>OU452255.1:5957500-8932500 GCA_911728495.1 Furcula furcula
AGGCTATATAATATTACATTAAATTCAATGTGGCGCCATCTACAGGACAAAAACTTCTTAAGTAAAACAAAAATATTTTTTGATTAAGTTGAAATTAGGTACACATGTATATTTCTATTGCCCAAGCATGATCGTGTAAAATAAATAATCATCATCATCAATATATATAAAAGGAGATGTCCTGATTGATTGACTTATTGACTGACTGACAGACAACGCACAGCCTAAACCGCTGGAGACTTGACTAGAGACTTGAAATTTGGGAGGTGTATTCTTCACAACACGTAAACGCACACTAAGAACGGAATTTTCAAAATTCGCATCCTAAGGGGTCCAAATAGGGGGTTTTATGTTTTATAAAAAAGCGTTATAATTCAGGAACGGTTGGTACTAGAACCTTGAATTTTCACACGCAGATGCCTCCAAAAAAATAAACAATGAAGTGTTTTTGCATTTCTCGAAATTTTGTAAGTAGAAGTCACAGGACCTCAATTTTTGTGTAAAATATATATTTTACAATTTCTTATCACATTTCACTGTTTTCCGATACAATATGATAGATAGGATTAGGACAAAGTCAGGTTTAAGAAATTATGAGGGTTTTAAGGTCAAAATAGGACCCCTAAGTTAAAAATCTCGCGTGTGGTCTTCTTTTAAAAGGTAATTACCTTTTACCTGGATACCCTTTTTTTGTTATGATATAAGCGGTAGGCATGAGTTATATCATGGGTTTTAAAACTAAAATACGACATCGATGTTTAAAATTTGAATCTGATATGATTTTAAAAGTGATGGGAAAAGATTATATTGTTTAGTTAAACTATTTTGCTAACTGCTGCGTTAGCTCGAGTGTAGCTTCTAAGTGCACGCAAGGTTTCAATTCAATAAGTGGCTGTCGAGAGTGTTCGCAAACGCATGTATCCTGCACCGCACGCACCCGCGGCAATATGACGTCAAAAGAAAAAAGCTGCCGTCTCGCTCCTCAGCCATAAGCCCGGACAAATAACGGGCACTCTTCGGAGTTGTCGGTTCGACGTTTGGGTTGTGGGCCCTAGATGTCCATTGAGTACGGGGCGTTTTAGAAGGTAAGATACTTTGGTTCGGTTCGGAGCTAGGTACCGAATCAAACCAAAAAAAAAACCGGTCTAGTGCGAGTCTGACTCGCGCATCGAGGGTTCCATACCTTCTTTGCACGTATTAAAGTTATTTTAATCATCAATCATCAATATATATAAAAGGAGATGTCCTGACTGATTGACTGACTGACAGACAACGCACAGCCTAAACCGCTGGCTCTAGAGACTTGAAATTTGGGAGGTGTATTCTTCACAATACGTAAACGCACTAAGAACGGAATTTTCAAAATTCGAATCCTAATCGGTCCAAATAGGGGTTTTATGTTTTATAAAAATGCGTTATAATTCATGAACGGTTGGTACTAGAGCCTTGAATTTTCACACGCAGACGCCTCAAAGAAAATAAACAATTACGTGTTTTTGCATTTCTCGAAATTTTCTAAGTAGAAGTCACAGGACCTCATTTTTTGTGAAAAATAAATATTTTACAATTTCTTAACACATTTCACTGTTTTCCGATACAATATGATAGATAGGATTAGGGCGAAGTCAGGTTTAAGAAATTATGAGGGTTTTAAGGTCTAAATAGGACCCCTAAGTTAAAAATCTCGTGTGTGGTGTCTTTTAAAAGGTAATTGAAAACCGTTTTTTTTTATGATATAAGCGGTAGGCATGAGTTATATCATGGGTTTTAAAACTAACGCGCATCCGCGTTAGGCTGCCACCTAAAAAAAAAAAACCTGCTGCCTCACTCCTCAGCCATAAGCCCGGACAAATAACGGGCCACCTTCGGAGTTGTTGGTTGGACGTTTGGGCTGTGGGCCCTAGATGTCCATTGAGTACGGGGCGATTTAGTAGGTAAGATACTCCGGTTCGAAGCTAGGTACCGAACCAAAAAAAAAAAAACCGGTCAAGTGCGAGTCTGACTCGCGCATCGAGGGTTCCATACCTTCTTTGTGCATATTTTATTTTATTTAATTTATTAGGGTCAACAAACAGTTACAAACTAGGCTATAACATAAAAAAAAATATTTCTATTTTATTAGTAAGTAACCAACACCGTTAACCGCAAATTACTACAAAAAAATAATTGTTGAGGAAGACTTTTTTACATAAGTAAGTATATGATATTGATATGCTGTATACAAGCTCTAACTATTTAATATATTTACGTACTTAATTAACACGTCACACAATGGATTATTCGTTTTAGTGATATGAAAACAGTAAGATGAAATTCAAATTAATTTTAAATACTTAATAAATAACGCTGGTTTTACTTTTACAAATGTAGTCAACTTTAACAAGAGTGACTGAGTAGTAGTATATTAAAGTTATTACCCGACTACGGAACGGAGGGAGGGTTATGATTTTAACAAGAATGTATGTATGTATGTATATATGTATGTATGTTCATCTGTTCCCGAATATCTTCTAATCTACTTAACATAATTAGACAAGAAGGGTGTCGTTAGAAGCGTCTTGATTGTCCGCTGGTTATAGGCTATATAATATTACATTAAATTCAATGTGGCGCCATCTACAGGACAAAAACTTCTTAAGTAAAACAAAATATTTTTTGATTAAGTTGAAATTAGGTACACATGTATATTTCTATTGCCCAAGCATGATCGTGGAAAGTAAATAATCATCATCATCAATATATATAAAAGGAGATGTCCTGATTGATTGACTTATTGACTGACAGACAACGCACAGCCTAAACCGCTGGATCTAGAGACTTGAAATTTGGGAGGTGTATTCTTCACAACACGTAAACGCACACTAAGAACGGAATTTTCAAAGTTCGCATCCTAAGGGGTCCAAATAGGGGGTTTTAAGTTTTATAAAAAAGCGTTATAATTCATGAGCGGTTGGTACTAGAGCCTTGAATTTTCACACGCAGATGCCTAAAAAAAATAAACAATTACGTGTTTACAAAATATATTTAGTAAAACTAAGTAATTATTACAACGATACTAACTTAATTCTAATAATTCTACGTGATATGTAACGAATTATAAAGCCCCAAAATAAATAAAATAAAAAATAAGTTTTAAAAACTAAAACCTGACTACGGGTAAAATCGCAGTCTAAAAAGTAGAAAACAAGAAAATATTTCTTGTCAGATATACTTATCTACCAACGCCTTAAGCAATTAATTATCGTCTAGTAAGTAGATAATTTGTATATTTCAATTTAACGTGTTATAAGTATAATTACTATAGATTGTAGCCGTAGTCGCATGCCACCTTGCTAATGTCGAATATGGCCAATGCTATAATGTCCCGTTGGGAACACAAACTTCAGGATGCACTTCGACGACTAGCAGCTGACCAGAGGGCCTAGACAAGATGCAATCGCTTCATAGCTAATCTATTTCTTCATTCGCTAATTGTGTCAATTCCCTACAATTTGTCACGTGATTTTTCGATGACTTATGTCATTCTCATACATTTTTAAACTTTCTATTAGCGATAGCGCTTGTAGATTCTTACATTGTCTAGGGGGACAGATCGCCGACTTATGTATATACGACAACGCTACGACGGATCATCAGGCATCAGTGGCATGCGACTACGGCTACAATCTATAGTAATTATACTTATAACACGTTAAATTGAAATATACAAATTATCTACTTACTAGACGATAATTAATTGCTTAACCCCGTTGATAGATAAGTATATCTGACAAGAAATATTTTCTTGTTTTCTACTTTTTAGACTGCGATTTTACCTGTTGTCGGGTTTTAGTTTTTAAAACTTATTTTTTATTTCCTTACCGTAAGCGAATGACATTCAATTAGTCTTCAATCGGCACTCTATCGCAATTACCAAAAAGAAATTACATGAGATTTTATTATTTTATTACAGTGGTATAAATACAGGCGATTTTCACAATATTAATTACTGATTTATTACCTACTCAATTTAACAATGACAGGTAGTAGTTATGCTATGCTGCTGTGATCAGAGTGGAAAAAGTAACGTAAAGAGCTTGTAGGATAATGTTGTCTTTTACTTACGCGAATGTTACACATTGAAATCAAACTACTTTTACGGATTTTATCGCGGTTTATTTTCGAGAATCCTCCTTCCTTAAGTTATTTTTAACCAGAACGTCCTCTACACTTGATATTCTTGAAGTGATCTTCATAATGTATTTTTCTTGGCGCAATTTAAAAATTTAGGCCTTTGTTTATGTACTTGTATGGTCGGGTAATCTAAAGTTTGTTTTGACAGATTGATGACTGCGCGTGATTCACTAACGGTGGCGCTAGAGGCGCGAGTGAATAGTTGCGTTTCGTTACTCGGTCTTGAATTATTTTTGACATTTGATTTGTTCGTTAAATTTTCATACTTTTTTATGTGCTTGTTTTTGCATTCATTATATTTAGATGTTTCCCGTTTATTTAGAGTATTTATGCAATCATCGTAATCAAATGTCGTCAATGCTGTCTTTATTAAATTAGATGATGTCTCAATTTCCCGGTTTAAGCGCGGTAGATTGGATCGTGTTTGGTGAATCACCGTTATAAGTAATTTTTGACTTGCCTTTCTTAGGATCTTCGCGCTCCCTCGTATGTCTTTCTTTGCAGATATCTTGACACACGTAGGAATGAGATTATGATCTCTGCATCTCTTCAAGAAATTTAAAGATGTTGTATATTTTGCGCGCTTCGTCTTGAGATCCTCTAGTCGGTGAATTTTGTTTGCGATTTCCAGTCCGTACTGGTTCACATAGTGTTGTCTTTTACTTACGCGAATATTACACATTGAAATCAAACTAACTTATAACTAATCAGAAGTTATCTTTTTTCTTGTAATTAATAATTATCGAAATAAAATATTGAACAATATTGTCGTTTATGTATTAAGATAAGAGCTGATTCATTTTGCTCTTCATATTTCAAACGCATGGAATAGCGAGAGAACAAACATAGACACTTCTGAATACTCCGTATTATTAGGAAACTATTTAATTGTCGATCTCTATCAAATAACATAAATATCAAAGCCAATATTCAAATGCCAGTAATATCGCTGTTGGCATTATATTATAGAGTTTATTGCAGAATGTCGATACTGCAGTTAGGGCACGTGCAGACTGTGAGATTCTATGCGCGATTTCAATTCACACCCGCTATCTGGTGGAATAGAGCACCTTGTCGTGCAGGGCAGGGTAGAAGGTACAAACGGCGACACTTCGACCTAGACTGTTTGGACTTTGAACTGTTAGAAGTTGAACGCTACGCATCGTGCGAGAGGGCGCGATATGTTGTTGTTATTTCATCGCACTCGGCGCGCACGGCCGTCGCGGCCTGCGCTCGTCGGACGCCGCGTGCCCCGTCCCTTTTCAACAATTATGTGTTGTAGCGTAGTTATAAAACACTCGTGTGATACTATTATAAACCTTGACTTCGGCTCTGTTTATGAACATACACTCGTGCATGTTGTGCAACAATTTCAGAAACTACTATCAATCATTAATTAGGTACTTATTATTAAACAGCAGTATTGCCTTGTGTATCCGCTTGCATATTGTATCCATTGCATATTGTTTTTGTCTCTTTTTACCTTTCTCTTAGTGCAAGCCTTGAACTCTTCTCTTCACGAATTATTGTTACCTACTATTAAGCATCTCTTAACTGTGAGCGGGGCCCTGGTGACTTGCAACACAGGTACTTTATGCACCTATCGCAGGCACCGGTCTCTCACACTACAATGTTATTTGTAGTTACTGATTTCTAACTTTTAATATGTGTTCAATAAAACAAGCGAATTTATGGAAAGTAATTGCTTTTAATCAATATATATATAAATTTAATTAAATCAACTAATTAAAATCAAACCATATTGGAATCAGATCAGTGCCGGAAGGGCAGTGTTGCAAGAGCAGTATTTTAATCTGCCTAAAAATAAAAGTGTTGTCAGCACAATGACAAAAATTACAGACTTTATTTATATATTATTAGACTGAATTTATATAATATTACTTTATGGTTAGTTGTACTAAACAATATGTATTGTGATGTGAAAATAAATGAATTGTATTATATTATTATTATCCGTATAAGGTGTCGAGTTCCATGTGTAGCCATTTGTACTAGACCGTGCGGGCGGTCACCTATGTGATGAACCTATCAGAAATAACCTATCAGCAAAATGGACTCCGCCAAACAACTTCTAATATTTTTGCCTGCCAGTCTTGTCTATAATAATGACAACAACAAAAAAAATCGTATGTGTATACGAAGCCTAAATACAAACCTAAATGCAACGGTATCGGATATTGAAATTCAGTGAGTGCATCAACGAACCCCATCGTGTGCAGAAAACCGTTGAACCAAATGTTAATTCCTTTTTACTTTTTTATTACGTACTAGCTGACCCACGCAGCTCCGCCCGCGCTGTGTTTACGTTATCTAAACTTTCAATAATATACTTACATTCACATAGAATACAAAACCTCCTTTTTTAAAGTCGGTTAAAAACTTGGACCCACTTTGTACTTGCCCTCCGAAGCACAGATACGTTTAGTTCAAATGGCGTTAAACGGTCACCCATCTATTTAATGACCTTACCTAACGTAGCTTAACCTGATCGATTTCCAAACATTGTTAACAACTGTCTATGAGTGTTCCCTTACAAATATTTATTATAATTATAAAGAAAAAATGATAAATACGGACCAAGCGTATAACCAAGTACCCGTTTTGACTTTAATCCCCTCTCCCAAAAGAACCGTGCTAGATTACGGGATAAAAAGTATCCTATGTCCTGCCTCGTAGTAAGATCTCAAATCATGCCAAGTTTCATTTGAATCCATTCAGTAGTTTCGGCGTGATGCTCAGCCGTGATACAGACAGACAGACAGACAGACAGACAGACAGACAAAAATTAAAAAAATTACATTTTCGGCCTCAGTATCGGTTATAGAATGCCCTCCAAATATAATTTTCAAAATATCTTCAATGTACAGAATTGGACCTGTTACAGTTTTATTATAAGTATAGATTTTTGAGAGCATCGGTTATATGATACAGCTAACATAATACTTTTTTATGATCCATTCAATCATTTTTCCATCCCAAAGTGGCCTCGAAGAAATTGCGGATAGCGCTAAGGCCATCCTTTGTACATATTCAATTTTTTTATTGCTTTAATTTATATGCGAGTCTGTATGTGCAATGAAGAGGATACCTATACATTAATAATAAATAGATAAAAAACAGGGTGTTACGTCGTTCACTAGTACCATTTAAGTACTTGAACTTGCTAGGTAGGTCCTTCTGCAAGGGACTCTCCAGGTAGGTACCACCGCAATGCCTGATATTCTGGCAACAAGCAGCAGTGTGTAAACAATGCAGTGCTGTGTTCCGGTGTGAAGGGCACTTTAGCTGGTAATATTAACGGACACAAAGGCTTAATATAAATCTAATGTTTTAAGAGTCGGCAACGCGCTAGTGTGTCTATAGGCTGCGGTGAATGCTTACTATCAGTAGAGCCGCACACTTGCTTGCCACCTTAATAGTATTAAAAAAAATATTCTGCTACCAAGCAGCAATGTATAAAGCTGTGTGCACATGATCAAGCAGAATCGCGCCTTACCTCATTCTTATGGCATGCGGGTAGTACAACGCGGACTGCTCGGTGACGCGCAGCCACGCGACATACGGTTAGGTAGATTGGTTTGAATCTTGTAAGACCCGGCGAGCCGGTCTTGTGAACTTAGCCTAAGCAATACTATTTTTCGGTGTGAAAATGTGTGTTATCGTACTCATCGTAAGCTTACAAGAAAAAACTCCTTCGGTCTCAGTAGTACAACGGTTTTTAGGGTTCCATACCTAAAAGGTAAAAAAGGAACCCTTATGGTCTAAATTCGTCTGTCTGTCACACCTATATATTCCAGGAACCACTGATGCTATCGATTTGAAACTTGGAACAGTTTTAGATCTTACTTACCCAACCTCATCGCAAATAAAAAAAAAAAATTTTTTCTTTAACTTTTTTATAATGGGGGTCGAAATAGGTCATCAAAATTTTAAAGTGGGACTACTATATCGAGTGGGGTATCATATGAAAGGGCTTCATTTGCACATCTCAAAACAGATTTTTATTTTGGCTTATGTGACGTAGTTTTTGGCTGATAACCAAAAACGGCAATAAAATACCGTCCCCCCCCCCCCCTATCTCCGAAGTTTGTGGAGGGAAAAAGTGAAATAATTATGGATAATACATGTCTATCTATATTTTACAGGAAAAATAAAATGATCTATCTAAGTAGTACAGTTTTTTAGTAATCCTAAAAAAACCTCGTCAAACAAACTTAGTTATGTGGTTTATTTTTTTTTTGCTATCTGAGGTGTTACATGAATAGTAAAATTACTTTAATACGTCCAAAGATGGTATGGAACCTTCGGTGCGCGAGTCCGACTCGCACTTGGCCAGTATTTTTTAATATAACAACTAGGCTCATTCCGTCCAGAATAACCCAATTTTAATAAAATATTTAAGAGGTCCCAAAAATGTTTATGATGTAAAAAATAAAGGCACGTTAAGGGCCAAGGACAGATTTTTGAAGCCATTAAAAAGGAATTCATAAAATCCCCGATAAATTAAACATTTACTTCTTTTCACGCGGGGAAAACCCTCAATAGTAGGGGAATCCCGTAGGGGATGAATGAAACCCTCAGGTATGTGGGTTTCTTACGCACTCAAACACCCGCGGCTGTTAGAGGGTAGGTTCGGATTTTCCGCCTTTGAGCCCGCCACCCAGGGACTATTATTATATTACCCTGGGTACCTGTCAGGTCCCATGAGCATACCCGGTCCTCCTTGGGATCGCCATCATACTCTACGGTCGTCTAGCGCTCCGAGGAGGACGGCAGCGGGGTTGTGACATTCTGGCATGACAGGTCAACAACATGGAATGTAACCTCAAATGTCATATTATTATAATGAATTGGTATCTGACACTGACCCACAGTTGGTAAGACTTCACCACTAAATGTCGATAATTTGTGTGTGCTTCTAAGAATATTATGTAAAGGCAAATTTAATTTTTTGTATGTACTGAATGATAGGACGTTAGTGTCTGCTCCTGTGTCTAGAAGAAATTTTGTACTATGGTTATTGATACTAATATCTACTGTATAAGGATTAGTAGTGACATCATTTATATTTGAAAGAAATAAAGAACTTAATAAATAAGTATCGTCGAGAACACATTCATTTACTTCCGCGTGTATATTATTTATATTTTTATTACCGTGACGACATACCGAAGCAAAATGATTTTTCTTGCCGCAGTTCCTGCAGGTGACTCCTAGTGCTGGACAGTGAACTCGGTGAACTTGACCACACTTGCTGCATGTTCTGGTGTCTCGGTCACTGGATCTTGGACTTCTATTATGACTATGACTTGTATTTGTATATTTCCTGGCAGGACTTCTGGTTGGACGGGACTGGATACGACTAACTGGCGTTTGCTGCGATATAACTTGTGTTTGAATCTTAGTCTTGCGGATTGTTTTAGCGAGGGAGACTGCTTCTTCAAAGGTCTTCGGCCTTTCTATCAGAATACGTTCCTTAATGTAGGATGTAGACGCATTCAAATTCCAGGAGAAGATATCTCTCAAGAGCTCATCGGCTGCTGATCCCATATCACATTGTAGGCTGATATTTTTAAGATCTGTGGTATAAGCCTCTATTTCCTCGTCTGGCGACTGTTTACGGTTAAATAGTTTGTGTCTTTAAAAAAATCACTTACAAAGACCTGCTCAGAAATTTCGAAACATATTTCGAAATTTCTGAGCAGGTCTTTGTAAGTGATTTTCGCCATGTCGACGTCGAAAGAGTAAAATATTTGTAATGCTTCTTGCCCAAGTGTATTGAGTAAGATTGCGACTTTCCGTGAATCGGATTCTTTCTCCAGGCCATGTGCTGTGAGATATATTTGTAGGGACATGGCAAAATTTTTCCACTCGAGCGGCATATTGGCTGAATGGAGGTTCAGGGAAAATGTGCTCGGCGGTAGAATACCTGTACTCGTTGCCTTAGGTTCAGCCATCTTCTTGATAACCCGATGCGACGTTGGTTGTAGCACGTGGTCGATTTTTCAGAAAAATCGTGGGGAGCTTCTGGCACCATGTGGCGCTGTCTTGTGAGGCATCTGGAGCACGGCGGTAGGATTGGCGAAGACACACGACGAGATTCTTGATTATAGTAATAAGACGACGGGATATTGTGTTCGTCATTTATTGTAAAGGCAGACATGACAGACATTGACGCATAGACAAATAGTGAGGACGAGACATAGACAATGTATGGAACATAAAGGACGGTATACATGACAAGCATGTTGACAATTTGAATTTTATTTTAATTTTCGAACGTTAATGGCTAGCCGCGCACGGCCAATAATATTATATCAATATTCTACAGCCCGTCCGACTTAACTGTGCACCTCGCTGGAATGCGACGTCAGAGCGCCAGGTGCACAGTTAAGTCGCACGTGTTGTAGAATATTGACAATATTATTGACCGTGTGTGGCTAGCCTTAGGATACTATCTCTCTAGTTCTAATAATATACTCATGTGCTTATGTTGGGTAATAGGTACATAAAATTATTGAAAAAAAAATCACCAGTTTCATTAATGCGATTATTTTTGTGAAACAAGAACTTGAGACAGCCTTTGTCTGAATGCAATCCCCGTAAAACGCGAAAGTGTATGCGCTGCCGTGCGCGGTTTATATTCTCTGTGTTGGCCTCATATAGCGCTACTTCATCGGGCACCTTTCATATTTTGAAGTAGATACTAGGTGTGGTTCCACTGATGCGGATTAGTTTTATTACATTTTTAAAAGGAATATAAGAAGCGCCTGTTTTACCACAATGTTAGCTATCGGTAAAGAAAACATTGTAAGAAAATTAATTAACTTGTATTCCAGTTTCAAACGTTTTGTTTTCCGCGACATGTCATCCTCATCCACAAAGAAACTAGTATCTACGCCCTGTTTTTGCGTCTCCTTTGGGTTGACAAAAGAGCTGTGTATATCAAAGCTAGGAAAGTTAATAGGTTTACACACTTTTCACTTCACTTTGAAATAAAAATAACTGCAGTATGTTTATAAAGCTTCATCTACAAAGGTTATCTAGAAGAGATCGCTTTAAGCGATAAGACAGCCTTTATGTTTATGTTTTTTTTTTAATAGCCGTTTTATGTTTCTTAAATGTATCTTATTTGTGGAAAGTGCACAATAAAGAAGTTATGTATCTCATATTTTTACGGAATAAGTAAAACCCCCGCGGCTGTCGCATCGGCACATGAGACAGAGGAGCCCTCAGTGCCTTAATTTGAGCCTGCCGCTGAGGGGCGCATTGTAGACAAGGGCCTCCCCTCAAGAGGAAGTGTCTACCACGCTGGCCAACTGCAGGAAAATAAAAAAAAAATCTTACACCAAAAAAATGTATAGCGTAACGTAGCATCATTGGAACCAGACTTTAAACCGTGTCAACACGCAGCCCGTCGCAGTACGTTAATAATAAAAGCTCGGAGGTGCTTCCCGCGTCTCCGAGTAACAAATACATACGTATATGTAACACACAATCTTACGTTTTTGCAGCTTAGTGGCGGGATTTTTTGTGACGACTTGTGTCCCACTTGTTTTCATCAAACAATTCTACTAATTACGAAAACTCTGAATTAATGTGTATACCTCTAAGTGTGTATTGCCAGTGATAAAATAAATATGATAGTGAGACCCTGCTGTTCTGTCTAGTGAAGCTCGGAGTCATCATCATCATTATCAACCAGCCGGAAGACGTCCACTGCTGAACATAGGCCTCCACCTTGGAACGCCACAATGAACGACAATTGCCGATTTTCATCCACCGGTTACCTGCGACGCGCACAATGTCTTCTGTCCACCTAGTGGGAGGCCTGCCAACGCTGCGTCTTCCGGTTCGTGGTCGCCACTCGAGCAACGGAGAGAGTTATGCTCAGAGTTTCTCTGCGCGATAAAATCCGAAATGAGGAAGGATATTTGCCGAAGAACCAAAGTCACTGACATATACACAGAATCTCAGAATACGCAAGTTGAAGTGGCAACAAGCAGGTTACATCTTGCGATGAACAGTCTCCCGATGGGGTCGAAAGGTTCTAGAGTGGTGACCACAAACCGGAAGAGGCAGCGTAGGTAGGCCTCCCGCTAGGTGGACTGACGACATAGTGTGCAAGTCGCAGGCAACCAGTGGATGCGAGAGCCATTTGACATTCATAGTGGCGTTCCGAGGCAATACTTGCAATTCACTGCTGCATGTCAACTGAGATAGGAGACAGATGTCAGATCATGTGAGAATCATGAGACATTGTGTTGACAACTTAGTGTAGTTGTTCCTTACTGGCTAGGACAATACAGGCCGATCACCTGATTTTCTGTAAAGAAGATGATTCATGCATCGGATGGGCATTTAAAAAGTCAGCCCTGCGCCTAACCTCTCCCGTGTCGGTCTTCCGTCCCATCGGATTGTGAGAGGTAATAAGGAAGAGAGCTATGTGTTCTTTAACGCGAGTTTAACTAGCTGATGTGAAACACCGACGCTGTACGAAGTCTGCAGTATGTGAACACGTTCAGGGTCGCACCCACCATTATATTAGATTTGATAAACCACAAATCCTCGCAAAAGAACACCGATTCCTGCCTAGAATGATTCGTGAGGCTATTGAAATCAAAAAACATCCTAATTTCAATAGAGAAGATGGTTGGGTGTTACCACCGGCTTGGGATCCTGTCATAAATATAATTAAATCCAATATCAATCAAAACACTGCACGGCCTCAAGATACTGTAAGCTCTTACTGCGTAGATCGGACCAACAATAATAACTAAGAAGACCTGAGGGTACACCGGCATAATTGTGACATAAGGACGTTCATCATCTCAGTCCTCCCGTGACCATGGGTGCTGCAAAGCATTCGAAACGTCGGGATAGTAAAATCAATAAATAAACCGCGATAAAATCCGTAAAAGTAGTTTAATTTCAATGTGTAATATTCGCGTAAGTAAAAGACAACATTAACTTATTATTTCTAAGCCCCCGGCAGTGATCTCGGTATTACCCGAAAATGTCGGCTAATTAGAAGAATGAACCGGGAAGCGAAAGTTTTGGTACAAGTGAACTCGTTAAATATTAAGGCGTCGTTGTACCAGCTGATAACTTTACTGTTTTTAGAACTGTTCACATAGATTTTGGTACCCTCTGTGACGCAGCGGGGAACCGCTTGCTTTGCAGACTGGAGGTGACGGTTTCAAATCCTGTGGGGAGCAATTTGTTTAGTTGTTCCTTACTAGTTAGGATGATGCAGACCTGATTGTCTGCAAAGTAAGATGATGATGAAATTATCATAAAAATCGGTTCTGTTCTGAGAGATAAGTCTCTCACCCTGTTCGTGTTAGTCCTCCGTCAGTCAGTAATTCGAAATCGTTGGCTAATCTTGTGAAAGATTAACCTAGTTTAAGTAAGTATATTTGTAAATAAACTGTAAACATTTAGTTTCAATAAACAGATGCATAAAATCAGTTTGAATTCAATGTGTAGTATTCGCGTACCTAAATACAAGACAACATTATATGTATTTTGTTAAAAATATAAAATATTGTCAATGTCGTCAGTCCAGTCAAGTCCAGTTAAAACACTTTTGAACATAGGCCTCCACCTTGGAACGCCACAATGAACGACAATTGCCGATTTTCATCCACCGGTTACCTGCGACGCGCACAATGTCTTCTGTCCACCTAGTGGGAGGCCTGCCAACGCTGCGTCTTCCGGTTCGTGGTCGCCACTCGAGCAACGGAGAGAGTTATGCTCAGAGTTTCTCTGCGCGATAAAATCCGAAATGAGGAAGGATATTTGCCGAAGAACCAAAGTCACTGACATATACACAGAATCTCAGAATACGCAAGTTGAAGTGGCAACAAGCAGGTTACATCTTGCGATGAACAGTCTCCCGATGGGGTCGAAAGGTTCTAGAGTGGTGACCACAAACCGGAAGAGGCAGCGTAGGTAGGCCTCCCGCTAGGTGGACTGACGACATAGTGTGCAAGTCGCAGGCAACCAGTGGATGCGAGAGCCATTTGACATTCATAGTGGCGTTCCGAGGCAATACTTGCAATTCACTGCTGCATGTCAACTGAGATAGGAGACAGATGTCAGATCATGTGAGAATCATGAGACATTGTGTTGACAACTTAGTGTAGTTGTTCCTTACTGGCTAGGACAATACAGGCCGATCACCTGATTTTCTGTAAAGAAGATGATTCATGCATCGGATGGGCATTTAAAAAGTCAGCCCTGCGCCTAACCTCTCCCGTGTCGGTCTTCCGTCCCATCGGATTGTGAGAGGTAATAAGGAAGAGAGCTATGTGTTCTTTAACGCGAGTTTAACTAGCTGATGTGAAACACCGACGCTGTACGAAGTCTGCAGTATGTGAACACGTTCAGGGTCGCACCCACCATTATATTAGATTTGATAAACCACAAATCCTCGCAAAAGAACACCGATTCCTGCCTAGAATGATTCGTGAGGCTATTGAAATCAAAAAACATCCTAATTTCAATAGAGAAGATGGTTGGGTGTTACCACCGGCTTGGGATCCTGTCATAAATATAATTAAATCCAATATCAATCAAAACACTGCACGGCCTCAAGATACTGTAAGCTCTTACTGCGTAGATCGGACCAACAATAATAACTAAGAAGACCTGAGGGTACACCGGCATAATTGTGACATAAGGACGTTCATCATCTCAGTCCTCCCGTGACCATGGGTGCTGCAAAGCATTCGAAACGTCGGGATAGTAAAATCAATAAATAAACCGCGATAAAATCCGTAAAAGTAGTTTAATTTCAATGTGTAATATTCGCGTAAGTAAAAGACAACATTAACTTATTATTTCTAAGCCCCCGGCAGTGATCTCGGTATTACCCGAAAATGTCGGCTAATTAGAAGAATGAACCGGGAAGCGAAAGTTTTGGTACAAGTGAACTCGTTAAATATTAAGGCGTCGTTGTACCAGCTGATAACTTTACTGTTTTTAGAACTGTTCACATAGATTTTGGTACCCTCTGTGACGCAGCGGGGAACCGCTTGCTTTGCAGACTGGAGGTGACGGTTTCAAATCCTGTGGGGAGCAATTTGTTTAGTTGTTCCTTACTAGTTAGGATGATGCAGACCTGATTGTCTGCAAAGTAAGATGATGATGAAATTATCATAAAAATCGGTTCTGTTCTGAGAGATAAGTCTCTCACCCTGTTCGTGTTAGTCCTCCGTCAGTCAGTAATTCGAAATCGTTGGCTAATCTTGTGAAAGATTAACCTAGTTTAAGTAAGTATATTTGTAAATAAACTGTAAACATTTAGTTTCAATAAACAGATGCATAAAATCAGTTTGAATTCAATGTGTAGTATTCGCGTACCTAAATACAAGACAACATTATATGTATTTTGTTAAAAATATAAAATATTGTCAATGTCGTCAGTCCAGTCAAGTCCAGTTATGGCAATGGTTATCTTATTTCTAAGATATTCAGTTGTCCGATCTGAATTGTCCTAACTGGTAGGAAATTAATTACACAAATTGGTTGTTCTCCACAGAATTACAACTTGCGAACTGCAATTTAGCTTAGTAAAGCCTGTTGTGCTATGGAGGCTAGAATGCAATGATTAGGATATACTCGTAGCTCTCAGTAGATAAGCGATTGCTTATCATGACGATTAATTAATTCTAGTCCGTTTCAGGCACAGATATCTGCGGGTGATATAGTTATGTATATGCTATGTATGATACTAATCTCTATATTCTATTGTAGGTATATATTATCATCGTATAATCTCTTTCACTGGTCTACCAGTTCACATTTGGCATCTTAATAATAGTAGTTTATGCACCAAGGAGATAAAGTAGTGTAGTCGCGGGCGTTAAATTGAATCGCGAGCATAACGAAGGATTCTATCAACTCCCGAGCGCAGCGAGGGAGTATAGAGTTAACTCCCGAGCGTAGCGAGAGAGTTAATACCAGAATCCTGAGTAGATAGATAGATAGATAGATAGATAATTCTTTATTGTTCCACCATCATTAAAAAACACAAAAATACAAGAAAAAAAAAAAACAGTAAAATAGAATGAAACAATGGGCGGCCTTATCACTAAAAGTGATCTCTACCAGGCAACCTTTGGATGGAGAGGAACTATGAACTGCAAGGCGGGGTTGTTTATACAAACCAATTATAAAAGATAAAAAAAAAAAAATACATAACTATAAACAATAAAATACGTAACAGCAAAATAATATATATATATAAATATTAGTATAATACATAAATATTATATTTGATAGAAACAAATATAAATAACCAACAATAATAAATAAATAAATGCACCCGGCTAATATCAATATAAAATTCATAGGGACAGATAAAATGCTTTCAAACGATCTTTAAAGATAGGCAGAGATGATGCATGTCTAACAGTGACCGGTAAGGCATTCCACAGACGAACAGCTTCTACTGTGAATGACTTATCGTAAAACGAACTATTATGAGAAGGGAACATAAGAGTGAGATTTTCTGATGACCTCAAACAGTGGGAATCATTGCCGAGAAAAACAAAACGTTCCTTCAGGTAACGCGGAGAAAAAGAATTAAATAGTATATTATAAAGAAGAGACAGGATGTGCGTATTCCGACGAAGACGAACACAGCGTACAGCGAAGAGTACAGCGAGGGATTTAGGCTCGCCCAAGACAAAGGCACCTTTATCCCCGAGGTGAATACACTACTTTTCACACCTACTGCTTACTACAAATATTGCTAGAATTAAAATAATAACAATATTTTGGGACAATCCACACACGGTAATCTGATCCCAAACTAGGCCGAGCCTGTACTATGGAATCCAGCTAACTAATATTAATTAAATAGTTAAATAACACCCAGACACTTAGTGGGAATCGAACCCTCGACCTATTGGGTAGCGGCCAGGGTGTCTAACCACTAGATCAACGACACCGTCAATAATATCAACATAGTGATTTGCCGCGTTAACATCTATTTCATTTTTTTTTCTAGAACACTGGGTTGTGCTCGTCGCGCTCGGTTCGATTTTCAAATGTTTTGTTTTTCGTGCATGTCTCTGTTTGGTGTAGTAATATATACCTGTGGTAAAAGTGTTGAGGAATTGTCGTTTGACGTTCGAAGTTCAAATCACATTATTACCCAAGGGAGTTTAGTACAACATTATTACCCGACTAGACTATAATGAGGCACTTTATGTCATCTTTATATGACATATAATGTTACATGATCGAGCAAGTGGTGTGAAAAACATTGAACAATATTTAATTGTAATAGTAAAATAATGTCCTCAAAGAAAATGATTTATAAAGCATTAAATAACGAAAATATATTGTTTTTCCCTCGTCTCGCTCGGAGAACCGATAACCGTCAGGGAAGAAAGGTTCTCGAGTGGCGACCACGAACCGAAAGACGCAGCGTTGGCAGGCCTCCCACTAGGTGGACAGACGACATTGTGCGCGTCGCAGGTAACCGGTGGATGCAAATAGCCAACTGTCGTTCTTTGTGGCGTTCGAAGGGGGAGGCCTATGTTCAGCAGTGGACGTCTTCCGGCTAGTGATGATGATGATTGAATTTGGTGCCGGCTGATGCTCGTATTAACATACTTATGTATGCGTTTAACTTCGAAAATCTCTAATTTTCATACAAACTTTCATCCCCTATTTTACCCCCTTAGGGGTAGAATTTTCAAAAATCCTTTAATATGTATTCTTTATTTTTAACTAACAGGCCAATTATTAAATAACATGAATTTAAGTTCATAAATGACTGATTTTCATACAAACTTTCATGCTCTATTTAACCCCCTTAGGGGGTGGAATTTCCAAAAATCCTGAAATATATTTTTTTTATTTTTTAACTAACATGCCAATTACTAAATTACATGAATTTAAGTTAAAAAATGACTTATTTTCATACAAACTTTCATCCCTAATTTTACCCCCTTAGAGGTGGAATTTCCAAAAATCCTGAAATATATATTTTTTATTTTTAACAAAGGCCAAATACTAATTTTCATTAATTTAACTTCAAAAATGACGGATTTTCATACAAATTTTCATCCCCTATTTTACCCTCTTAGGCGTGGTATTTCCAAAAATCCTTCCTTAGTGGATGTCTACGTTATAAAAGGTACCTACTGTAAAAATTTCAAGTCTCTAACCCAAGCCGTTTAGGCTGTGCGTTGATATGTCAGTCAGTCAGTCAGTCAGTCAGTTTCTTCTTTTATTATACATATTAATACCTCTTAGTTTTTACTTTTGTTAGTTAATAGGTTTAGAGGTAAAATATGACTGATAAAAAGATAGAAAAACGTAGTATATCTTTTGATGCTACAAAATCAAAATTTTCAAACGATAGGTTTCAAATAGATTCCTCATCTAATGAGTCAATAAATACCATTGGTAAAAACACATATAGTAAGCAGTTAGAGTATCAAATAGTTAAAATAATAACGGACAATTCATAAAATGACTATCCATAATAATGATGACAAGAATAGTTGTGTTTACATAATTATCATAGGCATATCAAAATTATTTGCCACAGATATAATAATGAAACTGTATAATTTGATATTACATACAACACACACTACATATTACAAAATAAAATACATACACATAAAACTACATAGTACATACATAAAACATAGTTACATACTTAGTATGAAATAAACGCTTTCCACGTCTTTCTGTAGGTTGGTTAGGGTTGAATGCCTCAAGGTTTATATGATTAAGTAAAATATATACTTACATATATAATATATACCAGCGTGAAGCCAGGGCTAGTGTATTAATAAATAATCAAGAATATGTGACAGAAATTAATTTGCGCTGAATTTCGACGCTTATAATAATATAATGTCTCAACTCATAATCATAATGGCTGATGAGCAAACGTCCCCACAAGCAAAAAATCCAAGTGGTCCTTATAGCAAAATGACCTACACGCAAGTAGCCCTATTCACAAAATGTCCTATGTGTCCTAATATCAACTCTGCAACTGACGCTAAAATTATCCTTGGTTTAATGACAATGCATGTCATTGCCATGCATGTCATTGTTTGGTACAGTCAGAGATACAAATATTATTACTATAATTATTTCATCATTCATCATCATTAGCAGCCGATAGACGACTGCTGAACAAAAGCCCCTTAGAAGGGAGGGGTTGCCATAATCCCCACGCTTGGCAGGTGGCTTGGGGATCGCAATATAGGTGGAAGATAAATCCAAAAGAAAGACGCTGCTGCCCGTCTTCCTGTTCTCGCTTAGTCGCCTCTTACGACACCCAACGAGAGGAGATGGGGGGATGCAATTCTAACGCAGCGTAGGCAGGTCTTCCACTAGGTGGACAGACGAAATTATGCGCGTCGCAGGTAACCGGTGGATGCAAATCGCCAATTGTCGTTCATTGTGGCGTTCCAAGCGGGAAGCCTATGTTCAGCAGTGGACGTCTTCCGGCTGGTGATGATGATGATGATTAATTCTAACCCGACACCCCACGGCTTTGTATAGATCGGGTGATGATTGATCATATATAAAAATGGTATTTCTATGTCGGCCTATAAGTGGTCAATGTCGAAACTACAGCAAATAATATAATTTTGCTTAAAGTAATGGGCAGTTGAAGTTGCAATGGCTAGGCCACATCGCTCGAAGAACCGATAACCGATGGGGAAGAAAGGTTCTCAAGTGACGATTGCGAACCGAAAGGTGCAGCGTAGACAGGTCTCCCACTAGGTGGACAGACGACTTTGTTGTGCGCGTCGCTAGGAACTGGTGGCTGCAAATAGTCTATCATCGTTAAGTATCGTTAACTGTCACCATCCAAGGGGGAAACCTAAGTTCAATAGTGGACGTCTTCCGGGTGTTAATAATGATGATGATGTACTCTCGCGGTCACTAGCGGTGTATCACCTTTAGGACGATAATCGCTTGCACGAGCCGACCCAAAATACGTGCGGACGAGGTAAGCGCACGTAACGTCGTTCAAACGATTTTGATTAAAAACTAGTACAGCGTTCGTGTCCGCGATAGTACATCGCAGATACAAAAAAAAAATCGACGTTGACTGACGTCTGAGGCCAACGTGTGACGTTATACAATTTCCGCAGAACTGTATTTTGATGTGACTGATGTATAAAATTGGTAGATCTATGGACTGATTGACGAAACTCTGTACTGATTAGAATCTATGTAAGTATGCACCTTGCAACTTACAGTATAAAAATGAGTGTCATTCATATCATTAAAATATACTTTGTATTATAAATCGTAATACAACACCGTGAGAGTTATATTGAGATTATTATACACAATGCAATGCTTTAACAATATGTTTATCATAAAAATAACAATGATTAGTTATATACCGTTTATTCATTCCGGAATTGTGGCTATAGATGGCATTAAATCGCCAGACAAATATGTAAGTATAATATAAAATAGGTTTCCTATGCATTTGCATAAAATGTTAAGGCATTATATAACAGGGCATACCTTTGTCGCATAACATTACTTTGGCATAACAGCTTACGCATAATTTTTTAAACATAATTTCTAAAGCATTATAACATTTACGCATAACAGTCTAAAGCATAAATTTACCGTATTCCAACTTCCTGATCACAGTTCCAACCCTATAACTTTTATAAGACTATATTAGTCCAAAAGAAATTATGACTTATTATCATTATGCCTGACATAAGTCAACAAGTCTGACTTACTGACTGTTAGCATTATGCCAAAAAAAAACAATTATGGCAATGTATTATTATTGCAAGAAAATATGCTAAAAAATAATATATGCCGAAATTGTTATGCCATAGTAAATTTAAATTCAAGAAAAACATTTGTATGATGTTTGTATGCATGAATTTGTCTGCTAGTCTTGTGTTTAAATTTTATTTATAAATTATCTACGTATATATAAAAAAGAACGTACCTACGTTACCTAATTCTCATAGTACAAGGGATCAGATAACCATGTGTTGATGGATTGTCCCTTGGTCAGCAACAATTTAGCGTTTCTCCTGAACTCGCTGAGGGTCAAGCTTTGGTATCTTTACTGGTGACTATTGTAGATCCTGGCTACCCAGAGTCACTGTGCCGGGAATGTGTGCTGGGACTAGACCCAACAAAAAACATGCCACTCGTGGATGCATATAATATTGTTGGAAACCCTAAATAAGATTATTAAAAAAAAGAGAATCTGTCCAGAAACCATTGTCTCTGGACCACCTTAGTAAAATAAAAACTGAACATACCACTGAAGAATTATTACCACACTCCTGCAGCAGGAATACATTGTAATCACCATGACGCAGCAACTTCACTGAGACTTCCGCACTGTACGAGATCTGAGAAACGAATGACCACGGTACCGCTAGAGCAGTGACTTATATACGCATTCGCTGAGCGCGTTCGGCTATCCTACCCACAATTAATTTTATATTGGTTTTGGAGTCTAACAATATAATAATAACCCTTTATTTCTGAAATATCATAATCAACAATTTCATTTAGTTCTAATTCATTTATATTAAATCTCTTATTTCAGAGTGCTTAACGGCCAACGACTCTTTTAGTTCTTCCAGCGTCTTCTGTTTTCGCGGCTCGTTTTTAGTACGATCCAGTTGTCAATTTAATTTCGTCCTCCCACCTTTTGACTTGCCTTCCCTTTTTCCTTTTGCCTTCTCTTGGGCCAGTTAGTAATTGTTTTTCTCTATTTTTAACCGACGTCAAAAAAGGAGGAGGTTCTCAATTCGTCATGTATGTTTTTTTTTTAATGTATGTTCACTCATAATTCCGCCAATTATATACCGATTTAGATGATTCCTTTTTGTTTATACTCATCTCTGAACCATACTTCCTGTCCTTTTGTTAGTACATCAATAACTTTTTTCTTTCTAATAATTACATTTTGCCGTTTAACTATTTTTTTTAAATTTAATATACTCCTTTGCATTGCTCTTTGGCAGCTTTGTAATCTATCTCTATGAGTTTTTCTCAGTGCCCATGTCCCTCATCCATACGTGAAACATGGGAGTATACAAGTGTTGAACGTTATTCTCTTAATTGTTATAGCCGTTGTTTTCCATAATTTCTTTCAAGCTCCAGTATTTCTTCTATCCTGTCGCGATTTTTTTGTTAATTTCCTCCATTGATTGATCTTCTTGGCTTATAACTTGTCGGACATAATTATATTATTTAACATATACTAATCATTTTTCATTGATATTTATTTATACTTCCGATGCATTTGACATGAGCTTTGTTTCGTTCCCGTTCATTTCGAGTCCAGCTTCTTTGCTCAACTTTGCCAAGTCCCATAATATTTGTTCTAATTTGTAAGCGTTTTCCTCGAATAAGACTAGGTCGTCAGCGAAGCGGAGGTGATTTAGTCGAGTCCCATTAATATTGAGATAGATAGAGCATATAATAATATGTTCTCATTTTAAATGTATCCCTGTATAAGTAAAAACAAAATAATTTCATATACAGACTGCGATTTATAAATGCGCCGTTGACGCGCGTATGTATCGATACAAACGCGCGTTGGTATCGTTACGAGCGTAAACCGCCAACCACTATGTGGACTGAAAAACGCATCAGCCAGCGCGTTTAAAATACGTGGTATATCACGGCCCTAATTATATTATATGCAACTATGTTACTTATAGGGTCCATATGATTTCCATTGGAAATACTTTGGCGTTTGTCCAATGCCGGAGGTGACAGCAGCGAACGTCTCAACGGAACTTCTTACAAAGAAAAATGATTCTATTGGTTTATTTTACTTCGACTTTCCTTACAACATCCGAATCGAATCAGTAAGTAATTAATCGATAGCCTTTTCTTTCTCACGTAAATAAATACACCTGTCTGCCAATTTTATTAGTTTGTGTTTGAACTTGCATGTAAATTATATTGAGAAATAGCAGAAAATATTTTAATAATTAGTAGGTGTAATATTTTAATAAAAGTACATTACACAATGGGAGAGTTTTTTTATTATTTTTTAACAAAAATATTTTTTTTTTTTATGTTACGTACATTGAAACGTAATTTGTACCTACATCAATCAGCGCAAAGTGACGTCACTCCATCAGCTCATGGAGAGATTTTTTTCTATGGGCATGAAAACTTATAATGGAGTGATGTCAAGTCTCACATCACGCCATTATGTATTTTCTCGCGAGTTTTGAAATTAACTTTTGATTTACAGTTTATAAATATATTTGTGCATATTTAAACTATAAGTTTGTGATATTTTTAAGCTAGCCTTTAATTTCATTGCTATCAACGGCGAATAGGAATATTCAATAAAAAAATATGCTATAACTATTAAAATCCGTGGCAACAATTTTTTTGAAAGTAATAATTTGACTTGACTTTGTTATTATTTCAGATAAAATATGTCACCTTTAGTATAAAAGAAAATCGGAAATGTACGATTTGGAACTACAACATCAATAATCCGTGCCAGCACGAAATGTTCGCGCACGTCCTAAGAACGCAAATGGCCATGCGTAATTGTGTGGTGAAAATGGTACTTTTATGGAATACTAAATTATCATATGCTCTTCTTGTTGGCTTTGAATTAGGGTCGGTAGTCGCTGGAACGCACTTCGACTAATTGTCACCAATAGTCATTTTTAGAACAGAGTTCTTTATCGCACGTTCTGATGTTTGCCAGCTGAGAAGGTAGTCCGAAAACAATGAACATGTAACAATGAAAACCGACACCTGGGGGGCGATTCTCGCTTAATTCGAATCAAGCCTATTTCTATTAAGAAATCTCGTAACTCGAAGTGATTTTTTTCGAATCTTGTATTCTGGGCAACATTCGAAGTAAACTTCGAACTAATCTCTAATCGAAGAAGGAACATGTTGCCATTATTATATGTTGTAATTCCGTTCAAGAAGTTGATACGGTTTTTTTACCGCATGGGATGTTTAAGTAGAAAAAACATATTTTTAAAGTTGTTCACGTCTATAATACGGTAGCACAACATTTTGTACGATTTTTAACATAATTTATCACAAATTAATGAGTACTAATTAGACAAAGCTGTGTGTTCTTTCCATAGATTTTTATAAATCTATGGTCCTTATAGTCTGTGGTTGTATGATCCTAGCCTATAGTACCTTTGCCTGTCTATGTTTATGTATTTATGTTTACGATCTTGTCTCAGTATGCCCGATAGGTTATTTATAAAAAGAGAAGTTTTATTATTGTTGTCCGTATTTATTAAGGCGTTTATGTGATGGTCGGTTAGGTGTATATACTCTATCTTGTCGGCATAATAATTGGCTGTCGATCGTAGTATCTCTGAATTAATAGTCTGTGTTGGTGATTTTTTGTTTGGTAATGAATTAAGTTATAAGTGCGAGGTCTTCGTAAAGTGTAGTTATACTTTAATAAACTATCCAATAATGTTATTTTGAATAAAATAATCTAGGAATAAGTTACTCATCTTAAAATGACATTTATTGAAACAAAATATTTAGTTTATTTACAAACATGTACACTTAAACTAGGTAAAAAACTTCCTCGAAGTTGTCGCCGCACTGGGAGGGAAGGGTACCTAAAAGACTGGCGGCATTACCCCTTTGTATGGCCAAGCTTATACGTTGGCAGAAAAAGCTACCAGCCCGGCGGTCTCCTGAGACTTCGATAAGTTTGGATGAAATTTCTTTCACCGAAGCGTGCGTCTCATGAGACCAAGGCCCCATGGTCTCCACCGCAAAGGGCGCAAATATATAGCTCGAACCTAGAGCTGCATACTTGCGTCGCTTTGCAACACTAGCGGTCGCCGCAGCCCCTCCAGCCGCCCTGCAAGTTGCTGGGGTGTGGGACGCAGCAAGTGTGTCGACACATGTCGCATCCCACACCAGCGGCTTTCCATGTTGCCATGATATTAAAGACACCATCAGGCCTCTTGCCGTCATCTCGTGTAATGCCGACTGGTTCCAGTACGGCATGGACACCGGCAGTGACAAGCCCCCTGCGAATAATATCATTAAGGGCGGCATGGCGTGACATACGGCCAGCGCTACGCGAGCAAGACAGCCCGTGGTGACCATATTTATCTACGTACTCCCCACAGCGACAATGATGAGGAAGGTTGGTCCTGGCACCCACCCGCAAACAAACTGCAAGACTAAGTGTGGTATTGGTCAATAAGGTACCAATATGAGACGATGGCATAGCCTGCAGCCAGTGACCGGACTCCTTCGCAGAGACAGCTAGCAAACGCGCACGATCCAAATCGTTAACGCTGGATGTTAAAAGTGAATGCCAAATTGAATTACAAAGTGGTTTATCCCACTGTCTCTGAGAGTGAGTTAAGATTGGAGGGTCGGAACCCGGCCAAGCCAACAGCCGGGCATTTCTGGCCTCACTCAAATACGTCACCTCAACAGATCCCAAGGCTGAGACAATAATAGACTTGCTGAGGGTTTCCGTACTATATACCGAGGACAAAAATGCCGGGAGTGCTAGATCGGAAATTTTGCGGACACCCAGACCACCTAAACCAATCGGTAAAGTAGCCTGGATCCATACCCGATCCTCTTCAAAAGGACAGTTTAATTTTTTTGTTAAACAACACCGAATTAAATCATCCAAGGTTGTTAAATGACTTTTAAATTTAAATAGTTGAGAACATTGAAATGAAACTAATTTTACGGATTATATCGCGGTTTATTTTTGATTTTAATTTCCCGACGTTTCGAATACTTTACAGCATTCATGGTCACGGGCGGACTGAGGTGGTAGCTGTCCATATGTCATAGTTGTCTTAGGGTACCCTCAGGTCTTCTAATTATTATTGTTAGTCCGATCTACGCAGAAAGAGCTTACAGTATCTTGAGGTCTTGCAGTGGAATGCTTGTCTTTGGATTTGACTATGTTTATCACGGGATCCCAAGCTGGTGGTAGCACCCAGCCATCCTCTCTATTGAAATTTGGATGCTTTTTAATTTCAATAGCCTCACGAATCATCCTTGGTAGGTAGCGCTGTTCTTTTGCGAGGATTTGTGGTTTGTCAAATCTAATATAATGACGGGTGCGATCCTGAACATGTTCACAGACTGCAGACTTCGTATAGCGTCGATGTTTAACGTCAGCTATATGTTCTTTTACACGGGTTTTTACCGATCTTTTTGTTTGCCCGATGTATGAGAGCCCACAGTCACAATCCAGTTTGTATACTCCTGCATCTTGTAGAGGTATATGGCACTTGACTGATGGTAAAAACTGACTAATCTTCTTTGGTGGCTTGAAAAATGTTTTAATTGAAGCTCGCTTTAAGATATAGCCAATCTTGTCTGTTACCCCTCTAACATATGGCAATACAGCAGGCATACGTTCGACTGTGGATGGCTTGACACAGTGACGGCGGCGCGGAACTCGGAGCTTGTTATCATGCAGGACCTGCTTGACATGTTGAAGCTCGGCACCAAGATGTTCCTCGTCACAGATCCCGTGTGCTCTCTGAAACAACGATTTACCGACAATAGCTAACTGTGTTGGGGGATGACGAGATTCGCCGTTTAGATATCTATCTGTATGGGTCTTTTTCCTATACACAGTATGACTCAAGGTGTTATTGGGATTACGGATTACTAAGACATCTAAGAATGCTAAAGAGTTATTTGATTCCAACTCCATTGTAAATTGGATTTTAGTGTTTATGGAGTTAAGGTGATCTAGGAAAGCAGTTACTTTATCTGATGGTAATATTGTGAAAGTATCGTCTACGTACCGCTTGTAGAATCGTGGCTTAACAGGTGCAGTATTAAGGGCCGTCTCCTCAAAGTCCTCCATAAATATGTCGGCAACAATGGGAGATACTGGTGAGCCCATCGTCACACCATCTACTTGCTTGTAGAACTCCTCTTTCCACAATAGGTAGCCAGATGTAAGGCAGTGTCTTAATAGTTCTGCATATCCTACTGGTATGTTTTTCTCTGCTAGCTTTCTTGTTACAATTGAGATGCAGTCTTCTACTGGTAGGCATGTAAATAACGACTGGACATCAAAACTGACCATTGTTTCATTGTTAGTAAGACATAGATCTTTAATCTCACTAACAAAATGGTAAGAGTCCCTAGTGTGAGCTTCTGTTTGCCCTCTCAGTGGTGAAAGAACCTTTGCTACGTGTTGAGCCAGTCTATATGTTGGTGAATCGATCTCGATCAAGCTCCGAGTTCCGCGCCGCCGTCACTGTGTCAAGCCATCCACAGTCGAACGTATGCCTGCTGTATTGCCATATGTTAGAGGGGTAACAGACAAGATTGGCTATATCTTAAAGCGAGCTTCAATTAAAACATTTTTCAAGCCACCAAAGAAGATTAGTCAGTTTTTACCATCAGTCAAGTGCCATATACCTCTACAAGATGCAGGAGTATACAAACTGGATTGTGACTGTGGGCTCTCATACATCGGGCAAACAAAAAGGTCGGTAAAAACCCGTGTAAAAGAACATATAGCTGACGTTAAACATCGACGCTATACGAAGTCTGCAGTCTGTGAACATGTTCAGGATCGCACCCGTCATTATATTAGATTTGACAAACCACAAATCCTCGCAAAAGAACAGCGCTACCTACCAAGGATGATTCGTGAGGCTATTGAAATTAAAAAGCATCCAAATTTCAATAGAGAGGATGGCTGGGTGTTACCACCAGCTTGGGATCCCGTGATAAACATAGTCAAATCCAAAGACAAGCATTCCACTGCAAGACCTCAAGACACTGTAAGCTCTTTCTGCGTAGATCGGACTAACAATAATAATTAGAAGACCTGAGGGTACCCTAAGACAACTATGACATTTGGACAGCTACCACCTCAGTCCGCCCGTGACCATGAATGCTGTAAAGTATTCGAAACGTCGGGAAATTAAAATCAAAAATAAACCGCGATATAATCCGTAAAATTAGTTTCATTTCAATGTGTAATATTCGCGTAAGTATCAGAAATCATTAGTTGAGAACAGCGAAGAAAATAAGTGAATTTGGGCACAAAAAGGCAAAAACGCATAATGAAGAATGCTAAATGTGAGTTAATTTTGAAGATTCGATCAGAGGAATCATGGAATTTTTTAATTTTTTCATCCACGAAACATACCTACTCGCAAAATCGACAACGATACATTCGAAACGAAACGATACGTCTCCGAATGTATCGCACCTGCCCTACTCTAACAAATGTTCGTATTTCTCGTCGATTATCGTTGCGGTAGAGTAAATATTTATTCGATATACGATGTTCGGAGCGAATGGAATAAATAATAAGTACAAAGTTATGGCCTCGCAGTTACAATTAAATTAAATTTTATACTTTATTTAAATGGAATTATATTATATGTTATTTAAATTAATATAAATTTTATATGTTATTTAAATTAATTTAAATTTTATATTTTATTTAAATTAAATTAAATTTTATATTTTATTTAAATTAAATTAAATTCTATATATTATTTAAATTAAATTAAATATTATATTTTATTTAAATTAAATTAAATTCTATATATTATTTAAATTAATTTAAATTTTATATTTTATTTAAATTAAATTAAATTCTATATATTATTTAAATTAAATTAAATATTATATTTTATTTATAATAATAATAATAATAATAATAATACCAGCCCTTGTTTATGTCCCACTGCTGGGCACGGGCCTCCCCTCAAGTTGAAGGGGCTTAGGCCATAGTCCACCACGCTGGCCAAGTGCGGGTTGGCGGACTTCACACGTCTTTCGAATGCTAGTTAGGCTTTCTCAGACATGCAGGTTTCATCACGATGTTTTCCTTCACCGAAAGCTAGTAACAATCGCACAAAGACTAAAATATAAATTTAAATAAAATTATTAAATTATAAATTTAAATATAATTATTAAATTATTAATTTAAATAAAATTATTAAATTAATGGCTTACCATCAGGTGATCCTTCTGCTTATCACCAATTTAAATAATAATAAAAAATAAAAGAAATACATAATTTTATCCGGTCCGGTATACGTTTTGTGAACTAAAAGATTAATTAAGATTAAAATATCAAAAATAAAGAAAATCAAAGGTAAAAACTAAAACGATATCGCCAACGACACCTAATGAGCTATCGTCAAGATTATCGTAAAAGTCATGTCTATGTCGTTGAAAAATTCGAATATTCGATAAGAGTCTTTGCGCCTAAGAGTAGGTTATGGACGATAATGTCGAATGATGTATCGTTCGTTCATTCGTCGTTACGACATAGAAAACGATGTAACTCAGAGTAGGATTCGACACGACAAATGTCACGATGTATCGATAATCGTTTTTGCGAGTAGACGCCCTGGGTATGGCTTCGGCTAACGGGGGCACCGAGAAGGTACAGAGATTCCTTAAACAGTACCTTAATATTAGATGCCAAAATACTAAATTTGTTAATAATGAAGTTCTTTCGAGCCTCAGACACTGAGTCCAAAACAAAGATTTCACACTTTGAAAAGTTAAATCCTAGACCGATTTTTTGAAACTCGTTAATAAGAATTTCGAAGTCATCATAGACCGAATCTGCTGAACCCCCCAAAGTGCCATTATCCAGATAGCAGACATTAAATTTGGAATTTAGAGTATATATGATCTGATGGATTGCCAAACTAAAGATAGCGGGACCAAGAGGGTCACCTTGTTGACATCCAACAGCTGAACAAATAGGATGTTCATTAAATAATAATTTGGATGGTTGGCCATACATTGAAAGACATATGGGTAAATTTCTGGAATGTTGTTTTGTACTTGAGTCAACAAAGCAGCTCTGTCTACAGAATTAAAAGCATTTTTGACATCCACCTTAAGCAAGACCTCACCTCCATTCTGCAGTAAAAAGGTGCGTGCCGCATGGACGGCTGCCTCACAACCACCCTTTGAGCCAAATCCGAGCTGTATAGGCTGAAAAATTTGGGATACAGTAGGGAGGATGCGACGGCAGCAAACTTTAGAAGCGATACGGCGGATGGTAGAGCCTATCGCTATAGGCCGAATGCCACCGTCTTTTTTGCATAGAGCGCACAAATTAGCGCCATATAAAACATGGGTAATTTCTAGAGGCACTTTGCCCGCCAACATTAGATTAATCAGAGCGGTTAAATTAGAAAGGAGTGACCTGCCAGCGTCCCCGACGGCTTACTTATAAGGTCTTTGAGATGTTGAGGAGTAAGGCCATCAAGGCCGCCAGCAGAGCCACTCTTAAAGGAAGAAATGCAGTTCATAATTTAGACAGTATCCGAAATAAGAATCCGCTGATCTAAAGGGGGTGCGTCAGGGAAATGAAGACCTACTGAAGGTGAGGGATGTTTGGACATCAATGCGGAAAGCCTGTCCGCATTATTTGGAGCAATAATATCGCTGGAAAAAAGCATCCGTGCTGCGCCTTTAAAATCACCATCATTTGCTTTTATTTCAATTTTGTGAATGATATTACCAGAGACTCGAGATCGAATAGGGGAAATGCCAAAAGACAAATCCGAAATAACGTTATTCAAATCAGAACAATTTAGTTTAATTTTTTGCGTAAGAGAAATTTTTTCACCAGCCTTGATTGCAGTAACATGCAGCATTCTGTAAGGAAATGTAAGCAGCTCTTCCCAAGCACACTGTGTATTATGATTTAGAATTTTTTGAATGCAACTGCTCAGGGCATTGGCCACTGAAAATTATAATCATCTTAAAATTATAATCATTAAGGTTTGACATGTGTTGTGATTCGAACTCGAGATGACGATTCGAATGATCTTGACCAGTCGAAGCAGTTCGAGCGGCTAGCGTTCGAAATATGTTGGGCTCGACATGTCGAGAATACAATTACGTGATTTTTTTGTCGCCAATAGTTCGAACTCGAATATTTTTTCGAATTTGTGATTGATTTAAAAGTGCGAGAATCGCCTCCCATAACCGACATATTTTAATATAAATTGATGTCTAACTTTTATAAAGATTCAAATAGACTTGAATTATATGTCAACGTATTAAGGTCTCAATTTATTTCAACAAGTGGATCCCGGTTTTTAAACGACTTGAAAAAACGAGGTTGTGTATTTGACGCGTATAATCTCTTAGATGAAGGGGAGCGAGAGGAGGGTGAATTGGGCGGGGGGAGAGAGAAAGTAAGAGAGTGGGGAGAGAAAGAGTGTGAGGAGGGTACGAGAGAGGGCGAAAAGGGCAGAAGGGAAGGGGGGCGGGGTTAGCCAAAGAAGGATCCGAGAGAGAGAGAACAAATTCAAAATCATTTATTTCAAATAGGCTTAACATTTTTGAACGCTCATTTTTTTAAAAAGCTACCGTCGGATCACACTGCGGCCTCAACTGAGAAGATCCGGCAAAAAACTCAGCGGGCTTGTCCTTTTTTTTTATAACAGCGTTTGTCTTGGTACAATTAGATGAGCATCAGCGACAGTGTGTCCTGCCGTTCAAAAGATCAAATAACTGAGAGAAATAAAATACGACGAAAATACAACAAACTAAAAGGCCAAAGGGATAGTAGTCGGGCCAGTCTCCCCCAAGCAGCACCCAAGCACGAGTTATATCGAGCAGCAGCCATCACTCCCCTGAACCATATTAGAGGGAAAAGGGTGACCCGCCACACGAAAACGCCACAAGCAAAGACTTTTCGATGTCAACAAAAAATTAACTCCGTTCTAAGCGGGTGTCCATAAGACACCTCTCATTTTTTATTATTATACAGGGTCATTAGTAAAACACTAACATCCTCTTAGGACTAAATAACTGACATAGACAAACGAAAACTTTTGATATATGACTTTTTATACAACATAATACTAATAACGAACTTTTAAGATTTCGTTCTTTCAATTCTGTATTTTGTTGTACCTACGTCTTCCGTACGCCTGAGCGCATAAGTCAAGTCCAAGCACCCCGCTCCTCGCTCCTGGCTTTCGTTTTACCCATCTAGTGCCTGCTTTTGCTACAGGTAGTCTTCGGAACATTTAGAGCGTTCAATTTAAATATTTTTATGTTTGCATGGAAATCTGTTTAATTCAATTCAGGTGTGTTTGACAAAACATGATTTTTTTTTCTTCCTAGGTGGCTAGCAAGCATGCGGTTGCCTGATGTTAAGCAGTCACCGCAGCCTATAGACGCCAGCAACACCAGAAGAATCACTAGCGCGTTGCCGACCCTTAAGACATTAGATATTAAGTCTTTTGTGTCCAGTAATTTCACCAGCTGCAGTGGCCGTCATACCAGAATACAGCAATGCTTACACACTGCTGCTTGGTGGCAGACTATCTGAAACTGTGGTGGTACCTACCTGGATGGTTCCTTGCAGAAGGAACCATTCACTTAGTAAATAATACTATTTTGTTTATAATGTTACTATAAAAGTCCCGAGAGGTTGTTACTGTTTTACCAATGACCCTATATTATCAGGGATCATATCGCTGGCAAGAAATTCTCCTATAAACTACTCTCCTCTTAAAATACTCTTTGCCTATAGTTGGCAAACTTTTTAATAGTTAACTTTTTATGAGCCGAAAATAAATCGATTTATTTACATTATTTGCTTGCCCGTAATGTTTAACGACTAAAATATCGGTCATTTGTAGTCTTACCCAGCTCTTTATTTTATTTCAGGGCATATACAACTATACAGTAAACTTTACTAAATCAATGAAGAGATTCTTTGGATCTTCGTTTTTCTACGGAGAATATCTGGTCAAATTAACTGTTTTGACAAAACATGAAACCGTTTCTTGCTTCATATTTAACTTAGTACTAACTAAAAGCCATAGGTAATTTTGGGAAATAAATTGTATCAAATGTACTACAACTTTTATTTAATATTTTGCTGTTTCTAATAATTGTACTTAAAAGCAGTTATTAAGGGTAATTTAGGTATCAGTTGTTACAAAACCTCACTTTTACTAAATATCTTTTATGTAACTTGCCTCTCAGATTGCCAAAATCAGAAAAAAAAAACAGTATTTAAATTAATTACTTAAATTAATTTAATTTATCACTAGCTATCAATTGACCCCGCTTTCATCTTTGTACAAACTGGATGCAAAATTGTTTAAAATCATTCCCGTGTCCTTTAAAAGTAATGTCTCAGATGATGACTTGCATTAGAACGCAAATCTTTGCTAGGCGTGTCGGTTATCTTTCAAAAAACTTGAAAAAAAAACCAAATAGACTGCTATATGACTTTTACCTGATGCGTTGTCAGGTAAAAAGCCGAATGTAACATTATACTCAAACCTTGATTTTTCGCCACTAGCATTTAAAACTTTAATAAACGTGTCACTTCATTGATTATTCGGCTACATTTAGGTTTTGTTTGCTCCACGACCAAGTAAGAGAGTTAGTTGTTCTTTTATATGATCTAATCCCTGATGACATTCCTCGCCCTGTTAATATTCCTTTCTTACTATATATCCCCTATAAGAATTTTACATATCATATACAATTACCTGGACGATAAAGCTGCGTGGGCTTGAACTGCTGTACTCTTACAAGCTTATAGTTACGATATATATTATATTGTAATATTGTTTTTTTATTATATAATTGAAAAAAGACAAGCCCGCTGAGTTTCTTGCCGGATCTTCTTAGTGAAGGCCGCGTTACGATCCGGTGTTAGTTGTAAAAAATGACAATATGTAATAGCCCCGGTGAGGCCTATGCATAATAAAGAATTTTGAGTTTGAGTTTGATATATTTTAAAAAATATAAATAAACTCAGGCTGTAAGCTTTACTGTCCTTTCTGAGTTGTCACTGCGAAGCATAGTAAGATGTAACTCTTACTCGGGACGTTGCTGCTAGGAGTGCCTGAAGGTTTTTGAAGGCCACTGTACGGTGAGGGTTCAACTTTTACTGAACTCCTGACACTATTATAGAAGTTCTACATAATAATACACTAATCTTTACTTATAATAAAACTGTAACAGGTCCAATTCTGTACATTGAAGATATTTTGAAAATTATATTTGGAGGGCATTCTATAACCGATACTGAGGCAGAAAATGTAATTTTTTAAATTTTTGTCTGTCTGTCTGTCTGTCTGTCTGTATCACGGCTGCGCATCACGCCGAAACTACTGAATGGATTCAAATGAAACTTGGCATGATTTGAGATCTTACTGCGAGGTAGGACATAGGATACTTTTTATCCCGTAATCTAGCACGTTTATTTTGGGAGAGGGGATTAAAGTCAAAATGGGTACTTGGTTATACGCTTGGTCCGATTTTATCAATTTTTCTTCATAATTATAATAAATATTAGTAAGGGAACACTCATAGAGAGTTGTTATCAAGGTTTTGTAATCGATCGGGTTAAGCAACGTTAGGTAAGGTCATTAAATAGATGGGTGACCGTTTAACGCCATTTGAACTAAACGGGTCCGTGCTTCGGAGAGCAAGTAAAAAGTGGATCCCAGTTTTTAACCGACTATAAAAAAGGAGGTTATGTATTCGATGCGAATGTCTGTCATTAAAAGTTTAGTGAACGTAAAAATAGCGCATGCGGAGCTGCGTGGGTCAGCTAATATTTAAATATAGTCCTCACACCTTTTACAAGCTAGATTCTTATTGTTACGACTAGTTGTAGTATTATTTAATATAGAAACCTATTTTCCCATGGGTACTTTGTTTCAAATTTAATTTACCCGTAACAAACTGTTAGCATTAAATTATGCAAATATAATTTACAAATATAATGAAAAGGTAGCTGAGGGCGGATAAAAATATCAAATAGCAATTACGGAGTACCTAAACAATTACTTATACATTATGTAAAGTGCATAATATTTTGATATTAAGTTAAATTAATGTTGTATTATTACATACCCATATATTTCTGAAACCATTCACCAACATTATTTTATGTAATAGGTACATGGATTCATCATTTTTACTCAGCTTTCTAGGATTTTGAGAAGTTGTCGAGTACTCAACGCCTGACCCCGATCAATGAAATTGACGTATCAATTTCATGCTAAATGTCAACTAAAAACTAACTTAAGCTAGTTATGCAGGTTACTTCGGAGTCACTGGACGTTCGTTCGGGGTGTGGGCCCGTCGGACGTCCATTGAGTACGGCGGCGACTCCGAGCAGGATGGCGGCGGGGTTGCGACCCCCGTCAGCCGCGGGGGTTTTAGTGGATAAGAATCCCACATACCCCGGTCGAGCTCCACAGCTGCCGGGGATCTTTGGAAGATTTCCCCCGCGTCAAAAAAAAAGCTAAGCAGGTTAGGCAAATGCAGGCTGATCAGCTGATTAAGATGATCTATGCGTCGGATAGGCAAGTAAAAAGTCGGTTCGGCAGCTACATCTTTCCGGTCGTGTTGGTCTACCGTCCCCTCAGATTGTGATAGTAAAGCAAGAGAGATGTGCAGTTGTTCTACGCCAGCACTTTTGGATTATAAGATCTCCTGCGTAGATAGGTACTAGAATAATATGTTACGGAAAATTGCACAATTTCTATGCCCTATTACCAAAACATTAGTTATGGTCACCGGACAGCCGCTAATAAAAACGAAATCAGTGTACCAATTTGAACAGGTAATGGCTTTATCATTAATGCCATCGAGATGACATCGATGTCAAAATAAATATCATCATTCGTGAAAATAATTCAAACGTGGATTTAGCTATGCCTTTGTTGGTGTTTTATTTCTTAATACTTATATCTAACGTTTCTTGTTTCGAATTGAAAGCGGGACCAAAAAATTCCGATACATATGTAAGTGAAATAAGTAAATTTCCAATAATGATGTCTGCCCATTATACCTAAATAGTGTAAATTTCTAGCTAAATAATGTAAATCCGTTCCTGGCTTTTTGTATAAGAAATATGTTCTGACTGTGTTATTTTATGAGCTGTGGATTTTGTTTCAAAATAAAATAAAATAAAAATAAAAAAAATACCAAACTGTAGCATCCATGGCGCAGTGGGAAACCGCTTGCTTTGCAAACCGGAGGTCGCGGGTTCGAATCCCGCGGGGGGCAACAACTTTGTGTAGTGGTTCCTTACTGGCTAGGACAATGCAGGCCGATTACCTGATTGTCTGTAAAGCAAGATGATCCATGCATCGGATAAGCATATAAAAAGATGATCCTGCGCCTAACCTCTTCCCCATTCGTGTAGATCTTCCGTCCCATCAGATTATGAGAAGTAGAAAGGAAGAGAGAGTGCAAGCGCTTGTGCACTATAATATATCCCACGTAGATGTCCGATCTTGTAAAAGTTTGGCCGCTGTGGTCATATCGGCCAGGAGGACATTATTATTATTATACTGAACTGTACCGTGATAAGGCAAAAATATTAATTTTGTATAAATGTATACTAAGCAACGCACACGTGGGATCCGCCCAATTGCCAGGGCGTGACTAGATATAAACAGCACCCACCCATCTGCTCCTGTTGGATGTCTTAAGAGGCGATTAAGGGTTAAAAAAAAGACGGATACCAGCGTCTTTCTATTGCTATATGGATTGGCATATCTAATAGCTTGGCGATTTTACCAAGCTTCAGAAACTGAATAACTAATTTCTCGGAATTGCAGCTGTCTATACGCAAGACTTTACGATCAGACGAACGGTCTTGTTTGTCTTGCCCGTACATATAAATAAATAAATATTAAAAGTATTTTTCTTTCAGGGACCATACATCTTCACATGTAAGCAATTCACTGCTTGCCCATTTAAAACTATTGGTAGTGTAACAACAAATCTTACTTATATCAAAAATGAATATATAATCACTGGAAATTATAGTTTTCCCTGTACTACACGTATTGATCAGGTATCTATTCGTAAGTTATGTAAATGAGTGATGGCTGCTGCTCGAGGCAACTCGTGCGCGGGTGCTGCTTGGGGGGACTGGTCCGACTATTATCCCTTTGGCATTTTAGTTTGTTGTACTTTCGTCGTAATTTTTTTCTCTCTGTTATTTGATATTTTAAATGTCGCTGATGCTGATCTAATTGTAACAAGACAAACACTTTTTAAAAGAAATTCAAAAAATGACAGCCCGCTAGGTTTCTTGCCGGATCTTCTCAGTTAAGGCCGCGGTGTGATCTGGCTTTAAAAAAAATTGACCGTTAAAAATTGCTAGCGTTAAGCCTATTAGAAATAAATGATTTTGAATTTGAATGTACTATGCGTTTCAACTAAAAATGTGGGCGTCATCTTGCCATTTCAAATATATAATGACTAAAAATGATGTTTTAACAATAATAGATAGCAAAATAAGACATTATAATAAATAATCAAAACCGGGGCGAATTTTTGATTTTGTGTTTACTCTGCTGCCGTGGAGTACATCCCAGGGGGATCAAAAGTGCACTCTTCCCCAATAATAAATAATCCTTTCTTTTTTATTCTCTCGGGAAAATCACCAAAAGGTCCCCGTGATCCTGTGGCGGGTCAACCGAAGTATGCGAGATTCTTAGGCACTAAAGCCCCCGCGGCTGTAGCATCGACACATGAGATGGGAATCTAGGTTCTCCAGTGGGATCACTCGATTTGCAGTTCATAGATCCTATCCATCCAAAGGTTGCCAAGTAGTGATCGCATTTAGTGATAAGCCCGCCCGCCCATTGTTACATTTATCTTAACTCTTTTTTTTTTATATAAGTACTTACATTAAATTTTTTGTGTATTTTTTAATGGTGGAACGTAGTGAAAAAAATTCCTAAATCTATGGGTGGAACAATTAAGTATTATCTATTAGTTATAGATTTCTGTGATGTTCAATGATGATGAGGATATGTCTTACATTACATACCTAGAATCCCGTCTCCATAAAATTATTAGAAAAATATATTACCTACTCTATGTGCTTACAGTCTTACAGTAGAATATTTTATGTTTGAGAAATAAAAATGATCTTGAGAGATTTGGATATGGGTCAATGTCGGGTCCAAAAAGGACTCTTCGGTGAATCATATTGAGTAAGTTGTGGTTTAATTTTTATTTGTATGGCAGCATTAACACCAAATATAAGTCTGCTAATTAGTGCTAATAGGTACATGAATTGAGTATGATTCACCTAAAATGAGTAACCGTTTTTCAGAAACTAGTAGAATTTTTAAGGATATGTTCGAAATTCAAAACATAAATTGCTTTAGGTGAATTGCTTAATGTAGCGTCTTTATACCCGCAGATAGTCGTGTGGTCACTTTAGAGTCGAAGACAGATCGGAGGGGGTGTTGGTTTTTCCCTCTTAGATCGCTTTTTGGTCCACATAGGATAGCTTCCTATTAGAGTAGTACATTAAAATAAGTTCTAATAACTAGTCGCACGTTGTTTCAGATAAAAATGGATTTTTATAGTTACAAAAATAAAATCAAAACACCACTAGTAAACTACGTCTTTGACAGGCCGTGCCAGCATCAGTCTGTTTCTTCGGATATCAAAGAAAATATGAAGGCAAATAACTGCATCGTGAAAAAGGTAACTTTTTATGACGCTGTCACTCGTCACCCGTAACATTTGCTATCTCTTGAGCTCTGTAATGTCATTAATTAGCTGATGGCCCTTGCCCTTCACACTGGAACATGTATACGCCAGTGGCGGTCCGAGAGGGGGGGTCATGACCCCCCCCCCCCCAAATCTCAAACTCATTCACGTCTAATTGATAAACTTAACTTCATGCTTTAAAAGTCTAAACAATTCTATCCAAAATAAGTTACGCACTTGAAACCCTCAGACGCAGAGTGGGAATTGAACCCACGAACTATTGGCTAGCCGCCAGGGCACTTGACCAACGGGCCCTTCAACTAAGACCCCCCCCCCCACCCCACAAATTGCTAGCTCTGACCGCACCTGGTATACGCGCACGTAGACATGACGTATACCTAGCCCGGTGTGTCACGGGGCACGGCATCACTACGACGTGACACGCACATGCATTCGGTGTGCCGTGGCCTTTATACAGCTTTAGTACAAAAATGTTGTGTATTTTCAGGGTAATTATATCTACGAAAAAAATTTAAGCGCAGCCGCCGCAAAATTCTTTGGTGGATCGTTCTTTTATGGCGAATACATCGTACAAGTTTCTGTTTTGTCCAGAAAGAAGATGATCCAATGTTTTCTTATCCATGAAATTTTTACTAGAAAAAATAATTCGTAAATATCCATCTATCATAATAAATATATTGCTGGTGTCTGTACATTCAATTTACTTCTAATCTTACCCTTATTAATATATTCTTTTAATAGTACTAATGCTGGTCGAAGCTTCTCTCCTTGTTTTTTGTCGTATAATTCCTTTATATACATTTTTAATTATATAACATAAAAAAAATACTTTTAAAAATATAAAAATACGAGTTTCAAACGGCTATGGCCGCGGGAACAGAGTCCTAGCAAACGGTGGTTAAGGCTCCAGAGAGAGGTACTTCCTCACAATGCGTGTCCAGTTCGGCTCCTGGCCCTTGATCCAACCGTCCAACGTGAGCCTCTTGGGGTGTTTATCGAAGCACTTCGCCATTAGGCCATGAGCTTACATAAACAAACATTGGTCAATAACAAATGCTTGCAAATAGAAGCAATAATCTATTATCTACTTACAATAAAACTGTAACAGGTCCAATTTTGTACATTGGATATATTTTGAAAATGATATTTTCTATCGTTATAGAATGCCATCAAAATAACCATACAAAAAAAAAACCAACCAAAAAATTCTAATACGTATGTAAGTAATATTTGGGTACTTTTAATTACAAGCTAAAAAAAGGAAGGATGAGAAAATATAATTATAAATCATCATCATCAGCAGCAGCAGCCAAAAGACGTCCACCCCCTTAATAGAGAGGGGTTGCCATAATCCCCACGCTTGGCAGGAGTCTTTGGGATCGCTGTATATAGGTGCTAGTTAATCCATTAGAAAGACGCTGCTGCTCGTCTTCTTATTTTCCCTAAGTCATATCATACGGACACCAAACGGGACACTTATTAATAGACGTCGGCAGTGTAGTGCAGGTATATAGGCAGGCTTGTCGCTTACCATCCTGCGGTAGATATCGGATTTGTGTGCAGCATACAGTTTTACCTACATAAATAATCTTTGCACCTAAAAATATGTCTTTTTTGTCTTGCAGGGTCCATACGAATTCGTATGTATTCTATTTCTATTGATGGTGGCTAAGAATCGGGCCCGGTAAACCACCGGAACGCACTTCGACCCAGTTGGATCCATTGTGCATGCCCTAGCCCTTACTCTGTCGCTGGCGTGTCGAAGAGTTCCCTCAGGTACGCAACGATTGCACCAGCCTGGAGCTGTACATAATCATCTGGTGTAGGATATGCTACTCCCAGATGACCCAACCTACGTCTCGCAAGTGCGTCGCAGCCACACAATATGTGTCGCATTGACTCTTTTCCACCTTTACAAAATCTGCAAGTATCAATAGTACTTAGCCTCATTCTGTGAAGGTGCTCATTGGTACCAAAATGTCCCGTGAGTGCACCTATTAGGTGCCTTATTTGTGATCTGCTTAGGTTTAATAATTTAACCCCACAGTCCACCCTTGTGCTAGAGAACGCTTTGGAGTGGTTTAGGCCTAACGCTGCCCTCCATTCCTTCATGTGTTCGTTCCTAGCATGTGCATATAATGCTTGGTGATATGTTCCATACGGAATCCCTACAAATGGTTCGGGGCCAACCAAATGTCTCTGTGAGCCGGCCCTCGCTAGTCTGTCTGCCTTCTCATTACCCTCGACGCCTTCGTGTCCAGGTACCCAGATAAGGCTGACGCTGTTGTGTCTTCCCAAGTTATTTAAACCTGTGACACCTTCTTTAACTAGTTTGGAGACAACTCGGAAGGAGTTTAGAGCCTTCAGAGCTGCCTGACTGTCACTGAGAATGTAAATGGTTTTACCTTTGACATTTCTCCTTTGCATTTCTTTAATGCTGGCAATTATGGCATAGGTTTCCGCTTGGAATACCGATGCATAATGCCCCATGCTCTGACTGACCCTGCAGTCCTTGGAATTAATTCCTGCCCCTGTACCTGACTCCATTTTAGAACCGTCAGTGTACCATATGAGGTGAGTACCACCAACCGGTTTGAGTCCCCTCGTCCACTCGTCCCTTGATGGTATGTGTACTCGGTACCTCTTATTAAACATGTACACTGGATTTATCTTATCACAGGGCATGTCCATTAGATCATCCAGTTGTTTCACGGGATCCAATAAAGTGTGTTTTGTACAGGGCTTGTTACGATTCCAAACTCCTGCTTTTGCAAGTCTATATAGGGACTTCCTTACCTCTGTTTGTATATAAGTGTGTAGTGGAGTTAGTTCCAGTATCCACTCAAGAGCCTGTGTAGGCGTTGTTTTGAAGGCACCTGTAATTGCCATGCAAACTACCCTTTGCACCTTCCTGAGAGAATCTTTACAAATCTTTAGTTTAGTCCTAGGCCACCATACGGCGCTGCCATATGTGAGAATAGGCCTCACCATCGTAGTATATAACCAGTATATTACCTTTGGTTTGAGTCCCCAAGTTTTGCCATAGGCAGAACGGCACATATTGAAGACTCGTAAGGCCTTTTTTGTTATATTTTCAACATGATTATACCACGTTAGTTTCCTATCGAAAGTTACCCCCAGATATTTAACTTCCGTAGCCCATTTTAGTTTGGTGCCGTACATTTCGAGTTCCCTAAGGCCCTCCAAATGTCTTTTCCTCGTGAACGGCACTATAACAGTTTTGCTTGGATTTATGGAAAGGTTAGTGTTTGTACACCATCTTTCCACCCTACCCAAAGCACCTTGCAGCAAATCCGCTACTACGTTTGGAAATTTTCCATTTACTTGTATGACTATATCATCTGCATAGCCTACTGCTTGAAGTGGTCCACTGTTCAGCTCTACTAACAACGAGTCCACCACTAGACTCCACAGTAGTGGGGATAGAACGCCTCCCTGTGGACATCCTTTAGTTGCCTTTACGGTGACCTTATCATTTAATAAACTGGTTTCAATAACTCGTTCCTGTAGCATAGTGCTAATCCATTTAACAATTGGCGCTTCTATGCCATGACTTTGTGCTGAGGTTCTTATTGAATCGAAGGTCGTTCTGTCGAACGCCCCTTCAATATCTAAAAACGCTGCAGCACTTATTTTTTTAGTCTCCAATGCATGTTCTGCTCGGTTGACTACGTAATGCAGTGCCGTTTCCGTAGACTTACCCGGTTGATACGCACATTGCATCTTATGGAGCGGGCGTCTCCTCAGTGGGCCATCTCTTATATATCTGTCTATCATCTTCTCCATAGTTTTAAGAAAGAATGAAGTGAGACTGATAGGACGATAAGATCTGGCATCCTCATAACTTTCTTTCCCTGGTTTGGGAATGAAGATTACTTTTGCCTGTCTCCAAGCTGATGGGACATGCCCAAAGGCTAGGCATGCCCTGTACAATCTGCATAAGTGAGGTATAAGAATATTTTTCCCCTCCTGTAGTAAGATCGGATATATATCATCAGATCCAGGTGATTTATACGGACTGAAGCTGTTGATTGCCCATCGTACCTTGTCTGCGTCAACGACTTTCCTTGCTATACGCCAGTCGTCTTTGGAAGTTTTTGTGTTTTGTTCTTCCATGGTGATGATATTATCAGTCACATTTTGTATCTCCACTGAATCCGGGAAGTGCATTCTTAGCATATGCGTAAGAGTTTCGTTATGCGTAAGAATTCGTATGTAAGCATTTTAGTACATGCCCGAAAACTGTAACAATTGGTAGTGCAGAAGCAAATGTCACTTACAACGGAAATGATTACATAGGCTATATAAACATGTCGTTTCCCACCACTATTCGTTTAGAACTGGTAAGTAGAATTTGTACAGATATACTTTATACTTACACTTTTAGGCTGCCTGTCCACCGGAGCGGAGCGAGGCAGCGGAGCGGAGAAACGAGAAATATTAACCAATAAGATTGCACAAAGATTTTGAAGCGGAGTTTTTGTGCAATCTTATTGGTTAACTAGCTGACCCGCCGAGCTCCGCCCACGCTTTAATTACATTTTGCTCCCCTTTTCTCCCTACTCTCTTGATTTATCTCTCTCCATCTCTCTCTCTTATAAGAAAAATCTAATTCTAATAAATCTTTCTCTCCCCTCCCGCTTCGGTCCCCGTCACACTCCCCCTCTTCCTCTCCCCGTTGTCCTCTCTGAACCTTCTCCCTCCTCTCTCTTCTCCCAACTTGCTCTCTCTCACCCCCCCCCCCCCCTTGCTCCACCTAACTCCTCCGATCACTCACTCCATCATCCTCCCCTCTCCCTCTCTTGCACCCACCTCTCGTTCTATATATCCTCGTCAATCATGATTGACGAGGATACCATGGTATGAGAGGCATAAAATATACTTTAGAACCTATTCTCAGACCTACCCGCAAAATTTCATACATATCGGTTCACCCATCTATTTAAAGACCTTGCCTTATGTTGCTTAACCTTAACCTAGCGGTATGAAATATACTTTATGACCTATTCTCTGACCTACCCGATATGCACAAAAAAAATCAAACAAATCGGTTCACCCTTCTATTTAATAACCTTACCTAATGTTGCTTAACCTTAACCTACTGGGATAAAAATTATCCTATGTCCGTTTCCTGGTTCTAAGCTACCTCCCCACCAATTTTCAGCCAAATCGGTTCAGCCGTTCTTGAGTTATAAATAGTGTAACTAACACAACTTTCTTTTATAATGATTGTATGTTCAATTTCACCGATAGATGCCACTGTTCATAATGTAAATCACGCTAACATCGTAAATTACCGTCTAATGATATTCGATAATGAACGTATTAAATTTTTTGCATCTTTTATTGTTGTGACTGTAATACAATACCTATACACTACCTGGACTTGAGGAGTTTCATTAAAATTTCATGAACCCCCCTGAGCCCTGACCTTGAAGTGTTTTTTGGGAGCGCTGTTCATTGTGAATTGTAGTTGGACATTTTATTGCCTATTTCTTTCCTAATCTAGTTTGGACTCGCTCGGGATTTACAGATTTTAACTTTCAAAGATATAGATAATGTCATATTGCTATCAGCAAAGTACTTAGAACAATACACAAATCTAATGAAAATGTCCTGGGTGTACCGGACCGGCTTACCCCTTACAAAAATTGACCTTTCGCCACTGCCATATCTTATGCAAACTAAATGTCTGCTCAGTCCCTATATAGCGTAATAATACATATCTTAATGATTAACTGATCAGTCTATAATTACCCTATTCACATACGAAGGAAATTACGTGGTAATATGTGCAAGTAATGTTTCACTGCTTAGCCCCTATGAAACATAGCGTGATGTTTTATATACCAATTTATACCCCTACTTCTACAGTACACATCAGTAAAAGTCCTATCAAAATCCATCCACGGGTTTTCAAATGATACCTGGACAAACAGAACGACAGACAGACAGACAGACAGACAGACAGACAGACAGACAGACAGACAGATAGACAATAATTCCAAAAAAAATTGTTTTGGCCTCTATGTCGATAGTATAGTATCCCCACATAGAAATTTTGGAAAAATATTCAATGTACAGAAAAAGTGCTCTTTGAGTTTTATTATAGTATAGATAGATAGAAGATATTTCTCGTTTCTCCGCTCCGCTGCCTCGCTTCGCTCCGGTGGACAGGCAGCCTTAAACTGCTATCGAACTTTTTTTTTATTAGGAATTAAAGTATTTTACGTTATATTTTTTGCTATTTAATAAATTATTTTTAAATATCGTAAGACAATTCACACACGGTCATCTGATCCGAAACTAGACAAAGCCCGTACTATGGTAACCAGGCAACCGATACTGGTACTGTTTTTGTAAATAAATACACAAATAGATAAATAACACCCAGATACTAGGTGGAAATCGAACTCACGACCTATTCGGTAACGGCCAGGGTGTCTGACCACTAGACCAAGAGGCCCGTTAAAATTAAATTTTCGCTTCAGAATTTTTTTTTTTACCTTCAGCAAATCGGGTTTTTCTATTTAAATCATTCTGCCCCATGAAACAGGTAATCTGAAATTTCCAATAAATTAATTAATTTTCAGTAAATAGTTTCTACAAAATGCAAAGAAAAGAAATGACAAAATTGGCATCATAGCATAAGTAGATCTAGTCATCTGGTTTGGTCTCATTTTTATTGCAGATAAAAATTAATTTTTACACATATAAAGACAATGTTAAGAAGTTGGTAGTGAACTACAATATAGATAATCCATGTCAACACCAAACTATATCTGGAGGTTTAAAAGAGATGACCAACGCAAGAAACTGCATTATTAAAAAGGTAGGTAGTAAAACATTCATCATCAGCCTGAAGACGTCCACTGCTGAACATAGGCCTCCCCCCTAGAACGCCACAATGAACGACAATTGGCTATTTGCATCCACCGATTACCTGCGACCCGCACAATGTCGACTGTCCACCTAGTGGGAGGCCTGCTTACGCTGCGTCTACCGGTTCGTGGTCGCCACTCGAAGAATACATATAAACAATTTTCGTATTGATAAAAACGATAATAATCCACTGGTGGATCGACATTTTTTTTATTCACATAAGCAGCTAGTACTCGACTGCAGTCCCACCTGATGGAAAGCGGCGAGGCAATCTAGGATGGTAAAGCACACTAGCCTAAAGGTGGAGGATCAGATCGTATTGAATTTGCTTTACAGCTGTGTTTTCATCTAATTATATTCTTATACATATTTTCATAATACAAAGTATGTAATAGAATGCAATATTCTTTGGCGTTTTATTCTGTTAACATAAATACAGATATCGGTATCTAACTTTCATTATGGCGACCTTTAATTTTGGCATCTATTTAAACAGTGTATAAAACGGATCGTGACTTTGTCTATAGAATTATGTATTATTTAGAGACATAAGTTTTTTATTCAAATTGAGTATTGAAATGAAACTAGTTTTACGGATTATATCGCGGTTTATTTTTGATTATAATTACCCGACGTTTCGAATACTTTACAGCATTCATGGTCACGGGCGGACTGAGGTGGTAGCTGTCCATATGTCATAGTTGTCTTAGGGTACCCTCAGGTCTTCTAATTATTATTGTTAGTCCGATCTACGCAGAAAGAGCTTACAGTATCTTGAGGTCTTGCAGTGGAATGCTTGTCTTTGGATTTGACTATATTTATCACAGGATCCCAAGCTGGTGGTAGCACCCAGCCATCTTCTCTATTGAAATTTAGATGCTTTTTAATTTATACTATTTATTGGCTTAATTAAATATGTACATTTCGTAAAATCCAAGTAGGTATCATCGGTTTTTCGGATTTCGTCTCTTCAGATGCAACACGCTTGCTTAATCAAACAATAGAAAGCTATTAAAATGCTTACGGCATTCATGTTTGTAATTTCTTTAGATAGAAAAAGCCACACTGTCGTTACCACTGAAGCGTATATCGATGCTTTGAAGTAAGTAAGTACCTACTCTACTTCAATAGAATCTCATTTAGGTACTTGAGTAGGTACCTATGTCTAGTCAAGCAAGTCCATATTTATCTATGAACAAGTCATTTCTTGGGATTAGGACTTGAGAGACTAACACCATGCACTGAAGGCAGGCTAATCCGGTGAGTTGTAGTTTGTTGGAATACATAGGTAATTTTTTGCGTATGAGCTCTAGCATATCGTTTTCGGTCGGTCGAACCCATAATATTTAGTGATGGTTAAATAAACGAAATGGGTGCTGTTAGTGATTCATTTTGACCAGTTATTGAATATAAACTAAATGTTTACAGTATATTTGTAAATAAACTGTAAACATTTAGTTTCAATAAACAGATGCATAAAATCAGTTTGAATTCAATGTGTAGTATTCGCTTACCTAAATAAAAGACAACATTACATGTATTTTGTTAAAAATATAAAATATTGTCAATGTCGTCAGTCCAGTCAAGACGAGTTATGGCAATGGTCATCTTATTTCTAAGATATTCAGTTGACCGATCTGAATTGTCCTAACCGGTAGGAAATTTATTACACAAAGCGGTTGTTCTCCACAGAATTACAACCTGCGAACTGCAATTTAGCTTAGTAAAGCCTGTTGTGCAATGGAGGCTAGAATGCAATGATTATATAGCTCTCAGTAGATAAGCGATTGCTTATCATGACAATTAATTAATTCTAGTCCGTTTCAGGCACAGATATCTGCGGGTGATATAGTTATGTATATGCTATGTATGATACTAATCTCTATATTCTATTGTAGGTATATATTATCATCGTATAATCTCTTTCACTGGTCTACCAGTTCACATTTGGCATCTTAATAATAGTAGTTTATGCACCAAGGGGATAAAGTAGTGTCTTATGTCGCGGGCGTTAAATTGAATCGCGAGCATAACGAATTATTCTATCAAGTCCCGAGCGCAGCGAGGGAGTAGAGTTAACTCCCGAGCGTAGCGAGAGAGTTAATACCAGAATCCTGAGTACAGCGAGGGATTTAGGCTCGCCCAAGACAAAGGCACCTTTATCCCCGAGGTGAATACACTACTTTTCACACCTACTGCTTACTACAAATATTGCTAGAATTAAAATAATAACAATATTTTGGGACAATCCACACACGGTAATCTGATCCCAAACTAGGCCGAACCTGTACTATGGAAACCAGGTAACTAATATTAATTAAATAGTTAAATAACACCCAGACACTTAGTGGGAATCGAACCCACGACCTATTGGGTAGCGGCCAGGGTGTCTAACCACTAGATCAACGAGACCGTCAATAATATCAACATCAAACTTTATTCTAATCGGGAATTAACGCGATTTACCTTATATTTTGGCTTGACGTTTCGGCCGGGTTGCACCAGCCGTAGTCACAAGCAGAAACAGAACGCGAAAGTCTAAAAGTATATAATATCAACATAGTGATTTGCCGCGTTAACATCTATTTCATTTTCTTTTCTAGAACACTGGGTTGTGCTCGCCGCGCTCGGTTCGATTTTCAAATGTTTTGTTTTTCGTGCAGGTCTCTGTTTGGAGTAGTAATATATACCTGTGGTAAAAGTGTTGAGGAATTTTTGTTTGACGTTCGAAATTCAAATCACATTATTACCCAAGGGAGTTTAGTACAACATTATTACCCGACTAGACTATAGGGAAATAATGAGGCACTTTATGTCATCTTTATATGACATATAATGTTACATGATCGAGCAGGTGGTGTGAAAAACATTGAACAATATTTAACCGAATAATTGTAATAGTAAAATAATGTCCTCAAAGAAAATGATTTATAAAGCATTAAATAACGAAAATATATTGTTTTTCCCTCGTCTCGCTCGGAGAACCGATAACCGTCAGGGAAGAAAGGTTGGCAGGCCTCCCACTAGGTGGACAGACGACATTGTGCGCGTCGCAGGTAACCGGTGGATGCAAATAGCCAACTGTCGTTCTTTGTGGCGTTCGAAGGGGGAGGCCTATGTTCAGCAGTGGACGTCTTCCGGCTAGTGATGATGATGATTGAATTTGGTGCCGGCTGATGCTCGTATTAACATACTTAGCAAAAAGTCATGAATAATAAAAATCTAGTAAGCAGTTAGAGTATCAAATAGTTAAAATAATAACGGACAATTCATAAAATGACTATCCATAATGATGATGACAAGAATAGTTGTGTTTACATAATTATCATAGGCATATCAAAATTATTTGCCACAGATATAATAATGAAACTGTATAATTTGATATTACATACAACACACACTACATATTACAAAATAAAATACATAAAACTACATAGTACATACATAAAACATAGTTACATACTTAGTATGAAATAAACGCTTTCCGCGTCTTTCTGTATATCTATCTAGTATATACATATAGTCTATCATCGTTAACTGTCACGATCCAAGGGGGAGACCTTAGTTCATTAGTGGACGTCTTCTGGGTGGTGATAATGATGATGATGATTATTGCAGAAACAAAAAACAATTTTTCACGGTGACTGACGTCTGAGAACAACGTGTAACGTTATACAATTTTTTTTAACCGGCTTCAAAAAGAAGGTTCTCTATTCGACGCGTATGTATGTAATATTAATAAAAATGCGTAATATTAATATATGTTAGTCTATGTGGGATTCTAAACAAATTTACCAAATTTTATGAGTGTATGTATGTATGTATGTAGGTTTTTCCGCGGATTTCTCAGAAACTACAAGTCCGATTTCGAAAATTCTTTTTACAGTAGTTAGAGTATTTTTCAACTTAGGGTAGAGTATAAGTTTCATCAAAATCGGTTCAGTAGTTTAAGAGATATACGCTTTTTATGTTTTTACTAAGTTACTGTAACGTAGACGTTTGAGTTGCGTGATAGTGCTGATACCTACTTTGCTAAAATAAAAGTCACTAAAAAGTGTTAAATAAACTATTTTTCAAAAAATAAAAACCCACTTCAAAGTAAATTATCTAAAAAGCATAAAATAACGAAAATATATTGAAGTCGGTGTCAGCTCGTGCTAGTCTTAGTTAACATGATGTGCTAGCACCGACTTCAATATATTTTCGTTATTTTATGCTTTTAGATAATTAATTTGAAGTCGGTTTTTATTTTTTGAAAAATAGTTTATTATACTACCACGGTGGCAAGCAAGCGTACGGCCCGCCTGATGGTAAGCAGCCACCGTAGCCTATAAACAATAGCAAGACCAGAAGAATCACTAGCGCGTTGCCGACCCTTGAGACATTAGATGTTAAGTCTTTGTGTCCGATAATTTCACCAGCTACAGTGCCCTTCACGCCGGAACACAGCAATGCTTACACACTGCTTGGAGGCAGAATATCTGACACTGCGGTGGTACCTACCTGGAGACTGACCATGATGTGACTGATGTATAAAATATGTAGATATATGGACTGATTGATGAAACTCTATACTGGTTTTAATCTATGTAAGTATGTACTTTGTAACTTACAGTATAAAAATGAGTCATTCATATCATTTTAATTTACTTTGTATTAACTCCGTGGGAGAGATATTGCGATTAATATACACAATGCAATGCTTTAACAATATGTTTCTCATAAAAATAATAATGCTTAGTTATTTACCGTGTATTTATTCCGGAATTGTGGCTATAGACGGCATTAAATCGCCTGACAAATATGTAAGTAAACAAAACATGTATAAAAAAAAATTGGTTCTCTATGCATTTGCATAAAATATTAGGGCATAATATAACATGGCATACTTTTTTAATCCTAATAATATTTACGCGTAGCATTACTTAGGCATAACAGCTTAGGCATAATAACATTTCCGCATAAGATTCTAAAGCATACATTTACCGCGTTCTAACTTCCTGGTCACACTTCCAATTTAACCTAACCGACTCTATTCGATTCCAAACCTTTTTTTATGCTGGGGAAATCTTCAAAAGATCCAAAGGAACTGTGGAGCTCGACCGGGGTATGTGAGATTCTTACCAACCGACCCGATATGAATACTTGCCTAATAACTTTTATGCCACTCTATATTATTCCAAAAGAAATTATGCCTTGTTATCATTATGCCTACTTGAACAGTATGCAAAAACAATTAAGGCAAAGTATTATTATGGCAAGAAAATATGCTAAAAAAAAAAAATAATATGCCAGAATTGTTATGCTAAAGTAAATTAAAAGAAAACACATTAAACATGACGAGTGTAATGGTTAGACAACCTTACTGCTCCCCAAAAGGTCGTGGGTTGATTTAAATCCAAGAAAAACATTTGTATGCATGAATTTGTCTACTAGTCTTGTGTTTAGGTTTTATTTATACATTTAAGTATAGTGCGTTTCTCGAAAGAGTTCCCTTCGTGGTTAAGTTGGTCATCCTGTTTGTCAGAGACGATCGCGTGTGTCAAAATGTTTTTGTTTTTCCCCATTATTCGTTAATTAAACGACAAAATCATGCCTAACATTGAGAAGTAGTGAAAGACAACTATTTAAAAAGATGAAAAGGCTTTGTGCGCTTGAAAATCTCACCAAAGGACTTTAATTACCTTCGAACAAGTAAGATCCTGAGTTGCCGCCATTTCAGATAGGTAAAATAATGTTACCAGGGCCATGTTTTAATGCCATGTTTTCCCAAGTAAATAAATGATCAAAATTATAAATGGTAAACGATTTATGTCCTCAAGTTATTGACATGATAGTATTTATGACCACCATTACAATTGACCACAACAGCCAAGCCAAACCTTATGAGAGTATAAAATGATTGAAAATGATTTCTGTCTTTAATTCTATGTATTTAACCTGTATAAATCGCAAAATATAAATTAGGGTACTGCGTATTTACGTAATTTTGGACTAGTGAATACATCCGTGTGATTTATATTAGTTTATTTTCCCTATATTGAGGGTAAATATTTTTAAATTTAATGACAACACCTAATTCAATTATACCAACTTAACCATGAAGGGAACTCTTTCGTGAACCGCACTCTACATAATATAGAAAACAGAATGTACCTATTTCTCATAGTACAAGGGATCAGATAACCATGTGTTGATGGATTGTCCCTTGGTCAGCAACAATTTAGCGTTTCCCCTGAACTCGCTGAGGGTCAAGCTTTTGTATCTTTACTGGTGATATAACAGTTTCACTTAGTTCTAATTTATTTAAATTAAATCTTTATTCAGGGTGCCTAACGTCCAAGGCTTCCTCTAGACCCTTCCAGTGTCTTATGTCTAACGCGGCTCGTTTTTAGTACGATCCAGCTGTCAAAGTAATTTCATCTTCCCACCTTTTGACTTGCCTTCGTTTTTTTACTTTTGCCTTCTCTTGGGCCAGTTAGTAATTGTTTTGCTCCATTCTTAACCGACGTCAAAAAAGGAGGAGGTTCTCAATTCGTCGTGTATGTTTTTTTTTAAATATATGTTCACTCATATTTCCGCCAAATCTGTATCGATTTGGATGATTCCATTTTGTTCATGTTGTTGTTTTTGTTTACTCATCTTTAAGCCATACGTCCTGTCCTTTTGTTAGTAAATCATTTTTTTTTTCTTTCTAATAATTAAATTATGCTGTTTACCGATATTTTTTTTTAGATTTAATATACGCCTTTCCATTGCTCTTTGGCAGCTTTGTAATTTATCTCTATGACTTTTGCTCAGATCCCATGTCCTTCATATATAACATGGGAGTATACAAGTGTTGAACGTTTTTCTCGTAATTGTAATAGCCGTTGTTTTTCATAATTTATTTCAAGCTCCAGTATTTCTTCTATCCTGACGCGATTCTTTTGTTAATTTCCTTCATTGATTGATCTTCTTGGCTGATAACTTGTCGGAAGTAATTATATTCTTTAACATACCTATTCTAATCATTTTTCATTGACATTTATTTCTACTTCCGATGCATTTGATATTACCTTTATTTTGTTCCCGTTAATTTTGAGTCCAGCTTTTTTGCTCACCTTTGCCAAGTCCCTTATTACTTGTTCTAATTTGTAAGGGTTTTCCATGAATAAGACTAGTTCGTCGGCGAAACGAAGGTCCTTTAGTTGAGTCCCATTAATATTGAGATAGATAGAGGATATAATATGTTCTCATTATCCCTGGATAAGTAAACATAAAATAATTTTATATAATGAACTATAACTTAACGCGCATACGAGTATATATCGATACAAACGCATCAGTCAGCGCGTTTAAAAAACGTGGTACATAACGGCCCTAATTATATAATACCTATGTAATTATGAAATTTATAGGGTCCATATGATTTCTATTGGAAATACTTTGGCGTATGTCCAATGCCAGAGGTGACTGCAGCGAACGTCTCAACGAAACTTCTTACAAAGAAAAATAATTCTATTGGTTTATTTTACTTCGACTTTCCTTACAACATCCGAATTGAATCAGTAAGTAATTCTTTCTCACGTAAATAAATACATTTGTCTGCCAATTTTGTAAGTTTGTATTTGAACTTGCATGTAAATTATAATGATAAATAATAGAAAATATTTTAATAATTGGTAGGTGTAAAAAGTACATTACACAATGGGAGGGCTTCTTTTTATTTTTTAACAAAATATTTCCTTTGTATGTTACGTACAGCAAATATACGTAATTTCGAACATCGATCAGCGCAAAGTGACGTCACTCTATCAACTCATGGAGTGATTTTTTCTTTAGCTATAAAAACTTATAATGGAGAGACGTCAAGTCTCACGTCACGACATTGAGTAGATATTTTCTCGCGAGTTTTGAAGTCAACTTTTGATTTACAGTCTAATTATTTGTGTATATTTAAACTTTAATTTTGTGATCTTTTTAAGCTAGCCTTTAATTTCATTGCTATCAACGGCTAATAGGAACTTTCAATCAAAAAAACATCAATCTGGTTTAAAGTCCGTGACAGCAGAACATTTTTTGAAAGTAAAAATATTTTAAAAAAAATTGAACCGACCAATAACACTAAAAAGTATAAAATAATTTAAATATCAAAGAAGTTGGTGTTTTTTTTTCAGATTTGTATTAGCGTACCTGCTGTGTATATTTGGCACTGAATTCAATAATATTTAAATTATTTTATACTTTTTAGTGTTATTGAAGGCGGTTCAATTTTTTTTAAATATTTTATTTTATACTTTTTAGTGATATTTTCATACATAAAGATTGAACCATCGAAGACGGTAAAATGATCGAGGTAGGTTATGACATCATTATGATTTCACATTATCGTCTACATACTTTTACATAATTCATGTTTCTTCAGAAACTCAGAAACAATTTATCCGATCGTAATAAAATTTGCATGGAATCATCATAGTAGTTTACTCTCACGAATAAAAAAATTATCATCGAAATCGGTTCATATTTGTCAGAGAAATGTAAAGGAGAACATCAGTTTTATGGTTTTTACCAAATAAATTCCTCCATATCATTCATGGTCCTCCAGGAAGTTTTTATCTGATTGTGATAAAATTCATACAGGTTCATTACAGTGGTTTCTTCTTTCGAATAAAAAAATAATCATTGAAATTGGTAAATATTTGCCAGAGTTATGACCATTTTTGTCCATAAAAAGCGACATAAAGTCATCTATATAGGCTTTCCTGCAGCTTTCCTGCGCAGTCAACATTCTTGTTTTTTCAGGAACTACTTATTACTAAGCAATAATTTTTTTATGGGACCCAATTAACGGATTAAAAAATGGATGGAAGAAAGATTTTTTCAAATCGGTTCATAATTGCCAGAGTTATGCGCGAACATACATATAAAAAAAAATATATACAGACGAATTGAGAACCTCCTCCTTTTTTGAAGTCGGTTAAAAATATGACTTTTGTTTTTTTTTTATTTCAGATAAAATATGTCATCTTTAGTATAAAAGAAAATCGGAAATGTACGATTTGGAACTATAACATCAATAATCCGTGCCAGCACGAAATGTTCGCGCACGTCCTGAGAACGCAAATGGCCGTGCGTAATTGCGTGGTAAAAATGGTACTTTTATGGAATACTAAATTATCATATGCTCTTCTTGTTGGCTTTGAATTGGGGTTGGTAGTCGCTGGAACGCACTTCAACCAATTGTCATCAATAGTCATTTTTAAAACGGAGTTCTTTATCGCACGTTCTGATGTTTGCCAGCTGAGATTGTAGACCGAAAAAATATTTTAAAAAAAATTGAACCGACTGCAATAACATTAAAAGTATAAAATAATTTAAATATTAAAGAAGTTGGTGTTAACGTACCTGCTGTGTATATTTGGCACCAACTTCAGTAATATTTAAATTATTTTATACTTTTTAGTGTTATTGAAGTCGGTTCAATTTTTTTTTTTAAATTTACTTTATTCTTTTTTGTGATATTTTCATACATAAAGATTGTACCATCGAAGACGGTAAAATGATCTAGGAAGGTTATGATATCATTATGATTTCACATTATCGTCTACATACTTTTTCATAATTCATGTTTCTTCAGAAACTCAGAAACAATTTATCCGATCGTAATGAAATTTGCATGGAATCATCATAGTAGTTTACTCTCTCGAATAAAAAAGAATCATCGAAATCGGTTCATATTTGTCAGAGAAATGTAAAGGAGAACATCAGTTTTATGGTTTTTACCAGATAAATTCCTCCATATCATTCATGGTCCTCCAGGAAGTTCTTATCCGGTTGTGATAAAATTCATACAGGTTCATTACAGTGGTTTCTTCTTTCGAATAAAAAAAGAATCATTGAAATTGGTAAATATTTGCCAGAGTTATGACCATTTTTGTCCTTAAAAAGCGACATAAAGTCATCTATATAGGCTTTCTTGCAGCTTTCCTGCGCAGGCAACATTCTTGTTTTTTCAGTAACTACTTATTACTAAGCAATAATTTTTTTGTGGGACCCAATTAACGGATTAAAGAATGGATGGAAGAAAGATTTTCAAATCGGTTCATAATTGCCAGAATTATGCGCGAACATACATAGAAAAAAAAAATATATAGAGACTGGTAACGCCATTGTCTTATTATAAATTAAATTCCGCGCGCTTCCAGCTATATTAGTTGATTTCCAATTAAGTTAACGTATTATGTTGGCAGCCTTTATCCTATTACACTATTCCTTCTTAATGTATATTTACCTTTCCCTCCAACGCACGCCTACTGTATCTAGGCGTCCTGCTCGACGCATTGTCGTCGTGTTATGTTGGCGATCCTTCGCCAATGGACAGTTGTTGTTAGAACGCTCTCGAAATAAAACCGCCGCGGTGAAGACCTAAGAATCTTCGTCGTCGTAATTGCTTTTCCCGCTATATATTGCTTGATAGAAACATATTTCCTTAACTTCAACCGTACGGGCGCGAGTGTGTGTTATTTGGACAAACAGCTGTGCTTTAACTTGACTGCTGTGCCTCGTGCGTACGTGACAAGGAGTCCCATTCGCCGTTGGTACTTCCCAGGACAATCTGCAGGCCTGCATACCGCAGGCCCACTCAATAAGACCAGAGAAGCAGGAGAAGGAAGACTACAGCCAAGGTAGGCGTGCATCCTTGTGACCCCCTACCTATTTCCTAGGCTGCCAACGATCTGTGTTTCTATCGCCGCGCCGCGAACTAGCCCTCGATAAATATACAGTCCACAACCGCAGGGTCTCATGATTGCTCTTGACCCTCGCGCTTGAGTTCTTGGACTTAGGCCCCATTGAGTTAGCTCAATTTCCCATAAACCCCACCGGAGACAAAAGGCTCGATTTTAGTAGGTACCGCTTCGCTTTCAATTTTCTTATTTTTTCCTCTGAATAGAGCCTGGCGTCTCCATTTTGGTCCTTAGAGGCCGGATTTTGAATTTCGTACCCACCAGCCAGACCACATTTTGGTCTTTAGAGGCCGAATTCCCAAATTTCGTCTCCGCTAATTAGTATAGATTCGTCTATTCGCAAACATCTACGGTCTAGATTCGTCTAGTTACCGACATAAACGCCCCTTTTTGTACTATCCACGTCCATAAAGGTGTTACCTAAAAGTACCTTTAAATAAAATAAATAAGTTTTATTTAAGTACCCCCGCACTCATTTATTGAGTTATTCGCTTATCGTCTATTATCGCCATCTTGTCGCGCATAAATAACTAGATACATAACTACAACTAATAACTCATTCGTTCATTCATTCTTTCGTCACAATGTCGAAGAAAGCGGATATGGAGTTAAATATACAGGATAGCGAGCTTATTCTTTTAGAGACTAAACGGGATACACTGTTTGAATATATACAGGCAGTCTATGATAGCTCTAAAAGGGCCCATACAAGCGAAGACTGTATGGAGGATTTTCTTAGTTCGGTCGAAACTATTGAAAACATTCGGACTGAGTTCAGAGATATTGTCAATGAGTACAATCGAACATTATTAAAAATTAATCCAAATAGCAAGCCTAATTATAAGTCATTAAATTCTTTTGACGACTTATACTGCCGCATCAAGCGCGTAATAAACCGCGTTGAACCCAAACCTTCCAAGGTGGAAGTTGATCGTGATCAACAGGGTTCGAGTGAACGCATAGGTATAAAAGGTAGAATTCCATCTTTGCCGCCGATCGAAATAATGTCATTTGACGGTGACATTCGAAATTGGCCCTTATTTTACGCAGGTTTTAGGTCTATGGTTCACGACAATCCTATGCTCACGAATGCTGAGAGGTTGTACTATTTAATAGGTAAGCTCTCCAGTAAGGCACAAACAGTATTTTCGGGTATTGCACCATCGCCAGAGAATTATGACACAATTTTAAAATGTCTCATTGATAGATACCAAAACACTCGTACGCTCGCATCTACCTACATGGATCAATTATTATGTCTCAAACTGACCGGCCCCGCATCGTTATCTAAGTTTCAATTATTTACCGATCAGTTTGTCACCGCCGCTAACGCTTTAAAAAACTTAAAATTAAATAATCTGACCGACTTTATGTTATTACATATAGCTCTAAAGAAATTAGATGAAGAGACTATCCGCGCTTTTGAATCCCAATACCGCGACGTAGATTTACCTACGTTCGATCAGCTGACAGATTTTGTTAGAGGACAGTTTAAAATATATCATAACACGCAACAAAACTCGAACAGTAATTTTTCGCGTAACGTAAATAAACCTAAACTTCACGTACCTAATCCGCAGAGTTATGTAACAGTTTCGTCTTCACATAATAAATGTCTTTGTAACAATATCATTCATGATCACTTCTTTAAGTGTCCTAAATTCAATACTTTAACGCCTTATGAGAGATTTCAATGTGTTAAAGAACGCAACGCATGCATTAATTGCCTAAGTTTAAAACATAAATCCCGCGATTGTAAGTCAAACCTTCATTGCCGTAGTTGTCATCAAAAACATCATTCTTCTTTGCATTTTAATAAAGTAAACAACCAATCCGCAACGCAAACTCGCAGTAACGAAGTGGTCGAATCACCGGGAATCGAACCCACACCGCCGCACGCCGCGCGGGCGCTGCCTGCTACCGGTGCGACTACTCCGCCTCGCGCGCATACGTCCCTTTCACTGCGCGACGGCCACGCAAGCGTATCGTCGTCACTGCACACGTCCATTGCCGCGCCAATTCCGCACGCTACCGGTGATATCGGACATAACGCGAAATGCATACGGCCCACAACGGTGCTGCTGTCGACTGCGCAGGTTATTGTGTATGATCGTAGTTAATAAAATGTTTGCTGGACTCTGGCTCGCAGAGTAATTTTATAACAATAGAATGCTGCGCTCTTTTAGGTTTGAATTATAATAAAAATACTCAAATGGTTGTACGAGGATTCGGTGGTTCCGAAAAGACAATTATAGGTTCCACGGATTTTATAATATATTCGCGATTTTCTAATAACGTTCACTTTGACGTATCGGCGCTTATCGTCGATCGTATTACGGACTGCTTGCCATCAGTCCCCGTCGACGAAACCGCGTTCGCGCATATAAAGTCGCTTCCGTTAGCTGACAGCACTTACGGTTCTCCCTCTGAGCCGCAAGTACTTCTCGGCTCAAACTGTTTCCCGCACCTGTTTTTACCAGGATCGGTACATAACACTATTGATGGAATGTCGATCGCTATACAAACTGTTCTAGGGTATGTAATCATGGGTACCGCCCCCGTATTATTGCCTGAACCCACTCAGAAGTCAACTTCGGCTTGCTGCGCCGTTGTCGAACCTTCTGTAGACCAACTTCTCAAAAGGTTTTGGGAGTTGGAAGAAATATCGGCTCCACCCGCACACAGTCAAGATGATCTTGAATGTGAGAATCATTTTACCGCCACCACTACTCGCGATGCTAGTGGAAGATACACCGTTGCCTTGCCGTTTAGGGACGATGTTTATAAGTTAGGTGATTCTTTTTCGACCGCACATAAACGTTTTTTATGTTTAGAACGTAAGTTACGATTGTCGGACACGTTGCGCGCCTCTTACAATGATATCATTCGTGAATACATTGATAAGGGTTATATTACCGAAATAGGACTTATTAATAATTTCACTAACACATCCGCCGCATCCTATTTCGTTCCGCATCATTGCGTTCAACGTGATGATAAGACAAGTACCAAAGTACGTATGGTGTTAGATGCTAGTTGTAATACTAACACGGGTGTATCTCTGAATGACGTATTGCATTCAGGCCCGAACCTACAGGGTGATTTAAATAGCATCCTTCTTAATTTCCGCCTTTTTAAAATCGCTATTTCCGCTGATTGTCGTCAGATGTTCTTGCAAATCGGAATGCAGGAATCTGATCGAAAGTACCAGAGAATTCTTTTCAGATTCCAACCGCAAGATCCTATATCGATATACGAATTTAATAGAGTTTGTTTTGGAATGAAGTCTAGTGTATTCCATGCGATTCGCGTGGTACACCAGCTGATCGCAGACGAAGGAAATAAGTTTCCTACCGCTGCTGCTATAGCTTCCAGTTCAACGTATATGGATGACGTCTGTTTTAGTATAATGGCAGACGATTCCTCCGGGAACGACGAAGCTGCAGCTGTCGCCGCTTGTACACAGCTTATCGACCTGTTTAAAAGTGGTCAACTTGACCTTGTGAAGTGGACCAGCAACTCCGCTGCTGTTCTACGCGCTATTCCCGCATCGCATCGAGCATCCTCGGATCTCGAAATTGATAAAAATTCCGCACCGCACAAAATATTAGGTACGCATTGGGACAGGTCTGATGATGTTTTTCACTTTAAAGTTAACACTCCCGTGTTAGAATGTACCAAACGCGCGATTTTATCCGTTGTCGCGCGCTTATGGGATAATTTAGGCTTAGTGGCTCCCGTCATATTACATGCTAAGCTTCTCATACAGGAACTTTGGCTTTTGAAATGCGACTGGGATGACACGCCGCCACAGCGCATTGTTAGGCTGTGGTCACAATTTTGTAGTGAGTTGCCTGCGCTCAACAACATACGTATACCGCGACACCTAGGAGTTGTTCAGGGTTGCGTCGTGAATCTCTTAGGGTTTGCGGACGCGAGTGAACGCGCTTATGGTGGTGTAATATATTTACAAGTTGTGACTGAAAGTACCAGGACTGTCACACTCGTGTGCTCGAAGTCGAAAGTATCGCCGCTTAAAACTATTTCGGTCGCTAGATTAGAGCTATGCGCTGTTGTATTGTTGTCGAAGTTGATGCGTAAGGTGCTTGATAATTATGAGTCGCGTTATAAGATCTCGAATGTATTCGCCTTTACCGATTCGAAAGTCGTTCTTTGTTGGATTAATTCCTCTCCGCACCGATGGCAGACATTCGTGGCAAATCGCGTTGCCAAGGTTGTGGATAATATTCCTGCCAGTTGTTTCCATCACATAGCAGGAATCGAGAACCCCGCTGATTGCTTATCGCGCGGTCTGTCTCCCGCTTTGCTTGTCAAACATCCTTTATGGTTTTCGGGACCGCCGTGGGCTTTCAAAGATCCAGCAGAATGGCTAATTGCAGAATTTAATAAAGATGACGTAGGGGACGTACCAGATCTAAAGCCGCTTACACACGCTGTGATCTCAACTACAAATTATTCGCCAATTTACGCGCTCGCCAATCGCATATCTTCCTGGTCGAAGCTACTGCGAATTGTAGTATTTATTTATCGATTTTTGAAATTGTTACCGCGTAGACCATACATTAGTAGTTCGGATTTAGATTTCGCTGAAAATAAAGTTTTACTCGCTTTACAACATGTCCACTTCGGTGATGACATACATAAATTAAAAAACGATCAACCCTGTTCGCCAGTTTTACAGAAGTTAAAACCATTTTTGGACGAATATGGTATCATTCGTGTCGGTGGTCGCCTATCGAATGCTTCTATAGATTATTCGCAAAAACATCCATGTGTTCTTCCAAAACATGATCACGTGGTTGATATGATAATCGATGCGTATCATAAGAAGTATTTACATGCAGGCCCCGAACATCTGATGTCTTTACTCAGGCATCGGTATTGGATACTCGCCGCGCGACGAGTCATTCGTCATCGTATCCACAAGTGCAATACTTGTTTTCGAGCCAAGCCTCGCCCATCATTTCCGATGATGGCGGACTTGCCTGCTTGCCGCGTTAATCAAGTAGATAAACCGTTTTCGCATACAGGCTGCGATTATGCAGGTCCTTTACTATATACGCCAGTGCGTAGTAGAGGCGTCAAGAGTCGCAAAGCATGGCTTTGTATTTTTACGTGTCTCACCACGCGCTGTTTACATATTGAGATAGCCACTGAATTGAGTACGGTCAATTTTCTAGCCGCGCTTAAACGTTTTCTTTCCCGCCGCGGTCCGATTCAGTGTCTATACACTGACAACGGCACTAACTTTATAGGTTGCCGTTCATATCTTCGTGACCTGTATAAGTTTCTAGACGGCTATCGCCCGCATCTCGAGCATGAGCTTTCGGAGAGTCGTATCGACTCTAAGCAGATTCCGCCTGCTAGCCCTCATTGGGGTGGTTGCTGGGAATCTATGGTAAAGGTAGTAAAGACGCACTTATTTAAGGTTATAGGCCAGCAGCTATTATCCTATGAGGAGCTTTTAACTGTCGTTACTCAAGTGGAATGCCTTGTAAATTCACGCCCGCTCACAGTGCTAAGTAGTGATCCTGCTGAACCGTCAGCTCTCACACCGGCTCATTTTTTGTATACCGCGCCGATATTTTCGTTACCCGCGTCTTATCAAGAACCTCATAATTTACGCGATAGGCATACGCTCTTAGATAAGATGGTCCAATCGTTTTGGCAACGATGGCGCATCGAGTATTTGCATCAATTGCAAGCTCGAGCTAAGTGGACTACACCTTCAGTTCCGATTGAATTGGGGACGGTTGTGGTTATTATTGTCGACAACGCACCACCTCTTTCATGGCCTCTCGGTGTAGTAGAAGCTGTCCACCCATCGAAGGATGGTACAACGCGTGTTGTCACTGTTAGGACAAGTAAAGGGAGCTTCGTGCGCCCAGTTGTTCGATTGTGCCCATTGCCCAATCAATGATCGCGTAATTCTCAATTTATTAGATTTAGGATTAGTTTAAGTATTTTTCTTTATATCCGCATTCTTTTCTGTAGTTCCGCGTTTTCTTTTAAGTTATTTTTTCTTTAAAGGTACCCTTTAAGGGCCGGGGGGATGGTAACGCCATTGTCTTATTATAAATTAAATTCCGCGCGCTTCCAGCTATATTAGTTGATTTCCAATTAAGTTAACGTATTATGTTGGCAGCCTTTATCCTATTACACTATTCCTTCTTAATGTATATTTACCTTTCCCTCCAACGCACGCCTACTGTATCTAGGCGTCCTGCTCGACGCATTGTCGTCGTGTTATGTTGGCGATCCTTCGCCAATGGACAGTTGTTGTTAGAACGCTCTCGAAATAAAACCGCCGCGGTGAAGACCTAAGAATCTTCGTCGTCGTAATTGCTTTTCCCGCTATATATTGCTTGATAGAAACATATTTCCTTAACTTCAACCGTACGGGCGCGAGTGTGTGTTATTTGGACAAACAGCTGTGCTTTAACTTGACTGCTGTGCCTCGTGCGTACGTGACAAGGAGTCCCATTCGCCGTTGGTACTTCCCAGGACAATCTGCAGGCCTGCATACCGCAGGCCCACTCAATAAGACCAGAGAAGCAGGAGAAGGAAGACTACAGCCAAGGTAGGCGTGCATCCTTGTGACCCCCTACCTATTTCCTAGGCTGCCAACGATCTGTGTTTCTATCGCCGCGCCGCGAACTAGCCCTCGATAAATATACAGTCCACAACCGCAGGGTCTCATGATTGCTCTTGACCCTCGCGCTTGAGTTCTTGGACTTAGGCCCCATTGAGTTAGCTCAATTTCCCATAAACCCCACCGGAGACAAAAGGCTCGATTTTAGTAGGTACCGCTTCGCTTTCAATTTTCTTATTTTTTCCTCTGAATAGAGCCTGGCGTCTCCAGAGACGAATTGAGAACCTCCTCCTTTTTTGAAGTCGGTTAAAAATTGTAACAATGAAAACCGACACCCTATCCGACATATTTTACTAACGTAATATAAATTGATGTCTAACTTTTATAAAGATTCAAATGAACTTGAATCATATGACAACGTATTAAGGTCTCAGTTTATTTCAAAAAGTGGATCCCGGTTTTTAAACGACTTTAAAAAACGAGATTGTGTATTCGACGCGTATAATCTCATAGATGAGGGAGAGAGGGGTGAAGTGGGCGGGGGCAGAGAGAAAATAAGAGAGTGGGGAGGGAAAGAGAGAGAGAAGGGTGCGAGAGAGAGCGAAAAGGGAAGAAAGGAAGGGGGTAGCCAAATTAGAGGAGATACCACTGGAGATAGCATGATGCGCTAACCCCTCTGCCAAATTTTGTTCATATGGTCAGGTCATTCTTTATTTGTGTGCGCATCTTTTTGAATGTGTTGCCAGTTATTATAGTGTGGGTATGCGTGAAATTGTATCTGTGTGTGTTTACTTCGCCTGCCGCACCCCGCAAAAGTGCCACGAAAAATTTGTTCGGCGAATCGACGCGATACTAGCTCTATTCTAATTACTCTGAGGTAGCCAAAGAAAGATCCGAGAGAGAGAGAATAAATTCAAAATCATTTATTTCAAATAGGCTTAATGCTAGCACTTTAGAACGCTATATTTTTTTTTAAAGTTAGCACCGGATCACAACACGGTCTCAACTGAGAAGATCCGGCAAAAAACTCAGCGGGTTTGTCCCGGCAGCAGCCATTTGAGAAAGAACTGAAATCGATTTATTTATATTATTTGCTTGCCCGTAATGTTTAACGACTAAAATATCGGTCATTTGTAATCTTACCCAGTTATTTTATTTTATTTCAGGGCATATACAACTATACAATAAACTTTACTGAATCAATGAAGAAATTCTTTGGACCTTCGTTTTTCTACGGAGAATATCTGGTCAAATTAACTGTTTTGACAAAACATGAAACCGTTTCTTGCATCGTATTTAACTTAGTACTAACTAAAAGCTCATAGATAATTTTGTTTAATAAATTGTATCAAATGTACTATAACTTTTATTTAATCATATGCTGTTTCTAATAATTATACCTACTTATAATCAGTTATTAAGGGTAATTAGGTATCAGTTGTTACAAAACCTCACTTTTACTAAATATCTTATAAGTAACTTGCCTCTCAGATTGCCAAAATCAGAAATAATTTCAGTATTTAAATTAATTAATTATTTAAATTAATTTAATTATTCAATTTATCAATATACTAGCTATCAATTGACCCAGCTTTCATTTTTGTACAAACTGGATTCTAAATTGTATAGAGTCCTTTAAATGTCTCAGATTATGACTTGCATCAGAACGCAAATACTACCACTATTACTACTTTACTAGGTGGTAGGTTCCTTGCGCAAGGAACCGTCCAGGTAGGTACCACCGCAGTGTCAGATATTCTGCCGCCAAGCAGCAGTGTGTAAGCATTGCTGTGTTCCGGCATGAAGCTGGTGAAATTACCGGACACAAAGACTTAATATCTAATGTCTTAAGGGTCGGCAATGCGCTGGTAATTATTCTGGTGTTGCTAGCGTCTATAGGCTGCGGTGACTGCTTACCATCAGGCGGGCCGCATGCTTGCTTGCCACCTTGGTAGTATAAAAAAAAAACAAAATCTTTGCTAGGCGTGTCGCTTATCTTTTCAAAAACGTCTTTTCGTACGCGGCCGAAGCGGACGTATAATAACGCGTTGTCAGGTAAAAAAATCCGAATGTAACAAAAACTCAAACCTTGTTTTTTTCGCCACAAGCATTTTATCAAACGTGTCACTTCGTTGATTATTCGGCTACGTTTAGGTTTTGTTTGCTCCTCGGCCAAGTAAGAGAGTTAGTTGTTCCTATACATGAACTAATCCCTGATGATATTCCTCGCCCTGTTAATATTCCTTTCTTACTATCCTTGGCTCAATAAGAACTACTACTGCTACTACTACTATATCCCCTTCATAAGAATTTTATATACATTTTTATATATCAATAACATCAGGCTGTTTCTTTACTGTCCTTTCTGTGTTGTCACTGTGAAGTACAGTAAGAAGTAGCTCTTACTCAGGACGTTGCTGAAAAAAGTGCCTATAGGGGCGGTTTTTGAAGGCCACTGTACGGTGAGTGTTCAACTTTCACTGGACGGACTGACATTATTATAGAAGTTCTACATGCTAATAAACTAAGATTTAAATAGTCTTCACAACCATTTACAAGCTAGATTATTATTGTTACGACTAGTTGTAGTTTATTTAATATAGAAACCTATTTTTCCCATGGGTACTTTGTTTCAAATTAAGTTTACCCGTTGCAAACTGTTAGCATTAAATTATGCAAATATAATTTACAAATAAAATGAAAAGGTAGCTGAGGGCGGATAAAAATATCAAATAGCAATTACGGAGTAGATACCTAAACAATTACTTATACATTATGTAAAGTGTATTATTTTGATATTAAGTAAAATTAATGATGTAAACACAATTATACGTGTATTGTTTATTATTACATACCTACCGATATATTTCTCAAACCGTTCAGTAACATTATTTTATGTAATACATGGATTCATCATTTGTACTTTAGTTTTCTAGGATTTTGTAGCTTTCTAGGATTTTGAGAAGTTACCGAGTAATCAAAGTCTGACCCCGATCAATGAAATTGACGCATCAATTTCATGCTAAATGTCAACTAAAAACTAGCTTAAGCTAGCTAAGCAGGTTACTTCGGAGTCGCTGGACGTTCGGGGTGTGGGCCCGTCGGACGTCCATTGAGTACGGCGGCGACTCCGAGCAGGACGGCGGCGGGGTTGCGACCCCCGTCCCCGTGGGCACCGTGACTGGTTCCCGGGGAGCTACAATGCGCCCCCCGGCGGCACTGAGGGGCCCCTGGTGCAGATCCCACCAGAGAGACCTGGGCCATGTGCCGATGTGACAGCCGCGGTGGTTTTAATGGGTAAGAATCCCACATACCCCGGTCGAGCCCCACAACTCCCGGGTATCTTTTGAAGATATCCCCCGCGTCAAAAAAAATAGGATAATCTGATTGTCTGGAAAGTAAGATGATCTATGCGTCGCATGGGCATGTAAAAAGTCAATTTTCCAGCTGAACTCTTTCCGGTCGTTTTGGTCTTTTCGTCCCCTCAGATTGTGAGAATAAAGCAAGAGAGGGGACAGTTGTTCTACGCAAGCACTCGAATAATATCTCCCGCGTAGATACTGGAATAATATGTTACGGAAAATTGCACAATTTCTATGCCAAAACATTAGTTATGGTCACCGGACAGCCGCTAATAAAAACGAAATCAGTGTACCAATTTGAATAGGTAATGGTTTTATCATTAATGCCCTCGAGATGACATCGATGTCAAAATAAATATCATCATTCGTGAAAATAATTCAAACGTGGGTTTAGCTATGTCTTTGTTGGTGTTTTATTTCTTAATACTTATATCTAACGTTTCTTGTTTCGAATTGAAAGCGGTACCAAAAAATTCCGATACATATGTAAGTGAAATAAGTAAATTTCCAATAAAGATATCTGTCCATTATACCGAACTGTAGCATCCATGGCGCAGTGGGAAACCGCTTGCCTTGCAAACTGGAGGTCGCGGGTTCGAATCCCGCGACCTCCGGCAACAACTTTGTGTAGTTGTTCCTTACTGGCTAGGACAATGCAGGCCGATCACCTGATTGTCTGTAAAGCAAGATGATCCATGCATCGGATAAGCATATAAAAAGTCGATCCTGCGCCTAACCTCTCCCCCGGTCGTGTAGGTCTTCCGTCCCATCGGATTATGAGAGGTAGAAAGGAAGAGAGAGTGCACTTGTGTCTACGCAAGTGCTTGTGCACTATAATATCTCCCGCGTAGATGGCTGATCTTGTGAAAGATTGGCCGCTGTGGTCGTATTGGCCAGGAGGACATTATTATTACTATACTGAACTGTACCATTATTGTGCATTTTAACTATAACAGCTCAGTGGGCGAGCGCTTGCCTTAGAAACAAAGTGCGCAGGTTCGAACCCCTTCTCGCACCTCTGATTTCTTTAAGCTTTCGGTGAAGGAAAACATCGTGAGGAAACCTGCATGTCTGAGAAAGCCTAACTAGCTCTCGAATGACGTGTGAAGTCCGCCAACCCGCACTTGGCGAGTGTGATGGACTATGGCCTAAGCCCCTTCATCTTGAATAGAGGTCCGTGCCCAGCAGTGCGACATAATCAAGGGCTGGTATTATTATTTTTATTATTATTATTTTATCAATTTATACTAAGCAACGCACAGGGGTGTGATGGGCCTAATTGCCGGGCAGTGTCTGGATATAAACAGCACCCACCCATCTGCTCCTGTTGGATGTCTTAAGAGGCGATTAATGGTTAACAAGAAGTCGGATACCAGCGTCTTTCTATTGCTATATGGATTGGCATATCTAATAGCTTGGCGATTTTACCAAGCTTCAGAAACTGAATAACTAATTTCTCGGCTGACGAGCGACAGTGAATTGCAGCTGTCTATACGCAAGACTTTACGATCAGGCGAACGGTCTTGTTTGTCTGGCCCGTACATATAAATAAATAAATATTAAAAGTATTTTTCTTTCAGGGACCATACATCTTCACATGTAAGCAATTCACTGCTTGCCCATTTAAAACTATTGGTAGTGTAACAACAAATCTTACTTATATCAAAAATGAATATATAATCACTGGAAATTATAGTTTTCCCTGTACTACACGTATTGATCAGGTATCTACTCGTAAGTTATGTAAATGAGTGATGGCTGCTGCTCGAGGCAACTCGTGCGCGGGTGCTGCTTGGGGGGACTGGTCCGACTACTATCCCTTTGGCATTTTAGTTTGTTGTACTTTCGTCGTAATTTTTTTCTCTCTGTTATTTGATATTTTAAATGTCGCTGATGCTGATCTAATTGTAACAAGACAAACACTGTTTAAAAGAAATTTAAAAAATGACAGCCCGCTAGGTTTCTTGCCAGATCTTCTCAGTCAAGGCCGCGGTGTGATCTGGCTTAAACAAAAAATTGACCGTTAATAATTGCTAGCGTTAAGCCTATTTGAAATAAATGATTTTGTATTTGAATGTACTATGCGTTTCAACTAAGAATATGGCCGCCATCTTGCCATTTCAAATATATAATTACTAAAAATTATGTTTTAACAATAATAGATAGCAAAATAAGACATTATAATAAATAATCAAAACCGGGGCGAATTTTTGATTTTGTTTTTACTCTGCTACCGTAGAAAAATCGTAAAAAACGAGTGAAGTTCTGCAGTTGCGATCATCATGGCGGCCACCTTCTCAGTTGAAACGCATAGTAATAAATATCCTTTTTTGCTGTCGGGGACGAAATCTTCAAAAGGTTTACGATCTCCGTAACTTTTAACTAATAAAACCTCCACGGTGCACTTCATTTACCCTATGGGAAGACTGGACTTTCGCTTGAACATCACCAGAGTCTTTCTAGTGTACAACGTTCGCTGGAGTACATCCCAGAGGGATCAAAAGTGCACTCTTCCCCAATAATAAATAATCCTTTCTTTTTTATTATCTCGGGAAAATCTCCAAAAGGTCCCCGTGATCCTGTGGGGGGTCAACCGAAGTATGCGAGATTCTTAGGCACTAAAACCCCCGCGGCTGTAGCATCGACACATGAGATGGGAATCTAGGTTCTCCAGTGGGATCACTCGATTTGCAGTTCATAGATCCTCTCCATCCAAAGGTTGCCTAGTAGTGATCACATTTAGTGATAAGCCCGCCCACCCATTGTTACATTTATCTTAACTCTTTTTATTTTTATATAAGTACTTACATTTAATTTTTTGTGTATTTTTCAATGGTGGAACGTAGTGAAAAAAATTCCTAAATCTATGGGTGGAACAATAAAGTATTATCTATTAGATATATAGATTTCTGTGATGTTCAATGATGATGAGGATATGTCTTACATAACATACCTAGAATCCCGTCTCCATAAAATTATTAGAAAAATATATTACCTACTCTATGGACTTACAGTCTTACAGTAGAATATTTTAAGTTTGAGAAATAAAAATGATCTACAGATATTTGGACATGGGTCAATGGCGGGTCCAAAAAGGACCCTTCGGTCAATCATATTGAGTAAGTTGTGGTTTAATTTTTCTTCGTATGGCAGCATTAACACCAAATATAAGTCTGCTAAGTAGTGCTAATAGGTACATGAATTGAGTATGATTCACCTAAAATGAGTAACCGTTTTTCAGAAACTAGTAGAACTTTTAAGGATATGTTCGAAATTCAAAACATGAATTGCTTTAGGTGAATTAGACCCCTAAATAGTCGTGTGGTCACTTTAGAGTCGAAGACAGATCGGAGGGGGTGTTGGTTTTTCCCTCTTAGATCGCTTTGTGGTCCACATAGGATAGCTTCCTATTAGAGTAGCACATTAAAAGAAGTTCTAATAACTACTCGCACGTTGTTTCAGATAATAATGGATTTTTATAGTTACAAAAATAAAATCAAAACACCACTAGTAAACTACGTCTTTGACAAGCCGTGCCAGCATCAGTCTGTTTCTTCGGATTTAAAGGAAAATATGAAGGCAAATAACTGCATCGTGAAAAAGGTAACTTTTTATGACGCTGTCACTCGTCACTCGTAACATTTGCTATCTCTTGAGCTCTGTAATGTCATTAATTAGCTGATGGCCCTTGCCCTTCACACTGGAACATGTATACGCCAGTGGCGGTCCGAGAGGGGGGGCCATGACCCCCCCCCCCCCAAATCTCAAACTCATTCACGTCTAATTGATAAACTTAACTTCATGCTTTAAAACGTCTAAACAATTCTATCCAAAATAGGTTACGCACTTGAAACCCTCAGACGCAGGGTGGGAATTGAACCCACGAACTATTGGCTAGCGGCCAGGGCACTTGACCAACGGGCCCTTCAACTAAGACCCCCCCCCCCCCCACAAATTGCTAGCTCTGACCGCACCTGGTATACGCGCACGTAGACATGACGTATACCTAGCCCGGTGTGTCACGGGGCACGGCATCACTACGACGTGACACGCACATGCATTCGGTGTGCCGTGGCCTTTATACAGCTTTAGTACAAAAATGTTGTGTATTTTCAGGGTAATTATATCTACGAAAAAAATTTAAGCGCAGCCGCCGCAAAATTCTTTGGTGCATCGTTCTTCTATGGCGAATACATCGTACAAGTTTCTGTTTTGTCCAGAAAGAAGATGATCCAATGTTTTCTTATCCATGAAATTTTTACTAGAAAAAATAATTCGTAAATATCCATCTATCATAATAAATATATTGCTGGTGTCTGTACATTCAATTTACTTCTAATCTTACCCGTATTAATATATTCTTTTAATAGTACTAATGCTGGTCGAAGCTTCTCTCCTTGTTTTTTGTCGTATAATTCCTTTATATACATTTTTAATTATATAACATAAAAAAAATACTTTTAAAAATATAAAAATACGAGTTTCAAACGGCTATGGCCGCGGGAACAGAGTCCTAGCAAACGGTGGTTAAGGCTCCAGAGAGAGGTACTTCCTCACAATGCGTGTCCAGTTCGGCTCCTGGCCCTTGATCCAACCGTCCAACGTGAGCCTCTTGGGGTGTTTATCGAAGCACTTCGCCATTAGGCCATGAGCTTACATAAACAAACATTGGTCAATAACAAATGCTTGCAAATAGAAGCAATAATCTATTATCTACTTACAATAAAACTGTAACAGGTCCAATTTTGTACATTGGATATATTTTGAAAATGATATTTTCTATCGTTATAGAATGCCATCAAAATAACCATACAAAAAAAAAACCAACCAAAAAATTCTAATACGTATGTAAGTAATATTTGGGTACTTTTAATTACAAGCTAAAAAAAGGAAGGATGAGAAAATATAATTATAAATCATCATCATCAGCAGCAGCAGCCAAAAGACGTCCACCCCCTTAATAGAGAGGGGTTGCCATAATCCCCACGCTTGGCAGGAGTCTTTGGGATCGCTGTATATAGGTGCTAGTTAATCCATTAGAAAGACGCTGCTGCTCGTCTTCTTATTTTCCCTAAGTCATATCATACGGACACCAAACGGGACACTTATTAATAGACGTCGGCAGTGTAGTGCAGGTATATAGGCAGGCTTGTCGCTTACCATCCTGCGGTAGATATCGGATTTGTGTGCAGCATACAGTTTTACCTACATAAATAATCTTTGCACCTAAAAATATGTCTTTTTTGTCTTGCAGGGTCCATACGAATTCGTATGTATTCTATTTCTATTGATGGTGGCTAAGAATCGGGCCCGGTAAACCACCGGAACGCACTTCGACCCAGTTGGATCCATTGTGCATGCCCTAGCCCTTACTCTGTCGCTGGCGTGTCGAAGAGTTCCCTCAGGTACGCAACGATTGCACCAGCCTGGAGCTGTACATAATCATCTGGTGTAGGATATGCTACTCCCAGATGACCCAACCTACGTCTCGCAAGTGCGTCGCAGCCACACAATATGTGTCGCATTGACTCTTTTCCACCTTTACAAAATCTGCAAGTATCAATAGTACTTAGCCTCATTCTGTGAAGGTGCTCATTGGTACCAAAATGTCCCGTGAGTGCACCTATTAGGTGCCTTATTTGTGATCTGCTTAGGTTTAATAATTTAACCCCACAGTCCACCCTTGTGCTAGAGAACGCTTTGGAGTGGTTTAGGCCTAACGCTGCCCTCCATTCCTTCATGTGTTCGTTCCTAGCATGTGCATATAATGCTTGGTGATATGTTCCATACGGAATCCCTACAAATGGTTCGGGGCCAACCAAATGTCTCTGTGAGCCGGCCCTCGCTAGTCTGTCTGCCTTCTCATTACCCTCGACGCCTTCGTGTCCAGGTACCCAGATAAGGCTGACGCTGTTGTGTCTTCCCAAGTTATTTAAACCTGTGACACCTTCTTTAACTAGTTTGGAGACAACTCGGAAGGAGTTTAGAGCCTTCAGAGCTGCCTGACTGTCACTGAGAATGTAAATGGTTTTACCTTTGACATTTCTCCTTTGCATTTCTTTAATGCTGGCAATTATGGCATAGGTTTCCGCTTGGAATACCGATGCATAATGCCCCATGCTCTGACTGACCCTGCAGTCCTTGGAATTAATTCCTGCCCCTGTACCTGACTCCATTTTAGAACCGTCAGTGTACCATATGAGGTGAGTACCACCAACCGGTTTGAGTCCCCTCGTCCACTCGTCCCTTGATGGTATGTGTACTCGGTACCTCTTATTAAACATGTACACTGGATTTATCTTATCACAGGGCATGTCCATTAGATCATCCAGTTGTTTCACGGGATCCAATAAAGTGTGTTTTGTACAGGGCTTGTTACGATTCCAAACTCCTGCTTTTGCAAGTCTATATAGGGACTTCCTTACCTCTGTTTGTATATAAGTGTGTAGTGGAGTTAGTTCCAGTATCCACTCAAGAGCCTGTGTAGGCGTTGTTTTGAAGGCACCTGTAATTGCCATGCAAACTACCCTTTGCACCTTCCTGAGAGAATCTTTACAAATCTTTAGTTTAGTCCTAGGCCACCATACGGCGCTGCCATATGTGAGAATAGGCCTCACCATCGTAGTATATAACCAGTATATTACCTTTGGTTTGAGTCCCCAAGTTTTGCCATAGGCAGAACGGCACATATTGAAGACTCGTAAGGCCTTTTTTGTTATATTTTCAACATGATTATACCACGTTAGTTTCCTATCGAAAGTTACCCCCAGATATTTAACTTCCGTAGCCCATTTTAGTTTGGTGCCGTACATTTCGAGTTCCCTAAGGCCCTCCAAATGTCTTTTCCTCGTGAACGGCACTATAACAGTTTTGCTTGGATTTATGGAAAGGTTAGTGTTTGTACACCATCTTTCCACCCTACCCAAAGCACCTTGCAGCAAATCCGCTACTACGTTTGGAAATTTTCCATTTACTTGTATGACTATATCATCTGCATAGCCTACTGCTTGAAGTGGTCCACTGTTCAGCTCTACTAACAACGAGTCCACCACTAGACTCCACAGTAGTGGGGATAGTACGCCTCCCTGTGGACATCCTTTAGTTGCCTTTACGGTGACCTTATCATTTAATAAACTGGTTTCAATAACTCGTTCCTGTAGCATAGTGCTAATCCATTTAACAATTGGCGCTTCTATGCCATGACTTTGTGCTGAGGTTCTTATTGAATCGAAGGTCGTTCTGTCGAACGCCCCTTCAATATCTAAAAACGCTGCAGCACTTATTTTTTTAGTCTCCAATGCATGTTCTGCTCGGTTGACTACGTAATGCAGTGCCGTTTCCGTAGACTTACCCGGTTGATACGCACATTGCATCTTATGGAGCGGGCGTCTCCTCAGTGGGCCATCTCTTATATATCTGTCTATCATCTTCTCCATAGTTTTAAGAAAGAATGAAGTGAGACTGATAGGACGATAAGATCTGGCATCCTCATAACTTTCTTTCCCTGGTTTGGGAATGAAGATTACTTTTGCCTGTCTCCAAGCTGATGGGACATGCCCAAAGGCTAGGCATGCCCTGTACAATCTGCATAAGTGAGGTATAAGAATATTTTTCCCCTCCTGTAGTAAGATCGGATATATATCATCAGATCCAGGTGATTTATACGGACTGAAGCTGTTGATTGCCCATCGTACCTTGTCTGCGTCAACGACTTTCCTTGCTATACGCCAGTCGTCTTTGGAAGTTTTTGTGTTTTGTTCTTCCATGGTGATGATATTATCAGTCACATTTTGTATCTCCACTGAATCCGGGAAGTGCATTCTTAGCATATGCGTAAGAGTTTCGTTATGCGTAAGAATTCGTATGTAAGCATTTTAGTACATGCCCGAAAACTGTAACAATTGGTAGTGCAGAAGCAAATGTCACTTACAACGGAAATGATTACATAGGCTATATAAACATGTCGTTTCCCACCACTATTCGTTTAGAACTGGTAAGTAGAATTTGTACAGATATACTTTATACTTACACTTTTAGGCTGCCTGTCCACCGGAGCGGAGCGAGGCAGCGGAGCGGAGAAACGAGAAATATTAACCAATAAGATTGCACAAAGATTTTGAAGCGGAGTTTTTGTGCAATCTTATTGGTTAACTAGCTGACCCGCGGAGCTCCGCCCACGCTTTAATTACATTTTGCTCCCCTTTTCTCCCTACTCTCTTGATTTATCTCTCTCCATCTCTCTCTCTTATAAGAAAAATCTAATTCTAATAAATCTTTCTCTCCCCTCCCGCTTCGGTCCCCGTCACACTCCCCCTCTTCCTCTCCCCGTTGTCCTCTCTGAACCTTCTCCCTCCTCTCTCTTCTCCCAACGTGCTCCCTCTCACTCCCCCCTCCCCCCCCCCCGTTGCTCCACCTAACTCCTCCGATCACTCACTCCATCATCCTCCCCTCTCCCTCTCTTGCACCCACCTCTCGTTCTATATATCCTCGTCAATCATGATTGACGAGGATACCATGGTATGAGAGGCATAAAATATACTTTAGAACCTATTCTCAGACCTACCCGCAAAATTTCATACATATCGGTTCACCCATCTATTTAAAGACCTTGCCTTATGTTGCTTAACCTTAACCTAGCGGTATGAAATATACTTTATGACCTATTCTCTGACCTACCCGATATGCACAAAAAAAATCAAACAAATCGGTTCACCCTTCTATTTAATAACCTTACCTAATGTTGCTTAACCTTAACCTACTGGGATAAAAATTATCCTATGTCCGTTTCCTGGTTCTAAGCTACCTCCCCACCAATTTTCAGCCAAATCGGTTCAGCCGTTCTTGAGTTATAAATAGTGTAACTAACACAACTTTCTTTTATAATGATTGTATGTTCAATTTCACCGATAGAGGCCACTGTTCATAATGTAAATCACGCTAACATCGTAAATTACCGTCTAATGATATTCGATAATGAACGTATTAAATTTTTTGCATCTTTTATTGTTGTGACTGTAATACAATACCTATACACTACCTGGACTTGAGGAGTTTCATTAAAATTTCATGAACCCCCCTGAGCCCTGACCTTGAAGTGTTTTTTGGGAGCGCTGTTCATTGTGAATTGTAGTTGGACATTTTATTGCCTATTTCTTTCCTAATCTAGTTTGGACTCGCTCGGGATTTACAGATTTTAACTTTCAAAGATATAGATAATGTCATATTGCTATCAGCAAAGTACTTAGAACAATACACAAATCTAATGAAAATGTCCTGGGTGTACCGGACCGGCTTACCCCTTACAAAAATTGACCTTTCGCCACTGCCATATCTTATGCAAACTAAATGTCTGCTCAGTCCCTATATAGCGTAATAATACATATCTTAATGATTAACTGATCAGTCTATAATTACCCTATTCACATACGAAGGAAATTACGTGGTAATATGTGCAAGTAATGTTTCACTGCTTAGCCCCTATGAAACATAGCGTGATGTTTTATATACCAATTTATACCCCTACTTCTACAGTACACATCAGTAAAAGTCCTATCAAAATCCATCCACGGGTTTTCAAATGATACCTGGACAAACAGAACGACAGACAGACAGACAGACAGACAGACAGACAGACAGATAGACAATAATTCCAAAAAAAATTGTTTTGGCCTCTATGTCGATAGTATAGTATCCCCACATAGAAATTTTGGAAAAATATTCAATGTACAGAAAAAGTGCTCTTTGAGTTTTATTATAGTATAGATAGATAGAAGATATTTCTCGTTTCTCCGCTCCGCTGCCTCGCTTCGCTCCGGTGGACAGGCAGCCTTAAACTGCTATCGAACTTTTTTTTTATTAGGAATTAAAGTATTTTACGTTATATTTTTTGCTATTTAATAAATTATTTTTAAATATCGTAAGACAATTCACACACGGTCATCTGATCCGAAACTAGACAAAGCCCGTACTATGGTAACCAGGCAACCGATACTGGTACTGTTTTTGTAAATAAATACACAAATAGATAAATAACACCCAGATACTAGGTGGAAATCGAACTCACGACCTATTCGGTAACGGCCAGGGTGTCTGACCACTAGACCAAGAGGCCCGTTAAAATTAAATTTTCGCTTCAGAATTTTTTTTTTTACCTTCAGCAAATCGGGTTTTTCTATTTAAATCATTCTGCCCCATGAAACAGGTAATCTGAAATTTCCAATAAATTAATTAATTTTCAGTAAATAGTTTCTACAAAATGCAAAGAAAAGAAATGACAAAATTGGCATCATAGCATAAGTAGATCTAGTCATCTGGTTTGGTCTCATTTTTATTGCAGATAAAAATTAATTTTTACACATATAAAGACAATGTTAAGAAGTTGGTAGTGAACTACAATATAGATAATCCATGTCAACACCAAACTATATCTGGAGGTTTAAAAGAGATGACCAACGCAAGAAACTGCATTATTAAAAAGGTAGGTAGTAAAACATTCATCATCAGCCTGAAGACGTCCACTGCTGAACATAGGCCTCCCCCCTAGAACGCCACAATGAACGACAATTGGCTATTTGCATCCACCGATTACCTGCGACCCGCACAATGTCGACTGTCCACCTAGTGGGAGGCCTGCTTACGCTGCGTCTACCGGTTCGTGGTCGCCACTCGAAGAATACATATAAACAATTTTCGTATTGATAAAAACGATAATAATCCACTGGTGGATCGACATTTTTTTTATTCACATAAGCAGCTAGTACTCGACTGCAGTCCCACCTGATGGAAAGCGGCGAGGCAATCTAGGATGGTAAAGCACACTAGCCTAAAGGTGGAGGATCAGATCGTATTGAATTTGCTTTACAGCTGTGTTTTCATCTAATTATATTCTTATACATATTTTCATAATACAAAGTATGTAATAGAATGCAATATTCTTTGGCGTTTTATTCTGTTAACATAAATACAGATATCGGTATCTAACTTTCATTATGGCGACCTTTAATTTTGGCATCTATTTAAACAGTGTATAAAACGGATCGTGACTTTGTCTATAGAATTATGTATTATTTAGAGACATAAGTTTTTTATTCAAATTGAGTATTGAAATGAAACTAGTTTTACGGATTATATCGCGGTTTATTTTTGATTATAATTACCCGACGTTTCGAATACTTTACAGCATTCATGGTCACGGGCGGACTGAGGTGGTAGCTGTCCATATGTCATAGTTGTCTTAGGGTACCCTCAGGTCTTCTAATTATTATTGTTAGTCCGATCTACGCAGAAAGAGCTTACAGTATCTTGAGGTCTTGCAGTGGAATGCTTGTCTTTGGATTTGACTATATTTATCACAGGATCCCAAGCTGGTGGTAGCACCCAGCCATCTTCTCTATTGAAATTTAGATGCTTTTTAATTTATACTATTTATTGGCTTAATTAAATATGTACATTTCGTAAAATCCAAGTAGGTATCATCGGTTTTTCGGATTTCGTCTCTTCAGATGCAACACGCTTGCTTAATCAAACAATAGAAAGCTATTAAAATGCTTACGGCATTCATGTTTGTAATTTCTTTAGATAGAAAAAGCCACACTGTCGTTACCACTGAAGCGTATATCGATGCTTTGAAGTAAGTAAGTACCTACTCTACTTCAATAGAATCTCATTTAGGTACTTGAGTAGGTACCTATGTCTAGTCAAGCAAGTCCATATTTATCTATGAACAAGTCATTTCTTGGGATTAGGACTTGAGAGACTAACACCATGCACTGAAGGCAGGCTAATCCGGTGAGTTGTAGTTTGTTGGAATACATAGGTAATTTTTTGCGTATGAGCTCTAGCATATCGTTTTCGGTCGGTCGAACCCATAATATTTAGTGATGGTTAAATAAACGAAATGGGTGCTGTTAGTGATTCATTTTGACCAGTTATTGAATATAAACTAAATGTTTACAGTATATTTGTAAATAAACTGTAAACATTTAGTTTCAATAAACAGATGCATAAAATCAGTTTGAATTCAATGTGTAGTATTCGCTTACCTAAATAAAAGACAACATTACATGTATTTTGTTAAAAATATAAAATATTGTCAATGTCGTCAGTCCAGTCAAGACGAGTTATGGCAATGGTCATCTTATTTCTAAGATATTCAGTTGACCGATCTGAATTGTCCTAACCGGTAGGAAATTTATTACACAAAGCGGTTGTTCTCCACAGAATTACAACCTGCGAACTGCAATTTAGCTTAGTAAAGCCTGTTGTGCAATGGAGGCTAGAATGCAATGATTATATAGCTCTCAGTAGATAAGCGATTGCTTATCATGACAATTAATTAATTCTAGTCCGTTTCAGGCACAGATATCTGCGGGTGATATAGTTATGTATATGCTATGTATGATACTAATCTCTATATTCTATTGTAGGTATATATTATCATCGTATAATCTCTTTCACTGGTCTACCAGTTCACATTTGGCATCTTAATAATAGTAGTTTATGCACCAAGGGGATAAAGTAGTGTCTTATGTCGCGGGCGTTAAATTGAATCGCGAGCATAACGAATTATTCTATCAAGTCCCGAGCGCAGCGAGGGAGTAGAGTTAACTCCCGAGCGTAGCGAGAGAGTTAATACCAGAATCCTGAGTACAGCGAGGGATTTAGGCTCGCCCAAGACAAAGGCACCTTTATCCCCGAGGTGAATACACTACTTTTCACACCTACTGCTTACTACAAATATTGCTAGAATTAAAATAATAACAATATTTTGGGACAATCCACACACGGTAATCTGATCCCAAACTAGGCCGAACCTGTACTATGGAAACCAGGTAACTAATATTAATTAAATAGTTAAATAACACCCAGACACTTAGTGGGAATCGAACCCACGACCTATTGGGTAGCGGCCAGGGTGTCTAACCACTAGATCAACGAGACCGTCAATAATATCAACATCAAACTTTATTCTAATCGGGAATTAACGCGATTTACCTTATATTTTGGCTTGACGTTTCGGCCGGGTTGCACCAGCCGTAGTCACAAGCAGAAACAGAACGCGAAAGTCTAAAAGTATATAATATCAACATAGTGATTTGCCGCGTTAACATCTATTTCATTTTCTTTTCTAGAACACTGGGTTGTGCTCGCCGCGCTCGGTTCGATTTTCAAATGTTTTGTTTTTCGTGCAGGTCTCTGTTTGGAGTAGTAATATATACCTGTGGTAAAAGTGTTGAGGAATTTTTGTTTGACGTTCGAAATTCAAATCACATTATTACCCAAGGGAGTTTAGTACAACATTATTACCCGACTAGACTATAGGGAAATAATGAGGCACTTTATGTCATCTTTATATGACATATAATGTTACATGATCGAGCAGGTGGTGTGAAAAACATTGAACAATATTTAACCGAATAATTGTAATAGTAAAATAATGTCCTCAAAGAAAATGATTTATAAAGCATTAAATAACGAAAATATATTGTTTTTCCCTCGTCTCGCTCGGAGAACCGATAACCGTCAGGGAAGAAAGGTTGGCAGGCCTCCCACTAGGTGGACAGACGACATTGTGCGCGTCGCAGGTAACCGGTGGATGCAAATAGCCAACTGTCGTTCTTTGTGGCGTTCGAAGGGGGAGGCCTATGTTCAGCAGTGGACGTCTTCCGGCTAGTGATGATGATGATTGAATTTGGTGCCGGCTGATGCTCGTATTAACATACTTAGCAAAAAGTCATGAATAATAAAAATCTAGTAAGCAGTTAGAGTATCAAATAGTTAAAATAATAACGGACAATTCATAAAATGACTATCCATAATGATGATGACAAGAATAGTTGTGTTTACATAATTATCATAGGCATATCAAAATTATTTGCCACAGATATAATAATGAAACTGTATAATTTGATATTACATACAACACACACTACATATTACAAAATAAAATACATAAAACTACATAGTACATACATAAAACATAGTTACATACTTAGTATGAAATAAACGCTTTCCGCGTCTTTCTGTATATCTATCTAGTATATACATATAGTCTATCATCGTTAACTGTCACGATCCAAGGGGGAGACCTTAGTTCATTAGTGGACGTCTTCTGGGTGGTGATAATGATGATGATGATTATTGCAGAAACAAAAAACAATTTTTCACGGTGACTGACGTCTGAGAACAACGTGTAACGTTATACAATTTTTTTTAACCGGCTTCAAAAAGAAGGTTCTCTATTCGACGCGTATGTATGTAATATTAATAAAAATGCGTAATATTAATATATGTTAGTCTATGTGGGATTCTAAACAAATTTACCAAATTTTATGAGTGTATGTATGTATGTATGTAGGTTTTTCCGCGGATTTCTCAGAAACTACAAGTCCGATTTCGAAAATTCTTTTTACAGTAGTTAGAGTATTTTTCAACTTAGGGTAGAGTATAAGTTTCATCAAAATCGGTTCAGTAGTTTAAGAGATATACGCTTTTTATGTTTTTACTAAGTTACTGTAACGTAGACGTTTGAGTTGCGTGATAGTGCTGATACCTACTTTGCTAAAATAAAAGTCACTAAAAAGTGTTAAATAAACTATTTTTCAAAAAATAAAAACCCACTTCAAAGTAAATTATCTAAAAAGCATAAAATAACGAAAATATATTGAAGTCGGTGTCAGCTCGTGCTAGTCTTAGTTAACATGATGTGCTAGCACCGACTTCAATATATTTTCGTTATTTTATGCTTTTAGATAATTAATTTGAAGTCGGTTTTTATTTTTTGAAAAATAGTTTATTATACTACCACGGTGGCAAGCAAGCGTACGGCCCGCCTGATGGTAAGCAGCCACCGTAGCCTATAAACAATAGCAAGACCAGAAGAATCACTAGCGCGTTGCCGACCCTTGAGACATTAGATGTTAAGTCTTTGTGTCCGATAATTTCACCAGCTACAGTGCCCTTCACGCCGGAACACAGCAATGCTTACACACTGCTTGGAGGCAGAATATCTGACACTGCGGTGGTACCTACCTGGAGACTGACCATGATGTGACTGATGTATAAAATATGTAGATATATGGACTGATTGATGAAACTCTATACTGGTTTTAATCTATGTAAGTATGTACTTTGTAACTTACAGTATAAAAATGAGTCATTCATATCATTTTAATTTACTTTGTATTAACTCCGTGGGAGAGATATTGCGATTAATATACACAATGCAATGCTTTAACAATATGTTTCTCATAAAAATAATAATGCTTAGTTATTTACCGTGTATTTATTCCGGAATTGTGGCTATAGACGGCATTAAATCGCCTGACAAATATGTAAGTAAACAAAACATGTATAAAAAAAAATTGGTTCTCTATGCATTTGCATAAAATATTAGGGCATAATATAACATGGCATACTTTTTTAATCCTAATAATATTTACGCGTAGCATTACTTAGGCATAACAGCTTAGGCATAATAACATTTCCGCATAAGATTCTAAAGCATACATTTACCGCGTTCTAACTTCCTGGTCACACTTCCAATTTAACCTAACCGACTCTATTCGATTCCAAACCTTTTTTTATGCTGGGGAAATCTTCAAAAGATCCAAAGGAACTGTGGAGCTCGACCGGGGTATGTGAGATTCTTACCAACCGACCCGATATGAATACTTGCCTAATAACTTTTATGCCACTCTATATTATTCCAAAAGAAATTATGCCTTGTTATCATTATGCCTACTTGAACAGTATGCAAAAACAATTAAGGCAAAGTATTATTATGGCAAGAAAATATGCTAAAAAAAAAAAATAATATGCCAGAATTGTTATGCTAAAGTAAATTAAAAGAAAACACATTAAACATGACGAGTGTAATGGTTAGACAACCTTACTGCTCCCCAAAAGGTCGTGGGTTGATTTAAATCCAAGAAAAACATTTGTATGCATGAATTTGTCTACTAGTCTTGTGTTTAGGTTTTATTTATACATTTAAGTATAGTGCGTTTCTCGAAAGAGTTCCCTTCGTGGTTAAGTTGGTCATCCTGTTTGTCAGAGACGATCGCGTGTGTCAAAATGTTTTTGTTTTTCCCCATTATTCGTTAATTAAACGACAAAATCATGCCTAACATTGAGAAGTAGTGAAAGACAACTATTTAAAAAGATGAAAAGGCTTTGTGCGCTTGAAAATCTCACCAAAGGACTTTAATTACCTTCGAACAAGTAAGATCCTGAGTTGCCGCCATTTCAGATAGGTAAAATAATGTTACCAGGGCCATGTTTTAATGCCATGTTTTCCCAAGTAAATAAATGATCAAAATTATAAATGGTAAACGATTTATGTCCTCAAGTTATTGACATGATAGTATTTATGACCACCATTACAATTGACCACAACAGCCAAGCCAAACCTTATGAGAGTATAAAATGATTGAAAATGATTTCTGTCTTTAATTCTATGTATTTAACCTGTATAAATCGCAAAATATAAATTAGGGTACTGCGTATTTACGTAATTTTGGACTAGTGAATACATCCGTGTGATTTATATTAGTTTATTTTCCCTATATTGAGGGTAAATATTTTTAAATTTAATGACAACACCTAATTCAATTATACCAACTTAACCATGAAGGGAACTCTTTCGTGAACCGCACTCTACATAATATAGAAAACAGAATGTACCTATTTCTCATAGTACAAGGGATCAGATAACCATGTGTTGATGGATTGTCCCTTGGTCAGCAACAATTTAGCGTTTCCCCTGAACTCGCTGAGGGTCAAGCTTTTGTATCTTTACTGGTGATATAACAGTTTCACTTAGTTCTAATTTATTTAAATTAAATCTTTATTCAGGGTGCCTAACGTCCAAGGCTTCCTCTAGACCCTTCCAGTGTCTTATGTCTAACGCGGCTCGTTTTTAGTACGATCCAGCTGTCAAAGTAATTTCATCTTCCCACCTTTTGACTTGCCTTCGTTTTTTTACTTTTGCCTTCTCTTGGGCCAGTTAGTAATTGTTTTGCTCCATTCTTAACCGACGTCAAAAAAGGAGGAGGTTCTCAATTCGTCGTGTATGTTTTTTTTTAAATATATGTTCACTCATATTTCCGCCAAATCTGTATCGATTTGGATGATTCCATTTTGTTCATGTTGTTGTTTTTGTTTACTCATCTTTAAGCCATACGTCCTGTCCTTTTGTTAGTAAATCATTTTTTTTTTCTTTCTAATAATTAAATTATGCTGTTTACCGATATTTTTTTTTAGATTTAATATACGCCTTTCCATTGCTCTTTGGCAGCTTTGTAATTTATCTCTATGACTTTTGCTCAGATCCCATGTCCTTCATATATAACATGGGAGTATACAAGTGTTGAACGTTTTTCTCGTAATTGTAATAGCCGTTGTTTTTCATAATTTATTTCAAGCTCCAGTATTTCTTCTATCCTGACGCGATTCTTTTGTTAATTTCCTTCATTGATTGATCTTCTTGGCTGATAACTTGTCGGAAGTAATTATATTCTTTAACATACCTATTCTAATCATTTTTCATTGACATTTATTTCTACTTCCGATGCATTTGATATTACCTTTATTTTGTTCCCGTTAATTTTGAGTCCAGCTTTTTTGCTCACCTTTGCCAAGTCCCTTATTACTTGTTCTAATTTGTAAGGGTTTTCCATGAATAAGACTAGTTCGTCGGCGAAACGAAGGTCCTTTAGTTGAGTCCCATTAATATTGAGATAGATAGAGGATATAATATGTTCTCATTATCCCTGGATAAGTAAACATAAAATAATTTTATATAATGAACTATAACTTAACGCGCATATATATCGATACAAACGCATCAGTCAGCGCGTTTAAAAAACGTGGTACATAACGGCCCTAATTATATAATACCTATGTAATTATGAAATTTATAGGGTCCATATGATTTCTATTGGAAATACTTTGGCGTATGTCCAATGCCAGAGGTGACTGCAGCGAACGTCTCAACGAAACTTCTTACAAAGAAAAATAATTCTATTGGTTTATTTTACTTCGACTTTCCTTACAACATCCGAATTGAATCAGTAAGTAATTCTTTCTCACGTAAATAAATACATTTGTCTGCCAATTTTGTAAGTTTGTATTTGAACTTGCATGTAAATTATAATGATAAATAATAGAAAATATTTTAATAATTGGTAGGTGTAAAAAGTACATTACACAATGGGAGGGCTTCTTTTTATTTTTTAACAAAATATTTCCTTTGTATGTTACGTACAGCAAATATACGTAATTTCGAACATCGATCAGCGCAAAGTGACGTCACTCTATCAACTCATGGAGTGATTTTTTCTTTAGCTATAAAAACTTATAATGGAGAGACGTCAAGTCTCACGTCACGACATTGAGTAGATATTTTCTCGCGAGTTTTGAAGTCAACTTTTGATTTACAGTCTAATTATTTGTGTATATTTAAACTTTAATTTTGTGATCTTTTTAAGCTAGCCTTTAATTTCATTGCTATCAACGGCTAATAGGAACTTTCAATCAAAAAAACATCAATCTGGTTTAAAGTCCGTGACAGCAGAACATTTTTTGAAAGTAAAAATATTTTAAAAAAAATTGAACCGACCAATAACACTAAAAAGTATAAAATAATTTAAATATCAAAGAAGTTGGTGTTTTTTTTTCAGATTTGTATTAGCGTACCTGCTGTGTATATTTGGCACTGAATTCAATAATATTTAAATTATTTTATACTTTTTAGTGTTATTGAAGGCGGTTCAATTTTTTTTAAATATTTTATTTTATACTTTTTAGTGATATTTTCATACATAAAGATTGAACCATCGAAGACGGTAAAATGATCGAGGTAGGTTATGACATCATTATGATTTCACATTATCGTCTACATACTTTTACATAATTCATGTTTCTTCAGAAACTCAGAAACAATTTATCCGATCGTAATAAAATTTGCATGGAATCATCATAGTAGTTTACTCTCACGAATAAAAAAATTATCATCGAAATCGGTTCATATTTGTCAGAGAAATGTAAAGGAGAACATCAGTTTTATGGTTTTTACCAAATAAATTCCTCCATATCATTCATGGTCCTCCAGGAAGTTTTTATCTGATTGTGATAAAATTCATACAGGTTCATTACAGTGGTTTCTTCTTTCGAATAAAAAAATAATCATTGAAATTGGTAAATATTTGCCAGAGTTATGACCATTTTTGTCCATAAAAAGCGACATAAAGTCATCTATATAGGCTTTCCTGCAGCTTTCCTGCGCAGTCAACATTCTTGTTTTTTCAGGAACTACTTATTACTAAGCAATAATTTTTTTATGGGACCCAATTAACGGATTAAAAAATGGATGGAAGAAAGATTTTTTCAAATCGGTTCATAATTGCCAGAGTTATGCGCGAACATACATATAAAAAAAAATATATACAGACGAATTGAGAACCTCCTCCTTTTTTGAAGTCGGTTAAAAATATGACTTTTGTTTTTTTTTTATTTCAGATAAAATATGTCATCTTTAGTATAAAAGAAAATCGGAAATGTACGATTTGGAACTATAACATCAATAATCCGTGCCAGCACGAAATGTTCGCGCACGTCCTGAGAACGCAAATGGCCGTGCGTAATTGCGTGGTAAAAATGGTACTTTTATGGAATACTAAATTATCATATGCTCTTCTTGTTGGCTTTGAATTGGGGTTGGTAGTCGCTGGAACGCACTTCAACCAATTGTCATCAATAGTCATTTTTAAAACGGAGTTCTTTATCGCACGTTCTGATGTTTGCCAGCTGAGATTGTAGACCGAAAAAATATTTAAAAAAAAATTGAACCGACTGCAATAACATTAAAAGTATAAAATAATTTAAATATTAAAGAAGTTGGTGTTAACGTACCTGCTGTGTATATTTGGCACCAACTTCAGTAATATTTAAATTATTTTATACTTTTTAGTGTTATTGAAGTCGGTTCAATTTTTTTTTTTAAATTTACTTTATTCTTTTTTGTGATATTTTCATACATAAAGATTGTACCATCGAAGACGGTAAAATGATCTAGGAAGGTTATGATATCATTATGATTTCACATTATCGTCTACATACTTTTTCATAATTCATGTTTCTTCAGAAACTCAGAAACAATTTATCCGATCGTAATGAAATTTGCATGGAATCATCATAGTAGTTTACTCTCTCGAATAAAAAAGAATCATCGAAATCGGTTCATATTTGTCAGAGAAATGTAAAGGAGAACATCAGTTTTATGGTTTTTACCAGATAAATTCCTCCATATCATTCATGGTCCTCCAGGAAGTTCTTATCCGGTTGTGATAAAATTCATACAGGTTCATTACAGTGGTTTCTTCTTTCGAATAAAAAAAGAATCATTGAAATTGGTAAATATTTGCCAGAGTTATGACCATTTTTGTCCTTAAAAAGCGACATAAAGTCATCTATATAGGCTTTCTTGCAGCTTTCCTGCGCAGGCAACATTCTTGTTTTTTCAGTAACTACTTATTACTAAGCAATAATTTTTTTGTGGGACCCAATTAACGGATTAAAGAATGGATGGAAGAAAGATTTTCAAATCGGTTCATAATTGCCAGAATTATGCGCGAACATACATAGAAAAAAAAAATATATAGAGACTGGTAACGCCATTGTCTTATTATAAATTAAATTCCGCGCGCTTCCAGCTATATTAGTTGATTTCCAATTAAGTTAACGTATTATGTTGGCAGCCTTTATCCTATTACACTATTCCTTCTTAATGTATATTTACCTTTCCCTCCAACGCACGCCTACTGTATCTAGGCGTCCTGCTCGACGCATTGTCGTCGTGTTATGTTGGCGATCCTTCGCCAATGGACAGTTGTTGTTAGAACGCTCTCGAAATAAAACCGCCGCGGTGAAGACCTAAGAATCTTCGTCGTCGTAATTGCTTTTCCCGCTATATATTGCTTGATAGAAACATATTTCCTTAACTTCAACCGTACGGGCGCGAGTGTGTGTTATTTGGACAAACAGCTGTGCTTTAACTTGACTGCTGTGCCTCGTGCGTACGTGACAAGGAGTCCCATTCGCCGTTGGTACTTCCCAGGACAATCTGCAGGCCTGCATACCGCAGGCCCACTCAATAAGACCAGAGAAGCAGGAGAAGGAAGACTACAGCCAAGGTAGGCGTGCATCCTTGTGACCCCCTACCTATTTCCTAGGCTGCCAACGATCTGTGTTTCTATCGCCGCGCCGCGAACTAGCCCTCGATAAATATACAGTCCACAACCGCAGGGTCTCATGATTGCTCTTGACCCTCGCGCTTGAGTTCTTGGACTTAGGCCCCATTGAGTTAGCTCAATTTCCCATAAACCCCACCGGAGACAAAAGGCTCGATTTTAGTAGGTACCGCTTCGCTTTCAATTTTCTTATTTTTTCCTCTGAATAGAGCCTGGCGTCTCCATTTTGGTCCTTAGAGGCCGGATTTTGAATTTCGTACCCACCAGCCAGACCACATTTTGGTCTTTAGAGGCCGAATTCCCAAATTTCGTCTCCGCTAATTAGTATAGATTCGTCTATTCGCAAACATCTACGGTCTAGATTCGTCTAGTTACCGACATAAACGCCCCTTTTTGTACTATCCACGTCCATAAAGGTGTTACCTAAAAGTACCTTTAAATAAAATAAATAAGTTTTATTTAAGTACCCCCGCACTCATTTATTGAGTTATTCGCTTATCGTCTATTATCGCCATCTTGTCGCGCATAAATAACTAGATACATAACTACAACTAATAACTCATTCGTTCATTCATTCTTTCGTCACAATGTCGAAGAAAGCGGATATGGAGTTAAATATACAGGATAGCGAGCTTATTCTTTTAGAGACTAAACGGGATACACTGTTTGAATATATACAGGCAGTCTATGATAGCTCTAAAAGGGCCCATACAAGCGAAGACTGTATGGAGGATTTTCTTAGTTCGGTCGAAACTATTGAAAACATTCGGACTGAGTTCAGAGATATTGTCAATGAGTACAATCGAACATTATTAAAAATTAATCCAAATAGCAAGCCTAATTATAAGTCATTAAATTCTTTTGACGACTTATACTGCCGCATCAAGCGCGTAATAAACCGCGTTGAACCCAAACCTTCCAAGGTGGAAGTTGATCGTGATCAACAGGGTTCGAGTGAACGCATAGGTATAAAAGGTAGAATTCCATCTTTGCCGCCGATCGAAATAATGTCATTTGACGGTGACATTCGAAATTGGCCCTTATTTTACGCAGGTTTTAGGTCTATGGTTCACGACAATCCTATGCTCACGAATGCTGAGAGGTTGTACTATTTAATAGGTAAGCTCTCCAGTAAGGCACAAACAGTATTTTCGGGTATTGCACCATCGCCAGAGAATTATGACACAATTTTAAAATGTCTCATTGATAGATACCAAAACACTCGTACGCTCGCATCTACCTACATGGATCAATTATTATGTCTCAAACTGACCGGCCCCGCATCGTTATCTAAGTTTCAATTATTTACCGATCAGTTTGTCACCGCCGCTAACGCTTTAAAAAACTTAAAATTAAATAATCTGACCGACTTTATGTTATTACATATAGCTCTAAAGAAATTAGATGAAGAGACTATCCGCGCTTTTGAATCCCAATACCGCGACGTAGATTTACCTACGTTCGATCAGCTGACAGATTTTGTTAGAGGACAGTTTAAAATATATCATAACACGCAACAAAACTCGAACAGTAATTTTTCGCGTAACGTAAATAAACCTAAACTTCACGTACCTAATCCGCAGAGTTATGTAACAGTTTCGTCTTCACATAATAAATGTCTTTGTAACAATATCATTCATGATCACTTCTTTAAGTGTCCTAAATTCAATACTTTAACGCCTTATGAGAGATTTCAATGTGTTAAAGAACGCAACGCATGCATTAATTGCCTAAGTTTAAAACATAAATCCCGCGATTGTAAGTCAAACCTTCATTGCCGTAGTTGTCATCAAAAACATAATTCTTCTTTGCATTTTAATAAAGTAAACAACCAATCCGCAACGCAAACTCGCAGTAACGAAGTGGTCGAATCACCGGGAATCGAACCCACACCGCCGCACGCCGCGCGGGCGCTGCCTGCTACCGGTGCGACTACTCCGCCTCGCGCGCATACGTCCCTTTCACTGCGCGACGGCCACGCAAGCGTATCGTCGTCACTGCACACGTCCATTGCCGCGCCAATTCCGCACGCTACCGGTGATATCGGACATAACGCGAAATGCATACGGCCCACAACGGTGCTGCTGTCGACTGCGCAGGTTATTGTGTATGATCGTACGGGGCAGCCGCAGTTAATAAAATGTTTGCTGGACTCTGGCTCGCAGAGTAATTTTATAACAATAGAATGCTGCGCTCTTTTAGGTTTGAATTATAATAAAAATACTCAAATGGTTGTACGAGGATTCGGTGGTTCCGAAAAGACAATTATAGGTTCCACGGATTTTATAATATATTCGCGATTTTCTAATAACGTTCACTTTGACGTATCGGCGCTTATCGTCGATCGTATTACGGACTGCTTGCCATCAGTCCCCGTCGACGAAACCGCGTTCGCGCATATAAAGTCGCTTCCGTTAGCTGACAGCACTTACGGTTCTCCCTCTGAGCCGCAAGTACTTCTCGGCTCAAACTGTTTCCCGCACCTGTTTTTACCAGGATCGGTACATAACACTATTGATGGAATGTCGATCGCTATACAAACTGTTCTAGGGTATGTAATCATGGGTACCGCCCCCGTATTATTGCCTGAACCCACTCAGAAGTCAACTTCGGCTTGCTGCGCCGTTGTCGAACCTTCTGTAGACCAACTTCTCAAAAGGTTTTGGGAGTTGGAAGAAATATCGGCTCCACCCGCACACAGTCAAGATGATCTTGAATGTGAGAATCATTTTACCGCCACCACTACTCGCGATGCTAGTGGAAGATACACCGTTGCCTTGCCGTTTAGGGACGATGTTTATAAGTTAGGTGATTCTTTTTCGACCGCACATAAACGTTTTTTATGTTTAGAACGTAAGTTACGATTGTCGGACACGTTGCGCGCCTCTTACAATGATATCATTCGTGAATACATTGATAAGGGTTATATTACCGAAATAGGACTTATTAATAATTTCACTAACACATCCGCCGCATCCTATTTCGTTCCGCATCATTGCGTTCAACGTGATGATAAGACAAGTACCAAAGTACGTATGGTGTTAGATGCTAGTTGTAATACTAACACGGGTGTATCTCTGAATGACGTATTGCATTCAGGCCCGAACCTACAGGGTGATTTAAATAGCATCCTTCTTAATTTCCGCCTTTTTAAAATCGCTATTTCCGCTGATTGTCGTCAGATGTTCTTGCAAATCGGAATGCAGGAATCTGATCGAAAGTACCAGAGAATTCTTTTCAGATTCCAACCGCAAGATCCTATATCGATATACGAATTTAATAGAGTTTGTTTTGGAATGAAGTCTAGTGTATTCCATGCGATTCGCGTGGTACACCAGCTGATCGCAGACGAAGGAAATAAGTTTCCTACCGCTGCTGCTATAGCTTCCAGTTCAACGTATATGGATGACGTCTGTTTTAGTATAATGGCAGACGATTCCTCCGGGAACGACGAAGCTGCAGCTGTCGCCGCTTGTACACAGCTTATCGACCTGTTTAAAAGTGGTCAACTTGACCTTGTGAAGTGGACCAGCAACTCCGCTGCTGTTCTACGCGCTATTCCCGCATCGCATCGAGCATCCTCGGATCTCGAAATTGATAAAAATTCCGCACCGCACAAAATATTAGGTACGCATTGGGACAGGTCTGATGATGTTTTTCACTTTAAAGTTAACACTCCCGTGTTAGAATGTACCAAACGCGCGATTTTATCCGTTGTCGCGCGCTTATGGGATAATTTAGGCTTAGTGGCTCCCGTCATATTACATGCTAAGCTTCTCATACAGGAACTTTGGCTTTTGAAATGCGACTGGGATGACACGCCGCCACAGCGCATTGTTAGGCTGTGGTCACAATTTTGTAGTGAGTTGCCTGCGCTCAACAACATACGTATACCGCGACACCTAGGAGTTGTTCAGGGTTGCGTCGTGAATCTCTTAGGGTTTGCGGACGCGAGTGAACGCGCTTATGGTGGTGTAATATATTTACAAGTTGTGACTGAAAGTACCAGGACTGTCACACTCGTGTGCTCGAAGTCGAAAGTATCGCCGCTTAAAACTATTTCGGTCGCTAGATTAGAGCTATGCGCTGTTGTATTGTTGTCGAAGTTGATGCGTAAGGTGCTTGATAATTATGAGTCGCGTTATAAGATCTCGAATGTATTCGCCTTTACCGATTCGAAAGTCGTTCTTTGTTGGATTAATTCCTCTCCGCACCGATGGCAGACATTCGTGGCAAATCGCGTTGCCAAGGTTGTGGATAATATTCCTGCCAGTTGTTTCCATCACATAGCAGGAATCGAGAACCCCGCTGATTGCTTATCGCGCGGTCTGTCTCCCGCTTTGCTTGTCAAACATCCTTTATGGTTTTCGGGACCGCCGTGGGCTTTCAAAGATCCAGCAGAATGGCTAATTGCAGAATTTAATAAAGATGACGTAGGGGACGTACCAGATCTAAAGCCGCTTACACACGCTGTGATCTCAACTACAAATTATTCGCCAATTTACGCGCTCGCCAATCGCATATCTTCCTGGTCGAAGCTACTGCGAATTGTAGTATTTATTTATCGATTTTTGAAATTGTTACCGCGTAGACCATACATTAGTAGTTCGGATTTAGATTTCGCTGAAAATAAAGTTTTACTCGCTTTACAACATGTCCACTTCGGTGATGACATACATAAATTAAAAAACGATCAACCCTGTTCGCCAGTTTTACAGAAGTTAAAACCATTTTTGGACGAATATGGTATCATTCGTGTCGGTGGTCGCCTATCGAATGCTTCTATAGATTATTCGCAAAAACATCCATGTGTTCTTCCAAAACATGATCACGTGGTTGATATGATAATCGATGCGTATCATAAGAAGTATTTACATGCAGGCCCCGAACATCTGATGTCTTTACTCAGGCATCGGTATTGGATACTCGCCGCGCGACGAGTCATTCGTCATCGTATCCACAAGTGCAATACTTGTTTTCGAGCCAAGCCTCGCCCATCATTTCCGATGATGGCGGACTTGCCTGCTTGCCGCGTTAATCAAGTAGATAAACCGTTTTCGCATACAGGCTGCGATTATGCAGGTCCTTTACTATATACGCCAGTGCGTAGTAGAGGCGTCAAGAGTCGCAAAGCATGGCTTTGTATTTTTACGTGTCTCACCACGCGCTGTTTACATATTGAGATAGCCACTGAATTGAGTACGGTCAATTTTCTAGCCGCGCTTAAACGTTTTCTTTCCCGCCGCGGTCCGATTCAGTGTCTATACACTGACAACGGCACTAACTTTATAGGTTGCCGTTCATATCTTCGTGACCTGTATAAGTTTCTAGACGGCTATCGCCCGCATCTCGAGCATGAGCTTTCGGAGAGTCGTATCGACTCTAAGCAGATTCCGCCTGCTAGCCCTCATTGGGGTGGTTGCTGGGAATCTATGGTAAAGGTAGTAAAGACGCACTTATTTAAGGTTATAGGCCAGCAGCTATTATCCTATGAGGAGCTTTTAACTGTCGTTACTCAAGTGGAATGCCTTGTAAATTCACGCCCGCTCACAGTGCTAAGTAGTGATCCTGCTGAACCGTCAGCTCTCACACCGGCTCATTTTTTGTATACCGCGCCGATATTTTCGTTACCCGCGTCTTATCAAGAACCTCATAATTTACGCGATAGGCATACGCTCTTAGATAAGATGGTCCAATCGTTTTGGCAACGATGGCGCATCGAGTATTTGCATCAATTGCAAGCTCGAGCTAAGTGGACTACACCTTCAGTTCCGATTGAATTGGGGACGGTTGTGGTTATTATTGTCGACAACGCACCACCTCTTTCATGGCCTCTCGGTGTAGTAGAAGCTGTCCACCCATCGAAGGATGGTACAACGCGTGTTGTCACTGTTAGGACAAGTAAAGGGAGCTTCGTGCGCCCAGTTGTTCGATTGTGCCCATTGCCCAATCAATGATCGCGTAATTCTCAATTTATTAGATTTAGGATTAGTTTAAGTATTTTTCTTTATATCCGCATTCTTTTCTGTAGTTCCGCGTTTTCTTTTAAGTTATTTTTTCTTTAAAGGTACCCTTTAAGGGCCGGGGGGATGGTAACGCCATTGTCTTATTATAAATTAAATTCCGCGCGCTTCCAGCTATATTAGTTGATTTCCAATTAAGTTAACGTATTATGTTGGCAGCCTTTATCCTATTACACTATTCCTTCTTAATGTATATTTACCTTTCCCTCCAACGCACGCCTACTGTATCTAGGCGTCCTGCTCGACGCATTGTCGTCGTGTTATGTTGGCGATCCTTCGCCAATGGACAGTTGTTGTTAGAACGCTCTCGAAATAAAACCGCCGCGGTGAAGACCTAAGAATCTTCGTCGTCGTAATTGCTTTTCCCGCTATATATTGCTTGATAGAAACATATTTCCTTAACTTCAACCGTACGGGCGCGAGTGTGTGTTATTTGGACAAACAGCTGTGCTTTAACTTGACTGCTGTGCCTCGTGCGTACGTGACAAGGAGTCCCATTCGCCGTTGGTACTTCCCAGGACAATCTGCAGGCCTGCATACCGCAGGCCCACTCAATAAGACCAGAGAAGCAGGAGAAGGAAGACTACAGCCAAGGTAGGCGTGCATCCTTGTGACCCCCTACCTATTTCCTAGGCTGCCAACGATCTGTGTTTCTATCGCCGCGCCGCGAACTAGCCCTCGATAAATATACAGTCCACAACCGCAGGGTCTCATGATTGCTCTTGACCCTCGCGCTTGAGTTCTTGGACTTAGGCCCCATTGAGTTAGCTCAATTTCCCATAAACCCCACCGGAGACAAAAGGCTCGATTTTAGTAGGTACCGCTTCGCTTTCAATTTTCTTATTTTTTCCTCTGAATAGAGCCTGGCGTCTCCAGAGACGAATTGAGAACCTCCTCCTTTTTTGAAGTCGGTTAAAAATTGTAACAATGAAAACCGACACCCTATCCGACATATTTTACTAACGTAATATAAATTGATGTCTAACTTTTATAAAGATTCAAATGAACTTGAATCATATGACAACGTATTAAGGTCTCAGTTTATTTCAAAAAGTGGATCCCGGTTTTTAAACGACTTTAAAAAACGAGATTGTGTATTCGACGCGTATAATCTCATAGATGAGGGAGAGAGGGGTGAAGTGGGCGGGGGCAGAGAGAAAATAAGAGAGTGGGGAGGGAAAGAGAGAGAGAAGGGTGCGAGAGAGAGCGAAAAGGGAAGAAAGGAAGGGGGTAGCCAAATTAGAGGAGATACCACTGGAGATAGCATGATGCGCTAACCCCTCTGCCAAATTTTGTTCATATGGTCAGGTCATTCTTTATTTGTGTGCGCATCTTTTTGAATGTGTTGCCAGTTATTATAGTGTGGGTATGCGTGAAATTGTATCTGTGTGTGTTTACTTCGCCTGCCGCACCCCGCAAAAGTGCCACGAAAAATTTGTTCGGCGAATCGACGCGATACTAGCTCTATTCTAATTACTCTGAGGTAGCCAAAGAAAGATCCGAGAGAGAGAGAATAAATTCAAAATCATTTATTTCAAATAGGCTTAATGCTAGCACTTTAGAACGCTATATTTTTTTTTAAAGTTAGCACCGGATCACAACACGGTCTCAACTGAGAAGATCCGGCAAAAAACTCAGCGGGTTTGTCCCGGCAGCAGCCATTTGAGAAAGAACTGAAATCGATTTATTTATATTATTTGCTTGCCCGTAATGTTTAACGACTAAAATATCGGTCATTTGTAATCTTACCCAGTTATTTTATTTTATTTCAGGGCATATACAACTATACAATAAACTTTACTGAATCAATGAAGAAATTCTTTGGACCTTCGTTTTTCTACGGAGAATATCTGGTCAAATTAACTGTTTTGACAAAACATGAAACCGTTTCTTGCATCGTATTTAACTTAGTACTAACTAAAAGCTCATAGATAATTTTGTTTAATAAATTGTATCAAATGTACTATAACTTTTATTTAATCATATGCTGTTTCTAATAATTATACCTACTTATAATCAGTTATTAAGGGTAATTAGGTATCAGTTGTTACAAAACCTCACTTTTACTAAATATCTTATAAGTAACTTGCCTCTCAGATTGCCAAAATCAGAAATAATTTCAGTATTTAAATTAATTAATTATTTAAATTAATTTAATTATTCAATTTATCAATATACTAGCTATCAATTGACCCAGCTTTCATTTTTGTACAAACTGGATTCTAAATTGTATAGAGTCCTTTAAATGTCTCAGATTATGACTTGCATCAGAACGCAAATACTACCACTATTACTACTTTACTAGGTGGTAGGTTCCTTGCGCAAGGAACCGTCCAGGTAGGTACCACCGCAGTGTCAGATATTCTGCCGCCAAGCAGCAGTGTGTAAGCATTGCTGTGTTCCGGCATGAAGCTGGTGAAATTACCGGACACAAAGACTTAATATCTAATGTCTTAAGGGTCGGCAATGCGCTGGTAATTATTCTGGTGTTGCTAGCGTCTATAGGCTGCGGTGACTGCTTACCATCAGGCGGGCCGCATGCTTGCTTGCCACCTTGGTAGTATAAAAAAAAAACAAAATCTTTGCTAGGCGTGTCGCTTATCTTTTCAAAAACGTCTTTTCGTACGCGGCCGAAGCGGACGTATAATAACGCGTTGTCAGGTAAAAAAATCCGAATGTAACAAAAACTCAAACCTTGTTTTTTTCGCCACAAGCATTTTATCAAACGTGTCACTTCGTTGATTATTCGGCTACGTTTAGGTTTTGTTTGCTCCTCGGCCAAGTAAGAGAGTTAGTTGTTCCTATACATGAACTAATCCCTGATGATATTCCTCGCCCTGTTAATATTCCTTTCTTACTATCCTTGGCTCAATAAGAACTACTACTGCTACTACTACTATATCCCCTTCATAAGAATTTTATATACATTTTTATATATCAATAACATCAGGCTGTTTCTTTACTGTCCTTTCTGTGTTGTCACTGTGAAGTACAGTAAGAAGTAGCTCTTACTCAGGACGTTGCTGAAAAAAGTGCCTATAGGGGCGGTTTTTGAAGGCCACTGTACGGTGAGTGTTCAACTTTCACTGGACGGACTGACATTATTATAGAAGTTCTACATGCTAATAAACTAAGATTTAAATAGTCTTCACAACCATTTACAAGCTAGATTATTATTGTTACGACTAGTTGTAGTTTATTTAATATAGAAACCTATTTTTCCCATGGGTACTTTGTTTCAAATTAAGTTTACCCGTTGCAAACTGTTAGCATTAAATTATGCAAATATAATTTACAAATAAAATGAAAAGGTAGCTGAGGGCGGATAAAAATATCAAATAGCAATTACGGAGTAGATACCTAAACAATTACTTATACATTATGTAAAGTGTATTATTTTGATATTAAGTAAAATTAATGATGTAAACACAATTATACGTGTATTGTTTATTATTACATACCTACCGATATATTTCTCAAACCGTTCAGTAACATTATTTTATGTAATACATGGATTCATCATTTGTACTTTAGTTTTCTAGGATTTTGTAGCTTTCTAGGATTTTGAGAAGTTACCGAGTAATCAAAGTCTGACCCCGATCAATGAAATTGACGCATCAATTTCATGCTAAATGTCAACTAAAAACTAGCTTAAGCTAGCTAAGCAGGTTACTTCGGAGTCGCTGGACGTTCGGGGTGTGGGCCCGTCGGACGTCCATTGAGTACGGCGGCGACTCCGAGCAGTACGGCGGCGGGGTTGCGACCCCCGTCCCCGTGGGCACCGTGACTGGTTCCCGGGGAGCTACAATGCGCCCCCCGGCGGCACTGAGGGGCCCCTGGTGCAGATCCCACCAGAGAGACCTGGGCCATGTGCCGATGTGACAGCCGCGGTGGTTTTAATGGGTAAGAATCCCACATACCCCGGTCGAGCCCCACAACTCCCGGGTATCTTTTGAAGATATCCCCCGCGTCAAAAAAAATAGGATAATCTGATTGTCTGGAAAGTAAGATGATCTATGCGTCGCATGGGCATGTAAAAAGTCAATTTTCCAGCTGAACTCTTTCCGGTCGTTTTGGTCTTTTCGTCCCCTCAGATTGTGAGAATAAAGCAAGAGAGGGGACAGTTGTTCTACGCAAGCACTCGAATAATATCTCCCGCGTAGATACTGGAATAATATGTTACGGAAAATTGCACAATTTCTATGCCAAAACATTAGTTATGGTCACCGGACAGCCGCTAATAAAAACGAAATCAGTGTACCAATTTGAATAGGTAATGGTTTTATCATTAATGCCCTCGAGATGACATCGATGTCAAAATAAATATCATCATTCGTGAAAATAATTCAAACGTGGGTTTAGCTATGTCTTTGTTGGTGTTTTATTTCTTAATACTTATATCTAACGTTTCTTGTTTCGAATTGAAAGCGGTACCAAAAAATTCCGATACATATGTAAGTGAAATAAGTAAATTTCCAATAAAGATATCTGTCCATTATACCGAACTGTAGCATCCATGGCGCAGTGGGAAACCGCTTGCCTTGCAAACTGGAGGTCGCGGGTTCGAATCCCGCGACCTCCGGCAACAACTTTGTGTAGTTGTTCCTTACTGGCTAGGACAATGCAGGCCGATCACCTGATTGTCTGTAAAGCAAGATGATCCATGCATCGGATAAGCATATAAAAAGTCGATCCTGCGCCTAACCTCTCCCCCGGTCGTGTAGGTCTTCCGTCCCATCGGATTATGAGAGGTAGAAAGGAAGAGAGAGTGCACTTGTGTCTACGCAAGTGCTTGTGCACTATAATATCTCCCGCGTAGATGGCTGATCTTGTGAAAGATTGGCCGCTGTGGTCGTATTGGCCAGGAGGACATTATTATTACTATACTGAACTGTACCATTATTGTGCATTTTAACTATAACAGCTCAGTGGGCGAGCGCTTGCCTTAGAAACAAAGTGCGCAGGTTCGAACCCCTTCTCGCACCTCTGATTTCTTTAAGCTTTCGGTGAAGGAAAACATCGTGAGGAAACCTGCATGTCTGAGAAAGCCTAACTAGCTCTCGAATGACGTGTGAAGTCCGCCAACCCGCACTTGGCGAGTGTGATGGACTATGGCCTAAGCCCCTTCATCTTGAATAGAGGTCCGTGCCCAGCAGTGCGACATAATCAAGGGCTGGTATTATTATTTTTATTATTATTATTTTATCAATTTATACTAAGCAACGCACAGGGGTGTGATGGGCCTAATTGCCGGGCAGTGTCTGGATATAAACAGCACCCACCCATCTGCTCCTGTTGGATGTCTTAAGAGGCGATTAATGGTTAACAAGAAGTCGGATACCAGCGTCTTTCTATTGCTATATGGATTGGCATATCTAATAGCTTGGCGATTTTACCAAGCTTCAGAAACTGAATAACTAATTTCTCGGCTGACGAGCGACAGTGAATTGCAGCTGTCTATACGCAAGACTTTACGATCAGGCGAACGGTCTTGTTTGTCTGGCCCGTACATATAAATAAATAAATATTAAAAGTATTTTTCTTTCAGGGACCATACATCTTCACATGTAAGCAATTCACTGCTTGCCCATTTAAAACTATTGGTAGTGTAACAACAAATCTTACTTATATCAAAAATGAATATATAATCACTGGAAATTATAGTTTTCCCTGTACTACACGTATTGATCAGGTATCTACTCGTAAGTTATGTAAATGAGTGATGGCTGCTGCTCGAGGCAACTCGTGCGCGGGTGCTGCTTGGGGGGACTGGTCCGACTACTATCCCTTTGGCATTTTAGTTTGTTGTACTTTCGTCGTAATTTTTTTCTCTCTGTTATTTGATATTTTAAATGTCGCTGATGCTGATCTAATTGTAACAAGACAAACACTGTTTAAAAGAAATTTAAAAAATGACAGCCCGCTAGGTTTCTTGCCAGATCTTCTCAGTCAAGGCCGCGGTGTGATCTGGCTTAAACAAAAAATTGACCGTTAATAATTGCTAGCGTTAAGCCTATTTGAAATAAATGATTTTGTATTTGAATGTACTATGCGTTTCAACTAAGAATATGGCCGCCATCTTGCCATTTCAAATATATAATTACTAAAAATTATGTTTTAACAATAATAGATAGCAAAATAAGACATTATAATAAATAATCAAAACCGGGGCGAATTTTTGATTTTGTTTTTACTCTGCTACCGTAGAAAAATCGTAAAAAACGAGTGAAGTTCTGCAGTTGCGATCATCATGGCGGCCACCTTCTCAGTTGAAACGCATAGTAATAAATATCCTTTTTTGCTGTCGGGGACGAAATCTTCAAAAGGTTTACGATCTCCGTAACTTTTAACTAATAAAACCTCCACGGTGCACTTCATTTACCCTATGGGAAGACTGGACTTTCGCTTGAACATCACCAGAGTCTTTCTAGTGTACAACGTTCGCTGGAGTACATCCCAGAGGGATCAAAAGTGCACTCTTCCCCAATAATAAATAATCCTTTCTTTTTTATTATCTCGGGAAAATCTCCAAAAGGTCCCCGTGATCCTGTGGGGGGTCAACCGAAGTATGCGAGATTCTTAGGCACTAAAACCCCCGCGGCTGTAGCATCGACACATGAGATGGGAATCTAGGTTCTCCAGTGGGATCACTCGATTTGCAGTTCATAGATCCTCTCCATCCAAAGGTTGCCTAGTAGTGATCACATTTAGTGATAAGCCCGCCCACCCATTGTTACATTTATCTTAACTCTTTTTATTTTTATATAAGTACTTACATTTAATTTTTTGTGTATTTTTCAATGGTGGAACGTAGTGAAAAAAATTCCTAAATCTATGGGTGGAACAATAAAGTATTATCTATTAGATATATAGATTTCTGTGATGTTCAATGATGATGAGGATATGTCTTACATAACATACCTAGAATCCCGTCTCCATAAAATTATTAGAAAAATATATTACCTACTCTATGGACTTACAGTCTTACAGTAGAATATTTTAAGTTTGAGAAATAAAAATGATCTACAGATATTTGGACATGGGTCAATGGCGGGTCCAAAAAGGACCCTTCGGTCAATCATATTGAGTAAGTTGTGGTTTAATTTTTCTTCGTATGGCAGCATTAACACCAAATATAAGTCTGCTAAGTAGTGCTAATAGGTACATGAATTGAGTATGATTCACCTAAAATGAGTAACCGTTTTTCAGAAACTAGTAGAACTTTTAAGGATATGTTCGAAATTCAAAACATGAATTGCTTTAGGTGAATTAGACCCCTAAATAGTCGTGTGGTCACTTTAGAGTCGAAGACAGATCGGATGGGGTGTTGGTTTTTCCCTCTTAGATCGCTTTGTGGTCCACATAGGATAGCTTCCTATTAGAGTAGCACATTAAAAGAAGTTCTAATAACTAGTCGCACGTTGTTTCAGATAATAATGGATTTTTATAGTTACAAAAATAAAATCAAAACACCACTAGTAAACTACGTCTTTGACAAGCCGTGCCAGCATCAGTCTGTTTCTTCGGATTTAAAGGAAAATATGAAGGCAAATAACTGCATCGTGAAAAAGGTAACTTTTTATGACGCTGTCACTCGTCACCCGTAACATTTGCTATCTCTTGAGCTCTGTAATGTCATTAATTAGCTGATGGCCCTTGCCCTTCACACTGGAACATGTATACGCCAGTGGCGGTCCGAGAGGGGGGTCATGACCCCCCCCCCAAATCTCAAACTCATTCACGTCTAATTGATAAACTTAACTTCATGCTTTAAAACGTCTAAACAATTCTATCCAAAATAGGTTACGCACTTGAAACCCTCAGACGCAGGGTGGGAATTGAACCCACGAACTATTGGCTAGCCGCCAGGGCACTTGACCAACGGGCCCTTCAACTACTCCCCCCCCCCCCCCCCCAAATCGCTAGCTCTGACCACACCTGGTATACGCGCACGTAGACATGACGTATACCTAGCCCGGTGTGTCACGGGGCACGGCATCACTACGACGTGACACGCACATGCATTGGGTGTGCCGTGGCCTATAAACAGCTTTAATACAAAAATGTTGTGTATTTTCAGGGTAATTATATCTACGAAAAAAATTTAAGCGCAGCCGCCGCAAAATTCTTTGGTGCATCGTTCTTCTATGGCGAATACATCGTACAAGTTTCTGTTTTGTCCAGAAAGAAGATGATCCAATGTTTTCTTATCCATGAAATTTTTACTAGAAAAAATAATTCGTAAATATCTATCTATCATAATAAATATATTGCTGGTGTCTGTACATTCAATTTACTTCTAATCTTACCCTTATTAATATATTCTTTTAATAGTACTAATGAGAAGCTTCGACCAGCTTCTCTCCTTGTTTTTTGTCGTATAATTCCTTTATATACATTTTTAATTATATAACATAAAAAAAAATACTTTTAAAAATATAAAAATACGAGTTTCAAACGGCTATGGCCGCGGGAACAGAGTCCTAGCAAACGGTGGTTAAGGCTCCAGAGAGAGGTACTTCCTCACAATGCGTGTCCAGTTCGGCTCCTGGCCCTTGATCCAACCGTCCAACGTGAGCCTCTTGGGGTGTTTATCGAAGCACTTGGCCATTAGGCCATGAGCTTACATAAACAAACATTGGTCAATAACAAATGCTTGCAAATAGAAGCAATAATCTATTATCTACTTACAATAAAACTGTAACAGGTCCAATTTTGTACATTGGATATATTTTGAAAATGATATTTTCTATCGTTATAGAATGCCATCAAAATAACCATACAAAAAAAATACCAACCAAAAAATTCTAATACGTATGTAAGTAATATTTGGTTACTTTTAATTACAAGCTAAAAAAAGGAAGGATGAGAAAATATAATTATAAATCATCATCAGCAGCAGCAGCAGCCAAAAGACGTCCACCCCCTTAATAGAGAGGGGTTGCCATAATCCCCACGCTTGGCAGGAGTCTTTGGGATCGCTGTTTAGGTGCTAGTTAATCCATTAGAAAGACGCTGCTGCTCGTCTTCTTATTTTCCCTAAGTCATATCATACGGACACCAAACGGGACACTTATTAATAGACGTCGGCAGTTTAGTGCAGGTATATAGGCAGGCTTGTCGCTTACCATCCTGCGGTAGATATCGGATTTGTGTGCAGCATACAGTTTTACCTACATAAATAATCTTTGCACCTAAAAATATGTCTTTTTTGTCTTGCAGGGTCCATACGATTTCGTATGTAAGCATTTTAGTATATGCCCGAAAACTGTAACAATTGGTAGTGCAGAATCAAATGTCACTTACAACGGAAATGATTACATAGGGTATATAAACATGACGTTTCCCACCACTATTCGTTTAGAACTGGTAAGTAGAATTTGTACAGATATACTTTATACTTACACTTTTAGGCTGCCTGTCCACCGGAGCGGAGCGAGGCAGCGGAGCGGAGAAACGAGAAATATCTTCTATCTATCTATTCTTCTATACTATAATAAAACTCAAAGAGCACTTTTTCTGTACATTGAATATTTTTCCAAAATTTCTATGTGGGAATACTATACTATCGACATAGAGGCCAAAACAATTTTTTTTTGGAATTATTGTCTGTCTGTCTGTCTGTCTGTCTGTCTGTCGTTCTGTTTGTCCAGGTATCATTTGAAAACCCGTGGATGGATTTTGATAGGACTTTCACTGATGTGTACTGTAGAAGTAGGGGTATAAATTGGTATATAAAACATCACGCTATGTTTCATAGGGGCTAAGCAGTGAAACATTATTACCACGTAATTTCCTTCGTATGTGAATAGGGTAATTATAGACTGATCAGTTAATCATTAAGATATGTATTATTACGCTATATACAATAGGGACTGAGCAGACATTTAGTTTGCATAAGATATGGCAGTGGCGAAAGGTCAATTTTTGTAAGGGGTAAGCCGGTCCGGTACACCCAGGACATTTTCATTAGATTTCATCAGATAAAAATTATTTTTTACACATATAAAGACAATGTTAAGAAGTTGGTAGTGAACTACAATATAGATATTCCATGTCAACACCAAACTATATCTGGAGGTTTAAAAGAGATGACCAACGCAAGAAACTGCGTTATTAAAAAGGTAGGTAGTAAAACATTCATCATCAGCCGGAAGACGTCCACTGCTGAACATAGGCCTCCCCCCTAGAACGCCACAATGAACGACAATTGGCTATTTGCATCCACCGATTACCTGCGACCCGCACAATGTCGACTGTCCACCTAGTGGGAGGCCTGCTTACGCTGCGTCTACCGGTTCGTGGTCGCCACTCGAAGAATACATATAAATAATTTTCGTATTGATAAAAACGATAATAATCCACTGGTGGATCGACATTTTTTTATTCACATAAGCAGCTAGTACTCGACTGCAGTCCCACCTGATGGAAAGCGGCGAGGCAATCTAGGATGGTAAAGCACACTAGCCTAAAGGTGGAGGATCAGATCGTATTGAATTTTCTTTACAGCTGTGCTACGTTTCACCTAATTATATTCTTATACATATTTTCATAATACAAAATATGTAATAGAATGCAATATTCTTTGGCGTTTGATTCTGTTAACATAAATACAGATATCGGTATCTAACTTTCATTATGGCGACCTTTAATTTTGGCATCTATTTAAACAGTGTATAAAACGGATCGTGACTTTGTCTATAGAATTATGTATTATTTAGAGACATAAGTTTTTTATTCAAATTGAGTATTGAAATGAAACTAGTTTTACGGATTATATCGCGGTTTATTTTTGATTATAATTACCCGACGTTTCGAATACTTTACAGCATTCATGGTCACGGGCGGACTGAGGTGGTAGCTGTCCATATGTCATAGTTGTCTTAGGGTACCCTCAGGTCTTCTAATTATTATTGTTAGTCCGATCTACGCAGAAAGAGCTTACAGTATCTTGAGGTCTTGCAGTGGAATGCTTGTCTTTGGATTTGACTATATTTATCACAGGATCCCAAGCTGGTGGTAGCACCCAGCCATCTTCTCTATTGAAATTTAGATGCTTTTTAATTTATACTATTTATTGGCTTAATTAAATATGTACATTTCGTAAAATCAAAGTAGGTAACATCGGTTTTTCGGATTTCGTCTCTTCAGATGCAACACGCTTGCTTATCTTTATCAAACAATAGAAAGCTATTAAAATGCTTACGGCATTCATGTTTGTAGTTTCTTTAGATAGAAAAAGCCACACTGTCGTTATCACTGAAGCGTATATCGATGCTTTGAAGTAAGTAAGTACCTACTCTACTTCAATAGCATCTCATTTAGGTACTTGAGTAGGTACCTATGTCTAGTCAAGCAAGTCCATATTTATCTATGAGCAAGTCATTTCTTGAGATTAGGACTTGAGAGACTAACACCATGCACTGAAGGCAGGCTAATCCGGTGAGTTGTAGTTTGTTGGAATACATAGGTAAATTTTTGCGTATGTGCTCTAGCATATCGTTTTCGGTCGGTCGAACCCATAATATTTAGTGATGGTTAAATAAACGAAATGGGTGCTGTTAGTGAATCATTTTGACCAGGTATTGAATATAAACTAAATGTTTACAGTATATTTGTAAAGAAACTGTAAACATTTAGTTTCAATAAACAGATGCATAAAATCAGTTTGAATTCAATGTGTAGTATTCGCGTACCTAAATAAAAGACAACATTATATGTATTTTGTTAAAAATATAAAATATTGTCAATGTCGTCAGTCCAGTCAAGTCCAGTTATGGCAATGGTCATCTTATTTCTAAGATATTCAGTTGACCGATCTGAATTGCCCTAACCGGTAGGAAATTTATTACAAAGCGGTTGTTCTCCACAGAATTACAACCTGCGAACTGCAATTTAGCTTAGTAAAGCCTGTTGTGCAATGGAGGCTAGAATGCAATGATTATATAGCTCTCAGTAGATAAGCGATTGCTTATCATGACAATTAATTAATTCTAGTCCGTTTCAGGCACAGATATCTGCGGGTGATATAGTTATGTATATGCTATGTATGATACTAATCTCTATATTCTATTGTAGGTATATATTATCATCGTATAATCTCTTTCACTGGTCTACCAGTTCACATTTGGCATCTTAATAATAGTAGTTTATGCACCAAGGGGATAAAGTAGTGTCTTATGTCGCGGGCGTTAAATTGAATCGCGAGCATAACGAAGGATTCTATCAACTCCCGAGCGCAGCGAGGGAGTATAGAGTTAACTCCCAAGCGTAGCGAGAGAGTTAATACCTGAATCCTGAAGAATCCTGAGTACAGCGAGGGATTTAGGCTCGCCCAAGACAAAGGCACCTTTATCCCCGAGGTGAATACACTACTTTTCACACCTACTACAAATATTGCTAGAATTAAAATAATAACAATATGTTGGGACAATCCACACACGGTAATCTGATCCCAAACTAGGCCGAACCTGTACTATGGAAACCAGGTAACTAATATTAATTAAATAGTTAAATAACACCCAGACACTTAGTGGGAATCGAACCCACGACCTATTGGGTTGCGGCCAGGGTGTCTAACAACTAGATCAACGACACCGTCAATAATATCAACATAGTGATTTGCCGCGTTAACATCTATTTCATTTTCTTTTCTAGAACACTGGGTTGTGCTCGTCGCGCTCGGTTCGATTTTCAAATGTTTTGTTTTTCGTGCAGGTCTCTGTTTGGAGTAGTAATATATACCTGTGGTAAAAGTGTTGAGGAATTTTCGTTTGACGTTCGAAATTCAAATCACATTATTACCCAAGGGAGTTTAGTACAACATTATTACCCGGCTAGACTAATAGGGAAATAATGAGGCACTTTATGTCATCTTTATATGACATATATTATCGAGCAGGTGGTGTGAAAAACATTGAACAATATTTAACCGAATAATTGTAATAGTAAAATAATGTCCTCAAAGAAAATGATTTATAAAGCATTAAATAACGAAAATATATTGTTTTTCCCTCGTCTCGCTCGGAGAACCGATAACCGTCAGGAAAGAAAGGTTCTCGAGTGGCGACCACGAACCGAAAGACGCAGCGTTGGCAGGCCTCCCACTAGGTGGACGAACGACATTGTGCGCGTCGCAGGTAACCGGTGGATGCAAATAGCCAATTGTCGTGCTTTGTGGCGTTCGAAGGGTTGTTCAGCAGTGGACGTCTTCCGGCTAGTGATGATGATGATTGAATTTGGTGCCGGCTGATGCTCGTATTAACATACTTAGCAAAACAAAGTCATGAATAATAAAAATCTAGTAAGCAGTTAGAGTATCAAAATATAGTTAAAAAAAATAACGAAAATTCATAAAATGACTATCCATAATGATGATGACAAGAATAGTTGTGTTTACATAATTATCATAGGCATATCAAAATTATTTGCCACAGATATAATAATGAAACTGTATAATTTGATATTACATACAATACAACACACACTACATATTACAAAATAAAATACATAAAACTACATAGTACATACATAAAACATAGTTACATACTTAGTATGAAATAAACGCTTTCCGCGTCTTTCTGTATATCTATCTAGTATATAGTCTATCATCGTTAACTGTCACGATCCAAGGGGGAGACCTTAGTTCATTAGTGGACGTCTTCTGGGTGGTGATAATGATGATGATGATTATTGCAGAAACAAAAAACAATTTTTCACGGTGACTGACGTCTGAGAACAACGTGTAACGTTATACAATTTTTTTTAACCGGCTTCAAAAAGAAGGTTCTCTATTCGACGCGTATGTATGTAATATTAATAAAAATGCGTAATATTAATATATGTTAGTCTATGTGGGATTCTAAACAAATTTACCAAATTTTATGAGTGTATGTATGTATGTATGTAGGTTTTTCCGCGGATTTCTCAGAAACTACAAGTCCGATTTCGAAAATTCTTTTTACAGTAGTTAGAGTATTTTTCAACTTAGGGTAGAGTATAAGTTTCATCAAAATCGGTTCAGTAGTTTAAGAGATATACGCTTTTTATGTTTTTACTAAGTTACTGTAACGTAGACGTTTGAGTTGCGTGATAGTGCTGATACCTACTTTGCTAAAATAAAAGTCACTAAAAAGTGTTAAATAAACTATTTTTCAAAAAATAAAAACCCACTTCAAAGTAAATTATCTAAAAAGCATAAAATAACGAAAATATATTGAAGTCGGTGTCAGCTCGTGCTAGTCTTAGTTAACATGATGTGCTAGCACCGACTTCAATATATTTTCGTTATTTTATGCTTTTAGATAATTAATTTGAAGTCGGTTTTTATTTTTTGAAAAATAGTTTATTATACTACCACGGTGGCAAGCAAGCGTACGGCCCGCCTGATGGTAAGCAGCCACCGTAGCCTATAAACAATAGCAAGACCAGAAGAATCACTAGCGCGTTGCCGACCCTTGAGACATTAGATGTTAAGTCTTTGTGTCCGATAATTTCACCAGCTACAGTGCCCTTCACGCCGGAACACAGCAATGCTTACACACTGCTTGGAGGCAGAATATCTGACACTGCGGTGGTACCTACCTGGAGACTGACCATGATGTGACTGATGTATAAAATATGTAGATATATGGACTGATTGATGAAACTCTATACTGATTTTAATCTATGTAAGTATGTACTTTGTAACTTACAGTATAAAAATGAGTCATTCATATCATTTTAATTTACTTTGTATTAACTCCGTGGGAGAGATATTGCGATTAATATACACAATGCAATGCTTTAACAATATGTTTCTCATAAAAATAATAATGCTTAGTTATTTACCGTGTATTTATTCCGGAATTGTGGCTATAGACGGCATTAAATCGCCTGACAAATATGTAAGTAAACAAAACATGTATAAAAAAAAATTGGTTCTCTATGCATTTGCATAAAATATTAGGGCATAATATAACATGGCATACTTTTTTAATCCTAATAATATTTACGCGTAGCATTACTTAGGCATAACAGCTTAGGCATAATAACATTTCCGCATAAGATTCTAAAGCATACATTTACCGCGTTCTAACTTCCTGGTCACACTTCCAATTTAACCTAACCGACTCTATTCGATTCCAAACCTTTTTTTATGCTGGGGAAATCTTCAAAAGATCCAAAGGAACTGTGGAGCTCGACCGGGGTATGTGAGATTCTTACCAACCGACCCGATATGAATACTTGCCTAATAACTTTTATGCCACTCTATATTATTCCAAAAGAAATTATGCCTTGTTATCATTATGCCTACTTGAACAGTATGCAAAAACAATTAAGGCAAAGTATTCTTATGGCAAGAAAATATGCTAAAAAAAAAAAAATATGCCAGAATTGTTATGCTAAAGTAAATTAAAAGAAAACACATTAAACATGACGAGTGTAATGGTTAGACAACCTTACTGCTCCCCAAAAGGTCGTGGGTTGATTTAAATCCAAGAAAAACATTTGTATGCATGAATTTGTCTACTAGTCTTGTGTTTAGGTTTTATTTATACATTTAAGTATAGTGCGTTTCTCGAAAGAGTTCCCTTCGTGGTTAAGTTGGTCATCCTGTTTGTCAGAGACGATCGCGTGTGTCAAAATGTTTTTGTTTTTCCCCATTATTCGTTAATTAAACGACAAAATCATGCCTAACATTGAGAAGTAGTGAAAGACAACTATTTAAAAAGATGAAAAGGCTTTGTGCGCTTGAAAATCTCACCAAAGGACTTTAATTACCTTCGAAAAAGTAAGATCCTGAGTTGCCGCCATTTCAGATAGGTAAAATAATGTTACCAGGGCCATGTTTTAATGCCATGTTTTCCCAAGTAAATAAATGATCAAAATTATAAATGGTAAACGATTTATGTCCTCAAGTTATTGACATGATAGTATTTATGACCACCATTACAATTGACCACAACAGCCAAGCCAAACCTTATGAGAGTATAAAATGATTGAAAATGATTTCTGTCTTTAATTCTATGTATTTAACCTGTATAAATCGCAAAATATAAATTAGGGTACTGCGTATTTACGTAATTTTGGACTAGTGAATACATCCGTGTGATTTATATTAGTTTATTTTCCCTATATTGAGGGTAAATATTTTTAAATTTAATGACAACACCTAATTCAATTATACCAACTTAACCATGAAGGGAACTCTTTCGTGAACCGCACTCTACATAATATAGAAAACAGAATGTACCTATTTCTCATAGTACAAGGGATCAGATAACCATGTGTTGATGGATTGTCCCTTGGTCAGCAACAATTTAGCGTTTCCCCTGAACTCGCTGAGGGTCAAGCTTTTGTATCTTTACTGGTGATATAACAGTTTCACTTAGTTCTAATTTATTTAAATTAAATCTTTATTCAGGGTGCCTAACGTCCAAGGCTTCCTCTAGACCCTTCCAGTGTCTTATGTCTAACGCGGCTCGTTTTTAGTACGATCCAGCTGTCAAAGTAATTTCATCTTCCCACCTTTTGACTTGCCTTCGTTTTTTTACTTTTGCCTTCTCTTGGGCCAGTTAGTAATTGTTTTGCTCCATTCTTAACCGACGTCAAAAAAGGAGGAGGTTCTCAATTCGTCGTGTATGTTTTTTTTTAAATATATGTTCACTCATATTTCCGCCAAATCTGTATCGATTTGGATGATTCCATTTTGTTCATGTTGTTGTTTTTGTTTACTCATCTTTAAGCCATACGTCCTGTCCTTTTGTTAGTAAATCATTTTTTTTTTTTCTAATAATTAAATTATGCTGTTTACCGATATTTTTTTTTAGATTTAATATACGCCTTTCCATTGCTCTTTGGCAGCTTTGTAATTTATCTCTATGACTTTTGCTCAGATCCCATGTCCTTCATATATAACATGGGAGTATACAAGTGTTGAACGTTTTTCTCGTAATTGTAATAGCCGTTGTTTTTCATAATTTATTTCAAGCTCCAGTATTTCTTCTATCCTGACGCGATTCTTTTGTTAATTTCCTTCATTGATTGATCTTCTTGGCTGATAACTTGTCGGAAGTAATTATATTCTTTAACATACCTATTCTAATCATTTTTCATTGACATTTATTTCTACTTCCGATGCATTTGATATTACCTTTATTTTGTTCCCGTTAATTTTGAGTCCAGCTTTTTTGCTCACCTTTGCCAAGTCCCTTATTACTTGTTCTAATTTGTAAGGGTTTTCCATGAATAAGACTAGTTCGTCGGCGAAACGAAGGTCCTTTAGTTGAGTCCCATTAATATTGAGATAGATAGAGGATATAATATGTTCTCATTATCCCTGGATAAGTAAACATAAAATAATTTTATATAATGAACTATAACTTAACGCGCATATATATCGATACAAACGCATCAGTCAGCGCGTTTAAAAAACGTGGTACATAACGGCCCTAATTATATAATACCTATGTAATTATGAAATTTATAGGGTCCATATGATTTCTATTGGAAATACTTTGGCGTATGTCCAATGCCAGAGGTGACTGCAGCGAACGTCTCAACGAAACTTCTTACAAAGAAAAATAATTCTATTGGTTTATTTTACTTCGACTTTCCTTACAACATCCGAATTGAATCAGTAAGTAATTCTTTCTCACGTAAATAAATACATTTGTCTGCCAATTTTGTAAGTTTGTATTTGAACTTGCATGTAAATTATAATGATAAATAATAGAAAATATTTTAATAATTGGTAGGTGTAAAAAGTACATTACACAATGGGAGGGCTTCTTTTTATTTTTTAACAAAATATTTCCTTTGTATGTTACGTACAGCAAATATACGTAATTTCGAACATCGATCAGCGCAAAGTGACGTCACTCTATAATAATAATAATAATAATATCTTGGGACAATCCACACACGGTCATCCGATCCCAAACTAGGCAGAGCCTGTACTATGGAAACCAGAGAACTGATACTAATACTTATATACTTTTTTTTTTTTTGTAAATACATACTTAAATAGATAAACAACACCCAGACACTTGGCGGGAATCGAACCCACGACCCATCAACTCATGGAGTGATTTTTTCTTTAGCTATAAAAACTTATAATGGAGAGACGTCAAGTCTCACGTCACGACATTGAGTAGATATTTTCTCGCGAGTTTTGAAGTCAACTTTTGATTTACAGTCTAATTATTTGTGCATATTTAAACTTTAATTTTGTGATCTTTTTAAGCTAGCCTTTAATTTCATTGCTATCAACGGCTAATAGGAACTTTCAATCAAAAAAACATCAATCTGGTTTAAAGTCCGTGACAGCAGAACATTTTTTGAAAGTAAAAAATATTTAAAAAAAAATTGAACCGACCAATAACACTAAAAAGTATAAAATAATTTAAATATCAAAGAAGTTGGTGTTTTTTTTTCAGATTTGTATTAGCGTACCTGCTGTGTATATTTGGCACTGAATTCAATAATATTTAAATTATTTTATACTTTTTAGTGTTATTGAAGGCGGTTCAATTTTTTTTAAATATTTTATTTTATACTTTTTAGTGATATTTTCATACATAAAGATTGAACCATCGAAGACGGTAAAATGATCGAGGTAGGTTATGACATCATTATGATTTCACATTATCGTCTACATACTTTTACATAATTCATGTTTCTTCAGAAACTCAGAAACAATTTATCCGATCGTAATAAAATTTGCATGGAATCATCATAGTAGTTTACTCTCACGAATAAAAAAATTATCATCGAAATCGGTTCATATTTGTCAGAGAAATGTAAAGGAGAACATCAGTTTTATGGTTTTTACCAAATAAATTCCTCCATATCATTCATGGTCCTCCAGGAAGTTTTTATCTGATTGTGATAAAATTCATACAGGTTCATTACAGTGGTTTCTTCTTTCGAATAAAAAAAGAATCATTGAAATTGGTAAATATTTGCCAGAGTTATGACCATTTTTGTCCATAAAAAGCGACATAAAGTCATCTATATAGGCTTTCCTGCAGCTTTCCTGCGCAGTCAACATTCTTGTTTTTTCAGGAACTACTTATTACTACGCAATAATTTTTTTATGGGACCCAATTAACGGATTAAAAAATGGATGGAAGAAAGATTTTTTCAAATCGGTTCATAATTGCCAGAGTTATGCGCGAACATACATATAAAAAAAAATATATACAGACGAATTGAGAACCTCCTCCTTTTTTGAAGTCGGTTAAAAATATGACTTTTGTTTTTTTTTATTTCAGATAAAATATGTCATCTTTAGTATAAAAGAAAATCGGAAATGTACGATTTGGAACTATAACATCAATAATCCGTGCCAGCACGAAATGTTCGCGCACGTCCTGAGAACGCAAATGGCCGTGCGTAATTGCGTGGTAAAAATGGTACTTTTATGGAATACTAAATTATCATATGCTCTTCTTGTTGGCTTTGAATTGGGGTTGGTAGTCGCTGGAACGCACTTCAACCAATTGTCATCAATAGTCATTTTTAAAACGGAGTTCTTTATCGCACGTTCTGATGTTTGCCAGCTGAGATTGTAGACCGAAAAAATATTTAAAAAAAAATTGAACCGACTGCAATAACATTAAAAGTATAAAATAATTTAAATATTAAAGAAGTTGGTGTTAACGTACCTGCTGTGTATATTTGGCACCAACTTCAGTAATATTTAAATTATTTTATACTTTTTAGTGTTATTGAAGTCGGTTCAATTTTTTTTTTTAAATTTACTTTATTCTTTTTTGTGATATTTTCATACATAAAGATTGTACCATCGAAGACGGTAAAATGATCTAGGAAGGTTATGATATCATTATGATTTCACATTATCGTCTACATACTTTTTCATAATTCATGTTTCTTCAGAAACTCAGAAACAATTTATCCGATCGTAATGAAATTTGCATGGAATCATCATAGTAGTTTACTCTCTCGAATAAAAAAAGAATCATCGAAATCGGTTCATATTTGTCAGAGAAATGTAAAGGAGAACATCAGTTTTATGGTTTTTACCAGATAAATTCCTCCATATCATTCATGGTCCTCCAGGAAGTTCTTATCCGGTTGTGATAAAATTCATACAGGTTCATTACAGTGGTTTCTTCTTTCGAATAAAAAAAGAATCATTGAAATTGGTAAATATTTGCCAGAGTTATGACCATTTTTGTCCTTAAAAAGCGACATAAAGTCATCTATATAGGCTTTCTTGCAGCTTTCCTGCGCAGGCAACATTCTTGTTTTTTCAGTAACTACTTATTACTAAGCAATAATTTTTTTATGGGACCCAATTAACGGATTAAAGAATGGATGGAAGAAAGATTTTCAAATCGGTTCATAATTGCCAGAATTATGCGCGAACATACATAGAAAAAAAAAATATATACAGACGAATTGAGAACCTCCTCCTTTTTTGAAGTCGGTTAAAAATTGTAACAATGAAAACCGACACCCTATCCGACATATTTTACTAACGTAATATAAATTGATGTCTAACTTTTATAAAGATTCAAATGAACTTGAATCATATGACAACGTATTAAGGTCTCAGTTTATTTCAAAAAGTGGATCCCGGTTTTTAAACGACTTTAAAAAACGAGATTGTGTATTCGACGCGTATAATCTCATAGATGAGGGAGAGAGGGGTGAAGTGGGCGGGGGCAGAGAGAAAATAAGAGAGTGGGGAGGGAAAGAGAGAGAGAAGGGTGCGAGAGAGAGCGAAAAGGGAAGAAAGGAAGGGGGTAGCCAAATTAGAGGAGATACCACTGGAGATAGCATGATGCGCTAACCCCTCTGCTAAATTTTGTTCATATGGTCAGGTCATTCTTTATTTGTGTGCGCATCTTTTTGAATGTGTTGCCAGTTATTATAGTGTGGGTATGCGTGAAATTGTATCTGTGTGTGTTTACTTCGCCTCCCGCACCCCGCAAAAGTGCCACGAAAAATTTGTTCGGCGAATCGACGCGATACTAGCTCTATTCTAATTACTCTGAGGTAGCCAAAGAAAGATCCGAGAGAGAGAGAATAAATTCAAAATCATTTATTTCAAATAGGCTTAATGCTAGCACTTTAGAACGCTATATTTTTTTTTAAAGTTAGCACCGGATCACAACACGGTCTCAACTGAGAAGATCCGGCAAAAAACTCAGCGGGTTTGTCCCGGCAGCAGCCATTTGAGAAAGAACTGAAATCGATTTATTTATATTATTTGCTTGCCCGTAATGTTTAACGACTAAAATATCGGTCATTTGTAATTTTACCCAGTTATTTTATTTTATTTCAGGGCATATACAACTATACAATAAACTTTACTGAATCAATGAAGAAATTCTTTGGACCTTCGTTTTTCTACGGAGAATATCTGGTCAAATTAACTGTTTTGACAAAACATGAAACCGTTTCTTGCATCGTATTTAACTTAGTACTAACTAAAAGCTCATAGATAATTTTGTTTAATAAATTGTATCAAATGTACTATAACTTTTATTTAATCATATGCTGTTTCTAATAATTATACCTACTTATAATCAGTTATTAAGGGTAATTAGGTATCAGTTGTTACAAAACCTCACTTTTACTAAATATCTTATAAGTAACTTGCCTCTCAGATTGCCAAAATCAGAAATAATTTCAGTATTTAAATTAATTAATTATTTAAATTAATTTAATTATTCAATTTATCAATATACTAGCTATCAATTGACCCAGCTTTCATTTTTGTACAAACTGGATTCTAAATTGTATAGAGTCCTTTAAATGTCTCAGATTATGACTTGCATCAGAACGCAAATACTACCACTATTACTACTTTACTAGGTGGTAGGTTCCTTGCGCAAGGAACCGTCCAGGTAGGTACCACCGCAGTGTCAGATATTCTGCCGCCAAGCAGCAGTGTGTAAGCATTGCTGTGTTCCGGCATGAAGCTGGTGAAATTACCGGACACAAAGACTTAATATCTAATGTCTTAAGGGTCGGCAATGCGCTGGTAATTATTCTGGTGTTGCTAGCGTCTATAGGCTGCGGTGACTGCTTACCATCAGGCGGGCCGCATGCTTGCTTGCCACCTTGGTAGTATAAAAAAAAAACAAAATCTTTGCTAGGCGTGTCGCTTATCTTTTCAAAAACGTCTTTTCGTACGCGGCCGAAGCGGACGTATAATAACGCGTTGTCAGGTAAAAAAGCCGAATGTAACAAAAACTCAAACCTTGTTTTTTTCGCCACAAGCATTTTATCAAACGTGTCACTTCGTTGATTATTCGGCTACGTTTAGGTTTTGTTTGCTCCCCGGCCAAGTAAGAGAGTTAGTTATTCCTTTATATGACCTAATCCCTGATGACATTCCTCGCCCTGTTAATATTCCTTTATTACTATCCTTGGCTCAATAAGAACTACTACTGCTACTACTACTATATCCCCTAAATAAGAATTTTATATACATTTTTATATATCAATAACATCAGGCTGTAGTTTTACTGTCCTTTCTGTGTTGTCACTGTGAAGTACAGTAAGAAGTAGCTCTTACTCGGGACGTTGCTGAAAAAAGTGCCTATAGGGGTGGTTTTTGAAGGCCACTGTACGGTGAGTGTTCAACTTTCACTGGACGTACTGACATTATTATAGAAGTTCTACATGCTAATAAACTAAGATTTAAATAGTCTTCACAACCATTTACAAGCTAGATTATTATTGCTACGACTAGTTGTAGTTTATTTAATATAGAAACCTATTTTTCCCATGGGTACTTTGTTTCAAATTAAGTTTACCAGTAGCAAACTGTTAGCATTAAATTATGCAAATATAATTTACAAATATAATGAAAAGGTAGCTGAGGGCGGATAAAAATATCAAATAGCAATTACGGAGTAGATACCTAAACAATTACTTATACATTATGTAAAGTGTAATAAATATGTTGATATTAAGTTAAATTAATGTTGTAGACACAATTATACGTGTATTGTTTATTATTACATACCTACCGATATATTTCTCAAACCGTTCAGTAACATTATTTTATGTAATACATGGATTCATCATTTGTAATTTAGCTTTCTAGGATTTTGAGAAGTTACCGAGTAATCAAAGTCTGACCCCGATCAATGAAATTGACGGATCAATTTCATGCTAAATGTCAACTAAAAACTAGCTTAAGCTAGTTAAGCAGGTTACTTCGGAGTCGCTGGACGTTCGGGGTGTGGGCCCGTCGGACGTCCATTGAGTACGGTGGCGACTCCGAGCAGGACGGCGACAGGGATGCGACCCCCGTCCCCGTGGGCACCGTGACTGGTTCCCGGGGAGCTACAATGCGCCCCCCGGCGGCACTGAGGGGCCCCTGGTGCATATCCCACCGGAGAGACCTGGGTCCCCTCATGTGCCGATGTGACAGCCGCGGTGGGTTTAGTGGGTAAGAATCCCACATACCCCGGTCGAGCCCCACAGCTCCAGGGGATCTTTTTAAAATATCCCCCGCGTCAAAAAAAAAATAGGATAATCTGATTGTCTGGAAAGTAAGATGATCTATGCGTCGCATGGGCATGTAAAAAGTCAATCTTCCAGCTGAACTCTTTCCGGTCGTTTTGGTCTTCCGTCCCCTCAGATTGTGAGAATAAAGCAAGAGAGGGGACAGTTGTTCTACGCAAGCACTCGAATAGATAGATAGAATAGATACTGGAATAATATGTTACGGAAAATTGCACAATTTCTATGCCAAAACATTAGTTATGGTCACCGGACAGCCGCTAATAAAAACGAAATCATTGTACCAATTTGAATAGGTAATGGTTTTATCATTAATGCCCTCGAGATGACATCGATGTCAAAATAAATATCATCATTCGTGAAAATAATTCAAACGTGGGTTTAGCTATGCCTTTGTTGGTGTTTTATTTCTTAATACTTATATCTAACGTTTCTTGTTTCGAATTGAAAGCGGGACCAAAAAATTCCGATACATATGTAAGTGAAATAAGTAAATTTCCAATAATGATGTCTGCCTATTATACCGAACTGTAGCATCCATGGCGCAGTGGGAAACCGCTTGCTTTGCAAACCGGAGGTCGCGGGTTCGAATCCCGCGGGGAGCAACAACTTTGTGTAGTTGTTCCTTACTGGCTAGGACAATGCAGGCCGATCACCTGATTGTCTGTAAAGCAAGATGATCCATGCATCGGATAAGCATATAAAAAGTCGATCCTGCGCCTAACCTCTCCCCCGGTCGTGTAGGTCTTCCGTCCCATCGGATTATGAGAGGTAGAAAGGAAGAGAGAGTGCACTTGTGTCTACGCAAGCGCTTGTGCACTATAATATCTCCCGCGTAGATGGCTGATCTTGTGAAAGATTGGCCGCTGTGGTCGTATTGGCCAGGAGGACATTATTATTACTATACTGAACTGTACCATTATTGTGCATTTTAACTATAACACTCAGTGGGCGAGCGCTTGCCTTAGAAACAAAGTGCGCAGGTTCGAACCCCTTCTCGCACCTCTGATTTCTTTAAGCTTTCGGTGAAGGAAAACATCGTGAGGAAACCTGCATGTCTGAGAAAGCCTAACTAGCTTTCGAATGACGTGTGAAGTCCGCCAACCCGCACTTGGCGAGTGTGATGGACTATAGCCTAAGCCCCTTCATCTTGAATAGAGGTCCGTGCCCAGCAGTGCGACATAATCAAGGGCTGGTATTATTATTTTCATTATTATTATTTTATCAATTTATACTAAGCAACGCACAGGGGTGTGATGGGCCTAATTGCCGGGCAGTGTCTGGATATAAACAGCACCCACTCATCTGCTCCCGTTGGATGTCTTAAGAGGCGATTAAGGGTTAACAAGAAGTCGGATACCAGCGTCTTTCTATTGCTATATGGATTGGCATATCTAATAGCTTGGCGATTTTACCAAGCTTCAGAAACTGAATAACTAATTTCTCGGCTGACGAGCGACAGTGAATTGCAGCTGTCTATACGCAAGACTTTACGATCAGGCGAACGGTCTTGTTTGTCTGGCCCGTACATATAAATAAATAAATATTAAAAGTATTTTTCTTTCAGGGACCATACATCTTCACATGTAAGCAATTCACTGCTTGCCCATTAAAAACTATTGGTAGTGTAACAACAAATCTAACTTATATCAAAAATGAATATATAATCACTGGAAATTATAGTTTTCCCTGTACTACACGTATTGATCAGGTATCTACTCGTAAGTTATGTAAATGAGTGATGGCTGCTGCTCGAGTCAACTCGTGCGCGGGTGCTGCTTGGGGGGACTGGTCCGACTATTATCCCTTTGGCATTTTAGTTTGTTGTACTTTCGTCGTAATTTTTTTCTCTCTGTTATTTGATATTTTAAATGTCGCTGATGCTGATCTAATTGTAACAAGACAAACACTGTTTAAAAGAAATTAAAAAAATGACAGCCCGCTAGGTTTCTTGCCGGATCTTCTCAGTTAAGGCCGCGGTATCTGGCTTTAATAAAAATTGGCCGTTAAAAATTGCTAGCGTTAAGCCTATTTGAAATAAATGATTTTGAATTTGAATGTACTATGCGTTTCAACTAAGAATGTGGCGCCATCTTGCCATTTCAAATATATAATTACTAAAAACTATTTAAAAAAAAATAAAAACCGGCTTCAAAGTAAATTATCTAAAAAGCATAAAATAACGAAAATATTATTGAAGTTGGTGTTAGCGTACCTGCTGTGTATATTCTGCACCAACTTCAATAATATTTTCGTTATTTTATGCTTTTTAGATAATTTACTTTGAAGCCGGTTTTTTTTTTTTTAAATAGTTTATTTAACACTTTTTAGTGACTTATTTTACCAAGATAGGTATCAGCACTATCACGCAACTCGAACGTCTACATTACAGTAACTTACTGAAAACATAAAAAGTTTATATCTCTTAAACTACTGGACCGATTTTGATGAAACTTATACTCTACCCTAAGTTGAAAAATACTCTAACTACTGTAAAAAGAATTTTCGAAATCGGACTTGTAGTTTCTGAGAAATCCGCGGACAAACCTACATACATACATACATACATACACTCATAAAATTTGGTAAATTTGTTTAGAAGCCCACATAGACTAACATATATTAATATTACGCAATTTTATTAATATTACATACATACGCGTCGAATAGAGAACCTTCTTTTTGAAGCCGGTTAAAAATGATGTTTTAACAATAATAGATAGCAAAATAAGACATTATAATAAATAATCAAAACCGGGGCGAATTTTTGATATTGTGTTTACTCTGCTGCCGTAGAAAAATCGTAGAAAACGAGTGAGTACATCCCAAGGGGATTAAAAGTGCACTCTTCCCCAATAAGTAATCCTTTCTTTTTTGTTCTCTCGGGAAAATCTCCAAAAGGTCCCCGTGATCCTGTGGGGGGGTCAATCGAAGTATGCGAGATTCTTAGGCACTAAAACCCCCGCGGCTGTAGCACCGACACATGAGATGGGAATCTAGGTTCTCCAGTGGGATCACTCGATTTGCAGTTCATAGATCCTCTCCATCCAAAGGTTGCCTAGTAGTGATCACATTTAGTGATAAGCCCGCCCGCCCATTGTTACATTTATCTTAACTCTTTTTTATTTATTTTTATATACTGTGCTTACATTTAATTTTTTGTGGTGAAAGAAATTCCTAAATCTATGGGTGGAACAATAAAGTATTATCTATTAGATACACACATCAAAAGTGTCTAGGGATCAACATATATTTTTGCAATAACTTTTCTCCTGATTGATATTAATTAAAATTTTCTTTAAGTATTCATCAAATAAAGTGTTTTCGTTTGTCACAGTAACGATAAACCAAGTCACCTTTGCATTAATAAAGAAATTTGCCATTTTCCTAATAAAGGGATTTTTGACATTTGAACCACTAACACAAAAGTTCGAAAAAAAGACTGAAATAACAGTTTTCTTTAAAATTTTATTGGGTAACTTAAACAATTAATAATCCGTGTTTCTACCGCGAACACTAACAACACAAGAACATCGGTTTGGCATACTCAAAATGAGTTCATCCAAATCACGCTGTGGAATGGCCGCCCATGTTCGTTGCAACAACAAAAAAAGGTCTTCTTGCGACTGGATACCCTCCATATTCGGCAGAGCTCTTCTCTGTAGCATATCCCATGCATGCTCAATCGGGTTCAAGTCTGGCGACTGAGCAGGCCAGGGCAGGACATTGATGTTAGCTGCGGCGAGAGTCTGTCTTACAACTCTTGCGGTGTGCGGTCGTGCATTATCATGCATTAACTGAAATAAGGGACCGATTTGCACTTGTAGAGGAACGATGACGTCTGATACAATCGTCTCAGCATAAATTTGAGCGTTGAGGTTGCCTCTGATCCAAATCAACTCAGTTCTTCCGCCGATCCAAATACCCGCCCATACCATGATGGTTCCACCACTATAAGGATGGACTTCCTGGCAGGATTTTAATCGCTGTTGGCGTCCAGGGGTTCTCCAGTGTCGTATACGTCTTGTATCCGGTCTCATACCAAAACGAGACTCATCAGAAAAGCACACGAAACGCCATTGTTCTTCTGCCCATTTTTTTGCCCAAAAATGCTTGATCCCTAGACACTTTTGATGTGTGTATATAGATTTCTGTGATGTTCAATGATGATGAGGATATGTCTTACATTAAATAAATAAATAAAAAATAAAATAAAAAAGCCATTTATTCCATATCTCATAGAAATAGTAGTAAGTTAGTGATTGTTAGTAGGTATTTTTAATCTAGTAGTTAGTATGGTTAGTTTTCTTTTGCTTCTGAGATATGGATCCCCCTTCGGGTGAAGGCCTCCTCCAATGCCGTCCACGCTTCCCTGTTCCTGCCTGTATCCATCCATTCCTTCCCAGCTATTTGCATGATCTCATCAGCCCACCGTCTAACTGGCCTGCCGACACTCCTTTTCCCCAGTGGTCCTTTCCATCGTGTAGCTTCTATAGTCCACCTTTTATCGATATATCGTGAGACATGTCCGGCCCATCGCCACTTTAGTGTCAATGCGTGTTTAAGCGCATCCGTGACCTTGGTCTTCTGCCTTATTTGTTCGCTTCTTATTTTTTGTATTTTACGAACTTTTAATATGCTTCTTTCCATTGCTCTTTGGGTGCTTCTAATTTTCTGTTTAACCTTTTCCGTGAAGATCCAAGTCTGACAGCCATATAGTAAGCATGGCAAAAGGTTGGTATCCATTACAACTTTTTTTAAATGTCGACTGTAGTTACCTTTTAGAATTTATTTTAAAGACTAAAACTTCTTCCATGCTATGCCTATTCTTCTTTCAACTTCCTCTTCATTATTAGACTTTTTGAATGATACTTGTTTACTTGGGTAAATATATACAAAGTTATCAACGTATTCAATGTTATTTCCTTTAACTGTGATTGGTTTTTTATAGCTGTTCGTCATTATTTTTGTTTTGTTCTCATTCATTTCTAATCTTACTTTAACACTTTCTTGCTCGAGTGATCTAACCATATCTTCCAGATCTTCAGGTGTTTCCGACAATAATACAATGTCATCAGCAAACCTGAGATGGTTTAGATAACGGTCGTCTATCTTGATGCCTTTTTTGCCCAGTTTGTGTTGCGGAAAATATCTTCAAGAACGGCAATAAAAAGTTTCGGTGACAGAGGATCACCTTGCCTTACACCTCTTTCAATCATAATAGTATTCCCCTTTGTTTCGAGTTTTACTTTGCTCGTGCTGTTTGCGTATATATATTTTAGAATATTGATATATTTTGGTCAACTTTAAGAGAGTTCAAAGCATCCCATATTGAACTATGGCTTATACTATCAAAGGCTTTGCTGTAGTCTATGAATGCCACATACAAGGGTCTATTGTACTCGCGGTATTTTTCTATTACTTGATCCAGGGCCTGTATGTGGTCGGTAGTGCTAAAGCCTGAGCGGAAGCCAGCTTGCTCTATTGGTTGAGATTTGTCGATTGCTTGGGCTATTCGTTTGAGTATTATGGAAGCAAAGAGTTTGTAAATGCTTGCTAGTAAACTTATTGGTCTGTAGTTTCCAATATCTAGAGGGTTCCCTTTTTTGAACAGTAATATTATTTCTGATGTACACCACTGTGATGGTACTGTCTCTTGAGTCTAACACCATATTAAATAATTGGGTTAAGTGGTTTATTAAAATTGTTGCACCCAATTTTATAGCTTCGTTACATAACATATCTGGACCCGGGCTCTTATCATTTTTTAAATTCTTAATGTGTTCTTGCACCTCATTTTCATTGATTGATTGGACTGAGTTGGTTTTAATTTCGTAATTTATTTGTTTTTCGCCTTCTTCCGTATCCTTCCTTTTATACAGCTCTTTATAGAAATTTGTTGCGTGTACGATAACATCTTTTCTTGTTTTAGTTTCCCCATTTTTTTGTTTAAGTTTATGTATCCATGTTTTGTTCAATTTAGACTCCTTTAACGCTCTTTTTGTACTTTTGAATTTGTTTAGGTTTCTTGTTATAATCTCTTGTCTATGTTTTCGGTAGTCTTCCTTAATAGATTTTTTAGTCTCCTTGTAAAGTAAGCTAAGTTGAATTTTCATATCTTTGCCCTTGTTTTTTGTATTTATCAGTTCAGTGCGTCTAGATATTAACTGTTGGGTATCATTACTAAATATTTTGTGAGCATTCTTTCGAGCAATTTCGGGTTTTGACTTTAAGCTATCTGATATGATGCTTTCTAATAGGGTGTAGTATGTTTGAACATTTTTAGAGTTTTTAAGATCGGCTTCCACACTATTGATGAGAGATTTTAAATTATTCATGTAGGTTGCAGTTTGTTGTTCTGTCTTAAGAGAATTTGGTAGGGTGCTGTAATTTCTTCTACTTTTTTTGGGTGCTTTCAGTACTAAAGCGGCTCTGAGAAGTCTATGGTCTGATGGGAAGTGTAATTTGCGAAGAACCCCGCAATTAGTTATTAGTTTTGGTTTATTTGTCAGAATAAAATCAATTTCATTCTTAGTTTTCGTGTCTGGGGATATCCACGTCCATTTGCGACTATACCTTCTTTTAAAGAATGTATTCATTATTGCAAGTTTATATTCAAAGGCATAGTTTATTAAACGTTCACCTCTTTCGTTGCGTACCCCAAAACCAAATTTACCCATAATTAAACTGTCTTTTTCTCTAGGTTGGCCTATTTTGGCATTAAAGTCGCCCATTACCAGTACTAGATCTTCCGTTAGAGAGTGTGCTTTATCAAGGTCTTTATAAAATTGTTCAAGTTCATCCTCGCCTGCTCTCTCTGTAGGTGCATACACTTGAATAACTGATATAGAACTATTTGCAAATTTAAGTTGTAGAACAGCAACCCTCTCCGAAATTCCAGTAAAATTTGTAATGTTGTCCTTAAATTCTTTCTTGATTAAGAAACCCACTCCGTGCAAGCCTTTGGTTTGGCCAATATAGCACAAGATATAATCTTGATACTCTTCGATGTTGCAACCTGTTTTCTTAACTTCTGAGAGTCCTAAAATGTCACAGTTGGTGTTTTTAAGAGCATAGGTCAATTCTAGGTATCTCTCGATCGATAAAAGTGATCTCACATTAAAAGTACATATATTTAAGATGTTTTGTTTGAATTTATTTACGATTGGAGGGTTGTCTTACATTACATACCTAGAATCCCGTCTCCATAAAATTATTAGAAAAATATATTACCTACTCTATGGGCTTACAGTCTTACAGTAGAATATTTTAAGTTTGAGAAATAAAAATGATCTTGAGAGATTTGGACATGGGTCAATGGCGGGTCCAAAAAGGACCCTTCGGTGTATCATATTATGAGTAAGTTGTATTTTTCTTCGTATGGCAGCATCAACACCAAATATAAGTCTGCTAATTAGTGCTAATAGGTACATGAATTGAGTATGATTCACCTAAAATGAGTAACCGTTTTTCAGAAACTAGTAGAATTTTTAAGGATATGTTCGAAATTCAAAACATGAATTGCTTTAGGTGAATTGCGTAATGTATTAGACCCTTAGATAGTCGTGTGGTCACTTTAGAGTCGAAGACAGATCGGATGGGGTGTTGGTTTTTCCCTCTTAGATCGCTTTGTGGTCCACATAGGATAGCTTCCTATTAGAAGAACACATTAAAAGAAGTTCTAATAACTACTCGCACGTTGTTTCAGATAATAATGGATTTTTATAGTTACAAAAATAAAATCAAAACACCACTAGTAAACTACGTCTTTGACAAGCCGTGCCAGCATCAGTCTGTTTCTTCGGATTTAAAGGAAAATATGAAGGCAAATAACTGCATCGTGAAAAAGGTAACTTTTTATGACGCTGTCACTCGTCACCCGTAACATTTGCTATCTCTTGAGCTCTGTAATGTCATTAATTAGCTGATGGCCCTTGCCCTTCACACTGGAACATGTATACGCCAGTGGCGGTCCGAGAGGGGGGTCATGACCCCCCCCCCAAATCTCAAACTCATTCACGTCTAATTGATAAACTTAACTTCATGCTTTAAAACGTCTAAACAATTCTATCCAAAATAGGTTACGCACTTGAAACCCTCAGACGCAGGGTGGGAATTGAACCCACGAACTATTGGCTAGCCGCCAGGGCACTTGACCAACGGGCCCTTCAACTAAGACCCCCCCCCCCCCAAATCGCTAGCTCTGACCACACCTGGTATACGCGCACGTAGACATGACGTATACCTAGCCCGGTGTGTCACGGGGCACGGCATCACTACGACGTGACACGCACATGCATTGGGTGTGCCGTGGCCTATAAACAGCTTTAATACAAAAATGTTGTGTATTTTCAGGGTAATTATATCTACGAAAAAAATTTAAGCGCAGCCGCCGCAAAATTCTTTGGTGCATCGTTCTTCTATGGCGAATACATCGTACAAGTTTCTGTTTTGTCCAGAAAGAAGATGATCCAATGTTTTCTTATCCATGAAATTTTTACTAGAAAAAATAATTCGTAAATATCCATCTATCAAAATAAATATATTGCTGGTGTCTGTACATTCAATTTACTTCTAATCTTACCCTTATTAATATATTCTTTTAATAGTACTAATGCTGGTCGAAGCTTCTCTCCTTGTTTTTTGTCGTATAATTCCTTTATATACATTTTTAATTATTTATCATAAAAAAAAATACTTTTAAAAATATAAAAAAAACGACTTTCAAACGGCTACGGCCGCGGGAACAGAGTCCTAGCAAACGGTGGTTAAGGCTCCAGAGAGAGGTACTTCCTCACAATGCGTGTCCAGTTCGGCTCCTGGCCCTTGATTCAACCGTCCAACGTGTGTCTGGGGTGTTTATCGAGGCACTTGGCCATTAGGCCATGAGCCTACATAAACAAACATTGGTCAATAACAAATGCTTGCAAATAGAAGCAATCTATTATCTTCTTACAATAAAACTGTAACAGGTCCAATTTTGTACATTGGATATATTTTGAAAATGATATTTTGATGGCATTCTATCGTTATAGAATGCCATCAAAATAACAATACAAAAAAAAATACAGCTTCAGTATCGTTATACTGAAGCTGTATTTTTTTTTTTATATTTGTCTGTCTGTATCATGACCGAGCATCACGCCTAAACTACTGAATGAATTCAAATGAAATCATCAAATCATAGCATGATTTGAGTAAATACTACAAGGTAGGACATAGGATACTTTTTATGCCGTAATTCAGCATGGTTCCCTTGGGAGCGAGGATTAAAGTCAAAATGTCCGATTTTATCCATTTTTCATTATAATAATAGGAAATAATAATAAGGAGGCACTTATCAATTTACACAGTCAGTTATTATCAATGTTTGGCAATCGGTCAGGTTAAGCAACATTAGGCAAGGTCATTGATGGGTGACCGTTTAATGCCATTTCAACTAAGCGTCTCCGTGCTTCACAGGGCAAGTAAAAAGTGGCTTCCAGTTTTTAAACGACTTTAGAAAAAGGAGGTTATGCTTTCAACGCAAATGTATGCTATTAAAAATTTAGTTAACGCAAAAAGAGTGCGGGTGGAGCTGCGCGGGTCGGCTAGTGAACATTAAAATTACATTAGTAGCTAAATAATTATGTTATCCAACAACATAATGATATCGTAATTGTAGCAACCTAAAAATCAACATAATTATTATGTATCGCATTTATGAAAGATTTATCGCTATTTATTCGTGATACTGTTTCGAAATTGTATTTACGCAATGCTCGTTTTGGTTTATATCGCTTCAATTCTTATACCAAAAGTACATTCTTTCCAGTTTATAGTAGGACCAAAAAATTCTAATACGTATGTAAGTAATATTTGGGTACTTTTAATTACAAGCTAAAAAAAAGGAAGGATGAGAAAATATAATTATAAATCCATCATCAGCAGCAGCAGCAGCCAAAAGACGTCCACCCCCTTAATAGAGAGGGGTTGCCATAATCCCCACGCTTGGCAGGAGTCTTTGGGATCGCTGTATAGGTGCTAGTTAATCCATTAGAAAGACGCTGCTGCTCGTCTTCTTATTTCCCCTAAGTCATCATACGGACACCATACGGGACACTTATTAATAGACGGCGGCAGTGTAGTGCAGGTATATAGGCAGGCTTATCGCTTACGATCCTGCGGTAGAATATCGGATTTGTGTGCAGCATACAGTTTTACCTACATAAATAATCTTTGCACCTAAAAATATGTCTTTTTTGTCTTGCAGGGTCCATACGAATTCGTATGTAAGCATTTTAGTACATGCCCGAAAACTGTAACAATTGGTAGTGCAGAAGCAAATGTCACTTACAACGGAAATGATTACATAGGGTATATAAACATGACGTTTCCCACCACTATTCGTTTAGAACTGGTAAGTAGAATTTGTACAGATATACTTTATACTTACACTTTTAGGCTGCCTGTCCACCGGAGCGGAGCGAGGCAGCGGAGCGGAGAAACGAGAAATATTAACCAATAAGATTGCACTAAGATTTTAGAGCGGAGTTTTTGTGCAATCTTATTGGTTAATATTTCTCGTTTCTCCGCTCCGCTGCCTCGCTCCGCTCCGGTGGACAGGCAGCCTTAAACTGCTATCGAACATTCTTTTTATTAGGAATTAAAGCATTTTACGTTATATTTTTTGCTATTTAATAAATTATTTTTAAATATCCTAAGACAATTCACACACGGTCATCTGATCCCAAACTAGACAAAGCCCGTACTATGGTAACCAGGCAACCAACACTGGTACTGTTTTTGTAAATAAATACCTTAGATCATATAAAAGAAATAGATATGACGCGCGGAACTAACAAATGACGCCGGGCACGAGGAATATGAAAACACAAAGTGCTATGATTCGACCCGCAGTGATCGCGAGCCACGATCGGGAGCGCACGTCTGGTCACAGCAAAAAAAAAACATCGAAACTATGCCGTACTGTGTAGTAAAATATTGTAAAAACACATCAGATAAATTAAGAAAGAATACTAGATTATCATTTCATAGGTAAATGTCTAAAAATAACAGATTTCTAATTAGTTTGGTGAACTTTTTGATCCCACAAATTCGGAACACAAAACCTCACCAAAGTCATACGGTGTTGTAATACTGCACAAATTTTTCTCCCATAAAATATCACATCTTTTGTGGGTAACTTATTTGATACTAGGAACTAAATATTAATAGATTACTTTTAAAGTTTTTAACCGACTTCAAAAAAAGGGGGTTCTGTATTCAATGCGTATGTATGTTATATTAATAAAATTGCGTAATATTAGCGTAATGTTAGTCCATGTGGGCATCAAAACAAATGTACTGTAAATGTTTGTATGTATGTCTGTTTGCCAACGTATTTTTCAGGAACTGCAATTCCTATTTCGATAATTCAAGGGATGAGTGAACATAGGTGTTAATAGTTTTAAACAAGTTATGAGCGGTAAAAAAAAACAATTCAAGCTAGAAATTAAAGCTTGAAGTTTTATAATACAATTAATTTAATTTGTTTTGTATATGTATATTTATAATTTCTACATAATGTTATAGAATAGAATACTATAATATATGTTATAATTAAATACATATTATTATGTATATATTTGATTGACACCTGCCCTTCAAAATTCTGTCCTGTGCCCTAAGGCTGTCTGGAAGAGATCTTTATACCCGGTAAAATATAGCTTGATTCCTGTGACAGCAGTCAATCACGCCTAAACATTTTATCTCAAAAATATCAATTTCGAATTATTTTTAACCGACTTCAAAAAAGGAGGAGGTTCTCAATTCGTCTGTATATATATATATTTTTTTTTTTTTTCTATGTATGTTCGCGCATAACTCTGGCAATTATGAACCGATTTGAAAAAATCTTTCTTCCATCCATTCTTTAATCCGTTAATTTGGTCCCATAAAAAAATTATTGCTTAGTAATAAGTAGTTCCTGAATAACAAGAATGGTGACTGCGCACTGAGAGCTGCAGCGATTTCGATGATTCTTTTTTTATTCGAGAGAGTAAACTACTATGACGATTCCATGCAAATTGTATTACGATCGGATAGCTTGTTTCTGAGTTTCTGAAGAAACATGAATTATGTAAAAGTATGTAGACGATAATGTGAAATCATAATGATGTCATAACCTACCTAGATCATTTTACTGTATTCGATGGTTCAATCTTTATGTATGAAAATATCACTAAAAAGTATAAAATAAAATATTTAAAAAAAAATTGAACCGACTTCAATAACACTAAAAAGTATAAAATAATTTAAATATTATTGAAGTTGGTGCCAAATATACACAGCAAGTACGCTAACACCAACTTCTTTAATATTTAAATTATTTTATACTTTTTAGTGTTATTGAAGTCGGTTCAATTTTTTTTTAAAATATTTTTCTACTATTATTTGTGTTTGATGTGGGCTGTACGCCTTTATTACTCTACGCGTCTCCACAGAATTGTCAATAGGCTAGATGACTAAAAAAATCTATTTATTTCCTTTTAGGTTATCAAAAAATATTGAACAAGTATTTTTTCATTTGTCAATAAAACAAAAAAATATATTTGTTATTGAAAAAATACAAGCTAAGTTTCTTGCCGGATCTTCTCAGTGGATGCCGCGTTACGATCATAGCACCCATGAGGCCTATGCCTAACAATTTTGATTTCGAATTCTTACAGATTGAACTATCAAAGTCGTCGAATTGAGAACCTCTTCCCTTTTTTGAAGTCGGTTAAAAATTCAAATTCGTCTATAACAGTCGTTTGCGGGTTATCATGCCACAGCCAGGCATATGCGACAAACTTAAAACACCTCTCCTCATTTTGCTACTGCTGGTGTTAATTAGCACACAATACTTCGGAGCGACTTCAATATATTTTCGTTAATTACTTTTTAGATAATTTTCTTTAGTCGTTTTTATATTTCTAAAAATAGTTTATTTTATAAATTATAATAATAATATTATTATAATAATACAATTTGAAAGTCCATAAGATAAAGAAAAATACTCGGGAGATTATTTCAGGTACTGGTAACTCTACGCACACACAGGTAATTGTATCCGTACACAGAAATCGCAGCTTACGCACACACCGGCAAGGTCAAATCGGCGTCACTTATTTGTTCCGTGCGCGTGGTCTATGTATTCTATAGTCTAAGATAAATACACAAATAGATAAATAACACCCAGATCCTAGGTGGAAATCGAACTCACGACCTATTGGGTAACGGCCAGGGTGTTTAACCACTAGACCAAGAGGCCCGTTAAAATTAAATTTTCGCTTCAGAAAATATTTTTTTTAACCACCAGCAAATCAAGGTTTTTCTATTTAAATCATTCTGTCCCATGAAACAGGTAATCTGAAATTTCCACTTTAAAATAATAGTTTTCAGTAAATAGTTTCTCCAAAATGCAAAGAAAAGAAATGACAAAATTGGCATCATAGCATCCGTAGATCTAGTCATCTGGTTTGGTCTCATTTTTATTGCAGATAAAAATTAATTTTTACTCATATAAAGACAATGTTAAGAAGTTGGTAGTGAACTACAACATAGATAATCCATGTCAACACCAAACTATATCTGGAGGTTTAAAAGATATGACCAACGCAAGAAACTGCATTATTAAAAAGGTAGGTAGTAAAACATTCATCATCAGCCGGAAGACGTCCACTGCTGAACATAGGCCTCCCCCCTAGAACGCCACAATGAACGACAATTGGCTATTTGCATCCACCGATTACCTGCGACCCGCACAATGTCGACTGTCCACCTAACCAGTGGGTCTGATTAAATTGATCGATACTTAGATCGACTACACGACGACTACAGTGAGTTGGTAAGATAGTGAGATGCAATCCATAATATCGATACAATGCGAAGGGATCGGTCAATCACTGTGCCTGTGAATACCATAATAATTAAGGCGTAACCGCATTCACATTGGTGCATCAGGTTTTATACCGCCAGCAGGATCTTTGGCTGATGGTAAGCGTTACGCCTTCCCAATCACAGCATTGTATTGCCTCTCGTAACCTGATGTTTATTAAGTACCAGAAGCCTAGCCATTTCTTCAACAAAAGTGCACTTCACTACAAGACAAACATGTTTACACACTGCAGTTTATGAATCTGGCACTGCAGTACCTAGTAATTTCTCACCAGGACGATCCATTTACTTTTCACTTAGAATAAATCTAATGTATTTTATGAATAATGTCTTTTTTTACTTACAGGGAAATTATTTTTATGAATCAAATTTTAGCGAAGACGTGATCAAGTTCTTTGGACCGAAATTTTTCTATGGTGATTTCATTTCACAAATGTCAATGTGGTCTAAAAAGAAACTCATTCATTGTTTTACATTCCATAATATTATGTCTAAAAAAATGAATGTATGAATGCACAATAAAGTATTTTTTTTTATTCGGATTTGTATTTTGAATCCTTGATTGTTTTAAATAGGCATAGTCATTTCCATTCCCATCAAATGATGCATCTAATAAATTATGGTCACAGTGTGCTGTGTCCTAATGTACCTAGTATTGCGACCAGCGTTACTAAAAAAAAATGATTTTAGTGTTATTGAAGTCAGTTAATTTTTTTAAAATGTTAATTTTATACTTTTTAGTGATATTTTCATACCTAAAGATTGAACCATCGAAGCCAGTAAATTTATCTAGGTAGGTTAGGATAATGTAATAGAGAATATCAATAATGTTGTCTTTTATTTACGCGATGTTGTTTTTTCGTGTTCTTTTCTTTAATTACAAGAGAACAACAATTTTATGGTTTTTACCAGATACATTTCTCCACATTAATCATGGTTCTCCAGGAAGTTCTTATCCGGTTGTAATAAAAATAATACAGATTCATTACAGTGGTTCCTTCTTTCGAATAAAAAAAAAGAATCATTGAAATTGGTAAATATTTGCCAGAGTTATGACCATGTATGACCTTAAACAGCGATAAAAACATCATCTTTTAGGCATTCCTACAGTTTTATCTGAGTCGCCATTCTTGTTTTTTCAGGAACTACTTGTTTGTAAGTAATAATTGTTTTATACTATATATATATCAGTGAAGCGTTTTATAATTATATTTGTTGTTTTATAATATATCAGTGAAGCGGCCTATCTTGCGAACCGCCCGCAGCGTCGCGATTTTCAGGCAATACTGGTCTTTTACTTATTGTAGATAAAGTTTAAAATTATTTCACACTGAAAGTGCGCTAACCCTAACCCTAAGGTTTTTCATTCAAAGGTTGCCTGGGACAAATCGCTCTTAGCCATAAGGCCGCCCATTGTTATATGTCTTATTAATTTGTAAGTACGTTTTTCCTTTTAATATCTGTATTTTTTGCGCAATAAAGAATTGTTTAGATATCTAATCATAATTATCACTATTGAAATTACCCAGATAGAATGTTAAAGGGTGACCTTTTATAAGATCAAAGGAAAGGCTCGCTCATCACGACTTCCGTCGCCAAATAAAGATTATTGAAACCTCTCACAAAATCAAAGACAATAGTCCCTCAATTCAATTTGGTTCAGCGATTGGGTTCTTTAGAGCCATCAAAGAAAATTGCCCAATTATGTTAAACAATCTATATTTCAAAATAGATATCCTTGTGATAACAATCCACGTCTTTTTAATTATGACATTAATTATGTCCCATCTCCTCTTGTGGATGTCCGTAACAGGCAACTAAGGGTAAACTAGAAGCGGTACATAGACAGGGTTGCGACCCGCGTCCCCATGAGCACCGTGTCTGGTTGCAGGAGGGCTATAATGCGCCCCGTGGTTGCGGGCTCAAAGGCTAGCCACTGAGGGGTTCCTGAAGCAGATGCCACCGGAGAGCCCAGGTCTTCCCTCTCAAGTGCCGACGTGAGAGTCCCGGGGGTTATAGAGGGTAAAATTCCCCCACATACGCCGGGTGACCCTCACATGTCCTGGGGACCTGTCGAAGGATTCCCTCGCGATAGCAAAAAATCTGGTGGGATTGCAGAACAAAGGTTTACATTATGTAAATAAAAAATAACGTCAATTCTACACGTATATCTGTCTCAGCCAATACTCTTGAGATTATTTTGAGGCAGATAGAACCGCGGGCGACGCTTATAACTAAACAAAGTAACAAGTCACAACAAGCTGCGCGTGTATCACGCCCACTGAACGCCAGTAATCATCGAATGAACAAAAAAAGCTCCTATTGTCATTTCTATGCTCTTGGAAATGATACACACTGTCTAGTATCACGACACACTTTTCAGAAATCAATATTCTTTGTCGAATCCAGTAGGTACTCAAGGTTTAAAAAAGTAATCGACATTACTTCAAAAATTAGTGTTTGATTAATGTAGATAACAAATAAAATATTTAAAAAAAAATTGATCCGACTTCAATAACAGAAAAAAGTATAAAATAATTCATATATTAATGAAGTTGGTGCTAAATACACACAGTAGGTACGCCAACACCAACTTCAATAATATTTAAATTATTTTATACTTTTTTAATATATAAAGATTGAACCTTCTAAGGCGGTAATATGATCTAGGTAGGTTCATCATCATCATCATCACCAGCCGGAAGACGTCCACTTTTGAACATAGGCCTCCTCCTTCGAACGCCACATTTTAAAACTACAACCAGAACTAGGTACTAACAATTAGCTATTTGATCTACCGGTTACCTGCTACGCGCACAATGTCGTCTGTCCAGCTAGTGGGAGACCTACCTACGCTGCGTTTTCCCTTTCGTGGTCACCACTCGAGAACCTTTATTTCCCATCGGTTACCAGTTCTTCAAGCGATGTGGCCTCCCCATTGCCACTTCAAATGCCCGTTATTTTTGGCAAATATATTATAATATTTGTTGCAGTTTCGACATTGGCCACTTACAGGCAGACATCGAAAAACCATTTTTATCAATCTTCTAAATTGTTTCTACACCGTATCGATCAACGTCTAGCGACAGATAATAATAAAAATATGTAACAACAATGGCTGTCGTTAGTTTGACATGTAATTCCATTTCAACCCAACCGAATATTATATTATCGATACGAAATAGTTCAACAACGTTCTAGTTTAACAACGATCCTAGGTTTAGGCTCAGGAAATCGTTCTTTAAACCTCAGTCTAGACCTAGGTTTATCGCTAAACTGCTTTTCATAATAAGGTGGTAAGTGTGTGGAAAGTGGATAAAGAGACCAAAATATTCCTAAGGAAACCACAATAATCACAGATGACTTGGGTACCATACACAGTACTAGTGACGAGGAATTCAAATCGATATTCTACGATAGCCAACCAACCTCTTGACTCGTGTCAACCGGTATTTAAAAAGCTTGATTTATTACCATTAGGTACCATCCCTCTATAGGGCTCCCACACATAAATGCGAACTCGCATCGCATCGCAAATATCTGCGAGAAACAAATGAATTTTCCATATAAAACTCATTTGCTTCTCGCAGATATTTGCGATGCGATGCGAGTTCGCAGTTATGGTATATATCTATCAAATATGTATGTTTGTGTGGAAAAATAGGGAGCTATTCAAAACAGCGAACCATGTCAATGCTCGAAATAGGAGAGATCCATATCAACTCGGAGGGTGATATTCTTATCTAGACATCTCACGGGTTTTACTCGAATTTATCTAATTGTAATCGAGAATCGATATGCGTCTTAACTAGTAGGTACATCTGTCATAAAGGACTTCAGATTAATGCTTCAGACGTGCATCTACAGAAGTACATACATTATGCAATCTTCTTGATCAAATTCCATATCTGGCATAAGGTATGAATAAATTGTAGTATTTGTAATTATCCTTTTTGTTTTTGACAAAAAACAATAATAAGCATTTGTATAAGTTGTCTGGTTTCCATAGTACAGGCTCTGCCTATTTTGGGATCAGATGACCGTGTGTGGTTCATAGTAAGATTATAACAATACTATTTATTTAACATGCACATAAAGTACAAGGCGAACTTAATACCTTAGGCATTTTCTAACAGTCTGCCTTTGGGTAGTGAGGAAATATTTTGTGGTAGGTGCCAAGTAGTGTAAAAGAAAACTAAAGAACATAAATATAAAAAGGTACTATTAAAACAACTATTAAAGGTAACTATTAGAGGTGATCAGGTAGTATATACTTTTAGACTTTCGCGTTCCATTATCAAACTTTATTCTAATCGACTAGCGAAGTGGACTATCGCAGAAAGGGTTAAAGAGCATATCACAGATGTAAAGAACTGTCAGATTAGCAAGTCAGCGATTGCCGAGCATATACTTCAGTCGGATACAAATCACTGGATTGAGTTTCATCGCCCACAAGTCCTTTCCACCGATCGACACTTTTATTCTAGAGTTGTTCGTGAAGCGATTGAAATTAAGAAATATAAAAATTTCAACCGGGAAGATGGCTTTAGATTATCAGCTGCTTGGGAACCAGTGATCAAAATGGCAAAACCTCGCTATTTGCCGGCGGTTAAATATACAGATACTGTGAGTGTAGTGGGCTTAACGTTACAAGTGAAAGAACGGGGGTAGACGAAGATATTTCTGCCTCGCGCACGGAGCCGTCTCGCTGAACCAGTCTGCTTGTGACCACGGCTGGTGCAACCCGGCCGAAACGTCAAGCCAAAATATAAGGTAAATCGCGTTAATTCCCGATTAGAATAAAGTTTGATCAAGAAGAGCATACTTTCAATCACGTCAAACGCAGTTGGTAATGATGGTATCAGTCGCAATATGCTTGTGCCGCTTCTTGAAATTATCCTTCCTGTTCTTTGTGATATTCTGAATAATTCTGTTGATAGTGGCATTTTTCCTTTAGCTTGGAAGGAAGCTCAAATTATTCCTCTTCCTAAAAAATCAAGTCCTAAATTATTTTCCGAATTTCGACCTATATCTATTCTTCCTTTTCTTTCTAAAGTTCTTGAACGCCTTGTCTATGACCAGATTAGTAAATTCCTTTATTGTCACAATCTTTTAAATCCTTTACAATCAGGTTTCCGCCCGATCCATAGCACGACTACTACACTCGTCAAGATCACTGATGATATACGTCATTCCATGGACAATGGCAAACTTACTGTACTTATATTACTGGTTTTCAGTAATGCGTTCAATACGGTTGATTTTGACATTCTCTTGGCCTTACTTCGCTCAATGAATGTATCTCCTGCGGTTGTCGATTGGTTTTACAGTTATCTTTATGGGCGCAGGCAGCGGGTTCGCCTGGATGAGGATTTCTCTTCTTGGTGTGATACGACTGCTGGCGTCCCTCAAGGTGGTGTCCTTTCTCCACTTCTTTTCGCAATTTTTATAAACTCTGTCTCGCAAAATCTATCTTCTTCGTACCACCTATATGCAGACGATCTACAAATTTATTCTAGTGCTTCATTGGGTGAACTACCAGAGTGTATTAGGGTAGTTAATAATGATCTTTTCCTTATAACCGAGTGGAGCAAAAAATTTAGCTTAAAAGTTAATCCTGCAAAATCTAAGGCGATGATAGTGGGTAGTTCGCGATTGATTTCAAGGGTAAGCTGGAGAACGATTCCTAGTGTCAATTTAGATGGGGAATTAATACCTTTTAGTGAATCGTGTAAAAATTTAGGAATCTTAATTGATCGCTGCTTGAGTTGGGTTCTTCAACTCCAAGTTACTAGCCAGAAGTTGTTTGCTGCTGCAGCCTCGTTAAAAAGACTCCGTAACTTTCTTCCCACTGCCACTAAAATTCTAGCTCAATCCCTATTACTTCCAATTCTTGATTATGCTGACATCTGCTATTTAGATCTTACAGAGGACCAGCTTAATAAACTTGAGCGTCTTCAAAATGTTTGTATACGATTTATATTTGGTTTGCGCAAATATGATCATGTTTCTCAATTTCGTTCTAAGCTCAAGTGGCTTCCTATTCGTCTTCGTCGGAATACGCACATCCTGTCTCTTCTTTATAATATACTATTTAATTCTTTTTCTCCGCGTTACCTAAAGGAACGTTTTGTTTTTCTCGGCAATGATTCCCACTGTTTGAGGTCATCAGAAAATCTCGCTCTTATGTTCCCTTCTCATAATAGTTCGTTTTACGATAAGTCATTCACAGTAGAAGCTGTTCGTCTGTGGAATGCCTTACCGGTCACTGTTAAACATGCACCATCTCTGCCTATCTTTAAAGATCGTTTGAAAGCATTTTATTTGTCCCTATGAATTTTATATTGATATTAGCCGGCTGCTATTATTTATTTATTATTGTTGGTTATTAATATTTGATTCTATCAAATATAATATTTATGTATTATACTAATATTTATATATATATTATTTTGCTGTTACGTATTTTATTGTTTAAAGTTATGTTTTTTTTTTTCTCTTTTATAATTGGTTTGTATAAACAACCCCGCCTTGCAGTTCATAGTTCCTCTCCATCCAAAGGTTGCCTGGTAGAGATCACTTTTAGTGATAAGGCCGCCCATTGTTTCATTCTATTTTACTGTTTTTTTTTCTCTTGTATTTTTGTGTTTTTAATAATGGTGGAACAATAAAGTATTATCTATCTATCTATCTATCTACCCCTGCACAATTATCCTTGTACAAAATTATTATGTGTAAAACCTATATCCCTATACCTTTTTATAACCTATTTTATTTTATATGTTTTATTAGCTTGTCCATATAATATAAAAATGCTGATAATCTTTTTATTCCGTATCGATCACCATATAAGAGAGCTGTCTTCAAGTAATTTTCCACTTGATAAGAGTGCCAACTTTTTTTTCCTGTTTCCGAAAAGCAAGTCAAGCGGGAGCATATTGGCCTGCAGAGAATTCTAATAAAAGTAAGTTACATCGAGTTAGTAGAGATGAGTGCTCTTCAGCTTGCCCAATTGGAGATTGGAATAGCCCTTGATGTTTATTTAAAGTTTTTTTTTTAATAGGTGTAGTACCTATTAAGGTGGCAAGCGAGCATTCGGTCCGCTTGATAGTAAGCAATCACCGCAGCCTATAGACGCAATCCAGAAGAATAATGACCAGCGCGTTGCCAACCGGTTGGCCGTAGATGGCCATGACAGTCACCAGGCAAGAGGGCGAGCGCTGAAAGCGCTCCAGCCAGAGGCCCTTAAGACATTAGATATTAAGCCTTTTATGTCCGGCTATTTCACCAGCTACAGTGCCCTTCACACTGGAACACAGCAATGTTTACACACTGCTGCTTAGCGGCTGAATTTCTAACACTGCAGTTTGACTGCAGTGGTATCTACCTGGACGGTTCCTTGCACAAGGTACCTATCACCTAGTAAACTGTGACATTTAACAATTTATCAACTTAGTGACTATTCTAACAATACAATCCCTTGATATCGTACTCCGTCCCAAACACAGCAAAGTTACTGCGGTTGAATATTCTCATCGAAGTGCCTACCCCGATGATTACTGGTCTAAAGAGGTCTACCACCTTATAAACTTCAAATTAATAACCAAAGTCATTGCATCGAAAACGAGATATTGATTGCTTAATCTGCCAACCAGATCTGATATCGGATGTAATCATCGATCATATTTAAATAGCAGAGTATTATTACTATTCAATTTGTTTGCAATTTCGTGTAGTTCGTGCAGATTTTCTGTTCGGAAATTATTGTGTTCCTGACTTTGTAGCAAAAGTGCATTCTAAACATGAATGGGTCGATGTTTTTTGTTTTTATATCTATACCATATGTCTATTCTTTTTCTTTTTCGTTACCCGTACCAAAAAATTCGAATACATATGTAAGTACTACTACTGGGCGCCGTAGTTAAAGGGCACTGTTACTGTTTTTTTTTTATAATATCTTCCTACTCGCTTACACCAACCAGTTTTACGTCTGCCTGCCTACCTGACCATTTATACAAGGCCATTTCTAACCTTCCTTCAGTGAGCTACTTCAGTTTTTCGAATATAATATAGCCCTGATGCCCTGTTTACATTTAGTCGACTGCCACCTTTAGAGAGTTTTGCGAAATTGACTCTCCAAAACAGCGCAGTCGGTTCGGTTGACCGTCACTTGCCGAAAGCGTCCGAGTCGGTCAAAAGTGTTTACAACCGGATGGTACTATTATCATCCGGCGCGACACCGCAAGTGACCACAGATAATTAGTTGGTGTTGCCAACACCAACTAATTATCTGTGGTGAAAAGATTAATTATCTTTGCCGCCACCAGACTTCCTGTTCCTCTTTTTTATATTGTACTTACTTAGATTTTGCTTCGCCTCATCTGTACCACACGCTCACCATAAGTTTTATATTTTGTACTGTCGCAATAAATAGTTATTCAAATTAGCTGCAGTGTTAGTGTATTTACCATCCCCGGCTACAAAACGACCAGCCTTTATAATCAAGAAAACAGTCCGCTGCCAATCTCGTGTGCCGCGATATACGCGCACAGGTAAATGTCTGTCTCTCACACACTCAGTCAGGCGACTAGAAATCATCTAGAAGGCGGCGATAGACCAAGTCAAAGTTGGCAGTCGACACACTGTAGAAGGCTCTTTAGCTGTGCTTTTTTCAGCAAGGCAATGTTGCTCGTTGAGAGCAACAGACGACCTGGTATAAATGATCCATAATATTCTAAATGACGGCATTGGTTAAAACTGTACGGTACGTCTTTAACGAATATAAAGATGTATGATAAATTTGAGCCATATATCGCCTCATATCTGCAGTAGGGTGGGCTAAGTTAAAATCAACAAGAATACTAAACTTTAATAAATTAATTTTAATTTTTTCCAGGGCCCGTACATATTAACTTTTGTGCAAGCAGGTGTTTGCTCAGAAACGGAAGTCGGAAAATCATCAGCGAAGCTTGTTTACATAACAAATGGGCATACTCACACAGCAAATATTACCTTCCCTAGTGCTATTCGTATTGATGAGGTAAATGTACTGATACTTTTAGGATTAGGTTATGAGTGAAACCTGACGAAGACCTCTACCCTTATATAGTTACAATTAAAAAAAATAACATATTGTTTTAATCTCCCAAAATATTAGGTATTTTAATTACTTATCAAATGAAAGTTTCAACGACAAATTTCAAATATAGAAACACAAGCTGACCCGCGCAGCTCTGCTCTCGCTCTTTTTACTCAGAAACCTTTTTGGGGTCATGCACAACACTTTGCTGAAGATCATAACATGACCAAATGCATAGTTTACGATCCTATAAAGGACATACAGACAAACATTCATTTTTATATACATAGATGTCATTTTATGTACATAAAACTAACTGTAAGTATAATTGTTTCAGGTGAAAATAAATGCGTACTCCCTGAAAAACAATGTCAAGAAATTAATAACTAGTTACAGTATAGTTAATCCTTGTCAGCATGTCATGATTGGTGAGATATTCAAGCGCCAAATAATCGGTCGACACTGCGTCGTAAAAAAGGTTATTACTAGCCAACATTTTTCATCACTTTTTAAATTATAATCTTTGGTAATACAATACACATAGAGTTTAAAAAAAAATACATACATAGGTATATATGGAAATAAACTGCAGTCCCATTCTGTCATTTTGGCATAGAAATAAGGCATAATTATAATGAAGAAATCATTTCTTCAAAAATATTATATTGTCGTAAGCACGTTTCTACTGACTTATTACACGTGTAACAAAATTTTGCGCGATATGGCCAGTCCAGTCCTAAGTAGTTAAATGTTTATTCGAAACATTTTAAATCCCTGCTCTCCATTTTTTATTACATTCCATTAGGACCTACTGACCCACTCCATTATCTTTTTTGCCTGAATGCCCTAGGGGGAGAGTTATGTTTTTCAAGGGTATGTATGTAAGCATGTACATATGTATGTCTATTTCCTTGGCACGGCCTACAGCCTAAACGGGTCAACGGATTTCAACTTATAATATGTCGTTAGATTCGTCTTAGTTGTGGGAGTGATATAGGATATTAAAACTATATATATATATATATATCAAGTCGTCTTATTAAGACCTTTTATATCATACCCATATTGATGTTTTTGGGAGTAAAAAAAATAAAAATGGGGGCTGATGGTATATATATATATATTATGGTGGCCGTCAGCCCCCTATTTTTTATTTTTTTTGTTCCCAAAAACATCAATATGGGTATGAAATAAAAAGTCTTAATAATACGAGTTAATATATATATACAATATATATCACAATATATATGTATATGTCTATATGTATGTTTTATGTATGTATAATGTAATTTAAGCCCATTTTGTTTGTTCGCAGTCGGGCTTTTTATGCTTTTATAATTTATTCTTGTTTTTAATCTATTATTTTCTCATCAATAGATGACTACAAACTTTGTATCATTATAATTTGAACTAAAACCGGATTATGTATCTTTTGTTTTCAGGGAACTTATATCTACACGTTTGATATAAACAGAGCCGCTGCCATGTTCTTTGGCCAATCATTTTTCTATGGTGACTATATATCGATGGCCTTAATATATTCTAGAAAACAACTGTCTTTTTGTGTTATGTTTCATGAAAAGTTTACTAAGAAAATATAAATTAAAAATATAAAAAAATGTATGTCTCGTTTTGTGCTTCCTCTCTAACTGCTATATAAACGAAAATAATAAGTGACGAAATATTAAAATTAGAAGTAGAAGTTTCACTTCAAAAAGTGCGTGGAATCCCTCCGCGCGGAAGAAGTGAAACTTCACTCTCGCTCTGTCTCTTTTTATTCCCCCTCCCCAGGAGCGTTGTACGTTTAACGCAACCGTGCTTTCATTCCCCTCCATGGTAGCGTTAAATGTTTAACGCAACCTTGTTGGAAGTCGCATTAGAAGTTTCACTTCAAAAAGTGCGTGGAATCCCTCCGCGCGGAAGAAGTGAAACTTCACTCTCGCTCTGTCTCTTTTTATTCCCCCTCCCCAGGAGCGTTGTACGTTTAACGCAACCGTGCTTTCATTCCCCTCCATGGTAGCGTTAAATGTTTAACGCAACCTTGTTGGAAGTCGCATTAGAAGTTTCACTTCAAAAAGTGCGTGGAATCCCTCCGCGCGGAAGAAGTGAAACTTCACTCTCGCTCTGTCTCTTTTTATTCCCCCTCGCCTGGAGCGTTGAACGTTTAACGCAACAGTGCTTTCATTCCCCTCCATGGTTGCAACCTTGTTAGAAGTCGCATAAGAAGTTTCACTTAAATAAAAAACGCGCGCAACAACGCGACAGCAGCGCTGAAATTTGACGGCTGCAGTGTTGGTATAGTATATCGATGGCTGCAGTACTATCTTCGTAATATTTATTACTAGCTGACCTACGCAGCTCTGCCCGCGCTCTTTTTACGTCAACAAAATTTTTAATTTAAAAAAAAAACGGAGCACGCGTATAACTAAGTAAACATTTTGACTTTAATCCCCTCTCCCAAGAGATCCGTGCTGGATTACGGGGTAAAAATGATCCTAGTATGTCCTACCTCGTAGTATTAACTTAAATCAAGCCATGTTTCATTTGAATCCTAGTAGTATCGGCGTGATGCGCGGCCATGATACAGACAAACAAAAAAATTAAATAAATACAGTTTCAGCTTCAGTATTGGTTATAAAATGCCCTCCAAATATAATTTTCTTTAATGTACAGAATTGGTCCTGTTACAGTTTTATCCTAAGTATAGAAGATAATTAATCTTAGGGAACTACCGGATAATAAGACAGAGACCTTCAACACCCCAGTCATCCTGTGACTGTAGGTGATACAAAGCATCAATTAGACATAAAACATTATATTTTAACGTGACACACCTAATTTAATTTTAACGTGTAGTGTTCATGTAAAGAAGAAAGAAAGGTTCTCTAGTGACAACCACGAACCGGAAGACGCAGAGTAGGCAGGCCTCCCACCCACTAGGTGGGCCGACGAAATTGTGCGCGTCGCAGCCAATCGATGGATGGTCGTATATGCCTTAGGCATTTTCTGCCAGTCTACCTTACGGTGGTCCAGAAAAGATACAAGGTAGGTGCAATATAAAGAAAACAATACATAGATTAAAAGCAAAAAAAGGATGATGATGATTCACGTAAATAAAAGAAAACATTTTCAAAGTTCTGTAAAGGGTAGTGCACAAAACTTGAGCATATTATTATGTTATTGCGAAGCGAAAGTTTGCCTGACCTCTGGGGAGCGTCAAATGAAAGTTATTTGGTTGAAATCACCCGATAAGCTCTTCTCAAGAGAGATATGAGGGGATGGAAATATTAAATGATAGATAACAGATATTTGTTTAACTTATTATATAAATGTATTTACCAGATATTATGGGGGTTCGTTCCTTAATTTGAGGTATGGTGTGCGTTCTATGTCACAAGCTCGAAGATGTAGGACTTTATGGAAACCCCATAAATTCCATGGTCTTCTATCGTTTAAATTATAAATATGAGACTAAAGAATAAACTGCAATGATACTTATACAAAACTGAAAATTGCTCTTTTGCAAATTAACAATAAAAAAATTAAGATCAAGATGGGCACTTGCGTGTGCGCCACAGACAAAGTGAATCCGTGCGATGGTCAAATTAGTGATGTGTGGTGTACTGACTATATCTTTACGCTGCTATAATATTTATCAGCTATATATTATCAGCTATATGCTATAATATTTATCAGCTATATATTACCAGCGCCAACTCCAGGTAGTAAATAGGTCCATACAAGGGATCGTTCAGGTAGGTGTCACCGAGGTGTCGGATATTCTGCCGCCAAGCAGCAGTGTGTAAGATTTGAAAGGCCCGTAAAATCTGGACTCTAGACATAAAATTAAAGAGTCTAGAGCCCTTAAGGCTTAATAACTTTTCGAACGAACGTCTTGCTAGTCTCGCTGCTAAGTTAGAGATGTCTATTTTTAAAAATTTGGTCTATTAATTATATTTCCAGGAAATTACTAAAATGTATCCTTCTAAATTTCAACACCTATTTCACGCTCGTTCTTCATATTAAGATTAAATTCAACGAAAACTTTGTTTAAAACTCTCTGGAACAAATTTCTTATCCATAATGAAATGAGACAAATTCCCAAGATCCGAGTAAGCAATACAAATATTAAAAAATCCTCATACGAACGGCTCGGATTGGGCCACGAAGTTCAAAACGCTATCTACAACGTGAGGGTTCGAGGAAATTCTACAAATTATTTCTTACTAAATTACCCCTTTGTTAAACTAATCTGTAATCCGTGTTTTCGTAAGTAGTGCCACGCTATGAATAGACCTCTGATGATAGAAGGGGGACAGCAAGACATGTAATCTCTGCGCACAATTTCCAAAAAAAAATCTTTTAAAATATCGAGGGGCTGGCTGCTCTGTAGCTGCCTGTGCTCTAGACTTTGTAAATTTGGCCTCTACTTACCCAGGGTTACTAATTAACCTCATAGCACTCCGTTTGACGGAGTCTACCGCTACAAGATGGCATTTCGCAGCACCAGCCCTTATATGACTACAGTACCCCACACACGATTAAAGATGCACCTAAAGAGAAAAGGAGGAGGACAAAATATGTACTAGTTACTTAACAACAAGCCTGAAATCAATTCATTATGACGGCTATTCAAATAAAGTAAGATTTTGGACCTTTTATAATAGAGAGCCCCTAGACGCTTACCAAGCGTGGGGATTATGGCAACTCCTCCCTCCCAAGGGGAGGTCTTTTGTTCAACAATAATAGACGTATTTCGGCTGCTGCTGATGATGATAATGATAATAGAAAAAAAAAAAACTCAACTCAAGGAAGAACTCAAGAAAATAAAAAACCGTGAACACACCTGTCAAGATTAAATAATCTTGGAAATGATGTGTGTAGGTCTGTGTAGGTGAACTCTTAAATCAAAAAAGTGTTGTCTGCTTTTTGGACGTCATTAAGAAAAAAGTCAGCAAGAACTGGAATTAAAAAACTTGTCATCATCAGCCCATATACGTCCACTACTGAACAAAGGCCGTAGAAAGGAAGGATTGTCGTAATCTCCATGCTTGGCAAGCGTTTTGGGAATTGCAGTATAGAGGGTAAATAATCCCATAGAAAGAAGCTGCTACCAGTGAGCTGTTATTTAGCTCAGCTCACTGGCTGCTGCCCGTCTTCTTGTTTGTCTCTAAGTCGCCTCTTACGACACCCAACAGGAGAAGAGGAGAGGAGGAGACGGGAGAGTGTTATTCTTACGCGGTCACCCCACGCATAGCAAATACGGTAGCTATTTAATCGCTGGTTTCAGAGCCCGCCGTAAGACCTTACTGGAACTTCACGAAAGATACTTAACAGATTTGAAAAGTTTAGAACATTTCTGCTATAAGTTTGTCAAGTTGGATTTATAAAGTATTTTAAAATTTACTGAATGAGTATCTTATAACACAGTATTGAACACAGTTTATTATGTATTTCTAATGGAAAGAGAAGTCTGTTTGTAATGTATCACCTCATTTCATTCCTCATTATCAATCTCCATTGTCGTACCTCATCATTTTATAAATATTTGATTTGTATTTATTCTGAAACAAAATATTTACAGTTTATTTACAAATATGTACACTTAAACTAGGTAAAAAACTTCCTCGAAGTTGTCGCCGCACTGGGAGGGAAGGGTACCTAAAAGACTGGCGGCATTACCCCTTTGTATGGCCAAGCTTATACGTTGGCAGAAAAAGCTACCAGCCCGGCGGTCTCCTGAGACTTCGATAAGTTTGGATGAAATTTCTTTTACCAAAGTGTGCGTCTCATGAGACCAAGGCCCCATGGTCTCCACCGCAAAGGGCGCAAATATATAGCTCGAACCTAGAGCTGCATACTTGCGTCGCTTTGCATCACTAGCGGTCGCCGCAGCCCCTCCAGCCGCCCTGCAAGTTGCCGGGGTGTGGGACGCAGCAAGTGTGTCGACACATGTCGCATCCCACACCAGCTTTATTCTTAAATTACAATTTTAAATTTGAAAAATCTAGACAAGAAGCTGTCAAGTTGGGAGATCAAAAATAAACGTCAGTCGAGAGGCTGTGCTGGAGAGTCGAGGGTCGAGACTCTGGAATCGTGAGACTGGAGGCTGAGTTGAGCCTGGTCCTGAGCTGGGATCGGTGACTATCTACGCCAGAGGCCACGAGACTACGGGCGCTGCTGTTGTAGCGTGCTAACGCCCGCACCCTATCGCATCGGTCGACCTGCTGGCTGACTTTACTGAGGCCGGTGCTGAACCTGCTGGCGTCTAACGGCCAGGCTGCGGCTGTGCCATCTAGGCACGCCGCCTCGCTTTTGCAAGCGCAAGGGCACCGTTCCCTGCGCCCAGGAGGCCTCACGTGCAAGCAAGTTACGTGATCTTTTACGTTAATAAGTGTCCGCGTTCCCGATTCCTTGATATGAACTGTGAACCTATTAGAGAACTGTAAATATATTATAGTGTAATTGTAAGTCCTGTGTTCTCATTCCTTTAATCGCTACTTTCCCCTTAGGTACCTACCTGTCGTCGTAGTGGTCTCCGGGTTTTCTCTACCTGACCTCTGCACCTATGCTCACACTTATATCGTAACGTGACGACTTACTCACCCTCACCCCTAAACCATACGTTACGTGACATGTTTTTAGATAAATATTATTCGATTTCTACAGAACTACTTCGCACAGGGTTTGGGCTGTTTATTTTTATCGATGTCTTTATTAAGTCTGACTACGAATGTCTCAACTTCTAATGAAAAAAAAAACTATTTGTAGTGTTACTGCTCCGAGCCATCAATAGGCTTAATCCACCAAGTGGGTTCCACTACCTTTCAAAACTGAAACGATAATAGTAGTGTAAGAAACTGCTGCATAATAGGGTTTATACCCGAGTGTGTGTTTATAAACCTCGCTTTCAACTCGGTTTATAGTAGTATCATACGAGTGTAATAATACTTAATTATGTGCAGTTTCATACACTACTTTATCTAAACTCATAAAATACAATGTGCCAAAATATGGAAAAATATGGAAAATAAAAATTGCATTTTCTCATTCCAAATGTCATGATTCGTGAAGAAACCAACATACTGAGCAAAAACCATTGAAATTAAAAATATACCACCAAACTACAATACAAAACAGATAATAATTACTATGGCGCTCAATTCATTCAAATAACTCCTATGCGCATGCGTACAACTGCTTCCCACTAAAGACGAATGTATCGTGGCCTACTGGATTAGTTTGCGGCCTACTAGATTACATCGCTGCCTTCTAGATCTGCTTAAAAATATATTGTAATAGTAACAAAAGTAATTTTACGGCATCGTTTTGTTTAGGAGACTTGTAGGTACCGTAAAATAACTTTTTATTTTTTTTAAAGAGGCGTGTGAAAAAAGTCTTTCATTAGAGTACCTACTAGTTCTGAGTTCATAATTTGTATATTACGATATGAATGTAGATAAAATATATTCTAAACAAGTAAATCTTGTTATACGCGACCTGGCTATACAAACATGTTTAAAAAATATGTCCCCGTTTCGAGACGAGAATTTTATTTTAATGAGTCTAACCCGCCTGGCGTTGCCAGGGGACATTTCCTTATTAAATAATGTATTCTCAATCAGTACTTCCTCATTGCGTATTCGTTCGGCGCCGCACTTGTCTGAAGCAATTGTACCTACAATAAAAATAGATGAATCCTTTGCACGGGCCCTGTAATTTGTTTTTAGTAAAGTGCCACTGGTCTCACTGGGAAAGAAAATTTTGGGCACATTTGATCGCGTTTAACGCAAAAAAAAAACAAATCAAAGTATACTACGAAAAAAAAAACATTAAGAATAAACATACACAGTACACACACACACACACACACACCTGATAAAGAACACAAACACAATGCAGTAGAGAGCGTCACCCCGCACCGTGCCGTGCCAGTCACGGCATGCTGGTCGGTTTTACCCCAACCCGCGTCAATGCATGTTTCACATCAAGCATAAACTAACAGGTTAGTATAGATCCAGTAAATTTCCTTCAAATTAGCTAGAGATTTCTTTAACAGCTGGCCTTTTGGAGAAGCTCAGAGTCACACAACGAGCAACAGAATCCGGAATGAGGAGATTCGCCGAAGAACCAAGGTTACCGACATAGCTCGTAGAATATGCAAGTTGAAGTGGCAGTGGGCAGGCCACATCGCTCGAAGAACCGATAACCGTTGGGGAAGAAAGGTTCTCGAGTGGCGACCACGTACCGGAAGACGCAGCGTAGGCAGGCCTCCCACTAGGTGGACCGACGACATTGTTCGCGTCGCAGGCAACCGGTGGATGCAAATAGCAAATTGTCGTTCATTGTGGCGGTCTAAAGGGGAGGCCTTTGTTCAGCAGTGGACGTCTTCCGGCTGGTGATGATGATGATGAGCTAGAGATTTGGGGTGTGGGCCACTGACATTCATCGAATACGGTGATTCGGAGGAGGACGGTGGCAAGATTGCTCCATTGTCCTCATGGGCACTGTGATAGGTTCCCGGTCCCAGTGGAGGAGTATCTGGTGCAGAACCCTCACTCGTGCACTGATATAACAGCCGCGGGGACCTAAGTGCAGTTGGAATCACACATACCATGGTCGACGCTTCAGGCGACGGACTAGTCTTCTGTATTGCTAGGTACATCCCCAGTCAGGCTACTTTACGTGGGTATAGTGCTTTCCCTCTCTTACATCTGTCATCATCATCACCAGCTGGAAGACGTCCGCTGCTCAATAAAGGTCTTGGAACGCCACACTGGACGGCAATTTGCTATTTGCATCCTCTTTTCATCCACAAGGAGCCATGGAAAGAGCTATGCTCGGAGTTTCTTTGCGCGACAGAATCCGAAATGTGGAGATTCGCCGAAGAACCAAGGTCACTGACATAGCTCTCAGAATCTGCAAGTTGAAGTGGCAATGGGCAGGCCAAATCGCTTGAAGAACCAAAAACCGTTGGGGTAGAAAGGTTCTCGAGTGGCGACCACGAACCGGAAGACGCAGCGTTGGCAGGCCTCCCACTAGGTGGACAGACGACATTGTGCGCGTCGCAGGTGGATCCAAATAGCCAATTGTCGTTCATTGTGGCGTTCAGCAGTGGACGTCTTCCGGCTGATGATGATGATGATCCACCGGTTGCCTGCGATTCGCACAATGTCGTCGGGTTCACCTAGTGGGAGGCCTGCCTACGCTGCGTCCTCCAGTTCGTGGTCACCTCGAGATTTTTTCTTTCCGATCGGTTATTGGTTCTCCGAGCGATATCGCCATATCCCTGGCGAATACTCAAACGTTGAATGTTAAAGCCTAATTGTAGTCACAGGCGGCGGGATTTTGTTATTACATATTTTTGACGCAATAAACGTACATTCTATTTATAGAACACATTATCTGTGGAACTTGACCGCTACACATCAAAGGGAAATTATGAATGTTTCTAATTTGGAAAAAGACAAAGATTTTATATTAAATTCCATAATGTCCTTAAAGGACACTGAATAACGCCGCAATTCCAGTGGCTTTTAAGGAAAAAACTTTATTTTCCCTGTACCTATATGAAACACCAGGGATGCGGTTACTGTAACGACGCAGTGCCAAAGTTCGGCGACACTTTATCTTAATTACATTCCCACGAATTACCATTCGGGCACAGGGTGTTTCTTTGCAGTAACAATGAACTATACTGTAGCGACCTACATGGTACAAAATAAAGATGACGTCACACGAACAATCCTGAATCGCGCAAGTGAAGTTTCAAAGTACATTGAGTATATATACAACATCCCAACAGCGAATGCTGAGGATTGCCCAATTATGACTTACGCGAGTGTAGTTTTCGCGCACGCCGCCCGCGCCGTATCGATAGCCTCCAGGTTATCCAAAATCGTTTCCTCCGACGTGCCGTCGGTGCCCCGTGGTACATGCGGAATGTAGATCTGCATTCCGATTTCAAGTTAGATCCCCTTCGTAAGTTCCTTAAAGAAGCGTCGAAACGCTACTTTGAATCCGCGTCCCGTCACGCGAACAGTTTAATCCGCGCCGCCGCCGATTACGCCCCTAGTCCTTCTGACTCGCGTCGCAGACCACGGCACGTACTGCTCGACCCTCCTGACCCCATGACGGTCCTATTGACCGGGATGCGCTGAACCCTCCCCGACAACCGTATGCTACACTAGCTATCAGACACCGGTCTCGCCGGCGAGGCCGAAGGGTCGTACGCATGCGACCTCAACGACGTGCATCACCCCATTGAGTTTCTTGCCGGTTCTTCTCAGTGGGGGCGCGTTGTGAACCGGTGGTAAACTCAGCCCTCTCTCAAGCGACAGCCCAATCCGAGGCCGTGCCTCCCTGAGGTGCCCTTGAGCTCGTCGCTACTTCTGCCGTTAAGGCTAGAGTGCTTTAAGCGCTCGCCTTCTATTGTCCGGTGAAGCTGTAATGGCCATCTGCGGCCAACAGCGTCTGTGATTCCCAAAAAAAAAAACGCCGAGGATTTCGGCCCTGGCCGAGCACTCTCCCTTTAGCATGTCTCTGCGATATTAGTATGCTGTTAGCATAGCAAAGAAATTTATTTTTAAGTAATTCACTAGCTAGGTAGGTTCCTTACTTCGAAGTCGTTGGACGTTTGGGTGTGAGCCCTAGACGTCCAAGGAGTACGGCGGCGACTCCGATGAGAAGGGTGGCGGGGCTGCGACCCCGTCTCCATGAGCACCGTGTCTGGTTCCCGTGGGGCTATAATGCGCCCCCGGCGACAGGCTCAAAGGCAAAGCACTGAGGGGTTCCGTATGCACATCTCACCGGAGAGCCTAGCTGTCCCCATCTCATGTGCCGATGCTACACCCGCGGGTGTTTTAGTGGGTAAGAATCCCACATCCCCGGTTGACCCCCACAAGTCCCGGGGACATATTAAGAGAAAAAAAAAAGTAAAGGTGGTAGGTTCCTTGCGGATGAGGCCTTCCAGGGGATAACCGCACGCGTGAAAGTGACTGTAAAAGCTTGATAATTTATTTAGGATAAGCATCAGGACTAAGGATACTAAGGGCTGTTGTCCATTGAGGCGTAACTATATAGACTATTCAAAACACTTTGTGCAGCTTATGTAGCTTTTGTTTCAGCGGGGAACCTTCAACAGGTCCCTGGGAGCTGTGGGGTATGTGTATGTGGTATTCTTACAAACTAAAACCTGCGCGGCTGTCGCATCGGCATATGAGAGGGGACACCCAGGCTCTCCCATGGGAGCTTATGAAGCTTAGCGTATTAAACATTTCTCACGAAGCCTACCTATTGCCAACGTACCTCCAATTTAACCATTTGTGAAAATTCCGCAGCCACTCCGCTTGTACAGATTCACTCCATGTATCCCTATATATTTTATAGCACGCAGGACTACCATCAGGAGAACATCTTGCTGGTCTTTTTATGTGAGAAGGGTGTTAAAAGTTTGAAGCTTAATGTTTTGGTCAATGTAACTTCAAAACGTTTGCATAGATACGTACATTCTCGCAAAAACTAGCTCTCATTCTGGCAACAAACAGAAAACAGCCGAATAAAGCGGTTAAACCCTTAACTACACACATCAAAAGTGTCTAGGGATCAACATATATTTTTGCAATAACTTTTCTCCTGATTGATATTAATTAAAATTTTCTTTAAGGATTCATCAAATAAAGTGTTTTCGTTTGTCACAGTAACGATAAACCAAGTCACCTTTGCATTAATAAAGAAATTTGCAATAAAGGGATTTTTGACATTTGAACCACTAACACAAAAGTTCGAAAAAAAGACTGAAATAACAGTTTTCTTTAAAATTTTATTGGGTAACTTAAACAATTAATAATCCGTGTTTCTACCGCGAACACTAACAACACAAGAACATCGGTTTGGCATACTCAAAATGAGTTCATCCAAATCACGCTGTGGAATGGCCGCCCATGTTCGTTGCAACAACAAAAAAAGGTCTTCTTGCGACTGGATACCCTCCATATTCGGCAGAGCTCTTCTCTGTAGCATATCCCATGCATGCTCAATCGGGTTCATGTCTGGCGACTGAGCAGGCCAGGGCAGGACATTGATGTTAGCTGCGGCGAGAGTCTGTCTTACAACTCTTGCGGTGTGCGGTCGTGCATTATCATGCATTAACTGAAATAAGGGACCGATTTGCACTTGTAGAGGAACGATGACGTCTGATACAATCGTCTCAGCATAAATTTGAGCGTTGAGGTTGCCTCTGATCCAAATCAACTCAGTTCTTCCGCCGATCCAAATACCCGCCCATACCATGATGGTTCCACCACTATAAGGATGGACTTCCTGGCAGGATTTTAATCGCTGTTGGCGTCCAGGGGTTCTCCAGTGTCGTATACGTCTTGTATCCGGTCTCATACCAAAACGAGACTCATCAGAAAAGCACACGAAACGCCATTGTTCTTCTGCCCAATTTCTGTGTTCAAGAGCCCATTGATATCGAATCCTACGATTGTGCATTGCTATAGGTGGTACCCGTAGCGGTCTTCGGGAATGAAGGTTCACTTCATGCAAGCGGTTTCTGACTGTTTGGTCGCTAATTAAGTTCCCTGAAGAGTGATGAAGCCTCACGGCTAACATCATGGCAGTTATTGTTGGAGCTCTTCGAGTTAAGATTTGAATATATCGGTCTTGTCTCCGTGTGGTGCAGCGATACCGTCCTCCATGGCGCTCAGCCACGGTACCAGTGCTTCGGTAACGTGTCCAAAGTCGACTGATAACACTCTGACTTGTATTCAGAGCTAAAGCCACAGTACGTTGCCGGGAACCAGCTTCTATCATTCCCACGGCTCTGAGCATTTCTTCCCTGCTTAAATGACGTCGCCGCTCCATAATAACGTTGGTTTTAATCAGTAGTAGGGAAACAGTAGCACTAATAATGTCTTCAATGCGTTGTATGTTTCTATAGGGAAAATATTGACAGCTGATTTTCATCTTTTACTCGAATTTGATTCACAGTTCCTGATTCAAATTATGAAATGCACCAAAAAGGATCCATATAAATTTATAAAATCATAAATTTATTACAAAGCCACATCTCAATCTCAAGAAATCCGCTTAAAAATGCTTGATCCCTAGACACTTTTGATGTGTGTAGTTGAATTTAACTAACCCAATCCAATTGGCTAACATTAACCCTACGAACGCTAATCGGTGCCAGTAAACTACGCAACCGCGCCATCTATAACTAAACTGCGTTTGTACCAGCGGTTGTAAATCATTGGCACGTTTCGAATTAATTCGCCGCCATACCTGAGTTTAATCCGTGTTGCAATCAGCTCGCTTTTGTGACCGGAATCAGGATAGTGTTGGGAATAATGTTTATCTGTATATTTTTATACAATATTTTTATCGGACGGACGGATATAAGACGTCCACTGCTGAACAAAGGCCTCCCCCTGAGAAGGGAGGGGTTGCCATAATCCCCATGCTTGGCAGGCGGCTTGGGGATCAATATTTTTATATGCATCGAATATGAACTAAACTTTTGACTTTTTATATGATATATATTTATGTATAAATGTAATGATGTCGTCTTGCCTGATATAACCACAGTGGCCAATCTTTCACAAGATCAGGCATTTACTCGGAAGATATTATACAATCAGGTGGTCGACCTGCATTGTCGTAGCCAGTAAGGAACAACTATTTACAAAGTTGCTGCCCCCCGCAGGATTCGAACGCGCAACGGTTTGCAAAGCAAGCGGTTTTCCACTGCGCCACGGAGGCTACAAGCACAACGGACTCTTTGTATAAAATACTCTTAATACAAGGATATTAAATTTGCAGAAATTATCAGTACGTATTTTAGTTAATAGAAACGGAGGGCAACTAAACTTGGAACCAGGGCTCCCCTACGTTGTGATCCAAACAGCATATACCTACAGTCTACAACTAATAAAGCTATAAATTTCAGGAATGGTAGAAGTATATCAGACAGTTTTAAACTGCATCACTTTTTTCTTTCCACCAAGTTTTTTTTTTAAATATACCACTTAATAACCACATCTCTATTCGGTTTAAATCGGCGACGGATTGTATTAATAGTTTCAGTAGGTATCGTGTTTTCATTTAAACACTGTGACGTAAGTATTCGGCCAATTAGTCGGTGATTAGTCCCACATACTTAACTGTGTTTAAATTTCAAACGTTATCTATTGAAAGAGCATTATCTGTCACATTTACAATACCTACAATTTTTGTAAGAGGATTGTTCCAACAATCTGTCTCCAACGATCTAGTTATCACTGTAGGGTAAAAGTGGGATAGTTGCCCCAGGGGTATAGTTGCCTCGATTGTAATTTCTCTAGTTTGCCGGATGAATCACATGTTATTTTATTTATCTTTCGACAGACTCTACAACTACCACTAAGTTGACCGTGTTGCATGTCTCTGTGCGATTGCATGGAAAGGCAAAGTGCAATCAAATTTTTTGCGGGATAGATGGCCTCTTTTTCAGTGGGGCATCTATCCTATACGTAATTTATATAGATTAGGCAATTATTCCCTATATGGGATAGATGCCCCAAAATTTAGAGGTCCGCAAAAATCGCTAATACTCTGGAAATATCAAAGATGATGGTTTTTTCTTTCATAAGTTTGAAGATAATAAATCAAAGTACCTACCCGTATTACAAATAAAGAATTTTTCTTTTTTCACTGAGAGATATAAAGTAATTTCAAAAAGTGTGGCAACTATCCCACTTTTACCCTACACTTTAATAGTGAATAAAGGAAAATAAGCATATTCGGTTCCGAAAGTCAAAAGAATTAAAAGGGTTTAATTAGAATTAACTGCTGTGTTTTTAAGCAATTACTAGTTATACATTACAAATAAATGATATATTATTATATATTATTATTATAAGATGGTTCTATGATAAGTACAATAAATGCCCATTAACCAATCCGCACTTGGCCAGTGCGGTGGACTGTGGCCTAAGCCTCCTCATCATGAGGGGAGGCCCGTGCCCAACAGTGGGACATAACCTTATTACTTGGGACATTACTAACTAAAACTCTTGAGCCTAGTAGTACATGAAGTGCTGTTGTTATTAGTCAAACACAGTGCCTTTATTATGCCTGGTTGGCAAAATTAAGTTATCTATTTTCTCCAATAGTTCAGTTAGTTGTCTTTTTTCTTTGTTTTTTTTTTTAATTTTTTTTTTCTGTTTTCTTCAACGGGTAGGTGAAGGAGTTATCTATTTGCTATTTGTAAGACAAATAAGTTCGGTAACAACAACCCTTAATTACGCTTTAAATAAAATTTAAAGTAAACCATGACTATTATCTGTAAAAGTAAGTTTGTATTAATCAATAAATGCTTATGATTTTTTAAAACGGTTTTCATTTACAGGCTTCTGATTTATTTATTGGATCGATGCATCGATCGATCATCGATTCGAATCATCGCGATGATTCAAATAACTCAATAATTTACATATGTGCAATTCCTCAGTGAATTCTTTTATCGGCTACTCAAAATATTTTTAATACCTATATGAGTATCTATATAATATGAAGATGGATTATTATATCTTCGTAAACTTCTCGTGGTACATATAACAGGAGATAAGTTGTTGTCTGGAATATGTAAATGCCATTATTATATATTCCCCATAGAAAAATGAATCCCCGAAGAAAGTCGCCACAGCTTTGCTTATATTAAACATGTAGGTATAATTGCCCTGAAAATAAGTAAAGATTAATAAAAACATCACAGGCCCCTTAAGTCTAGTGGTGACTAACCGTTACCCAATAGGTCGTGGGTTCGATTCCATACATACTTATATACTTACATACATATAAATAAAACACCTAGACATTTGGTGGGAATCGAACCCACGACCTGTTGGGTAGCGGCCAGGGTGTCTAACAACTAGACCAACAGGCCCATCATAATATGGGTGTCTTCAAGGCTAAAGTGAATAGACTTATACGAGTAATAAGTTAGTGTGCTTTATTACTACCGATTGCGTAGCCGCTTTTCATCGGGTTCCATACCATCATTGGACGTATTAAAGTAATTTTACTATTCATGTAACACCTCAAATAGCAAAAAAAACAAACCGCGAATTTAAGTTTGTTTGTTGAGGTTTTTTTAGGATTACTAAAAAACTGTACTACTTAGAAAAATCATTTTATTTTTCCTGTAAAATATATGTAGACAAGTATTACCCATAATTATTTCAGATTTTTTCCTTCACAATCTTCGGAGATAAGGGGATCGGTATTTTTTTTTGGCATTTTGGATTATCAGCCCAAAACTACGCGACATAAGACAAAATACTTTTGTATGATATCCCACTCAATATAATAGTATCACTTTGAAATTTTGATGACACATTTTGACCCCCATTATAAAAAAAAGTAAAAGAAAAAACTATGTTTTTCATTTGCGATGAGGTTACGTAAGTAAGATCTAAAACTATTCTAAGTTTCAAATCAATAGCATCAGTGGTTCCTGAAATATATAGGTGTGACAGACAGACAGACAGACAGACAGACGAATTCAGATCATAAGGGTTCCTTTTTTACCTTTTAGGTATGGAATACCTTTTAAAACTGAAAATTACGAGTAGACTGGCTAAAACCACATGGCCACATTACCTTTTTCACGATACAGTTCCGGCTTTTCAGGTGTTTCCGTATAGGCTCGCCAATCATAACATGCTGACAAGGGTTAACTATAGTGTAACTAGTAATTAACTTCTTGACATCGTTTTTTACAGAATAGCCAGCAATTTTTATCTGAAATAAAGTTCTTTTTAGGGATTCATACCTTTTTTTTCGCAGGGGTAACCTTCAAAAAGTCCCCGGGAGCTGTGGGGCTCGACCGGGGTATGTGGGATTCTTACCCACAAAAACCCCCGCGGATGTCGCATCGGCACAAATGAGAGGTGACCCAACGGCTCTCCGGTGGGATCTGCACCAGGGGCCAGGCACTGAGGGCAGAGCCCGCCACCGGGGGCGCATTGTAGTCCCCCGGTCTATCTCACTTATATATTTCAGGGAACCACTGATGCTATAGATTTGAAACTTGGAATAGTTTTAGATCTTACTTACCCAACCTCATCGCCAATAAAAAAAAACTTTTTCTTTTATTTCCTTTAGGGGTCGAAATGGGATATTAGCAGCAGCTGACAGACGTCTATTGCTGAGCAAAAGTCTTCCCCCTCAGGAGGGAGGGGTTGCCATAATCCCCACGCTTGGCACGTATTGGAGATCTCAGTATATATAGGTGGATAATCCAATAGAAAGACTTTTATAATAATTTCTGATATTTAGACATTGAAATGATACTAAGTTTACGGATTACAGAGTTTTATTTTATTTTTGTCATGTAGTTTTCGACTTATGACTAAAAATATTAAGAAAAACCGTTTCTCCTTAGTGTATCGTTTTACGGCTTTTACTACTTTATGTATTTCAAATTATTTTTAAAACAGTGTTTGTCTTTTTACTATTAGATTATAGTATCAGCGATAGTGTGTCCTGCCGTTCGAAAGATAAATCAAGAGAGAAAAAGAAATACAAGGAAAATACAACAAACTGAAAATCCAAAGGGATAGTAGTAGGACCAGTTTCCCCAGCAGCACCCGCGCCCTCGTTGACTCTAGCAGCAGAAATCACAGTGGTTCACCTTTAACTTCTGCTGTTAAGCAGTGCCTCGTCAGGCAACACACAAAGCAGTTTAACATTCAATTAATCAATTTAATACAGTAAAAGAAAAAAATATAGCAATACTTAATCTACCAGGTTTAGTATATTGCCATCATCGTAATTCTATTAACTGCGCCAAAATATCGGAAACACAAAAACAATAGTACTGGTATTTTAAAATTCTTATACGTTAAATGTATTATAACTTCTTCGTAAACTTTTCCTGGTACATGTAACAGTAGATAAGTCGCTTTTTGGAATAAGTAAACACCATCATTAAATATTCGCCGTAGAAAAATGAATCTCCAAAGAATATCTTCGCAGCTTTGCTTATGTTATATGTGTGGGTGTAATTGCCCTGAAAATAAGTGATTCTGGTTACTAAGCCTCTTGAAGAAAATCATAATAATATATTTAAAATCTATTTTTATGTAAAGAAACATTGAAAAGTTCTTCCATATTTAAAAATCAACATAAGATATACCTAACAGTACCATGTCATCAAATATTAAATGAACTTGGTCCTTCGATCCGGATTTTCGATTTTGACCAGTACCTAATTCAGTAAGTGTAGTTTGTGAAATTCAATTCTGTTCCATTACAATTGTTCCAGAGTTTGGTTATACTAAATATTTTAAGTGCGCGGAAAAAGTATTCTTGAATGGCTTAATAATAATTATTCGCCGGGTATCAGTGGACAATCTTATTGATTGATCAATCTTTCTACTATGTCATGCGCCAAGCTCCTGTTTTCAATTACCAAATTGACCAGTATATACTTTTAGACTTTCGCGTTCCATTATCAAACTTTATTCTAATCGGGAATTAACGCGATTTACCTTATATTTTGGCTTGACGTTTCGGCCGGGTTGCACCAGCCGTGGTCACAAGCAGACAGCAGCAGCGTTAATTCCCGATTAGAATAAAGTTTGATAAATTGACCAGTACTTTTCGATTTTCATGATCGTAGTATGGAAATGATCCCGGTACTTGTTTTAGTATGGAAATTATAATGTTTGATCATTATCAACATTACCTTTTTCACGACACAATTTCGACCGTTCAGCTGTTTCCGTACAGTCTCGGCAATCATAAAATGCTGACAAGGGTTTACTATAGTGTAACTGGTTATAAATTTCTTGACATTATTTTTGACAGTGTAACCAATAATGTTAACCTGAAAGAAAGTTATTTTGGCTTTTAGGTTACGATTATACCCGATATTCTATTCTATGGTTGCTGCTCGAGTCAACTTGTGCGCCCATGCTGCTTGGGGGGACTGGTCTACCGACCGATTAACTATCCCTTTGGCCGTTTAGTTTGTTGTATTTTCGTCGTATGAGTTTTCGTCGTATCTCTTGTTTTATCTTTCGAACGGCAGGACACACTATCGCTGAAGCTGATCTAATTGTAACAAGACAAACTGTTTAAAAAAAAGTGAAAAAATTACAAGCCTGCTGAGTTTTTTGTCGGATAATCTTAGTTGAGGCCGCGTTGTGATCCAGTGGTAGCTTTTCAAAAAAGTTTGACCGATCAAAAGTGCTAGCATTAAGCTTATTTATTATATTGTTGGTAACTATTAATAGGCTAGATGACCAAAAAAATATTTTTTAGTCCATCATTTAGATTATTTATTTATTTTATTTTATTAAAAGGCACTCCAACGACAAATCCACTAAACACTAACAGAATGAAAACACATATTATATCTAATAACAGAGTGGATGTGTCACTTACAGGAATGCACATCACTTACATTAATTAAAATTACGTTTCTAAAATTCGATCGTAAGAGTTTATAGTTAAAAGCAAGCATTGATCCTAACTATCAGGTGGATAAAAGTTTAAAAACATTTAAAAAAATACAAAGACATTAACCAAACATTAAAAAGAAATGCGATTGGGTAAAACTAATACAATTAATAAAAGGTAAAATTACATCATCATCATCATCATCAGCCGGAAGACGTCCACTGCTGAACATAGGCCTCCCCCTTAGAACGCCACAATGAACGACAATTGGCTATTTGCATCCACCGGTTACCTGCGACGCGCACAATGTCGTCTGTCCACCTAGTGGGAGGCCTGCCTACGCTGCGTCTTCCGGTTCGTGGTCGCCACTCGAGAACCTTTCTTCCCCAACGGTTATCGGTTCTTCGAGCGATGTGGCCTGCCCATTGCCACTTCAACTTGCAGATTCTGAGAGCTATGTCGGTGACCTTGGTTCTTCGGCGAATCTCCACATTTCGGATTCTGTCGCGCAAAGAAACTCCGAGCATAGCTCTCTCCATGGCTCGTTGTGTGACTCTGAACTTCTCTAAAAGGCCAGCCGTTAGAGACCACGTCTCAGTACCATATGTCATCACTGGCAACACACACTGGTTAAAAACCTTCGTCTTCAGGCACTGCGGTATTTCGGACGAGAAGATATCGCGTAGTTTGCCGAACGCTGCCCATCCGAGTTGGATTCTTCGGGCGACCTCTTTGTCGAAGTTGGACCGACCTAACTGGATAGTTTGTCCTAGGTATGCGTAGTGGTCAACAACTTCGAGTGTATCGTTCCCAACAACTACCGGTACGGGTGCAACATGGACATTAGACATGATCTTCGTCTTGTCCATGTTCATTTTAAGACCCACCTGTTGGGAAACGCTACTGAGGTCGCTGAGCATCGTATTGAGGTCCTCCAGCGACTCTGCCATAATGACTATATCATCGGCAAAACGAAGGTGAGTGATGTATTCGCCATTGATGTTGATGCCGAATCCGTACCAGTCCAAGAGCTTGAAAACGTCCTCCAATGCATTTGAGAACAGTTTCGGAGAAATAACGTCTCCCTGTCTCACACCTCGCTGCAATGGGATTGGTTTCGTGCTCTCGTCCTGTAGTCGGATCGACATGGTGGCGTTGCTGTACAAACACTTCAACACTTCGATGTACCTATAGTCAATGTGGCACCGCTGGAGGGACTGCAATACTGCCCAGGTCTCGATTGAATCGAAGGCTTTTTCGTAGTCCACAAACGCTAGACATAATGGCCGATTATACTCCTCAGTCTTCTGTATAATCTGGCGGAGCGTATGTATGTGGTCTACGGTGCTAAAGCCTTTTCGGAACCCGGCTTGTTCGGGAGGCTGGAAGTCATCAAACCTGCGTTCGAGACGGTTCGTAATGACTCTCGAAAACAGCTTGTATACATGGCTCAGGAGTGAGATGGGTCTATAATTCTTCAGTAAAGTGTTATCACCTTTTTTGAAGAAAAGAACCACCACACTCCTGTGCCATGCTTCTGGCGTAGTACCCTCGAGTAAGACGGAATTAAATAACTTCTGGAGGACTAAAAGTACCGGTTTTCCACCCGCTCTCAGAAGTTCTGTTGTGATTCCGTCTTCACCCGGCGCCTTGTTGTTCTTAAGCTGTTTGAGAGCCATTCTAATCTCGTACAGGCTGATGTCTGGGATGTCCTCAGTGTAGTGTCGGGTTAGTTTGGCTCTGGTGTCCTGAGCTGTTCTGGCAATGGGATCCCGTGTTGAGGTGTATAACTGTCCGTAAAATCTCTCAAGCTCTCTCAATATCTCCGGTTTCGATGAGATGACACTGCCGTCATCGATCTTCAGCTTTGTCATTTGGCTACGCCCAATAGACGAATTCTTTGCGAACACTTTAGAGCCTTGGTTCCGCTCAATTGCGTCCTTAATACATGCTGTATTATAGGAACGCAAGTCGTGTCGCACGGATTTCGAGATTCGTCTATTGAGTTTGGCATAACCCGACATATCAGCTGAAGATTGCAGTCTCATCTCAGTCCGGTTTTCCATTAGCTTAATGGTTGTATTGGAGAGCTTTTGAGGCTTTGTACGGCGTGGGGTCTTAAAGAACTTGGACCCCACTGCGTGGACAGTTTGCACCAACCCATTGTTTATCTCGTCCGCAGTTTCGCATTCGGCGAGGCACTGGAAGCGATTATGCAGTTCGAGTTGAAAGTCTTCGGGGTTTCGGATTACATAAGGTACAAAAACTAATACATAAGGTACAAAAACTAATAATATAATAATATCCTGGGACAATTCACACACGGTCATCTGATCCCAAACTAGGCAGAGCCTGTACTATGGAAACCAGACAACTGATACTAATACATATATAATTTTTTTTTGTAAATACATACTTATATAGATAAAACACCCAGACGCTTGGTGGGAATCGAACCCACGACCTGTTGGCTAGCAGACAGGGTCACTTACCACTAGACCAACGGGCCCGTCAAACTAGGATAGCAAAAGCGCCTCGGGTGCAATTATATTTTTAAACTAGCTGACCCACGCAGCTCCGCCCGCGCTGTTAACGTTAACTAAACTTTCACTGTAATACATTCTCATAGAATACAAAACCTCCTTTTTTAAAGTCGGTTAAAAACTTGGACCCACTTTGTACTTGCCCTCCGAAACACGGAGAGGTTTAGTTCAAATGGCGTTAAACGGTCACCCATCTATTTAATGATCTTACCTAACGTTGCTTAACCTGATCGATTTCCAAACATTATTAACAACTGTCTATGAGTGTTCCCTTACAAATATTTATTATAATTATAATAAAAATTGTTAAAATCGGAGCAAGCGTATAACCAAGTACACATTTTGACTTTATTCCCCTCTCCCAAGGGAACCGTGCCGAATGTCGGGATAAAAAGTATCCTATGTCCTACCTCGGAGTATTAACTCAAATCATGCCAAGTTTCGTTTCAATTCGTCGAGTAGTTTTGGCGTGATGCTCAGCCGAGATACAGACAGACAGACAGACAAAAATAAAAAAAACTACATTTTTGGCTTTAGTATCGGTTATAGAATGCCCTCCAAACATAATTTTCAAAATATCTTCAATGTACAGAATTGGACCTGTTACAGTTTTATTATAAGTACTAGCTGACCCACGCAGCTCCGCCTGCGCTATTTGTACGTTAACTAAACTTTGAATAACAGACATTCGCATCCAATACATAACCTCATTTTTTATAGTCGGTTAAAAACTGGGACCAACTTTTTACTTGCTCTCCGAAGCACGGACCCGTTTACTTCAAATGGCGTTAAGCGGTCACCCATCTATTTAATGACCTTACCTAACGTTGCTTAACCAGATCGATTACAAAACCTTGATAACAACTCTCTATGAGTGTTCCCTTACTAATATTTATTATATTATAAAGAAAAATTGATAAAATCGGACCAAGCGTATAACCAAAATTCAAAATTCAAAATTCAAAAATTTTTATTTCAAATAGGCTTAACGCTAGCACTTTTGAACGGTCATTTTTTTTAAAAGCTACCACCGGATCACAACGCGGCCTCAACTGAGAAGATCCGGCAAGAAACTCCACCAAGTACCCGTTTTGACTTTAATCCCCTCTCCCAAATGAACCGTGCTAGATTACGGGATAAAAAGTATCCTATGTCCTACCTCGTAGTAAGATCTCAAATCATGCCAAGTTTCATTTGAATCCATTCAGTAGTTTCGGCGTGATGCTCAGCCGTGATACAGACAGACAGACAGACAGACAGACAGACAGACAGACAGACAGACAAAAATTAAAAAAATTACATTTTCGGCCTCAGTATCGGTTATAGAATGCCCTCCAAATATAATTTTCAAAATATCTTCAATGTACAGAATTGGACCTGTTACAGTTTTATTATAAGTATATAGATAGATTCGGGTAACCGATTTGAAAAGATGTCGATGCTATTGGTCCGAGTACAAATTTCGTTGTATCCCTTTGTCAGTCTGTTTATAGGTGCAGTGCGGCCAAGTTTTGTTCGTGATGTAGTGGAAGCAAAAGTATCCAGTTTTCTGTCTGATTTGAAAAACGATCGTTTGGGTACTGTAAGTGCAATTTTTGTAAGTAAATTAGGTACATCAGCCAGGCCATTAACTAGTTTGTATAGTATTATCTGATCAGCAACAAGTCTACGGTGTTCTAGCGTTGTCATTTGAAAGTGACTCAGTCTTTCTTAATCTTAATTATTAAAAAATATTGGACACATATTTTTTCTTTAGTCGATTAAACCAAAAATGACGAAGATATAGTGCTTTAAAATGTTGCGCGACGTCACTCCGGTATACAATTTTTACTGAGGCGTGACGTAAAAAGCGCGCTCTCCCGAACTTAGACGCTCTATATCTTTGGCATTTTTTATTGATTTGTTAAATAAAAAAATACGTGTCCAATATTTTTTGATAATCTAACTGACGGACTAATTAGTTTTTTTTTTTTAAATCCAGTCATCATCCCTATTCTAGCTAGATCTAATGTGCCTGCCCAGTAAGGGCTAGGACAGGCTGCCCTAGCCCTTACTCTATTGCTGACGTAGCGAAGAGTTCCTTAAGGCACGCCACGATTGCGCCAGCTTGGAGCTGTACATAATATTCTGGTGTAGGATAGGCTACTCCCAGTTGACTGAATCTACGTCTAACAAGAGCGTCGCAGCCATTCAGTATGCGTAACATTCTGCAAGTATCTACGGAACTTAGCCTCATTCTGTGTAGGTGCTCGTTAGTACCAAAATGACCCGTGAGTGCACCCAGAGGTGTCTAATTTGAGATCTGTTTAGGTTTATTAATTTAACGCCACAGTCCACCCTTGTGCTGGCAAAAGTTTTGGAGTGGCATAAGCCTATAATGCTTGGTGGTATGTTCCATATGGAGTCCCTACAAATGTTTCCCCATAACACAGCTCTATTTAGCAAGTGTGCTTGATATGGCATCAATTTTTTTCCTATAATATACCAGTTAATTTAAGGGGTATGGACTACCTACTAACATTTAAGAAAACTATATTTTAATTATATGTTTACAAACAAATAAATGATAGATAGATATATAGATTAATACTTTATTGCACACATTTTGTTGAACAATACATGAAACAGTTACATAACTAAAAAAAAAAAAAAGTTTAAAATTAAATGATGATGATGATGATTTGATTTATTATTATTGATTATGATTTATTTATTATTATTATTATTATTTTTTAATGATTTGATTTTAAAACTTATTCCGAACGGCCCGAAAATCGGGTTATCATGCATAGTCGAAATTTGTTAGGCGCACGATAAATGCCAACACTTGCCCTGTTTCTGAAGATCTCAGTTAAGTGTTCATTAGCTATTGGTTCAATAAAGTTGTGTATTATGATAAACTTAGTTTAACTGTCACTGAGTTTTTGAGTACACCGAAAGCTATACAATAACTATGAGACCTATAAGCAGTGCAATGATTGGACACTAGATGGGTCTTTTTCTCAGATCAAATTTAAAATTGATTTCAAGTTTTATATTGCCAATATTATCAGTTCTTATTTTTATTATCATTTTCCGGCATAAATAAGTGCTTAGAAACGATATTAAATTAAGTAATCTATTCTATACTTTATAATAAAACTCAAAGAGCACTTTTTCTGTACATTGAATATTTTTCCAAAATTTCTATGTGGGGTACTATACTATCGACATAGAGGCCAAAACATTTTTTTTTTGAATTATTGTCTGTCTGTCTGTCTGTCTGTCTGTCGTTCTGTTCGTCCAGGTATCATTTGAAAACCCGTGGATGGATTTTGATAGGACTTTCACTGATGTGTTGTGTAGAAGTCAAGGTGTAAGTTGGTATATAAAACATCACGCTATGTTTCATAGGGGCTAAGCAGTGAAACATTACTTGCACATATTACCACATAATTTCCTTTGTATGTGAATAGGGTAATTATAGACTGATCAGTTAATCATTAAGATATGTATTATTACGCTATATACAATAGGGACTGAGCAGACATTTAGTTTGCATAAGATATGGCAATGGCGAAGGGTCAATTTTTGTAAGGGGTAAGCCGGTCCGGTACACCCAGGACATTTTCATTAGATTTCTGTATTGTTCTAAGTACTTTGCTGATAGCAATATGACATTATATCTTTGAAAAGTTAAAATCTGTAAATCCCGAGCGGATCCAAACTAGATTATGTATGTATTACAGTCGCAACAATAAAAGATGCGGAAAACTTAAAACTTTCATTATCGAATATCATTAGACAGTAATTTACGATGTTAGCGTGATTTATTATGAACAGCGCCATCTATCGGTGAAATTGAACATACAATAACTATAGAACTTTAATCTATATATTATACTAGCTGACCCGCGCAGCTCCGCCCGCGCTTTAATTACATTTTGATGCCCTTTGCTCCCTACTCCCTTGATTTATCTCTCTCCATCTCTCTCTCTCTTATAAGAAAAATCTAATTCTATGCTCTTTCTCTCCCCTCCCTCTTCGGTCCCCGTCATACTTCCCCTCTTCCTCTCCCCGTTGTCCTCTCTGAACCCTCTCCCTCCTCTCTCTTCTCCCAACTTGCTCCCTCTCACTCCCCGCCTCCCTCCCCCCCTCCCTTGCTCCACCTAACTCCTCCGATCACTCACTCCATCACCCTCCCCTCTCCTTCTCTTGCACTCTCCTCTCGTTCTATATATCCTCGTCAATCATGGTATCAGCGTCATAAAATATACTTACCTATTCTCAGACCTACCCGCAAAATTTCATACATATCGGTTCACCCATCTATTTAAAGACCTTGCCTTATGTTGCTTAACCTTAACCTAGCGGCATGAAATATACTTTACGACCTATTCTGAGACCTACCCGAAATGCACACAAAATTTCATACAAATCAGTTCACCCATCAATTTAAAGACCTGGCCTTGTGTTGCTCAACCTTAACCTAGCGGTATGAAATATACTTTATGACCTATTCTCAGACCTACCCGATATGCACAAAATAAATCATACAAATCAGTTCACCCATCTATTTAATGACCTTACCTAACGTTGCTTAACCTTAACCTACCGGGATAAAAAGTATCCTATGTCCGTTTCCTGGTTCTAAGCTACCTCCTTACCCATTTTCAGCCAAATCGGTTCAGCCGTTCTTGAGTTATAAATAGTGTAACTAATACGACTTTCTTTTATATACGTATATAGACCAGCTGACCCGCGCAGCTCCGCCCGCGCTTTAATTACATTTTGCTCCCCTTTTCTCCCTACTTCCTTGATTTATCTCTCTCCATCTCACTCTCTTATAATAAAAATCTAATTCTATGCTATTTCTCTCCCCTCCCGCTTCGGTCCCCGTCACACTTCCCCTCTTCCTCTCCCCGTCGTCCTCTCTGAACTCCCCTCTCTCCCTCCTCTCTCTTCTCCCAACTTGCTCCCTCTCACTCCCCCCCCCCCCCCCCCTCTTGCTCCACCTAACTCATCCGATCACTCACTCCATCACCCTCCCCTCTCCCTCTCTTGCACTCTCCTCTCGTTCTATATATACATAATAAAATATACTTTATAACCTATTCTCAGACCTTCCCGCAAAATTTCATACATATCGGTTCACCAGACTCTCGTGCACGTAACTCAGAGGTTCTCAGATTTTGTTGTGCAAGGCGTTGCGAACGTTCGACACTCGACTCTCGTGCGCGTACCTGAGAGTTTCTCTGATTTTGTTCAGCAAGGCGTTGTGCACGTTCAGGTGAAGATTCTCCCATACGACGTATTCTTACTGCCCGTGCTTGGGAACTATGTTTAGAAAGGCTCTCTTAGGCATTTTCAAATGTTTAAGAAAATGCTAATAGCGTGTAATATTCTAGCTCTGAAAAGAACTGTTGTTTAGCCCTGAAAAGAACTGTTGTTTAGCCCTGAAAAGAACTGTTGGTTAGCCCTGAAAAGAACTGTTGGTTACCCCTGAAAAAATCTGTTGGTTAGCCCTGAAAAGAACTGTTGATTAGCTCTGAGAAGAACTGTTGTTTAGCTCTGAGAAGAACTTTTGCGTAGGTGTAGTTTTAAGAAAGAAATCATAAAAAATCGCACGAAAATTATTAGAATTCGCGCACGACCGCTGCGTAGGGAGCCGACTTCGCGTCTGAGCCGCGCGGGTACCTTGCGGGGAGTTTAGATCTATGATCTAAACTCCCCTCCCGTTTGCGCGAAAACTTTGTTTGTTTGGTTGTAATGAATAGGCTCAAAAACTACTGGACCGTTTTTAAAAATTCTTTCACCATTCGAAAGCTACATTATCCTCGAGTAACATAGGCTAAATTTTATTTTGGAAAAAAATAGGGTTCCGTAAGATATTTGGGTTTTTTTCGGACACAAGGTGTAAAAAATCAACCAGAAAAGTTACTTATTTTGCGTACGCTGCCTAAACTATAAAAGATAGAACCATAAAATGTTCTAATTAATTGTAGATCTTATAAATATCTACAAAAAAGTCCGCGGCACACGCGCGTATCTATGTCGAGTGAGGCCCAACAACCATTTTTTTATTTAAAAATCTTGAATTTTTGGACTACATTTAAACGCATTTATTTTACTCATGCTATTAATCCTTATCAAAATAAATTATTTCATCATTAAGTACAGTTTATTTAGATAATATTTGGTCTGTGAATTATTAAAATTGGACATTTGGTTTTGAAGTTATGGCGAAATTAAAATATTACTGCATATAAATTAAAAGATTTCTGCTGCACGGCCCGTTGCGAAGTGAGCGTCACCAAGGCGGGGGTGCGCAAACGGGAGGGGAGTTTAGATCTATGAGTAAGGTACCCGCGCGGCTCAGACGCGAAGTCGGCTCCCTACGCAGCGGTCGTGCGCGAATTCTAATAATTTTCGTGCGATTTTTTATGATTTCTTTCTTAAAACTACACCTACGCAAAAGTTCTTCTCAGAGCTAAACAACAGTTCTTCTCAGAGCTAATCAACAGTTCTTTTCAGGGCTAACCAACAGATTTTTTCAGGGGTAACCAACAGTTCTTTTCAGGGCTAAACAACAGTTCTTTTCAGGGCTAAACAACAGTTCTTTTCAGGGCTAAACAACAGTTCTTTTCAGAGCTAGAATATTACACGCTATTAGCATTTTCTTAAACATTTGAAAATGCCTAAGAGAGCCAGGTCTCAACTTTCTAAACATGGTTCCCAAGCACGGGCAGTAAGAATACGTCGTATGGGAGAATCTTCACCTGAACGTGCACAACGCCTTGCTGAACAAAATCAGAGAAACTCTCAGGTACGCGCACACGAGTCGAGTGTCGAACGTTCGCAACGCCTTGCACAACAAAATCTGAGAACCTCTGAGTTACGTGCACGAGAGTCTGGTGAACCGATATGTATGAAATTTTGCGGGAAGGTCTGAGAATAGGTTATAAAGTATATTTTATGCCGCTGATACCATGATTGACGAGGATATATAGAACGAGAGGAGAGTGCAAGAGAGGAAGAGGGGAGAGTGATGGAGTGAGTGATCGGATGAGTTAGGTGGAGCAAGAGGGGGGGGGGGGGGAGTGAGAGGGAGCAAGTTGGGAGAAGAGAGAGGAGGGAGAGAGGGGAGTTCAGAGAGGACGACGGGGAGAGGAAGAGGGGAAGTGTGACGGGGACCGAAGCGGGAGGGGAGAGAAATAGCATAGAATTAGATTTTTATTATACGAGAGAGAGATGGAGAGAGATAAATCAAGGAAGTAGGGAGAAAAGGGGAGCAAAATGTAATTAAAGCGCGGGCGGAGCTGCGCGGGTCAGCTGGTCTATATATATAAAAGAAAGTCGTATTAGTTACACTATTTATAACTCAAGAACGGCTGAACCGATTTGGCTGAAAATGGGTAAGGGGGTAGCTTAGAACCAGGAAACGGACATAGGATACTTTTTATCCCGGTAGGTTAAGGTTAAGCAACGTTAGGTAAGGTCATTAAATAGATGGGTGAACTGATTTGTATGATTTATTTTGTGCATATCGGGTAGGTCTGAGAATAGGTAATAAAGTATATTTCATACCGCTAGGTTAAGGTTGAGCACCACAAGGCCAGGTCATTAAATTGATGGGTGAACTGATTTGTATGAAATTTTGTGTGCATTTCGGGTAGGTCTCAGAATAGGTCGTAAAGTATATTTCATGCCGCTAGGTTAAGGTTAAGCAACATAAGGCAAGGTCTTTAAATAGATGGGTGAACCGATATGTGTGAAATTTTGCGGGTAGGTCTGAGAATAGGTTATAAAGTATATTTTATGACGCTGATACCATGATTGACGAGGATATATAGAACGAGAGGAGAGTGCAAGAGAAGGAGAGGGGAGGGTGATGGAGTGAGTGATCGGAGGAGTTAGGTGGAGCAAGGGAGGGGGGGAGGGAGGCGGGGAGTGAGAGGGAGCAAGTTGGGAGAAGAGAGAGGAGGGAGAGGGTTCAGAGAGGACAACGGGGAGAGGAAGAGGGGAAGTATGACGGGGACCGAAGAGGGAGGGGAGAGAAAGAGCATAGAATTAGATTTTTCTTATAAGAGAGAGAGATGGAGAGAGATAAATCAAGGGAGTAGGGAGCAAAGGGGAGCAAAATGTAATTAAAGCGCGGGCGGAGCTGCGCGGGTCAGCTAGTCGTCAAATAAAGTTATCGAATCAATAAACTGCACACATTGGTCAGTTAAATTGAGCCAAGTTTTATGTGACAATGTGTGGTTCGGAAACGCAATGTGTCAAGTTATCGAACCAATAGCGCTAACGAATAGATAAACTATCGATAAAAGTTCCTCAGAAACCGGCCATGTGTGGTTCGGAAACGCAATGTGTCAAGTTATCGCACCAATAGCGCTAACGAATAGATAAACTATCGATAAAAGGTCCTCAGAAACCGGCCAGTGTTAGCAAAGGTTATTATGAAAATTTCTAAAATTGTAATTTTTAATTTAATAAGTTAAGTGAGACAAGTTTGTATTTTTTAAACAATTAGGTTTTCAAGAAATTTATGTGAAATATTCAGTATGGCTTCTGATTTTTTCTTTCTCTTTTTCTACTTCTTTTTTTATAAAAGATGGCTTCCATCGTTTATCGATGTTTTTGCCAATGACAAATAGTTGAATAACAATAATAACAAATACAAGAGAGAACGAATTGAAAAATTTTTGTTCCCATGGCAACCACCAAGATGGCAGCCTAGAAATAAACCCCAAAAATCTCGACAGGAAACTTACCTCATCAATACGCGTAGTCTTCGTAAATGTCAAATTTACAGTGTGTATGTATTCATTGTTTATATAAGTTAGATTCGATGATAGACTGGCTGTGTTAGTGTTGGGACAGGCACCTGCGTCCACACAAGTAAATATGTACGGCCCCTAGAAGAAAATTTAAATCGTATTATCAAATAATTACATCTAATTCCCAAAGTACTTAATTAAAACACCATTGCTGCAGACGCAGATACATTTTCTGTTTCTTTCTGTGAAATGTTTATTAATAAAAAACACACGCAAAATTTCATTAATTTATTTTTGTTTTAATAATTTATCATCACAAAAATATTCTTTTGCAATCTTTGGATACATCTAGTAAACATAAAAATAAGATCTAAAGGTAGATGCAGTAATTCATGTTTTCTTTGTAAGTGATTATCTTGTAATCTTTTGAGAAAATAAATGTCTTAAACCGTAAACCATGTTTTCGTTTACTAAGTTAGTAGGTACCATTTGATTGCAATTTACCACCCATGACTATTTTTGATTAAAAATTACAATAATAATAATTCGTGAATTAAAATAATTAAAGTTACCCGTGTGGCGATCGGGTAAGAATAGAATACCCCCCATCTCTTCTCGTTGGGTGTTCGTAAGAGACTGAAGAACAAGAAGACGGGCAGCAGCGTCTTTCTATTGGATTACCTACCATCTATACCTACTGCGATCCCCAAGACGCCTGCCAAGCGTGGGGATTATGGCAACAGTGGACGAATTTCGGCTAATGATGATGATGACAATAAAAATAAAACTATACTTACATAATTATCCGAGTTTTTTTTAAAAGGTAGTGTTAAAGAAATCGAATAGACGTATGATATTAATATGAAAAGCAAAATTATTGAAGCGTTCATCATCAAATGCACTAAGCATGTCCTAATGCTACCCTGACATGGATTAGTAATTTTCCTACACAACATTTTCACAAACAGCAGGTAATTGTACGGCATTTATAGTAATTATGTTGTTACTATGTTATACAAATGTTATCGTTAATAGCATCGGAAGTTAGTCCTAACTGCTGGCAAATGTGTCGTTTTTGTACGATTTGTTCACTGATACGTCCACAGCGGCCAATCTCTGTGATGATCAGTCAATTATGCAGGGTATAATTATTATATTGCACAATTAATAGTGTTGATAATCTTTACTCTTCTTATCTTTCGGAGTGTAGTTGCAAGTAAAAGATCGTTTTTATTTAGCTCTGAAATAAATTGAATTATTTAATAAAAATCAATTACATATTCCACCAAAAATATGTGTTGCTAAATTGTTTAACTCAATACCTTCCGTGGGGTGTTGTTTTTTTATTTGTATACACATCATAAAGTTTAATTCCTACTTTGAATAGTGCATCTTGTGCTTAGCAATGGAAGCCATATTGGAGTCCCAGACGCAGCTGCAGACCCTTTTCCTGCAAAGAATGGACGCGTTTCAGGCTGAATTGCTCAAAGCACCAAAACCTGCAAATGTTGAAGCTCTGAATGCAGATTTTTCATCTTTTCGAGCTTTTATTATGACTGCACTGAAATCACTACAAGATCAAATCAATCTTCTCGCTCGCGATGCTGATAAGCGGGAAATGCGGGCTCGTCGTAAGATTTTACTTATCCATGGCTTGCCTGAGGTGAAGAATGAGGATACTGCGGATTCTATAGTGAAGGTGGTAAGGGAGCAGTTGAAGATTAGTGATTTTTCCTCTGTGGATATCAGTCGTTGTCACAGAATGGGCCCTTTATCTGCTCCAGATAAACCCAGACCAGTTCTTTTCAAGGTCAGGGATTTATCTCTGCGAAACAAAATTTGGTTTTCCAAGAGTGCACTTAAAGGCTCCACTTTCCCTATGTCTGAATTTCTAACGAAGACTCGTCACGATGCTTTTATGGCTGCTCGACAGCGGTACGGCATCACGAAGTGTTGGACGAGAGACGGCCTTGTTTTTGTACTAGGGCTTGATGGTTCCCGTCATCGTGTTAGCAGTATCGCTGAGCTCGACAAGCTTGAGGTTCCGGTGCCGCCTAAACCAGCAGCAGCCAAAGAAGTGGTGGTTGGGCCTAAAACTAGACGAGCAGCAGCTGGGAGCAAAAAATTAGACGTGTCGCAAGTTATTTTTTCTTTTTCTGTATACTTAATTTTATTTTAAATTTTTGTACTTTTTTTTTTGTTTACATTATTGTTCTTTTTGTCCTATATATTTATTTAGGCAGAAATAACTTAAAGGTAGTACTTTGATTAGTTTCCTCTAATCTGTGCCTTTATTAATCATTTTTGCGTTCACTCAGGAAGTCACTAATTTATTGGTTGTGTTTGTTTATTTTCAATCAAATTGTTTTGTTAGGCACAGATGTGGTACAGACAGACTTCCTAGTCAGTATTAATGTCATGTCAAAATTGTCAATGTCATAGACTATAATAACATTCTACTTCATGTCCATAGTGTTATACGTTAATAACGTTATTATTATAATTTTACCACTTCACGTCCATACAGTTATAAGATGATACCGTTATTTGTGAACGTTATTATATTTTTTTTTTGTTTTGTTGCTTTAATTTTTTTTATTATTATGTTGTTTCTGCCAATACATTAGATTCCTATTCGGTATTGTAATATTCTTAGATTTATGTGTTGTAGTTTTGTTATGTTACTCTTGTATGCAACCGGCAGGTTGTAATAATATAAAATAAAAAAATAAAAAAATGTGGTATGTTAAGAGAGATGAAGAACTCGGGCGTCAGGGCAATATCCGAAAGAATAAAGAAAAAAAAATAATTACCTGGATAACATCTGCGTTTCGCATAGGCTTCTAATTATAAGGGCTGGTAAGCAAAAGGCCTAAATAAGTTAGATCTTAATTTATCGTCTCTTGAGGATTACAATTTGGTAGTTAAATTTAGACCGATCTCCTAATGTTAATTACAAGATTTTTAATATGTTCAATGGTACAAAAATAAGGTAGAGAAATTAAATTTGGGTACCTCAATACATAGTTAGAAGGTTATGAGAAAGATATGTGTCCATGTCCTGTGTGATTCCATGCCCATATCCAGTACATCGTGGTCGGAATGGAAAATCGCATCCACGGCGGAGCCGGCGAAATCCCCACAGGAGTTTCTCACGAAAAAAAGGATTCCATCACTCGCCGAGTAGACGGAAATCCCAATCAACGCATTAGAGCGTGATGTAAAAGAAAACTTGTAGTTCAAAAGAACAGAAAGCTACAAGAAAAAGTCCATATAAAAAAACCGCGTTTATCGCTGTAACAAAAGAAATTTTCCATCACTCTAAAATTCAAACCAAATATCAAAATACAATGTCTCCAAAAGCGAGAACACTTACCGGCTTTATTTTTCAATCCTCCATTTTAAAAATAGTGAGAATCAAATATGATTCCTTTTGATAGAAACTTTAGTCGCCAAGCGACATGTTCACTCCTTCCAAGTCCGAAGAAAGTGACGTCTAATTCAATGACAGATCGAAACAAAATGTCCGCTGTTACTAATGTCAAACGGGAAGCTATTTCCGATGACATAGACAAAAAATGTTGCTAGTGACGGATAAAATATTACCTATTTAAGACCCAAAAATCTAAAGTGTGCTAAAATTTAAGAGAACTATGTAACACGTTACAGTTCATCCCTCCCCAAAAAATTAAAAGAAAGGAACTTTCTTTTAAGCCAGAAGACCAGCGAAAACCAAAATCTAACCAAAAGATTTCAATTAAAACAAACCCAAAATCCAAAACCTGAAACCAAATCCGAAATTGAAAACTAAAAGTTTCACAAACCCAAACAAAACAATTAAATTCAAACGAATTTAAACCATCACCAAAAGAAGTTAATTCCAAATGGAACTACAATAAAAATTAAAGAAAACTCAAAACAATTAATGTAAAAGAAACAAAAAAGTAGAGACCATATACATAAGATCTGTTAATGTTGGAGTGAAAAAATCTAGCATGAAGTTGAAGTATACTTATAATATCCAAATTGACCCAAGTTGTTTTTTAAAGAAAATTAAGTTCGATTTTTATATAATGATAAGAAGTTTCCTACATACATCCCTTTCAAGTGCGGTTTTTCTTAACATACTTCAAATCTCATACTTCCACAAACATAACCGCGGCTTCTATCAAAATAAAAAAGTCAAAAAGCCTAATAGTTTAATAACCAAAAATAGAAAATTTAATATTTAATAATATCCTTGACATGATAACGCCCAGAAGTACCTTTACTTAAATCTTTCAAAATGTAAATGTTATCAGAAACTTTTTCAATTATTTCACATTTAATAAACTTACGCCCGGTTTCCGAAAGGATGATCAACGCAAAAATCAACTAACAAGATGTCAAATCTCCTGTCAAGCGTATTTTGGGTTGCAGAAAGCATGGTCAACTATTTTAATTTGAACATCCTGTCAGTTGACACGGCTGTTAAATTTTGCTTCAGAAAGTTCATGTCAAAGCCAATTTGGGTTTCTGAAAGGCTAATTAAGCCATGATCATAGATTATTCTCTTGTCAAATACAATGTCAACTAATCGGTGATGGTCGACAAATTAAGTATTAAATTATACTATTTGTTTTGGATAATCTACCAGTTTATGACAGATAATGTAATTATTAGGTACTAGCAGTAGCCCGCGGCTTCGCCCGCGTTTACTTTGTTACTCAAACGTGTTTTGAATAATGGTTAGAGGTTTTTTAAAATATCGTTTACACTAATGTTGTCTTTTATTTACGCGAATCATATAATCAATGATTGCGAAATGCGAAATCATAGTTTGATTTCAATGTGTAGCATTCGCGTTAGTTAAAACGTTCGTAATAAATTGTTACTTACTAATCTATCGTCCATGTATTTGTGAATTTCCATTAATCCTTTAAGCATTGATAATCTTTTTGATGTCATGCATTCCCAGTTTTCAAGGACAACATTTACCGTTTCTGTATTTTGAAGCCAGCTTCATAATAAATTATAAGCTTATTGTGTTTTACTTACGCGAATATTTCACATTGAAATCAAACGAATTTTTACGGATTTAATCGCGGTTTATTTTAGCTTTTTACTATCCCGACGTTTCGAATGCTTTGCAGCACCCATGGTCACGGAAGAACTAAGATGTTGAACGTCCGTATGTCACAATTATGCCGGTGTACCCTCAGGTCTTCTTAGTTATTATTGTTGGTCCGATCTTCGGACGATCGATTTCAATATTTTCACACTTTTATTAACCCTGATCTAATCAAGTATGTAGCCTGTATTTTTGCGTAAGCTATCATAGCTCCAATTTCTTAAATATTTACGTCTTTATTTAAAAATATACTGTACTTATTTTGCAATTCCATTAAAAAACATATGAGGGTATTGTGGAAACCATTTGGTAACCCCGTTGGTAGATGCCCTTAGCGGTTGATTTTCGAAAAATGTTGGAAATAAGTTTATTCAACAGTTTTGTTTAGTTCATTCTCTAACTTTCGTTACCATAGTTGCATTAAAGCATTAGATGGAGATCTTTCTTCACGCAAACTTTGCAACCTCATAAAATGACCTTAGGGATTGTTTTTTGAAGAATGCCTGAAAAAAGTTTCTTAGATTATTGTGTGCAATGCATAAAATAAGTCGTGACTGTAGACAAAAAAAAATATTTTTTGGACCCAATTAGACCCTTTTAGGGGTTAATTTTCAAAATAATTAAATTGCTTTAACTTGTTCAATTTATTCACAAAGTTTCATCAGTGCAGCATGATTTTCTTTTCGCGCTTGATTCTCAAAAACCATGCTAAAACACCTTCAAGGGTTGATTTAACAAAATAATGTGACACACGTGTTTTTTTATCAGTACACTGATAAAGTTTCGTGTCCATGCGATGATTTCTTTTTTCCATGGTAACTTTGATACCCCATTTGGCCCACTTAGGGGTTGAATTTTGAATAATGGTGAAAATAAGTTTGTTAAATTGTTTTTTTGAGTTTATGTACCGAGTTTCGTTACTCTAGCTGCATTATAACATTCAATGGAAATCGTTTTACGTGTAAACTTTCCAACCCCATTATATGACCTTAGGGGTTGTTTTTTGTTAAATGCCGGAAATGGGTTTCTTAGATTCTTGTGTGCAATACATAAATTAAGTCTTATGGCTGTAGGTTTAAAATCATTTTTGGACCCACAATGGACACTTTAAGAGTTGATTTAAAAAAAAAAGATTATATATACAATCATTGCTTTAGTTTGATAAATGTATTCACAAAGTTTCATCAATGCAGCATGATATTTTTTTTTCCGCGTTTCATACTCAAAAACCATGCTAACACCCCTTTACGGGTTGAATTTGAAAAAGATGTGATACACGTGTTTCTTAATTTTTTTGGTTTAGTTCTTTGACTAAATTTCATATCCGTGTGATGAAAATTTTTTTTTCCATACTAACTTTGGGAGCCCATTTGACCCACTTAGGGGTTGATTTTACAAAAATGCTCAAAATACGTTTGTTTAATTGTTGTGTTGAGTTTATTTACTAAGTTTAGTTACTCTAGCTGCATCATAGCATGAAATGGAAATTCTTCTTTGTGCAAACTTTGCAACCCCTTGATATGATCTTAGGGGTTATTTTTCGAAAAATGCCGGAAATAGGTTTCTTAGATTCTTGTGTAGAACATATAAAATAAGTCTTATGACTGTAGGTCGAAAAACATTTTTTGGACCCCAATTGGACCCATTTCGGAGTTGATTCTCAACACATGATTATTTACACATAGATTGCTATAATTTGATAAATATATTCGCAAAGTTTCATCAATGCAGTAAGTATGTTTTTTTTTTTACATTGTATACTCAAAAACCATGTTAAAACCCCTTTAAGGGCCGATTTTCAAAAAGTTGTAATATACGTGTTTCTTTATTTCTTTTGTTCAGTACTGTTACAAAGTTTCATTTCCGTGTGACGAAAAAAATTTTTTTTTCATACAAACTTTGTGAGCCCACTTGACCCACTTAGGGGTTGATTTTACAAAAATGCTCAAAATTAGTTTTTTCAATTAATATGTTGAGTTTATTTACCGAGTTTCATCTCTAGCTGCATCATATGATGAAATGGAAATCCTTCTTTGTCCAAACTTTGAAACCCCATTAAATGACCTTAGGGGTAGTTTTTCGAAAAATGCCAGAAATAGGTTTCTTAGATTCGTGTGTGCAATATATAAACTAAGTTTTATGGCTGTAGGTCGAGAAACAGTTTTTGGACCCCAATTGGACCCCTTTAGGATTTGATTTTCAAAAAATGATTATTTGCACTTGGATTGCTATAATTTGATTAATATATTCGCAAAGTTTCAGCAATGCAGTATGAATTTTTTTTTCCGCGTTGCATACTAAAAAACGATGCTAAAATCCCTATAAGGGTCGATTTTCAAAAAGTGTGATATACGTGTTTCTTTATTTCTTTTGTTTAGGACACTGACAAAGTTTCATGTCCGTGTGACGAAAAAAATATTTTTTTCCATACAAACTTTGGGAGCCCATTTGACCCCCTTAGGTATAGAATTTCAAAAAATCCGTTCTTATTGTTCACCTAGACTATTTGAATAATGTTGGTTCCAAATTTCAAGATTGTACGTTATATGGTTTTTGCTGTATCGTGATTCCTAGAAAACACCCTGCTCTTTTATTAATATAGATAGATAAAAGGTCCTCTGCAACAAAAATACCAAGATTGTATTAACAATTGCTACTTTTGAAATTTACGATAGTGAAATGCGCACTCCACATCCGCGCGGGATGAAAGCCCACGAAATAAGAGTGTGGAGCCGCTTGACAATCAAAAATATTTAGTCTATGGGGTACCCCAGGTGCTTTTTCTTCGAATCGTGACACAAGGTGAAGGACAAAAAATACTCTGTTTCTTTCTATCACATGTAACCTTTATAAATGCATTCTTTTCTTGTGCGAATGTGAAAGAAAGTGTCCATCCCTCCTGTAGATCCTCCATCTATGGTTACAGATTATAATATCTTTGAATTGAATGAGCTATTGAATGAAATATTGAACTAAATAGGCAATGTAGCCATACATAAATAATATTCTTCATGTCAAATTAAAATGATCATAGATTAGTAAATTTTTCTCTAATTAACGTTTCAGAAACCCGAATTGATTTGAACAAGCTGTCAAGTTAACAGTCATGTTAGTTGAATATCCATTTGAATAGCCTTTCAGAAACCGGGCGTTAGGTGCCAGAATCAGGATAGTGTTGGGACTAATGTTATTGGTGTGTATATTTTTATTATACAATATTTTTATCATTATCAATCAGACGAAAGACGTACTGCTGAACAAAGACCTCCCCCTAAGAAGGAAAGGATTTTTTAACCTACGGGTTAGTAGGATGTCTTGAGGATCGCAGTATACCTAGTGTTAATCCAATAGTTGAGTTGAACAGAAAACACTCACGTGTTTTCTCTAAACTTTTGACTTTTTATATGATGTACTAGCTGACCCGCGCAGCTCCGTCCGCGCTTTTATTACATTTTGTCAGAGCGCCTACAAAGCCTTCAATAGCAACATATGTTAATTAGCTTAATGATGCTAAGCGTCAATTTTTTTGTTAATATTCTCTTGGCACTCGTCCGTAGAACCGAATACACGTATTATTTCAATTTAACTAGTTTTTCAATTCTGGATACACCTTGGAGTCCCTACATGGTCCATACGACCAGGATTCATAAGAAATAATAAGTATAAACGTCGATCAGCACTAAATCGAAGGAATTATAAAATTTTCGCAAGATTCAAAGTTCACGAAGTGATTGAAGAAAGTGGCTTGGACATTAAAGTGAATATTAAAGTTATTAAAATAATAACCCAACACTCTAGAGGTAGTATCTATATTAGTTAAATTACAAATAAGGTCAGTATACATTAATTATCATTGTATTAAAAATTGCTTTGTCATTCTGCAAGTTGACGGTTGGTTAATCGTAAAGTGTAATGTAATATTTTATTGTTTAAATTTTACCTTTACATTCATAGTTAATTAATATATTAATTAATTGTTGTATTCAATCAACGTTAATTAACTAAATTTGTTAAATTTCCGTCCTTGCATATTTTATATAAGACAATTCAGCATATGAATATCAGTAGGTAATTACTAAAAGTTTATGTGTACTGTATTAAATTAATCAACCTTATTAACGTATTATCAGTAGTATTACTGTATTCTTGTGTATTTTTAAACCAAAGATCTCGTTATTAAATCTTAAAGGTAGTAATTTATATTGTTATTAAATTCCAGGATTTAACAAACGTCTCCTACAATGTCTACCAAATGTGATAAGGTGGAAATGGAAGTGGCGAAAGAAGTAGCAGACCTAACTAAGAAACGCAGTAGTTATAAAAGTCGTATTACTATTTTTTGTAATTATTTGAAATCGCTAGATGTTTCATCTATAACACCGAAGGATATTAGCGAATTAGAGTTACGTATTAGTAAGATTGAGTCATTGTATGCTCAGTGTGACGAGACGCAAACGCGATTAGAATGTATTTCGGATGATTTGGAAATTCAAATGGCAGAGCGGGAAGAGTTTGAATCTAGATACTATAAGGTTGTCTGTCAAGCGCAGGAGATAGTATCGAACAACAGGAAACCTCCAGTGCCTAGCGAATGCAGTTCTCGTAGTGGTAATAATAAGCCCGTCAAATTGCCTACTATTCAACTCCCCAAGTTCAGTGGATCTTATGGATAACTGGCTTGAATTTCGTGACACCTTTGATAGCCTGATACACTCTAATGACGACATAGACGTTATTAATAAATATTATTACCTGAGAGCTTCTTTGGAAGGGTCAGCTGCTGTGGTTATTCACTCCATTCAGTTCTCTGCGATTAACTATAATATAGCTTGGAGACTGTTGTGTGACCGCTATGATAATAAACGGCTTCTGATACAAAATCACGTTTCTGCATTATTTAATGTAGATGCAGTCACACGAGAGTCTTCCGCCAATTTAAAGCATCTAATGGACCAGTTTAATAAAAATCTTCGTGCACTGGAATCCTTAGGTGAGCCTACTCAACACTGGGATACTCTCCTCATTCACATTATTTCATATCAATTAGACAGTAAATCGTTTCGTGAATGGGAGGAGTACAAAGGTCGTTTGGATAAGGAACAACCAGTAGAACTACAACATTTTATTGCATTTATTAAAACTCGCACAGACCTCATAGAAACTATAGAATTATCACGTAATACACAGCAGCATATAAATAATCAAAACACTAAAGTCACAAAGCACAAAACTTTGGTTTCTACGGATATCGGTTTAACATGTAACAACACTTTATCGAGTGCTAGTGCACCAAACTTATGTCCCAAATGCAGTGGCGATCACAAGCTAAATTATTGTCCACAGTTTTTAGCGTTAAGCAACGAAGCACGACTTCAATTATTGCCCAGTTTTAAGATTTGTTTTAACTGTTTTCGTCGTGGGCATTACGCTAATCAATGCAAAAAATCTGGTTGCAAGTTATGCAAGCGACGGCACAATACCCTGGTTCATGTGGGAGATAACAGCAAGACAAAACCGGTTGTGCATAGCGGGTGTGTGGATAGCGATATATATCACGACCACCACTGTTGATGTGAATCCGAACTTAACACTATCGGCGAGCGTCGCGACCTCGAGTCCCCAAGGACACGGTCATCGCGTTGACGTTCTGTTATCGACTGTTCTCATTAAGCTATACGATTCACATAATCGCGAGCATATAGCACGCGCCATTCTCGACAGCGGTAGCACCTCCTGTCTTATGACGGAAAAAATGTATCGTCAGTTAAATCTGCCCCATAGCCGTATTAGTAAATCCATACTCGGAATAAATAGTGTGCAGTCGTGGATTAATAAAATGTGTGCAGTGCAAATGAAATCGTTAGACGATACTTTTGCGACTAATTTAAAATGTTTTGTATTGCCGTCGATTACAGATAAGGTGCCCAGTCATTCTATTAACATATCTAATCTCAATATACCTGTAGATGTGCGTTTAAGTGATCCGAATTTTTATGTATGTGCAAACGTCGATCTCGTCATTGGCGCGGACGTTTATTGGGATATTTTAGGCTCACAAAGAATTAATTTAGGTATTGGTAAGCCTATATTGCATGAAACTAGGCTTGGATGGATAGTTTCCGGCCCGATAGTTAGAAACCAGTCGCCCATTTTGTTAAGTCCTGTCCAATGTAACTTAGGTAATAATTTGACAGTCGCTGATGGGTTCGAAACCCAGATTAAGAACCAGCTTGCACGCTTCTGGAGTTTAGAAGAAGTAAATGCTACTTCTAGTTATTCTACGGAACATAGGTTATGTGAGGAGCATTTTAAAAATAATGCTACACGATTAGAAAACAGCCGCTTCTGCGTTAGAATTCCACTGAAAGATGATCCGAATCTTCTCGGTAATTCTTTAAATCGAGCTAAACAGTGTTTTTTCTCTTTGGAACGCAGGCTCATAGGTCAACCTAATCTATACAAAATGTACCGCGAATTTATGTCTGAATACCAGACGCTAGGGCATATGACCGAATGTAAGCTCACTCCAGAACGTAACCCACATTTTATTCCTCACCATGGTGTGACCAAAGTATGACAACAAAATTAAGGGTTGTGTATAACGCTAGTAGCCCTACGTCCACTGGTATCACATTAAATAATATTCAGATGGTGGGGCCAACCGTGCAGGATGATCTTCTATCTATACTTTTAAGATTTAGGCAACACAAGTACATCATAATGGCTGATGTTGAAAAAATGTATAGGCAGATAGAAGTTCATTCTGATGATAGATATTTACAGCAGATAGTATGGCGTGATAACTCAAAGGAGTCGCTAAAGGCGTTTCAATTGAATACGGTGACCTATGGTACCGCAAGTGCTCCCTTTCTGGCGACTAGATGTATTAAGCAGTTGGGCCTAGAATGCAATGACAAGACGGTTTCCGAAATTATTATACACGACTTTTATGTCGACGATCTATTGAGTGGTGGCGATGATCTAAACGAAATTAAGGACGTACGTAAGAAATTGACATCAGTTCTCGCTTCTGCTCAAATGCCACTCCGAAAATGGAAGTCTAATTAGCCTCAGTTAGTCTCAGAGTCCACCGAGTCCAACCTCAGTTTAAATATAGGTGACAATGAGCCTAGCAAGACGTTAGGCTTGAGTTGGCAAACTAAGTCAGATGAACTGAGTTTTCCCATTGGTCAATCAATTTCTAAAGTAAACACAAAACGTAGTATGTTGTCTATTATTTCTCAGATCTTTGACCCTTTAGGCCTCGTTTCACCGGTCGTAATTAATATGAAAATGATACTACAAAGATTATGGTTATTTAAATTATCCTGGGATGAGCCATTACCGTCAGACATAGAGGAAATTTGGAATAACATAGTAAGGAATTTACACCTTCTTAACAACGTTCGCGTTCCTCGTCGTGTAGTTATTGATTCACATGAACGGATCGAATTTCACGTATTTTCTTATGCATCAGAAAAAGCATATGGTGCCTGCTTATATGTTCGTAGCATCAATGCGGATGGCACAATTCTGGTCAGATTATTGACATCTAAGAGTCGAGTGGCTCCTATCAAGGCTACAACTATTCCCAGGTTGGAGCTCTGCGGTGCTTTAGTAGGTGCTCGGTTATTTAAGAAAGTCATAAGTTCGTTACGACTTAAGGCTGCTTGCGTTGTATTTTGGACTGACTCCACAATCTTATTAGGTTGGTTAAAGATGTTGCCGTCTAAATTACAAACATTCGTTCGTAACAGAGTAGGTGAAATTTTAGATATAACAGGCGATTCTGTTTGGCGACATGTGCCCACGGAACAAAATCCAGCGGATTACATTTCGCGTGGCACAGGCGTCGAGGCTATCCAGTCTCTCGACATGTGGTGGTCAGGGCCTAGTTTTTTGAAGACACCTAGCAGTAATTGGCCTTCTAAGTTAGTCAGTACCGAATTGCTGCCAGAAACGCGTACCGAGTTATCGTGTGTTGCTCAAACAAACGATTTTCCTAATGCTAATAGTTTTATTAATTTTAATAATTTTTCTAATTTTAATCGGCTTAACCGTGCAGTAGCTTATATGCTACGTTTTATTCAAGCTTGTAAGCGGCACCCAATTAAAACTAATTTTATTTCCGCGGATGAATTGAATGACGCATTAAATGTCATCATTCGCACTTCTCAAATGGAGTCTTTTATTGAGTACGATTGTTTAATTAAAAATAAATGTCTGCCAAAGAAAAGTAATTTAAAATTTAATATATTTTTAGATAAGTTTAATATCATGAGGGTTGGTGGTCGTCTTGATAATTCGACCTTTTCTTATGATAAGAAACACCCCATTCTATTACAGTCCACACATCGTTTCACAAAATTACTTTTTGAATTTGAACACGCAAGACATGCATGCTGGACCTCAATTGTTGTTGGCATCAATAAGAGAGGTTTATTGGCCGATAGGTGGCCGTAACTTGGCAAGAGCTTGTTATCGTCGCTGCATTAGGTGCTCACGAATGAAGGGAAAGGTCATAGCTCCCCTAATGGGTAACTTGCCACAGCAGCGTCTCTCACCTGGCGGCTATCCTTTTGAAACCGTAGGTGTAGATTACGCAGGCCCTATCGCTGCCGTTAGCCGTCAAGGACGGGGTTGTCGTGTTGTCAAAGTGTACATTGCGTTATTTATTTGTTTTAATACTAAAGCGATACACTTAGAGTTAGTAGGTGATTTGACGAGTAACAGTTATTTATTAGCCTTACGTCGGTTGGTAGCTCGTCGTGGTAAGCCCACACACATTTACTCGGACAATGGGACAACATTTGTTGGAGCATACAATGAACTTGCTAAATTCTTAAAGAATAACTCTGAGTCCTTATCTAGTGACATTTCAAATGAAGGAATAAACTTCCATTTCATTCCTGCTTATTCACCACACTTTGGTGGCATCTGGGAGGCGGGTGTAAAATCCACAAAATTTCATTTACAAAGAGTGCTGGCAAATTGTCATTTAAGCTATGAGCAACTTAACTCAACCTTAGCGCAAATTGAGGCAATTTTAAATTCTCGGCCACTTACACCCTTGTCATCGCACCCAGTAGATATGACGCCTTTGACCCCTGGACATTTTTTAATTGGACGTCCCCTTACCATACCATAAACTGGATCATCTCAGTCGGTTCCATCGGATCGAGCAGCTTCGGCAGCATTTTTGGACGAGGTGGAGCAAAGGACCAAATGGCAAACTCCTAATAACCCCTTGAAGATCGGCGCACTTGTTTTACTGAAGGAAGATCACGTGCCGCCTCTTAAGTGGAGATTAGGTCGCATTGTAGCACTTTATCCCGGTTCAGACCAGATTGCTCGTGTGGCGGACATCAAGACCTCTACTGGAGTCGTTCGGCGATCTTTTAGCAAGATCTGTCAACTTCCTATGAATGACGTCGAATAATTGGTTGGAAGACAAGCTTCCAACGCCCCGGGGCATGTCAGAGGGGCTTTGTAGGCGTACAAAGCCTTCAATAGCAACATATGTTAATTAGCTTAATGATGCTAAGCGTCAATTTTTTTGTTAATATTGTCTTGGCACTCGTCCGTAGAACCGAATACACGTATTATTTCAATTTAACTAGTTTTTCAATTCTGGATACACCTTGGAGTCCCTACACATTTAGCTCCCCTATTCTCCCTCCTCCCTTGATTAATCTCTCTCCATCTCTCTCTCTGTCTTATAAGAAAAATCTAATTTTATGCTCTTACTCTCCTCTCTCTCTTTCCCCCTCCCGCTTCGGCCCCGTCACACTCATCTTTGGACGTATTAAAGTAATTTTACTATTCATGTAAAACCTCAGATAGCAAAAAAAAAAACCGCAAAACTAAGTTTGTTTGTCGAGGTTTTTTTAGGATTACTAAAGAACTGTACTACTTAGAAAGATCATTTTATTTTTCCTGTAAAATATAGATAGACATGCATTACCCATAATTATTTCAGATTTTTCCCTCCACAAACTTCAGAGATAAGGGGGGGGGGACGGTATTTTTTTGACATTTTTGATTATCAGCCAAAAACTACGTCATATAAGCCAAAATAAAAATCTGTTTCGAGATGTGCAAATGAAGCCCATTTAAATGATACCCCACTCGATATAGTAGTCTCACTTTAAAATTTTGATGACCCATTTCGACCCCCATTATAAAAACATTTTACTATGCTAAATTTTCAATACTACTATACTATTTGTTTTTTATCATATAATGTAAGTATATCATAACAATTTATGATTTTTAATTTCATTAATATTGTGCATTTACGTCATTGTTCATTTATATTTCATGATTTTTCAATTTATTTTCGTGAAACAATGACCTAACTGTAAGCGCTCTGCATTTTGTAAAGTCGCAAAAATTAAATACATGGTACTAAAATAATAATAATTTAATAAAATTCCATGAGTACTCGAAGAAAACCGCACCGACGGTGCGCCCGGTGCTGAAAACACACTGAAGGACAAAAAATCATATGCTCTGTTTCTTTCTATCACATAATGCATTCTTTTTTGCGCGAATGAGAATGAAAGTACCAGCTCTCTATTGGTTTCTTTCTCTAAGATTGAAGAGCTCACCTCACAGAGTACTTTGTAAGTATATAACTAGATAAGAGCTATGCTCAAGGAGGTTAGAAAGATTCTTGGCTATGCTCTTGTCTGTGAAGCAATCAGGTGTTAATGAATATAATTTAAAATAGGTAAATTAAATAAAACCACTAACTAATAATGATATTTTTCAACACGTACGCATTGTACAATACGCGTACATCAGTTTTTATCAAAAAACAGTCAGATTTAGCCTTTCTGAATGCCTGTACAACGTGGCTCTGCTGCAGAGTACGCTCCCCAGCAGAGCCACAAACAACGTCCATTATTTCGTAAACTAGCATACGTACATAGGTAATCGGTATACTTACATTATGTACGTTCAACGTACATCATTTTAAGATATAATTGATTGGTATTTAATGTGGCGGCTCTGCAGAGTATGACACGACTATTCCACGTTTTGGCGCGAATACGCTCATTGACAGCGGTGATGTCATTTCTTTGATTTGACGTACCAGTTAGTTTTTCATGGCGATTGGCGAGTGAATAAAGAAACTACCACTGAATATTAATATGTTGTCATTACACTTTTGACGACTAATATAATCAGAATGATAAAATGATACCTTAGAGTTATCAGTTCAGAGAAAATTAATATTATCCATAAACAGAATATGTTGCACCAGTCATGTAGTTGGTTTAGTGGTAGGACACCCTGTGGGCTGCTACCTACTATATCGTTGGTTACATTCCCGCCTTGTGTCTGCGTATTATTTATCAATGTATTTACAAGAAAATACTATAAGTATCTGTTTCAGTTGTATGTCACCTTATTCCAGGCTCTGCCTAGTTTAGTATCAGATTACCGTGTGTGGATTGTCCCAGGATATTAATATACCTACTTAGTATTTACTTCTATTTTGTAAATAGTTATGCATATATTTTTTATCTTAAAATAAATAAAAAATAAATCTTAAAAATTATTATTATTAAATAAATCCCGCTATAATTAAACCTTTCTTCATTTTATAAAAAATATTCAATGTTTACACAGATTTTCTCTTGAAAATTGATTGGCATGGCCGTCTAGTAGAAGTACGACGTCACGTGCGATTGGTGGTGTTTCAAATTCAACATTTTACGTAACTTAAAGTTAAAATATTTCGTAAAAAAAATTTTAGAAAACATCTTTTAGCAATGCTCTTTTTAGAACTATTTAGTATATAAAATTATAATCATAATTTATGATTTTATTTTTTATGCAAGTTCCCACTGTTAAATCGGATAGACATTAACATTTTTATAACGATTTAAGTATCTATATATGAAGATGGATTATTATATCTTCGTAAACTTCTCGTGGTACATATAACAGGACAAACGTTGATGTCTGGAATATAGAAATGCCATCATTATATATATTCGACATAGAAAAATGAATCCCCGAAGAAAGTCGCTGCAGCTTTGCTTAAATTAAATGTGTAGGAATAATTACCCTGAAAAATAAATAAAGATGGTTATTAATAAAAACCATTAAGATATAATATACTAAAGTACATAAAAACTATCAAAATATAACTACCTATACTGCAGATCGAATATATCAAATGAAATGGTTAACACTAATTTTAGTCGATAAATGAGTTTTTAATACGAACGCATACAAAACTTCTTGACCGAAAAAATTATGTTAGCCACCAGACAGAGTAATAGTGATAGTTCTAAATATTATTTTTAAATATCCTCTAAAATCTGAAATACAACATTTTTTGTTTGGTGATTAAACTGCTTGCGAGGTCCTTACTTCGGCGAACAGGTTGAGCAAAGTGTTAATAGTAATTTATTATTTTACCTGAAGACTGAAAATGAGACTGGCTAAAACTAAATGGCCACATTACTTTTTTCACAATACAGTTCCGGCTTTTCAACTGTTTCCGTACATTCTCGCCAATCATAACATGCTGACAAGGGTTAACTATAGTGTAACTAGTAATTAACTTCTTGACATCGTTTTTGACAGAATAACCAGCAATTTTTATCTGAAATAAAGTTCTTTTTAGGGTACCATACCTTTTTTTCGCGGGGAAACCTTCAAAAGATCCCGGGGAGCTGTGGGCCTCGACCATTAAAACCCCGCGGCTGTCTCATCGGCACATGAGTGGACCCCAGGGCTCTCCGATGGGATCTGGTCCAGAGGCCCCTCAGTGCCCGCCGCCGGGGGGCGCATTGTAGTCCCCCGGGAACCTGTCACGGTGCTCACTGGGACAGGGGCGCAACCCCACCGCCGTCCTCCTCGGAGTCGCCGCCGTACTCAATGGACGTCCTAGGGCCCACGCCCTGAACAACCAGCGACTCCGAAGCAGGATTCCATACCTTGGAGGTAAAAGGAACCCTAATAATAAATAATAAATAACGTCTGTCCGTCTGTCTGACACACTTATATATTTCAGGAATCACTGATGCTATAGATTTGAAACTTGGAATCTCATTGCCAATAAAAAAAGTTCTTTAGAGGTCGACATGAGTCATCAGCAGCAGCTGAAACATGTCTACTGCTGAATAAAAGTCTTCCCCCTCAGGAGGGAGGGGTTGCTATAATCCCCAGTCTTGGCAGAGCACTTATTGGAGATCGCAGTATAGGTGGTAGACTGGTAGATAATCCAATAGAAAGACTTTTATAATAATTTCTGATATTTACACATTGAAATGATACTAAGTTTACGGATTACAGAGTTTTATTTTATTTTTGTCATGTAGTTTTCGACTTATGACTATAAATATTAAGAAAAACCGTTTCTCCATAGTGTATCGTTTTACGGCTTTTACTTTAAGTATTTCAAATTATTTTTAAAACAGGGTTTGGTCTTGTTACTATTAGATTATAGTATCAGCGACAGTGTGTCCTGCCGTTCGGAAGATAAAACAAGAGAGAAAAAAAAATACAAGGAAAATACAACAAACTGAAAATCCAAAGGGATAGTAGTCGGACCAGTTTCCCCAGCAGCACCCGCGCCCTCATTGACTTTAGTAGCAGAAATCACAGTGGCTCACATTTAAGTTCTGCCTCGTCAGGCAAGACACAAAGCAGTTTAACATACTATTCAAGTAATCAATTTAATACCTATACAGTAAAGGAAAAAAATATAGCAATACTTAATCTACCAGGTTTAGTATATTGCCATCGGAATGTAGACAGATGGTAATTCTATTAACTGCGCCAAAATATCGGAAACACAAAAACAATAGTCCTGGTTTTTAAAATACTTATAAATTAAATGTATTATAACTTCTTCGTAAACTTTTCATGGTACATGTAACAGAAGATAAGTCGCTTTTTGCAATAAGTAAGCGCCATCATTAAATATTCGCCGTAGAAAAATGATTCTCCAAAGAATATCTTCGCAGCTTTGCTTAAGTTATATGTGTGGGTGTAATTGCCCTGAAAATAAGTGATTCTGGTTACTAAGCCTCTTGAAGAAAATCATAATAATATTTTTAAAATCTATTTTTATGTAAAGAAACATTGAAAAGTTCTTCCATATTTAAAAATCAACATAAGATATACCTAACAGTACCATGTCATCAAATATTAAATGAACTTGGTCCTTCGATCCGGATTTTCGATTTTGACTAGTACCTAATTCAGTAAGTGTAGTTTGTGAAATTCAATTCTGTTCCATTACAATTGTTCCAGAGTTTGGTTTTACAAAATATTTTAAGTGCGCGGAAAAGTATTCTTGAAAGGCTTAATAATAATTATTCGCCGGGTATAAGTGGACAATCTTATTGATTGATCAATCTTTCTACTATGTCATGCGCCAAGCTCCTGTTTTTAATTACCAAATTGACCAGTACTTTTCGATTTTTATGATCGTAGTATGGAAATGATCCCGGTACTTGGTTTAGTATGGAAATTATAATGTTTGATCATTATCAACATTACCTTTTTCACGACACAATTTCGACCGTTCAGCTGTTTCCGTATAGTCTCGGCAATCATAAAATGCTGACAAGGGTTTACTATAGTGTAACTGGTTATCAATTTCTTGACATTATTTTTGACAGTGTAACCAATAATGTTAACCTGAAAGAAAGTTATTTTGGCTTTTAGGTTACGATTATACCCGATATTCTATTCTATGACTGCTGCTCGAGATAACTCGTGCGCCGATGCTGCAGCATCGGCACACGAGTGGTCGGTCGGTGCTAGGGGGCAGCACTAACCAGTGCTGCCCCCTTAACTTACAACTTAACTTAACTTAAACTAACTATCCCTTTGGCCGTTTAGTTTGTTTTATTTTCGTCGCATGATTTTTCCTCGTATCTCTTGCTTTATCTTTCGAACGGCAGGACACAATATCGCTGATGCTGATTTAATTGTAACAAGACAAACTGTTTAAAAAAAGTGAAAAAATAACAAGCCCGCTGAGTTTTTTGCCGGATAATCTTAGTTGAGGCCGCGTTGTGATCCTGTGGTAACTTTTCAAAAAAGGTTGACCATTCAAAAGTGCTAGCATTAAGCCTAATTATTATATTGTTGGTAACTATTAATAGGCTAGATGACCAAAAAAATATTTTTAGTCCATCATTTAGATTATTTATTTATTTTATTTTATTAAAAGGCACTCCAACGACAAATCCACTAAACACTAACAGAATGAAAACATATATTATATCTAATAACAGAGTGGATGTGTCACTTACAGGAATGCACATCACTTACATTAATTAAAATTACGTTTCTAAAATTCGATTGTTTAGTTAAAAGCAAGCATTGATTCTAACTATCAGGTGGATAAAAGATTAAAAACATTTAAAAAAATACAAAGACATTAACCAAACATTAAAAAGAAATGCGATTGGGTAAAACTAAAACAATAAACAAAAGGTAAAATTACATAAGGTACAAAAACTAGGATAGCAAAAGCGCCTCGGGTGCAATTATATTTCTAAATTCGGACAACCGATTTGAAAAGATGTCGATGCTATTGGTCCGAGTACAAATTTCGTTGTATCCCTTTGTCAGTCTGTTTATAGGTGCAGTGCGGTCAAGTTTTGTTCGTGATGTAGTGGAAGCAAAAGTATCCAGATTTCTGTCTGATTTGAAAAACGATCGTTTGGGTACTGTAAGTGCAATTTTTGTAAGTAAATTAGGTACATCAGCCAGGCCATTAACTAGTTTGTATAGTATTATCTGATCAGCAACAAGTCTACGGTTGTGACCCTTCTGAGGAACGATTAAAAAACCAAGGAACTTGTAAAAATAAATATAATAGAAAAACAAGACAAACAACTGAATAATTTTTTACATTGAAAAAAAATATATGGCTGAACGCCCAACCACGCATGCGTCCAACCAGCCCTCACGTGGTCCTTTTGTCAAGGACCGAAAACTAAACCTATGAAACTAAAAAGGTAACAAATACAAGGTATTATATTATACACTATACAATGAGCGCGTCGCTTACAGCGGTGTTCTGGCGTTGTCATTTGAAAGTGACTCAATCTTTCTTAATCTTAATTATTAAAAAAATATTGGACACGTATTTTTTCTTTAGTCGATTAAACAAAAAATGACGAAGATATAGTGCTTTAAAATTTTGTGTGACGTCACTCCGGTATACAATTTTTACTGAGGCGTGACGTAAAAAAAAGCCCGCTCTCCCAAACTTAGACGCTCTATATCTTTGGCATATTATATTGATTTGTTAAATAAAAAAATACGTGTCCAATATTTTTTGATAATCTAACTGACGGACTAATTAGTTTTTTTTTTTAAATCCAGTCATCATCCCTATTCTAGCTAGATCTAATGTGCCTGCCCAGTAAGGGCTAGGGCAGGCTGCCCTAGCCCTTACTCTATTACTGACGTAGCGAAGAGTTCCTTAAGGCACGCCACGATTGCGCCAGCTTGGAGCTGTACATAATATTCTGGTGTAGGATAGGCTACTCCCAGTTGACTCAATCTACATCTAACAAGAGCGTCGCAGCCATTCAGTATGCGTAACATTCTGCAAGTATCTACGGAACTTAGCCTCATTCTGTGTAGGTGCTCGTTAGTACCAAAATGACCCGTGAGTGCACCCAGAGGTGTCTAATTTGAGATCTGTTTAGGTTTATTAATTTAACGCCACAGTCCACCCTTGTGCTGGCAAAAGTTTTGGAGTGGCATAAGCCTATAAAGCTTGGTGGTATGTTCCATACGGAGTCCCTACAAATGTTTCCTCATAACACAGCTCTATTTAGCAAGTGTGCTTGATATGGCATCAATTTTTTTTCTATAATATACCTGTTAATTTAAGGGGTATGGACTACCTACTAACATTTAAGAAAACTATATTTTAATTATATGTTTACAAACAAATAAATGATTTGATTTGAAAACTTATTCCGAACGGCCCGAAAATCGGGTTATCATATGCATGATAACCCGATTTTCGGGTTATCATGCATATGAAATTTGTCGAAATGCAGTCGAAATTTGTTAGGTGCACGATAAATGCCAACACTTGCCCGGTTTCTGAAGATCTCAGTTAAGTGTTCATTAGCTATTGGTTCAATAAAGTTGTGTATATGATAAACTTACTTTAACTGTCACTGAGTTTTTGAGTACACCGAAAGCTATACAATAACTATGAGACCGATAAGCAGTGCAATGATTGGACACTAGATGGGTCTTTTTCTCAGATCAAATTTAAAATTGATTTTCAAGTTTTATATTGCCAATATTATCAGTTCTTATTTTTATTATCATTTTCCGGCATAAATAAGTGCTTAGAAACGATATTAAATTAAGTAATCTATTCTATACTTTATAATAAAACTCAAAGAGCACTTTTTCTGTACATTGAATATTTTTCCAAAATTTCTATGTGGGGGTACTATACTATCGATATAGAGGCCAAAACAATTTTTTTTGGAATTATTGTCTGTCTGTCTGTCTGTCTGTCTGTCGTTCTGTTCGTCCAGGTATCATTTGAAAACCCGTGGATGGAGTTTGATAGGACTTTCACTGATGTGTTGTGTAGAAGTCAAGGTGTAAGTTGGTATATAAAACATCACGCTATGTTTCATAGGGGCTAAGCAGTGAAACATTACTTGCACATATTACCACGTAATTTCCTTTGTATGAAGAAGAAGAAGAAGAAGAAAAGCATTTATTTGCCCAACACTTAGTAATTTAACGCATATGAAAATAACAAAATAATAACAGATATCAATAATTGTGTGTGGACAAACAGGGCTCTGCCTCAGCATATTGTATGTGAATAGGGTAATTATAGACTGATCAGTTAATCATTAAGATATGTATTATTACGCTATATACAATAGGGACTGAGCAGACATTTAGTTTGCATAAGATATGGCATTGGCGAAGGGTCAATTTTTGTAAGGGGTAAGCCGGTCCGGTACACCCAGGACATTTTCATTAGATTTATGTATTGTTCTAAGTACTTTGCTGATAGCAATGTAGGATGTATGAAACGGAACGCAAGAGTAGATGGATGAAACGAAACGTTATCGAGTGAGAGGGACGGATGGATGTGGGAGCGAGAGAGAGAGAGGAAAATTAAGACGGACGGAAGAAAGACGTGTTGCGAACCATTATTGTTTTAAAATTTATGAAGGATAATTAAATCAGGAAATAGAAGTCGAATCACCGCTTTTTATTGGCTCGCTACAAGATACCCCCTATAGTATTGGAGGCACGTCCGCGATCGAGCAATATTTTACGCACAAGCTACATCAAGATTCAAGACGATGGCAATGGCGCAAGAAACACTAACGGAAGGTCAAGCGAAGGTCATTGTGAGAGACGATATGGTCCCGACGTTCAGCGGGCAAGATAAGACGCAATCATCAGCACGATGGGTCCAAGAAATTGGTCAAGCGAAGGTCTTTGTAGGAGACGATATGGTCCCGACGTTCAGCGGGCAAGATAAGACGCAATCATCAGCACGATGGGTCCAAGAAATTGAGGACAACACCGAAATATTTGAGTGGACGCCTTTGCAACGTCTTATCATCGGTCGAAGGGCGCTAACGGGAACGGCAGCATTATGGCTACGCTCGGAAAAACCTTATAAATCATGGGCTGAACTCAAAGCTGCATTACTAAAAGAATTTCCTGATACCATTGATTCTAAAACTATACACGAGATGATGAGCGCTAGGAAAAAACATGCCGGCGAAAGTTGCCTCGATTATTTACTTACTATGAAAGAAATGGGAAAACGTGGCAAAATCCCTGACTATGTAGCCATAAAGTACATAATTGACGGCATTGTGGATTTGGAGAGTAACAAAATTATATTGTATGGTGCTACGACATGCAGTGAATTTAAAGAAAAATTAAAAATCTATGAGACGGTGAAGGCCAAGATGGCGGAAAGGCGGAAGGCTACGGGTACAGTAACTGCGCATACGTCGTCAAACATCATGACAAAAGGCATGAGAATTGCAAAAAAACTGTGTTACAGCTGTGGAGGAGTGGATCATATGGCCATACAATGCCCTCACAAGCACAAAGGATTGAAATGTTTTAAATGTAATGAATTTGGGCACATCGCGCCAAATTGCAAGTTTGAAATTCGCGCGGAAGATGAACAAAGAAGCATGAACATGATTGGTGGACGCGAACGATCCAGTGCGAACGAATGTCAGAGCGGTCAGAGCTATTTCAAGAGGACGATGTTCACGCAGGAAGTACCGGAAATGCAAGATGGCACCACAGAGTTTGATGGTGGGACCAAGATGGCGGTGAATGAAGAGCGAATGATGGAAGTGACAGATGTCAATGATTGGAATGAAGCAATAACAGTTAGGAACGTGAACATCGTGAAAAACAATCAAAACAAACACGATATATTGGATAGATCGGATAAACCATTCAAGAATATTAATTTTACGGATACCAAAGTGACGGCGATGGCGTTAATTGATACCGGCAGCAAAGTAAACATGATGACGGACGAGCTTTTCAATGCGATGCGGCCTATGACGTACGACGGCGATAAATACACGGTGTTATCAGGACTTGGACAATCGGAGGTTATCCCATTAGGAAGCGTAACTTTGTCTATTAAGATAGACAACGAGTGTTATAACAATGTATTGTTTTACATAGTAAATAAACGTTATTTACCATATAATGTAATTATCGGACAGAGTTTTTTAAAAAGTGTGTTAATGGTTATGAAAGATGGATGTGTAAGGTTTTTGGCTAGAGATGATGAATGGATGAAGCAAATGGATCATGCTATGTGTGTTGTTTCAGGTTATGTTGGTAACAATAAATACAAACCTCAATTAACAGAGTTAGTAGAAAGTTACAAGCCTTGACAGATTAAAGAAGTTCCATTTCAGCTTAAGATTGTGTTGAAGGACGATATCCCAGTAGCTCAGCGGCCAAGACGACTCGCTTTGACGGAGCAGAAGGTAGTAGAACGACAAGTACAGGAATGGTTGGACAACAACATTATTCGGGTAAGTTACTCTGAGTATGCTAGTCCGCTAGTATTGGTGAAGAAGAAAGACGGCAATGTAAGGGTATGTGTAGATTATAGAGAACTCAATAAGAAGATGGTCAAAGACGAATACCCTTTGCCGATCATTGAAGACTTAATCGATAAACTACAATCTGCTAGAGTGTATAGTGTCCTAGATTTAAAGAATGGGTTTTTTCATTTGAGGGTTAGCGAGGACTCCGTGAAGTATACTGCCTTTGTGACGCATCAGGGACAGTATGAATTCATGCGTGCTCCATTCGGATTAATGAATTGTCCAAAAAACTTCATGCGTTTTGTGTCAATAATATTTAGAGACCTTATATCGAAGGGAATTGTTCTGATATTTATCGATGATATTTTAATTCCATCTAGTGACGAGCAGCAAGCATTGGAACGGCTTAAGGAAGTCCTCAGTGTGGCGTCGCAGTATGGATTGGAGTTCAATTGGAAGAAGGCGCGGTTGATGTGCAATGAAGTGGAATACTTAGGACATTTAATCAAAGGAGGCGAAGTGAGACCAGCTCCAGACAAGGTAGATGCAGTCATGAAATATCCAGAGCCGCAGTCGCTCAAGCAGCTTCACAGTTTCATAGGTTTGACTTCCTATTTTAGAAAGTATATTAAAGATTATGCGATTATTGCCAGACCACTAACAGATCAGTTAAAGAAAGATGTTAATTTTGAGTTTAAAGAGGAACATAGGATTGCCTTTAGTACTTTAAAGCAAATTTTAGTAAGCAACCCAGTTTTAAAAATTTATAACCCTAACCTGATGACAGAATTACATACAGATGCTTCAAGTGTAGCCTTGGCATCAATATTACTGCAGCGGTATGAAGATGGTCTTCATCCTGTTCACTATATGAGCAAGCGTACAACAGAGGCGGAAAGTAAATACTGTAGCTATGAGTTAGAAGCACTTGCCATAGTAGAAAGTGTTAAGAAGTTTAGGCAATATCTGTATGGTATTAAATTTAAAATTGTCACTGATTGTCAAGCTTTTCAGTTAACTTTAAATAAAAAAGATCTATCTACCAGAGTAGCGAGATGGGTACTTCTCTTGGAGGAGTATGATTATGAAGTAGAACATAGATCAGGAGAGAAGATGAAGCATGTTGATGCTCTCAGCAGGAACCCATATATTGTAGCAACGGTGAATGACTTCCAAAATCGCTTAAGACTTGCACAGCAGAATGATGATGGATTGAAAGCTATAATGGAGGTATTAAGAAATCAATCTTATGATGACTATATTTTAGATAATGGTTTACTGTATAAAGGGTTGGAAAAGCGTCTGGTGGTTCCGAAAAATTTAGAACAGGAAGTATTGAGGATGGTGCATAATAAAGGTCATTTTGCAAAGAAAAAGATGTCTGAGGTAATATGTCATGATTACTATATTCCCAATTTAGATAAAAAGATTGAAGATTTAATATTAGGCTGTATCCCGTGTATCATGGCAAGCAGGAAAGCTGGAAAGCAAGAAGGGTGGTTAAATTCTATACACAAAGAGAGCATTCCTTTGCACACACTACACTTAGATCATATAGGCCCACTGTCCCAAACTAAGAAGCAATATAATTACATATTGACTATTGTGGATGCTTTTACAAAGTTTGTATGGTTATTCCCAACTAAGAGTACAACTAGTAAAGAGACAATTGATAAACTTTTAATTTTACAGCAGACTTTTGGAAATCCTACACGTTATATTACAGACAGAGGCACAGCGTTTACTAGTCATGAATTTAAAGAGTACTGTGAGACCGAGAACATCTTACATGTTACTATCACCACGGGTATTCCGAGAGGGAATGGACAGGTGGAGAGAATACACAGGACATTGATTGCAGTTTTAACTAAGCTCTGCATTGCTGAACCGGCTGCTTGGTATAAGCACGTGAGCAGAGTTCAGAGGGCACTTAATAGTACCTATCAACGCAGCATCAATAATACTCCATTTGAATTATTAATAGGAGTCAAGATGAAAAGTAAAGAAGATTTAGAGCTTTATGAATTAATTGATAATGAAACCCGTAATAGTTTTTTACAGGACAGAGATGATTTAAGAATGATCGCGAAAGATTATATACTGAAAATACAGGAAGAAAATCAAAGAGGTTATAATAAAGGCAGGAAGGAAAGTACCAAATACAAGGAAGGAGATCTAGTAGCCATTAAGCGTACCCAGTTTGGTCCAGGCTTAAAGTTGAAACCTAAGTTCTTGGGTCCCTACGAGGTAAGAAAAGTAAAACGAAATGATCGCTATGACTTAGTGAAAGTCGATCAGAGTTCGGAGGGTCCTGGTCGAACCTCTAGTGCTGCTGATTACATGAAAAGGTGGCCAAGTGACTGATCAGCTGATTGATCAGGGTATGTTTAGTACCTTGTTTCATTTATTATTTACTTATTATGTGTAAAAGATGAAGGATAAAAGTTAATAGTATATAAGTTATTCTTAAGATTTTGAATTGTTTAAGTTTATTTTTAAGAAGTAGTGTTGTTTAGTTTTTGTACGATTTTTTGTAATGATTGTAGAATTTAATACTTATTGTTTATTATGTAGGCTGAGGTCAGCCTGAAAGTAGGATGGCCGATTGTAGGATGTATGAAACGGAACGCAAGAGTAGATGGATGAAACGAAACGTTATCGAGTGAGAGGGACGGATGGATGTGGGAGCGAGAGAGAGAGAGGAAAATTAAGACGGACGGAAGAAAGACGTGTTGCGAACCATTATTGTTTTAAAATTTATGAAGGATAATTAAATCAGGAAATAGAAGTCGAATCACCGCTTTTTATTGGCTCGCCACAAGATACCCCCTATAGCAATATGACATTATATCTTTGAAAAGTTAAAATCTGTAAATCCCGAGCGGATCCAAACTAGATTATGTATGTATTACAGTCGCAACAATAAAAGATGCGGAAAACTTAAAACTTTCATTATCGAATATCATTAGACAGTAATTTACGATGTTAGCGTGATTTACATTATGAACAGCGCCATCTATCGGTGAAATTGAACATACAATAACTATAGAACTTTAATCTATATATTATACTAGCTGACCCGCGCAGCTCCGCCCGCGTTTTAATTACATTTTGCTCCCCTTTGCTCCCTACTCCCTTGATTTATCTCTCTCCATCTCTCTCTCTTATAAGAAAAATCTAATTCTATGCTCTTTCTCTCCCCTCCCTCTACGGTCCCCGTCATACTCCTTATTCTCTCACTACCCCCCTCCCTCCCCCCTCCCTTGCTCCACCTAACTCCTCCGATCACTCACTCCATCACCCTCCCCTCTCCTTCTCTTGCACTCTCCTCTTGTTCTATATATCCTCGTCAATCATGGTATCAGCGTCATAAAATATACTTTATAACCTATTCTCAGACCTACCCGCAAAATTTCATACATATCGGTTCACCCATCTATTTAAAGACCTTGCCTTATGTTGCTTAACCTTAACCTAGCGGCATGAAATATACTTTACGACCTATTCTGAGACCTACCCGAAATGCACACAAAATTTCATACAAATCAGTTCACCCATCAATTTAATGACCTGGCCTTGTGTTGCTCAACCTTAACCTAGCGGTATGAAATATACTTTATGACCTATTCTCAGACCTACCCGATATGCACAAAATAAATCATACCTGCAGAAAAGAGCTGTGAGATCTATTTACAATCTAGCTCCTACTGATACACTAAGGCAAAAATTTAAAGAAATAGATATTCTAACGGTTGTATCACAATATATTTATGAAAATTTGTTGTATGTAAAGAAAAACATAAGTGCTTTTGCAAAGAATAGTGACCGTCATAATGTAAACACCCGGAACAAACACAATCTTGCTGTACACTCCACGCGTCTCCACAGAATTAGCAATTCGTTCATGGGCCAAGGTATCCGTTTCTATAATAAACTGCCACAGGATATCCGAGACCTACCAATAAATAAGTTTAAAAGCACTATTAAAAGCCGGTTATCTAAAAAAGGCTACTATAAAATCTCGGATTACCTGGAGGATAAAGCTGCGTGGGCTTAAACTGCGATGCTCATGCAAGCCTCTAACTTTAAGAAATATTTATTGTATAAATTATAAAAAAAAATACATACTTATATTAAAAAATGATAAGCCCACTGAGTTTCTTGCCAGATCTTCTCAGTAGAGGCCGCGTTGTGATCTGGTGGTAATTGTAAAAAAATTGACAATATGTAAGTGCCCTCGTTAGGCCTATGCATAATAAAGATATTTTGAGTTTGAGTTTGAGTTTGATACAAATCAGTTCACCCATCTATTTAATGACCTTACCTAACGTTGCTTAACCTTAACCTACCGGGATAAAAAGTATCCTATGTCCGTTTCCTGGTTCTAAGCTACCTCCTTACCCATTTTCAGCCAAATCGGTTCAGCCGTTCTTGAGTTATAAATAGTGTAACTAATACGACTTTCTTTTATATATATAGACCAGCTGACCCGCGCAGCTCCGCCCGCGCTTTAATTACATTTTGCTCCCCTTTTCTCTCTACTTCCTTGATTTATCTCTCTCCATCTCTCTCTCTTATAATAAAAATCTAATTCTATGCTATTTCTCTCCCCTCCCGCTTCGGTCCCCGTCACACTTCCCCTCTTCCTCTCCCCGTCGTCCTCCCTGAACTCCCCTCTCTCCCTCCTCTCTCTTCTCCCAACTTGCTCCCTCTCACTCCCCCCCCCCCTCTTGCTCCACCTAACTCATCCGATCACTCACTCCATCACCCTCCCCTCTCCCTCTCTTGCACTCTCCTCTCGTTCTATATATCCTCGTCAATCATGGTATCAGCGGCATAAAATATACTTTATAACCTATTCTCAGACCTTCCCGCAAAATTTCATACATATCGGTTCACCAGACTCTCGTGCACGTAACTCAGAGGTTCTCAGATTTTGTCGTGCAAGGCGTTGCGAACGTTCGACACTCGACTCTCGTGCGCGTACCTGAGAGTTTCTCTGATTTTGTTCAGCAAGGCGTTGTGCACGTTCAGGTGAAGATTCTCCCATAGGACGTATTCTTACTGCCCGTGCTTGGGAACTATGTTTAGAAAGTTGAGACCTGGCTCTCTTAGGCATTTTCAAATGTTTAAGAAAATGCTAATAGCGTGTAATATTCTAGCTCTGAAAAGAACTGATGTTTAGCCCTGAAAAGAACTGTTGTTTAGCCCTGAAAAGAACTGTTGGTTAGCCCTGAAAAGAACTGTTGGTTACCCCTGAAAAAATCTGTTGGTTAGCCCTGAAAAGAACTGTTGATTAGCTCTGAGAAGAACTGTTGTTTAGCTCTGAGAAGAACTTTTGCGTAGGTGTAGTTTTAAGAAAGAAATCTAAAAAAAATCGCACGAAAATTATTAGAATTCGCGCACGACCGCTGCGTAGGGAGCCGACTTCGCGTCTGAGCCGCGCGGGTACCTTACTCATAGATCTAAACTCCCCTCCCGTTTGCGCACCCCCGCCTTGGTGACGCTCACTTCGCAACGGGCCGTGCAGCAGAAATCTTTTAATTTATATGCAGTAATATTTTAATTTCGCCATAACTTCAAAACCAAATGTCCAATTTTAATCATTCACGGACCAAATATTATCTACATAAACTGTACTTAATGATGAAATATTTATTTTGATAAGGATTAATAGCATGAGTAAAATAAATGCGTTTAAATGTAGTCCAAAAATTCAAGATTTTTAAATAATAAAATGGTTGTTGGGCCTCACTCGACATAGATACGCGCGTGTGCCGCGGACTTTTTTGTAGATATTTATAAGATCTACAATTAATTAGAACATTTTATGGTTCTATTTTTTATAGTTTAGGCAGCGTACGCAAAATAAGTAACTTTTCTGGTTGATTTTTTACACCTTGTGTCCGAAAAAACCCAAATATCTTACGGAACCCTATTTTTTTCCAAAAAAAAATTTTGCCTATGTTACTCGTGGATAATGTAGCTTTCGAATGGTGAAAGAATTTTTAAAAACGGTCCAGTAGTTTTTGAGCCTATTCATTACAACCAAACAAACAAAGTTTTCCTCTTTATAATATTAGTGTAGAAGTGTAGATCAAAGAAAGTCGTGTTAGTTACACTATTTATAACTCAAGAACGGTCTAACCGATTCGGCTGAAAATTGGTGGGGAGGTAGCTTAGAACCAGTAAACGGACATAGTATACTTTTTATCCCGGTAGGTTAAGGTTAAGCAACGTTAGGTAAGGTCATTAAATATATGGGTGAACCGATTTGTATGAAAGTGTGCATATCGGGTAGGTCTGAGAATAGGTCATACAGTATATTTCATACCGCTAGGTTAAGGTTAAGCTACATAAGGCAAGGTCATTAAATAGATGGGTGAACCGATATGTATGAAATTATGTGTGCATATCTGGGAGGTCTGAGAATAGGTCATAAAGTATATTTAATGCCGCTGATACCATGATTGACGAGGATATATAGAACGAGAGGAGGGTGCACGAGAGGAGAAAGAGGGAGAGGGGATTCGAGAAGGGGGCGATGGGGTGAGGGATCGGGGGAGTTAGGTGGAGTAAGGGGAGAGTGAGAAGGAGCAAGTTCGTAGAAGAGAGAGGGGGAGAGGGTTCAGAGAGGGGATAACAGGGTAGGAAGAGGGAGAGTGTGACGGAAACCGAAGCGGGAGGGGGAAAGAGAGAGGAGAGAAAGAGCATATAATTAGATTTTTTTTATAAGAGAGAGAGATATGGAGAGAGATAAATCTAGGGAGGAGGGAGAAAAGGGGAGCAAAATGTAATAAAAGCGCGGGCGGAGCTGCACGGGTCAGCTAGTACTCAATAAAATTCACCGTAAGTAGTGTCGCCAAACGCCGTTAACTCTCGTAGCGCTAGTGCTGCGTAAACAAAGTGACCTACAAAAATTCAATTTTCCGCAGGCTCCCTACGAGCGCACGCTGCAGCAGCGTCAACCTCAAAAACGTCAATTTTGATGTTGAAAACAATAATATCATTGGTTGAAATCGTCAAATAAAGTTATCGAATCAATAAACTGCACACATTGGTCAGTTAAATTGAGCAAAGTTTTATGTGACAATGTGTGGTTCGGGAACGCAATGTGTCAAGTTATCGAACCAATAGCGCTAACGAATAGATAAACTATCGATAAAAGTTCCTCAGAAACCGGCCATGTGTGGTTCGGAAACGCAATGTGTCAAGTTATCGCACCAATAGCGCTAACGAATAGATAAACTATCGATAAAAGTTCCTCAGAAACTGGCCATGTGTGGTTCGGAAACGCAATGTGTCAAGTTATCGCACCAATAGCGCTAACGAATAGATAAACTATCGATAAAAGGTCCTCAGAAACCGGCCAGTGTTAGCAAAGGTTATTATGAAAATTTCTAAAATTGTAATTTTTAATTTAATAAGTTAAGTGAGACAAGTTTGTATTTTTTAAACAATTAGGTTTTCAAGAAATTTATGTGAAATATTCAGTATGGCTTCTGATTTTTTCTTTCTCTTTTTCTACTTCTTTTTTTATAAAAGATGGCTTCCATCGTTTATCGATGTTTTTGCCAATGACAAATAGTTGAATAACAATAATAACAAATACAAGAGAGAACGAATTGAAAAATTTTTGTTCCCATGGCAACCACCAAGATGGCAGCCTAGAAATAAACCCCAAAAATCTCGACAGGAAACTTACCTCATCAATACGCGTAGTCTTCGTAAAGCTCAAATTTACAGTGTGTATGTATTCATTGTTTATATAAGTTAGATTCGATGATAGACTGGCTGTGTTAGTGTTGGGACAGGCACCTGCGTCCACACAAGTAAATATGTACGGCCCCTAGAAGAAAATAATATAATAATAATAATATCTTGGGACAATCCACACATGGTCATCCGATCCCAAACTAGGCAGAGCCTGTACTATGGAAACCAGACAACTGATACTAATACTTATATACTTTTTTTTTGTAAATACATACTTAAATAGATAAACAACACCCAAACACTTGGCGGAAATCGAACCCACGACCCATTGGTTGGCAGGCAGGGTGACTGACCACTAGACCAACGGGCCCGTCGAAAATTTAAATCGTATTATCAAATAATTACATCTAATTCCCAAAGTACTTAATTAAAACACCATTGCTGCAGACGCAGATACATTTTCTGTTTCTTTCTGTGAAATGTTTATTAATAAAAAACACACGCAAAATTTCACTAATTTATTTTATGGCAACGCCTTCCTTCTAAGGGGGAGGCCTTTGTTCAGCAGTGGACGAATTTTGGCTAATGATGATGATGATAATAAAAATAAAACAATACTTACATAATTATCCGAGTCTTTTTTAAAAGGTAGTGTTAAAGAAATCGAATAGACGTATGATATTAATATGAAAAGCAAAATTATTGAAGCGTTCATCATCAAATGCACTAAGCATGTCCTAATGCTACCCTGACATGGATTAGTAATTTTCCTACACAACATTTTCACAAACAGCAGGTAATTGTACGGCATTTATAGTAATTATGTTGTTACTATGTTATACAAATGTTATCGTTAATAGCATCGGAAGTTAGTCCTAACTGGTGGCAAATGTGTCGTTTTTGTACGATTTGTTCACTGATACGTCCACAGCGGCCAATCTCTGTGATGATCAGTCAATTATGCAGGGTATAATTATTATATTGCACAATTAATAGTGTTGATAATCTTTACTCACAAAATGTCTCTGTTAGATTCGTAACGCAAGCCTATTATAAGACCGGGACCCCGAGATCTCTCCCATGTCCTTTTGGACCTTCGCCAACCATGTCGTTTGCGGTCTACATCTTCCCCTCTTCTTCGTAGCCATGGAAAGGCACTTTTTCACTATGTGGTCAACCGTTCGTCGGAGTATATAGCCTTTCAATTTATGTACTACATCTGCAACCTTGAAGCTCCCTCTGACATGTTGATTGCGCACCTTGTCTTTGATTGTGATTCATCATCGTAGTATACGTATTTCTGTCTTGTGGAGTTTTTGCTCGTGAGTCTTTATCATCGGCCAGGCTACGCCGCCGTACAGAAGCGTTTTTATATACTTTAAATAAATAAAATAAATAATTTTTATTTCAGTTAAGATAACCCATAACAAGCAATAACAAACACAAAATACATTAAATAAATACAATACTCAATTACATCTAAGACCTACGTCCCACACTGCATACTGCTACATGCCTGCCACAGCAGTGCCGGACGTAGGGACAATCTAGCCGGTTGGCGATCATCTTCAGGACAGTATTGGAGCTAGCCCTCACTCTGCGCACTAAGGACGCACTAAGACTGCGCATGGTCGCGTGGAAGCAGTCAGTGTGCGCCCACGCGAACATACCCGACGCGCTGCAATGGCGGGGCAGGCCCAACACCGCCCTAAACGCGTTATTAAATTGGAAACGAAGGGCGCCGTAGCATCTCTGCGTGTAGTTAGCCCACAGGCTACACGTGTACAGCGAGGTGCAGTACGCTCGGAAAAGAGTCACTTTCACCTCGACTGAACATCGTACGAACCTACGGGCCAACATGTTCACTCTTATTGACAGCGCCCTCCGCTCCCGTTCGATGTCATCATGATCCCTGAGGTCGGCCGTTACTATATGTCCTAAGTACTTTACTTGTCGCACTCTCTCAAGGCAAATATTATTTAAGAGCACAGGTGGTGCTTGCTCAGGGCACCTAGCACGGCCCGCCTCAAAGACCATGCATTGACTTATATTCGTATTATATAATAGTCCATGGCTCGCTGCATACTCTTCACAAATGGTTATTAGACTTCTCAGGCCACAGACCGACCCGCTTAGCAACACCATGTCGTCCGCATAACTTAGATTGTTAACACAAACATCGTCAATATGGCAGCCGACATGCTGGCTGCTGAGCGCGACGATCAGCGCGTCTACATAGAGGCTGAATAGTATTTATACTATTAGTACTTTGCATTTCGTTTATATGGGCATTTTTGCGTCACACAAGACTACAGTCAACATTATGTCACTTGTTCCAGCCTGACGTTATTCTGTGAGTTATATCAGCTTCAATGGATACATCTTGCAAAAGTACTGAGCCCAGATTTAAAGGATTTTACTCTTGGCAGGGTGGGGTTAAGCTTGGGGTGTCTTCAAGGCTAGACTGTAGGTTTCTAATGAGCTAGTGTGATTTACTATCCCCCGATTGCGATAGTTGGCGGTCAAGCATTGACTTATGTTGAGTTAAAACACAGCGGTACCTCATTTAGCTTTAAAGTCTCGGCACACATGATATGAAAGTATCGGGCAAAAAAAGAAATATTTTATGACACTGTATGAAGCAACGCCCACTTGAGTATCCGGCTGTGTCATGCACGTTTTTGTCAAAATTCCAGAGATGAATTCTGTATGGCTGGCGACGTTGCCGTTGTACTACGCCCCTACACAGTATAAATAATACTGTCTTTATTGTTTGTCTGAGCGTGTAATTAGAGCCGTTATTCATAGAGTATTATTAACACTATTGTACAATCGACAGTCTGGGTGATGGGTACCATACGAGCTAGGTATGTGCATAGTTGTGTCTGTCATTTGTTTTCCGTGACTAATACGTTCACCGGTCTAACGGGCCGATTTATATACTATGGCTGCAATGATTGCAGAAGTTGCCAAACCTCCAAAGAGCCGGTCGGAGTGCAGCGCATATCAATTTTGACAGACCTGTTAATAGTGCGGTCATGTCATGGCCTGAAAAGGGACTGTCTAGTGGGGATTGCTTATTTTTTCAGAAAAAAAAAATATTTTTTTTTGACAGGCAGGCTACAAACTTAACAATGCAAGGAAAGGCGTGGCTGTGCTAACACCAAATGAGAACTAGCGTAATGTCTCCAAACACTTCCAACCTTTTTTTTATCTGGGTGGAAAACTTCATTAGGTAACCAGGCTTTCATAGGTTCGGAGGCCGGACTAGGTAGGACTTTTTGACAGCTACAGTGCCCTTTGCACCGGAACACAGCAATGTTTCCATATTCTTGCTTGGCGGTAGATCTTTGACATTGCGGTGGTAGGTACCTAAAACTATTAGGTGTTAGCTTACCGGCTGTGTATATTTGGCACCAACTTCAATAATATTTAAATTATTTTATACTTTTCAGTGATATAGAAGTCAGTTCAATTTAAAAAAAAAAAGATTTTATTTTAAGCTTTTTAGTGATATTTCCTATATATAAAGATTGAACCATCGAAGATCGTAAAATGATCTAGGTAGGTTATGATCACATTATGGTCTACATAGTTTTACATAATTCATGTTTCTTCAGAAAAAAATATCCGGTCGTAATGAAATTTGCATGGAATCATCATAGTAGTTTACTCTCTTAAAATAAAATAAAAACTCTCGTAGAATAAAAAAGAATCATCGAAATCGGTTCATAATTGTCAGAGCAATGTAATGGAGAACATCAGTTCTATGGTTTTTACCAGATAAATTCCTCCACATCGTTTATGGTCCTCCAGGAAGTTCTTATCCGGTTATGATAAAATTCATACAGATTCAATACAGTGGTTTCTTCTTTCGAATAAAAAAAGAATCATTGAAATTGGTAAATATTTGGCATTTTTGTCCTTAAAAAGCGACATAAAGTCATCTATATAGGCTTTCCTGCAGCTTTCCTGCGCAGTCACCATTCTTGTTTTTTCAGGAACTACTTGTTACTAAGCATTATTTTTTTATGGGACCCAATCAATGGATTGAAGAATGGATGGAAGAAAGATTTTTTCAAATCGGTTCATAATTGCCAGAGTTATGCGCGAACATACATAAATATATATATAGACGAATTGAGAACCTCCTCGTTTTTTGAAGTCGGTTAATAAAAAGAAATCGACCGGGATGTCCGGGTTAGAATAGCGGCTTCCCATCCCCTCCCGTTGGGTGTAAGAGGCGACTAAGGGAAAACAAGAAGACGGCCAGCAGCGTCTTTCTTTTGGATTACCTACCACCTGTATTGTTAATCTGGCAATGGCTGGCTGGGGCGAGAGCGAGAGCGTCTTATGTTCATAAATCATAATGTTCATATCGCGCCGCGCTGCGACTTCTTGGCGCCAGGTGAATAACTATAGGATTAGAGCGGTTTAATTTTATGTTAATTTGTTTTTATTATTTAGATAGTTTTTGGATTTATTGTTTTTTTTTTAATGTGGTTATGCGTGCTTACGTTGTATTGGCTTATCCATTTGTCTTGTTATAATAGGTCCAATCGAAAAATTTCACTTTTAAAAGTTCACTTAAAGTGAAGTTCACTTTAAGTGAACTTTTGCGTAACATGACGCAGTTACGTTCTATTGGTGCTGTCAAAAAGAAAATAAACGGTTGGACGCTCTATAGTACATGCAAATATTCTTAGTTTGTACATAATTTGTTATTGTTTTTGGTTAAGGGTTGCGTTCGTGGGGTCACTTAAGGCTTGCCCCTGAAAACCAGCGCTGTGTTTGGGCTTGTTCCTCAACACAGCATAAGGCTGCCTGTCCAACGGAGCGGAGCGAGGCAGTGGAGCGGAGAAACGGAGAAATATTAACCAATAAGATTGCACTAAGATTTTGGAGCGGAGTTTTTGTGCAATCTTATTGGTTAATATTTCTCCGTTTCTCCGCTCCACTGCCTCGCTCCGCTCCGTTGGACAGGCAGCCTTATGCTGTGTTGAGGAACAAGCCCAAACACAGCGCTGGTTTTCAGGGGCAAGCCTTAAGTGACCCCACGAACGCAACCCTTAACCAAAAACAATAACAAATTATGTACTAACTAAGAATATTTGCATGTACTATAGAGCGTCCAACCGTTTATTTTCTTTTTGACAGCACCAATAGAACGTAACTGCGTCATGTTACGCAAAAGTTCACTTAAAGTGAACTTTTAAAAGTGAACTTCACTTTAAGTGAACTTTTAAAAGTGAAATTTTTAAATAGAGAAATATTAACCAATAAGATTGCACAAAAACTCCGCTCCAAAATCTTAGTGCAATCTTATTGGTTAATATTTCTCCGTTTCTCCGCTCCACTGCCTCGCTCCGCTCCGGTGGACAGGCAGCCTTAACCTGAGCGGGAGCTCTGTTTCACACAGACGACGTGCATTAAATACTATAGTTTTTTGTTGTGCAATCTGTATTCTGTGTGGAATAAAATACATTCTATCCCTTGCTGACCAGAGGTTTGCTCCCCCTTGCGAGGCGTTTGTTCAGCAGTGAACGACTTTTGGCTAGTGATGATAATGAAAGAGGGTGCGGAACCTTTGGTGTGCGAGTGCGACTCACACTTGACTCTTTTTTTTGACATTGTTAATGTGAAATAATGAAGTGAGTTTATTTTATTCTGTAAATATTTCATTGTTCTAATTCATGCTAAATGAAAGATTCGTAAGTAGTTATAATTCAAATCAAATAATTTTATTTGCTTGACATGGGTAAAATATAATACATTTTAATGGTAGTACCTCCATATTCGGCCATGTGGCATGTAAATTATACTTATACATGAATTATCAGATATTAATAAATTATTAACTAATATGTTAAACATTACTGAAAAATCGTTGTTATTCAATACCTACCTACACCATTAAATAAGTCATTTTAGTACCTAGTGTTTACTATACACTAGGTACTAAATATGATTCATGTTTAGTGTGTCTATAGTGTAGTATTGTATACTAAATCTTCACTGAAATATTAAAATTACTATTATATTATCTATGCCTGTCCTCTTTCGGTTTGTCTGCGCCTCACAACGCACGCATTGTATTTCCTAAATATTAATTAAAATAAAATAAGTGCATACAAGTGTAATAAAGTGCCACAATAAATATTATAAGTCCAACTGGCGTATCCTTTTAACAATCCACTGCTTTTATCAGCAACTAGCAGTCCCCCGCGACTTTGTTCGCGCAAAGGTAGGTAATGAAGAAATACCGACAAAATAAACAACCCGATAACATTTTGCACGACTTGGGAATCAAAATCAGGTGTAAGCGATCAAAGGTCGTACTCGCGCCCATCGTCACCGAGGCAGTCCAAATAAAAATCTAAAATTAAATATAAAATATTTTCCCATGAAGTTTTAAATGACAATAAACTTGGGAGGAAACTTAAGGATCCTTATTTTTCCAAATAATAAACTAAAATACACGTAGTTGTCTTTTTCAAGCATCCCAGATCACTATGCCGCATGACACCATAATCCACTCAGTATGTTTTTAGGTTTCCATACCTAAAAGGTAAAAAAGGAACCCTTATGACGGTACTTCGTCTGTCTGTCTGTCACATGTATAATTATATTTCAAGAACCACTAGCGCTATCGATTTGATATTTGGAACAGTTTTAAATCTTACTTGTTGGATAAGAATACTTATCGCAAATTAAAAAATATTTTATATCTTTTACTGTTATTTTAATGGGGGCCGGTGTCAAAATTTCAAAGAAGCTACTATATCAAGTGGGGTATCATATGAAAGGGCTTCATTTGCAAAATTTAAAACAGTTTTTTTTGGTTTATGTCACGTGTTTTTCTGGCTTATAACCAAAAATGACACAAAAAATACCGTTCCCCCTTATCTCCGAAGTTTTTTAAGGGAAAAATCTGAAATAATTATAGGTAGTAGAGGTCTATCTATATTTTAAAGAAAAAATAAAATGACGAAAATATAAAGTGGTACAGTTTATTAGTAATCCTAAAAAACCTCGAGAAACAAACTTAGTTTTGCGGCTGGGTTTTTGCTATAAGAGGATATTAAAATAACTTTAATACGTGCAAAGAAGATATGGAACCCTCGATGCGCGAGTCAGACTCGTAATTCGGTTCGATTCGGTACTTTTTTGTTTCGCGGGGGAAACTTTCAACCTTATTAGATACCTTATAGGATTCTTACCTACTAAAACCCCCGCGGCTGTCGCATCGGCACATGAGAGGGAACCCCGGGCTCTCCGGTGGTTTCTCGATTCGGTACTTAGCTTCAGCGTCATAAAATAAATTAATTTTTATTAAACTCTTTAAAAGAGTTAATTTGGATAGATTTAGAGTAGAATAGAATAGAAATAAATTTATTTAATGACATTTAATAACTTAATTTGGTTGGGTTCAGTTCGGATTTTTACTATCTGTGGTATTAAAAGAATAGTAAAATAACATTTATATGTGCAAAGCAGGTATAGAACTCTCGGTGCGTGAGTCCGACTCGCACTTGCCGGCTTTATTTTTTTTTTGGTTTTTTCGGTACCTAGCTCCGAACCGGAGTATCTTACCTACTAAAACACCCCGTACTCAATGGACATCTAGGGCCCACAACTTAAACGTCCAATCGACAACTCCAAAGGATGCCCGTTATTTGTCCGGGCTTATGGCTGAGGAGAAAGGCGGCAGCTTTTTTTTTTTAGGCAGCAGCTTGACGCGTGTGCGTGCGGTGCAGGATACGCGCGTTTGCGAACACTCTCGACAGACTCGTATTGAATTGAAACCTTGCGTGCATTTAGAAGCCACACTCACGCTAACGCAGCAGTTAGCATAATAGTTTAAAAAAGCAACATAATGTTTTTCCATCACTTTTAAAATCATATCAAATTCAAATGTTAAACATCGATGTCGTATTTTAGTTTTAAAACCCATGATATAACGCATACCTGCCGCTTATATCATAAATAAATACCAGTCAAGTGCGAGTATGACTCGAGCACCGAGGGTTTATACCATCCTTGGACGTATTAAAGTTATTTTACTATTAATGTAATTAACACCTCAGATAGCAAAAAAAAAAACCCACAAAACTAAGTTTGTTTGTCGAGGTTTTTTTAGTATTACTATAAAACTGTACTATTCAGAATAATCATTTTATTTTTCCTTTAAAATATAGATATACATATTATAATTATTACCCATAATTATTTCAGATTTTTCCTTCCACAAACTTCGGAGATAAGGGGTGTATTTTTGGTGGTATTTTATTAACATTTTTGATTATCAGCCAAAAACTACGTAACATAAACCAAAATAAAAATCTGTGTTGAGATGTGCAAATGAAGCTCTTTCATATGATACCCCACTCGATATAGTAGTCTCACTTTGAAATTTTGATGACCCATTTCGACTTTAAAAAAACTAAAACAAAAAATATATTTCTTTCATTTGTGATGAGGTTAGGTAAGAAAGATCTAAAACTATTCCAAGTTTCAAATCGGTAGCGTCAGCCGTTTCTGAAATATATATAGTGTGACAGACAGACAGACAGACGAAGTCAGACCATAAGGGTTCCTTTTTTAACCGGCTTCAAAAAGAAGGTTCTCTATTCGACGCGTATGTATGTAATATTAATAAAAATGCGCAATATAAATATATGTTAGTCTATGTGGGCTTCTAAACAAATTTACCAAATTTTATGAGTGTATGTATGTATGTATGTATGAAGGTTTGTCCGCAGATTTCTCAGAAACTTCAAGACCGATTTCGAAAATTCTTTTTGCAAAAGTAGAATATTTTTCAACTTAGGGTAGAGTATAAGTTTCATCAAAATCGGTCCAGTAGTTTAAGAGATATAAACTTTTTATGTTTTCAGTAAGTTACTGTAACGTAGACGTTCGAGTTGCATGATAGTGCTGATACCTATCTTGGTAAAATAAGTCACTAAAAAGTGTTAAATAAACTATTTAAAAAAAAATAAAAACCGACTTCAAAGTAAATTATCTAAAAAGCGTAAAATAACTAAAATATATTGAAGTCGGTGTCAGCTGGTGATAGTGTTGGTTAACATGATTAGCTAGCACCGAATTCAATATATTTTAGTTATTTTACGCTTTTTAGATAATTTACTTTGAAGTCGGTTTTTATTTTTTTTAAAATAGTTTATTACCTTTTAGGTATGAAACCCTAAAAACGGTTTTCAAACAACATAAGTAATCGCTGCCCGCCGGTGAATGAATGACCAGCGATCGTGATCACGCGCACGCAACCCTACAAGCGAATTCCCTTTGATGCGTGCTCGAAAAACGGACAAGTCACGCCGCGATCACTATAACGATTATAAATGATTATCAGTGACTACACTCGAGTAAGCCCTCCACATGATCGTCCTCGCAAGTAATTGTCTACGTGTATAATCGCCGATTGTCAAGAGGAGCCAAATGCAGACACAATCAATGATATTTTATACAATAGATATGCCATTAACGAACGTAAATTGAAACAACGAAATTCACAAATATTGGGTATACTAGCAGTAAGTTACGCGTCGGTAAAATGTAACGAACGAACATACCTTTGAAAATCAAGTAAAATGCCTTCATGCCTATTTAGAAAGTGCACAAAGTACTATACAAAAGTAAGGAAAGGATATTATACCTTGACTATAATATAAGAAAATATTTTAATTACATGAATCACAATTGGCGCGCATTATGTAGGGATATAACATATCTATGGTTTATAATATCGTTGGACGGATCATTCATAAATAAGTAATAGGTTAAGAGAATCAAGTTAACGCGAACGCAGTAAGGCAAAACATTTGAATATCATGCTTTCTTTGTAAACTTGTCGTGGAACATAAAACAGTAGACAAGTTGTTTTCTGGAATACGTCATCACCATCAAAATATATTCACCGTAGAAAAATGATTCTCCAAAGAACATTGGCACACATCTGCTTAAATTATACGTGAACGTATATTTTCCCTGAAAATAAGAAGTTTATAGTAAGTATACATACTGTCTCAAAGATAACTAATTTGATTGTAAGTAAAAGATTCAATAGTAAAAGATTCAACGCATGGACCAAGAGGGTGCTGGGAAGCATGCATTTCTGGTCCCTACGGGACGTGCACTAGCGAGCGTCGGTCCACAAAAAAATCAGCGTACAGAAGTAAAGCTATATGTACTATCGAGAACACGAAGGGTGTACCAGTTTTCAATCAAAATCGGTTATAAATCGTTACTTGCGCCGATACACCGCTTGTGATCGCGAAAGTAACTTCCTTTTCATACTTATCCTCGGCAGTCACGCTAGAGTTATCAACTCTGGTTTCTGAGAAAAAACTATCATGGTAGTGTCACTCGTACATATCATTATTCTCAGCAATAAATCAAATATTTAGTTTGATTTATTGTATATAAAACAGGAAGAACGGAAATAAAAACCAATAATAACTAAAATAATTCGATCTTTACACATAAAACATCACAAGACGCGTGTCTGAAGCGGATAGCACTCGCACTCGCATTGTTCCCAACCCTTCCGAGATATTGTGTCCGTGAACGATGTATGTGTGCGTTGCTCAAGCGCGCGTTGTATGTAGCTTAACTTCTGTACACTGATTATTTTGTGGTATGGCGGTGGAAGACTGGCGTGGTCCAAACCGAGAGGCCATAGTCTCTCCATAGCGTTGGTTTTCATCACCGGGGAGGTTGTGGTGGGTTGTGTTGTTGGTCTCAGTTGAGGCCGCGTTGTGATCCGGTGGTAGCTTTTAAAAAAAATACCATTCAAAAGTGCTAGCGTTAAGCCTATTTGAAATAAAGATTTTTGAGTTTGATTTTGAAGATATTTTGAAAATGATTTTTGAAGGGCATTCTATAACCAAAATCTGTATTTTTTTTTTGTTTGTCTGTCTGTATCATCGTCGAGCATTTCATCAAAACTACTGATTGGATTCAAATGAAACTTGTCATGATTTGATTTGCGAGGATTTGATTTGATTTAATTTACGATTTACTACGAGGTAGGACATAGGATATTTATTTATTTAATTCTTCATGCACAATTGTAAATAGGCTGACTAAATGCCTTAGGAATTTTCTGCCAGTCTCTTTATCCTGTAATTCAGCACGGTTCCCTTGGGAGAGGAGATTCAAGTCAAAACGTATTTCTTTTTTGTAATGTGTCAGTGTCATTTTTTGCAACACTCCCAACGTTCTCGACTCGATTTTATAGATTTTTGTCGAATATTTTACCTTCTTTACAATGCAGTTCCGGCCTTTCATTTCTCGTCGTACTATCTCACCAATCAAAACATGCTGACACGGATTTACTACGGCGTAACTGGTTATCAATTTCTTCACCTTATTCTTAACTGTATAACAATTAATTTTCATCTGAAATGTATGGTTTTATTTAAAACTTAGCTTGTATACTGTATTATCACGCCACGCTTGGCAAGCGTCTTGGGAATCGCAGTATAGGTGGTAGGTAATTCAATAGAAAGACGTTGTTGCCCGTCTTCTTGTTTTCCCTTATTCGCCTCTTACGGCTATCCAACGGTTGGAGATGGGAGGGTGCTATTCTTACGCGGATACCTCACTGGTTATATATAAGTATATTTTATACACTTACCTCATCAATGCGTACAGTGCTTGGAAATCTAGTGCTCACAGTGTGTATGTATTCATTTTTTATATAAGTAAGATTCGTTGTAAGATTAGCAAAGCTGCTAAATAAGCAGGAATCAGCTTCTAGACATGTAAATACGTACGGTCCCTGGAAAAAATAGAAGTTTAATTCGAACTCCAAACTCATAAACAGGTGAACAGATTTTCATGAATCGTAAGAACCACCACCTTTTTCTTTTACACCAGCTTTCAATTTAAAAAATAGGTGAGAACCTCTGCCCGGGTGTATCGGTCTTCCGTCCCATTGGATTATGAGAATATAGAGAGAGTGCACTTGTGTCTACGCAAGCACCTGTGCACTTATAATATACATCCAGTCAAAGAAGTATCGGGAATGGATGATTTGTTTATGGTTGTTTTTTTTTTTGTTGTTGTTAGATGGGCACAACTGTTTTCCATTTTTGCGCGGAGTTTAAGTTGCATCTGGATTAAATACAATGCTGTTTTTAGTTATATCATATCTAGTGTAGTGTTGTATTGCGAATTTCATAATGGACAAAAACATCGAACAAAGAGTTTGTCTTAAATTTTGCATCGCCAATGGAGTTTCGTGTTTGGAGTCACTAAAAATAATACTAAACGGCTTACGGTGAATTGACTTTATCAAAAACACGTGCTTATGAGTACTACATACAAAGCGATCATAAGCGGTCGAGATGTGATGGAAGGTTTTCCTCGCTCTGGTTCGCCATCAACCTCTGCAAGTGAAGTTCACATCGCAAAAGTGAAGGAAATAGTGACTGAAAATTCTCATTCAAGTTTGAGACCGATAGCCGCCAAACGTACAGAACGTTTGGCCTCACGAGTCGATCCGTACCATTTTAAATAATCACTTGGGTATGAAACATGTTGCCGCTCGGATAGTCCCAAAATACATGAATTTTCTCCAAAAACTCAATCACATAGGAGTCGCTGAGGACATGCTAGTGATAAAATAAATTGTAACACACATTGTAATTTTGTGTATTATTGATCTTTTTGGCGTGTAAAAGATCTTGCAAAAGATTAGCTGTTGTAAGTATCGGCCAGACATTATTATTATTACCTAAATAAATATTAAAGAATCCTCACAAAACATGTTCCAAAAATTATATCATATTCTTTGGGAAAGATCACATAAAAGTTAGGTTGAAGATTAACGGCCAAAATATGTCCACTGAAGAACAAAGGCTCCCTTAGAAGGGAGATGTTGCCATAATCCCCACGCTTGGCAGGCGGCTTGGGGATCATAGTATAGGTGGTAGGTACTTAATCCAATAGGAAGACGCTGCTGCCCATCTTCTTGTTTTCCTTCTGTGCTTCTTACGGACACCCAACGAGAGAAGATGGGTGGTATTCTTACCCAGAAACCTCGCATTTTCATCATTATCAGCCGGAAGACGTCCACTGCTGAACATAGGCCTCCCCCTTAGAACGCCACAATGAACGACAATTGGCTATTTGCATCCACCGGTTACCTGCGACGCACACAATGTCGTCTGTCCACCTAGTGGGAGGCCTGCCTACGCTGCGTCTTCCGGTTCGTCGTCGCCACTCGAGGACCTTTCTTCCCCAACGGTTATCGGTTCTTCGAGCGATGTGGCCTGCCCATTGCCACTTCAACTCGCAGATTCTGAGAGCTATGTCGGTGACCTTGGTTCTTAAGCGAATCTCCACATTTCGGATTCTGTCGCGCAAAGAAACTCCGAGCATAGCTCTCTCCATGGCTCGTTGTGTGACTCTGAACTTCTCTAAAAGGCCAGCCGTTAGAGACCACGTCTCAGTACCATATGTCATCACTGACAACACACACTGGTTAAAAACCTTCGTCTTCAGGCACTGCGGTATTTCGGACGAGAAGATATCGCGTAGTTTCCCGAACGCTGCCCATCCGAGTTGGATTCTTCGGGCGACCTCTTTGTCGAAGTTGGACCGACCTAACTGGATAGTTTGTCCTAGGTATACGTAGTAGTCAACAACTTCGAGTGTATCGTTCCCAACAACTACCGGTACGGGTGCAACATGGACATTAGACATGATCTTCGTCTTGTCCATGTTCATTTTAAGACCCACCTGTTGGAAAACGCTACTGAGGTCGCTGAGCATCGTATTGAGGTCCTCCAGCGACTCTGCCATAATGACTATATCATCGGCAAAACGAAGGTGAGTGATGTATTCGCCATTGATGTTGATGCCGAATCCGTACCAGTCCAAGAGCTTGAAAACGTCCTCCAATGCATTTGAGAACAGTTTCGGAGAAATAACGTCTCCCTGTCTCACACCTCGCTGGAATGGGATTGGTTTCGTGCTCTCGTCCTGTAATCGGAACGACATGGTGGCGTTGCTGTACAAACACTTCAACACTTCGATGTTTCTATAGTCAATGTGGCACCGCTGGAGGGACTGTAATACTGCCCAGGTCTCGATTGAATCGAAGGCTTTTTCGTAGTCCACAAACGCTAGACATAATGGCCGATTATACTCCTCGGTCTTCTGTATAATCTGGCGGAGCGTATGTATGTGGTCTACGGTGCTAAAGCCTTTTCGGAACCCGGCTTGTTCGGGAGGCTGGAAGTCATCAAACCTGCGTTCGAGACGGTTCGTAATGGCTCTTGAAAACAGCTTGTATACATGGCTCAGGAGTGAGATGGGTCTATAATTCTTCAATAAAGTGTTATCACCTTTTTTGAAGAAAAGAACCACCACACTCCTGTGCCATGCTTCTGGCGTAGTACCCTCGAGTAAGACGGAATTAAATAACTTCTGGAGGACTAAAAGTACCGGTTTTCCACCCGCTCTCAGAAGTTCTGTTGTGATTCCGTCTTCACCCGGCGCCTTGTTGTTCTTAAGCTGTTTGAGAGCCATTCTAATCTCGTACAGGCTGATGTCTGGGATGTCTTCAGTGTAATGTCGGGCCAAACTAAGCTCTGGTTTCCTGAGCTGTTCTGACAATGGGATCCCGTGTTGAGGTGTATAACTGTCCGTAAAATCTCTCAAGCTCTCTCAATATCTCCGGTTTCGATGAGATGACACTGCCGTCATCGATCTTCAGCTTTGTCATTTGGCTACGCCCAATAGACGAATTCTTTGCGAACACTTTAGACCCTTGGTTCCGCTCAATTGCGTCCTTAATACATGCTGTATTATAGGAACGCAAGTCGTGTCGCACGGATTTCGAGATTCGTCCATTGACTCGCATTTTACTAAAATTAAAAATACTTACATAAGTATCAGATTTTTTCGGTACAGGTAATGTAAACAAAAATGAATTAACGCACGACATTAAAACGAAAAACAAAAATATCGAAGCATCCATCATAGAATGTACAAGGCATTTGATCTAATATCATTCAATGATGGCAATATAATAATTCTCCATTAGACGATGATTACGTCCGGCAGGAAATCGCGTGAATTTCATAATGATTAATGTTACTATGATTATATATAATTTTATCTATCAGTAATGAATGACATCCGAAGTCAGGTTAGATGCTACACGATACAATTCTACAATCACCATCATCATCATCAACCGAAAGAAGTCCACTACTGAACAAAGGGCGTCCCTTTGAAACGAGGGGTTGCCATTATCCCTACGCTTGGCTCGCTTGTCTTGGGAATCGCAATATTGAATAGAATAGAAAACAACAAATAACAACAATATAGAACAAACAATAAGGAATAGTACAAACGGCGGCCTTATCGCTAATAGCGATTTCTTCCAGACAACCTTAATGAAATGGAAGAAACTATTTTAAATACGGGCAGATGGTGGTGTACCTAATAATGTACAAAATATATACCTATATATATATATATATATATACATAATAAACTAATAATTTTAATGACTGTATAGTATATATATATATTGTACATTAATAGGTACACCACCATATATATATATACATATAATAAACTAATAATTTTAATGACTGTAATAGTGGTCTCTGACCATCTTTTTAAAAGTTGGTAGGGATTGAGCAAGTCCGATTGGAACAGGCAACGTATTCCACAATCGTACAGCTGTAACGGAAAATGATGAATCATAAAATTTCGTTGAATGCGTTGGTGTTTTTCTGATGACCTCAAGGACTTCGGATAAGTTTCATGCATAAACTCGAAACGTTGTTTAAGATAACAAGAGGTTAAAGGATTAAACAGAATAGGTAGTAATCCAACAGAAAGACGCTGCTGCCCGACTTCTTGTTTTCCTTTAGTCGCCTCTTACGACACCCGATGGAAGGAGATGTGTAGTTGCTATTCTTACCAGGGCTCCCTACGGACTTTACGATAAACTCTATAATTGTCTACAATAATGTCCTCTTTATCAATACTGCTCTTTTATAATATGCGGTAACAGCTCAGTGGACAAGCGCTTGCCTTGGAAACAAGGTGCGCAGGTTCGAACCCCGGCTCGCACCTCTGATTTCTTCAATGAATCATGTGCGAATCGCCTTTGTGCGATTGTTACTAGCTTTCGGTGAAGGAAAACATCGTGAGGAAACCTGCATGTCTGAGAAAGCCTAACTAGCTCTCGAATGACGTGTGAAGTCCGCCAACCCGCACTTGGCCAGTGTGGTGGACTATGGCCTAAGCCCCCTCATCTTGAGGGGAGGCCCGTGCCCAGAAGTTAGACATAAACAAGGGCTGGTATTATTATATTAGTATTAATCAGTACTGACACAGGTAGGCGGACGTCCCACTACGTGGACAGACGACATTGTGTGCGTCGCAGGTAAAGGTGGATGCAAATATGTAGTCCAATTGTGGCGTTCTAACGTGACGTCTTCCGGCTGATGATGACCAATACTGTCACATTCGCCAATCTTTTACAAAATCGAAATGATTGGGAATCTCTTCTAATCTATACTTTTAGATTTTCGCTTACTTTATACTACTTTTTAGTCTGCCTGTGACTAAGGCTGGTGCAACCCCGCCGAAACGTCAAGCCAAAATATAAGGTAAATCGCGTTAATTCTTTTCTAATCTTCTTAATTATTTATCTCGTCTCACAAAAATATTGAACTTCATCAAATGCGATCGCTTTTCAATCTTTTCAACAATTTAAAATAAGCCGTGATCCGTCTGAAGTGATCCGGCCGAAAATGGCCAAGTATCCGGCAACTTTTTACCAAGTTTCTAAAGTAGATACAAGTTGAATAAACTTGGTTGGTTGCCGCACTGATGACAAACATAATTTATACTGTAGTACTCACTACACTCACTCTTAGCACTCGCTAAGTCAGACGTTATTAGTGGAAATACTAATTACATCTTAGGAACACTTTTGGGGTAAGTTCTCGTTTATTGGCTTAGATAACAGACCATTTTTGAAAATGTTACTCGGATTAAATTGGACATTAAAATTTATTTACCAAAAAGAAACCTTTGAAAAAAATATTTCACAGGTTTTTTTTAGTACAAGTTTGGTTGGTTTAAAACATTATTTATTTAGGTAAATAGAAGTAAACTAACCATTGCTATACTACTATATACTTGCATTATTATGCATGCTATCATATCATGCTATTCAGTGTACTTCCTGTTCGCGGCATTGTAAATTGAACTTAATGCTTATTTATTTTAATGACCAATATCACCAATCATCGTTTATCTGCTTATGCTCCATGCAAAGTGACCACCCCTGAGCAGGTATGAGTCCCATCTAAGTGCCGAAATAAAATGCTATTAGGAACGATGACAGTTTTTTTATGGTAAATTATATTTTTATAAGATTTTGGTGAAGCTAATATCCCATTACTAGTAGTAGTTGAACGACGTCCACTACTGAACAAAGGCCTCCCGCTTAGAAGGGAGGGGTTGCCATAATCCCCACGCTTGGCAAGCGGCTTGGGGATGGCAGTGTAGTTAGTAGTTAATCCAGTAGAAAGACGCTGTTGTCCATTCGTCTTGTTTTCTCTTAGTCGCCTCTTACGGCCAACCGACGGTAGGAGATGGGAGGGTGCTATTCTTACGCGGACACCCCACGGTTGGTAATATCCCATAAGAATTGATAAATTTGTTCAATAACTGGTTCATGTATTATATATACTTACAAAATATAAATAATCGTATGTTAACGCTAATAAACGCAAAATGTGAAATTTTAGGTTTATTTAATATTTCATAAAAGCTTATCTAATGTAGGCAATGAATTGTGGTTATTTTCACAAATATTAATAAATTTTAAGTCAAATTTTCAGGTTACTCTTTCAAAGTGAACCTGAAACTGAAAACTGAAACTAATTGACAAATTAAAATAATTGTTCTAAACTACACGTAAATTATTTTAAATATGCCATTATAATGAAATATAACGAATATTTTAAGGGGTAAGGGATTTGCCGTTTTCTTGGGCGGATTCGTTGAACAGCGATTGTTTAATGTCCCGTAAGGACTTTAGCTGTCTCATAATCGAGCCAGTCAGCTGTGTGCTAAATACATTCACTTTATCGAAGTTTAATGTTGACCAGTGATGTAGGAAATGTATGGAGAAGTACCCCATAGGCGGCTTTTAGAATCTTAAAGCATCAATAATACTTTTAGCATTAGTAATCAGTGATTAATTTTAGAAATAACTTACAAATGTCAATTAAAGTTAAGTATCAGTGAACCAGTTCTTGTCCGTCCGTCTCCTCGTGGGGTGTCCGGGTAAGAATGGCATCCACCCATCTCCTCCCGTTGGGTGTCTGTAAAAGGCGACTAAGGGAAAACAAGAAGACGGGCAGCAGCGTCTTTTTATTGGATTACCTACCACCTATACTGCGATCCCTAAGCCGCCTGCCAAGCGTGGGGATTATGGCAACCCCTCCCTTCTAAGGGAGAGGCCTTTGTTCAGCAGACTTTTCGGCTGCTGATGATGGTGGAGTTCTTGCGATGGCGGCCGAAAGCGGATAATTTCGACACTTGTAGCAAATAATACTTTAATACTTTGTGAGTCAAAGTCAAAAATTGTTTATTTCAAATAGGCTTAATGAACCCGTATGTAGTGTGCCTGTCACCCCACCTATCTGTATGTTAGTACGTAATATATAAGTCGTGTAACGCCCTAGTATTAAATCAGTATTAAACTCTTAACCATACGCAATCAGTCTTTATTTCTTCACGACACTCCTCATTCCTCTTGCCATTGCAGGTATTTGAACCGGTATTTTTATTTTATTTAAATAGCTACCACCGGATCACAACGCGGCCTCAACTGAGAAGATCCGGCAAGAAACTCAGCGGGCTTGTAATTATTTCACTTTATTTTATACAGTGTTTGTCATGTATAGTTAGTCCAATGCTGAACAAAGAGGAGGCCCCTTAGAAGGGAGGTGTTGCCATATTCCCCCAGTTTGGCAGGCGTTTTGGGTACCGCAGTATAGGTGGTAGGCAATCCAATAGAAAGATGCTGCTGCTCGTCTTCTTATTTTCCCTTACTTACGGACACCCAACTCGAGGAGATGGGAGGGGGATACGCCCCGACTGGTTGCCACCTTGGTAGTTTAAAAAATGAACTTATAATCTGGCAAATTGGAATTTCTTCTATCGGACTACCAGGCACCGGCAGGGTCTCCACCGCTTTGTCGTGGACAATCCAACTTGCCGCACTAAGCGTTTCGCTTATTCTTTCCTCATGCCCACAGCCAAGCTGTGAAATATCCTCCCAGACACTGTTTTCTCTGATAAATATAACTTGGGCGTATTCAAGTCTATAGTGAACAGGCATCTTATGGGTAAGCTGTACCATCCTAGATCACATCTTCACATAATATCATGTGAGATTGTGGTTAAGCGCAAACCTATTGATTATAAAAAAAAAAACGTAATTAGCCTAAATACAAATAAACCAATAGCCTATACTATAAAAAAATCCAACATCATTGGCAATACGCGAGTTGTACTGTGCACTCCCCAGTTAGAATACTACCTAACTTAGACTGCCGGCTCTTAAATATCGAACTATTTGAGCGAGAAAACATTTTGTATAACTTTTGAGTTTAATATATAATATAATGCTATAAATGACTAAAGTTATGGCTAAAAGGGATCGAATTCGGAATGAAGTACAATTGAAGGTACTGGTACAAACAGCTATAACACTCTATGCCCGATTTCTGAACATCTCAGTTAACTGTTCATTAGCTATTGGTGCAATAAAGTTGTGTGATAAACTGTCACTGCGTTTCACCTCAATCCACGCTCTAGCGAGGCGATCACGCACATTCGGGAAAAATAAGTACAAATGACGTCCCTTCGAAGTCGAATCCCATCTGCTTTGCCATTCAGTTAGAAGATCTTCATTGACCATCAATTTAGAATCAAACAAACGTGAGATCTTTGCGCGGTAACGTGTTGGTAGGAATTCAGTATTCATATTATCACGAGAAGAATAATATACAATATTCAAAGGAACATGTTAAGGTTTACAAATTAGTTTGCACATCAAAAACTACATAACGCACACATGTAACTTGGTGTGGTCGCAAAACCAACTTTGTATTACCAAGCAGTTTTTGCAGCCGGGTTGCATTATCAAATTTATGGAGGGTTTGTCTTTGGACTACATAATAAAGTTGTAATTATTTTCAAGTTTATTTGAAACGGAGTACACATAGAGCACTGGGAAGCGTAATGACCACAGGAACACAAAATCAGGAACGTGTTTTATGACGTAACTATGTAGATAAAGAATGATAATGATATGATGATAATGATAATGGTTATCTTGGCTGATACGAACAGCGGCCAATCTTTCCACAAGATCAGCCATCTACGCGGAAGATATTATAGTGCACAAGTGCACTCTCTTCCCATTTATTCAGACAACTGAATGGACGGAAATCCTACACAACCGAGATGAGGTTAGACGCAGGACTGACTTTTTACATGCCTATCCGACGCATGGATCATCTTACTTTCCAGAAAATCAGGTGATCGGCCTGCATTGTCCCAACCAGTAAGAAACAACTACACAAAGATTTTGCTTCCCACGGGATTTGAACCCGCGATCTCCCGTTTGCAAAGCAAGGGGTTTCCCGCTGCGGCACGGAGGCCACAAAAAATATCACAGTCTTACTGTTTATTTTGGGTAGTACCTGCTCTTCTTTGTATTATTATTTAGCAGCTTTCTTAATAAAGAACATTTACTTGAAATCAATTTTTAGGAAGTTAGGGCCTAACTTCCTAAAAATTGATTTCAAGTAAATGTTTTGTATAAGTGAAGTTCTAAGGTAAAGCAAGTTACAGTAACTTTTAACATATTTTAAAATTATTAGAAAAATACTTACGTATTTTAATTGGTATTTATTAATATACACGGAGATTGCAATAATATTTACTTACCAATATTTAAATATGTTAGGTTTTCCATGTAACTTCAATAAAAAATAACTTCTTTTTTCTATTTAATTTTATTTTGGGGTCTGTAAAAATAAATAGTTCCTTATTGAAACAATATTCACGGAAAATGGTTTTTGTGCCGTCGTCACATTGCTCTAACGAATTACTGTGCGCTGATAAAAAAGAACGAACTATTTCGTTTTGTTTGACCTTGAGCTATTATGGTTATTAATAATCATCATACCAATAGGAAACTGATTAGATCAGTCAGTCATTCGGTCGGAAACTAACGATGCGCACGCGTCTTTTATCTGTAGAAGTGTATTTTCGTGCTCGTTAACAGATAAAAATATATTATTTTATAATTGTGCGATACCGATAATATGTGCTAACAAGCCTTATGAGATAGTGGTCAGATATTATTATCTAGAAGTTGCCATTTTTTAAATTAAGGATTTAAATCTGAGTATTATTATTTTTGTAATAATTTACTGAGTAATTACTTAGATAATTTTTTTTTGTGGTCCTGTTTTAGAAAATATCAAATGTAAGTATGGCTTTGGTGAATAATAATACTAACCCGTAATATCCTACCGCTGGGCAAGAGTTACTTTTCTTCTTCGATATAAGAGAACTTCTTTTCTCCAATGCCATATAGGGTAGACTGGGTACGGTTGAAACAATTTCTCTTATATCGTCCATAGTTTTGCTTTTTATATTCCGAGTGATGATGAAGATATGTTAAATAAAAGAGCATGTTTCGATCTACTAATGGGCAATGTGATCTTAGTTCCAGGTGTGTTATTTTTAACAGTAGATCAAATTGAAAAAAAAATCCGATTTGTTTCAAACGTCCCCATACCAGGGGCGGTTGAAACAGTGATTGGGGTCAGTTAAAACACATGCGAATAACACAAAATATATAAGGACGACCTTGCTCCGAGGAGAATAATAGAAGATATCATCACAGAATATAAATCACTTTTATTACAACACACTTTGTACACTGAATATACACGACTACAATCAATTAGATAAATCAAATTCACAATAAACAGTTACTTCCAACTCTTAACAGTCTCGTGGTTGACCCTCGAATTCCCTCACAATACCACCGACCATGCTTTTATCAGAAAAATCCCTACCCTATCCCTAAACGAAATCCCCAAGACGACTCGCCACGACCAATCACAGCCCGCATCAGTTCTCTTTAATGCGGCCCCGTGATTGGCCGGCGGCGGCGCTACGAATCAATTGCAGAGTCTATGACTAATTTCCGCTTCTGTCAGTACTCGAAAAGTAGTTACCAGTATATTAAAATATTAAACAATTAAAATAAAGTATTAAATAAGTAGCGATAAATCTCTACAAAATTGCAAACCCTAACAATCGACCATCCTGACGACGTGTGCGTCCCCGCACACGACCCAGGTGGAACCCTAACAATCGGTGTCGAGTACATGGTCAGCAGCACGAAGGTCCATTCTAATACAATCAATTGAACATCATCAATTTGTACAAACTATAGTTTAGAACCTGTTTTATTTTTATTTTATTTACATCATGTACATATTTTACATTACAATAAACTTCGTTAGTTAATTAGATAATTAATTATATTTATTTTATTTAAAACAAATGTATCATCAATATAATTGCAGCAAAATTGTTAGCAAAACTGTACACTTAATTTGGTGGGCTGGTTTTAGATCTAAGTTTATATTGTAAACATCTAGTATTCCATTCTATTCTAATTTATTAGACAACGAATCGAAACCACATCGAAATATCAATATGTACAATATGGACTTACTCAGTTCCACGCAAGACTGGTGATGCGCACACCAGCGCAAGCCGATCGATTGCTTCACACGGCGCAGGTGAGACTACTTAATGGCATTGGGATCGAATCGAGTCCATGCAGGACTGCCCAACTACCATTTCAAAATCATATAGACACCGACTGGCGGATATACAAGCCGATCGATTACTTGATACCGCACAGTGGCACAATGCATCGTGGTGGCTCACACAAGCCGATCGATTACTTGTGGAGACGCACCATCGTGGCACCGAACGTATCAAAACATGGCACGATCGATTCGATACCATGCATGACCGCACGACTACCAATTCGAAACACCAACTGGCGGCACAAGCCGATCGATTACTTGATACCGCACAGTGGGTCGATGCATTGTGGTGGCTCACACAAGCCGATCGATTACTTGTGGAGACGCACCGTCGTGGCACCGAACGTATCAAAACATGGCACGATCGATTCGATACCATGCATGACCGCCCGACTACCAATTCGAAATCAGATTAACACCAACGGCGTGCACAAGCCGATCGATTACTTGCGACGGCGCAGTGGGTCGATGCGCACAAACCGATCGATTGCTTGTGATTTATCTGGAAAGATACAAAAGACCTTCTGTAGCAACATTACTCTTAATATCTCATATTATACACACAAAATTACGGATTCAAATTAATTACTATCATTACTATTCTACTACATTAGCTTTAGATTCATTTTCGTGAACTTCTATTTCACCTATGTAGTTCCAAGGCCTGCTAGTTTATAGTTCGTTTTGCATGCGTGCTAATCCACAAAACATTAATGACTACAGGGTTCTATAAACGTGGATATGTCCACGTTTATAGCTTTTTGCTTTGCCCATCACTGTTAAAGCAGGGTTTATATTTCTGTCCTCTTATTTATCCTATCTTGAACCCCATTTCGAATAACGGAAACCGCTATTAAGGAGAGTTTGGTAGACTATCACGTTAAGAATAGAGCTTTATCCCATTCATGCTGGCACCAAATAACACCTCTGAATCAGATACACCTATGTTTTTTTTGCGTTTTTAAGTATCCAACAAACTCTCCCCAAAAGCCTAAATCAATCTTTCTCATCATTTTGTTTAGTTCGTTTAGCGATTCAAGGATAGTACGATTGAACCCTTCCAACTAACCGTCAACACCGACTAAACAGTGTTCAAATCTTATGAAAGCATGTGATGCAGAATAGCTACAGCGATCGCTTGCCACCCCAATTGTGTAATTTATAATCTTCAAAAACGAACACAGATTGTTTATTTTCTTGACAGGTATAATCAATCAGGTAAACACACCCACAACTACAAGTAGGTGAGTATAACCTCACTTAGATCTTACGAAGGGCCCAAGGTGGTCAACATGCAAATCATGAAACGGCACCACTACTTTTGTTTTTGTGACATTGCGGAGTAATTCGCTTTAGTTATGTTTTTTTTTTAATAAGAGAATTCTATGCAAACGTTTATATTTTTTTTTTTTTATTTGCCAATACATAAATCGTTTCTTACTTTATTAATACTTTAATCGTATATACCAACGATATTGTACCATAATTTTAATTTTATTTTCATTTTTTTTTTTTGTGTCCCTACACGGTCCATAATTATACTTAGCTTTAAGCTACCAATTTAATAAATAACCACCAAATAACCACCTTGTAAATATTATGGAATGCAATAAACGATATGAATCAATTAATTTTAACATTATTTTCTGACGAACCAGGATTGTCAGTTCTAAGGTCTTCTTTTGACACTGAAATGTTCAATGTCGCCGTGGTTCATACCTGTTCATTCAGTTGCTACCCCGCATCCCTCGGAACTACCCATCGAATACTGCTATTATTACCATGTACATAACATAATACTTGACAGTCTTTTAAAACGTAGTTATTTATGTAATTTAGGCACTTTTCATCACAATCGCTGTTAATACTTTTGATCCTACAGATTTGTCTCCCAGTTGGACAGTGCAACCAGTAGTCACTAAAGTTTGTTATTACACTCAGAAATTGGTCAGAAAAGGCTTCCACATTGACGGCTACGGGATTTCGCGGTAGCTTATTTGGCGACATGACTCACTTTAGAACCAGTCCTATGTTACAGAACAATCGAACTCTTGCAAAGTTTACACATATAGACCACCTACTAGAGGTTCTCGGAATTAACCCCGGTTCAGAAATGTGGAATGCAGCTCACTAACCGGTAATTATTAAAATACCGTAGCTAGCAGATAACCCTAAACTTTCGCAGAAAGAAAATAACAGCTAAACTTTATAACTGAGTAGAGGTTCTTCGCTTCTGCTAAAGTCTATGATATAGTATAGTAAGCGACGATATGCTTGCTCTACTCAGAAATCGGGACCCAGCTATCAACCCAACTTATTGTAGCAGTGCGTGCTAGACGTCGAGCCAGCACCGAATTAGACGTAGAACCTAACGCCGCTGGGATCCGTACTCACTATCGAATTTCTGCTCAACGTAGAGCTGACCGTTAAACTATTAGACCCTCGTGGCGGTAGTGCTGCTTAAGCAAATTTAGTGAACACGAAAACGTGACAAGCCACTGTCGTAGCATCGAGCTCGAGCCCTTGCTGCTTAGAGTACAGCACTACGGGTAATACCGACGACAGGCCTGTTCAGCTAGTAGAGGCATTTAGTCTTCAATGACAGGAATAAGATAATTTCAAGTTTACAGCCGATAATCAATGCACATCCTAAGTGACCCATCCCTTTTACGAACAAGCAAACTAAGACTAGCTTGAGACGGGCTAACTATTCCGGGATATAACATTTCGCGTAACATGGAGAGAACCTTCGCGTTCGTGATGGGACAACCTGTTTGAGTGGTAACTATTCAACTCGTGATGTTTGCGCGTCCTAAATTATGGAGGGACGTCGACAATATTTAGAGTTTCAGTATGTCTAATAGACGTTGCTTATCTTCAGACACACGAGCCTGATTATTATAATGCTGTGCTTGTGACTACATTTGACGGTGGTCCCGTTATGACCTTGTCAGAAAATTGCACTATCCCCACGACAAAATACAAAATCTATCAAGATCCGACATATGGCTGATGATTGCACTATCACAACATCAACACGTCCGCACTTAGCTTGATAAGTCCTTTATACATGTGTTACTGTTTCTACTCTCATGTGTACTAAGTATTCGGTTGCAATGCGTTTTTTTTTTTCAAAACTGCTACTAAATGGTAGTTCAATCAGTCAATACCGGGGCTGCACCGTACAACCCAAAGACATCAACTGATCAAGCCGTAAGGGAACGTTCACTCATTCGTCTAACTCAGGTTAAGGAGAATTTATTACCTACTTCAAGAAATTGCAACTGAGTCAAGTTTTTATAAGCGACTAAGTATGTTCGTGCGCTTCAGCTGAAACCGCATCAACACTGGCTTGTCTTACATGCATTCACCACCCTCTGATACAACTTGGGCAGTAACGTCTATGCATAGTTGAGGTGATAACATACCCAGACTTAACAAAGGACCATGCCCATAGTATGGAGCTGAAAGTCAGCAATGCAATGCCCAAATTGCACTCTATGTCATAAGATAACTTTTTAACAGTATTTATATGATATCTTGATTTAATGTCATTTATAGCACTGGTTCAAAAGATATTGGACATTAAACATGATAACTTCCTACTGGTTTTTTTTTTACATTTAATCGTTCACAGACAGCATTGCTATTAGTTTTTCACTAGGAACTTCATGATCATCACATAAGCTAAGTCAGATCAGTGTTCTTTTATATACTTATCTGTATGTTATCAGATAAACAAACAGTTATTTGGAATTATCTAGTCTGTCTCCATTGTATAATGTCAATATGTATGTGAAAACAATTTGGTTAGATACACTGGTACTGCAATGTTAACAAGAACGTCTTATTATTTTTTCTTTATCTAGTGCTTCATATGATTTAAAATTAACAACATAATTCTAGTTTTTATTTATTAGAGCAATCTTGTAATATAATTTATCTGGGCATTTCTGGGGCACAGATGGGCATTGTCCTTCGTAAAACCGATGAGAGATGATTAGACAAAGTCCTAAGTTTTGTACAACATATCCTTTCGTTAAAGTGGTCACTGCCAAAGGGTCCTATTTTTCCGTACTTCATTCATAAATTTTGAGTAACGGCTCGGCTATTCTGACTATTAATTAAACCTATACATGTCGCTTTTTGTAATGCATTTTAATAGATTTAGGATAGCACCAGTAATTCATACTGGTGAACTCATACTGGTGAACTCATACTGGTGAACTCATACTGGTGAACTCATACTGGTGAACTCATACTGGTGAACTCATACTGGTGAACTCATACTGGTGAACTCATACTGGTGAACTCATACTGGATAACAGTGAATAATACAGTCTACCGCACGTTTTCCATACAATATCACGTTGATTATGTGCCAATTCTTCATAATAAACCTCGTACCTACTGCTTCGTCCTAAGTCTCCTAAGTAGCCCCCCCTTCAAGACATAAGACCCGGCTATGTTCTGCTCGAAAGGAAAAGCAAACAGTAATTTCTCTTGACATTCCTACCAGGTCAATAGAATCGAACTACCAGACCTCGGCCAGATCCTAGAACTTCTAAATACCAAAATCAGTGATAGTTCTATCACCCTCCCGTATAGCGATGCACACTTGTTAAACAAATATCATTAATTTAACAAAGCATGCATGCGTGATTTGAAGGATCCAAAATCTAATAGTCTCGGTTTTTGCGTCCTGGGAAGATTGCAAGACCATCCCTAACGCATTTACAATATCGAAAACCTTTTTTTTTTTTAAAAATGTAGGACTACGTGACCTGTTAGATTGTCCCGCGTCGACACGTGGCTCTGTGCTACCGGCAGTCAGCGGACCGATTGCGATGGCTCCTTCCACGTCGGTCGTTGTCCCGCCGTGATTGTGAACGCTGATTCCGATCCACCTTAGTCATCCTCGCGGCCGTCATTCCGTAGCTCACGCTCGACTCTCAACAAAAAGGTTGTGTGAATATTATGTTACAGACTTACACGTGTATCGTATTATGACGGTAGCTTGTAAATATTAAAGAGCATTTTATATAGGCAAGCTAAAATTACTACCTATGTAGTTAAAAGAAAACAGATTGACGACTACCTAACACAATCACTGCCATACACTGTAGGAATATTTTGGTATCAGGTCACCCAATAATAACCGACGAGACCATAATACATTACTAATACTGCAATCTGACACTAATACTGCGCACTTCAGCTATAATTTTATACAATACATACAGTGCTATCATCTTCCATATTATTCCATATCATGCAAGACATGAATACAATCTCCTAATTATATTATTAGTTATATGCTATCCGAAACTGTTACATACCTATGTATTTTTTATAAGAATACAATTGGTATGGATGTATCTGTCAATCATTGGACTACCTATTGAAATTTCTCCGTCTTACCGTCAGCTGTTTTTATTTGCAGAAAATAGCGGATTATACTTATACGGTTTAAGACATTTATTTTCGCAAAAGATTACAAGATAATCACTTACAGAGAAAATACAAAATATAATATACGAACAGTTTGATTTGCTCAATTAGCGTTGTACATAAAAATAGAGGGTAGGTACTTTAAAAATATTTAAACATTTTTATTTTTCCAGGTATTGCGGGTACCTTCAATTTTCATTTAGAAATCACAATGCACGATGATAAATTTTAAGCAGCAAACCGATATAGAAAAACTACAACGCATAGAGATAAATATCAATTCAAACTAATTCAAGACAAAGATTACTTAATTCCAAACACTACTTGTCTAAAAATTGTAGATTTGGGCGTGTACTTACGTTTTGTTGAAGTTAGTTGCGATAGCCACTTCTGATCTATAAGGACGACCTTGCTCCGAGGAGAATAATAGAAGATATCATCACAGAATATAAATCACTTTTATTACAACACACTTTGTACACTGAATATACACGACTACAATCAATTAGATAAATCAAATTCACAATAAACAGTTACTTCCAACTCTTAACAGTCTCGTGGTTGACCCTCGAATTCCCTCACAATACCACCGACCATGCTTTTATCAGAAAAATCCCTACCCTATCCCTAAACGAAATCCCCAAGACGACTCGCCACGACCAATCACAGCCCGCATCAGTTCTCTTTAATGCGGCCCCGTGATTGGCCGGCGGCGGCGCTACGAATCAATTGCAGAGTCTATGACTAATTTCCGCTTCTGTCAGTACTCGAAAAGTAGTTACCAGTATATTAAAATATTAAACAATTAAAATAAAGTATTAAATAAGTAGCGATAAATCTCTACAAAATTGCAAACCCTAACAAATATAATATTATAACATGTTTTATTTACTGTTTGAGGATCTCTTTGACAATAATAATCAGCCTTCATTGTTTTAAATACTTCAAACGTACTTTTAATCAGCCTTTAAAGTTTTTAGAGCACGCTAGCTAGAATCTACGTATATTACCATTCATCTGTAACTATAGATTACATAACAGAGACTTATAATTTACGTCAATTTACAAAAAATAAAACGAAAATAAAGCTATTTGTTTTTTTAACATAACAAACTAAAAAAAGATAATAAAGATAATGAAGTAGACAAAGAGGAATTCTCTTTCTTCTTTGTCTTTAATTAATAAATCAATCATTAAGTTAAATATAACGATTAATCTGTTCGCGGTTTTGGCAAACATAGTTAAAACCACCTTCTGTACATTCCTCGTGAGCCCACAGTTTACAAATAGTGCATTGTAGCCACTTTTCTCCGGACCTGCTCGCTGAATGCCTGGTGCCATACAAACAAGACAGAAACACTCCTCTTCTTCTGATGACGTACAACAGGGTGTCCTGTTGTACGTCGTTTTTCTTTTTTCCTTTCATGGTGTTTCTTTTGCTTTTTTTCTATATCCAATTGCTTCTTCTTTCCTTCATTCAGTTACTTCATAACTTGCTTAACTCAATAAAAACGATGTTTATACCGTACCCAAAAAAAATGTTTCAACCGTCCCCAACTCCTGCTTTAGTAATTGTAAAAGCAATTAAACATAAAAACTAGTCACAGTACCATATTGTACAAGCTTTATTTCAAACATATACGCACACTTAATACTCTCACTTTAATAGAAACCACAATAATTGGAAAACTCTGCGAGCAAAAATACTTAGTTTTGGTTAAAAAAACACAATAGGGTCTCTTAAAAACGTTTAAAGCACATGGAGAGTAACGTAACACTGTTGTTCGTGTTCGGACCGGTCATCCGCTTGATTCTTCCCTTGGACCCCTCACCGGTGCGCAAAGGGTTTGCGAGATATTCGTGTTCGTGTTCGTATCATCGGCCCACATCAATCCACTGCTGGGCCACATAGGCCTCTCGCAAGGCACGCCGCTGAGCCCAATCTTGGGCTCTTATCAGACACTCATTGTAAATAATTTCTGGGGTGTACCTGCGTTTTCCATGGATTTAATATTTGTGTGACGACTCGAAAAATAGTCAAGAATATATGAATGAAAGTATGCGCGTATCTTTATTTCGAATTCTTGAAATATCTGCAAATGCTTTGAACCTACTTTGAACCTTAACGTGTAATATTTAAGTTTTATTTTTAAATGTTTATGTATATGCAACTGCTTCCATATTTTGGGTGTCAATTTGACTAGTATAAGATAAAGATCGATGACCTTTCCTGACGATACTTTACGATGCGATACTACGTCACTCTTAGCGAATAGTAAATTTATTGTAATTTACACAAAGCACCTAGGAGTCGAGTAGAGATCACATTGGTTCACAAGTATCAAGACTGGGTTGGGGTTAAAACCGGCGTCTCACGGCATACTAAGCGAGTCCCTTAGCCGTTCCACTAGGCAATCATCGCATCTAGGATAAATAGAACCAATAGAAATTAAAATATTAATTTCTAATATTAATTTCTAAATTAAAATATTAATTTCTAATATTAATACTAATCTAATATTAATTTCTATAAATAATGTTTAGCTGCAAATAATTACTACATAACCAAAAATGCTGCAAAATAAAAAATACAGGTATTCTACACTTATTTGTTTTTTTTTTCTGTTCTTTTAAACGACCGACGTAAAAATGAGGGATCTTCCTATAAGTTTCTAGATTTCGTTTGCCTGTAGGATCGTAATTCCCAAAGTAATCAACAGCATCCGAAGACCTGCACTGCTGAACAAAGGCCTTCCCCTTATAAGGGACGGATGCATACGTTCCCGTCTGACGTGACTCTCAGTCGCATTATTTGCATTTTTTTGTAAGTCACTAATGTTGTGATGAATTACTGTGAGCTGACGAATAAAAAATAACTACCTAATAAGTATCTTGTTTAGACCTTGAGCTCCCATTGATAATAATTCCGATGATTTCTAAACAATTTATGTATGTACTGCATACTAGGTAGGTACTGTAAACTAACTGAGGATAATTAAAAAAAAATACCTACCGTCAATTTTCTCCAGCTATAAGAAACATCAGAGGCGATTAAGGAAAGCAAGAAAACGGGCAGCAGCATCTTTCTATTGGATTATCTACACCTACACTCCAAACACTACTCCTTGCTTTGGTCACAAATGCACCTTTTTTAATAATAAGTACTTTACGTTCGTACATGTATATAAATACTCTACGCACCTGCTCTTTTTAAAATACCGAGTTTGCTATAACGTACAAACTTCGTCGTTTAAAAGTCCGAATTCGATATAATTTACTACGCATTGTATCCGGTTAGTATGAATCTTTAACAAAAAACAATACTCCATAATTTTTAACCTTTTTGCTTACCTTATATTATAAATCTATTTTCAGTAAAAAATGCCAACAAAAAATCTACTCACTCGAACAATTAAGAAACTGCTGGCTTGTAGAACTGTGCCTATATCAAAGAAAGACTACAGCCTTTGGACACCGGACAATATAGTAAAATCACCCCACAGAAACGTCGACATACCAAACAGAACAATACCTGAACATGTTTGGGAAAATCTAGAAAAGTGGGCTGATAAAACAGCTCTTGTAAGTACATTTTTTACAATCTTGTGCTTGTACCAAACGGATACCTCAAGGTAGCATCTTTTGCCCAATCATGTACAGATAAATAGAATCATTTATGACCACTTCTTCTTTAATAATTTATGTTTATATACATCATGCTTATTAGCTAACGAGGTCCTTTTAATTATTACCTTAGACTCTATATTATGTTATACTCATTCTATACCTACTATTTTCTGTCGCAATTATAAATTCTAATTTTAAGTCTGTAAAAACTGACTGACTGAAAAACTGACGAAACTGCAATAGCATCAACTTTTGTCTCATCTGTAATATTTGGTTTATTCATATAAATACCACGACAAATAGTACTATAAGGTTTTAAAAGTATATACATTTATATGTATTATACGAGTATAATATTATATTATACTTAAACTTACTTATTTCAGGTCTGTGCTGTAACAAAGCGTTCGTACACATATCAACAGGTTTACAAATATAGTAGAAATTTTGCCGCTAAATTGCGAACTCAGTTGGGAATCAAGGATGGTGATGTCGTTTGCATCATGATGCCAAACTGTCCAGAGTATGCTATAGCAACTTTAGGTATTTTACAAGCTGGCGGTGAAGTTACTACAGTAAATCCTATTTATACACCTCGTAAGTACCATAAAAATCCGTAAAAATGAGGGATAAAGAGATTCGCCGAAGAACCAATGTCACCGACATAGCTCGTAGAATATGCAAGTTGAAGTGACAGTGGGCAGGCCACATTACTCGAAGAACCGATAACCGTCGAGGAAGAAAGGTTCTCGAGCGGCGACCACGAACCGGAAGACTCACCGTAAGCAGGCCTCCCACTAGGTGGACCGACGACATTGCTCGCGTCGCAGGCAACCCGTGGATGCAAATGGCAAGCTGTCGTTCATTGTGGCGGTCTAAGGAGGAGGCCTTTGTTCAGCAGTAGACGTCTTCCGGCTGATGATGATGATGATGAAGTATCATAAAATATTGACTTAATTCTTAATTCATTTCAGGTAGAAAATGGTTTATTGAAACTAAATATTTACAGTTCATTTACAAATATATATATGTATACTTAAACTAGGTAAAACATTTCCTCCAAGTTGTCGCCGCACTGGGAGGGAATGGTACCTAAAAGACTGGCGGCATTACCCCTTTGTATAGCCAAGCTTATACGTTGACAGAAAAAGCTACCAGCCCGACGGTATCCTGAGACTTCGATAAGTTTGGATGAAATTTCATTCACCAAACCGTGCGTCTCATGAGACCAATGCTCCATGGTCTCCAACGCAAAATTAATTCATGTCATATAAGCTAGTGCAGCCTTTTAGCTGCTAGCATAATGTCCCTTTTTTGAGTTTTAGCATCACGCAAGAACAGAATGCTATAAAAATAGCTTTATTTTCCAACAGAAAATAATTGAGTAAGACTGCATGTTGTTATGCTCACCCCTCATAAAAGATCAAGTCAAGCCAATATTTAAAGTTATATAAACAGGTTGATATTTTTCTGTCGTCCATCTACACACATCAAAAGTGTCTAGGGATCAACATATATTTTTGCAATAACTTTTCTCCTGATTGATATTAATTAAAATTTTCTTTAAGGATTCATCAAATAAAGTGTTTTCGTTTGTCACAGTAACGATAAACGAAGTCACCTTTGCATTAATAAAGAAATTTGCCATTTTCCTAATAAAGGGATTTTTGACATTTGAACCACTAACACAAAAGTTCGAAAAAAAGACTGAAATAACAGTTTTCTTTAAAATTTTATTGGGTAACTTAAACAATTAATAATCCGTGTTTCTACCGCGAACACTAACAACACAAGAACATCGGTTTGGCATACTCAAAATGAGTTCATCCAAATCACGCTGTGGAATGGCCGCCCATGTTCGTTGCAACAACAAAAAAAGGTCTTCTTGCGACTGGATACCCTCCATATTCGGCAGAGCTCTTCTCTGTAGCATATCCCATGCATGCTCAATCGGGTTCAAGTCTGGCGACTGAGCAGGCCAGGGCAGGACATTGATGTTAGCTGCGGCGAGAGTCTGTCTTACAACTCTTGCGGTGTGCGGTCGTGCATTATCATGCATTAACTGAAATAAGGGACCGATTTGCACTTGTAGAGGAACGATGACGTCTGATACAATCGTCTCAGCATAAATTTGAGCGTTGAGGTTGCCTCTGATCCAAATCAACTCAGTTCTTCCGCCGATCCAAATACCCGCCCATACCATGATGGTTCCACCACTATAAGGATGGACTTCCTGGCAGGATTTTAATCGCTGTTGGCGTCCAGGGGTTCTCCAGTGTCGTATACGTCTTGTATCCGGTCTCATACCAAAACGAGACTCATCAGAAAAGCACACGAAACGCCATTGTTCTTCTGCCCAATTTCTGTGTTCAAGAGCCCATTGATATCGAATCCTACGATTGTGCATTGCTATAGGTGGTACCCGTAGCGGTCTTCGGGAATGAAGGTTCACTTCATGCAAGCGGTTTCTGACTGTTTGGTCGCTAATTAAGTTCCCTGAAGAGTGATGAAGCCTCACGGCTAACATCATGGCAGTTATTGTTGGAGCTCTTCGAGTTAAGATTTGAATATATCGGTCTTGTCTCCGTGTGGTGCAGCGATACCGTCCTCCATGGCGCTCAGCCACGGTACCAGTGCTTCGGTAACGTGTCCAAAGTCGACTGATAACACTCTGACTTGTATTCAGAGCTAAAGCCACAGTACGTTGCCGGGAACCAGCTTCTATCATTCCCACGGCTCTGAGCATTTCTTCCCTGCTTAAATGACGTCGCCGCTCCATAATAACGTTGGTTTTAATCAGTAGTAGGGAAACAGTAGCACTAATAATGTCTTCAATGCGTTGTATGTTTTTATAGGGAAAATATTGACAGCTGATTTTCATCTTTTACTCGAATTTGATTCACAGTTCCTGATTCAAATTATGAAATGCACCAAAAAGGATCCATATAAATTTATAAAATCATAAATTTATTACAAAGCCACATCTCAATCTCAAGAAATCCGCTTAACAATGCTTGATCCCTAGACACTTTTGATGTGTGTATTTTACTATGTATGTATTTACATTATTAATAATGTTCTAATAACGTAATTAGTTATTGATGCTACATTAGATAAATAATATGGCATTTTGTGTTGTTTGCACTATAGACTTCTGATTTTTTACCACACATGCTTAATATTTTGACATGAATTCGTTGATAAGATCAATATTTATAACACTCCTACAATAATTTTTATTTGATTCCTTAAGACGACTACCTATATATACTACTACTACTACTATTATTACTAAATATATTGTTCCATAAATCTACAAACATTATAATCGTAGAAATAAATAATGAGATGGTTAAATTGTAAAAATTATAGGAATATTAAATTAAATACTTCTTTCTCAGATGAAGTTGAAAAACAACTAATGTTATCAAACCCTAAGGTACTAATTGGGGTAGCTGAAACGATACCAGTCTTAAAAGAAGCTCTAACATTAGCGAAGAAAAACGTACCAATTATAGCTGTAAAAGGTTCCGACAATGGAGTACCTCAAGGTACAATTATATTTGAAGAATTTGCATTAGCAGATAACATTGATCATTCTGTTTTAAGAGAAGTTTGTAAGAAGCCTGAGGATATTGCGCTTTTGCCTTATTCGAGTGGTACCACTGGTTTGCCTAAAGGTGTTGAGTTGTTACATAGAAATGTCGTAGCAAATTGTTCACAGATGGATGTTGAAACAGCGAGGCATTATGATTTAACTACAAGTAAGTTATGTTTAATACAGAATTCTTAAAACCGAATATTCCACATTGACTGTGAATATATACATAATTGTTAAACTAAGTAGAAAACAATTTATACAGTATTTTATGTCACTGAATATAATGCAACGAAGACTTATTATGAGGTAACAAGAGGAATGGCCTCTAACTGTAGGTATAATACTGTGGGATGCTTCATGTGTACTAAAGGGCGAACATAATATCCTATTTCATAATTTCGAGCTGCAACTCTGAATTTTATGTCATATACTAAAGTGTGTACTCCCGCTTGGGATCCTAGTGTATTGAAGCATATAATAATATTGTAAGGATAGATAGATTATCGTATATTTATGTTCTCTATTTCGTATTTTTACAGAAACTAACCAAGACGCCATACTGGGTGTTCTTCCATTCTACCACATATACGGTTTAACGATGACTATGATACACAAATTGACGATCGGATTCAAAGTCTTGACTGTACCCAGATTCCAGCCGAATACGTTTTTGGACGCAATGAAGGAGAACAAAATTAGTTTACTGTACGCAGCACCTCCACTAAGTAAGGTCATTTTATAAATTAAATAATATTTATCATATAAAGGTTAAATTAATTACTAATTTAACCTATATAGGATTTGAAATGCAGTGGTCATTGTATCTCAATAATTAACATATTTACCTTTTTGCTTAACAATAGAAGTACTTGATTAAAAATTTGAATCTTGATGCAAGTTAGTAATTACTATTCAATTAGACCAGGTTATTGTAAAACATAATTGTTAGTCCCTACCGCCGATGAAATAAGGATTTGTTTGGTCCCTATGAACGTGGGCCTATTTCCATTAACCGAAGATTTTCCAACTCCTGACAAACACAAATTCCTGACAAACACAAATTGAACTCAGTCTCGCGATTGGTAGCCATAAAGTCGATGCAGTCAAACGATAAAGAGATTTTTTTTTACAATTTAAATATTAATTATTTGGCAACCCCTCCCGTCTAAGAGACAGGCCTTTGTTCAGCAGTGGACTACTTTAGGCTGCTTCAGATTCATTCTAGTTTATGTAAGTCTATTTTATAGTATACATTTAATTAATATATTATATGTAGGCATTTATTAATTACTTTGTATGTCGTTAATGTTTAATTATTTCTGTGTGATTTACTTTAAGCAGTATTTTAGTAAGTATTTAGATTAGTTTTTTTTCACCTTGCTCCAATATTTTTTTCCAAAATTTTTAATGAATTGTTCAAGCTTTGAGGATACTACCCTACAATTTATTAGATATAATCTATAGAAGCATATAATAATATTCTTCATTAGAATATATATTATTGTGAGGATTGCTATCTAGGCTTATCAACAAACAGTTATAAATATAACAGCTAATGTAATAACGTATACTAACATTACAGTATTATTTCTTGGCGCATACCCTGAAGTCACCAAAGAGCATCTCGCATCTATCAAAACAATCACGTCTGGTGCAGCACCATTAGCTACTGCTGATGTTAACAGAGTTTTGGAGAAAATTAAGGTAAAGTATTATATTTAACCAAATGATGATTATTTGTTTAATCAGCTTTATATTTTACAGATTTTACAGATCTTTATATATCTAAACACGTGTCCGATCCGTGAGGGTCTCAGTCAGTGTATAGATACAAGTACTTACGTACGTAACTCATTTGTTGAATATCGTTTTTTTTCCTAATTTGTTCCAGAGAAACGAATCCGGTCTGGTATTTCTGGTACAAATTAGGAAATAAATTAGATATTACGGATCGGACATGTGTTTTTGAAGAAGCTGTACCTATACCTCGACAATTTACATAAGTTGTCTTTTACTTGCGTTATACGAGTACTATTTATTTATTAACTCTTATTTCTTATTCATTTATTACCTATGTACGTAAATGAAAAAAAAATCAGCATCTCGTAGCTGGTATGATACTTGGGTTAACAAGGATTTGTCCAGTGCATTGCTTTATCCTGTGGTTCCGCAGCGTGTTCGGGCACGATAACTCGAGAAAATATCTGGTAACGAGCAGGTCTAGTACGGGCTGTGATACTTAACAAAATCGACCAAACTCTGTTTTCTCCATACATTTCATACCAGCGTCTCTATCGGTAAGTATCAAAAACGAGTAAAATTCCGGTAAAAAACCGTCAGTTTAATCGATTTTGTTCTGTGTGTTGTGTTTTGAAAGCTATCAAATCCCGTTCAAGACCCCAGCTCACCTTTTGTAACTAAATTGAATAAAAAAATACATTTTATTGTATGGAACGTATTTAGTATTTACAGCTGTACCTATACTACCCGTATTAGATTCTTTTTATTTTTTCACAGTCTAACACGAACTTTTTACAAGTGTACGGGCTAACAGAGACATCGCCGTTAGCAACACACATGCTGCCAGGAGAGACGAATTATTCAACAGCAGGGTACGCAGCGGCCAGCACTGAGCTTAGAATAGCTGATTCAGAACTTCGGACTTTAGGACCAGATGAAGTATTACCCTAACTTATGACCCATTAATGAGTATACTTATATGTTAATTCATATTCCCTAGTCATTTTTTTGCTTCAATAAAAATATATAGTTATAGATGTAAATTAAAATAACTCTCCGTTAGGAGGTATTCCGTAGAAAGATGACTGATAAACCGCTTAAGAGATTTTCTTTGACCATTCAACTAAGATGCTGCTCCGATGCCGGGGACTGGTCCGATTACTATCCCTTTGAACTTTTAGTTTGTTTTAATTTCTTCATACTTTGTGGTTAAATCGTTCAGACGTAAGATAGCACATAAATAAATAATAATATAATAACCCGTAAATATCCCTTAGCTGGGGAAGGTCTCCTCGAAATGAGGGATGAGAAAGATTAGGCCATAATCTAACTAATCTAATTGGTGGTTCCTGGCACACCTTTCGAATAATTTCTGGACATAGTACCTGAATTTCCTCACGATGTTTTCCTTCACCGATAGCAAATGATGGTGCTAATCTTTCGATTAGTAGGTACACATTATAATGATTCATATTAAGTGAAAATGATATTGGTCCTGCTAAGGCTGGATGGGGTATGAACCGGAGCCTCGCGGGATGCCAACTACGTCCCATAACCAATAGAGTACCATCGCATGATAATTACGATGCTGAAAAAACAAATTATTAAAAAAAAGGAAAAAATGACTATAATGTTGTTGCCAAATCTTTTAATGCTGGCGAAGCCTATTTGGAATGGATATTATTTTAACAATCTTACCGACTAATCAATAATTATTAAATTAAAGCGATAGAATTATAAGTCTCAAAGTATTTTATGAAACAAGCGATATAAATAATAATAATAAATATGTTTTAATTTACAATGACTTCCTCTAAATCGTTTTATAATCAACAGGTTGGTGAACTTCTAATAAGAGGACCTCAAGTTATGAAAGGATATAGAAATAATCCTGAAGCAAACAAGAATGCTATTACCGAAGACGGTTGGTTTAGAACTGGTGACTTGGCTAGTATTGACACAAATGGAATAGTAACTATAGCTGATAGGCTAAAGGAACTTATTAAGGTAATAATAATTAAGATCATTTATTTTAGATAGGTTCCTCAAAGGATAATTTAACCCATTAACATATTATATACTTGAATATTCGAAAAATTGCAGAGATACCTAATTTTAAAATAATTTTGATGATTACAATATAACTAAGATAATAGGTAATTAATTTAGTTATATTATCTTAAACAATGATAAGAAATGGTTGGTTTTAATGGCTGATTTCTGGCTTATATCTTTAAAATAAGCTGCTAATAAAAGAAAATGCAAGTAGGAGTACCTACTCATAGTAACCGTTAGTGAGCTTAAAAAATATAAAGTAAGTTATAATTAAGGTGCTTATGTGCGAAATGTTTCCTCCTTTGAGAATTTCAATTTCAATCTGTTATAACTTGTACAACACGAGAATTTATTTCTAGGCTTAGTCTTAAAAACATCTCTAGATTCAAAAGCAGTAGTAAAACAAAAATCATAATCTATCAAGTATGGATATAATATAGAGACCTCATGATACTACATACCACTTAACGATTGTATGATGCTAAGCTTACTCACTTTACCATGGTCTCCTTAGGAGGACTGAGAAATGTAATTCCCTTCAAAGTTACTCCAGGGTAAATGACCTGAATTCTTATACCTACAAGGTTCAGTTTCGAGCACCTGCTACATATCCCCTTGTTCCCATTACCCATTAGATCCATCGCTTCGTAAGACCGTTCTCGTTGCAAGTTCTGCTATCCCACGAAAGATGCTGCAGTAACCTAGTCGTCCTCATTGATTCGCCAAATACGTTTTGCAGTACCTTGTACAGACGAAGGTATAATTAAACTAACTTTTTATTGGCTCACCAAATTAGTTCTTCAGTAACTTGGTTATTAATTAAGCGTCTTATTTTTATTTTCTATCTGTCTTTCACTTTTTTTGTAAATGATTTAACTTCAATGAATAGTGCATACAATTTTCGCCTGTAATATGTCTGATTGAAATACTGGATAACGTAACTTCTTTATTTTTCCCTCCATCCAAAGGTTGTTCTTAGCGATAAGGTCGCCCATTGTTACTAAGTCTAATTAATTTATACCACTTGTAGAAATCTATAATTTGTGTGCACTGAATTTCTGTCTATCTGTACTTTACACATGATATACAGGATGTGGTTTTGCATTTTTTCTATATTTGTAGACCTAACAGTTAAGGATTTTGTTAATTGATGAAAAATAGATTAATGATTCAGTGGTTAATAACTAAAATATAATTAATGATTCATGATTAGCGTTCAACCAGAATAAGAGCTCTCGAGCGCTCAGAATAGGTCCTAAGGTTGGCAACCCCGCGTATACTGTTGTTTACCTACTTTGCGCGAAGAGCGGTGCCAGACGGGGTTATTTTATAGTGACGGTTGCACACGGGATTTCTTTTCGTATCAAACATAAAAAATACTTCATAATTTTTCGTCTAACATTTAATGATTGATTATGTTCTTTAAAAGGTATATATCAACCTCCGTAAATATGGCAAGAATGCAGAACCACATCCATCCAGTATGGCATGGTTTTAGGTATTGTATAGGCACGCAATTTTTTCTGGAAACAAAACCACGTTCTTTAAACACATATACTTATAATGTAAAAACATAATTCGAACTATCATCAAATCCAAGGCTATTTCGTTGACAGCACAAATTATACCTCGTCAGAGCACTATTAACTATGTATGTTACCTTGATCTATTGTTAGCAAGATGTCCATTGTACACATTATACCAATACTTATCATTTCCCTATTAGAACATATAGGAACACATCACCGTTCAAATATACAATATTAAAACTGTTTAAAAAAAAACTTCAATCGGCGTTCTATTTGTAACAAAATATTCTTATTTATGTTTTCTAAACTTGTTTTATTCCACATAATCATGAGTGAAGCAAAACGGTAACCGACACGCCTGCCTATACAAAGCTAAAGTGCCCTTTACACTAGAATACAGCAATGTTCACATATTGCAACTTGGCAGCGTAATATCTGAAACTGCGGTGCCGGTAGTACCTGCCTCGACGGTCCCTTGCACAAGAGACCTACCACCTAGAACTTTACTATTACTATACTGAACATATTTTTAGAACGTTTATTAGAAATTCATTTAACACAGAAAAAGAGCCATATAGACATGTAAGCGCAGCATGTAAGCACGACCAGATTATATAAAATAACACTAATATAGACGCACTCACAAACGCTAATCAATATTAAAGAAATCTAATTATGTGATCTTATCGATAATATCTTATCAATAATCCAATACTTTATCTCTGTTTGTGGGTAAAGATATTGACTATCTTGTACTCAATAATTTATTTATTTACACTTATTTGCACAAACAGAAGGAATAGGAAACAGATCACACAAAACAGAAACAAAATAAATACAGTGTAATAATGGAACATAAGCATATACAACTCTGAGAAATTAGTTGTTACACTTGAACAAACCATTGCTTTCATATTCATAATCTAGTATTCATAAAATAGTAGTTTGATAACCAAGGGTTAATAGTGACCCGTTTCATCCAAGATATTTCTGGCGTTCAAACGAAGTGAGAGCACCAATAGTTCGAAGGTGAAATGGGTGATTATTTCCGAGTTAAAAACTCTACTTTTCATTTCGACTGTGAGGAAAGTAAATTACTTATTAGGTATACGTACATTTTATGAAACTGGTGCATTAATAATAATCAGCTAAAATTTAAAGTAAAATTAGAACAATTTGAAAAAGACAAATTCAATGTTTTGTCGGATATACATATGGTTGAAATTTTCTGAGAAACCTGCGTTTCTTGTTTGGTTAATTACATCATATTAATGTAACAATTAAAAAAAAACTTTCCTCACTAGAGATGAAACCGCAATATTCGACTCGGCTATTTACCCATGAATATTAAACTTTCCGAACAGGAGATATGAAAAAGTTATTTACATTAATTTTTATTTTAGGTTAAAGGCTACCAAGTGCCACCCGCAGAATTGGAGAATGTTTTAAAAACCCACCCAGATGTCCTAGACGCAGGAGTGATTGGTGTACCTGATACGAGAATGGGGGAGACGCCAAGAGCCTTTGTTGTCTTAAAAGATGGACATAAAGCAAACGAGAAAGATATAACAGCATTTGTAGCAGAAAGAGTAGCCGAGTACAAAAGAATAAAACAAGTGACGTTTTTGGATGCTTTACCCAAGAATCCATCTGGAAAATTGTTGAGGAGAGTGCTCAAGGAGAAATATATCTAACCTTTAGTGTAATGTATGTAGATGGTTTAGTAAGAACTGGTTTTGGGACTAATAATCATGTGGCGATAACGTGATTGTTTAAAATTATTTATAAATTCGTAATTACCAATTTTTTTATGCATTGTAATGTAATGCGATTAAAATTTTGGTAACAATCAGATGTTCACCACATGCACCATAGTCTACATGATCTTGCTGATTGATTGATATTTCCCGATATAATTAATGTTATAATATGATTCATTAAGATCAAAGTATACCCATATGACTCCAACGAAATCTAGATTTTAAATGCCACGTACGAGTAAGTTTAAGTTTTTTTGCATAACAGTACAATCTATATCCCAAAGTTCCTAGTTAATTTATTATAAAATGTAAACTCTAATATGACTATTTCTTGTCAGTATTTCTTCCGTAACCGGTTATTACGATGTTATTACGTAGGTAAGTCAGCCACGAAGTATGGCGGGTCACGTGCGATCCTAACTACTTAACTTTACTCTCATTTTGGACTTTCAATTTTGAATAAGGAACAAACGTTGGCACAGCACGTTCTAAGATAGAATATTAGATAGATTTGCAAAGAATACAGACCTCCTAATCCTATAGGCAAAGAAAGATAGATTTGCAATGCGTAGAATTACTTTGTTTAAATAATTGTCTGTTAAAGCAAACAATTATTACTAAAAGAGATGTTCCAAAATGTATGGAGCCTGGGCTAGGACTTTGTACACTATACTCTAAAATAGGAAAACACACATAAAACAGTTTTTAACTATCCATTTACTTTAATTTGGCTTTATTTGCTTGTAAAACTTAAGAATTTTTACTTAAAATTGCAACACAACAAAAATCTGGCATGGCGGAAAAGTGTCACTGTCATGTGTCATTTTTATTATCAATGGCCTTAAAAGTATTTTTATCACAGTACTCTTTGTATTTTTGTTTCTGTTTTCTCATACATCATTTTAATAATTAAAATATCAATGATAATCAATTCACTACATACAATACACGCACACAACCAACTGTGACAAGTGTGACAGCAGCAGTAGCTATTGACAGCTGGCTGGCTGACAGTTTAATTCGACATCAGTGAGATGCCATCTTAGAACGCCATGTTGAATAAAGATATAAAATAAATGATAATTATAATTAAAATTACAACAATAATAGTCATTTAAACGAAATATTTTTCCCGGATTCTATGGATTTTTCTCGATTTTTTGAGATGGTGTACATATTCCTAGCCCATTTTGCAACAACTCCTTTGTATTTTTATAAACTTTTTTTAATCAAATTAAATATGAAACATATCATAAGTACGAGTAATTAGAGACTTAATCAATATTGATTAGTTAATGTAAATAGGTATTATTAGATGGTTTAGGTTAGGTAGTAAATGGGAATACAGGATTAGCAAGAAGATGCATGGAAAATAAAGCACACCACTTTTAACAACATTCATATAACAAATCGTGTAACATTAAATAACATGATTAAATTATTTTAAGATTTTTTATTAATTACGGATTTAATTCAAATGTGTTAAAAGAAATTCAAAGGTTATTAAATATATTGGAGAAGCAATAAATGAAATTTTGGTATAGTTTTTTTTTATATTTTCAGATATTTTTAATCCCATGAGTAAGCTCATCAGTCATGATAATAACACACACTATAAAAAATAGTAACTGCAAATAAACATATTAAATTGGACCGACAAAGAGAAAACCATTTAAGTCGCACGGTTTTCATCCTGCTACGTTGGATTTTTGGAGTCTACTTACACCGTTGTGTAATTATTTGGATCATTATCATCATTAGCAGCCAAAAGATGCCCACTGCTGAACAAATGCCTACCCCTTAGCAGGGAGGGATGGCCATAATCCCCACGCATGGCAGGCGTCTTGCGAATCGCAGTATAGTTATGTACTCCAATAGAAAGACGCTGCTGCCCGTCTTCTTGTTTTCCCTTAGTCGCCTCTTACGAACACTCAACGGGAGGTGATGGGGGGGGGGGGGGGTGTTATTCTTAACCGGACAACCCAGTGTTTATTATATTATTACATTCGATTGACCTTACTTGACTCCTATCACTGCCGTGCGCATGGTGAATACATTTTCCGTAATATTGTGAAGAATAATTTAAAAAATAAATTATTCTTCACAATATTAGGGTAAAAGTGGGATAGTTGCCACACTTTTTGAAATTACTTTATATTTCTCAGTGAAAAAAGCAAAATTCTTTATTTGTAATACTTTGGTTTATTATCTTCAAGCTTATGAAAGGAAAAACCATCATCTTTGATATTTCCAGAGTATTGGCGATTTTTGCGGACCTCTAAATTTTGGGGCATCTATCCCATATAGGGGATAATTGCCTAATCTATGTAAATTACGTTTAGGATAGATGCCCCGCTGAAAAAGAGGCCATGTATCCTGCAAAAACTTTGATTTCACCTTACCCTTCCATGCAATCGCACAGAGACATGCAACACGGTCAACTTAGTGGTAGTTGTAGTCTCTCGAAAGATAAATAAAATAACATGTGGTCATCCGCCAAACTAGAGAAATTACAATCGAGGCAACTATACCCCGGGGGCAACTATCCCACTTTTACCCTACGGAAAAAATGAAAAAAATATTTATACTGGTTACGTGATAAAAATTTACGTACTGTATAAAAAAATAACCTATCTGAGTAGATTTGTAATTATGTTTTATTTTAAATGATATATCGCTCACATCGATAGAATATTTCAACTTGATTAGGTGTTACGGTCAGAAAAGTGGCACACAGAAATAGCACCCTTGTGTCGCTATTTCTGTTCAAGCCACAGCCTGACAAAATTATTTTTACCGATAGGAGTGTCGCTACTGTCTATATGAAACTGTCAAACTACACGTCATTACTATAATAAAACCGTTAGTCCACGTTTCCGCCACCAGCACAGACAAGTTCGTGACCTCCGCGACCACATTTTAGATGTAATTTTATTAGTGAATGTTTATCTAGTTTATAATTTATAATGTATTATATCGATGTTAGCTCATGCCGATTGTGCCAACAAAATGACGGATATTGAACAGTTTTGGCGCGCGACTGTGTAAATGCTGCCAAAGAGATCACCCTCCGAACAGCTCTAGGTTAACCCGTCGCCATTTCTGAAAGTATAATGGGAATCTCGGATTAAACTAAAGTTTTAATTAGTTGCAATAGTGAATTGGAAAAGTAAGGACGTCTGTTTTAGGAAATGTGCCGTGCCATTTGCAATCTACATTGACGTTTTGGTACTATGGATTTATCTAACACTGTTTAAAACTTTCATGGCGAGATACTATTTTGTCCCGCGGGTTTACTTCCTTCAGAGTCACTGGACGTTCGAGGTGTGGGACGTCCATTGAGTACGGCGGCGACTCCGAGGAGGACAGCGGCGGAGTTGCGATCCCCGTCCCCGTGAGCACCGTGACTGGTTCCCGGGGGGCTACAATGCGCCTCCGGTGGCGGGCTCAGAGGCAAGGCACTGAGGGGCCCCTGGTGCAGATCCCACCGGAGAGCACTGGGGGGGACCACAGACCCGCACATATGCCGATGCAAAAGCCGCTGGGGTTTTAGTGACTAAGAATCCCACATACCCCGGGCGATAACCGTAAGATGCGGGTGGGTGAAGAATAAGGAACAGACAAATTCGTTTACTCCCTTGCTCAGTCTCTTGCTACCGCTACTAATGGAATTGGAATCTTTCAATGTGTACTTAAGAAAAACAAAGTTATACTGTCATTGTGTTTGGTCGTGATTTCCAACCGAGTTCGAGTTCCAGTAATAATTACTATGAAATGGCTCCCGAACGCCGCAGTAGCAGCACATGCAGTCGGCCTCATAGAAATACATACAAACCAGTCATGCAGCTGCAGCCAGTTTGTTCTGTCGGCAGTTGCAGTTGGCAGCTCGGTTCGGAATACCTTACGGTACTTGTAATATGTGTAGGAGTTAGGTATTATAAGAGTCGCTGGACGTATAGGGTGTGGGCTTCAGACATCCATCGAGTACGGCAGCGACTCCGAAGAGGATGGCAGCGGTGTTGCGACCCCGTCCCCGTGAGTACCGTGGCAGTTTTTTGGATAGCTACGATGCGCTCCAGCGGTGAGCTCAGTGAAGGACAAGGAACTGACCGAAGAACCCAGGTCTCCTCTTTTATGTGACAATGCGACAGTCGCGGGGGTTTTAGTGGGTAAGAATCCCACATACCCCGGTTGTCCCTAAGAAGTCCCGGGGACATATAAGGTTTCTCACCCGAGAACAAAAAAATTGGGTCACATTACTTTTTTGGTTGGTTTTTAGTCATCATTACATCTTTAGCAGCCGAAGGACGTCCACTGCTGAGCAAAAACCTCCCCCTTACAAGGGAGGGGTTGCCATAATCCCCACGCTTGGCAGGTGGCTTGGGGATCGCAGTATAGGTGAAAGATAAATCCAAAAGAAGACGCTGCTGCCCATCTTCCTGTTCTTGCACAGTCACCTTTAACGACACGCAACGAGAGGAGATGGGGGGATGCAATTCTAACCCGGCACCCCCCGGGAAAAAGGTTTGGTTGTTTTTAGTAAATACGGCTAATATTTTAATCTAACGAAAAAAAAAACAACTCTAAATCAACCTAATAATCTCCTACAAAACAGAAGGATAACGCATCCACTCTACCAACAAATTAACATACTTCTGCGCAATTAAATGTCTCCATTTCAATTTCCACGGCAATTAGTCTCGAAACTAATCTATTCTAATTAAACGTCTTTATAAATCCGTGCAAGTATCCCTGACCCTTTTGTCCCTTTCAGAGTTAAATGTGACCCGAAAGGTAGCTGGGACCCCCGAAGCCACGGCTCGCAAAAACATGTCAGTTTTAACGGCTGGCGTTAGCCCCTCTCCCTTGCGAGTTTAATGTACCTACTCTAAAATCAGACAGTGACGTCATTGAGTAATTTCCACATACCGGCCTATTACCAGTAGTTCTACATTTAGTTCTATGACTACTAGGAAAAAAACTCCTATTAGTTCTACAGTCATGTAGAACTACTAGTGGGAGCCAAATAATACGCATTTATGCCAAATAAGTAGCAATGACATTGCACTGTAGTAATGTCATAATAATCAGCTACGCCATAAATCCATACTACACACATCAAAAGTGTCTAGGGATCAAGCATTTTTAAGCGGATTTCTTGAGATTGAGATGTGGCTTTGTAATAAATTTATGATACTATACCCTACTGGATAGTAGGGCCGATATTGAGTCTGGGGATCTAAAAACACGTCTCGCGGATGGCGGCGCGAGTCTGAACGACCACAAAATAATCAGAGTACAGAAGGTAAGCTATATACAACGCGCGCTCTAGCAACGCACACATAGCCATCGCTTACTTTGATTATTTTGTGCTCAGATGCGAGGTCAACTGCGGAGCGGCCAGTCTCTACTAGTTCAACGGCTCTATTGGTGTATTAAACTACTGTAGTAGTTCATTTCATTTCAGGAACAAAATATACAAAAAACAAATTTAGTACGCCATTTCAGTGTATCGAAGCCTGAAACTGGCCAGTGTAAAAAAACAGCATCATTCATAGACAGCTTCCATCCGCGGATAGTTTTAACGAAGTTCCGAAAACAATAAGCCTGGCCCTCGAAACTTTAGCCGAGCACAATACAGTTTTGCCTCGCAAATTTTATTACGATACGCCCAGAAATAAATTGGTGTTCTTTTTCGTTCGTTTTTGGATTTTCTTCATCAATTATTATTGAGTTGTTATGATGGTTTCATTTAATATCGGGAGAAGCTTGTTTTTTCTTCGTAACATCAAAAACATATTTACCACAATGTACGCAGGTTTTTCGCTCTCCACTATTCAGACAAAACTATTACGCGGTGCACCACTATGTAAAATTCAAGTGGGCCTAGTTAGAGTTTTTTCACTAACATGGATTAACATCTATTGTAGTTTCTGACAAATTTTCATGATTACTAATTCTGCTGGCAACAAATTTTGATTTTCATCATGATCATCAGGATCATCAGACGTATTCCTGAACAAAGGCCTACTTACCCCTTTGATCGCTATGATGAACGTGTATTGCGCCTATCACCAGCCTATCACGAGTTATAATCAGTATTTGGTAAACGATCAATTCGTTAAGCAACGTCAGGCATGGACAGTCCTTAGATGGGTGACCGTTTAGTGGCATTTGAACTGAGATTCTGCGTGTTTCGGAGAGTACGAAAAAGACGGTATCGGTTGTTGTCATTTAAACATCAGTCGTTAAGCTAAGTCAATTTTAACGCCAGATAAGCCATCTATCATACGACTAAAAAAATACTATTTCATTCATCGGTTGCCCGCGACTTTTACAGTGTCGTCAGTCTACTTATTGGGAGTTCTGTCCACGCAGCGTCTTCCGGTTCGTAGTCACCCGCTTACAGATACATATATGTAAATCTATATCTGTGCACCCGCTACTCGAGAACCTTCCTTCCCCGTCGGTTATCGGTTTTTTGGGATGTGGAGTGGGAACTCCAACTTCCAAATGTCATTCTATGGCGAATTTCCTTATTTCAATTTTGATTTAACTGTACGAAACATACTATGTACTGCAAAATATACTACACTCAGGCGTATTCTTTCACGTATTCCCAGTCGTTTATGTAAATGGTATCGCGGGCATATTCCATTCCGCTTTATAGTGCCTTATCAGTGCACAACTGTGACCAATAAAATGTACGTAAATATGCAATTATAATACCCAATTTAGTGGGTAGATATCGGTATGACGGGGCTGTTTCATTGGGAAACCATTAGCTGTGCAGGTTGCTATTGGAGATTATGGAACGGTATGTAAGCTATCGTTCTGAAAAAGCCATAATATAATATGTAATAAAAAATACTAAAGAACAATAATCCTACACATTTACGATTGAAATAAATTTAAAAAGTCACAGATACAACAAATATGATCCAAGATAAAAAAAAACTTAAAAAGATCTGCTTGAAGCTAAGTGCATATTTCCAAAATACGTCTAACACCATCTATCGAGCACCACACGAAATCCCTAATAACTCGTAAATCACACTGCACTGTGCAGTGCCATTAAGAATCTGTCGAAGCGCTGTAATGGCGTCGCGGCGGACTGCAGTCAGCAATTACTGTCACTCACGCCAGCGCTGCAGCGCACCGGTGGCGACGGCCAGCTTGGAAACTCAATAAGTACGAGCTGCGCTCCTAACCGGCTTATTAAGAGGCTTTCTCTTTCACACCGAAGTAATGAGAATTGATCACTGTTTTATGCATGAAGAAATACTAACGAGCTGAATGAAGTAATGAAGCTTTTATTCCAACTTAATTTGTCATGCACCGCTGCTATTTCATTTCGTAAGACATTATGGCTTATTCCATTACGATATTGGAGATACTGAATTTGAGATTCGGCATTGTTAAGAGTAATAAGGTCAGATTAGTCGGGATACTTGTCAACTTACCGTGAACCGTGTGAGTTTAAAACAGAACAATTCACTAGTAGGTACTAAAAAATAGACATTATTCTATTTCCTAAAATAATAATCTGAAAATATCGATGCAAATGCGCACGTCAGCGGCGCTCCGTATGGTAAAGCTTTTTGTTACGTGTTTCACGTTAAATGTACATTTTAAAGTAGAAAATGTTTGCAATGGAAGTTCTTTGATGTCGACTCTTTGCTTTTATTATTTCGTACGTGTATACTTTTTTTTGGTCCTGAATACTTGATTTTACTGTACGTGGACAGGTGGAAGTGGTTTGCAAATTCTTGAAATAGCTTATCCGGATGAACGCCACTTGCCGTTTTGTCAATTGGAAGGGGCTAATAATTTGGTGTGGGAGCGAGAAGAAAGAACTTTTTAAAACAGAAAGATGAGAAAGGTTCCTCATCGGAAAGTATCGTAGCACATCGAAGTATTATTAAAGCTGTGTTCCCGATGGGATTTTACATCGAGTACACGGGTGGGATTTCGTTAGGGGATATTTTTTATGAATCCTTTGTTATAACTTAATTTCGTTACTTAAGGATTTTCTGTGCTTAAACTTTATGCCTTTGGAGTTTGGACCTACCGGTTTTAGCTATGTTTTGTCATCCAGTTAGTTTTAAAATATTATGAGCGTGGTCACAAGCAGACTCTGCTGTGTCGCCTTAAGGTCAGTCTCTGTTATGTCCTAATTTGAAGACTTATTGTAAATCTTTCTCTTTTGCACCATTGTATGTCTCTTTTTTATCTTCTGTGTGTTTAATGTTCATTGGGTACCTTGTTTTGTGTATATCAAAATAAATATTTTTCTTCTTCTTCTTCTTTTTTTCGCCTGTGACCACTGTGACGGCTGGTGCAACGCGGCCGGGACGTCAAGACAAATTAAAAGGTAAAGTCTAAACGTATATATTATCGAGTTCCTGCTTGATAATACTAAGTATCTTTATCAACCTAAAGGTGTCTGTTCTTGGCACAAAGTAAAGTAGACTGATAAAAAATAGTGCATGTAATTGTTGCAGGCTGCAGGTACTTTGTACGAGACATCGGTCTAGACACCACGCAACTAAGCAGGAGTGGGCAAACATCGCTATATTCCACTGTAAAAGGCACTGTAGCAGAAGAGCTAATTGAGCAGAATAGACTTAATAACAGTTATATTATAAAACAGCATAATCTAGAAGATTAGTTACTAAAGTCTTAGAAGATGATGATGTCTTTTCATAATTTTATTTATTTATTTATACTCTTTATTGTACACACATAAAAATAAAATAAAAAGGACTTGAAGAAATTTGTACAAAGGGCGGCCTTATCGCTATCCGCAATTTCTTACAGGCAACCTTGGGATGGAAAAAAGATTGCATGGAATACGAAAAGTGGGGTAGTTAATATGTGAGACAATATACACTAATAAAAATACATATAATAAGTTTACCTATTTACATATAATATATTAATATACATACAGATAAATATAAATATTTCTTACATACCAACATATATTCAATATACTTATATATATATATATATATATACGAACTATAAATATATGTATTATATATATAAAAATCAATTCTGATAAATAAACAAACAGATAGCACTCCGAAATCATAATAACGACCAGCAAAGTATCAATGAGCTACAAAGTAAGGTAATGAGCTTTTACAAGATTTTTAAAAATGTTTAAAGATTTAGCTTGCCTTATGGTAACTGGTAAGGCATTCCATAAACGTACTGCATGTACAGAAAATGATTTACCATAAAAATTTGTTGAGTGTAAGGGCATAGCTAGTTCAAGGTTTTCTGACGATCTTAGATTCCTTGAATGCGTCTCATGAAGGAATTTGAAACGAGCTTTAAGATATGGGGGGGTAATGGGATTAAAGAGAATATTATAGAGAAGATGAAGAATATGTGAGTTCCGGCGGAGGCGAATAGGTAACTCGAGCTTTTTACGAAAAATAGAAATGTGATCATATTTGCGCAAACCAAATATAAATCTAATGCAGAAATTTTGAAGTCGCTCAAGTTTATCAAGTAGGTCTTCATTTAGATCGAGGTAGCTGACGTCTGCATAGTCAAGGATTGGAAGTAGAAGTGACTGAGCAAGCACAATTTTTGTGGCCACTGGAAGAAAGTTTCGCAATCTTCTTAATGAGCCAGCAGAAGCAAAAATTTTCCTACTAATTTCCTGAACCTGTGGTGCCCAAGATAAAGTTTTATCGATAAATATACCTAAATCTTTCACTTTCTCGCTTATTGGAATAATGTTGTTATTAAATAAAACTTGAGGTACTTGCGACCAATCCACTCTGGACATCAACCTCTGACTACCAATGACAATAACCTGAGTCTTAGTAGGGTTAACTTTAAGACCATAAGAATTACTCCAGGTGCTGATTTTAGATAGGTCACCATTTATAACATTAATACTGTCAAACAACCTACTTGGAGAAGTATGACAGTAAATCTGCAGATCATCTGCATAAAGGTGGTAGAAAGAATCAAGTTGACTGGAAACGGTATTAATAAATACAGCGAAAAGTAGAGGGGATAGTACACCGCCTTGTGGCACGCCAGCAGACAAGTTACACCAAGAAGAGAAAGTATCTTCAATGCGTATTCGCTGCCGACGGCCAAAAAGATAACTATGAAACCACTCAATTGCTGCTGGAGATATGTTTAGAGAAGCAAGAATACCAAGCAGGATATCAAAATCTACAGAATTAAAAGCATTACTAAAATCTAATAAGCAAAGTATAGATAGATTTCCATCCTGCATGGCGGACCTGATGTCATCCGTAATATGTACAAGGGCAGTAGTAGTGCTATGACCAGGACGGAAACCGGATTGGAAGGGATTAAGAAGATTATTCTTATTTAAAAAGGAACTGAGTTGATTAGAGATGAGACGTTCAAGGACTTTGGAAAGGAATGGAAGAATAGATATAGGTCGGTATTCAGTAAAAGATGCAGGATTAGGTCTTTTGGGTAAAGGTATAATTAGAGCCTCCTTCCAACTAGATGGGAATTGGCGCGCGGTTATGGAATAGTTAAGAATATGGCTTATTATTGGAAGAATTATGTCAAGGATAGGAATTATCATATTACGACTGACACAGTCGCTACCGATTGCACTGGAAGCAATAGATAAAATACTCCTCTTTACATCACAGTCAGCAAATTGTGAAAAGAAGAAATGAGAAATATTGGGAGTTGGAAGTAATGAAAGATCATTCAAAGTTATAATTTTTGCTGCCCTATCGCAGGCAGGAGAAGAGGAGAAATGTTGATTGAGTGAATTTAAACATATATTTTTAGGAGCAGAATCTTGACGAGATTTTCCAACCCCCAAAGTCTTTAAAAATTTCCAAACTTTAACTGGATCTCCGTCTTCAACAGAACTGTGAATATGGCGGCGATATGCTTTCCTACACACCTTATTGCAGAGATTCCTTAAAGAAATATACTTTTCCAAGTTTTCAGCTGTAGAGCGACATTTGTATCTAGATTTGGCAAAAGCTTTTTTGTTCTGCAAACACTTTATTTCTTCTGTGAGCCAAGGTGCAGGTAAATGTTTGATTTTAATGGCACGTACAGGAGCATGAACATCATACAATTTAATTAAGGATGACGTAAAGAGACTGACCTTGGTGTCAATACAGTCGCTAGAAAAGATAGGGGTCCAATCCACATTTATAGCGTCTTCACGAAGACGTTCAACATTCATGCCAGAAAAGTTGCGCTGCTGAAGAATTTTTGGTTTAAACTTAGGAGGACGAACTTTATACGATAAAAAAAGAAGATCATGATAAGAAAACATATCTGCAGGACATTGACCATGTTTAGCTACATGACTATTAGAGGACACAAGAATAAGATCTAAAAGGGAAGGAGTTGAATGAGGGAAATTATGTGTAGCATTGAGAGGAAGAATGTCTAAGTTATTAGAATGAGCAACAGATTTAAGACACAAAGAACGAGAATCGTTTTTTAAAAGACAAGTGTTGAAGTCACCCATAACTATACAATGGCTGTAAGAAGGCAAAAAGCGCTGTAAGATGTTTTCGAAAGATGAGAAGTAGTCTACACGTAGAGAGGGACAATAATACACGCCAAGCAGAATTTTAGAGTTGTGTAGTTCCACTTCTATGAATAAATGTTCTCCAGCATTAGGAGGCGGTGGCTGTGCTGACATATCAATAATTGAGAAAGGAATGTGTGTACGTAAATATATGGCAACACCACCACCACCACCACAAGCCCGATCATTTCTAATCAAATTAAATCCAGGAATTGTATAAGAAGTGGAAGGCAGGCATGGCTTCAGCCAGGATTCGGAAATAAGTATTGCATGTAAATTATTACAGTTAAAAGTCGTCAGCATATCGGGAAAATGAGCCGGAACACTTTGAGCATTAATATGGACAGCATTAAAGTTCTTAGGAGCATCAGAAAACGTGGTGTTAAGAGTTTCAGTTAACGAAGGTATACTACTAAAGCTATCAGTGTCGCTATTCGCTGAGAAATAACTATCATTATCACTATCATACATATGAATATATAATATAATAATATATAATATAATAATATATAATTAAAAGCCTATTAACAATAAATATCTTACTTTTGGGGATGGATGAGTAAAATAACCAATTTTTCCACCCGCTAGCTGAGAATAGTAGAAATAACATCACATACAAGTTTACAGAACGTACTGCAAATAAATTAAATACAAAATAAAAATAATAATGAAATCAATTAACAGGCAGTAGAAATAATAAAACAATATTATTACGTATTCAGAAAGAAGAAAAAAGAACAAACATTAATTTATGTGTATAGAAATAACACACCGGTCTGATATACCGGTATTACAAAATTAACCACTAACCTGTTACCGAACGAAACGTAAACAGTCAGTTCTAAATTCACTTTACTTAAAAAAAAAAAACATGGATTATTGACAAGTAAGTAAGCAAGACAGCAAGACTTCCACAAAACAGAACAAACAAGACATTACCATCACTGAAGTATGAAACCTGTTTATTTAAGATTACCATATTGATACTACTGACAGACAATGAAAATGACATGTAATTAAATTGACAGTGACATTCAGATGGCGTCGTTGAAATAAATTTCAATGAAAGTGAATGTGTTTGTTGACTGTCTACCTTAAAATAAATATTTGCATAATTAAAATAAAGAAAAAGCAAGTACTAAACTAAACCAAAGTGAAGTGAATATTAAAGATAATGCTTATTTTTTACTGGCAACGGTACGCTTGCTTTTCGGAGGCTTAGGCATAGTGGCAGTTGTCGCCGCTGCTGTTGACACACTCTGAGGAATGTTGTTGATTTCGCCAATGGTTTTTACTCGGTGACGGGAACCATCGGAACCCAGGACATGCACAAACCCATCCCGAGTCCAACATTTTGTGATTCCGAACCTTTCACGGGCCGCCATAAAAACATTATGTCGCATCTTAGTAAGAAACTCGGACAAAGTGAGTCCAGAGCCCTTAAGCTTAGTTTTGGCAAGCCATACCTTGTCCTTAATATTCGAGTCTTGAAGTTTAAATACAATGGGCCGCGGTTTCTGTGAACTAGGCCGCCCCATGCGGTGACAACGCTTTATGTCACAGAGTTTGAAATCACTGATATGAAGCTTCTCTTGAATGACCTTCAAAACCACTAAATCGGGCTTTTCATTATCATCTTCCGGGACACCATGAAGGAGCAACATCTTACGCCGACCTCGCATATCCAGCCGATCCATATCCAAGGCCAGTATCTCCAGCTGCCTTTGCAAGCTCCCAAGAGACTCCACCACGAAGGCCTTGAACAGCGAGAAGTCAGCAGCCAAACTGGCAGTAGTGGACGATGACCCAGATGGCTTCTTCAGCTCAGCTTCAAAGTCAGCCATCCGCTTGTAAAGCACATCCTGCATGTTCACCAGTGTTTCCTTCAATTGTAATATTGTGATGAAAAAGATATTGCTAAGGAATTTTAACTCAGCTAGCTGGTGGTAGTAGAAATTAAAGTTTCTTAACCATAAATTCTTGATCTAATTATTTATATATAAATTAATAATCAAATAAATTATAGAGCTATAAAATTTACGTGTTACTTATTTAACTACCCTCAACAAAAAAAAAAAAAAAAAAAAATCATCATCATCTAAACTAAACCATTAGTCACTAATATCTCAGATGATCATGATGTCCTGTGCACATCATGATCATCTAAACTATGCGCTTATATCCGATGAAAGTCTAACCTTAAAACATATCACGTTAGTGCTTATTTATTTGAAACCCGCTCCAAACTAAGTTCCATATAGCCAAAAGTTCAAGGGTTATACCAGACACTATCTATAAAGACTAATGCTTTTAAGGCTACGAATTCAATATAAACTAACGCCGAGCGTTAAACGGAAAATTTACAGCGAGGAAAGCGTCTGAGAGGCACTCTGAGCTAAATCAATATGTAGTGTGTAAGTTATGTATGTTCTATCTCATATATCATATTTCTATTAGCTTCCGTGGTACATTGCGTAAAGCCATACGTTGTTCAAGTCGACGGTGGTAGGTTCGAATACTATGAAGAGTAATGCTTTGTGTCATTGTCCCTTACTAGTAAGTCAGTTCATCGCCTGATCTCTCTCCAGTCGTATCAAACTTCTTCTATCATGTGTCAGTAAAATCTTCTGCGTAGTTGTCTTATCAAATACTAGCTGACCCACGCAGCTCCGCCCGCGCTGTGTTTACGTTAACTAAACTTTCAATAATATACATTCGCATAGGATACAAAAGCTCCTTTTTTAAAGTCGGTTAAAAACTTTGAACCACTTTGTACTTGCCCTCCGAAGCACGGAGACGTTTTGTTCAAATGGCGTTAAACGGTCACCCATCTATTTAATGACCTTACCTAACGTTGCTTAACCTGATGGATTTCCAAAAATTGTTAACTACTGTCTATAAGTGTTCCCTTACAAATATTTATTATAATTATATTGAAAAATTGTTAAATCGGAGCAAGCGTATAAACAAGTACACATTTTGACTTTAGTCCCCTCTCCCAAGGGAACCGTGCCGAATGTCGGGATAAAAAGTATCCTATGTCCTACCTCGGAGTATTAACTCAAATCATGCCAAGTTTCGTTTTAATCCATCCAGTAGTTTCGACGTGATGCTCAGCCGAGATACAGACAGGCAGACAGACAGACAAAAATAAAAAAAAAAGATTTTTGGCTTTAGTATCGGTTATAGAATGCCCTCCAAACATAATTTTCAAAATATCTTCAATGTACGGAATTCGACCTGTTACAGTTTTATTATATAGATATATTTATGATATAGTATAGATTGGCCGCTGTGGTGATAGGTACCTATGGGTCAGGAAGACATTCTTTTTGTAAGCATAATATTATTATGTCATATTACTCAAGTAATTATTGTTCCTATGCGTTTTTACTTTGTTTGATCAGTAATCGTAAGTGTGGCAGCCCTAAGTTCTAGGGCAAATTTCGCTGGTTGGCAAAAACATGTTATTATTTTTTTTCTATCCATAACTTTTCAGAAGCAGTCCTAAGTTTCGAGTGCGTCCGAATAATAGCTTGACGCTCTTTTGGTAGATACATATCTATAGCTAGTAAAACGCCTTTAAACATGTACCCTCTTTGAGGCTATTGCCGCTATCTGGAGTTCATGCGAGGTGTATTAGAAAATGTATTACTGTGGTTATTTAGAATTTAGCGAATCTTCTTGCGAAACATTGGCCGCTGTGGTCATATCACCCAATAGGACATCATTTTTTACAAAGTGACTTATTTTCTTAAATGACCTTAAATGCTCGCTAAACTTGCGCCTTACACTTGCATTAATTTGAAACAATTTCAATTGAGAGGCGAAATAAATTGACAACTATTTGTCAAGACTAACGACTATCACTTAGCTGTCGAGACGAACAGAAATAAATTATGATTATTGGAGTTAACGAAAACTATTCGAGATAAGCGATTTGTCACTTGAAACACTTATCACTTTAAAATTGATGCCTCCTATACCTGAGTACTATTTTGGTTTGTAATGATTTTCGCAGGGGGTGCTGTTAGGGGTTAATTTATTTACTAAGTGGTAGGTTTCTTGTGCTAGGAACCGTACAGATAGGTACCACCGCAGTGTCAGCTATTCTACCGGCAAGCAGCAGTGTGTAAACGTTGTTGTGTTCCGGTGTGAAGAGCACTGTAGCTGCTGAAATTACAGGACACAAAAGACTTAATATCTAATGTCTTAAAGGTCGACAATGCGCTAGTGATTCTTCTGGTGTTGCTAGCGTCTATAGACTGCGGTGACTGCTTTCCATCAGGTGGGTCGCCTGCTTGCTTGCCACCTTAGTTGTATAAAAAAACATTGGCTCGTATTCCTTAAAATTTCTGCCTTGGAATTAAAGATTCTAGTGCGGATGCATTATCATAAGGTATCATTTTTGAAGATAGAATTAAAGAGGAATTTAGTGCTATATTTTGTTTTGGTCCAATTTCTTTATACTGGGGGTTTTCAGTTGCAAATAACCAATTTGATATCCTATCTATTTTCATATATAACTAGCAGTTGCTGGATTAGCTTCCAGTTCAAGAAATAAAATATTAACATTATAGTATTATTGCTTTATAGTAGTATTCATATACTACTATGTGGTAAACTAATAACATCTCGATGACTTAGAAGTAACTATTATAATACTAAAAGGGAGGTACTAAAATATAACAAAAAAATAACTTAACAAATATAATACTTATCTAGAAATTAAATACAACTATAATACAATTTAAAATAAAAAATGTTGTCCAACGTTGTTGTCCAATGTTGTCCACGTGGACAACATTTTTTATTTTAAATTGTATTATAGTTGTATTTGCTTGGTGGTACAATAGTACCACCAAGCAAAAATCGGGTGGTGGTAAAGACTGGTGTATTCTGGTGAGATGGGTAATATCATAGATAAGAATAGTATATCTGAAAACTGCTATATATCTGGTAAAATTACCCAGCTCATAGATTTCATAACTATTGCCTTAGGTCTGATATGAGCGACAATGCAGTTTAGTTGCATATAGGTAGACGCGTCGCTTACCATTAGGCGAATATCTTGTTTGTCTCGTCACAAAGTTAAATAAAACAAAATGTTATTTAGCTTCTGATATTAAAGTTGGTATTTGATTCTGGTGAAATTCAATTACGCCTTAATCTTTTAAAGTAAAATGTTCTTGATTGTCTTCGTAAAAGTAGCTGGCAGCCGTTTATTTTCAAACTATTCTCATCGTTAATTTGCGTTTCCTTTATGCCGGAATGTAATAAATATCTTCAAGAAGATATCTAAGAGTTCAGTTGTCAGGTTAAGCTGCTTTAACAAAGAGACTATGCTGAAGCGAGAATTCCACTACGGAGTAATATGGAGTAGTACAAAAGGAATAAAAATATTTAATTAATTTAAGTGAGGCAAAGAATACCGAGTCGAAGCACGCCTATAAAAAAATGAAGCCGTCCACAGTGAGCTGCAGCTCACTGGCCGTCCATCGTAATTTCACCTTACCTAAAAATAATAGCCAAATAAAGCCAGCAGTTGTAAGTAAGGTTGACAGCTGAAGGTGCTTACGTTACCCTGCAGATGGACGTTCCAATATCACATTGTCACCCTTTTTACTGCCGGTGCGGTATTTCTTCTGAAATATTTCCTAAGTTATTAACAAGATAATAGGCTAGATGGCATAAAAAAATCAATTTAGTCCGTCATTTAGATTTATCAAAAAATATTGGGCACATAATTACTATAAAAAAAAAAAAAAAAAATATTTTTTCTTTTGTCAATTAAACAAAAAAATACGAAGATATAGTCTGTTGAAATTCCGAGTGACGTCACGCCTGTATACAATATTTACTGAGGCGTGGCGGTACGAGACCCACTCCCGAACTTTGAGGCTCTATATCTTTGGCATAAAAAATACGTATCCAATATTTTTTAATAATCTAACTAACGGACGAACGGAATAATTGGAATTATTATTTTTTACCCAGTCACCGTCCCCATTTGTTTGACCATTGCGACTATATTCCAGCTATTATCAGGTGGCATTGCAGTTAAGCACTAGCTTATCCTCCTGTTCTTTCAACTGTCAACACTCTGCTGCCTAGAAATTTGGTGAAGGTGCTATAACATGAAAAATAGAGGGCAAAATATCTAGTGGAGAAGTCCTGTAACCTCTATCGGTTAGGTCATTACGTAAGGCGATCCACACAGTTAAACATCGAGAGCTATGAAAGATGATCTTCCGAAGCTCTCGACTGAGACAGCAGCCCACTGGAATCACGATTCTCGGCAATCAGGAACAGACTAAGGAGATGAAGGTTAATGGGGTAACATGTATGCTCGTACGGTAACACTGCCCGACAAAAACGATTTTCTGTTTTAAAGTTTTGAGTAGCAATTCGTCTAGAAACAGAGAGAAAGCTTCATACTATCACGCCAAATTGATACACTACACGCACGTAGTGACCGTATCTGCGTGACATTTTATTAAGACAAGTTCACGTACGCATGCACGTGCCAGTTGATAAAACCGGTATACTCTGGCTTAGCCACATAATCATGAGTTATTGTTGTTCTTAGGAAACTTACTTTCCTGTTTTAGTAGTTACTCATTTTCTGGACTGAATTATTTGAACAATCCATAATGAGTCAATTCTCTAAGTTTTTTGTTCCACTAATAAACATTTTATCTACTTCAACGGCACCTCCATTAAAGCAAAGCCCCTGTAAACGCGAAACTTAACCATTAACGAATTCAGTACGCACCTCATTTGGCGCGCAGCGAACACGCCGACGCCGTTGCACCAATAACTGCATATTCATATGAGCGCTCATGCAAGCCAGACTTGAGCCTCACTCTACTGGGCTTAAATCAGGCGTAGAACAGAGCTTTCTTCTGTTTAACATTTTCCTGACTTGATTTTCTGACCTGAATCTAAAGCGTATAGATGATAATGTAGACTCACCTTCAAATGAGAATATAATTATTCTGATTTCGTCTGTATAAATAATTATTCTTGTTAATTTTGTTACTCAATACAACTAGTGCTCGGCCAAATTATTACTTAAAAGTAAGTAATTTTAGTGGTCAATAGATATTACGTGAGCCATAGTCTTAGATAGAAGTGCACTAACTTATCAACACAAAGAAAAGTATCAACCCTGTGGCAAAGGGTTGGTCTCCACCGACCGCACGGGCTCACGCGGCGGCCACGGGGTTTTCTCAGAGCTCCCTCAGAGTTTTCCCGGAAACCCCGAGCCGTGACTCGCGAGGCAGGCCGAGCCATCAGGGGATGAAACGTTATACCAGCAGCAAAAAGCATATAATACGACGTTAACTGACACTTGTACAACCAAACCTACTAAGCCATTAAGACCAACCTACAATGACAGTAGACTAAAAACATATAGTCATGTTTATCAGCAGAATTATTGAAAACAATATGAACTCACTTTGAACAAAAGTTGGCGGAAGCTATAAATCCCTATGCCTTTTATGTGTCTTGTTTTAAGCGGTTTCCGTTTTAATTTATGTATTTTTGCGGAATAAGGAATGTATATTGGCTAATAAATTACGTCACAGAAGATAGATGTTTGTTATCAAATTCAGATATGGCTTTTTGGTAAACTTTTCTTCAGTATATTTTGATAAATTGACTAGGGTTTTGGGATACCTATTTGTTTGACGCCGGATTTGAGTCCACTGGCGTCCTTTTGGCTTTGGATGGTACGCAACTTTATGTTTTTGATTATCATACAACGTTTATTTAAAAAACCTGATATTATAATAAATGTTCTGATTTTCCACAGATTGTCAAGCGCTTGGGTTTGGTGGTAACCAAACAATATTGATGTGACGTAATACATTCATGACTGCTCTGATCAAGAGAGTAATGATTTGGTTAAAAAAGTATAGCATCATCATAATAAACCGAACTTTATAACGTTGTTTGCACAAGAGAAGGGTTGACATTTTCCCCTTTTCATCTCGTGCTGTCTATTTGTATCTATAAATAAATTCACTTCTCTATCATCTCTTTTCTTCCCTTCAGTTAATAAAATATACGGTTTTCTATAACCTATAAATAGCATTTTGACAAAAACTGTGTAGCTCGAAAATGCTTGTCTAGAAATTCATTTAACTACCGTCTATATAGTTGATTAACGGATCTCCAGACGGACGCCCATTAATCAGAACCGCCTTTTTATAGGCGTCGAGTAAGCATCTGCCGTATCTGTCACCTCATTTTGGTTACGTCACGTCACCGTTCCAAAATGTTTTACCCAGATGACCGACTCGTGGTCAACTATTTAGTTGCCGAAAATTTATTAGCCAGTATCTATAATCTCTTATTAAGCACACAAATCTTTGTCCTGAGTGTGAATCAAAGCCACAAGAATTTGGGTAGGGAGTCAAATAACTGTTTATTCTCCAAATCAAGTGTGTATTAAGATGTTACAAATTTTTATGTGCCCTTTCTAATTGTATTTGACAAATCCCCGATTTGACTAATATAAAACTAACGTATGAGTTAGTTAGACTATAAGGTGTTATTTCATTTTGTATGTACAATAAAGAATTAAAGAATAAACTTGACCAATACTAGGGTTTTCACACATTTTCATTATTATTTATTTCTATAATAATAATACACTCCTTTGCAAAAAAATACTGGAATCGGTGTTTCAGTCAATGAAAACAAAGAGCCGTGTTAAAATGAACATTTTTATGGGTATAGTGAAATTAAGACTAAGAGAATTTTATGGAATTTTAATAAAAAAAAGACATTAACCGCGTTCCACAAGGTAGTGTTCTGGGTCCACTATTATTTTTGCTATACGTTAACGACCTTCCAAATGTAAAGGACAACCAGTTTACCCTATTTGCAGATGATATTTCCGTAATAATAACATCCAATGTAAATGACATAAAAAAATACAATATTGACATTAATAAAACTATTGAATGTATAATAAAATGGCTAGATGAGAATGACTTAGAAGTAAATTTGACGAAAACTAAATATATTCAGTTTATTACATATGGACGCAGAAGAAAAGATATAAATATTACATATAATGGCACTGAACTAACTGAAGTAGACCAAGCAACATTTTTAGGTATTATTTTAGATAAACATATCAACTGGAAATCTCATGTGGAAAAGGTTTGCAGCAAACTCAACCGGTTTGTGTACGTGCTCGCTAAGCTAAGAAGAATATCAGCTCAAAAAACAGTAGTTGCTGCATACCATGGCTACGTTGCATCAGTTCTCAGATATGGCATAATCCTCTGGGGTAACTCAACAAATAACGGAAAAGCATTTATTGCACAAAAAAAATGCATACGTGCAATCTATGGGGTGGCACCTTGGGTATCATGTAAACCTTTATTTAAAGAATTGCACTTGCTTACACTCCCGAGTTTATATATTTTAGAAATAGGTAAATTTGTAAAATTAAATCGTAGTTTATTTACAAGTGCTCGTGATAAGTATCCCAGAAATACGCGAAACCCAGATCAAATCGTACTGTCGAGAGTTCCTAAAACTGCCATGTTTCAAAAAAACTGTTCAGCAATGTGTGGACAAATTTATAATAATATTCCTAAAGAAATAAAAGCCCTACCGTACGACGAGTTTAACAGAAAATTAAAAAGGTGGCTATTGGAAAAAAACTTTTACTCAGTTGCAGAATTTCTTAATAATGGCAAGAGAATGTGAATTAGTGTTATTTAATCAACATTAATTTGTTGTAAATCATATTGCAATCGTAATAGAATTTAATAATCGTAATAAGTTATACCGCTGTTTTATATAATGTTGACTAACCATATTATTTATTATTTCATAATTTATCATCACATTATTTCTGACATTGCTTTGTATAATTTAACTTTTGCTTGTAATAATTAAATTAATGTAATATTATTATTGTAAAATTTGCATGCCTAATTTAGGTTGAATATCTTGGGCTTCTGATTGTAAATAACACCTAATCTTACAATATTCAGGCAAATAAAGGAATTGAATTGAATTGAATTAAATAATAAAAATTAATAATGAGTGTGACCTCCTCTTGCAACAATTACGGCATGTAATCTTCTTGGCATGCTTTCCACTAGACTTTTGATGGTGTCCTGTGAAATGTGTTCCCACTCAGCTGAGATCACACGTTTCAGCTCCCTGATGTTTTGTGGAGGTGGTTGGACAGATCGTACTCGCCTTTTTAGGAAAATGAAATGAAAATGAAAAAAAACCGAACTCTTGCATATAAGCATCTACAGCGGCAGAACGGTGGGCCCTAGCATTATCGTCCATGTAAATGACATCATCACCAATTACAGCCAGTGCGCGTTGTGCATGTTGACAAATGATTTCTGTTATGTACCTTTGCGCATTTAGTGAGCCATTTTCAATGAATATTATCTCAGTACGATAGCTAGAACTTAAGCCCGCCCAAAACATAACGGACCCCCCACCATAAGGTGTGATTTCTTCAAAACACACGTCAGCATAGCGTTCTTCGTAACACTCGCCGACGTCGGTCCTCACCATGCAGACAAATTCGAGCCTCATCCGAGAAGAGTACGTTACTCCAGTTACGTAGTGTCCAAGATAGGCAATTTCTAGCGAACCCCAATCGAGCAATGCGGTGCTCATGGAGTAACTTAGGGGCCCGCGCTGGTCGTCGACTGCGTATATCAGCTGCTAAAAGCCTCCTCCTCGCAGTCCATAGGCTAACTTGCGTTCCTCGCACCTCTTCAAGGTTTCTTTTGAGGTCTATGTAACTGCATTTGCGGTTCCGCAGCGCCTGAGTCACTAAAAAGCGGTCGTCTCGTGGTTGTGTGCAACGTTTTCTCCCAGAACCTTGCCTTTTCTGAACGGAACCTGTCTCTTGGTATCGAGTCCAGGTTCTTTGGACGGTTAAACGACTCACGTTTAACCGCTGTGAGACGTAATACTGGCTACACCCCTCATCCAGCAGCGCTATAATTTTACTAGCTCTTATTGCTTTTTCTGCCATTGCAATAGACACAAAGATATTTGTTTTAAGTCACAAAAAGGCAGGATTATGCGCCAAACATAAATTATTCTACTAAAAAAAAGAAGTTAATTTTAGTTACCTTATAACCTTTTACCCGAAAACCCGCGAAAAGTAAGTAAAAATTCACAAACTGAAAAAGGGATTATTATTTTTTAAAACAAAGGTTTCGAATTTGGAATGAACTTTTTTTCATACGCAGACTGTTTATTATATGCCAGTAACATAGTTTGGCTATTAAAACCTCCTTAGAACTAAATTATTACCAATAATGTAGAAAAATCAAAACCGCCTGTTTTTTTTTTTTTTGCAAAGGAGTGTATTTTGCAGATTACTGCATTGAAATTAGTATACTGTAAAATCGTACTACATGTATTATTTTTACTAGGCCGCTTGTGCACGAAACCATACCGGTAGGTACAGCAGTATTAAATATGAAGCAGTAAAGCAGAAGTCTGTAAACATTTCTGCGTTCTGGTACAAAGAGAATCGTAGCTAAAGAAATAATTAAATTCAAGAAATAATTTGTTATCTCTTGAACTTAATTATTTCTTTAGCTACAATTCTCTGAACAAACATGATTTGTCATATTTCGTATGACTACCGGCAGTACAGTGTCTAACCGTCTCATCAAAAAGTTGTAAAACAGTGGTCCGTCTGTTCTAGCTATTAGAATTTGTCTAATTAGTTGCCGCATTCGAGGTTACTCGAGTGCGTATTAATTTAAATGGATTTCGTTTTAGTTCGATAGATCTAGAGACATTAGTGTAATAGAATATGTGACATTTCGCTTGGAAGGAGAAACCATTTATGAGTCAGCTTATTTCAAAGGCCCGTAGGAATATTGGTAAGTTTATCATTATTTTTTCATGTATGAGTGTAATATTACGTTAGGATATTCTACCTTTGCAATCCTATTACGTTCTATCATGTAAGATATCTCGAAAAAGTAAGCAAAAGTATGTATACGTGGCAATTACATTAATAATGTATATTTTTTTCTTTCCAAACTGATAATTTTTTAGAACTTTGGGACTTAGTTGTGAATGGAGCGATTTTTGAGACACCTCACCTTCTCTTGTAAACTCCATAGGCAACTGCTTTCGTATAACGATAAACTTAAACATTTTAATATAGACAGTCTTAACGTTCGCAGAAAGGTTACTGATATGTTATTTCTATATAAATTGTTAAGGAATCAGATTGACTGCCCAGCTATATTGCAATCTATCAACTTACGCACGCCATTTCGTTTGCCTATTCGCCAATCTCGTGGTCATAGCCTTCTGTGCTACCCCCCCCCCCCCCCTGCTAGGACTAACCTAAAACAATCCTCCTTAGTATGTAGATTGCCAAAAATTTACAACGCACTAGATAGTAATAGTGATGTATTCAATGATTCTCTGCGCCGTTATAAGAAACTCATAACGAAGTCTTTTCGATCCAATTTAACTTTAACTTAATTTAACATAATTGAATTTAGTCTATCATAGCATGTGAACCATTATTATTGTTACTTTTTTTTCTTCTTTTTTTGTTAGTTATAAGTTATCCTAAGTTCACTTATAGAGCATGTTGTGACCCCTTAAAAAAATGTGCATTTAATTTATTTTCAGTGTATTTTGTAATTTAAGTGTGCTAATGTAACAATTACTGGTTGTCCTAATAAATAAAATAAAATGAAAGAAATTCTTTGGAATTGAATACCTATGTGGATAAAATAGTTTTTATATGTCAATGTGCGTAGCTTGTCGATGTTTTAAATAACGATCAGGCTATTTTAATATTAAAAAAAATCTAATTTCCACGATGAAAAATTCAAACTAGACCCTGATCATAGGCTTCGGATCATTATATCGATATAATTAAATCCAACACTAAGAAAAACTCTGCAAGGTTTTAAATACACTTTAAGCTCTTTCTGCGTAGAATAGAAAAAGAACAATAACAATAATTAGAATATTTGAGGGTGCGCTGAGCCACGTATGGCACATGGACTTAAACACAAGAGTTATGCAGTCATTGATGCTAAAAATTGTTCATAACGTTAGTAAAATAAAAAACTAAAGCATACCAGGCTAAAAATTGCAAAACATTTCATTGAAGAAGAACAAATCCGAACGCGGCTAAAAAAATCCTACCATTTTGGCAAAACCTTTGCGCGTTGCCAGCGAAACTGGACTGAAATCAAACCTCAAATCACACACTCCCATTGTCCCCGGGCTCCGAGCCGGGAGGCAAGTGAATTGTAAATTGTTCAGTGCACCCAACTGTATTTTCGCCTGCAAGCTCAAATCGGCCCGATTGAATAAGCAACTGATATCGAGAGATTTGGCATAGCCATGCTTCAACTCGGTAATGTCGCATTTAGAAATCGTATTTATACTTCTTCGCATCGAGTATATCCATGGGATGGGACCAAGTGTGTTCTGCATTGTCTAAATATTAAATTTGTCGTAACTATTGTAAAGAACACCAGCTAGTCTGTAGTGAATAAACCTAATACTTCTGTAATTGCATTAAGGATACTTGACATACTCATTCTAATGTCGCTTTATCTAGCCTGAAGACACCTTTCATTACGACTTTAACAGTCTCTACTCGAGAACAAGTTAGCTCTAACGACTGATGTTTTGGAGACAAATTTGACCACCTACTGCCATTTCAGCTCCATAATCCGGTGGGCTATCTTACCCATGTGAAACTACCTACCAAGTACATATTATCAGGTCAAATATTTTTATCTCGTACATGTATTAGTTAAAACGTGTTTACCCCTTCTACTTTTGAATAAATTGTTACTGATTATACTTCAAGGAATAGTTTATAATAAAAAATTTCCATCCATAGATATATTAAATTACTTTAAAGTTAAAAAAAAAAAAATTGGCTTGTCAGAAGTGACATGTCAAATTTTTTTCTCTTGAAATAAAATTTAATAATAATTATTATTTTCTTATGATTTCAGTTCCCGAGTGCTCCACCTCTAGCCGCATCACTCGCGCCTTCCTGGTGGGTGGTTGCAGAGCCTCACCATCCCTCACGACATAGGCATCGGGTCTCGGTCATACGCTGGCTTGGCTTTTCAAGACCACTCTGTATACATCAGGGGAGTACTTTACCTAAGTACTGTGATACAATTACCAGTTGTTTCATTGTATCTTTTATTTCCAGATTTTTTCTTCGTTGTCGAGCTGCGTCAGCCTCGGCCAGTCGACTACCTATCGACGCCAAGTGGTGTATAGTGACTTTTAAGTGCATTTATATATAAGTGTTTTATATGCAAGATGTAAATAGTACTATCCTGGCCCCAATGCCGCAGCCTTGCAGCCAGGTGAGTAATAGTTCGCTGGAAAATTTAGTAAAGTGTGATCAGTGTTCTCAAGCACGCTTCTTTCGCGGGAAACGAGGTTTGAATATTCACATCGGGAGGGCTCATAAGTCCCATCCTGCTGTGCCTGTGTCAGACCCATCTTGTTCTCGCCCGGTTTCGACTGCAAATTCGAATTTCACCAACATTCCATTCTGGCAGCGTATTAGTTCACTAAAAAGAAATGTTCCTCTCATTAAGCGCATTCCTCGTGGTGCTCGTATTTCAGTGGCCAATGCCCTGAGCAGTTGCATTCAAAAAATTCTAAATCATAATACACAGTGTGCTTGGGAAGAGCTGCTAACATTTCCTTACAGAGTGCTGCATGTTAGTGCAATCAAGGCAGGTGAAAAAATATCTCTTACGCAAAAAATTAAACTAAATTGTTCTGATTTGAATAACGTTATTTCGGATCTGTCTTTTGGCATTTCCCCTATTCGATCTCGAGTCTCTGGTAATATCATTCACAAAATTGAAACAAAAGCAAATGATGGTGATTTTAAAGGCGCAGCACGGATGCTTTTTTCCAGTGATATTATTGCTCCAAATAATGCGGACACGCTTTCCGCATTGATTTCCAAACATCCCTCACCTTCAGTAGGTCTTCATTTCCCTAACGCACCCCCTTCAGATCAGCGGATTCTTATTTCGGATACTGTCGAAATTATGAACTGCATTTCTTCCTTTAAGAGTGGCTCTGCTGGCGGCCTTGATGGCCTTACCCCTCAACATCTCAAAGACCTTGTAAGTAACGCCGTCGGGGACGCTGGCAGGTCACTCCTTTCTAATTTAACCGCTCTGATTAATCTAATGTTGGCGGGCAAGGTGCCTCTAGAAATTACCGATGTTTTATATGGCGCTAATTTGTGCGCTCTATCCAAAAAAGACGGTGGCATTCGGCCTATAGCGATAGGCTCTACCATCCGCCGTATCGCTTCTAAAGTCTGTTGCCGTCGCATCCTCCCTACTGTATCCCAAATTTTTCAGCCTATACAACTCGGATTTGGCTCAAAGGGTGGTTGTGAGGCAGCCGTCCATGCGGCACGCACCTTTTTACTGCAGAACGGAGGTGAGGTCTTGCTTAAGGTGGATGTCAAAAATGCTTTCAATTCTGTAGACAGAGCTGCTTTGTTGACACAAGTACAAAACAACATTCCAGAAATTTACCCATATGTCTTTCAATGTTATGGCCAACCATCCAAATTATTATATAATGAACATCCTATTTGTTCAGCTGTTGGATGTCAACAAGGTGACCCTCTTGGTCCTGCTATCTTTAGTTTGGCAATACATCAGATCATATGTACTCTAAATTCCAAATTTAATGTCTGGTATCTGGATGATGGCACTTTGGGGGGTTCAGCAGATTCGGTCTATGCTGACTTCGAAATTCTTATTAACGAGTTTCAAAAAATCGGTCTTGAATTTAACTTTTCAAAGTGTGAAATCTTTGTTTCGGACTCAGTGGCTGAGGCTCGAAAGAACCTCATTATTAACAAATTTAGTATTTTGGCATCTAATATTAAGGTACTGTCTAAGGAATCTCTGTACCTTCTCGGTGCCCCCATTCTGGACGAAGCCATACCCAGTTTCGTGGATGAAAAAATTAAAAAATTCCATGATTCCTCTGATCGAATCTTCAAAATTAACTCACATTTGGCATTCTTCATTATGCGTTTTTGCCTTTTTGTGCCCAAATTCACTTATTTTCTTCGCTGTTCTCAACTATTTAAATTTAAAAGTCATTTAACAACTTTGGATGATTTAATTCGGTGTTGTTTAACAAAAATTTTAAACTGTCCTTTTGAAGAGGAGCGGGTATGGACCCAGGCTACTTTACCGATTTGTTTAGGTGGTCTGGGTGTCCGCAAAATTTCCGATCTAGCACTCCCGGCATTTTTGTCCTCGGTATATAGTACGGAAATCCTCAGCAGGTCTATTATTGTCTCAGCCTTAGGATCTGTTGAGGTGACGTATTTGAGTGAGGCCAGAAATGCCTGGCTGTTGGCTTGTCCGGGTTCCGACCCTCCAATCTTAACTCACTCTCAGAGACAGTGGGATAAACCACTTTGTAATTCAATTTGGCATTCACTTTTATCATCCAGCGTTAACGATTTGGACCGTGCGCGGTTGCTAGCTGTCTCTGCGAAGGAGTCCGGTCACTGGCTGCAGGCTATGCCATCGTCTCATATTGGTACCTTATTGACCAACACCACACTTAGTCTTGCAGTTTGTTTGCGGGTGGGTGCCAGGACCAACCTTCCTCATCGTTGTCGCTGTGGGGAGTACGTAGATAAATATGGTCACCACGGGCTGTCTTGCTCGCGTAGCGCTGGCCGTATGTCACGCCATGCCGCCCTTAATGATATTATTCGCAGGGGGCTTGTCACTGCCGGTGTCCCTGCCGTACTGGAACCAGTCGGCATTACACGAGATGACGGCAAGAGGCCTGATGGTGTCACTTTAATACCATGGCAACATGGTAAGCCGCTGGTGTGGGATGCGACATGTGTCGACACACTTGCTGCGTCCCACACCCCGGCAACTTGCAGGGCGGCTGGAGGGGCTGCGGCGACCGCTAGTGATGCAAAGCGACGCAAGTATGCAGCTCTAGGATCGAGCTATATATTTGCGCCCTTTGCGGTGGAGACCATGGGGCCTTGGTCTCATGAGACGCACACTTTGGTAAAAGAAATTTCATCCAAACTTATCGAAGTCTCAGGAGACCGCCGGGCTGGTAGCTTTTTCTGCCAACGTATAAGCTTGGCCATACAAAGGGGTAATGCCGCCAGTCTTTTAGGTACCCTTCCCTCCCAGTGCGGCGACAACTTCGAGGAAGTTTTTTACCTAGTTTAAGTGTACATATTTGTAAATAAACTGTAAATATTTTGTTTCAATAAAATTATAGAGAAAAACTTTAAAGTTTTACTCAAACTCTAGGTTAAGGGTTTTAAATTTTTTTCCATAAATTCTAAAACGATCATAAAGTAAAAGAGAATGGTTTAGTTAAAACGCAAATAAAATACTAAAATACTCATGGCACTGAACAGAACTGCTATAAATTAACATCCCAATACACAAGAACACTGAATTAGCTAAAGGCGTTACAACTTCCTAAAATAATTATCACGATATTCTCGCACGCACGCGAAACAATGAAATGCTTTGTCGAAGAAAAGTCAGGAGCAGCATTGGTCAGTGGACTAATAGCCGGTCCCCTGCTATTGTATAGGAACTTGAGTCCAGAGGGGCGTGAGTCCTGATGGTATTTATTGTTTTGTATGATATATCTCCATTTATAGTAGATTTTAGAGGAAATTTTGGTCATAGAATAACTAATAATGCGAAATAATCATCATTCCTAAACTGCTAAATAATTAATGTTGTCTTTTACTTACGCGAATATTACACATTGAAATCAAACTACTTTTACGGATTATATCGCGGTTTATTTTAGATTTTATTATCCTGACGTTTCGAATGCTTTGCAGCAGCCATGGTCACGGGAGAACTGAGATGTTGAACGTCCTTATGTCACAATTATGCCGGTGTACCCTCAGATCTTCTTAGTTATTATTGTTGGTCCGATATACGCAGTAAGAGCTTACAGTATCTTGAGGCCGTGCAGTGCTTTGCGCGAAATAAACCGCGATATAATCCGTAAAAGTAGTTTGATTTTAATCTGCTAAATAATTTCTAAACTTGCTAAACGGTGGTTTATTAAAATAGAGTTCGTGATACTATTATGTATATTCAGGTCAATCTTAATCGTGCAGTAGTGGAGAAAAGCAGTGAAGCGAGTCCCGAAGCGATATGCACGTGTTGATGCATCGCTCGGTTGAACACATCGTGACGTGTCACGTCAGTTGTTCAATGCATGAACTTTATGCTAAAGCAATAGTAGCATCCGAGCGTTTTATAGTTGCGAGTGCGCTGAGCCCTGCAACCACCTATCTACGCAGAGACACTCTTATGAGTTCCGGACCGGACGCAGCCGGGCTGGACATGGTTAGACTTCGATTATCATTTGCCAGGTTTCAATAGATTGCATACAGGGTACTGTTTGATATCTTAGCTAATATTAAAATCCGGCTTTTGAAAGACCAATATTAAAATTAGCCTCAGAACTCATATATTTCTTCTTAGTGGATGTGTAAATACAAAAAGTGGACCATAATTTAAATTTAATATGCCAGTAAAACGCTGGTGAAAGTTAGTTGGGGTTAGGAGTTCTATTGTTTCCCCTGATAAAGCAATCGAGTTAGATCCGATAGCTGAATTACGTGGCTTGTTGGCTATTTCTTCCATTCTTTCTTTTTAACAAGTGGCCGCAGTGCCAGCCTCGGCAGTCACTTATGAGTACATAATATTATAATCACCCTATCATGTTGTGAAATCTGAATACATAACCGATTTCGGAATATCTAAGTCAATAAATTTCAAATCGGCCGCTGCAAATTTTTATCTAAAACGTTATGATTATGCCAATTTATTTACATTTGTCTGTAGACTTATGTTTCCCTAAACCAATTAACTACATGGTCTGCGTATTTCTATACATGTGCGTATTATTTTTTCTTGCCACAGAAATACTATAATACACACATCAAAAGTGTCTAGGGATCAACATATATTTTTGCAATAACTTTTCTCCTGATTGATATTAATTAAAATTTTCTTTAAGGATTCATCAAATAAAGTGTTTTCGTTTGTCACAGTAACGATAAACCAAGTCACCTTTGCATTAATAAAGAAATTTGCCATTTTCCTAATAAAGGGATTTTTGACATTTGAACCACTAACACAAAAGTTCGAAAAAAAGACTGAAATAACAGTTTTCTTTAAAATTTTATTGGGTAACTTAAACAATTAATAATCCGTGTTTCTACCGCGAACACTAACAACACAAGAACATCGGTTTGGCATACTCAAAATGAGTTCATCCAAATCACGCTGTGGAATGGCCGCCCATGTTCGTTGCAACAACAAAAAAAGGTCTTCTTGCGACTGGATACCGTCCATATTCGGCAGAGCTCTTCTCTGTAGCATATCCCATGCATGCTCAATCGGATTCAAGTCTGGCGACTGAGCAGGCCAGGGCAGGACATTGATGTTAGCTGCGGCGAGAGTCTGTCTTACAACTCTTGCGGTGTGCGGTCGTGCATTATCATGCATTAACTGAAATAAGGGACCGATTTGCACTTGTAGAGGAACGATGACGTCTGATACAATCGTCTCAGCATAAATTTGAGCGTTGAGGTTGCCTCTGATCCAAATCAACTCAGTTCTTCCGCCGATCCAAATACCCGCCCATACCATGATGGTTCCACCACTATAAGGATGGACTTCCTGGCAGGATTTTAATCGCTGTTGGCGTCCAGGGGTTCTCCAGTGTCGTATACGTCTTGTATCCGGTCTCATACCAAAACGAGACTCATCAGAAAAGCACACGAAACGCCATTGTTCTTCTGCCCAATTTCTGTGTTCAAGAGCCCATTGATATCGAATCCTACGATTGTGCATTGCTATAGGTGGTACCCGTAGCGGTCTTCGGGAATGAAGGTTCACTTCATGCAAGCGGTTTCTGACTGTTTGGTCGCTAATTAAGTTCCCTGAAGAGTGATGAAGCCTCACGGCTAACATCATGGCAGTTATTGTTGGAGCTCTTCGAGTTAAGATTTGAATATATCGGTCTTGTCTCCGTGTGGTGCAGCGATACCGTCCTCCATGGCGCTCAGCCACGGTACCAGTGCTTCGGTAACGTGTCCAAAGTCGACTGATAACACTCTGACTTGTATTCAGAGCTAAAGCCACAGTACGTTGCCGGGAACCAGCTTCTATCATTCCCACGGCTCTGAGCATTTCTTCCCTGCTTAAATGACGTCGCCGCTCCATAATAACGTTGTTTTTAATCAGTAGTAGGGAAACAGTAGCACTAATAATGTCTTCAATGCGTTGTATGTTTTTATAGGGAAAATATTGACAGCTGATTTTCATCTTTTACTCGAATTTGATTCACAGTTCCTGATTCAAATTATGAAATGCACCAAAAAGGATCCATATAAATTTATAAAATCATAAATTTATTACAAAGCCACATCTCAATCTCAAGAAATCCGCTTAAAAATGCTTGATCCCTAGACACTTTTGATGTGTGTATTTAATGGTAAGCTGAAGCTGAATAAAATTTTCAGTAAGTCTTCTAAGCGTCCATCTTAATTTTTGAAAGAATAAAGCTAGTGTCTCATTAAATAGTTAACGTCAATCTTTATTCATTTAAGGAGATTTTAATTCCACTTACGAAACCAGTCAATATAGAATTAGATAGATATTTAAGTGAATTTGGTGTCTAAATTAAATTCTGTGATAGTAAGATGATATTAATTCTTGTAACTACTAACATTTAATGAGTTTCATGTCAGAGAATACTTAATTAAAAATAAATGAACAAAATTAAACGTTCTACATTTGTAAAGTTTCCAATAAGAAGTACAATGCCAAATAAAATATTCACCAGATTGATATTTTTTTTTAGTTTTTTATGTTATGGTCGCAAACGAGTATGCTGCCCGCCTGATGGTAAGCAGTCACCGCAGCCTATGGACGCTAGCAATGCCAGAAGAATCACTAGCGCCTTGTCGACTCTAAAGACATTAGTTAATAAGTCACTATCACCAGCTACAGTGCCCTTTACACTGGAACACAGCAATGTTCACACATTACTGCTTGGCGGCAGAAAATCTGACATTGCTATTGTACCTACCTAGGTAATATCACCCAGGTGATCAAAGTGAGTAAACTATGCTAGTATCGATTCATCTATCATATCTGTGATGTCTCACCATTTCGGCTTGAGTCTATTGTATGAATATGACCGCTTACAGTAAATAGGTACATGGAACACAACCGTATTAAATGAAACACAAAGTACTTACTCGCTGTACCACGACCGCTCGGCTCGGTGTCTGTTAGACGACTGAGACGCGCGGCGGGCAGGCAGCAGTATTTATTTGCAATACACCACATCTCTTCCTTTCAACATGTTTTAATTTACATTTACTTTAATTGTATCTATATTTTAAATTACTCTTATTTCTTGAAATCATAATTATTTGATATAATATTAAATATTTTATTTATATTAGACTTAAAAGATGTGAAGCTACCACCGGATCACAACGCGGCCTTAACTGAGAAGATCCGGCAAGAAACTCAGCAGGCTTGAAATATTTTATTTACATTAAGCCCAACGGTGGCAATTTTATAATAATAATATTTTTAACCATTACCAGAGCACACATCACGTGCCTCCGACCGGGAAGCTCCGACCAGACTCAGTAGGCCTGTCTTCCTTCCCTTTTTTCAACATTTGTGTATTGTCATCAATGGTAATTATTTATTTAATTTCACACAACCTTATCATTAGATTAGGTATGTTATTAAATTTAAATTGTAAATATGATTAAAGATTTTAACAAATCAATATTCTAATTGTTAGATCATAGAATAACATTGCTGTAATTAAATAAAAACTATATACTTAATATAAATGACCTTATTTTAAATATCTACTACCTAACATCACAAATTTCTTTTGAAATTATGGATGTTAACCACACATGTATTTGTGCTCGTTTATTCTGACCACAGTTGCTACTTGCTTATAGGTAAGTTTATTGATATATTTGTTCATATATTTTGTTAATACATAAGTAGAATATTCAGATTACAACTTGTTACAAAAGGTTGGTATTATGATGAATTAATTTTACAATTTTATAACTTATTAATCACCCTATAAACCTTCATACGCGATTATTCGTCAATCTATTACTAAATTGAGATTATGTGGTCACTAGTAATTATTTGGAACAATATTTAGTCAATTTTAAAACCAGACATATTTTGTTTCTAGTAACAATCATTGGGGTACTTATTTCTTTTCGACATGTATGGAAACTATAAACCACATATTGATTGCATTAGCGTTTATAACAAATCCTTATTACTTAATTAATTAAGGAGTCACACGCTCCATTCAAACCAATTTGATTGAAAAAGGTATTAAGTGATGACCCTTTAACAATAGCATGTGTTGGTTTGTATACATAATATTGTGATATGTTTTGTATCACCCTCATTGATGTCTACCAATGATTGTATTGTATTGTATTGTATGCATTTATTATCGTAGGATAATATGATACATATTAAGGACTAGTATTTACTAACCTTGGAACCTTTAATATATAGACTACATAGGGTCATCTACTCCACCGTTGCAATGTTTAGAGGGATCCTTGTATGGTGAAGGAAACAAATCTGTAAACTCAATAGAAATATTAGTTACTTACAAGTAGGTACATAATTCATATCAAAATCATAATATATTCATAATCATTAATATATTCGTATTGAAATCAGGCATGTATTTCATGGCTGCGACCACTTGTATACAAAATTATATTTGTAATAAGTTTGTAGTTTATAAACGTAAGTTTACACATCGTCCCCATTGGCATGGAAATCCAAACCATATACCATCGAGACAGTGTTTGTTATTAATCGTATTATTTTGTTTTTTGACATCCACCTACCTACTCCATATATTGAGTGAGGCATAACAACTTTTCGCCTCCTATGCTGGTGCATATGAGGCGAAAACCTATCCTCCATGGACTAACTTGGTAGTAAGTCCATAGAGGCGTATTTTAGATTATCGTCATCGGACGAGGCACTATAACGTGGCAGCCGTGCCACAGAAGTATTTTTTTTTTAATTTTTTATTATGATCATTATGCATTACAATTTGGATAATATCTTTCTTATTAACATCAAGCCTGTTATTTGTGTATATATAAAGAGCATATCTTTATTTATTTAAACTTGATGTAGGTACAAAAGTGGTACACTCTTGATGCTTTTAGGCATTCTCTACCAGACTACCTTTGAGTTCGTGAAAACACAACAAAGAGACCCAATAACTTTTATTTAAGTTTGTTTTGTTGTGTTAGCTTGTGATATTTTTTATGACCATTGTTTTTATTTTATTTTTTACTTTTCAGTAATTTATAAACCTCATAAATTACTGTTTTATCCTTGTTTTTTTTTTTTGTGTTTTATAATTATTGCTTGCAAACATTATTATTTACCATCCATGCCAGCGTGATGATAATGCATTGCTAGTTACCAAGTTTGTTTTATTCTGCTTGTGAGCTTTTATTCATGCAGAATAGGAACATTATAATTAAATTTATTTTAATATGGTTTTGAGTTCGTATATTTATGCAGAATTTGTAAACAAATTTAATTTTATTATATTCTGATTTAGCACTGTTTATGCAGAAAGGAAACTAATTAATTTAAATTATTACATTTATTATTATTTTAATTATTCAATTGATTATTTTTATTGAATTGATTAATTATTATTTTATATATTCCATCATTAGTAATTATTATATACATTCCATCGCCCTCTGTATCCAGTTACTATTGTTTGCATTTAATTAACCTTGGTTACTAAGTTTACTTTGGTTTATCACTAACAATGCCTCTCTTTAGAGATTGATTTATCCACTTATGGATTTGTTTATATATTAATTTTATTTTATCATTTATTTTTATTTATTTTCCTCCTCAAAGATGTCGGTCTCCTTAAGGGTTTTCCCGCTTGGGGCTATTGATCCTCTTATGGATTTTCCTCCTTGAGGGTTTTACCGCCTTGGGGAGATTGGAGGATATTTAATCCTTTCCTTTTAACCATGCTAGGATTTTCCCCTCTACCACCATTATTATTTTCATTATTATTTTGTTTTAAAAGTGTGTTTGCACAGAATGACATGCCCGTCAAACCATGAGGAAATTATATTGAGTATATTAGTAATAATACTAATTATGTCGTGATTTTACAACATAGGGACTTGAACTTTTATAGCTAATTGACAATTAATGTAAGCACCTCAATATGGGTACCCAGACCCAATTTATTTGTTGTGCTGAAACGGGTTATTGAAAACCAGTTACGAATTTTGCTGACAAAGGAACCTAGGTTTTTAGATGCAGATCGGACCTCGGGACAATTGTTCAAGAGACAGACATTCATATTTCGGTTATGCTTTTATAAAGAAACGCGTAGCTGACGGTATCATTTAATGTAAGCATATTGATAGAAAACATCATTTTATATACTCTTGATAGAACATGTAGGTACCCACTAGCAATATGGTGGCTGATAAAAAGTATACACAAATACTTTTGGCATAATGATTGAGTACCCACAAAATTACACTAATTATTTATTAATGACGCTGGTCATATAAGGCAATATTGAGTCCTGTTTTTTATGTTTTAAGGTGTAAATAATAAGTAAGTATCTCAACAAATTACTTACTGGTATAGATTCAACAATATTTTTGGATAGTAGATCCATGGGAAACAGAACTATATTTTATCAAGACTGCCTTGTTTAATTACGATAGACCACGGTACGGTATCTCAGATTCAATAGTTCATTTCGTAATGGCTTTATTTGTCATCTATATCTATAAATATCAATGCCACTTTTCGTTGTAATTTCATAACTCAAGAACGGGCTCACCTATCCAAACCAAATGTTTAGGCTTTGTTCGGACTATTTAGTAGATGGTTTATGTGAAGTTTGCACAAAATCGGTAGGGCGGGTCTTCATTTATCACATTTTTTGTAACAAGTTAATTCAATAAATGGCGGATCATTTTGTAAATGGGGATTTTGCTGTCAAAATGACCCTTTTTTCAGAATTAAACATTTTTTTTTTTTTTTTTTTAGTGTTGACAGTAAAAGCATGTTGTTATGTCCTTCATGCGGTCATTTTATTTTGGACGTGTTCGAATAAAGCAAATTGTCAGCGATAATTATTACTTTGTGTTTATATTTTTTGTTCAAATGTAATGTAAGTAAGTATATAACTGTTGAGGTGATTAACATGTATGCATGTGTGTTTCTTCATTTGAAAAAACATATTGTGTACCACTAATAATGTAGCAATTTGTTTTTAATTTGATTTATTCTTTTTTAATTGAAGGAAAAATGCCATTTTTTGTTTGAATAATTGAATTTGATGTTACAATTAAATGTTCTTAATATTTCACTTTATACGTAGCGAAGCACGTACTGGGCCACTAGTATTATAATATATTATTGACACTCTTTACACACTTTTGATACAACCTCAGTTATAAAGGTACGGTAACACTCAATATTTCAAAGTTTTGTTATAACTGGGTGTCATTTTAACAATTTCATTGTTGGAACATTTGGTGGTTTGATCGAATAATATTATTCGATAGGTATCGTTTTTTTTTTTTGTTATTTTTATAACAGGTACTTAATGAACAATATCATTAGAACATTTGGCGGTTTGATCGAATATTATTCGATAGGTATCGTTTTTTTGTTATTTTTTATAACGGGTACTTAATGAACAATATCATCTTTAGAACATTTGGTGGTTTGATCGAATATTACGATTCGATAGGTATAGTTTTTTGTTATTTTAATAACAGGTAATGAACGATATATCATCGTTGGAAAGTTTGGTGTTTTCATCGGATATTAGGATTTGATTTTAGAGTATATACCATTGTCTCTACTCTAAAGAGGCATTAGGTAACATTTATTTGCTATCTGATTTGGCCAACAACGTTTGCGTGCGTGATTAACGATTATTATTATGGGTATTTGTAAACGAATGCATGAAACTAATAAACTTATTCAATAATATTAATCATGTCCTGTGACACACACGGTCTTCCGATCCCAAACCAGGCAGAACCTGCACCACGGAACCTAGACACTATAAATACTTCTTTTCCGTATAAATATGGTTGAAACAATGATTGAATAATCAATTTAATTTCGTTTTATGTGATATTTTGTACGCTCGCACTTATACCCCTTTTTTATTTTTAAAATTATTTTATTTTTGTATTTGTTTTTGGCACTATAATAGCAGGCACATTGTTTTGAGAAAAATTTATTTACTGCGCTTGTACTCGTCGCCATGTGATGTCTCACCATTTCGGCTTGAGTCTATTGTATGAATATGACCGCTTACAGTAAATAGGTACATGGAACACAACCGTATTAAATGAAACACAAAGTACTTACTCGCTGTACCACGACCGCTCGGCTCGGTGTCTGTTAGACGACTGAGACGCGCGGCGGGCAGGCAGCAGTATTTATTTGCAATACACCACAATATCCTATCATATTATGATGAATCGAGTGATTCCAGGCTAATATGCTAAATGAGTGTTCCCAGATTTTTGTTTTATGAAGTGCCCAGAAGCGAGGCTTAAAAACATTACGAAGACCATTATGGATACCTTTAACTTCAATGCGATACCTTACTAACGTTAAAATATTTAACGTTATGGGGTATCATTAGGAGGATATTAATGTTATATGGTATTGTTCAAATATTTAACGATATGATAATTCCCGTGGGGTGCCCGGGTAAGAGAATAGCACCCGCCTATCTCCTCCCTTTTGGTGTCCGTAAGAGGTGACTAAAGGAAAAAAAAAATGTGCATGCGTGGAGTCCGTCCGCGCGGAAGAAGTGAAACTTCATTCTCGTTCTGTCTCTTTTCTACAGTCAGTCAGTCAGTCAGTCAGTCGGTCGGTCGGTCGGTCGGTCGGTCGGTCGGTCGGTCGGTCCCTCACTCACTCACTCACACACACTCACACACACTCATACTTACACACACACATTTACACACACACGCACACTTACACACACACGCACACACGCGCACACACACGTTTACACACACACTCACTCACGCACACACACTCATACACTCACTCACCCACCCACTCACCCACTCGCCCACTCGCCCACTCGCCTAACGTTTAACACCTATAATTTAACGCTTAACGTCTAACGCATAACGTCTAACTCGTTAAATGATAACATTTTTGGAAGTCGCATAAGAAGTTTCACTTCAAAAAGAATTCGAGCAGCAGCGTCTTTCTTTTGTATTACCTACCACCTATACTGCGATCACCAAGACGCCTGCCACGCGTGGGGCTTATGGCAACCCTCTCTTCTAAGCGGGAGGCCTTGGTTCCGAAATACATACATATGGCAAAACGCTCTCTTATTATTGCATAGGACTTAAAACAGATGATAAGTTTACCAACTATGCCCTAACCGTTTAAAAATCTTGTCCTAAAATATCTCTGAGAAATCACTACAAAAGAAAGAAGATAATTAAATGAATATTCACAAAACAAAACGATAATTTGGCAAACGAAACCGCACATAATGAACTAAAACCTAATTTCACTAAGCATTGTAACGAAGCTAAAGCCCTTTTCGGCCGTCGTCCTCGTATTCCCACCCCTTACGTAAGCAATTACCCACTTGGGGATCATAAAACTGGATGGAATCGAGATAATTAAAGTTCCACACATTTGGAGTTCCACGGGTCAACCTTAAAATAATTAGCCACACTACTCTAAATACTTGTATAAGTGGTTATGAAGAGTTTCCTTGGACATCCGGGGCTAAGGGTTAGGGATGATATTGTTGTTGGGTTACTCACCCTGATAATATCTGCTGTAGGCGGATAATATCTGGTGTATGAAGCCTATTAATTTGACGGCAGCAAGTTACGGAAATGCGCCTCATTTAAGTTTCAAACTCAAGATGAGGTTTCTTGTTTAGTATAAATTAGGTAATCTGTTGGATATTTGCATTTTTCATTACTATTAAAATGGCAATAGAGTTGCCACTAATTTTTTACCCCACTGCCTCAGAAGGGGGCTGGGGTGTGTGTATGAGTATTTATTTGTGTTAAGTTGCCGGCTGTCAAGGTATTTTTTTATTTTCAAATACATCAAAATAGGTACCGATCAATTAAAAGGTCGACCAATAGCCTGAATTATGAACTGTTATAACAAATCGCGATAAAATTGTAAAAAAAGCTATAACTCCAGGTTTTAACCGACTAAATAAACGTACGTTTAGGTACAGTTATTTAATGTCGTGTTAGTATGCTGGTATCATATACCAAGAGATGGATATTTCAAAAACCTCATCATCATCAGTAACTAAAAACCATCTACTGCTGAATAAAGGCGCCCTTAGCAGTTTATTTGCCATAATCCCCACGCTTGGCAGGTGTCTTGGGACCGCAGTAGGTATAGTTGGTAGGTAATCCAATAGAAAGACGCTACTTCCCGTCTTCTTGTTTTCTCTTACGGACACATAACGGGAAGAAATGGGAGGGTGCTATCCTTTACCGGATACCCTACAGGAAAAAAAGCACCTACCTGTATATATGTAATTTATTTTATAACTCAAACTCTCACTTCATAAATTATGGGATTAAAAGAAACAAGTACGAAGTAGGGGAGAAGTGACATCACCAAAAACTTGTATTAGTCAATGCCGCGTCGAATTAGCTTCAGACGGCTGAAGTTTGCGTCAGCTTAGGTAGCGGTGCAAGCTATAGGCTTATACTGGTGTCATCATCATCAGCTGAAAGACGGCACTGCTGAACAAAGACCCTCCCCCCCCTAATAAGGAAAGGGTTGTCATAATCCCCATGGTAGGCATCTTGGGGATCGCAGTATACAAGGTGGTAGATAATCAAATACGCTGCTACCCGTCTTCTTGTTTTCCCTTAGTCGCCTCTTACGGACACGTAACGGGAGGAGATGGGAGGGTGCTATTCTTACTCGGCCACCCCACGGGGCGAGGTAGAAGGTTTTTTTTTTTATTTTTTATTATTTATGATGATCCCTTGTGGTAACACCATATAAATTACAATCTAGCTTAATGGCTAATCAGCAATTTTACTTTAACCTAAACGAATAAATTATATTAGATTAAGAATGTGTCCAATGGCACTTTTCTTATTGTCTCTATTATGGCGAAGTCACTTTGTTATTGTGTTCTACACTGCACTATACTGCACTAATTTAACACTTAATCTAACTCAAAAGGTTTTGTTCTTTTCAGTCTTCTCACTATGTCCGTGTTGTCGAGGAGCTGGATAGCCTCGACATTCACATGATGATGAAGCCGACGCTCAGCGTAGTCCTTGATAACTTGGCTACGAAGTCCAATTTGAGGTCCCGATGGAGGTCGTTTGTTCTTATGTACCAGGGCGCATTTACAATTCCTCTGAGTACTTTATTCTGGAACCGTTGTATTGTATTTAAATTGCTTTGTTTGGTACAGCCCCACAGCTGTATACCATAAGTCCATACTGGCATTAGGACTTGTTTGTACAGGAGTATTTTGTTTTGCACTGACAGCACGGAGTGTTTACCGAGAAGCCAGTGCATTTTCTTGTAGCGAAGGCCTAACTCTTCGCATTTCTTTTTGACATGAGCCTTCCAGCGAAGCTTTGTATCGAGTGTCATGCCAAGGTATTTGGCGGTATTCTCATAGGGTATAGCACGATTATTTATGTATACCGGATGGTAGATTGATTTTTTATTGGTGAAATCAATATGAACTGACTTGGATTCGTTGAGTTTTATTCGCCATTTTTTTGTCCAGTTACATATGGTGTTTACGGCAATTTGAACATTTTCCACTGCTTCCGCGTGTGTAACACCTGTGGCCATAATGGCCGTGTCATCAGCAAAGGTTGCAATGGTGTTGTTTTCTAGCGTTGGAATATCACAGGTGTATAGTAAGTACAGGACCGGACCTAACACACTTCCTTGTGGTACTCCAGCTTTGATGTGCTTAAGATCAGAATAAGAATCTTCCTGTCTTACTTTGAACATTCTTTCTGATATGTAAGACTCCAAGATATCGGATAAATTCTTTGGTAACATCTTTCTTAATTTATATATAAGACCTTGATGCCACACCTTATCGAATGCTTGGGCTACATCTAGGAAAACTGTAGAGCAAACTTTTTTTTCTTTAACGTTTTTTCAATAATATTAGTAATTCTATGAACTTGGTCTATAGTTGAGTGCTTTGCCCTGAAGCCAAACTGATAGTCAGGAACGTTAGTTAATAATAAGAACGTTAGGAATAAGTCGTTTTTCTTCTATAATTGGTTTTAAACGTCTCAATAATAGCTTTTCGAATAATTTTGACATTATTGGCAACAGCGAAATCGGCCTGTATGAAGTTGCTTCATTTGGTGGTTTACCAGGTTTTGGTATCATAATAACTTCAGCCACTTTCCACATATCGGGTACGTATTTTAATCTAACCGAAGCATTTATAAGTGTTGTGAGTTTCACTATTGCTTTACGAGGAAGATTGCTGAGGACTTCCCCGGTGATGAGATCATAACCTGGGATTTTTTTCTTGTTTAGAAGTTGAACTTCTTTGTGTACTTCTTTTGGTGTAGTGAGTCTCAAATCGGTATCATCGTCTTCTATTATTGCATCAAGAGTAATCTCATTTTCAGGCTGACTTGGTTGAAAAATTTCTTCTAAATGATTTGCAAATCTAATTGCTTTTTCTGATTATTTATAGCCCACTGCCCGTTCATTTCCTTAATTGGGGGAATTTGCGTGATGGGTTTTTTTAAACTTTTAGTGGCTTTCCACAGTGAATAATCGGTTGTACGATCACTCGTTAGCTGAGTAAGGTAACTATGAGTGGATGTATCACGAAATTTCTGAAGTTCCCTACTTAACTGCTTAGTTAGTTTGTTTAAAACTGTTTTGTCGAGTGGATATCTAGTCCTTTGCCACCTCTGCCTTTGTCTTCTCTTTTCAATTATAAGGTTTCGGATTTATATTGGGTAATTTATGAATTCGGATTTCTTTTTTAAATCGGGTGTGTTTTTCCAAGCACACTGTTGGATATTTGTTACAAAACTCTTTACTTCTAATTCTAATTGTTGTGGCGTTTTCAGGGGCACTTTTAGGATCACTGCGGAATCCAAATCGTGCTTGAAGCTCTCCCAGTCGGTATATTTATTGACTAAAGTTACATGGTTTTCTCAATATATAATGTTTTCATGAATAGTTACTATAATAGGTGAATGGTCTGAACTCATATCGTAACCATCTTCAATAGAAAGATAGTTTAACGATATGTTTTTATAAATGAAAAAATCGATTAAATCAGGAATTTTCTGTAGATCTGTAGGCCAGTAGGTTGGCTTCCCCGTTGATATTGTGTCACATTTCGTATTTCTAATTGCATGCGATAGTTCTTTACCTTTAGTTGTAGTAAGTCTAGATCCCCAATAGGTATTCTTCGCATTGAAATCACCTCCAAGGACGAACCTGTTGCCCAGTTGTTTTAAAAGGTTTTCATACTGCGCTTCTTTTATTGAGTACCGTGGTGGACAGTATATAGATGATATGGTGACCGGATACCATTTTGTCTTGATACATACGGCCACAGCTTGAATTTCACGTTGTTCGTGTTTATACATCTCATAATGATAGATACCTTCCTTTATTATGACGGCGCTGCCTCCTCTAGCTTTATTGTCCGGGTGCAGTGCGTGATAGATTTTATATCCTTTTATTTGTATATAGGTTTCGTTTGTGAAGTGTGACTCGGATATAAGGCACACATCGATATCTTTTGTGTTTAGGATGACTTCTAACTCATGTTGATGCTGACGTAATCCGTTAGCATTCCATGCCATAATTTTTAGATAGGTATCCATCATTTTTGTTTAGTAATAACTACTTTGGTGCTATGTTCCAGTTTTTTAAGCCTTTCGTCGAAAGATGTAATGACGTTTAAGATTTTGTTTAGTTTTTCATCTAAATGGGATGTATGCTGTGTCTGTGCCTGTTGCTGTGGCCGTGTGGCCTGTGTGCCTTTTGTTATCTGAGCAAAAGACAGATTTTTGGTAACAGGTTTGCTCTGTATCTTTCTGCCGGTGTTAATGCGTGGGGCCTCATGAGTAGGGGCTTTGTGCTTGTTTACTGCTTTATTTTTTAAATGCTGCAGTTCCTTGGCTACTATGCATCCGCGGTAGCTAGCGGGGTGTGCTTCGCCACAGTGGACACATTTTGGTTTAGTTTCTGCAGGTTTTATGCAGTCTTTTGTCTGGTGCTTTCCAGTACATTTCACACACCTGGGCTCTCTAGAGCAATACCTCTGAGTCCGTACGCTTGACACCTTTTGCATTGAGGTATCAGTTTAGATGCTTTGATAGGTTGTATGTCTACTTCACATCCGAGAATAGACTTTATGGTATAAATTTTGTTAATGTCTTCACCTTTGCTAAATGAAAGCATAAACATGTAAGAGGTTCTTTAGTCCTCCAATTACTTAATTACTTAATAAACTTTTATTAGTTACCTCTTGGATCTCGTAGCCTTTCGATGTTAGGTCTTCCATTATTCTGACGGGATCGCAAGTCTGCTCTGTCTATCCTGCTTATTCTCGTAAGAATATCAGTGGCATTCACTTTCTAAGAGTAGCTTTGTAATAGCCCTGTACGTGTCCTCGTTATTTGCGTTTACTTTAACGCTGTCCCCTTTTTGCATTTTAATTAAAAATGTGTCACTGGATATAGTCGCTGTTAGAATGTCGTAGATCTTTTGGTTCCCTGTTTCACGATGATAGGAGGTGGCTGGGGAGCCTTTTTCTCTTTCTGTGTCTTTTTTTCATTTTCGCTGGAGCTGGCTCCTTGTTGTTGCATTGGTGATAGTGATTGGTTCAGCTTCCTTTTCTTCCGACTCTGCTGACGAATCCACTCAGTTTCTTTTGCTAGCTCCTCTTCATCGGTCTCATATTGGACTTCTTCGGTGGTTTTCTCGGTAGCCGTGGTATCTTTAGCTTGAGATAGATTGTTCTTCTCTTGGTAGTGCTCCAGTTGTTGCTGGAGCGCTTCAATTTTGCAATGTAAGTCCTTCACTAAACTTTGCAGTTTCTTACATTCAGCTTGTTCCTCAACGAAACGTTCATACAAAAGATGTTCCGTTTCTGTATGAAGCCTAACTGTATTTTGCAAAGCCATTTTTAATCAAATATTAAAATGTAACTTCGCCTTAACTATATTTAAACACATTGTTGTGATTCACCACTTATTGTAGTAATCTGGGTCATCGCGGCGACCGGTGACGATTACTCGCGACTGTGTTTTTGCTGCGTCAGCGCTTTACCCGAGTGCGGACTAGGGCGAAGACAACGCAGCCGTTCTTCGCGGATGCTGATCAAACACTGATAGAAGGTGTTTTTAAATTAATAATATGTTTATTTCGATATAAGTTTGTGAGCAATCGCTTTCGTTGGACTGTGGTTGGGCTTGTGGCTGGAAGCTGGTGGAAGTGAAGAAAAGCCATTTTGTTTCGATACTCACTATAAGATTACAATAATTATTATACTATGCACAGCTTAGAGGAAGAAAACAATAGAGGGCTGGACACTTTCTTTCTCATTCACGCAAGAAAAGAATGCGTTTATGTAGGTTACGTGTGATAGAAAGAAACAGTGTATATGATTTTTTGTCCCTCAGCATGTGTTCGATTTTTCCGCGCCGTGGGTGCGAAACAAATTTGACGTTTGCTCCCACTTTGCTCCGTGACAATTTTATCGTGGTTTTAATATTAAATAAATAACTTAAAATTCAATAAAAAACTAACTGTGACATTACTGAGTGTTGTGGAAATCCTATAGGAATCGTGCAGTGCAGTATTATAGGCTGTAAAAGTGACAGTGAACGTAAAATTAGTGGAGTATCGTTTCACACGTAAACGTGAATTATTATGGCCAATTTAGAGATTACATTTAGAAACTAATACATGTAAACGACTTATTTAGATCTTATTGCTCTAAATTAGTTATTATTTTACTTGAAAGTTACATGTAAGATCGATAAATTCTTGTTTTTCATCCATAACCTAAAATTTTCAGTTTATTGATCGCCATTATCAGTGTTGCCAGTGTATAAAAGAGAGACTACCATAAATAAGTGGTAAATTATTATTAAGTGCATCATACACGATCCCACATGCTGGGTGCATCGAAGAATTTCTCAGATTTCTCGAATTTATTTTTATGATTTCCTGAAAATATGGATATTTGTATACTGTGGATAGCAGCAACAAAAATAATTAATTAGGTTGCTAAAAGTTATTCCCGAATGCTTAAATATTCAGAAATAACGTAAGCGCTCAAGTAATTCGTCCAAGGCTGCGCAGGACGTATTCATTCGTTATTTATAGGCACAATGGTCATTGTACATTTAATCGTGCTTTTACTATATGCATGTTGTTTAAATATATGTATGTATGTTGTTGGTTACAATTTATTGGTAAATTTGTCTGAATTATAAATAAATAGTTGAATAGTTTGTTTCATTTGCCCCCCTATTATGTACCTATCTCGTTTGACAACTAAAGTGATGATCAATAAAGCAAAGTGACTATTAAATAACTATCAAATGATTCATTTGGTATTGCCTAACTTGAATCACCAATAAATACCAAACACACTTTCAGTAGACATCAAACTTTGGTGGACAACTGAAGCTTGATAGTCACTTTGCTATTGATCATCACTTTTTTTTTGTAGGAATAGTACTGTTTCACCGGACAAGAGGGCGAGCGCTTAAAGCGCTCCAGCCAGAAAGGTTTGGGTAGCGACTAGCACAAGGGCACCTCAGGGAGGCACGGCCTCGGCTTGGGCTGCCGCTTAGAGAAAATGAGTTTACCACCGGTTCACAACGCGCCCCCGCTGAGAAGAACCGGCAAGAAACTCAGCGAGGGGATGCATGTCGAGGTCGCATGCGTACGGATCCCTTCGGCCTCGCCGGCGAGACCGGTGTCTGTGTGTTGATGTGTTTACGACTCTTGACATCGTTGTCGGTGTTGGTGTTGGTGTTGTGGCATGGTCCAGGAGGACGGACATCGGGTCGGGTGGGTCGAGCAGTACATGCCGCGGACGGCGGCGATGTACGGCTGTTCGACGATCTGAGGGACCTGGCCGCTGCCCAATAGGACATGGGTTCGATTCCGAAGGATTCCGAACAATTGTCTGGGTGTTATTTATCTATTTAAATATGTATTTATACAGTTTACAAGTATTTGTAATCATTTATCTGGTTACCTTACTAAAGGATCTGCGTAGATTGAGATCAGGTGGTCATTGGTCAAGCGTAGATTGTCCCAAGATACTAGTACTATAGATTTGTATATTGGAGAAATTTACTAAAACTTACCCAGTAAATGGCCATAGTATGTATTATATTAAGTTATAAGAAAGCCAATTTTTGCCTACCTCTCTGGGAAATAGCATAGTATTGTTTTTATCTCTTAAATTTTTTGTATGAGGCTAATAATTATCTACAGCTCTTAGCCACTTTAATCACCACGTGATATCACCCAGGTGAACAATGTGGAATAGACCTTAGCTACAGCATATAAGATATTAAGTGTACATTCACTTTGTAGCCTCCGTCGTGGGTTCGAATCCTGCGAAGGGCAACAAATTTGAGTAGTTGTTCCTTACTGGCTAGGACAATGCAGGCCGATGACCTGATTGTCTGTAAAGTAAGATGATCCATGTGTCGGGATTTGCGATAGGACGTATGCCCGACTCCTGTCCGTCAAATTAAAACACCGAGCTTTGGTACTAAACACTTATAATCAAATTGAGAGAGAACAACTTATAATACAGTGGAGTAATCGTAATAATTAAAACATGTCTCTGCCATAGATACTAGAGCGCTGTCATCTTTTTGACAGCCCCTTTGGCGTTCCGAAACCGTGATCCGAGATACGCCACACATGCGTTGGATGGGCATGTAAAAAGTCGGTCCTGCGCTTAACTTCTCCCCAGTCGTGTCGGTCTTCCGTCCCATCGGATTATGAGAGGTACCTATTATATAAAGGAAGAGAGAGTGCACTTCTGTCTACGCAAGCACTTGTGCACTATAATATCTCCTGCGTACATGGCTGATCTTGTGAAAGATTGGCCGCTGTGGTCGTTTCGGCTAGGAGGACATTATTATAACAATCACTTTCGTACTTTTTGCAGACTGTCATAGATTAAGACGACATTATGTAAGAAAAGTAAATGTTGTGTCAGAAAAGTGGTTTTTGGTTAGAAAAGAAAATATAATTTACAACAACCTCCGTATTTGCTTTACACAAAGGGTAATATTTCCCTTACGTGGCAACTCTAAATTTAGTATGTACTTATTTTTCTGTCCTTATCGGCGGCACGCTTGGTATATGTCTGTATTATATTCTGTCTACGATGCACAGTCTGTTTAGTGGAAGTTGGACACTTACCCGACTTCTACTATCGAAAATAATAAGAAAATAAACAATGATCTTATAATTTTGTTCAGTCTTTGAAACATTAGAAGTTTAACGCTACGAATCGTGCGAGAGGGTGCGATACTCAAACTCTAAAATCTTTATTTCAAATAGGCTTAACGCTAGCACTTTTGAATCTATTAAGATATTATAGTACACTACTCTTCCTTTATACCTCTCACAGTCCGATAGGACGGTAGTCCGACATGACCGGGGGAGAGGTTAGACGCAGGACCGACTTTATTCATGCCCATGCAACGCCTGGATCGTCTTATTTTACAGACAATCAGGTAATCGGCTTGCATTGTCCTAGCCTGTAAGGAACAACTACACAAAGTTGTTAAGGGATTCAAACCCGCGACCTCCGGATTGCAAAGCAAGCGGTTTCCCACTGCACCACGGAGGCTACAATTATAAAGTATAAAGCATCAAGTGTCAAAATAATCTAACCTCATGAACTGTGTTAATGATAATCAATACTAATAACGTTTGTGAGTGCGGCAGTTAGTTGTGGCGACTCGAAACAAGATGACGCCACAGTCATGTGGTATACTGATGCGATGAAGCAAATAGTACCACATACAACACGACAGATGGCGCCACCACCGAATCCTGAATCTCACAAGCGATGTTTCAATGTTTGCTAGCAACAATATATAACAGCCCGATAATAACTGTCGGGGGGGCTACGGCCCCGACCGAGCATCATACCTCGCTTGGTCGAAGGATCCTCCCTTTAGCACCGCCGTCGTATCGCTAAACTGGTGACAGCCTTTGAATCCGGACATCAGCGCAGCTTCACCATCGCTCCCTCCCCACAGCAGCAACTCTCCAGCAACAACCGGCGAGTCACAAGTCAGCCAGTATCCCGGACCCATCGGACGATCACCGTATGCAGCTGCAGATGCAAATCTGGTCAACCTTCAGCCACAACTTTGTCCACGTAAGAAGACCGGCATCTCTCTCACCGGTTCATCTAGCGGCTGCTATCACCACCACATCTCCACATCACGCATCGCTAAATAGTCATTTGAAAAATAAATAAAATAAAAGTTTATCATTTGCACCACACATTTACAGATAATCTTTTTACGTCCTTACTTGCAACGATTCCAGTTCGTAAATAAATAAACACTTTGAATGATGGTTCCGTGTTAAGCCTGTTGAGTTTATTTATTAATTGTTTAGTATTGAATGAGATGATTTGGGCCAGTCGGCCGCATCTAGTATTAGCAACAAAACACCGTGATACGTAACGTACGTATATTTATAGAATAAACTTATGGTCGACGTCAATAAAAGAACTAGACTTAATTCAAAATCAATTTGCTTTCATATTTAGGGTTCCATACCTCAAAAGTAAAAAAGGAAGCCTTATGGTGAGACTTCGTCTGTCTGTCTGTCTGTCATACCTATATATTTCAGAAACCACTAACGCTATCGATTTGAAACTTGGAGTTTTAGATCTTACTTACCCAACCTCATCGCAAATGAAAAAATATATTTTCTTCTTTTTTTTAATAGGGGTCAAAATGGGTCATCAAAATTTCAAAGTAAGACTACTGTATCGAGGGGTTATCATATACAAGAGTTTTATTTGCAGATTTTTATTTTGGTTTATGTTTCGTAATTTTTAGCTGATAATCAAAATGTCCAAAAAAAAGACCGTTCAAAGTTCAAAAAATATTTTTCTGTAATTAATTGCTCAAATATGTCCTCAGTGGAGATGCTAACTGCCGCACTCTGAGTTCGTCAATTATCTTATACCAAGGTAATAGACCACATTACGTAGATGCAAACATTTCAAATCTGTTAAATTAGAATTTAAAAGTAAATTTGAAAAAAAATTGGAACGTTTTGGCATTTTGTAAACTTTCATAGCAGATGAAAACAAATTAAAAAATCCATTTTTTATAAAATAATAGAAGAATAATATACCATAGTACCAGAAAACAGGTACATTTCCTCTTTCGCTTTATATGCACAAAAATAACAGTAGGGAAAAATTATATATTCGCGCAGCGTAAGAAAATATACGTTTGGACAATGTTTGGCCAGCTAAACAAACTCGTGTTATACATGTGAGCCATTTGGACCTACGTAGATTTTATTCGTACCAAGTTGTGGCCGAAGGTTGACCAGGCTTGCATCTGCAGCTGCATGCGGTGGTCGTCCGATGAGGCGATACTTGTGACTCGCTGGTTTTTGCTGGAGAGTTGCATTAACACTGTTCATGAGGTCAGATTATTTTTACACTTGATGCTTTATAGGTGTAATTGTAGTCTCAGTGGTGCAGTGGGAAACCGCTTGCTTTGCAATCCGGAGTTCGCGGGTTTGAGTTGCTCCTTACAGGCGAGGACAATGCAAGCCGATTACCTGATTGTCTGTAAAGGAAGACGATTCATGCGTTGCATGGGCATGAATAAAGTCGGTTCTGCGTCTAACCTCTCCCCCGGTCGTGTCGGACTACCGTCCCATCGGATTGTGAGAGGTTTAAAGGAAGAGAGAGTGCACGTGTGTCTAGACAATTGCTTGTGTACTATAATATCTCCCGCGTAGATGACCGATCTTGTAAAAGATTGGCACTTGTGGTCGCCGGCCACGTGTGGCCGTATCAGCCAGGAGGGCATCATTACTATTATTTTATCGAGTAAAAAAATTCATTAACGAATTATACCAATAAACATTACTTAACGAGCGGGTAAATATTATATTTTCATCAGCGTGCCAGCCCAACCACAGTCCAATGAAGGCGACACCACATGGTCCTTCGAGTTGTACCTCCCAGTTGTACACACATTTTTATTTTATTTATTTATTAAAATCTACTTACAGTATTCAAATCTATCTTTACAGGATAACCTAATGCGATAGATTAGCTACAAACTTATATACTTACACTAGCTAGCTGACCCGTGCAGCTCCGCCCGCGCTTTTATTACATTTTGCTCCCCTTTTCTCCCTCCTCCCTAGATTTATCTCTCTCCATATCTCTCTCTCTTATAAAAAAAATCTAATTATATGCTCTTTCTCTCCTCTCTCTTTCCCCCTCCCGCTTCGGTTTCCGTCACACTCCCCCTCTTCCTACCCTGTTATCCCCTCTCTGAACCCTCTCCCCCTCTCTCTTCTACGAACTTGCTCCTTCTCACTCCCCCCTTACTCCACCTAACTCCCCCGATCCCTCACCCCATCGCCCCCTTCTCGAATCCCCTCTCCCTCTTTCTCCTCTCGTGCACCCTCCTCTCGTTCTATATATCCTCGTCAATCATGGTATCAGCGGCATTAAATATACTTTATGACCTATTCTCAGACTTCCCCGATATGCACACATAATTTCATACATATCGGTTCACCCATCTATTTCATGACCTTGCCTTATGTAGCTTAACCTTAACCTAGCGGTATGAAATATACTGTATGACCTATTCTCAGACTTACCCGATATGCACACTTTAGGCCGTTCTTGAGTTATAAATAGTGTAACTAACACGACTTTCTTTGATATAATATATAGATTAAAGTTCTATAGTTATTGTATGTTCAATTTCACCGATAGATGGCGCTGTTCATAAAGTAAATCACGCTAACATCGTAAATTACTGTCTAATGATATTCGATAATGAAAGTTCTAAGTTTTCCGCATCTTTTATTGTTGCGACTGTAATACATACATAATCTAGTTTGGATCCGCTCGGGATTTACAGATTTTAACTTTTCAAAGATATAATGTCATATTGCTATCAGCAAAGTACTTAGATACAGAGAACAATACAGAAATCTAATGAAAATGTCCTGGGTGTACCGGACCGGCTTACCCCTTACAAAAATTGACCCTTCGCCAATGCCATATCTTATGCAAACTAAATGTCTGCTCAGTCCCTATTGTATATAGCGTAATAATACATATCTTAATGATTAACTGATCAGTCTATAATTACCCTATTCACATACAAAGGAAATTACGTGGTAATCTGTGCAAGTAATGTTTCACTGCTTAGCCCCTATGAAACATAGCGTGATGAGGGGGCTTAGGCCATACTAATTAAGTGATCAAACGAACTTACCTTAAGTGAAGTTCGATCCTAATTATCCAGTCCTTGACGAAAGATTACTTGTAGTCCTTGTACATATACGTTCCGGTCTAGTCGCACAAGTTTAGAGAGGTTTTATAGAGAAAACAATATTATTGTCTCCCTCTCAACCACCCCGCTCCAGCAGAACGGCAGACACCTCATTATCTTTAGAGTAAAATGAAATACAGCTGCAACATTGATTCAACAGGGACATTTAGGGTAGGGAGGGACCTTAAATCTTTCGTCAAGGACTGGATAATTAGGATCGAACTTCACTTAAGGTAAGTTCGTTTGATCACTTAATTATCCCGTCCTTGACTTCAAGATTACTTGTAGATGTTTAGAGATAAAAAATCAATGTTGCACTTAATGAGATTCCAGGATGAGATAAAGTTTTCTTAATTTGATGATTAAGCTATTAGTTATAATAAAACCAAAGTAGAATTTGCAAAATGCATACATAGGTACATTTAAATTAATTAATATAGTTATGTTTATAAATTTAATTATTTCTGATATTTATATTTATATATTTCTTTAAATATATTTATTTTAATTATTTATCTATTCATATAGTTTAAACTTTTACCTTAACATTGTTGAACAATTAATTCCGACATTGTTACCCAAGTAGCAATTGAGGTCCATTATAGAAACTTAGAGACTGCTTGCTAAGTGTGCAGACCATCCTGAAAACAGTTTTATAATGGTTTTAATAATAAAGCCTTTCTGGACAGCCGCTGAAGTCATGACTTCATTTCTCGTACTGTAAGTAGTAAATATAGAAGCATCAATTGTGCTGTTTAATAATATCTCTTTTTTATATGTTCATCGTCCCATGGTTTGAGAAGATGTTGATAAATTTATTATATAAATTAATAATATACTTAAAATAATATTTTGAGACAATCCAAATACGGTAGAGCTTGCGTCATGGCAATCAGACAACCGATACTAATAGTATTAGTAGTGAAGGTATATAAGTATTTACCTTTCCTCCTTGTAAATATAAACTAAAAAGATAAACAACACCCAGACACAAGCTAGGAATCGAACCCTCGATACATAGGACAGTGGCCAGAGTGACAAGATAAGACCATATCATGGAGGATATAACTGAAAAGTTAGTGTTGGTGCCAGACAAATATCAGGTCTTCGAATCAATTGATGCATATTTAAAATGGTTTGACATCTACTTACAAATTCCTAAGGTTTTAAGACTGTAACTGGCCTTACGTTTGATATATTGTAATAGTTTAACTTTTGTTTATTCTACAGGCAGAGAGTTAACGGTATAGCTATGTACTTTTAAGTTTTGAATAATATTTTCTAAACTAATAAAATCAGCTACTATAAGTAATGTTTTATAAGTAACCAAAAGATATTATGTATGTAATATAGTAATTAGATTCTATGCAATGTCATAGCGAGGAAATATTGGTTTCAGTTCACAGATTCCTTGAAAGAAACATTTAAAACTTTTAATAATATTGCCTATTTTGTTTATGTATATCAAAGAAATAGCTAATTTGTTACTATTCAAATAACTATAGAATTTATAAAAACTACTTATTAACGAACTTATCAGAGATGAGACGTTATTATCATTGTAAAATCAATGTTGTTTGCTTGAAATTAGACTTATGGTACAAGTACTCTGTGAAACAAGAGAGAATAACTTCTGCAAAAGCTGACCGTTGTATGTGTTGTCTTACCAACACGTTACCAAAACGTACCAGAACAACAAATATGCTGCTAGAGGAAGAGGCAGTGTAGTGAATGCTTTGGAAATAATTTCTATATAAGTAAATATTTTCAGGATTTAAAGATGGTGTACCACGGTTAAGACGACTATAATAGGAAAACTCCTAATCAAGTTATTAGGGTTTATCCTAATCAGGTTAATAAAGGCTTATTAACGTTTCCAAAATATAAGATTGAAAGATTTTCCTAGGCATTTAATTTCATCCGGGCAGAGTATAGAAATGCAGATAATATACGGGAACCGAACACAAGCGTAGATATTAATTACATTTGAGGCTCATAATAAAAATTATGTCTATAATAGTAGGTAATAATAGAACTTTTATAGGCAAAACTTTCTGAAATAAGCTGTGCCTTTGTAGTAAAGAATAGTATCTTGCCTATATTTCTTCTTTCCTTTATTGTTACAGTGTGTACATAAATTATAAAACAATAATATAAATGTCCAGAAGGACCAGAAGGTCGATACGACCACAACGGCCGATCTTTCACAAAATCAGCCTTCTACGTGAGAGATATTATAGTGAACAAGTGCTTGCGTAGACACAAGTGCACTCTATCTTCGTTTACACTCACAATTCGTTAAGATGGAAAATTGACACGACTGGGGAGAGGCCAGGCGCAGGACTGACCTGACTGACTTTTACAAGCCCATCCGACGCATGGATCATCTTACTTTACAGACAATCAGATGACCGGCCTGCATTGTCCAAACCAGCAACGAAAAAGTATATAAAGTGGTTACTCTCCACGGGATTTCACGGATTTGAAACCGCGACCTCCGGTTTGCAAAGCAAGTGGTTTACCGCTGCGCCACGGAGGCTATAATGAGACTCATAAAATAAGATATAAGATAAAGGCCTCTTAAAGGTCAATTATTATTATATGACAGCCCTTTGTAATAATTTTACCAATGGTTATGATTCCCAGACTTTTTTTTTTTTTTTTTTAAATCTCCATCTGCAACTAACTTTGAGGATCATGAATACGGCCTATATTCGATATATAATAAATGGCTCATTTCGATCTTTATCGCTAAAAAATAGTCTTGGAAAAAAAATTACATTTGTATTTTTGTGCCCTTACATTAGTTTTTTTTTTTTTTTTATATGTGGGTACCCTATGTTACTCAAAATATTTTTTCTTTTAATATTATTCTTTTAATGTTATTATACATCTATTATTATAATTGTTTACACCCGATCTCTTGTTCTGTGTCTTTGTTTATCCTATTACTATTATATCGGCCTGCATAATATAATAAACTTATACTTGAACTAATGAGTTTGTTAATATGTGCACCTCACTTCCAGATATTAGCCTATCCTAATACTAGCTAGGGTAATAAACTGCTTATTCTGTGTTAATAAGAAAAGGCAGTGGTATTAGGTATACACACGATAGTCACAATTTTTCTTGTCTCCAGAGACTAAATCAATGGATTACCATTCGTTTTAACACACTCAATGTGGACCAATGCTCACCAGTTTTTCAAACCAATTGCTACGCTTCAACTTTAAGGTTTGAGTGCAGAGGAGTATGCCACTCGTTAGAAAGGCGTCCGTGAAAATCTGAAGAATATATTCATCTAAAAAAATCAAAAAGTTCACACATTTCACACAGTTAGAACATTCATTTAAGCAGGACCTAAGTATCTAACTCAAGCGACATAGTACAACGTACATTGTCACAATGTAGTGTACCTACATAGTGTAATGGGACTTGCCGAAATAAGTATAAAAAGGTGCAGACTCAAATGTTTTTTTTTTTTAATTTTTTTTTTTTTTTTGAGTTGTTTTTATTTTGTATTTGAGTTTAACTGTTGCGGGAAAAAACAAGCAAAGTTATGGAGCCCAGAATAAAACTTACTTTACTACAAGTTTTCGAAATAAACATTTATACTATGAATAATTAGTGATTAAACTGAGAGATAGATTGAATTGCATAACGGTGCTGTGACTCGTGGCGGACACGGTCGGCAATCAGTCAAGCGGTGAAGATGGTAGTCCTCGACGCCGCCCTGGCGGCGGCGGTTAGAGTGCTCACTAAAAACCTCACTGGTTGCAGTCCACGGACTATGTCAGTGTAGTTCTGGCCATCATGCTGGTGCTAGGATTAAGCTTAGGTCTTCGAAGCCTTTCCCGTTTAAACTTACAGTAAGTATGAAATCTGGGAAGTATTAACTTAACTTACTACTGATTTTTAATCATATATCTAACCCTGAATGTCTTTTTTTTTTTTTTTTTTGTATAATTGCCTAGATATTCTTCATAAAATCTAACAAAAAAGAAAGAAATCTGTTACACTATCTTTAAAGGGATCTGTCAAGGGTTGATCGATCAGTTGAATGATAACCGACCTACCGGTATCAGTTTCGGCATAGTGAGAATAAGCCAAGAGTTGACCCCTTCGTTTAGAGTACGGATATATATATATATATATTTTATGGTATATAGGCTTGTCCACCTTCCCTGAAGCCAAAAGAGCTTTACTGACTAATAGACCTTCAACTATCAATTAGCATGGTGCCAATCTCCAGGTTCAGAGTAGCTATTACAAATTGAGGAATAAAGTTTCATAAAACCAAGTGAATCAACTTCGTTAGAGATTCCTTCCGCCTCACGAACAAAAAACTCATCTGATCAGGTACTATTATGTGACATTTGTTACCGTGCTTTGTTGCCTCCGCACCTTCGAGCACAAATCCCGTTTCAGCGCGAAGCTTACATTTGACCAATTAATACCATTAGGTATCTTTGCATAGTATTTTTTTTTTTTTTTTTTAAATCTATTGAAGGTACAACACCAGCGAATATTTATTCGCTTTTATCTAAAATAGACATACTTACTCACTTGTAGTAAATAATGCGGGTAGTTAGGACACGAAGAAAAAATGTATTATCTGAAGAATACAACAGATAAGCTGCACGATTTGCGATGAATCCAACTGTCATATTTAGGACATTGTGATAATTAGGCAAAATAATATCCGAAGAATACAACAGATAATAAAAATTAGTGCTTCCCAATGAATGCAAAGGGTACACAAACTCAGCTCGAGCGTATAAATCTTCGCAGGTACAGTAGGTACAGCAGTGCAGCAGCAGCAGGCAGGCAGGATGATGTTTAGACACAATCATGGATGAATTCATCCATGGGCACAATAATATCCGAAGAATTCAACGGATAATAAACATTAGTGATTCCCAATGAATTCAAAGGGTACACTTTAGCTCGAGAGTATAATCTTCGTTAACAGCGACACGAATAATGTTCCACTATTAGTTTTATGACTTCCTTTACTTTTCTTATTTATTTTAGATTTTTTCATGATTTCAAAGATCTTTTGTATTTGAACTCGTGCGAACGCCGTGAGCGCACGGACAAGAATGAGGTGTCTGCCGTTCTGCTGGAGCGGGGTGGTTGAGAGGGAGACAATAATATTGTTTTCTCTATAAAACCTCTCTAAACTTGTGCGACTAGACCGGAACGTATATGTACAAGGACTACAAGTAATCTTGAAGTCAAGGACGGGATAATACTAAGTTTAACGCTACGAATCGTGCGACAGGGTGCGATACGTTGTTATTATTTCGTCCCACTCGGCGCCGCAAGCCCCGTCCCTTTCCAACAATCCTCTGTATAGTATTTAGCGTACCTAGTTATTGTTATTTAGGGTGTCGCGCTTCATCTTCTATCTATACTATAATAAAACTCAAAGAGCACTTTTTCTGTACATTGAATATTTTTCCAAAATTTCTATGTGGGGGTACTATACTATCATACTATCGACATAGAGGCCAAAACAATTTTTTTTGGAATTATTGTCTGTCTGTTTTTTTATTTTTTTGTTTTTTTTTTTGTTTTTTTTTGGGAATGATAGACGCTGTTAACCGCAGATGGCTATTGCAGCTTCACCGGACAATAGGAGGCGAGCGCTTGAAGCGCTCTAGCCTTTACGGCAGAAGTAGCGACGAGCACAAGGGCACCTCAGGGAGGCACGGCCTCGGCTTGGGCTGTCGCTTAAGAGAGGGCTGAGTTTACCACCGGTTCACAACGCGCCCCCACTGAGAAGAACCGGCAAGAAACTCAGTGGGGTGATGCACGTCGTTGCGGTCGCATACGTACGACCCTTCGGCCTCGCCGGCGAGACCGGTGTCTGATAGCTAGTGTAGCATACGGTTGTCGGGGAGGGGTCGGCGCATCCCGGTCCAATAGGACCGTCATGGGGTCAGGAGGGTCGAGCAGTACGTGCCGTGGTCTGCGGCGCGAGTCAGAAGGACTAGCGGCGTAATCGGCGGCGGCGCGGATTAAACTGTTCGCGTGACGGGACGCGGATTCAAAGTAGCGTTTCGACGCTTCTTTGAGGAACTTACGAAGGGGATGGGGATGTCTGTCTGTCTGTCTGTCTGTCTGTCTGTCTGTCTGTCGTTCTGTTCGTCCAGTTTGATAGGACTTTCACTGACGTGTTGTGTAGAAGTCAAGATGTAAGTTGGTATATAAAACATCACGCTATGTTTCATAGGGGCTAAGCAGTGAAACATTACTTGCACATATTACCGGGTAATTATAGACTGATCAGTTAATCATTAAGATATGTATTATTACGCTATATACAAAAGGGACTGAGCTGACATTTAGTTTGCATAAGATATGGCATTGGCGAAGGGTCAATTTTTGTAAGGGGTAAGCCGGTCCGGTACACCCAGGACATTTTCATTAGATTTCTGTATAGTTCTAAGTACTTTGCTGATAGCAATATGACATTATATCTTTGAAAAGTTAAAATCTGTAAATCCCGAGCGGATCCAAACTAGATTATGTATGTATTACAGTCGCAACAATAAAAGATGCGGAAAACTTAAAACTTTCATTATCGAATATTATTAGACAGTAATTTACGATGTTAGCGTGATTTACATTATGAACAGCGCCATCTATCGGTGAAATTGAACATACAATAACTATAGAACTTTAATCTATATATTATATCAAAGAAAGTCGTGTTAGTTACACTATTTATAACTCAAGAACGGCCTAACCGATTCGGCTGAAAATTGGTGGGGAGGTAGCTTAGAACCAGTAAACGGACATAGGATACTTTTTATCCCGGTAGGTTAAGAAAAAAAAAATAGACAAAGAGATACAGAGACACGTAGATAGAGTACCGTACAGATAGCAGCCAAATAGGCAGATATACCTTACAGTGGCTTATGCCTATGATGCGGTAAATATGGTTACCGGTGCTTCATTAGAAATCGCAGCGCTGCTGGCGGCTTTAAGACCATGGGTCGTCCTTTTCGCTGCCAAGAAAACGATACCCGTTTCAGGGAGAAACGGTTCTGGTTCTTCTATCTTAGTATTTTATTTCCCTAAGGTGATTATGAATAGCATACTTACTTGTACTATATGTCCAAGAAGTTACGACGCCTATCCTTCGTTGCACGAGTCCGACTCGCACTGGATCGTTTTTTTTTCCTTTTTGGTGCGGAACCTTAAAACTAATTTGAAATATGGGACTGACTACAACTTGAAAATATATAATATTTTAAAGTAAATAATTAATTTGACTGTAGAAATACTAAATGAAAATAAAACTTTTAATAGTTAGACAATGGATTTTGTTTAAGTTATTTTGTATAAAAAAGAAAGTCGTTACACAGAAAAGTTTAATTAATTTGCTTAAAGACAAGTTCAAAGACTGTTTTATGCATTCTGTTAAGTATCTAAGTTTTAGTGATATTAATATTTTACTATAATATTTTGCAATTTCAGTAATATAAAGTGAAAAATTTAGCTCGAGTAATAATTTAAAACAGTATGAGTGTAATAATGAAGTCCCAAATATTGAGACACGTAAGCTAACACTACTTATCTGTGGGGTGTCTGGGTAAGAATAGCATCCTCTCATCTCCTCATGTTGGATGTCCGTAAAAGGCGATTAAATGAAAGCAAGAAGATGGGCAGCAGCGTATTTCTATTGTTTTTTTTTTTTTGGGAATGATAGACACTGTTGGCCGCAGATGGCCATTACAGCTTCACCGGACAATAGGAGGCGAACGCTTGAAGCGCTCTAGCCTTTACGGCAGAAGTAGCGACGAGCTCAAGGGCACCTCAGGCAGGCACTGCCTCGGCTTGGGCTGTCGCTTAAGAGAGGGCTGAGTTTACCACCGGTTCACAACGCGCCCCCACTGAGAAGAACCGGCAAGAAACTCAGTGGGGTGATGCACGTCGTTAAGGTCGCATACGTACGACCCTTCGGCCTCGCCGGCGAGACCGGTGTCTGATTCTATTGGATTATCTACCACCTATCAATATGTATACTGCGATGCCCAAGACACCTACCAAGCGTGCCAGCCCCTCCCATCCAAGGGCCTTTGTTCAGCAGTGGACATCTCTCAGCTGATGATCATGAAATTAACACTATAGGCCAAATTATTTTCTTTTATCGTGCACCTAACTTTAAATAACACTCACACAAGGTGGAAATTGAACCCACAAACTATTGGGTAGCGGACAGGCGTCTAACCACTAGAAACCTATGAGGATATTTGCCGAAAAACTAAGGTCACCGACATAGCTCTCAGTATCTGCAAGTTGAAGTGGCAATGGGCAGGCCACATCGCTCGAAGAACCGATAACCGATAGGGAAGAAAGGTTCTCGAGTGTTGACCACGGACCGAAGACGCAGCGTAGGTAGGCCTCCCACTAGGTGGACAGACGACATTGTGCGCGTCGCAGGTAACCGGTGGATGCAAATTGCCAATTTTCGATCATTGTGGCGTTTGAAGGGGGCCCTCCCCCTATGTTCAGCAGTGGACGTCTTCCGGCTGATGATGATAATGAAAGAAAAACCACATGATAGGTTTTAATTTTACGCTGATATGGGAGTATTGAACACGTAGAACGTATCAATTATTAATGTCCATCAGCTTGCCATCAGCCCTATTGATGTAACAACAAATTATTATTTGCTGTTACGTCCATCATCGGCTAATACCTTGACATCTATACTTATAATAAAACTGTAACAGGTCCAATTCTGTACATTGAAGATCTTTTTAAAATCATTTTTGGAGGGCATTCTATAATCAAAACAGAAGACAAAACTGACGTTTTTTAATTTTTTGTCTGTTTGTCTGTATCATGGCCGCGCATCACGCCGAAACTATTGAATGGATTCCAATGAAACTTGGCATGATTTGAATAAATACTACGAGATAGGACATAATATGCTATCATATTTTTCTTTTTATATTTTCTTTTTATCCCAGAATTAAGCACGGTTCTCTTGGGAGATTAAAGTCAAAATGATTACTTGGTTAAACGCGTGGTCCAATTGTATCAATTTTTCATTAGTATTATAATAAATAATACTAAGGAAACACTCATAGACAGTTGTTATCAATGTTTGGCAATCGGTCAGGTTAAGCAACGTTAAACAAGGTAATTAAATAGATGGGTGACCGTTTAATGTAATTTGAATTAAGCTTCTCCGTGCATCGGAGGCCCCAGTTTTTTTACCGTGTACAGAGGGTAGGCAATGAAACTTAGTCGGCTTGTTTAACCTATTATAATAATATATATTAGTATACCATTTTAAATATCCATAAGTTAGCTGGTCCTATAGACACATTAATTTGCATTTTACAAAATGTAAAACATTGATTGCAATGTAATAACATTATTCAGAGGATCCATACACACAAAAACACTTTGCCTACCCTACGATTTCTGTAAATAATCTTAATTTAAATATATTTTGTATTAACATGGTATTGACGTGATGTTTTTAAATGTAAATGGATACGTCTGTAATGTTAGTTCATTTAAGGATATTTGTGGTGGCACACTAACAAATAGCTCAGAGTACAGATAACTCGCAGATATTTTTGCTTACTTTCTGTGCACGCCACTGCAACTGTATGTTTTTAAAAATATTGTTACCTAACGTAAAAAGAGCGCGGGCGGAGCTGCGCGGGTCGGCTAGGTTAAAATAAAAGTAGAAAGGCCATTCAACTTTGATTATTTAATCACGAAAAGGGACTTATTTTGCTCGAAACGATTAGTCTTTTGTGATCCCAATTTCATTGAATAAGTCAACAGAAGAAAATATACGAGATACCTACCACTAATATCTTAATTGAAACTTTTCATTAGAGCGCATTATATCTCACAGAATATCAATCGTATTTCTTTTTAATTTAAATAAGCCTCGGGGTTGGTTAGATAAAATCTAAAGAGTAAGTATTTGTCCAATATCTTTCGCAACAAAATGATTTGTATTATTATAAAGAAACTGCCAATTCGGTCGAATATTGAATCGCTGATAAAATAAGCGAGTTGTCCCGGCTTCAGGGATTATTATTACGTAGACGCCAAGAATAAAAAAGAATGTCAAAAAGGGATTTATTCGAAGCCCTTTAGGCGGCAAATGAGGTGGAATGTGACGTCAGCATTATATCGTCTGTGGATTTAACGAAGGCGTCGAATTTGGACGGTTATTGAAAGCGAATTTCAACGGGGTCCTGTGTCTAAGAGATTTGGAAAGTGGGTAAATAGGAGCTTATTTCCAGGTTTTGTTGTTTTTTTTTTATATAATAAGAACTTATTGTCTATAAACTGGAGGGGTCTGTGGAATATAACCTTACATTATCCCTCGGATATTATGTGAAATAGGGCTTTTGTGATCAGGCAAAAGGTGTGTGATTTATCACCATTCGTCGCTTAGCCAACCGCTTAGGCTCAGGATCACATCAATATGTTAAAAAATGTCTGGTCATGTATTTTGACGAGCCCGTTGGTGCAGTAGTTAGGAACCCTGGCTTTTACCCATTAGGTCGTAGATTTGATGTTGAGGTTAATATTGTTAATGCCGTAGGGTGTCCAGGCAAGAATAGTACCAACCCATCACCTCCCATTGAATGCCGTAAGAGGCGACAGGGAAAAGGAAAAGGGACGGGAAAAAGGAAGAAGACGGGCAGCAGCGTCTTCCTATTGGATTCCCACCTATACTGCCCAAGACGCTGGCCGAGCGTGGGGATTATGGCAACCCCTCCCTTCTAAAGGAGAGGCCTTTGTTCAGCAGTGAACGTCTTTTGGCTGCTGAATGTGTTTTAAGAAACCCTGGCCGTTACCCATTAAATATACTCGACGCGATGAAACTCAATCCAGTGATTTGACCGTCAGATTAGCAAGTCAGCGATTGCCGAGCATATACTTCAGTCGGATACAAATCACTGGATTGAGTTTCATCGCCCACAAGTCCTTTCCACCGATCGACACTTTTATTCTAGAGTTGTTCGTGAAGCGATTGAAATAAAGAAATATAAAAATTTCAACCGGGAAGATGGCTTTAGATTATCAGCTGCATGGGAACCATTGATCAAAATGACAAAACCTCGCTATTTGCCGGCGGTTAAATATACAGATACTGTGAGTGTAGTGTGTAGTGGGCTTAACGTTATAAGTGAAAGAACGGGGGTAGACGAAGATATTTCTGCCTCGCGCACAGAGCCGTCTCGCTGAACCAGTCTGCTTGTGACCACGGCTGGTGCAACACGGCCGAAACGTCAAGCCAAAATATAAGGTAAATCGCGTTAATTCCCGATTAGAATAAAGTTCGTTACCCATTAAGTCGTAGGTTTGACGTCCATACACTACATTACATTCGGTAGCCTCCGTGGCGCATTTGGAAATCGCTTGCTTTGCTAACCAAAGGCCGTGGGTTCGAATCCCGCAGGGAGCAACAACTTTGTGTCCTTATAGGCCAGGGCAATGCAGGCTGATCACCTGACTGTCTGTAAAGTTAGATGATCCATGCGTCGGATGGGCATGTAAAAAGTCGGCTCTACGACTGATCTCTCCCCGGTTGTATTGGTTTCCCGTCCCATCGGATTGGGAGAGGTAAAAGGAAGAGAGAGTGCACTTGTGTCTACGCAAGAACTTGTACACTATAATATCTCCCGCGTAGATGACTGTTCTTGCGAAGGATTGGCAGCAGTTGTCGTATCGGCCAGAAGGACAATACATTAAGCTGATTTTAATACCTGTTTAGTCCTGCCGTGTGTACATGACTCGTAATAAAATCAAATCAAAATCGAATCAAATCAAATTTATTCGTCGGGCACTGTGCATGCACTAAATGTTACAAACTTAACCTAAACTAAATATCTATACATTGTGCGCATGCCACCGCACTCGACGAAAAAGGCACCACTCAGCATGATGCTGGGACACGAAGTGCTCCCAGCGCTGGTTTTCAGTGACACCTTTCTCGGAGATCGCCTTGGACATCTTAGGTACAATACTTAGAAAAATTACAATATGGGTACATATTTGTCGCACACTAATAAGCTTTTATATCTGGAAATTATGATGACCCATGGAGTGTCCGGGTAAGAATAGCACCCTCCCATCTCTTCCCATTGTGTCTCCGTAAGAGGCGACGTCTTTCTATTAGATTACCTACCACCTATACTGCGGTCGCCAAGACGCCTGCCAAGCGTGGGAATTATGGCAATCCCTCCCTTCTAAGGAGGAGTAGCATTGCCTATGCCTATATTATATTTTTTATTACCTATGTTCTGACAAATAAATGTTCATTCATTCATTCATTCATTCATTCATTCATTGCTTTGTTAAGCAGTGGACGTGTTTCGGTGGCTGTTTATGATGATGATCTGAAAACGTATTTTCCTATTTACTCCGTAGTATCTTTCTTTCTTCCGCTTTTACTTGTATGTGTCTTATTGTGCTGACTAAATACATATATTTCTTCTTCTACACCACTTCACCCACTACCAAACACTAGAAGGCTTAGCACGACTTGCAATCTTGACAGTTCGATGTGGAGTATGACGCAGTTTTGAACACCGAAATGTCATTCTCTAAACAAAAATGTGAAATAATACGTCACAGCGACGTCATACTCACACTAATCTGTCGAGATTTGCACATCGTGCTAAGCCAGCAGGTGCTCAGAGTAATTAGAATAGAGCTAGTATCGCGTCGATTCGCCGAACAAATTTTTCTTGGCACTTTTACGGGGTGTGGGAGGCGAAGTAAACACACACAGGTACAATTTCACGCATACCCACACTATAATAAACTCGCAACACATTCAAAAAGATACGCACACAAATAAAGAATGACCTGAACATATGAACAAAATTTTGCAGAGGGGTTAGCGCTTCATGCTATCTCCAGTGGTATCTCCTCTAAGAGCAGGTGCGATCGCGGACGAGATTTGTATCGATTAATAAAAAAAGTCAAGATATGAATTACATGTCATCACTTTCTATCTCCAGCCAGTATTAAAAAAACAAATCCTCCAAACGTTCCTTTCAAAGCCTCGGGGCTTGGGGCGAGCGAGATTAATTAAAAACATCGGAGCACTTCCACAAAGCTCCCAAGCACCAACTGTCAGTACCATTAAGTGTGAAATAATAGGTAATTATTTGTTGGAGCATTCTTAAAGCTTTAAGCACTAGAATGGAGAGCTCCATGGGAGTAGATTATTAGTTTTTTAATTGGTTTTAAGTGGCTTAAGGGACGAGACGTTCTGCGCTGTTCGTTTGTTAAATGGGGCAAGACGAAGGAAAGAGTGTAGTTTGACTTTTTTAACATTTAAATTTGAAATTCTTTCTTAATTTTACGTATTTAATTTTTCAACAGAGCGCTTCCTTTGAAAACAAGGTGCGCAGGTTCTAACCCAGGCTCGCACCTCTGATTTCTATAAATAAATCATATGTGAATCGTCTTTGTGCGATTATTACTAGCTTTCGGTGAAGGGAAACATGGTGGGGAAACCTGCATGTCTGAGAAAGCGTAACAAGCTTTCGAATGACTTATGAAGTCAACTAATCCGCACTTGGTCGGCGTGGTGGATTATGGCCTAAGCCTCCTCATCACGAGGAGTGGCCCGTGCCCAATATTCTGACAACAAAAACACAAGTAATAATATAGTTTGTGTTTGAGAAATATAGCCTTTGTGGCACAGCGCGAAACCGTATAAGTCATCATCATCACCACCGCATACTCGCATACTTATGCGGTGATGATGATGATGACTCAACTACTTAGTTGTGCGAATTCAAATCCCGCAGAGAACAACAACTTTGTATAAATATTACTTACTATTGATTAAGACAACGCAGGCCGATCAACTGATTGTTTTAAAAGTATCTAAGATAATCCATGCATCGGAGGGCATGTAAAAGTTCAGTCCTCTGACTGACGACTCGATAGTCTTCCGTCCCATTTGATTATAAAGAATAAAGTGAGGAAGAGTGCACTTGTATCAAAGTATCAAGTATCAAAGTATTTATTGCTTTCATGTAAACAATGAAGGTGTTAAATGTTAGTATGTAATAGTAGCGACATGATAGGGCACAGCAAATTCATAATTGAGTTTATATAATATTAATTATTATTATTAGGAAATTATAGGTACATTATTGCATTTGTAATTATATTAGAATATTAAATATTTATAAAATAATATAATATTATATATATTATTTATATATATATACTAGCTGTAGCCCGCGGCTTCGCCCGCGTTGTTTTGTAAGTAAAACGCGTTTTAAATCAAGGATGAAGGTTTTTAAAAATATTGTTTACACTTTTATTAAACCTGGACCTATTATGTGTCATCGTCAAATATACATACTTGATGACATAGCCTGTATTTTTGTAACGCTGTCTGTCTGTCTGCTACACTTTAACGCCTAATCCACGGAACCGATTTCGATGAAATTTGGTACAGAGACAGATTAGACCTTAAAAAAGGACATAGGCTACCTTTTATCCCGAACAAAAAGATTGAAGGGGTTGAAATAGGGAATGAAATTTAGAATGGAATTTCGTCATTGTTGAAAATAATACCATGACTTTGTTTTACAATTGATAAGAAATCCTACTGTCCCTACTTCTATACTATCTATCTATCTATATATCTAACAAATAAAAATAAATATATGTAAATATTGTAAAGAGTTTAAATTTGTATTTTTGTATGTTTGTGTGTTTGTAAGTATGTGTAATCTAAGGGTTCTCTTCGGAACCACTGATTTTGAATATTATTTTGCCTGGGTTGAGCCAGATCATCGTGCTAAAGAGAGCTGGATCATTTACCTCGGTAAATCCAGGTGGATCGATGTGGATCAAGATGGAACGAGGTAGATCGAGATAAGTCAAGGTGGGTCGAAGTAGCTCAAAGTGAAATAAACTGATTCGAGATGAGTCAAGCCGGATTATCAAACTGCATCAAACTCGAAAGAACCGAATTGAATAACAACTGGTTTGAGCTAGATTAAACTGGATCATGCAGGATCAAGATGAATCGAGGTAAATCGAAGTGGATCGATGTGGATCAAGATGGACCGAGATGGATCGATATGCCAAGGTGGTTTGAAGTGGGTTAAGATGGAATAAAGTGGATTGAGTTAAGCCAAACTCAATCATGAAATTGCATTGAACCGGATAATACCGGATTCAGTTGAATAAAACTGGTTTGAGCTGGATCAAACCGGATCAAGCAGGTTTAAGGTGAACCGAGCAAAAGCGAACTGGATCAAAGTAAATCGAGGTGGATCGATGTGGATCGAGATGGACCAAGGTGGATCGATATAAGTCTAGGTGGTTTGAAATGGGTCAAGATGTTATGAAGTTGGAATAAAGTGGATCGATATGATCTAAGCTGGATCATTAAACTGCATCGAACTTGATTGAACCGGATTGAGCTGAATAACACTGGTTTGAGCTGGATCAAACTGGATTAAGCAGGATTAAGGTGAATCGTGCTAAACTGAGCTGGATCGAAGTAAATCAAGCTGGATCGAGGTGGATCGATGTGGATCGAGATGGAGCAAGGTGGATCGATATAAGTCAACGTTGTTTGAAATGGGTCTAGTTGGAAGAAAGTGGATCCAAATGAGCCAAGCTGGATCATCAAACTACATCAAACTCGATTAAACGGAATAAAACTGGAATGAGCTGAATAAAACTGGTTTGAGCCGGATCAAACTGGATCAAGCAGGATCAAGCTAGTTTGAGTTGGATGTAGCTAAATTGAGCTGGACCGAGGTAAAGCGATGTGGATCAATGTGGATTGTGGATTGAGATAGACCGAAGTGGATCAGTATAAGTCAAGGTGGGTCGAAGTGGGTCAATATGAAACCAAATGTATCAAAATGAGTCTAGCCAGATTATCAATCTGTATCGAACTGGTTCGAACTGGATTGAGGTGGATCGGTGTGATCGATGAGGTGGTTTGAAGTGGGTCAAGTTTGAATAAAATGGATTGAGTTGCGTCAAGCTGGATCATCAAACTGCATCAAACTCGATTGGACCAGATAATACCGGATTAAACTGAATAAAACTGGTTTGAGCTGGATCAAACTGGATCAAGCAGGATCAAGCTGGATCGAGCTAAAGCGAGGTAAATCGAGGTGGATCGATGTGAATGGAGATGCACCGAGGTGGATCGATATAGTTAAGTCTGGGTGGGTCGATGTGGGTCAAGGTGATACAAAGTGAATCGAGATGAGTCAAGCTGGACTATCAAACTGTATTGAACTGGTTCGAGTTGGATCAAGGTTGATTGATATGCATCGAGATAGACCGAGGTGGATCTAGATAAGTCAAGGTGGTTTGAAGTGGGTCAAGTTGGAATAAAGTGGGTTGAGTTGAGCCAAGCTGGATCATCAAACTCAATTGAACCGGATAATACGGGATTGAGCTGAATAAAACCGGTTTGAGCTGGATCAAACTGGATCAAGCAGGATCAAGTTGGATCGAGCTAAAGCGAGGTAAATTGAGGTGGATCGATGTAGATCGAGATGAACCAAGGTGGATCGAAATAGTTATGTCTGGGTGGGTTAAAGTGGGTCAAGGTGAAACAAAGTGGATCGAGATGAATCAAGCCGGATTATAAAACTGCATAGAACTGGTTCGAGATGGATCAAGGTTTAGAAAAAAATCCAAAAATTTGTTTCTTACATTGTTGTGTTGAGTTTATTTACCGAGTTGCGTTACTCTACCTGCAATATAGCATTAAATAGAAATCCTTCTTTGTGCAAATTTTCAACCCCATGAAATTAACTTAGGGGTTGTTTTTGGCGAAATAGGTATGTTAGATTCTTGTGTGCAATACATAAATTAAGTATTGGCTGTAGTTCAAAAAACATTTTTTGGACCCCAATTAGAACCTCTTAGGGGTTGATAATCAAAACAATATTAATGGCACATGGATTTGCATTTGCGGTGGTAAATGTATTCGCAAAGTTTCATCAATGCAGCGTGAATTTTTTTATGCGCATGTCATACTCAAAAACCATGGTAATACCCCTATAATGGTCGTTTTTTTTTTAAATTATGAAATACGTGTTTCTTTATTTCTTTTGCTCAGTTTACTGACAAAGTTTCGTGTCTGTGTGATGTTTTTTTTTTAATCCATATACAATTTGGTTGCCCATTTGACATTTGACCCATTTAGGTGTGAAATTTCGAGTTCGTTCTTATTGTTCACCTAAACTATTAAATAATGTTGGTTCCAAATTTCATGATTTTACTTTAAATGGTTTTGAAAGTATAGTGATTTCTAGAAAAAAATAGCCTGTTCTTTTATTAATATAGATTAAAAAAAAAAACATCTTATCCCACTTTAGGATAGATTTTTTGAAAAATAAATGATCTTTTTTTTTAAGGGTATTTTCACCAACTTTCAAATCAATTGAATTAAGTAATAATTATTTCCCATACAAAGTTTAACAACCCCTAGCGCACCCCCAATAGTTGTTTTTGAAAAATCCCGAAACACGTATTTATTTATTTTATTTAAAGAATCTTTCCAGTAAATTTCAAGTCAATCGAACCATACAATAAAAAGTTTCATACAAAAGAAAACACCCCATTTAACCACTTTAGGAGTCGAATTTAAAAAAATCCTTTCTTAGTGGATGTTTACGTCATAAGAAGAACCCACTGTCCAAATTTCAGCTTTCTAGGTCCAGTGGTTTGGCCTGTGCGTTGATGAATCAGTCAGTCAGTCAGGACAAGTAATTTTATATGTATTGATTAAATGGAAATCGTTCTACGTGTAAACTTTACAACCCCATTAAATGATCACAGGGGTTGTTTTTTGCAAAATGCCGGATATAGGTTTCTTAGATTCTTGTGTGCAATACATAAATTAAGTCTTATGCCCATTTGACCCACTTAGGGGTTGATTTTACAAAAGTGCTCAAAATTAGTTTTTTCAATTGTTATGTTGAGTTTATTTACCGAGTTTCGTTACTCTAGCTGCGTCATATGATGAAATGGGAATCCTTCTTTGTGCAAAATTTGAAACCCCATTAAATGACCTTAGGGGTAGTTTTTCGAAAAATTCTGAATTTAAGTTTCTTAGATTCTTGTGTGCAATATATAAACTAAATCTTATGACTGTAGGTCGAGAAACATTTTTTGGACCCCAATTGGACCCCTTTAGGAGTTGATTTTCAAAAAATTATTACTTGCACTTGGATCGTTATAATTTGATTAATGTATTCGCAAAGTTTCAGCAATGCAGTATGATTTTTTTTTTCCGCGTAGCATACTCAAAAACGATGCTAAAACCCCTGTAAGGGTCGATTTCTAAAAGTGTGATACACGTGTTTCTTTATTTCTTTTGTTTAGTACACTGACAAAGTTTCATGTCCGTGTGACGAAAAAAATATTTTTTTCCATACAAACTTTGGGAGCCCATTTGACCCCCTTAAGTATGGAATTTCGAAAAATCCGTTCTTATTGTTCACCTAGACTATTTGAATAATATTGGTTCCAAATTTCAAGATTGTACGTTATATGGTTTTTGCTGTATCGTGATTCCTAGAAAACACCCTGCTCTTTTATTAATATATATAGAAGATATATATTATTATTGTATATAAATTGAAATATAAATATTAAAGAAAGTAGGTAACAATACTAGTTATAGTAATAGAAGAAGAATAAAATATTAATTTAAAATAACAATATTGAAATATAAGAGCACAATCGAATTTATTTTATTTCATACATTTATTTTCGTCAATATATTTTTGTTTTTTTCGTCATGTTCGTCAAGATTTCTCTTCGAAAAACTCTTTCATACTATTACCAATATTTATTACATATTTTTTTACAAACTACCACCGGATTGTATCGCAGCCGCTACTGAGAAAATCCGGCAAGAAACTCAGCGGGCTTATCTCTTTTGTTATATTTTTTTTACGATTAAAACTAATGATACGTTGAAATCAAACTACTTTTACGCAATATTTTACTATCCCGATATAATCCGTAAAGATACTTTGATTTCAATGTGTAATATTCGCGTAAATAAAAGACAACAGTACTAAGTACTAATGATATGGTTAAAAGTATGGATTTATATCGAATCGCACCACGTAATTGGTTTCCATTTTTCTTAATATTCATACTAGAATCCATCGCATTCATTTGTACGATAACGTAAACAATCTGAAGATATCAAACGAAATTACGTTTAATTTTGAGTGGGGTGGATTTTCCTCAATTTACCCACCCCGTGATGTTGGCAGCTGCATAGAAATGACCTGAAATATTCATTTTGTATCGCAACGAACGCCAGTCGGTTTCTATGACGTGACACAGGTGTTATTGAAACGAAGGAATTGAAAATTTTCATAACACTGTTTTGTCGTACACTATTTCTACCCGATTACGCTGCTGAAAGGAGGAATATGCTTTTCAAGTGTATACCCTGTTTTTCTTTACGAGATCAAAAATTTAACAGTAAATGTATGACCGTAGGCATGTAAGCTGATTGGTGGCCAGCTATTTGTCTATCTAGTGCTATATCATTTAATATCTATAGCACAAGATATCAAATTTTAGTTATGTGAGTGACAACGTCTATAAAATTTAAAAAAAAAAGGCTATGTTGGTTTTTTATAGGCCAGTTGGTCTAGTGGTTTGACACCCTGGCTACTACCCACTAGGTCGTCGGTATTTAATGTATGTACCACAAAAAAAAGTATATAAGTTGTCTGGTTTCGATAGTACAAACAGGCTCTGTCTAGTTTGAGATCAGTAGCCCGATTCTCGTAATAACAAACAGTCCAAATTTCGTTGACGTTTTATTGTCGTTCGATCGAAGTCCTATCCAAAATCGGTATTCTCGTATACCATATACGTAGTTCGATAGGACTTCAACTCAATTGGATCGAAACTAAACGATTAGTCAACGAGTCATTGTTCTGTACGTTTTGCTATTCCCTGATAGATGTCGTTCTAATCAATTTTTGGTCTTGGTAGGAGTTTTGTGAGATAAGCTAAGAGCTTAGGCTTTGGGAAACTCGAGATTAATTCGTTTCCGTTCCCTCCACAAACATACTAATTGTTTATTAATTAAAATACGTGTTTTTCTCTATTTATTAATTTATTCTATCTCTCTTACTCTAATTATATTTACCTTAAAACCATCTCGCTCACACTATCTTCTAATTACTCTCTTCACTCACAGCGTACGATCCTATATTCGTCTCACTCACTCACTCCTAGCTCTCATGTTCCAGCTTAGTGCTACAATCTCTAACATGAGCTCTATCATGCCTAGTCGCGTTCCATATCCCAAATTTTACGTATTTATTTATATTTTACATATTTCGCCTTATCAGCTTTCTTTTTGTATTTCTTGCTGTGCAGACGAATTTGATAGTAAATACGTATGTCCGTGGCTCATTTAAAAGTTATTTTATTACTATGACTAACACACAAGAAGAAGAAAAGCAAAAATCGTCTCAATTAACCAACGTTTGTTCAACGACTCTTGAATCGCGGAATTAGACGCTTACTCGTTGTCATCCGATCGGTAGTGACGTCATTTTCATACGAGAATACCATTTAGTCAACGTTATAAAACGATTGAACGACGATTATTATACCAGAATACGCTCCAACGATAGTTTAATCGAACGACTTTTAAATCGTTGCCGTTGAAGTAAAATCGACGGACGTGAATACGAAAAGTGTTTAAACGACTGAGTCGCTACGTTAACGTTATTGTTTTGATTACGAGAATCAGGCTACAGATGACCGTGTGTGGCCCAAGATATTATTATTATTGCCAATGGCAAGGGATGTTTTAGTAAGAATAAAATAAATTAAATCTATAAAAAATAAGAGGTCTCAGTAAGTACCTAGTAGGGTAATCTCTTGGAATGAGAAATGAATACTTACTTAAAAGGTTCGCTGGGCACAGCCCTACCTTAAAAACAAAATTCTTTTATTAATAAAAGAGTTATTTTTGTACGGATTTATGTAAAATGGGAGGTATACTTTTCCAGTCTGTCCTAAAACTATTTTTTTTATACTACCAAGGTGACAAGCAAGCGAGCGGCCCGCCTGAGCCGTCACCACAACCCATAGACGCTAGCAACACCAGAAGAATCACTAGCGCGTTGCCGCCTTACCTTTAAGACAGTAGATATTAAATCTTTATGTCTGGTAATTTCACTAGCTATATTGCCCTTCACTCCGGGAAAAAGCACTGCTTCCACACTGCTGCTTGGCGGCAGAATATCTGACACTGCGATGGTACCTACCTGGACGGTTCCTTGCATAAGGAACCTACCAAATAGAAAGTTAAGAGGGCGATTCAAATAATCGATGTCTTCGCAATATTAATTTTTCATTCTCACAATGAACAGTACCTAGATTCGTGCGTACACAGTACACAGATTACGAGATATTCACATTTGCATATACTGTGCAAATATTTGATCCAATCCCATCCCTCGATGTTTGCGCACAGGCCATATCAAGCCACCAATATCTTCATTGGCTCTCCAACATTGGACGCAGCGAGTCAATATTTGTACCGACGAGAAATCAAACAGACTTCTTTTTTTAATTTTCTGTAAAATTTGTTGGTATAACTGTTAGGAGGTAGGGAAACAATATTTATTGGCAAACATAATATCTCGAGACTCTCGAATCAAAGCTGTTTTTTGCATTCATTTATGGCTGAGTCAATAATGGAGATCAAACATGTAGGCTCATAATAAAATTAAGTGATTCTTTGAATGAACACTGAACTGGGTTTGTTGTGTCAAATAATGATTTATATGATAATAAAATATTTACTTTGTTATATAACTTTGTCAAAGTTATCATCCCATTGGAAGGGAAGGTTGTCCAAAAGACTGGTAGCGTTTCCTTCTGGCCGATACGACCACAGACGCCAATCTTTTACAAGATCAGCCATCTACACGGGAGATATCCACAAGTGCTTGCGTAGAGACATGTGCGCTAGGCTCTTTCTTCCTTTTAGTCTCATCCGATAGGACGGAAGACCGACGCGACCAAGGTAGAGGTTAGAACCAACTTTTTACCTCCATCTGACGTATCTTGCTTTACAGACAATCAGGTGATCGCCCTGCATTGTCCTAGCCAGTAAGGAACAACTATACAAAGTTGTGTTGCTCCTCAAAGTTGTTTTGTCAAAAATGTAGACCACATTGGCAAACAAAGCTACTAGCCCGACAGTCTCCTGAGACCTAAGAACAATCTATGAGAAATACATTCTGGTTCAGGCAGCTCTTAGTTAAAAATAGAAAACACTTTTTATTTGAAATATACCATGATTTTTTTTTTAATTTTCTGGGAATGGAATTCGAACTAATTTAGTATTTTTAAAAATATATTGCATAAAGAAATTCCTCTTAGATCGAAGTAAGGGCAAATACTGTACATTAAAATGTTTAAAAATTATTCAACATAACTCAGTACTTTTAGTTTTATTTTTTATCTCTAACTTAGTAACGAGCGGAGCGAGATTTCGCTACTAAGACGACGTTACTAAGTCGATTCCAGTAGTCGATTCCTAATCAGGAATCGACTACTGGAATCGGTCATGGCCAAAGCGATATGTCGATATGCCTCCATGTCAGCAGTCATGCAAATTAATGTATTTGGGTCTTCCACCTTCAACAAGTCTCTTATGTTTTTTCCATACCATGACATCCTTCTTCTACCAGGTCCTATAATTTTGCCTTCAATTGTTAGTAACTTATACTTTTCTTTTCTAAAATATGCGGTTTCTATTTTAAGGTTTTCACTACCACTTCATTATTCCCAATACTTTAACGTTTGATATTGTATCCGTCCATTTAATTTTAAAATGCTCAAAATACTAAGATAAATCCAGATTTTTAAAGATTTTAGTTTTAATATCCAAATTTGGAGAACTGGAAGTAAGTACTTAATGTATCATACTCCACCTTATATCTTAATTATCACTAATTTTCTAACAGTTGTCAACAATTTCTTAATGTTTTAGGTGTTACTGGCTATTTAAATTCTTGATTTGACTCATGTACGTTTGATCTAATCAAATTTTTTTATTTTAGGTATTTATATCTAAGTCTATATAGAGTAGGTAATTTGTCATTAATCTCCAACAATAACACAAGTGCATACAAAAATGCACCCTCACGCAACATTAGCCGAGGCCCATTATGGTATTATCATCCCCACAAACCGCCCGTTTGCTACTAAAATGGAAGAATAGAAACATACGTCAACCCATTGTGTTAGTTGCCGTTAAAAGGCTATTAATTTGAGTTACTAGGTCCCTTGGGCAAAATACTATGTAAGTAATATAATAATAATATCTTGGGACGATCCACTCATGGTCATCTAATCATTAACTAGGCAGAGTCTTTTTTTTTTTGACGCGAGGGATATCTTCCATAGATCCCCGGGAGCTGTGGGGCTCGACCGGGGTATGTGGGATTCTTACCCACTAAAACCCCCGTGGCTGTCGCATCGGCACATGAGAGGGGGGACCCCAGGGCTCTCCGGTGGGATCTGCATCAGAGGCCCGCCGCCGGGGGGCGCATTGTAGCCCCCCGGGAAGCAGTCACGGTGCTCACGGGGACGGGGGTCGCAACCCCGCCGCCGTCCTCCTCGGAGTCGCCGCCGTACTCAATGGACGCTCAAAGGGCCCACACCCCGAACGTCCAGCGACTCCGAAGGAAACTAGGCAGAGCCTATACTATGGTAACCAGACAACTGATGCTAATACTTTTTCTCTTTAAATACATACTTATATTTTGACCACTGTAGATCCTGGCTGACAAGAGTCACAGTAGTGGGAATGAGTGGTAGGATTAGTCCCAATATACAAAAATACTTATATAGATATAACACCCAGACACTTGGTGGGATTCGAACCCACGACCCATCAGGTAGCGGCCAGGGTGTCTAACCACTAGACCAACGGGCCTGTCAAAACCACATGTATATATATTATGTATTTAACATTATAATAAAACTATAATACCCGTGGGGGGTCCTGGTGAGAATATCACCCCGCATCTCCTGCCATGGGGTGTCCGTAAGAGCCGATTAAAACAAGAAGACGGGCAGCAGCGTCTTCTATTGTATTACCTACCACCTATACAGCAATTCCCAAGACGCCTGCCAACCGTGGGGATTCTGACAACCCTTCCCATATAAGTGGGAGGCCTTTGTTATTGTTTTTTGATAAAGCGGGCTATATGTATTTAACTGATATTATTCTTCTAACCGATCACGACACGACACACCAGAGTAGTATTGTTACGTGTGGGTATTAAAATGCCGATTAACGTAAAAGATTTTATTCCATGTAAACTCACATGTGTCGGCTTATAAAGTTAAATTACTAGGGGGGTGGAAACTACGAGAACTTAGTAGTATGTACGTATTTATCTCGTATGTTCGTGAGGCCACACAAGCAACAGTTCGAGACGTAAACGAACAATAGGCGGGGGTGGAGAACTTTTAGCCAGCAATAAGTAGCTAAGGCGAGGGAACGTTCCAGAGGGGGATTACGTTCTATTGACAATCCTAAATTTTTCTATACGGATCGATGGTATACCTAAAAATTCATAATGTATTTTGTCATCATTACAATTATGTACAATTACAATAATTAACTGAGTAATTAACACTTTAATGTCGCGGTCGTAACAGTATACTTTGTGTTTAAGACGTTCCACACAGCCAACTGATCCCAATCTAAACAAAGCCTGTAAAATACACAATACATTAATTTACAGGTAAAACATCCAGACACAAGACATACATATATGTTACACGTGTGTGTCTCTGGGTGGGAATAGAACCCAAGATTTTTAGGTAACGCTCAGGTGTATTAACCGGTCAAATATTCTTTCAAAAAACGCAACGATAACGCTCAAAATAGTATCCACCGTATGTTTGCAAGCGTAGGGGTTAGGAAATCGCTTATAAATAAACACATTAGTATGAAAGCCGCATTTTGGGGCAACAATAGTATTGGAGATTCATCGTGGGACGTGTTAGATTTCGTTAATAGCAGATAATGCTTAGACGGGTTTAATATGCGTTTTCATTATAAATCAAGATTTAATTAAAAAGAAACATCCGTTTAAAGAAACCACCATCAATGTCTTGCTTTTGATTGGTTGTCAATTACATGCTTATTACATATGTAATATCACATTGGCCAATCAACAGGCCTATAAATGTACCTAATGTATATTGTAATGTAATGCAATGTAATGTAATGCAATAAAGTGTATTTATTATTATTATTATTAATGATACAATTTTATTGTAAGTATATTTTACCTACTTTTTTTCATTTCCATGATGTGTAGGTACTCGTACTAATAAATGATTTTCCTCTTGTACCTTGATCCTTCTTCTTATTCTTTTTCTAAGGAAATGTAATGTAATATAATTAATGAAATTTAATATAATGAAATGAAATGTAATGATATGAAATATAATGAAATATTTTTGTAAACTAAGGATGTATACCTGAAATAAATCATTAATTAGTATTATAACGATCCGAGATTTTGTGTTTGTCTATCCCCCAAAATACACAGATACAAATTAGACAGCAATTAATTAAGCTGTATAATTTGAATACGAATATGTAAAGCTGACCTGTGCATCCGTACATAACGCGAGCCTGCAACATAATGTACTAGTGTAGTGCACTTATGAATATTTGATTAGGCATCGACTGGACTGATAAAGGTCCAGTAGCTACGGTACATAATGTACCTGTTCCATTAAGCTCCTCGTTACAGTGTACAGAGCCCATTATGCATTAAATAGGTGATTAATTATTACTCTGTTAAATACATCATCAGCAGCCAAAAGACGTGCACTGCTGAAATAAGTACATAATACCTGTCCAATTACGATATTTACGTTAGACACAAATAGATGACGGGTGTATTGTCAGTGTTCACAACTGAAGAAAGACCTCCCGCCCTTAGAATACGTATAAGTTCAAGTACTATAGAATTCGTGTTTTCAAGTAAGAACCGTAGGGACGAGTAAGAACATCAAAAAGCATAATATCATGTACTATGCGTTTCACCTAAGAATGTGGCCGCCATGATGATCGCGACTGCGGAACTTCACTCGTTTTTTACGATTTTTGTACCGCCAGCAGAGTAAACACAAAATGAAAAATTCGCACCGGTTTTGATTATTTATTGTAATGTCTTATTTTGCTATCTATTTGTGTTAAAACATCATTTTTAGTAATTATATATTTGAAATGGCAAGATGGCGGCCACCTTCTTAGTTGAAACGTATAGTACACGACAATATAGATACTCTACCGTCAGCTGTATTTATCGACATTCGCGCTTGTGACAGATCAAACCCATCACTACTTGTCACCTACATATCAATATAACTTTAAATAGTTCACCTGTCTCGTGGAGGAAGGAATAAAGAAATTATTTTGGTATAAACATAATATGTTTATACCAAAATTGTTCTCAGGTCGAGCCTGGTTTCTATTAAACCACACGGGTGTAAACCAAGTGCGATCTAAAGTTTGGATGGAATTTAAGATGGCTGGTTTGCTATCACGAACTGTGTCTCCGTATCCAACTGTAAAAATTTTCGAACGATGCGGCATTTGTAAAGAATAGCAGCTTTTTGTAGTGTTAAATACACACATCAAAAGTGTCTAGGGATCAACATATATTTTTGCAATAACTTTTCTCCTGATTGATATTAATTAAAATTTTCTTTAAGGATTCATCAAATAAAGTGTTTTCGTTTGTCACAGTAACGATAAACCAAGTCACCTTTGCATTAATAAAGAAATTTGCCATTTTCCTAATAAAGGGATTTTTGACATTTGAACCACTAACACAAAAGTTCGAAAAAAAGACTGAAATAACAGTTTTCTTTAAAATTTTATTGGGTAACTTAAACAATTAATAATCCGTGTTTCTACCGCGAACACTAACAACACAAGAACATCGGTTTGGCATACTCAAAATGAGTTCATCCAAATCACGCTGTGGAATGGCCGCCCATGTTCGTTGCAACAACAAAAAAAGGTCTTCTTGCGACTGGATACCCTCCATATTCGGCAGAGCTCTTCTCTGTAGCATATCCCATGCATGCTCAATCGGGTTCAAGTCTGGCGACTGAGCAGGCCAGGGCAGGACATTGATGTTAGCTGCGGCGAGAGTCTGTCTTACAACTCTTGCGGTGTGCGGTCGTGCATTATCATGCATTAACTGAAATAAGGGACCGATTTGCACTTGTAGAGGAACGATGACGTCTGATACAATCGTCTCAGCATAAATTTGAGCGTTGAGGTTGCCTCTGATCCAAATCAACTCAGTTCTTCCGCCGATCCAAATACCCGCCCATACCATGATGGTTCCACCACTATAAGGATGGACTTCCTGGCAGGATTTTAATCGCTGTTGGCGTCCAGGGGTTCTCCAGTGTCGTATACGTCTTGTATCCGGTCTCATACCAAAACGAGACTCATCAGAAAAGCACACGAAACGCCATTGTTCTTCTGCCCAATTTCTGTGTTCAAGAGCCCATTGATATCGAATCCTACGATTGTGCATTGCTATAGGTGGTACCCGTAGCGGTCTTCGGGAATGAAGGTTCACTTCATGCAAGCGGTTTCTGACTGTTTGGTCGCTAATTAAGTTCCCTGAAGAGTGATGAAGCCTCACGGCTAACATCATGGCAGTTATTGTTGGAGCTCTTCGAGGTAAGATTTGAATATATCGGTCTTGTCTCCGTGTGGTGCAGCGATACCGTCCTCCATGGCGCTCAGCCACGGTACCAGTGCTTCGGTAACGTGTCCAAAGTCGACTGATAACACTCTGACTTGTATTCAGAGCTAAAGCCACAGTACGTTGCCGGGAACCAGCTTCTATCATTCCCACGGCTCTGAGCATTTCTTCCCTGCTTAAATGACGTCGCCGCTCCATAATAACGTTGGTTTTAATCAGTAGTAGGGAAACAGTAGCACTAATAATGTCTTCAATGCGTTGTATGTTTTTATAGGGAAAATATTGACAGCTGATTTTCATCTTTTACTCGAATTTGATTCACAGTTCCTGATTCAAATTATGAAATGCACCAAAAAGGATCCATATAAATTTATAAAATCATAAATTTATTACAAAGCCACATCTCAATCTCAAGAAATCCGCTTAAAAATGCTTGATCCCTAGACACTTTTGATGTGTGTATGTGTAAGGTGATAAGTTCAGCAATTGAAGGCTGTTAAATAATTGCTTAGGTATTCCACCAGTAGTGAAGATTACTACTACTATTGGAACAATTGTAACTGTGTTCATTTTCCATACCTTTTAACTTCTTGCTGTAACTCTGTGTATTTTCTTATTTTTTCTACAATTCTGTTTTGTATATTATTAGTATTTGGTACTGTATAATATCTATGATGTATATATGTTTATGTTCCTTATCTATCAGTGTAATGTCCGGTCTATTATTATAATATATTGTATGGTCTGTAAGAATTGTGCGGTCATAGTATAATTTATAAAAGTTGTTCTCTAGAACTGGTGGAGGGGAATATTTAAAATAAGGAGTGTGTGGGTCTTTAGTGAGTTTAAATTTTGTAGCAAGTTTTTGATGTATTATGTTGGCAACCTGATTGTGTCTGTGTGTGTAGTCATTTTGTGTAAGTGTACTGCAGCCTCCTGTTATGTGTTGAATTGTTTTTGATTTGCTGTTACATTTCCTACATAAGTCGTTCCGTAATGTTTTGTCTTTTAGTATATATTTTCTAGTTTTTGGTGTTTATGACTTGATCCTGTATAGCAATGATAAAACCTTCAGTTTCGGGGAAGAGTCCACCTAAATCTAGCCACTTATTTGAGGATTCCTTATTTATATGTGGTTTATCTAGATCATAAGGGTGTCTTCCATGTAATTCTTTTTCCCTCCATCTTCGGTGTCTATCTCTATTTATATCTATCTTATCTAATGAGTCAATTTCTTCATTGCTTAAGTTCAGCGGAGTAAAATGTTTGTCTATTTCTGCTATTGTTTTATGTAGTGGGCTGGTATTCTTCTTGCGTATGAAAAACTGTTTTAATTTTACGATTTGTCCATTATGTAATTGAGAAAGTTCTATTAAACCTCTTCCTAATTCTTTTATAGATGGTAACGCGTTCCTTAGCTGATTTAGGGTGATGATATCTATGTTGTGTAAGAATAGTTCTTGTTTTACACTCAAGCGCATGAAGTTCAGTTTGTGACCATTTTATCAATCCAAAAGAATATGTAAGGGCTGGTATGGCATACGTATTTAATGGTCTAAACAAGTTTTTACTTATTAATTGCATTTTACACAATTTATGTATTCTATTAAAGTATTCATCTTTTAATTTAGTTTTTATATCTGAATGATCTATAAATCTAGACTGATTGTATCCTAAATACTTATATAACTCTTCATTATTCATAGCTAGTATGGTATATTCTTCATTACAAGTATACTCACCTGGTATAATTTTTCCTTTCTTTATATTTAACTTATGGCATTTGTCTAGCCCGAAATCCATTTTTATATCCTGGGAAAAGTTTGTTGTTATATCTAATAGACCATTTAAATCCACGTTTCTACTAGCGTATAATTTTAAATCATCCATGTACAATAAGTGAGGAGTAAGTTGATATAATTTGTTTCTAAACCGCGATATAATCCGTAAAATTAGTTTCATTTCAATAATTTGTTTCTATTATTTTTTATATTAAATCCTAATTCAGAATGGTTTAGTTCATGTGATAATGGATTAAGGGCTAGGCAAAACCAAAGAGGACTTAAAGAATCTCCCTGGAAGATGCCTCTCTTTATTGAAATGTTGCTTGTGGTTATTTTAGTTAAATTTGTACGTAGATGCAAATTCGTTCTCCAAGACAACATCGTATTCTGTAAGAAGTCTATAATAACAGGGTTTATTTAGTATATTTTTAATACATGTATTAACCAAGAATGGGTGATACTGTCGAAAACTTTCTTATAGTCTATATATGCAACATACAAGTCCTTCCTTGATTTTTGGACAGATTTTAAGATTGCCAAGGCAATAATTAATTGTTCCTTGCAGCCCATATGATAACGTCTACAGCCTTTTTGCTTCTCGGCTAGTATGTTGTGTTGACCATATATTTTCCCAGTAATTCTTCATTTCTTTTTCAGTTGGAAGAGACGTTAGTGGTGTGTGTTTACTAGTTAAGTTCCTAAAGAATTGTTTTTGGTTATTTATGAATAATTTATTATGTGCTATCCTATTTTGTGCTTTTGTGTATCTGCTTAACCTATGACTTTTTACTGCCAGTTTTTGCTTTAATGTATCAAGATAATCATCTATTCTTTTATTGACGTCTTCGTGTGAACTATGTATTCTTTATTTATTATTTAATACTTGCTTTATATTTTTGATGAGTTTTCTTGAACGGTTTCCATCTTTATATTGAGTTAGTCTACCAATACCTAATCTAAGTTGTGATATATCTTTTTCTAACCGTGTTTGCCATGCTGGTTTTTCTTTTGCTTTACTTGCTTGGGGTCTATTGTGTTCCTTAATTTTAAAATTTGTTAGTATTGTGAGTGCTGTGCAGTAAATCAGATTATGAATGTCTGTTAAAGTTTCGATATCTGTAAGTTTATTTGGTAGGTTAATTTCGTTGAAAATTTTTATCACTTTTGACAGTTCGCGTGAGGTTCTCAGTTTAGGCAGTGATGGTCTATTTTGTGGGTCAGTATCAGCGTATTTTATTAAATTAGTTTTTAACTGGCTAGCTAAGCTTTCTTTAATAATAATAATAATAATATCTTTATTTGTCAGACACAAGATCCATAAAAAATAAAAGTTCAAAAAAAACATAAAAAAACATAAAAAATACAACTACTTAATAATATAAAATACAGTTATATAATAGTGTAAGTACCTATACATAAATGAAGTAGGTACTTACCTAAATTACTCAATCAGGCTGCGATTAGTAGCCATCGTTTGTACATGTCTGATAGGAATATCCTATCTGATAGTCCTTTAATGATGGAGTCCGTACACATGTCAACTCTGGACATAAACTTAGCTATTCTGGTTCTCAGAATCGCAGTGAAGGTATAAATGCGCGCCTCCATAAACATACTGGTGGCACTACAATAGCGGTCTAAGCCCATTAATTGTCTAAAGATGTTATTATATGCAACTCGGATAGTATCATGTGCTCTTTTTGTATAGTTTGTCCAAAGTTGACATGTGTAAAAGCTCTGACAGTAGGAACGAAACAAGGTAACTTTTACGTCCGGGGAGGATTTGTAAAATTTCCTAACAATCATATTACCAACGACGCACAGTGCTCTGCGCTGTCGTTCAATATCTTCGTCATCTTTTAGGCTAGATGTCACGACGTGGCTAAGGTACTTGAAACTATCAACAATATTAATAGGCTGTTCATAGAGGTAAACACGGGGAATATTCTCCGGTCTTTTTACAGACCTAAATATCAACATCTCCGTTTTTTTAACATTGTATACAAGGTTATGTTCTTTAGCATATTTCTCGCAAATAGATATAAGTCGTCTCAATCCTTTAATCAAAGGGCTCAGCAGCACCATATCATCAGCGTAACTAATATTATTAACATACTTGTTATCCAATCTAAGCCCAACTGGTGTGCTGCTCAGCTCCACGATCAGGTCATTAACATAAACATTAAAGAGGTCCGGTGAGGTGACCCCGCCCTGCCTCACGCCGCATGAGAGCCGGTAACTATCAGACAGCTCTTGATCCCATCTGATGTTGTTGACTTGATGGGAATACCAAAATGCCAGCAAGCCAACGACATCAGCCGGAACATTAGAGTTGTGTAGCTTCTTCCACAAAAGCTCATGGCTAAGTGAGTCAAATGCCCGACTGAGATCCAAAAAGCAAGCGTAAACACTTGTTTTGCCATTTTTATAGTAGTTAACGACTTGCTTAAGTGAAAAAATTGCCATGTCTGTTGATACTTGTGATCGGAACCCAAATTGCCCGTCATCAATAACTAACTTTGGTGTTAAATTCCTATGAAGTAGTCTTTCAAGCACCTTCGCCAGTATCGTGGCAAGTGAAATTGGCCTATAATTAGCCATGCATGAAACATCTCCAGTGTTATTTTTTGTAATAGGTACAACAAGTGTTCGTAACATGTCCTGTGGCAAATAACAGTGGCGAAGACAAAGATTGAAAAAGCTCGCAAGAACTTCATGGATGTGCTGGCTCGCATATCGCAAGTGTTCTATACTCAACCTGTCATGTCCGGGGGATTTACCACATTTCATACTTTTTAATACCATTTTGATGTCCTCCGTAGTTATTTTAATTTTAGAAGCCTCTGAGTCAGCTGTTTTATTCTTTATAAAGTCAAGGTTATAGTTATTGTCGTGATCTTTATTACCAATGTTAAAATGTTTATTAAATAAGTTAGCTATATTTTTCTTTACAACTTCGCCCTCAATGTTTATAGGAATATGCTTTTTATTATCCAGTTTTTTGGTTTCTTTCCAAAATTGTGTGAAATTTTTTTCTGAGTGATGTCGAGCCAGCATATCCATTTTAATCTTTTGTTGATTATTTTGTACGTATTTTACAGCCGCCTTAAATTTCCTACGAGATATAGTCATGGTGTCATAATAATAACCTGAACTCGGTTTTCTACAGTCAATCCACTGCAGAAAATGTTGTCTAGCTATCATATGGAGTTCCCGGACATGAAAGTTCCAGCCAATTAATTTACGTTTACGATTAATAATATTCGCACTTTGTTCAGCAGAATCTTGCATTATTTTTATAATTTTGGAATATAAAATATCAATTTCATTAAGATGATTGTGGTCCGTACATTGATCACTTTCTAAACATTGTAAATAATAATAATTTAAATAATTAGACGAATAATCCATGTTATATAATAATTCCTAAAATTTCTCAGTACATAACTTACTATAATAATCGCTCTTGATCCCTGACACCCCAAACATGTTTTGAAACTTGTCCTATATTATCAAAAGTTCGTTTGTGTCTAATAAGATTGATATTACATTTAATGACTAGAGGAAAGTGGTCAGACCAATATGTGCCATGTTTTAAATACATATCAGTGACAAGTGAGGCAGCCGCCTCAGTCGTAAGACAGTGGTCGAGCCATCTACAAGTGCCGTGCGCATCGCTTATATAAGTATAATAGGTGTCAGACGCAAGTCTTTCTAAATCTAAACATTTTAAAGATTGCTCATTACAATAAATAATCTATCAGCTCTCTTTGAAAAAGAGTACCTGGGTGCGCATTGAAGTCGCCTAACATTATTACACATTCTATGTCAGAACTTTCAATAATGGCACTCATTTGCGCAAGACATTCGGTAAACTCTGGAAGATTATCCTCGCAGTTAGTAGGCATATAGACACAAAAAATAAGCAGTTTTTTATCACTTATCGATAGGGTCACGGCCGCTAAACGACTACTATCACATTGTATAATATTGACATTTGTAAATAAACTAGATCTCCACATCAATGCCAATTGCCACCCCTCCATAAGGGCGACCAAGTAGTACCCCCTGAGATGTATCCACAGAAGACTTGGCACTGCATGCAAACTCCCCGCTAATTTCATTCATGAAACCCAGGTCGTGGGGCAGCAGCCAGGTCTCCTGCAGAGCGATGACATCTGCATAATTACACATATCTCGAACATGTTCGACAGATCGCTTAATCGACCTACAGTTGAAAGATGCTAAGGTTATATTATTGTGTAATATGAGTGTCTTCTGGGCATAGAGCTAACTGTTCATTTTGTTGTGTGTTATCTTGTAATAACATATCAGCAATAGTATCTTGTGTGATATTTATATCTGAAGACATAAAATCATTCCTAGTAATTTCTCTATATGTTAGTGTATTGATCTGTAGTAAATTACTAATATATGTATGTTCTTGACTGTCAGTAGATATATTCTGACTGTGGGTATCATCGGTAATATTAATATTGGCAGTTGTATTTTTCGAACGTTGTATTGTGTGTTGTACCTCATCTCTGATCTGTCTGACTGTCTGACTGTGATTATAGCTCTACGTTGATCTGAAAGACGCTATTCGGTAACATTTGCATCTGGGTAGTGTTTTAAAAATTCTTGGTGTAATTTCTGACGATATTCTGTTAGATCCGTTTCAAGATTAGTAATGTTGAAGTATGTGCGCATTATGAAAATGTTAATATCTTTATTCCACTTCATGCGCACACGTGGTTTCCCAGCTTTGGTGGTCGCAGGTTTCATTACCGAAGCTGCCTGCGAAACATCCGCAGCTGAGGGAGTCCCAGACTCCTGAATCATGTCAGTATTAATTTGGCTGGACGTGACTTCTTCGGGTGTCCCGGCGAGGGTACGTCCGCTACTCCCCTCCCCACCGGTGGCTTGCATGCTGCGACGCCCAGCACCGGCTCTAGGCGTGCCCCGGCGATCGCCCCCGGGAAGCGGCATTAAACGTTTATTCCTATTTCTTGTCTCCATATTTTTGGGTTTGCCAGAGCCATATTAGTCGTGCCAGTAATTATTATAAATCACGTGTCCGCCCCCAACGTGAATCAGATGTTCGATTCGGACGTATGGTTGGACTGGAGGGGCCAAATTACTAATTTTTTTTTTTGACGCGGGGGAAATCTTCCATAGATCCCCGGGAGCTGTGGGGCTCGACCGGGGTATGTGGGATTCTTACCCACTAAAACCCCCGCGGCTGTCGCATCGGCACATGAGAGGGGGGACCTCAGGGCTCTCCGGTGGGATCTGCACCAGGGGGCCCTCAGTGCCTTGCCTTTGAGCCCGTCGCCGGGGGGCGCATTGTAGCCCCCCGGGAACCAGTCACGGTGCTCATGGGGACGGGGGTCGCAACCCCGCCGCCGTCCTCCTCGGAGTCGCCGCCGTACTCAATGGACGTCCTAAGGGCCCACACTTTTTTTTTTTTTTTTTTGACGCGGGGGAAATCTTCGAAAGATCCCCGGGAGCTGTGGGGCTCGACCGGGGTATGTGGGATTCTTACCCACTAAAACCCCCGCGGCTGTCGCATCGGCACATGAGAGGGGGGGACCCCAGGGCTCTCCGGTGGGATCTGCACCAGGGGCCCCTCAGTGCCTTGCCTTTGAGCCCGCCGCCGGGGGGCGCATTGTAGCCCCCCGGGAACCAGTCACGGTGCTCACGGGGACGGGGGTCGCAACCCCGCCGCCGTCCTCCTCGGAGTCGCCGCCGTACTCAATGGACGCTCAAGGGGCCCACACCCCGAGCGTCCAGCGACTCCGAAGGATCGAGGGCCCACACTAGACCAACCCGCCTATGTTCAGTAGTGGACCTCTTTTGACTAATGATGTCATTCCAAGTAACATTATATTGCAAGGAAACAATATGTACACTAAGAACAAAAATAGAAATAATATATAAAACACAAATGCAGTCTTGTCACGAATAATGCAAATATTGGAAAAATTTCGTTCACGTGTCTTCCGAATGAAAATACAAATAAACATTGTGAATATTTCACACTGAATTTACTTGGGAAAGTAGAATAAACGTGTAAGTTGCTTAGTCATTTTTAACCGGCTTCAAAAAGAAGGTTCTCTATTCGACGCGTATGTATGTAATATTAATAAAAATGCGTAATATTAATATATGTTAGTCTACGTGGGCTTCTAAACAAATTTACCAAATTTTATGAGTGTATGTATGTATGTAACATATCTTCTATCTATACTATAATAAAACTCAAAGAGCACTTTTTCTGTACATTGAATATTTTTCCAAAATTTCTATGTGGGGATACTATACTATCGACATAGAGGCCAAAACAATTTTTTTTGGAATTATTGTCTGTCTGTCTGTCTGTCTGTCTGTCGTTCTGTTTGTCCAGGTATCATTTGAAAACCCGTGGATGGATTTTGATAGGACTTTCACTGATGTGTTGTGTAGAAGTCAAGGTGTAAGTTGGTATATAAAACATCACACTATGTTTCATAGGGGCTAAGCAGTGAAACATTACTTGCACATATTACCACGTAATTTCCTTTGTATGTGAATAGGGTAATTATAGACTGATCAGTTAATCATTAAGATATGTATTATCACGCTATATACAATAGGGACTGAGCAGACATTTAGTTTGCATAAGATATGGCAGTGGGTCAATTTTTGTAAGGGGTAAGCTGGTCCGGTACACCCAGGACATTTTCATTAGATTTCTGTATTGTTCTAAGTACTTTGCTGATAGCAATATTACATTATATCTTTGAAAAGTTAAAATATGTAAATCCCGAGCGGATCCAAATTAGATTATGTATGTTTTACAGTCGCAACAATAAAAGATGCGGAAAACTTAAAACTTTCAATATCGAATATCATTAGACAGTAATTTACGATGTTAGCGTGATTTACATTATGAACAGCGCCATCTATCGGTGAAATTGAACATACAATAACTATAGAACTTTAATCTATATTATCCACGCAACGCGTAGCTACCTCCAGAAACCATTTTAACAGCTGACAGCTGTCACGTCTTTTTGACAGTCGGATCGCACAACGGTTTTTTTTATATACATTCGATAGACGCGCTCTCAACTAGACGCCACTTACTATTCAAATTTAAAACATTATTGTAACAGTTTTAATAAACGCATATTTTCTAATTCGTCTTGTTTTTATACGAAATAAACGAGAGGAGAAGACACGAAGCCCCCGTTCCTGAATATTTTGTTCCTGTCGAAGCCGGTTTCAAGCAGACGTCTACATCATCAGTTCAACGGTCAGGTTTTCGATCCTGTTTACTCCCATCCTTGTCGAATTGTGTTAAAACCGTGTCGTTTGTGTATTACAGATACGATTAGTGTGCCAGTGCCAGAGTTATACGAAAACCTGTGTGATTACTGTAAGTACCTTATTTTACTCTTACACATAGGCCTTTAAAATGGGTGGTGACAAATTAGCAATGCCTTCCACGGCTACGCCAGTTTCTCCCTCTAAAAACATTCTAATAGAACTTCAAGACCTCAGAAAACAACGCGGTAATTTGAAAGGTCGGTTGACGCTTTTCAAAAAATATTTAGATTCGTTACAAGGCATTTCCCTTTCTCCGTTACAAATTAAGGAAATTAAGTTCAGAATAAGTTCAGTTCATGATCATTTTACACAGTTTAACAACATAGAAAACCGGATTGAACTTATTTCCCCGGAGTCTGATATTTCGTCAAACATTGAGTATGTCGAATCATTTGAGGTTTTATATTTCAATACATTAGCCATTGCTGAAAGTATGGTTGAAAGTGGAGAAATTAGTGCAGGTTCTAGTGCTTCTAATTCGAAAGATTTGCATAAGACTAATGTTCGGTTGCCAGAGATCCACCTACCTACATTTAGTGGTTCATATGACCATTGGCTTGAGTATAGGAATTCATACGTAACGATGATCCATAAACGTACCGATCTAGACGCTATACAAAAATTCCATTATTTGCGTTCATCACTCAGTGGCACTGCATTGCAAGTAATAAGTGCTTTAGAATTTACTGCCACCAATTACATTAATGCGTGGGAATTATTAGAGAACCGATTTCATAACACAAGGCTTCTGGTTAACAATCATGTTAAATCTTTATTTTCTATTCCTTCTTTAAAACAGGAATCTGCGTTACAGATAAGGAAACTTATTGATACCGTTTTAAGAAACCTCAGGGCCCTTAAAACGCTCGATGAACCTACAGAATCATGGGATACGCTAATTATATTCCTGATTGTCTCCAAACTCGACTCATCCACTGAGCGTGACTGGGAAAATCATAAGGGTTCCATTTGTTCCGATAAGTCAAAAAGGTTAACGTTAGAGGATTTGCTTACTTTTCTTAAAAACAAAGCGGATATGTTAGATATGATTAGTGCTAGTCAAAATAAACAGCAGAACAAAACGAGTATAAACACTGAATCTAAGATAAATCATAACAAGCCTAACGCGTCTGTGCATAGTTATGTATCCACTAGTTCTGTCGGGTCTAAAGGCAAACCATCTAACGGTAATAAATCGGTAGTTCGTTCGTGTCCTTCCTGCAACGGTAATCATAATCTTTATACGTGTTATAAGTTTCTTAACTTATCGGTTAAGGACAGAATTACATTTGTAAACGATAAGCAGCTATGTTGTAATTGTTTACGTGCAGGACATAACGTTTCAAATTGTATATTTAGTCCCTGCAAGCAATGTCAACAAAAGCACAATACTTTACTTCACATAACCGGTTTCGATAGCAAAGGTGCGACTGCGCGTAGCGAGCCGTCAGCTGATCATAACTCACCCGCCATGTTGTCAACCGCGCTTCACTCAACGTCTATAGACACTCATAATGCAGATACATTAGGATATACACATGACTTACAAACGGTGTTGTTATGTACAGCGTTAGTGGAGATAATAGACTCAAATAACCGAATCCATACTGTTCGAGCTCTTTTGGACAATGGAAGTCAACACAGTTTTATTTCGGATAAATTAAGAAAGCGATTATGCCTACCTTTATTACAGTCCACAATACGAATAAGCGGCGTCGCACAGTCTGTGACGCAATCAAATCATTCATGCGATATAACTATACAGTCTAAAGTAAACGAATACAGTACCCAGGTTCGATGCTTTGTCTTGCAGCGTATAACAGACAGTTTACCCTCGACAAGCGTAGATCCTAAACTTATACGAATACCAAATAATATCCAATTAGCAGATCCGTTATATTTCTCTAGTTCCGAAATTGAATTACTTTTGGGTTGTAATTTATATTGGGACTTGTTATTAAACGATAATAATAGTATATCGATGGATAATAGAATTCGATTAGTAAACGGGCCATACCTACAAAACTCTAAGTTAGGTTGGTTGTTATCTGGGCCATTATATACGAGGGGCCTAAGTGCTACGAACTTGAATGAAGTTCAATGTAACTTTATTCAATCGCTAGAAATAGATGAATCCCTTAAACGTTTTTGGGAGATAGAACATGTACCACAGGCACGAAAGGTTCTCACCAATGACGAGCTACTGTGTGAAGATCTGTTTATTAATACGACCAAACGTGAAGCTGATGGTAGGTTTTCTGTCCGAATCCCATTAAAGGAACCCCCAGAGATGCTAGGAGATTCATTTAATTTAGCAAAAAACAGATTTTTGGCATTAGAACGCAAGCTTGAACGGTCACCTAATTATAAGCAAATGTATTGCGAATTTATGCGAGAATACGAAGATCTAGGTCACATGACGTGTATCGATAAATACGATAAGCCTAATTACTTTTTACCACACCACGGAGTGTTTAGGGAAAACAGATCTACGACAAAGCTACGTATAGTATATGACGCTAGTGCTGTGACCACGTCGCATAAATCGTTGAATGATATTCAGCTAACAGGACCTGCTCTTCAAAATGACATTTTCTCCATACTTTTACGTTTTCGGCAGTATAAATACGTAGCTTGCGCCGATGTTGAGAAAATGTTTAGACAGGTTTTAATACAGGCAGATCAAAGATCCTTGCAGCTCATACTGTGGCGTGATAGTCCAACCGAACCTTTGAAGGTCTACCAGCTCAATACTGTGACGTACGGAACTGCATCGGCGCCATACCTCAGTATGCGCTGTATACGGCAGTTGGCGTCAGAGTGTGAAGACGAAACCATAGCTCGCGTTATTAATAACGACATATTCGTAGACGATTTAATTACTGGTAGTGATGACCACCAACAGTTACTTAATATCTGCGAGAAAACATCACAGGTTTTGCAATCTGGTTGTTTTACATTACGGAAATGGACATTCAACTGTGAGGTTAACACAACGTCTACTATGTTTGTGGGTGAACACACACAAAACAAAACGTTAGGTATCGGCTGGCATAGTGGTACAGACGAGTTGTATTACGCGACGAATATTAAGGTTAATGCTAACACACCAATAATCACCAAACGCATAATGCTATCCTTAATTTCACAAATATATGATCCCTTAGGGTTGCTTTCTCCTGTTGTAATTATTGCAAAAATTCTATTGCAGAAGTTGTGGCTCTGTAAACTCGATTGGGATACGCCTGTGTCAGAGGAGATTGCAGGTACATGGCGTAACTTTATTGACACATTAAAATACTTACAAGATTTAAAGATTCCACGTCATGCAATGGGCGATAGTAAACAAAGCGTAGAACTCCACATATTTTGTGATAGCTCACAGGATGCGTATGGTGCATGTGCCTATATACGTACCTATAGTGACCTTAATGCAGAAGTGTCTGTTAGATTGCTATGCGCTAAGAGTAAAGTTGAACCTTTAAAGTCGATTAGCATACCTAGATTAGAGCTATGCGGTGCGCTCGTAGCTGCTAGGTTGTATAAGAAAATAGTTGAATCGTTAAGATTGACCTTCACCAACGTATTCTTTTGGACAGACTCAACCATTGTTATTGGTTGGTTGCGTATGTCTCCACATTTATTAAAGCCATTTGTACAAAATCGGGCTACAGAAATAAATGAACTCACTGGTAACTCCAGCTGGTTACATGTTGGTAGCAAGGACAATCCAGCTGACTTGTTATCTAGAGGTTCAAAGCTAAACGTTTTAATTAGTTCTAATCTTTGGTGGAATGGTCCATCTTATTTACACTGTAATGATTCAAATTATTTTCATGATATTATAAGTAATTCCAATTTAATTAATTCAGATAATTTGCCCGAATTAAAATCTCAATCATTTAATTTTGCCTGCACCTCTAATCATGATTTATTTCAATTCGATAAATACTCGTCGTATAAGAAGCTAAAACGTATCGGTGCCTATGTTCTGCGATTTATTAACAACATACGCAAACGCACCGAACGAAACCAAGAAACCGGTTTATTATCAGTAGACGAGTTGAACGCATCGGAATGCATGCTAGTTGCATTCGCGCAAAGACAGTCATTCCCGGACGTTTATCATAAATTATCAAATAACTTGCCATTAAAAACAAACAGTAAGGAATTAAGTCGTATTTCCGGGCTAAACGTGTTTATGGACGATCATAAGTTGATTCGAGTGGGTGGTAGACTGTCTAATTCCAATAGTTTTGATTATAACAAGAAACATCCGATACTATTGTGTAGTAAACATAAGTTCACAGTGTTATTAACCAGATACGAACATAAGCGTCTGCTACATGCCGGACCTCAACTTATGCTTGCTAGTTTGCGAGAGTGTTGGTGGCCGCTGAGTGGTAGAAATCTTACACGGAAAGTTGTACGTGAATGTGTTACTTGCACGCGAATTAAAGGTAAAACATTGTCTCCTATTATGGGTAACTTACCATCTGATCGTTTAGATTGTAGATTTCCGTTCATGCGTACTGGAGTAGATTATGCTGGGCCAATGTTCCTACTGAATCGAAAGGGTCGCGGTGCTCGCTTGATAAAGGCGTATATATGCCTTTTCGTGTGCCTAGTAACTCGGGCTGTACATTTTGAACTTGTCGACAGTTTATCTACTAACGACTATATTTTAGCACTTAAGCGTTTTATAAGTCGAAGAGGCAAACCTGAAATTCTTCTATCAGACAACGGTAGAAATTTTGTAGGTGCAGAAAGGGAACTGTCTAAATTTTTAAATGATAGTTCTAATCAAATTATTGATTTTGCCGCCAATGATGGTATTAAACTTCATTTTATTCCACCATATTCTCCCCATTTTGGAGGCCTGTGGGAGAGTGGGGTAAGGTCATGTAAACATCACTTGAAACGTGTAGTTGGCAATGCTAGGCTTACATATATTGAATTTTATTCGGTTTTGACGCAAATCGAAAGTATCTTAAATTCTCGTCCTATATCACCTATGTCCACAGATCCGTCCGACCTATCTCCTTTGACTCCAGGTCATTTCCTCGTTGGCCGACCGTTGACTGCCCCAGCATGCGATAACCTGGTAGATGCAGCGACATCCCGACTCGACCGCTACCAGCGTATAGAGCAACTGCGACAGCACTTTTGGCAGCGATGGGCCAAGGAATATGTATCGGAGCTTCAAGTGAGGACGAAATGGAAGACGCGTCAAGATGATATTTCTTTGGACAGCCTTGTAATTATCAAAGATGACAACCTGCCGCCTCTTAAATGGAGATTGGGACGCATAATTAAGGTGTTCCCTGGAACGGATGGAGTCTCTCGAGTCGCCGATATACGCACTGCAACTGGGACCATACGACGAGCTTTCTCGAAGATATGCCCTTTACCTCTACAGCCAGATGAGACGAAGGACGACTGATGTTGGAAGCCGGTGGTGCTCCCAAGGCCGGGGGTATATCCACGCAACGCGTAGCTACCTCCAGAAACCATTTTAACAGCTGACAGCTGTCACGTCTTTTTGACAGTCGGATCGCACAACGGTTTTTTTTATATACATTCGATAGACGCGCTCTCAACTAGACGCCACTTACTATTCAAATTTAAAACATTATTGTAACAGTTTTAATAAACGCATATTTTCTAATTCGTCTTGTTTTTATACGAAATAAACGAGAGGAGAAGACACGAAGCCCCCGTTCCTGAATATATATATTATATCAAAGAAAGTCGTGTTAGTTACACTATTTATAACTCAAGAACGGCCTAACCGATTCGGCTGAAAATTGGTGGGGAGGTAGCTTAGAACCAGTAAACGGACATAGGATCTAGGACTTTTTATCCCGGTAGGTTAAGGTTAAGCAACGTTAGGTAAGGTCATTAAATAGATGGGTGAACCGATTTGTATGAAAGTGTGCATATCGGGTAGGTCTGAGAATAGGTCATACAGTATATTTCATACCGCTAGGTTAAGGTTAAGCTACATAAGGCAAGGTCATTAAATATATGGGTGAACCGATATGTATGAAATTATGTGTGCATATCGGGGAGGTCTGAGAATAGGTCATAAAGTATATTTAATGCCGCTGATACCATGATTGACGAGGATATATAGAACGAGAGGAGGGTGCACGAGAGGAGAAAGAGGGATAGGGGATTCGAGAAGGGGGCGATGGGGTGAGGGATCGGGGGAGTTAGGTGGAGTAAGGGGGGAGTGAGAAGGAGCAAGTTCGTAGAAGAGAGAGGGGGAGAGGGTTCAGAGAGGGGATAACAGGGTAGGAAGAGGGGGAGTGTGACGGAAACCGAAGCGGGAGGGGGAAAGAGAGAGGAGAGAAAGAGCATATAATTAGATTTTTTTTATAAGAGAGAGAGAGATATGGAGAGAGATAAATCTAGGGAGGAGGGAGAAAAGGGGAGCAAAATGTAATAAAAGCGCGGGCGGAGCTGCACGGGTCAGCTAGTACTATAATAAAACTCAAAGAGCACTTTTTCTGTACATTGAATATTTTTCCTATACTATCGACATAGACGCCAAAACATATTTTTTTGTGATTATTGTCTGTCTGTCTGTCTGTCTGTCGTTCTGTTCGTCCAGGTATCATTTGAAAACCCGTGGATGGATTTTGATAGGACTTTCACTGATGTGTTGTGTAGAAGTAGGGGTATAAGTTGGTATATAAAACATCACGCTATGTTTCATAGGGGCTAAGCTGTGAAACATTACTTGCACATTTTACCACGTAATTTGCTTTGTATGTGAATAGGGTAATTATAGACTGATCAGTTAATCATTAAGATATGTATTATTACGCTATATACAATAGGGACTGAGCAGACATTTAGTTTGCATAACATATGGCAGTGGCGAAGGGTCAATTTTTTTCTTGGTTTCATGAAATTTTAATGAAACTCCCCAAGTCCAGGTAGTGTATAGGTATTGTATTACAGTCGCAACAATAAAAGATGCGAAAAACTTAGAACTTTCATTACCGAATATCATTAGACAGTAATTTACGATGTTAGCGTGATTTACATTATGAACAGCGCCATCTATCGGTGAAATTGAACATACAATCACTATAGAACTTTAATTTATTATATATAAAATAAAGTCGTGTGCGTGTCGTGTGTGTGTCGTGTGTGTGTGTGTGTAACTAACTAGTTATACACTATTTATAACTCAAGAACGGCCTAACCGATTCGGCTGAAAATTGGTGGGGAGGTAGCTTAGAACCAGGAAACGGTCATAGGATACTTTTTATCCCGGTAGGTTAAGGTTAAGCAACGTTAGGTAAGGGTATTAAATAGATGGGTGAACCGATTTGTATGAAATTTTGTGTGCATATCGGGGAGGTCTGAGAATAGGTCATAAAGTATATGTAATGCCGATGATTGACGAGGATATATTTCTAGAACGAGAGGAGGGTGCAAGAGAGGAGAAAGAGGGAGAGGGGATTCTAGGAGGGGGTGATGGGGTGAGGGATCGGGGGAGTTAGGTGGAGTAAGGGGGGAGTGAGAAGGAGCAAGTTCGTAGAAGAGAGAGGGGGAGAGGGTTCAGAGAGGGGACAACAAGGAGAGGAGGAGGGGGAGTGTGACGGAAACCGAAGCGGGAGGGGGAATATAATATAATACATATAATTCGATTTTATTATAAGAGAGAGAGAGATCGAGAAAGATAAATCTAGGGAGGAGGGAGAAAAGGAGAGCAAAATGTAATAAAAACACGAGCGGAGCTGCGCGGGTCAGCTAGTGTATGTATATATGTATGTATGTAGGTTTGTCCGTGGATTTCTCAGAAACTACAGATCCGATTTCGAAAATTATTTTTGGGATAGGTAGAGTATTTTTCAACTTAGGGTAGAGTATAAGTTTCATCAAAATCGGTCCAGTAGTTTAAGAGATATAAACTTTTTATGTATTCAGTAAGTTACTGTAACGTAGACGTTCGAGTTGCGTGATAGTACCTATTTTGCTAAAATAAAAGTCACTAAAAAGTGTTAAATAAACTATTAAAAAAAAAAAAAAACCGACTTCAAAATAAATTATCTAAAAAGCATAAAATAACGAAAATATATTGAAGTCGGTGTCAGCTCGAGCTAGTCTTAGTTAACTAACATGATGTGCTAGCACCGACTTCAATATATTTTCGTTATTTTATGCTTTTTAGATAATTTACTTTGAAGTCAGTTTTTATTTTTTTTTAAATAGTTTTTTTTTTTTCCTTCTGTTGGAAAAGTGCATTTTGATGCTGAGAGAATAGTGTTACTACATCGCTATTCTATACTTACTTACATCTTACTTATAATAAAACTCTAACAGGTCCAATTCTGTGCATTGATGATATTTTAAAAAATATTTTTGGAGGGCATTCTATAAATATTGAAGCCAAATCAGTATTTTTTTTTGTCTGTCTGTCTGTCTGTATCATGGTCGCGCATCACGCCGAAAGTACTGAACTTAGCATGATTTGAGTTATTACTACGACTCTTGGGAGAGGGGATTAAAGTCAAACGGTCTTATTCACAAAAAGTTATCACACACTTATAGGCTCGCTATAGTATGATTTTCAAAAAGTGTTATTCATAAACGCATTTTAGCACTAAAACGTTCTTTAGCTATGTTGTAAAGTTATAGAGGGCAGACCCCTACTATAACAGTGCTATAAGCGTGATATAAGGTAAAAAATGGCCGACTTTCAACAGCTGATTATTAATTATTAAGAAAATGACATTTGTGTCAGTGTCACATCCATCAGTTCAATTTTTTTCTTTAGTTGAGACTCATTGGGAAGGCAAAGAGTTCTAGCCCATACAGGTTTCATATCCGTTCAATTTCGTAAGAAATCAAAATAGCAGTATACACACTACAAACTATTATGATTTATTATTTTATTCAGTACTTAACGTTTATTTTATTATTATACAATTTAATATATTTTAATATAAGTTAGTTTATTTTAGGTTAGTTATTATTACGCGCTTGTTACAACATTACCAAACAAACATTAACAATCAAATAACAATGACAATGATCGATGGATGTATGACGAATTCCGCATGGGCGTCATAAATACAATACATAAATAAATATTCTGAGACAATACACACATGGTCATCTGTTCCCAAACTAGGCACAGCCTGTATTATGGAAACCTGATAATTGATGCTTATATTTATATAAGTACTTTTTTTACTGTAAATACATAATTAAATAGATAAATAACATCCAGACATTTAGCGGGAATCGAACCCACGACCTATTGGGTAGCAGCCAGGGTGTCCAACCACTAGGCCAACACGCCCGTCAAATCGACAGACGTCATCGTTTCGTAGACAATAAAATGTTTTATAATCTGTAATAATGTCTATGACACGAACCTGTATTATACACACATCAAAAGTGTCTAGGGATCAAGCATTTTTAAGCGGATTTCTTGAGATTGAGATGTGGCTTTGTAATAAATTTATGATTTTATAAATTTATATGGATCCTTTTTGGTGCATTTCATAATTTGAATCAGGAACTGTGAATCAAATTCGAGTAAAAGATGAAAATCAGCTGTCAATATTTTCCCTATAAAAACATACAACGCATTGAAGACATTATTAGTGCTACTGTTTCCCTACTACTGATTAAAACCAACGTTATTATGGAGCGGCGACGTCATTTAAGCAGGGAAGAAATGCTCAGAGCCGTGGGAATGATAGAAGCTGGTTCCCGGCAACGTACTGTGGCTTTAGCTCTGAATACAAGTCAGAGTGTTATCAGTCGACTTTGGACACGTTACCGAAGCACTGGTACCGTGGCTGAGCGCCATGGAGGACGGTATCGCTGCACCACACGGAGACAAGACCGATATATTCAAATCTTAACTCGAAGAGCTCCAACAATAACTGCCATGATGTTAGCCGTGAGGCTTCATCACTCTTCAGGGAACTTAATTAGCGACCAAACAGTCAGAAACCGCTTGCATGAAGTGAACCTTCATTCCCGAAGACCGCTACGGGTACCACCTATAGCAATGCACAATCGTAGGATTCGATATCAATGGGCTCTTGAACACAGAAATTGGGCAGAAGAACAATGGCGTTTCGTGTGCTTTTCTGATGAGTCTCGTTTTGGTATGAGACCGGATACAAGACGTATACGACACTGGAGAACCCCTGGACGCCAACAGCGATTAAAATCCTGCCAGGAAGTCCATCCTTATAGTGGTGGAACCATCATGGTATGGGCGGGTATTTGGATCGGCGGAAGAACTGAGTTGATTTGGATCAGAGGCAACCTCAACGCTCAAATTTATGCTGAGACGATTGTATCAGACGTCATCGTTCCTCTACAAGTGCAAATCGGTCCCTTATTTCAGTTAATGCATGATAATGCACGACCGCACACCGCAAGAGTTGTAAGACAGACTCTCGCCGCAGCTAACATCAATGTCCTGCCCTGGCCTGCTCAGTCGCCAGACTTGAACCCGATTGAGCATGCATGGGATATGCTACAGAGAAGAGCTCTGCCGAATATGGAGGGTATCCAGTCGCAAGAAGACCTTTTTTTGTTGTTGCAACGAACATGGGCGGCCATTCCACAGCGTAATTTGGATGAACTCATTTTGAGTATGCCAAACCGATGTTCTTGTGTTGTTAGTGTTCGCGGTAGAAACACGGATTATTAATTGTTTAAGTTACCCAATAAAATTTTAAAGAAAACTGTTATTTCAGTCTTTTTTTCGAACTTTTGTGTTAGTGGTTCAAATGTCAAAAATCCCTTTATTAGGAAAATGGCAAATTTCTTTATTAATGCAAAGGTGACTTGGTTTATCGTTACTGTGACAAACGAAAACACTTTATTTGATGAATCCTTAAAGAAAATTTTAATTAATATCAATCAGGAGAAAAGTTATTGCAAAAATATATGTTGATCCCTAGACACTTTTGATGTGTGTAACTGGACAGCGCAGTCTACTAAAGATCACGAGCCGAATGAGAGGTCCAAAAGTAGTAGTGTATCTCTGTCTAATAGGGTGTCCACGCATTACTATGTGGAAGGATTCTTTTTCTCACTTCTAAGGTCTTTTGGCGGCGGATCGGGTCACAACGGGCGGTGCCACATCGGTCGGTGCCCCTGCGTGACCTCCGTCAATCTGAATGTTGTGAGGCGCATGAGACGATTTTTGCGTAATTTTGGTGACATAATACTAATTATAATTATTATTTGTATTGATAATTGGATGGAATTTAGTCACAAGTCATGAAATTACTATGTATTAAGCAATTATTAATTTTGAGAATCTGTTGCAATTAATTTATTTGAATTTAGACTCTTATTTTACTTATTTCAATATTACATATAAGATCTACTTACCACAATTAAGACAATAAATTATTTGAATTTGTCGTAATACCTAGCTACCGTTTTCTTCCGGATATCTGTATTTCATTCCAAAATTCAGGTTGAGTTAACCAACGTTTGTATGGAAACCATCATCCGAGACGACCGCGACGCCATACATAACAATGGTCACCCTACTCTAACAGTACACCGCGACACCAGATTACTTACTACGACAATGTCGACAATCACACAACAGCTCAGTGCTGCTACCTTCATAATGATAAATTGTTACTAATATTATTGTTAATAAAAGTATTGCATGCTGTTCGTGTGCTAATTTATAAAATTACATTTCATCGTCCTAGATTTATTATATTTCGATGTTTTATTACACGAAAAACTTATAAGCAAATGTAATCAACTTTTAAGAAATCTACCTAACACTACTAAAAAGAATCATATTTTGCGTTGGCAACTTACTTGACAAGAGGGCAGACAAGGACACACATCTACTTTTGTGCTATCTCACTCGGCTCGTTTTTCTACTTCGACTTGTGTCAATGAAAAACAAACCTTAAGAATGTAGCATAAAGTTTAAATTAGTGATATTATTATATTTAAGTGATCTATCCAGTATTTACGAAGTAAATATAAATCCGTGGTCTATGATCACACCTAGGCGGCGTGTAGACACATATTATCTGTGGGCGATTGGGTGTATTCGGTCAATTTGTTGACCAACTTCATTATAATGGCAATACTTTGATTGAAAAACGTTCTATAGAGACGTATTAGTTATAGATGGTTTATGAAACGTTTATGAATAAGCAACTTTATAGAACGTTTTATAACCTTATAGAACACTATAACTAATCAGTGCTTAAAACCTTTGATAAGCTTTTTTTATGAATAAGACCGAAAATGTTTACTTGGTAATACGCGTGGTCCGATTTTATAAATTTTTCATTAAATTAATAATGAATAAAAATAATAAGGAGACACTCATAGACAGTTGATAACAATGTTTGGCAATTGATCAGGTTAAGCAACGTTAGGCAAAGTCATTACATAGATGGGTGACCGTTTAATGCCATTTGAACTAAACGTCTATTTTTCAATGCAACGCTTATTTATTCAATGCAAATGTACGCTATTAAAAATTTTGTTAACATAAAAAGAGCGCGGGCGAAGCTGCGTGGGTCAGCTTGTCTTGAAATAAAACTACTTTTACGGGTTATATCGCGGTTTATTTTAGATTTTACATTCTTGTCGTTTCGAATGCTTTGCAGCACCCATGGTCACGGGAGGTCTGAGATGTTGAACGTCCTTAAGTCACAATTATACCGGTATACCCACAGGTCTTCTTAGTTATTATTGTTGGTCCGATCTACGGAGTAAGATCCTAGTATCTTGAGACTGTGTGTTTTGCTTGGTATTGGATTTAATTATATGTATTTATCACAGGATCCCAAGCCGGTGGTAACACCCAACTATTTTCTCTATTAAAATTTGGGTGTTTTTGGATTTCAACAGCCTCACGAATCATCCTAGGTAGGAAACGGTGTTCTTTTGCGGGGATTTGTGGTTCATCAAATCTGATATGATGGTAGTGATTAAGTATTATAGTTTTATTTCAATGTGTAGTATTCGAGGCAACATTGCATCAAATTGTTTGTATTTTTAAGGTTAAATAAAGAAATAACTTGGGATCCCCCTGCGTAAAGGGTTTGCGGTGGTCCGGAGCTTCAGAGATTATTTCTCCCTAAAGTTGTAATTTCTAAGCACTGCTTCATGGAGGGAAGCTGAAGAATGTACCCACTAAGTATTTAAAACTTATTTTCATAATTCGATCGAAGCCGCCACGGTCTGACAAAGATCTATTTAAAGTTGCTTAAAAAATGTGCCTTCACAGATTAAACAAAAAAATAACTGGTCAAGTGCGAGTTGGACTCGCGCACCGAGTGTTCCGCACCTTCTTGGGACGAACGTTTAAAGTTATTTTACTATTTTCTTTAACACCTCAGATAGCAAAATAATCAAACCGCAAAACTAAGTTTGTGTGTCGAGGTTTTTATAGGATTACTAAAAAACTGTAGTACTTAGAAAGATCATTTTATTTTTCCTGTAAAAGATAGATATACAAATGTATTATCTATAATGATTTCAGATATTTCCCTCTATAAACTTCGGAGATAAGGGTACGGTATTTTTTTTAAATTTTTTATTATAAGCCAAATACTACGTTACATGAATCAAAATAAAAATTTGTTTAGAGATGTGCAAATAAAGCCCTTTCATATGATAAACTCTCACTTAATACAGTAGTCTCACTTTTAAATTTTGATGGCCCATTTCGACCACCATTAAATAAAAGATAAATTACTTCTTTCATTTGCGATGAGGTTGGGCAAGTAAGATCTAATACTATTCCAAGTTTCAAATTGATAGCGTCAATGGTTCCTAAAATATATAGGTGAGACAGACAGACAGACAGATGAAGTCTCACCATATTTGTTCCTTTTTTACCTTTTAGGTATGGGACCCTAATACGACCGACCGATACTTTTTACTGAACGCTTCCCTATTCGCACGAAGGATGTAATTGATCGATCTATAAATCTAGCAGATGCTAGTGTTGGGACATTATGGGGATATTCAATGAAACGGGATTTTACAAATGGGACAGATGGCTGAATTTTTCGAGATGCCATTTCCGCTTTGTTTTTCTCGTTTTTAAAGTTTTATGATTTTAAGGTTTAGTTAGCAATACATTGCCTGTGGTCATATTATACATTATGACAACTTGATGGAAAGTACATTAGGTACAAAAAATAATAATCCAAATCGGTACATACCGCCAATTATGTAATATGAGTGAACATACATTAAAAAAAAATACATACACGACAAACCTCCTCCTTTTTTGAAGTCTGTTAAAAATCCACAGAAATCTCATTCAGTCATTTTATCATAGTGAAAATACCTCAACACTAAATAGGCAAATGAGTAGGTATTTCCCTGGAAAATACTATTTTTGTGTCGATTTCGTGCGTACACACATTGAATGTCTTATTAACAGTGGTAACAAGTTTAGCAAAAAAAAAAAAACACCCTATGGCCGGTTTATTCCTAAGTAATTAAATATATTTGGATTTATGTTTAGATAATTATATATTACTGTTAAGAAAATGAAAGATTGGACCTAGATTTAGTTTAAATAATATTTTTACTTACAACCTCATTGCCTATTTTAACAGCGGTTCGAGTATCGATCGGTACTGTGAATTTTATTAAAATTTTTGATAAATGATTTCTATATCACTAATTTTAAAAATATCGATATGAGTGATCTATTCCCCAAATTATGCACAACACTATTGTGTAGCAATCAATCAGTCCAGTTGACTGCAATGATTGAAGACTGATATTAGATTGATTTTATAACTGCCTATGTTTTATTACTATATTGTAATTCTATTAGATTGGTAGCTTTTAAAAAAAATTGACCATACAAAAGTGCAAGCGTTAAGCCTATTTGAAATAAATGATCTTTGATTTGTTTTGATTTTGATTGATTGTTCTCACGTTTATTGTAGAAAAAAAATATTTTATATCAATTTGCCCATGGGGTGTCTGGGTAAGTATAGTACCCTCCCATCTTCTCCCGTTGGGTGTCCGTAAAAGGCGACTAAGTGAAACCCAGAAGACGGACAGCAGCGTCTTTCTATTGGATTACCTACCACCTATGCCAGGCCGCTTGCGTGTAAGATGCATGATGATGTCATCTTCAGCAACTAAAAGGCGTACACTGCTAAACAAAGGCAGTTAATGGCGTTTAGCAGGCAGCTTGGGGATCGCAGTATAGGTAATCCAATTCAAAGACGCTGCTGCCCGTCTTCTTGTTCTCCCTTAGTCGCCTCTTACTGACACCCAACGGGAGGAGATGGGACGGTGCTATTCTTATACGGACTACCCAAGCGTCTATCACCATCAAATAAATGGCTGGTTTTGCCTGTAATTTTGGTAAACGCTCAGTTAGTTAGGAAACCACAGGCAAGGTCTGTTCTTAGATGGGTGACTAAGTATTTACCGAGTAGCGCTTGAACTGAGCGTCTTTGTGCTTCGGTATAAAAAGTTGGTCCCAGTTGTTGTCATCATCAGTCGCTAAGCCGAGCCGGAAGCCTAAGGCCTCTGCCTCGAATTTTGCGGGCAGCGGGGCGGCGGAGGCAGCGGCGCGGGCGGTGACCTCCCACGCAGCTGCCACGCCGCTGTTTTAGAGAACCGGTCCATTTGATTTTACGCATAAGATCCTGCCGCTCCCGCGCCGCCACCGCCGCCGCCCCGCTGCCCGCAAAATTCGAGGCAGAGGCCTCAGGGTAGCTTGAATAATTCTGTCACCAGGTTCGCCACTAAAAACATACGATAATAAATCCTATAACAGCTTATAGTGTTAATTTTAGGATTAATAATAGGTATTTTAATTAACCATTAGATTAAATCGGGTTGCAATTACGTATGAACATTATTAGTTGTAAACTATAATCACTATGTATACGATTTTAGTACGTAAATTAAATTTTAAATGAAACATGAATATAAATTTGTTATTTCTAACGTTTTTCGTAAATAATATTTATTGTAGAGATTTTTATATGGGCATGTTTAAGAGAAATGACTTTCTGGTGGCGCAAGACAGCATTTATAAAGGCGCCGTATCCTACACATATACATATGCAAAATATGGAAGAATATTTAAGTGTCCTGTAAGTTCTTTCTTCCAATTTATCGTAATGTTTTGTCTTATTGTATTTTTTTGTTTACCTTAGGTATACTACAGCTTTAATAATCATCATCCGAGATAGCAGTATATAGCCCGGTAATTTCTCTGACTACAGTGCCGTTCATACCAAAACACAGTAACGCTTACACATTGCTGCTTAGCGGTAGTATATCTGTCAATACGGTGGAACCTACTTGTACGTCCCCTTGTATTTCTTGTGATTCCTCAGAATCTATATCTCTAATAAAGTGCTTCTGACTTCTCTAACTCTTTTTAGGGAATCATCTGTGCCTTATATATAAACTCAGTAATAGAATATGTCTTCCAGATCACCTACTTTAGGGTCGTAGACCGCCTTGGTTTGGGTAGAGGACCAACCGTACAAATAATTCGTGGAGGACTTTTGAAGAAATACATTGTTGCACGAATAAGGTCCCCATACAATCTTCCTATATCCGTTAACATATACGTTGGTTGCGAGAATAAGAAAAAGGGTCCTGTATGGAAGAGGCCTACTAGGCCCACAACAAAAGTCACGAAGCCATCTGTTGCAACTACGGCCGGTGATGCAGATGGCTCTAATACTGGCACTACTAATGGGGAAGGTATTAATGGAACTACAACAGGTGGCAACGGAACTACAACAGGTGGCAACGGAACTACAACAGGTACAACAACTACAACATTGGAGGACAAAGAAACCAACATTACAACGACTACCACTGAATCACCACCGTAGGCTGAACCAGCAATTATGTTACACGATAAATAAATCAAAATGAATGCTGCTAGCTCTTGATTATTAACCTCCATGTAAGAACTTCTCCTTTTTCTTTTCGTATCGACATGAATACTACTAGGAACTATCCATATGGTAATGAAAGGAATGGTTAATGACCAAGATATTTTAGGGTTGATTGTTAAGAGTATGCCAGTCAAACATAATATTGTACCACTTCACAATACTCTTTCTAAACATCGCATAATGTTTACGTCTTAGACAAGTAATAATCAAGACGGCTAATAAGTATTGGCTGTAATGATTACTATCTTCTACTACAAAAAAAAAATGAACTAGGTCTCAGGATGAATTTTTTTATGCCTTTGCCTGTGAGTATCAAGACCTTAGATCATTTATGTTGCAACGATGCGGAAAACAATGCCTTATGAATTGCGATACTGAGTGAATAGTCTGTTCTACTAAACTAGTAATGAAACGGAAGCTGGAACCGCCTATCCCTAAATCCTTTCATATCTCGTAGACAGATCAGTAATAAACATGATAAAACTTCACTGCTACGGTCTTGAAAGTATTAAATTCCACTAGAAATTGTCTCTGCAGTAAACATGAGCGTAACAGATTAACAGCTTTCAGAGATTCCCAGGCGACTAGAGGAACTTTTTCATTACAACTCAGAGTACAAGATGGCGCCAAATTCGCTGCCGTATTTACAAGTTAGTCACAGTCTAAACTAACTTCGTCTACGTTCGTGTACAGTTTCAGATCAAATAAAACTGAAATCACGTTTAAGATTCTTCAATTTTATTTGCAGGTGACCATTTATTATTTCTTACGAAAGTTATATCAAGCTCGGTCTATAGTAGAGGAAATTTAATATTTCACGTTCAAAACTTCTTAATAAAATAATATTATTTATTTTATTTATTTATTTAACTTTTTATTGTACACCGTAACAAAGAAATATATATTCTACGGAAACAGCAGTAAAAAAACAAAGCACAATGGGCGGTCTCATCGCACTGGATTAGAGTATAATAATACAACATTACGTTTTTTTTGCTACGGATATTATTAAAGCTGATGATTACACTGATGTTTAGACTATCACGATAGTTCCTATCTTTGATTAATAATAAGAAATACATATATGAATGTCCATTTTGGAATAGATACCCAAAATCTTGATCAACGATACAGACGTTAAATGTATACAAGAACAATAGCCATATTTTGGCAGTCTCGTACATAAATCCACCTTTTAACACCCATCGGCACCCACTAACTAAAACTATTACTATAAATAACTAGAGACGTAATGGAAGACACAATAGCCTTTGTAAAATTAGGTTGATTTCATTTCAGTCGCGTGATTTGCAGTTGTTATGACTAACGCAGGTCAATTATAAACTTCTTATATTTACTTGAAATTGAATGGACATTATTAATTTCATTGACACTTCCTATGAACTGTTAGAAAAATATTTTTATCAATTGTTTAAAGACACAGAAAAGCTGTTTATATTATTTCTAGCAACCGACACATTCTATTCAACTTCAACATAGAGGACAGTGAATACCTATTATTAACTAATCTATGTTATATTATAAGTCGACAGTAATCCAATTATCTAGTATCAGACACACCGCCGAATAGAAAGGTCACAACGATGCTAGAACTATTAATCATATTACTTTTTAACAATAAACTTTACAGCCAGTGTTTAGAACTTGATACTGATTTTCCAGAACATATCAATACTAATCTAAGTGAAGATGAACTGACCAAATTGAAACAATTTCTTAAATCGTACAGTTGGAACTTTAAAAGTAAATATCCCGAAGAACACGGGTCTTGCGATACCTACCATACTTGTAACGAGTGTGTCACAAATAGCTGGTTACCTTGCGGATGGTGCCACGACTACGGTTGTACGGAAAACAACGAAAAGTTATGCCCGTTCGCCCGAAACAAAGCTGTAAAAACCAACAATACGAAAGAAGTAAGCGTATGCCCATTGGTGCAGCACGAAGGACCACTAGTAATCCCATCGGGTATAAAAACCGCTATAAGTCTCAAGGTGAACGTTGCTGATCCGGCCATTTATGATAAAGAGATAATTTGTCAGATCAAACGTAGAGACAGGTTGACCCATCTGAGAGGACAAATCATTGGCGACGATATACATTGCTATCCTGTTACTCTAGTTACTACGGAAGACATTCAAACAGATGTTGGGACCTTAAATCTGATTTGGGGTGGAATGCAACCATATTCTAATCATATACCTGTACTTGTTTACAAATGTGAATCAATGGCAAGAGACTGTGAAACCTGTAAAAGGATTCCAACAGATTATGGATGTGGATGGTGTGAGGATACCAATTCTTGTGTAGTTAGTGAAAAATGTAGTAGTGTTATGAAATGGACGCTCAGTAAAACAAATTGCGAGGTTTTTGGTAATGCAAGAAGTATTTTTTAAGTACTGATTATGTATCAAAACTTGTATCAACGTTCAAAATCATTATCCAATTTAAAATGTGTTAAAAATAAATTGGTTAGATGATAAAGAAAACGATAATGTCCTCCTAGCCGATACCAAAGCGGCCAATCTTATCAGCCATAATAAGCGGGAGATATTATAGAAACAAGTGCTTGCGTAGACACAATCCAATGGGGCGGAAAAACGAAACGACGTGGCGACGCGGCGAGTGAAGAAGTCGGACAAAATTTGTATATACCCATACGACGAATAGATCATCTTACTTTCCAGGCAATCAAGTGATCAGTCTGCAATAATCTAGCCAGCTGCTTGCTTGTAATTAATTCAATCTATCTATCTATATTATAATAAAACAGTAGAGGTCGAAAAGTGTGTACATTGAATATTTTTCCACCAAAATAGGCCTGAGGCTAGAAATGAGCAACAGAACACATATCAACAATTTTTTTAAATTTATGTCTGTTTGCCCGTTTGTTATCTTATCACGGAAAAACGGCTGAATGCATACCAATGCACTTTATACACTGAAGTAGGTACTATCCCTAGTTAGAAGATAGTGCATGTTTTATCGCAATCGGTCAAGTAGATCTAGAGATATAGCTTGTACCATCTCATCGTAGGCAGCAGCTTACAAACAAGGGGTCAGGGGTAGTTGGTGGTCAGTATGTTTACGAATAATTTATCAATTTTTCTGTAAAATAAGTATCAAAATACTAATTGTACGTGTATGTCATCATCTGTGCTCTGAGATCTGATTATTGGCCAAGCTGGTGTCAGCAGAGTTGTTAGGCCTATGATTTGGCTACCGAATGCTGTGTTCAATAACCGGAACCGACTTTTAATGTCCTTCAAAGCCCGGAGACGCTCAGTTGAAATGCCACTAAACGGTCACCCATCCATGGTTTGACCTTGCCTGATATTGCTTACAGCTGATCGTTTGCCGAGCAGTGATTACAACTAGACATAAGAGCCCCCTAGACATAAGAGCCCCATCATCTGCTTACGTATACCACGACAATAATTAAAGTTCTAACGAATTTAACATTTTTAGGAAACTGTTACTTACACAGCCGTTATTATTAGTATTCGGCCGTTCACATTGTATCTTATTCAGGCCAATCTGCATCAGTCTTTTCATCAAAGGCTTAATAGTAAAGTTAGGGACAAACTAAAAATATGACTTCTATCTTTAAATATTACGAAAAGCTAAATGGGTCGCGTCTGTAAGTGCATCAAACATTTTCTAATACAGTAATGTTTAGAATTTTGTCTCTCTGGCTGTGCAGTGCGCGCATCACGTGGAAACTACTGAATGGGTATCACACGCCAAGATTTAGGACACTTACCCCGAAAAGTTTATCCAGAATAGGATATCAACGTTTTGTTCATTTTAAGTATAATGCGGAAACCACAAGATCGACGTTGATGTAATTTAGAAGAAAAAGAGCTTCAGCTATGTTAGTGGTTGGCCACAGTGAACGCGCGGTGACTTGAGCCTAGCGCGGGCGCGGCGGCGGGCGCGGCGGGTGGCCACAGTGACGCGCGGGCTGTTGTGGCGATAACACTTATTGCAGGTGTCGCAAACCTTTTATGAGGATTCTGTATTTTTTACTGGATAGGCCAATCCTGAGATGGGAGGCGTTGATCATAAGAGATGGTGTGCTGGGTGCGCACGAAATAACTAAAAACAGTTAAATGAATGGAGATTAAAAAAAAAATATATTAAAAATTGAAATTGTAGTCAAAAAAGTATATTTTATTTATTAAGGAACATCAACAATATACATATTATACACTTACAATTTCAAATGTCCAAAAAAACCTTTTTTATACATGTATTTAAAGTTATTTAATAATAAAAAAATACTTAAAACGAGCGACAACACCGAAATGGTTTGATACCCCGCCAGCCGCGCGATCGGTCGCTTGTTGACTAGGCCTGCAGTGTGGCCAGAACGAGCGGATAGGAACGTTTGAAAAGTACGCCCGCAAACTCGCGCAAGCCGGTCGCGCTAGGCTCCCGCGCAAGTCACTTCAGTGTGGCCGCAAGCGGCGTTTTCATATGTTTGATATTTCGCGCCCGCCGCCGCCGCCGCGCTAGGCCTGCAGTGTGGCCGACCACATACAGTTGAGGCCATTAGATTACTTTATATCCCAAAATCCGGTATCTGCTGTATATGGCATCAATGTTTTGTAGAATCTAAAGTGTTTTTTTCGAGAGCCACTGCCTGCATTTTTGACATTGGTATCGCATACCTAAGCAAAGTAACAGGTTTTAGGCACAGAACAAAAATCAGTACAAGTACTATAGAATGCTCAAATGCAAGTAAGAACCGTAGGCACAGGTAAGAACATCAAAATACATCAATATCACGTACACGACAAGAGGTACAATAACGTTAGCTGTATTTATCGACATTTGCGCTTGTGACAGATCAAACCTATTACTACTTATCACTTACATATCAATATAACTCTTGTAATATAACTTTAAACAGTTCAAAAAACCGGCCTCGTAGAGGAAAATCTGCCTACGCTTTGTTTAATGGGACCATAGACAAACGCGTACTCTATTCTTAATATATAAACCCTATGGTTTTAGGTGACTTTTTATCTATTTTGGTTGGACTGAACCAGCTAGGGCCGGTTAACAAAAAAAAACTAACTAGCTAGAAAGAACACATCATCAAGCCTGATATACACACGTTATGAATGAACAAAAGTAATAATACGGGGAAGCGAGATGCTCAAATCACTCAGAAATGTTATGCAGCACAAGGAAGGACGGTGGGGTTAAATTAATACACCTAAGGGGTCGTCCATTAATCACGTGATGTTTTTAGCAACTTTTTAACCCCTCCCCCCTTCCTGGTGATATGTGGTGAGGTTTTAAATTGGATTGGATTGTAAATTGTAAATTGGATTTTAGTGTTTATGGAGTTAAGTGATCTAGGAAAGCAGTTACTTTATCTGATGGTAATATTGTGAAAGTATCATCTACGTACTTACCGCTTGTAGAATCTTGGCAAAAAATCGAAATGAACTCAATTTTTTTTAAAAATGACGTCACTGCGCGATATGACGTCATGGTATACAAAATTTTCGATAGTTAGATTGGATTTTATGACTTTATCTTTGAGTTATTATCGTTATGATGTAATTACGATATATTTACAACAACTACATTACAATTAATAACGAAATTATACCAAAAGTAAACAAACAAACAAAAAAAGAACCTATGGTGTTTTTTTTTTTGTTTTTTCAGTTCGAAAATATCCAATATTTTGACAAAATACGCACTAACTACCCTCTACACAGTTTTATTATTGCATTACAACAAAAAAATAAAACATTTCACCTGAAATAAAAGAATACTTACGATTTAAAACCAACATAAACTGACATTCCGTGACCGTCCATCCGGCCGTGACCGGCCAATTTTCGTAACTGAATTTATGACTTAAAATATCAAAAAATCTAATGAATAACGAGTCTACTACAGTGAGTTAACCATAAAGCATAGAGTTCCCATACAAAAATTAAATTTCTACCATAAAAAAAAAGAATTCCGTCAACGGCGGATGATGCAAATACGGCTCACCCGGTCCTGAGGGAGTCATTGCGGTGCGCTAATGTCATGATCCAAATATAGCTCACCCGGGCCTGAAGGGTAGGTGAATTAACCGCGATATAATCCGTAAAATTAGATCCATTTCAAGGTAATATATAAATTCACGCTTGCTTTTAACTTAAAAAAAAACACACACAATCAACGATGTCAATGCACACAATCATTTGCCAAATTGTTTCAAAAATCGACTTCAAATTAAGAAATTCTTTACAATACAATACAAATATTCTTTAATGTACACCAAAAGAGAAGATACAACTTAAAAGGGAAAAGTAAAATTGCAGTGTGACAATTTAAGGCGGTCTTATCGCTAAAGCGATCTCTTCCAGACAACCTTGGAGTACAGGACAGAATATGGAAGGGTAGGTGTGTCATACATATTCAGTACACATATATATATAACAAAACCATATATATTGAAATCAAACTACTTTTACGGATTTTATCGCGGTTTATTTGGCGCGGCTTGGGATACTGTGATAAATATACTTAATTAAATCCGATATCAATCAAAACACTGCACGGCCTCAAATACTGTAAGCTCTGCGTAGATCGGACCAACAATAATAACTAAGAAGACCTGAGGGTACACCGGCATAATTGTGACATAAGGACGTTCAACATCTCAGTCCTCCCGTGACCATGGGTGCTGCAAAGCATTCGAAACGTCGGGATAGTAAAATCAAAAATAAACCGCGATGAAATCCGTAAAAGTAGTTTGATTTCAATGTGTAATCAGTCCCCCCGTGACCATGGGTGCTGCAAAGCATTCGAAACGTCGGGATAGTAAAATCAAAAATAAATGTGTAATATTCGCGTAAGTAAAAGACAACATTATGTAATACCATATATAACTATACATATAGATATATATCTATAACATAATATAGAAATGATAAATATACATACTACACGTATTATGATGATAAATAAACATGAAACACACAACACACTAATTAACATACTAACACACTAACTAACTAACACTTTATTTTATTCGATCTATAAGTACGAGTAGCATGTTTGTTCGCGAGTTCATCTGAAAACCCGCGATGGCATTTTAGTTCACGTTAGTTATTTTTCTTGTCATTGTAGTTCAGTGTTAACTTCTAGATGGCGCTACCAACGAAATAGATCACGATATAGGTTCAAATCAAATAGCTATCAAGTCGCATTTAGTCTGATATTTATTTTCCTCGTCGCCAATGTTGGTAATAATGATATTATTATCAAAATTTTTATAGGCGTACATGATCACAAATATCAGTGACTGTACGTTGTAGTAATGGGTAACTCGTAAATTTAAAATGAGGATGAGGGAGTACATCATTTTCGTTCGTGAGGTACTCGCGAGGTACACCTCTTTTGAGGTGAGGATATCAATTCGTGGCCTCACTCATGCGAGTTACGCGCCACAAACGAGGAAGCGAGGAGGACGCCGGACCGTTGCAGCTGCAGCGTGCTTCTCTATTGCTATTTCTCTCACACACATCATTTTCTTTCGCTCAGTGTTTTAGTCCAAAATAAACAAAAAACACTCAATCATCACTAAATAAATAGATAATAATCTAGGAGATTAAGATCACGAAATTAATATTGATATTTCAATTCCTGATTTAAATAAAGTTTAAACTACTGAGGTCATCGTCAATCATCCATATATCCTCACAAATTTTTACATTTATAATATTGGTACGATACGATTATCTAAATACAAACCTTTGATTATATATACGTCTAGATACCTAATATTCTTGTAACGTTACGTCAATAAGCATAACAACCTCATAATTCGTGTGTGCGTGCAGGCCTCGTTGTACACTCGCGTCATCTGTGGTTGTGTGCGTGTTTGGGGATCTCCAGTTATAAATATTTTTCCCATAAATAGCGATAGCGTTGTGGATTGATATGTACTGTGTAAATGTGTAATTCCTTTTTTTTAAATATAATGTATAGCTGTTTGATGTCCAAATAAAATAAAATAAAATAAAATAAAATAAAATAAAATAAAATAAAATAAAATAAAATAAAATAAAATAAAATAAAATAAAATAAAATAAAATAAAATAAAATAAAATAAAATAAAATAAAATAAAATAAAATAAAATAAAATAAAATAAAATAAAATAAAATAAAATAAAATAAAATAAAATAAAATAAAATAAAATAAAATAAAATAAAATAAAATAAAATAAAATAAAATAAAATAAAATAAAATAAAATAAAATAAAATAAAATAAAATAAAATAAAATAAAATAAAATAAAATAAAATAAAATAAAATAAAATAAAATAAAATAAAATAAAATAAAATAAAATAAAATAAAATAAAATAAAATAAAATAAAATAAAATAAAATAAAATAAAATAAAATAAAATAAAATAAAATAAAATAAAATAAAAAAAAAAAAAAAAATAAAAAAAATAAAAAAAAAAAAAAAAAAAAAAAAAAAAAAAAAAAAATTATAAATAAAAAAAAAAAAAAAAAATAAATAAAAATAAATAATAATAAAATTAAAAAATAAATAATAAAATTAAATAAAAAAAGATAAAAAAAAATAATAAAAATAAAATACAAAAAATGATAAAGAAATTGATTTGATTTGAATTGAATTGAAAAGAATTGAATTGAATTGGAATTAAATTAAATTAAATGGCGTGTCCCTTACCATCAGGTGAACGTCTTATTTGCCTCATGACCAGGAAGAAAAAATACTTCTAAGTACTTACAGTAATTAGTTTATCAAAAAAAAAAAAAAAATATTATAATTGATTTATTTCATGTTTTAGTCACTAACTACCTACGTATTAAGTTTCATTGAATTCATTTTTGTCAAAAGAAAATTACCCCAGACTTAAGATATATTCCCCCATTATTACCTAGCCACACCAGTCTAGTCGGACAATGTACAAATTGTCGTAAAAAACAATCGAGTTTTTATAATAATCCCTCACAGAATCTTAAGACTTATAAATGGAAAATTAAGTTAGGATCTTTATTAATTTTACTTAGTTAATATTTTCACGATTTGATTACACAATTCGGCAAAAAGTTTTTTTTTTTGCGAGCACATACCATCGGTAGAGTTCAAGTGATACTAAACAACCAAGTATACCAATTTGATGTTTTGGTATACTTGATATTGTCAAGTGTTTGAACATCGAACACGCTATCTAGACGTATATATAATCAAAGATACAAACCTAACTCGCAAAATTGTAACTCACGCCTCACCAGTCAGAGTCACCACGCTCACACAGATCGTCCTCACTCATTTGGTCGATTTGTTCGCTCACTCATTCAGTAATCCTCACTCGCTCGCCTTTCGCTCGCACGACGAGGCGAGGTAAACGCGTGCGGCCTCAAACCTCAATCTCGCGAGCGTGAACGAGGAATGAAAGATAAAATGAGGTGGTTCATCGTTGAAAAATGAGGAACTCTTTCAATTTGTCCTCACGAGTACCTCGAATGAGGCGACTCATGAGTGAGGAACACACCACTAGTACGTTGGTTGGATTTTACTTACTGGACACAAAGGATAATGACTTTCAGTGTATGGAATTTGGGCTAAAGTTGCATCAAAATCAAACTCTCTTTTTTACAGACTACATTTATCGTAATAACTTCTGCAAAAGCTCTTTTTGTAAACAAAACTGTGGTTTTGGAGTAATTTTATAAAATTGCACATAACCTAAAAACATGTGACCTTGGGTAACAACGTAAACTTGAGTACAGAAAAGCGTTGAGATTTTTTTTCTTTTACTCTTACAGTAGGACGTAATCATTGGATGCCACCGTAATCACATCATCAGCAGCCGATTCACTGCTGAACAGAAGCCCCTCCCCCCGTAGAAGGGAGGGGTTGCCATAATCCCCACGCTTGGCAGGCGCCTCGGGATCGCAGTATGGTAGGTATTCCAATAGAAAGACGCTGCTGCCTTTCTTCTTGTTTTCCCTTAGTTACCTCTTACGGAAACCCAATGGGAGGAGATGTGAGGGTGCTACTCTTACCCGGACACCCTAAGGGTAATCACATTATCACACCAATAAAAAATAAGGGTGACCAGTCAGACTAAAATAGTGCGCATAGTCTAGAACCTGGCTTGAATACTAACGAATCAACTTGGTAAGTGAAAGAATAAATAAAATAAAACAAGTCCATTTGCTAAGCAAAGTCAAAAATATTTATTTATGCTTGTCAGAGAATCGGACTGGTCCCTCTTTTTTTTTCTGACAGACCCGGTCCTCCATCTCTCTTTTTGCTGACCTCCAGCAAGCAGCGCTCGTTCCAATCATGGGATCTAAAACATTCAATAAATATATACCTACATACATTAAGCATTTAATTAAAAAAAACATTTCACAATGGGTACACACCACCAACATGGGTATGGTTTCATAACTTGATAAAAGTATGTAAGTAATTCCCCCATGCCGGGTTAGAATTGCATCCCCTATCTCCTCTCGTTGAGTCTCGTAAGAGGCGACTAAGCGAGAATGGGAAGATGGGCAGCAGCGTCTTTCTTTTGGATTGATTTTCCACCTATACTACGATCCCCAGGCCGCCTGCCAAGAGTGGGGATTATGGAAACCCCTCCCTTCTAAGGGGGAGGCCTTTGTTCAGTAGTGGAAGCTTTCGGCTGCTAATGATGATGATGTAAGTAATTTAACTGTCTGTTTAGAAATACCTGAAAATGTCAGGCAGTAATGGTTTCAAACTAGATAATATTATCCAATAACTAAAAACTGTTTTTTGATAAAATGCGAAACCTTGAACAAGAATACACAGTATATCACTATCATAATAATAGATATTATTATCACTATCAACTAGAATATTTAACCAGACGAAGATTTTGTTTCATATATGTATGTATAACAATAATATTTACCAGATGCAGCGGAACATGTCTTACTGAAATTCTTCTGTCTTGTTGATCTTTATTTACAAGATTTATTCTAGTTGCATGTAGAAGAGAATTGCCACAAGATAAACATACTCTTCTATCACTTAATGATGTTAAAGATACATTCCTTTCACTGATTAGATTTGATCTATCTTGAACACTGTACGATGACAGCTGCAATAAAATCATAATTGAAAAAGTGTTGTTGTTGTTGTTGTTTCTATTGTTAGATACCTGTTATACTGCGACCCAGTATGAAAAGTGCAAGTCTGCAGCGACCCTATTATGGAGGTTACACGCGCCAGCTTACACGTGCCGCCGAGTCAGCAGCCCCGCGCCGCCGCCTCGTCGACGCCGCCGTGTCGATGCATTCGACACCACCGATTGCGCAGTTGCATATTTCCATGCAACGCGTAACTTAATATTAGAAACACATTCTGTTACTTGCATCGGGCAGGATTAGACGTTAATTTTAGTTATAGAATTTTAACTGTAATTTTTATCTCTAATAAATTAGTATTAGAATTTTGGTTTTTTTTAAGTCCTCCGGCAGCAGCCTACGTAATTGGCGCAGTCGGTAGGATATTCGCGGGCCGGTTCGCGAGACGCGTTTTCAAAAAATCGAAATCAAGACTTCGCGAGTCGCCCGGGTGACTTTCTAGCACCGTATCGAGTATCCTGAACCACGAGAGCTGCAGCCACGAGGAGGAGAGTATCCAGCCTTCGATACGCAGAGGAACCAGAATATGAAGTTGTGAGTTGCACAGAATCTTTCTTGTGTCGCTTCCCATCACTCCCTTAGCGTAGATAAGCCCTAATTTAGTTCTAAACATTTTCCGTGCGGAATCCACGGGACCCAGCGAGCCTGCATTGAGGCAGACTCGCCGGCAAAATCATTTAGATTTACATAGGAATATAAGTTCACCCGAAAGTAGTTCTAGTATGCCAGAGGAAATTGAAATGGTTCACGACCCGGATACTATCTATAAGGCATTGCGCCCGGTCCCCGACTTTGACGGGAACCCAAATATATTGACACGTTTTATTGCGATTTGTGATAGAATTGTCATCACCTATATAAGTACAGAGCCTGGAAGTGAGCTCGCCAACTTATGTCTTTTAAATGGAATCCTTAACAAGATAACAGGCCCAGCGGCGAGCATAATAAATTCTAATGGCATCCCGGATAACTGGCTCGAAATAAGAAATAGCTTGATAAATAATTTTGCTGATCAAAGAGACGAAATCGCCCTGTATAACGACCTCTCTTTGGCCACTCAAGGAGACCGTTCTCCCCAAGAATTTTACGACCATTGCCAGACATTATTCAGTACAATTATGACTTATGTAACCCTTCATGAGACTGTAGATACCACCATTGAGGCTAAGCGCACGTTGTATAGGAAACACACTATGCAATCGTTCGTAAGAGGATTACAGGAACCCCTTGGTTCACGTATTAGATGTATGAGACCACCCACAATAGAAAAGGCTCTGGAATATGTCCAGGAAGAACTGAATATTTTATATCTACAACAACGCAACGATTCTGTAGCTAAGCAGATGGCTAGCACGTCTAAGACCGCACAATCAGTTCCTGCACAAATTCCAAAACCTCACCCCCTAGCACCAGCAGCGTTCTGGCCATTGCCGGCAATGCAGCGGCAACCACCGCCAGCACCGCAGCCATTTAGGTTCGCACCTCAGCCACAGCAGGGCTTTAGAGTAAGCCCCGGGCAGAGTCAGCACCAACAGCAACAGGTACGCATGCCAACTCGTACACAGCAAATGCTAGGCGCTAGACCACCAAACTATAACCCCCACAGCAACGTGTTTCGACTTCCCCCACGGAATCAGCCAGCTTCATCGTACCCTAGACCCATGAGCGGTGTACAAAATTTTACTCCTAGGGCTTTACCACCTTCAGGCGGAGTTCGCGGACACGATTGGCGTATTCACGGGAATCCACCCCCAAGTAACTATTTTAAGACACGACAAGAGATGAATATGAACGAATGCTATGACGTAAATTACTATCCTGACTACTACTACGACTATGACGACTCATACTCACCTTACGAAGAGACTTATGACTATTCTAATTATGACTATCACGGAGAGCCGTCTTGTTCCTACTCTGATAATTCTCACAATCTTGTTGAAGTTGTAGAAAGTACTAGTGACGATAAGGCGACAGATGACAACCGAAATTTTCACAAGGACATAACCTTAAGAAAGCCAAAATAGAAATTAATCTACATACGCAGCGGCAGTTACCTTACATTCAAATAAAAAATCCACCTTTAAAACTCTTGATTGACACAGGTGCAAACCAGTCATTCATAAGTCCACATGCAGTTCAGAAATACTTTTCTGACATGCCACTTGAGTACGACCCCTTTGAAGTTACTAATGTCCATGCAACCACCAGAAATGACTATTCTATCACAATACCCGGTTTCCCCGAATTTGACGATAGTGACTTAAAATTTTTTGTCTATAAGTTTCACGACTATTTTGATGGACTATTAGGACTCGACTTACTTACTAAATGGGAGGCAAAAATTGACTTAAAAGACGGAACATTGACTACTCGATCTATGGTTAATCCGATTAGCATGTATAACTCCCGAAACGTCAACTTATACGAAGATATAATACCTGCTCTATGTTCAAAAATTATTAGAGTACCCATTAACGCCCCTGACGGTGACGTATACATTCCAGAACAAGTAACTTGTAATTGCATAATATCAGAATGCATTACAACTGTTATTAATAGTCGCGGTATGTTAGAAGTTACCAACCCGACGGAGAACGACATAATACTTTCGTTAGATCACTCTGTAAATGCCGAAGTATTTAATGTTGAGTGCACGCGCACTGAACAACAGTCGTCCCACGTTCAAGATGTCTTATCTCGTTTAAGAATCGATCATTTAAATGAAGAGGAAGCCGCGAATTTAATTGCATTATGCTTAAAGTACACGGATGTCTTTTACATTGATAGCGAACCTTTAACTTTCACAAATAAAATAAAACACCATATTAACACCACCGATGAAAATCCGATCTATACAAAGAGCTACCGGTACCCCTTTATCCATCGTCAAGAAGTTAAAGACCAAATAGAGAAAATGCTCACGCAAGGAATAATTAGACCCTCGGAATCAGCTTGGAGCTCACCTATTTGGGTGGTGCCAAAAAAACTTGACGCCTCCGGTAAACAAAAGTGGCGTCTTGTAATTGACTTTCGGAAGTTAAACGAAAAGACCATAGATGACAAATACCCTATCCCCAATATTACTGACGTATTGGATAAGTTAGGTAAGTGTCAATACTTTACGACCCTTGATTTGGCCAGTGGATTTTGGCAAGTTGAGATGGATCCCAAGGATATTCACAAAACAGCGTTCAGTGTAGAACACGGGCATTTTGAATTCCTTAGAATGCCCATGGGTTTAAAAAACGCACCATCTACCTTTCAGCGGGTGATGGATAATTTGCTAAAAGGCCTACAAAACGAGATATGTCTCGTTTATTTAGATGATATCGTAGTTTATAGCACTAGTCTTCAGGAGCATATGATCAATCTAGAGAAAGTCTTTCAAAGACTTAGAGAGTCCAATTTTAAAATCCAAATGGATAAATCGGAATTTCTTAAGTTAGAGACCGCATTTCTAGGACATATTATCAGTGGGGACGGAGTTAGACCAAACCCTGATAAGATAGCATCTATAGAGAAGTACCCAATACCAAAGACTCCAAAGGAAATTAAACAGTTTTTAGGATTGTTAGGTTATTATAGGAAATTTATACCTGACTTTGCCAAAATCACAAAGCCTTTAACTCAATGTTTGAAGAAAGGAAATAAAGTTAATTTAAATAGCGAATACATAAGTTGTTTTGAGAAATGTAAGAAATTATTAACTAACGATCCAATACTTCAGTATCCCGACTTTACTAAAGAATTTATATTGACCACAGACGCATCTAACTTCGCAATAGGAGCTATTCTATCCCAAGGACCAATGGGTTCTGACAAACCTATATCGTACGCTTCCCGTACTCTTAATGAAAGCGAAATTAACTATAGCACGATAGAAAAGGAATTGCTTGCAATTGTGTGGGCAACCAAGTATTTTCGGCCTTACCTTTTTGGACGTAAATTTAAAATCATGACCGATCATAAACCACTTCAGTGGGTTATGAGCCTAAAAGAGCCCAACTCCCGACTGACCAGATGGAAGCTAAAATTAAGTGAATATGACTTTACAGTCGTATATAAAAAGGGAAAGAACAATACAAATGCCGACGCCTTATCTAGAGTTGAAATCCACAACGAAGAGATAAGCTCAGTCGTTGTAAATTTGTCGGAAAAACCACCTACTATAGATGAATCTGCTACTAGCACAGCTCACACTAGTCAGGAACAACCTATCTTAGAAGTCCCAATTACAGACGAGCCCCTCAATAAGTTTCATAAACAAATTTGCTTAACGATTGTAGATGACATTACACGACGACCTGTAGTGACGAAACCATTCGAGACTCATACTAAGGTAACTATACAAATTACTGAGAATAACTTAGATAATGACGTGACCAATGCGATTAAAGAATTTGTGAATCCGAAAGTAAAGACCGCTTTATTGATTACTCCCCCACTAGCTATGTACCAAATCATACCAGTTATTCAAGAAAAATTTAGAAGTTCATCTATGAACTTAGTTTTGGCTAAAGTAGAGTTAGAAAACGTTAAAGACTATTTAAAGCAACAGGATATTATTAGAAATTATCACGATGGCAAGACAAATCACCGAGGCATTAACGAATGTTATTTGGCATTATCAAGAAAATACTATTGGCCTAAAATGAAAGATCATATCACGAGATATATAAATGAATGTAGTATATGCGGACAAGGCAAATATGATAGGAATCCAATTAAACAGCAATTTAACATTGTGCCACCGGCAACTAAACCATTAGAGATCATCCACGCGGATTTGTTCACAGTACAGTCAGACAAGTACATCACATTCATAGATGTTTTCTCGAAATACGGACAAGCATACCATCTGAAGGATGGCACCGCTATTAGTATTTTACAGGCTCTCGTAACGTTTTGCACTCATCACGGGCTTCCCCTGACTATAGTAACAGACAATGGGACTGAGTTCACCAACCAACTCTTTGCAGAATTTATCAACCTCCATAAAATCATTCATCACCGAACATTACCTAATTCACCCAATGACAATGGTAACATAGAACGTTTCCATTCGACATTGTTGGAACACTTGCGACTCCTGAAGTTGCAGCGCAAGGATGAGCCGATAGTTAATCTAATGCCATATGCGATACTTGCTTATAACAGCTCTATCCATAGTTTTACCCGATGTAGACCACATGACTTAATAAGAGGACACTTTGACCCGAGGGACCCAATAGGAATTGACCTTACACACCATCTATTACAACAATATATGCAGACTCATCGAGAACAGATGAAATTAGTATATGACATTATCAACGAGAGTTCACTTGCCAACCGAACCGCATTAATAGATAATCGAAACAAGTCAAGGGAACCTGAAATCGATTATCAACCCCAACAACAGGTCTTTATTAAAAACCCTTTCGCTAGTAGGCGTAAAGTAGCTCCACGGTATACCCAGGACAAAGTACTGGCCGATCTCCCCATTCATATATACACTGCTAAGAAGCGTGGCCCTGTAGCAAAATCACGCCTGAAACGACCACCCAAGAACGTTAAATTGTTACAGGATACTACTGGCGTTGACCCTTCACCTGATGCAAGCTCAAGAGATCCGACTTGACTACTTAGGAGAAGGACCAGGACTTCTACCTTTCCAACTAGGACCGACTAGACTAACTACGCATTATCATACGTTCCTACAGTTCATTGACTTAGACAGAATCGAAACTGAAGTGTCCGAATTAAGAAGTCAACTCCATGACTTTGAAAATAGGCTTACTAACGCAACTTATATACTATATGAATTACAGATAAATTACTTAACTAATAAGACAGATAACATTCTAGATCATCTTCATAGCTTGGAACCGAGTCGAGCAAAAAGAGGTCTGTTAAATGGTTTAGGATCTATAATTAAAAGTGTTACTGGAAACTTAGATTATCAGGATGCTATTAGATATAACGATGCCATAAAGGTCTTACAGAATAACCAAGACCAGATTGCCTTAGAATTAAATCATCATGTTAGCTTAAATAAGGAATGGATATCGGAACAGAGTAATATATTAAATAAAATTATTCACAATCAAAAGGAAATTAATGATACAATGCACATATTATTGGATGAGGAAATATATAAAGAAAGTGGTCTTATTAAATTTGGCAAATTTGCTCAAATGTTGGCTATCATTACAGAAAATATCAATGATTTATTAGAGGAACTTATAGATATAGAAAATATGTTAGCTTTTACACGTACTACTACGACTCATCGATCGATGATTAGTCTCAAAGTACTTAGAGTAATGTTAGGTAAATTAAGATCAATTTATGGTAACGAGAGAGTAGTTGATTTAGAGTTAAGAGATTATTATAACGTTATAAGATCGGGCTCATATTTTATTAAAAGGAAAATAGTTATAGTTTTTAAATTTCCCATTGTTTCCGAAAGCACTTATACTCTGTATAAGTTATCCTTAGCCCCAAATAAGTTTAGGCAAATCCTTATCCCTCCTTATCCTTTCATAGCGACTAATAGACAAGAATTCGTGTACATAGAGGCTGAATGCCCGAAGTATGAACACCAATTTCTCTGCGAAGCGAGATTCCAACAACAGCTTCACAGCAAACCAGACTGCATACAAGACGTCATTCTGAAACAAACTATCAACGGAACGTGTAATCTGTCCACTGTAAACTTAACAAACGAAGCAATTGAACGTTTAGATGATCGCAGCTACGTGATAACTTTTCCCCGCGCTACAAAGGTCCAGCTCAAGTGCAGTACCGAAGACTACAATATACTAAACGGAAGTTTCCTGTTAACACTGCCACACCACTGCTCCGTACATTCTCCGGAATTCGCTATAGCAAACACCGACGATGTTATACGAGGTCATCCACTGAAAATCATGAAAATCGACTACCCAGCTGACATGAAACCCGCTGAGCCTACACAGCTGCACCTCAGTACAATCAACCTGGAGGCCCTACATAAGATCCAGGAGATGACCATACATCAAGCTCCGGTACAACTGAAAACCGCACCTGAATCGTTTTACTATCATACAACCATACCATTCTACTTAGTTTTATGTAGCATGGTTATGCTGGCAACAGTTACACTGATTTATCGCTGCAGAATACGAAGATGTAAAGTAGATGAAACAACTCAGGAAGATCCAGAAGATACAGATAACCCTAAAGATCATACTTATGAGAAGCCATCAAAAGCAGCAATTTTTTCTCTCAAAATCGGAAAATAATTGCTGATCTGAGGGTGGAGGTGTTATACTGCGACCCAGTATGAAAAGTGCAAGTCTGCAGCGACCCTATTATGGAGGTTACACGCGCCAGCTTACACGTGCCGCCGAGTCAGCAGCCCCGCGCCGCCGCCTCGTCGACGCCGCCGTGTCGATGCATTCGACACCACCGATTGCGCAGTTGCATATTTCCATGCAACGCGTAACTTAATATTAGAAACACATTCTGTTACTTGCATCGGGCAGGATTAGACGTTAATTTTAGTTATAGAATTTTAACTGTAATTTTTATCTCTAATAAATTAGTATTAGAATTTTGGTTTTTTTTAAGTCCTCCGGCAGCAGCCTACGTAATTTACCTATGCACTTTGCTTTGTTTTCTAGTTTGACAGGAATGCTAAATGTAAGTTTTGATATCTATAATCTGTAACTTAATCATAGAAGTTACACCCATGAAGAAATAGGGATGGTTACACCTATAGCCTATGAATAGTGTTCTGTGCTATGAAGTGTAAAGCCTCCTTCCTGTATAATGTATTTTTTGTTTATTATCTACTTATGAGAATCTAAAATTAATAAACGTTTTTATGATAATAAATAGTAGGTAGGCCCTACAATCTATAATAAATTAGTCAGAAAATAGAAGGTTACCTACTTACTGCTTACCTGAGTATGAGTTATCGATGGTAGACGATATTTGGGTTGTTTTATTTATAGTACCTAAGTAATTACCATCTAATTGTACATTGGTTTTGCCGCGTCACTCAACAGCAAACCGCACGGACGGCACGACTCGATGCGTATACCACAGACACAGAGTGTATACAAATAAGTAAGTTCTACTTCTCCACAACTTCCATTACGGTTTTTTTCTCATTTAATGACACTGGTGAAACTTAATCGACGCAACACTGATTAATTATTAGGTAATTACTCAATCGTATTCCTCTTTGTTAGCAAAGCAAAGCATAGACTCACGATCTCTTGAGTAATAGTGGTTCTGTGCTCACGATAAACCAGACAGACTAGGGATACGAAAAAAGTATCGATACTTTTTAAAATCGAGTATTTTTCCATTAGATACCGATACTTTTGTACTCGATACTTTTACTCCATTCCATGAGTAGGTACTTTTTACGGGTGTTTTCTCGTGGACCCACTATTTTGTCCCACCAGTGGGTCCACGAGGGAGAACTATTTCTCGTGGACCCACTGCACTCTACGGTTATTAAATGTTCCTCCTGTATAATAAAGATGTATAGCACCTTTTTGCATTGTCAAAATTTATCTATCGCATAGTGAAGTGACAAGTGGCAGACAAAAAATATGTGCTTCCGCTGATCGGTGTAAATCGTTTCATAGTTTTTTGGGCTTCCACACCCATTTTTTCACTACAACTACATTCTTATAGGGCATTACTAAGTTATAAACACGTTATAAACTTCCCATTAAGAAGTTAACCATCATTCATGATGAGACCACCTTATGTCCTATGCTACCCTGGTACTTCTGGTATAAATATTGAAGCAGTCACAGTTTGGTAAAACTAGATGTCTCACGAAAGGGGAAGGCCTCTTTGTGTCCTCTGTTGCCCTAGTACTTCTGGTAATAATGTTTAAGAATGCGCAATTTTGCGGTTTTACGCGCTATTTCGTGGATGCCCTTTGAAATTCCGTCTGGAGCTACCACATTCTGCCGGTGTAACTACTTGGAATATTTACACAAAATTTACTTCCAAACTGTTCGATCGTAGAAGTATTTACGAAAAAAAAAATTCCCATCTGTCTGATGATCGAACTACTAATCGGACTAATTGGAACGGGTAATCCAATAGAAAGACGTTGCTTCTTGTTTTCCCTTAGTCTGTTGTTCAGTCTTCCCGGACAACTCATACCAGAGCTTATTACTGGATGGCAAAATGCGCGAGGCCTCCTTGTATCTTATGCCGCCCTGGTACTTCTGGTGTAATATTATGTGGTGTTTAAAATGTCCGTATATTAAGATTTCATTTAATAAATTATAGTTGATATTTATTTATTCATATGATAATTTCATACTATTATTGAAATCAAACATACTATTATCCCAACCCTTGCTATAACTGTATATAGGATGTTAATAAACAACAGTGGGTCCACGAGAAATAGTTCTCCCTCGTGGACCCACTGGTGGGACAAAATAGTGGGTCCACGAGAAAACACCGCTTTTTACAGGTATCTTATCCAATAAATATTACATGTTACCTACTTAAAACTTATTTTATGTGATGTGGCTCATGTTTATGGCATACCATCTAATTCTATTATTTCGAACCTTCTAAAATATATATTGATTTATTTCGATACCAATACGAAAGGTATCGCTACTTTCTATTCGTTACCGTGTCGACATATGCGTTTGCTAGTTTAGCGATGAGACGGCGGCGCTGCTAAAGGGAGGATCCTCCGACCGAGCGAGGTGTGATGCTCGGCCAGGGCCGAAGCCCCCGACAGTTTTTTTTTTTTTTTTTGGGAATGATAGACGCTGTTAACCGCAGATGGCTATTGCAGCTTCACCGGACAATAGGAGGCGAGCGCTTGAAGCGCTCTAGCCTTTACGGCAGAAGTAGCGACGAGCACAAGGGCACCTCAGGGAGGCACGGCCTCGGCTTGGGCTGTCGCTTAAGAGAGGGCTGAGTTTACCACCGGTTCACAACGCGCCCCCACTGAGAAGAACCGGCAAGAAACTCAGTGGGGTGATGCACGTCGTTGCGGTCGCATACGTACGACCCTTCGGCCTCGCCGGCGAGACCGGTGTCTGATAGCTAGTGTAGCATACGGTTGTCGGGGAGGGGTCGGCGCATCCCGGTCCAATAGGACCGTCATGGGGTCAGGAGGGTCGAGCAGTACGTGCCGTGGTCTGCGGCGCGAGTCAGAAGGACTAGCGGCGTAATCGGCGGCGGCGCGGATTAAACTGTTCGCGTGACGGGACGCGGATTCAAAGTAGCGTTTCGACGCTTCTTTGAGGAACTTACGAAGGGGATCTAATTTGAAATCGGAATGCAGATCTACGTTCCGCATGTACCACGGGGCACCGACGGCGCGACGGAGGAAACGATTCTGGATAACTTGGAGGCTATCGATATGGGTGCGGGCGGCGTGCGCGAAAACTACACTCGCGTAAGTCATGATAGGGCGAATGCAAGCTTTGTATAATGTCAACTTATTTCTAAGCGACATTTTACTCCGCTTGCAGAGAAGGGGATACAGGCGACCTAATACGAAAGCCGCTCGATTGCGGACGGACCTAATGTGCGGGCCGAAAGTCATGCGGGAGTCCAAGGTGACTCCGAGATACTTAACCTTCCTAGTCCAGGGGATAGGGCGATTGAATAGGGATATTGGAGCTAGTCGTCTGTTGGGCCGAAGGCTCCGCGCGGAGAACATATTGGCGGGTCCCCGGGAGAAGACCACCGCGGCACTCTTCTCCGGGTTCACCTCTATGCCCCCCCGACAGATGTTGTCGGGATGTTGTATATATTCTCCGAGTTGGAGAAACTTCGCTTGCACGATTCAGAAATCGGTGGCGCAATCTGTCTTGTTGTATGCAGTACTATTCGCTTCTTCTTCGCGTCGCTGTACCACATGTGGCGTCATCTTGTGTCGAGTCGCCACACTAGTACTAGGGACACAAAAAAAGGACCGATATTTTCCTTTCGATACAGATACTTTCGTACTCTATACTTTGAATTCGTTACTTTTACTCAATGATTACTTTTTGGCAGGTATCATAATAAATAAGTCATAGAAAAAAAAAACTTAATGACGGACGTATTAATTTTTTGAAAAATATACAACTCATGTCACTCCCACAATTAAGACAACACGTGTAATGAACCCAAATCCATGAAACCGTTTAGGCTAAAGGCCGTACCAAAGGAATGGGCAAACATACTTACATACATCCTCATCATCAGCCGGAAGACGTCCACTGCTGAATATGGGCCTCCCCCTTAGAACGCCACAATGAACGACAATTGGCTATTTGCATCCTCTGGTTACCTGTGATGCGCACAATGTCGTCTTTCATCCCAGTGGGAGGCCTGACTACGCTACGTCTGTTGGTTTGTGGTCGCCACTCGAGAACCTTTCTTCCCCAACCGTTATTGGTTATTCGAGCGATGTGGCCTGCCCATTGCCACTTCAACTTACAGATTCTGAGAGCTATGTCATTGACCTTCGTTCTTCGTCGAATCTCCACATTTCGGATACTATCGCGCAAAGAAACACCGAGCATAGCTCACTCTATTGCTCATTGTGTGACTCAGAGCTTCTCTAAAAGGCCAGTAATTAAGGACCACGTGTCAGTACCATATGTCATCACTGGCAGCACACACTGGTTAAAAGCCTTTTCTTCGGGCACTGAGGTACTTTCGGACTAAAAGGTTTCGCGTAATTTCCCGAACGCTGCCCATCCGAGTTGGATTCATTCTTACATGCATACACCCTAAAAACATAGCCCACCAACAAAAAAAATATTGATGTATAAAAAATATTGATTGTTCGTGGCGATATTTAATATTTCGATATATAGATACTTAGATATAAAATATCAAGTATCGAAATAGTATCAAAAACTATATTTATACTCAATTATGATATTTATGTCCTTAAAAATCGGTAAAAAAAATTATGCCACCCACTCACGGCCAAAATCCTTGTCCTTCAGAATCGCGCCGCCGCCGGTGCCGTCCGCGGTACGTATTGTTAGATCCTCCAGACCCAATGTTGGCCCTATTGGACCATGACTACTATATATCGAATCTGATAATGTTATACAAAAATATCGATACTATTTAAAGCGATTTGGCCATACTGACTGATATCCCTATTCTATTACATTCTACATCTCTATGACCGACGAAATAACCATAGATAAATAAATGTAATGCAATGGAAGTACAATAACCATACTTTTTTAAATTAGAATAAATTTCACAGTTTTTAGATAAAATCCAGGATACGTAATGTCGTAAAAAAATATGAAAATAATTTCTATAATATTTTGGTTTTGCTGCAAGAGACTTTTTAAGGCATAAAAAGTCATTCGCCTTTTAGTTAGTTATTATCTTAGGTGAGTGGTTATTTAGTAAGTCAGGTTAGGGTTTATTTTTTTGTTTCTTTTTTATAAATTATTTTTATTAATGTGACCGTGTGACGTAACCTTGACACTTTTTGAACATAATCATCAACGGCGAACGCATTACTAAACATTTTTTTTAATTATTAACAACATAGCTCACGGTCGATTGGTGGATTCTTTTATATAGAGGCGTTTATGTAATAACTATGTACCGGGCAATATCCTGCCATCCTGAAATCCGGTCAGAAAAATCCGAGTCCAGAACATTTTGCCCGACTCTGGAACAATATACCTTTTCTTTTTTTTTGACGCGGGGGGAAATCTTCCAAAGACCCCCGGGAGCTGTAAGGCTTGACCGGGGTATGTGGGATTCTTACCCACTAAAATCCCCGCGGCTGTCGCATCGGCACATGAGAGCCCAGGGCTCTCCGGTGGAATCTGCACCGGGGGCCCCTCAGTGCCTTGCCTTTGAGCACGCCGCCGGTGGGCGCATTGTAGCCCCCCGGGAACCTGTCACAGTGCTTACGGGGACGGGGGTCGCAACCCCGCCGCCGTCCTCCTCGGAGTCGCCGCCGTACTCAATGGACGCTCAAAGGGCCCACACCCCGAACGTCCAGCGACTCCGAAGGTTACCCGTTGTTTATAGCCGTTGTAAGTAATGAAAAATTTAAAAAGGCAACCACTAAAAAAAACCTAAATGATAGTCACTCAGAGTCGATTGTACTGGTACCTAGCGGTCTAATTAGCGCTGCGTAGCGCTGATTTTCAGCCCTACGTACTCCTGCTTGAAAAGGAGAAGTCAGAAATCAGTAAAACTTGCAACTTTTTAAAACTAATTATTACTACTTAAAACTAACTAAACAACTATTATGCAGCTGTGCTAGAGTAACTCACTGATTGGCGGTCCCAATATCCTATCGATCCCTAACTATAAGTTAAAATCATCGATCGATCGATGACTTCATCGATATCCTGCGATAAACCTCCGAAATGGAGCGATAGCTACAAACCTGTCAGACAGTCATTTGAACAACCAACAGTAAGCTGCTAATATGTTATTATTGAAACGGAAATATGTCATTACAGCTATCGTTGGTAACTATTTTAACTTATAGTAAGGGATCGATAGGATATTGGGACCGGCAGTAAATGCTTTCCATATTATCTTCTAAACTAACTATTGAACCGATTTTGATAAAACTTTTATTTATTTAACTTCATGCACATAAAGTACAAAGTAGGTACTTCTAAAAGTCTACCTTTGGGTAGTGGAGAAATATTTTGTGGTAGGTGCCAATTAGTATACAAAAACTAAAGAACACTTTTACTCTTCCCTAAATTAAAACACTCTAAACCATTACACAAATAATAATCGCAACTGGGTTTCTGAAAAAAACGTGGACAAACCTATATAGGTTTGTATGTATGTATATACATAGATACGTATGTTCAGACGTATGTATGTATGTAGATGTATTACGCATATTTAATAATATTGATCGCGCTAAATAGGATGCGGGTGACAAAAGGGGAATTCGAAAAATGGACTGTATATTACAGTCGACGTGAAATGGTGGTGAAAGGCTAGGAGGGCTCGCACTTACTGGTATTCCTTCAGTCCTTTCGCCTTACAGCGAATCAGCACTGCACACACGTCGACCTGGCGCGGCGTGGAGGGCGATCACTTTCTTGTCTTTTTATTATTGTTAGAATGCACGCGCGGCGCGGAACTTTATTGCGGGTTTAAAAATGTTCACTATGCGGATATTATATAAAAACGTGCGGGATCTTCACAATATTTTCGGAACTACTGAAGGCAGCCGACAATCTTGACATCGTGAGCTTCAGTGCGAGCGGTTTATGGATAGGAAAAAGGAGTTTGGAAGGATATGAAAAGGAGGTTGCAAGGTGGACATGGAATTGATGGTATAATTTAGAATTTTGCGATATCTAGCGCAACCATTTCCACCCGCCCTTAATGGGTCACCATTAACAAACATACTTAAGGTGAGATATGAGTAGATAGCGCTCAATGCGCGCGGAAACCTATCGGTAATAAGCGATGTGTAAAGAAACCGTAAAGACTGTGAAGCGGAAATTACATAAAATATAATAATAAATGCGGTAATAATGTAAACATAAAGTTAAAGTTATTGTTTTGGTAGAGGACACAAACGAACAACTGGACGAAGATAACATCCCTTGGCTGTTCGGACGGTCGCAACGCGTGCGACGCCGTCTTTTGAAAGATGAACTTGCTCCACAACAGCTAAAGGCCAAGCTAGGGGCGGACAATTATCATTTATCACTACCACGACAGTCCCGGGAGTGATAGGTGCGGATGGGGTATTCCATTTCTGCCTAACTTGTAAACCGTGTAGATATTCCATCCTCCAGCGATCCCAAAACGATTGAACCAATTTGTCCAATAGCGAGTGTCTATGAAGCAGGCTGATAGAGCCAGACCCTACCACAGGCGCGGGAAACGATAATAAAGGCGCGGTGTGCAAAAAATGACTCGGTGTTAAAGCCGAGGGTTCAGACGGATCTGAACTAAGAACAGTTAGCGGGCGTGAATTAAGAAGAGATTCCACTTCTGTAAGAACTGTGCAAAGTTCTTGATAAGAAAGAATTTGCTGTCCAACAATGCGGAAAAATATATTCTTTACCACCTTGACCATACTTTCCCATGCTCCCCCATGATGAGGCGCATTAGGGCAAATAAATTTCCATGTAATGCGACTCTCAGCATATTCTTGCTCCAACTTTTGGCGATATTCGTTATTAAGAAAACGATAAAGGTCGCGGAGATACGAATTTGCACCTCTAAAATTGGTCCCGTTGTCAGAATACATAAACTGAACGGGCCCACGTCGACAAAGGAAACGTTTTAGCGCAGCAAGGAAACTGGGAGTGCTGAGGTCCGTGGCGACTTCGATATGTACAGCGCGCGTCGTAAGGCAGATGAATAAACATATATAGGCCTTCTCACTGCGAACGCCCCGACGGCGCACAGGAGTATAGGCAAGCGGGCCGGCGTAATCACAGCCCGTGTGCGTGAATGCCTTAACGACAGCTCGCGTGCGACTACTAGGTAAGTCAGCCATCAGCGGGTAAGTTGGACGCGGATTTTGGCGAAAGCAAATATTGCACATGTGGATTCTTTGTCTCACTATGCGGCGTTCGGATAGGATCCAGAATTTTTGTCGGAGAAGAGACATTAACAATTCTGGCCCTGCATGTAAATATTTTACATGATAATAATCAATGATCATGTTCACTACATGACCACTGCGCGGTAATATAACTGGATGCTTGTGAGCATAGTCCAGTGCGGAGTTGACAAGGCGACCTCCAACGAGAATCAGTCCGTTGTCAATAAAAGGCCTCAAGCGATTGAAAGCTGGTGAACAAGATTTATTATTAACAATATTAGAATATTCTTCTGCAAAGTGCTGCCTTTGCAGGGCGCGGAGCATTATATTTTCTGCGAAATTTAATTCTTCAGCAGTCACTGCAGTAGTGTTGCGGCGGGGCAATAACTTAGCGAATTTACATACATACACAATTATACGAAGTAATTTACTCCATGAGGAGACGCGGAGAGATAGCTCATGTAAAGCGCAATACTTTACAGGCGTGCACACAATGTGCGTTAAAACCTTTTCTTCAGGTATGTCTATAATAGACTGGCCGTCCAGGCTCCTAAGAGGCCACTGAGACGGATTCAATATAGCCCACGGCGGGCCGTGGAGCCATAGCGGGTGCGAGACTAGTTTCTGTGGGGTAAGACCACGAGAAATAATATCAGCGGGATTTTCCGTACCCGAAACATGATAGAAATCATCAGCGGGAATATTGTCCGTAACTTGAACAACGCGGTTTGCGACAAAAGTCTGCCACCGGTGTGGCGAACTTTTAATCCAATACAATGCGACTTTAGAGTCAACAAATGCATAAGTCTTGATTGGGATGATACGGGAATAATTGTCCAGAACCCTGCGAAGCAGCCTCGAAAGGAGGACAGCTCCACAGAGCTCTAGAAGAGCGATGGAGAGTGGCTTAATGGGAGCGACTTTGGATTTCGCGCACACTAGCTGCACGGTATTTCCAGCGGCGGAACTGACGTGAATATAAACCACCGCTCCATATGCATGGATACTCGCATCTGAAAACCCGAGGAGCGTTATGACACAATCCCCTCTCACACCTACATGGCGTGGAATGCGTATACTGTTAAGAATAGGCAGTTCTTCACAGAACTGCTTAAACATCTTAATGATGTGTAGCGGCGGTGTATCATCCCAGTCAAGATGAAGTTGCCAAAGCTGTTTTATTAACAGCTTGGCATATACAACTGCGGGAGCAACAAAACCCATTATGTCCCACAGGCGAGCGACGATTGATAGGATGGAGCGCTTAGTGCACGTCACATCAGTGGGAGACGTAATTTTAAATAAAAATGAGTCATCACCTGTGGACCAATGTAATCCCAGTATTTTGTGATGCGCGGATTTATCAAACTCCACCTCATTGGGAAGCTTGTGAGACGCGGGAATGGTATCTAGTGCGGGAGGACTGTTGCTATTTCACTTAACGAGATCCCATTGTGCACCTTTAAATAAGCTGATAAGCTGCTGTGATGCGAGGACTGCCTCTCGTTCACTGGGAACTGAGAAGACGATGTCATCCATATATAACGCAGTAGACGCAATGCTACTTGCGAGCGGATATTTCGCACCATCATCGTCTATGAGACGACGATCACATTCTCGCATAGTAATCTGCAAGAACTGCTGGCGACAGTCGGCGGTCATCGCTACTGCGTGTAGACGAAAATTCAATATTATTGTAAATAAGTCGCCTTGCAGATTAGGTCCAGTGTGTAAGACATCGTTCAGTGATCGTCCGGAAACAAAACCAGCACTAGTCTTAATGCTAGTTTTACTGCTGGCATCCAAGACGACTCGAAGGCGAGTTGAAGCCCTATCCTCACGGATGACTCCATGATGCGGGATCACATATATTGGCTTAGGATCATGAGGGTCATACGGAGGCGCGAGAGAAATATACTCCTTGGAGAGATAATCTCTAATGACTTCATCATATGCCGACCTTAATTTATCTGAAGCTTCAAGCTTTCTCTCAAGGCACATGAATCGCTTGCCAGCGGCATTATATGAATTTCCGAGTGAGTATACATCCTCTTTGAATGGCAGGCCCACAATGTATCTGCCACTCACGGGATCGCGAGTAGTAGTTGATTTATAAAATTCCTCACATTCAACATCAACTGGGTGTTGAAGGGGGGACGCGGAGGGGAGCTCTTCGATCTCCCAGAAACGCTTGACTAAAGAGTCCATTGCATCAGGTCCTTGAACGAGACAGCACGTCAAGGCTTGATGAGCGTGAAGTGTAGGTATCGTAGGTACAGTGCCCATTATTACGTATCCTAACACAGTGCGTAATGCAGGCGGCAAAGATGAATTGTGCGGGGCACAAACTATGTCAGGCAGTACCAAATGGGGGAAGAGCGATGCTCCAACCAATCCATCTGGAGCTTTTAGCTTTACCTAATGACGCCTCTATTTTTACCTTGTTGATCTTTGCCTCCTCTAATGTCTCCAAAAGATTACACCTTTTACTTAAAAACGTCGTAAAAGTATCTAATGACGGAGGATCAGGTAACGAATTTCTATGTTCTTCCCAATGCCGGCTTGTAATAGAATCCAATTTAGAAGACATAATGTGAATAACCAAGGTATCCCAATAGGACACTGGCTGATCAAGTGTTTCCAATGCTCTAAGGTTTTTTTTAGTGTTATCCACAATATGTCTTAGTCCCAGGCTGGATTCTTTATGAATAGGTTCAATATTAAAAAGAGCTTGGACGTGATTATTGACAAGCAATTGTTTGTTATCATATCTGTCGCATAAAAGTTTCCATGCAGCATTATAGTTTTCAGCTTTAAAATCTAAACTTCTAATAACTAAAGCGGCACTTCCATGAAGAGAGGCGCGCAAGTAATGGAATTTGTTGATGTTGTCAATATTTTGATCTGTATGGATCAGAGATTTATAAATGTCTTTAAACTCTAACCAGTTTTGGTAGCCTCCGCTGAAGTGAGGTAAGTTTATTTTTGGTAATCTTACATTACTTTGTCTATTTGAAATAGCTGTTTGGCACTCATTAGTGCCCGTCTCAGATTGAACCTCCTTTGCGCCTTTAGTACGGTGGCGCTCGAGCAGCTGCCGGGCGGCTGCGAGTTCCTTGTAGTAAGTACGCTCGAACTGCTCGCGCTCGGAATATAGCTCGCTGGAGTCATCTACTAGCAGCTCCAATTCACTCTGAAATCCGTCATAATCATCGTATAAGTTATCTAATTTACGAATGCGTATCTCTAGTTCCGTCAATTGAATGTCGCTTAATTGATCGCAACTTTTTGCTGTAGTTAAATATGCACTAAATTGTGTAAGTTTGGCCTTACTGGTTCCACGTTTTTTGATTAATTCTTTGTATTTCGCATCACTAGACATTATGCAGTTATGAATGTAAAACGCTTTAATGTACTATAAACAAAGGCACAAAGATTAAAACGTTTTAATATACTATAAACAAAGAGACTAAGATTACTTTATAACATTAAAAAAAAATTGCTATAAAATTTGTCCAGGCGTAAAATATGCGTTTTTGCTAATGAATTTTTGTAAGGCGTTTCAATTAATGAACTAAGTAAATACCCACTTGTTTTATTTTTTATTTATGAAATGTTGTATTTGAAATTGGTTTAATTTATGCGATTAATGATTAATAAATGGCAACTTTGATCTATTTAAGTTAATTATGAGGGGAAATATGGTAATAACCATGTATGATTAACAATCTAATATAGATAATTTGAAGCATTGAAAAGTGTCATCAAACTGATTGATAATAAAATGTAATTTTATTCTATGGAGGGAACAAAAGGAAATTGGAAAGATCTCACAGTTATGCTATCCGTGGCCTTATGACGGCCGGAAGGTCGTGAGCTCCAATCTCGACGAATAAATATGACGAACGCTGAATTTTTGGGGTTCGCGTGATGATCGCCTGGTGCTTTGTGTTATGTAGTCGGTTGAATAGCCCGTTGTCCGTGGGGTAATACGAAGATGCTTGTAGCGAAGTCCACCACGGTGTAATGTCAACATAAGCAGCCAATCTCCAAATGCCGTAATGACCGGCAAAGAACACCTCTTGACACTGCACCAAGTGTAGTCCCGTTTCAAGACTACGATTTTCGGCTTTAGGATCGCGATCGCAATGTTTGTAATTTAGTCACTTATTTCGGTGATGAAGGATCATAAATGTTCACACTAGTGCCCGAATATAAGCTAGCGGGATATCTAGATTAAAACAGCGGACTGTAAACACTGGTATATTAAATAATAAGCGACCGATACATATAAAAGGAATGTAGGTATGCGACGCGTAACCAAAGTAAATAGTGCCGAGCGCTAGCCACGATCCGTTCGTTCTGTCTCGTCCGGCTTGTCCCCTACCACGCGTTGATGACCGTCGCACCCCGTGCCCCTCTCTTCGGCTGAACTGTTATTGTCTTCACCAGTAAGACACCCCGGCCGCTACCTACTATATCGTTGGTTTGATTCCCACCTTGTGTCTGCGTTTAATTTATCAATGTATTTACAAAAAAATACTATAAGTATTTGTTGCAGTTGTATGGTCACCTTAATATAGGCTCTGCCTAGTTTTAGTGTCAGATAACTGTGTTTGCATTGACCAAGGACATAAATATATGTAGTACTTACTTACTTGTATAGCTTTTTTATTTTATTAAAAAAAAACAATGAGTTTACACAGAGATTTTATTTACATTAATTATTTTGTTAGTTATTTTCATTTATTTTTTAAACACACTACGTCCCATTTCTTTTTTTTCAACTCTCCACTCGCAGGCCTGCTGGAAGAAATTTCTTTAGAAATAAGCTGTGCCTTTGTACTATTCTTTCCTATATTTCCGTTTTCCTGTAATGTTATTGTGTGTACAAAAATTATAAAAAAAAAAATCTCTTAATAATTGATTGGCATGGCCTGTGGGCATGGCCGACTAGTAGAGGCACAGAATACATGTAGACGTATGACGTTACGCGCGATTGCTGGTGTTTCAAATTGCGTTCCATTTTACGTAACTTAAAGTTGAAATATTTCGTAAAATAATAATAATTTTAGAAATATCTTTTAGCAATACTCTTTTTAGAACTATTTTTATTAAATTATACAAACTGCACAAACTTAATATTACATTAACAATAATTTGCAAGTCAGCTTGTGGCGAGCTGTTGGTGCGTAACGGTACCAAACACCCCAACTGCTCCAGAGAGTAGATCAGGGCCCCCACCTCGGCGTGTATTCGTCGGCCGAGTGGAAACCGAAGGGAGACCGCAGGACTCTCAGCTCTGGCTTGCCTTAATTGGCCGTCCAGAGAGGAGTTATCAGAGCTATATGCTCCAAGGGTGGAAGTGTTAAAGGGCATAACGACGCGAGTAGCTACGGAGAACGCGCAGCACACCTCTCGACATCCCTGAGCCACTCATATACCGGTGTTGCACTCCGTCGTCTCTAGCGGACGGCCATATGGAGAGCCCATCTAGCGAGTGGCAAGTCACCGCTTGCCAAAATATAATTAGTATACTAATTATGGCAAGTGACCCCGGCCTTTTGCAAGAGCCACCTTTATATTATATATATATTTTAGTCCACCAAATGCTAACTAAAAAAATCTTGAAACCTTTACACATACCGTAACAGTACAAATCGACTCAAACTAGGTAACTATGGTTTAGTACCTATTTAAGTTATTTGTATTTTTTTTTTCACTAAAAATAGAATACAAAATGGTATAAGAGTTAATTAATTGGGAAACTTTTTTTTAATCAAATGGTCCTAAGTTCGATTCCAGTCGAGTCGGATTTTTCTGACAGGATTTATCCAAAATAGCAGTGCTAAATATAAATATGTAAACGCCTGTATAATTATTATTATTTGTATTAGAGTTCAATGAATTAAAGTTTACGACAATTTCCGATACTCGAGTCAATATTAGGGTTAGTCTTGAAACAAATATCAAATACCAAACTAAAAGAGATGTTCCAAAATGTATGGAGCCTGGGCTAGGTATTTGTACAATTCTAAAATAGGAAAACACACATACAACAGTTTTTAACTATCCATTTACTTTAATTTGGCTTTATTTGCTTGTAAAACTTATTTTTTTTTACTTATAATTGCAACACATAACAAAAAATTACATGGCGGAAAAGTGTCAATGTGTCATTTTATTATCAATGGCATTAAAAGTATTTTTATTACAGTACTCTTTGTACTTTTGTTTCTGTTTTCTCATACACCATTTTAATAATTAAAATATCAATGATAATCAATTCACTACATACAATATACGCACACAACCAACTGTGACAAGTATGACGGTAGCAGTAGCTGTTGACAGCTGGCTGGCTGACAGTTTAATTCGGCATCAGTGAGACGCCATCTTAGTACGCCATGTTGAATATAGATATAAAATAAATGATAATTATAATTAAAATTACATCAATAATAGTAATTTAAACGAAATATTTATATTTTTCCCGAATTCTATGGATGTTTCTCGATTTTTTGAGGTGGTGTACATAGACCTATAGCCCATTTTTTTATTATCATTGTAAGCACTTATCACGTAAGGTTTTCTGTTAGTGGTATGAATTCAACTTGCAGTTTCTAAGAGCTATGTCGGTGACTTTGATTCTTCGGCGATTCTCCTCTGGTACTGTTATGTTTTGTTACATTAATCAAAACCCACCTCTGTACTAACTAAACTTTAGTGTCCAAGTGTCCAATAAACTCTAGCGTACAATTACTGATATTTGTGATCATGTATGTTTTAAGAGTTTTACGACACAGCATGCCTCGTCAGCATGTACCTAGGCCGTGGGACATTTACTGCGCATCGGACACCGAGCTCATGACGCCACGGATTGATGGGAACGGTGTGGTACGGTGTGGTACGGTGTGGTACGGTATGGTACGGTGTGGCACGGTGTGGTACTCGGACTGTCCGGGACTGAGCGGGACTGAGCGGAACTGAGCGGGACTGAGTGGGACTGAGCGAGACTGATTGGGACTGAGCGGGACTGACCGGGACTGACCGGGACTGAGCGGGACTGACCGGGACTGACCGGGATTGAGCGGGACTGACCGGGACTGAGCGGGACTGAGCGGGACTGACCGGGACTGAGCAGGACTGAGCGGGACTGAGCGGGACTGACCGGGACTGACTGGGACTGACCGGGACTGGCCGGGACTGACCGGGACTGACCAGGACTGACCGGAACTGACCGGGACAGACCGGGACTGACTCGGATTCAGTCAGTCCGAGTCAGTCAGTCAGTCCGAGTCAATAAAGTGAAACTTCAGCGACTTACGTTCAGCGCTCCTGGGGAGGGGGAATAGAATGAGACAGAGCTAGAATGAAGTTTCACTTCTTCCGCGCGGAGGTCATTGTGACAAGCAACAGAAAAATGTTCGTGTTTGTTACAGTTTTACATTTGATACCTTTGGCAGGACAATGGAAGCGTTGTATTTTCAGGTAACGGCTACAAAGTCTTTAAGCTTGACTTTGACTGCTGGACTTGATGCTCTGGAGTTGGATGTGTGTTTACAACCTCGACGTTTGTTGCTAGTCCGCTGACTCTATTTTTCTGTTGGTGTATGTGGTCTTCGTTTGGAATTTCTTGAATGAATATGTCCGATGAATGAAGACTCCTCTTAGGCATTTGCTTGTGTTTGTTGTCTGATCTATTTGATATTTGTTTTACTAATTCCACAGTATCTTCTTGTGTTTCTGGTTTCTGAGTAAGTATTTAATTAAATATATCATCATCATCAGCCGGAAGACGTCCACTGCTGAACAAAAACCTTCCCCTTAGAACGCCACAATGAACGACAAATATAATTACGACGATTAAATAAATATCTACTGATAATTCAAGTTGAGATTCTAACTAAAAAAATATTGAAATGAAACTACTTTTACGGATTTTATCGCGGTTTATCCTCCTTTGGTTTTGGTTTGGTCCTCCCGTGACCATGGGTGCTGCAAAGCGTTCGAAACGTCGGGATAGTAAAATCTAAAATAAACCGCGATAAAATCCGTAAAAGTAATGGTTTCTGATATTTACGCGAATATTACACATTGAAATGAAACTAATTTTACACTATTATTAATTTTACATTATTATTATTATAATTTTTGTTTTACTTTTTATGTTTTTACTAAATTTTTTTTTTTTGCTATACGAAGTCTGCAGTCTGTGAACATGTTCAAGATCGGACCCGCCATTATATTAGATTTGACAAACCACAAATCCTCGCAAAAGAACAGCGCTACCTACCAAGGATGATTCGTGAGGCTATTGAAATTAAAAAGCATCCAAATTTCAATAGAGAAGATGGCTGGGTGCTGCCACCAGCTTGGGATCCCGTGATAAACATAGTCAAATCCAAAGACAAGCATTCCACTGCAAGACCTCAAGATACTGTAAGCTCTTTCTGCGTAGATCGGACTAACAATAACAATTAGAAGACCTGAGGGTACCCTAAGACAACTATGACATATGGACAGCTACCACCTCAGTCCGCCCGTGACCATGAATGCTGTAAAGTATTCGAAACGCCGGGAAATTAAAATTAAAAATAAACCGCGATATAATCCGTAAAATTAGTTTCATTTCAATCCGTAAAAGTAGTTTGATTTCAATGTGTAATACTCGCGTAAATAAAAGACAACATTATATACATTAAGTATATATATTTTCAAGATGTCATCTTCCATATAGTTTACAACATATGTGTTTTTATGTGTCTTTATGTGTTTGTGTTACATAGGCATATCTAGTGCGCGCACCCTCTGCTATTTGTAACTTCTATACTTTCTTCTCCATCCAATGGTTGCATGGAAGAGATCGCTTTTAGCGATAAGACCGCCCATTGTTGCATGTCTTATTAATTTGTATCTTATTTTTCTAGTATCTGTTTGTTTGTGCGCAATAAAGAATTGTCCATATATCTATCTATCTTTCATTTTACCAGAAAAATATATAATACAGATATTTTTAGGTATGTGACGTATTCGTCTGTTGTTTCTCTTCTGTTGAACAATTTATGTTGTTACATGGTAGTATTTATTTGTACTGTGAAGTATTTATTTGATATTTAATGTAATTTTAGTCCATTTTTTTGTCTCTTTGCAGTCGTGTTTTTTTTGTTGGTAGGTATTTATAAATTCATGCGTGCTTTTAAATTGGAGAAAATTTCACTCATAATCAATGATGTCAATGCACAAAATTATTTGCCAAATTGTTTCATTATATCTACTTTCAAATATGAAATTCTATAATCGGTCTTTATGTAGCACGTTTGTTCACGAGTTCATCTGAAAACCCGCCATGCCATTAGTTCACGTTAGTTATTTTATTGTCATTGTAGTTCCGTGTTAACTTCTAGATGGCGCTACCAACGAAATAGATCACGATATAGGTTCGAATCAAATAGCTATCAAGTCACATTTAGTCTGATATTTATATTCCTCGTCGCCATGTGATGTGTCTTGATAATGTTATTATCAAAATTTTTATAGACGTACATGACCACAAATATCAGTGACTGTACGTTGGAGTTTACTGAATAATTTAGTTATATATAACAAACAGGTAAGTGGTTATTTAGTTAGGATAATTTTTTTGTTTCTTTTCTATTAATTATAATAGGTTAATAGGTGTTTCAATCTTGGTGGTTAGGATTATTTTTTTGTTTCTTTTTTATAAATTATTTACTATTAATGTGACCGTGGTTACGTCACATCCATGACACTACTTCTTGAACATAATGATCAACAGCATATGCGGTTTTTTTTTGTTTTCAAATTCGGGCAGCGTTCGTGGTCCCTAATTGCTGGCCTTAGTAACTTAGAGTCACACAACGGGCTATGGAGAGAGCTATGCTCGGAGTTTCTTTGCGCGACAGAATCCGCAATGAGGAGATTCGCCGAAGAACTAAGGTTACCGACATGGCTATTAAAATCTGCAAGTTGAGGTAGCAATGGGCAGGCCACAGTCTCGAGTGGCGACCACGAACCGGAAGATGCAGCGTAGGTAGGCCTCCCACTAGATGGACAGACGACATTGTGCGCGTCGCAACTGGTAGATGCAAATAGCCAATTGTCATTCATATGGCGGTCGAAGGGGGAGGCCTATGTTCAGCAGCGGACGTCTTCCCGGTCTCTGGTGATGATGATGAAAATTTAATTGACATTGGTGTTTGGTATTCGTTTAACCCGTAAGAGTAACCTTAATATTGATTCAAGTATCAAATTTGTATTAAACCCATACATGGGACTCTTTGCTTTTATTACCTTCACCTGTTTGTATATTTAAGCATTATATTTAAGTGCAAAAGCGTGAGGCGCCTTTTCTGAATAACAGTTTAACATTTGTTTTAAATTTCAAGAAGACAATTTTTATTTACATGACAATAATTTGTAATCATTTAAAGAAAAGAAAGCACCACACGCCTTTTCACTTAAATACTAATTAGTATCCCGTGTTTGTAATTACAAACACGGGATAGAAAGAACAGTTGTGATAATTTATTTATTTCGTTTTAGTAGAGTATACCCTAAAAAAGCGTGTGTTTTTAACAACTTTTTATTTTATTTATAGAGGACTTTAAGTAGTATCTATGTACCGGACAATATCCTGCCATCCTCCTCCTTAAGCGCTAGCAACCCTAGACACCACTTGCTAGGCAATCGTGTAGTGACAATGTGGAACAGTTTGCCCGAGACAGTAATCAAGGGGCCCTCAGTTAATGCATTAGAAAACAGACTGGATAAACACTAAACAAATTGAACACAAATGAACAACACATCAGCTTTAAGCTGCTTGTGCATTACCTATAAAATAATAATAATTATTTTATAGGTAACTAGCTGTAGCCCGCGGCTTCGCCCGCGTTTACTTTGTTACTCAAACGTGTTTTGAATTATGGATCGAGGTTTTTTTAAATATTGTTTACACTAATGCTGTCTTATAATTACGCGAATGCTACACATTGAAATCAAACAACTTTTACGGATTTAATCGCGGTTTATTTTAGCTTTTACCATCCCGACGTTTCGAATGCTTTGCAGCACCTATGGTCACGGGAGGAATGAAATGTTGAACGTCCATAGGTCATAATTATGCTGGTGTACCCTCAGGACTTCTTAGTAATTATTGTTGGTCCGATCTTCGGACGATCGATTTCAATATTGTTCACACTTTTATTAACTCTGATCTAATAGTTATCAAGTATAATATGTAGACTGTATTTTTGTGTAAGCTATCATAGCGCCCATTTCTTACATTTTTACTTCTTTCTTTTACTTTTCTTATTTTTACTTCTTCTTAGGGGTTGTTTTTCGCTAAATGCCGGTAATGGATTGAATTGGAAATGAATTCTTAGATTCTTGTGTGCAATAAATAAATTAAGTCTTATGACTGCAGGTCGAAGAAAATTTTTGGACCCTAATTGGACCCCGTTAAGAGTTGATTTTCAAAAAATGATTATTTATACGATAATTGCTTTAGTTTGATACATATATTCGCAAAGTTTCATCAATGCAGCATGATATTTTATTTCCGCGTTACGTACTTAAAAAACCATGTTAACACCCCTTTACGGGTAGAATTTGAAAAAGTTGTGATACACGTGTTTCTTAATTTCTTTGTCTTAGTACATTTACAAAATTTCATATCCGTGTGATGAAAAAAATTGTTTTTCCATACACACTTTGAGAACCTATTTCACCCACTTAGGGGTTGATTTTACAATAATGCTCAAAATTAGTTTGTTCAATTGTTGTTTTGAGTTTATTTACTGAGTTTCGTTACCCTAGCTGCATCTTAGCATGAAATGGAAATCCTTTTTTGTGCAAACTTTCCAACCCCTTAAAATGACCACCACCATGATGTTGTTTTTCGAAAAATGCCGAAAATATGTTTCTCAGATTCTTGTGTGCAATACATAAATTAAGTTTTATGACTGTAAGTTGAAAAAAAATTGTTTGACCCCAATTGGACTCCTTTAGGAGTTGATTATAAAAAATATATTATTTACACATAGATGCTTGCTTTAGTTTAATAAACGCATTCATAAAGTTTCATCTATGCAGCATTAACTCTTTTATTCGTTTTTCATAATAAAAACCATGTTAAAACCCCATAAATGGTAGATTTTCAAAAAGTTGTGATACACGTGTTTCTTAATTTCTTTTGCTTAGTACAGTGACAAAGTTTCGTGTCCATGTGACGAAAAAAAAATTTTTTTTCCATACAAACTTTGAGAGCCCATTTGACCCCCTTAAGTATGGAATTTCGAAAAATCCGTTCTTATTGTTCACCTAGACTATTTGAATAATGTTGGTTCCAAATTTCAAGATTGTACGTTATATGGTTTTTGCTGTATCGTGATTCCTAGAAAACACCCTGCTCTTTTATTAATATAGATGCACAAGCAGCTTTACCCGTGGGGTGTCCGGGTAAGAATAGCACCCCCCCCATCTCTTCCCATTGGGTGTACGTAAGAGGCGACTTAGGGAAATCAAGAAGACGGGCAGCAGCGCCTTCTGTTTTTGTCATCTCATCACTTATACTGCGATCCCCAAGACGCCTGCCAAGCGTGGGGATTATGGCAACCCCCCCCCCCCCCACAATGATTGATAGTATTTGTTTACGGCCCCCAGTCCCCGGCAGCTCCTCTATTCCTCGCCTTGGTAGCGGGCGGGGTTACGGTCGAGCAGGGGGTGCGAAGAATCTCCGGCAGATGCCCCGCTACCACCCCCACCGAACTTTGGCCCTGGCAACACACAACGTCCGCACTCTTAGGACCGATGAGAAGATTCTCGAGCTGGAGGAAGAATTGAGCAAGTTACGTTGGGACATCTTGGGTTTATCTGAAATCCGACGAGAGGGACAGGATACGATAACCCTTGATTCCGGAAACTTGCTCTTCTTCCGGTAAGGAGATCGAAAATCCCAGGGTGGTGTCGGGTTTCTCGTCCGTAAGTCCCTAATTAACAACGTGGTAAAGGTCGATAGTGTGTCGAGCAGGGTAGCGTACCTTATACTCAGAATAACCGATCGGTATTCGCTGAAGGTCATACAGGTATACGCGCCGACCTCGACACACCCTGACGATGAAGTAGAGGCTATGTATGAGGAGATAGCAGAAGCCATACATACCTCCAAAACATACTTCACCGTTGTTATGGGGGACTTTAACGCAAAGGTGGGCACTCGGAATGGCGATGAGTTGAGAGTGGGGTCGTATGGGTATGGGCAGCGGAACCAAAGGGGCCAGCGGCTGGTCGACTTCATGGAGAAGGAGGGACTCTATGCGATGAACTCCTTCTTCAAGAAGCGACCATCCAGGAAGTGGACGTGGATAAGCCCCGATGGTTCAACCAAAAATGAGATCGACTTCATCATGACGACCAAGAAGCATATATTCGATGATGTCTCCGTGATCGGCAGGATGAAAACCGGGAGTGATCACCGTATTGTTAGAGGCACATTGAATATCAATGTTAAGCTCGAAAGGTTTCGTCTGATGAAGTCCACGCTCCGTCCAGGATCCGCCCAAATCCATAACCCCGAAGACTTTCAACTTGAACTGCATAATCGCTTCCAGTGCCTCGCCGACTGCGAAACTGCGGACGAGATAAACAATGGGTTGGTGCAAACTGTCCACGCAGTGGGGTCCAAGTTCTATAAGACCCCACGCCGTAAAAAACCTCAAAAGCTCTCCAATACAACCATTAAGCTAATGGAAAACCGGACTGAGATGAGACTGCAATCTTCAGCTGATATGTCGGAATATGCTGAACTCAATAGACGAATCTCGAAATCCATGCGACACGACTTGCGTTCCTATAATACAGCGTGTATTAAGGACGCAATTGAGCGGAACCAAGGCTCTAAAGTGTTCGCACAGAATTCGTCTATTGGGCGTAGCCATATGACGAAGCTGAAGATCGATGACGGCAGTGTCATCTCATCGAAACCGGAGATATTGAGAGAGCTCGAGAGATTTTACGGACAGTTATACACCTCAACACGGGAACCCATTGATAGAACAGCTCAAGACACCAGAGCCAAACTAACCCGACACTACACTGAGGACATCCCAGACATCAGCCTGTACGAGATTAGAATGGCTCTCAAACAGCTCAAGAATAACAAGGCGCCGGGTGAAGACGGAATCACATCAGAACTTCTGAGAGCGGGTGGAAAACCGGTACTTTTAGTCCTCCAGAAGTTATTTAATTCCGTCTTACTCGAGGGTACAACGCCAGAAGCATGGCACAGGAGTGTGGTGGTTCTTTTCTTCAAAAAAGGTGATAACACTTTATTGAAGAATTATAGACCTATCTCACTCCTGAGCCATGTATACAAGCTGTTTTCGAGAGTCATTACGAACCGTCTCGAACGCAGGTTTGATGACTTCCAGCCTCCCGAACAAGCCGGGTTCCGAAAAGGCTTTAGCACCGTAGACCACATACATACGCTCCGCCAGATTATACAGAAGACCGAGGAGTATAATCGGCCATTATGTCTAGCGTTTGTGGACTACGAGAAAGCCTTTGATTCAATCGAGACCTGGGCAGTATTGTAATCTCTCCAGCGGTGCCACATTGACTATAGGTACATCGAAGTGTTGAAGTGTTTGTACAGCAACGCCACCATGTCGATCCGACTACAGGACGAGAGCACGAAACCAATCCCATTGCAGCGTGGTGTGAGACAGGGAGACGTTATTTCTCCGAAACTGTTCACAAACGCATTGGAGGACGTTTTCAAGCTCTTGGACTGGAACGGATTCGGCATCAATATCAATGGCGAATACATCACTCACCTTCGTTTTGCCGATGATATAGTCATTATGGCAGAGTCGCTGGAGGACCTCAATACGATGCTCAGCGACCTCAGTAGCGTTTCCCAACAGGTGGGTCTTAAAATGAACATGGACAAAACGAAGATCATGTCTAATGTCCATGTTGCACCCGTACCGGTAATTGTTGGGAACGATACACTCGAAGTTGTTGACCACTATGTATACCTAGGACAAACTATCCAGGTAGGTCGGTCCAACTTCGACAAAGAGGTCGCCCGAAGAATCCAACTCGGATGGGCAGCGTTCGGGAAACTACGCGAAATCTTCTCGTCCAAAATACCGCAGTGCCTAAAGACGAAGGTTTTTAACCAGTGTGTGTTGCCAGTGATGACATATGGTACTGAGACGTGGTCCCTAACTGTTGGCCTTTTGGATAAGCTCAGAGTCACACAACGAGCTATGGAGAGAGCTATGCTCGGAGTTTCTTTGCGCGACAGAATCCGAACTGAGGAGATTCGCCGAAGAACCAAGGTCACCGACATAGCTCTTAAAATCTGCAAGTTGAAGTGGCAATGGGCAGGCCACATCGCTCGGCGAACCGATAACCGCTGGGGAAGAAAGGTTCTCGAGTGGCGACCACGAACCGGAAGACGCAGCGTAGGTAGGCCTCCCACTAGGTGGACAAACGACATTGTGCGCGTCGCAGGTAACCGGTGGATGCAAATAGCCAATTGTCGGTCATTGTGGCGTTCGAAGGGGGAGGCCTATGTTCAGCAGTGGACGTCTTCCGGCTGGTGATGATGATGATGATGATGAATAATAATTATAATAAGGAATATCTTGGGACAATCCACACACGGTCATCCGATCCCAAACTAGGCAGAGCCTGTACTATGGAAACCAGACAACTGATACTAATACTTATATACATTTTTTTTTGTAAATACATACTTACATAGATAAATAACACCCAGACACTTGGTGGGAAACGAACCCACGACCCATCGGTTAGCGGACAGGGTGTCTAACCACTAGACCAACGGGCCCGTCAATAATCCTGAAATCTTGTCAGATAAATCCAACTCAAGATTATTTTGCCCGTCGACTCGGGAACAATGTACCTTAGTATAGGTAATGACAAAATTTAAAAAGGCAACGACTAAGAACTAAACGGTAGTCACTCAGAGTCGATTTGTATGTTAGCGGTCTCAGTAGCGCTGTATAGCGCTGATTTTTTGTCCCCTACATATTAAAATTTGCGCACTGGCTAAAAAAATAGCCTATTTCTTCGATCCATACGAATGCATCTTTGTTCGCGATGAACTTGAATTAATAATTCCTTAACTGCACATGAGAGTATGTGTGCAGGACGGGTATAGGCACGAATACGCGATTCGCAATTTTTAGAAATACACACATCAAAAGTGTCTAGGGATCAAGCATTTTTAAGCGGATTTCTTGAGATTGAGATGTGGCTTTGTAATAAATTTATGATTTTATAAATTTATATGGATCCTTTTTGGTGCATTTCATAATTTGAATCAGGAACTGTGAATCAAATTCGAGTAAAAGATGAAAATCAGCTGTCAATATTTTCCCTATAAAAACATACAACGCATTGAAGACATTATTAGTGCTACTGTTTCCCTACTACTGATTAAAACCAACGTTATTATGGAGCGGCGACGTCATTTAAGCAGGGAAGAAATGCTCAGAGCCGTGGGAATGATAGAAGCTGGTTCCCGGCAACGTACTGTGGCTTTAGCTCTGAATACAAGTCAGAGTGTTATCAGTCGACTTTGGACACGTTACCGAAGCACTGGTACCGTGGCTGAGCGCCATGGAGGACGATATCGCTGCACCACACGGAGACAAGACCGATATATTCAAATCTTAACTCGAAGAGCTCCAACAATAACTGCCATGATGTTAGCCGTGAGGCTTCATCACTCTTCAGGGAACTTAATTAGCGACCAAACAGTCAGAAACCGCTTGCATGAAGTGAACCTTCATTCCCGAAGACCGCTACGGGTACCACCTATAGCAATGCACAATCGTAGGATTCGATATCAATGGGCTCTTGAACACAGAAATTGGGCAGAAGAACAATGGCGTTTCGTGTGCTTTTCTGATGAGTCTCGTTTTGGTATGAGACCGGATACAAGACGTCTACGACACTGGAGAACCCCTGGACGCCAACAGCGATTAAAATCCTGCCAGGAAGTCCATCCTTATAGTGGTGGAACCATCATGGTATGGGCGGGTATTTGGATCGGCGGAAGAACTGAGTTGATTTGGATCAGAGGCAACCTCAACGCTCAAATTTATGCTGAGACGATTGTATCAGACGTCATCGTTCCTCTACAAGTGCAAATCGGTCCCTTATTTCAGTTAATGCATGATAATGCACGACCGCACACCGCAAGAGTTGTAAGACAGACTCTCGCCGCAGCTAACATCAATGTCCTGCCCTGGCCTGCTCAGTCGCCAGACTTGAACCCGATTGAGCATGCATGGGATATGCTACAGAGAAGAGCTCTGCCGAATATGGAGGGTATCCAGTCGCAAGAAGACCTTTTTTTGTTGTTGCAACGAACATGGGCGGCCATTCCACAGCGTGATTTGGATGAACTCATTTTGAGTATGCCAAACCGATGTTCTTGTGTTGTTAGTGTTCGCGGTAGAAACACGGATTATTAATTGTTTAAGTTACCCAATAAAATTTTAAAGAAAACTGTTATTTCAGTCTTTTTTTCGAACTTTTGTGTTAGTGGTTCAAATGTCAAAAATCCCTTTATTAGGAAAATGGCAAATTTCTTTATTAATGCAAAGGTGACTTGGTTTATCGTTACTGTGACAAACGAAAACACTTTATTTGATGAATCCTTAAAGAAAATTTTAATTAATATCAATCAGGAGAAAAGTTATTGCAAAAATATATGTTGATCCCTAGACACTTTTGATGTGTGTAATTAAATCCGAGTTCAAACAAAATGATCTAAAAATTAATAAATAGCTAACTAAAATGTAAGAAGTTTTTTTTAATAAATTATTTATTTAACACGTTTTAGTGAAATACATCATTATTAAAACTCTCATAATGCTTACAAAACGATCACGCAACTCGAACATCTAAGCTAGAGTAAGTTACCAGAAACGTAAATACCATATTATCTTCTAAACTACTGAACCGATTTCGATTAAACTTTTAATCTTACCTCTTTTACTATTTTTTTTAACTCTGATAAAAAAGGACGTTGTAACACCATAACTTAATAATATAATATTGTTACGTGCGGGTGGGTATTAAAATGCCGATTAACGTAAAAGAAGATTTTATTCCACGTACACAGAGTAAAGTGCAAAGTAGTCCGAGTCACACAGTAATTACGGTTATTTGATCCCAAATTAGGCAAAGCATGTACTGTAGAAACCAAACCACTGATATAATAGTTGGTACATAAGTATAATATACGTTTTTTTGTAAATGCACACTTAAATAAATAATAGAGCCTATACTATAGAAATCAGACAACTGACACTAATATAAGCATACTTTTTAGTGTTGTTTTTTTAACACCTAGAAACTTGGTGATAGGTAAGCTCTTCTTTAAGTGTTAATAATCTAAACTATTACAAATAGAATTACCGGAATCGGGTTTGTAGTTTCTGAGAAAAACGTGGACAAACCTATGTTTAGAAGTATGCATGTATGTATGTATATAGGTGTATTACGCATATTTTAATAGTAGGTATACATACACGTGACGCAGGACCAGTTTTTAACATGTTCAAAAAAGATGTTGTAAGATCATTACTTCGCTCTAAGGGTTATTTGTATCCACCGTAACTGGTTGAGAATCTCCAGAAATAACAAAACAAGAAAATGCTGTAGAACGGTGTTTTAATCAATTGTTTCGAGTGAACTTCTAGATGGCGTTGCTAACGAAATCGGTCACGGTATGGTTGTTGAAATCAAAGTTCTTTTAAAGAATTTTGTCTTAATTATGATCGATAACATGACTATTATATGAATATAATTATAATTTTTGAAGGCGTACGTACATGATCACAAATATCAGTGATTAAACGTACGCTGGAGTTGATAGATGAAACTTGCTAAAATCGCTAAATTTAAAACCAGGGTTTCCAGTTCCAAGTGTGATATGAGTCACTTAAATAAAATACCAGGGTCAAAAACTAGGGTTCAACAAATACTTGAAAGTATTTTTCGTACGCACGGGCTAAGTACAAATAAGTAAATAGGTACGTCCGCAGTATGTCATAATGGGGAACTTGCACAATTTTTGTTTTTAAGTGTATAATAAAGATTTTAGACTCACTTAGAGATACCTACAAAAACGTTAAAATATGCCATGCCAAAAAAGGTATAAGAGTTAATTAATTGGGAAACTTTTTTTTAATCAAATGGTCCTAAGTTCGATTCCAGAGTCAGACAAAGTGGTCTCGATCGGATTTTCCTGACAGGATTTATCCAAAATGACAGTGCTAAATATAAATATGAAAACGCCTCTATAATTATAGAGTTCAATGAATTAAAGTTTACGACAATTTCCGATACTCGAGTCAATATTAGGGTTAGTCTTGAAACAAATATCAAATACCAAACTAAAAGAGATGTTCCAAAATGTATGGAGCCTGGGCTAGGTATTTGTACAACTCTAAAATAGGAAAACACACATACAGCAGTTTTTAACTATCCATTTGCTTTAATTTGGCTTTATTTGCTTGTAAAACTTAAAAAAAATACTTAAAATTGCAACACATAAAAAAACTGGCATGGCGGAAAAATGTCAATGTGTCATTTTATTATCAATGGCGTTAAAAGTATTTTTATTACAGTACTCTTTGTATTTTTGTTTCTGTTTTCTCATACACCATTTTAATAAATAAAATATCAATGATAATTAATTCACTACACACAATATACGCATACAACCAACTGTGACAAGTCTGACAGTAGCAGTAGCTATTGGCTGGCTGACAGTTTAATTCAGAATCAAGCAATCTTAGTACGCCATGTTGAATATAGATATAAAATAAATGATAATTATAATTAAAATTACATCAATAATAGTAATTTAAACGAAATATTTATATTTTCCCGAATTCTATGGATGTTTCTCGATTTTTTGAGGTGGTGTATATAGACCTATAGCCCATTTTGCAACTACTCCTTTCCATACAAATTTAATTTAGTCTAATTGTAACCTAACTTAATTTTCTCTAATATTTCAAAGCGAATTGATTGATTGATGATTATTTAATGTTCAAGAAATATGAACGGACCTGTAGCCAAGTTGTCCTTCTACAATACGGCACGCTAGATAATAGAAAACAAATGTATGGAAATGACATATCTCTTCACGTGACTTAGCAAAGTACTGATATGTACATATCATCATCAGCCGGAAGACGTCCAATGCTGAACAAAGACCTCCCCCTTAGACCGCCACAATGAACGACAGTTAGCCATTTCCACCGGTTGCCTGCGACTCGAACAATGTTGTCGGTCCACCTAGTGGGAGGCCTGCCTACGCTGCGTCTTCCGGTTCGTGATCGCCACTCAAGAACCTTTCTTCCCCATCAATTAACGGTTCTTTAAACGATGTGGCCTGCATTGCCACTTCAACTTGTAGTTTCTAAGAGCTATCTCGGTGACCTTGATTCTTCGGCGAATCTCCTCTGGTACTGTTATGTTATGTTACATTAATCAAAACCCACCTCTGTACTAACTAAACTTTAGTATCCAAGTGTCCAATAAACTCTAGCGTACAATTACTGATATTTGTGATCATGTATGTTTTAAGAGTTTTACGACACAGCATGCCTCGTCAGCATGTACCTAGGCCGTGGGACATTTACTGTGCATCAGACACCGAGCTCATGACGCCACGGATTGATGGGTACGGTGTGGTACGGTGTGGTACGGTGTGGTACTCGGACTGACCGGGACTGAGCGGGACTGAGCGGAACTGAGCGGGACTGAGTGGGACTGAGCGGGACTGATTGGGACTGAGCGGGACTGACCGGAACTGACGGAACAGACCGGGACTGACTCGGATTCAGTCAGCCCGAGTCAGTCAGTCAGTCCGAGTCAATAAAGTGAAACTTCAGCGACTTACGTTCAGCGCCCCTGGGGAGGGGGAATAGAATGAGACAAAGCTAGAATGAAGTTTCACTTCTTCCGCGCGGAGGGACTCCACGCACGCACATTATTTTTTTGTTTATTGTGACAAGCAACAGAAAAATGATTGTGTTTGTTACAGTTTTACATTTGATACCTTTGGCAGGACAATGGAAGCGTTGTATATTCAGGTAACGGCTACAAAGTCTTTAAGCTTGACTTTGACTGCTGGACTTGATGCTTTGGAGTTGGATGTGTGTTTACAACCTCGACGTTTGTTGCTAGTCTGCTGACTCTATTTTTATGTTGGTGTATGTGGTCTCGTGGTTGGAATTTCTTGAATGAATATGTCCGATGAATGAAGACTCCTCTTAGGCGTTTGCTTGTGTTTGTTGTCTGATCTTTTTGATATTTGTTTGACAAATTCCACAGTATCTTCTTGTGTTTCTGGTTTCTGAGGAAGTATTTAATTAAATATATCATCATCATCATCAGCCGGAAGACGTCCACTGCTGAACAAAGGCCTTCCCCTTAGAACGCCACAATGAACGACAAGTATAATTACGACGATTAAATATATATCTACTGATAATTCAAGTTGAGATTATAACTAAAAAAATATTGAAATGAAACTACTTTTACGGATTTTATCGCGGTTTAACCTCCTTTGGTTTTGGTTTGGTCCTCCCGTGACCATGGGTGCTGCAAAGCATTCGAAACGTCGGGATAGTAAAATCTAAAATAAACCGCGATAAAATCCGTAAAAGTAGTTTGGTTTCAATGTGTAATACTCGCGTAAATAAAAGACAACATTATATATATTTTCAAGATGTCATCTTCCATATAGTTTACAACATATGTGTTTTTATGTGTCTTTATGTGTTTGTGTTACATAGGCATATCTAGTGCGCGCACCCTCTGCTATTTGTAACTTCTATACTTTCCTCTCCATCCAATGGTTGCATGGAAGAGATCGCTTTTAGGGATAAGGCCGCCCATTGTTGCATGTCTTATTAATTTGTATCTTATTTTTCTAGTATCTGTTTGTTTGTGCGCAATAAAGAATTGTCTATATATCTATCTATCTTTCATTTTACCAGACTGGCATTGCCTGCAGATATTTTTAGGTATGTGACGTATTCGTCTGTTGTTTCTCTTCTGTTGAACAATTTATGTTGTTACATGGTAGTAGATATTTATTTGTACTGTGAAGTATTTTTTTAATATTTTATGTAATTTTAGTCCATTTTTTTGTCTCTTTGCAGTCGTGTTTTTTTTTGTTGGTTGTTTATAAATTCATGCGTGCTTTTAAATTGGAGAAAATTTCACTCATAATCAACGATGTCAATGCACAAAATAATTTGCAAAATTGTTTCATTATATCTACTTTCAAATATGAAATTCTATAATCGATATTGCACGTTTGTTCACGAGTTCATCTGAAAACCCGCCATGGCATTAGTTCACGTTAGTTATTTTATTGCCATTGTAGTTCCGTGTTAACTTCTAGATGGCGCTACCAACGAAATAGATCACGATATAGGTTCGAATCAAATAGCTATCAAGTCACATTTAGTCTGATATTTCGTTCCATGTCGCCATGTGACATCGCAATAATGTTATTATCAAAATTTTTATAGACGTACATGACCACAAATATCAGTGACTGTACGTTGGAGTTTACTGAATAATTTAGTTATATATAACAGTTAAGTGGTTATTTTTATTATTTTTTCTATAAATTATAATAGGTGTTTCAATCTCGGTGGTTAGGATTATTTTTTTGTTTCTTTTTTATAAATTATTTACTATTAATGTGACCGTGGTTACGTCACATCCATGACACTACTTCTTGAACATAATGATCAACAGCATATGCGGTTTTTTTTTGTTTTCAAATTCGGGCAGCGTTCGTGGTCCCTAATTGCTGGCCTTAGTAGCTTAGAGTCACACCGTTGTGTGACTCTAAGCAAGTATAGCTCTCTCCATAGCCCGTTGGCTATGGAGAGAGCTATGCTCGGAGTTTCTTTGCGCGACAGAATCCGCAATGAGGAGATTCGCCGAAGAACCAAGGTTACCGACATGGCTATTAAAATCTGCAAGTTGAGGTAGCAATGGGCAGGCCACAGTCTCGAGTGGCGACCACGAACCGGAAGATGCAGCGTAGGTAGGCCTCCCACTAGATGGACAGACGACATTGTGCGCGTCGCAACTGGTAGATGCAAATAGCCAATTGTCATTCATATGGCGGTCGAAGGGGGAGGCCTATGTTCAGCAGCGGACGTCTTCCCGGTCTCTGGTGATGATGATGAAAATTGAATTGACATTGGTGTTTGGTATTCGTTTAACCCGTAAGAGTAACCTTAATATTGATTCAAGTATCAAATTTGTATTAAACCCATACATGGGACTCTTTGCTTTTATTACCTTCACCTGTTTGTATATTTAAGCATTATATTTAAGTGCAAAAGCGTGAGGCGCCTTTTCTGAATAACAGTTTAACATTTGTTTTAAATTTCAAGAAGACAATTTTTATTTACATGACAATAATTTGTAATCATTTAAAGAAAAGAAAGCACCACACGCCTTTTCACTTAAATACTAATTAGTATCCCGTGTTTGTAATTACAAACACGGGATAGAAAGAACAGTTGTGATAATTTATTTATTTCGTTTTAGTAGAGTATACCCTAAAAAAGCGTGTGTTTTTAACAACTTTTTATTTTATTTATAGAGGACTTTAAGTAGTATCTATGTACCGGACAATATCCTGCCATCCTCCTCCTTAAGCGCTAGCAACCCTAGACATCACTTGCTAGGCAATCGTGTAGTGACAATGTGGAACAGTTTGCCCGAGACAGTAATAAAGGGGCCCTCAGTTAATGCATTAGAAAACAGACTGGATAAACACTAAACAAATTGAACACAAATGAACAACACATCAGCTTTAAGCTGCTTGTGCATTACCTATAAAATAATAATAATTATAATAATATCTTGGGACAATCCACACACGGTCATCCGATCCCAAACTAGGCAGAGCCTGTACTATGGAAACCAGACAACTGATACTAATACTTATATACATTTTTATTGTAAATACATACTTACATAGATAAATAACACCCAGACACTTGGTGGGAAACGAACCCACGACCCATCGGTTAGCGGACAGGGTGTCTAACCACTAGACCAACGGGCCCGTCAATAATCCTGAAATCTTGTCAGATAAATCCTACTCAAGATTATTTTGCCCGTCGACTCGGGAACAATGTACCTTAGTATAGGTAATGACAAAATTTAAAAAGGCAACGACTAAGAACTAAACGGTAGTCACTCAGAGTCGATTTGTATGTTAGTGGTCTCAGTAGCGCTGTATAGCGCTGATTTTTTGTCCCCTACATATTAAAATTTGCGCACTGGCTAAAAAAATAGCCCATTTCTTCGATCCATACGAATGCATCTTTGTTCGCGATGAACTTGAATTAATAATTCCTTAACTGCACATGAGAGTATGTGTGCAGGACGGGTATAGGCACGAATACGCGATTCGCAATTTTTAGAAATAATTAAATCCGAGTTCAAACAAAATGATCTAAAAATTAATAAATAGCTAACTAAAATGTAAGAAGTTTTTTTTAATAAATTATTTATTTAACACGTTTTAGTGAATTACATCATCATTATAACTCTCCTAATGCTTACGAAACGATCACGCAACTCGAACATCTAAGCTAGAGTAAGTTACCAGAAACGTAAATACCATATTATCTTCTAAACTACTGAACCGATTTCGATTAAACTTTTAATCTTACCTCTTTTACTATTTTTTTTAACTCTGATAAAAAAGGACGTTGTAACACCATAACTTAATAATATAATATTGTTACGTGCGGGTGGGTATTAAAATGCCGATTAACGTAAAAGAAGATTTTATTCCACGTACACAGAGTAAAGTGCAAAGTAGTCCGAGTCACACAGTAATTACGGTTATTTGATCCCAAATTAGGCAAAGCATGTACTGTAGAAACCAGACCACTGATATAATAGTTGGTACATAAGTATAATATACGTTTTTTTGTAAATGCACACTTAAATAAATAATAGAGCCTATACTATAGAAATCAGACAACTGACACTAATATAAGCATACTTTTTAGTGTTGTTTTTTTAACACCTAGAAACTTGGTGATAGGTAAGCTCTTCTTTAAGTGTTAATAATCTAAACTATTACAAATAGAATTACCGGAATCGGGTTTGTAGTTTCTGAGAAAAACGTGGACAAACCTATGTTTAGACGTATGCATGTATGTATGTACATAGGTGTATTACGCATATTTTAATAGTAGGTATACATACACGTGACGCAGGACCCGTTTTTAACATGTTCAAAAAGAGATGTTGTAAGATCATTACTTCGCTCTAAGGGTTATTTGTATCCACCGTAACTGGTTGAGAATCTCCAGAAATAACAAAACAAGAAAATGCTGTAGAACGGTGTATTAATCAATTGTTCCGAGTGAACTTCTAGATGGCGTTGCTAACGAAATCGGTCACGGTATGGTTGTTGAAATCAAAATTCTTTTAAAGAATTTTGTCTTAATTATGATCGATAACATGACTATTATATGAATATAATTATAATTTTTGAAGGCGTACGTACATGATCACAAATATCAGTGATTAAACGTACGCTGGAGTTGATAGATGAAACTTGCTAAAATCGCTAAATGTAAAACCAGGGTTTCCAGTTCCAAGTGTGATATGAGTCACTTAAATAAAATACCAGGGTCAAAAACTAGGGTTCAACAAATACTTGCAAGTATTTTTCGTACGCACGGGCTAAGTACATATAAGTAAATAGATACGTCCACAGTATGTCATAATGGGGAACTTGCACAATTTTTGTTTTTAAGTGTATAATAAAGATTTTAGACTCACTTAGAGATACCTACAAAAACGTTAAAATATGCCATAAAAAAGGTATAAGAGTTAATTAATTGGGAAACTTTTTTTTAATCAAATGGTCCTAAGTTCGATTCCAGAGTCAGACAAAGTGGTCTCGATCGGATTTTCCTGACAGGATTTATCCAAAATGGCAGTGCTAAATATAAATATGTAAACGCCTCTATAATTATAGAGTTCAATGAATTAAAGTTTACGACAATTTCCGATACTCGAGTCAATATTAGGGTTAGTCTTGAAACAAATATCAAACTAAAAGAGATGTTCCAAAATGTATGGAGCCTGGGCTAGGTATTTGTACAATTCTAAAATAGGAAAACACACATACAGCAGTTTTTAACTATCCATTTACTTTAATTTGGCTTTATTTGCTTGTAAAACTTATTTTTTTTTACTAAGAATTGCAACACTAACAAAAAATGACATGGCGGAAAAGTGTCAATGTGTCATTTTATTATCAATGGCGTTAAAAGTATTTTTATTACAGTACTCTTTGTATTTTTGTTTCTGTTTTCTCATACACCATTTTAATAATTAAAATATTAATGATAATCAATTCAATACATACAATATACGCACACAACCAACTGTGACAAGTCTGACAGTAGCAGTAACGTAGACTTCTCTAAGAGCAGTAACTATTGGCTATATTTTAAATGTATGGAAATGACATATCTCTTCACGTGACTTAGCAAAGTACTGATATGTACATATCATCATCAGCCGGAAGACGTCCAATGCTGAGCAAAGACGTCCCCTTTAGACCGCCACAATGAACGACAGTTAGCCATTTCCACCGGTTGCCTGCGACTCGAACAATGTTGTCGGCCCACCTAGTGGGAGGCCTGCCTACGCTACGTCTTCCGGTTCGTGGTCGCCACTCGAGAACCTTTCTTCCCCATCAATTAACGGTTCTTTAAACGATGTGGCCTGCATTGCCACTTCAACTTGTAGTTTCTAAGAGCTATGTCGGTGACCTTGATTCTTCGGCGAATCTCCTCTGGCACTGTTATGTTATGTTACATTAATCAAAACCCACCTCTGTACTAACTAAACTTTAGTGTCCAAGTGTCCAATAAACTCTAGCATACAATTACTGATATTTGTGATCATGTATGTTTTAAGACACAGCATGCCTCGTCAGCATGTACCGAGGCCGTGGGACATTTACTGTGCATCGGACACCGAGCTCATGACGCCACGGATTGATGGAAACGGTGTGTTCCGCGTGGAGGGACTCCACGCACGCACTTTTTTTTTTGTATATTGTGACAAGCAACAGAAAAATGATTGTGTTTGTTACCTTTGATGCCTTTGGCAGGACAATGGAAGCGTTGTATTTTCAGGTAACGGCTACAAAGTCTTTAAGCTTGACTTTGACTGCTGGACTTGATGCTTTGGAGTTGGAATGTGTGTTTACAACCTTGACGTTTGTTGCTAGTCTGCTGACTCTATTTTTGTGTTGGTGTATGTGGTCTTCCTTTGGAATTTCTTGAATGAATATGTCCGATAAATGAAGACTCCTCTTAGGCGTTTGCTTGTGTTTGTTGTCTGATCTTTTTGATATTTGTTTGACAAATTCCACAGTATCTTCTTGTGTTTCTGGTTTCTGAGTAAGTATTTAATTAAATATATCATCATCATCATCAGCCGGAAGACGTCCACTGCTGAACAAAGGCCTTCCCCTTAGAACGCCACAATGAACGACAAATATAATTACTACGATTAAATATATATCTACTGATAATTCAAGTTGAGATTCTAACTAAAAAAATATTGAAATGAAACTACTTTTACGGATTTTATCGCGGTTTATCCTCCTTTGGTTTTGGTTTGGTCCTCCCGTGACCATGGGTGCTGCAAAGCGTTCGAAACGTCGGGATAGTAAAATCTAAAATAAACCGCGATATAATCCGTAAAAGTAGTTTGATTTCAATGTGTAATACTCGCGTAAATAAAAGACAACATTATATACATTATATATATTTTCAAGATGTCATCTTCCATATAGTTTACAACATATGTGTTTTTATGTGTTTGTGTTACATAGGCATATCTAGTGCGTGCACCCTCTGCTATTTGTAACTTCTATACTTTCTTCTCCATCCAATGGTTGCATGGAAGAGATCGCTTTTAGCGATAAGACCGCCCATTGTTACATGTCTTATCAATTTGTATCTTATTTTTCTAGTATCTGTTTGTTTGTGCGCAATAAAGAATTGTCTATATATCTATCTATCTTTCATTTTACCAGACTGGCATTGCCTGCAGATATTTTTAGGTATGTGACGTATTCGTCTGTTGTTTCTCTTCTGTTGAACAATTTATGTTGTTACATGGTAGTATTTATTTGTACTGTGAAGTATTTATTTTATATTTAATGTAATTATAGTCCATTTTTTGTCTCTTTGCAGTCGTGTTTTTTTTGTTGGTAGGTATTTATAAATTCATGCGTGCTTTTAAATTGGAGAAAATTTCACTCATCAACGATGTCAATGCACAAAATTATTTGCCAAATTGTTTCATTATATTTACTTTAAAATATGAAATTCTATAATCGATCTTTATGTAGTATGTTTGTTCACGAGTTCATCTGAAAACCCGCCATGCCATTAGTTCACGTTAGTTATTTTATTGTCATTGTAGTTCAGTGTTAACTTCTAGATGGCGCTACCAACGAAATAGATCACGATATAGGTTCGAATCAAATAGCTATCAAGTCACATTTAGTCTGATATGATTTTTTCCTAGTCGCCATGTAATGTGTCTTGATAATGATATTATCAAAATTTTTATAAACGTTCATGACCACAACACAAATATCAGTGACTGTACGTTGGAGTTTACTGAATAATTTAGTTAGTTTTAACAGGTAAGTGGTTATTTAGTTAGGATTAATTTTTTGTTTCTTTTCTATAAATTATAATAGGTGTTTCAATCTTGGTGGTTAGGATTATTTTTTTATTTCTTTTTTATAAATTATTTACTATTAATGTGACTGTGGTTACGTCACGCACGTCCATGACACTACTTCTTGAACATAATCATCGACAGCATATGCGGTATTTTTCTTTTGTTTTCAAATTCGGGCAGCGGTCGTGGTCCCTAATTGCTGGCCTTAGTAGCTTAGAGTCACACCGTTGTGTGACTCTAAGCAAGTATAGCTCTCTCCATAGCCCGTTGGCTATGGAGAGAGCTATGCTCGGAGTTTCTTTGCGCGACAGAATCCGCAATGAGGAGATTCGCCGAAGAACCAAGGTTACCGACATGGCTATTAAAATCTGCAAGTTGAGGTAGCAATGGGCAGGCCACAGTCTCGAGTGGCGACCACGAACCGGAAGATGCAGCGTAGGTAGGCCTCCCACTAGATGTTCCAAAATTGTTCCGTGAATGTGAAAAACGTTTGCCAATTTATTGGACGACGTCCAGCTTTGGATTTCCGAACGGATTGAAATCCATGCGTCCAATCCAAATGGACGTCGTCCGCGGCCGACTGTCAATGCGAAAAACGTGCGCCACGCCATTTGCAAGACGTCCGAATTTTACGTGAATGGGCAAAACCGCGTCCATTTTTTTGAAATTTTCTTCTCAGTTTATGCTTTGGCGTTGACGGTGGCACATGTGCTAGATAATAAGAGCTCTGTGGCTGAGTCTATGAAACGTATAAATAAAATCCCCGGATTGCATTAATGTTATCGCAGGCTTTCTGGAATATGTCTTTACAAATAAACAGAGCCTCTGTACTATTATTTCCTATAATGGCGTTCGAAGGGGGAGGCCTATGTTCAGCAGTGGACGTCTTCCAGGTCTCTGGTAATGATGATGAAAATTGAATTTAAGGGGTCGTCCATTATTCACGTGAGACTCGGTAGGGGGGGGGGGGGGGTTCCAAAAAAATCACGACATATCACCAGGAGGGGGAGGGGTATAATGAGACATCACGTGTATTTATTTTTCACAGACTTTTCGTTGAATGCACGATTTCTAAACCAAACACCGGCACGTGGCCTTGACTCACCGTTGTCGGCAACGACTTCCCCTTCAACATTTAATCAGTTCTTCTTCTTTAAGTGCCTCTCCATTACTGAAGGTTGGCGGTTAGATTCCGAAACTTCACTTTATCCATGGCTAGTCTGAATAGGTGTTCTACAGACTTGACTCCGGTCCATTCTCTGATGTTACGTAGCCAGGACATCTTTTGTCTTCCAACTTTTCTTTTCCCTGCTATTTTCCCCATCATAATGGTCTGTAGCAGGTTATATTTGTTATGCCCGAGGATGTGACCCAAGTACGCTACTTTACGCTGCTTGATTATGCGAACCAGTTCCACTTTTTTGGACATTCGGCAGAGCACTTTGACATTTGTTACCTTTTGTGTCCAACTAATACGAAGCATGCGACGATACGTCCACATTTCGAAAGCTTCGATCTTTCGTCTGAGATCTTCTTTTAGCGTCCACGCCTCACATCCGTAAAGTACAACTGGCCAAACATAGCATTGTAAAAGCCGGGTTCGGAGTGTTATTGACAACTGTCGAGAGCACAACACTTTTTTCATGGTTATGAATGACGTTCGAGCAATCTCTATACGTGTGCGGATCTCCGTATCGCTCTTAAATGTATCTGTCAACCACGAACCTAGATATTTGTACTTGCTGACCCTCTCTAAGATGTTACATCCTACTTTAATTGCAGCATAGGATTTTGGCTGATTCTCTACTACCATGTACTTAGTCTTGTCTTGTCTTAGTCTTAATCAGTTACCTGTACTTAAAGATAATATTCCGAAAATTTCAATATAGTTTGTACAAAAAAAAATACACGTGATTTTGGTTAGGGGCTAGTTTAAAACCTCACCACATATCACCAGGAAGGGGGGAGGGGTTAAAAAGTAGCTAAAAACATCACGTAATTAATGGTCGACCCCTAACCCGTAAGAGTAACCCTAATATTGATTCAAGTATGTATCAAAAATTGTCTTAAACTCATACATGGGACTCTTTGCTTTTATTATCTTCACCTGTTTGTATATTTAAGCATTATATTTAAGTGCAAAAGCGTGAGGCGCCTTTTCTGAATAACAGTTTAACATTTGTTTTAAATTTCAAGAAGACAATTTTTATTTACATGACAATAATTTGTAACCATTTACAGAAAAGAAAGCACCCTACACCTTTTCACTTAAATACTAATTACAAACACGGTACCTATAGAAATAAAGAACAGGTTTGATAATTTATTTATTTCGTTTTAGTACAGTATACCCTAAAAAAGCGTGTGTTTTTAGTTTTTTTTAACATGTTTTTATTTTATCTATAGAGGACTTTAGGTAGTACCTATGTACCGGACAATATCCTGCCATCCTCCTCCTTAAGCTGCTCCTTAAGCGCTAGCAACCCTAGACACCACTTCCTAGACAATCCAGTGTATTATTATTATACTTTATTGGGTACACTTAAAAACAGAAAACAGTACAAAAACACTTAATAAAAGACAAAGGTATCACAAAGGGCGGGCGAGCTTAACTCAAAAACGTGAGTTCTCTTCCAGCAAACCCGGGCATAGAGACAGAATGTTATCAGGTAAAACCAAGTGTACCTACAGATGTAAGTTAAGTTACATTAAAATAAACATATATATAGACAAATAAATAACACACTTAGGTATATCAATACATATATACACGTTAAAACATAAACTAATATATTATGATATCAAATATACATAATAAATACAAAAATATATATAATGATAGATAAATAATATATATTTTATAATAATACATACATACATTTGATTTTATTATGTAAATCACATTGAAAGGAAATATTCTTTTGTTCTATTTTTAAAAATGGGCAGAGAAGGGCTTTTACGTATAGAAAGCCCTTCGGCCGTTTAGGAAACCAGAGTTTGGAAACCAGTTTCCTAAAAGGCTTTTTTTATACCTGTACGTAACTGGTTTCCTATAAGTATTTTTTTATACCTCTACGTAACTGGTTTCCTATAAGTCTTTTTTTACACTTCTACGTAACTAGTTTCCGTAAAGGTTTATAATTCATGTCACTGAATAACTATTCTGGTACAGTAGCCAATTTACTAGAAATTTTGATTAAGGAGACTAAAGTTGCTAATATTTTTTTAAAAACCTTGAAAAAAAAGTAAATGCTACCAAGAAATAGATACTGGAATTACTAATGCAATAAAAGATTTGAAAAATGGACTGATAGATAAAGATTTGAAACTGTGGGGCACTGTATTGAAATTATTTCACCATACGCATTTTTATTTTAATTACTAAACTAAGAAAGTTGTTTTCATTTCATCTTAAGACAAGTTGTTATGTTTTAAGTTATTGAATTGTGTGAACAAGCACTGAGCTTATAACTATCAATGTTTGTATTGTTAACAATATAAATATATTTTTCTTCATTATTATAGCGGTAACAGCTCAGTGGGCGAGCGATTGCCTTGAAAGCTCGACTCGAACCTCTGATTTAATTAAAGAATCATGGTGCGAATCGTCTTTGTGCGATTGTTACTAGCTTTGGGTGAAGTAAAACATCGTGAGGAAACCTGCATGTCTGAGAAAGCCTAACTACCTCTCGAATGACGTGTGAAGTCCGCCAACCCGCACTTGGCTAGCGTGGTGGCCTTAGCTCCCTCATCTTGAGGGGTGGCCCGTGCCCAACACGTGGGACATAGACAAGGGCTGGTATTAATATTATGTTATAAATGTTATTATTAAATTCAAATATCTGAAATAAATCACACATAAATGTACAAATACGGATTTACAAAAACCATTAATTAAATACAATACCAATAAAGATTTATCCCGAAATCCGGTTATTAGTTTCGTAGGTGGCTCAAACAATAATAGCATAGTACTCTTAGGAAACCAGTTACGTAGAGGTATAAAAGAATACTTATAGGAAACCAGTTACGTTGAGGTATAAAAAAAACCTGGGGGAATAGGACTAGAAATTAACAGATTATACATATACCTACCACCAATAATGATCGCTTGTGATTTCTTTGGGTTAACAACTAAACCAAAGGTTTTCGCCCAATCGCTAATGTTCTTAAGATCACTATTGATGGCATTTATCCCCCTACATCCTCAACTTTAAAATGACGGTACAACTGCAAGTCGTCTGCATAGATATGGAAGTTGGAAGATATTACGGTCGTGACAGTGTTAATAAAAACAGAAAACAGAAGAGGAGAGCGCACGCCACCTTGCGGGACACCCGCAGTAAGGTCACACCAGCCAGAAGTAGCCTCACCAGCGCGAACAGACTGCGACCGTCCCCGAAGATACGAATCAAACCATGTAATAACAGAGGAAGTGACGTTGAGTGATGATAGGATTTTTAAAAGGATATCAAAGTCGAGAGAATTAAATGCACTGCTAAAATCCAAAAGAACGAGAATTGTTAGAAGTTTGTTCTCCATGGCCAGCCGAATATCATCAGTAATTTTCACTAATGCAGTAACAGTACTGTGCCCAGGACGAAAACCAGACTGAAGTGGGCTTAGCAGGCCATTACAAGAAAGAAAGGAAGACAGCTGTTTATGAACAATGCTTTCAAGGACTTTTGAAAGGATGGGAAGTATGGAAATAGGTCTGAACTCAGAAAAGGTTGAAGGGTTAGAAGTTTTAGGAAGTGGTATGACATGAGCTTTTTTCCAGGCAGAAGGAAAGGAGCTAGTAGCAAGAGAGTTATTAATTATATGAGAGATTACAGGTACTAGCTCATCCAGAATGAGGAGAATCATCTGCCGATGCAGACCGTCATCATCAACAGCTTTAGTGGAAATGGAAAGGAGGTTTTTTTAACGTCCTCCTCTGAAACCATGACGAAAGAAAAAGATTCACAAGTAGGTAGAGGAATAGTGGAAATAAGATTAAGAGTTGTCTTAATTTCCTCATCCAGAGAAATTATAGGTTTAGTGAAATGTGCATTAAGAATATTGAGATCACCATTAGGCACAGTTGTAGACTTACCAATACCGAGTGAATTTAGAAATTGCCAAACTTGTGCGGTAGTAAAGTTTTGTAATGAATCATTAATCTGGCGTCTTTTGGCACCTCTACACATCCGACTGCAGCGATTACGTAATTTTTTATACAGATCTAAATTATCGGCGTTAGGATGTTTTTTGTATTTACGCCTTGCTTTGTCTCTTTTCCTCATTAGCGACTTGATGTGCTCATTTAACCAAGGCGCAGGAAGATGTTTTACCCTGACTTTCTTAATTGGGGCATGTCTGTTGTACAACTCCAACATCAGTCTGTTAAAAGCTTCAACTTTGGTATCCACATTAGCCTCACAGAAAACAGGAGACCAATCAATTCTATTCACATCCTCTCTTAAACGTCCCAAAGAAATATTTTAAAACTACGAAGAATGAGAAGTTTACATTTACGTCAAGGAGGGCGAACTTTATACGAAAGAAAAAGAAGGTCATGGTAAGAAAAAGAAGCAGGAAGCTGACGAAATGTTGCAACATTGTCCAATTTAGAAACCAGGATCAAATCTAAGAGTGAAGGAGTACTATGGGGAGCATGGTGAGTAGCATTAAGTGGAAGTATTGTAGCATAGCAAAAACAATGTGTTTTTCACTGTATTATAATAAATAATTACGAAAAACAGACTTATTAAGAATATAGCTCCTATTTCATTTTAATAAAACAAAGGTACAAGACATTGTGCTCAGATAATTATGTTAGGCGCTTAGTTTAGTAGTTGCTATATATATTTTAGATTCGCTGAAATTGGTTAGATATTTTATATAACATAGTAGCTTATGGTTGATGGAAGCTGCAGCAAGCTTCTCTGCTATTCTTTTCACCAAAAGAATAAAACTTGCATAGGGTTCTTTGTTCTTTTACAATTTTCACATGGGAAGGTATTTAGTTATAAAGGGGCGTGGTATAGCCGCTCGCTTGTGCCATTATTTCTTTTGATACCTGCAAATAAAATAGTGTCTCAACGCGAGACAAAGGAAATCGAGTTGATAGGCGTAATGTGGGCGGAGTCTTCTAGACCTTTCCATCCCTTCTTTTGAAACTCGATATTTTTAATGCAGCGCATAGGTCAAACACATATCAAAGAGTCTTTGCCTGGAACACACGCTCCACAGTTGAGTTGGAATCGTGAAGAATAGTTATTCCTTAAAAGTTCTTTTTATCAGAATCTGTATTTTAAATATTTTAAAGCTATCATAGTATCATTAAAATTAGAATCAGTGACCCAGTATTAACTGGTAAGTTGTACTTAGTTGTAAGAATGCAGGTTAATAACTGTGTATATTCTTTCTTGTTTTAAATAGGCATCTCCTACCTGTTAGGTTTTAGTCTTTTTATACCAGGAGAAACTATATTCTCCTGGCCTTTTATGTATGTGTTACTTTCTTGTAATCGTCGCTCTTTTGCGCCAACTTCCACCAACTGAGGTTGGTCGGGAGAGGGTCGCAGTAAGGGAGCGGCGACTACAGGGACGCATATCTGGCGTTCCAGGGTTTCCTGCTACGGCAAGAATCTTCCTCTGGTTAGAGGGTTGCCACCTCCGAGTTGAGGTCTCGCCGAGCTGATCAAGGTTGATCAGTTTCTCCGTTTCCGGGTCTACGCCCGGCTACTGCGACCGGGACGATAGTCCGGTTCCTCCCTGCGAGGACTCCAGGCTTCAGCCAGCCGAAGACATCGTTTGAGGGCTCGCCGTTCTCGCGCCCTCCAACTCTTTAGTTGAGTTACCAACCATTTGTAGAATCGAACAAGCTATAAACCAAATTTACGAATCTCCCTGTATTCTTTTATTATATTTTTAATTTATTGTAATAAAGGAGATGGATATTTCTGGGCTGAAGCCGAATGAGATGAGGTATGGTTTAAAAAAATGGTTATATTTTTATGCAACAATGTGCATAAATATCAGCCTCCTAATCAATCTTGGGAAAAAAATAGGAAAAGGTTTAGCTAACAAATACAATAGAATCGATTATAGATTATCGTTGACGTCTTCAAGCAAAAGTATAAAATCTCCATTTTGAATAATGCAGTTCGCATTATAATTAATAAAAGTAAATTACTCTATCGAAATCAATGAAAATAAGTATACAACTCAAAAGAAATATATATTTATACGTTTAGTTTTCATATCGATGAATTAATTCGATTTATTGCGTAGGTATTTTTAGTCTGTTGAAATCTGACCGTTTGTTACCTTTGTTACAACACATGACAGATGGCAACTCTATTAATCTATGAAATCACTCGTTCATGTCGTATCGTTTTGTGTGTTTGTGTTTTGAGTATCGTTTTGTTTTATTTGTTATTCCTTGACCACTACTTTATATCTACGGTCTGCTGATCTTGCTCAACTTGATCGACCCAAGCATTTATACATCACGCGACGACGAAGCTCGCTTACCCGACTGAATTGGATTTGTTAACAGGCCGGCTTAATGACTGAATTGTTGTTATGGATCGATGTGTAAATTGATATAAAAATAATTATACTCGCTGTAATACATTAGGCTGACATGCCTTAGATGATGAAAGGGTACTTTCAGTGATTCGTCAATGGCTGGCGCTACAACCTGTAAGCACACACACCTCCGTCATTATATTACCTGAAACCAAATCAAACCTAAGACCTACCTACCTGCCAATTAAGCGGGTAGTTCTTACCGCTTAATTGGCCTATATATTGCATCTCTAAGTTAAATCAGTTTATATGTGTACTACATATTACTATTATACTATTTTAAACTGTAACTACATTTTTATTGTAAAATCCTTCACTCATTATGTATTTTTGTTGCAGATAGTAGCAGCAAATCGTATATACCACCTTTGCTGGATGGCTACAGACAGAGTTGCTGTACATATGGCCTCTAGTCCAAAAACTTCATCCCGAGGAAGTAAGACTGTAAGCTGCTGCGGCCATATCATGTCTATAATATGGTACCTTAGTTGAGCTAGGCCAGGTTTTAGATGATATATTAATCATTAATTGTTGAAGATGAATAATAAAGTTATATAACATGTGTCTTTTATTTAAAACCAGTAAAAATAAAAACTACTTATATATAAGCACAAAAACCCAGACTGCAAACACAATAGATTCAGACTTAACGTATGTATATTATGTTTATATTAAAACTAGTCTATTTAGACCCTTATTAGATTTTTTTACTGTATGAGAGGACTTGTTGGTCCAGTGGACACTGACCCAATAGGTTGTGAGTTCGCTTTCCACCTTGTGTCTGGGTGTTATTTATCTATGTAAGCATGTATTTGTTCACATCTTGTAGGTATTGTATCACTTGTCTGGTTACCATAGTACTTACAGGGTCTGTCTGTTTAGTAATCAGATGACCGTGTGAATGATGTTTATGTTGTCCCAGGATATTATTATTATACAGCCATGTCCGTTGCACAACTAAGAGCAATCTAACTAACGACTTAGCATAAGTTAAACCACTTAGCTTAGAGGTAGTTCCAAAGAAATATACATTTATTATGTACGCTAGAAAAACATAACCCTCCTGGCGCAGTCGCATCGTAAAAATCCCTTTATTAGGCCGATGTCTGATATATCCTATTATTCAAAGTCAAAGTCAAAGTCAAAAGTCAAAATATCTTTATTATGTATAGGCCCCACGGAGGCACTTACACAAAAATCATTTTTACAAACTACCACCAGATCGTAACGCGGCCGCTACTGAGAAGATCCGGCAAGAAATTCAGCGGGCTTGTCTTTTTTGTCATTTTTTAAAAAATAGTTTAACAAATTATACTTATGTCAGCCTTAAACTTCTAAGCTTGCATGAGTTGAGCAGTTCAAGCCCACGCAGCTTTATCCTCCAGGTAATCCGAGATTTTATAATAAGCCTTTTTTGACAAACGGCTTTTTATCAAAGGTTTAAATTTCTTTATTGGAAGATCTCGGATATCCTGTGGCAGTTTGTTATAAAAGCGTATACTTTGGCCCATAAACGATTTGCCTGTTCTGTGGAGACGCGTGGCATATACAACAAGATCGTGTTTGTTCCGGGTATTAATATTATGTGTATCACTTTACTTTTTAAAAGAACTGATATTTTTTTTAACATAAAATAAATTTTCAAATATGTATTGTGACACAACCGTTAGAATATCTATCTCTTTGAATTTCTCTCTAAGTGAATCAATAGGAGCCAGATTGTAAATGGCTCTCACAGCTCTTTTCTGCAGAATAAAAATAGTATTAAGTTCTGCAGAAGATCCCCACAGTAATATGCCATATGACATAACACTGTGAAAATAGCTGAAATAAACAATTCTAGCGGTTTCAACATCAGTTAAACGTCTAATTTTCTTGACTGCATAAGCTGCGGAACTTAGCCTACCCGACAACTTCTTAATTTGTGGGCCCCACTGTAGTTTGGCGTCAATTGTTATACCTAAAAACACAGTCGACGCCTCAAGGTCCAACGCTGCTCCATTTATTTCTACATTGGTTGCCAGCTGTCTCACATTAGGAGTTACAAATTTCATACATTTAGTTTTGGTCTCATTAAGTTTTAAATTGTTAACATTGAACCAATGGACAACCATAGAAAGTACATTGTTCACTTCGTCATAATCATGGAGTTTACGCTTAACTTTAAATAGAAGAGATGTATCATCCGCGAACAATACAATATTAAGTTTGTCCCCCACGAAGTAGGGTAAGTCATTAATATATATTAAAAACAAAAATGGGCCTAATATTGAACCTTGAGGAACGCCCAGGGAGACCACGGAACCTGGAGATCTCTTACCGTTTACATCGACCTTCTGAATTCTATTATTCAAATATGAAGTCAGAAGGTCTAGAGCTTTATTCCTTACACCATAGTGGCGTAATTTCCTGACCATCGTGTCGTGATCTACGCAGTCAAAAGCCTTGGATAAATCACAGAATATACCAAGAGCATCCCGTGATTCCTCCCAAGCCTCGTAGATATATTTCAATAATTCGACTCCCGCGTCTGTAGTTGAGCGATTCTTTCTAAAGCCGAACTGTCTATTGTGAAGAAGATTATTTTTATTAAAATGATCCAGTATTTGACATAGAATAAGCTTTTCAAAAATTTTACTCAAGGCTGGCAACACCGAAATTGGCCTGAAATTTGTAGGCTCAGCGGTGCTGCCAGACTTAAACAAAGGTATAACTTTACTGTGCTTCATGAGGTCAGGAAATACTCCACTCTTGACACAGTCATTAAATATCACTGCCAATTGAGGGGCAATTGCTTCAATTATAGACGCTATTGTTTGTACAGAAAGCCCCCATAAATCAGCTGTCTTTTTCTGATTAAGCTGTTTAAAAGTATTTATGATGTCATTGGCAGTTACAAAACAGAATTGAAAAGTTGTGCCACACTCTGGTACATTTTCTTTTAATAGGATTTCAGCGGAAGTGGACGAGGAATTTAGAGTTTTCGTTATATTAATAGGTATATCTGTAAAAAATCGTTCAAACTCTGTCGCTACATCTAAATCCGCCGTTACATCTGTATTATTAACATGTATACAAAAATCACTATTCCGTACTGATGACTTACCAGTCTCACTATTTATAATATTCCATGTCATCTTAATTTTGTTTTCAGAGTGTCTGATTTTACTTTTTAAATAATTAGCTTTAGCTATGGAACATACTCGTTTAAATAACTTAGAATATTGTTTTACGTGCTCTTTAAATAGCGGCGAGATATTAACAGATCTTTCATTATAAAGTTCGTACAATTTTCTCCGGCTCGTATGAATACCTATCGTCGCCCAATCATTAAACGATACACGATCATTAATCGATATAGTTTTAGGTGTAAATATTTTTCCAAAACGATTATCGATACATTGGAATAAAGAGTTATATAAAATATTTGGATCGTTATGACTGGGCAACACAGGCAAGCTGTCAGTCAGGGTGGCATTGAAATGACATAAGCGACGTTTGGTTATCGGAACAAACGTAACATTTCTTTGACATTTAATGATTTTACTAGGAAACACAACAAGTTGTCCACAATGGTCAGAATCCAGTTTATTAATAATATTCTTGTGCAACGGTTTTATACTTGTAAATACGTTATCAATACAGGTTGCACTAAACGTTGTTATCCTAGTGGGCTCAAAGAATATGTTGTACAAATTATGTGATCTAAATAATGTTATAAATTTACTAGTCACAGTGTTATTTTCCAGTAAATTTATGTTGAAGTCTCCACAGACAACAATAGTTTTGTTCGTGTAAGACATTTTGTGCAGAACAGCTTCTAATATTCGTTCAAAATCATCATATGGTGCACACGGGGGCCTATATACGCTCAACACCAAAAACTGCTCAGTCTCAATGCAAGCTAATTCAATAACTCGTTCAACAGAAAGGCTCACCAGATCTGTACGTTCTTTATATTTAATATTCTTCTTAATAATAATTAGAGAGCCCCCGCGAATTATGTTCACTCTGCTGAACGAGCTGGCAACTTGATAGTTATCAAAATTGAACATGAACTGGTCACCTTTTAGCCAATGTTCAGTTACACAAAAAATATCTATATTGTGACCATTCAAGAACAATTCAATTTCTAAGTCTTTGCCCAACATTCCTTGTATATTCTGATGTACAAAGTATATGCCTGTTATTTTATTTACATTTAATTTATGGTTATTATTACATGGGCTTTTCTGTGAATTTAAATTAAAATTATCATTTAGTTTAGCCATGCCAGAGTTGGTCTCTGTTGTCTTAGAGTCTAATTTAAATGAATTAAAATGTCATTATTAATAGCCAACTTCTTGGCTGAATTAATTTGAATGTCAAAATTTTGTTGCTCAATAGAAGCAACCTGTGTAGCCAAGTTCTTGGCTGATGTATATAAATAAAATGATAGCGACAGTGCTATTTGTTGTTACGACAGTGTTATTGTATATTATATTATATGAAATACATAAAAAAATCCACAACAAATAAAAATCAGATGATAAAGTATAAGCACAGTATATAAACTAATTGGTTTATCGACTGTGGTATAAGCTTTTCATATGATAACCTCACTTTTGCTTAGTAGCTTTTGTTGCTTATAACTCTGTTCTCAGATTGACCAATTCTTCAGAATTTTTAAAGGTTGTTTGGTATTATATTAGCTATTGTTTGACACCATTTTCATCGTTTTCCATGCATGAATCTGTGTGGCCCGAGATTGTATGGAACTGTATCTTTCTCCTTTGTGTAGTCCCAGTTTAGCATTTTTATTTAATATCTCATGCTCGCCGACTAGGCTACAGTATGTGCATATTGACAGAAGAGACAAGAGAACGAAGTTTCTGGCTGCGCGTATCGTTCTTTAGAAGACAAGTATTGAAATCCCCTAAGATTATAGTGTGGTCATAAATGGATGATAGAAATTCTAGTTTAGATTCAAATGATGAAAAGTAGTCAATATGACATGATGGGCTATAATATACACCCAGAAGAAATTTAGTATAGTGAAAATCAATTTCTATAAATAGGTGTTCCGCAAATTTGGAATATTCACTTGGCGACTTATCCACTATTCTAAACGAAATGTCGTCTCGAAGATAGATAGCAACACCTCCGTATCCCTTGCCTGTTCTGTCATTACGCACTAGTTTATACCCAGGAAGAACATATTGCGTAGAAGGGAGAGTAGGTTTTAGAAAGGTTTCAGAAATTAGAACAGCTTGGACAAGATTACAGTCAAAAGAAGATAAAAGGTCCGGATAATGTGCGTGGATGCTTTGAGCATTTAAATGTACAACATTAAGAAATTTGGAAAATGAAGAGAATTTAAAGTGAAGTTGGTCACGCAGCTGAAATGACTCATCGTCGTCACTATTAAATGCAGTAGAATAATTCTCTTCTGACGTAGAAGAAGAATAACACGAAACAAATGTATCATCTATATCATACATAAATAAATAACAAATATAATATATAATAAATAAATAAAAATAATTATTTTAATAGATAAATATCACCTGTATCACTTGCCTTTTCCCTTCGATGCACTCTTTGAAAATATACTTCATTATAAGCTTAAAAAGAACATAATATCTTTACGAAATAGTTCAAATACAATTTATGACTTAAAGGTCTAGTTACCAGTCCATCAAACACGAAATTCCGAAAATAAAAAAAAAAATAAAAAAACTGACTGTCACCGTTACATCTTAAGTGTCAAACTTGTGTGTCAATCAAACGTAGTAAAATAAAGAATCTATACAAACAAAAATATCGATAGATACCACAGAGTAATCTGTTTTGTTTGTAATTTGTAACTACATATAATGTGGTTACAGTGTAGTTACAATGTGGAACAGTTTGCCCGAGACAGTAATCAGGGCGCCCTCAGTCAATGCATTAAAAAACAGACTGGATAAAAACTAAACAAATTGAACACAAATGAACAACACATCAGCTTTAAGCTGCTTGTGCATTATCAAATAATAATCCTGAAATCTTGTCAGATAAATCCAACTCACGATTATTTTGCCCAACGACTCTGGAACAATGTACCTTAGTGTAGGTATTGATAAAATTTAAAAAGGCAACGACTAAAAACTAAACGATACCTAGTCACTCAGAGTCGATTTGTATGTTAGCGGTCTCAGTAGCGCTGTATAGCGCTGATTTTTTGTCCCTTACAATATGTTAAAATTTGCGCACTGGCTAAAAAAATAGCCTATTTCTTCGATCCATACGAATGCATCTTTGTTCGCGATGAAATTGAATTAATAATTCCTTAACTGCACATGTGTGCAGGACGTGTATAGGCACGAATACAATATACGCAATTTTTAGAAAAAAATAAAACCGAGTTCAAAGATGAAAGAAGAAAATGATCTAAAAATTAATAAATAGCTAACTAAAATGTAAGAAGTTTTTTTAATAAATTATTTATTTAACACGTTTCAGTGACTTACATCATTATTATAATTCTCATAATGCTTACGAAACGATCACGCAACTCGAACAGCTAAGCTAGAGTAAGTTACCAGAAACGTAAATATACCATATTATCTTCTAAACTACTGAACCGATTTCGAATGAATCGATTTCTCTCTTTCTATTTTTTTTAACTCTGATAAAAAAGGACGTTGTAACACCATAACTTAATAATATAATATTTTTACGTGCGGGTGGGTATTAAAATGCCGATTAACGTAAAAGATGATTTTATTCCACGTACACAGAGTAAAGTGCAAAGTAGTCCGAGTCACACAGTAATTACGGTTATTTGATCCCAAATTAGGCAAAGCATGTACTGTAGAAACCAGACCACTGATATAATAATAGTTGGTACATAAGTATATACTTTTTTTGTAAATGCACATTTAAATAAATAATAGAGCCTATACTATAGAAGTCAGACAACTGATACTAATATAAGTATACTTTTTGTGTTGTTTTTTTAACACCTAGAAACTTGGTGGTAGGTAATCTCTTCCTTAAGTTGTAATAATCTAAACTATTACAAATAGAATTACCGCAATCGGGTTTGTAGTTTCTGAGAAAAACGTGGACAAACCTATGTATAGACGTATGCATGTATGTATGTATATAGGTGTATTACGCATATTTTAATAGTATACATACACGTCGAATGCAGGACCTCGTTTTTTAACATGTTCAAAAAGAGACGTTGTAAGATCATTACTTCGCTGTAAGGATTATTTGTATCCACCGTAACTGGTTGAGAATCTCCAGAAATAATTATATGTAAAGAACATAAAACAAAACAAGAAAATACTGTAGAACGGTGTTTTAGGTAATCAATTGTTGCGTGTGAACTTCTAGATGGCGTTGCTAAAGAAATTGGTCACGCTATGGTTATTGGAATCAAAATTCTTTTAAAGAATTTTGTCTTAATTATGATCGATAACATGACGATTATATGAATAAAATTATAATTTTTGAAGACATGATCACAAATATCAGTGATTAAACGTACGCTGGAGTTGATAGATGAAACTTGCAAAAATCGCTAAATGTAAAACCAGGGTCTCCAGTTCCAAGTGTAATATGAGTCGCTTAAATAAAATACCAGGGTCAAAAACCAGGGTTCAACATATACTTGCAAGTATTTTTCGTACGCACGGGCCAAGTATATATAGGTAAATAGGTACGTCTTAATGGGGAACTTGCACAATTTTTGTTTTTTAGTGTTTAATAAAGATTTTAGACTCACTTAGAGATACCTAAAACAAAAACGTTAAAATATGCCCGAATTATCTAGACATTGCAAATCAAAGGTTGACTTTTCCACGTTGGCGCGAAAACGCTCATTGAAGGACGTGACGTCATTCCATAGGTTTGATGTACGAGTTAGTAAATTTTTCATGGCGATTGGCGAGTGAATAAAGAAACTACCACTGAAGATTAATATCTTCTCATTAGACTTTTGCCGACTAATAAGTATAATCAGAATGATAAAATGATCCCCTAGAGTTATCAGTTCCGAGAAAATTAATATTATCCATAAACAAAATATGTTGCACCAGTTATGTAGTTGGACAGGCCCGTTGGTCTAGTGGTCACCCTGGCCGCTACCTACTATATCGTTGGTTTGATTCCCACCTTGTGTCTGCGTGTAATTTATCAATGTATTTACAAAAAATTACTATAAGTATTTGTTGCAGTTGTATGGTCACCTTAATATAGGCTCAGCCTAGTTTTAGTATCAGATAACTGTGTGTGGATTGACCCAGGACATAAATATATGTAGTACTTAATTACATCTTGTAAATAGTAGAGCTTTTTTTATTTTATAAAAAAGACAATGTGTTTACACAGAGATTTTCTCTTAAAAATTGATTGGCATGGCCTGTGGGCATGGCCGACTAGTAGAGGCACAGAATACATGTAGAGGTATGACGTCACGCGCGATTGCTGGTGTTTCAAATTGCGATCTATTTTACGTAACTTAAAGTTGAAATATTTCGTAAAATAATAATAATTTTAGAAAAAATCTTTTAGCAATGCTCTTTTTAGATCTATTTTTATTAAATTATACAAACTGTACAAACTTAATATTACATTAACAATAATTTGCAAGGCAGCTTGTGGCGTTCGTCGGCCGAGTGGAAACCGAAGGGAGACCGCAGGACTCTCAGCTCTGGCTTGCCAGAGAGGAGTTATTAGAGCTATATGCTCCAAGGGTGGAAGTGTTAAAGGGCATAACGACGCGAGTAGCTACGGAGAACGCGCAGCACACCTCTCGACATCCCTGAGCCACTCATACCGGCGTTGCACAGCGAGTGGCAAGTCACCGCTTGCCAAAATATAATTAGTATACTAATTATGGCAAGTGACCCCGACCTTTTGCAATAGCCACCTTTATATCTATACTATATTATAAAGAGGTAGGCATTTTTTGCGTGACTGACTCAACATCGCAGAGCCGAAATTACCAAAGCTAGGACTACAAAATTTGGACAGGAGGTTCATTTTATAGTTTAACCAATCAATAAGAAAGGATTTTTGGAAATGCGAACTCTAAGAGTGTAAAATAGGGGTTGAAAGTTTGTATGGGAAGGGTGTAAAAACATTGTCTTTAAACTTGAAATTTTGCACTTAGACTCTTTAATGAAAATAATAAAACACGTGTATCAGCATTTTTCATAATTCGTCAGTTAAGGGTGTAATATGAACTAAAAGAGGTACGCCTTTTTCGCGTGACTGATTCATCAACGCAGAACCGAAACTACCGAAGCTAAGACTACAAAATTTGGACAGAAGGTTCATTTTATAGCCTAAGGATAAGATCGAAAGACCAATCAATAAGAAAGGATTTTTGGAAATTCGAACTCTAAGGGTGTGAAATAGGGGTTAAGAGTTTGTATCGGATGGGTGTAAAAACAATGTCTTTTGACTTGAAATTTTGTAATTAGACTCTTTATTTAATAAGACACGTGTATCAGCGTTTTTCAGAATTCGTTAACTAAGGTTGTAAAATAGAAGATGAAATTTTGTATGGGATGGGTGTAAAAACAGTGTATTTTGGCTACAAATTTTGTAATTAGACTCTTTAATAAAAATAATAAGATACGTGTATCAGCGTTTTTCAGAATTCGTCAGTTAAGGGTGTAAAATAGGGAATGAAAGTATGTGTGTTAAAAAACATTTTGTACGTATCTGTCTATTGACCTGCAATTTAGCACACATACTATTTCTGTTTTAATGAAAATTCATCACTTAAGGCTTTAAAATAAGAACTGAACCTTTGTGTGGTGATTTTTTTGTGTTCATTGATTTAATGGGAGGGAGTTGATTTATATAATAACCTACCAGCCGATATAAAAGAGTGTGATCAATTAAATACTTACAAAAACAAACTAAAGAAATATGTACATACTTTGTAACTACTGCTATGTAAAGCTCCAGAGCGTAATGCATTACTGTTAATTCTAATCAACCTTTGTATCTCATTTTAAGTAAACTGTAAGTTTTTATGAGAAATAAAAATTCTTTAAACCTAATGTATGTATTAAATACATATGAACCACACATACTCTTAATTTGCCTTCATCTGAACTAAATTAAGGGATAAGATTTGTATTGTATGATAGGATACCAGCTAACAATAAGGGATATAAAATAATTGATACGGTTGTGGTGGATACGCGTGGTGTAGACACGGAAGACACAATACATTAGAGTTTTTTAAACCAATTACAGTTTTTGAATTTATCAATACGTCAAGACTTCCACCTCATAGCCTCAAAATATAGGTAAGGTATCCAAATATTATAATTAGATGAATAATTTTAATCCCCTTAACATGGGCATGTGTGCAATGGAGTAAGATTACAGTTTAGATTATAAAAAATAATATTATCGAAACCATTATCCTCATTGGACCAGCTTGGTCAAACTATGCACATTTCTCGCATCCCTTTTTTTTTAAATTCAATATAAGCTAGTGCTTGACTGCAGACCCACCTGATGGAAAGTGGCGACGCAATCGAAGATGGTAAAGCGCACTAGCTTATTAAAAGCCTATTCACTCTAGCCTTGAAGACACCCACATTATAATCGGCCGGGAAAACCGACGCAGGCAAACTGTTCCAATCCTTAGCTGTCCTCAATATAAACGAAGAGGCAAATCGTTTAGTCCGGACTGAAGGCACTTTCACCACATAAGGATGTGTATGCGCAGTGCGTCTCGACGTCCGATGATAGAAGGGGGATGGTGGAATCAAGTCATGCAGTTCCAGTGCACACTCTCCAAAATGCATCTTGTAGAATACCGAGAGGCTGGCTACTTTGCGCCTGTGCTCTAGGCTTTGTAGATTGGCTTCTACTAACCCAGTATCACCAATCAGCCTCTTAGCACGCCTCTCCACTGAGTCCAAAGCAGCTAGATGGCATTTTGCAGCACCGGCCCATATATGACTACCGTACTCCACACACGACCGGACTTGCGCTTTATACAACATCAGAAGCTGTCCCGGTGTGAAGTACCGCCGGACCTTAGCTAGGACACCCAGCTTTCTTGCAGCTACTTTGGCTTTGGACTCAATGAACCGCCCAAAATTTAGGTTTGAGGAGACTTCAACTCCCAACAAAAACCTTTAATGCCTACAGACAGACCTTTAGCGTCAGCAATTTCCTGTGAAAATTCTCATGTTATTACTATAGTATATATATATAACTATAGTATATACTATATACATACTATACTATATAACCTAAACGAATTTCAAGGTCAAACCATAAAATATGTTGTTGGAGTCGATCTATGTTTTTCCCATGGACAGTTATATGGTTGGTCTCTATAGAGCAGGACATGCTAAAAACCAATACATCTTGATGAACACTAATTGGCATATAAAAAAAACGTGTACCTATTCAGTAATTTTACTTTAATGATTTTATTCCTTCTTCATGTACAAAAACTATAGTAGATTTAATTCAAATTTTGGACTAGGATTATAGAATAATTTTATGACAATAGTTGGATTCTGAAATAGCAACAGCTCAGTGAGCGAGCGTTTGCCTTGGAAACAAAGTGTGCTTGTTCGAACCCCGGCTCAAACTTCTGATTTCTTTATTTAATCATTCGGTGATTAGGCGATTCGGCTGGTAACAATCACATTGATTCGCGTCATTGTGTGATCGTTACCAGCTTTCGGTGAAGAAAAACATCGTGAGGAAACCTGCCTGTCTGAGAAAGTAGCTCTCGAATGACGTGTGAAATCTTCCAACCCGCATTTGGCTAGCGTGGTGGACTATGGCCTAAGCTTCTACATTTTTAGACAAGGCCCGTGTCCAACAGTGGGACAAAAACAAGGGCTGGTAAAGGAATTAGGTTTTCTATGGAGTAACCTAAAGTTTCTTGAAGGTTCTATAGTTTGTGTGTGCCACCTTTCGGCAAGTTGTACATTATTTTTTTTGGATAGTTTCTCCTAAGAGGCAAAATAGAGAAGGAAAGTTTCCAATTTGTCTAATTTACGTGAAACTTAGCTAATACTTTTGGTTAATACTCTTCAACAAATTATTTCATCATCATCATTAGCAGCCGATAGACGTCCACTGCTGAACAAAGGCTTCCCCCTTAGAAGGGAGGGGTTGCCATAATCCCCACGCTTGGCAGGCGGCTTGGGGATCGCAGTACAGGTGGAAGATAAATCCAAAAGAAAGACGCTGCTGCCCGTCTTCCTGTTCCCGCTTAATCGCCTCTTACGACACCCAACGAGAAATGGGGGGGGGGATGCTATTCTAACCCGGCACCCCACGGGTGCCACAAATTATTTACAACGCGTTATTTAAAATTCAAATAAAATCTTTTTAAAAAAAAATTGAACCGACTTCAATATCACTGAAAAGTATAAAATAATTTAAATATTATTGAAGTTGGTGTTAGCTTACCGGCTGTGTATATTTGGCACCAACTTCAATAATATTTAAATTATTTTATACTTTTCAGTGATATTGAAGTCGGTTCAATTTTTTTTTAAAAAGATTTTATTTTAAACTTTTTAGTGATATTTTCATATATAAAGATTGAACCATCGAAAACCGTAAGATTATCTAGATAGGTTATGATCACATTATCGTCTACATAGTTTTACATAATTCATGTTTCTTCAGAAAAAAATATCCGGTCGTAATGAAATTTGCATGGAATCATCATAGCAGTTTACTCTCTCGAATAAAAAAAGAATCATCGCAATCGGTTCATAATTGTCAGAGCAATGTGATGGAGAACATCAGTTTTATGGTTTTTACCAGATAAATTCCTCCACATCGTTCATGGTTCTCCAGGAAGTTCTTATCCGGTTGTAATAAAATTCATACAGATTTAATACAGTGGTTTCTTCTTTCGAATAAAAAAAGAATAATTGAAATTGGTAAATATTTGCCAGAGTTATGACCATTTTCGTCCTTAAAAAGCGACATAAAGTCATCGATATAGGCTTTCCTGCAGCTCTCAGTGCGCAGTCACCATTCTTGTTTTTCAGGAACTACTTACTACTACGCAATAATTTTTTTATGGGACCCAATCAATGGATTGAAGAATGGATGGAAGAAAGATTTTTTCAAATCGGTTCATAATTGACAGAGTTATGCGCGAACATACATAAAAATATATATATATATACAGATGAATTGAGAACCTCCTCCTTTTTTGAAGTCGGTTAAAAAAAAAAAAAAAAATATAATAATTAAAATTCAAATTAAAATTATGGCAGAATCGCTGGAGGACCTCAATACAATGCTCAGCGACCTCAGTAGCGTTTCCCAACAGGTGGGTCTTAAAATGAACATGGACAAGACGAAGATCATGTCTAATGTCCATGTTGCACCCGTACCGGCAGTTGTTGGGAACGTTACACTCGAAGTTGTTGACCACTACGTATACCTAGGACAAACTATCCAGTTAGGTCGGTCCAACTTCGACAAAGAGGTCGCCCGAAGAATCCAACTCGGATGGGCAGCGTTTGGGAAACTACGTGACATCTTCTCATCAGAAATTCCGCAGTGCCTGAAGACAAAGGTTTTTAACCAGTGTGTGTTGCCAGTGATGACATATGGTACTGAGACGTGGTCTCTAACAGCTGGCCTTTTGGAGAAGCTCAGAGTCACACAACGAGCTATGGACAGAGCTATGCTCGGAGTTTCTTTGCGCGACAGGATCCGGAATGAGATTCGCCGAAGAACCAAGGTCACCGACATAGCTCGTAGAATATGCAAGTTGAAGTGGCAGTGGGCCGGCCACATCGCTCGAAGAACCGATAACCACAATTTGATAATGTATATAAAAAAAAATTGTAGGAGTACATGATCACTTATATCAGTGACTGGACGTTGGAGTTTACTAGACACAAATTTTAGTTAGCTACAATAAGTAAGCCATTATTATATTTAGTTAGGAATCCTATATCCTAACTAAGGATTCATTTTTTGTTTGTTTTTTTTATATATTATGATAGGTGATGGTAGTTAGGATTATTTTTTTGGTCCTTTTTTATAAATTATTTATTATCAACGTGGCGTGGCGTAACCACGAAGACATAGGCACTTCTTGAACATAATCATCACATCAAACGCGTTTTCTTATTGTTTCACGGTCGGTCGGTGGAAATTATTATTAATTGAATTGACATTGGTATCGGTATTCATTTATCCCGTAAGAGTAACCATAATATTGTCAATATTATGGTTACTATTATGGTTACTCTTACATTGTTAATATTATGGTTACTCTTACGGTAACGAAAATTGTCGTAAACCCATACATGGCACTGTTTTATACACGCGTTTAGGTAGTACCTATGTACCAGGCGATATCCTGCCATCCTTAAATCCTGTCCGAAAAACCCGACTCTAGAGCATTTTGCCTGACCGAAACAATATACCATATATAATATATACCTTAGTCCTTAGTTTAGTGGTGGGAAGCTATTTTTAGTGGTATAAAACAATTTTTATAAAATTTAATAAGGTAGCGGCTAAAAAAACTAAACTACAGTCACTCAGGGTTGGTTTGTACTGTTAGCGGTCTAATTAGCGCTGCCTAGCGCTGTTTTTCAGTCCTACTCCCGCTTGAAGAGCAGCGCTGCTACCTGCTATTCTCTAAGCAACACAACCTCAAATTCGAAGTCGTGGGCAGCGGCGAGTTGCGTTTTCGCATTCACTAAGTCTTCTTACGTAGCATATTAGCAAGTTGTATATTATACCTATTATGTATTATTTTTCGCGGGAAAACCTTCAACAGGTTCTCGGAACCTGTGGGGGCTCAACTGGGGTATGTAGGATTCTTACTCACTAAAACCCCCGCGGCTGTCGCATCGGGACTGTAGATCTATAGCGCAATTTTGCAATCACAATTGTTCTGTGTGAACTCATCTAGATGGCGTTGCTAATGAAATCGATCACGGTATGGTTGGTGGAATCAAAAGTCTTATAAAGGATTTTGTTATAAACAGTGTTGCCAACTCAGTGTTTTTATAGCTAGATTTAGCTATAAATCAACTTCATCAGCTACAAATAATTCGATCTAGCTATTAAGCTATTTTAATCTACAATTTTTAGCTTTTTTATATTCACTCGTATATAGTATTAAAGAAAGTTAAAGACAAGTGAAACCACAGACGTACTAGAATATTATACAGATGCTACGTACGCATCATAATGAAACTGACACGGTGACCGTAGAGTAAGGTAAAAGGTAACTTGCCGGATATGTGGCGGATGGTTCATTATCTATTCTCCAAAAACAGAATAATTTGTAAGTTTGGATGTTGCAATAAGTGTTTTATATTAAACTTAAATAGGGCCAATTAATTGGATCACATTTGACGGAACCTTGTAACGGCGGGCATAAAAGTTTATTAATTTTTCAAAGTAAGAACTACCCAATTGCTTAACTTTTTTTCAATTACGATTCCATATTTAATGACTTGACTTTGACATTTGAAACAGAATAAAGAAACTAACAGATGTCAAATGTGATCTATTAAATTGGCCCTACAGTAGCTGACCCGCGCGGCTCCACCACACTTTTTTGTGCGTTTACCGAAACAAAAAGTAGTCTCTAATAGTACTTAGGGAGAAAGGCTTCACCTTTCTACCAGTGAAAAAATAGTACCGGAAATTGCACCGACCATCGTAATTCACATATAGATATAATATATTACTTAACATCCATCCATGGTACGAAACAGTTTGGCAATTGTTGTGGTTGGAATCGCCTGTGAATGTATTTTCTGGCCAGTGAGTTATTTTTTTATTGCACTGGCACAAAGTACGCTCTTCACACAAAAGTTCAGATCACAATGGTTTCCTGAACCTAAACTTCCTGAAACCAGAAAGTTTAACTGATTATAAAATATTTTAAAAAAATTGAACCGACTTCAATAACACTGAAAAGTATAAAATAATTTAAATATTATAGAAGTTGCTGTTAGCGTACCTGCTGTGTATATTTTGCACTTTACTTTTTAGTGATATTTTCATACATAAAGATTGAACCATTGAAGACGGTAAAATGATCAACAATAGGTGGTCACATTATCGTCTCCATAGTTTTACATAATCGATGTTTCCTTAGAAACAATTTATCCAGTCGCAATGAAATTTGCATGGAATCATCATAGTAGTTTACTCTCTCGATTAAAAAAAGAATCATCGAAATCGGTTCATAATTGTCAGAGTAATGTAATGGGGAACATCTGTTTTATGGTTTTTACCAGATAAATTCCTCCACGTCGTTCATGGTCCTCCAGAAAGTTATCCGGATCCGGATAATATTCATATAGATTTATTACAGTGGTTCCTTCTTTCGAATAAAAAAAGAATCATTAGAATTGCAGCAAGCATTCCTGCAGGTTTCCTGCGCAGTCGCCATTCTGGTTTTTTCAGGAACTAGTTATTCATAAGCGATAATTTTAGTATAGGACCCAATTAATGGATTGAAGAATTAATGTGTAACGTTACGCGTGTGTACGCGCCTTAAAATATTAAACCGTTATAGTACTATATAGCTATAACCATACTATATGCGCCACGGCGAGCCATTTCGCCGCGAGCTCGCCAGTGCTTGTCTCACGATTGTGGAGTGCGCACGTATGTTACTATTTCAATAAGTAAAACCTTGTAAATTCAATTTGTGCTCTAAAACTACTTACGGGTGAGTGTGCTTGCTATCTGTCTTCTATCTATCTGTTCTCTTTCCTGTTTCTAGGCACTTTGTATTATCAACGGTCCTAAACCGTTGATAAAAGCATTTGGCGGTCAACGTACGCAAATTTGAATACTATAACGGAACCTGTAACCGACGCTATCCCTACTATTCTACAATATCATCTTTCTTGTATTTCTCTGTCCTTATTCTGCCTTATACTGTAATCTTACTGTTTCTTCTTTATCTGTCCGACCGATTAATGTAGCATAACCGTCTGCCAAGACCCTCGACTGGACTGAATAGGCTGAGGTGTCTTCTGTGGTCGGCGGACGGTTATGACACACGGGCTGGACCTGACGGTGTCTTTCCGTGGGTTCCAGGGTCCTACCTACGAGGTCCTACCTACGAGGTCCTACCTACGAGGTCCTACTTACGAGGTCCTACCTACGAGGTCCTACCTACGAGGTCCTACCTACGAGGTCCTACCTACGAGGTCCTATCTACGAGGTCCTATCTACGAGGTCCTACCTACGAGTTCCACTACGAACTCCCTTGCACGAGGCGTCGGACGCAAGCTGCTGTCGACCCCTACCGGTCGAGCTTGAGGACGGCTGCTGAGCCTGTCCACTGCCGGACCAGCTGCTAAGCTGGTCGACCTTGGAACTGCTGCGCCGTGCTGCGCCTGGTGCTGTCGCGCCGTGCCGTCACCGTGCTGCTTCTGCTACGACGACTCTGATAAGTTCACCTCACTTAGAAGGGGAACCTGACCGATTCTCAGTGCGCGTACCTCGGAAAAACCGTTAGCCTACTCACGACCCTTGCTCTCTAGCCTGTGCCTTCTTTGTAAATATAATTCTTTATCCTTAGTTCTTGTTTTTTTTATTTCGTAGGGCCACTATCCCCGCTACGCGACAGTGGCGCCTTAACGCGGTTATAACGGTTTTTCCTTCACATTTCTTTCTTTCCTTCTTTCTGTATTACTTCTGCTATCACTGAGTTCGCGGTCAGGTTTCGTCGCGGGTTTTTGGTGACGGTTCTTTGTGTACTTTCTTTTGTGTATTGTAACGGTCGCGGACAATTTTTTTCTTTTACACCTTGTACGGCTAGCACAACCACCCCGTAGTAGTTTCTTTTGTAGCAGTATCTCTATAATCTGGTTCCCCGTATGGTTCCCGGGTTAGAATAGGACCATCCCATCTCATCCAGTGGGTCCCGTAAGAGGCGGTTGATGGAAAGGTAGGTAGTACCACTATACCAACATATCATCTCGTGTGCTACACTTACTACACATACATCTTACACTTATTACTACACAGTGTAATAGATTTGTAGTAAATCTACGTGCGTACTTGCGCTGGCAAGCGTACATTTTTTTTAATTTTTTTATTTTTCTGTTACACTAAACTACCTTCAACTAAAATATAACTTGATAACTTTTAAATAAACTTTAGCGTCCTATATCTATATATCAAATCTAAGTATTTATTAAATTTAAACTATAAAAACTATTGACGGTTAACTTTAAACTTATTCATCTTGCATTTTTAATCACAATAATGGAATCTAATCCAATAATGTACACTCTCGTAAATAAACACAAACTATCGTATGTACTATTAATACGAGACGTAGAACCTACTTCTACAGTCCTACTAAATACGTAATACTTTTACAAACTTTAATAACGTTATGTTGACATGCTAACCTTATACAACATGTAATTAAAATTTATTTTTATTTTTTATTTGCTTGTCTAAAAGCCTTACTGATACTTTCTTCTTGGGTACTATTCTTTTTATTCTTCTGGAGCGGGCGTTATGAACTCCAACTACAAAAATAAGCCTAACATAACACACTTTTCTTGAACAGCGGGTCACGACTGAGAAAGCCTACGTGGAAAACTTCTCTTTCCTCTTTTACATTCTTTTGGGGTTATCTATTTTACTAACAGTGTGTACGTACCACTAAAAAAGTACGGTAGCGGCGGTCACTACTCAAATAAGCCATTGGCCATTGGATTTATTTATATATATTTTGGGTTTTCTCTGGGGATACTATCTTATACCAATGAAGAAGGTTTCATTAAATATTTCTATAAAAAAAAAAAAAATATATACTTAGCTACTAAACAAAATTAAATTTAACTTTTCTAAAATTATTACTATCTTTTGTTCAAAATAAATAACGTAACATTTAATTTACTTGACATTAAAATATAACTTACCACTGAATATAACTAAACACTTAACACTAAACAAATAAACTACCAAACATAACCTTATATTTACTATATTATTTAACTAAACGTGGCACTATAATTAACTTATATACACGTAATCATCATAATCTTTCATCATTAGCAACCGATAGATGTTCGCTGCTGAGCGGAGGCCTCCCCCTTAGAAGGGAGGGGTTGCCATACATGTAATAAAACAACCTAAACGTTTTATTAATTTTATTCCACTACATAATTATACTACACTATAGTAAACTACTTAGCTACATAACTTCATACTTACCCTAACTATATGATTCGAACCGTTGAGCCTAAGTTCAACGCGGGTTCGATTCCTATGCAATGCACACTTACATATTTTTCTTTAATTTTTTTTTTTATTTAAAAATATACTACATCATTACACTAATCTCTATTACATTATCTAACTATAACTACTATTTACATACTACACTAGTAATGACACCCTGCGTTGTCTATCATAATTTTAATTTATTTACAATCTTATTGCTCTTATAACACCTATAGCTAGTCTAGACTCCTACCCTATTCATGGACACTGATTCCATGATGGCGCCCATTTCTATCCCTTAATCCTACCCTAGCGTGTATCCTTGCTGCCCGGGAATGCTTCACATTCACCGGATGGACACAACGCTATCCTTAAGGTCCTACCGGACAAACGGTGCCCTACACACCGCTCTTCGGTAGTCACTTATCCTTTCCTTGTTAAGCTGTTGGCAGATGGTGCCCTACACACTATCCCAGCAGTCATTAACATATAGTTTGGCTGACGTCGCCTACTCGTCGTCTGGTCGAATTTCAGGCTAAACCTGAGTCCTTGATGTATGTCCTTGCTGCCCAGGAACGCTACTACGTGACTGGATGGGCATACATCCTTGTATTGTCCTGCAACGGTGTCTACCCACCGCTATGCCGGTCAACTTCCCTACATACCTAAACTAGACTAGTCTATAACTACACAACATTACATTACATTACCCTGCTACCATAACCAAAACCCCTCTCAGAGTATTGTAATCACTACATTACAATATTCCTTACTTCCTGTCTTGAGTCTACATTGCTCTAAATAAATGTACACTCTGTCTGTTAGGGTCTAAGGTCATGTAAGGACCGAAGACTGAATGAATGGTTGATGAACGATGAGTGAGTGAATGGGTTGGAATAAATGCTAAGTTAGTTAGTAGAGAGGTAGACGGATTTTGCTTCATCTAGGCAAAATCCTACACTATTTCCCGGGGTACTGTAACGTTACGCGTGTGTACGCGCCTTAAAATATTAAACCGTTATAGTACTATATAGCTATAACCATACTATATGCGCCACGGCGAGCCATTTCGCCGCGAGCTCGCCAGTGCTTGTCTCACGATTGTGGAGTGCGCACGTATGTTACTATTTCAATAAGTAAAACCTTGTAAATTCAATTTGTGCTCTAAAACTACTTACGGGTGAGTGTGCTTGCTATCTGTCTTCTATCTATCTGTTCTCTTTCCTGTTTCTAGGCACTTTGTATTATCAACGGTCCTAAACCGTTGATAAAAGCATTTGGCGGTCAACGTACGCAAATTTGAATACTATAACGGAACCTGTAACCGACGCTATCCCTACTATTCTACAATATCATCTTTCTTGTATTTCTCTGTCCTTATTCTGCCTTATACTGTAATCTTACTGTTTCTTCTTTATCTGTCCGACCGATTAATGTAGCATAACCGTCTGCCAAGACCCTCGACTGGACTGAATAGGCTGAGGTGTCTTCTGTGGTCGGCGGACGGTTATGACACACGGGCTGGACCTGACGGTGTCTTTCCGTGGGTTCCAGGGTCCTACCTACGAGGTCCTACCTACGAGGTCCTACCTACGAGGTCCTACTTACGAGGTCCTACCTACGAGGTCCTACCTACGAGGTCCTACCTACGAGGTCCTACCTACGAGGTCCTATCTACGAGGTCCTATCTACGAGGTCCTACCTACGAGTTCCACTACGAACTCCCTTGCACGAGGCGTCGGACGCAAGCTGCTGTCGACCCCTACCGGTCGAGCTTGAGGACGGCTGCTGAGCCTGTCCACTGCCGGACCAGCTGCTAAGCTGGTCGACCTTGGAACTGCTGCGCCGTGCTGCGCCTGGTGCTGTCGCGCCGTGCCGTCACCGTGCTGCTTCTGCTACGACGACTCTGATAAGTTCACCTCACTTAGAAGGGGAACCTGACCGATTCTCAGTGCGCGTACCTCGGAAAAACCGTTAGCCTACTCACGACCCTTGCTCTCTAGCCTGTGCCTTCTTTGTAAATATAATTCTTTATCCTTAGTTCTTGTTTTCTTTATTTCGTAGGGCCACTATCCCCGCTACGCGACAAATGGAAGAAAGATTTTTTCAAATCGGTTTATAATTGCATAGAAGAGTCATGCGCGAACATACATAGAAAAATATAAATATATACAGACGAATTGAGAACCTCCTCCTTTTTTGAAATCGGTTAAAAAACCCATAAAAAACTGTTGGCTATATTTTTTTCAAACATCTAGCTATTTTTTAGCTATTTTTATCTGCTGATCTAGCTTTCTTTTAAAAATTGATTTGGCAACACTGGTTATAAAGTCAATCGAAGATTTTTTTCGGCTGCGCCATGTAATATAATTATTTTTGAAGGCGTACATGATCACAAATATCAGTGAATTGAATGTACGCTGGCCAGAGTCCATTAATCACAGTAAAGTGTAGTTCCTAAAATATGGGAAGTTAAATAAATTGATGAAAATGGCCGATCTACCTACTTGTCGCAGATGTCATCTTGACATTAGGGAGTTCCTAAAATTAGGGCCGTGACATGAATGGAAAAGAATCGATTAAATAAAAATCGATTATTCTTTATACAAAATTAATCGATTTCTGCGAAAAAAACGATTTTTTTTTATTATTAAACAGTACATGCTAAATGTAAAAAATCTGGATGTTGTTTCAACGACTATAATGTAGTTTTTAGTTATTTTTTGTATACTTTCGTTTATTTTAAGTTTTTTTTTGTGTGTCGTTGAATAAATTTATTTTTCTTTTTTCTTTTCTTTCTTTATACATATCCATTAAGAATCAAACGAACTTACCTTGTGAAGTTTGATGTCTAATTATATGAGTTTATTGAACGAAGACAAGTCTGATTTACTTGCAGCAGACGGGAGATCATGCTGCCCAAGTCACAGATTTAAAGATATAAATACATATTTTTAATAACATTCACAATTTTGACTCATTTCTCGGCAATGGCATCATGGATAAATGAACTAAAGCATAGATAAGAGTATATTACTTAGAAAAACTAAAGGATAAACAACCTCTATACATTCGAGCGTACCTCGAAGTTTTACAAAAAAGCTCGTTAGATTCAGAGCGCGCCACTGTGCACAAAATCAAACGATCCGAATTTGCCAATAATTTCCGCAAGCGCTAGTATAGCAGATAAATTAGAAAGAATACCAGTTTTATCAAGATTAACAATAGATGGCGATATTTTAAAAATAGCGTTTACACCCAATGTCACATCATATAAAATGTACTTGTAATCAAACACTCAATCGGACGATATTCGCGATCATTTGCGCGCGAGTGGTGAGTACATCGGGTGGACTTATCAGTAGTGGTGGTCGTTATAATCAATAGCTTTTAATTTTATTCATTATTCAGAAATAATCTTTAACACATTATTGAATTCATCATTATCCTACTAAAAATAACACACTGTTAGATCGATCTGCCAATCAACCAAGTACCTACGCTGACGTCTAGTTTTCACCGCAATCCCACCCACACAACGTCAGAAATCAGAATGCATCAAAAATATTTCATTCTCTCTTCACGAAATATAACTTCATTTGGATAACTAACAGTGTTATATTGCATTGCATACGTACGATTATGATCTTTCACTGTACCGAAATAAAGTTGATTTTATTTTCCGATGGCTTTTAATAAACTGCAAGTCAGTGTAAAAACTGTTATAATAAATATGACTTCCTTGCATTGCATACGATTATGATCTTTCACTATACGGAAATAAAGTTGATTTTATTTTCCGATAGCCTTTAATAAACTGGAAGTCAGTGTAAAAACTGTTATAATAAATACAACTTCCTTGCATTGCATACGATTATGATCTTTCTGTATACGGAAATAAAGTTGATTTTATTTTCCGATGGCTTTTAATAAACTGGAAGTCAGTGTAAAAACTGTTATAATAAATACAACTTCCTTGCATTGCATACGATTATGATCTTTCACTGTACGGAAATAAAGTTGATTTTATTTTCCGATGGCCTTTAATAAACAGCGAGTCAGTGTAAAAACTGTTATAATAAAAACAAACTTCCTTGCAATGCATACTATTATGATCTTTCACTGTACGGAAATAAAGTTGATTTTATTTTCCGATGGCCTTTAATAAATTGGAAGTCAGTGTAAAAACTGTTATAATAAATACAACTTCCTTGCATTGCATACGATTATGATCTTTCACTGTACCGAAATAAAGATGATTTTATTTTCCGATGGCATTTAATAAACTGCGAGTCAGTGTAAAAACTGTTAAATTAAACGCTTAGAATTTTTGTTTTCATTGGCGATTTAACTCCTAGCTAGTTTGACGTCGATAATTTACGCGTAAAATTATTTACGTTTTATGTGTTAAAGTTGGTAATTGACTAATTAATAGTGTAATATTCATGTTTATTAACTGTAAATAAATATGTAAATGTAACTGGTATCAGTGTCAGTGAGAGATCTCAGTGATTGACTTTTTGTAAATACTTAATTAAAATAATATATTAGGATTAGAAAGTACTATTTAGTTTTAGGTATATAAATATTCAAAATGTCCAAAATTAGAACTAATAGTGCTCCTATATGGAACTATTTTGAAATAAGTGAACCATCTAATAAAGTGGCTATCTGTAAATTTTGTAAAAAATCTATTTCATACAAAAGTACTATTACATGTTACTATTACAAGTTATATAGATTTTATACATAAATTACAAGTATAAGCGTTTAGAGAGACACAGACGAGTTCAGTTGCCAGGTCATGAAAAGACCGTGAACGACTTTCCATCCAGCCGTCCACCTTCTGGTTGATATAACAGGATAGCTCATAACAGTTTACAATAACAGTTATTTAAAAATAACATAACAGATTAATTCATTATTGAAATATAGCCGTTACTGCCACCTCTACTTATCAGTCATAAGTACTTACGCCTATAAACGCACAGGCCAAACGGCTGAACCGAGAAACATGAAATTTGGATAGTAGATTCCAGTTATGATGACTGATCATATTTTTTCTAATGTATCATATTTTTCGAATGTATTTTTTTTAATTACTTTTATCACATTACATAGTACATTAATTTGGAATGTATCATCTATCTATACTTATAATAAAACTGTAACAGGTCCAATTCTGTACATTGAAGATATTTTGAAAATTATATTTGTAGGGCATTCTATAACCGATACTGAGGCCGAAAATGTAATTTTTTTAATTTTTGTCTGTCTGTCTGTCTGTCTGTCTGTCTGTCTGTCTGTCTGTCTGTCTGTCTGTCTGTATCACGGCTGAGCATCACGCTGAAACTACTGAATGGATTCAAATGAAACTTGGCATGATTTGAGATCTTACTACGAGGTAGGACATAGGATACTTTTTATCCCGTAATCTAGCACGGTTTTTCTGGGAGAGGGGATTAAAGTCAAAACGGGTACTTGGTTATACGCTTGGTCCGATTTTATCAATTTTTCTATAAAATATAATAAATATTAGTAAGGGAACACTCATAGAGAGTTGTTATCAAGGTTTTGTAATCGATCGGGTTAAGCAACGTTAGGTAAGGTCATTAAATAGATCGGTGACCGTTTAACGCCATTTGAACTAAACGGGTCCGTGCTTCGGAGAGCAAGTAAAAAGTGGGTCCCAGTTTTTAACCGACTATAAAAAATGAGGTTATGTATTCGATGCGAATGTCTGTTATTCAAAGTTTAGTTAACGTAAAAATAGCGCAGGCGGAGCTGCGTGGGTCAGCTAGTACTATAATAAAACTCAAAGAGCACTTTTTCTGTACATTGAATATTTTTCCAAAATTTCTATGTGGGGATACTATACTATCGACATAGAGGCCAAAACAATTTTTTTTTGAATTATTGTCTGTCTGTCTGTCTGTCTGTCTGTCTGTCTGTCTGTCGTTCTGTTTGTCCAGGCATCATTCGAAAACCCGTGGATGGATTTTGATAGGACTTTCACTGATGTGTTGTGTAGAAGTAGGGGTATAAACTGGTATATAAAACATCACGCTATGTTTCATAGGGGCTAAGCAGTGAAACATTACTTGCACATATTACCACGTAATTTCCTTTGTATGTGAATAGGGTAATTATAGACTGATCAGTTAATCATTAAGATATGTATTATTACGCTATATACAATAGGGACTGAGCAGACATTTAGTTTGCATAAGATATGGCAGTGGCGAAGGGTCAATTTTTGTAAGGGGTAAGCCGTTCCGGTACACCCAGGAAATTTTCATTAGATTTCTGTATTGTTCTAAGTACTTTGCTGATAGCAATATGACATTATATCTTTGAAAAGTTAAAATCTGTAATTCCCGAGCGAGTCCAAACTAGATTAGGAAAGAAATAGGCAAGGGAAAAATAACATTTCATTTTATTTAAAAGCCAGTTCATGAAATTTTAATGAAACTCCCCAAGTCCAGGTAGTGTATAGGTATTGTATCACAGTCGCAACAATAAAAGATGCGAAACTCTAAGAACTTTCATTATCGAATATCATTAGACAGTAATTTACGATGTTAGCGTGATTTACATTATGAACAGCGCCATCTATCGGCGGAATTGGACATACAATCACTATAGAACTTTTATAACTCAAGAACGGCCTATCCGATTCGGCTGAATTTTGGTGGGGAGGTAGCTTAGAACCAGGAAACGGACATAGGACATGGGACTTTTTATCCCGGTAGGTTAAGGTTAAGCAACGTTAGGTAAGGTCATTAAATAGATGGGTGAACCGATTTGTATGAAACTGTGCATATCGGGTAGGTCTGAGAATAGGTCATACAGTATATTTCATACCGCTAGGTTAAGGTTAAGCAACATAAGGCAAGGTCATTAAACAGATGGGTTACCCGATTTGTATGAAATTTTGTGTGCATATCGGGGAGGTCTGAGAATAGGTCATAAAGTATATTTAATGCCGCTGATACCATGATTGACGAGGATATATAGAACGAGAGGAGGGTGCAAGAGAGGAGAAAGAGGGAGAGGGGATTCGAGGAGGGGGTGATGGGGTGAGGGATCGGGGGAGTTAGGTGGAGTAAGGGGGGAGTGAGAAGGAGCAAGTTCGTAGAAGAGAGAGGGGAGAGGGTTCAGAGAGGGGACAACAGGGAGAGGAAGAGGGGGAGTGTGACGGAAACCGAAGCGGTAGGAGAAGAGAGAGGAGAGAAAGAGCATATAATTAGATTTTTTTTATAAGAGAAAGAGATATGGATAGAGATTAATCTAGGGAGGCCGGAGAAAAGGGGAGCAAAATGTAATAAAAGCGAGGGCGGAGCTGCGCGGGTCAGCTAGTAATGTATAAAACTCAGAGTAATTAGAATATGGTAGAGTAATTAGAATGTGGTATCTCCTCTAAGGTATAAAAACATTCCAACCAAATAATCTAATATGTACTTACTTAGGTACCTACCTACATAAAATTCGTGTCGCGGTGTGTTACAAACTCTTCTGAAACGGCTGAACCGATTTCTATGAAATTTTGTGTGCATATCGGATAGGTATGAGAATAGGTCATAAAGCATATTTTATGCCGCTAGGTTAAGCAACGTTAGTTAAGGTCATTAAATAGATGGGTGAACCGATTTGTATAAAATTTTGGGTGCATATCGGATAGGTATGAGAATAGGTTATAAAGCATATTTTATGCCGCTAGGTTAAGCAACGTTAGGTAAAGTCATTAAATAGATGGGTGAACCGATTTGTAAGAAAGTTTGTGTGCATAATGCACACAATAATGTGTCAAAATGCTGAGTGGGCTCCTTTTTAACGGCTGATTGTTTTTATTTTATGTGTCCCTACCAATTGTTATTTTATGTCGTTAAATAAATTTATTTCTATTCTATTCTATTCATAACGGATAGGTATAAGAATAGGTTATAAAGCATATTTTATGCCGCTAAGTTAAGCAACGTTAGGTAAGGTCATTAAATAGATGGGTGACCAGATTTGTATGGAATTTTGTGTGCATATCTGGTAGGTCTGAGAATAAGTCATAAAGTAGATTTGATGTCGCTAACTGCTAGGTTAAGCAACGTTAGGTAAGGTCATTATATAGATGGGTGACCATCTAATTCCATTCTAATCGTGCTTACTAGTTCTACACGACTGTAGAACTAGTAAGATTTTTTTTCCTAGTAGTCATACATGTAGAACAAAATGTACAACTACTGGTAATAAAGTTAAAGATAGGCCCCGGTTTTTAACCGACTTTAAAAAAGGAGGTTATTTATAAGACTAGTACTATTAAAAATGTGTGTTATCCACATAATAGGCCTATGCGGGCATATCTAACAAGGATAAATTAAAAAAAATTAAAGATCCCCGGAGGTAAACGAACTCTTATAATGACTTTCCTGTGCTATTATTAGACCCTGATCAGTATCTGTCTAACTACTCGTCAAGATTTAACCATAGATTTATATTATTTATTTGACGAGCCCGTTCGTCTAGTGGTTAGTGACCCTATCTGCTACCCAACAGGTCGTGGGTTCGATTCCCACCAAGTGTCTGGGTGTTTTATCTATATAAGTATGTATTTACAAAAATAAGTATATATGTATTAGTATCAGTTGTCTGGTTTCCATAGTACAAGCTCTGCCTACTTTGGGATCAGATGACCGTGTGTGAATTGTCCCAGGATATTATATTATTATTATAATTCGGTGGGTCCTACATTTAATGAAGCCGAGTTTCTGTTGCCAACTTTATGCTTGCGCCCATTACCAGACTCTGATCAACATTTTTTTACCTACTACTAACAGCAACCTATCCAACGAATCCAAATTCGGTGTGTCTACGTTTATTAGTTCAGAAATCCCGTGACCACCTTCCTGCTCCATCATCAGACCCTGGTCACAATTTTTCTAATAACTACTCGTCGAGACCTACTACCAACCTAACGAGCCCAAACTCGGAGGGTCTACGTTTATTGGTGCAGAGATCCCGTGACCACCTTCCTGCTCCATAATCAGACCCTGATCACCATTTTTCTATCAATTACTCGTCGAGACCTACCTACGAGCCCGAACTCGGTGGGTCTACGTTTATTGGTGCAGAGATCCCGTGACCACCTTCCTGCTCCATCATCAGACCCTGATCACCATATTTCTAGCAACTACTCGTCGAGACCTACCTAAAGAGCCCAAACTCGGTGGGTCTGCGTTTATTGGTGCAGAGATCCAGTGACCACCTTCCTGCTCCATCATCAGACCTTGATCACCATTTTTAACCGACTTCAAAAAAGGAGGAGGTTCTCAATTCGTCTGTATATATTTTTTTTTTTTTTTTTTTTTTTTATGTATGTTCGCGCATAACTCTGGCAATTATTAACCGATTTGAAAAAATCTTTCTTCCATCCATTCTTCAATCCATTGATTGGGTCCCATAAAAAAAATATTGCTTAGTAATAAGTAGTTCCTAAAAAAACAAGAATGGTGACTGCGCACTGAGAGTTGCAAGAAAGCCTATATAGATGACGTTTTAGTCGCTCGGACTCGCTCGGTCGGACAAAAATGGTCATAACTCTGGCAAATATTTACCAATTTCAATGATTCTTTTTTTATTCGAAAGAAGAAACCACTGTATTGAATCTGTATGAATTTTATTACAACCGGATAAGAACTTCCTGGAGGACCATGAACGATGTGGAGGAATTTATCTGGTAAAAACCATAAAACTGATGTTCTCCATTACATTGCTCTGACAATTATGAACCGATTTCGATGATTCTTTTTTTTATTCGAGAGAGTAAACTACTATGATGTTTCCATGCAAATTTCATTACGACCGGATATTATTTTCTGAAGAAACATGAATTATGTAAAACTATGTAGACGATAATGTGATCATAACCTACCTAGATAATTTTTTGGTTTTCGATGGTTCAATCTTTATATATGAAAATATCACTAAAAAGGTTAAAATAAAATCTTTTTTAAAAAAAATTGAACCGACTTCAATATCACTGAAAAGTATAAAATAATTTAAATGTTATTGAAGTTGGTGCCAAATATACACAGCAGGTACGCTAACACCAACTTCAATAATATTTAAATTATTTTATACTTTTCAGTGATATTGAAGTCGGTTCAATTTTTTTTAAAAAAGATTTTATTCTAGTAACTACTCGTAGAGATCTACCCAACGAGCCCAAACTCGGTGGGTCTACGTTTATTGGTGCAGAGATCCCGTGACCACCTTCCTGCTCCATAATCAGACCCTGATCACCACTTTTCTAGTAACTACTCGTCAAGACCTACCCAACGAGCCCAAACTCGGTGGGTCTACGTTTATTGGAGCAGAGATCCCGTGACCACCTTCCTGCTCCATTATCAGACCCTGATCACCACTTTTCTAGTAACTACTCGTCGACACCTACCCTACGAGCCCAAACTCGGTGGGTCTACGTTTATTGGTGCAGTGATCCAGTGACCACCTTCCTGCTCCATAATCAGACCCTGATTACCATTTTTCTATCAATTACTCGTCGAGACCTACCTAACGAGCCCAAACTCGGTGGGTCTACGTTTATTGGTGCAGAGATCCCGTGACCACCTTCCTGCTCCATCATCAGACCATGATCACCATATTTCTAACAATTACTCATCGATACCTACCCAACGAGCCCAAACTCGGTGGGTCTACGTTTATTGGAGCAGATATCCCGTGACCACCTTCCTGCTCCATAATCAGACACTGATCACCATTTTTCTAGCAACTGCTCATCGAGACCTACCTATCAAGCCCAAACTCGGTGGGTCTACCTTTATTGGTGAAGAGATCCCGTGACCACCTTCTTACTCCATCATCAGACCCTGATCACCATTTTTTTAGCAACTACTCGTCAAGACCTATTCAACGAGCCCAAACACGACGGGTCTACATTTATCGGGGCCGAGATCCTGTTACCACCTTCTTACTGATCATCATCAGACCCTGGTGAAGGTTACCATTTTATTTAATATCATCGGATTTACAAATTATGTTCTAAATTTCAGATCTCTCAGACTAATAGAAGTAATGGAAAATGTCTATTGCCTTCTGTACAATACAATACCACGCACGTATACCACGCACCGCAGGCCGCCGCCGTCGGTCGCGTTGCCGGTCGCCCGGCGAAGTTCACCCGCGTTGCCGCTGTGAGTGGCAGGACTGGCAGGCAGATCGTGGCATGCTCCATACATTTTTGTTTGTACATTTGTTCCATTGGCCCGGAGCGCTTCGCTCGTAGTGAAATGTTCGTGGCCGGGCGGTCATGTGCCGATGCGACAGCCGCTTAGTTTTAATTTGGCGGGCCTCTTGGTCTAGTGGTTAGTCATCCTAGCCGCTACCGATAGGTCTTGGGCTCGATTACCGACCACCATACGTCTGGGTGTTTTATCTAGTTCATCATCATCATCAGCAGCCGAAACTTCCACGAGGCGAGGCCTTTGTTTAGCACAAAGGCCTCGCCCTTAGTAGGGAGGGGTTGCCCCACGCTTTGCAAGCGGTTTGGGGATCGCAGTATAGGTGATAGGTAATCTAATAAAAAGACGTTGCTGTCTTCTTGTTTTCCCTTAGTCGCCTTTTACGGACACCCAACGGGAGGAGATAGGTGGGTATTATTCTTACCCGGACACCCCACGGGGAACGGTGTTATGTAGTTAAGTATGTATTTATACAAAATATATATATAAATTTTAGTACTTATCAGTTGTCTGGTTTCCATAGCTCAGGCTCTGCCCAGTTTGGGATCAGATGGCCGTATTTATTTATTATAATTATTTTCAGTATTGAATCATTATTTTTTCAAGTATCAGAAACATTAAATTAAATACATAATTATGTTTAAGATTTTATAAGATTATGAATAGTTCCGCAAACTCGATCTCGAGTTTTAGTCAATCAGTATTTTAGTTATTTGTAAATAAATCTAATAGATGGCGCTGATTTTACAATATATGTAAAATTTGTGTAAATTCTACAAAATTGAGACTCTTGGTGCCATCTATGCACAAATTGAGAACTAAAAAACGTGGTACTCTGTTTTCTATGGAGGTTGTTTATCCTTTAGTTCATTTATCCATGGATACCATATATCCATGCTTCGCTCTAAGGGTTATTTGTATCCACCGTAACTGGTTGAGACTCTCCAGAAATCATTCTGTGTAAAGAACATAAAAGTATACTGTAGAGCGATTTTTTAATCAATTGTTCCGTGTGAACTTCTAGATGGCTGGAGGGGCGTGTAAATAGCCCACAGCAGGTGTACTTGCGTACGTTTAAAAAATTAAATTAAAATTAAATTAAGATGGCCAATGCCTAAATAAAAGTTATGGCTGACCGCGAGATCCGAAACCCTGTCAATCCTCTATAAAATGCGAGCGGGTATAATACTATGCAGGAAGAAAATATGCCCACGTACCTTTCAGCAGATCTGGACACCTACCGCATCCAGTGAGGCAGCAGACCACAGCAACCTCTTGGCTAGTCTTCACCGGCCGGCACGCGGATTATTCCACTTCACAATACAGTACAATTTGGCGAGGCGATTTAGATTCGCACTCTAGCCGAGCAAGTTACACAGGATCGGATGATTGGTACTAAAAGCGAGCGATGACACGAGGTCATAAAAAGTCTTAAAAATTTATAGACGTGTAGCGGCGATCACGGAAAAATTCACAATCCATTAGGAAGTGCAATGAATCTTCTTGCACCCTCATATACAGTCGTTAGAAAAAATAATTGTCGACCAATCAATGACTTGATAATTAGTCGCATATTAGTCCAAACGAGGCTGCCAGCGCCATCTCTTGGTACGCTTTCAGCAACCATACCACTTTCCAATACGTGGGCTCTGCATTATATACCCATCGTTTTTATAGAGGAATGAATATAGTTTAATAATTTAGTATTATAGTAATCAAGATATTGCGTAAATTCTTAGGGCATTATAATAACTACGTTAGCGCTTCACCATGCTCCCCGCCTTGGAAGAACGCAAGGTCTTTCAAAACAAAATATAAAGTTATATAAGTATGTCATAAATCAAGATTGATAGAAATTTATGACTGATAATAAAGCGAAGCGGTTGAAAAAATAAATTTTAATTGAATTAAGATAAAAAGGCGGATAAAATTAAAGAATAAAATAATAATATAAAATTATTGCGTTGGAATAGGGTATAATTTGGTGATAGCGCGTTTGAATGTACCAAATTTGGTTTTTACTTTGGCAACACGAACTACATTGTCGGTGCCTTTATAGACTTCTGTAATAACTCCTAGAGGCCAGGACAATGGAGCTGAATCATCTTGTCCCATGAGTACTACAGTTCCGATCTCTACGGGTTTGTCAGGAGAAGTCCACTTCTGCCTAACTTGCAGCGTATGCAGATACTCTAGGTGCCACTTTTTCCAGAAAGATTGGACCATGCTATCTAGCAAATGTTTACGCTGTACAAGGTTATGACATTGATCAGATAGATCAGTAGCAGGTAAGTACTGCAATGGCGTAGACATTAAAAAATGAGCGGGTGTGATAATTTCGGGGTGTGGATCAGAAGATACCACATTTAGCGGGCGAGAATTCATTAGACATTCAAGCTGCACCAGTAAAGTTTGTAACTCCTCATAAGTAAGGAGCTGACTTCCAATCACGCGGTACAAGTGCGTTTTTAATGTTTTTATATTAGCTTCCCACATGCCTCCAAAATGGGGAGCCCTTGGTGGAATCATTTTCCACTCAATGCGGCGGGTTGTTAACTCATTTGAAAGTGTTGAATTAAAGTTAGATTTTAAAAGAAAACTATATAATTCGTCTAACTGTGCCTTTGCTCCGACAAAATTAGTTCCGTTATCGGAGTAAAGACAAGAAACTGGGCCACGACGAGAGATGAAGCGTTTAAACGCTGCCAAAAATGCATCAGATGTTAGATCAGACACTACCTCTATGTGTACAGCCTTGGTCACTAAGCAGACAAACAGACAGATATAGGCTTTCTGCGCATGCTGACCTCTACGTCGGGCAAGCGTAATACGAATAGGACCGGCGTAATCGACTCCAGTGTGAACAAAAGCTTTCGCTTCCGATACGCGGTACGCAGGAAGATCTGCCATAATTGGAGTCGTGTGCGAGGGATTTACTCTAAAACAAGTATTACATTTCCGTAATTTGGATCTAATGACAGTTCTAGCATCTAATATCCAGTAACGCTGTCTTAATATTGACATAAGTAGTCCCGGTCCAGTATGACAGTTCATGACGTGATAATGTTGTATGATCAAGTCAACGACATGATCGCGTTTAGGAAGAAGGGCCGGATACTTGGCATCAAATGGAAGATCCGATTTGGAAAGTCTTCCGCCAACCCGTAATATGCCTTCTTCGTCTATGAAGACAGCTAAACTTTTAAGTTTCTTTGAAGGAAATTTATTCGATTTAATTAGATTAATTTCCTCAGCGAAATGGATAGATTGGACAGCGCGGATCTTAGCTCGTTCCGCAGCTACCAAGTTCTCAATAGGTTGCAGCTTAGTTTTAGATTTAATTGATGCGAATTTAAGTATATAAACTATAGTGCGTAGTAATTTTTCCCACGATGACATGCGTTGTGCAAGCTCACAGAGTATGGGTTGTTCAACATGAGAAGTCACTGTTAGAACATTTGTCTTATGCTCCGGAAGTTCACCACAATTAGTGGGAGAGAAAGCCTTAACTGGCCAGTCCTCATGAGGGCGACGAAGCCAAGATGGACCGTTCCACCACAAATCATGAGTGACTAGCTGCGAAGGTAGCATGCCACGGGAAAGGCAGTCGCTTGGATTTTCAACGCCAGCGACGTGATAAAAATGTTGAGCGGCTAAATTTTCTTGGCATTGAGAAACGCGGTTGCCGACGAAGATCGACCAACGATGTGGGGACGAGTGTATCCAAGATAAAGCGATTGTCGAATCAGAAAAAGCGTATATACCTGCAATAGGAATTCGCGCGGAGTACGTATCTCGGACAGACTTCACCAATTTCGACATAAGCAAGGCAGCGCATAGCTCAAGCCGGGCGAGTGTTGAGATCTTGGTCGGCGAGACCTTTGACTTAGCGCAAAGCAGCTGAACTTTGACCCCTGAAGGAAAGGTACAGTGTACATAAACCACACACCCATATCCGTTCAAGCTGGCATCACAGAATGCGACAAGACGCACGACACAATCAACCTCAACACCTATATGGCGAGGAATTTGTAAAGTACTTAGCAACGGAAATTCCTGTACAAGGACAGAAAAGCGAGTAACTATATGATCTGGCGCAGGATCATCCCAGCCACAGTTGCTCAACCACAAATCTTTTATAAGCAATTTGGCATATAAAATGACGGGTGCGACTAAACCCAATACGTCGAACAAACGAGCCACTATCGAGAGAATATTCCTCTTAGTGCATTTGTCCACTATTTGAGCGGATGTGAAAGAGAAATTATCTCCGGAAGGCTCCCATGAAAGGCCTAGTACCTTGGAAGAATTATTTCCCTCATCAAACTCAAGCGATTTGCGGTGCGAGTCAGGAAGACTCTTTAAAAGAACTGGTGAATTGCTTTGCCATTTCACCAAGTCGAAATCGCCAGACTTAAACATTTTTATGAGATCTTGCGATAACTGCATAGCGATCTTTTCATTAGGAGCAGAATGAACCAAATCATCCATGTAAAGGTTGGATTCTGCTACCTTCGCGGCTTCGGGATAGTGTGGACTCATGTCGGCGGCCAGCTGTCGCACAGTGCGCATAGCTATAAAAGGACTCGACTTGAGACCAAACGGCACCCGATTAAAAGCAAAGGTGCGAACAGATTCGCCCTCATTAAAGCGAAATAATATACGTAAGTATTTACGCTGGTCATCATGTACACCAATACGTAAATACATTTGTTTTATGTCCGCGTTCATTGCTACTGCAAACAAACGAAAATCCAGTAGCAACAAAAATAAATCGGCCTGTAAATTAGGACCAATATGTAATACGTCATTTAATGACAGACCGGTATCGGTTTTAGCCATGAAGAAATAGGGTCAAAGTGGAGAAAACACTCCCAAATACATGACTGAGGTCAACGCTATCCCTTTCATTGAGGTCGAATCTCCCTATCTAAGAGGGTAACCTTGATGTTTCATGAAAAATCAGGACATCTTTTTAACTTCGTCGCTTAATACGACTTACTTGGCTTGTTTAAGCTTTAAGTTTAAACCGATTAAATATGTCTAGTTGCTTCCGTTTACCTCTCAAAATACGACGGGACGAAAAACCGACACGACCGTTGAGAGACCAGGCGCAGGACCAACATTTTACATACGTATCTGACGCATGGAGCATCTTACTTTACCTTAGAGGAGATACCACTGGAGATAGCATGATGCGCTAACCCCTCTGCCAAATTTTGTTCATATGGTCAGGTCATTCTTTATTTGTGTGCGTATCTTTTTGAATATGTTGCGAGTTTATTATAGTGTGGTTATGCGTGAAATTGTATCTGTGTGTGTTTACTTCGCCTCCCGCACCCCTCAAAAGTGCCACGAAAAATTTGTTCGGCGAATCGACGCGATACTAGCTCCATTCTAATTACTCTGAGTACTTTACAGACAATAAAGTAATAAATAAATAATAAGTTGTGAAAATAAAAGCATATGAAGTTATGATAAAAAGAAATTGTATTACAAGATCATTTATTCAGTACGTTTAACGATTTCTGATTAATCACAAGATATTGAATAGCAATTTCCATTATATGCAAACAACTAAAACACCTTGTAACCCACACATTAGACGATAGAAAAAGCATTTGCAGTAAATTTAGGTTTCCATTGGACCAACTGCAGATCATTGCAGCTTCATAAAATTTCTTTTCGAATGGGACAATGGATAGTCATAATATTCCTTCGCTCAATATCTTTAGGAAATCTACAAGAAAATAAAAAATGTATTAATATTGACCACGGGTAAATAAAACAGTATATATATTGACAGGTGACAGGTATAGTGACAGGTTAAGAAATAGTGACATAAGGAAACGTTGTGGTATGAAAGAAGATGTTGTGACAAAAATTGAGGTATGCTGAGATGGTTTGGCCATGTCGAGAGAATGAATGAGGAACGATTGACGAAAATAGTGTATAAGGTGAGTGTGAATGAAAGTGTTGGAAGGGGTAGACTTAGGCGGACGTTTCAAGACCAAATCAGGGACGTCTTGAAAAAAGGCCAGGTCAAGAGTACCCTAAACCGAAGAGCATGTATGAAGGGAATAATGAAAGTGGACGAAGCGAAACAAGTATGTAAGGATCGTAGCAAGTGGAAAGAAGTGGTCTCTGCCTACCCCTACGGGAAAGAGGCGTGATTATATGTATATTTATAGAATGATATAGGTACTCTCGCCGATACGACCACAGCGGCCAATCTTTCGCAAGATCAGCCATCAGCCAGTGCACAAATGCTTGCGTAGCCACAAGTGCACTCTTTCTTCCTTTTACCTCTCACAGTTTAGTGATACGAAAGATCAACACGACCGGGGAGAGGTCAGGCGCAGGACCGACTTTTTATATGCCTATCCGACGCATGGATCATCTTACTTTACAGACAATCAGATGACCAGCCTGCATTGTCCTAGCCAGTAAGGAACAAATATACAAAGTTGTTGCTCCCCGCAGGATTCGAACCTGCGACCCCCGGTACGCAAGCAAGCAGTTTCCCACTGCGCCACGGAGGCTACTAGACGCGACAGGACTAGGAGGCGACAAGAATAAATATGATTATAATAATATGTTTAAAACTACATACACACTTGAACATACAATATTTTTTCCATATCAATCCTTTGAACTAAATACCTACATCGTATATTTTTTATCATAAAGTGGCGGTAAAAAAATCCCCAAAACGGAAAGTCTTCAAAAAATCTTTACCATGGTTACTCTATGAAAACAATGTAAAATATTTTAAATTAGATAATTCAACTACAAATTAATAGAAAGTTAAACCCAATACTAACAAACGAACTGAAAACGTGTTATATGCCTATCGAAAGAAGAACTGATCGAAAATATGGTGCATAATCCAAAGGGATCATCGGTAGGTACATTATTGAACAAATCGGACTTACGAGTGATATTCGGTATCATCTAAGGGGTACAACATATTTTTGCAACTAAGTACTACACATTTTATCACCATTCTTATTAGTTTAATTCACTTTATCGTGAAATTATGGTATTTAAATGTTGGATCCATTTAAATGACAGACAGTTTCATGCTGACAATAAGCGCCAGTGTTGCCACAAAATACGAGCCCTTAAAATCGGTATTTAAAATTGCATTTGAGTACAATTGGCGAAAACACAATATAGCATTATCCTAATCGTACTCGCAGAACAATACAAAAAAAAATTTATTAGACATGATTGTCATCGTATTTTATGTTTTCGGGTGGAAAACAATCTTTTGATGTTGAAGTAGAGCATTTCTATATTAGGGTATCCATTTCTCGGGTAATTTAAATTATTACATGGACCACACATTGGACCACTTAGAAAGAGAGATCCGGCCTCAATGAAAGGGATAGCGTATGCCTCAATCAACTATTTGGAGTTTGGACTCCACTTTGACCCTATTTCTTCATGGTTTTAGCCACAGAGTAATACAGAGAGGGTCTCAAAAATAAGCTAAAAGCGTTAACTAAAATGAATATTTATCTCGTTTACTCTTATGGGGAATGAGCATTAGAAAAAAAGAGACAGATAATGTTTCTCACGTCCCACTTTTTCAGCCGTACACTTTTTTTAAACGTCAATGGACCCATGGGACCACAATACTACTTTCGAATACTACAAAATTTAAAAGTCAATATTTGTCTATGGTGGAACTTATAGTGATAGACTTTTTAATTTAGTCATATAAATTGACAGCATTGTTTACTTTCTCGATGATGTTTTGATTTGAAAAAAAAATGTGTTTATTATAATAATTACATTAGTATTCATATAAAAATAACTTGTATATATCGTGTGTTGTGCGTGGATGTCGATTCCTTACGGGGCGAAAGCGAAATGAAGTTGAATATGTAAGTTTTCATCGGTAAGTACATTTCATGATTTTACAATAAAAGTGCAAATAACAAAGCGTTATAACTTCATTAAAACTCTTTAAATACATTAATTATCATCGAAGGATAAAGCATATTTGCGAAATGCGCAATATTTTGAGATATTTCGATCAGAATAGTTAACCTTTTAGGTTATAAAATTTTATCGTAGTGATGGGATTTTTTTTATCGATACTTATTAATCCGTCGACGGTCGACGCGTGATCGTGCTTAAGCGGATCCCGTGTTAAACATGGTGCAGAACGGAATCACCGTCCGTTGTGAGCTTAATTAACATTATGTATTAATTTAAAGTTAAAATGTTTATTACGAACTAAAGTTATATGGAATGAATCCAAATTTAGGAATTAAAGTACTTATAAATTGTTTACAGTTATACTCTGGGAGAGCCACACACGGCCATCTAATCCTAAACTATGCAGAGCCTGTACCATGGTATCAAATCAACTGATACGAATACCTGTATACATTTTTGCCTTCACTGCCTAAGAAGGAGAGCTATATTTTTCGAGAGTGTGGATGTATGTATGTCTACACATTTCTTTAGTACGGTCTATAGCCTAAATGGCTTGACGGATTCTGACATAGGTGAAGTATACACTTTTCGAAAAATGTTAATAAGGCCTGTCAAACATCAATTGATAATGTCTATCATAGAATGGTACGTACGTACTGCAATTCATAAGTCTAATAAGTGTATACTTTGTTGCCAGTTTACCAGTGCGGAACCCATGGACATCAATGAAAATGTGTTTCCTCTGCGAGTACGTTCTGCAACAGCTGTTTGGCACTACATGATGGGTACAAATGTTATCGAAAAGGCCAATATATTATTATATTAAATATTTTAATATAAGTTTATTTTTATTTATCACTACATTTTCCTATAATTTATGTATGTTAGATAAAAAAAAATGCCCCCCTGGCCGAAACGACCACAGCGGCCAATCTTTCACAAGATCAGCCATGTACGCAGGAAATATTATAGTGCACTAGCGCTTGCGTAGACACAAGTACGCTCGCTCTTCCTTTATGCCTCTCATAATCCGATGGGACGGAAGACAGACACGACCGGGGAGAGGTTAGGCGCAGGACCGATATTTTACATGCCCATCCGACGCATGGATCATCTTAATTTACAGACAATCAGGTGATTGGCCTACATTGTCCTAGCCAGTAAGGAATAACTTTTTTTTTTTTTTATACTACCAAGGTGGCAAGCAGGCATGCGGCCCGCCTGATGGTAAGCAGATACCGCAGCCTATAGACACTAGCAACACCAGAAGAATCACTAGCGCGTTGCCGACCCTTAAGACATTAGATATTAAGTCTTTGTGTCCGGTAATTTCACCAGCTACAGTGCCCTTCATGCCGGAACACAACAATGCTTACACACGCTGCTGCTTGGCGGCAGAATATCTGACACTGCGGTGGTACCTACCTGGACGGTTCCTTGCACAAGGAACCTACCACCTAGTAACTACTCAAATACTATAACTACTCAAATTTGTTGTCCCCCGCAGGATTCAAACCCGCGACCTCCGGTTTACAAAGCAAACGATTTTCCACTGCGCCACGGAGGCTATAATATATACAGTGACACATTGGAAGCTACAATGTATGTATGTTAGAACCAGAGCAATGCACCTCCTGTTTTATGCTACCCTAGTACTTCCAACCCAGATACCAAGTAAACGATAACAAAATAAAAGAAAATAATAAAATATTATTGAAATCGAATTTATTTATTTCTGGTAGTACCACGGAGTTGTCCGTGGTACCACGGACAAAAATTATTGTCACAACAAACGCTTGCTATAATCCCCACGCTTGGCAGGCGGCTTGGAGATCGCAGTATAGGTGGTAGGTAATCCAATAGAAAGACGCTGCTTGTCCTCTTGTTTTCCCTTAGTCACCTGTTACGAATACCCAATGGTAGGAGATGGATAGTTGCTATTCTGACACCCCACGGGTACCAATAATTATCTTTAATATGATTCACTAATAATCTAGCTATTGAAATTTTTAAATACCTGGCCACCGTCACCTTTTTGCCTGTATTGCATATTTATTTTCTTAGATAAAAATAATAACAAAAAGAGTTTTATTTTCCATCAACATAGATAAAACTTAATTACTTACTAATAATAAAAGAAAAAGACAAGCCCGCTAAGTTTCTTGCCAGATCTTCTACATTGAGGCCGCGTTATGATCCAGTAGTAGCTTTTACAGAAAAATATAACAATACGAAAGTGGTAATTTTACCCTATTTGAAATAAATTATAACTTTCATTTACATACTACATTAAACATACTAACAAAATATATAGATTCAAAACATTAAAGTACTGAAACGCTGCATTAAAAATGGTTTCGATGACATTGTCTAAATATCGATATGCGTATCCTTGCATGGACACCACTAACTTTTATTTTTTAAATCTAAAAGTGTGTTCAACCTTTCTAAATGACGCATTAAGAAATATATAGGTGTCCTTGTTTGTCTTGATGCATGTCCTATATGGGGAAAGAGGATGGATACTAAGTGGTTGGTTTCGAATTCCTAGAACCACTCCATTTTATTCCTTCCTCCAAGGTTTTAGCGCTCGCGTCCAGCACAATACGTGGCATAGGTTTGTCTGGACGAACTACAGCGTGATGTGGTATATAGTAACCTGAACCAGAAACATTTAGATCATCAACGGGACTAAGATATTTATTATCGATGTATTCCTTAATCACTGCATTGTAATTCTCTTTTAACAATGGCGTTTGCCTTAATTTACGTTCCAGCGCCATAAATCGGCGATAAGCGGCGGGGTACGAATTACCTAGTTCTGACGGGTCTGTACAAAAGGGCAAAGACACGGTGTAACGACCGTCTTCGTCACGGGTTACTGATGACGTGTAAATATTTTCGCATTCCGTCTCTTCCGGTGACAACAGGCGAGTCGTAGGTATTTCTTCTAACTCCCAAAATTTCTGAACTAAGTCATTCAGAGCTAACGCAGTAAAAGAACTAGCGGGTGTGACGTCATTACGCGGGCAATCTCCCATCAGAACGTACCCGAATGTCGTCAATAACGCAGGTGGGGCATGCGAACCAATGTCTACTCTGTTTCCTAAATAAATATATGGGAATAACTGAGCCCCCAAAACTAGATTTACGATCCCAGGGATATTCCAGGTTAAGTCCGCAAGTGGCAGATCCTGGTAATCCATACTTGTATCCCACTCAATAAATCTAGTTGGCAACTGGTCCGTAATACAATCTGTGGTGTATTGCAAATAAATACTGCTGCCTGCCCGCCGCGAGTCTCAGTCGTCTAACAGACACCGAGCCGAGCGGTCGTGGTACAGCGAGTAAGTACTTTGTGTTTCATTTAATACGGTTGTGTTCCATGTACCTATTTACTGTAAGCGGTCATATTCATACAATAGACTCAAGCCGAAATGGTGAGACATCACATGGCGACGAGTACAAGCGCAGTAAATAAATTTTTCTCAAAACAATGTGCCTGCTATTATAGTGCCAAAAACAAATACAAAAATAAAATAATTTTAAAAATAAAAAAGGGGTATAAGTGCGAGCGTACAAAATATCACATAAAACGAAATTAAATTGATTATTCAATCATTGTTTCAACCATATTTATACGGAAAAGAAGTATTTATAGTGTCTAGGTTCCGTGGTGCAGGTTCTGCCTGGTTTGGGATCGGAAGACCGTGTGTGTCACAGGACATGATTATTATTATTGAATAAGTTTATATTAGTACATGCATTCGTTTACAAATACCCATAATAATAATCGTTAATCACGCACGCAAACGTTGTTGGCCAAATCAGATAGCAAATAAATGTTACCTAATGCCTCTTTAGAGTAGAGACAATGGTATATACTCTAAAATCAAATCCTAATATCCGATGAAAACACCAAACTTTCCAACGATGATATATCGTTCATTACCTGTTATTAAAATAACAAAAAACTATACCTATCGAGTCGTAATATTCGATCAAACCACCAAATGTTCTAAAGATGATATTGTTCATTAAGTACCCGTTATAAAAAATAACAAAAAAACGATACCTATCGAATAATATTTGATCAAACCGTCAAATGTTCCAATGATATTGTTCATTAAGTACCTGTTATAAAAAATAACAAAAAAAAAACGATGCCTATCGAATAATATTATTCGATCAAACCACCAAATGTTCCAACAATGAAATTGTTAAAATGACACCCAGTTATAACAAAACTTTGAAATATTGAGTGTTACCGTACCTTTATAACTGAGGTTGTATCAAAAGTGTGTAAAGTGTCAATAATATATTATAATACTAGTGGCCCAGTACGTGCTTCGCTACGTATAAAGTGAAATATTAAGAACATTTAATTGTAACATCAAATTCAATTATTCAAACAAAAAATGGCATTTTTCCTTCAATTAAAAAAGAATAAATCAAATTAAAAACAAATTGCTACATTATTAGTGGTACACAATATGTTTTTTCAAATGAAGAAACACACATGCATACATGTTAATCACCTCAACAGTTATATACTTACTTACATTACATTTGAACAAAAAATATAAACACAAAGTAATAATTATCGCTGACAATTTGCTTTATTCGAACACGTCCAAAATAAAATGACCGCATGAAGGACATAACAACATGCTTTTACTGTCAACACTAAAAAAAAAAAAAAAATTAATTCTGAAAAAAGGGTCATTTTGACAGCAAAATCCCCATTTACAAAATGATCCGCCATTTATTGAATTAACTTGTTACAAAAAATGTGATAAATGAAGACCCGCCCTACCGATTTTGTGCAAACTTCACATAAACCATCTACTAAATAGTCCGAACAAAGCCTAAACATTTGGTTTGGATAGGTGAGCCCGTTCTTGAGTTATGAAATTACAACGAAAAGTGGCATTGATATTTATAGATATAGATGACAAATAAAGCCATTACGAAATGAACTATTGAATCTGAGATACCGTACCGTGGTCTATCGTAATTAAACAAGGCAGTCTTGATAAAATATAGTTCTGTTTCCCATGGATCTACTATCCAAATATATTGTTGAATCTATACCAGTAAGTAATTTGTTGAGATACTTACTTATTATTTACACCTTAAAACATAAAAAACAGGACTCAATATTGCCTTATATGACCAGCGTCATTAATAAATAATTAGTGTAATTTTGTGGGTACTCAATCATTATGCCAAAAGTATTTGTGTATACTTTTTATCAGCCACCATATTGCTAGTGGGTACCTACATGTTCTATCAAGAGTATATAAAATGATGTTTTCTATCAATATGCTTACATTAAATGATACCGTCAGCTACGCGTTTCTTTATAAAAGCATAACCGAAATATGAATGTCTGTCTCTTGAACAATTGTCCCGAGGTCCGATCTGCATCTAAAAACCTAGGTTCCTTTGTCAGCAAAATTCGTAACTGGTTTTCAATAACCCGTTTCAGCACAACAAATAAATTGGGTCTGGGTACCCATATTGAGGTGCTTACATTAATTGTCAATTAGCTATAAAAGTTCAAGTCCCTATGTTGTAAAATCACGACATAATTAGTATTATTACTAATATACTCAATATAATTTCCTCATGGTTTGACGGGCATGTCATTCTGTGCAAACACACTTTTAAAACAAAATAATAATGAAAATAATAATGGTGGTAGAGGGGAAAATCCTAGCATGGTTAAAAGGAAAGGATTAAATATCCTCCAATCTCCCCAAGGCGGTAAAACCCTCAAGGAGGAAAATCCATAAGAGGATCAATAGCCCCAAGCGGGAAAACCCTTAAGGAGACCGACCTCTTTGAGGAGGAAAATAAATAAAAATAAATGATAAAATAAAATTAATATATAAACAAATCCATAAGTGGATAAATCAATCTCTAAAGAGAGGCATTGGTAGTGATAAACCAAAGTAAACTTAGTAACCAAGGTTAATTAAATGCAAACAATAGTAACTGGATACAGAGGGCGATGGAATGTATATAATAATTACTAATGATGGAATATATAAAATAATAATTAATCAATTCAATAAAAATAATCAATTGAATAATTAAAATAATAATAAATGTAATAATTTAAATTAATTAGTTTCCTTTCTGCATAAACAGTGCTAAATCAGAATATAATAAAATTAAATTTGTTTACAAATTCTGCATAAATATACGAACTCAAAACCATATTAAAATAAATTTAATTATAATGTTCCTATTCTGCATGAATAAAAGCTCACAAGCAGAATAAAACAAACTTGGTAACTAGCAATGCATTATCATCACGCTGGCATGGATGGTAAATAATAATGTTTGCAAGCAATAATTATAAAACACAAAAAAAAAACAAGGATAAAACAGTAATTTATGAGGTTTATAAATTACTGAAAAGTAAAAAATAAAATAAAAACAATGGTCATAAAAAATATCACAAGCTAACACAACAAAACAAACTTAAATAAAAGTTATTGGGTCTCTTTGTTGTGTTTTCACGAACTCAAAGGTAGTCTGGTAGAGAATGCCTAAAAGCATCAAGAGTGTACCACTTTTGTACCTACATCAAGTTTAAATAAATAAACATATGCTCTTTATATATACACAAATAACAGGCTTGATGTAAATAAGAAAGATATTATCCAAATTGTAATGCATAATGATCATAATAAAAAATTAAAAAAAAATACTTCTGTGGCACGGCTGCCACGTTATAGTGCCTCGTCCGATGACGATAATCTAAAATACGCCTCTATGGACTTACTACCAAGTTAGTCCATGGAGGATAGGTTTTCGCCTCATATGCACCAGCATAGGAGGCGAAAAGTTGTTATGCCTCACTCAATATATGGAGTAGGTAGTTGGATGTCAAAAAACAAAATAATACGATTAACAAACACTGTCTCGATGGTATATGGTTTGGATTTCCATGCCAATGGGGACGATGTGTAAACTTACGTTTATAAACTACAAACTTATTACAAAATATAATTTTGTATACAAGTGGTCGCAGCCATGAAATACATGCCTGATTTCAATACCTAATATGAATTATGTACCTACTTGTAAGTAACTAATATTTCTATTGAGTTTACAGATTTGTTTCCTTCACCATACAAGGATCCCTCTAAACATTGCAACGGTGGAGTAGATGACCCTATGTAGTCTATATATTAAAGGTTCCAAGGTTAGTAAATACTAGTCCTTAATATGTATCATATTATCCTACGATAATAAATGCATATTACATACAATACAATACAATACAATCATTGGTAGACATCGATGAGGGTGATACAAAACATATCACAATATTATGTATACAAACCAACACATGCTATTGTTAAAGGGTCGTCACTTAATACCTTTTTCAATCAAATTGGTTTGAATGGAGCGTGTGACTCCTTAATTAATTAAGTAATAAGGATTTGTTATAAACGCTAATGCAATCAATATGTGGTTTATAGTTTCCATACATGTCGAAAAGAAATAAGTACCCCAATGATTGTTACTAGAAACAAAATATGTCTGGTTTTAAAATTGACTAAATATTGTTCCAAATAATTACCAGTGACCACATAATCTCAATTTAGTAATAGATTGACGAATAATCGCGTATGAAGGTTTATAGGGTGATTAATATAAGTTATAAAATTGTAAAATTAATTCATCATAATACCAACCTTTTGTAACAAGTTGTAATCTGAATATTCTACTTATGTATTAACAAAATATATGAACAAATATATCAATAAACTTACCTATAAGCAAGTAGCAACTGTGGTCAGAATAAACGAGCACAAATACATGTGTGGTTAACATCCATAATTTCAAAAGAAATTTGTGATGTTAGGTAGTAGATATTTAAAATAAGGTCATTTATATTAAGTATATAGTTTTTATTTAATTACAGCAATGTTATTCTATGATCTAACAATTAGAATATTGATTTGTTAAAATCTTTAATCATATTTACAATTTAAATTTAATAACATACCTAATCTAATGATAAGGTTGTGTGAAATTAAATAAATAATTACCATTGATGACAATACACAAATGTTGAAAAAAGGGAAGGAAGACAGGCCTACTGAGTCTGGTCGGAGCTTCCCGGTCGGAGGCACGTGATGTGTGCTCTGGTAATGGTTAAAAATATTATTATTATAAAATTGCCACTGTTGGGCTTAATGTAAATAAAATATTTCAAGCCTGCTGAGTTTCTTGCCGGATCTTCTCAGTTAAGGCCGCGTTGTGATCCGGTGGTAGCTTCACATCTTTTAAGTCTAATATAAATAAAATATTTAATATTATATCAAATAATTATGATTTCAAGAAATAAGAGTAATTTAAAATATAGATACAATTAAAGTAAATGTAAATTAAAACATGTTGAAAGGAAGAGATGTGGTGTATTGCAAATAAATACTGCTGCCTGCCCGCCGCGAGTCTCAGTCGTCTAACAGACACCGAGCCGAGCGGTCGTGGTACAGCGAGTAAGTACTTTGTGTTTCATTTAATACGGTTGTGTTCCATGTACCTATTTACTGTAAGCGGTCATATTCATACAATAGACTCAAGCCGAAATGGTGAGACATCACACAATCCACAACTAACGCGTGAATGGTGTATTTTTTATCTGGATATACGCGAGATTGAATATCTAGATACACGTATCCAATTATAGGGCGCGAAGTTGAGCCAACACCTTTGACAAATGAGTTACTCAATGGTATAATAGGCAAATTTAAGGTGCGGCAACAATCCGTTGTTATTAAATTATTTTGCGACCCATTATCAATTAAGCATCTAATTATAATTTTTTGGCCACTACTTCCTTTTGGTCGCGCGTATACTTGGGCAGTCGACAACAAAACCGTCGAGTTCGACTTCGCTGTCGCGGTATGTAACACCGCAGAATTATGCGATGTTGGCGGTGACACCTCGTTAAGCGCATTATAAGAAGCGGCTTGTATGCCATTATCGCCCTTATCCGAATGTACATAAGAGCGCGGCGGTGCGGTAACGTCAGGCGGAATAGCGAACGACGACGCGCTGTGTATTGGCGCAGGCGACCGAGGGGTACTGAAAGGTGCGCGGGTTAGCGCGAGCGGCGGCGGTACAGATAAATCATTATTAATAATTTCAGCGTTGTGAGTAAGCGTATTTTTATTTTTAAAATGTAGAAGAGTGTGATGTCGTTTCTTGCATAATTCGCATACGACAGACGAGTTACAATTAGATATATTATGTCTTGTACTAAGACAGTTTACGCAGCCACGTTTAGATTTTATAAAATCATATCGCGTTTTAGCATCATTTAATGCTTTAAATTGCGCGCAGTTATAAAGATGTACGTGCTTATTATCATGGCAATTTTTTTTTTTTTTTTTTTTTTTTGTATGAGTAGTACTGTTGGCCGCAGATGGCCATTACAGCTTCACCGGACAAAAGGGGCGAGCGCTTTGAGCGCTCCAGCCCGGAAAGATAGGTAGCGACTAGCTCAAGGGCACCTCAGGGAGGCACGGCCTCGGCTTGGGCTGCCGCTTAGAGAGTGTGTGAGTTTACCACCGGTTCACAACGCGCCCCCGCTGAGAAGAACCGGCAAGAAACTCAGCGAGGGGATGCATGTCGAGGTCGCATGTGTACGATCCTTCGGCCTCGCCGGCGAGACCGGTGTCTGTGTGTAGGTGCGTGTACGACTCGTGACGTCGTTGTCGGTGGTGTAGGTGTTGGTGTTGTGTCAAGGTCCAGGAGGACGGACATCGGGTCGGGTGGGTCGAGCAGTACATGCCGCGGACGGCGGCGATGTACGGTAGGTCGACGATCTGAGGGACCAGGACCAGGGTCGGGGTCGGGGATATAGTCGGCAGCGGCGCCGATGAGCGGGTTCGGGTGGACGCATGCTTTTTCAAAGTAATGTTCGGACATTTCTTTGAAAAATTTGCGGATAGGGACTAGACCGAAGTCGGAATGAAGGTCGACATTCCGCATGTACCACGGGGCACCGACGGCATGTCGAAGGAATCGGTTTTGAATAACCTGGAGGCTATTGATGTGGACGGGAGCCGCGTGTGCGAATACGGCACTGGCGTAAGATAGGATGGGACGGATGCAGGTTTTGTAAAGTGTCAACTTATTCCTAAGCGACAGTTTACTCCGCCTGCAGATCATGGGGTAGAGCCGGCCGAGGACGAAGGCCGCTCGGTTGCGTACTGACCGTATATGCGGTCCAAATGTCATGCGGGAGTCTAGGGTGACGCCTAGATATTTGACCTTTTTGGTCCAAGGGATGGGACGCCCATAGAGGGTGATCTGACCTAAACGACTCCTGGGATGGCCCGCAGTGTGGGATCTGGTGCTCCGGGAGAAGAGCACCGCGGCGCTCTTTTCCGGGTTCACCGCGAGCAGCCACTTTTGGAACCATTTTTTGACGGGCCCGTTGGTCTAGTGGTCAGTCACCCTGCCTGCCAACCGTTGGGTCGTGGGTTCGATTCCCGCCAAGTGTCTGGGTGTTGTTTATCTATTTAAGTATGTATTTACAAAAAAAAAAAGTATATAAGTATTAGTATCAGTTGTCTGGTTTCCATAGTACAGGCTGTGCCTAGTTTGGGATCGGATGACCGTGTGTGGATTGTCCTAAGATTATTATTATTATTATTATTATTATTCGCCTAGGGCGTTGACGGCGACTTGAAGAGTGCGCGTCAGAAAAGCCTTATTTCTGTGTGAGAAATATAGTGCGGTGTCGTCCGCATATAGGGCTAGTTGCACCCTGTCCGAACGAGGGATGTCGTTCGTGAACAGGCTGAACAGGAGTGGAGAGAGCACGGAGCCTTGAGGGACTCCGGCCTGAATAGGGTGGGAAGTGGATCGCGCACCTTCGACTCGATATCGAAAGGTGCGATTCCTGAGAAAATCTCGTATGATGAGGACCAGACGGTCTGGCACGCCCATGAGGTAGAGCTTGTGAAGCAAGCCATTGTGCCAGACCTTATCGAATGCCTTGGCGACATCGAAGAATAAGGCTCCGGTGTATATGGGTCTGGGCTGGTTGAGCCCGGAGAGGACGTGCTCCGTGATGCGGTGCACTTGATGGACGCAGGAGTGTCCGGCTCGAAAGCCGAACTGCTCGTGTATGAGTATGCCCTTCGAGATGACAAACTCTTTGAGTCTTGCGAAAAGCAAGCGCTCGTAGAGTTTGCCCAGGGCGCTAAGGAGACTAATGGGACGGTAGCTCGTGGGATCGTCACGTGGCTTACCGGGTTTGTGAATGCCGATGACGTCTGCTTCTTTCCACTCCGAAGGGAATATAGCGTGCGTCATGGCGGCATTGAAGATGGCTACCAAGAGGTAGATCAAGTGGTAGGGAAGGATTTTTAGTACGCGGTTCGAGATGCCGTCAGGGCCGGGGGATTTCTTAGGCTTAAGGCCTTTGATGAGGTCTTCCACCTCGGAATGGGTGACCGGGGTGAGAGTGTCGGATGGCGGGGCAGAAACCCTGCGCTCTACTTCCCTATCTACGAGATCGCGATGGGGTGGGTCGGAAACTGAGACACTAGGAGAGCATTGTCTCTCTAGAGAGTCTGCGAGGACCTCGGCTTTTTCCTCGTCGTCGAAAGCTGGTGGGGCGCCTGAAGGGCGGGTCAGGGGAGGCATGGTGGCTACCGTGTCGGACTTGAGAGCCCGCGCTAGCCGCCAGTAGGCTAGGTGAGAGGGAGTGATACCCTCGAGAAAACCGTCCCACCGGTCCCCCCGGAGTTCCGCGATGCGGTTCTTTACGTCCCTCTGTAAAGCGCGCATGCGGATCCGGTTGGCTGCGGTGGGGTAGGAGTCGTGAGCGCGGATAGCCGCGTTTTTGGCTCGGACCAATTCTTTGACGTCGGCCGGCAGTTTGAAGCGTTGGACATAAGGGTCCACCGCTTCAACCTGCCGGGAAGATTGGCTGATGGCCGATTGGAGGTTGTCAGTGAAAGCACTGACGGCTTGTTCGGTGTCCTGAGGGGACGAGAGGTGGACTGGGATACGAGAGAGCTGTGGCGTGTCGGCATTGGCCAAGCAGGTGCTCAGCCGCTGCCAGTCCACCACGCTCTTCATGACCGGTTCCGGTGAGGGAGGTGGTCCGAGCTCCATGAGAACGGGACGGTGGTCGGAGTCTAGTTCATGGAGCACTTCTAAGGAGCGCAACCGAAGCGTTACGCTCTTTAGAAGTGCCATGTCTAGGACAACGGGACGGTGGCCGATGATAACGGGGAAATGGGTGGGGCGCATTGGTGCAATGACGTCAAAGTCGAGAGTATCGACTAGAGCGTCGAGGCGCACGCCGTTATAATTGGTGGTGTGACAGTTCCACCTGACGTGTTTGCAATTAAAGTCACCGCCAAGGATGACGGCGCTATCCATGTCAAGAAGTGCTTCGATGTCACTTCTGAGAAGTTGCTTGTCAGGTGGAAGGTACACCGAGACGAGAGTGACAGGGGGATGACCCGAGAGAGAGAGGCGGCAAGCCGAGGCCTCGATATTGGTGAGCGCAGGGACATCGAGTGGGATGCAGTGCAAGGATTTCCTATAGTAGATGACAGTGCCGCCTCCGCGGGAGGCAGTTCTGTCATTTCGCACGAGATGGTAGTTGGCGATGTTGGGACTCCTATGAGCGGGTTTGAGGAATGTCTCTTGCACTAGCATGACGTCAACTTGGTGATCCCTAAGGAATTCACCAACTTGATCGCGTTGAGGAGAGAGGCCATGGGCGTTGAAAAACGCCAGGCACAAGGAGCGGGGCTTAATCCGTTTTGGGTGTGAATCCATTGATTAAGGGTAAGATTGGGTGGTGGGAACCACTGACAGGGAACTGAGCACACTCTCGTGCTCGACAAGGGCCATGGTGCGTTCGAAGTCGTTTTTAGCGACTCGAAGCTTGTGCGCGAGGGCGCGGATGGCGGCAATGTTGAAATTGCTCATGGTGTTGCGGATCAGTTGGATGTCCGACACCAGGGTGTTTTGTGCTGAGGGCACTGGGGTGAACCCGGCGTGAGGCGCCGGGGCGCTAGTCGCAGGGTGCATGGGCGCGCTGGGAACATGGGTGTTCCATGCGTTGGGACGGTTGAGCCGTGGGTCACGGAGCGCAGAAGGCGCGACGCCTTGTGGGCCTGGGTGCAGGCCAGGAGGAGCCTGCGGCACGGAGGGTGCCGAGCTTGTCGGGACTACTTTTTGCGCAGAAGGCGCAGGAGGAGCAGGGGGTCCGGGCACAATGGGTGCCGAAAAGATGGGCGCTGAAGGCGCTGGATTCCTGGGCGCACGGAGACCGTTGCGCCTCACCACTCGGCGATTCCTCTTTGGGGCCCTCGAACATCCGCGATAATTCGCGGGGTGTCCGACGGTCCCGCAGAGGACACAGCCGGGAGGTTCGGTCGCGGTCTCCTGCTTGCGAGAGCAGGTGGAGGTCGGGTGGTCCCCGATGCATTTAACGCATCGGGGAGTGGCGTGACAATTTCGGGCCGAATGGCCGTATAATTGGCAATTGTGGCACTGCCCGGGAGTGCCACGTTTGTGGGGGGGTTCGACGTAGAACCCCCCGGTGAGGTCTAGGAGATGAGACAAGTCGAAAATACGCTTGCCTTCGGGGGTACGGTCGAGAACGACTGTCACCATACTGTATGGGACCTTGGGACCGCGGCCACTCGCCATGCGGTGGACTTCTTGGGCGGGGAATCCTTGGGACTGAAGGTCCTCAAGGATGAGAGAGGGCTCGAATTCCTTCGGAACTCCCCTGATGACCACTCGAAGGGTACGGTCCTCTTCGAGGGTGTAGGTGTGGAAGGAGATCTTCTCCTTCCTCAAGTGGGACGTGAGTTGACGGTGGTCGTCAGTCGTCATGGCGGACACACTGATGCCGTTGGCCGTGTTCGAGGCCTTGGTATACCGGATGTTTTTCGCTTTAAGAGCGTTAGTGACTCGCGGCCATGCGGCTTTGTCCTGTATGATTACAGGAGGAGGAGGGCGGGGCTTGCGGCCTTCGGGTTGGCTCGCCGGGGCGGCTGAATCGCGCGGCGTGGGTGAGGTGCGAGGGGACGGAGAGGCACTCAGGGAGATTGGGGAGGACGCACAGGCCTCCTCCTCAACGCACTGGTGCTTGGACGGGCGCTGGTCCCGGGGTTGACGCGCCCGTTTCTTATCCCGGACTAGCGTCCATTCGTCCTCCGAGGAGGAGATGGGGCGCTTGGCGGACTCTACTTCGACCTCCATGTCCGAGGCTGACTGAGGGTCGGCCTCGAACCCCGGTGGAGGGAACTGGGTTGGCGCATCTAGGTGCGCCGGGGTGGGCTGCGGCGAGATAATCGCGGCGGAAGGTGGCGGGGTAAGCGCCGCTGGAGTCGGTGCGGTAAACGCGTCGGTGGGCTGCGACTGAAGGTCGGGCGGGGTCGGCGAAAGGGTTTCGCTCGAGGTGGCGGCGGCGTTCATGGCCGAGATTAACTCCGTCAAGATCGTCGGATACTTGACGGAGATAATCTCCACCAGTCTCACCGCAAATTCGGGAGGCACTTGGGAGAGTGCGGGGGACGACATTTTTCCGTCCGAAGGGAAACTCTCCGGACGAAAAAACGGGTGAGTGATCCTCCCCGCCGCAAGGCGGGGAGTGGGTGAGTGCCTAACGTGTGGCCCTAATGTGTGTGGGTGTGTAGGGTGTGTAGCCTAACAGCCCTGGGGCAGAGGAGACGAGACCGGCAAGCCGGCGGTTCGAAACCAAACAGCACCCAAGGAATAGGAAATAGGAGGCGGAAGGGTGGGAGGGCGACGATCAAGATCGAATCATTGCAATACGCACAGCGCGATGTATCGGGCGCAAGCAGCGGCGGTGGTGGCGGCGCGCGCGCGGAGTAGCTAGCGACCTGCGTAGATATAGGTAGCTCGCTAGCGACGAACGACTTGTACGTCTGAGCCCGAGTGTTGCGTGGCGCAGAAGCAGGCGGTCTACTTACCTGGCGCGGGTTTGAGTTCGAATTCGATCGGTCGAGTATTTTCGCCTGATCCTGAACGAAACATATTAATTGATCCGTAGTAGGGATCTCGACGTCACGAACAGAAAGTTCGAAACTCTGTGCAGTCTGTGAGTCCATTTTCCTTAGTGCACAGTGCAAAAAAATAAAATCAGTAAGATCGGCTATGTCTAACTGTTTAAGAGCGGAAATTGAAGCGGCGTATTTTTCTATAAAATAATCTAAACTATTAGAATTATACAAACAACCTTTCATATCTAAAATGTTGTTTAGATAGTGTGTACCTAATGCACGTTTATCTTGGTACTTTTTCACCAAACTGTCCCATATTATTTTATATGTATCACCAGTCGGAATAATACCGGAGGTGGCATTCAGTGCACTATGAGTAAGATTGCCTACTAAGTATTGCACACGCTGCGAGTCGGACAGCTGATTATTGTTATGAATATTAGATTTGAATGACTCGTAGAAGACGGGCCAATTCTCTGTCTTACCATCAAAACAAGGCAAGTTAATTGGTGGCAACTTTATTAACGGCGCGGTAGAAGAGTTACCTTTTGCTTGGCTATCACTTCGCGATGGCAAAACATTCGAGTTATTAATTTTATTCCGTACTCGTTTGACTCTAATATATAAATCTTCAAAGGAATCTAAACAAGCATAATCAGGAACGGTGCCAGGTTTCAAAGTTATGCGAATCTGGTTAATTTGATCCACAATGGATTCAAACTTGTCACGAATATCATCAATCGTTTCCGAATCAGTCATAAAATCCTCATTCGATCTCGATGTAGACTCGAAAGAAATTATATTCTTCGACGTGTTATATAAACGATTAATACGTTGGAACAACAACTCTTTCTTTTGTTCCAAAAGAACCAGCAAATTTTCTTGACTTGGTTTAGACATGTTTATTAATGCAAATAACTGAATAAATTATGTACTTTTATAACAAGTGACCGTTAATCGAATCACTTCAAAAGGCGGCGAGCGGGGCGTTAAGTAGGTACCTACCTACTACCATAAAGTAATACGTAGCACGTAGGAACCTAGGCGTTACAATTTGTACTGGCAATTTTACCAATAATTACGTAAAATGCAGGACAAATCGGAATACAATAGGATTTTACCAATAAATTACGTAAAACCTTTATTAAAAAATAATGCCAATTGCAATAGAATATTACCAAGAATTACGTAAAATCTATGAACAAATATGGCGGTAAGTTAACGGTAAGCGGTGAGTTATGAGATTTTAACCAAAATTACGTTAAATTCTACAAACAAAATTTACTGGATTACTATCCTGCTCGTGAAGGACCATAGAAGTATGGAGGGGCGTGTAAATAGCCCACAGCAGGTGTACTTGCGTACGTTTAAAAAATTAAATTAAAATTAAATTAAGATGGCCAATGCCTAAATAAAAGTTATGGCTGACCGCGAGATCCGAAACCCTGTCAATCCTCTATAAAATGCGAGCGGGTATAATACTATGCAGGAAGAAAATATGCCCACGTACCTTTCAGCAGATCTGGACACCTACAGCATCCAGTGAGGCAGCAGACCACAGCAACCTCTTGGCTAGTCTTCACCGGCCGGCACGCGGATTATTCCACTTCACAATACAGTACAATTTGGCGAGGCGATTTAGATTCGCACTCTAGCCGAGCAAGTTACACAGGATCGGATGATTGGTAATAAAAGCGAGCGATGACACGAGGTCATAAAAAGTCTTAAAAATTTATAGACGTGTAGCGGCGATCACGGAAAAATTCACAATCCATTAGGAAGTGCAATGAATCTTCTTGCACCCTCATATACAGTCGTTAGAAAAAATAATTGTCGACCAATCAATGACTTGATAATTAGTCGCATATTAGTCCAAACGAGGCTGCCAGCGCCATCTCTTGGTACGCTTTCAGCAACCATACCACTTTCCAATACGTGGGCTCTGCATTATATACCCATCGTTTTTATAGAGGAATGAATATAGTTTAATAATTTAGTATTATAGTAATCAAGATATTGCGTAAATTCTTAGGGCATTATAATAACTACGTTAGCGCTTCACCAATGGCGTTGCTAAGGAAATAGATCACGTTATCGTTGTTGGAATCAAGTGTTTTAAAGAATTTTGTCGCAATCAACTCAAGAAGAGAAAAAAGTCAGTTTTATTTTATGACAACTATTAATTTTTGAAGGTGTACAAGATCACAAATATCAGTGAATGTACGCTAAAGATTGGCGACTATGATTGATTTCATTCGAATTATTCGACTTTATATTATAAATCATTCGACTTATTAGTCTAGTTCAAACGCCTTTAGTAGTTACTAATTAGTCGTGGTTATTCGACTATGAATATTAGTACCTATATTACTAATATTCAAGTAGAATGCCTACATTAGTAGTTGCCGATGATTCGAATCGTCGGATTAGTAACAGTCGCGCATCTTTAATGTACGCTGGAGTTGATAGTGATAGGCAATAGGCATGGGCCATACTTGCTAAATGTACAACCAGGCCTTTCAAGTATCAGTCGCTTATTATACTCATATTATCCTCTCTTTGTTTTAAACTGTTCTTTACAAGCCAAGGGCACCACTTTATTTAAAATAACGTTTTATGTTTTTTACTTCCCAAGTTCCCAACATCACGCCCTTCGTACTTCCTCCGAAGTGAGTCTAGTTATACCTTTTCATACGTCTCATGCATACACGAAATCTTTTACTGTTCAAGCCGGCTGTCTGTGGAATTCCTTGCCACAGAATATAAGATGAGCTCAGAATCTGGAATCATTTCAAACACAGGTTACCTCTTACTATCTTTCTCTTCCGTATATCTATTCTTTCTCTAATGTATAGTATGTAATCAGTGACCTGTTATTACTACGTATAGAGAAGCTATCCTAAGCAAAAGTCATGTTCCATTTCGTAAAAGGTTAACCTAAAGTTCGCTGAAGCGCTGCTACAATAATCAGTCACTTATCCAGACAGTATAAACACGCAAAGCTAGAACGCTTTAGGCCTCATTTACGGAGACGAGGGGCGTCGCGTGTCGCGTGTGGCGGCGCGGCCCGCACTAAATTCAAATGTAGGGCGTTGTATGAGTGCGTTTACGGAGAAGCGATTTTACACGCGTTTGCTGGAGCGTGTTTTACGGGATAACCCGCGGATGGCATCTTTACGTCCCACGCGGCGTTAATCGTGGCGGCGCACGCAGCGGCGATTCAGGGCCTAAGGCCCATAAGATCAATTGTAGTTTAAACTACAGCATAGAGTTTAATCTGCCTTCTTCGAATAATTCGTAAGATCGATAGCAGTAGATCGACGGTGACGAGTTTAAACTACCGATCAGTTTAAACTTGCTCCAAGCCACGGTTAAACCATTGCGTGTGCTTAAACTGTCTTCATTCGAAGTATTTGATAGTACTATACTGTTGTCATAATTGTTGTTGATTGTTTACTATACGGGAAAATGGAATATAAAATTTGCAGTAATTAGGAGTCTTTTATCGGAATATTACAAGAGTTTTTACTTGGGCCATGTTCAGGATACCACCGCAGTGTCAGATATTCTGTCACACCAAGCAGCAGTGTGTAAACGTTGCTGTGTTCCGGTGTGACTGTAGCTCAGAACTAGTATAATGCAGCTGTCTATAGGCAGGCGCTTACCATCAGGCGAACGACTTGCTTGTCTCGTCACTAGGTTCAATAAAATAAAATAAGAGTTCTATGATATTAAAAGGTGTTACAAGATACCACATCGTTCGAAAAACAAACGATCATTGGGATCAATTGGATGATACAAAACTTTAAACCTACCTACCTACGGTTATTAAAATATTACGTGTCTTGGAATAAAATTGATTCATTTATGAATTTGGAATAAATCTACGACTCTACTAAGCTACCTGAGTTCAACTTGAACAAAGACTACACGGAAAGACAATGAGACAAATGACCACTTATTGCCAAACACGTGTCAAGATGGTTTATTTTTTGGTGTCTTCAGTAGAAAAAAATGAATGAGCTGGGTCCGAAATAAACAATGTTGCCATAGGGGAAACATTAATCGAAGTTTAGCCAATCCATTTACTTTTTCCGTTTGATATTACAACAGTGGTTTAAACGATCGATAAAATATGATCTTAGATCCGATGATCTGTGATTTAAACTACTTTTCAACTTACGGGCCTAAGTCTACGCATAGAGGCGTCCAACAGATAGTTTGTCAGTTTATGTTTACAGTGAAAACATCTCAAGGAAGCGATCGAAGAGAATTATACGACAACTTTGGACTACTGAGACGTACTGTGTGACTCGTATTTTTTTTTGTTTTTTTTTTTTGGAATGATAGACGCTGTTGGCCGCAGATGGCCATGACAGATTCACCGGACAATAGGAGGCGAGCGCTTAAAGCGCTCTAGCCTTAACGGCAGAAGTAGCGACGAGCACAAGGGCAGGGCCCCTCATCGAGGCACGGCCTCGGCTTGGGCTGTCGCTTAAGAGAGGGCTGAGTTTACCACCGGTTCACAACGCGCCCCCACTGAGAAGAACCGGCAAGAAACTCAGTGGGGTGACTGTGTGACGAGTCAACTACCACGACTACTGTGCCTTGTATATATACAAGTTGTATATATACAAGGCACGGTAGTCCGAGTCCTATAGCGTATACAGTGTGAGGGTACGTGAAATAAAATCTTCTTTTACGTGGATCAGCATTTTAATACCCACCCGCACGTAACAATATTATATGAACTACACTAGGGGAAAGCGGTCACCCTTCGTACGCGGGGCACATTCGTACAGTAAGTCTAGAATAAAAACTAAACGGCACAGAAACACGCCTTTGCTTGTGTACGGGCGGTACAGATATTGTGTAATAAAAAACTTTAAGTTCGATGTATGACTGGTGTAATATCCATTTTAAGAGAGACGCTAACGGTCATTGACATTACAATCAGCTGACAGTTAACAGATACATAGGAGGGTAGGTGACATAATAAATAACATTTGGAGGGTATATCTCCATATCTACCCTCAACCTATAAAATGTGACATAAAGTCTTGTCCATGCCCCGCGTGTTGAAAGCTCGCCCTTGCTAAAATCTTCGCACAAAATACCACTACTTGTCTTATTGTCCAGCACTCTTCAGATGGTATCAGTTCCAGGGTAAGCTGAAAGGACACGATTGGCCTCTTCCATTTCAGCGGTGGAGTATGGTCCTCTTTCAAAATAACTGGCGTGTTTGACTTAGAGTCCTTGCATGATCACCATCTTACTCTCAGCTAGAGTTATGTTGACGCAGCTCCTTGATCCGCTGAAATCGTGTCATACTACTGGCAGAATGATCCTGATGATCCCTTTCCGGTAACCCTATGAGAGGTCAACCGATGGGAAAATGACCGATAGTGAGTGGCGTGAAGTCTTCTGGGTTTGATGAGTGAGGTGTGAGTGGCCGAGAGTTGAGAATACTTGGACAGTACTATAATATTCAAACGATAAAATACAATTTCCCAGCACTCTCGTTAAATGTTACTTTACCGTTTTAACTCCTACCTCCCAAAGACCTTCGAAATGTGGTGAACGCGCGGGTTTAAAAAAAGGATTATTATTCTCTTGGGCAGATATCTACCAAGAGATTGCAATTAGTCTTAAGGAACCTTGACAAATCATTAAATAATCCCACGAATGAGGTACCGTTGTCCGAATAAATATGATGAGGCTTACCTCTACGTGCAATGAACCGACGCAAAACTAGTAGGTAATTATTGCTCGTTAAATCACCGACAAGCTCCAAATGAACCGCCTCAGTGGTGAAACATATGAAAATGGCAATACAATATGATGAGCCTACAGCCGCGGCCTGCACGTTTCAAACGTGCAGGCGCACTCGATGCGACAGCCGCGGGGGTTTTAGTGGGTAAGAATCCCACATACCCCGGTCGAGCCCCAGAGCTCCCGGGGATCTTTCGAAGATTTCCCCCGCGTCAAAAGGTTGATTGATTTGGATCGAGATAGACCGAGGTGGATCGAGATAAGTCAAGGTTTGAAGTGGGTCAAGTTGGAATAAAGTGGATTGAGTTGAGCCAAGCTGGATCATCAACTTGACTTGGAGTCGCTGGACGTTCGGGGTGTGGGCCCTTTGAACGTCCATTGAGCACGGCGGCGACTCAAAGGAGGAGGGCGGCGGGGTTGCGACCCCCGTCCCCGTGAGCACTGTGTCAGGTTCCCGGGGGGCTACAATGCGCCCCCCGGCGGTGGGCTCAAAGGCAAGGCACTGAGGGGCCCCTGGTTCAGAGCCCACCGGAGAGCCCTGGGTTCCCCGCTCTCATGTGCCGATGCGACATCCGCTGGGGTTTTAGTGGGTAAGAATCCCACATACCCCGGTCGAGCCCCACAGCTCCCGGGGATCTTTGGAAGATTTCACCCGCGTCAAAAAAAAAGGTGTAGAAAAAAAAACAATAATTGGTTTCTTCCATTGTTGTGTTGAGTTTATTTACCGAGTTGCGTTACTCTACCTGCATTATAGCATTAAATAGAAATCCTTCTTTGTGCAAACTTTCAACCCCATGAAATTAACTTAGGGGTTGTTTTTGCCGGAATAGGTATGTTAGATTCTTGTGTGCAATACATAAATTAAGTATTGGCTGTAGTTCAAAAAACATTTTTTGGACCCCAATTAGAACCTCTTAGGGGTTTATAATCAAAACAATATTAATGGCACATGGATTTGCATTTGCGGTGATAAATGTACTCGCAAAGTTTCATCAATGCAGCATGAATTTTTGTATGCGCATTTCATACTCAAAAACCATGCTAATACCCCTTTAATGGTCGTTTTTTTGCAAAAGTTAGAAATACGTTTCTTTATTTCTTTTGCTCAGTATACTGACAAAGTTTCGTGTCTGTGTGATGATTTTTTTTAATCCATACACACTTTGGGAGCCCATTTGACCCATTTAGGTGTGAAATGTCGAGTTCGTTCTTATTGTTCACCTAAACTATTGAATAATGTTGATTCCAAATTTCATGATTCTACTTTAAATGGTTTTGACTGTATGGTGATTTCTAGAAAAAAAAGCCTGTTCTTTTAATAATATAGATTAAAAAACAATCCCACTTTAGGGGTAGATTTTTTGAAAAATAAATGATACGTGTTCAATCTTTTTATTTTAAGGGTATTTTCACCAACTTTCAAATGAATTAAATTAAGTAATAATTATTTCCCATACAAAGTTTAACAACCCCTAGCGCACCCCCAATGGTGGTTTTTGAAAAATCCCGAAACACGTATTTATTTATTTTATTCAAAGAATCTTTCCAGTAAATTTCAAGTCAATCGAACCATACAATAAAAAGTTTCATACAAAAGAAAACACCCCATTTAACCCCTTTAGGAGTCGAATTTTCAAAAATCCTTTCTTTGTGGATGCTTACGTTATACGAAGAACCCACTGTCCAAATTTCAGCTTTCTAGGTCCAGCGGTTTGGCCTGTGCGTTGATGAATCAGTCAGTCAGTCAGTCAGTCAGTCAGTCAGTCAGTCAGTCAGTCAGTCAGTCAGTCAGTCAGTCAGTCAGTTAGTCAGTCAGTCAGGACAAGTAATTTTATATGTATTGATAGAGGTCTATCTATATTTTAAAGAAAAAATAAAATGATAAAATATAATGATTTCTAGGTCCAGTGGTTTGGCCTGTGCGTTGATGAATCAGTCAGTCAGTCAGTCAGTCAGTCAGTCAGTCAGTCAGTCAGTCAGTCAGTCAGTCAGTTAGTCAGTCAGTCAGGACAAGTAATTTTATATGTATTGATAGAGGTCTATCTATATTTTAAAGAAAAAATAAAATGATGTTTCTAAATAGTACAGTTTTTTAACAATTCTATAAAAACTCGAGAAACAAACTTAGTTTTGCGGTTGGGTATTTTGCTATTTGAGGTATTAGAGGAATAGTCAAATAACATTAATTTGTACAAAGAAGATATAGAACCCTTGATGCGCGAGTCAGACTCGCACTTGACCCGATTTTCTTTTAGTTTGAGCTTTTTGGTTCGAGTCGTTACCTTTTTTTATCGCGGGGAAACCTTCAAAAGGTTTCCGGGAGCTGTGGGGCTCGACCGGGGTATGTGGAATTCTTACCCACTAAATCCCCCGCGGCTGTCGCATCGGCACATGAGAGGGAACCCCGAGCTCTCCGGTTATCTCGATTCGGTACCTAGCTGCAGTGTTATAAAATAAATTAGTTTTTTTTAAACTGTTTGAAAGGGTTAATTTGGATAAATTAGTTGGGTTCAGTTTGGATTTTTACTATCTGAGGTAAAAGAAGTATAGTAAAATAACATTTATATGCGCAAAGTAGCTATTAAACCATCGGTTCGCGAGTTCGACTGGCACTTGATCGGCTATGGCTGAGGAGCGAGGCGGCAGTTTTTTTTTTAGGCGGTAGCTTAACTCGGATGCGCGCGGTGCAGGATACGCGCGTTCGCGAACACTTTCAACAGCCTCGTATTGAATTGCGTGCATTTAGTAGCCACACTCGAGCTAACGCAGTAGTTAGAAAAGTAGTTTAAATAAACAATATAATCTTTTCCCAAGATTTTTAAAATCATATCAAATTCAATTTTTAAACAGTGATGTAGTATTTTAGTTTTAAAACACAATATACATCCCATACCTTCCGCTTATATCATAAAATAACGGTTTTCAATTTCCTTTTAAAAGAACACTCGCGAGATTTTTAACTTATTGGTCCTATTTTGACCTTAAAACCCTCATAATGTCTTAAACCTGACTTCGTCATAAGCCTGCATGTCATATTGTATCGGAAGACAGTGAAATGTGTTAAGAAATGGTAAATAAAATATTTTTTAGAAAAATTGAGGTCCCGTGACTTCTACTCAGAAAATTTTGAGAAATTCAAAAACACGTAATTATTAATTTCCTTTGAGGCGCCTGCATGTGAAAATTCAAGGCTCTAGTACCAACCGTTCATGAATTATAACGCTTTTTTATAAAACATAAACCCCTCTATTTGGACCCCTTAGGATGCGAATTTTCAAAATTCCGTTCTTAGTGCGCGTCTATGTATTGTGAAGAATACCCCTGCCAAATTTCAAGTCTCTAGGACCAGCGGTTTAGGCTGTGCGTTGTCTGTTAGTCAGTCAATCAGTCAGTCAGGGCATCTCCTTTTAATATTGATTAAAATAACTTTAATACGTGCAAAGAAGGTATGGAACCCTCGATGTTCGAGTCAGACACGCACTTGACTGGTTTTTTTTTCGTTTTATTTGGTACCTAGTTCCGAACCGGAGTATCTTACCTGTTTACTAAAACGCCCCGTACTCAATGGACATCTAGGGCCCACAACCCAAACGTCCAACCGACAACTCCGAAGATTGCCCGTTATTTGTCCGGGCTTATGGCTGGCAAGTGAGGCGGCAGCTTTTTTTAGGCGGCAGGTTGACGCGGGTGCGCGCGGTGTAGGATACACGCGTTTGTGAACACTTTCAACAGCCTCGTATTGAATTAAAACCTTGCGTTCATTTAGTAGCCGCACTCGAGCAAACGCAGTAGTTAGCAAAGTAGTTTAAATAAACAATATAATCTTTTCCCATCACTTTTAAAATTATATCAAATTCAAATTTTAAACATCGATGTCGTATTTTAGTTTTAAAATCCATGATATAACTCAAACCTACCGCTTATGTCATAAAAAACGGTTTTCAATTACCTTTTAAAAGACACCACACTCGAGATTTTTAACTTAGGGTCCTATTTTGACCTTAAAACCCTCATAATTTCTTAAACCTGACTTCGTCCTAATCCTGCATATCATATTGTATCGGAAGACAGTGAAATGTGTTAAGAAATGGTAATTAAATATTTTTTAGACAAATTGAGGTCCCGTGACTTCTACTCAGAAAATTTCGAGAAATTCAAAAACACGTAATTATTAATTTCCTTTGAGGCGCCTGCATGTGAAAATTCAAGGCTCTAGTACCAACCGTTCATGAATTATAACGATTTTTTATAAAACATAAAACCCCCTTTTTGTACCCCTTACGATGCGAATTTTGAAAGCTCCGTTCTTAGTGCGCGTCTACGTATTGTGAAGAATACCCCTGCCAAATTTCAAGTCTCTAGGACCAGCAGTTTAGGCTGTGCGTTGATATGTCAGTCAGTCAGTTTCTTCTTTTATATATACAGATTAATCCACCAAATGCTCACTAAAAAAATCTTGAAACCTTTACACATACCGTAACAGTACAAATCGACTCAAACTAGGTAACTATGGTTTAGTACCTATTTAAGTTATTTCTATTATTTTTATTTCACTAAAAATAGAGTACAAAAAGGTATAAGAGTTAATTAACTGGGAAACTTTTTTTTAATCAAATGGTCCTAAGTTCGATTTCAGAGTCAGACAAAGTGGAGTCGAGTCGAGTCGGATTTTTTTGACAGGATTTATCCAAAATAGCAGTGCTAAATATAAATATGTAAACGCCTCTATAATTATAGAGTTCAATGAATTAAAGTTTACGACAATTTCCGATACTCGAGTCAATCTTGAAACAAATATCAAATACCAAACTAAAAGAGATGTTCCAAAATGTATGGAGCCTGGGCTAGGTACACACATCAAAAGTGTCTAGGGATCAAGCATTTTTAAGCGGATTTCTTGAGATTGAGATGTGGCTTTGTAATAAATTTATGATTTTATAAATTTATATGGATCCTTTTTGGTGCATTTCATAATTTGAATCAGGAACTGTGAATCAAATTCGAGTAAAAGATGAAAATCAGCTGTCAATATTTTCCCTATAAAAACATACAACGCATTGAAGACATTATTAGTGCTACTGTTTCCCTACTACTGATTAAAACCAACGTTATTATGGAGCGGCGACGTCATTTAAGCAGGGAAGAAATGCTCAGAGCCGTGGGAATGATAGAAGCTGGTTCCCGGCAACGTACTGTGGCTTTAGCTCTGAATACAAGTCAGAGTGTTATCAGTCGACTTTGGACACGTTACCGAAGCACTGGTACCGTGGCTGAGCGCCATGGAGGACGGTATCGCTGCACCACACGGAGACAAGACCGATATATTCAAATCTTAACTCGAAGAGCTCCAACAATAACTGCCATGATGTTAGCCGTGAGGCTTCATCACTCTTCAGGGAACTTAATTAGCGACCAAACAGTCAGAAACCGCTTGCATGAAGTGAACCTTCATTCCCGAAGACCGCTACGGGTACCACCTATAGCAATGCACAATCGTAGGATTCGATATCAATGGGCTCTTGAACACAGAAATTGGGCAGAAGAACAATGGCGTTTCGTGTGCTTTTCTGATGAGTCTCGTTTTGGTATGAGACCGGATACAAGACGTATACGACACTGGAGAACCCCTGGACGCCAACAGCGATTAAAATCCTGCCAGGAAGTCCATCCTTATAGTGGTGGAACCATCATGGTATGGGCGGGTATTTGGATCGGCGGAAGAACTGAGTTGATTTGGATCAGAGGCAACCTCAACGCTCAAATTTATGCTGAGACGATTTTATCAGACGTCATCGTTCCTCTACAAGTGCAAATCGGTCCCTTATTTCAGTTAATGCATGATAATGCACGACCGCACACCGCAAGAGTTGTAAGACAGACTCTCGCCGCAGCTAACATCAATGTCCTGCCCTGGCCTGCTCAGTCGCCAGACTTGAACCCGATTGAGCATGCATGGGATATGCTACAGAGAAGAGCTCTGCCGAATATGGAGGGTATCCAGTCGCAAGAAGACCTTTTTTTGTTGTTGCAACGAACATGGGCGGCCATTCCACAGCGTGATTTGGATGAACTCATTTTGAGTATGCCAAACCGATGTTCTTGTGTTGTTAGTGTTCGCGGTAGAAACACGGATTATTAATTGTTTAAGTTACCCAATAAAATTTTAAAGAAAACTGTTATTTCAGTCTTTTTTTCGAACTTTTGTGTTAGTGGTTCAAATGTCAAAAATCCCTTTATTAGGAAAATGGCAAATTTCTTTATTAATGCAAAGGTGACTTGGTTTATCGTTACTGTGACAAACGAAAACACTTTATTTGATGAATCCTTAAAGAAAATTTTAATTAATATCAATCAGGAGAAAAGTTATTGCAAAAATATATGTTGATCCCTAGACTCTTTTGATGTGTGTATTTGTACAATTCTAAAATAGAAAACACACATACAACAGTTTTTAACTATCCATTTACTTTAGTTTGGCTTTATTGGCTTGTAAAACTAATTTTTTTTTTTTTACTTAGAATTGCAACACAACAAAAAATGACATGGCGGAAAAGTGTCAATGTCTCATTTTATTATCAACTAGCGACCCGCCCCGGCTTCGCACGGGTGTAATTGAGAAAAAAAAGAAGTGAATAATTTAAAGTTACTGCCTTTGATTATAGAATTTCTTCATAAATAATGTTTGTAGCTGACTTTTCGTAACGCAATATGAACAATTTTTTTTTAGAAGTGACGCGTGAAAGGGCTACGTATAGCTGTCTGTCCATAGGCAAAGTACACAACGCTTAGGTTTAAGCCTGCAACGTTGAATCTCTGAGCTTGTGATTTGTTAATTGTATTTATAATTTTATTAGAAACTGCAGACGTGTACCGGTGCACAATTTGGATGGATTAAGGACAGGAACAGGACACCATTTCTTTAAAATCACTTTATGGAAGCAATACAGGCTTCCTTGTTCGGTTTCATCGTTAAGACGAAAACGGTGGTCAACCGGGGAATTCTTACCCACCAAAACCCCCGCGGCTATCACGTCAGCACATTAGATGGCGGACCTGGGCTATCTGTCGGGATCTGCACCAGCTGATACCACTCAGTGCCTTGACTTTGAACCCGCCGCCGGAGAGGCACATTATAGTTCCCTGGGAACCTGTCACGGTGGTCACGTGGGAAGCCTTTAATGGGATTTACGGGACCCTGTTGGTGGTCAACCGGTTATGTAGGATTCTTATACACTAAACCCCCAACGGCCGTGCAATCAGCACATAAGAACCCCTTCTTGGGCTATCCGGTGGGATCTGCACCATGATACCTCAGTGGCTTGCCTTTGACCCCGCCAACGGGGGCACAATAAAGCCACCTGAGAAACTATCATCGTGCTCAAAGATACGGGGATTGCGGGGGAAACTTCCAATAGGCCCCCCAGGATCCTGCGGGCGATCTACTGCGGTATGTGTCCGCCACAGCTGTCCACACAAAAGAGGGGGGCTGCACCGTGTACCCCTCAGTGCAAGGCAAGGGCCTTTGAAGCCGCTGCCGGGTGCGCATTATAGCCCCCCGGGAATCTGTCACCGTTGTCACAGTTAAGGGAGTTGCGGGGGAAACATCCAATATGTCCCCGGGATCCCGTGGGGAAGTCAACCTGGATATTTGGGATTCTTACCCACTAAAACTCCCGTGGCTGTCACATCGGCACATGAGAGGGAAACCTGGGTTCTCGGGTGGGATCTGAACCAGGTGTACCTCAGTCCGCCGCCGGGGGGCAAGCATATTATATCCCAGATTTACCTTATCTTATATGGAATGATGATATATAGAATGAACTTCTCTAGTACTTGATTGTTAAGTATGTACCTCTTTAGGTTTAGTCAACGTAAGCTAATTAAATTTATTTCATCATCAGCCGGAAGACGTCCACTGCTGAACATAGGCCTCCCCCTTAGAACGCTACAATAAACAATAATTGGCTATTTGCATCCACCGGTTACCTGCGACGCGCAAAATGTCGTCTGTCCACCTAGTGGGAGGCCTGCCTACGCTGCGTCTTCCGGTTCGTAGTCGCCACTCGAGAACCTTACTTCCCCAATGGTTATCGGTTCTTCGAGCGATGTGGCCTGCCCATTGCCACTTCAACTTGATTCTGAGAGCTATGTCTGTAACCTTAGTTCTTAGGCGAATCTCCACATTTCGGATTCTGTCGCGCAAAGAAATTCCGAGCATAGCTCTCTCCATGGCTAGTTGTGTGACTCTGAACTTTTCTAAAAGGCCAGCCGTTAAAGACCACCTCTCAGCACCATATGTCATCACTGGCAACACACACTGGTTAAAAATCGGGAACCCCTCAGTGCAAGGGCCTTGGTAGCCGCTGCCGGGGGCGCATTATAGCCCCCCAGGAATCTGTCACCGTTGTCACAGTTAAAGGGGTGGCAGGGGACACGTTTAATATGTCCCCGTAATCCTGGGGGGGATTCTTACCCACTAAAACTCCCATGGCTGTCACATCGGTACATGAAAGGGGTTCTCCGGTGGGATCTTCATGAGCTGTCCCTCAGTGCATTTCCTTTGAGTCCGCCGCCGGGGGGCGGGTATATTAAATAATAATAATATAATTGTTAACTATGTATCTCTTTAGGTTTAGTCAACGTAAGCTATGTAAGTTTATTAACTTAGAATAAAACTTAAAACCTTCAATGAAAAATTATCTAACCGATGGTGAAAACCGCTGCGTGGTTTAGGAGGTGCTATCGGATATAGACAGACTCGGATAGCGACTTTGTATTACACTATGTAAAGATACTTTGACGTCGATAGGGGACAACACCAGCCAACCTGTAGAAAAAACCCTGACTGACAGACAGACAATAATTCCAATAAAGTTTTGGTTTTTATATCATACGTACAATACATGAATATTGTATTCCTACCCAAACAGACATTTTGGAAACATATTTTTATTATTTTATTTTTATTTTATTATATTTGTGAAACAAACAAATGATACCACTATTACTAATATAGGATCCAATAGTACAAAAATCAATTATATTTCCACTTATCTAAATCATAACATTAGAGAGAAGCTAACGAATGCATGCATGATTTTAAATTAAAAAAAAAAACATTAAAAATAAAAAAAAATATCAGAGATAAAAAGTGCCGGAGTCAATATGAGTTAAATATTTAAAACATCGAATCATAAATAAAAAAATCAAAAACAAAGTTTAATAATACAAAAAAATAATCCGCTCAGGGGTAGCGAACCCGGACAGTCCGTACTTAGAGGACGCTTCCGTAACCACTTAGCCAAGGAACTTTTATTTTATCTTCCGAATTATTGTATCTTATTGTTGTAATATATTTGTACCGCCATCGGTTGAGTAATAATACTTCTTTTTTACCCTGTATCCGTATCATCATCATCTGTAATTTATCCCTTATAAATTATGAAAAATATGAATTACTAATTCAATAAATTTTCTTAACGAATGTCTGTGCAAAATTTCAAGTCAATAGGACCAAGGAATCGCGTTCTCCCATACAAACTTTGCCCCCCTGTTTGACCCCCTTAGAGGTTGAATTTCGCAAAATCGCGTCTTAGTGAGCACCTACGTCTTAAAAGGAACCCCCATGCAAAGTTTGAGACTCCTAGCACTTGTAGTTTTTGAGATTTCGTGATGAGTGGGTTTTTGTCTACTCTTTTATATAATACTAGCGACCCGCCCCGGCTTCGCACGGGTGTAATTGAGGAAAAAAATGAAGTGAATAATTTAAAGTCAACCGGGGAATTCTTACTCACCAAAACCCCGCGGCTATCACGTCGGCACATTAGATGGCGGACCTGGTCTATGTGTCGGGATCTGCACCAGCTTATACCACTCAGTGCCTTGACTTTGGACCTCGCCACCGGGGGCAAAATAAAGCCACCCGGGAACCTGTCACCATGCTCACGGTTTCAGGGGTCACGGGGGAAGCCTTCAATAGGTCCCCGGGACCCTGTTAGCGGTAAACCGGGTTATGTAGGATTCTTATACACTAAACCCCCAACGGCCGTTAAATCAGTACATAAGAAAGACCTGGGCTATCCGGTGGGATCTACACCAAGATCCCTCAGTGGCTTGCCTTTGAGCCCGCCACTGGGCTCCCAATAAAGCCACCTGAGAAACTATCATCGTGCTCAAAGATACGGGATCGCGGGGGAAACTTCCAATAGGTCCCCCGGATCCAGTGGGCGATCGACTGCGGTATGTGTCCCCCACAGCTGTCCACACAAAAGACAGAGAAGTCGACACGGCTGCACCGTGTACCCCTCAGTGCATGGCAAGGGCCTTTGAAGCCGCTGCCTGGTGCGCATTATAGCCCCCCGGGAATCTGTCACCATTATCATAGTTAAGGGGGTGGCGGGGAATACATCCAATATTTCCCCGGGATCCCGTGGGGAAGTCAACCTGGGTATTTGGGATTCTTACCCAATACAACTCCCGTGGTTGTCACATCGGCACATGAGAGGGAAACCTGGGTTCTCGGGTGGGATCTGCACCAGGTGTCCCTCAGTGCCTGGCGTTTAAGTCCGCCGCCGGGGGGCAAGCATATTATATCCCAGATTTACCTTATATTGGCATGAAATGATATATAGAATGAACTTCTCTAGTACTTGATTGTTAAGTATGTACCTCTTTAGGTTTAGTCAACGTAAGCAAATTAAATTTATTTACTTAGATAAAACTTCTAAATAAATTCAGTTAATATATACCTTCAGTGAAAAATTAAATAAATACTTAATAAAATGATCAAAAATAAAAAGTTTAAAAGTACACAAAAAAAATCCCAAAGAGAGATTTGAACCCGGACCTTGCTGTGCTTAGAAGACGCTTCCGTAACCTCCAGACCATGGCTACTCTTATTCTATTATTCGAATTACTTGATCATAATCTTGTTATATGTCTGCTCAGTCCCTAATGCATATAGCGTGATATTTTACCTTATGTATTAAAGTTATCCGTGTACAGTACCTAATTTACGTACTAAGCAAATCTAAGTGAGAATATTTGTACCGCCATCGGTTGAGTAATAATCCTGCTTTTTAACCCTGTTAAGGGATAAATTTTAAAAAGATCCCCTCAGTGGCTTGCCGTTGAGCCCGCCACCGGGGGGCACAATAAAAAAAAATCCTGTCACCGTGCTCAAAGTTTCGGGGATCACCGGTTAGACCTCCAATAGGCTCCCAGGATCCTGCAGGTGGTCGACCGCGGTGTGTAGGATTCTTACCCTCTAAACCCCCCACGGCACAAAATATGGGGCTGCACAGGGTACCCCTCAGTGCAAGGCAAGGGCCTTTGTAGCCGCTGCCGGGGGCGCATTATAGCCCCCCGGGAATCTGTCACCGTTGTCACAGTTAAAGGGGTGGCGGGGGACACGTTTAATATGTCCCCGGGATCCTGTGGCGGATTCTTACCCACTAAAACTCCCGTGGCTGTCACATCGGCACATGGGAGGGGTTCTCCGGTGGGATCTGCATCAGCTGTCCCTCAGTGCATTGCCTTTGAGTCCGCCGCCCGGATATTTACTTACCTTATAATATATGAAATTAATGAAATTCTCTACTACTTGGTTGTTAACTATGTATCTCTTTAGGTTTAGTCAACGTAAGCTATGTAAGTTTATTTACTTAGATAAAACTTAAAACCTTCAATGAAAAATTATCTAGCCGATGCGGTGAAAACCGCTGCGTGGTTTAGGAGGTGCTATCGGATATAGACAGACTCGGATAGCGACTTTTTTTCAGACTATGTAAAGATACTTTGACGTCGATAGGGAACAACACCAGCCAACCTGTAGAAAAAACCCTGACTGACAGACAGACAATAATTCCAATAAAGTTTTGGCTTTTATATCATACGTAGGTACAATACTTACATGCATATTTTATTCCTACCCGAACAGACATTTTGGAAATATATTTTCATTATTTTATTTTTATTTCATTTGCGAAACAAACAAATGATACCACTTATTAATAATATAAGTTCCAATAGTACAAAAATCAATTAGGTTTCCACTAATAACTAAATCATAACATTAGAGAGAAGCTAACCACGTATGCATGATCCTAAATTAAAAAAAAAATATATATACACACATCAAAAGTGTCTAGGGATCAAGCATTTTTAAGCGGATTTCTTGAGATTGAGATGTGGCTTTGTAATAAATTTATGATTTTATAAATTTATATGGATCCTTTTTGGTGCATTTCATAATTTGAATCAGGAACTGTGAATCAAATTCGAGTAAAAGATGAAAATCAGCTGTCAATATTTTCCCTATAAAAACATACAACGCATTGAAGACATTATTAGTGCTACTGTTTCCCTACTACTGATTAAAACCAACGTTATTATGGAGCGGCGACGTCATTTAAGCAGGGAAGAAATGCTCAGAGCCGTGGGAATGATAGAAGCTGGTTCCCGGCAACGTACTGTGGCTTTAGCTCTGAATACAAGTCAGAGTGTTATCAGTCGACTTTGGACACGTTACCGAAGCACTGGTACCGTGGCTGAGCGCCATGGAGGACGGTATCGCTGCACCACACGGAGACAAGACCGATATATTCAAATCTTAACTCGAAGAGCTCCAACAATAACTGCCATGATGTTAGCCGTGAGGCTTCATCACTCTTCAGGGAACTTAATTAGCGACCAAACAGTCAGAAACCGCTTGCATGAAGTGAACCTTCATTCCCGAAGACCGCTACGGGTACCACCTATAGCAATGCACAATCGTAGGATTCGATATCAATGGGCTCTTGAACACAGAAATTGGGCAGAAGAACAATGGCGTTTCGTGTGCTTTTCTGATGAGTCTCGTTTTGGTATGAGACCGGATACAAGACGTATACGACACTGGAGAACCCCTGGACGCCAACAGCGATTAAAATCCTGCCAGGAAGTCCATCCTTATAGTGGTGGAACCATCATGGTATGGGCGGGTATTTGGATCGGCGGAAGAACTGAGTTGATTTGGATCAGAGGCAACCTCAACGCTCAAATTTATGCTGAGACGATTGTATCAGACGTCATCGTTCCTCTACAAGTGCAAATCGGTCCCTTATTTCAGTTAATGCATGATAATGCACGACCGCACACCGCAAGAGTTGTAAGACAGACTCTCGCCGCAGCTAACATCAATGTCCTGCCCTGGCCTGCTCAGTCGCCAGACTTGAACCCGATTGAGCATGCATGGGATATGCTACAGAGAAGAGCTCTGCCGAATATGGAGGGTATCCAGTCGCAAGAAGACCTTTTTTTGTTGTTGCAACGAACATGGGCGGCCATTCCACAGCGTGATTTGGATGAACTCATTTTGAGTATGCCAAACCGATGTTCTTGTGTTGTTAGTGTTCGCGGTAGAAACACGGATTATTAATTGTTTAAGTTACCCAATAAAATTTTAAAGAAAACTGTTATTTCAGTCTTTTTTTCGAACTTTTGTGTTAGTGGTTCAAATGTCAAAAATCCCTTTATTAGGAAAATGGCAAATTTCTTTATTAATGCAAAGGTGACTTGGTTTATCGTTACTGTGACAAACGAAAACACTTTATTTGATGAATCCTTAAAGAAAATTTTAATTAATATCAATCAGGAGAAAAGTTATTGCAAAAATATATGTTGATCCCTAGACACTTTTGATGTGTGTATATTAGAAATAAAAAGTGCTGGAGTTAATATGATTTAAATATTTAAAACATCGAATCATAATATAAATAAAAAAATCTAAAACAAAGTTTAAAAATACAAAAAGAAAATCCGTACACGGGTAGCGAACCCCGACAGTCCGTGCTTAGAGGACGCTTCCTTAACCACTTGACCAAGGAACTCTTGTTTCGTATTTCGAATTACCGTATCTTATTCTTGTTATATATTTGTACCGCCATCGGTTGAGTAATAATACTCCTTTTTTACCCTGTTAAGGGATAAATTTAAAAAAATATGATATACAAATTCAAGAAATTTTCTTAACGAATGTCTGTGCAAAATTTCAAGTCAATAGGACCAAGGAATCGCGTTCTCCCATACAAACTTTGCCCCCCTGTTTCACCCCCTTAGAGGTTGAATTTCGCAAAAACCCGTCTTAGTGTGCACCTACGTCCTAAAAGGAACCCCCATGCAAAATTTGAGACTCCTAGCACTTATAGTTTCTGAGATTTCGTGATGAGTGGGTTTTTGTCTACTCTTTTATATAATAAGAAGACTAGCTGACCCGTGCAGCTCCGCCCGCGCTTTTATTACATTTTGCTCCCCTTTTCTCCCTCCTCCCTAGATTTATCTCTCTCCATATCCTCTCTCTCTTATATAAAATCTAATTATATGCTCTTTCTCTCCTCTCTCTTTCCCCCTCCCGCTTCGGTTTCCGTCACACTCCCCCTCTTCCTACCCTGTTATCCCCTCTCTGAACCCTCTCCCCCTCTCTCTTCTACGAACTGGCTCCTTCTCACTCCCCCCTTACTCCACCTAACTCCCCCGATCCCTCACCCCATCGCCCCCTTCTCGAATCCCCTCTCCCTCTTTCTCCTCTCGTGCACCCTCCTCTCGTTCTATATATCCTAGTCAATCATGGTATCAGCGGCATTAAATATACTTTATGACCTATTCTCAGACCTCCCCGATATGCACACATAATTTCATACATATCGGTTCACCCATCTATTTAATGACCTTGCCTTATGTAGCTTAACCTTAACCTAGCGGTATGAAATATACTGTATGACCTATTCTCAGACCTACCCGATATGCACACTTTCATACAAATCGGTTCACCCATCTATTTAATGACCTTACCTAACGTTGCTTAACCTTAACCTACCGGGATAAAAAGTATCCTATGTCCGTTTACTGGTTCTAAGCTACCTCCCCATCAATTTTCAGCCGAATCGGTTAGGCCGTTCTTGAGTTATAAATAGTGAAACTAACACAACTTTCTTTGATATATTAAATAGATTAAAGTTCTATAGTTATTGTATGTTCACTTTCACCGATAGATGGCGCTGTTCTTAATGTAAATCACGCTAACATCGTAAATTACTGTCTAATGATATTCGATAATGAAAATTTTAAGTTTTCCGCATCTTTTATTATTGCGACTGTAATACATACATAATCTAGTTTGGATCCGCTCGGGATTTACAGATTTTAACTTTTCAAAGATATAATGTCATAATTGCTATCATCAACTTAGAACAATACAGAAATCTAATGAAAATGTCCTGGGTGTACCGGACCGGCTTACCCCTTACAAAAATTGACCCTTCGCCAATGCCATATCTTATGCAAACTAAATGTCTGCTCAGTCCCTATTGTATATAGCGTAATAATACATATCTTAATGATTAACTGATCAGTCTATAATTACCCTATTCACATACAAAGGAAATGTTCTATAGTTATTGTATGTTCAATTTCACCGATAGATGGCGCTGTTCATAATGTAAATCACGCTAACATCGTAAATTACTGTCTAATGATATTCGATAATGAAAGCTTTAAGTTTTCCGCATCTTTTATTGTTGCGACTGTAATACATACATAATCTAGTTTGGATCCGCTCGGTATTTACAGATTTTAACTTTTCAAAGATATAATGTCATATTGCTATCAGCAAAGTACTTAGAACAATACAGAAATCTAATGAAAATGTCCTGGGTGTAGCGGACCGGCTTACCCCTTACAAAAATTGACCCTTCGCCAATGCCATATCTTATGTAAACTAAATGTCTGCTCAGTCCCTATTGTATATAGCGTAAAAATACATATCTTAACGATTAACTGGTCTTTAATTACCCTATTCACATACAAAGGAAATGTTCTATAGTTATTGTATGTTCAATTTCACCGATAAATGGCGCTGTTCATAATGTAAATCACGCTAACATCGTAAATTACTGTCTAATGATATTCGATAATGAAAGTTTTAAGTTTTCCGCATCTTTTATTGTTGCGACTGTAATACATACATAATCTAGTTTGGATCCGCTCGGTATTTACAGATTTTAACTTTTCAAAGATATAATGTCATATTGCTATCAGCAAAGTACTTAGAACAATTCAGAAATCTAATGAAAATGTCCTGGGTGTACCGGACCGGCTTACCCCTTACAAAAATTGACCCTTCGCCAATGCCATATCTTATGCAAACTAAATGTCTGCTCAGTCCCTATTGTATATAGCGTAATAATACATATCTTAACGATTAACTGATCAGTCTATAATTACCCTATTCACATACAAAGGAAAAGTTCTATAGTTATTGTATGTTCAATTTCACCGATAGATGGCGCTGTTCATAATGTAAATCACGCTAACATCGTAAATTACTGTCTAATGATATTAGATAATGAAAGTTTTAAATTTTTCGCATCTTTTATTGTTGCGACTGTAATACATACATAATCTAGTTTGGATCCGCTCGGTATTTACAGATTTTAACTTTTCAAAGATATAATGTCATATTGCTATCAGCAAAGTACTTAGAACAATTCAGAAATCTAATGAAAATGTCCTGGGTGTACCGGACCGGCTTACCCCTTACAAAAATTGACCCTTCGCCAATGCCATATCTTATGCAAACTAAATGTCTGCTCAGTCCCTATTGTATATAGCGTAATAATACATATCTTAATGATTAACTGATCAGTCTATAATTACCCTATTCACATACAAAGGAAATTACGTGGTAATATGTGCAAGTAATGTTTCACTGCTTAGCCCCTATGAAACATAGCGTGATGTTTTATATACCAACTTACACCTTGACTTCTACACAACACATCAGTGAAAGTCCTATCAAAATCCATCCACGGGTTTTCGAATGATGCCTGGACAAACAGAACGACAGACAGACAGACAGACAGACAATAATTCCAAAAAAAATTGTTTTGGCCTCTATGTCGATAGTATAGTAACCCCACATAGAAATTTTGGAAAAATATTCAATGTACAGAAAAAGTGCTCTTTGAGTTTTATTATAGTATAGATGGCGTTAAAAGTATTTTTATTACAGTACTCTTTGTATTTTTGTTTCTGTTTTCTCATACACCATTTTAATAATTAAAATATCAATGATAATCAATTCACTACATACAATATACGCACCATCGATATACTATACCAACTAGATTAGCTGTCACGAACAAAATGACATCGAAAATGTGGTCGCGGTGACATTTACTTACACAACTATACACGTAGCTAGAAATTGTAGAAAATAGTTTTAAATAATTCGGAACGTCGGACTAATAGAAGCCTTCACATGTAGTAATAAAGTCTAATTCTGTATGCAGTAATGTTGGCACATAAAACCTTTACATCGGAGACAAAGAAAAATCAATAAAACCGCCAAAATTATAAGAAAAAAAGTAGTTGTTTTGACTTAAACAAAAATGTACTCATTTAAAAGAAAATCTTAACCACTATAAAATAAGGTTCAAAACAGGTGTGTTTCCATTGTGTGTGTACTGACTTACAAACTTATCCGTGCTGGTGGCAAAAATGAGAACTAACTTTTTTATTATGGTAATGAAGTGTAGTTTAACAGTTTCGTATAGACAGTGGCGACACGCCTATCGGCAACATTAATTTTGTCAGTCTCTAGCGGAGAAAATATCAAATAAATAATTTTTATTTCGTATTATAATGATATCTTACTTATATTTATTATTTAAACTAGTAGTAATAAGAAAACGAACGAAAAAAAATTTCTCCATCTGCAATTTTAGTATTACGATATATTATTTGGACAGTTTATAAACGCGCAATAAGGAATTTCGATACATCCTGTTGTCGGCTCGTACTAATTTGAAATAGTGCGACAGCCTCTCTATTTTCGTGACCACTTTTCGGGTCGTGACAGCTAATCTAGTATATCGATGATACGCACACAACCAACTGTGACAAGTCTGACAGTAGCAGTAGCTATTGACAGCTGGCTGGCTGACAGTTTAATTTGGCATCAGTGAGACGCCATCTTAGTACGCCATGTTGAATATAGATATAAAATAAATGATAATTATAATTAAAATTACATCAATAATAGTAATTTAAACGAAATATTTATATTTTTCCCGAATTCTATGGATATTTCTCGATTTTTTGAGGTGGTGTACATAGACCTATAGCCCATTTTTTTATTATCATTGTAAGCACTTATCACGTAAGGTTTTCTGTTAGTGGTATGAATTCTGTTAAATAAATAAATAAAATAAAATAAATTTTGTAACAACTCCTTTCAATACAAATTTATTTTTCTCTAATTGTAACTCAGCCCAATTTTCTCTAATACATATTTCAAAGCGAATCGAACATTGATGATTATGTAATGTTCAAGAAATATATCCGGGCCTGTAGCCAAGTTGTCGTTCTACAAAACGGCACGCTAGATAATAGAAACCAAATGTATGGAAATGACATATCTCTTCACGTGACTTAGAAAAGTAAGTAAGTACTTAGTACTTATAATCATCAGCCGGAAGACGTCCAATGCTGAATAAAAACCTCCCCCTTAGGCCACCACAATGAACGACAGTTAGCCATTTCCACCAGCTGCCTGCACCACGAACAATGTTGTCGGTCCACCTAGTGGAGGCCTGCCTACGCTGCGTCTTCCGGTTCGTGGTCGCCACTCGAGAACCTTTCTTCCCTATCGATTAATGGTTCTTTAAGCGATGTGGCCCTGCATTGCCACTTCAACTTGCAGTTTCTAAGAGCTATGTCGGTGACTTTGATTCTTCGGCGATTCTCCTCTAGTACTGTTATGTTTTGTTACATTAATCAAAACCCACCTCTGTACTAACTAAACTTGAGTGTCCAAGTGTCCAATAAACTCTAGCGTACAATTACTGATATTTGTGATCATGTATGTCACGAGCCAGCATGCCTCGTCAGCATGTACCTAGGCCGTGGGACATTTGCTGTGCATCGGACTGTGGATCGCTCATGTCGCCACGGATTGATGGGATCGCTTTCCCTTACATAACATCAGTGGGAACAGACGCTTAGACTTTAAGATAAATAACAATAACAAACCTCCTCAAACCTTTAAGCAGTATGCCTACGCGTATTCTATTTTGTATTCTGTCGTATTAGGTATAGTTATTTTTTTGGTTTTGCTTTTTGAGGTGTTGGACGCTAACCTGTACACCTAAAGTACAAACTACAAGTTAGGACTAATAAACCTCATCTACAACATTAAATATAACAAAATTATTCAATAATATACTTTATATGTTTTGAAAGGCTCCAACAAAATTCAAAGCGAAGCCCTCTCTGGTTTCATTATAATGTAAGAGTCTCGTATACTCTTACTGGTAATCTCTTAATAATTCAATAATATTAAAGGTATCCGATACATTGATAAGCCTATAAAAGTGTGGGGACTCCCCCAAGTGGTCTCCACCAGCCCCTACAACCACACCAAACGCCAACTCTTGGTCATCATCATCAGCTATTCAGTTATCCACTTTCATAAACTACCGTCAATTAATTAACCATCATAAAGTATCACATAATAATATTTAGTCAGTAATAATCTACACATTAATCATTATTGAAATAGATATAATAATGGGTTGCCACTTACTCAGTGAATACATCAAACCTCATGATGTTCGCCGGTGACATCTCAATCATCAATGCAGTTCCTCGCAAGTCTTTGATAACCTGCCAATCAAACTCACAAACACATTATAATACAGCAGCCATCCCATGGCCGCTCGTCACATAATCTCACAATTGACTATTCACCACGAAGTCTCACAATCGACTGTGTTTGTAGGCGCGTCGCCCCACTGTTATATCAGACGCCCGAATTCTATTGACGGTAGTCCGACTAGTCACAATAGCAACTGTGATATGCAAATACCCACTTAATTATTAATTATAAAGATCTATTTAGATACTTTCATATTTGGCTAAATTGAGATGATTAAAACACAAATAAATAAAGCGTCGCTAACAATAAGCAAGGTGTCAATGAAGACACCTGTAATTATTGCTCCACTAAACTGAGCACCGGTCTTGCTTTATGCAGTAGGTATTTATACATTTATGCTTGTTTTTACCCAAATTAATTTCAGACACTACCAACGATGTCAATTGACACAATTATTTTGCCAAATTGTTTCAATAAATCGATTTCACAATATGAAATTCTATTTCGATCCTTACGTAGCATGTTTGTTCGCGAGTAGGTACATCTGAAAACCCGCTACCTATGCCATTAGTTCACGTTTGTTATTCTTAGTTCATATTTGGGTATTTCTTGTTATTTTAGTTCCATATAAACTTCTAGATTACTAGGTGGTAGGTTCCTTGTGCAAGTAACCGTCCAGGTAGGTACCACCGCAGTGTCAGATATTCTGCCGCCAAGCAGCAGTGTGTATGCATTGCTGTGTTCCGGCGTGAAGGGCACTGTAGCTGGTGAAATTACAGGACACAAAGACTTAACATCTAATGTCTTAAGGGTCGGCAACGCGCTAGTGATTCTTCTGGTGTTGCTAGCGTCTATAGGCTACGGTGGCTGCTTACCATCAGGCGGGCCGTACATTTGCTTGCCACCTTGGTAGTATAAAAAAAAAAAAAGATGGCGCCACCAACGAAAAAGATCACGATATAATAAAATAGCTATCAACTCACATTTATCCTTCACCATTGTTTTGATTTGATAATGTATATAAAAAAAAAATTGTAGGAGTACATGATCACTGATATCAGTGACTGGACGTTGGAGTTTAGACACAAATTTTAGTTAGCTACAATAAGTAAGCCATTATTATATTTAGTTAGGAATCCTATATCCTAACTATGGATTAATTTTTTGTTTGTTTTTTTATATATTATGATAGGTGATGGTAGTTAGGATTATTTTTTTGGTCCTTTTTTATAAATTATTTATTATCAACGTGGCGTGGCGTAACCACGAAGACATAGGCACTTCTTGAACATAATCATCACATCAAACGCGTTTTCTTATTGTTTCACGGTCGGTCGGTGGAAATTATTATTAATTGAATTGACATTGGTATCGGTATTCATTTATCCCGTAAGAGTAAGCATAATATTGTCAATATTATGGTTACTATTATGGTTACTCTTACATTGTTAATATTATGGTTACTCTTACGGTAACGAAAATTGTCGTAAACCCATACATGGCACTGTTTTATACACGCGTTTAGGTAGTACCTATGTACCAGGCGATATCCTGCCATCCTTAAATCCTGTCCGAAAAACCCGACTCTAGAGCATTTTGCCTGACTCTGAAACAATATACCATATATAATATATACCTTAGTTTAGTGGTGGGAAGCTATTTTTAGTGGTATAAAACAATTTTTATAAAATTTAATAAGGCAGCGACTAAAAAAACTAAACGACAGTCACTCTGGGTTTGTACTACGATTACTGCAGTCTAATTAGCGCTGCCTAGCGCTGTTTTTCAGTCCTACTCCCGCTTGAAGAGCAGCGCTGCTACCTGCTATTCTCTAAGCAACACAACCTCAAATTCGAAGTCGTGGGCAGCGGCGAGTTGCGTTTTCGCATTCACTAAGTCTTCTTACGTAGCATATTAGCAAGTTGTATATTATACCTATTATGTATTATTTTTCGCGGGAAAACCTTCAACAGGTTCTCGGAACCTGTGGGGGCTCAACTGGGGTATGTAGGATTCTTACTCACTAAAACCCCCGCGGCTGTCGCATCGGGACTGTAGATTTAAAGAGCTATTTTGCAATCACAATTGTTCTGTGTGAACTCATCTAGATGGCGTTGCTAATGAAATCGATCACGGTATGGTTGGTGGAATCAAAAGTCTTATAAAGGATTTTGTTGTAATGTCAATCGAAGAATTTTTTCGGCTGCGCCATGTAATATAATTATTTTTGAAGGCGTACATGATCACAAATATCAGTGAATTGAATGTACGCTGGCCAGAGTCCATTATTCACATTTCACAGTAAAGTGTAGTTCCTAAAATATGGGAAGTTAAATAAATTGATGAAAATGGCCGATCTACCTACTTGTCGCAGATGTCATCTTGACTTATATTAGGGAGTTCCTAAAATTAGGGACGTGACATGAATGATTAAATAAAAATAGATTTTTCTTTATACAAAATTAATCGATTTGTCAAAAATCGATTTTAATAAAAATAAATAATCGATTTTTGCGAAAAAAACGTTTTTTTTATTATTATTAAAAACTACATGCTAAATGTAAAAAATCTGGATGTTATACATATCCATTAACAAAAACAAGTTTATAAACATTAGTATCAGTTTTATTAACCGGCTTCAAAAAGAAGGTTCTCTATTCGACGCGTATGTATGTAATATTGATAAAAATGCGTAATATTAATATATGTTAGTCTATGTGGGCTTCTAAACAAATTTACCAAATTTTATGAGTGTATGTATGTATGTAGGTATGTATGTATGTATGTAGGTTTGTCCACGGATTTCTCAGAAACTACAAGTCCGATTTTGAAAATTCTTTTTGCAGTAGTTAGAGTATTTTTCAACTTAGGGTAGAGTACAAGTTTCATCAAAATCGGTCCAGTAGTTTAAGAGATAAACTTTTTATGTTTTCAGTAAGTTATTGTAACGTAGACGTTCGAGTTGCGTGATAGTGCTGATACCTATTTTGGTAAAATAAGTCACTTAAAAGTGTTAAATAAACTATTTTTTAAAAAATAAAAACCGACTTCAAAGTAAATTATCTAAAAAGCATAAAATAACGAAAATATATTGAAGTCGGTGTCAGCTGGTGCTAGTGTTAGTTAGTTATTTTATGCTTTTTAGATAATTTACTTTGAAGTCGGTTTTTATTTTAAAAAAAATAGTTTATTACATATTGGATAGGTATTAGCCCATGATACTAAATCAGGTTTACTCGTAATCGTACTGGCTAAAGTTGAATATAAAACAAAAAATTGAGGTAAGCGCAGTTTCAGATTAACACGAAGTTTAATAACGTAAATAAAAATTGGATTTATATTTAATTACGCTTTTTGAGCAACTATTCAAATAAAACCCTGTTATTGTTTAACTACCGTATTTTGTTAAATTTCTGCTGAAGTTCATTAGACTCTGATAAAAACTGCAAAATTTTTCAATATTACGATATAATCGGCTAAACCCTAAAATGAGGGTTCAATTCTGCTTAAATAGCAGAATTCTGCTAAACCATTTCAGTGCAGTGTGGCCACTGCACTGAAACTACTTTACACGCATGCATACATACCTAGAGATGGCGCCGTTTTTATTTATTGAACTTATAACGTATGAACATAATTCGAGATTTTTCACCCAACGCATAGATGGCCCTGTTTATAAAATTGAAACTTACTGCAAGATTTTTTCATCCGTTGCATAGATACGAGCTGTTTCTAAAAATCGATTTAAACACGTAATTTATTAAATCGATTTACTAATAATCGATTAATATTGTTATAAAAATCGATAATAAACAATCGATTATTAGAAAATAATAATCGATTTAAATAAAAATCGATTATTTTTTAACATCCCTACCTAAAATAGTATATTATTATTATGATACAAGTGAGCTAAGTTGCTCATTACTCACGAGGCTACGGCACAGGCTGCGGTATGCAGCCCGAGCCGTGGGCGAAGGCGTAATTCTGCCGAGTGTGTCATGGGCAGAGCTCACGAGTTTCATACGACGTTTTTCAACACACTTGCGAGGAAAAACAAAATAATATACGACACAGCGACAAACACAATAAAAACAAATTATGACAATTTATGGAAAATGGCGCGCGTTTATTTTTTTCACGGGCTCATTGCAATGTGAGTGAACATACAGCCTACTTCAAAATTATATTAAGTGATAAAATGCACATATTTTATAACAAATTATTCAAAATTGAATAATTTGTGTAGGAGTTCGAACACTCTTACGGGAGATTATCTTAATAATTCAATAATAATCCAGGTATGTGATACATTAACAAGCCTATAAAAATGTGGGGACCTCCCCATGTGGTCTCCAACAGCCCCTACAACCACACCAAACGCCAACTCTTGGTCATCATCAGTTATTCAGTTACCCACTATCATCAACTATCGCTAATTAATTAACCATCATCAATTATATCACACAACAATAAATAATAAACTACATATTAATCATAAATCAATAGATATAATACTGGGTTGTCACTTACTCAGCGAAAGCACCAAACCTCATGATGCTCGTCGGCTGCATCTCAATCATCAACGCAGTTCCTCAGGTGGCACGTCTTTGACAACCTGTCAATCAAGCTCACAAACACGGCCCACGGCCGCTCGCCACATAATCTCACAATCACTATTTCACTATTCGCTACAAAGTCTCACAATCGACTGTTCACCATGAAATCCTACCGTTGACTGACCAAACTATTCTAGTCGCCAACGACTATTGCTACGTTGGCAAAACAGTACAAGTCAACTAGCGCCATCTATTAAGTGCTATGTCAAACCTGTTCTACCTTTACAATATCATAATAAATACTTATTATAGTTTAACGATGTATTAATAAAGATAGATTCTTACATTCGGCCATCCGACTAAATAACACGTCCCCGTGTTCCTCGTCCAAAAGAGATAAACAATTTAAATAAATTATCAAACATTAAGAGATATTACCAAGTTATCTACTCATGCGCTGTGCATCAGCGCAATCTAGATCGCAAAGCGGTGCCTAGATGAACCAATCACCAACCGCAAAACTCGCCGGCGTGGCACCTTCGCCTTTTCATTTTTACCGAACCTTAACCAACTTGTTTAATATCTAAAATGGGTCTCGGAAAATAGACAGTTTGACCCATCGACCAGTACAAAGAATAAATCATAAATATTAAGCAAACACCCTGCTTAAAATCGTTAATATTCCAACCACCTGCAAAATCTGTGCAAACAACACATTTTACATTTATCAGGTCATCTCAACATTTGTACAATGACAACACTTATCACACATGAAACCAGACAAAAGTCCTACAAGTTAAACTATTACACTATTCACAAGCAGCAAAAGAAACCACAATAATTTGCCAAAATACTCGACTGGTCGACACGACAAACCGGGTAACCATCGACGCCCGACAAAACCAACCTCGGCCAATCCTCTTTTTCTTCTATACCTTATATATTTCTCTTCATAGACATTCTACATGATTTAACACTATCGGAAAGCTTAGGTTTTGGACCATTCTGTCTGAACCTATTTAATACATAAGTCGCTTTTTGCCTACTTCTTGTTAGCTGTGGGATCAAGGCCACTCTGCTCTGAAAATAACTTCATCACACTGTATAGGACTAAGGCTACCTAGCGATCACCATAAAAATAAGCTAAAGTTACACTATATAATATTCATAAAAGATGTTATACCTACATAGTATATAGTTCATGCTACACTATCTGAACTAGTAGGTTTTGGCCACTCTGCCTGAAACCTATCCAACAAGTTACTTTTCAGCTGTTTCTGCCAGTCGTGAGATCAGGGCCACTCTGCTCTGAAAACCACCTCCTCAGTTATCACAATAATATTACTCTATATATTAGCTAAAGTTATACTATATAATATCCATAAAAGAGATGCTATATTGTATACATATACTTCAACACTATCTAAACTAGTAGGTTTTGGCCACGCTATTCAAGTAGTCACTTTTCACCTGCTTCTGTTAGTCGTGAGATCAGGGCCACTCTGCTCTGAAAACCACTACCTCAGCGATCACAATAATATTACTATATATATTAGCTAAAGTTATACTATATAATATACACAAGAGATGCTATATTGTATACATATACTTCAACACTATCTAAACTAGTAGGTTTTGGCCACGCTGCCTGAAACCTATTCAACTAGTCACTTTTCAACTGCTTCTGTCAGTCGTGAGATCAGGGCCACTCTGCACTGAAAACCACCTCCTCAGTGATCAAAATAATATTACTAAATATATTAACTAAAGTATACTAAAGTATACTATATAATATCCATGAAAGAGATGCTATATTGTATACATATACTTCATTCCACACTACCTAAACTAGTAGGTTTGGCCACGCTGCCTGAAACCTATTCAACTAGTCGCTTTTCAACTGCTTCCGTCAGTCGTGAGATCAGGGCCACTCTGCACTGAAAACCACCTCCTCAGTTATCACAATAATATTACTATATATATTAGCTAAAGTTATACTATATAATATCCATAAAAGAGATGCTATATTGTATACATATACTTCATTCCACACTACCTAAACTAGTAGGTTTGGCCACGCTGCCTGAAACCTATTCAACTAGTCGCTTTTCACCTGTTTCTGTCAGTCGTGGGATCAGGGCCACTCTGCTCTGAAAACCACTTCGTCACACAGTATCGGACTAAGGCTACTCCTGCCTTTGTCAACTATAGCAACAGTCTGCTCCTGCACTGAATACTACATGTGACGGGAATCTTTGACCAAGGCTACTTAGCGAAAATAAATAAATGACAGGAATAAATAAATGTCATTAATAATAATATTAATAATAAATAAAGAATCGAATAGTTTATTGAAACAAAATATTTACAGTTTATTTACAAATATGTACACTTAAACTAGGTAAAAAACTTCCTCGAAGTTGTCGCCGCACTGGTAGGGAAGGGTACCTAAAAGACTGGCGGCATTACCCCTTTGTATGGCCAAGCTTAAATAAATAATATACATTTATACTTCATTCAACAATATCTGAACTAGTAGGTTTTGGCCACGCTGCCTGAACCCTATTCAACTAGTCGCTTTTCACCTGTTTCTATCAGTTGTGGGATCAGGGCCACCCTGCTCTGAAAACCACTTGGTCACACAGTATCGGACTAAGGCTACTTCTGCCTTTGTCAACTGTAGCAACAGTCTGCTTCTGCACTGAAATATTACTACATGTGACGGGAATCTCTGACCAAGGCTACTTAGCGATGATAAATAAATAAATAAATAAATTACATACATGATCTGCTATGATCTGCGGCCATCTACGTGTGCAGACACCACCGTCCACACACGCTGGTCGCACATAACTCATGTAAGTCCATCTGATGAATTCCCTCACGATGACTCGCGCCAACACGACGGATAAGCTCCCGGCACCACGGCACAGCTCCCGGTACCACGGCGCAGCTCCCGGCACCACGGCGCAGCACCCGTGACCACGGCACAGCTCCCGGTACCACGGTGCAGCACCCGGCACCACGGCACAGCTCCCGGTACCACGGCGCAGCTCCCGGCGCCATGGCGCAGCTCCCGCACCACGGCGCAGCGCCCAACGTCTTGTTGCAGCACCTAATGCCATGGCGTGGTGGATAGAGCCATGGTGTAGCAAACCATGCCCAACAAACACCTGGGCGACTAGCACTTTACTATCTGTGAACACTACAGACTACAAAACCCAAACCTTTCATTTATCAGATCGCAAAAAGAGAACAACTGGTTTGTAACTGGCAAATATTTAGAAACCATCGAAACTCATCAGTCAATAAGGATTACTCGATCAATCGCCCGACCTTCCTCCATAACAAAAGATGCGTAACGGTTAAAACATAAAAACGCTCATACTAATATTAGTCGGGACGGAAATCCCACGCCATTGAACTTCGCTTACCAAATTGACCCTACCAACTCACTTGATAATTACCACCATACAGAACTCAAATCTACCCATAGCCCAAAATAATAATGAGGCAACAAAACGAAATCATAATCATATCAGTTCTTCTTACGTTCTTACAGTTAAGGTTATTTTTCCTACTTGTTGTTGGAATCATAGAGATCTACAATTCATACCGAGAATACTGCTCTCGACGCAGATGTGAAATGTCTGGCCAGATCTCTCCAAAACGTTTGGCTCTGTCTGACAAACTAGAGAGATTGGGAATTACAGTCATAGCATTAGCCATTTTTAAAGATTACCTTACCAATCGCTGCCTGCGCGTAAATATTGTTGTCATGTATAGCGTCCATGTGTACACCTATTACAGAATACCGCAGGGCAGCATTTTGGGCCCAACGTTGTTCCAAATCTATGTGAATGGTTTATGTAAACTATCCTTACCAAATTGGAAAGTCTTCACTTACGCAGATGACACTGCTTTGGTTGCCTCTGGTAGTACTTGAAGTGAGAAGCAAAAGTCAGCAGAATATGCACTTCAGATTGTATCACATTATCTATTCAAATATTTTAACTCTGAACGTTATAAAATCAAAATAAATTACTTTCACTATAAAAAAAAAGAAACAGGCAACCTTTACAACATTGTTAACCCAAAAAAAAACACCAGCGGACTCCACAATACTTCTTGCTCTTGTTTAGGGCTAGAAAAATCAAATTGTATAAACATACCTAGGCGTTTATATTGACAGCAATCCAAGCTGGAAACAACATATTTCACGTTTTACAGCAAGAATTAGGAAATTAATCTAAGTCTTAAAAATACCACACCTAGCTGACTGTTCAACTGTTCCGTGTGCAAAGTGCCTTCTACAGTATTGCATTCCAGTCTGGGGTGCAGCGCCTAAACGCGACCTTATCTGCTTAAAAAGAGGCCAACGAGCTTTACAGAGTTACATATTTTAAACCTTTTTGTTACTGTTACATTATTGCATTGCGACACACGAACACCAACAGGACAACTTTATATGTGACTCTGCACAACAAAAGGCACATGCTAAGAAACTATTTTATAACAACCTCAAATATATATATATACAGTAAATGAAAAACTAGTATATATAGGCTAGATAAATTTCTCTGTAAAGATCAAGCAAACAACTGTTTACTTACATTAACTTACAAAATACTGAAGAACTTTGGCAGTTGTTGCCTTATAACCCATCGCTCAACATTCCCACTTTACACTAGATTTTCACACACTTATTCCCGCACAAATTCACACACACACACGCATAAATAGAGTCACTTGCACACATCATATATCTTCAATTAATCTCATGTCTTACAGAAAGACAAGAATTCCTAGTTTCTTTTTATTTTACCTTTAGTTGCTTTTCCCTTTTCTTTTATTGTTCTTTCATTAGTTAAACGTACACGATTGTAACAAAATTCATAAATTTGTCAACTTTGCTGTGTAGAACGCTGCTTTCCAATATAAATTGCCTTGCCTAGCTTAAAACCAGAATTTTCCTGTACTTTATCAGTTAAAAAAAAAGCTTGTAAGTCATCAATTATGTGTGATACCTATTGTAGCTTAAAATTTACTTAAAAGTATCGCCAACATTATATACATTATATAATTAAGAACATGTGCACAGAACATAAGTTAAATATTGTAATAATTAAAGGTGACCACGACATGCACAAATACCAGTGCGACAAACAAAAAGACCCGAGGGCACACCGGCGCAACTGCGACACAAGGGCGCCCAACATCTCAGTCTCCCCTGGACCACGGGCGCCGCAAAGCACCCGAAACGTCGGGACAGCAAAATCCAAACAAACCGCGACAAAATCCGCAAAAGTAGCTTGATTACAATGCTAAAACTACTTGTAGAATCAGAGAAAGAAGAAAAAAAAAGATAGATAATGTCACACAGTGTCTGCTAAATGATTGTTCATGAAACCCAGTCACACTATTTTGGTCGACTGCGATACAGGTATACCTAGCGCAGGGACCGTTCGTTACTAAAAACCATGCAAACCTATTTTAATTTAATAAACTTTACTTTACTTACTTTACTATCAGGAATATCGATATCAGTTGCAGTCCTATGCAAAATGTTATATTGCTCAAACAAATAACTGACAGATGAATTAAGACCCAGTTTAGTGTAATAATTGCGAACATAAAATGAAGCGGCATACTTGAATTAATAAAAGATTTATATCCGCACACAACCAAGCAGTAATTTTGTAGTCAAACAATAAGTCCTTTGGTCTACAAAATATCAATAGAACTCAAATTAAAAGCAATTCTTATTCCAGAAAGGACTATCAAATACAAACAACTACAAAGTACCGACAAATCCTACAACCTGTAGGTAGGCATCTTACAATTTTATTAAAACACTAAGTACCCCACACTGATGTAGGTATATTTTTCAAAACGACGTGAAAAAATAATGCATATAATTTTGACAAAATGCATCAGAAAGCAAAGCGGATAGGCCAGGATCCAATCCCGCTTCTGATTTGTAGGAGTTCGAACACTCTTACGGGAGATTATCTTAATAATTCAATAATAATCCAGGTATGTGATACATTAACAAGCCTATAAAAATGTGGGGACCTTCCCATGTGGTCTCCAACAGCCCCTACAACCACACCAAACGCCAACTCTTGGTCATCATCAGTTATTCAGTTATCCACTATCATCAACTATCGCTAATTAATTAATCATCATCAATTATATCACACAACAATAAATAATAAACTACATATTAATCATAAATCAATAGATATAATACTGGGTTGTCACTTACTCAGCGAAAGCACCAAACCTCATGATGCTCGTCGGCTGCATCTCAATCATCAACGCAGTTCCTCAGGTGGCACGTCTTTGACAACCTGTCAATCAAGCTCACAAACACATTATACTCAGCAGCCGGCCCACGGCCGCTCGCCACATAATCTCACAATCACTATTTCACTATTCGCTACAAAGTCTCACAATCGACTGTTCACCATGAAATCCTACCGTTGACTGACCAAACTATTCTAGTCGCCAACGACTATTGCTACGTTGGCAAAACAGTACAAGTCAACTAGCGCCATCTATTAAGTACGATGTCAAACCTGTTCTACCTTTACAATATCATAATAAATACTTATTATAGTTTAACGATGTATTAATAAAGATAGATTCTTACATTTGATAATAATAAATGTTTGTTTGAGTTAATTAAGGACGAAGGAAATTTATTTATTCCAAAAAAATATAGGTACGGATTTTCAGTGGACCTGCCTACGACTTGATTGATATGACTCTAAAGCAAAGAGTTTATATAATATTAAGAATAGAGTACGCGTTTGTCTATGGTCCCATAACCCAAAGCGTAGGCAGATTTTCCTCTACGAGGCAAGTGAATTGAACTATTCAAAGTTATATTACAAGAGTTATATTGATATATAAGTGATAAGTAGTAATAGGTTTGATCTGTTACAAGCGCAAATGTCGATAAATACAGCTGACGATAAGGTGCCTAGTGTCGTGTACCTGATATTAATGTATTTTGAGGTTCTTACTTGCATTTAAGCATTCTAGGTACTCTAGGTACTTGTACTGATTTTCGTTCTGTGTTTAGAATAATATACCACTCTCCCTAAGCAAAGACTTGCACGAAACAAAATACGAGGGTGAATCAAAAAGTTCTTAGAAGTGCATATATATGAAACCTTTTTGGATCAAGTTCGATATTCAAATTAAAGAGTGTCTATCACACTATATTTATGCAGACTGTCACTTGTTTTTGTCAGTTCGTTCGCATGTAATAATTTTTTTTGTGCAACGAGTTGCTAAAAAGTCAAAATTATGGATAAAAGTGAGTTACGTGCGGTGATAAAATATCTCAGTTTGAAAAAAATGTCTACGAAGGAAATTTTTTTGGACATTCAGCAGACATTAGGGGGTGATGCTGTACCCTATTCTACGGTTGCGTACTGGGTGGCTGAATTTAAAAGAGGTAGATCAAGCTGTAAAGATGACCCGCGTTCTGGGCGGCCTTCAACCTCCGTTACAGAAGAAAATGTCAAAAAGGTTGAGAATCTGGTTTTGGAAGACAGAAGAATGACTATAAAACATATAGCTGAGATCCTAAAGATATCTTTTGGTAGCGTTCAATCCATTTTAATTGATTCACTGGGGTTCAAAAAAGTGTCTGCAAGATGGGTGCCACGAATGTTAACCGACGAAAACAAAAAGCGACGTTTGGAAATTTCCAAGCGTAATCTCGAAATGTTCCAGCGTGATTCGGATAATTTTTGCCGTCGTCTTGTCACCATGGATGAAACGTGGGTCCACCATTTTGATCCTGAAACTAAAAGACAAAGCATGTCTTGGAAACGACCATCCTCTCCATCCATTAAGAAATTTCGAGTTGCTCCTACCGCTGGCAAAGTTATGGCCTCTGTGTTCTGGGATAGTGAAGGAATCCTTTTTATTGATTACATGCCAAAAGGCCAGACGATTACTGGACCCTATTATGCAAATTTAATCCCGAAAGTGCGTGAAGCGATTAAAGAAAAACGTCGTGGAAAACTGTCGTTGGGCGTGTTGTTCCTTCAAGATAACGCTCCTGCTCATCGATCGGAAGTTGCGCTCAACGCAATCCGCTGTGCTGGCTTCAATCTCCTTGACCACCCACCATATTCTCCGGACTTAGCCCCAAGTGATTTTCACTTATTTCCAAAATTAAAAGAGGAAATTCGTGGAACAAAATTTCACGATAATGACGCGGTTATAGCTGCCGTAGAGGACTTTTTCGAGAGTCAAGAAAATATTTTTTTTTCACAAGGAATAAGGAAGTTAGAAACGCGTTATTCTAAATGCATTGCATTGGAGGGAGATTATGTAGAAAAATAAAATATTATTATTTAAATCTTTGCATTATTTAATATTGATTCCAAGAATTTTTTGATTCACCCTCGTACATTTGAAAATCGAACCTAGCGCGTGGAGGAGCCGAACCTTGTTCTAGGTTCTAGAAAAGAAAAAAATAGATAAAAAGAGGGCGCTAGCGCTGAAAAAGGGTGTGTTAATATTATTTTATTTCTAGGAGAAATTAATTCTAATAATAAATACACTTTATTGTACACCAAAAGTTATATACAAAGGCGGCCTTATCGCTAAAAAGCAATATCTTCCTGACAACCTAAGCAATCTCTTCCTAGTAAGTATTTGTATTACATTACCTCGCAGTAGGTGTGAAAAGTAGAGTATTCGCCTCAGGGATAAAGGTGTACTTGTCTTGGGCGAGCTTGAATCCCTCGCTGTACTCAGGATTATAGTATTAACTATAGAGTTAATATAACTAATAGTTATTAATTATAGAGTATAAATCTACATAGTTACTGGAATCCTTCCTATGCTCGTGATTCAATTTCACGCCCGTGACACAAGACATTTTTTTTTTTTTTGGAATGATAGACGCTGTTAACCGCAGATGGCTATTGCAGCTTCACCGGACAATAGGAGGCGAGCGCTTGAAGCGCTCTAGCCTTTACGGCAGAAGTAGCGACGAGCACAAGGGCACCTCAGGGAGGCACGGCCTCGGCTTGGGCTGTCGCTTAAGAGAGGGCTGAGTTTACCACCGGTTCACAACGCGCCCCCACTGAGAAGAACCGGCAAGAAACTCAGTGGGGTGATGCACGTCGTTGCGGTCGCATACGTACGACCCTTCGGCCTCGCCGGCGAGACCGGTGTCTGATAGCTAGTGTAGCATACGGTTGTCGCTTTATCCCCTTGCAAGGGGATAAAGCGACAACCGTATGCTACTTTTTTTTTACTAGTTTTTTTTACTAGTTTTTTCACCAAGGCCTTGGTGAAAAAACTATTATTATGTATTTACATAACATAATATAATTTTAGTTTATTTTGACTCATTGTAGCCTTGGTTTTTGTAGTACTTAGGTATTTCAAATGCTTATTTTTACACTAAAGTAATTTCACACACTATCAACGTCTGTCATGTCAATGCAGACAATTATTTGCCAAATTGTTTCAATAAATCGACTTCAAAATATTTAATTCTATTTCGGTCCTTACGTAGCATGTTTGTTCGCGAGTTCAACTGACAACCCGCGATGCCATTTAGTTCACGTTAGTTATTTTCCGTCATTGTAGTTCCGTGCTAACTTCTAGATGGCGCTACCAACGAAATAGATCACGTTATAGGTTCTAATCAAATAGCTATGAAGTCGCATTTGTTCTGGTACTATTGTAACCTAACCTTACCGTACCTACAGTATCATTACTCGTCGCCAGTGTGATGATACACCGTTACCAAAATTTTTATAGGCGTACGTTATCACAAATATCAGTGACTGTACGTTGGAGTAGAGGTGATAAATAACGTCACAGTGAAAAAATCACCGTGATCACTGTGACTTGTCGGTTGTCGCAAGCGATCAACGTTCCAAGTAACGTATGTTATTCCTTTTTAACCGACTTCAAAAAAGGAGGAGGTTCTCAATTCGTCTGTATATATATATATATTTTTTCTATGTATGTTCGCGCATAACTCAGGCAATTATGAACCGATTTGAAAAAATCTTTCTTCCATCCATTCTTTAATCCGTTAATTGGGTCCCATAAAAAAATTATTGCGTAGTAATAAGTAGTTCCTGAGAAAACAAGAATGGTGACTGCGCAGGAAAGTTGCAAGAAAGCCTTATAGATGACTTTATGGTGCTTTTTAAGGACAAAAATGGTCATAACTCTGGCAAATATTTACCAATTTCAATGATTCTTTTTTTATTCGAAAGAAGAAACCACTGTAATGAGCCTGTACGAATTTTATCACAACCAGATATGAACTTCCTGGAGGATCATGAATGATATGGAGGAATTTATCTGGTAAAAACCATAAAACTGATGTTCTCCTTTACATTTCTCTGACAAATATGAACCGATTTCGATGATTCTTTTTTTATTCGAGAGAGTAAACTACTATGATGATTCCATACAAATTTCATTACGATCGGATAAAATGTTTCTGAGTTTCTGAAGAAACATGAAGAAATATGTACAAGTATATGTAGACGATAATGTGAAATCATAATGATGTCATAACCTACCTAGATCATTTTACCGTCTTCGATGGTTCAATCTTTATGTATGAAAATATCACTAAAAATTATAAAATAAAATATTTAAAAAAAAAAATTGAACCGACATCAATAACACTAAAAAGTATAAAATAATGTAAATATGTATTATTGAAGTTGGTGCCAAATATACACAGCAGGTACGCTAACACCAACTATAATATAATTATAATTTTTAGTGATATTTTCATACATAAAGATTGAACCATCGAAGACGGTAAAATGATCTAGGTAGGTTATGACATCATTATGATTTCACATTATCGTCTACATATACTTTTACATATTTCTTCATGTTTCTTCAGAAACTCAGAAACATTTTATCCGATCGTAATGAAATTTGTATGGAATCATCATAGTAGTTTACTGTCTCGAATAAAAAAAGAATCATCGAAATCGGTTCATATTTGTCAGAGAAATGTAAAGGAGAACATCAGTTTTATGGTTTTTACCAGATAAATTCCTCCATATCATTCATGATCCTCCAGGAAGTTCTTATCTGGTTGTGATAAAATTCGTACAGGCTCATTACAGTGGTTTCTTCTTTCGAATAAAAAAAGAATCATTGAAATTGGTAAATGGCTAAGAAAAACGTGCACAAACCTATGTTTAGGCGTATGCATGTAGTGCCTACTATATAGGTGCATTACGGATATTTTAATAATATTATATACATACACGTAGAATACAGGACCTAATTTTTTAACTTGTTTAAAAAGAGACTTTGTAAGATCATTACTTCGCTCTTAGGGTTATTTGTATCCACCGTAACTGGTTGAGAATCTCCAGAAATCATTTTGTGTAAAGAACATAATAGTATACTGTAGAGCGATTTTTTAATCAATTGTTCCGTGTGAACTTCTAGATGGCGTTGTTAAGGAAATAGATCACGTTATCGTTGTTGGAATCAAGTGTTTTAAAGAATTTTGTCGCAATCAGAGTTCAAAGTCAATTCTATTTTATGAATACTATTAATTTTTGAAGGTGTACAATATCACAAATATCAGTGAATGTACGCTGGAGTTGATAGTAGGGATGTGAGACTAATGGAAAAGAATCGATTAAATAAATATCGATTTTTCTTTATTCAAAATTAATCGATTTGCCAAAAATCGATTTTAATAAATAATCGATTTCTTCGTAAAAATCGTTTTTTTTTTGTATTATTAAAAAATACATGCTAAATGCAAAAAATCTGGATGTTATTCATCTATATAAGCACATATCCATTTTCAAAAACAAGTATTCGTAGGATCCGTTTTATTTATAAACTAGCTGTAGCCCGCGGCTTCGCCCGCGTTTACTTTGTTACTCAAACGTGTTTTGAATTATGGATCGAGGTTATTTAAAAAAATGTTTACACATGTTGTCTTTTATTTACGCGAATGCTACACATTGAAATCATAGTTTGATTTCAATGTGTAGCATTCGAGTTAGTTAAAACGTTCATAATAAATTGTTACTTACCAATCTATCGTCCATGTATTTGTGTATTTCCATTAATCATTTAGGCATTGATAATCTTTTTGAAGTCCCAGTTTTCAAGGACAACATTTACCGTTTCTGTATTTTGAAGCCAGCTTCATAATAAATAATAAGCTTATTGTCTTTTACTTACGCGAATATTACACATTGAAATCAAACTACTTTTTACGGATTTAATCGCGGTTTATATTAGCTTTTACTATCCCGACGTTTCGAATGCTTTGCAGTACCCATGGTCACGGGAGAACTAAGATGTTGAACGTCCTTATGTCACAATTATGCCGGTGTACCCTCAGGTCTTCTTAGTTATTATTGTTGGTCCGATCTTCGGACGATCAATTTCAATATTTTCACACTTTTATTAACCCTGATCTAATCAAGTATGTAGCCTGTATTTTTGTGTAAGCTATCATAGCTCCAATTTCCTAAATATAAATACTTCTTTATTTAAAAAGATACTGTACTTATTTTGCAATTCCATTATAAACCATATGAGGTTGTTAAGTGGAAACCATTTGGTAACCCCATTGGTAGATTCCCTTAGCGGTTGATTTTCGAAAAATGCTGGAAATAAGTTTATTCAACAGTTTTGTTTAGTTCATACACTGAGTTTCGTTACCATAGTTGCAAGTATTAAACGGAGATCTTTCTTCACGCAAACTTTAGGGATTCTTGTATGCAGTACATAAAATATGTCACGTGGCTGTAGGAATAAAATATTTTTTGGAATTCAATTGAACGCTTTTAGGGGTTAATTTAAAAAAAATTACATAGATTGCTTCAATATGACGAATGTATCCGCAGTGTCATCAGTGCAGCGTGAATTTTTTTTCGCGCTTGATACTCAAGAACCGTGCTAAAACCCCGTTAAGGGTGATTTTCAAAACAAATGTGTTAGACGTGTTTCTCCATTTTTTGATGAGTACACTGACAGTTTCGTGTCATTGGAAAAATATTTTTTTACATACAAAATTTGGTACCTCATTTGTCCCACGGGTTGATTTTCAAATAAAACATTGCACACGATACAACAAAAAAAAATGAACCGACTTCAACAACACTAAAAAGCATTAAATTATTTAAATGTTATTGAAGTTGATGTTGACGTACCTACTGTGTGTATTTTCTTCAGAAACACTTTATCCGGTCCTAATGAAATTTGCATGAAATCATTACAGTAGTTTACTCCCTTGAATAAAAAAAGAATCATCGAAATCGGTTCATATTTGTCAGTTATGTAATGGAGGAAATCAGTTTCATGGTTTTTTAACCGACTTCAAAGAAGGAGGAGGTTCTCAATTCGTCTGTATATATTCTTTTTTTTACCAGATAAATTCCTCCAGATCAATCATGGTTCTCCAGGAAGTTCTTATCCCGTTGTGATAAAATTTATACAAATTCATTACAGTGGTTCATTCTGTCGCATAAAAAACAATCATTGAAATTGGTAAATATTTGCCAGAGTTTGACCATTTTCGTCCTTAAAAAGCGATAAAAACATCATCTTTTAGGCATTCCTACAGTTTTTTCTGAGTCGCCATTTTTGTTTTATCAGGAATTGCTTATTCGAAAGTATTTTTTTATGGGACCCAATCAGTGGAGCGGACTATCCGTACCAGAAAGATTTTTTGAAATCGGTTCATAATTGCCAGAGTCATGCGGGATCATACATAGAAAAAAATATATGTGCAGACAAATTGAGAACCTCCTCCTTTTTTGAAGTCGGTTAAAAAAGCAGAAAATTAGTTTGTTAAATTGTTGAGTTGAGTTTACTTACCAAGTTTCGTGACTGTAGCTGTATTATAACTTTAATGGAAATCCTTCTGTATGCAAACTTTGAAACCATTAATTGATCTTAGGGGTTTTATTTTTCAATGAATGCAGGCAACAGGTTTCTTAGATTCTTATGTGCAATACATAAAATGTCTTGTGACCGTAGGGTAAAACAACAGGATTTGGACCCCGATTATTATTTTTTTGCAAACTTTGATACCCCATTTAACCCAGTTAGGGGTTGATTTCCGAAAAATGCAGAAAATTTGTTTGTTGTTATGTTGAGTTTATTTAGTGAGTTTTGTGAATGTAGCAACATTATAGCTAAAATGAAAATCCTTCATGCAAACTTTGCAACATCATAAAATGACCTTAGGGATTGTTTTTTGAAGAATGCCTGAAATTCTTAGATTATTGTGTGCAATGGATAAAATAAGTCGTTTGACTGTAGGACACTTAAATATTTTTTAGACTCAATTAGACCCTTTTAGGGGTTGATTTTCAAAATAATTAAATTGCTTTAACTTGATCAATTTATTCACAAAGTTTCATCATTGCAGCATGATTTTCTTTCCGCGCTTGATACTCAAAAACCATGCTAAAACCACTTCAAGGGTTGATTTAAAAAAAAATGTGATACACGTGTTTTTTATCAGTACACTGATAAAGTTTCGTGTCCACGCGATGAATTTTTTTTTCCATCGTAATTTTGATACCCCATTTGGCCCACTTTGATTTTTGAAAAATGGTGAAATTATGTTTGTTAAATTGTTTTGTTGAGTCTATGTACCGAGTTTCGTTACTCTAGCTGCATTATAACATTCAATGGAAATCGTTCTACGTGTAAACTTTCCAACCCCATTATATGATATATGAGTTTTTTTTCGCTAAATGCCGTAAATGGGTTTCTTAGATTCTTGTGTGCAATAAATAAATTAAGTCTTATGACAGGTATGGCAGGTCAAAAAATATTTTTGGACCCCAATTGGACCCCTTTAGGAGTTGATTTTCAAAAACTATTTACACATGGATTGCTTTAGTTTGATTAATGTATTCGCAAAGTTTCATCAATGCAGCATAATATTTTTCCGTGGTTCAAACTTAAAAACCATACTAAACCCCTTTAAGGGTCGATTTGCAAAAAATTGTGATACACGTGTTTCTTAATTTCTTTTTTTTAGTGCGTTGACAAAATTTCGTGTATGTGTGGCGAAAAAAAAATGTTTTCCTTACAAACTTTGAGAAGCCACTTGACCCACTTAGGGGTTGATTATCAAAAAATGCTGAAAATATGTTTATTCAATTTTTGTATTGAGTTTATGTACCGAGTTTCGTTACTCTAGCTTTATTATAGCATTAAATGGAAATCGTTCTACGTGTAAACTTTACAACCCTATTAAATGATTATAGAGGTTGTTTTTTGCAAAAAAAGGTAAAGGTATGCCGATAAAGGTTTCAAATTCAAATTAATTTATTTGTTAAACATAGGTATTATAAGATGATACAATATGTTACATAAAAGTGCACTTTGTCATTATGACATACAAATATAAATTGTTGACAAACTGACTGACAAGTAATAAAAATCATATTAAATAGTTTTACTTAAATCATTAAATAAAATAATAAAAATATTAAATAATAAAAATAATAAATAGGCATAAAAAAGGAATGTCAAGAGAATATATGGTATATATATGGTTTCTTAGCTTCTTGTGTGCAACACATAAATTAAGTCTTATGACTGTAGGTCGAAAATCATTTTTGGACCCCCATTGGACCCCTTTTAAAGATGATTTTCAAAAAAATGATTATTTATACAATCATTGGTTTAGTTTGATAAATGTATTCGCAAAGTTTCATCAATGCAGCATGATATTTTTTTTCCACGTTTCATACTCAAAAACACCCCTTTACGGGTCGAATTTGAAAAAGATGTGATACACGTGTTTCTTAATTTCTTTGGCTTAGTACATTGACTAAATTTCATATCCGTGTAATGTTAATATTTTTTTTCCATACTAACTTTGGGAGCCCATTTGACCCACTTAGGGGTTGATTTTACAAAAATGATCATAATAAGTTTGTTCAATTGTTGTGTTGAGTTTATTTACTGAGTTTCGTTACTCTAACTGCATCATAGCATGAAATGGAAATCCTTCTTTGTGCAAACTTCGCAACCCCTCGATATGACCTTAGGGGTTGTTTTTCGAAAAATGTTGGATATAGGTTTCTTAGATTCCTGTGTACAATATATAAACTAAGTCTTATGACTGTAGGTCGAAAAACATTTTTTGGACCCCAATTGGACCCATTTTGGAGTTGATTCTCACCACATGATTATTTACACATATTTTGCTATAATTTGATAAATATATTCGCAAAGTATCATCAAAGCAGTAAGTAAGTTCTTTTTTTACGTTGTATACTCAAAAACCATGTTAAAACCCCTATAAGGGTCGATTTTCAAAAAGTCGTGATATACGTGTTTCTTTATTTCTTTTGCTCAGTACTGTAACAAAGTTTAGTTTCCATGTGACGAAAACATTTTTTTTTCGATACAAACTTTCGGAGCCCATTTGACCCACTTAGGGGTTGATTTTACAAAAATGCTCAAAATTAGTTTTTTCAATTGTTATGTTGAGTTTATTTACCGAGTTTCGTTACTCTAGCTGCATCTTATGATGAAATGGAAATCCTTCTTTGTGCAAACTTTGAAACCCCATTCGATGACCTTATGGGTAGTTTTTCGAAAAATTCCGGAAATAGGTTTCTTAGATTCTTGTGTGCAATATATAAACTAAGTCTTATGACTGTAGCTCAAAAAACATTTTTTGGACCCCAATTGGACCCATTTTGGAGTTGATTCTCACCACATGACTATTTGCACTTGGATTGCTATAATTTGATTAATGTATTCGCAAAGATCGATTTTTTTTTTCCGCGTTGCATACTCAAAAACGATGCTAAATTCCCTATAAGGGTCGATTTTCAAAAAGTGTGATATACGTGTTTCTTTATTTCTTTTGTTTAGTACACTGACAAAGTTTCATGTCCGTGTGACAAAAAAAATATTTTTTTCCATACAAACTTTGGGAGCCCATTTGACCCACTTAGGTATGGATTTTCGAAAAATCCGTTCTTATTGTTCACCTAGACTATTTGAATAATGTTGGTTCCAAATTTCAAGATTGTACGTTATATGGTTTTTGCTGTATCGTGATTCCTAGAAAACACCCTGCTCTTTTATTAATATAGATTAGATAGGTATTAACCCGTGATACTAAATCAAGTTTACTCGTAATCGTACTGGCTAAAGTTGAATCTATAACAAGAAATTGAGGTACGCGCAGTTTTGGATTAACACGAAGTTTAATAACCTAATAAGTTTTAAAAACTAAAACCCGACTTCGGATAAAATCGCAGTCTAATAATGTGATATTATATAGCCTATAACCCGCGGACAATCAAGATGCTTCTAACGACACCATACTTGTCCAATTATGTTAAGTAAATTAGAATATATGCGGGAACAGATGAACATACATACATACATTCTTGTTAAAATCATAACCCTCCCTCCGTTCCGTAGTCGGGTAAATAGAAATTGGATTTATATTTAATTACGTGTTTTGAGCAACTATTCAAATAAAACCTTGAATAATTATTATTTAACTACTGTATTCTGTTAAATTTCTGCTGAAGTTCATTAAATTCTGCTAAAAACTGCTAAGATTTTCTATTCTGCGACACAATCGGCTAAACCCTAAAATGAGGGGCAGAATTCTGCAAAATCTGGTCACACTGCATTGAAACTACTTTCTACGAATACCTACAGATGGCGCCGTTTTTATTTAATGAACTTAATTCGAGATTTTTCACCCATTGCATATCTATGCATCCATCTGACCCTGTTTATAAAATTGAAACTTACTCCAAGATTTTTACATCCATCGCATAGATACGAGCCGTTTCTAAAAATAGATTTAAACACCTAATTTAAAAAATCGATTTTCTAAAAATCGTTTAATATTATTATAAAAATCAATAATAAAAAATCGATTATTAGAAAATAATAAGCGATTTAAATAAAAATCGATTATTTTTTAACATCCCTAGTTGATAGTGATAGGCAATAGGCATGAGATGGGCCATACTTGCTAAATGTACAACCAGGCCTTTCAAGTATCAGTCGCTTACTATACTCATATTATCCTCTTTTTGTTTTAAACTGTTCTTTACAAGCCAAGGGCACCACTTTATTTAAAATAACGTTTTATGTTTTTTACTTCCCAACTTCCCAACATCACGCCCTTCGTACTTCCTCCGAAGTAAGTCTAGTTACACCTTTTCATACGTCTCATGCATACACGAAATCGTTTACTGTTCAAGCTGGCTGTCTGTGAAATTCCTTGCCACAGAATATAAGATGAGCTCGGAATCATTTCAAACACAGGTTACCTAATGTTGTCTTTTACTTACGCGAATATTACACATTGAAATGAAACTAATTTTACGGATTTTATCGCGGTTTATTTTTTGATTTTACTATCCCGACGTTTCGAATGCTTTACAGCACCCATGGTCACGGGAGGACTGAGATGTTGAACGTCCTTATGTCACAATTATGCCGGTGTACCCTCAGGTCTTCTTAGTTATTATTGTTGGTCCGATCTACGCAGCAAGAGCTTACAGTATCTTGAGGCCGTGCAGTATTTTGATTGCTATTGGATCTAATTATATTTATCACAGGATCCCAAGCCGGTGGTAACACCCAACCATCTTCTCTATTGAAATTAGGATGTTTTTTGATTTCAATAGCCTCATCTTCTCTATTGAAATTAGGATGTTTTTTGATTTTTCCTACCTAGGATGATTCGTGAGACTTTAAAATCAATTTTAAATTTGATCTGAGAAAACCCATCTAGCGTCGAATTATTGCACTGCTTATCGGTCTCTTAGTTATTGAATGCCTTTCGGTGTACTCAGAAACTCAGTGACAGTTAAACTAACTTTATCTTATACATAACTTTATTGAACCAATAGCTAATGAACAGTTAACTGAGATCTTCAGAAACCGGGCATGAGAGATACTTATTAAATGCACATGAACCTCACATACTCTTTCAGCACCTTCAACTGAGTTAAATTAAGGGATGAAATTTGTGTTGTCTATAAAATAAAAAATATGAATGAATTAAAAAGGTTGTAGACACAGAATAATATTCTTGGACTAGCTGACCCGCGCAGCACCGCCCGCGCTTTTATTACATTTTGCTCCCCTTTTCTCCCTCCTCCCTAGATTTATCTCTCTCCATATCTCTCTCTCTTATAAAAAAAATCTAATTATATGCTCTATCTCTCCTCTCTCTTTCCCCCTCCCGCTTCGGTTTCCGTCACACTCCCCCTCTTCCTCTCTCTGAATCCTCACCCCCTCTCTCTTCTACGAACTTGCTCTTTCTCACTCCCCCCTTACTCCACCTAACTCCCCCGATCCCTCACCCCATCACCCCCTCCTCGAATCCCCTCTCCCTCTTTCTCCTCTCTTGCACCCTCCTCTCGTCCTATATATCCTCGTCAATCATGGTATCAGCGGCATTAAATATACCTTATGACCTATTCTGAGACCTCCCCGATATGCACACAAAATTTCATACTTATCGGTTCACCCATCTATTTAATGACCTTTCCTTATGTTGCTTAACCTTAACCTAGTGGCATGAAATATACTTTACGGCCTATTCTCAGACCTACCCGTTATGCACACAAAATTTCATACAAATCGGTTCACCCATCTATTTAATGACCTTGCCTTATGTTGCTTAACCTTAACCTAGCGATATGAAATATACTGTATGACCTATTCTCAGACCTACCCGATATGCACACTTTCATACAAATCGGTTCACCCATCTATTTAATGACCTTACCTTACGTTGCTTAACCTTAACCTACCGGGATAAAAAGCATCCTATGTCCGTTTCCTGGTTCTTAGCTACCTCCCCACGAATTTTCAGCCAAATCGGTTAGGCCGTTCTTGAGTTATAGATTAAAGGTCTATAGTGATTGTATGTTCAATTTCACCGATAGATGGCGCTGTTCATAATGTAAATCACGCTAACATCGTAAATTATTGTCTAATGATATTCGATAATTAAAGTTTTAAGATTTTCGCATCTTTTATTGTTGATTGATTGTTGCGACTGTAATACAATACCTATACACTACCTGGACTTGGGGAGTTTCATTAAAATTTCATGAACATACAAAAATGTCCTGGGTGTACCGGACCGGCTTACCCCTTACAAAAATTGACCCTTCGCCACTGCCATATCTTATGCAAACTAAATGTCTGCTCATTCCCTATTGTATATAGCGTAATAATACATATCTTAATGATTAGCTGATCAGTCTATAATTACCCTATTTACATATCCCTTTCGCACCTGAGATTTTTTTCCGTCTAAATCTTTTTCTTTTCTATAAAATCTTAATGTGTATGGTAAGTAGTTCATAGTAAAAAATATTTAAAAATTATACCATTTACACAAATTCGAGAAAGGGCATAGCACGTTCGTGACATCCAGGTGTGTACACTACCCAATCACGATCGTGCGTTTGAAACCTGTAGCGGTTATTTTCGCAATTAGTATAATGGATGTATATATTTTAGTAGTAAAATATGTGTTTTATTGTATAATTAACGTTTGCCTTTAGCAGAAAATTATATTTGACGTGACTAGTAAATAAAATTCAATTGTGTTGTAATTAATAATTTTTTTATTTGTACTTAGGTTAATTAACATTATCACAGCCTAAGTAATTTTAACAATTATTGGAATCTAGTATTAAACAACAACATATATAATATTATCGCGGTATTACACGTTTGTAATAATAAAGAAACAAAATATAAGCCTCTTTGGCAAAACAAGAAATTAAAGATATTCAGTCTTATAGGTACTGGTTTCAATGACTTACTTTTTATGATAATTAAAGAAACAGTCATTTTCGCGACTGATACACAAATATACATCACATTTGCGACATCGCAGTTTTGTGCGAGATGAACAGCCTTGCAATCGACATGAACGCGGAGCTTTCAAGTCGTCGAATATAGGAAAATGCTCATACCCGTCATATCTTTTTCCAGATGAAGGATCGTTAGTCGGCTTATACCTGCCTCCAGAGATTTTTGGCCCAATCACAGGAGACGATACTCGTCTATCCCTATCGGGTGTACTTATTAGTGATTCAGCGATTTCAAATCGGAAAGAAAGCAGATCTTTAATACAGTTTTTTGCAACACCTGTTGCCAATGCATCACAGCGGTATAAACGCCAGGAATTGACGACAGCCAAGTCCATGAAATGAAGAATCACCTTTAATGTCCATTTACGGGTCTTTAAAAATGTTCTATAATATTCCATGGACTGGTCTAGCACGTCAACTCCACCCATATAAGAATTATAAGACGTTACAATCTTTGGGGCATCAACATCAACATAGCACTTTTGCTTCTTATCGTATCGTTTTACAACGTCAATAGCCGTGCCACCAGTGCAGTTCGAAGCAGTCAAAACTGCTTTACTATCTTTCCATTTAACTAACACAGTTCTACCCGACACCCTCTGATCAATGTCGCCTCGGCACATTGCTTTGTCGTCTTTAAAATTAAGCTGCTGGCGGTCTGGAATGCGATTAGCCATGATTGTTCCCGTCCCGTGGTATCCGAGTTGTTTCAATGTCTCTAGCAATGGGACGGTGGTAAAATAGCGATCAAAAAACACACAACTCCCACGAGGAACGTGTTGGACTAAACGAAGAACCACAGCAGGTCCGAGGCCAAGAGGGTGAGAGAGTGCAGGGTTGTTTCCATAGTAAATTTCAAAATCCATCATCAGACCTTCACTGGTTGTGACAACAAAATTTTTTAGGCCAACTGGCCGAGGCTTGTTCTTTACAAGCTGCCTCATGTGACATTTGCCAGTGAACGGTATCATCTGTTCGTCTATTGAGTATCTGCCTGGGGTTCTTTCAATTTTGTTGCAGCCCTCTCTGACCACATCAATAACAGGCTGGACTTTCCAGAGTGGATTGTTTGCATCCTTTATTGATGGGGAGTCTGATTCTACTATGTGCAGACTATTTCGTAAAGCTGTTAATCTGTCTCTAGTCATTGCTGATGTAATCATGCCAATACTAATGTTTCTTCGCCAATACATCGCAATTCGGGGATACGACAGTATTCCCATCATTAAATGAACACCGTACAACTTTTTTATTTCCTGTTTGGTTGTGCCTAATACACGGCCAGTTTTTCTTAAATAATACAGATTTGTACATAGTGCCATCTGTTCAAAAAAATCTTCGTTGTAATAATCTTCTAAATACTGCATGGGTGAACGAACTTCAGTAGGAGTTGGATGTCCAGTGAAGTCGTGAACTTCATCGAGGTAAGGAACTTTTTTCCACAATTGTCGACGCGGAGGTGGTTTGACTTTTATAGTCATTCTAGTTTTCTTTGAAGCAGGTAAATTGGCCGAGTCGTCGATGGATTTTCTTTTTCCTGCAGTTTTAGGTGGTGGTGGCGACAGGTGAGCTGTTGAAAAAGGCTGCTCGTCGTTCAGAATTGGCACTTCATCTTCAATGACGGGCTGGGGAGGAATAAAGTCTTCGTCTGGGTCATCCAAATCAATATCAGAACAATTGCCATCCTTCAGCAAATCAAGGATCAAGTTGTCGTGTAAAGACAAGCCTAAAAGAAGAAATAAAGTACATAAAGTTATGAGCAAAGCAATGAATATTATTGAATGCACTTTCGTGAGTTGGCACAACTGCAACCTAGATAGCACGCTCGTGCGCTGTCAACTTTAATCTAAAATTACACGTTAATCGTTGAGACTTAAGTTAACATTTATGTAATTTTAAATACTGCACACATTTGAGCATGTAATTCAATCAATTGTTTGTTAGTAAAACGCTAAAAATACAAAAGAAAAACAAAACTTACGCCGACGCGTCACGGGATCAGTAAACGCCGCCATCTTGCCCTCGCGCACACGCAAACTGAACTTCCGAGTCGCGAAATATTGGTTTAGATTAGTCGCTAGATGAACTCACGATCATGCGACGTCGGGCGCGTGCGATGAAAGAGATTCCACGCGGTTGTAGAATTTTAGAAAAAACGAACTCACTATCGTATTATTCAGGTGCGAAAGGGATATAAAGGAAATTACGTGATAATATGTGCAAGTAATGTTTCACTGCTTAGCCCCTATGAAACATAACGTGATGTTTTATATACCAATTTATACATTGACTTCTACACAACACATGAAAGTCCTATCAAAATCCATCCACGGGTTTTCAAATGATATCTGGACAAACAGAACGACAGACAGACGGACAGACAGACAATAATACCAAAAAAAATTGTTTTGGCCTCTATGTCGCTAGTATAGTATCCCTAAATTTTGGAAAAATATTCAATGTACAGAAAAAATGCTCTTTGAGTTTTATTATAGTACTAGCTGACCCGCGCAGCTCCACCCGCGCTTTTATTACATTTTGCTTGTCTCTGTTTCTCTCCCACTTCGGTCTTCGTCACACTCCCCCTCTTCCTCTCCCCGTTGTCCCTTCTCTGTACCCTCTCCCTCTCTCTTCTCCCAACTTGCTCCACCTAACTCCCCCGATCCCTCACCCCATCACCACCTCCTCAAATCCCCTCCCAGTCTCTCTCCTCTCTTGCACCCTTCTCTCGTTCTATATATCCTCGTCAATCATGTTATCAGCGGCATAAAATATACTTTATGACCTATTCTTAGACCTACCCGATATGCACACAAAATGTCATACATATCGATCGGTTCACCCATCTAGTTAATGAGCTTGTCTTATGTTGCTTAACCTTAACCTAGCGGCATGAAATATACTTTACGACCTATTCTCAGACCTACCCGATATGCGCACAAAATTTTATATTAATCGTTTCACCCATCAATTTAATGACCTTACCTAACTTACCGAGATAAAAAGTATCCTATGTCCGTTTCCTGGTTCCAAGCTAACTCCCCACCAATTTTCAGCCAAATCGGTTCAGCCGTTCTTGAGTTATAAATAGTGTAAGGCTCAATTCACACCATAACGGCAGCGGCCGGCAGCGCACTTTCAGTGTGAAAGAATTTTAAACTTTATCTACAATACGTAAAAGACCGTTACCGTTCTGCAGTCTTAGCACGATTTGCCAAGACTTCGTAATCTTGACAGTTCGGTGTGGAGTATGACGTAGTTATCGACGTAGAAACGTCATTTTCGGTATTAACTAGCTCGATAATTACGTCATACTCCACACCGAACTGTCAAGATTACGAAGTCTTGGCAAATCGTGCTAAGCCTGCTGCTGGTGTGAATTGAGCCTAACTAACACGACTTTCTTCTATATCTATACTTATAATAAAACTGTAACAGGTCCAATTCTGTACATTGAAGATATTTTGAAAATTATATTTGGAGGGCATTCTATAACCGATACTGAGGCCGAAAATGTATTTTTTTTAATTTTTGTCTGTCTGTCTGTGTCTGTCTGTCTGTCTGTCTGTATCTCGGCTGAGCATCACGCCGAAACTACTGGATGGATTGAAACGAAATTTGGCATGATTTGAGATCTTACTACGAGGTAGGACATAGGATACTTTTTATCCCGTAATCTAGCACGGTTCTTTTGGGAGAGAGGATTAAAGTCAAAATGGGTACTTGGTTATACGCTTGGTCCGATTTTATCATTTTTTCTTTATTATTATAATAAATATTTGTAAGGGAACACTCATAGACAGTTGTTAACAATTTTTGGAAATCGATCAGGTTAAGCAACATTAGCTAAGGTCATTAAATAGATGGGTGACCGTTTAACGCCATTTGAACTAAACGTTTCCGTGCTTTGTAGGGCAAGTACAAAGTGGGTCCAAGTTTTTAACCGACTTTAAAAAAGGAGGTTTTGTATTCTATGCGAATGTATATTATTGAAAGTTTAGTAAACGTAAACACGTTTTTAAATATAGATATTAAAGTTCTATAGTTATTGTATGTTCAATTTCACCGATAGATGGCGCTGTTCATAATGTAAATCACGCTAACATCGTAAATTGGTGTCTAATGATATTCGCTAATGAAAGTTCTAAGTTGTTTGCATCTTTTATTGTTGCAACTGTAATACAATACCTATTATATACACTACCTAGATCATTTCGAGTCATTTTAGGTCTTTTACCTAAGTAAAAATTTAGCAATTTCGTATACTCAATTTCTACCTACCTATACAAATGTAGCCTTGGTGGTGCAGCGGACCTAACCTCTGGCTTTTAAATGAAATGAAATGGTATTTTTCCCTTGCTTATTTCTTTCCTAATCTAGTTTGGACTCGCTCGGGATTTACATAATTTAACTTTTCAAAGATATAATGTCATATTGCTATCAGCAAAGTACTTAGAACAATCTGAACAATACAGAAATCTAATGAAAGTGTCCTGGGTGTACCGGACCGGCTTACCCCTTACAAAAATTGACCCTTCGCCACTGCAATATCTTATGCAAACTAAATGTCTGCTTAGTTCCTATTGTATATAGCGTAATAATACATAGCTTAATGATTAACTGATCAGTCTATAATTACCCTATTCACATACAAAGGAAATTACGTGGTAATATGTGCAAGTAATGTTTCACTGCTAAGTCCCTATGAAACATAGCGTGATGTTTTATATACCAATTTATACCCTGACTTCTATACAACACATCAGTGAAAGTCCTATCAAAATCCACCCACGGGTTTTCAAATGATACCTAGACAAACAGAACGACAGACAGACAGACAATAATTCCAAAAAAAATTGTTTTGGCCTCTATGTCGATAGATAGTATAGTAATTTTGAACCCACATAGAAATTTTGGAAAAAATATTCAATGTACAGAAAAAGTGCTCTTTGAGTTTTATTATAGTATAGAAGATAGACAATCCCTGGGTTATTGCAAAGGCCGGTGTCACTTGCCATAATCACATTCATAATTATTTAATGACAAGTGATGGCTTGCCACCCACTGGGTGGGCTCCCCAAATGATCGTCCGATGACGACAGAGAGCAACACCGGTGTGAGTGACTCAGGGGTGTGCTGCGCTTTCTCCGAAGTTACTCGCGGCGTTATGCCCTTTAACACTTCCACCCCTGGAGCATATAGCTCTAACAGCTCCTCTCTGGACGGCCAATTAAGACAAGCCAGAGCTGAGAGTCCTGCGGGCCACCTTCGGTTTCCACTCGGCCGACGAACACACGCCGAGGTGGGGGCAGTGACCGTCTCTCTGGAGCACTCGGGTCCGTGGTGTCGTTATGCACCAAGAGATCACCATAAGCTGCCCTGCGGGAAATCCTATTATTATCAAAAAATATTGGACACGTATTTTTTTATTTAACAAATAAATAAAAATTGCCAAAGATATAGAGCGTCTAAGTTCGGGAGTGGGGGCTTTTTACGTCACGCCTCAGTAAAAATTGTATACCGGAGTGACGTCACGCAACATTTCAAAGCACTATATCTTCGTCATTGTTTGTTTAATAGACAAAAGTAAAAATGCGTGTCCAATATTTTTTGATAATTTAAATGACGTGTGGCGACTCGACACAAGATGACGCCACATGTGGTACAGTGACGCGAGGAAGAAGCGAATAAGTACTACATACAACAAGACAGATGGCGCCACCGATTTCTGAATCGTGCAAGCGAAGTTTCTCCAACTCGGAGAATATATACAACATCCCGACTACATCTGTCGGGGGCTTCGGCCCTGACCGAGCATCACACCTCGCTCGGTCGGAGGATCCTCCCTTTAGCACCGCCGCCGTTGCATTGCTAAAGACGGACTAAAAAAAATTTTTTAGCCATCTAGCCTATTACAGCGTTTCATAGCAGTGACAGCTCAGTGGGCGAGCGCTTGCCTTGGAAAACAAGGTGCGCAAGTTCGAATCCCGGGTTTCACCTCTGATTTCATTAATTCATCATGTGTGAATCGTCTTTGTGCGATTGTTACTAGCTTTCGATGAAGGAAAACATCGCGAGGAAACCTGTATGTCTGAGAAAGACAAATTAGCTTTCGAATGACGTGTGAAGTCCGCCAACCCGCACTTGAACAGCGTGGACTATGGCCTGAGCCCCTTCATCTTGAGGTAGGTTAAAAAAGACATAATTAAATTTATAAGGGTTTTAAAAGAAACCCAAAAATTTTGTAGTTATGGAAAATTTGTTAGGGTAAAATCTTATTTTAATTAGATTTTTTTATTTTTATTTTATTTACTACAAACATTACAATTTTTATGAAATGGTAAACTTACAATCTAAAAACCACGAAGGTTTGTCCAGATCGTAATAAGTACAATCTGTGCACAATATCTAAAAAATTATGACAATTCAGTTACGTAATAGGAACTTAAATAATTTTTATTAAAAGTTATGCAAACAAATAACATTTTAAAACTACCCACAAAGATATACCCGCATACCCGCAAACCCGATGCATGCATGGCGGTCACGTAACGGCAGTATATAATAATAAAAAAAAATTACCCATGCGAAGCCGGGGCGGGACGCTCGCTAGTATAAAATAAACATAAAGCCATGAAAATAAAAATATATAAGTATTTACTAGTTACTATATAAGGTAAATATGTATACTATATATGTAAGTATATAATCTATATAGATAGTTATATAAATATGTACTTATAGATAGGATATTTATTTATTAGATATATATATTTATTTAAATGTATAAACATATGCTATTTTCAATAACTTTTAATTAAAAATAGGATAACACTGCCAAAGATTTATTAAATGTCAATGTTCCCGCACTTTAATTTTAAATGAGTTACGTGTGGTGACTAGCCTGATTTCCTGAGGCAAAGCGTTCCAAGTTATCTAAAAAGCTTTCAAAGTAAATTATCTAAAAAGCATAAAATAACGAAAATTTTATTGAAGTTGGTGTTAGCGTACCTGCTGTGTATATTCTGCACCAACTTCAATAATATTTTCGTTATTTTATGCTTTTTAGATAATTTACGTTGAAGTCAGTTTTTTTTTTTTCAAAAAATAGTTTATTTAACACTTTTTAGTGACTTATTTTACCAAGATAGGTATCAGCACTATCACGCAACTCGAACGTATACATTACAGTAACTTACTGAAAACATAAAAAGTTTATATCTCTTAAACTACTGGACCGATTTTGATGAAACTTGTACTCTACCCTAAGTTGAAAAATAACTATTGCAAAAAGAATTTTCGAAATCGGACTTGTAGTTTCTGAGAAATCCGTGGACAAACCTACATACATACATACACTCGTGAAATTTGGTAAATTTGTTTAGAAGCCCACATAGACTAACATATATGAATATTACGCATTTCTATTAATATTACATACATACGCGTCGAATACAGAACCTCCTTTTTTGAAGTCGGTTAAAAAAGAAATAATGCAAAAAAATTGTGCGGTGTGAAGGACATTTGAAAAGGCGATTATTTGAGGAACGAAGATACTTGCTAAACTATGCCCGTTTTTATTGACGCGGGGGATTCCTTCTAAAGGTCCCCGGGAGCTGTGGGGCTCGACCGGGGTATGTGGGATTCTTACCCACTAAAACCCCCGCGGCTGTCGCATCGGCAGATGGGACCCCAGGGCTCACCGGAGGGATCTGCACCGGGGGCGTCAGTCCTTTGAGGACTTTGGGAACATGACACGGTGCTTACGGGGACGGGGGGTCGCCACCCCGCCGCAGTTCTCGGAGTCGCAGCCGTACTCAATCCCTAAGTTCTCACATCCTAGGGCCCACACCCCGAACGTTCAGCGACTCCGAAGTAAATTATGCCAGGGTCTGCGAACATTTATGTATCAACGTGTCATTTTTTATAAAGAAATGCTTATTATGGCAACAGACGTGCCGTCAAATAATTTTGATTTCGTGATTATTAGGAAAAAAATAATACTAAATTATTAAATAAATACTAATAATTACTTTAGTATTATAATAATAATTCCTATTATTATATTATGTTACTATTTTTTTATATTTTGTCAAAGATATATTTTGTTGCTTTGAATAAATATTTTATTCTCAGTGCATAAATGAAGTTTGTGATCGGTCGGTGGCATGCCCAAAATCTTAAGTCGCGTTCCATTGGTTATTTGGTTCGCCATCCCTGCCCTACCCCGTTAATTAACTATGTTGAATGTTGTATTAATGAACTCCAGCGTACATTCAATCACTGATATTTGTGATCATGTACGCCTACAAAAATTATACTTTTATTTAATTGGCGCAGACCGTAAGTATCTTCGATTCACATTGCGACAAAATCCTTTGAAAGACTTTTGATTTCAACAACCATACCGTGATCGATTTCGTTAGCAACGCCATCTAGAAGTTCACACGGAACTATTGTAATTACAAAATTGCGCTATAGGTCTAATCTACTAGGTACTATGTGCTTTAAAATGCTGATTAACATAAAAGAAGATTTTATTCCAGGTACACTCACACTGTATACACTATAACTAGAAGGCACAGTAGCCGAGTCACATAGTACGCTTCAGTAGTCCAAAGTCGTCGCAAAGGTCGCCGGTACAATTCTCTTCGATCGCTTCCTTCAGAGTTTTCCACTGTGGCTTGTCAACACAAACATAGTTAAGAGTATAAAACACAAACTGTCTATTGTTTCTATTGACAATTCTAGATTTTTCTATACGCATCAATAGTAGACCTATAAACTAACATTGCATCTCATCATTGCAATTAAGTAATAATTAACCGAGTAATTACCACTTTTATGTCCCGGCCGTAACAATATATTATAATCCTTAGAGCGAAGTAATGGTCTTAAGTCTCTTATTAACAGAGATAAACAAATTATGTCCTGCATTCGACGCGTATGTATACTATACATATACCTAATATTATTAAATGTAGATGTATTACGTACATCTGAATTACATACGTACAATGAACATCATTGCATACGTGTGTATGTAGGTTTGTCCACGTTTTTTTCTACAGACTATAAACCCGATTGTTTCAGCTTAGGAAAGATTAAAGTTTCATCGAAATCGGTTCAGTAGTTTAGAAGATAATATGGAATATTTATGTTGCTAGTGAGTTGCTCTAGCATTTCTATTCGACCCTCGGAGTTGCTGGTCGTTCGGGGTATGGGCCCTTAGGACGTCCATTGAGTACGGCGGCGACTCCGAGGAGGACGGCGGCGGGGTTGTGACCCCCGTCCCCGTGAGCACCGTGTCAGGTTCCCGGGGGGCTACAATGCCGCCGCCGGGGGGCTCAAAGCGGCTCAAAGGCAAGGCACTGAGGGGCACCTGGTGCAGACCCCACCGGAGAGCCCTGGGGTCCCCCCTCTCATGTGCCGATGCGATAGCCGCGGGGGTTTTAGTGGGTAAGAATCCCACATACCCTGGTCGAGCCCCACAGCTCCCGGGGATCTTAGGAAGATTACCCCCGCATCAAAAAAAAAAAAAAATAATATTTCTGTTCGAGTTGCGTGATTGTTTCGCAAGCATTCGAAAGGTTATTATAATAATGACGAAAGTTACTAAAAAGTGTTAAATAAACTATCTATGGAAAAAATAAAAACTTCAATAAGTATATTTTTTTTTGCACTGCACAGTTAAGACGCTAGGTTTGTAGAATATTGACAATATATGTAATTTATAGACCGTGTGTGGGCTACCTAACTAAACTTTAAAGCCCGTCCGTCCAATCAAAGTGTTCCGTAAACTCTAGCGTACAATTACTGATATTCGTGATCATGTATGTTACGTACGCCTACAAAAATTAAGATATTAATTAATATTATGTACAAATAATAAATTATGGAAGTTGGATCTACCATAAATGCGAGGTGATAGCTATTTAATTCGAACTACACCGGAGAGCCCCGATTTATTTTATTTATTAATAAGGCACACAAAATAGAACATAGTTAATGTAGGTTTTACATTCAATTGATAACACTTAGTGCTAAACCATGCTGCTAACTATGTGTACACAGCATGATCAAAACTTATTCAACAGGTAGGACACTGTAATCTGAATTTTTAACTCATCGAACTATATTTATACTACAACTATTTTAACTTTAATCTTAAAGTAATTAATTCTTATCTTATATTATGCCTATGCGACATCCGGGGTTTTAGTGGGTAAGAATACCACATACCCCGGTTGAGCCTCTCAGGTCCCGGGACCTTGCAAAGATGTCCCCGCTAGTTTATGGTCGCCTTTACACCTCGTCTGTTAGCGTCCTCGGCAACGTTTTCCATCTCTGGGATACCAATATGAGGACAGTTAATTTATCTAATTCACTACTAAAACACCCGCAAAAAACATACTTATGCCGCTATATTACAATAACAACCAAAGGTATCCTTTATTAAACCTTTTAGCATAATGAGAACGTAACAGCAATATTCGTAGGCCCAGAAGGTTTTCCTATCTGAGCCGAAACAAAATCTAGTAAAGCAGGGAAAATTGAACAGATGCTACGGATGGTAGTGCCTTCAGCAGGCTACGGCGGCACAACGATGCCAGAATATAGAAATCGTTGATATTTCTAACAAGCATAAATACGAGAGTGATCTAGGTTCCGACCTCAACGTGAAGATAGCAGCACACGTCAGTAACGAAAGTAGTTGTGTATCTTTTGAGAGTTGCTGACGTAAATTTCAACCATTTAAGACGCGTAGTTGTTATTTGACAGTAGATTGAGTGAGTCGTTGTGAGTGTATCGCAGAGCGATGATAAAGGGAGGATCCAACGACCTAGCGAGATGTGATGCCCGGCCAGGGCAGAAACCCCAACGGTTTTTTTTTTGGGAATGATAAACGCTGTTGACCGCAGATGGCCCTTACAGCTTCACTGGACAATTGGAAGCGAGCGCTTATAGCACTCTAGCCTTAACGGCACGAAGGAGCGACGAGCTGAAGGGGACCCCAGGGAGGCACGGCCTCGGCTTGGGCTGTCGCTTAAGAGAGGGCTGATTCTACCACCGGTTCACAACACGCCCCCACTGAGAAGAACCGGCAAGAAACTCAGTGGGGTGATGCACGTTGTTGAGGTCGGCGAGACCGGTGTCTGATAGCTAGTGTAGCATATGGCTGTCGAGGCGGGTTCGGCGCATCGTGGTCCAATAGGAGGACCGTCATTTGGTCAGGAGGTTCGAGCAATACGTGCCGTGGTCTACGGCGCGAGTCTGAAGGACTAGGAGCATAATCGGCGCGGCGGCGTGATCGGACTCGGTTTCAAAGTAGTAGTAGTATTGACGTTGCCTAACGTTGCTTAACGCACTAATCGATTACCGAACTGTGAATACAACTGACTATAGGCGCCTTACTAATTTATTTATTTATAAAAATGCCACCTCCATTTCACGTGCGTCGTGTGAACCGAACTACACGGCATAAACGTCTGGACATTGATTTTCGCAAATTGGTTTCGTGAGTGTATTGCGCTATAAAATCCCTTGCACTAAGAGGATGAGCAGAAAGAACAAGCCTTCAGATACTCCCCAAACGAAAAGAGCTTTATAAGTTGAAATGAAACTAATTTTACGGATTATATCGCGGTTTATTTTTGATTTTAATTTCCCGACGTTTCGAATACTTTACAGCATTCATGGTCACGGGCGGACTGAGGTGGTAGCTGTCCATATGTCATAGTTGTCTTAGGGTACCCTCAGGTATTCTAATTATTATTGTTAGTCCGATCTACGCAGAAAGAGCTTACAGTATCTTGAGGTCTTGCAGTGGAATGCTTGTCTTTGGATTTGACTATGTTTATCACGGGATCCCAAGCTGATGGTAGCACCCAGCCATCTTCTCTATTGAAATTTGGATGCTTTTTAATCTCAATAGCCTCACGAATCATCCTTGGTAGGTAGCGCTGTTCTTTTGCGAGGATTTGTGGTTTGTCAAATCTAATATAATGACGGGTGCGATCCTGAACATGTTCACAGACTGCAGACTTCGTATAGCGTCGATGTTTAACGTCAGCTATATGTTCTTTTACACGGGTTTTTACCGATCTTTTTGTTTGCCCGATGTATGAGAGCCCACAGTCACAATCCAGTTTGTATACTCCTGCATCTTGTAGAGGTATATGGCACTTGACTGATGGTAAAAACTGACTAATCTTCTTTGGTGGCTTGAAAAATGTTTTAATTGAAGCTCGCTTTAAGATATAGCCAATCTTGTCTGTTACCCCTCTAACATATGGCAATACAGCAGGCATCAAAACCAATTAATCAATTAACCATTTAAGCGAGCTTCAATTAAAACATTTTTCAAGCCACCAAAGAAGATTAGTCAGTTTTTACCATCAGTCAAGTGCCATATACCTCTACAAGATGCAGGAGTATACAAACTGGATTGTGACTGTGGGCTCTCATACATCGGGCAAACAAAAAGATCGGTAAAAACCCGTGTAAAAGAACATATAGCTGACGTTAAACATCGACGCTATACGAAGTCTGCAGTCTGTGAACATGTTCAGGATCGCACCCGTCATTATATTAGATTTGACAAACCACAAATCCTCGCAAAAGAACAGCGCTACCTACCAAGGATGATTCGTGAGGCTATTGAGATTAAAAAGCATCCAAATTTCAATAGAGAAGATGGCTGGGTGCTACCATCAGCTTGGGATCCCGTGATAAACATAGTCAAATCCAAAGACAAGCATTCCACTGCAAGACCTCAAGATACTGTAAGCTCTTTCTGCGTAGATCGGACTAACAATAATAATTAGAATACCTGAGGGTACCCTAAGACAACTATGACATATGGACAGCTACCACCTCAGTCCGCCCGTGACCATGAATGCTGTAAAGTATTCGAAACGTCGGGAAATTAAAATCAAAAATAAACCGCGATATAATCCGTAAAATTAGTTTCATTTCAATGTGTAATATTCGCGTAAGTATCAGAAAGCTTTATAAGTGTTGCTTTGATTGAATTATGGACTTCTGGATAATTATTGTTGTATTAACAATAATAATAAGCCCGCAGGGCAGCTTGTGGCGAGCTGTTGGTGTGCAACGACACCGCGGACCCGAGTGCTCCAGAGAGTCGGTCAAGGCTCCCATATGGGCGTGTCTTCGTCGGCCGAGTGGAAACCGAAGGGGGCCCGCAGGACTCTCAGCTCTGGCTTGCCTTAATTGGCCGTCCAGAGAGGAGTTGTTAGAGCTATATGCTCCTGGGGTGGAAATGTTAAAGGGCATAACGCCGCGAGTAACTACGGAGAAAGCGCAGCACACCTCTCGATACCCCTGAGCCACTCACACCGGTGTTGCTCTCTGTCGCCTCTTGCGGACGGCCATATGGAGAGCCCATCCATCGTGGGTGGCAAGTCACCACTTGCCGAAAAAATAATTAGTTCTCTAATTATGGCAAGTGACCCCGGCCTCTTGCAATAGCCAATTTTCTAGTCCACCTAGATTGGTGGACCACGTAAAACTAGAATTCTTTCCATACGCTTGCTGTACCTGCTGAGGTTAACTGCTGTTTTGTCTCTTTTTCAGCAGTTGATCCCAAGAGGTGATCCTTACATTTATATTTATTTCCTCAAAAAAGACCTCTACGTGTTGGATTCGTCCCCACGCAAGCCTAATAAAAAACCGGGCAAAGACCGAGATATCAACAGATCAATATAATATTAATAATACCAGCCCTTGTTTATGTACCACTGCTGGGCACGGGCCTCCCTTCAAGTTGAAGGGGCTTAGGCTATAGTCCACCACGCTGGCCAAGTGCGGGTTGGCGGACGGTAATTATTGTTAAATTACTTCAAATATTGACATTTATTATTCTTTAATATTATTACGTGTGACTGCCTTTCAGTAGTGTATGTATATGCAGTCTAACTGCCTTTTTAAATGTCAATGGTGTATACGTCTGTAGTAGCTAACACTGTCTTCATTTTTGTTTTTTTTTTTACAATGTTTAGTGTTAAGGCCTTAATAACTCTGAACGACCTTGAGCATTCGAGCCCGCGGAACCCCGCCGCCGACGTCAACGCCATCTAGCAATTTCACTCGGTACTGCTTACACAAAGTCTAAATTTGTCCGAAGAATATGAAAATGCAGAGAGAACAATCATTTTAAGTAGGATATTGCCTATTATTGTAACGCATCACTGAGTCTTTTCCATGTACACACGATTTAAAGCGTTTTTAATTCCAATGGACGGTTTGCTGCTGGAGCTTACAGCAGGCATCATGCAAGTGTCTGTGCTTGATGTGTTGTTTTTTTTTATATGCACAGTTTAAGTAATTTAAATTGTGTAATATTCAACCTAGTGGTAGTATGTCTTTATTCAACCTAGTGATGAGAATAGCAAGATGTTCGCCTGATGGTAAGCGAAACGTCTGCCTATAAACAACTGTTATTCTCTTGAGCCCATTAATTTCACCAGCTACAGTGCCATTCACACCGGAACAAGGCAATCTTTACACTATATGATTTTTGACACTGCGATTGTACATTTCTACCGGATGGTCTCTTGCACAAGGGACCTACTATCCTACCTACTAACAACATAGTTTTACAGAGTAATTAGTAGTATTAGTAAAATAAAGTATAGTAGGTAAAAAATATGTTCAATTTGTCATTTTGTAGTGTGTGTATTTGGGAGCGTTTAGTATGAGTGAGCTGAGCATGAACCTATGTCTAAAGAACGTATGCAGTGGCGTGCACAGAGGGTAGGCAAAAAAATGTATTAGGCTTGTTTAACCTATTTTAAGTATATTAGTATACCATTTCAAATATTCATAAGCAAGCAAATACTAAAGACATATTAATTTGCATTTCAAAACATTAATAAGTTCATTCAGCGGCTCCATACTGACATAAATACTTTGCCTACCCTAGGATTTCTGTAAACAATCTTAATTTTTAAAAATCTTAGTTTGGACATGAATTAACGTATTTTTTTTTAATATAAATGGATATGTTGATAATGTTGATTAATTAAAGGTTATTTGCGCTGGAACACGAACAATTAGCATAAAGCATAAACAACTCGAAGATATTTTTGCCTGCTTTCTGTGCACGCCACTGCGTATGAGAATACATGATATGCAATGCAATGCAATTCCGATTGTTTGTTATAGATATTTATGATTCATACAGATCGGATAAAATAATTTGGAGGAACATAAACGATATGGAAGAATTTAACTGGTGAAAACCATAAAATCGACATCTTCCGTTATACCTACTCTAACGAATATGAACCGATTTCAATGAGTTTCTTTATTTGTGAGACTAATCTACTACAATGGTACCAAGTTCATCACGACGATTTATGAATGAAAAAAACACTAATAAATTATTTAAAAAAATTAACCCGACCGATTGTAACCGTGTAGCATAGCTACATTGTTCTAAACTCATTTCAGTAAATAAATAGGTAATAGACAGCTGTTTTAACAGGACGTTGAATTACGCCTATAATGGTAGTAATAGCAACGCATAGTAATCTTACTTATTAACTAATAATTGTTGACTAGGCGTTTTGTTTTAACCTACGGCCCTTCTATATTGATTGGGGAATACTATGCTCTTATTTTAGTTATTTCTGATAATAGGCGATGAAAGCTGCATCAGGCATTCCTATTATTTTCATTGATAGAACCATAGGTAATATTAAGATACCTAGGTAAGAATCACTTTTTAATAGAGGGTATTAGTCTTATAATGGGCGGAGTCTACCGAGGGCGAGCCGATGCGATAAATGCTCGGTACCCGATAACTAAAAGTGATGTCCAATCAGAGGCGGCCACCGAGTTAGGTACTGGCTTTTCTAGACGGTTCGACGCCATCTCCACTCGATAGGTTTCGTTTTTGACTCAGTAGTTGAGCCAGCCATTGCCATCTGAGCTGAGCGCCGATCACCACTTCAATTGTATTGTATTTTCTGTCGACGGTTTTGTTATATAGTGCAACTATAGTAACAGTCTATTAAGTTAGAGTATATATAAATTCGAAGTGAACCCAGTATTTACTGGTAAGTTGTTTAAATTCTGTAATCGCTGCTGTAGGATTTTTTAATTGTAATCCTTCCATATGTGAATAGGTACTATTAAGCCTATGTTTTACTTTATATTGTTAGGGTGTACCTTTTATTCCTGTAGACGTCTCCATGATGAGGCAGCCTCCACCAACTGAAAGCTGGTTAGGAGGGTGTCGCATTAGGGAACGGCGTCTACAGGAACGCTTATGTGGCGTTCCAGGGTTCTCCCTTCGGGCGAAGAGTTCTACCTTCCGGCAAGAGTTTCACCCTTCGGGCGAAGAGTTTTCTCCCATCGGGCAGGAGTGTTCCCCCTTCGGGCGTAAAGCTTCGCATTTTTCCGGCCACAAGTCCGTGGCTGTGTTGCTGACGACCGGGTCTAGTCCAGACTCCGCATCCGTGGCGTGCCTGGCCACTCCAAGGAGAAGGAGGACTCCGAAGACCGCGGGAATCGCCGTTGCGTTCCCTAACGACCCCTAGTTAAGTTACAGCTATTTTTGTTATACGTGCGAACAAGCTAACTAGTAATCGACCTCCCCCTGTATCGTAACTTTCTTCTCGTTTTTTTTTTATTATTTAATAAATTTGTGTAGCCCTCCTTTTGTGTTGTTATTTCTCTTGCTCGCCGACTAGGCTACACTGGCGCCAACGCGGTTTTTACGATAGCTTGTTCGCATATTTTTTTCTCTTGGTGGCGGTTGTCGTCATTTTTTTTTTCTTTTGTGTCGTGGTTGGAGATTTTTTTTTCCTTTTGCCCCACCGCCGTGTGGTACCCGGCTTACTGGGAAGAATCGGTCCACCCCTACTCATCCTAGGGTGTCGTAAAAGGCGACTAACGGAAATACCGGGACAGGTTTCCACAAACTAGGTCTGCAGGCCTTCTGCCGCAGATCTAGTGTCACTAGAAAGGGGGCCTAGTGACACCACAGCTCACCACCTACGCTGTGTTTTGCATTTCTTTTCAAAATTTTTGATATTTTTTTACGTAGTACATTTTTGGCCTAAATTTTATTCAATTGAATCTTTCTCTGTGTGTGTTTTTACCCAACCACGACCATTAATTGTTTCGTGTGTATTTTTCTTGTATGTTCTGTGTATTTTGCAGCATATCTTATTTTTGTATTAATCCGTATATCGAACACGTTGGCAGAAAATTATTTTCCTACCCGATTTAGTTATTTATTTTTCTCTCGTTGGCAAAGCCCTAAGGCCGAGTCCTAACGTAATTTTAAAGTCGAATTTATATTTTGCAAAGTTACATTATAATGTTTTTTAGAAGTAGTTTTAGTTCATTTAAACATCGGGTAAGGTGCAAGGCAAGGTATCAGCTCAGACCTAGTACTATTATAATGTCAAGTAATTTTTATAGATTGATATTTTCTAACATGACAGTTTGTACATGTAACATATATAGTATTGAATTTCGGCATATTTTATAGCATTTTTTTTATTTTATAGCATATAATACCTGACAAGCCCGTGGGGTGTCCGGGTAAGAATAGCACCCACCCATCTCTTCCCTTTGGGTGTACGTAAGAGGCGACTAAGGGAAATCAGAGGACGGGCAGCAGCGTCTTCTGTTTTAATTCCATCTCTTCACAAAAACTGCGATCCCCAAGACGCCTGCCAAGCGTGGGGATTATGGCAACCCCCCCCCCAAACAATGATAGACACTAATTGCATACGGCCCCCAGTCCCCGGCGGCTCCTCTATTCCTCGCCTTGGTAGCAGGCGGGGTAACGGTCGAGCAGGGGGTGCTAAGAATCTCCGGCAGATGCCCCGCTACCACCCCCACCGAACTTTGGCCCTGGCAACACACAACATCCGCACGATGAGGACCAATGAGAAGATTGTCGAGCTGGAGGAAGAATTGAGCAAGTTGCGTTGGGACATCTTGGGATTATCTGAAATCCGGCGAGAGGGACAGGATACGATAACCCTTGATTCTGGCAACATGCTCTTCTTCCGGGAAGGAGACCGGAAATCCCAGGGTGGTGTCGGGTTTCTCGTCCGTAAGTCCCTTGTTAACAACGTGATTAAGGTCGATAGTGTGTCGAGTAGGGTAGCGTACCTTATACTCAGAATAACCAGTCGGTATTCGTTGAAGGTTATACAGGTTTACGCGCCGACCTCGGCACACCCTGACGATGAAGTAGAGGCTATGTATGAGGAGATATCAGAAGCCATACATACCTCCAAAACACACTTCACCGTTGTTATGGGGGACTTCAACGCAAAGGTGGGCACACGGAATGGCGATGAGTTGAGAGTGGGGTCATATGGGTACGGGCAGCGGAACCAAAGGGGCCAGCGGCTGGTCGACTTCATGGAGAAGGAGGGACTCTTTGCGATGAACTCCTTCTTCAAGAAGCGACCATCCAGGAAGTGGACGTGGATAAGCCCCGATGGTTCAACCAAAAACGAGATCGACTTCATCATGACGACCAAGAAGCATATATTCGATGATGTCTCCGTGATCGGCAGGGTGAAAACCGGTAGCGATCACCGCATTGTTAGAGGCACATTGAATATCAATGTCAAGCTTGAGAGGTCTCGTCTGATGAAGTCCACGCTCCGTCCGGGAACCGCCCAAATCCGAAACCCCGAAGACTTTCAACTCGAACTACACAATCGCTTTCAGTGCCTAGCCGAATGCGAAACTGCGGACGAGTTAAACAATGGGTTGGTGCAAACTGTCCATGCAGTGGGGTCCAAGTTCTTTAAGACCCCACGCCGTAATAAGCCTCAGAAGCTCTCCAATCAAACCATTAAGTTAATGGAAACCCGGACTGAGATGAGACTGCAATCTTCAGCTGATATGTCAGAATATGCTGAACTCAATAGACGAATCTCGAAATCCATGCGTCACGACTTGCGTTCCTATAATACAGCATGTATTAAGGACGCAATTGAGCGGAACCAAGGCTCTAAAGTGTTCGCAAAGAATTCGTCTATTGGGCGCAGCCATATGACCAGGCTGAAGATCGACGACGGCAGTGTCATCTCATCGAAACCGGAGATATTGAGAGAGCTCGAGAGGTTTTACGGACAGTTATACACCTCAACACAGGAACCCATTGCCAGAACAGCTCAGGACACCAGAGCCAAATTAACCCGACACTACACTGAGGACATCCCAGACATCAGCCTGTACGAGATTAGAATGGCTCTCAAACAGCTTAAGAACAACAAGGCGCCGGGTGAAGACGGAATCACAACAGAACTTCTGAGAGCGGGTGGAAAACCGGTACTTTTAGTCCTCCAGAAGTTATTTAATTCCGTCTTACTCGAGGGTACTACGCCAGAAGCATGGCACGGGAGTGTGGTGGTTCTTTTCTTCAAAAAAGGTGATAACACCTTATTGAAGAATTATAGACCCATCTCACTCCTGAGCCATGTATACAAGCTGTTTTCGAGAGTCATTACGAACCGTCTCGAACGCAGGTTTGATGACTTCCAGCCTCCCGAACAAGCCGGGTTCCGAAAAGGCTTTAGCACCGTAGACCACATACATACGCTCCGCCAGATTATACAGAAGACCGAGGAGTATAATCGGCCATTATGTCTAGCGTTTGTGGACTACGAGAAAGCCTTTGATTCAATCGAGACCTGGGCGGTATTGCAGTCCCTCCAGCGGTGTCACATTGACTATAGGTACATCGAAGTGTTGAAGTGTTTGTACAGCAACGCCACCATGTCGATCCGACTACAGGACGAGAGCACGAAACCAATCCCATTGCAGCGGGGCGTGAGACAGGGAGACGTTATTTCTCCGAAACTGTTCACGAACGCATTGGAGGACGTTTTCAAGCTCTTGGACTGGTACGGATTCGGCATCAACATCAATGGCGAATACATCACTCACCTTCGTTTTGCCGATGATATAGTCATTATGGCAGAATCGCTGGAGGACCTCAATACAATGCTCAGCGACCTCAGTAGCGTTTCCCAACAGGTGGGTCTTAAAATGAACATGGACAAGACGAAGATCATGTCTAATGTCCATGTTGCACCCGTACCGGTAGTTGTTGGGAACGTTACACTCGAAGTTGTTGACCACTACGTATACCTAGGACAAACTATCCAGTTAGGTCGGTCCAACTTCGACAAAGAGGTCGCCCGAAGAATCCAACTCGGATGGGCAGCGTTCGGGAAACTACGTGACATCTTCTCATCAGAAATTCCGCAGTGCCTGAAGACAAAGGTTTTTAACCAGTGTGTGTTGCCAGTGATGACATATGGTACTGAGACGTGGTCTCTAACAGCTGGCCTGTTGGAGAAGCTCAGAGTCACACAACGAGCTATGGAGAGAGCTATGCTCGGAGTTTCTTTGCGCGACAGAATCCGGAATGAGGAGATTCGCCGAAGAACCAAGGTCACCGACATAGCTCGTAGAATATGCAAGTTGAAGTGGCAGTGGGCCGGCCACATCGCTCGAAGAACCGATAACCGTTGGGGAAGAAAGGTTCTCGAGTGGCGACCACGAACCGGAAGACGCAGCGTAGGCAGGCCTCCCACTAGGTGGACCGACGACATTGTTCGCGTCGCAGGAAACCGGTGGATGCAAATAGCAAATTGTCGTTCATTGTGGCGGTCTAAGGGGGAGGCCTTTGTTCAGCAGTGGACGTCTTCCGGCTGGTGATGATGATGATGAATACTTGACATTTAAATTCATTGACGTAATTATAAGGGTAATTTTTTTAAAATGAATAGTATTTTTTTTAACAAATCTTATACTGGGGGCACAATTTTAGTCAGATGATAGTATTGTTTTTTAACACTTTCTATACTGAGCAGCTTTTCATCGCCAATCACTTTTTGCAAATTTTTTTTCCCCTCTGGAATGTCGTCTATAACCGCCATTATGTATCGAGCCGGTCGCCGTAGCGCGCCTCAGCCATACAGAAATGCGGCTAAGACACAGAACTACCTACATTCTGACTGATATTTTGTTATCTGCTATCAGTCATACTTAACTCCGGTTGCAGTAATAGTCACTCACAGTTGACCATTAGGCTTGTTTACATTCCGTTGGAAAACTAGGTCAACCGATAGTAGGTACAAAACGAAGTAACGCGTACCTAACGTTAGTAATGCGTAGTAGAATGTAGTGTTTTTTTTTTTAGGAATTTTGGCATTTAGGTTTTTACTAAAATATGGTTGGTACCATCGCGGTCACGAACGGGGTACCAAACTTCCAAACGATTTTTTTTTAAACATAGTTACGTGCACTTATCAACTTCGCACGTATTTTAGGTTGGTACCATCACGGTCACGAACGGGGTACCAAACTTTCAATCAATTTTTTCTTTTTGATCATGGTTTCGTGCGTTTATTAACTTCGCACGTAGTTTAGGACAGGTACCACCGCGGTCACGAACGGGTACCATTTTACAATCAAATTTTTTTTTTGATTTTGTTTACGTGCGCTAACAGTTCGCACGTATGTAGGGACGGTTCGTGCGAGTGATTATCGCCTTATGGTGATACACCGTTTCTGACTGCGAGTGTACATCTTTTTTTTGAGGCATTTATACCGTTGATCTATTTACATTAAGAAAATATTTGGTCAATGTTCATCATTAGTATTAGCTTGGTACTTATCTCCAATATATATATCTATATATTTAACACCATTGCACTGTTAGTATGAGCTCAAAATCTATATGATTATGATCTCTATTTCGACTGCGGGCGACAGGAATCGTTTTAGATAAGATTGCTGCCGCTACCATGAATGATGAATGAATGAAAGAGATGTATGTTTGCTGTAAACTATCAGAGTAATATTTTTTCTGGAGTTTTGTTCCTTAGATAGTATAGAACAAAACTCTTGGTAAGCGAGGGGGATATGTAGCATAGCTACATTGTTTTAAACTCATTTCAGTAAATAAATAGGTAATAGACAGCTGTTTTAACAGGACGTTGAATTACGCCTATAATGGTAGTAATAGCAACGCATAGTAATCTTACTTATTAACTAATAATTGTTGACTAGGCGTTTTGTTTTAACCTACGGCCCTTCTATATTGATTGGGGAATACTATGCTCTTATTTTAGTTATTTCTGATAATAGGCGATGAAAGCTGCATCAGGCATTCCTATTATTTTCATTGATAGAACCATAGGTAATATTAAGATACCTAGGTAAGAATCACTTTTTAATAGAGGGTATTAGTCTTATAATGGGCGGAGTCTACCGAGGGCGAGCCGATGCGATAAATGCTCGGTACCCGATAACTAAAAGTGATGTCCAATCAGAGGCGGCCACCGAGTTAGGTACTGGCTTTTCTAGACGGTTCGACGCCATCTCCACTCGATAGGTTTCGTTTTTGACTCAGTAGTTGAGCCAGCCATTGCCATCTGAGCTGAGCGCCGATCACCACTTCAATTGTATTGTATTTTCTGTCGACGGTTTTGTTATATAGTGCAACTATAGTAACAGTCTATTAAGTTAGAGTATATATAAATTCGAAGTGAACCCAGTATTTACTGGTAAGTTGTTTAAATTCTGTAATCGCTGCTGTAGGATTTTTTAATTGTAATCCTTCCATATGTGAATAGGTACTATTAAGCCTATGTTTTACTTTATATTGTTAGGGTGTACCTTTTATTCCTGTAGACGTCTCCATGATGAGGCAGCCTCCACCAACTGAAAGCTGGTTAGGAGGGTGTCGCATTAGGGAACGGCGTCTACAGGAACGCTTATGTGGCGTTCCAGGGTTCTCCCTTCGGGCGAAGAGTTCTACCTTCCGGCAAGAGTTTCACCCTTCGGGCGAAGAGTTTTCTCCCATCGGGCAGGAGTGTTCCCCCTTCGGGCGTAAAGCTTCGCATTTTTCCGGCCACAAGTCCGTGGCTGTGTTGCTGACGACCGGGTCTAGTCCAGACTCCGCATCCGTGGCGTGCCTGGCCACTCCAAGGAGAAGGAGGACTCCGAAGACCGCGGGAATCGCCGTTGCGTTCCCTAACGACCCCTAGTTAAGTTACAGCTATTTTTGTTATACGTGCGAACAAGCTAACTAGTAATCGACCTCCCCCTGTATCGTAACTTTCTTCTCGTTTTTTTTTTATTATTTAATAAATTTGTGTAGCCCTCCTTTTGTGTTGTTATTTCTCTTGCTCGCCGACTAGGCTACAACCGATGGATGCAAATAGCCAATTGTCGTTCATTGTGGCGTTCTAAGGGGGAGGCCTATGTTCAGCAGTGGACGTCTTCCGGCTGATGATGATGATGAACCCGACCAGTATACAGGTCACTAAAAAATATAAAATTATTTGGTGCTAAATTTATACAGCAGGTATGTACGCTCGCGGTCACGAACGGTGTACCACCTTTAGGACGAGAATCGCTTACACGAGCCGGCCCGAAATACGTGCGGACGAGATAATCACACATAATGTTTGTCAAACGATTTTGATTGAATACTCCGTCCGCGATTGTACGTACAACTAACACCAACTTTAATCATATTTAAAATACTTTATACTTTTTAGCGTGCTTTAGGCTAATTGAAACCCCCGACCAAAACGAGGGGAGTTATAACTTTGACACCTATGTCTGACTGGAAGTGTCTGTCTCTCTGTATGACTGGCTGTGGCATCGTAGAGCTCCAACCAGTGGATGGATTTGAATGCGGTTTTTTAAAGCTAGTTTAAGCGAGATGGTTCTTAACTATGTTACATGAAAATCGGTCCAGCTGTTAGAAGACCATCAGCTCTTTTCCGAGTCAAGGTAGGGATATTTCGTATATAGACATCTTTCATTATTTCTATAAGTCCAAAAGATCTGAAATTTAGTACATATATAAATCCGATAATAGTAAATAAAATGGTAACCTTCACCAGGGTCTGATGATGATCAGCAAGAAGGTGGAAATAGGATCTAGGCCCCAATAAACGAAGACTCATTCAGTTTGGGCTCGTGGGATAGTTCTCAACGAGTAGTTGCTAGATGAATGGAATTCAGGGTCTGATGATGGAGCAGGAAGGTGGTCACAGGATCTCTGCACCAATAAACGCAGACGCATTGGATAGGTTGCTATGAGTAGTAGGTAGAAAAATAATGATAAGAGTCTGGGGATGGGAGCAAGCAGGACGGTGGTAACAGAAACTCTGCTCCATAAAATGTAGGATCCATCGAATTGTAAATCGATAGTTAAATCTTGCCGAGTAATTACTAGACAGACATCAATCAGAGTAATGGCGCCGGAAAGTCATTTTAAGAGTTCGTTCACCCATGTCGGGGTTTATTAAAAAAGTTTAATTTATACTTTAGCTTGAATTAAGTATACACATACATACTACAAAGTCTAGTTAGGTACTTAACAATAACAATAAATATAAAAATATAAAACATTAAAGTAATGAATTTTATCTATACTCATATCGTAATATTTAAATTATGAATGCAAAACTAGTAAGTACTCTAATGACACACTTTATACACATGCAACTCCGTTCTAAAAACCCGAAGACCGAAACCGGCAAGACCGAAAAAAGTGTAACACTGTAACAATGAAAAACGACACCAAAACTGTTAGTTATTTAAAAAGCTGCCTAATGTTTATACAGATTCAAACGGACTTGAACTGTATGTCAACGTATTAAAGTCTCAATTTTCTTATAAATATAGACATGGCTGGTTTGATTATTGCATTACAGCTCTCGACTTGCTCTCCTAATAGTATATTTGTTTCTGGCGACGGTACTATATTATGTATAATTGGCTCAGTGGTATATGAGCTTAACTAAGGTAATAACGTGATGTTAGACGTGGGTACAAATCCTAGCAATTCATTTGATTTAATGTCTTTTTTATCATCCAGCAGCCGAAACGTCCACTGCTGAACATAGGCCTCTACCTTAGAAGGGAGGGGTGGCCATTATCATCACGCTTGGCTGGCAGCGTGGGGATCACAGTATAGGTGGCAGGTAATCCAATAAAAAGACTGCTGCCACTAGTTCTAGTTTTCTTCTAGTTTTTCCTTAGTCGCCTTTTACGGACACCCAACGAGAGGAGATGGGTAGGTGCTATTCTTACCCGGATACCCCACGGGGGTCTTTTTTATATTTTACTATTCTCATTATTTATTTCATAAATTGTTACAAAAGGAACATTTTAAGCATCTTTATTTTATAATTTTAATGTTTAAATACCCTTTATCTACACTCATATCGTAATATTCAAATTATGAACTCAAAACTAGTACTCTAATGACACATTTAATACATAATGCCTCTTTACAAACATCAAAAAGTTTTTTACGGTACACGTGTATCGTAAAAAAAAACGTTTGATCAAAACGATGCCGTAAAATCTGCTTAAAAATATATTGTAATAGAGAAACTTTTCTATATCAAAATATTTTTAAGCCAATCTAGTAGGCCGCAATGTCATCTAGTAGTCCGCGATCTAATCCAGCAGGCCACGATACATTCATCAGGAGGGTGGGACCCAGTTGTACGCATGCCCTATGGAGTTATTTGAATGAATAGAGTGCCATAATATTATAGACTGGAATAGAATTGTATTCCACACAGATTACATACTATTTGGTACAACAAATTTAACTATAGTATAGAAAGCACGTCGTCTGTGTGAAACAGAGCTCCCTCTGTCTGTATTATATGTTTTGTAATGTAGTTTGGCGGTATAAAATTGTATTTCATGAGTTTAGATAAAGTAGTGTTTGAAACTGCACATAATTAAGCATTAAAACACTCGTGTTTTAATAACTCCTATTGTGCAGCAGTTTCTAATACTTACTATTAACCAATAATAATAAATAATCATGTCTGATTATTATACATGCAAGTATGTATCATCAAGCAGAGAATAAAAGAAGTCGGTTAATAATCACAAATTGACTTTTTTCATAGACTTTGGAAGTTGTATATCGCAGATAACTTCAAATTATAAAATGTCAAATTATTCAAAAATGGTTGATATTTGCAAATGATCTCTCCTACAAACCCTTAACGGATTGCTGTGATATTTACCAGTAACCCTGTATATACAGAATTCTAGATAATATGAATAGAACATTAAATATAGAACACAAAAATATTATGAACAAAAGATAATATTATATACTAGCTGACTCGCGCAGCGCCTCCCGAGCTCTTTTACGTTAGCTAATTTTTAATAGCATACATTTGCGTTGAATACATAACCTCCTTTTTTACTTGCCCTCCGAAGCACGGAGACGCTTACTTCAAGTGGCATTAAACGGTCACCCATTTATGTATTGACCTTGCCTAACGTCGCTTAACCTGATCGATTGCCAAACATTGATAACGACTGTCAATGATGGGCTTCTAATTTTTTATAGTATTAGATACATTTGTGTTGTATACATAACCTACTTTTTTAAAGTCGGTTAAAAACTGGGACCCACTTTTTACTTGCCCTCCGAAGCACGGAGACGCTTACTTCAAATGGCATTAAACGGTCACCCATCTATGTAATGACCTTGCCTAACGTTGCTTAACCTTATCGATTGCCACACATTGATAACATCTGTCTATGAGTGGCTCCTTATTTTTAATAGTATTAGATACATTCGCGTCGAATACATAACCTTCTTTTTTATAGTCGGTTAAAAACTGGTACCCACTTTTTACTTGCCCTCCGAAGCACTGAGACGCTTACTTCAAAAGGCATTAAACGGTCACCCATCTATGTTATGACCTTGCCTAACGTTGCTTAACCTGAACGATTGCCAAACATTGATAACAACTGTCTATGACGGGCTTCTCATTTTTTTATAGTAATAATAATAATAATATCCTGGGATAATTCACACACGGTCATCTGATCCCAAACTAGGCAGAGCCTGTATTATGGAAACCAGACAACTGATACTAATACATATATACTTTTTTTTTGTAAATACATACTTATATAGATGTAACACCCAGACACTTGGTGGGAATCGAACCCACGACCTGTTGGGTAGCAGACAGGGTCACTAACCACTAGACCAACGGGCCCGTCAAAATCAAAAATAAAAGTCAGTATTAAATACATTTGTGTTAAATACATAACCTCCTTTTTTAAAGTCGCTTAATAACTGAGACTCACTTTTTACTTGCCCTCCAAATCACGGAGACGCTTAATTCAAATGGCATTAAACGGTCACCCATCTATGGAATGACCTTGCCTAACGTTGCTTAACCTGATCGATTGCCACATATTGGATAACAACTGTCTATGAGTTTCTCTTTATTATTAATAGTACCTATTAAATACATTCGCGTCGAATACATAACCTCCTTTTTTAATTTTAAAGTCGGTTAAAAACTGGGACCCTCTCCCAAGGGAACCGTGATGAATTACGGTATTTAAGACCGTTCCGAATTCACAAACCGACGTCACCCACCGGCGGCGGCCCCACCCAATGCATTGGCATAGTTTTCTTAGTCTTTGCGTACTTAAAAAGTTAATTTATTTCCAAAAAAATATTTACCGTTACTAATGTATAGATATTAACTAAACTAAGTACTTCTATTAATTTCAATATTTATAAATGCGCATAAACTCTTTAAAAAATTAAACGAGTTAAACAATATTGCTCCAACACCGACGTGCAGTCCTCCCTCGACAACGCCGCGAAGCGGACTGAATCAGAGCTCGGAGCAGGCATACTTGCGCAGATGTATTAAATTTTGGGAAAAATTGATATTTCTCTAGTAAAATACGGAATAAAAATAAATCTTTCAAGTAAAGACATTCGTATTTTCAAGACCTTTTTTCCTGTGTAAACGCCAACACCATAGCTTGAGCGGTTTTAGAGAACATTTGCAAATTATGACATAAATAGGTCCTTTTTAGATCTTTTTTTCCTAAAAAGTGGTTATCAAAAATAATTTTTTATTCAAGTAAACGTATTTATCGAAACTTTAACTAACGTTTTATATTTTTTCTATACAGATTAAATTAACAGTTTTTGTGAACATTTAACTTAAAATAACAAGAATTCAGGCATTTCACCGTTATTAGCGCCTTAAGTGTATGTACTATTTGCCCTAATGCCCCAGTACAATATATGTATGTATATTTCTTTGGCACGCGCTACAACCTAAATGGCATGATGGGTAGTGACTTATACTATGTCATTAGATTCGTCTTAGCTGTGAAAGTGATATCGGCTATATAATTAAACCAAAAGAACAAATATACCTATTGCTATTTTGTTTTTTCTTCTTCCAAAAACATCGATATGAGTATTAAATGAAAGGTCTTAACGAGACGAGTTGAAATATATGACGTATAAGTATATACGTTTTATGTATGGATAATGTAAATTTTACAGCTAAGTGAATTAAGTAAGCCAGTTCACGAGGATTTCCGCAATACTTTCAACCCGCAGTCCATTTTGGAGTTATTCTGGCCGGAGAAGCCCGCAGTGCGAAGTTTCTTAAGTTAACTTTACTGCATATTACAAAATTAAACTCCCATCTTTCTAACCGCATGCTAATTTATACTTTAAAGCGTCCCCACTTGATTTATGACGACACGAACACCTTCTTTAGCTAGTTTTGTGCTACACTGTATTTCAAGATGAAAAATTAAATAGAATGTAAGAAGTTCTGGACGTGTTCGTTTTTGAAGTTGCGCTCTGGACGCTAATATATAAGAATTATGGCTACAATGTTGCCATAGTTAGATGGTAGCCCATTTCTACTGACGGGCCCATTGATCTAGTGGTTAGACACCATAGTCGCTACCCAATAGGTCGTGGGTTCGAATCCCACCTATTGGGCATTGTTTATCTATTTAAGTCTCAGAGTAATTAGAATGGAGCTAGTATCGCGTCCATTCCCCGAACAAATTTTTCGTGGCACTTTTGCGGGGTGCGGGAGGCGAAGTAAACACACACAGATACAATTTCACGCATACCGATACTATAATGAACTCGCAACACATTCAAAAAGATACACACACAAATAAAGTTTGACCTGAACATATGAACAAAATTTGGCAGAGGGGTTAGCGCATCATGATCTCTCCAGTGGTATCTCCTCTAAGATTTGAGTATGTTATCGAGTCGGGGTCACCAGTTTAGTGAAGCGTCGTCGGTGCTTTAGGGAGGACCCTCCGACCGAGCGAGGTGTGATGCTCGGCCAGGGCCGAAGCCCCCTAACGGTTAATGTTGGGATGCTGTATATATATACTCAATGTACTTTGAAACTTCGCTTGCGCGATTCAGGATTGTTCGTGGTGATGTCTTCTTTTACTAAAAAAAATGTTTGAGTATTAGTATCAGTTGTTTGGTTACCATAATACAGGCTCTACATACCATAATACAGGTGTGTTTATCGTCTCTGGATAATTAGTTCAAGTTATTGCCATTTTCTCACAGTTATAAAGTCAATAAAATTTAAAAAAAAAAAAAATTGAACCGACTTCAATATCACTGAAAAGTATAAAATAATTTAAATATTACTGAAGTTGGTGTTAGCGTACCTGCTGTGTATATTTGGCACCAACTTCAATAATATTTAAATTATTTTATACTTTTCAGTGATATTGAAGTCGGTTCAATTTTTTAAAAAAAAAAGATTTTATTTTAAACTTTTTAGTGATATTTTCATATATAAAGATTGAACCATCGAAAACCGTAAAATTATCTAGGTAGGTTATGATCACATTATCGTCTACATAGTTTTACATAATTCATGTTTCTTCAGAAAAAAATATCCGGTCGTAATGAAATTTGCATGGAAACATCATAGTAGTTTACTCTCTCGAATAAAAAAAGAATCATCGAAATCGGTTCATAATTGTCAGAGCAATGTAATGGAGAACATCAGTTTTATGGTTTTTACCAGATAAATTCCTCCACATCGTTCATGGTCCTCCAGGAAGTTCTTATCCGGTTGTAATAAAATTCATACAGATTCAATACAGTGGTTTCTTCTTTCGAATAAAAAAAGAATCATTGAAATTGGTAAATATTTACCAGAGTTATGACCATTTTTGTCCTTAAAAAGCACCATAAAGTAATCGCAGCATGCCTACTTTTATTATCGTCAGTACATTAAATATGTAAGTAGCCTACAAATTGTACAGTCACCACAAAATTTGTTATATTGTGGAACTGTGGCTGTTTAGTAAACTTTGGAAAAACAGCTTTAGGGGCCATCCTGTATTAATTTTTACAAATATATAAACAGATGGGCCAAAGTTATTACGCAATGGATGCCAAAGGATGGACGTTGACTGGAGAATCATCGCCGTTGGCGTGATGAATGCATTCACGAAGTATTGGTCTGATGTGGCCCACGACAAGGGAGTGGCTGGTCATAGGGGGAGAACTTGGCCCAGTGGTGGGACCACATAGGTTAAAAAAGAATTAGAAATATATAAAAAAATACTATTTTATTGTGTTGGATGGGAAATGGAACGTAGGTATCTTACGTAACCTATTCAAAGTTTAAATAATCATGTTGGATTATTCGAGTTTTAAAAAGCCCTTATTTTTTACATGTCTGCCCATAAAATCAGAAATAATTTTATCTACGCTTCCGTGGGTGAATGAAATATCACGATGGCGTAGGCACCTATTAATTTTTCGTGTTATTAAGTTAGAATCAAAAATGTTACAACTTACGATACTACTTAAAGCAACCAACACCAAACTAAGTTCTTTAAATCCAAAAAATGAAGTAAGTACCTATGAATGCAACACACTTTGCGTAACCTAAATTAGCGATGTCGGGGTACGTAATCTGTAGGTAACCCCAAGCTCGCTTCGCTCGCTCTTGCATGGCGACTTTTGGTGATTATTTACTAAATTATAACATCAGGGTTAATAACAATAATGTTATAAACCAATACAATAAATAAATATGAGAAAAATATAATCTGTTGGTTACAATACATGGAATAATCATGGCAGCAAGTTTTTCAAAATAAATATTTTCAACGTAACTGTACTAAAATAGGCATTACGCGATCGATAGATTTGAATTTCTTAAAAGTTGGCGAATTGCGATGTAACTGTGGCAAAAATACAAAAGTAGGCATGGTGCGATCTTATGTATGGTGGTTTTAAAAAGTTGGCATTATGCTATCGATTACATTAAAAAACTAAAAAGTTACCAAAGTGCGAAAGTAGGCAGCGCGCGACGAAACCTTTCTTGCAGCTCTCAGTGCGCAGTCACCATTCTTGTTTTTTTAGGAACTACTTATTACTAAGCAATAATTTTTTTATGGGACCCAATCAATGGATTGAAGAATGGATTGAAGAAAGATTTTTTCAAATCGGTTAATAATTGCCAGAGTTATGCGCGAACATACATAAAAAAAAAATATATATATATATATATATACAGACGAATTGAGAACCTCCTCCTTTTTTGAAGTCGGTTAAAAAATACCTACAGTTAACTTGTAGTACAGGCAAAATTTGTGAAACTGAATCAAATCATACTGAATAATCTTATTACATTCTGCACATAAAATATTCCATTACCAACAAAAAAAAATATAAATCGGGACAGGAAAACTCTCCAAAAAACCTAAAGTCATCTCAATTTCTTCGTAAGCACCATTAAACCTCCGCGTCTCCATATCACTTTTCATATAAAAGATAATTTCTGCCGGCATATAAAATTTTAAGTAAGCTCTACTGGTATAAGTATAAGCCGCTTACACGTACTGTTTCTTTACAAGCCGTTGTATGGCAAACAGGCAAAGTAGATCACACCGGCTTACGACGACACACTCGTCCTAATACTGTTATATTTGCGCCCAAGTCTTGTCGGGAGATTATTTTTTTGCACTTTACGCGTTATCCGTTTATTTTTATATGGAAATCTTGAAAGGTTTTCTCGGTAGAAATGAAGGGAAATGTTATCCACCGATGTTGAGCAACATCTTAGAATTATTATTGTGTTATAAGATTGGATAACCTATCGAATAAGTATCACATCTGTCTGGAATTAAATAATAAATTAGTTTTTTAGAGTTTCATACCTAAAAGCTAAAATAGAATCCTTTATAGTGCTACTTCATCTATCTGTTTGTCTGTCTGTCACCCCAGGAACTACTTGGAATTAATAGTCTCAGTAGTGCCATCCAATTTGTTGGATGGAACTACAACTAACAAAAATCCCAGTAGTTCCTGTGTCCACATGAATGGAACTATTGGGAATAAATAGTCTCACTAGTTCCATGGAACTAAGCTCAATGGAACTACTGGGAATCATCCATATATGTATTTCAGCAACCACTACTACTGCTATCGAAGTTTTCAATATTGCTATAATAATATTATGCTAGCGTAATCTTAATCACGTGATATATGATTAATGCAAAACAAATTCGTTTACTTTCTTCTCTATAAGGTCCGAAATAGAGCGACGTAATTTCAACGTAGTAGCCTCTAAGCCTCTATTACAATGAAGTGGCTAGGTATCATATCATATGAAAGTGCTTCATTTGCACATTACAAGACACATTTTTCAAAGCTTTTTTTATGTCTGAACTGTGAGGCGAATAGCAAAATTTTTATACGTCACAGAAACTACGGTATAAAACCCCCGGTGCGCAAGCCCGTCTCGCACTTGACTGTTTTTTTTTTGTATATTTATTAAGGCAAACCTCTTTATCATATATTACAAAATAACATTTGTGCTTGTTACCTATTTTTTCTTTTCACGCACCATCTCCATCCCGGAGGTCGGCGACCATTTGTTGATATGTCTCCCTGTCAGCAGTCATGCGAATTTATTTGTCCGTGTCTTCCACCTTCAACCAGTCTCTTATAGTTTCCAGTCCATGACGTCCTTCTTCTACCTGGCCATTTTTTTCCTTAAATTTTGCCTTCAATTATTATTTAACCAATTATTAAATCCGACTACTAACCCTTTGGCCTTTTAGTTTGTTGTAATTTTTGTCGTAATTTATTGTTTTCTCCCTTTTCTCCCTGGCGTTATGTTTCGAACGGCAGGATATACTATCGCAAATGTCGATTCAATTGTACCAACACAATGATTTAAAAAAAAAGTGAAAAAATGACAAGCCCGCTGAGTTTCTTGCCGGATCTTCTCAGTTGAGGCCGAGTTGTGATCCGGTGGTAGCTTTTAAAAAACCATTCAAAAGTGCTAGCATTAAGCCTATTTGAAAATAAAGATTTTTGATTTGATTTGATTAGTTACCTATTAAGGATTCCCTATGTCTAACAATAGCACTCATATGTTTGTAGGTACATACACAGATTTTATCCAATCGTTCCGGTATAACGACTATGCGATTACGTAATTTAATCCACACTCCAATTCCATTCACAATCGTTTACGAAAATTGCCACCGCTTTTTTTTTTCGCATTTCAATCGTGTTTTTTCACACGTACCTACTCGTATCCATAATACTTTTCGAGGGTGACTGATCCCAGCCAAATAGCTCGTAAATCTGTCGGCCAATAAAATTTTTGTTACACCCTCGTTCAGGGTGCTTGGCTGCACCTGTCACGGTATCTCTATCTCGCTCCCACGTCGAGTTTAACGTCTAAAGGCTAGTCTACAATACTAAAAAATTTCGCAACTCAGAGAACTCATTTTTCAAGTTAAGTGAACGGAAAGTACACAGACGGGTTGTGTGGCCATGGCCATGTTATGAGGCGATACCAACTATAATAACGACCTCAAAAACGCAAATGCAACAACTGCGATAACCCACAATAGTGTATTGTGGCACAGGAATACTAGGAGGGCTGACCCCAAATAAAATTGGATAAAAGCCAGGAACAAAAAGAAAAGGAAAGTATAAGTCAGGAAGGTATTTTTCTTTACAAGGTTAAAATCGGAACAATAGCTGTATGAACACAAGCAGAACTGATCATTAGCCACAATTGGTAGGTTGGTGGTTAGTGTGGGTAGCCATAAGTTCCTTCGGAGTCGCTGGACGCTCGGGGTGTGGGCCCTTTGAGCGTCCATTGAGTACGGCGGCGACTCCGAGGAGGACGGCGGCGGGGTTGCGACCCCCGTCCCCGTGAGCACCGTGACTGGTTCCCGGGGGGCTACAATGCGCCCCGGAGAGCCCTGGGGTCTCCCCTCTCATGTGCCGATGCGACAGCCGCAGGGGTTTTAGTGGGTAAGAATCCCACATACCCCGGTGGAGCCCCACAGCTCCCGGGGATCTTTCGAAGATATCCCCCGCGTCAAAAAAAAAAAAAAACAAAAAAAAAGGTAGTCATCAGTTGATTCGATTTAAATCATGTATATAAAAACATGATAAACAGAATTACCTTTGTAACCCGTGGAAAACTTGGTTGCTTCAGCAAATTTAGATGATTTTCTTCTTAACATGTCGGATTTGTGATAAATAAGCAACCGTTGTTCCCATACGTTTCCCGAGCAATGAGAGTACATTATTACACTATATGAAACAGACTAATCATATTGTTCCTCTATAATTTTCATCCAATATAAGACATTTCTAAGTCAGATCGAACTGGTGCCTCGAATGGTAGAGGAAGCGCAAGAGTTCTGCTAATTGGGCTCCACCATCACGTACAAGGGCTGATGTGAGCGCAAAATTCACCGTAGAATGCTTTGGCCAAAGATATGGATAAATAGAAACATCTTGCGCAAAACAAAAGTTAATTAAGTGCGCACGCAACATCCACCATAATTTCGCGACAGAAAGTGACAGAGCTATAGTGATAAACTACGTATATTGACGTCTCTACCTCATGTCAAGAAATATGATAATAATATTGCTAATAGAGGTGGTGGTACTGAATTGTAAAGGCAGCGGACTTCAAATGCATCGATGCCTTCGAAATGTGCTGCTGGCGTCGCATGCTGCGCACTGGAGAGGCTACAAATATCCGAATGTGAGAGGATAGTTCTCAAGTTCTTCAGACAATCCTCCAATTTTTTTGCCTATATTGCGCAACTAGTCCCTTCCAGTCTGGAAATGTCTATTATGTTAGGAAAAGTGAAAAGAAGTTGTGCACGTGGTAAAACATCAACTGGATGAATAGATGATAATCGCCGAGCAACTGGATATGCCAAACATTGAAGCGCTGCGGACGACATCCAACCGAGTACCGTGGCGTTTAATTTCAGACCAGACAAGGCGATGTAGTCACCATCCTCAGTATCGAGGTGTCCGAGTGAGAAAAAGAAGAGAAGAAATTTCTACTTTATTATAAGAATTCTGAAGATATTTTTGTTTCAGTTCGTAGTCTAGTTGAGGTACGAGTATACTGAACTAGCCTATGTAGATCTTAACATTTAACTAACATAGATCTAACCTTGTGCTGGTCCTGTCTGCTGGTGATGTCTTTTTTAGGTTACTTTAGTATCATATTCCACTTAAATACTGTCCCTAAATTAGGTTGTCGAATTACGTAAGAAAAAATAATTGTAATATGAACGCGCCGTTATTTCGCCATTTTTATAATTTCCAATAGGTCGGGTGGGTTTATTAAGCTAAATTATTCAATAGTCTTACGTTTATACCTTTAATTTGAACTCAGACGTTACATCATTTGGAAAATTGAAATTACGATCAATAAAAATACTGTGTCTCCGCGGGGTGCCGGGTTAGAATTACATCCCCCCATATCTCACGTTGGGTGTCGTAAGAGGCGACTAAGCAAGAACAGGAAGATAGGCAGCAGCGTCTTTCTTTTTAAATGTATCTATCACCTATACTGCGATCCCCAAGCCGCCTGCCTAGCACGAGGATTATGGCAACCCCTCCCTTTTCAGGGAGAGTTTTTTTTTTCAATAGTGGACGTGTTTTCAGCTGCTGATTAACCATATTGTGTGTTTACTTTCGTAGGTAGTTATTATTTAATACAAACTAGCTTTCCCGCACAGATTCACCCGTGATATTCTTTAGTAATTAATTCTTTATATTACACAACAAATTAAATAACATACATTACAATAAAATCGATGTACAGAGCCGAGCTTAACTCTGAGTTTTAATATTTGCTAATTTTCTGTTCAACTTTATATTTTTTTCGTAAGAACCTTCTCCTGACAATATTGAACACACAAAAATAAGAATTATCCAATTTGGTGCAGTCGTTCGTGTACATATATTTTGACGATTCATTGTTATTTATACAGGAGAAGAAGATAGAAGATGATAATAACACGAACCAAATGACGCAAATCGCTTAGTTCGGAACTAAGGGAATTTCACAAGGTAAGGGTCGTCGCCGTGCATCTCTTCGTCCGATGAGAGAATGGGGAAAGTGGAATCATGACATGTAATTCCGGCGTACATTCTCCAACCTGTAGAATAGCAAGAGGCTATTCTGTATTCTAGGCTTTGAAGTTAGCCTCGACTAAGCCAGGGTCGCGAAATATTCTGCTCGAAATATGATAGACTTTTCCTGCACCAGCCCATACTTGACTACAGTAGGTACACCACACTCGATTGGACTTGCGCTTTATATAAAATCAGAAGCTCTTCGGGTGTGAAGTACTGCCGGACCTTTGCACCTAGATTCCTTGCAGCTACGTTTGACGGATGTACCGCTCGTCCCTTCACGTCGTGACTCATTTGTGGTTTGTTTTTCTTAATTTTCATATTTTGGTAATATAATTGAGAGTGTTTTCGCTATTTAAATGGGTATGAAAATTTCCAATAAAATTCACCCACTTCATAAATGGCATATTTTTTAATAAAATTTGAAGTTGAAGCTGATATTATTCATTAATATACATTCTAATATGTATCTCTGTCAACAAAATTAAATTGTTTGACAGGCAGATATTACAAACTGGAGTTTACTTAAAGTACCCACTCCACGAAGTATGCAACTTTGGCCAATAAAATAGGCCCAATATCGTACTCGTATTAATGTATAGAGAGCAAGAAGATAATTCATATAAGCTAGTAGTAGTGGTTAGATACCCTTGCTGCTATTTTAAATAATATATCTTAGGTTCGATTCCAACGGAATAAAAATCGTACATGTACTATGTTCGCCTTGTCTTTATATCTTTATCGTGTTTATATATATTTATTGTGTTTATATATTTATATCAATTATCTGGTGGCCATAGTTCAGATCTGTAACAGGCCATCTGGTTCTAAATTCGGCATAGTTTGGGATCGTATGGCTTAGTGTATCCATTTGTTCCTTGAGACATTTTTAGTAAGTGTACCATTGTGAACCGGTATGAAATCGTCACTTTAACCCAGTAATTATTCTAGCTAAACTACCCTTCACACAGGAGCCACAGCAATATCTACGAGTATATTAATAAAAGAGCAGGGTGTTTTCTAGGAATCACGATACAGCAAAAACCATATAACGTACAATCTTGAAATTTGGAACCAACATTATTCAAATAGTCTAGGTGAACAATAAGAACGGATTTTTCGAAATTCCATACCTAAGTGGGTCAAATGGGCTCCCAAAGTTTGTATGGAAAAAAAATTTTTTTTCGTCACACGGACATGAAACTATGTCAGTGTACTAAACAAAAGAAATAAAGAAACACGTGTATCACACTTTTTGAAAATCGACCCATATAGGGATTTTATCATGGTTTTTGAGTATGCAACTCGGAAAAAAAATTTCATACTGCATTGCTGTAACTTTGCGAATACATTAATCAAATTATAGCAATCCAAGTGCAAATAATAATTTTTTGAAAATCAACTCCTAAAGGGGTCCAATTGGGGTCCAAAAAATGTTTCTCGACCTACAGTCATAAGACTTCGTTTATATATTGTACACAAGAATCTAAGAAACCTATTTCCGCCATTTTTCGAAAAACTACCCCTAAGGTCATTTAATGGGGTTCCAAAGTTTACACAAAGAAGGATTTCCATTGCATCCTATGATGCAACTAGAGTAACGAAACTCAGTAAATAAACTCAACGCAACAATTGAAAAAACTAATTTAGAGCATTTTGGTAAAATCAACCCCTAAGTGGGCCAAATGGGCTCCCAAAGTTTGTATGAAGGAAAAACTTTTTTCGTCACACGGAAACGAAACTTCGTTACAGTACTGAACAAAAGAAATAAAGCAACACGTGTATTACAACTTTTTGAAAATCGGCCCTCAAAGGGGTTTTAACTTGGTTTTTGAGTATGCAACGTGAAAAAAAAACATACTTACTGCATTGATGAAACTTTGCGAATATATTTATCAAAATAAAGCAATCCATATGTAAATAATCATGTTTTGAGAATCAACTCCGAAATGGGTCCAATTGGGGTCCAAAAAATGTTTTACAACCTACAGTCATAAGACTTAGTTTATATATTGTACACAAGAATCTTAGAAATTTATTTCCGGAATTTTTCGAAAAACTACCCCTGAGGTCATTTAATGGGATTTGAAAGTTTGCACAAAGAAGAATTTCCATTTCATCCTATGATGCAGCTAGAATAACGAAACTCGGTAAATAAACTCAACACATTAATTGAAAAAAACTAATTTTAAGCATTTTGTAAAATTAACCCTTAAGTGGGTCAAATGGGCTTCCAAAGAAGGTATGGAATTTTTTTTTCATCTCACGGATATGAAATTCTGTCAATGTATTAAGCCAAAGAAATTAAGAACCACGTGTATCACAACTTTTTCAAATTCGACCCGTAAAGGGGTGTTAGCATGGTTTTTGAGTATGAAACGCGGAAAAAAATATCATGCATTGATGAAACTTTGCGAATACGAATCAAACTAAAGCAATTATTGTATAAATAATCATTTTTTGAAAATCAATTCTTAAATGGATCCAATTAGCGTTCAAAATTTTTTTTGACTTTCATAAAACTTAATTTATGTATTGCACACAAGAATTTAAGAAACCTATTTCCGGCATTTTGCAAAAAATAACCCCTATGGTCATTTAATGGGGTTGTAAAGTTTACACGTAGAATGATTTCCATTTAATGCTATAATACAGCTAGATTAACGAAACTCGGTATATAAACTCAATAAAAATATTGAATAAACTAATTTTCAGCATTTTTCGATAATCAACCCCTAAATGGGTCTAATGGGGTTTCAAAGTTTGTATGGAAAACAATTTTTTTTTCACCACACATACATGACATTTTGTCAACGTACTAAACACAAGAAATGAATAATAATATTTTTTTAGGGTCGATTTTCAAAAAGTTGTAATACAGGTGGTATTACAACTTTTTGAAAATCGACCCTAAAAAAATATTATGCTGCACTGATGAAAATTTGTGAATAAATTCATTCAGCAATTTATTTTGAAAATCAACCTGGGGGTTGATTTTCAAATATAGGGTCCAATTGAGTTCAAAAAGTGTTTTTTTTAAACTTATTTTATGCAGTGCACACAATAATCTAAGTAACTTATTTTAGGCATTCTTCAAAAAAAGGTAATTTTATGAGGTTGCAAAGTTTGCATGAAGAAGGATTTTCATTTAAGTTATAATGCAGCTACAGTCACTAAACTCTGTAAGTAAACTCAACACAACAATTTAACAAACTAATTTTCAGCATTTTTATCCGACTTCAAAACAGGAGGAGGTTTTCAATTTGTCTGTACATTTTATTTTTCTTTATATATGTTCGCGCATGACTCTGGCAATTATGAACCGATTTCAAAAATTCTTTCTGCTACGGATAGGCCGCTCCACTGACTGGGTACCATAAAAAAATATTACCTACGAACAAGCAGTTCCTGAAAAAACAAAAATGGCGACTCAGAAAAAACTGTAGAAATGCCTAAAAGATGGTGTTTTTTTTAAGAACAAACTCTGGCCAATATTTACCAATTTCAATGATTCTTTTTTATTCGAAAGAAGGAACCATTGTAATGAATATTATGTATAATTTTAACACAACCGGATAAGAACTTCCTGGAGAATCATGATTGATTTGAAAGAATTTATCCGGTAAAAAAAGAATACATATAGACGAATTGAGAACCTCCTCCTTCTTTGAAGTCGGTTAAAAAACCATGGATCTGATGTTCTCCATTACATTACTCTGACAAATATGAACCGATTTCGATGACTTTTTTTATTCAAGAGAGTACTGTAATGATTTCATGCAAATTTCATTAGGACCGGATAAAGTGTTCCTGAAGAAAATATACACAGTAGCTACGTCAACACCAACTTCAATAACCTTTAAATTATTATCTTTTTAGTGTTGTTTAAGTCGGTTCATTTTTTTTGTTATGTTGTATGCAATGTTTTATTCGAAATTCAACCCGTGGGACAATTGAGGTATCAAAGTTTGTATCTAAAAAATATTTTTAGTCACGAAACTTTGTCAGTGTATTCATAAAAAAAATTGAGAAACACGTCTAACACATTTGTTTTGAAAACCAACCCTTTGAAAACTAACCCAACACAAAATCTCCGCTCCTCTTTTTTGTGCAATCTTATTGGTTAATATTTCTCCGTTTCTCCACTCCACTGCCTCGCTCCGCTCCGGTGGACAGGCAGCCTGAACGGGGTTTAAGCAACGGGGATTTTGAGTATCAAACGCGAAAAAAAAATTCATGCTGCACTGATGACACTTTGCGGATAAATTCTTAATAATGAAGCAATCCATGTCTTTTTTTTAAATTAATCCCTAAAAGAGTTCAATTCAGTTCCAAAAAATATTTTATTCCTACTGCCATACGACATATTTTATGTATTGCATACAAGATTCTAAAAAAACCGTTTCTGGCTTTCTTCGAAAAATCCCTAAAGTTTGCGTGAAGAAAGATCTCCATTTAATGCTATAATGCAACTATGGTAACGAAACGAACTAAACAAAACTATAGAACTAACTTCCAGCATTTTTCGAAAATCAACCGCTTAGGGCATCTACCAATGGGGTTACCAAATGGTTTCCACTTAACAACCTCAAAAGTTTTTTAATGGAATTGCAAAATAAGTACTGTATTTTTTTAACTAAAGAAGTAAATATTTAAGAAATGGGAGCTTTGATAGCTTGCACAAAAATACAGGCTGTATACTTGATACCGATTAGATCAGGGTTAATAAAAGTGTGAACAATATTGAAATCGATCGTCCGAAGATCAGACCAACAATAATAACTAAAAAGACCTGAGGGTACATCGGTATAATTGGGACATAAGGACGTTCAACATCTCAGTCCTCCCGTGACCATGGGTGCTCCAAAGCATTCGAAACGACGGAATAGTAAAAGGTAAAATAAACGTAGTTTGATTTCAATGTGTAGCATTCGCGTAAATAAAAGATAACAGTGTAAACAATATTTTATAAAACCCCGATCCATAATTCAAAACACGTTTGAGTAACAAAATCAACGCGGGCGAAGCCGCGGGCTACAGCTAGTTTATTATATACAGCTTCTTTGCGCTACAATATCCGATACTGTAGCAGTATCCACCTAGTTGACCTCTTACAATAGGACACTTGCTAAAACGTAGAGTACGTTTACAATTGCTTACCTTTTGTAAAAACATACTCAGCGTGAAATATTAGGCTGGTAACCTGCGGGATATGGTAATGTGAGATGAAAACAGGATGATTAAGGATAATCTATCAACAAATCAATGCTGGAGAACAAACAATATTTTTTTAATTAATAAATAAATAGGAAATTAAAAGTGTGCTCATTTTATTGGCCTGTACTGTAACCAGATAATCAAAGGTTAGAAGCTGTTTCATAAGAGGAGCAATTATTATTTTATTAATTTCTTAAAGAGCGGTAAGTTGACGGTTACAAGGGGAAACGCGCCTCAATATGCGGCTAAGTACTTAATTGCGAACCGTCTTGATGGGCTGTTAAAGTTTGAGTTGGTAAAACTTGAGGTAATTTTCGCGATACTCCATATGTTATCATGTTTTAAATAGAAGATTTTAGATACAGTAGACTATTAGGTAACATTTACAAGCAGGCAACCCTTAAAAGTAGCAATGCCGCCTTAACACACAATGGCTGTACCTATACGACGGGGTGCTAGACAAGGTGACATTTTATCACCAAAATTATATACTCTAGTACTAGAAGATATTTTTAAGAAATTTGATTACAAAGATATAAAGTAATTTAAAATATTATGCAGATGACAAAGTTCTTTTTTGCTAATAGTCCACAAGAATTACAGATCATGGTATAAGATCCTTACTGTACTGTGTACTGTAGGATAAGAAATGTACTTTAAGACCAAAATGATAACTACAGAGGAATCATATGACCGTTTGTGGATTGTCCTAGGATATTATTATAATTTACTTCCAGACCCTTACCCGTTTGGTGTCCGGGCTACGAATAAATAATAAGTATTTAAGGTGCAAAGAGCAATGGAAAGGGCGATGCTCGGAGTAAGCTTGCGCGACCACAAAACCAACGAATGGATCAGGAACAAAACCAGACTGAGTAATGTCATCCACGTAATTGCTCAAAGGAAATGAAGATGGGCAGGACACATAGGTCGTATGCATCCTAATAGGCGGACAAGGCGTCTCATGGAGTGGAGGCCCCGTGCGAACAAGAGATTGCGGGGCCGGCCACCTAAAAATTGGGTAGACGACATCAAAGGACACGCAGGCCCAGACTGGATCAGAAGGGCACAAGATCACCGGAACTGGAGGGAAATGGAGGAGGCCTATGTCCAGAAATGGACGACCGATACAGGCTGAAGAAGAAGAAGAAGATTTAAGGCCACGGCACATCAAATGTGTAGACGTAGGAGTAACGTGCTTGTGCACGTACGATGACGTTATAATCTCAGGAACTGGAGACATGGCATAACGCATGCGATGACGATGTGATGGAGGTTCCCTTTTACTTGCACATTAATAAAGTTTAAGTAACATTCCTCATCGTGTAGAACTACTTAGAACAAGCCCCCTCTCTTGTACCTAAATATTTTTTCTGTACATATCGTAGACAGAATATAACAAGACATCTAGCTAGCCTGCCGCCGATAAGGACAGAAAATAATCATTCGTACACATAACACACGTTATGGATATTTATTCAAATGCGCTTATTATGTAGTATAAACGATATTTCATAATGCAATTCAATTTAAAACTCCAAACCTAGATCGTGAACTAGAAAATTTCATGAGTACTCGAAGAAAACGCACCGGCGCGGCGTTGCGCCAGATTTTGAACACACGCTGAGGGACAAAACATCATATGCTCTGTTTCTTTCTATCACATATAATATATTTAAATGCATTATTTTCTTGCGCGAATGAGAAAGAAAGTTCCAGCTCTCTATTGGTTTCTTTCTCTAAGGTACATATCTACAGCACAAATTATACGTTTTCATCACAGAATGAGGCAAACAGTTCACCCAATTAAATTTTCATTATCAACTTTAGAAGTAACTGCTGGTTTGTTCTATAAATGACGCAAAACTCCCCAGTAATGTGTAGAAACTGCCTGTTTCATTAAGACAATGGGTTTAAATTGCAGCGGTTAGATAGTAGGACGGAAGGTGTTGTGGTGCAATATAGAAGATGTAGCTGTTACTGCTATACTTTGTGATCGCGCTAGAAATGATTTTGTAACAATAAACAAAGAGTCTGCTGAATTTATTATTATTATTAACCTTTATTTCAGACATCAAAGGCGCATAACAACAAATACGTTAAAGACTGACACACATAAAAGTTCTAATCTATACTTATAAAATAACTTTTCCTGACTGACTGACTAACTGATTCATCAACGCACAGGCCAAACCGCTGGACCTAGAAAGCTGAAATTTGGACAGTAGGTTCTTCTTATGATGTAAGCATCCACTAAAACAGGGTTTTTGAAAGTTCCACTCCTAACAGGGTTAAGTGGGGTGGAAAAAAATGATAGCGGGCGTACCCGCAAGGAATTCCTAGCATTATATTTATTAATTAACACGAAAAGCCGTCTTAAAATTTCCCCAAATATAATCCCAAAGACGCCTGCGAAGCGTGGGGATTATGGAAGCCCCTACCTTCTAAGGGAGAGCCTTTGTTCAGCTGTGGACGTCTTACAGCAGCTGCTGCTGATCTCCCATTGGGTGTCTTATGAGGAGACTAATGGAAAACAAGAAGACTGGCAACAGTGTCTTTCTATTGGATTACCTACCTACTACTGCGATGCCCAAGACGCCTGCCAAGCGTGTCATCATCATCATCATCACCAGCCGGAAGACGTCCACTGCTGAACATAGGCCTCCCCCTTAGACCGCCACAATGAACGACAATTTGCTATTTGCATCCACCGGTTGCCTGTGACGCGAACAATGTCGTCGGTCCACCTAGTGGGAGGCCTGCCTACGCTGCGTCTTCCGGTTCGTGGTCGCCACTCGAGAACCTTTCTTCCCCAACGGTTATCGGTTCTTCGAGCGATGTGGCCTGCCCACTGCCACTTCAACTTGCATATTCTACGAGCTATGTCGGTGGCCTTGGTTCTTCGGCGAATCTCCTCATTCCGGATTCTGTCGCGCAAAGAAACTCCGAGCATAGCTCTCTCCATAGCTCGTTGTGTGACTCTGAGCTTCTCCAAAAGGCCAGCTGTTAAAGACCACGTCTCAGTACCATAAGTCATCACTGGCAACACACACTGGTTAAAAACCTTTGTCTTCAGGCACTGCGGAATTTCTGATGAGAAGATGTCACGTAGTTTCCCGAACGCTGCCTGCCCATCCGAGTTGGATTCTTCCGGCGACCTCTTTGTCGAAGTTGGACCGACCTAACTGGATTGTTTGTCCTAGGTATACGTAGTGGTCAACAACTTCGATTGTATCGTTCCCAACAACTACCGGTACGGGTGCAACATGGACATTAGACATGATCTTCGTCTTGTCCATGTTCATTTTAAGACCCACCTGTTGGGAAACACTACTGAGGTCGCTGAGCATTGTATTGAGGTCCTCCAGTGACTCTGCCATAATGACTATATCATCGGCAAAACGAAGGTGAGTGATGTATTCGCTATTGATGTTGATGCCGAATCCGTACCAGTCCAAGAGCTTGAAAACGTCCTCCAATGCGTTAGTGAACAGTTTCGGAGAAATAACGTCTCCCTGTCTCACGCCTCGCTGCAATGGGATTGGTTTCGTGCTCTCGTCCTGTAGTCGGATCGACATGGTGGCGTTTCTGTACAAACACTTCAACACTTCGATGTACCTATAGTCGATATGGCACCGCTGGAGGGACTGCAGTACCGCCCAGGTCTCGATTGAATCGAAGGCTTTTTCGTAGTCCACAAACGCTAGACATAATGGCCGATTATACTCCTCGGTCTTCTGTATAATCTGGCGGAGCGTATGTATGTGGTCTACGGTGCTAAAGCCTTTTCGGAACCCGGCTTGTTCGGGAGGCTGGAAGTCATCAAACCTGCGTTCGAGACGGTTCGTAATGACTCTCGAAAACAGCTTGTATACATGGCTCAGGAGTGAGATGGGTCTATAATTCTTCAACAAGGTGTTATCACCTTTTTTGAAGAAAAGAACCACCACACTCCCGTGCCATGCTTCTGGCGTAGTACCCTGGAGTAAGACGGAATTAAATAACTTCTGGAGGACTAATAGTACCGGTTTTCCACCCGCTCTCAGAAGTTCTGTTGTGATTCCGTCTTCACCCGGCGCCTTGTTGTTGTGCCAAGCGTGTGGATTATGTCAATCACTCTCTTTTGTATGAGGGGAGCTGAAAGACGTCCCGTCTTTCAACTTGTGATGATGATGATAGATGGTAGACGCCGTGAATTGGATGGTGGTGGATATAAGGGAATGCTCGCACTTACTTGTAGAGCTTGGGGTTCCCTCCCTACGTTGAGCTGCAGAACAGCTCTGCTTCAACTTAGCCAGTCCAGATGTGCGAACACTTCGTCCCGATGGTCACGTACATTATTATAAGCGATTTTCAAATCAAATCAAATCAAAAATCTTTGTTTACAAATAGGCTTTGAAAAAAATTGACCATTCATGGTCAATTTTTTAAAAGCTACCACCGGATCACAACGCGGCCTCAACTGAGAAGATCCGGCAAGAAACTCAGCAGGCTTGTCATTTTTTCACTTTTTTTTTAAACATTGTTTTGTTCATAATGTGTCCTGCCGTTCGGAACATAAAGCAAGGGAGAAAAGAAAAAAACAATAAACTACGACAAACATTACAACAAACTAAAAGGCCAAAGGGATAGTAGTCGGACCAGTCCCCCAAAGCAGCACCCGCGCACGAGTTGACTCGAGCAGCAGCCATCACTCCCCTCAACCATATCAGAGGGAAGGGGGTGACCCGCCACACGAAGCCGCCACAAGCAAAGACTTTTCGATGGCGAGCATGACCGAACCAAAATCGCAGTGGCTCACATTTAACTTCTGTTGTTAAGCAGTATCTCGTCAGGCAAGATACAAAACAAACACTTTGATATGGTATTTATAGTTTATATACGATTCTATTCTATTCTATAGTTTGTGCCAGTTGGTTATGCAATTCAATCCAATCCAATCAATCATTTTATTACAAAATTACATGAATTATAAAAATACGAGCGCTAAAACATTTTTTGTGTTTACCATAAATATGTACAGAAATATTTAGAGATGTTCCCAAACTAGGCAAGGCCTGTATCTTGGGAAACGAACATTTTGAGTTTAACAAATATATTAGAAAAAGAAAGCAAACTCTTTGGATAAAAAATAAAATCTAGAGTAACATAATTAAAAACTTAATGTTATAAACTAAGGTAATAATGTAATGAACTTAAGTAATTAGTATGAAATAAGATAAGAAATGAAAAAAACAAAATTAAGTTAAGTAGGTAATAAGGACAAAGAAAAAAATAATAATAGAGTGAAAAAACAAAATAATGAAGAACTTAAAGAAAAACTTAAACCAAGATCTCAATTATTAAACCACAGTACCGTTATTCGAAGCTTATAATGAGAGCGGCACTTCCGGTTTCCCGTCATATTCGTTCCTATTGGTCTACTTCACTGTGATTTGATCGGACGTGACGTCATATTGCCAGGCGGGTGGGGGGAGCTGTTGTAAAACACGCTCACTCCATTCGTGTTCATTGGCGTCTTGTTTCCCGTCACGGACACCCGTCCGAGGCTACAATATACAACTGTTTGTGGAATTTAAATCAAATGCTAAATAATTCCAAAAGAATACAATATTGGACAACAATATTTGCTACAAATAGTTGAAGCCGAACAAAATGCACGTAAGTACAAAACATTTTTAACGGTGTTTGCCGTTCGTTTTGTTTGTGTGTTCCTAATGAAATGTTTTATACTATTGATAATGAAATGTTTTATACTATTAAATAGTGTGGTTTTAATATAGTGCAAGTAAATTGGGCTATGTTGGTCATAATTTGTAAATAATAATTTTTCATTTAACCCACTGACAGTAATTTGTATATTTGAAAACTTTAAAGATTAATATTTAATACTTGTGCTTAATTGATTATTTTATTAAAGTTTAATGTGGGTAAGCATATATGTACGATATTTCTAAGTGGATAAAATAACACTTAGTAACGTGTTACTATTACAAATTGTAATCTACCTGCAGTTTAAAACATTTGCAGTAATTTTTTGTAGCCTAGTCCTACGATAATATAGTACATCCACCTGCAGTTTTAAGCATTTGCAGAATTATTTTGTAGGCGAGTTCTACGATAATAATACATCTCTTACAGTTAGTTCTAAGCGTTTTTTCAGAATGGATGGTTCTTTTAGAATATGTGCCAACTACAGACATCAATACTGTCAATTTACAATAATAAAATCTGAACAGACAATCTGAACAGTGAAACGGTGACATTAGTTGTACTTGAAAGAAGAAAAGGCGCTCAGGCGTTATCAATGTGGTGTGAAGGATTGGATAAATTCAGTGAACAAGTGAGTTTTGTTTATGTATTACTTTTGATTGTGCGGTATCTGTAAGTTCACGTGTGCTGACAAGTAGAACTATACTCATGGGGTAACCTAGCATTGGGAATTAAAGCCTAGATACAGTAAAAAATGGAGTATTTGTCTTAATTGTGGCCGCCACCTCAATTTTAGACAAACCATTTGCGACCATATTTTTTTTTTTGTATCTAACAAAAAAAAAAAAAAAAAGCTTGTAGGCAATAGTATTATATACAATATCATTGTATCATTGCTTGCAGGACAGTATTTCGTAGTCTTGTGTGGGCTAAGTAGGTTAATTACTATTATAGTCTGTGAGCGGAAAGGTGGAAATATAACTGTTTCAAAATTAATGGTAATACAATTACGGTTTTTTTTAAATCTCTTAGAACTTTTTCAATAAGTTTGTGCGAAGCATTCTTGAGTATTGAGAGATGCGTAGAGAAACTTAGAGATCCAGTGCATGAGTACGCCACGCAGTAACTTTTAGTGTATAATACACAAAATTCACGTATATATGGCAAGTGGGGCACGTATATAGTGCAATCAATATAAAGTACTATCTCATGGACAAGTTGTCATCCATCGTTGCTGGATGGGTGCACAAATCATTAACCTCCTATCTCGGGGGCAGTACATGTACAGTTGCTCGTCGTAAGGCAAGCTCCTGGTTTCCAGATTTAATTTTGATATTGTCAAAGCCTAAATGTTGTTGGCTAAAGTCTACTTTACCAGCATACCATTGCGTGGTACGAGGTCTAATTTCTATTCTCCTTTGCATAACGTTTGCAAATATTATCACCCACCCTCGCAGGATGGGTACACAAATAATTAACCTCTCTCGCAGGATGGTATGTATCATCTCATGTATGTTGATCATGAGCACGTGATTCAGAATCAATTTTGACAATCTTGTCAGTCTGACCGTTGTTGGCTGACTTCTACTTCACAATCAGCATTATGTACCATCACGTGGCATATTTTCTAGATTCTATTTTAAATTGCATGGAGTTGCACAAACCACCACCCTCGCAGGGTGGTGAGGGGCATATATATATATATATATATATATATATATAAATAATAAACCTCCATCCCGTGATGGTACATATGTATATAAGTATAGATATTTCTTAGTTTCTCATAAGAGCTTGTATCCGGTTTTTAGAATCAATTTTGAAGTGGAAGTTGGAAGTGGTTGGCTGAAGTCTATTTCACCATCAGTATATTGTGCTTCGCTAGGACTGCACATTTTATTATTCACCCTCGCAGGGTAGATACACAAAGATGGGACATGAGCATGTATCCGGTTTTTAGAATCAATTTTGTTTTGTCAATTTGGAAGTGGTTGGCTGAAGTCTATTTCACCATCAGTATATTGTGCTTCGCTAGGACTGCACATTTTATTATTCACCCTCGCAGGGTAGATACACAAAGATGGGACATGAGCATGTATCCGGTTTTTAGAATCAATTTTGTTTTGTCAATTTGGAAGCGGTTGGCTGAAGTCTATTTTACCATCAGTATATTGTCCTTTGCAAGGACTGCACATTTTATTACTCTCCCTCGCAGGGACAGTAACATATATAGCAGCTCGTGGAAAGAGCACTTACCTAATTTTCTAAATCAATTTGGCATTCTTGTCAATCTGAATGTTATTTTCTGAAGTCGCATTTCATTATAATAATTTGACGAGCCCGTCGTTCTCATAGACACTGAGTCCTACTCAGTGGTCGTGGGTTCGATTCCCACCAAGGTTCTGTTACTATTTATCGATCTATGTAGAAAATGCATTCGTATCAGTTGTATGGTTGCCGTTGTGCAGACTGTATCTGGTTTGGGATCGGATTGCCGTGTGTGGGTTGTCCCAGGATATTATTATTATAAGCAGAATAAAGTGCCATTGACAGGGCGTTTTTAGCAATTGTTACGTACCTCCGCAGGGTACCCCAATAAGTAACAGTTCCCTGCAGGAGTGGTAAATCGGTAAATGCATGTTGCTCTTCGAGTCTGTTTTTCTGATAAATTCAGCAGATATATTATGACATTAACAGTGTGTGTGTGTGTGTGCGTGCCTGGCACATCGTATTATTAATATCCTTTTTCTTGGGAGTTTTTTCTGACTATCACCCACTCTCGCGGGGAGGGAATACAGAGATTTATCTTTCAGAAGAAGGTTGCAGTTGCTTTTAAAAATAGCACGTACGTGATTCTATGAATCAATTATATATAAATATATAATTTTCATAACCCTGGCTTGCAGTCACGTCTTGGATCCTAATCATGGTCCCTTATTTTTACGGTCTTAAAATATCAGGACCAGTCGAGCGTAAGCTGCTATTCGTTTATCAAAGTTTTGGATACAACATTTTAAGAAAGTTCTTCAAACAATGAAAGGATATGATGTGGGGACAACATGTCCTTTATTTGAAGACCACCATTACTTTTTCTATACTATATCCCATTTCAAAGTTAAAAGGTATGTAATCATATAATGATAATAGCTAAGCAATAAAGCATTGGGAATTCTGGGTATCCATAATGATGGAATCATTCACGAGTTTCTATAACAATATCAAACTCAATTTTGTGGGTGTAACTGGGTGTAAGTAACCAAGTTTGTGGCAAAAATGCATCGCCTGCATTATTAGCCAAAAGTAATGCAGTCCTCATTCACAATTGCGGAGAACAGGCGTGTAATTGTACGAACTGTAATTGTTCTAATGAGAATAAATATTCTTTCACCCCATAATTTAACTTCCGATCAATGTCAGGAGTAAGAAAATATAAAGAAAGCAGTTGCATTGCAACCAAAAGAAATATTTGCAATCCTGCTTACTATCTCTTGTAATTTCGCATTTATTACAAAGTGAACACAAGTTTCCTTTACAGAGGTAAGGGAAACTAGTATGCAGACAGGGGGTGGGACCAACCATTCACAGATGCTTATAAATATTATATTATATTTTTCAATTAGTTCTTTAATATAAATCAAATTTCATTGATAATATTTTATACAATATCCATGTAGAGACAGATAGATATATATGGAGTACATAATATGTCCATAAATATTTAAGGAGCAGAACGACTACAAATCATCCTCCATGTATGATTATTCGAGTATTCAGTGAACATATACTTACTCGTATTGGATCTGAAGTATTCTGGTATAGATTAAATATATATTTAATCGTATTGGCCCTGAATTATTTCGGAGAGCGGACTCTGTTCTTGAACGAGTTTTGAGTCCACTATTCATGACACAACTTTTAAAGAGTCCTAGTTTTCACATACAGACAACGTTCAACGTTTCGTTCTGAAACTTAAAAATGTGAGTTTTGGTGATCCAGACTTGATCTTTCAAATCAAACCAGATATTACATTAAAAATTCACGAAGTAGTTTGGAATCATCATGAGCTGGTCTTTATTTTCTAAACTAAATAAAAATAATTCTAAATATTCTCTGACAATGTGCAATACTGATCAGTCAAGCTTGTCAATTCTTAGCAACATGTTCTTAAATCGATTTTACTTATTAATCCTTTACTCATCTATTTAGGATATGATTTAGTGAGCAATTTTCAAAGAAGTACCTTACTTCACATGTAGAACACATACATGCATATATAGCAATATATAGACGATTTAACATTTATAAAAAGACCCTGACTAATGACTAGAGTAATGCCTTAATAGAGTTTAGATAAAAATCCCATATAATTTATCTATTACTACACAAAGTGAAGTCTACCCTTCACACTGTTGCTTGCTGGATGCTAAAGATTATCACACTGCATAATAATTAGAGGTAAACATTGCAACATCACCTAGTACTCTGTAAAGCATAGTCGTGTCCAAGAAGTGCGTTAATCGGAAGGCCACGTACTGCAAAGTATACAACATGGCAGTAGCTGGCGTTGTTTAAAAGTGACAAGATAACTGAATACATATACAATTTGTTTTTATCTTTATTAGTTATTTGGTATTTATTTAGTTAGCTGCAGTCGATGGGTCAAAAAGACTAAAATCACGAATATAATTTAGCTTCATTAATTACCTATCATGCGTCACAGGCGTAGTGGTTTTTAATAATAGCTAGCACATTGAAATTGGAGACTTTAATACATTTTAAACTATATTATAAAGGCGAAGTCAAAAACACATCGCACGAAAGTACTGTTGTACTAGATTGTTTAAAAAAAAAAAAAAAAAAAAACACTGAATAATTGCCATAATATTGATTTTAATGATTGATACAGTTCTATTCTCCTTCTCTTCTCTTTCTCTGCTACTCGTTTCTAAAAGAAATAATTAGCATATACAAATATCTATATATAAGAATGCATCTATTAAATTCTTATTTAAAATTCATACTTGGATATTTAAAACACATCCGTAAATCACATTGGCGTCATTAATCTACTGATATTACCAGGCGATAACAAACACGTCTCATTATAAGCTTCGAATAACGGTACTGTGGTTTAATAGCAGCGTTTTCCCTGAAAGAAAACGCATATTAAACTACTTACCTTATTCGAAGCTTACTTTTTAAACCTGCCTGGTATTTATTCGACACAATGAACACGAATGGAGTGAGCGTGTTTTACAACAGCTCCCCCCACCCGCCTGGCAATATGACGTCACGTCCGATCAAATCACAGTGAAGTAGACCAATAGGAACGAATATGACGGGAAACCGGAAGTGCCGCTCTCATTATAAGCTTCGAATAAGGTAAGTAGTTTAAGATGCGTTTTCTTTCAGGGAAAACGCTGCTACTTTCTCAGTGTTTACATAATCCAGTGTTAGCAACCATTTACTTAGAATGAATTTGGCTTCAAAAACTGTATATTTCAAAATATTACAATGCTTATTAATCGCATTATAGGTATGTGCTCTTAAAAAATCTCCAAATCTTTGAGCAAAAGATGTGTGAACATGTGGCAAAATAAGATTGAAAATTCTTTCCTGGAGTAGTTGTGTATAGAATAAAGCCGAAACCACTTTTTTGTGAGCAATTAGTCCCACCCTTAAAATAAATAATTGCCTGACTGTTAGAAGCTTTGCCTCATAATAGAGGGAGACTGTCGGGTAACGGAAGGGCTTTTTAAGTATTATTTTTAACACTGATCGTCGAGCTCTTTCTGCAATAAGAAGCATCGTTTTTGAAGCACTACCTCAGATAGGGATACAATAGTTAATTAACGATTGACAGAGAACAATATAAATGGTTTTTATTAAATCATTGTCCACAATGTCTCTTAATTTCTTAAGAATGGCGCCGGTCCTTCTTATACGTTTTGGAAGACATAGAATATGTGGTCTGAAATTACAACAATATAGTCAATTATGGTCAACCATGACACCAAGATACTTAAAAACATCAACCCTGTCTATCAGAGCACAATTACAAGCAGACGGTAGACATTGGCTGGAATTGTGAATTTTGATATTATCTTTTAGGGACTGTGGATTAGATGCAGAAGTTTTATGGAAACACATAAATTTAGTTTTACTGCAATTGAGCGAGAGTAAGTTGGCAGACAACCATTTACTAATAGATGAAATACCACTTTCAGCGAGAATTGAGGTATTAGCCCAATAACATTCACCATCTGACTAAGGTTTTCACCATTACATTACGTAACACCTGTTATTTCAACATCCTTTAAAAGCCGTTTTTGTTCATTTGCATGGAGCTCCTGACGCAAAATAGAAACCTCGGCACGTAGAATTGTCACTTCTGTTTTGTACTTGTCCAATTCTTTTAGTTGGGTTTTTATCTCACCTATTTCTTGCCGAAACTGATGAATATCTTCGGTCGTGGAGTTTAAAGAGCTTGTGATTTCTTTCATTTCACTCTTCACAGAGTTAAACATTTCTTAAAGAGTACGAACTGCAGCAGTAAAAGTTGAAGTAACTGCCGCTGGAATCTCCATATTTTCAAGGTTTTGAGTAGATGAAGTAAATTTTTCGTCATATCTAACTAATGGTGAAAACCGAAAAAAAACCTGTTCCATAGTTAAGGAGGAGTTAGCGGATAGGCATACAGAGAGACAGACAGACGCGAAAAGCGACTTTGTTTTATACTATGTAAAGAAGATAAACCGCTGTACAGGGGACACAAACAGAAATCCAGATTTCCAATGTAGCGCTGCAGCGTTTTTGGCATTGTTAAAGTAATCTTACTATGGAAAAGAAATACAGAAAAACGCAGTTAGCTGATAATTTTAAGCCATATTCCCAAATTACTTTTTTATATTTATTGATTTCAATTGATTCACGAACCACTCTTATAAACACTTTCTTTATATAAGGTAAATCGCGCTAATTCCCCACTAAAAGAATATTCGAGAAACAATTTTTCATCCTTTTTGCTACGTAAGTACATAGACAGGGTCCTTATATCTAAGTTGCTCATATGGAAAATCGCCTAAGCCCATACTTTGCACCGTATTGACGTAGACGGACGAGCAAAACACAGGCATAGTTAATTCCTGGCTAAGGAAATAACGTGCATTAGTCAACTGCAGAGGCACGGCCTTCCTGTAATGAGCCGTGCCATCGTGCTATTATCTGCTTTCTAATAATTATTAACTTAGCTGTCATTCAGTTTAAAATAATTAATGCCAATGACGATGAGTGACAGGCCCGTTGGTCTAGTGGTTAGATACCCTGGCTGCTACCCGATGGGTCGTGGGTTCGATTCCCACCAAGTGTCTGGGTGTTATTTATCTATTTAAGTATGTATTTAGAAAAAAAAAATATAAGTTTTAGTATCAGTTGTCTGGTTTCCATAGTATTGGTTCTGCCTAGTTTGGGATTGTCCCTAAATATTCTTATATTATTATCAATGTTAAATAGTATCAAATTTTTTTTTTTTTGTCCCACAGTTGGGCACGGGCCTTCCCTCAGGATGAAAGGCTTCTCTTAGGGCATAGTCCACCACGAGGGTCAAGTGCGGGTTGGCGGAATTCACACATCATTCGCACGCTAGTCAGGTTTTCTCTGACATGCAGTTTTCCTCACGATGTTTTCCTTCACCGAAAGCTTGTTACCAGGTTTCGGTGAAGGAAAACATCGCGAGGAAACCTGCATGTCTGAGAAAGACCAACTAGCTTTCGAATGACGCGTGAAGTCCGCCAACCTGCACTTTGCCAGCATGGTGAACTATGTCCTTAATCTTGAAGGGAGGCCGTGACTATAATAGAAAATAATACTAGGCCTTGGGCTAGTATTATTTTCTATTTTAGTTTATTCATCACCAGCCGGAAGACGTCCACTGCTGAACATAGGCCTCCCCCTTAGAACGCCACAATGAACGACAATTGGCTATTTGCATCCACCGGTTACCTGCGACGCGCACAATGTCGTCTGTCCGCCTAGTGGGAGGCCTGCCAACGCTGCGTCACTCAAGAACCTTTCTTCCCCAACGGTTATCGGTTCTTCGAGCGATGTGGCCTGCCCATTGCCACTTCAACTTGCAGATTCTGAGAGCTATGTCGGTGACCTTAGTTCTTCGGCGGATCTCCAAATTTCGGATTCTGTCGCGCAAAGAAACTCCGAGCATAGCTCTCTCCATGGCTCGTTGTGTGACTCTGAACTTTTCTAAAAGGCCAGCCGTTAGAGACCACGTCTCAGTACCATATGTCATCACTGGCAACACACACTGGTTAAAAACCTTCGTCATCAGGTTAGTTTATTACTACTACCCAATCACACACGGTGATCTGATCCTAAAATACATAGAGACTGTATACATACTTTAAGTAACTAGTCAATAGACCAACGCCCCATGGTATTTTCTTTTTGTCATTTGTTTTATTATCAGCCAAAAACTACGTGACATAAACCAAACTAAAAATCTGTTTTGAGATGTACAAATGAAGCCCTTTCATATGATACCCCACTCGATATAGTAGTCTCACTTTGAAATTTTGATGACCCATTTCGACTCCCATTAAAAACTAAAAGGAAAAATGTTTTTTTTTTCATTTGCGATGAGGTTGGGTAAAAAAGATCTAAAATTAAGTAATCTAATAAAGACAGACGGACAGACGGACGAAGTCTCACCATAAGGATTCCTTTTTTACCTATTAGGTATGGAACCGTAAAAACATCAAGTTTTTAAGATAGAGAGCCAAAATTCTGAGCTCTTTGATCCAAATTATTTTATTTAGGCATTTTTATAACAGTAAATTCGGAGTATTTAAGCATAAAATTCGTTTTGTTACGAGTCGTGCAAATAAATAGGCGTTGGTCATATTGAAAGCGTGGATCATTAAAGAAACGAAATATTTATGTGATGGGCTCATATGTCTAGTGGTCGCCATAGGTTGGGGTGTTATTTATCTATATAAGGATGTATAAAAGCGTCGCCCTTAGAAGGGAGGGGTTGGCATAATCCCCACGCTTGGCAGGCGGCTTGGGGATCGCAGTATAGGTGGTATAATCCAATAGAAAGACGCTGCTGCCAGTCTTCTTGTTTTCCCTTAGTCGCCTGTTACGGACACCCAACGGGAAGATATGGGTGGGTGCCATTCTTACCCGGACACCCCACGGGGTACTATTAATATAATAATAATATTCTACACACGGTCACATGATCCCAAACTAGGCAGAGCCTGTACTATGGAAACCAGATAACTGATACACTTATAATATACTATTTTTCTAAATACCTACATACTAAAATAGATAAATAACACCCAGAAACTTGAAGGGAATCGAACCCACGACCTATCGGGTAGCAGCCAGGGTTTCTAAACAGTAGACCAACAGGCCCGTCAAACTTAGTACCTACGTATTATGGAGAAACGCAGTGGTTAGGGCAGATGACCGTATGTCAGCTGTTGCCCTGTGGCGAAGCCTTAGGGGGGGCGCCGAACTGCTGTTCCCGATTAGGACACGTCAGTCGAGCGACAGCGAGGCGCGGGGGGGATGTAGGACCGAAAGGCCACATAGGCCGCCGCTACCGCGGATCCCGATGGGCACGTACGTCGGTTGAGCGCGGTGGTGGTGCAGGGGGGGAGTTGGGCCGAAAGGCCTTAGGGCAACCGCCGCCACCGGGCGTTGCTGGGGTATGGGACCCGGTAGCTCGGTGCAATTTGGGGGGTAGGGCCGAAAAGCTTTATGGTGTTGGTCAATGTGTTCGCCCTTGGTACTTCTCTGTTGAGCAAAGTGGACTGGTGAGCACCACATGTGACATAGGGGGGGAGAGCCTGGAGAGGCTCCGGCTTGGCCGTTGGGTTTGGCGCAAGCCGAACGGCCGCTGGTGGGAACCGGATGAAGTACAATGTACGTTCCCGGGGCCCGCCACTATAGTGGAGGTGCTGAAAGGCCCGTATGTGGATTGTTCCAGGATAGGATAAGCTCGAAGCATACTATTCTGTTGTCTCGTACGTCTCATGGCATTTCAAATTCAATTCAAGCATATTGGTTAGCGTTTTCCGCTCGCTAACCGCTCCGCCTATGTTTATCCGCCAACAGTATTCCAACAAAAACAGCCGAACAAAGTCCTTTCAGTACACTCGCGGGTGGCATTTAAACCGGATGTTTAAACTTTTTCGCATTCATTAAATCATTGTTATCTTTCATCTATTTTTTTTCTCGACTCCTCCGGGCACAGTTGGGATGTGCAACTATTCTTAGCTTTTCATGTTTTTTTTTGTTAAAGTTGTTGCCTTTGGTCAAAACAAATTTGTACTAGACCGAGAGATAAAAAGAGAAATGTGTTTATCACAAATTTATTTATTTTTTGTTTAAGTGTCTACTTTTTATTCTAATAGAAATATATCTTTTATAACCCTTACCTATATTTAACGATACTATTTTGACTCACGGGTTTACTTACAAGATGATTTATTATCATTTTCCGATATTTCAGCGCTGTTTTAAGCGTCCTGGCAGTACACCCGAGTCATAATAGTATTGTAAATCGCCATAAGTTTAAAACAGTGCTTAAATTTTACGACCGTGGCTATTCAACAAGTGTTTGAATGCATTATGATTAAGTAGGTATTGATTCAATATTTTGACTCACGGGTTTACTGCCAGGATAATTAATTATGTATTACTTTCCGATATTTCAAAGCTAAATTAGGTTCTATTAGGTAGCTAAAGACTGAGAAAGGGGGTAAACAGATTTGTCTGTTCCTAATTTACTCTTTCACCCACCCACATCTTATAGTTATCCCGTGATCATGGCGCTTGCAACAGCATTGAAATATTGTCAAGTAATAATTAATCGTCCTGGCAGTAAACCCGTGAGTCAAAATACTATTGTAAATCGCCCTGAAAGTTTGAAATAGGTATTCATTTGTTGTATTTTCTAAGCTCAGTCCTTATTCGAGCAAAATATAATTAAACTAATTTTAAATATGGCAGAAGTCACCTATAATAAACTCTGATTCGTTAAAATCGCATAGATAACTCACCGAAGAACACCATTAACTGTAAACCCTTTCATTATTTAAAACAGCGCCATCTCTAATATTTTTTGTGAATCTAATTTAATCGCCACATTTAACTTGAACTTCAACCGCTATAATAGTTACCGTAAACCGAATGAGAATGGATGCGGTAAAAATTAAAAAGTGCCAGCGCAAAGATTGTCAGGAAGTGCGAACATTAAAACAAATAGGATAATTTGGGGCAGAAGAGACCACTGTCGAGCACGTAATAATCGTAAAATACCGCCTCCAATGCTCGCAAAGAGACGGCTTTTATTGTTTCCTTTACGGTAGGTACATTATTCGGTAACGAGGTACGCTATAATAAAAGAATAATATATACCTATTAGATTAGAATAACACTGTTATTTACTTAATATCATATTTTCAGGAGAATCAGCAAACGTACACTAACTTAATGTTAATATAATATAATATAATTAAAAGTCGGTCCCGGCTATTGTCATCAAATTTTAATGTCATCTAGAGAGCAGTCGATTAAGCTAGGTTAAGATTAAGCTAGGTTAGGTAGGTTAGAGGCCTAAGGGCAGCTTGAAAACTCTGATACGACAAAAAAAAGAAGTAAATTCTAAGCTATAGGTTACTAATACACATTTTATAGACTTCACATTATTATTGTAACTAAAATCATGTCTGCCTAAAAATCAATTTTTGTATGGCTAGAATAATAATTAGCAATGGTTAAAATCTCACGCCAACTAACGCCATCTATTAACCACTTTGCGCAACGTGTAAATAATAAATTATTCGTAATTATATTAAACTTTAGATAGAGTAACTATTACGAATAAATACTCTAAATATAAACACTAACTGCCGCACTCAGAAAAGTTATATGTAAATTTAACAATACGTTAAAGATATCAATGTACAAAGGCGGGCTTATACTCTTCCAGGCGACCAGGCAGGCAGGTTGGCAGGCAATCTATTGACATTAACTTGACTTGACTTTTTGTTGTTAGGAGAGGTAACCTTAAAAAGGTACGCGGTTTCTGTAGGGGCGGAGACCTAGTTCTTCAAAGAAGCGTCAAAATGCTACTTTGAAAGCGCGTCTCAGCACCCGAACCCTATAATCGGTGCCGCCACCGTTTATTTTCCTAGTCCTTCAGACTCGCACCGTCGTTCAAACATTTATTGTTCAACTTTTGATCATATAATTCATCTAAGCTTTTGATCTTGTAAAGAAAACAGGATATAGGCGTACCGCGTAAAAGCAGCGCCTGTACCACAGTCTATAAATTGTACAGTGTGCCTATACCATCATCTCTAATAGCAATAATTATTTTCCCCTTACTTTCTCGATAGGAAGTGGCAGAGCTATAAACTACGTATATTGACATCTCTACCTATCCTTTATCTCTCATCTCTAGTAAGATGATTATAATATTGCTAATAGAGGTAGTGGTAGGGCTGATACCTACTGTTTATTATAAGTGATTATAGGGTTTGTCACGATAGATAGATAGATAGATATACTCTTTATTGTACACAAACTCACCTACACATAAAATAAAACACACAAAAACACTTAAAAACTGAAATATGTACAAAGGGCGGCCTTATCGCTATTCGCAATTTCTTCCAGGCAACCTTGGGATGGAAAAAAGAGAGAATGAAACATAAAAGTGGGGTAGTTAGCTAGTGCAACAATTATGATATTTAGAAAACAAAAAAAAAAGAAAGAAATTAAAGAGAATATAACAGAAAAACATAGCTATAAATTATAAATACCAATATTAAAACCAATATAATCATATATACATATACATATTTATATATATATATATTACAATTTTATATATATTAATATATACATATTTATATATATATTATATATATATATATATATATATATCTTAAATTTATACGTACACTATGTACTACAAAATATATAAGGACCTAAGTATAATAATAAATAGCAATATAATTATAGTAAAATATATAATAATAATAAAAACAATAACAATAAAGACAGCAATATTTATAAAATAACTGCTGCTACTGTAGTTATTAAAATTTTATGCGAAATGCTTTCTTTTTTACTATTATTTAGTTATTGATAATAAATACATACTTTTACATTGATAACAATGTTATCAGAGTCACGATCTGTACGCTTATTAGCTATTTAAAAACTATCGTAAGGTCACGATATAAAATAATATTATTATTAAATTCCCGACAGAATAGAAAATAATTATAAATTAAGTTCTTTATATTTAAAAAGCGAGTGGTTACCACTCATCATCATGATCATCATCATCAGCCGGAAGACGTCCACTGCTGAACAAAGGCCTCCCCGTTAGACCGCCACAATGAACAACATTTTTCCATTTGCATCCACCGGTTGCCTGCGACGCGAACAATGTCGTCTGTCCACCTAGTGGGAGGCCTGCCTACGCTGCGTCTTCTGGTTCGTGGTCGCCACTCGAGAACCTTTCTTCCCCAACGGTTATCGGTTCTTCGAGCGATGTGGCCTGCCCACTGCCACTTCAACTTGCGTATTTACCACTGCGAGTGATCAAATAATTAAGAGTAAGGGCAAGTCCACAAAGGGCAGTTAATTTAAGTATTTTTGTTATAACTCTCATCATTGTTTTGAAACAAGCTCATATAGTATGTTTCAGAACCAAGGGTTTTAAATATAACGCGGTTACACGGCTGCTAACAAACGAACCCGACCGTTAAGACCAAAAATAAAAGTTACCGATATTTAAAATTTATATCTCGGTTATTTATGATTGCATAAAAAACACCACACACACACACACACACACACACACACACATTTTTTTTATATCTCGATATAAAATATTAAGTATTGAAATAATAATAAAATCAATATTTTCTATGTATCCTCAACAGTTGAACTTCCTTATTTTGATTTGTATAGAGAGAGCTGCGTCGGAAGAGATCACGCTATAGAGATGACGCCAGATGTGACACCGATTTCTGAACCGCGCAAGAGAAGTTTAAATATACTCTAGCTATATATTACATCCCGACAACAACTGTCGGGGTCTCCCTGTCCATCTGATATGTCTTTTAGTGACTATCTTCAACGCAGCCATGTCCCACTGCGTCTTTCCTGCTGAGTGGAAAGACGCGGATGTAGTAGGTATCCCTAAGCCGGGTAAGCCTCGTAGCAGCCCTGCGAGCTACCGGCCTATCAGTCTTCTCAAGTCTCTCGGCAAACTCTATGAGCGCTTGCTGCTGGCGAGACTCAAAGAGTGTGTCACTTCCAATAATATCCTCATCGACGAGCAGTTTGGTTTTCGAATCAGACACTCTTGCGTCCACCAGGTGCACCGCCTCACGGAGCACATCCTGACCGGGCTCAACCAGCCCAAGCCCGTCTACACAGGCGCCCTATTCTTCGATGTTGCCAAGGCCTTCGACAAGGTCTGGCACAACGGCTTGATATACAAGCTCTTCCAGTTAGGAGTCCCCGATAGGCTGGTACTCATCATACGAGACTTTCTCTCGAATCATACCTGTCGATACCGGGTCGAAGGTACGTTTTCTTCGCCCCATCCTATACAGGCCGGAGTCCCTCAGGGCTCCGTGCTCTCTCCCCTCTTGTTCTGCCTGTTCACGAACGACATTCCTCGTTCGAACAGAGTCCAACTCGCCCTTTACGCGGATGACACCGCTCTCTATTATTCCCATAGGAACATGTCCTATTTGACGCGTGCTCTTCAAGCCGCAGTCGACGCCCTGGGTCAATGGTTCCGTACGTGGCGCATAGAGGTGAACCCGGAGAAGAGTGCCGCGGTGGTCTTCTCCCGGGGTCCCGCCAATATGTTCTCCGCGCGGAGCCTTCGGCCCAGCAGACGACTGGCCCCAATATCCCTATTCAATCCCTCCCCCTATCCCCTGGACTAGGAAGGTTAAGTACCTTGGACTCCGCCATGACTTTCGGCCCGCAATCGAGCGGCTTTCGTATTAGGTCGCCTGTATCCCCTTCTCTGCAAGCGGAGTAAAATGTCGCTTAGAAATAAGTTGACATTATACAAAGCTTGCATTCGCCCAATCATGGCTTACGCGAGTGTAGTTTTCGCGCACGCCGCCCGCACCCGTATCGATAGCCTCCAGGTTATCCACAATCGTTTCCTCCGACGTGCCGTCGGTGACCCGTGGTACATGCGGAACGTAGATCTGCATTCCGATTTCAAGTTAGATCCCCTTCGTAAGTTCCTCAAAGAAGCGTCGAAACGCTACTTTGAATCCGCGTCCCGTCACGCGAACAGTTTAATCCGCGCCGCGGCCGATTACGCCCCTAGTCCTTCTGACTCGCGCCGCAGACCACGGCACGTACTGCTCGACCCTCCTGACCCCATGACGGTCCTATTGGACCGGGATGCGCCGAACCCTCCGCGACAACCGTATGCTACATTAGCTATCAGACACCGGTCTCGCCGGCGAGGCCGAAGGGTCGTACGTATGCGACCTCAACGACGTGCATCACCCCACTGAGTTTCTTGCCGGTTCTTCTCAGTGGGGGCGCGTTGTGAACCGGTGGTAAACTCAGCCCTCTCTTAAGCGACAACCCAAGCCGAGGCCATGCCTCCCTGAGGTGCCCTTGAGCTCGTCGCTACTTCTGCCGTTAAGGCTAGAGCGCTTTAAGCGCTCGCCTCCTATTGTCCGGTGAAGCTGTAATGACCATCTGCGGCCAACAGCGTCTATCATTCCCAAAAAAAAAACTGTCGGGGTCTTCGGCCCTGGCCGAGCATCACACCTCGCTCGGTCGGAGGATCCTCCCTTTAGCACTGCCGTCGCTTGGCTAAAAATGCATTGCAAGGTTCAAAACTGCAAATATAATATAGGTATAATAAAAAAATTGCAAAATTGAATTAGATTCAGATTATTATTATTAATGAGTTAGAACTTATTTTAGTATTCACAATTTGTTATGAATGCAAGAATTTTATATTGAATTTTGCTTAAAACTTTAATTGCTTAGGTACATTCAATGATTAAATTATACAAGAAAAAAAATTATGCTTCGTAGTCTTCTCTACGGAACCCTAAAGTCATGCGTGTGCAGCCGCAATCGTGCACCTCAACATTTTTTAATACAAATACATACATTATTTTATTGCCTTGTTAATCCAAACGTGGTATACAGAAATCAATTGCGTAGAAGAAAGGTCGTGTCTTGAAATATATAAAATTATTATAAAAAATCATGATGTACGGTTTATTTGTCCTTTTTCTATGTTCCATGATGTCTTTGGACGGAGTCACAGCTGCAGTAGCTATATATCCGCCGGAAGATAAACCAGAAGATTATGGTGAGTAGAATTTTTCACGAATGTAGTACAGTCAGCGACACATAAACATATACAGTTACACTACAATAATAGCAGTTACTGCGCCGGAATAAGAGCTGTCCCAAAAACGCCTGTGTACATTACAGGAATGTTGGAAGGATTCACGATGGTGTACAAAGCATCTTTGTCGTTCCGGGAATGGGTAGTTTACTTTTTAATGTTACTGAAATAGGGTTTGCATTGCACATCAGTGAAAACAATAATATTTTTTTATTTATTTTTTACTGGGATTCTTGTAACAACTTGTATATAATTAGATGTATATTATTGCGATTTATTTAGATTTCTTATTTAATTAAAAAATATATAATATATGAGTTAGAAAAACTATAAAGTCCATGAGAAGTAGAAGTCTAATAATTATTTAAAAACAACTCTTTCATAGCGGATGAGGAAGGCTGCTTCAACTCAGATCTTGGCCTAGTGTTGCCCTATGAGGAGCCCTATTCCCCACAAGATGGCACCAGCTGCATCCAATACACGTGCCGGAAAGATAACTTTACCTTCGCATTTACGTAAGTTGAACTGAAAGTTCTAAAAACAAATAGAAATTAGTAAAACAAGATTACGTGACACGAACTACGACGAAAATGTACTTTGTACTACAAAGCGTATAAATTAACTTCAACTATCATTCCATTAAAGTTAAAGTCAAAATATCTTTGTTATGTATAGACCCCACGGAAGCACTTACACAAAAATCATTTTTACAAACTACCACCGGATCGTAACGTGGCCGCTACTGAGAAGATCCGGCAAGAAACTCAGTGGGCTTGTCTTTTTTTTGTCATATCTTTTAAACAATTGTGTAAACAGTATTGCAAAATATATGTAGCCTTAAAATTCTAAGCATGAGTTGGGCAATTTAAGCCCACGCAGCTTTATCCTCCAGTTAATCCAAGATTTTATAATAAGCCTTTTTTGACAACTGCTTTTTTATGAAAGGTTTAAAATTCTTCATTGGAAGATCTGGGATATCCTGTGGTAGTTCGTTATATAAGCGTATACTTTGGCCCATAAACGATTTGCTTCTTCTGTGGAGTACAGTATTTAGTACAAGTCAGTCTTACGTAAGTAATACTTTAAACGGAGGGGTTCCTGGCGCAGATCCCACCGGAGAGCCTTGCCATGGGGTCCGCCTACGCTGAACCTTCCATTTCGTATGTGCCTCTCAAGATCCTTTCTTGCCCGTCGGTTATCGGTTCTTAGAGTGACGTGGCCTGCCCCTTGGCCCTTTAACTTACATATGCTAAGATGTTACCGGCACGGTAACTTTGGTTGTCCGCTGAATATCCTCATTCTCCATAGCTGGACTGTAGGCATATATATGCGACGTCGCTTACCGCCAGGCAAACGTTTTGCTAGTCTCGTCACTCAGTTTAATAAAAAAAATTATACGATCATTTATTACATTACATTATATATTATACATTACATATACGTTTTTTTACAGTTGCGGTGCCATGAGTGTAGGTGATGGGTGTATAAGAATTCCTGGTAATAACTTCTTGCCTTACCCTGATTGCTGTGATGATGTTTATTGTGAGTAAATTGATTGTGAATAAATGTTATTCCAAATAAGTCAATAAAGAAACTTATTTATTTGTATTTTTCCTTGCTGAACCTCAAAGACCAGTGAGGCTTATCACAACTATCGGAAAATTCCATATCCGATGAAAATATTTCCGCTGACATCCTGTAAACGTAATTTACGAATCCATCATCGAATTATTTTGACAATTGTAGGTAAGTATATTCTTGGTAATGTATGATGTAATTTCATAGAAACTATCGTTTACATAATATCGTCGGAAACGTTACCGAAAATGGAAACTTCCGACGTTTGTGAATAGCCAAGGAATAGAATAGTCACAAGGGCACAAGGGACCTACCACCTGAAAATAATAATGTTGCCTGTTATTTAATTGTACGAGTACTGCTTAGGCCTTATACCGCGGCTACATGGTTGGCAACAAACGGCCGTTAAGAAATGTAGCAAGAGCAAAAATACAAATTATCGATATAACATAATTTTTCATCATTAGCAGCCGATGGACGTCCACTGCTAAACAAAGGCCTCCCCCTTATTCTCAACGCTTGGATTGAGGATCGCAGGAGTTAGATAATCCAAAAGCAAGACGCCCGCCTTTCTGTTTTCGCTTATAGTCGCCTTTTACGACACCCAACGAAAGGAGATGGGAGGATGCTATCCTAACCCGGCACCCCACGGATAACATCTTGGAGGAAGGACTAAAGAATTACATCGTATCGATATTTTTAATAATATACACACTCAACAGTACCACAGTGTATAAACTAATACAGTGGGTCGACGCTTTTGATGTTTGAGTAAAAGCCGACACCGCATGGCGTACTCCGTACCACGTAGGGTTGTCACAGTTTGTTTTTATAATTTACTTAAAATATTATATTATTACTTATTTGGTCATAGTAAAATACTAACTGCCGCACTCACAAACGTCAATTAACTTTAATTACAATTAAGTTATTTTTTGTAATCTATTTATTTCGACTCTCCGAGCGTCTTATGATTATTTTTTATTAGTAATTACGAAATTATTGATATCTCTACTCACAATCAGCGTATATCAGCGTATTAATTGGCTTCAAGTGTCGAAATAATACAATTTCAAAAAATTACTATTAGCACACGGGATGGCAATGATTTCTTTGTTTATATTTACTCTAAGTATTTATTGAAGTTCTTCATAGTAAGAAATACAAAAAGGCATTTCGTGGAGACAAATTCAAATAGAGTTTTACAATGTTATGTAATAATAATATATTGTAATTAATTAATAAATTTCCAAATCGTTTAAAACACCATTGGCCAACTGAAAAATATTTTCGGTTTGTATATTTACTGGATTTGAAATTTCTGTTAATGAAATGTATAAAATATGTCAGTCATTTTCACCCCCGAGAAACCTCGAAAATGACACCAATAACATTTTTTTGAAAAAAGAAAATATTCGCCATTTTGGATTTGAAAATGGATGCTATTTTCGTAATCAGCACCCCGAGAAACCTCGAAAATGACACCAATAACATTTTTTTGGAAAAAGTAATTATCCGCCATTTTGGATTTGAAAATGGATGCCATTTTCGTAATCAGCACCCCGAGAAACCTCAAAAATGACACCAATAACATTTTTTTGAAAAAAGAAATTATCCGCCATTTTGGATTTGAAAATGGATGCCGTTTCCGTAATCAGCACCCCGAGAAACCTCGAAAATGACACCAATAAATTTTTTTGTAAAAATAAATTATCCGCCATCTTGGATTTGAAAATGGATGCCATTTTCGTAATCAGCACCCCGAGAAACCTCGAAAATGACACCAATAACATTTTTTTGAAAAAAAGAAAATATCCGTCGTTTTGGAATTGAAAATGTGTAAAATAATATCTCTCTCACACAGCACAGGTAGTATAAACCTGTGGTATAAACCATTATAACTGATTACAAAAAAGAATACATACACGACGAATTGAGAACCTCCTCCTTTTTTGAAGTCGGTTAATTAAAACAAATACGCGTCAGCCCTGAAAGTTATGTCCCGAGCTACTAACTAATTCGGGCGGCAGCAGCGTACGCAGTTCGGGCACGCCTACCCGCATCTCACCCCTCACACCCCGCACGATTGCCCTGTCTAGACGGCTTCGTCGGACGACTGTATTGGTTTATAGACTGTGACAGTACAGTGTAGGTATTTTTTGTCCCTTTTTTCAAAAATTGTCATCAATCTTGTCCGTCGTACAAGTCTCTTAATTACCATTCTGCTATGGATAATACAATGAAAAAGATTTCCATTTTCTTTAAAAATTATCAGATTTATTAATCTTTCAAAGAAAAACTTGACGTACTAAAGTATGTTTAGACCTACCAATATGAATGAAATTCAGGACTAGATACATTTTAATGGAATGCTAGTTGAAAACAATTTAGAAATTATAAAAAAAAAACTCTCAAAAAATCTCTTATTGTAAAAATTTATTGGTTAATAAAGAAATATTATTATTATTATTAATTATTGGGAGCTTCGTAGTGTACCCGTGGGGTGTCCGGGTACGAATAGCACCCTCCCGTCTCCGTTGGGTGTCCGTAAGAGGCGACTAAAGGAAAACAAGAAGTCCAACAGCAGCGACTTTCTCTGGTAAGCAGGTTTCCTCACGATGTTTTCCTTCACCGAAAACAACCGCAAACAGACTAATTAAATCGAAATATCGTAGCTTTATATAGTGCACTAGCTGAACCGCGCGGGGGCGGTGCTGCGTGGCTTTTTATACGTTTACCAAAATAAAAAGTAGTATATAGCACTCAGGCATAATAATAATATAATATACCTTTCTAACAGTGAAAGAATTTTCGAAATCGGATCAGTAGTACCAGAGATTACTCTAAACATCTACACTCACAAAGGACCATGCCCATTTGTGCCCCAGAAATGCCCAGATAAAGTATATTACAAGATTGCTCTAATATATAAAAACTAGAATTATGTTGTAAATTTTGAATCATATGAAGCACTGGATAAAAAAAAATAAGACGTTCTGTTGACATTGCAGTACCAGTGTATCTAACCAAATTGTTTTCACATACATATTAACACTATACAATGGAAACAGACTAGATAATTCCAAATAACTGGCATGTTTATCTGATAACATACAGATAAGTATATAAAAGAATACTGATCTGGCATAGCTTATGTGATGATGAAGTTCCTAGTGAAAATCTAATAGCAATGCCGTCTGTAAACGATAAAATGTATAAAAAACCAGTAGGAAGTTATCATGTTTAATGTCCAATATATTTTGAACCGGTGCTTTATATGACATTAAATCTAGTTATCATATAAATACTGTTAAATAGTTAATATGTGACATAGTGCTGCAATTTAGGCATTGCATGGCTTTTTTGACTTTCAGCTCCATACTAATATGGGCATGGTCCTTTTACCTCTTTATAATTATTAGTACCTATAGATAGACTAGCAACAAAAAATATGGAAAAATCTAGAAAACAAATGGTCAATATTCTTTATAAAAGCCATATGTGATAAATGCTTTGTATAATTGTCGTATGCGCAAGTGTGTACTTGTGTTTTGGATTTATACTCAAAGACTTGTGTACACAACTGTTATACAAAACATATTATAATAATTATTAGTGCAACAATAACTGCTAGAGCACAACGTTTTGTTTAATTAATTCTATTATTATTGTTGAAATAGTAGGTTATTGTTATTTTACTGTTCATAGTTTTGTATTATTTATGTACCTACGAGTACCTATAGAAGTTAAGACAGAGAATGCTTATTTCTTAAAGTTCTTTTCAGCACAGGAATTGAGACGTTGAGAGTGTAAATAACAAAAAAATATAAAAAAAATCCTTAATATACGTGAATGCCAAAAAGTAATTAAAAAGGCTTACATAGACATGCCCCAATTAAATTATTAAAAGGATTTTAAAAAATACTGAGAAATTTTGAATTTCATATTCCGTCCGGCGGCGCGGCGCTCTGCGCGTCCAACGCTTTCATATCGCATTTACCTCAGACTCCGACATTAATCTGTCCTATGTTCATTTATATATGTTTAGGTATCCGTTAGTAATTTTACTTAACATATTTTGCTGGGTATTTTCCGGATGTACAGCAGCAGATATATATCTCTACTGCAGCTCTTACTTCACCCAAAGACATCATGAGGCAAAGAAAAATGACAAACAAACTGTACGTTACATATTTTTATATTATATATTTTCAGTACACTCTTATAAATAACTAGGTAATGTGATACGTGTATATTATTGCTCCGGTGTGATGCATTAAAGTAATTTTCCCTAAAATTCTAAACAAAAAGTCTAAAAGTCATTCAAATTCAACGTTATTACTTCATATACTTACCTTTAAATTATCAAAACTAAAATCTGTTCCGACTCATTTTAATACCAATCTGAATCGAGATCTAAGATGACATTCTGCGAAGTGGTCATTCACTGGCAAACCCCTACTTTGCATTGGCTGTGGGGTGTTCGAATAAGAATAACACCCTCCCATCTCCTCATGTTGAGTGTGTGTCCGTAAGAGGCGACTAAGGGAAACAAGAAGACGAGTAGCGTCTATCTATTGGTTTACCGACCATCTATACTGCGATCCCCAAGACGCCTGCCAAGCGTGAGGGTTAAAGCAACACCTTCATTCTAAGGAGGAGCCCTTTGTTCAGTAGTGGACGACTTGGCTGAAGATGATGATGATGATGGGCATTTTTCAGCTGTTGATGATGATAGAAAGCTGAAGGTGACTAGTTGGATTGCTGCCATATTGAATTTGGCATCCGCTAAGGCCCTGTTTACAAGGTGTAAGGTTTAAACAAATAAGAAACCACAATGATTTATTTGGCATAACATTTATTCACCATCGGTTTAGTAACACCGCACGCTATCGCAGCAATCAGGGTAAGGCAAGAACTTATTGCCAGGAATTCTTTCACAGCCATCACCTACACCGATGGCGCCACAACTGCAACAAAATGGCATTCAGTCAAAATTATTTATTTTAAATAGGCTTAACGCTAGCAATTTTGAACAGTCAATTTTTAAAAAATGCTGTTGCCGGATCACAACGCGGCCTCAACTGAGAAGCCCCCCTAGACTAACATTCTACAATAGTTATCGTTAATAGAAAGTATAAAAATGTATGAGAATTACATAAGTCATCGCAAAATCACGTGACAAATTATAGGTAATTGACACCGTTAGCGAATGAAGAAATAGATTCGCTATGAAGCGATTGCATCTTGTCTAGGCTCTAAGATCCGGCAAGAAACTCAGCGGGCTTGTCATTTTCTCTTTTTTTTTAAAACAGTGTTTGTCTTGGTACAATTAGATCAGCATCAGACACAGTGTCTTGCCGTTCAACAGATCAATTAAGAGAGAAAAGAGTACGAAGAAAGTACAACAAACTAAAAGGCCAAAGAGATAGTCGTCGGACCAGTCGGACCATTATAAATACAATGCATCAAATGAATAGATTTATCAATCTTATAAACGAGGACTTTAATGTTTAAATACTACAGTTAGTTTATGATAAAAACAACCTGAAATAAATTAAGGATAGGATACACTTTGATGAAATCACATAAAAAAATAATGCGACGTTCCGAAATAGTGTTTAAAAACTAAAAGAATTGTACCCTAGACAGACGCTGTGTCTAATGGCATTGGCCAAGTTAGCAAGGCAAAATTAAACCATAAACACTGGTTTGATTTAAAATTTGAATTTCAAGGGACTGTATAGTGTTGATTGAATATGGGCTTATGTTCTTTTAAGTCAATAATGAAGTTTGTTTTATATACTTAGTAAAATTTAAAACAAATAGGGAAATAAGTTTATTCGTCAGAGAACCAAAGTAACCGACATAGCTCAAAGAATTAGCCAGCTGAAGTGGCAGTGGGCTGGTCATTATTGACCAAGTATCGTAGAGCGTTGGAGTAAACTGGTTCTGCAGTGGAGACCGCGAATCGGGAACCTTAGTGTGGGACGTTATTCGCAGAGTGGTTGGCAGACACTGGATGAGTTGGCTCAGTGGCGTGCCTTGGGGGAGGCCTATGTCCGGAGGACTGATGTGGGCTGATGATGATGATGAGCAAAGTACATATATTTCTCCATAACTATAACTTGATCTTTCCAAATCTCCAATCATGAAATTGAATAGGCGTCATCAGGCATACCTACTAAATCGACCATGATCAAATGAAGTCAATGATTTTTCTTATGCCTTCTTCTGATTACACACCTTCGTTGCTTTGTCAGTCTTTGTCAAGTTGCTCATTTTCGCAGACTTTCATGTCATATTGGTCCTATTTGGCTAGCCACCGGTCGGCCTGCGGCTGCGTTCATATTTGTAAAGAAAAACAGAGTATCACACCAGCGCCCCTGGTGGTAACTATGATAATTATCATCAGCAGCCAATTTAGTCCACTGCTGAACAAAGGCCATAGAAGGGAGGGCTATAATCCCCACGCTTGGCAGGCGGCTCGGGGATCGCAGTATAGGTGGAAGATAAATCCAAAAGAAAGACGCTGCTGCCCGTTTTCCTGTTCTCGCTTAGTCGTCTCTTACGACACCCAACGAGAAGAGATGGGGGGATGCAATTCTACCTATGGGTAATAATTAATAATTCGACTTACGTATACGCTCTGGTGTAGTTATCTGTCCCGCACGTGTATTGGATGCAGCTGGTGCCATCTTGTGGTGAATAAGGCTCTTTGTAGGGCAACACTCTCTTAAGAGTAGAGATGAAGCAGCCTTCTTGATTCGCTATAAAATAGATTTTTACGTATTAGATCAACTATTACCAGGTTGGCCAAAAAACATACCAAACAATATAAGATAATGTTGCTGGCTTAATAATGTGCTCTTTTACTTAGAGGTTTTGTGTAGATAATTAAGGTTCCTACCACTAGGATAATTAAGGTTAGGCTTTCTCATATATATGACTTTGTTATATCGAGGTAGTCTACCTATATAGGTAGACTACCTCGATAGTTCAGTAGGCATGATGACTAATTTTGAAAAAATACTCTATAATGTACTTACGGGTCCACTATTGCCGAAAATAATCATATTTTTGTATTAAATTTAAAATTAATAGCAATATTTTAAATTTTTTAAATAAAGTCAGTTCGTTCCAAAATGATGGCCGGTGCATGGCGCCATTTTGTGACATCACTACGGTATAAATAAACATCTGTCTGTAGGAATAACAGTGAATCATTGTATGAAAGAAAAAATTGAGATGTTTATTTACACAGGATTGACGTCATTCCCTCAGCATTTATCACAAAATGGCGATTAGCTGTATTCAAGTAATTTATTTGCGTAAATATAACGAAAATCTCTCTATTATTATGAAAATGAGATGCATTTTTGGAATCAGTGCAATCTGTTCTAATATTTAAAACCACAGATTTATTGGTATTGTCTTGCAGTCATCATGCCTGTTGTCGCAAGTGCTACTGTTGTGATCATTCCAGGTTTAATTTTGAAGTCGGATTTTTTTTATGCGATGCAGCGATGCATGACAATGAGTCAAAACTGTTGCTGTGTCCGTCGATGTAAGTGTGTGTGTGTGTAAATTGATATTTCTTTTTTTTGTGGGGGTAAGATCCCGGTACCTTTGGGAGTCATCCGGGGTATGATTCTTTCCCACTAAAGCCCCGCGGCTGTCGTATCGGCACATGAGATGAGAAACCTGGGCTCACCGGTACGATCTGCACCAGGAGTCCATCAGTTACTTGCCTTCGAACCCACCGCTGAGGTCGCATTATTGCTTCTCCCGGGAACCAGGGATGGTGCTCATGGGGACTCTCACTGCAACAGGGTAGTGACCCCGCTGTCCCCCCGACGTCCTGGGGCCCAAACCCCGAACGTCTAGCGACTCCGAAGGTGTAAATTAATAATTGGCTAACCCAAAATTAGCCAAGCACTACCTACCAAGTGGTCCCAAGATCTTAGACCTACAATTAATCTCAATGCAGAGCAGCTCGGCCTGAGATCCCATGCCTTTTTATGGGTAAAATCGTTGGGAGTTGATAAATTTTATAAAAAAAATTAAAATAATTTGGGTTTGGATAGTGGTCAAGTTTAAACTTTATTTTAATCGGGAATTAACGCGATTTACTTTATATTTTGGCATGACGTTTCGGCCGGGTTGCACCAGCGAATTAAACGTACCTAAAGCCAAAATATAAGGTAAATCGTGTTAATTCCCGATTAAAATAAAGGTCGATGATGAAACGCGCTTTCGCGTTCCATTATCATCTTAAAGTAATATATTGATTAATAATCTAAAAGTAATATACTGGTCAAGGTTATATTAGTCAAATGGGGAATTCGTCGAATTTGATATTTGCCAAATTGGTAGTTCGTCAAGTCGCTTTTTTATCTTTGTAATAATTGTTATTTAGGAATCCCCAAAGCATCATCGCCATTATCACCAGCCGGTAGACAGTCCACTGCTGAACATCAGCTCATAATTTTATGTCATAGGCCTCCCCCTTCGAACGCCACAATGAACGACAATTGGCCATTTGCATCCACCGATGGCCTGCGACGCGCACAATGTCATCAGTCCACCTGGTGGGAGGCCTGTCTACGCTGCGTCTTCCGGTTTGCGGTCGCTCATTCCCAAAGTTTAGCGTACGTTTTCTGACTCACGTAATATACATTCGTAAAAGAAAACTTCTTACCGTATTCTGGTGGTTTCTCTTCCGGCGGATATATAGCCACTGCCGCTGTCACTCCGTCCAAAGACATCATGAACCATAGAAAAAGGACGAAGAAACCGTACATTTTTTTATATATTATTATACTCGTACTTGTATTTCAAGACACAACCGTTCTTCTACACAATTCAATTTTGTATGTCATGTTACCGTTAATATGACAATAATATAATGTACATATGTATTTGTATTATAAATGTATAAGTGCACGATTGCAGCTGTACACGCATGAAGTTAGAGTTCCGTAGCGAAGATTATGAAGCTTATACTTGTTTCTTTTATTTTTTCTTCTATATATATTTTTATTCTAAGCAATGAAAGTGGGCTGGTGGTTCAGTATTAATTATTGTAATCTAATTTTCGTGAAAGAAAGGACGAGCTAGGGATAGTTTATAGCTCCCGCGTAAAAGTAAGTTTAACATTACCATATGCAATTATTTAACCGACTTCAATAAAGGAGGAGGTCCTCAATTCGTCTGTACTTTTTTTTTATATATATTCGCGCATAACTTTGGTAATAATGTACCATTTTGAAAAATTATTTCTTGTATGGTTAGGCCGCTCCACTGATTGGGTCCTTTATAAAAATATTACTTACGAGTAAGTAGTTCCTGAAAAATCTAGAATGGCGTCTAAGAAAAAATTGTAGAAATGCCTAAAAATAGTGTGGCAAATATTTACCAATTTCAATGCTGCTGGGTGCTATTCTTACAAAAAAGTCATCCATTATCACTAAAAAAGTATAAAAAAAAAGATTGAACCAATTTCAATAACACTAAAAAGCATAAAATAATTTAATTGTATAATATCATTGAAGTTGGTGCTAAATATACACAGTAGGTAAGTACGCTAACACCAACTTCAATGATATTATTTAAATTATTTTATGCTTTTTAGTGTCGTATTGAAGGCGGTTCAATTTTTTATAATATTTTTTGATTATAATAATAAAATATATTTAAAAGTGTGTTATTTTTTATTTAATTAGTTTTGTAAGGTTGAGTTAATTATACACACAATTTTTAAAATTGGTAAGAAATAATTGAATAGAAAATAGTTTGTTATATCTTCATAACATACGTATTTCCGTTGACTGTTGTACAATCCTTTTAATATTGAAAATATTGTAAAACACATAGGTAACGATTATTTATACTAGATTAATGGCTATTATTAAATTAATTAGCTATTTTACATTGTATAATAGTACATTCGATTATTAAAACAGTTAAAAGTAATATATTGATTAGTGAACAAAGAAAAGGAAACTATAAATAGTAGGGACGATTTTATTAACGTCAGTTGGAATTCAGCGGTCAACAAAGATATTGTAAAAAGTGTATTATGAAACAAATGAAAATGATAATAAGATGTATTTGCATATTAATATTGTCAGTGTAAGAATAAAAAAAATAAGAGTACTCCGTGGTTTCCGTCATCGAGACACCTTTCTGGCTTCTTCTTACAGTTTACATGTATGAAATGAGAGATCTTTGTGAGATGAGTTCTAGTTCTTCCTTAGTTGGACCCCCTTTGCTGGGGATCATGACTCCTGCCAACCACCGTCGAGAAGTTAGTGAGTTCCTGCATTGTCAGTCGAGATCCTCCACTGTTGCCGATCTTCGGCTGTGTAACGAGTTCTTGTAATATAGTAAAAGTTTATTTATGGATATATAACGAATTTGTAATCCATTTTGTCTTCGGTCGGACTTTTCTACCTTTCTACCTTTCCATAAATAAGTTTAAAAAATGAAGCTTCAATATATTTTTTTAACCCTTCGGAGCCCGGGCCTATTTTTTTGCGCGGTTTTTTCTTGATACGATTTGAGCCAACGGGCTCCGAGTTTTTAGGGATCTTCAGCCAATAGCATCGCTGTTCTTTTTCAAATAGTGGTCTGATAGTGCCATCTATTGGCGTATCATGTATAATTAATGCTTTCTATGAGCGCCCACTGCACGGGACCAGAGTTTTCTCGTTATAACCCTCAACAGAGGGAGCTACTTATGTGTTAATAGCAAGAATCTTAGATATTCTTGGTTAATAGTATAGCTACTATGACGCTTCACCATAAGTACACGAGCGCTGTACCAGTTTTCTATAGAAAACGTTTGAACGACATTACGTGCGCTTAACCTGCCCGCATGTATTTTGAGCCTACTCGTGCCAGCGCCAGCGGTTATCGTCTTAAAGGTGGTAAACCGCTCGTGACCGCGAGAGTACCTACCCAGTGAATATTTTTAATAGGTAAAGTCAAGCAGAGAAAACATTAAAACAAATAGTAGGTGTTTTATTAGTTTATTTAATAAATAGCATTTATTTGTCATCAATTTGGTTACAACTTACGCTATCACAACATTTAGGGTAAGGCAAGAACTTGTCACCGGGGATTAATGCACACCCTTCCCCATCACGAACAAAGATGACGCCGCAACTGAGTAAAAATAAATAACTCCTTAGTTTATTAGGGATAATGAATGGGTTAAAAATAATAATTCTAATTAATCCGTAAGTTACATTATCAACCAAATTAAATTGGACACGTATTTTTTTTTAACAAACTAGCGCTCTTTCACTTTGCTGAAGATCATGACATGATCAAATGCATAGTTTACGATTCTATAAAGAACATACAGACAGACAAACATTCATTTTTATTTAAATAGATAAATAGAGATTGACAAGGATAAAGAGCGTCAAAGTTCGAGAGTGGGGGCTCGTGACGTCACGTCAGTAAAAAGTGTATACGCACTATATCTTCATTTTTTGTTTAATTGACAAAAAAAAATACGTGTCCCCAATATTTTTTTGTTAATCGAAATGACAAAACACGTGCGACACGCACAATGTCGTCTAGGTGGACATACGACTTTGTGCGCGTCGCATGTAACAGGTGGATGCAAATAGCCAATTGTCGTTGATTGTGGCGTTCCAAGGTGGAGGCCTTTTTTTTGACGCGAGGAAAACCTTCAAAAAGTCCCCGAGAGCTGAGGGTTTGACCGGGGTATGTGGGATTCTTACCCACTAAAACCCCCGCGGCTGTCGCATTGGCACATGAGAGGGGACCGCAGGGCTCTCCGGAAGGATCTGCACCAGGGGCCCCTCAGTGCCTTGCCTTTGTGCCCGCGGCCGGGGTCGCATTTTAGCCCCTCGGGAACCAGACACGGTGCTCTCGGGGACGAGGTCGCAACCCCGCCGCCGTCCTCCTCGGAGTCGACGCCGTACACAATGGACGTTCTAGGACCCACACCAAGGTGGAGGCAGTGGCGGACTAAATAGAATTGTTCAGTCATCAAGCCTATTCTTTAAGTGATCGAATGAATTTATCAATGGTTTAAGAACAATTCGACTTACGTACCTATATACTGAGGTATAGTTATCTCTCCCGCAGGTGTATTGGATGCAGTCGGTGCCATCTTGTGGTGAATAGGGCTCTTCGAAGGGCAGCATTCTGTCAATATCGGAGATGAAGCAGCCATCTTCATTTGCTACAAAAAAAAACACATATTACACAAAATTGTACATATTAGTTTTCGTTCATCATTCTTGCAGAGCGGCCAAACAGTCTGCGTCGGTTGGGTAGTTAAAGTCGGTCCTGCGACTGACCTTTCCCCGGTCGCGTCATTCTTCTATCCAATCGGATTGTGTATACGCAAGCACTCGTCCATTATCTCCTGCGTATATGGCTGACCAGTTCAGCCCTATGTGGGAAGAAGAAAGTTTGGCCGCTGTGTTCGAAAGTACCGCGAGGACATTACTATCAGCTAGTACTTCAATGCATCCCACCTGGTGGAAAGCAGTAGCTGAAATGATCGGGGATGGCAAAGCACCTAGCTTATTAAGAGCCTATTTACCCTAATCAAATTAAAATTAAGTTTATGGTTAATTTCCTGCACATTTTATTATGTGCATAAATCAAAGTTACGCAGTGAACAAAATCTAAATCTATGGTATAAACTGACTTTGTGTAACAGACACAAAAGTCAAACTCTACATCTGCTTACAAAGCATATTCTATAGCTAAACTAAATATTGCAAATGTATTGCAATATTGTATTGCATATGTTTAAAAAATAGGATGTCTTTTCAATAGTATAGAAAAAATGTTGACTATAGAATACAAATCATTATATTATCCATATACACTTGAACATACAAATGTGTCGCCCGCAGGACAATGACAAGGACATTGGTTGCATTTCTTCTCTGGGTCGTATTACTGAATCTTTGGCCATGGAAAGAGTCAGTCTTCGAAACGACAGTGCGTGCAGGCTATCAATTTTGGATTCCCCAAAAATTGTAGTGGTAAGTCTGAATAAGGGCTCCAAGATAGCGTCATCGTGTAAGCTAAAAAAAGAATTTAAGGCACTATGGTGTGTATGTGTGGTGCGTATATGTATTATGAGAAAGTGCATCTACCTCCTTTTTTTATGTTTAGATTATTCTAAACTCTGCAGGACTGGTTTCGAACAACAAATGTATTTGCAGCGCGACGAACGCTTTCACTTCAACCGTACCTATTTATTAAATCCGAAGTTCGTTGTACATATTACACTCACCGTATTTCTCAGGTTTCTCTTCCGATGGATATTTGACGGCCGCACCGTTCAGTCTATCCAAAGACATTAGGAGGTACACAAAAATCACAAACAAACTGTACATTATGATTTTTTTAATAGTTATTGTAAGGACGCGACTACTCTTCGACACAACTGACTTCTGTATTACGTTCACAACATTATGAATGTGTTTGTATACTTATAAAATAAAATGTTTAAGTGCGTCAGGTGTGAAATGAACTGAGCTGAGCATGAGGAATATGAAGCTAAATAATATTTTATTTCCTCTTGTATGTTTACACATCACACACAGTATAATACTTATTATCCTTATATATCTTTAATTATTATCCTGAGGGCCTATACGACTGAGCCATCACCATTATCAGCCGATAGACGTCCACTGCAAAGGTAACCCTTAAAAGGGAGGGGTTGCCACAATCTACACGCTTGGCAGGCTTCTTGGTTCTCGTCTTCTTCTTTTCCTTTAATCGCCTTTTACGGACACCCAACAGGAGTAGATGGGACGGTGCTATAATTCTTACTCGGACACCCCACCTTGGACCTTACAGTCGATGAGTTAGATTAACGTAACGGTTTTTTAACGTTATTTCATTTTCTGACGTAACGGCTGTTTAGCTCAGGATAACGTTACGGTTTTTTAACGCTATTTCAAGCCATGTACGGTGTAAGGGACCTACCTCCTATTAAATCCATCTATCCATTAGTACATTTCTATTCATGTACTTTATTCGTGAGTAATTTCATATGTCTTTACATTTATCTTAGTCATTAATTATGTATGTAGATGACCGTGTGTGGATTTTCCCAGTTATTACGGTATACGGGGTGTACGGTACATCGTACCGAAAACCGATACCAGAGATCCAGTACATGATTCTGAACATTCTAGTGTTGAAATTTTTCATCGGCTTTTTCATGAATTTAAATAAAAATGCCGCTTTCATATTAAAACATCATTATTGGTATAATAATAAAGCCTAATTTCAATTTAAAAGCAATAGATTACTTTTTTGTTCAAAATTAGCAATCATCAGCAGCCGAAAAGTCCACTGCTGAACAAAGGTCTCCCTCCTTAGAAGGGAGGTGTTGCCGTAATCTCCACACTTGGCAGGCGGCTTGATTGAAATTAGCAATGTAATTTGAAAAATAATTATTATTCCGGACGTATTCATTACATGCTCAAAAAATAACAACTTAGTCATTTGTCATCTATACATACATATTATAAAACAAAGTCGCTCTCGCTGTCTGTCTGTCCCTATGTATGCTTAGATCTTTAAAACTACGCAACGGATTTTGATGCGGTTTTTATTAATAGATAGATTGATTCAGGAGGAAGGTTTTTATGTATAATACATGCATAATATATTACAGTAACACTGATAATTTTAGAGGTTTCTAATGTGACGTCGCAAATAAACACACTTTTTGCGCTTACATTGCAACCGCTGGCTGAACCCTACAAGATAGATCAAAATAATGTACTACAATATTGTACACCTTAACAAGGTCTATAAAAAAGTCCGCGATGGTATATGTTTATCTTTTAGGGATAACCCACAATAAACATTTTTTGTCCTTTACTTTTTATGAGAAATAATTAACTATTAATAAATTGTTGTTATCATGAATTTGTCCCTTCTTCAATATAACGTAAACTTCACTAATATTTACACCAATGAAAAAATAGCTGTGAACGTTGTTCATACCGCTAGGTTAAAGTTAAGCAACGTAAGGCAAGGTCATAGATACATAGATGGGTGAACCGATTTGTATGAAATTGTGTATGCATATCAGGTAGGTCTGAGAATAGGTCGTAAAGTATATTTCATGCCGCTAGGTTAAGCAACGTTAGACAAGGTCATTACATATTATAGGTATGGGTGACGGCGGCGACTCATGGTGCCAGGTTTAAGAGGGCCAGAATCCGCACCGCGGGGTATTTGGTGTCGATCGCACTGGAGGGCCCATGTCCCCCCTCTTATGTGGCGATACGACAGCTGCATAGGTTTAAGTGAGTAAGAACCCCAAATACCATGATTGACGAGGATATATAGAACGAGAGGAGAGTGCAAGAGAGGAGAGAGAGAGGGAGAGGGGATTCGAGGAGGGGGTGATGGATTGGGGGATTTAGATGGAGCAAGGGGGGAGTGACTGGGAGTGAGGGAAAGCAAGGTGGGAAGAAGAGAAAGGGGAACGGGGTTCAGAGAGGAGACTACGGGGAGAGGAAGAGTGTGACGTGGACCGAAGAGGGAGGGGGAAAGAGAGAGCATAGAATTAGATTTTTCTTATAAGAGAGAGATGGAGTGAAATAAATCGAGGGAGGAGGGAGAAAAGGGGAGCAAAATGTAATAAAAGCGCGGGCGGAGCGGCGCGGGTCAGCTAGTTTTCCATATAAATGGTTTCTGTAATGTTGTAAGGGACAATATGAGAAATCTTTTATAAAAGTTTTCGGTACGTAGTCCCTTACACTCTGTATAATCTTCTTCTTTTCGTGTCGACAAAAAAATTATATGGTCTTTGCCAAAGAGGCCAAATCAATGCGTTCTGATTTGCTTGGAGCAAGTCCTCTGTCGTACAGGTAGTCGGACTGGCAGGGCAACTAATAAGGTGAGACATACATACTTTGAGGGGACACACCACGCTAGCATCTGATGTTGGCGTCACTGTTAAATCCCCATCTATTTAAGAGCAGCTTACAGCGGCCTACCTGAGATCTTAGCCTATTAAGGCTTTTCCATGTATACCACGGCTCTTTAAACCCTGGTGGCAGATTTTCAACTGGTACAACGTACTGAGACTGAGGATATCTCTCCACCCAGAGATCTTGTTTCGCCTTTATAGAGTCCCCTATATATATATACTATACACTATACTATACTATATACTTACCATATTTCTCTGGTTTCTCTTCTGACCGATTTATAGATGCCGCACCGTTAACCGTATTCAAAAACATCACGGAGCATACAAAGAAGACTAAAAACCCGTTCATTTTAATTTAAGATATATATGTATATATTTATATTACAAAAACACAACCACTCTTCTAGACAACTAACTTCTAAATAACACGTTCTCAATTCAAACCGGAATAATTAACGTTATAAAAACAACAATAATTTGTTTACTAGCTGAACTGCTACGAGATTATTTCAATAACTAATGACGTCATGATTATGGTTCGCTATGATTATTCTATATTATTACAATATACGTATTTAACTGTGTATATGGGAAATCCTAGCGGGGGTATAAAAGGCTGGGTGTATCCGCGGTGATTCGATTTATGGGACACACAGCATCGCGGAACTTAGGGAGGCTCGATGGGGAGAGTTTCTCCAAGAGATCTCACCGTCACACCAGGCTTACTGGCGGCTCGCGAGAACCCACAAGTCCGACACCGTAGTGACCATGCAAGCCGTAGTGACCATGACCCGCGAGAAGGCAGAGTTTCTCGCTGACTCACTGAGTCAGTGCTCCCCCAGCTCCGCAACTGTCGCTCCAGCCCACCTTGACCTAGTGGATAGAGAAGTACAGTACAAGTCTTCACTCCCTCCCAACGAATCTGTTATATACGGTAGCAAGGGAGACAAGTGATACGCACCGTGGTTGGTAACACACTGTTTTATTACTTGAATAATAGAGCGTGCTTGCTATACACGCACACATACACAACCGTCCTCCTTTAATAAATTAAAAGTAATGAAACTGTTTATCATTAACATTAGGACGTTGACTTACTTACCCTGCTACTCAGGGATGGACGACCGACACGGCCGGGGAGAGATTAGCCGGAGTACCAACTTTATCCATGCTCAAATATAGATAATTTTGTTAGGACAATACAGGCCGATCGCCTGATTATCTATCTGTAAAGTAAGATGATTCATGCGTCGGAAGGGTATGTAAAAAGGTGACTGTTGCTGTTTGTATTTGTTTTGACTTTTGACTATAAATTCAGTCCTTGGCCGCCGTATCTAGTCGTATTTGCCTGGAGGGCTTAGGTCATAGTCCACCACGCTGGCCAAGTGCGAGTTGGCGGTTAGGCTAGTATTATGTATTCTGTCGTTAGGCTTTCTCAGACATGCAGGTTTTCTCACGATGTTTTCCTTCACCGATAGTTAGTAGCATAAATACGATTTGTACATGATTAATTGAGGTGCGAGCCGGGATTCGAGTCTGCGCAACTTGTTTCCAAAGCAAGTGCTTGCCCACTGAGCTGTACTGACCTATCATTCATCAACATCATTAGCAGCTGATAGATGTCCACTGCTGAACAAAGGCCTCCCCCTTAGAAGAGAGGGGTTGCCATAATCCACGGTTGGGGATCGCATAGGTGGAAGATAGATCCAAAAGAAAAACGCTACAGCCCATCTTCCTATTTTCGCTTAGTCGCCTCTTACGACGAGATAGGGGGATTCAATTCTAACATCCTACAGTAAACCTACCTATAATATAAGCCAGTGGCGTGCACAGAGGGTAGACAAAAAAATGTATTCGGCTGGTTTTACCTATTTTAAGTATGTTATTATACCATTTTAACAATCCATATGCAAGCAAATACTTTAAACATATTAATTTGCATTTGAGAACATTAATAAGTTTATTCAGCGGCTCCATACTGACAAAAATACTTTGCCTACCCTAGGATTTCTCTGAACAGTCGCCTACTCTAGGATTTCTCTGAACAGTCTTAATTTTTAAAAATCTTAGTTTGGACATGAATTAACGTAATTTTTTTTTAATGTTAATGGATATGTTGGTAATATTGGTTAATTTAAGGATATTTGTGCTGGAACACGAACAAATAGCATAAAGCATAAACAACTCGCAGAGATTTTTGCCTGCTTTCAGTGCACGCCACTGATATAAGCTGTATCAATGATACGACCTCCCCGGGCTACAGAAGTTCCTAAGGTGTGTAACATAGATTAGAGTATATTACATAGAAATATTTAATTATAAAATATAATAGTTATGCAACTTACACGTCAAAACGTTCCTCCAGCGCTTGCAGCGGACAGTTTTGAAATAACGAGCCTCGGGCAAAAATAACAAAAAAAGATCCCATACGGGTTGAAATTTGAACCCGCGCTCCCAGGAACTTGTCTTAACATAAACCCAACCTATTTACCAACATGGCTGTTTGTGTTATGTTATCGGTTGCAAAATATTGATCGGCTTTTTATTTTTAACCCTATTCAAACAAGAAAAAAAAACAAAATAATTACAATAAAAACTACAATAATATGTAAAGAAATATATGACATAGCAAAAAGAAAAAATAACAATGAAAAAAATGCAATTAAGCGTAAAAAGAGAAAGTGCTTGATCCAGCGGCTTCAAGAATTGGAGTTACAGAAAAGTTACAAAACTCGCCGCTTGAGGGTGTTGCTGGTAGCTTTTTGCATTTCATCTAATCTTAGTATGGTATAGTATATATTATCTATTTACCATACGATGGTGTGTAAGCAAAAATTTGTGATATGATAACATATCCCTAAGAGCCATGCCAATAAGAGCATAAGCCATAAGCCATAAGAGCTATGGTCTAAGAGTTTAGTGAGATTGTGGATAACCACAATCTCACTAAACTCTTAGGCCTTAGCGCCAAGAAATGTTGACTCAGAGCCTGTCTAAGGCAAGCTACGCCACTGCTCTACACGAAGGAGTTTATTTGGCTGTAGTGTTTGACAGTCGAGCTTAATCTTGCGTGAGGATATTTCAAACAAACAGGTGTCATTATGATATATTTGGTACAGCATTTATTCGTTATCGATTATATTACACCTTATGTCATCACAACATTCAGGGTAAGGTAAGAACTTGTCGCCAGGAGTCGTCGCACACCCATCACCAACATGAATGACGCCGCAACTGCAACAAAGTAACATTTGTAGAACCTTTTTTTTTTTGACGCGGGGGAAATCTTCCAAAGATCCCCGGGAGCTGTGGGGCTCAACCGGGGTATGTGGGATTCTTACCCACTAAAACCCCCGCGGCTGTCGCATCGGCACATGAGAGGGGACCCCAGGGCTCTCCGGTGGGATCTGCACCAGGGGCCCCTCAGTGCCTTGCCTTTGAGCCCGCCGCCGGGGGGCGCATTGTAGCCCCCCGGGAACCTGTCACGGTGCTCACGGGGACGGGGGTCGCAACCCCGCCGCCGTCCTCCTCGGAGTCGCCGCCGTACTCAATGGACGCTCAAAGGGCCCACACCCCGAGCGTCCAGCGACTCCGAAGACATTTGTAGAACCTACCCCTAGTAGTTTTACTAGGTGGTAGGTTCCTTGTGCAAGGAAGCAAAGAATTGGGAGGAGATGGGTGAGCGCTATTCTTATGCTGGCGCCTCACATGGGCTATGTTGGCTCCAAGTTATACTGTTGGATCCAACACACCAATGTGAGGATCGATCTTTGAACATTATTGGATAAAAACGGAACATTGCGTCCAATAGCCAATGTCAACCCGACTTGTGTCGGTTTTTTGTACAAGTTCAAAGGCGAGGGGGAGTGAAGTGTGTAGGCGGGGGGCCAACTTGGGTCCAACGTCACTTCTCGATCCACACATTGGTTGCGAAAAGTGTCCCGTCCGACATGACTTGCTAGCAATAAATTTGATGAATAAATGATACCTGCTCAAACGTCCAGCCTTCCAATGCTCTTGGCATGAGTGTTTGCCCAATTATATTGGAGCCCATATGAGGCCGCAATCTAGATTGCAATTATTGGCCATACTATTCGTAGCCAGCGTTGGAACCAAGACATAAGCCCATGTGAGGCGCCAGCATTACTCAGACACCCCACGGGCGGTTAATTTTTCTAGACTCTTGATATATCAGATTAAACATTTCGACTTACCTATATACTGAGGTAACGTTATTTCTCCCGCACGTGTATTGGATGCAGCTTTTGCCATTCGACTTACCTATATACTGAGGTAACGTTATTTCTCCCGCACGTGTATTGGATGCAGCTTTTGCCATTCGACTTACCTATATACTGAGGTAACGTTATTTCTCCCGCACGTGTATTGGATGCAGCTTTTGCCATTCGACTTACCTATATACTGAGGTAACGTTATTTCTCCCGCACGTGTATTGGATGCAGCTTTTGCCATTCGACTTACCTATATACTGAGGTAACGTTATTTCTCCCGCACGTGTATTGGATGCAGCTTTTGCCATTCGACTTACCTATATACTGAGGTAACGTTATTTCTCCCGCACGTGTATTGGATGCAGCTTTTGCCATTTGACTTACCTATATACTGAGGTAACGTTATTTCTCCCGCACGTGTATTGGATGCAGCTTTTGCCATTCGACTTACCTATATACTGAGGTAACGTTATTTCTCCCGCACGTGTATTGGATGCAGCTTTTGCCATTCGACTTACCTATATACTGAGGTAACGTTATTTCTCCCGCACGTGTATTGGATGCAGCTTTTGCCATTTGACTTACCTATATACTGAGGTAACGTTATTTCTCCCGCACGTGTATTGGATGCAGCTTTTGCCATTCGACTTACCTATATACTGAGGTAACATTATTTCTCCCGCACGTGTATTGGATGCAGCTTTTGCCATTCGACTTACCTATATACTGAGGTAACGTTATTTCTCCCGCACGTGTATTGGATGCAGCTTTTGCCATCTTGAGGTGAATAGGGCTTCTCGTAGGGCAACACTCTATCAAGAGTTGGGATGAAACAGCCTTCCTCATTCGCTAGAAAAAAAAAACATATTAGACTTACAATAACCTGGGAAAGTCAATTTAAGGGCATTTAAAAAGATGCGACAAGAATCATCACCAACATGTCCACAGCTGAACAAAACTTCCCCCTTAGAAGGGAGGGGTTGCTATACATAAACCATGCTATGTATACATACGTAACAGGGATGAAATAGAAATTACGAAGACATAATAGACGGGCCCGTTGGTCTAGTGGTTAGTGACCCTGCCTGCTACCCAACAGGTCGTGGGTTCGATTCCCACCAAACGTCTGGGTGTTTTATCTATATAAGTATGTATTTACAAAAAAAAAAGTATATATGTATTAGTATCAGTTGTCTGGTTCCATAGTACAGGCTCTGCCTAGTTTGGATCAGATGACCGTGTGTGAATTGTCCCAGTACACTGGAAGATAGGTGTACTATTTCAGACATGCTTTTTCTGCACGGCATATGTAACAGCACCATTGATTGCCTTCAGCTGAACAATATAGTGATGTAGTTATGGGCACCATCCTACCGTAGAAGACATACGACATTATTTGCTGTCCCGAGTGGCACCGCCAACTATGCTCAAAATTCAGTGGCATGTCGCATTCGTAGGTTATATAATAAGAAATTTTCGTCGGTGGATTTATTTAACACATCAAAGATGTATTTAGAAAACAAGTTACATTATTGCTTAAGTAATTGTTATATTATATACTAGCTGACCCACGCAGCTCCGCCCGCGCTGTGTTTACGTTTACTAAACTTTCAATAATATACATTCGCATAGAATACAAAACCTCCTTTTTTAAAGTCGGTTAAAAACTTGGACCCACTTTGTGCTTGCCCTCCGAAGCACGGAAACGTTTAGTTCAAATGGCGTTAAACGGTCAGCCATAACATACCCATCTATTTAATGACCTTACCTAACGTTGCTTAACCTGATCGATTTCCAAACATTGTTAACAACTGTCTATGAGTGTTCCTTTACAAATATTTATTATAATTATAAAGAAAAAATGATAAAATCGAACCAAGCGTATAACCAAGTACCCATTTTGACTTTAATCCCCTCTCCCAAAAGAACCGTGCTAGATTACGGGATAAAAAGTATCCTATGTCCTACCTCGTAGTAAGATCTCAAATCATGTCAAGTTTCGTTTCAATCCATCCAGTAGTTTCGGCGTGATGCTCAGCCGAGATACAGACAGACAGACAGACAGACAGACACCAGACAGACAAAAATTAAAAAAAATACATTTTCGGCCTCAGTATCGGTTATAGAATGCCCTCCAAATATAATTTTCAAAATATCTTCAATGTACAGAATTGGACCTGTTACAGTTTTATTATAAGTATAGATAGATATAGTACTATCAATGATATATATTTATACATAGTATCATTGAATACCAACTTTTCTTTTTGATATGTAGTAAAATAAATACACACTCACACACACTTTCACACACACACACACAACATATAATTAATCATACTCTTTATGGCAATTGGCTGTTTCAGTTATGAATACTAATTCTGTACTCACTAATCATTTTCTTTCTCTAAATGTATGTAGCCTTAGATAAACATAGTATCTGACTAAATATTGTATAAATTGTAAAACCTTAATTGGCTGTAAGATTTACATGTCGGAGACTCCTCAAAATGTGTCATGCCCATATCGTGCCTGGCACCTAAACTATCAACTACACCGCTAATAGTTAAATATAACGAGAGACCTGGAGATAACAACCCAAACTAGATTTAATAGACGCATAAATGTAAGACGTCTCGAACCGAAATAAAGAAAACAGGAAACAAAGAAGAAGAAACATCAATTTTAATAAAAGTTTACTAAAAAAATAATTATGAATCGATCCCAACAATTTATTACCGTAGACAAAGAACTCTACACCTCTAATTACGTAAGCGTTTTTGCTATAGATAATATTGGAAACAAATTTAATAGTAGAAATCTAAATATTTGAATCTAGCAATTTCCGTGGTGCCTTACGGGTGGACTAACTCTAGTGGGTGCACCTGAGTATCTTTCGTTCTGAGATTATATCGACTTGTGTTCATTTGAAAGAAGAAGAAGAATAATCATTTATTGGTATACACCATGGAAATACAAAAAAGAACAAATAATAGGTAAAATATACTTAAAATGTAACATAATACTTCCACGGGACATGCCAAATGGCCAACAGCTCAGCTTACGTTAGGTGCTATTACACCTAACGCTGATTTTCAGCTGCAGCCCGGGAGTAACGGAAGCTTATATCTCCCCGACAACCATATGCTACACTAGCTATCAGACACCGGTCTCGCCGGCGAGGCCGAAGGGTCGTACGTGTGCGACCTCAACGACGTGCATCACCCCACTGAGTTTCTTGCCGGTTCTTCTCAGTGGGGGCGCGTTGTGAACCGGTGGTAAACTCAGCCCTCTCTTAAGCGACAGCCCAAGCCGAGGCCGTGCCTCCCTGAGGTGCCCTTGTGCTCGTCGCTACTTCTGCCGTTAAGGCTAGAGTGCTATAAGCGCTCGCCTCCTATTGTCCGGTGAAGCTGTAATGGCCATCTGCGGCCAACAGCGTCTATCATTCCCAAAAAAAAAAAAAACAGAAGCTTATAGATGATAGTTTGCTGTGTTCCGGTGTAGTCTGGTCAGATGCACGGTAATTGGTGAAATTACCGAACACGAGTGTGATTTCTTTGGTGTTGCTAGCGGCCATAAGATACCGTGATTGCTCTCCACCACGCGGGCTGCAAACTTATTTTCCATAAAAAAAAGTCCCATAGAATTTTAACCGACTTCAAAAAAGGAGGAGGTTCTCAATTCGTCTGTTTAAATATAATTTTTTCTATGTATGCTTGCGCACAACTCTGACAATTATGAACCGATTTGAAAAAATCTTTCTTCCATCCATTATCCGTTGATAGGGTCTCATAAAACAAATTATTGCTTACGAATACGTAGTTCTTGAAAAAACAAGAATGGCGACTCTGCAGGAAACCTTCAGGAATGCCTAAAAGATGACATTTTTGTCGCTTTTTAAGGACAAAAATGGTCATAGGGCTCCCACACATAACTGCGATGCACAGGAATTTGTATGGAAATATTCTTTTGTTTCTCGCAGATATTTGCGATGCGATGCGAATTCACAGTTATGTGTGGGAGCCCTTAACTCTTGTTACGAGGCAAACTTGCCCCGTCAGCGCAAACCTGAACCGTGGGACATTTGCGGCGCATCGGACTCCGAACACATGACGCCACGGCTTGGTGGGAACGCTTTCCTTTCCTAACATCGGCGGGAACAGACGTTTAGCTTTTAAGATATACCTACCTAAATTATTTCATATTAAAATTATATTTAAAGTTAAGACCTACTCGCATATTGCAGAAATTGATTATACCTTTTTATTAATTGAAAAGACATTTTTATTGAAGTTTCTGTGTTCGGCGCCCCCAAACCCGTAATTGGCGCAGTCTTCGGTTCGTCTGGACTTTAAAAGTGTCGTCGCGAGTGTTCCTAAAAATCAGGCTACCGCGACACCGATCCGGACGAAGAACCTACGAGAGGCCCGTCGCAGAAGCTGCCGCTGGAGATCTTCATCCAATCATCGATGAAAAGTCGTTCCCCAGCTATGAAATTCATGTGAGTGCTTAAATTCCTATTATTGATTGCTATATTCCTATCGCAGGTTGCTATAGACTTTCAAAATTTTTCACCCACGTAGTTCTAGGGATTCTAGCCCTAGTAGGCGACAGCAACTCCGCATAGCGCAAAGTGACGCCGCTCGCGACCTTTTATATAATATATACTTAGAAAATATGACTGAGTCTAGTAGTAATTCTAATTCTAGTGTTAGAAACCCAAACGAAATTGATATAACTGATCAGATTTACAGATCACTAAGATTAGTACCGGAGTTTGACGGAAACTCAAATGTTTTAACTAGATTTTTAAAGATATGCGATCAGCTGGTACTGAAATATATGAATCCGAGTCCAGGCAACGAACTCACCAACCTTTCTCTGATTAATGGTATTTTAAATAAAATCACTGGTCCCGCAGCACGAACCTTGGCTACTAACGGTATTCCTAGTGACTGGAACGGCATAAGGTCCACATTAATTAACAGCTTTTCAGATCACAGAGACGAAACTTCATTGTACACCGACCTTTCTCTCTTAACTCAGGGCTCAGATACAGTACATATATTTTATGAAAAAGTTCAAAATTTATTATGCATTATAATGACATATGTCGAATTGCACGAAACCATCGTAACTACAGTCGAAGCCAAGAGAACGCTTTACAAAAAACTTGCGCTTCAGACATTCTTAAAAGGTCTTTTAGAACCTTTAGGATCAAGAATAAGATGCATGAGACCACCTACTCTTGAAAATGCTCTCGAGTATGCTCAAGAAGAGGCGAATATCATTTATATTCAGAATAAAAATCAGATCCCTTGCAATAAAATTCAAAATTTATATGAGCATGCACCTTCTTCTCGTTCTCGGAATAATTTTAATTATTACACACCACGTAATTCATTTCAATCGCACCAAAGACCCCAAATCCAGTTCTCGGGTCCTCAATACACAGCACCATCACCACAGCCACAAACCATGCAATACAGGCAACAGTATCCCAAACCTTCCAGAACCCAACAAATGTTCAGAACTCCGCCCACCAATGTGTCCACGGGATTTCGAATTCCACCTCAGCTTACGTTAGGTCTTACCTAACCAAGTTTCCCAGAATAATGACCCTAGACCTATGAGTGGTATCAGTCACCCAACTGCTCGTACGTTACCACCTACAAACTTTAACGGAAGACGTAATTTTATACAGCAGCGTAATTTCCCGGCAATTCAAGAATTGAATATAAACGAATCTTACGATGACTATTACTGCGAAGATAGTAATAATTTCTCGGAAGACCCTAACGCCAGCATTCCCCAATATGTGATAGCAGAGCCTGACCTTGACATACAAGACTCAGATTGTATTGGTACTACTGAGCCAAATTTTTACCCGACTCTGGACAAAGCTGCCCCCGAGTAGAATTAAATTTACAGAGTAAGCGGCATTTACCATACATCCAAATTAGTGATCCTCCTTTAAAATTTTTAGTTGATACGGGAGCAAATGAGTCATTCATCAGTCCGGAAGCTTACAAAAATTTTTATTCACACATCAATCTTCAGTATGACCCTTTTTTAGTTACCAATACTCATGTAACCACGCAAAATAATTATTCAGTAACTGTTCCTTGTTTCAGAGAATTCAACGATTCTAATCCAATTAAATTGTATGTGTATAAATTTCATAATTTTTTTGACGGACTAATAGGTTGCGAACAGTTAAAGAAATGGCACGCGAAAATAGACCTTGAAACTTACGTATTAGAGACTAAATTTGCTAATCTCCCTATAGTTTTATATCAGTCTGGAGGTACACATTTGAATGAAGTCTCTATATCGGCACGGACAACTCAATTAATTATAGTGCCCACAAGTATAACACAAGGTGACATTTACGTTGAGGAACAATGTATTTCGGGTTGCACTATCAGTGAATGTCTATCCTCGGCCGAAAATAATCAAGCATTTGTCCAAATTACAAACCCATCGAATAAAAATATTATAATCCCTATAGTTCATCCAATTAATTCACATATATTTAATCAGCAGACAATTCCATTGAAAAGTGAAATTGACACCGCTAGCGTCGACGCGCGAACACGCGAGGTCTTATCACGGCTTCGCGTAGATCATTTAAATGCAGAGGAGACGGCCAATTTAATTAATCTTTGTAAAGAATATGCCGACGTATTTTACCTCGATGATGAACCTTTAACTTTTACCAACGAAATTAAACACTATATTCGGACAGTTGACGATATACCGGTCTACAGTAAAAGTTATAGATATCCGTACATACATAGGCCTGAAGTACAAAGCCAAATAAAATCAATGCTGCAACAGGGTATAATTCGACCTTCATCATCAGCATGGAATGCCCCAGTATGGATAGTCCCTAAGAAAAGTGACGCATCTGGCAGGGACAAGTGGCGCTTAGTCATTGACTTTAGACAACTTAACGCAAAAACTATAGACGACAAGTATCCAATACCAAACATTACGGATATTTTAGATAAATTAGGCAAGTGCATGTACTTCACAACCCTCGATTTAAAATCCGGCTACTACCAGGTCCAGGTCCACCCCCCGGATATACCGAAAACTGCATTTAGTGTAGAACAAGGCCATTTTGAATTTTTAAGAATGCCAATGGGCTTAAAAAATTCTCCTGCTACTTTTCAGCGCGTTATGGACAATGTTCTACGTGGCTTACCTAACTGTACCCCGTATATCGACGATATTTTAGTGTTTTCTACATCTTTACAGGAACATATAGTTAATTTACGTAACGTTTTCGACAGACTTCGAAAATCAAACTTAAAAATTCAGATGGACAAGTCAGAATTTTTCAAATATGAAACACCTTATTTAGGCCATATTATTACACCTGAAGGTGTGAAACCCAATCCTGATAAAATTTCAGCAATCCTGAAATACCCCCTTCCTAAAACCCCTAAACAAATTAAATCCTTTTTAGGCCTTTTGGGCTATTACAGACGTTTTATTCCCGATTTTGCACACGTGACTAAACCATTTACTAAATGTCTGAAAAAAGGCGCGAAAATTAATTTGACCTCAGAGTACCTAAATTGTTTTAACCATTGCAAAACACTTCTAACAAATGATCCTATTTTAAAATATCCGGATTTTAGTAAGGAATTTATTTTGACTACAGATGCTTCCAATGTAGCTTTGGGAGCAGTACTTTCACAAGGGCCCATTGGTTCGGATCGGCCTATAGCCTATGCTTCAAGGACACTTAACGATAGTGAATCAAATTACTCCACTATCGAAAAGGAGCTTCTAGCAATAGTTTGGGCTACGAAATACTTCAGACCATATCTGTTTGGCCAGAAATTTAAAATAATAACTGACCATAAACCTTTAATTTGGCTTATGAACCTTAAAGAACCTGGTTCACGTCTTACGACATGGAAACTAAAATTGGCAGAGTATAACTTTACAATTATTCACAAAAAAGGCAAAAGTAATACAAATGCCGATGCTCTGTCACGCGTACAACTAAACCACAATGAAAGTATGTCCTTATTCGTTAATAATTCTGAAACAGAAAATTCTGACTCGTCAACATTAACTGCCCAGGGTAGTCCTATATACTCCTCTTCCTCTACTCTCACAGCCCATTCAGACTCGGTTGTTCAACAACAACAACCTGTTGGAATAAGGTCACCTCCTCTCAGCGCTCCTCTAGACGTAGACCCATTGTCATCACGCACAGAAACCATTCACTCTAACTTAGAAAATCCAATCTTAGAAATTCCTATATCAGAAGAACCTTTAAATAAGTTCAAAAGGCAGTTAATTATTAATATCACGGAGCAAACCCCGAGAATTAGACCATCCGTAACGTACTCTTTTCAATCCTTTCAAAAGATAGCTGTCGACATTCATATAGATCATTTAGAAAGCAGTCTTAAGAATGTAATAGAGTCACATGTTGATTCTAGAATTCGCACAGCAATTTTAGTTAAACCTTTAGAAAAAATGCTGACAATTATCCCTGTCTTACAACGCACCTTTGAAAGTTCTTCTCTAAACCTAGTCTTGGTTAAACGCGAAGTCCATAATATTAGCGACCAGTCTGATCAGAGCTATATAATAAAGCAGTACCACGAAGGAAAGACTAATCACCGCGGTATCAATGAGACCTACCTTTCGTTATCACAACGTTATTTTTGGCCCAATATGAAAGCAGATATTACTAAATACATAAATTAATGCAGTGTATGCGGTTGCGCAAAATACGACCGTAACCCCGTCCGCCCACAATTTAGAATCGTACCGCCATCTACCAAACCTTTTGAATTAGTCCACGCAGACGTCCTAACAATAGAGCATGATAAATACCTAACCATAATCGATTCATTCTCTAAATATGCTCAAGTTTATTCTTTACCGGATTGTACTTCACCTAACATAGTTAAAACCCTTCTAAAGTTTAGTACTCATCACGGCTTCCCCCTAAATGTGACCACTGACCAGGGTACCGAATTTAGTAATCAAGTCATAGCCGAATTTTTCCGTTTGCACAACGTGCAACACCACATGACAAGTGCATATGCACCTAACGAGAACGGTATAGTGGAGCGTTTTCATAGTACACTATTAGAACATTTGCGATTATTAAAAATACAACATAGCCATGAATCTGCGTACAGTTTAATCCCTTATGCATTAATTGGATATAATAGTTCCATTCATAGTTTTACCAAATGTCGACCGTTTGACGTTATTTCTGGACATTTTGACCCACGCGATCCTGTTGATTTTAATATGACGGATCGATACCTTCAAACATACATACAAGAGCATCGTGATAAAATGGAAACAGTTTATAAAATTATTCATGATTCTGCATTGTCCGACCGTGAAGCGATAATGTCGCGACGTAATGCAAATAGGGAACCCGTATTAGATTGCGTGCCGAATCAGGAAGTTTTTGTACGAAACCCTTTAGCAAGCAGGCAAAAGTGAGCACCACGTTTTATACGCGATAACGTTATAACTAATTTGCCTATACATATATATACAGCAAAAAATCGGGGGCCAGTTGCAAAGTCAAGGTTAAAAAGACCTACCAAAAAATGAAATGTTCTGTATCGTTGTTACAGGTATTGGTTAAGTTTGCCGATCATCCTGGCCGGTGCCCAGCATATACGTCTGGATACTTTGGATAATGGACCCGGTATATTGCCATTTAACTTAGGTCCTACAAAAATTATATCCCATTTTCATACATTCCTACAAGACATTGACCTTGATCAGATAGAATCGCACGTGAACACACTCAAATCTCAACTCGCTGATACTACATATAAACTATCGCGCAATGATCTATCTCTCTTCAAATATCAAACAAAACATCTTTATGATAAATTAGATAAAATTCTAATCCAGTTAGATACTTTTAGGCCCATCAGAATTAAGAGAGCTTTGTTCAATCCATTAGGCACATTTATTAAAAGTATTTCTGGAAATTTGGACAATGAAGACGCTTTGAAATTTGAAAATGCGTTACAAATTTTAAATAAGAATGATCAGGATTTGTCTCACGCGATTAACAAACACATTACATTATTTAAAGAAATGACCATTCAACAAAATCAGATACTAAGTAATCTGTCCATTAATCAGAGAAAATTAGAAAAAGCTCTTTCTAATGTCATTAACATGACAAATAATGATAACGAGCGAATAATCCACTTCACTCAACTTATGCAACTTTTCGCAATATTAGGCGAAAATGCACAAGAACTTTTGAGCGAAATTAGTAGATTAGAAAATATATTAGCGTTTAGTCGAAACAGATCAGTTCATCATTCGATACTTTCCGTTAAAGATTTAAATAGCATAGTAGTCCAATTAAAAAATATCTATAAATCTGATCAGATAATAGAAGTAGACATAAGAAACTATTACGAAATTTTAAGTTTAGGTTCATATTTTACAGAGTCTAAAATTGCAGTAGTAATAGGGTTTCCCATTACATTCAGTAAGTCTTATCTTTTATATCAATTGTGCCCAGTCCCTAACAAAGATAGCGTAGTTATAGTACCACCTGCACCGTATGTAGCAATTAATTCTCAGGAATTTGTGTACATAGCGGCTGAATGCCCGAAGGTCAACACCTGGCACTTGTGTGAGCAGAAGATTGTTCACCAAATGAAAGTGGAACCAGACTGTATTCAGAAACTTATACAAACTCAGGAGGTAGATGCAACGTGTAAAACCACGCCTATCTCACTGATCAAGGAAGCTCTGACTGAGCTGGACAGCCAACATTACATAATAACCTTCCCCAGGAGCACAAGAGTTCAATTATCCTGCGGCAACGAAAAGCACCAAATGCTTCAAGGAAGCTTTTTAGTCAATATTCCTAACGGATGTAAGATTAGAACCACGGAATTAACTGTCACGAATTTTGATAACAAATTAACCGGAAAACCATTAGAAATTATGACCTTATCGAAATATAATACTCCGAGAAACGTAGAGAGTTTTAAATTGAAAACCACGGATTTAAATAGTCTTCATGAAATTGAGAAGCAGATAATTATGCAGGAAAAGGTAAAAGTCAAGTCATCAGATGCATTTGGAATTTATCACACAACGATCCCGTTTTATCTTTTAATGTTTCTGGGAGCAGCCGTACTGAGCATTATCTATTTGATTCGCCGACATCGCAAAGCCAAATTGGATATCACGCCACATACCGATGTTGAAATGACAGAAGTGGAAAGAAGAGCCGCAACTTTTAGCGTCAATGTCACTAAATAGTTGCTCATCCGGTAGGGGAGGTGTTACGAGGCAAACTTGCCCCGTCAGCGCAAACCTGAACCGTGGGACATTTGCGGCGCATCGGACACCGAACACATGACGCCACGGCTTGGTGGGAACGCTTTCCTTTCCTAACATCGGCGGGAACAGACGTTTAGCTTTTAAGATATACCTACCTAAATTATTTCATATTAAAATTATATTTAAAGTTAAGACCTACTCGCATATTGCAGAAATTGATTATACCTTTTTATTAATTGAAAAGACATTTTTATTGAAGTTTCTGTGTTCGGCGCCCCCAAACCCGTAATTCTCTGGTAAATATTTACCAATTTCAATGTTTTTTTTTTATTTGAAAGAAGAAACCACTATAATGAATCTGTATGAATTTTATCACAACCGTATAAGAACTTCCTGGAGGACCATGAACGATGTGGAGGAATTTATCTGGTAATAACCAGAGAACTGATATTCTCCATTAGATTACTCTAACAAAATATATGAACGTATTTCGATGATTCTTTTTTCATCCGAGAGAGTAAACTATTATAATGCTTCCATACAAATTTCATTACGACCGGATAAATTGTTTCTCAAGAAACATGAATTATGTAAAACTATGTAGACGATAATGTGGTCATAACATACCTAATTTTTAGTGATATTTTCATAGGTCATAACCTATGAAAATATCACTAAAAATTATAAAATAAAATATAAAAAAGAATTGAACCGACTTCAAAGTAAAGGTAATTATTTTATACTAATGGCTAATTAAATTAAATTTGTTGCCAAATATACACAGCAGGTACGCGAACACCAACTTCAATAATATTTAAATTATTTTATACTTATCAGTGTTATTGAAGTCAGTTGAATATTTTTTTTAAATACCTACATATATTATTGTGTGTGTCCGTTTTTAGGGTACCATCCCTAAAAGGTAAAAAAGGAGAGAGAGACTTCGTCTGTCTGTCTGTCTGTCACACCTATATATTTCAGGAGCCATTGACGTAATCGATTTAAACATGGAAAAGTTTTAGATCTCACTTACTCAACCTCATCGCAAATGAAAAATATATATTTATAGTTTTTTTAATAGGAGTTGAAATGGGTCATCTAAAATTTCAAAGTGAGACTACTATATCGAGTGGGGTATCATATGAAAGGACTTCATATGTACATCTCAAAACAGATTTTTATTTTGGTTTATGTTACGTAGTTTAATACATGTCTATCTATATTTTACAGGGAAAATAAAATGATCTTTCTATATAGTAAAGTTTTTCTGTAATCTTAAAAAAACCTCGACAAACAAGCTTAGTTTTGCGTTTTTTGTTTTGCTATCTGAGCTGTTACATAAATAGTAATACAATACTACTAATATACTTTAATACGTCCAAAGATGGTATGGAACCCTCGGTGCGCAAGACCAACTCGCACTTGACCGGTATTTTTTATATTATATTAAATCAAAGGCCCGTTGCGCGTCCTTTACTTTCACTTTGCATTTTAGACACATGCATAAATAGGTTTGAAGTTCCTTGGCACATAAATAAATATCATGGAAAATTTCTTACCATATTTTTCTGGTTTCTCTATCGGCAGAAACCTAGCTACTGCACCGTTCACTCCATCCAAATACAAAATGAGACCTACCAAAAATATGAACACACCGTTCATTATAATGTTTAAATATTTTTTTAATATATTTATTATATATTATAAGAACACAACCGCTCTTCTACACATCTCACTACCTAATCATGTAAAATCCTCTTTAAACTAAACAAGCTTAACACGAGACTAGTCCATATTCTTAGACGTGAATATATTATTTTGTGTTTGTGAAAAAAAACCTGTTTCATGTGTTGAACTGATAAGGTTATTCGTATGACTGTCAATTTGTTATTTATGGTTTTATTAAGAATCGTTCTGATCTTAAAACATTTTTAAAAATAACAGATGGAATGCAATAGGAACTAATAGTGAGCCAAAGAAATGTGGTATTATGCGTTCAAAGACAACATAATCCTCCTCAGTTAAATTAATATGGTATCTATTTTATATTTAACTAGCTGACCCACGCAGCTCCGCCTGCGCTATTTTTACGTTAACTAAACTTTTAATAACAGACATTCGCATCGAATACATAACCTCCTTTTTTATAGTCGGTTAAAACTGGGACCCACTTTTTATTTGCTCTCCGAAGCACGGACCCGTTTAGTTCAAATGGCGTTAAACGGTCACCCATCTATTTAATGACCTTACCTAACGTTGCTTAACCCGGTCGATTACAAAACCTTGATAACAACTCTCTATGAGTGTTCCCTTACTAATATTTATTATATAGAAAAATTGATAAAATCTGACCAAGCGTATAACCAAGTACCCATTTTGACTTTAATCCCCTCTCCCAAAAGAACCGTGCTAGATTACGGGATAAAAAGTATCCTATGTCCTACCTCGTAGTAAGATCTCAAATCATGCCAAGTTTCATTTGAATCCATTCAGTAGTTCAGGCGTGATGCTCAGCCGTGATACAGACAGACAGACAGACAGACAGACAGACAGACAAAAATTAAAAAAATTACATTTTCGGCCTCAGTATCGGTTATAGAATGCCCTCCAAAAATAATTTTCAAAATATCTTCAATGTACAGAATTGGACCTGTTACAGTTTTATTATAAGTATAGATAATATATTGAAATGAAACCAATTTTACGGATTATAATATCGCGGTTTATTTAAGATTTTAATTACCCGACGTTTCGAATACTTTACAGCATTCATGGTCACGGGCGGTCTCCATGCGGCGGCGTGAAAATGAATGCTGTATAACATAAATTAACCGCGATATAATCCGTAAAATTAATATCATTTCAATGTTTAGTATTCGCGTTAATATCAGAAATCATTATAATAACATATTAATAAAAATATATTGTCATTAGTGGGCTTGCTTATGCTGCATCTACCGGTTCATGGTCACCACCTTTCTTTCTCATCGGCTGTCAGTTCTTCCAGCGATGTGGCCTACCCATTTCCGCTTCCACTTGCAGATTCTGACAGCTATGTCGGTGATTTGGTTCTTCGGCGAATTTTCTCATTCCGGATTCTGTCACCCAAAGAAACTACGAGCATATCTCCCTCCACAGCATGTTGTATAAATCATGCCAGCAATTTAGAATCACGATATACACCAGATGCATTAATGTCGATACGAAAATATGAAGAAATACATGCGCACTACAGTTTACACGTATAAACCCAAGTAGTCGTTAATATACAACAAGCAAATTCGCAGATAATTGCGATTTCACTTCGTGTGAATCATACGTCATACGTAGTTGAAGGCTTTATCACCATGCGCTAAGGGTCAAGGAAAACATTGGTAACAAACTGCGGGATGCCCCATAATTGATTCGAACGGTATATCTGATCCATCATCATTCATCACAAACATATCTGATCCACAAACCTCATATTAAGTTGATCATGGTCTATGCCTTATATCCCTTAAGACGACAAGAACCTTGTCCCCTAGTAAGACATAACGGGTTGAAAAAAGACATAATTGAACGAATGAAAAACCCAATGCAAAAACATGGCATGTGAGTAGCCTATCCTGCACCAGATGATTATGTACAGCTCCAAGCTGGCGCAATCGTGGCGTACCTAAGGGATCTCTTCGACACGCCAGCAACAGAGTAAGGGCTAGGGCATGCACAATGGATCGAAGTGCGTTCCGGTGGGTACCGGGCCCGATTTTAGCCTGCGAGGGCCCTTTAATCCCGCGAGGGGCAACAAATTTGTGTAGTTGTTCCTTACTGGCTAGGTCAATGGAGGCCGATCACCTGATTGTCTGTAAAGTAAAATGATCCATGCGTCGTATGGGCATGTAAAAAAGTCAGTCGTGCGCCTAAACTCTCCCCGGTCATGTCGGTCTTCCGTTCCATCGGATTATGCAAGCTATAAAGGAAGAGAGAGAGTGCACTTGTGTCTACGCAATCGCTTGTGCACTATAATATCTCCTGCGTACATGGTTGATCTTGTGAAAGATTGGCCGCTGTGGTCATATCGGCCAGGAGGATTATTTATATATCAAAGTCCGTAAACTAGCTACTTATTTATTTTTACTTTTTTTATAGTATGGTTTTGGATAATAGTTTGTATCAGAGTTTCTCAACTTGCCGTCAGGCCCTTGACTTGGCGGCTGCTGCCTAGAAAGCAAACACTGGAACAAACTTTTTTCGTACTTTGACGCGTGAAGCACGAAGACACTTATTACAAATGCCACTAAAGTCGTTGTTTAACCAACTAATCGTTCGTTCGGTGATTGCAAATGGTTATTTGCGCCTATAAGTAATAACTCTGTTCTTCATTCTCTCCAGTACACTTGAACGTGTCCATTAAAACACTAGTTTTGGAAGCAATTTAAAATCATTGAGTTGAATAGAAATGCTCCCTCAGCCGGAGACTGCAATTAATAACGGCGCACACGACTTTTCCACTTCTGAAATACACCGAAAATGAAACTACGTGAGCCCAAATAAAAAAATGCCGTATTTCTAGTTGAACCATTCATCTTTTTGGTTGCACCGTAGCGCGTCCCAACAGAGGGAATGATTGGAAAATAAATTGCGGTTGCGTTTTGTACGCGGTGGACGCATAACAGAATTTGTTTTGCACGAATCGTGACGCCTTTATCACAAAAGGTCAGCTGTGAAATCGCTAGTGGGGATTCTGACTTTGTTTTTAATTGAAATGTTGGTCAACAGATAATCTTGGCCATTTAGCATTCAGCATTCAGGGCAAGGTATTGAGGGGTACCTGGTGCAGACCCCACTGGAGAGCCCATGGCCCCCGAGTGCCGAAGGTCTCAAGTGCCGAATCCCACATAACACGATTGAACTCGCACCGGATCCCGGTGACCTTATTAAGGTATACCGCGTCAGAAAAAACAAGGTCGATCGCCTTTTTGCATGTCGGAGTTGGTTTGGAGGGGGTGAGCCCTAAACGTCTATCGACTACGGCGGTGATTCCGAGGAAGACAGCAACGGTATTACCCTCCCCATTTCCGTAAGTTTTAGTATATTAATTTCGACAGTAAATTGTAGTTAGGCTAGAAGGGATAAGATTCTGGTCAGAATTGTAGGAGGTTAGCTAAGAAGATACACATTCTAGTCTGAACCGTAGTAGTTTAGGTTAGAAGAGATTAGCTTTTGGTCTGAATCGTAGTAGTTGATATTGTGACAACAAAATCGAAATCAACAATATCAATATTGTCGGGGCATCTCACTAATTTAGTATGTGGACCCCAGACACGCTAGTGACTTATTTTTGCGCAATGTGTGTTTGTGAGAATAAATAATTATCTTGATTTAATTCAATGTTTTTCTACTTTCTGCCTAACAATAGATTAGTATTTAAAGCAAAGTTTTTTTTAGATTTTCCTCATTGAGCAGTAGGTGAACTAAACTTCACATAAGTATATTCTTTAAGCAACGTGGTTCGTTTGATAATGATAGATGCCTGCCCACTTACATATATTAATTTTGCACTACCCCTAATAGTCCCTATAGATGATACTAGTATCTTGAATCCAATAGCTTCTCCAGTTAAATCGGCCTTTGCACCGGAACAGCCATGCTGGCTGGTACACTTCTTTTAAATTTGCGTTGGAGTATCCAGCACTGTGTTTGTATTAACCTAGATTGCCTTAAGACGCTACGAACTACTTGGTAACTAGGAAAATAAATAATATCTGGATGGTAGGTATACTGTATCAAGCATTAGCTGAACAGTGCTACTACAGTCATAAGTTGTCGATGCCGCTACAGTTAGAGCGTGTTCAACTAGGCGGCATCCGGAGATATCCCACCAGTGTCTATCGAACCACAGTGTTGCTGATAATCGGTGCACGTAATTTGATCCAGGTCAATTAAGCGCCAAGGAGCACCGAATGTTCTATTCAATCCCTCGGCTCTATAGCCGAAGAGGAGATCTCTTAAGTGCCGATGCTATCATCGGCACTTCAGACGATCCTGACGCAAAATAATCAGGTCCTCTGCATTTCGGTAGAATATGCAGCAGGTATGCGCGCACCTTGCCCATCGCCGGGTAACGTAATATGTTACTTACATAACGTTATGTTACTTAATGTTGTTGTTGTTATTTGTTGTTATGTAAGTAACATATTACGTTACCCGGCGATGGGCAAGGTGCGCGCATACCTGCTGCATATTCTACCGAAATGCAGAGGACCTGATTATTTTGCGTCAGGATCGTCTCAAGAACAGTAGTTCTTAACACCTAGTGACTAATTACATAGCACTAGTAAAATCGTTTATAAACTTAGGTACAGTGAACCCCACTTATCAGTGCTGTCAGTGTGCAAGCAATTTCGTCAAACTTTTCGTAATTTCTCATGAGAATATTTTAGTTCCATTCTCCAGCACCCATACAGATAAGTTTGTCGATTTTTAGGAAATAAATTTAAAAAAGCGTGTTAAAAAGAGAAGAAGGTAATAAAACAAAAAAAGTGTTTAACATAGTTTCTAATTTAATACTAAAATAAATAAACTTAACAATTTGGTGGCAAGATAGCTTCTTGAGTCCAAGTACTAACTCAAACTCTTTTTTTTTAAGGAACTCTATCTAATCTAATTACACCTTTAATTAAAATGATGGCATTTATTTAAAAGTATTTTATCATTTTGATTGTTTCTCATTTCAACATTAGTAGAAGCAATTCCATTTCAAGAATTTCTTAAATTAAGGCACAATTTCAGTGACTAACCTCTTTATTTCTAGGTATATTAATTTCTAATAACCAATTTCTTCATACTTTAATATTTCTGATTTCAACATTAATTAAAGCAATTTCTATTACAAGAACTTCTTAAATTAAGGCACAGTTTCACTGACTAACCTCTTTATTAATTTTTTATAACCAACTTCTTCATTCTAAAATCACTTCAAGTTTATCAATACAATAACTGACTTTGACAGACTTTTTTTATTCAATAATTTGAAGAGACTATTCCTTGATTGCTAGTTTATGGAAAGTCTGTCATCCTTAATCCTTTTCTTGATTTTCTACTCTTCATAATTATTCTTATTTAACATCTTAAATCTTATAATTTATCATCTTAAAGCTTTGACGTCCCTCTAAATTGATGCCATCATCGTTATAAATTCAGATGCTACTAAAACTAGTCTTAACAACTAAATATTATTATCGATATCACACTTGATGTCAGGACAGCATCGAGGATAAGGTTTGCTGAGATCTTCATCTGTAATGTGGCAATTTGGATCATCAGTCCCAACAACGCCACACCTGCAAGTATAAATAAGTATTTGTTAATATCATAATACATTTGTAATACTAGGAGGTAAGTATGACCCTTGTGTAAAGGAACAAGGGCGGACCGTCTAGATAGGTACCACCGCAGTGTCAGATATTCAGCCGCCAAGCAGCAATGTATAAACGTTGCTGTATTCCGGTGTAAGGCCACTGTAGCTGGTGAATTACCGAGCTGCAGAGACATAATATATAATGTCTCGGGTGTGTCGCTTACCATAAAGCGAACGTCTTGCTTGACTTATAACTTGGTTGAATAAAAAAATGAACACTGTATTTCTAAATCCGATAATTTAGGTTATGAAATACGAGACTCTAGTAATTACTAAATAGCCCTGTGTTCTATTGAGTACTTAAAAGGACATGATGAGTAAAGGATTTGCCCCGTTTTGGAACAAACTTTATTTGTACCAAGAGTCATCATGCGACCAAATCGGGTAGTACAAATAAGTCCGCCCAAGTAGTAAGAGTTAATTCGCTTAAACGTCAAGGAATTTTAAATAAAAATGTAGGGCCAATTTAATAAATCACATTTGACATCTGTCAGTTTGTTTGTTCTGTCTGTTTCTTTTGTCATCATTACGAGTACAATAAAGATGTAAGTGAAAAAAAAGTTAAGCAATTGTCCAGTTCTCACTTCAAAAATAAAAATAAAATTTTATGCCCGCCGTTACAAGGTTCATCATCATCATCATCAGCCGAAAGACGTCCACTGCTGTACAAAGGCCTCCCCCCTAGAAGGGAGGGGCTGCCATAATCCCCACGGTTGGCAGGCGGCTTGGGGATCGCAGTATAGGTGGAAGATAAATCCAAAAGAAAGACGCTGCTGCCCGTCTTCCTGTTCTCGCTCAGTCGCCTCTTACGACACCCAACGAGAGGAGATGGGGGGATGCAATTCTAACCCGGCACCCCACGGGGCGTTACAAGGTTACGTTTTTAAATTTTTAAGTGTCAAATTTAATCTATTAAATTAGTCCTACTTTAGCTCTGCAAAGCATGGAATTCCTTTCATCTATAGTAAGAGTAAGGCTATTATCCAGCTTCCATGTTAAGTGCGGATTGATGGATCAGGAATGACTTCCAAATTCCAAAGTAATGATTGTGTCACGATAGTTGCACACAATGATTCTTACGTAGAAGAGATCATATCAACAGTACTGTGCCACACGACATTGATACTTGGTTATAATATAACGGCTTTAAATATATTCGAAACTAGGCTACTGGGCTAAATTATATGGATTGGTACTTACGTCGCATAGTCAATGAACTTGTGTGAACATTGTATCCGGATGCATTCTCCAAGGGGTGTGAGGGTTGTGCCGAATGGCACCACGTCGTTGACATTGCTGACGAAGCAGCCTTCTTTGTGAGCTGGAAATAAAGAGCATAAGCCTTTAGTAAGTATATACTTTATGACATTTGATAAATTTTATATGCAACTAGCAACAGCATAAGGGCACGAACTCAGATAACTGATTAAATTATGATGAACCATCTGAACATATTATTTGAAGAAATTAAAATAACAATGTTAAACATATTTATAATTATGTTTATCTTGTAGTGCAATTTTTTGAACTAAGATTCTTTGATTTATACTTTTTTTAAACTAAACTAACTTATTTTTTGAGATGTTAAAGTTCAGTTTCTTAGCTCTAAGAATAACTGTGGGAGACGGATTTGTTTACATGTTTTATATTTCTAATAATGATTGATTAATTAATGTTAATTTATTCAATTTAACAATAATAAATGTAATATAAACTACAGCTATTAACATTTATAAGCTACCACATTTTTTATCATATTAATCATAATGTTATCTATCATTAGACCAACACGATTGACGTCATTAGATAATAAGAAAAACATCTGAAAGATTATAATAATTCAAATAAACAAGATATAATTCGGTCTTTTTCTTAATAGGTACATAAACTTTTACGGGCACACAAATTGTGTTTATTTCTTTTCTATTGTATTTTTGTTAGTGTTTTGTGAGTTAATTGATGAGAGATTGGCACATCGAAAATTATACAATACAGTACAAATATTCTTTATTCTACACCAAAAGAGATTAAGCAGTTTATAAGGAAAGGAATTATTTACGTATGTATGTATATTTGGCCATTGTATAACCGTTATGCTTACGTCTCTATCCCTATGACTGTCCACCCTATTTAATATAACAGTTGTGAAGATATCTTAAAATAAATATGTAATATGATATTTTTTCGCAAAAGATCTTGTTTGAGGTCAGGGGTGAAGACCATGACATCGTCACGAAGGCCCTTTTCCACAACATGTAGTGTATCTTTGATTGTATTGTGTGTTTGTGCGTCTGTTATGCTCACTATCATAATAATAATAAGCTTAGTAACATACAATGTTATGTTACTAGGCTTATACATGTGTATTAACAACAATTTTAAGAACGTTACCAATTAATTTATATTCACATAATTAATCATTTAATTATTAGATAAATACAATAATTATCTTGTTAATAACCGTAAAATTATTGTTATTTTCTTTTCTATTTACAATTTTATGTTCTTGCTAACAAACAAATATATTTACATTATGTACAGTAGTCTGTGATTTTAAGTTTCATTTAAACGACTTATAAAGCAGTTTCCCTTATCATGCAGAGATAGTAACTGCCCGCTACCCGCTAACTTTTACAGTTTAGTAGTGAGACCTAAATCGTCACCAAACAAGGTCATTCCATGACTTGTTGTCCGTTTAGTCTCAATTTCCGTGCTTCAAAGGGCACGTAAAAAAGTCAATCCCGGCTGTTGTCATCTCAGACAGCAGTCGTTAAGATAAGTCAGATGCCTCAAACAACCAAAATGAGCAGAGTCGCGGCTAAATGTTAGTCTGCGTATCATTCGGCGGCCGTCTGCCAGGCGCCAGCGATATATATATACATTTTATGAATCTCATTAGTCGTGATGGCCATCGATGATAATAATACTCGCGGCAGACATTTGAATTTGCATTTTTTTTAAGACTATACCTAATATTAGATTGGTTTACACGATTATAATATATACACAAACCATCGTGGGTTTAACAGCGGTATAATAATTTCTTGAATACAAGCAACAGTATATGGCACAGAGCCGTCTTTGACTGCTGGCCTTTTGGCAGATCCCAGTCACACACGAGGTATGATTGAGCTATGCTTGAATTGCCTTTGCATGATAAAATCCAGAAGGAGACAATTCCGAAGAACCGGAGTAACCGAGTTTACCGTCATAGCTTTTAGGATTTGTAAGTTGAAGTGGCAATGGGCAGGCCACAGCGTTCTAAGATTGGCTAACTAAAGAGGAGGAATGGTTCTATACTTTCCAAGAGTGACCACGAACTGGAAGACGTAGTGTAGGTAGGCCTTCCACTGGATAGACCAACTGCATTGCGAGAATAGCGGGCAACCGCTGGATATAAATGGCTAATTGTCGTTCATTGTGGCTTTCAAGTGGGGGCTGGCTTTGTTTAGCAGCAGACGACCTCATTGATAATGTAATGTACTTATACACAAAAGTTCACTGCGGTAGAGAGATCTAAGTATAGAAATACGTCTTTTAAACTTCACTTCATAATTGTATACTTTGATCATGCCTGTTGAGGGAGTTAAGCACTAACATATGATAATTATCTAACCACCCCTCTCTTCTAAGGGGAGGCCATTGTTCAGAACTGGTCTTCTTTCGGTTGATGATTCGGTCGGAAAGTTTCCTACCGTTGTTCGCTCAAAATAGAGTCGGTAACTTATTGATGGGTAACTTATTGATTGGTAACTTATTGATTGGTAACTTATTGATTAGTAACTTATTGATTCGTAACTTATTGATTATTTCTGATATTTACGCGAATATTACACATTAAAATGAAACTAATTTTACGGATTATATCGCGGTTTATTAACGATTTTTATTACCCACAATAAAAATCAATAATAAACCGCGATATAATCCGTAAAATTAGTTTCATTTCAACTTATTGATTGGTAACTTATTGTACAAAATTTTAATTAAATTGGTATAAGTACCAATAAATGCTTATTAAAATAAATAATTTAATCACTAATTCAATGTTAATGTTTACGTCACATTCGTATTTTGCTTAGATACTATAAAAATTACCATTTTAATGTAGGTAAATACGACTTAATTGGGTTATAATTAAAAAATAATATTAAGAGCCACTAAATAAAATAAAAAATGACGTAAGCAACGTTGATTGATGTATTAACATTATTTTTCAGTATTGCCTATCAAATTGTAAGTATTTTTTGCGAGGATATGAATACCAGGACCTTCGACTGATCGTCCAGCGTACACCAAGCGACCCCACTAACAACACCGACCAGAGGCCTCAGCTTTTCTGGCAGTGTTAAAATATTCTTACTTTCCCTAGGAAAGTGACGCATATTATAAAAAAGCTAAGCTCTGTTCCTTTCTCTCGCGAAAATAATATTATAATAATACTGCTTGTGGGTACGAAAAGTCTCAATAGTTGCTTCCAACAAATTCGACGGAACTACTGGAAAAAAAGTCTTAATAGAAGAATAGTTCCATTGCTACAAACAATAGCTACTACTACTACTGCTACTGGGCAGTACTAGTGGTAGTTATATGAAACTATGATCAATGGAACTACTTACTGGGAATGAATCCACCTCAGTTGGTGGGTCTTAAAATTCTCGTTATAATAATAATATTCTCGCTATAATATCAGCCCTTGTTTATGTCCCACTGCTGGGCACGGGCCTCCCCTCAAGATGAGGGGGCTCAGGCCATAGGCCACCACGCTGGTCAAGTGCGAGTTGGCGGACTTCACACGTCATTCGAGAGCTAGTTAGGCTTTCTCAGACATGAAGGTTTCCTCACGATGTTTTCCTTCACCGAAAGCTAGTAACAATCGCACAAAGACGATTCGCACATGATTAATTAAAGAAATCAGAGGTGCGAGTCGGGGTTCGAACCTGCGTACCTTGTTTCCAAGGCAAGCGCTCGCCCACTGAGCTGTTACCGCTATACCTATCAATAATTTTACTGCTATGATACTATTATATTATCAATCATACTATCAAGAATTTGTATCCGTGTACGAAAATAAAAACACACTAATAGTAGTCTGGGTCGTTCACGTTCTAAATTCCAAACAACATCGCAGTCAGGAAAACCCGCGTACATAAAATGACGTATGAATCGCTCATTCAAAACATAGAATACTTATCGATGAGTTTTTGTGATATTAATGGCGATATAATGGTCATGCCTCACCACAGCGGCGCCGGCGATGCCGATACACTTATAAATTCGCAACAGAAACGAACAAAAAATATGCTATTTCAGGTGAATGAAAGAGATGGAATATAAAATAGTTCTCCGGTTGTTGATACTGCTAGCGAATGCTCGCTAAGAAAACGTTTGAAACTGGTAGATATACCAACCATTGAAGTATATTTCCAAAAAAAAAATATTCTGTATCCATTCAGTTTCTCCGTATTTCTAACGTTTGATTATTGGATTTTGTAAAACTATTATGTTTTTATCTACAAAATGCTTAACGTTTTAACCTCTCACCTATATCAATAACCTTGTTCGCTTGATTGATACGGAAAAAACTAATAATCATAAATTGTTTTATACATCCTACAGAAAAACTCTAGGAACTAATTATGATAATTGTCATGGATTAGTGTACCAATTTGAATATTATACTAAAAAAAGCTGTTACCTAGAGGTGTTTATCTTATATGTATTAGTAGATGTGTCATAATGTGTAGTTTGTGTGTAAGTGTGTATCATAACTTGTGTTATTTACCCCTTCTTTAAATTGAACCTGTTATATATTATACTTATATATCCAGTATTTACAAATACTTCATACCATAACTTCAGAAGTTTAATTAAAATAAAATAAAGAATTTCCCAAATGGGTCCAATATACAAAACGCATTGTTAATAATTCATGTTTATGTAGAAAACAAAATACGAAGTCATCTGAATTTATTCAACTGATTAATACTTAACATTTTTAATACGAATAGAACTCTCTCACAAATTAATAAAAATAGGCAAAACAAAAAAAAAACAAATAGGAAACACACATGACCAAAAGATTTTTGCTTATGGTAGGGAAACTAATGAAATTAGTATATACAATTCCTATTTAATAGCGTTTACGAAGTACTACGCCATTGTTTTTATAAATAATAATGTAAACAATATTAAGCTCACCTAATTCACTGGGTTTTGGAGGCAACCTTCCAATAGCTGTAGCAGCACACGCGATGTTTACAAACAGAGATAAAACTAATACTCTCGACACCATTTTTATTCAGTAAATAGTTTTAATATATAAAATAAATAAATTCACGTAAAACTAAGGTCCGGTTAAGACACCTCAACTCTGAGCTTCGCAAGAACTCGAATGACAAGTCGCTCATGGAAGCCTTGTTTTTATTCAAGACTGGACGCTTACAAGCGCACGACTTTCATTCAAACTGTTTGTACGACTCAACATTATACGATTACTATAAATGGGAAGTGAAAAATGGAATGTTGATTCTCTGTGATGCCTTGCTAAGTGGGTCTTTCCCAATATTTAAAAATCGAGAAATGTTCTTTTTTAACGCTTTTCTACCTGACCTGATGATAGAGTTATAAATGACATATACCAATATACCTTAATACAGAAATTTGTAGTCATTATTTTGTCTTTAACTCAGGATGAGTTTGCATTTGTTAATTACATTTAAGAATTTTCTTCATTTATTTATAAAGTATTTACTCTATATGCGAACAAAAAAACAGGTAGTTCTAACTAAAATAAAAGTAACTAGAGTAAACAGTGCTTACTTAATTTAAAGTAAATAAAAAAAATGCATTTAAGTAATATTAAAATATTTCTGATAATTTTTTCGGGTTGTGAATTTTCTAAATGTATCAATAAAAAATATTAAACTTCTGATTCCATTACATCATTAATTAAATACTAATGTACAAACATGTTAAGCGATTTGGCGAACCATATCCATTTTGGTACAACCACGCAAACTAAACAGACTTAGCGATTGATTTACACAATAATGTGTATTGTGTAAATCAATCAGTTCCGCAATGTATTTTTAGAAGTTCATTGACATATACGAAATCAGATATACAGCACAATGGTCATATAATAAGTATTTGCTGAAGAGATTAACGGATTTTATTTTATATTTAAAGTTATGATCACAATCCACGTTACATTTCGAGGTTCTCACAACCATAAAAGTCATTATGAGGCAAAAGTGATTACATTTACAATATCAAGGCGTTGCCTATCTACGATAGGCAATCGGTCTTTGCTTTGAACTAATTCAGTATTAATTAATAATAATTTACTATTTTTGTTTAGTGCTAAAAATCCAATAATATACGTTGGTAGTGTTACCTAAAAGTTATTCTAACATAAAATAGTTATTTTTATTTGGATTACCGTTTTGTAATTTTTGGTCGGTCGCAGTGTGTGTGGGCGTCCTAACGAAGGACGTCTGTCGCCGCGGAATGTACCCTGGGGCGTGATTCATCACGATTAATGTAAACAAACTTTTTATTTCCAATCCGGTACCATCTCTAGATCCGTGTAGTATTTTTAATATTCCAATTAATTGACGTTGTTTCGAATCCTCCTACGTGGACTCGCGTCTTTGGGGATTCACTACTAATATAGAAATATTATTACAAATGGCTAGGTTAATCGTTGGATGTCCGGGTAAAAATAGCACCCTCCCATTTTTTTTTGACGTGGGGGAAATCTTCCTAAGATCCCCGGGAGCTGTGGGGCTCGACCGGGGTAAGTGGGATTCTTACCCACTAAAACCCCCGCGGCTGTCGCATCGGCACATGAGACCCTGGTCTCTCCGGTGGGATCTGCACCAGGGGCCCCTCAGTGCCTTGCCTTTGAGCCCGCCGCCGGGGGGCGCATTGCAGCCCGCCGGGAACCTGACACGGTGCTCACGGGGACGGGGGTCGCAACCCCACCGCCGTCCTCCTCGGAGTCGCCGCCGTACTCAATGAAGAATAGCACCCTCCCATCTCAACCCGCCGGGTGCCGTAGAGAGGACTGGCAGCAACGTCTCCTAATTAATATTCATCTCGGATATACTGCGATCCCCAAGACGCCGCCAAGCGTGGGGCTTTGGGAATTATGACAACCGACCCTCTCGGAGGAGGTCATGTTTAGCAGAGCACGTCGTCCGGTTGATACGTACACATACATAAAATCACGCCTTTTTCCCGTAGGGGTAGGCAAGATCCTAAGGGCCGCTTTTCGCCTCCGTGAGAAACGAGACGTGATGGGTGGCGAACCACATCGCCGCCAGTTTGGTTAATTTATATATTGACCATTGCGTTCTCACGAATAATGAGGGAAAGGGAAGGATAGGTGTTGTGAAAAGGAAGATTGGCAAATTAGAGTGGGAAATAGGAAAAGTACCGCCCAGGAGGGCAAGGGGTGGGACAGTAATAGCTAGGGAAGCCGGGGTCGCATACCCGTATACCATACCACAACTACCGGACAGAAACAGAAAAAAATAACCTGGTTCACGTGATATATGAAAAAAAAATGACGTCAGCCCACACATGTAGGTACGTCAGATTGTTTGACAGCGGTCTAGTAATTTCTGACGCTTTTAATATTACATAATTATGAGCGTGTATTGATTTTTCTGTCAAGTGATCTCATACGAGACCGTCTAAAGATTTATGATGAAAAAAATATTCGAGTATAAACATAAATACTCGTTACGCGTGTCCTGATACGAATAGCACTCTCCCATCTCCTCCCGTTGGGTGACCGTAAGAGGTGACTAAGGGAAAACAAGAAGACGGGCAGCAGCGTCTTTCTATAAGATTACTCCCACAACTAAGACAAATCTAACGACATATTATAAGTCACAGTCCATCAAGCCATTAAGGCTGTAGGCTGTGCTAAAGAAATAGAGATACATACTCTCGAAAAACGTAATCCACTTCCTGGGGCATTCGGGCAAAAAACATGAGTCATATTATAAACCGGTTTTTCAAAAACAGTCAATTTAGCATAATCTGTTTAAAAAAAAACCAGAGAAGTCGCACTGCTGGTGACTGAAGCATCAGCGCTTTGTCCCTTTTGATCTGGAAGCTATTCCTCTGACTTAGCAACCATTCGTAATCAAGTCGTACTAACGTGGAGTCACTCAGATTTTACGTCAACTACCTAATGTTTTAGGTGCAACGAGCTACGGAGTGAGCTCTATAGTAGGAGTTTCTTTGCGTGATAAAATCCGGCATGAGGAAATTTACTGAAGAAATAAAGTCACAAACAATGCTCTCAGTATCTGAAAGTTAAAGTGGCAATAGGCAACCCATCGCTCCAAGAACCGATAACCGGTGGGGAAGAAAGGTTCTTGAGTGGCGACCACGAATCAGAAGACTTTCAGCTGCTCTGCCATTAAACGTAGGACCCTCCGAATTTTAAATCTTTGGTTAAATCTTGACAAAGTATTTAGTAGACAGATACTGATCAGGGTCTGATAATGGCACAGGAAAGACATTTTAAGAGCTCGTTCACACAATTCGGGGATTTTTAATCTAAAAAATTAATTCTTGTTTGTTGTTTTTGTTTTTGTTGTTGTTTCATGTATTGTTCAACAAAATGTGTGCAATAAAGTATTAATCTATCTATCTTGTTTTGCTGTAGTTTATTTAAACTTGACATTTGACATATTTATCAAAGGGGCACAGTTTCGCTCAACACCCAATTTCATGAACTAAAAACCTATTATTATGAGTGAATTAGATAGATAAACCGATAGACAGGACCATAAACTATTTTTTGCAGACTGGGTCTAACTATCTGTAGTTGTTTAGGTACTCTGTGATGCTCTAGCTCTAGAAGCTCACATTGATCAAAAGTCGATGTTTATGAAAAATTAAAATTTTGCTTCCAATACAACAATTTTATACGACATTTGGGTTAGCACGCTAACGACACGTAACTTGAAATGCTCTATATATAGGATTTAGGTTTTTTTAGGTGTCATTGGCATCAATTTTAAAGACATAATTATTTTACCTTTATCGTTTAACTGGTGTGTGTGCGATAAAAATATAGGAACCATAAACTTGGCATGTCTAAAGATATTTTGTATTTATGGGGGCAATCATAAATACTTTGGACTTGGGATTGATAAAAACCCAACCATAAATCTACGTCTTTATTTTGAATCGTTTAAAAGTTTTGACGGAATTTTTACATCTACAAAGATTTTAAGAAATATCCATATGTGGGTGGGTGGGATTTACGACAGTAAAACAATACGAAATATTTCTGATAGAAAAACATTAAAATATAATAAAGTAGCCATACACACAGAGATATTTTTATACATAAGCAGTTTGCGCATAACTTCACCAAACACAATTATATTGTACTACATCAACATGGAAGTGTAAACTTTCTAAATGGAATGTTTAAGATTATGGTATTTTTGATAACATTGAATACGGCGGCGACTCCGAGGAGGACGATAGCGGGGTTGCGACCCCTGTCCCCGTGTGACAGGTTCGAAGGCAAGGCACTAACCTACAGGCCTAGCATGGCTTGCAATCTTGACAGATTGGTGTGGAGTATGACGTAGTTTTCAACACCGAAACGTCAGTTCTTTATACAAAGGCGTTAAATACTACCTCATCGTGACGCCATACTCACATTTATTTGTCAAGATTTGCACATAGTGCTAAGCCTGATGGTGCAGATACCAGCGGAGAACCCAGGTTTCCCTCTTTATGTGCCGATGCGACAGCGGCGGGCGTTTTAGTGGTTAAGACTCCTACATAACCTTTTCGACCTTTTAAAGGTTACCCAGCGAGAATAAAAGTCTTTGACATAGCCTGCCTTTATTCTCAAATATTCTAGACGACGTGATTATGGCCGTTATATCCTAGAGCGACATTCGTAGCACTTTGTGAAAATAAACAAAGAAAGAAACACTTATGACATATTACCAAAATGGAAAAAACGTATATTCGCAGTATACAAATAAAATACGTCTATTGTATAACATGTCTACATAAAATATAATAATATCCCCTTAACCTATTGGTTGGTGGTTCCCAGGGGCGTATTTACCCTAGGGCCAAGGGGGCCATGGCCCGGGGCGGCAGGCTTCGAGGGGCGGCGCGAGCCGCACCTCGCTTAGCTATGTGCGTCTTTCTTTTTGGTTTTATATGATTGAAGTATTAAAAAACCTACATGATGTAACTTAAACTAAAACCGATTTGGTTGAACTAGTCGGTAATTCGGCATGTTTCACTTTCAACGTTGTTGTGCGTGTAGTTTTGTACATATCCAACGAGAGACGATGGGGCGGCGCAGGCCACGGCGTTGGTGACTATTTGTTGACTTAAAAACACATACATAATTATAATTGACTGGGCAACTGGCAGGAAAAACACCCTATTCCTGTCCTTATTTATATGCATATTGTAAACTAGCTGACCCACGCAGCTCCGCCCGCGCTGTGTTTGCGTTAACTAAACTTTCAATAATATACATTCACATAGAATACAAAACCACCTTTTTTAAAGTCGGTTAAAAACTTGGACCCACTTTGTACTTGCCCTCCGAAGCACGGAGACGATTAGTTCAAATGGCGTTAAACGGTCACCCATCTATTTAATTACCTTTCCTAACGTTGCTTAACCTGATCGATTTCCAAACATTGTTAATAACTGTCTATGAGTGTTCCCTTACAAATATTTACTATAATTATAATGAAAAATTGTTAAAATCGGAGCAAGCGTATAACCAAGTACACATTTTGACTTCAGTCCCCTCTCCCAAGGGAATCGTGCCGAATGTCGGGATAAAAAGTATCCTATGTCCTACCTCGGAGTATTAACTCAAATCATGCCAAGTTTAATTTCAATCCATCCAGTAGTTTCGGCGTGATGCTCAGCCGAGATACAGAAAGACAGACAGACAAAAATTAAAAAAATTACATTTTCAGCCTCAGTATCTGTTATAGAATGCCTTCCAAATATAATTTTCATAATATCTTCAATGTACAGAATTGGACCTGTTACAGTTTTATTATAAGTATAGATATAGATGACGAAGCGAATTGCTTTGTCCATTGCTTTGTCCGTTCAGCGGGCCTAAAAAGGCCACATTAAGCATTTCCTCTGTAAGGAATTCGTATTTTGAATTTCTATCAAATTCTTCACAATTCCTGTAATTTTCGTAAAATGATCACACATTTTAGGTCAATCATACTCAATTCATTTATTAACACTAATTAGCAGACTCATATTTCATGTTAATGCTGCCATACGAATAAAAATTAAACGGTAACTTACTCATATTATGATTCCCCGAAAGTGGCCTTTTTAGACCCGCTGATGGGAAGTTCACAACGTAAGAGTGCGTAGCTAAGCCGTGCATCTCATTGTTCGGTAATACAAAGGAGAAGGTGTAAATGTAAAAATCTTGCGCATACTCTCCGAAATGTATCCTGAAGAATACAAGATATTTTTTTTTCTTTTTTTGCTTGTGGTAATCCTCATGAATACTCATACCGGTGTAGCAGTGAGGGTGATGTCATGTCATGTCATGAGATCACATCACTCTTACTGACTAAAACTCCGTGATGTCCTCATCCCGTTATGTTGACGGGCCCCGTGTGTACTCGTCCAAGTCCTGCCAGCGGTTATTCGTACGTCTGTGGGTGTTAAGCCCACGGACGTGTGCGGATGTTGTAAGGTCCGCAGACTCACATCCGGTGGCTTGCCGAGACACTAGCATTCCATCCACCGCGAGGGCATTTGTAACAGTTCACCCGTTCTTGCTGTCTGCGCTACCTGGCTACGGGGATATAAGGTCAGCACTGGCCCGGCCTTTTACCCGGGCCTCTGCGGCATCGAGGACCAAAGAGGGGATCACTCTCTCCGATCCGCTCCGCAGCTTCCTTCAGCGACATAACGCTCTCACAGAAGGAAACCACCGCCAACCACGCCCTCTCACTCCCTACCATGGCTTTCACGGCTGACAGCGACAGGTCGGCCCCAATTATGGCGCGGTGACTACGCTTTGCCGTTGACGCCTTGCACACATCGAGTGTATGATGCACCGTATCTTCAGAGCAACCACACTCATGGCAGCTCGGGTTCTCTTACCTTACGATTGTCTTATGGAGGTACCTGCCGAAGCAAACGTGCTCCGACAGAACGAGCATGTCGGCGTGGCTTCATGGTGCGAGTATTCGGAATCCATAATTATGGAGTAATAACGCACAGATCTTCCAAAACACTGTATTATTATATGAAATATAGCGTATGCACAAGAGATGTTTACACTTCGACGAATTTCAAACGACTGTTCCCGTTGTTAACAATATTCGCCTTTTATATAAAACAAAGTAATTCCATAAACAAACATATTTTAGTATAAATTAAAGAAAATTGCATCATATTAAATCACACATGTTTTTTAAACATTGTATTACAATTTATTTTCGTAGAATAATTTATGTAATAATAACCAGGAATGATTCCTAAACAAATGACAGTCATATTCGCGTTTGATTTTACAAAACAATCTATTTAAATTTATATTCAGATTCGAGCATACAAATAAAATATTAAATGAATTCAAACTGATTAATTGACCTATTTAATTAATCTCTGTAACTATCAAATACATTACTCTTTTTATTGCATTTATATTATCGCGGATATGACGTTATTATAACATTTAATCATTAAAATCAATACAGCGCCCATACGGCCATTCTGATCCAGCGCGCTCTCCGCGCTGATCACTTATCAGTTACAAATTATTAACTTATTACAAAATTAACTAAAGGTTCTTACAAGGCTTCACCTAGTCTTAGGATCTTAGCCTGTAGCATGCATCACCCATCACGGGATCTAACAAATAAGGCTTCACCCATGACGGGATCTTAGCCAACTCGTGACATCACCCACATAGGGATCTAGTCAACACAGGCATCACCCACATAGGGATCTAGCCCACCCACAAGCATCACCTACACAAGGATCTAGCTCACACAGGCATCACCCATCACGGGATCTAGCCCACCCACAAGCATCACCTACACAAGGATCTAGCTCACAAGACCAGGAAAGGAAACGCATGGTGGCCAGCCAGCGTCAAGGAAGGATTTGTGGATAGGCAATAAATAAATGTAACACATATCTAGTATTATTATTATGTCACACAGTACTTGTAACTAATTATTATTAATATAGATATTAATAATAACTAGTCAATTAATTCATTATACGCCCATACGGGAAATTAACCACTTTCACCACTTCCATCGAATGGATCGGTTTGCCCATTGGAAGCAGGTCTCAAATAGACATGACGATCCATTCAGGACAAAATTCGATTTGATAAGGGTAAAGCACAAATCAAACATTTCAAAGTTGGAGATTTTGTTCTAATGCGTTTTCATGAAGGACATACTACTAAATTAGGACCCAAATTTGAAGGTCCAATGGAAATTTTGGAGATTCTACCTAACGACCGTTATAAATTAAAACACGCAAATCTACGCGGATGTTCTGAAAAGATCGCTCGTCCATCCTTTTCTTACAAGCATTCCTAATAGCAATAAGATCATCGCAATTAGATCTATGTGCCAAGGTTTATCAAGCGCTACTACACCGACATATTATTTTTAATAATCTTGCGTTCTACCTGACCACTAGCCCTACTAGCACCTTTCGCCACAGTGCGATGGTCTATGTTAAAATTGTCAAAAAAACTAGAACATAAACAATATTCTACAGAAGTCATGCTTTTATTTTGATCAGTTATGAATCCAGTGGGAGTCCCAAAAATGGTAATGAGTTCACGAAAGCATCGGTTAGCGGAATCGGTTGTACGATCTGTTGAATATACTAAATGAACATATTTAGTAAACGAATCTACATAAACAAACGCGTATTCGGGCCGATTACGCTTCCCGTTCATTGGACCCGTAATATCTGCATGGACCGTGTAAAAAGGCAAAGGAGTTTTATCAGTTGGATGCAGAGAAACTTGCCTAGCGCCCGAGATCCCCTTTCTAACTCTACAATTTACACAATTTTCAATGAACTTTTGAACCAATTTTTACATGTTGGGAAATCAATATTGCCCTCGTATCTCAGCCTTTTCCCAGCTAAAATGTAAAATTATGCTAGTGAACAATAATTAATTTAAGGGTTTTATTTTCTATTTGTACTTTTCTACGCAGTAATTTATCTTTCAAAATAACATAGGTAATAGGTATCTGCGATGTCTTTAGGAATAGAATCGGACTGTAGTTGATCAACTATATTTTTGAGTACGGGATCACATTTTTGTTCAAAGATCATCCAATTTTGGTCAAGAGTCGAAGCATTAGTGGAAAAACAAAAAGTTCAGGCCGAGTAAGATGATGGAAACAGGTGTGATGAATTATCTTTAGAAAAATGCTTTTCGTGGGCCTGTTATATCAACAGGATTCCTACTAAAATAATCCACGTGACCTAGCTTTTCGCCTTTACGATTCTCTATTTCGAACTGGAATGATTGCAGGGAAGACCATCGACGGTGTAACCTAGGCGTCAATTCTTTCTTGTGTCTAGAAGCTTTTAGAGAATTACAATCAGTTATGACTATAAATGAACGACCATATAAGAAACGACAAAAAAAATTAATTGCCTTAAAAACGGCTAGTGTTTCAAGCTCATATGAGTGATATTTGCTCTCCGCACTGTCGTCCTCATACTAAAATAACCAAATACATGGGGAGTGTGATCTTGCCTTTGTATTAATGCGGTACCATATCCAAGCTTGCTTTACCTAATTTGTCCATCTGATCCGCGATTAAAGGCAGACGACAACGACCCCCAAGTGTATTGGCATTTAGCTCTCCTAAATCGACACAGAGCCGATCAGAACCGTCTTTCCCCTTAACAAGCAGAATCTGACTGCTAAAAGGAGAATGACTGTCACGGATTATGCCACTACACCTGAGGCCGCTTATAATATCTTTTACCTTCTCACGCTCTACGGGGGATAATCTATAGGGTCTTCGCTGAACAATTTTATTGGGGTCTTTTATTCCGATGTCTAATTCACCTGTACAAACTTGCGATACCTTATTTCCAGCTGTAAACGAACGCTGTTGACGATAGTTTGCAATTTACCATAATATAAAATCTGTTATGTAACGTCAGTATCAATGCCACAAAGAGAATATTGACCAGTGCATTCATTCACAACCTTCACGATTTGTTCATTTTGTTTTACAGAAATTCTAGTGTTAGTCAAAGTAACGGTGAGCCCAGAAATTTGTAACAGATCATAGCCAATCAAACAAAATATCAAACCGAGTCTATGCGTCCCCGACCACATAAAATTCTAGCTCTACACTTGATCGGTTTGTTTTGAATGCACTGGGCAACCTCCAATTCCCGAAAATACAATATCTACAATTACTTTCCTGTTCCCTGGGATCGAACCAGAGAAACGTTGTCGAATCAGTGAACAATCGGCGCCTATATCGAATAAGCAATAGTAAAGCTTGTTGTCGATTTTAACTAGTTTTAACTACGAATTATCGAATTACAAATAAGTACCGTTTTTTTTTAAAGTCAAATTACCCTCGTTATTTATTTTCCGGTAGCAATTTTCTACGTGACCCATTTTATCACAATATTTACACTCGATAGTCTTTGCAGAATTATTAGGAATATTGTTTTGAGAAGAACTAGATTTAGGAATCACAGCGGGTGAAGGAGCAGGAGCTTCCTTGTAATCACGAAAATGGTGCCCGGATTTGTTACATTTAAAGCAAGTAAGACCTTGGTCGTTTCTAGCGGAAGTTTCGGATATTCACGGTCTTTTAATATTACTGTTACCAGGTTTATCTAAACTATCAAATTTCCCGTTTGCGATAAGTTTTAAACACAGAAACCAGCTTGGGCAAAGAGTCAGGTGTGTTTCTAAGCAGTTACGATCTAATATGTTCCGGATAAATACCTGTTATCAAAGCGTCGATCACCTCGGGGTCTGAAGCCTCGGGCCGGACTCGCCTGAATAATGTCCAGTAGCGTACTCGGAGTAGCTGACGGCTTGATCCGATGTGTAGCTGCGCCATTTATGAACGTCGTCCGAAGAAATTGCTGCGATCACGTGACAAAGAGGTGGTAGAAATGGCCGCTGTAACTGCACTTGCAGCTACTTGTTTGGTCACATTGGTCAGTAAATTCATCACTTGCTCCATGGAAAAAGTAGGCTCGGGTAGAGTTTTCCGGTCTCTGGAGGTTCCAAGTACAGGGGATTGTGATCCCACCGCTGCTGTCGGCGTGGCTTCATGGTGCGAGTATTCGGAATCCATAATTATGGAGTAATAACGCACAGATCTTCCAAAACACTGTATTATTATATGAAATATAGCGTATGCACAAGAGATGTTTACACTTCGACGAATTTCAAACGACTGTTCCCGTTGTTAACAATATTCGCCTTTTATATAAAACAAAGTAATTCCATAAACAAACATATTTTAGTATAAATTAAAGAAAATTGCATCATATTAAATCACACATGTTTTTTAAACATTGTATTACAATTTATTTTCGTAGAATAATTTATGTAATAATAACCAGGAATGATTCCTAAACAAATGACAGTCATATTCGCGTTTGATTTTACAAAACAATCTATTTAAATTTATATTCAGATTCGAGCATACAAATAAAATATTAAATGAATTCAAACTGATTAATTGACCTATTTAATTAATCTCTGTAACTATCAAATACATTACTCTTTTTATTGCATTTATATTATCGCGGATATGACGTTATTATAACATTTAATCATTAAAATCAATACAGCGCCCATAAGCACGAGCCGGCAGGTGAGCGTGCCGTATTTTCGCCGATATGGTCAAGTATGGCTGCCATGGCTTGACTCTATCACTCATTCGAGCTACCGCACAAGGGCGTCGTCCTGTGCCTCCCTTCGCCACTGCTGAACTTTACGAGGAGGTGCCCCGCCTTGGCTTTGCGCTACTTTGTTCTGCTGGTAAACTGTGGTCAGCACCTTCGCTTCCAAGTCCCAAGGTAGGAGGACCCCCACGTTTCACACAAAAGTATGCGGTATCTGCGTAGGTATTACTCGGACCACCATGACTTTCTGTGGTCGTTGCAACGGGGTCTTGGTTTGGATAGTCAGTGTGTCCTCCCACACTGGCGCGCCATAGAGGGACATCGGTCATACTGCCCCAGCACATAGGTGACGGCAACTATCACTCGGGCCACACGGATTCGGCAGGAGCCGCGACGGATCTGGTGGTATCTTAGAGCCTCCGTTACTCATCTGAATAATGTGTTGAAAGCATTGACGATGTCAAGAGACACCAACACACCACCCCTGAGACACGGCCTCATCCGAGAGAGCCTTGACGCGAAGGATCACGTTTCTGACTCTCTCGGAATCCGTATTGGGCATCGGAGACTCGGGCGTTACTTTCTAATAAGAAAGTAGTCAATAATATATTAACAAAAAGCTATTTGAAGCTTAGAGGCTATCTAATTTCCATGGAAAGGACAGACTTATAGATAATATAGGCATCTCTGTAAGTATTGTATTGTCATATTAACAGCTGGCCTATTAGAGAAGCTTAGAGTCACACAACGAGCTATGGAGGGACCTATGCTCGGAGTTTCTTTGTGCGACAGAATCGGCAATGATGAGATTCGCCGAAGAACCAAGGTCACCGACATAGCTCTCAGAATCTGCAAGTTGAAGTAGCAATGGGCTGGCCACATCGCTCGAAGAACCGATAACCGTTGGGGAAGAAAGGTTTTCGAGTGGCGACCACGAACCGAAAGCAGCATTGGTAGGCCTCTCACTAGGTGGACAGACAACATTGTGCGCGTCGCAGGCAACCGTTGGTTGCCAGAATAGCTAGTTGTCATTCATTGTGGCGTTCCAAGGGGGAGGTCTATGTTCAGCAGTGGACGTCTTCCGGCTGGTGATGATGATGATGTTATCAACTTGCAAAATCATAATATGATGCGGCCAATGGTCACTTTTAGAATAACTAGAAAATAAAGAATTATAATTTTATTTGACTGATATAGACCACTACGTATTTCAAATAGATTGGTGGATAGTATTAACATGTACTTCTTATTTTTTCTTTGCTATATGGCTAATCTAGCACTGCCTGAAGTAGAGAGTGAATGAAACATAAAAATCAAAGTATACCCGATTGATCTGCCGTATTTGGTCTATCAAAAAAAATTTTTAATCTTTGATATTTTAAATTCTAGTTTCTTTTCCTATACTAATGTACGGGGCGGCAAATCCTAATGGCCCGGGGCGGCAAATCCTAATGGCCCGGGGCGCCAAATTCTTAAATACGCCTCTGGTGGTTCCACAGTAGTCAGTCTTTTACAAGATCAAACATCGACGCGGGAGATATCAGAGGGCACAAGTGCTTAAGCAGATAAGTGCAGTGCTTTCCCCCTTTATTCTTGCAATACGATGGGACGGAAGACCGACATAACTAGAGAGAGGTCAGGTGCAGGACCTGCTTTCTACATGCCCATCCATCGCACTTTTAGGAAAATCAGGTGATAAGCCTGTATCGTCCTAATCAGCTAGGAACAACTACAGTTATTGCTCTCCAAAAGACTTGAACCCGCGATCTCCTGCTTGCAAGGCAAAGTAGACAGTAATCTTACAATATAATTATATACTGACTAGTTACATAAGGGTATATATGTCTTCTTATTTTTCTCCCTCGCCCTGTCCCGTTACACGAGATCGGCTTTCCCAAACAATTGGCACACTTTTTGCCGTTGAGTATCTTCCTCCGTCATCCCTAGTTTCCTCAAGCCCCTATGGACATATCGGTTGTCCAGGTGGTCTGTGGTCTTCCTCTTCCTCTCCTACTATTTGAAGCCATAGAAAGGCATTTCCTCACGACGTGTATATTTGGTCTCCGTATGACATGACCATACCATCGTATTCGTGATTTAGCAATTTTTTCAGGTATTGGAACCACGTTAAAAGTTCCCCTAATATAGGTTTAAATGTCCTATTGAAAATGTAGACCTGTCAAACATATCTAAGAAAACTACTAATTATGTATGACAATGGATGCGCAATTATTTAAAATCCCCCATCCCACGTTATGAATAATCACAGGTTATTCTAACGAATCAAGTTTTTTTGTTTTGCCTAATAATTTTCTAATAACTCATATTGACGATCGATCTTCTACCGCTCGTAGCATTGATTTATGACTAAATACATTCCACAGAATTGTAGTTTTCCATAAGCGTTTTATTTTACCGTGACCTTGTCTAAATACCTTAGGTGTTGTATAACGAAAATATTTTTGGAATTCGTGTTGGATTTCCCAATTAATTTGAAAATTGAATTCTTTGTCATAGTGTAGTAAATTATCAGCTTTACAAAGAGATGCAACGTTATACATACTTAAAGCCGATGCAATATCAATATGCCATAATTATATAATTTACATAATATATGTAAAATAATATTATAACTATTGTGTTAGCTATTTAAACTCGGTTTTAATACACAAAGTAAATGTCAATCATCACATTTTAAAGCTATTTGTTAAATTGAAAAATTTATTTTATCTGCAAATATGCTTTACCTTTGGTAGTTCTATATAAAATATGTGTAAATTCTTATTCTTTATCAATCACTCTTAATCAAACAGATCGCAACAGATTTATACGTGATGCTTGTGAACTTTAAAAAAAAAACATGACCTTTCAAAAGTGCTAGCTAAGCCTATTTGAAATAAACTATTTTTGAGTTTTTCTACTATCTGCGTCATGAAACTTCGCCTTGGTCTTCCTCTTCCTTTTTTCCCTTCTATTTTACCTTCCACTAACGTTTTAAATAAGGTGTCCTCTCCTATTCTAAGGGTTCCTCTCCTATTCTCAATTGATCTTAAAATTTCTCTTTTTTCACCAACCAATTCCAAAACTTCCTCATTCATCTTCCTTTCTGTCCAACTTATTCCCTCCATTCTTCTCCAAAACCACATCTCAAATGCTTCCAACCTTTCTTTAACCTTCTGTGTTAATGGGCATGTCTCACTACCATACTAAGCGATGCTCCAAATATAGGTTTTAATGAGCTGTTTTCTTTATAGCAGTTGCTATCCTGGCTTTGAACAAATGTTTTTTGTTATTGAATACCCTTTTAGCCATTGAAATTCTTGTGGTACGAGTATGTAGATTTATTTAAATACCGCATCGTTTTCATAATACTGTGTTAATTATATCGTATTATTCTTTAAAGCCTCCGTGGCGCAGTGGGAAACCGCTTGCTTTGTAAACCGGAGGTCGCGGGTTCGAATCCTGTGGGGGGCAACAAATTTGAGTAGTTGTTCCTTACTGGCTAGGACAATGCAGGCCGATCACCTGATTGTCTGTAAAATAAGATGATCCATGCGTCGGATGGGCATTTAAAAAGTCAGTCCTGCGCCTAACCTCTCCCCGGTCGTTCGGTCTTCCGTCCCATCGGATTATGAGAGATAAAGGAAGAGAGAGTGCACTTGTGTCTACGCAAGCGCTTGTGCACTATAATATCTCCTGCGTACATGGCAAATCTTGTGAAAGATTGGCCGCTGTGGTCGTTTCGGCCAGGAGGATATTATTATTATTATTCTTTAAAAGATCAAAAATTTAACAATAAACGTATGAACGTAGGCGTGATGGCTGATTGATGGCGAGCGAAATAGGGCCAGCAGTGTCATCATCAGCAGTCGAAAACACGTCCACCACTGAACAAAGGCCTCTCCATTAAATTATTATTAACTTACTTTTATTGCTTACTGTTATTTTTATTTATTTTTTAATTTTTTATTACTGATCTTTCCTTTCAATTTTCTTTTGTTTTTTGCTTGGCATTCCGTGATGCCAGCTAGGTATTGCCAGAATATCAGCGTGGCTCTATATAATCTATAGGGCAGCAATATGCTGAGGCAGAGGCCCTTTTTTGTCCATACACAATATTGAAGATCCGTTATTATTTTGTTATTTTTATATGTATTAAGTGTTAGGCAAATGAATGCTTTTCTTCTTCTTCTTAAATGGGAAGGGCTGCCATAATCCCCAGGCTTGGCAGGCGGCTTGGGGATCGCAGTAGGTGACAGATAAATTAAAAAGAAAGACGCTGCTTCTTCTGTTCTCGCTTACTCGCCTCTTACGACACCCATCGAGAAGAGATGGGAGGATGCAATTCTAACCTGGCCCGCAGGGTCAATATGGGCAGTAGGGTCGAATATGACATATTCAACCCTACCAAATGACTTTGGCTGGTCACCATTACGCCTGCGTTCATAGGTACATCTTTTGTTCAATTTTTGATCTTGTTCGAAAAACAAGAACCTATAAAAACAAGTTGTATCAAAGTTATAACATTAGACTAAAATTTCTCCGATACTTAATACATAACAGCGTCTAGTTTATTGATTTCGCCAAAAATTTTTATGGCGCTCCAATAAAATTCTTAACATTCCAAATAAATATGCAGATGACATTAAAACGTTATAATGTTAGAGAACCGGTCCTCTGGGAAAACACAGGTATGTGAGAAATTTCACACATGGCATCACTAATGTTGGAATTTAGAGACTTTATTAGGCTAATAATTATTCAAGGGATATTAATTATTACCCGTGGGGAGTCCGGGTAAGAATAGCACCCACACATCTGCTTCCGTTGGGTGGAGTATGAGGCAACTAAAGGAAAACAAGAAGACGGACAGCTGCGTCTTTCTATTGGATTATGTACCACCATATCCCACGCTTGGCAGGCGAATTAGGAGTCGCAGTATTGGTGGTAGTTTTTTTTAACTACATATAAGGTAACTGCAGTTCCAACTGGTGGAAGGCTGCGACGTAATCGAGGATCGTAAGGGTGACTTCAAATTTGCAGCGCGAAAGCAGCTGGCTGCAAATTTGAAGTCAAAAAGCACACTAGCTTATTAAAAGCCACTCTAGTCTTGACAAACTTATTAAAAGCCTTTTCACTCAAGTGTTGAAGACACCCACGTTATAATTGCTATTCTATTAGGTGTGTATTCTTACAAGGACACCCATCTGCTCATCTCTATCATCTGTGTCTGCTGCATTGGGTATCGTAAGAGGTGACTAAGGGAAAACAAATTGGATTGCCTAGTACCAATACTGCAATGACGCGTGCCAAGCGTGAGGATATTGGCAACCCCTCCCTTCTAAGTGGGGATATCTGTGTTCAGCAGTGGACATCTTTATAGTACAAGTGTTTAATAGATTCTAAGAAAGAGCGGGGCTCTCCTAATACAGGTTTTTTTAAACTTAAAAGAAGAGTCCCAACCAATGTAAAAATGCACTAACTTGTATTGTAAATAAATAATTTTTGATTTTGATCTTTAGATGATGATTTTATTCTGTGGTCAACAGTGCAGGTTGCATAATTACCTGTTTTCAGTATCAATAATTGTTATTTTACCTTATTATGTAATTGTTTGTTGTCCCTAATAAAATAAAATAAATAAATGATGATTATGCAACGATGTAGAGTTCGATATTTTTTTCTATTAGATTATATTTTTTACTTAGGTATTTGTTTTTTTTTTTCAATTACCAAAAAATATTAATGGTCTCGGTGCATGATAAACATCTTACTTCGGCATCGGAATGGGATTAATTAGAGGCAAAGTGGGCGGCATTAAGCCCACGGTCATATGACCCTTGATGTAGGTAAATCACCACCCTTCGGAGTCACTGGACGTTCAGGGTGTGGGCCCTTAGAACGTCCATTGAGTACGGCGGCGACTTCGAGGAGGACGGCGGCGGGGTTGCGACCCCCGTCCCTGTGAGCACTTTGTCAGGTTCCCGGGGGGCTACAATGCGCCCCCCGGCGGTGGGCTGGGGTCCCCTCTCATGTGCCGATGCGACAGCCGCGGGGGTTTTAGTGGGTAAGAATCCCACATACCCCGGTCGAGCCCCACAACAGCTAAGAATCCAAAATACCTTGGCTGAGATCTTTGAAGGTTTCCCCGCGAAAAAAAGGTAAATCAACACTTCTTCGGAGTCGCTGGACTTTGGGGTAGGTCACCATGGTGGTGGCGAATAACGGTGGCTGAGTTTCTACCCCCATCGCTGTAAGTAACGCGACAGGTTTCCGAGAGCTTATAACCCAGGCTTATAACTCTTATTTGCTAATGCGGCAGCCGCGGGGGCTTTAGTGCGGTTAGAATCCCACATACCCTGGCTGACCGCCTACAGGTTGGCCTTTTAGAGGTTTCCCCCGCAACAACAAAAGAAGCGTAAATTCCAATGACAAAAGAACCTTCTTATAGCTTTGTTGGAATAAAAAAAATACTTAAAACGGTTAGAATCCCACGTACCCTGGCTGACCGCCTACAGCTTGGCCTTTTAAAGGTTTCCCCCGCAACAACAAAAGAAGCGTAAATTCCAATGACTAAAGAACCCTTTTATTGCTTTGTTGGAATAAAAAATACTTAGTACGGTTAGAATCCCACATACCCTGGCTGACCGCCTACAGCTTGGCCTTTCAAAGGTTTCCCCCGCAACAACAAAAAAAGCGTAAATTCCAATGACAAAAGAACCTTCTTATAGCTTTGTTGGAATAAAAAAAATACTTAAAACGGTTAGAATCCCACATACCCTGGCTGACCGCCTACAGCTTGGCCTTTTAAAGGTTTCCCCCGCAACAACAAAAAAAGCGTAAATTCCAATGACTAAAGAACCTTCTTATAGCTTTGTTGGAATAAAAAAAATACGGTTAGAATCCCACATACCCTGGCTGACCGCCTACAGCTTGGCCTTTTTAAGGTTTCCCTCGCAACAACAAAATAAGCGTAAATTCCAATGACTAAAGAACCTTCTTATAGCTTTGTTGGAATAAAAAAATACGGTTAGAATCCCACATACCCTGGCTGACCGCCTACAGCTTGGCCTTTTTAAGGTTTCCCCCGCAACAACAAAAGAAGCGTAAATTCCAATGACTAAAGAACCCTTTTATTGCTTTGTTGGAATAAAAAATACTTAGTACGGTTAGAATCCCACATACCCTGGCTGACCGCCTACAGCTTGGCCTTTTAAAGGTTTCCCCCGCAACAACAAAAAAAGCGTAAATTCCAATGACTAAAGAACCTTCTTATTGTTTTGCTGGAATAAAAATATACATTAACTTTGTAATATTACCTACGTGTATAAACTTGTCTTAAGAATTTTGCATTAATTAACAATAATTATCTATTAATGGTCAATTATTACTTAATAACACAGCAGGTATCGTTTTTATTATTACTATAAAGTTAATATTCTTCTTAACCAGTAGATCATGTCTGTAGCTTATCAGTTTTTTTAGAAACTAAGGACCTACCACGAAGCCTTATAGCAGGCCAGTTTAACACGAAAAGTGACCTGTCTTACTTTGTACGATGAGCGCAATAATTAGCGTTACAATAATGTTGTCACTTGACCACTCACCTGTTTGAGTGACGTAATAGCTTAGTGGCCAGCAGCAGTCTTAATAAGAATTCATGATAAGGCCACTGCTCTGCGCTGGGAACAAAGGGGACGGAGCGAAATCCCTTCAGAAAGATCAACTTCTCCTACAGAGTACTAGCAGTGTCTCTGTCAGATTCAGTCTCTCTCAAGGTCTCAAAGCCACAAATACATTCCGCCCCAATCTCTTGCCCTGCAAAAAATACGTCAATATCTCCTAACAGAGAAACAAAGGGCACGGAGCGAAATCCCTTCAGAAAGATCAACTCCTAGAGAGTACTAGCTGTTTCTTCCTCAGACTCAGTATCTCGTCGCAAGGTCTCAAAGCCATTCCACGCTAGTCTCTTGCCCTGCAAGAAACACTTCAATATCGCCAAAAAAAATAAATTGTATATATAAAAGCGAATATTTTATCGTTATAAACATAATTTCTTAGACCAGATTTGGGCTTGGAATCTTAAAGTAATCAAACATAATCAGGGCCCTGAAGTTGAAGCGTTTAGTTAGAGGGTGTAATTGGTTGCTGTCATCTGTAAAAATGTAAAAACGGGCATGATCACTGTCCTACCACTCTTAAAATTATTTACTTAAGATCTCTACTGGATTTTTTATAAATTGACCGGAGGACGTGTAAAAGTGATTGCATTGCCTAGCTCACGAGATTAAAAAAAAAGTTATCTTCATAAACACGGAAGTGTTCGATTAAAAAAAAAGAAAAAGCAATGCCGATATTTAAAAAACATAGCATTCCAAATTCGTAAAGTACCACCTTCGCACATCAAATATATTTTATCACATCGTTACAATAGGAATGTAGAATTAGAATACAAATGTATTATTCAGAACTATTAGGTATTATAAGTCAAGATAACAATGTGGTATGCGAATAAAAACACGACAGTCCGCTGGCGCCAAGACACGACCATTTTAAGTAAAAGTATTCGATAAAACGTAAAAGACTAAAATATTTTAAATTCACAACTAATTGTGTTCCAAAATCGGGTATTCCGTCGCGATGCGAATAGTGATGGGAAAGTGTCGAGCCCGCATAATTCTTTGACCTGACCTAGACTTAGGTAGGCATTAAAAAAATTCAACTCCAATAATGCAGTAGTTTACTTTTTTACATTGTTTTTTTTCCTTGTTAACTATTTCATCATCAGCCGGATGACATCTGCTGAACAAAGGCTGTTTTGCGGTTCCTTCTTATGTGAAGAATATTTATCAGAGTTTCCAGCAGTAGCAGCAGCAGGATTTTGAGGCGACTGTTGTCGATCTGCGAGGAAAGAGGGTAAAAATCTTCACAACATTGTGATTTGTTACGCTTTGCAAGAATTTTAAGTTGAAGGCATCCAGTCGTTCATGCTAGCTCTATACCGAGCTTTAAAGGATTCGAAAACACTCACGCTGAGGGGTTATAAGCGGTGACTACTTCAAGAATAGTTATAAAAGGGACGTCCCGTTCATAATCGTTCGCCGTGTCACTATCATAAATATATCGTTAATAAATTAAAAAGACAATCATAAACTCAACAATTTTCAATAAAATTCTACTGATCTTTCGTTCCTGTATCTATCAAGTCAATCATAAACAATAGTAAACAATCAAATCATAAATATACAGCATTTGACAAAACATCCAAATAATAACAAATAAGTACTCTTGTAAGTCCTGTATAGAAATATAAACGTACGCGCGCCATCGCTATCTTAGGAATGACAAGTGCGTTTGTGAGTGCGTTCATTTAGGTGGAATGGATGTGCATCGGGGTTGCAACGTAACATAAATAGTGTCGTCTCGAGACGATTTTTATTTTGTTGGAAATTTGAATTGTCCCTTTCAATACGTGTCCCTTTCATGCTACCTTCCCCTACCCTACTCATAGTTCCACAAACATAAAATACTGTTCACGGAGTGTACTTATTGACCACATTGGCGCTGCTTAGCGACAAATTTTCGAATAACGTGTTATGTAATAAAATGTAATAAAAATTAAGCTATAAAAATGAATTTAGTAAACATTTATTTAAATTGATAAAATAAATTATTATTGTAACAAAGAGCGATTGTTTAACAAGGCGAATCTCTTATCACAATATATATATTTAAAATTAGGCAATAATGAACCGGATTTATTGAGCACAACACTAAAGTGTACCTATTGAATATAAATATGAATAACTATAAATCGTCTGTGGTATATATTCATATCGCCAGACAGTGGCGCCTGCATATCAATGATATATGTTAATTTATGAAATTACGATAAAATATACACAATAAAAATCCTTTTATTAATAGAATTGTCTAGCCTGTTCATTTGTTCGTGTCGTGACTGCTGACCAAATAACGTCTAATTTGATCATCGGAGATAAATATCGACTATAAATATGTAAATATCAAATACCACAGCACTCTAACACATATTGTGATTAAAAAAAAAGTATTAAATAATAAATTCTACACATTTTTTCGTTTTCTATGATAATGTTTAAACAATACCGCTTTTTGTTTTTGGAGGTCAAATAGTGTGATTAGTTTATTTTTTATGTTCTGGTGCTCACTCGGTAAGTAACTTATTTTGAGGAAAGAGTTATATATCATAATTATACATAGTTACTTAAATAATATGGAGGAGATCCTGTCAGAAAATATTATTTTTCTTAATTTATTTTATGGACGCATGTGTGCCAACATAAGAAATAATTAATGTATATAATTCTATTGAAAGGTGTTAAAGCAACTAAAAACCGTCCAGGTAGGTACTACTGCAGTGTCAGATATTTTGCCGTCAAGTAATAAGCGTTTCAGCTAAGAATGTGGCCGCCATGATGATCGAGACTGCGGAACTTCACTCGTTTTTTACGATTTTTTTTACCGGCAGCTGAGTAAACACAAAATCAAAAATTCGGCCCGGTTTTGATTATTTATTGTAATTTCTTATTTTACTATCTATTTTTGTTAAACTATCATTTTTAGTAATGATATAAAATATTATTATTATTATTTCAAAAAATGGCATAATGGCAGCCACATTCTTAGTTGAAACGCATAGTAGCAGTATTGTGTTCCGGCGTGAGGTACCTAGTTGGTGAAATTACCGGACACAAATACTTAATATCGAATGTCTTAAGGGCAACGCGCTAGTGATTCTTCTGGTGTTGCTAACGTCTCTAGGCTGCAGTGACTGCTTACCATCAGGCGGGCCGCACGCTTGCTTGCCATGCCACCTTGGCAGTAAACAATAGATAAAAGGATAGCCCTCTGGCCAGTTTACTCGTATACGTAACAAGAGATCAGGACTAACATTAGCGTGCATAAACCTGTCCTACGCCTTTTGAACATTTCGCACAAATGTAACGAATTAAACTCTGTCCATTTTAGTATTGGTTTTTTGACAGCTGTTTTAAAGTTTCGTATTGTTAAAGTTACAAATTCACAGAAATAATATTGTACCTACTTCATGAACGCGTACCGCACTTTAGTGAGTTGCCACACATAACGATTACTACGATTGAGCCACAGATTACAAATAATCGATAGAAATAAATGCTAATATGTAAATAAGGTGTAAGTAATATGTTTTCATTACTTTCGTCTTGTTTACATTAACTTTCATTCATTTTATTTTGAGGATCTCATGCATAATAACAAAGAAAGACAACAAATTTTTAGGGTTGAAACATTAACATGAATCGTCAAAATCAAAAAAATATTTAATTGAATGTACGTTTTTCGATATCGATTATTTCGTTTACTTACTATGTTCACGTTCCTATAAACTTCAAACGTCGAGCTGACAAAAAAACCAATAATATAATGGACAAAGTATAGTGAAGTTGTCTAAAGCTTTTTTTGAGCATATTTCATACCGGTGGAAAGGGATAGACTAGAGAAGTTTTCAAAAGAATTCGAAGATCCAGATTGCTTTTAATTATTTTTTATAACAATTTAGATTTGATTTTTACGTTTGGGTTTCTTTTTTCAGAAACTCTCTTAGATATTTAAAAAAATCTAGATGTTACTGGCAAGTAATGTTGTATTTGATAGAACCATACAACGATACATTTAAGAAATTAAATGAAATTGGAACACCATACTAATATCTTTTATTTTAATTTAAGCTTAAATGCTGAATTGTGGAATTATTCAAAATATTTTTTTTAAAGTTGTATTACAAAAAATGGTGTGGTAAGAAATGAGTTTTGTGGCTTAAAGAATAAGCAAATGACCTCTTCTTTCGGCCAAATCAATTTGGCAAACGATGCACCAAGCTCGCTGTATACATAGGTACATGTGTATACTATGCGTTTCAACTAAGGATGTGGCGGCCATGATGATCGCGACTGTGGAACTTCACTCGTTTTTTACGATTTTTGTACCACCAGAAGAGTAAACACAAAATGAAAAATTCGCCCGGTTTTGATTATTTATTGTAATATTTTATTTTACTATCTATTTTTGTTTAAACATAATTTTTGGTAAGTAATCAAATATTTGAAATGGCAAGATGGCGGCCATATTCTTAGTTGAAACGCATAGTACTTTGTATGTATGTACATATAATGTAATTTAAGCCCCTTTTGTTTGTTCGCAGTCGGGCTGTTTGTGCTATTATAATTTCTACTTGTTCACATTTTTGTAAAGAGAACATAATGACGTTTTGGTATTGAAAACTACATCATACTTACTCCATACCAAATTGTCGCCATCGACTATAACCGATGGAGGCCATAATTTTATTAAACGGTGATGTGAAGTGCAGTCGTGCTAGTGCTAGCAGGCAGCAATTCAAGTCTTCACTAAGCGGCTACCCAAAGTTGGATTTTTTTATTTTATTTACCAACATAAAGTCAAAGTCTCACTCAGCTCCGCGGCCGGGGCTCTAAATAATTGCTGTTGCTGGACGTTCAGGATGAAGGTTCTACATCGAATAGAGCTGAACCCTCGTGTCACGTCCCTGGCGCATAAATGACTTTCCCGGCAGCAGGTTCAAAGGCAAGGCACTACGGGACACCTGGTGCAGATCCCAGCGGAGAACCCTGGTTCCACTCTCATGTGCCTTCAATCAAGGGAATATTATCTTTTAGAAAGACGCTGCTGCCCGTCTTCTTGCATTCCTCCATTAGGCTCTTTCGACACCTAATGGGAGGAGTGTAAAAATACTCAGTAATTAAAAAACTTAATATTTTATTTACACAATATTTCATACTCCACCACAAAACATATTACCAATATAAAAAAATAATTATGAATTGTAACTATTATCTTTTTTTCTGAATAAAGATTTTTTTTCATTTTTCATTTAATATGCCTATCACCAGCCTTAAGGTATAAGTTCGGACTGCACACAGCAGCAGTGCAGCAGTCATGATTCCGAGCCTAACTGCAGATGGCTGCAGCAGACGGCAGGCAGCGCCGTATTTCAGTTAGTTCTGTCAATAAACTGTCAATATTTTTTTTGTCGTATTTGATGTATGAAAGTCTTATATGAAGGGGCTAAAAGCAAAAGCGCCACTGTCCATTTTGGCTCAAATTGAACTAAGAATGCCATCTGGTAGAGAATTTTGAAACCTATCGAATGGTTTGAATACAATGTTAGCACTGTCCCATAGAAAAACGGGTTTGAAATATCGTTTGAGAAGCAAATACGTTACTGTCCAAATTGGCCAATCACAGTAACCACAGAACGGTCGGCCATGACACTTTTGTATTAGTGATTTTTTATGAGTAATGCAAATGTATTAGGTGCAAAAGCGCCACTGTCCAAGCGTTTTGATGCAAACCTTACACTGTCCCATTGCTGCAAGGTGCTTTGGGTAGGGTGGAAAGATGGTGTACAGTACAAACACTAACCTTTCCATAAATCCAAGCAAAACTGTTATAGTGCCGTTCACGAGGAAAAGACATTTGGAGGGCCTTAGGGAACTTGAAATGTACGGCACCAAACTAAAATGGGCTACGGAAGTTAAATATCTGGGGGTAACTTTCGATAGGAAACTAACGTGGTATAATCATGTTGAAAATATAACAAAAAAGACCTTACGAGTCTTCAATATGTGCCGTTCTGCCTATGGCAAAACTTGGGGACTCAAACCAAAGGTAATATACTGGTTATATACTACGATGGTGAGGCCTATTCTCACATATGGCAGCGCCGTATGGTGGCCCAGGACTAAACTAAAGATCTGTAAAGATTTTCTCAGGAAGGTACAAAGGGTAGTTTGCATGGCAATTACAGGTGCCTTCAAAACAACGCCTACACAGGCTCTTGAGTGGATACTGGAACTAACTTCACTACACACTTATATACAAACAGAGGCAAGGAAGTCCCTATATAGACTTGCAAAAGCAGGAGTTTGGAATCGTAACAAGCCCTGTACAAAACACACTTTATTGGATCCCGTGAAACAACTGGATGATCTAATGGATATGCCCTGTGATAATATAAATCCAGTGTACATGTTTAATAAGAGGTACCGAGTACACATACCATCAAGGGACGAGTGGACGAGAGGACTCAAACCGGTTGGTGGTACTCACCTCATATGGTACACTGACGGTTCTAAAATGGAGTCAGGTACAGGGGAAGGAATTTATTCCAAGGACTGCAGGGTCAGTCAGAGCATGGGGCATTATGCATCGGTATTCCAAGCGGAAACCTATGCCATAATTGCCAGCATTCAAGAAATGCAAAGGAGAAATGTCAAAGGTAAAACCATTTACATTCTCAGTGACAGTCAGGCAGCTCTGAAGGCTCTAAACTCCTTCCGAGTTGTCTCCAAACTAGTTAAAGAAGGTGTCACAGGTTTAAATAACTTGGGAAGACACAACAGCGTCAGCCTTATCTGGGTACCTGGACACGAAGGCGTCGAGGGTAATGAGAAGGCAGACAGACTAGCGATGGCCGGCTCACAGAGACATTTGGTTGGCCCCGAACCATTTGTAGGGATTCCGTATGTAACATATCACCAAGCATTGTATGCACATGCTAGGAACGAACACATGAAGGAATGGAGGGCAGCGTCAGGCCTAAACCACTCCAAAGCGTTCTCTAGCACAAGGGTGGACTGTGGGGTTAAATTATTAAACCTAAGCAGATCACAAATAAGGCACCTAATAGGTGCACTCACGGGACATTTTGGTACCAATGAGCACCTTCACAGAATGAGGCTAAGTACTATTGATACTTGCAGATTTTGTAAAGGTGGAAAAGAGTCAATGCGACACATATTGTGTGGCTGCGACGCACTTGCGAGACGTAGGTTGGGTCATCTGGGAGTAGCATATCCTACACCAAATGATTATGTACAGCTCCAGGCTGGTGCAATCGTTGCGTACCTGAGGGAACTCTTCGACACGCCGGCGACAGAGTAAGGGCTAGGGCATGCACAATGGATCCAACTGGGTCGAAGTGCGTTCCGGTGGTTTACCGGGCCCGATTCTTAGCCACCAACAATAGAATAGAATACACTGTCCCAACGCTCAGATGCAAAAATAACACTGTCCTGTAATAAATTTTATTTTTTCCCTAATAATATGCTTGTTTGCATAATTTTAGTGTTATTAATAACCACTAAAATGATCGATGATCTTAGATAAATCAGTTAACTGATTATTTTAAGTCCCTATAATACGATAAACGTTTTTGCTACTTTTCGCCGAAAAAAAAACTTGGGACAGTGGCGCTTTTGCTTTTAGCCCCCTCATATATTACACACTCTTTGGTTGGTTCGGACGGAGAACACGTTTGTCTGCGCTGGTGCGACGTCTAGTCGGGCGACGTATACCTAGCAGCGATAGGTATTTTATAGAAATACACAGAAACGCGTAGTGTTGAAGCGACACGTCGTCGTCTACTGCTGCTGTTTGCTGTCGGATACGAACTCGCACCGATACAGAGCTGTCAACAATATTTTTCTTTGAGCACTTTCCTAAGAATTTTTCCGCTTGGGTTCTTAGGTATGTCGTCCAAAAGCGAGACGTCCCTAATCTTCTTAAACGGGGCGACTTTTCCATTGACAAAACTGATGATATTCTCGGGGGATGCGTCAGCACCATTTTTAAGGACCACAAAAGCTTTTGGCCTCTCGCCTGTGTAGGGATCTGATGTCCCGACTACTGCAGCGTCCAATATGCATGGATGCTCCTTCAGCACGCTCTCTAATTCTGCTGGTGGAACTTGGTAGCCTTTTACCTGCGATAATAGATACAATTATTGTTAACATTGCTTTAACATACGGACCATTGAATGTGTCGAATAGCCTATTTTATAAAACTACAAGTATGGCAGCGAATCTCAGGACAAAAGCGGCGGGTTTATGACCCCGTCTCCGTCCGGCTGTCCGGCACTGGGCTCCAGGTGAAGATCGTATCGGAGAACCAAGTTTCCCCTCCCATGTGCCGATGCGACAGCCGCGGAGGTTTTAGTACCCACTAAAACCTCCGCGGCTGACGCATCGGCATAACCCATAACCCGGTAAAAATCGGACATAACCCGGTTGAACCTCCATAGGGTCCCGGGGACCTATTGAAGATATCGCCCGCGGGAACAAAACTAAAATGCTACATGATTAGTCACTATGGCTGAAGGAGCAACGTTCAACCATTTTACAGCCAGCACAGGATTACGCAACAGATTTACAGTTTGGAAAGGACAAAGCGACAGTAATTACACATCTAAATGCGTAAAGTCAAATAGCTCTATGGTTGACTATCGGTTTTTAACATATGAAATTGCTGCTAGAGCAATAAAGCAACCTGCGATGCACGAAAAGGGCTTCGTTGAATGGTATAACAATATTTTATACTACACACACAAACTCTTCTTCATACTCTTTCCCTCAATTCTGAGGATCACGACTGTGACAGTATATTTTTTCAGACGTTTCTATCCCTTGCGCGGTGAACAGTGTACTTATGTTAGCCGGACACACCTTGACCAATTCCGGATTGCCAAATATTTCCAATATATCAGTCATCATCGCTCACGCTCACGCTCGCATCACAAGAAGATTGGCAATGATACAAATATTGTACCTTAATAAGATCTTTAATTCTATCAGTTATAGTCAGCAGTCCCGTGTCGTCGATCTTCCCAATATCACCAGTTCTGAGCCAATCACCGTCCACAAAAACCTCGTTGTTTGCTTCAGGGTTTTTCAAATACCCTTTCATTACATTCGGGCCTCTTATTAGAAGCTCACCAACCTAAAATAAAAAAATACATAAGTTATTACAAGTGAGTACATTTTTCTTGCACTTTCACCGATGGGGTGCTGGGATAGAATTGCATCCCCCTATCTCCTCTCGCTCGGCGAACCGATAACCGCTGGGGAAGAAAGGTTCTCGAGTGGCTACCACGAACCGGAAGACGCAGCGTAGGCAGGCCTCCCACTAGGTGGACAGACGACATTGTGCGCGTCGCAGGTAACCGGTGGATGCAAATAGCCAATTGTCGGTCATTGTGGCGTTCGAAGGGGGAGGCCTATGTTCAGCAGTGGACGTCTTCCGGCTGGTGACGATGATGATGATGATGATCTCCTCTCGTTGGGTGTCGGCGACTAAGAGAGAACAGGAAGACGGGCAGCAGCGTCTTTCTTTTGGATTTATCTTCCACCTATACTGCGATCCCTAAGCCGCCTGCCAAGCGTGGGGATTATGGCAACCCCTCCCTTCTAAGGGTGAGGTCTTTGTTCAGCAGTGGACGTCTTAACGCTGCTAATGATGATTACATTTTTCTTTTGTATGGTTACCATAATAATGTTCTCCTGGCCCATGCGAAACAGTGGCCAATATTTCTCAAGAACGTCATCTAAATGAGAGATATTATAGTGCACAAGTAAGGTGCACTTTTTGTTTTACTCTTACGCAATCCGATTGGACGGACGTCCGACAAAACCGAGAGTAGTCAGGCGCAGCACCGAATTTTTACATGCCCATCTGACGTATGGATCATCTTACTTTTCACAAACAGGTGATCGGCCTGTATTTTCCTAATAACTTTGGCAATAATTCATCTACACTAATATTATAAAGAGGAAAACTTTGTTTGTTTGGTTGTAATGAATAGGCTTAAAAACTACTGGACCGTTTTTAAAAATTCTTTCACCATTCAAAAGCTACATTATCCACGAGTAACATAGGCTAAATTTTATTTTGGAAAAAAATAGGGTTCCGTAAGATATTTGGGTTTTTTCGGACACAAGGTGTAAAAAATCAACCAGAAAAGTTACTTATTTTGCGTACGCTGCCTAAACTATAAAAGATAGAACCATAAAATGTTCTAATTAATTGTAGATCTTATAAATATCTACAAAAAAGTCCGCGGTACACGCGCGTATCTATGTCGAGTGAGGCCCAACAACCATTTTTTTATTTAAAAATCTTGAATTTTGTTTGGACTACATTTAAACGCATTTATTTGACTCATGCTATTAATCCTTATCAAAATAAATTATTTCATCATTAAGTACAGTTTATGTAGATAATATTTGGTCTGTGAATGATTAAAATTGGAAATTTGGTTTTGAAGTTATGGCGAAATTAAAATATTACTGCATATAAATTAAAAGATTTCTGCTGCACGGCCCGTTGCGAAGTGAGCGTCACCAAGGCGGGGATGCGCATGCGGGAGGGGAGTTTAGATCTATGAGTAAGGTACCCGCGCGGCTCAGACGCGAGGTCGGCTCCCTGCGCAGCGGTCGTGCGCGAATTCTAATAATTTTCGTGCGATTTTTTTTAGATTTCTTTCTTAACTACACCTACGCAAAAGTTCTTCTCAGAGCTAAACAACAGTTCTTCTCAGAGCTAATCAACAGTTCTTTTCAGGGCTAACCAACAGATTTTTTCAGGGGTAACCAACAGTTCTTTTCAGGCCTAACCAACAGTTCTTTTCAGGGCTAAACAACAGTTCTTTAAAGGGCTAAACAACAGTTCTTTTCAGAGCTAGAATATTACACGCTATTAGCATTTTCATAAACATTTGAAAATGCCTAAGAGAGCCAGGTCTCAACTTTCTAAACATAGTTCTCAAGCACGGGCAGCAAGAATACGTCGTATGGGAGAATTTCACCTGAACGTGCACAACGCCTTGCTGAACAAAATCAGAGAAACTCTCAGGTACGCGCACGAGAGTCGAGTGTCGAACGTTCGCAACGCCTTGCACAACAAAATCTGAGAACCTCTGAGTTACGTGCACGAGAGTCTGGTGAACCGATATGTATGAAATTTTGCGGGTAGGTCTGAGAATAGGTTATAAAGTATATTTTATGCCGCTGATACCATGATTGACGAGGATATATAGAACGAGAGGAGAGTGCACGACAGGAGAAGAGAGGGAGAGGGGAGGGTGATGGAGTGAGTGATCGGATGAGTTAGGTGGAACAAGAGGGGGGGGGGAGTGAGAGGGAGCAAGTTGGGAGAAGAGAGAGGAGGGAGAGGGTTCAGAGAGGACAACGGGGAGAGGAAGAGGGGAAGTGTGACGGGGACCGAAGCGGGAGGGGAGAGAAATAGCATAGAATTAGATTTTTATTATAAGAGAGAGAGATGGAGAGAGATAAATCAAGGAAGTAGGGAGAAAAGGGGAGCAAAATGTAATTAAAGCGCGGGCGGAGCTGCGCGGGTCAGCTGGTCTATATATGTATATAAAAGAAAGTCGTAGAATAGAATAGAATAGAATAGAATACTCTTTATTGTCACACCAAAGAAAAACATACAGAAAAACTTACAAAAATAACTTAAATTAGGTACAAATGTCGTATTAGTTACACTATTTATAACTCAGGAACGGCTGAACCGATTTGGCTGAAAATTGGTGAGGAGGTAGCTTAGAACCAGGAAACGGACATAGGATACTTTTTATCCCCGTAGGTTAAGGTTAAGCAACGTTAGGTTAGGTCATTAAATAGATGGGGGTACTGGCTATCACCTCCTCGAGTGCCCGGCCCATTGTAATTCCCGAGGACACGTCCGGAGGAAGGACAATGGGCTTGGGACGGTGTACCCTGGGCACCGGGTAATATCTCTCCACTCTTCGGGGTGGACAGCTGTTGCTCGGTGGCGAACGAAGCCTTAGGGTGGGTAGTGGGGGGGGGACGGGGGTAGGGGACCGAAAGGTCAACCAGGGCGAGGGTGGGAGTCGCGGGGGGGAGCGCTGAAGGTACCTCTCTGCTTTCAGAGAGGACTGGAGGTGGAATGCGACTGGGGTATTTACGTATAGGGACGGGGAGGGGGGTTCGTGTGGGGATTGTCTTTGGGGAGTGTGCGAATGTGTGCGTGATTGTGGGTGTGCTTCAGCCGGCGATGATAGGCAGGCCGGCTCTGCCCAACGGGGAAAGTACTGCGCGAGTACCCTGAAACGCGGGGGGGCTAAACCCCGCCACTAGCAGCCAAAGGGACCAAACCCATCAAAGGACAAAATATGGAGAAGACTATTTTTAAGAGTTTACCCCAGGAGGGTACCGGCAAGGCCGGAGAATCCCTCCCAGAACCGACTGCTGCTTCGGCAGGAGAAGGTTCTGGCTGCCCCTCGTATTCTGGGGGGGGGGGGGGGGCAAAAGTAGTCTTGCGTCCGCGGACGCGCCTCTTGTAGGAGGTGGAGTTAAGCCTGTAGAAGGTAGCGAAGCTACCCGAAACGGGCTTGGTAGTGGAGATGGGATAACCGTCGGAAGCGGGAAGCTCGATGAAGGATCCTGTAGAAGTAAGTTTAAGGAGCCTAGGAAGTCTAAGCCGAAGGCTTCTCGGAAGGCAAAGTGTGTGGAGGAGGGTGTGGTAGAGTCTGACTCTGCCGACACCGCGCATACCTCAGCGAGGAAGCTTTGGAGGGAGGCGGCGCAAAAGCGCAACAGATCCCAGTCGACGCATGCGGGGGCAAACTCAGCCTCGAGTGCGGACGAGGACTGTCCGGCACCAAAAGTGCCCGCCGCCAGAAGTGGACGTGGCCGAGCATCTGCTGGTTTAAAACCGGCTCAAACTCGTGACCTAAAGGGCCGCTTTTTGAAGCGCCCAGGCACACCGCCTCCCAGTGAGGCAGCAGCCATGGAAGAGGATGAGACCGATGTATCCATCGGCTCTGTGACGTCAGTGACGAGCTTTGCTGAGGTGGCAAAAGCTCGTCCTGACTCCAAGTTGAAAAGGCAGGCCGAAGAACAGGTCGCCAAAAGAGCTGCGGAGGCTCAGATTAGGAGGGCGGAGGTGGGTATTGACCCCTCTGCACACACCGGTGCCCCTTCGTTGGCGACCCTTCAAGATAGGGTTGAGGAGGAAATGGGGCTGGTGCTAGAGGTTGCGGCAAGGAGTGGCAACTTAAAGGGGACGTTCGTGCGTGTCCTTAAAGATGCTGCCAATTTTACCACAGCGGCGATGGCTTTGATTAGAGAGCGGTCGGTCCCGACCGAAGTCTCGATTTTGCAGACCGAGGTCAAGCGCCTGCAGACCGAGCTGGCAGAGGCTCGCAGAGTTGCGGCGGCAAAACCTTCTCCGCAACCGGCTCCTGAAACGGCTAGGGAAGCGCGGGAGGAGCTGCTGCGGGAGGTGATGGTCCAAGTCGGGACCATGCTCAACGCACGTCTGGAAGCGTTTGAGGACCGCCTTCTCCCGGAGAAGCGACTCAGGCCGCCACTAGCTGCGGACTCGCGGAGTGACCGAATCGATAAGGTGAATCGGGGCCCTGCTGCAAGCGCCCCAAAGGGGAATGTGTCTACGGCACCCAAGCCGGGCCCGTCAAAAGGGCGAGAGGTGGATGAGCGGCCTCGAGGGCCAAACAGCTCTCTAAGGAGAAACCTGTGCCTAAGAAGGTCGCGAAAAAAGCTTCGCCCGTGGTGGCATCTGCCGACCCAGGGCCATCTGACACTCAGATGGCGTCTGCAGAGGGAGGCTGGACGGAGGTGGTCCGCCGCAAGCGGGGGAAAAGGAAGGGCAGAGGCAAGGGGACTGGTCAGCCGGTGCCGGGTGCTTCCGGTCCACCCAAAAGCAAGAGGCGAAGGAAGAAGAAGAAGCGATGGCTCCGCAATCCGAGCTCGGCTGCGGTTGTAATTACGCTGCAGCCTGGTGCGGAAGAGCGGGGCATCAGCTATGCAGGTGTGCTGTCCGAGGCCCGGCCAAAAATCAATATTGCCGACCTCGCAATTGATGGCCTCCATTGCAGGCAGGCAGCGACTGGTGCTCGTGTGTTAGAAGTGCCGGGCGCTACAAGTGGCCCGAAAGCGGACGCTCTGGCCGAGAAGTTGCGGCAGGCTCTGAGCCCCGACGATGTGCGGATCGCGAGGCCCATAAAATGTGTGGGTCTTCGCGTTTCGGAGCTCGATGACTCTGTGTCTGCCGCAGAGGTCATCGCGGCGGTTGCTCGTGCAGGCGGATGTCCTCAAGAGGACATCAAGTGCGGGCCCATTCGCCGGGAGGGGCGAGGAATCGGATCCGCTTGGATCCGATGCCCCGTGGCCGCCGCCAAAAAGGTGGCAGAAAAAGGTCAGGTAACAGTGGGCTGGGATATGGCGCGAGTAACACTCTTGCAGCCTAAGCCAGACCGCTGTTACCGCTGCCTGCAGTTAGGGCATGTGGGAGCCCGCTGCTCGTCTGAGGTGGACCACAACGGTGAATGTCACCGCTGTGGTCAACTCGGACATAAGGCAAGGGAGTGTGCTGCTGCGCCCCGTTGTTCGGTGTGTGCAGCGGCAAATAAGCAAGCAGACCACTTAGCGGGCAGCAAAAAGTGCCCAGCTAAGAAGGTTAGAGGCACGGCGAAGGTCATCCCAAGACCTGCGCCGGTGCCTCAAGAAGTAGAGATGGCACCCGTCGATGGACCTCAGTCGTCTCCGTAAAATGCTGCAGGGCAACCTCAACCACTCCGCTGGTGCGCAAGATCTCTTGCTGCAGACCATGGCGGAGTGGTCGATTGATGTCGCAGTGGTCGCGGAGCCCTACTTTGTCCCTGACCGGTCCAACTGGTCGGGGGACGTTACGGGTACCGTGGCTATCGTGGGGACGGCTGACCTGTCCATCCGGGACAGAGGCCGGGGCTATGTGGTGGTGGAGTGGGCTGGCGTCGCGATCGTCGGTGTTTATTTCTCCCCTAATCGGATCTTGGCCGACTTCGAGGTCTTCCTCGACGAGGTTGGGGCGGCGGTGAGACGTGTCTCACCGCTGCCGGTATTCGTGATGGGAGACCTCAACGCCAAATCAACGGCGTGGGGGGGAGTCGCCACCGACGCGCGCGGCGATGTTGTGGAGGAGTGGCTGGCTGTTCATGGCCTCTCCATAGTGAACCGAGGGTCTGTCCACACATGCGTGCGGCAGTGGGGAGGGTCCATCGTGGACGTAACGTTCGCTACCCCCGCTGTCGCTGCGCAGGTCAGTGAGTGGCGGGTACTCGAGGGGGTGGAGACACTGTCGGATCACCGATACATTCGGTTTGACGTCTCCGCCCCGAGAGGGCCTACGAACAGCCAGCGGCTCAGAGGACGGAATTACTTCCCGAGGTGGAGCCAATGTCGCCTGGACCCAGATGCCCTCAAAGAGGCGTCCATTGTCCAGGCGTGGCTCGCTCCACCCCGGGAAGTACAGGTCGACACGGAGGCACAGTGGTTCCGAGGGGCAATGACAAGTGTCTGCGACTCCGCCATGCCCCGCACCGGGCACATACCCCGGAAGCGGGCGGTGTATTGGTGGTCGGTGGAGATCGCGGACTTACGTCGGGCCTGCGTCGCGAAGCGCCGTGATTATTTGCGGCAACGCAGGCGTCGCCCTCGGAACCTGGAGGAAGAAGGCCGGCTGTATGACATCCTGCAAGCAACCAGGGATAGTCTGCGGCTGGCCATTTTCAGTGCCAAGGAGAGTGGCCGGGAGGAAATGCTGGCGGGACTCGATCGAGATCCATGGGGTCGTCCGTACCGGTCCGCGCGCAAACAGCTGCGCGGCCAGACGGCCCCTGTTGCCGAGTCCCTACAGCCCAACCTCTTGGTCGAAGTTGTGTCGGCCCTTTTTCCGGGCAGCCCAGTCCACGAGCCACCACGAATCTTCGAGTCTCGAGACCATAGTGAAGCTGCTGCCGACGTTCCAGCAATCACAGCTGACGAGTTCGGTGCAGCAGTCTCGAGGCTCAGGGCAAAAAAGAAGGCCCCCGGGCCAGATGGAGTCCCCGGCCGGGTGTGGGTGCAAGCCCTAGAGGTGGAGGTCTTGGAGGTTCGATTCCGGGGACTGCTCGACGCCTGTCTGGTGTCCGGGCAGTTCCCGAGAATCTGGAAGGAGGGCAGGCTCGTCCTCCTTCAGAAGGAAGGTCGCCCCCGCGACTCGCCGTCGGCCTATAGGCCCATTGTGCTGCTGGACGAGGCGGGCAAGCTCTTCGAGCGTGTGCTCGCTGCCCGAATCGTCCGGCACCTGGAGGATGTTGGTCCGGGGCTCTCTGACGCGCAATTCGGATTCCGGGGGGGCCGGTCGACGATAGACGCGATCCTTCGCGTCAAGGCCCTCTCGGATGAGGCAGTGTCTCAGGGCGGTGTGCTGTTGGCGGTGTCTATTGACATCGCCAACGCCTTCAATACACTGCCCTTCCAATGCGTGTCGGAGGCCCTGCAATACCATGGGGTCCCGGCTTATTTGCGGCGAGTCGTGGGGTCGTACTTCGAGGACCGGAGTGTCGTTTGCGTCGACGGTGACGGTCGCCTTTTGCGCCGTCAAGTGGTGTGCGGTGTTCCACAGGATTCGGTGCTGGGCCCTCTCCTGTGGAACATCGGGTACGACTGGGTGCTCCGCGGCCATTTACACCGCGGGCTCCAGCTCGTATGCTACGCGGACGACACTCTGGTCTGTGCGCAGGGAGTCAGCTTCGGCGAGGCAGCCACTCTGGCTGAGACCGGTGTGGAGGAAGTGGTCGACAGGATCCGACGGTTGGGCCTGGAGGTGGCCCTGGACAAGACCGAGGTCCTGTGTTTTTACGGACCTCGGAGGAGGCCGCCTTCAGGGGCTGGAATAGCCGTCGGAGGTGTTACGGTCGGGGTCGGGACACAGATGAAGTATCTGGGTCTCGTCCTCGACACGAAGTGGAAGTTCGTCGACCACTTCAAGGGTCTTGCGCCGAAGCTGATTCGGACTGCGGGAGCCCTGTCGCGGCTCTTGCCGAACTTGGGCGGCCCGAGTGCCAGTTGCCGTCGCTTGTACACCGGGGTGGTGAAATCCATGGCCCTGTACGGCGCGCCTGTGTGGGCGGAAGCCCTGACTGCCCAAACTAAGACCCTGCTGCGGAGAGCGCAGAGGGTCATGGCAGTTAGGGTGATACGCGGATACCGCACCATATCGTGCGAGGCCGCGTGCGCGCTTGCAGGGGTACCACCCTGGGACTTGGAGGCGGAGGTGCTGACCGCGGTCTACCGGCAGCGCGCAGAAGCGCGTAGCCGGGGCGTAGCACCTCCCAGTGTGGTCCAGCGATGGCGACAGGAGGCACAAGAGGCCGCCTTCGCAAGGTGGGAAGATCGGCTGGCGGAACCAACCGCCGGCCATCTGACCATAGCGGCGGTGCGCCCGGTCCTAAAGGACTGGGTGTACCGTAAGTTCGGCAAGATCACCTTCCGGCTCGTGCAGATCCTGTCGGGGCACGGATGCTTCGGCAGGTATCTGCACAAGATTGCCAGAAGGGAGGCGACCCCGGGCTGCCACGACTGTGGCTGCGCCGAAGATACGGCGCAGCACACACTCGAGGCTTGCCCGGCGTGGGCGGCGGAGCGCAGCTTGCTGCGCGCCGCGGTTGGGGCCGACCTGTCGCTGCCCGCCGTGGTCCAATCCATGGTGAGCAGCGAGAGGTCGTGGTCGGCGGTGGTCTCCTTCTGCGAATGCGTAATGTCGCAGAAGGAGGCAGCGGAGCGGGCCAGGGAGAGCGATCCTCTCGCTGACCCGCGACGCAGGAGGAGGCCCGGGCGCAGAAGGCGGGCCCATGCCGACCTGATGCCCCCGTAGCGAGGTAGTGCGGGCAGCGGAAACGGGGGAACTGCTGCCTGCGCACAGCGATTTATCGCCCTCGCGGAGGATGGCGTGCCGTAGTGTTCTCGGCACGCCACCCGGTTGTGAGTCTGCGGGCCTTTTACACCCGCAGACGAGGAAGGGCTCGCCGGAAGGCGAGCGACCGCTGACGGGACCCGGACGAGTACCAAGTACGTTCCCGGGGCCCGTCGACACAGCGGGTTGTGGACACCGTGGGGTTTTAGTCGGTAGCTGACACTCTGTCAGTAGTCCGACATAACCCGCATCACTACCCCCGTGGTGGTGCGGGTATCCGTAATGGATTTCCCCACGTAAAAAAAAAAAAAAAAAAAAAAGGTCATTAAATAGATCCTTCGGAGTCGCTGGACGCTCGGGGTGTGGGCCCTTTGAGCGTCCATTGAGTACGGCGGCGACTCCGAGGAGGACGGCGGCGGGGTAGCGACCCCCGCCCCGTGAGCACCGTGACTGGTTCCCGGGGGGCTACAATGCGCCCCCCGGCGGCGGGCTCAAAGGCAAGGCACTGAGGGGCCCCTGGTGCAGATCCCACCGGAGAGCCCTGGGGTCCCCCCTCTCATGTGCCGATGCGACAGCCGCGGGGGTTTTAGTGGGTAAGAATCCCACATACCCCAGTCGAGCCCCACAGCTCCCGGGGATCTTTCGAAGATGCCACCGCGTCAAAAAAAAAAAAAAAAAGGTCATTAGATAGATGGGTGAACTGATTTGTATGATTTATTTTGTGCATATCGGGTAGGTCTGAGAATAGGTCATAAAGTATATTTCATACCGCTAGGTTAAGGTTAAGCAACACAAGGCCAGGTCATTAAATTGATGGGTGAACTGATTTGTATGAAATTTTGTGTGCATTTCGGGTAGGTCTCAGAATAGGTCGTAAAGTATATTTCATGCCGCTAGGTTAAGGTTAAGCAACAGAAGGCAAGGTCTTTAAATAGATGGGTGAACCGATATGTATGAAATTTTGCGGGTAGGTCTGAGAATAGGTTATAAAGTATATTTTATGACGCTGATACAATAATTGACGAGGATATATAGAACGAGAGGAGGGTGCAAGAGAATGAGAGGGGAGGGTGATGGAGTGAGTGATCGGAGGAGTTAGGTGGAGCAAGGGGGGGGGAGTAAGAGGGAGCAAGTTGGGAGAAGAGAGAGGAGGGAGAGGGTTCAGAGAGGACAACGGGGAGAGGAAGAGGGGAAGTATGACGGGGACCGAAGCGGGAGGGGAGAGAAAGAGCATAGAATTAGATTTTTCTTATAAGAGAGAGAGATGGAGAGAGATAAATCAAGGGAGTAGGGAGCAAAGGGGAGCAAAATGTAATTAAAGCGCGGGCGGAGCTGCGCGGGTCAGCTAGTAAAAAATAAAAATAAGTAAATTTAATAATCTTCTTGTTGGATGTTGTGAGAGGAGACTAAGGGAAAACAATAAGACAGGCAGCAGCGTCTTTTTATTAAATTACATATCACCTATACTTACTGCGTTAGATTGTACAGATAAAGTTATAAATACACATAATGTGGTGTGGTGGTAGCCCTGATCGTAAGCAATACTCCCCTTTTGCAGGGGAAACCTTCAAAACGTCCCCGGGAGCTGTGGGACTCGACCAGGATATGTGGGTTTTTACCCACTGAAACCCCGCGGCTGCCACATCGGCATATGAGAAGGGAAACCCGGGCTCTCCGGTGGGAGCTACACCAGGTGCCCCTCAGTGCCTTGCCTTTGAACCCACCACCGGGGCGTATTGAAGCCTCCCGGGAACCTGTCACGGTGCTCACGGAGACGGGGGTCGCAACCCCAATGCCGTCCTCCTCGGAGTCGCCGCTGTACTCAATGGGCGTCATAGGGCCCACACCCTGAACGTCCAGCGACTCTGAAAGACACGCCTGCCTACAGACAGCTGCATTGCATGGCCACTCGTCACCCAAGACATCAGTTATTAAGTCTTTTGTGACCGGTGATTTCACCAGCTATAGTGCCCATCACACCCACTGCTGCTTGACGGCAAAACATCTGAACTGCGATGTTGTGCAACTGAATCCATAGGAAGGCATGTCCATGTCGCTCGTCATTAAACTTACATCTTGCTCATAACGATGCAAGTAGGTTTAAAAAGAATATATTAAATTAGATCCTCACCTTATCTGGCCCCAGATTTCTTATATCGTTGTCAACAATCCTCATATCTATATTTGGTAATGCATAACCGACCTCTTCGTAGATTCTTTTGCCTATAGGAGTGATAGTTACCAAAGGCGATGCTTCCGTCATGCCGTAACCTTGGCCGAATTGTATCTCGCGCTGGAATAAAAAAAAATCGGTCAAGTGTGAATCGGACTCGAGCATCGAGCATCGTACCTTCCGTTCCTTGATGTATAAAAGTTAGTATGCTTTTCAACTAACAACTCCGATAGCGAAAATACCAAACAGCATAACTAAGTTTGTGTGTCAAAGCTTTTTGATGGTTTCTAAAAAACTGATCTGCTCTACTGGTAAGCAATATCTCATCATCATCATCAATCATCTCCCTTAGAAGGGAGGGGTTGCCACAATTCCTGCGCTTGACAGACGTCTTTGGGATCGCAGTATAGGTGGTAGGCTATTCAATAGAAAGACGCTGCTGCTTGTCTCTCTGGTTTCCCTTAATCGCCTCTTACGAAACCCAACGGGAAAACAGATCTCAAATCAACAACATTTCTAGTTCTTTTAGTAGATATATTGATATCGGTGTGACAGACAGAGAGACGATTTTGACGCAAAACGATTACGAATGAAGTCGTTTTAGTTACAGAACCCTAAATGGACAATCCAAGCTCAGACCATTGATCCCAAACTAAAAGAGCTTGTACTATGGTAACCAAACATCCGATACACATACATGTATCTCATAGATTATGAAACTGTTTGCTGGGTCCCTTCCCTTTATAAATTATGTACAATATGGATCTTGATGCAATATAAGCCAGTACTTAACTGTCATTAGCTTATTAACAACTCAAGGAAGTGGACCAGTGATGCCAATGTGTCAGAGATGTCCAGGAACATAACAGGACAAATGATGGTCCTTCGAGCCTCACCGCAGGACCATACCACCACTTCATAAAGCAACCTTCTATTTCTCTTATTGTTGGTGGCTATGAATAGGGCACGGTAACTACCGGAACGCACTTCGATCCAATTGAATCCATTATCCATGCCCTAACCTTTACTCTGTTGCTGGCTTGTCGAAGAGAACCCTAAGGTATGCTACAATTGAACCAGCTTGGAGCTGTACATAATCACCTGGTGTAGGATAGGCTATTCCCAGATGAACTTGTAACCGTATCCGCAGGACCATAATGAGACTCGAAGGTACATTTATTTTGCAGTGGTCTTCTGTAGGGTCTTCTGTACTTTGACTGGAATGTTTAATAAAAAGTGCTTTCTTACTTGAGCTCTTTCAAGAAATCTATATATATCTGGAGTAGGAAGCGGTGCAGCACCTGACGTCACACAGGTTAGGTGTTCCAGATGTTTTGACGTCACTCCAGGGTGGGTTCCGATGAACGATACTGAAAAGCAATAGCTCACACCTCAGAACAAAGGAATAGGAAAATATGGTACGGACAGTATCAATTAGTGAAACCACCTGAAAGTCATACCAAATTGCAAAGCAATGAGCACAGTGTAAAAAATTCAGTTGAAGTACTACATCCATTTGTTCGTATTGTACTAAATTGTGTCCACTGTGTGTTGTTTTACTTAGGTGACTTCACTAACTTTGGTGCTGCAAAAGGACATCTTTGGACTCAGTGGTGAGGCGCGCTAACCACCGCACTCACAAACGTCAATTAGAGTTAATGATCATTAAATAATGATAATTAAATAATGATCATTAAGTTCTTGAAATTTGAATTTTTCGGCCCCCGCAGCCGATTAATACCCTGATAGTGAGTAGAGATGTCGAACATCTCGTACTCAATAATGGAAAGTAAGAATAAACAACTGTGAGTTTCGAAATAATTAAACAGGTAATTTTTTTACGTAGTGCGTAATTTTGATTGAATAGACTATTAAAAATTTTTTTTTTTTTGGTTTTACAAAATTACGGTGAGGTCACCGCGGGATGACCGGGCGTGACCCCGGCAAGCGGCGAACGCCCGAGACAATGATCATTGCCCTTGTTGTGGATACTTTCAGGTTAAGTTATTTTATTTTTGTACCAAGGTACGGCAGCTGACGTATTTCGGCTGCTATTGGTGATGAACTAATATCTATCACTAATCTCATCAATTAGCAGTATAGTGCAGCTATCTCCAGCCATGCGTGTCGCTTCAGGCGAATGTCTTGCTTATCTCGCCAAAAGTTTGAATAAAAAAATACCGGTCAAGTGCGAGTCGGACTCACTCACCGAGGGTTCCATACCATCTATTTTATCATCATCCGTTACCGAAAAAAAAAACAAAAAAAAAATAACCGCAAAACTAAGTTTGTTTGTCGAGGTTTTTTAGGATTACTAAAAAACTACACTACTTAGAATGCTCGTTTTATTTTTCCTGTAAAATATAGGTAGACATTTATTACCCATAATTATTTCAGATTTTTCCCTCCACAAACTTCGGATATAATTCGGTATTTTTTAACATTTTTGATTATCAGCCAAAAACTACGTGACATATACCAAAATAAAAATCTGTTTTGAAATGTGCAAATAAACCCCTTTCATATGATACCAACCCCCCCCCCCCCACTCGAAATAGCAGTCTCACTTTAAAATTTTGATGACCCATTTCGACCCCCATTATAAGAAAAGTAAAAGAAAAACTATTTAATAAAAAAGAAAAAAAAACCGTCTTCAAAGTAAATTATCTAAAAAGCATAAAATAACGAAAATATATTGAAGTCGGTGCTAGCACATCATTAACTAACTAGCACGAGCTGACACCACTTCAATATATTTTCGTTATTAACCGGCTTCATTAACCGGCTTCAAAAAGAAGGTTCTCTATTCGACGCGTATGTATGTAATATTGATAAAAATGCGTAATATTAATATATGTTAGTCTATGTGGGCTTCTAAACAAATTTGCCAAATTTTATGAGTGTATGTATGTATGTATGTATGTATGTATGTATGTATGTATGTATGTAGGTATGTATGTATGTATGTATGTATGTAGGTTTGTCCACGGATTTCTCAGAAACTACAAGTCCGATTTTGAAAATTCTTTTTGCAATAGTTAGAGTATTTTTCAACTTAGGGTAGGGTACAAGTTTCATCAAAATCGGTCAAGTAGTTTAAGAGATATAAACTTTTTATGTTTTCAGTAAGTTATTGTAACGTAGACGTTCGAGTTGCGTGATAGTGCTGATACCTATTTTAGTAAAGTAAGTCACTAAAAAGTGTTAAATAAACTATTTAAAAAAAAATAAAAACCGACTTCAAAGTAAATTATCTAAAAAGCATAAAATAACGAAAATATTATTGAAGTTGGTGCAGAATATACACAGCAGGTACGCTAACACCAACTTCAATAATATTTTCGTTATTTTATGCTTTTTAGATAATTTACTTTGAAGTCGGTTTTTATTTTTTTTAAAATAGTTTTTTTATGCTTTTTAGATAATTTACTTTGAAGCCGGTTTTTATTTTTTTTAAATAGTTTATTTAACACTTTTTAGTGACTTTTATTTTAGCAAACAAAAAATAGGTATCAGCACTATCACGCAACTCGAACGTCTACGTTACAGTAACTAACTGAAAACATAAAAAGTTTATATCTCTTGAACTACTGAACCGATTTTGATGAAACATGTACTCTACCCTAAGTTGAAAAATACTCTAACTATTTCAAAAAGAATTTTCGATATTGGACTTGTAGTTTCTGAGAAATCTTCGGACAAACCTACATACATACACTCATAAAATTTGGTAAATTTATTTGGAAGCCCACATAGACTAACATATTAATATTACGCATTTTTATTAATATGACATACATTACATACGCGTCGAATAGAGAAACTTCTTTTAAAAAAAAATATTTTTTTCATTTGCAATGAGATTGGGTAAGTAAGCTCTAAAACTATTCCAAGCTTCAAATTCATAGCACCAGTGGTTCCTGAAATACATAGGTGTGACAGACAGACAGACAGACGAAGTCAGACCATAAGGGCTCCTTTTTACCTTTTAGGTATGGAACCCTAAAAATACACACACGATGAATTGAGAACCGCCTCGCTTTTGAAGTCGGGTAAAAATTACTGTTCATACTTATTAATATTTCTCTCATATCGTTTGTCTATATAGGCCAGTGACTAACTGTCCTGGCTAAATATTCAATAATTACCATCATCCAAAGGTAATGAGCAGTAACAGCTCCATGGGCAAGCGCTTGCCTTGGAAACAAGGTGCGCAGGTTCTAATTCCGGCTCGCACCTCTGATTTTTTCAATTAATCATGTGCCAATCTTCTTTGTGCGATTGTTACTAGCTTTTGGTGGAGGAAAACATCGTTAGGAAACATAAATGTCTGGGAAAGCCTGACTAGCTTTCGAATGACGTGTGAAGTTCGCCAACCTGCACTTGGCCAGCGTGGTGGACTATGGCTTAAGCCATCTTGAGTTGAGTTCAATTTTACGATGTGATTATAATACTTACCCATCGGTGGTGCTATGTAGAGCAAACTTATTTTGTCAACCAACAACGAATTCAAGAAAGTATCTGGCTGGAACCTGGGAAGCGTCACTAACTTCAAGCCGACAGACATTTTGTGTAACATCAATATACCCAATCCATACGAGTGGAATAATGGCAAAACTACGAGTAAGTTGTCCTGGTTGGTCTCTGAAAAGGAAAATAAACTTATTGCCTGACTGCTCTATCCGAAGGACCACTAAGTGGTAGGTTATTATGTTAGTACATACCGCAGTGTCAGATGTTCTGCCGCCAAGCAGCAGTGTGTAAGCATTGCTGTGTTCCAGTATAAAGGGCAATGTAACTGGTGAAATTACCGGACACAAAGACTTAATATCTAATGTCTTAGGTGTCAGCAACGCGCTAGTGATTCTGGTGTTGCTAGCGTCTATAGGCTGCGGTGACTGCTCTCCATCAGGCGGGCCGCACACTTGCTTGCCACCTTGGTAGTACATAAATGTTTTTCGAGTGTACGTATGTCTATTGTAGCCTCGGTGGTGCAGCAGGAAACTGCCTGCTTTGTAAACCGAAGGTCAGGGGTTTATATCCCGATGGGAGCAACCAACCTTGTGTAGTTGTCCGTTAATGGTTACAATAATGCAGGCCGATCACCTCATTGTCTGGGAGATAAGATGATCCATACATTCGGATAGGCATGTAAAAAATTGATCCTGCGTCTAACCTCTGCCCGGTCGTGTCTGTCTTTCGTCTCATCGGATACTAAGAGTAAAGAAAGAGAGAGTGCACTTGTGTCTAGCTAGTACTTGTGCAGTATAATTTATCCCGCGTAGATGGCTGATCTTGTGAAAAATAGGATGTTGTAACCATATCGGTCAAAAGGAAATTATTAATATTATATTTATATATAAATAATACCTATATTTTTTTTATACTACCAAGGTGGCAAGCAAGCATGCGGCCCGCCTGATGGTAAGCAGTCACCGCAGCCTATAGACGCTAGCAACACCAGAAGAATCACTAGCGCGTTGCCGACCCTTAAGACATAAGATATTAAGTGTCCTGTAATTTCACCAGCTACAGTGTCCTTCACGCCGGAACACAGCAATGCTTACACACTGCTGCTTGGCGGCAGAATATCTGACACTGCGGTGGTACCTACCTGGACGGTTCCTTGCACAAGGAACCTACCACCTATTAGAGTACATAATTATGTATAACATTTCAGACCTGTTGTATACGCGTACTGCCGACACTCCGTATTTTGCTGTTCACAGTTAGCAACCATATTGTAATTAGTCAGTTGCACGGCTTTAGGAAGTCCAGTTGTACCACTTGAGAAAGGCAACAATGCAGTATCTTCATGACTTCGTTGTACTTCATTAAGAACACCCAAATCCATATGGTCGACGTCAACAAGTTCTTTATAAGATAGAGTTCCTTCCGGCAGACCTTGATCTACGTCCATAGAAATTATCGGCAGGTCTTTTTTAATTTGTACTAGAGCATCTTTTACTCGTGGCACGATTTCTTCAATAGTAATAACTGCAGATGCTTCGCTTAATAGAAGCAACCTTTGTATTTCATCTGGAAATCCATTTAGTTTTTCATTAAGTTATAGGTTTAATAGCTAGGTAACTTAGGCGAGCAACCCTCTTGGGGCCTTATCATGAGCTCTAATAGCAGGGCAGTTTAACCCAAAAAGTGACTTGGGGCCTTCCGTGAACTATATCAGGGGGTATTCAAGGCTAGAGTGAATAGTCTTTTAATGAGCTAGTGTGCTTTATCATCTTCGATTGCGCCGCCACTTTCCATCAGGTGGGTCTGCAGTCAAGCACTAGCTTATGTTGAATAAAAAAAAAGGAGAGTTTAACCCGAAAAGTGACCTGGGTCCTTACCATTAACTCATATCAGGGCAGCAGGTACCCGAAAAGTGACCTGGATCTTTACCATGAACATTCCACAACTACAATCGAAAGTTGTCAATACAAAAACACAAAAATAGCTACCGCGCAGCGTCTTGGAGCCAACTTCAGTCACACAAAGACTCCATTGTGACTGTAGTACCTACTACATACATATTACATCCATGGTAGTACCTAATTTAATTCACAATGGCGTACTTAAATAAATCTATACTTATAATAAAACTGTAACAGGTCCAATTCTGTACATTGAAGATATTTTGAAAATTATTTTTGGAGGGCATTCTATAACCGATACTGAGGCCGAAAATGTAATTTTTTTAATTTTTGTCTGTCTGTCTGTCTGTCTGTCTGTCTGTCTGTCTGTCTGTATCACGGCTGAGCATCACACCTAAACTACTGAATGGATTCAAATGAAACTTGGCATGATTTGAGATCTTACTACGAGGTAGGACATAGGATACTTTTTATCCCGTAATCTAGCACGGTTCTTTTGGGAGAGGGGATTAAAGTCAAAATGGGTACTTGGTTATACGCTTGGTCAGATCGTATCAATTTTTCTTTATAATATAATAAATATTAGTAAGGGAACACTCATAGAGAGTTGTTATCAAGGTTTTGTAATCGATCGGGTTAAGCACCGTTAGGTAAGGTCATTAAATAGATGGGTGACCGTTTAACGTCATTTGAACTAAACGGGTCCGTGCTTCGGAGAGCAAGTAAAAAGTGGGTCCCAGTTCTTAACCGACTATAAAAAAGGAGGTTATGTATTCGATGCGAATGTCTGTTATTAAAAGTTTAGTTAACGTAAAAATAGCGCAGGCGGAGCTGCGTGGGTCAGCTAGTAATAATTAAATATGACAGTTTGGTAGATAAAATAGGTACTACCTGTGTTATGTGACAAAATATATAATCGTATTTATGATGATAACGTTACGTAATTTTTTAAAACACCAACATGAGTTATTGCCATAATACGGTATTTAAGAGATCACTTCCTAGTTCTATTTAAGAAACTACTCATTTTAGTAAAGAACAGTATAATATTTTCTACCAGCAGACATTAACTTAAATTGGTTTCTTTAAATTCGGTTGAAGTATACAATACAATACAAAAACATTCAAACATATAACTGAAGGCAAAGAATACTTTATTACTAACATAGCTAGAGGCTAGCATAAACATCTCCGAGCGTCGAAACAATCAGATTTCAAAAAAATGCTAAATGAGAATGAACGCTGATTCCCCTTTTGTAAATGAGGCAGTGAGCCACATAAAATGCCTACTTACGAGTAATATTTACAAAACAAAATACATACCTACACGCACAGATAACGTATACGCATACCCTTATTTGCGTTTATTATCTTCATCATAACCAGCCGGAAGACGTCCACTGCTGAACCACCTCCTTCGAACGCCACAATGAACGACAATACGACAAGTGTCATCCGTCCACCTAATTAATGGGAGGCCTGCCCACGCTGCGCCTTCCGGTTCGTGATCAAGGACCTTTCTTCCCCATCGGTTATCGTTTCTCCGAGCGATTTGGCTGGCCCATTGCCACTTCAACTTGCATAAATTAAGAGCTATGCCGGTGGCCGTGGTTCTTCGGCAAATCTCCTCATTACGGATTCTGTCGCGCAAGAAACTCCAAGCATAGCTCTCTCCATAGCTCGTTGGGTGACTCTGAGCTTCTCTAAAAGGCCAGCAATTAGGGACCACGTCTCAGTACTATACGTCATCACTGGTTAAAAACCTTCGTGTGTTTAGGCACTGTGGCATTTCGTTACAAGATCAAAAACGTATCAATACTTTTGAGCTCTAGATATACTTACAAGAAGTGTATATTGGATTGAAAGTGGAAGCTACGCCGCCAGCGGCAAGAATACCATACACCATGATGGGATACTCGGGAACATTAGGCAGCACCACTGCCACCGTATCCCCGTCCTTGACCTTGAGTTTCTTGCGGAGACTCGCTCCTAATATTCGCGATTTCTTGTAAACTTCTTCATATGTGTAAGATCGTTTTGTAACGCTGCACATCTGCAATTATGAGAATTGTTTGATTGATTGTTTTTATAATGAACAGCCTCTTTATCGGACTTACGTTTTGTTCAAATTCAAAAATATTTATTTCAAATAGGCTTGACGCTCTAGCACTTTTGAATGGTAATTTTTTTCTAGCCTACCAACGGATCACAACGCGGCCTCAGCAATAGGTATAATCTATGGTCTCAACTGAGAAGATCCGTTAAGAAACTCAGCGGGCTTGTCATTTTTTCACTTTTTTTGAAACAGTGTTTGTCTTGTTATAGTTAGATCAGCATCAGCGATATTGTGTCCTGTCCCGTTTGAAAGATAAAACAAGAGAGAAAAAAATAAACTAACAACTAACTAAAAGGGCAAATGAATAGTAGGTCGGACCAGTGTATGTATGTCACTTCGATATGTTTTATTTGAAAGTTATCTTCTTGAGGTAAGATTGCAAGTGCTCTAATGTAAAGTGTTCACCACTTTCAGTACTTTGCTGACACATCATCAGCTGTTACAAAATCCTTTTCCTTGTGTTGTTCATTAAATAGCACTCTTCAATCTAAGGGTACACCACCACTTACTATTAGGCAGGATCACACTAGTTTATATTGCCCGTTGGGTGTCCGGGTAAGAAAAGCAGCCATCCATCTCCTCGCGTTGGGTGTCCCCGAGGAGATGGGTGGCTGTTTTTATTACGACAGTAAGAGGCGACTAAGGGAAAACAAGAAGACGGGCAGCAGCTTCTTTCTATTGGATTATCTACCACATATAGTGCGATCCCCAAAACGCTGCTAGCGTGGCAACGCCTCCTTTTCAGGCAGTTTCAGCTTCAGCATAATATCTAAATAGACAGGCGCTACCTTGAAAAGGATTGAATCATTGTACGCTCCTGGGTGTGGAAAAAGGTACTCATAGTTTTCATATCTTCATTATTCATTAAAAATGATGATGAATGATGAATTTATTACGAAACACGTCATGAACATAAATAATGAGTTTCTTCCGCCACTAGTGTATTTAAAAGTGATTAAAATGAAAATAAACGAAGATGAATTTGTGGTCGAAAAATTTTCAAGATTCGGTGATAAACACAATTATAATGTTAGGTATTAAGTAGGTACTTAATTATAAATGAATAACCATAATCTCATTGTTGCAGTATTTTTGTAATTTTTCTCATCTTTTCACGATAACAGCGTTATTCACGTGGTTGTAAAGATTGGTCAATTAGCGATATTTTCCAAGCCTGATTATACTCCAAGAGCAAAGCTTTTATTCCGATTCGAATCCGCGATCACGCTTCGACCGCCAACAGCCTAAATCGAAGAGGCTCTTGCCGTGCAATTCAAATTCAAAAATATTTACTTCAAATAGGTTTAACAAAAAAATTATCGTTTAAAAGTGCACTATTAAACGGTATTTTTTTTGAAAAGCTACCATCGGATCACAAAACGGCCTCAACTGAGACGATCCGGCAAGAAACTCAGCGCGATCTTGTCATTTTTTCAATATTTTTTAATCAGTTTTGTCTTGCTATACGAAAAATACAACAAGTGAGAAAACAAGTATAAATTTAAAAATTTTAAAAACCCCTGACTTATGTAAACAAACTCTTAAAATGACTTTCCTGCGCTATTATCAGACCTTGATCAGTATCTGTCTAACTGCCTCGTCAAGATTTTACCATAGATATTTAATTTGGTGGGTCCTAAATTTTATGGAGCCGAGTTCCAAATCAAAAAATCAAATCAAATATTTATTTATTTACCTGAATACAAAATATATAATCAGTTGAGGCTCTGTAGCCTGCGCTAGTTAATAAACTGTATTACAGACTACAGCGTCTTCCCCGTTCAACGTATAAATTATTCTTGTAAATACATGTTCCTGTTGCCACCTTCCTGCTTGCTCCCATCACCAAACTCTGATCAACAATTTTCTACCTACTAATCGCAGCAACCTATCCAACGAATCCAAATTCGGTGGGTCTACGTTTGTTAGTGCAGTGATTCCGTGATCACCTTCCTGCGCCATTGTTAGACTCTGGTCACAATTTTTTTAGCAACTACTCGTCCAGACCTACCTAACGGGCCCAAACTCGGTGAGTCTACCTTTATTGGTGCAGAGATCCCCTGACCACCTTTCTGCTCCATCATCAGACCAATCAGGGTCTGATGATGGAGCAGAAAGACCATTTTTCTAGCAACTGCTCGTCAAGACCTATCTAACGAGCTCAAACTCTATGGGTCTACGTTTATTATTGTAGAGATCCCGTGACCACCTTCCTGCTTCATCATCAGACCCTGATCACCATTTTTCTAGCAACCACTCGTCAAGGCCTATCCAACTAGCACAAATTCGATGGGTCTAGGTTTATTGGGGCCGAGATCCTGTTACCACCTTCTTGCTGATCATCATCAGACCCTGGTGAAGGTTACCATTTTATTTAGAATCATCGGATTTACATATGTTCTAAATTTCAGATCTTTCGAACTAATAAAAGTAATGAAAAATGTCTATTGTATACAAAATATGCCTACCTCAACACGGAAAAGAGCTGATGGTTTTTAAATTGGCTGGACCGATTTTCATTAAACATAGCTAAGAACCATCTGGCTTAAACTAGCTTTCAAATAACAAAAACCGCATTCAAATCCGTTCAGTGGTTGGACCGCTACGATGCCACAGACAGACATACATACAGACAGACAGATTTCCGGACATAGGCGTCAAACTTATAACTCCACTCGTTTTTGATCGGGGGTTAAAAAATACGACGAAAATACAACAAACTTAAAGGCCAAAGGGATAGTAGTCGGACCAATCCCCCCAAGCAGCACCCACGCACGAGTTGACTCGAGCAGCAGCCATCTCTCCCCTCAACTACCTAACCATTATAATTGTATACACAGTGGTAAAAAAACCCCTGTCCAATTTGTATCGGGATATTCGTATTTCTGATACAAATCAAGAAATAAATAAGTTATATACGTATCATTGTATTGCGATGCCGGATAATAGTAACTACTAATACCCGTGGCCTGTCCAGGTAAGAATAGCACCCACCCATCTCCTTCTATTGGGTATAATATTAATAATACCAGCCCTTGTTTATGTTCCACTGCTGGGCACGGGCCTACCTTCAAGATGAAGAGGCTTAGGCCATAGTCCACCACGCTGGCCAAGTGCGGGTTGGCAGACTTCACACGTCATTAAAAAGTTAGTTAGGTTTTCTCAGACATGCAGGTTTCCTCACGATGTTTTCCTTCACCGAAAGCTAGTAACAATCGCACAAAGACGATTCGCACATGATTAATAAAAGAAATCAGAGGTGCGAGCCGGGGTTCGAACCTGCGCACCTTGTTTCCGAGGCAAGCGCTCGCCCACTGAGCTGTTACAGCTTCCATTGGGTGTCGTAACGGAAAACTAGAACACTGGCAGCAGCATCTTTCTAATGGATTACCTACCACCGATACTGCGATCCCCAAGATAGGGGGGATTATGGCAAACCCTCCCTTATAACAGGGAAGGACTTTGTTCAGCAGTGGACGTCTCTGAGCTGCTAAAGATATGAGAATTCACGCACCGAGTCTTTAGATGGATGTTATCTATACAGCAGTCATTAAGCTAAGTCAGAGGCTTAGAGACTAATCTTTGTGTCTTTTGGCCACAAAACATACGGTAAAAATAAAATGGATTGTTATCGGAATCCTGAAACTAGTTCAGTTCAGTAGCGACAGCAGAATTGATTACACATTTTATTAATATAGATAAATTTTAACTGCACATATTATGTTCTGTTTATTTATGATGTCGGGTCAAAAAGTACAGGTGCTTTGACTGATACAAACTCGATAACAGGTTATTAAACTTCATTAAACGCAATGATAGTCTTTTAGATTATTTTTTAATATAATTAAGTTGTGGTATCTGTGGTTTTGCGTTAGTCAAAGCCAAAATATATTTATTATGTGTAGATCCCACTGAGGCACTTACACAAAAATCATGTTGTACAAACTACCACCGCATCGTAACGCGACCGCCACTGAGAAGATCCGGCAAGAAACTCAGCGGTCTTGTCTATTTAGTTATATTTAAAAAAAAACAATGTGCATTTTTTTTTTTTTGGGACTAATCCCACCGCTCATTCCCACCACTGTTACTCCTGTAAGCCAGGACCTACAGTGGTCACCACTGAAGACACCGAGGTTTGACCCTCGGTGAGTCCCAGGGGAACGCTAAATTGTCTTGGAACCCGCAACAAATTTAATTAAAAAGGTAGATAGGAGGAGTCGGAAATACATATATTCTACTTCCCTCCTTTGCAAAGCGGGAGACAAGCAAAGAATTAATAAACGGTCGATGTCCATATAGTGTTACAAATGATATTTGACAGGCCCGTTGGTCTAGTGGTTAGACACCCTGTCTGCTACCCGATGGGTCGTGGGTTTGATTACCACCAAGTGTTTGGGTGTTATTTATCTATTTAAAGTAAATATTTACAAAAAAAAAGTAAGTATGTACACCTAAGTATTATTATCAATTGTCCGGTTTCCATAATATAGGCACTGCCTAGTTTGGGATCGGATGACCGTGTGTGGATTGTCCCAAGATATTATTATTATAAGTGGCCCTAATACTTTAAGATTGCATGAGTTGATCAGTGCAATCATTAACTCGTTGTGTATCACGTAAAACTTATTAAAACTTGCTGCACCTACAAACCTCAATTATACTTAATTGTAATTGTCATATTTTGTAAATTGTTTATTTCGACTTTCAAAGCCAAGTAATACTTAATACGCGGATAATGAGTAGATATATCAATAATCTCGTAATTAGTAAGAATAGATAGGTAATCATAATTCACTCGGAAATAAATAGATTTAAAACAATGACTTAATTGTGATTAAAGTTAATTGATGTCTGTGAGTGCGGCAGTTAGTTATTAACTTATTATTAGTCAGTGTAAGTCACTAATTTGGACCTGGATTTTTTGTCTGTGTGCAATATAAACAAATATATAAATTCAGTATACCACAGCAGTTTTTGTCAGCCATTTGTCGAGATTCCTCCAAGTATACTGGTCGATCGTCATTTTAGGGATAGCCACATCTTTGTAGGGAGACTTAGCCACGCTATCACTACTCCATACACTTTTTTCTCTAATACACACGTTCAATATGTTCAAGTATTTAGCATGAACTTGAAACTTGAATAGATTTTTTGACATAATTTATTTCTGATCGATTGAACAATATAAAACGATAATCGATTACCGCTGATGAAAAGTAACTCGTATATACGATCACAGTTATTGTAATAGAGTGTTTATTAAAATAATAAAAAATCCCTCATTAACTATGTATTTTTATCGTGAAATACTTTTTATATAAGTTTGTTTTAATTAATATTTATTTTTATCAGCACTGTGTTTTGTGTGTAATCTCACTCACGATTCACGCGCTACTACTTGCTTTACTGATAATTATGTACATATATTATTGACCTCGAAAACATACAAAACGAGCGATCCAATATCATTAGGCCAATGACTAGAGTCTAGGTGATTTATCTATTATTGACGCACAGTTCTCAATAAGTCTGTTTCCAGACCAGCCAAATTACATTTTTAGTAACTTCTGTAATTTTTCGGTTTTATACCTATAGATGTTTTATCATGACTATTGCTGCTCTGTCATGATAATAATCCTTATCTTTGTTGTAATTGAGTATGTTCTCTTTTAATAAAGAGATTTTATTTTATTTATTTTTATAGATAGGCAAATAGAAGCAATCCTTTACGCCTCTCATTGAATGTCTATGTACAATGCACATTTTATTAGATGTATGTATATTTTTAAAAGACTTTAAAAAAAGGAGGAGGTTCTCAATAATTGAGAATTATTCGTCTGTATATATTTTTTATGTATTATATGAACCTATTTGAAAAATTATTTCTTTCACGAGTAGGCCGATCCATTGATTGACTAAAAACATATAGCTTACGAATAAGTAGTTCCGCAGGAATGCCTAAAATATGAAATTTTTCTCGCTTTTTATGGACAAACATGGCAAATATTTACCAATTTCAATGATTATTCTTTTACTCGGAAGAATGAATCACTGCAATGAATGTGGTAGCTCCAGATGGAATTTTAAAGGGCATCCACTCAATAAAAAGCATAAAAAAATTTTTTTAAATAAAAATTAACCGCACCTGTACCGGTAGTCATTGGGAACGATACACTCGAAGTGGTGGACCACTATGTCTACCTTGGATAGATTGACCAGTTCGGTCGATCCACAGACATAGGTATATCCAACTTCAAAAAAGAGGTCGCCCGAAGAATCCAACTCGGATGAGCAGTGTTTCGGAAACTACGTATTTTCTCATCTGAAAATCCGCAGTGCCTGTAGACAAAGGTTTTTAACCAGTGTGTGTTGCCAGTGATGACATATGGTACCTCAGAAGGTCAGAAGGAAGTTCAGAGTCACACAACGGGCTAAGGAGAGAGCTACGCTATGTAACAGATGGTATGTGCACTCTTCTTGTGCTACTCGACTTTTAGAGGGCATTTGATTCCATCAACATATCGCTGCTTTTGTCTAAAATGGCTTATTACGGTTTCGATGCTTCCAGTATCCAACGGTTCAATAGTTACTTAAGCAATCGTTCTCAATTTGTAGAACTTCGTGATCAGTCTGGTGAAACTGTACGGTCTGAACTAGCATCGCTGAAGCGGGGTGTACACCAGGGGTCCATTTTGGGACCACAGCTGTACACTCTGTATACGGTGGATGTAAGGCGAATGTCCATGTAGTATTAAATTGCAAATATCATATCTATGCTGATGACCTGCAGATATACTACTCTTTTAAACCTAATGAGTACGATCAAGCCATTGTTGCTGTGAATGAGGATTTGCAAAGGATATTGAATTGGTCAAATAACAACTCACTGTCGATTTACGACTATTGAAATCAATATTTATACATTTGTAGCGAAAGCAATGCCCACATATCCGTATAAGTCGAAGGTTTCGCAGGCTACTGCGGAAGTAATGGGCATTTCTAAAATAACTATGGAGAGACTTTTAAATGAATACAAAATAACAGGAAAAGTGGTTTCACCTCAACACAAAAAGAAAGGAAATCACTGTACCTCACTAAAAACCTTAGATGATTTTACAATTAGCGCCATTAGAAGAAAAGTTCACCAATTTTACTTTAGCAACGAAATTCCGACTGTAATAAAAGTATTTGTGGAAGTTAACAGTGATGAAGATCTTCATTCATTCTCTCAAACCACCTTTAATAAACTTTTAAAGAGTATTAATTTCACGTACTCGAAAAGAGAACGAAAAAGCATTTTAATTGACAGACCAGATTTGATGGTATGGAGGTAGACATCTATACATATAAAATGACTTGTCCTGACTGACTGACTGATTCATCAGGCCAAACCGCTGGACCTAGAAAGCTGAAATTTGGACAGTAGGTTCTTCTTATGACGTAAGCATCCACTAACAAAGGATTTTTGAAAATTCGACTCCTAAATGGGTAAAATGGGGTGTTTCTTTTGTATAAAACTTTTTATTGTATGAGTCGATTGACTTAAATTTACTGAAAAGATTCTCTAAATAAAATAAATCAATACGTGTTTCCCGAATTTTCATAAACAACCTTTGTGTTAGGGGTTGGTAAACTCTGTAAAAAAATTAGCGGGCGAAGCCGCAGGAAATTGCTAGTATTTACTAAAAATAAAGGATTATAAAAACCAAAACAAAAAAAATACTATACCGATAAAACATGGGTCAATGAAGGTTAGTTGTATGTATGTCATGATGAAGTTTAATAGTACAGTGTAAACTCCATGTAACGTCACTCGATTTAACGACCTCTAGCTCGTTCCTAAAAGAAGCGTCGAAACGCTACTTTGAATCCGCGTCCCGTCACGCGAACAGTTTAATCCGCGCCGCCGCCGATTACGCCCCTAGTCCTTCAGACTCGCGACGCAGACCACGGCACGTACTGCTCGACCCTCCTGACCCCATGACGGTCCTATTTTTTCGTTTTTTTTATGTCCGGGCGCACTTGGCCCGGACCGCGAAACATGATTAGGGCTCTTTTTTATCTACACACATCAAAAGTGTCTAGGGATCAACATATATTTTTGCAATAACTTTTCTCCTGATGGATATTAATTAAAATTTTCTTTAAGGATTCATCAAATAAAGTGTTTTCGTTTGTCACAGTAACGATAAACCAAGTCACCTTTGCATTAATAAAGAAATTTGCCATTTTCCTAATAAAGGGATTTTTGACATTTGAACCACTAACACAAAAGTTCGAAAAAAAGACTGAAATAACAGTTTTCTTTAAAATTTTATTGAGTAACTTAAACAATTAATAATCCGTGTTTCTACCGCGAACACTAACAACACAAGAACATCGGTTTGGCATACTCAAAATGAGTTCATCCAAATCACGCTGTGGAATGGCCGCCCATGTTCGTTGCAACAACAAAAAAAGGTCTTCTTGCGACTGGATACCCTCCATATTCGGCAGAGCTCTTCTCTGTAGCATATCCCATGCATGCTCAATCGGATTCAAGTCTGGCGACTGAGCAGGCCAGGGCAGGACATTGATGTTAGCTGCGGCGAGAGTCTGTCTTACAACTCTTGCGGTGTGCGGTCGTGCATTATCATGCATTAACTGAAATAAGGGACCGATTTGCACTTGTAGAGGAACGATGATGTCTGATACAATCGTCTCAGCATAAATTTGAGCGTTGAGGTTGCCTCTGATCCAAATCAACTCAGTTCTTCCGCCGATCCAAATACCCGCCCATACCATGATGGTTCCACCACTATAAGGATGGACTTCCTGGCAGGATTTTAATCGCTGTTGGCGTCCAGGGGTTCTCCAGTGTCGTATACGTCTTGTATCCGGTCTCATACCAAAACGAGACTCATCAGAAAAGCACACGAAACGCCATTGTTCTTCTGCCCAATTTCTGTGTTCAAGAGCCCATTGATATCGAATCCTACGATTGTGCATTGCTATAGGTGGTACCCGTAGCGGTCTTCGGGAATGAAGGTTCACTTCATGCAAGCGGTTTCTGACTGTTTGGTCGCTAATTAAGTTCCCTGAAGAGTGATGAAGCCTCACGGCTAACATCATGGCAGTTATTGTTGGAGCTCTTCGAGTTAAGATTTGAATATATCGGTCTTGTCTCCGTGTGGTGCAGCGATACCGTCCTCCATGGCGCTCAGCCACGGTACCAGTGCTTCGGTAACGTGTCCAAAGTCGACTGATAACACTCTGACTTGTATTCAGAGCTAAAGCCACAGTACGTTGCCGGGAACCAGCTTCTATCATTCCCACGGCTCTGAGCATTTCTTCCCTGCTTAAATGACGTCGCCGCTCCATAATAACGTTGGTTTTAATCAGTAGTAGGGAAACAGTAGCACTAATAATGTCTTCAATGCGTTGTATGTTTTTATAGGGAAAATATTGACAGCTGATTTTCATCTTTTACTCGAATTTGATTCACAGTTCCTGATTCAAATTATGAAATGCACCAAAAAGGATCCATATAAATTTATAAAATCATAAATTTATTACAAAGCCACATCTCAATCTCAAGAAATCCGCTTAAAAATGCTTGATCCCTAGACACTTTTGATGTGTGTATTTATTTATTATCAAAATTTTCTAATTCTAAGTAGGATTTATTTAATATCTATTTTTTATATTTAACATGCATATACAGGTGGGACAATGAAGGAGTTTACACTGTTTAGTATAATTTGTTTTAGAGTTACTATCTGTATTTCTATTTTTTATCTATTCTATTCTATTCTATTTATACATTGTTTTCTCGTTTAGGCTTATTTCTACTACAGGTTCTTACAATTAATTACTTATTTCTAATTTTTCAACTATTCTTTTTATTTGTTTATATCTATTTTATTACAGATACATTCTATATCTATTTTTATTTTACACTTATTAGATTATGCTACGATTGTATATAATATTATATATATCTAGCATATTTTATTAGGTTTATTTTTCTTTACAATTCTTTCTGTGATCGCTATAATTACATCAGTTTTCGGATAGCTGAGAATTGGGACGACGCCCGCAAATATGAAACTATATTTGTGTTTAGCGCTACATTGGGTGATACGCCGGCTGTTAGACCATTTCCCTGGGGGCCTGTTTTGGGGTTGATTCTCTCCTTAATCGATCCGAGCTCCTACATAATGAAGTCCGGCTTATGGGTTTTATTATGCGCCGTGATCTTCACACGGTTAATTTGGGTTCGGATTCGACGACGGTCTGAGTTAATCTCCCTCTCCGAGTTCCCCGGACAGAATGATCCAACCACCCACCATCATCCACTAATTTCAGTTCATGTTTTACTTTACTTGTATATAATCTGTATTTGTCATTCAAGAACCTTTCATTGTACCGTTTCCCGCAGAAGCCCTTCCAGTTAGCTATTTCTCTCTATTTTGCCTCAGTTTGATGTGCTTCTTCTGTTTTCAGATGTTCATCTTCGACTGCGTGTCTACGGTTGGGTACTGCGCAACTGCTCACGGGGTTTTCGACGGCGTTACTGCGGCCTCCGGAACACCATGAAACCGTAAGTTTTGACCTTAATTTTTATCTAATATTGTTTTTATTTTCTGTATCTGTTTCTGTGTATGTTTATTTATTACTAGCCGACCCACGCAGCTCCGCTCGCGCTGTGTTTACTTTAACTAAACTATCAATAATATACATTCGCATAGAATACAAAACCTCCTTTTTTAAAGTCGGTTAAAAACTTGGACCCACTTTGTACTTGCCCTCCGAAGTACGGAGACGTAGTTCAAATGGCGTTAAACGGTCACCCATCTATTTAATGACCTTACCTAACGTTGCTTAACCTGATCGATTTCCAAACATTGTTAACAACTGTCTATGAGTGTTCCCTTACAAATATTTATTATAATTATAATGAAAAATTTTTAAAATCGGATCAAGCGTATAACCAAGTACACATTTTGACTTTAGTCCCCTCTCCCAAGGGAACCGTGCCGAATGTCGGGATAAAAAGTATCCTATGTCCTACCTCGGAGTATTAACTCAAATCATGCCAAGTTTCGTTTCAATCCATCCAGTAGTTTCGGCGTGATGCTCAGCCGAGATACAGACAGACAGACAGACAGACAGACAGACAAAAATATAAAAAAATACATTTTTGGCTTTAGTATCAGTTATAGAATGCCCTCCAAACATAATTTTCAAAATATCTTCAATGTACAGAATTGGACCTGTTACAGTTTTATTATAAGTATAGATTTGGTCTATTTGCTCTATGTTTATTAATTTATTTATTACTATTGTATTTATATAATCTACTGCTTCTAATTGGGCCAGTTTCGAACAAAACTGGTTCCAGTTAGCTTTTCCTGTTTCTATTTATGTTGTCTTTTTTGTTTTAGTTTTGGGTACCGTTCCATTTTGCTCCGAGTGTGTCGCGCGATTCATCATTTGCCAGCCCGTGACGGTCCTATTGGACCAGGATGCGCCGAACCCGCTCCAACAACCGTATGCTACACTAGCTATCAGACACCGGTCTCGCCGGCGAGGGCGAAGGGTCGTACGCATGCGACCTCAACGACGTGCATCACCCCACTGAGTTTCTTGCCGGTTCTTCTCAGTGGGGGCGCGTTGTGAACCGGTGGTAAACTCAGCCCTCTCTTAATCGACAGCCCAAGCCGAGGACGTGCCTCCCTGAAGTGCCCTTGAGCTCGTCGCTCGTCTGCCGTTAAGGCTAGAGTGCTATAAGCACTCGCCTCTTATTGTCCGGTGAAGCTGTAATGGCCATCTGCGGCCAACAGCGACGCTTTAGGGAGCCCTAAAGCGTCGAAATCACTTGGCTTTAATTTTTTTAGCTTGCCTTCCATACAGTGATACACTCCACGGACTCAGCGCTTCACCAAGTGGTGGGTAAGATTGAGAAAGCCATCCAGGACAAACAAATCTGCTTAGGCACCTTCATAGATATAGAAGGGGCCTTTGACAAAACCAATGAACTTATCAGCAAACTCAATGCCAGGTACTTTTATACTATAGGTTACGCTGATGACATAGCCATACTCACTGTGGGCAACCAGGCGAGTACTGTTTGCGACACAATGCAAGCTGCGTACGGTTGAGAGGTGGTGTAAGGACCAGGAACTGACCGTGAATCCAGCGAAGACTGAACTGGTCATGTTCACCAACAAAAGAACGGTAGGTGACTACCACTTACCCGAGCTGTTCGAAACCACATTTACGTCTAGCAAAGGAGGTCAAATACCTGGGGGTAATCCTAGACAGTAAACTGAACTGGAGAAGTCATGTAGAGATTAGGATTAAAACTGCCGAGATTGTTTTGTGGCAATGCCGTAGAATGGTGGGCAGCAGGTGGGGTTTAACCCCGAAAATACTCTTATGGCTCCACACGACTGTAATTCGTCCCTTGCTTACCTATGGAGCCCTGGTCTGGTGGACCAGAACTAGACAGTCCAACTGCATGGGAAGTCTGGAGACGTTCCAGAGATTAGCATGTAGGGCGATTACAGGGGCGATGAGAACGGCACCCACGGCCGCTCTGGAAGCCATGCTAAACATCGCTCCATTACATATGTTTATACAACAAGAGGCAGCACAGGCGATAGTCAGGCTGAAACTCCTTTAACTGCTAGGCCTTGGCAAGGTGAGACATTGTGGGATCATGGAAGAGGCATGGATTGAGAACCCGCTCCTGGAGGCAGTGAGCGACAGGGTCAAGGCCACTTTCATTTTCGACAAAAAATACAGGCTACACTTAGATGGATTCACGGGCACAGGATAAACTGAGGAGCTGTGTATTTATACCGACGGCTCCAAAACTAAGTCGGGTACAGGCGCTAGCGTGTTCTCGGATGACTTAAACAAACAACTCTATACATCACTGGGTAAATATTGACACTGTTTTTCAGGCAGAGTGCATGGGTATTCTGCTCGCAGCCAGCCAAATTCTCACAAGAGATCTCCGCGAGTACAATATAAGGGTGCTCTCTGACAGTAAGGCGGTCCTTCAAGCTCTTAACAGCAATACAACAACTTCTAGTCTTATACAAGAGTGCCACTTAACCCTAAACAAGGTAGGCAACTCTAATCAACTTACCCTACAGTGGATCAGGGGACATAGCGGTGCCCGAGGCAACGAGGCGGCAGACGAACTAGCCAGGAAAGGTTCAGAGTTGACCCCGGTAGGACCAGAACCTATTATTCCTCTACCATTGAACTGGTTCAAAGCCACTCTGCGCCGACGCACGAGCCTAGAACACCAATCATACTGGGTTAACTTTGAGTATTGTAGACAGGCCTGACTTGCGCTACCCCAAGTCGACCCGCACTTCTCCAAAGGTATTATACGGCTGAGTAGACCTAAGATCCGCCTGGTAACAGGTGCACTAACGGGTCATGGCAACTTTAATAGACACGTCCTGTTTAATCTAGGTATCACTGACTGTGCAGAGCGTGCATGGAGGAGGAAGAAACAGCTGCCCACGTGCTGCTGAACTGCAGCGGGGTGGCAACTTACCGGGCGACGCACCTGGGCACCAGGTTGCCTCCGGGAGGTCTTCGGCAACGTCAAGCGGCTGGGAGACTTCCTGGTGGAGCTGGGATGGCTGGAGTGAACTGGCCTACCTCCACCCTCAACACAAAATAGGCGCTTAGTCGTCGAGTTGTGGATACGCCCGTACGTTAATGTTCGGCGTTATTGTTTGGCGTTAATGTTCGGCGTAATTGTTCGGCGTTAATGTTCGGCATTCATGTTAGGCGTTATTGTTCAGCGTTAATGTTTTGCGTTAATGTTCGGTGTTATTATTCGGCGTTAATGTTCCGCGTTAATGTCCGGCGTTAATGTTCGTCGTTCATGTTCGGCGTTAATATTCGGCGTTATTGTTCAGCGTTAATGTTCGGCGTTATTGTTCAGCGTTAATGTTCAGCGTTAATGTACGGCGTTATTGTTCGGTGTAAATGTTCGGCGTTATTGTCTGGCGTTCAGGTTCGGCGTTAATGTTCGGCGTTATTGTTCAGCGTTAATGTTCAGCGTTAATGTACGGCGTTATTGTTCGGTGTAAATGTTCGGCGTTATTGTCTGGCGTTCAGGTTCGGCGTTAATGTTCGGCGTTATTCTTGGTCGTTATTGTTGGGCGTTAATGTTCGGTGTTATTGTTGGGCGTTATTGTTCACCTTTAATGTTCGGCGTAAATGTTTGGCGTTAATGTTCGGCGTTATTGCTCGTCGTTAATGTTAGGCGTTGATGTTCGGCGTTAATGTTCAGCGTTACTGTTCGGCGTTCATGTTCGGCGTTATTCTTGAGCGTTTATGTTCGGCGTTAATGTTCGGCGTTAATGTACGGCGTTATTGTTGGGCGTTAATGTTCAGCGTTAATGTTCAGTGTTAATGTTCAGCGTTAATGTTCGCCGTTAATGTTCAGCGTTAATGTTCGGCATTATTGTTGGGCGTTATTGTTCGGCGTTAATGTTCGGCGTTAATGTTCGGCGTTAATGTACGGCATTATTGTTCAGCGTTACTGTTTGGCGTTAATGTTCGGCGTTAATGTTCGGCGTTATTCTTGAGCGTTTAAGTTCGGCGTTAATGTTCGGCGTTATTGTCTGGCGTTCAGGTTCAGCTTTAATGTTCGGCGTTATTGTTCGGCGTTAATGTTCGGCGTTATTTTTCGGCGTTCATGTTCACCGTTATTGTTTGGCGTTAATGTATGGCTTTATTGTTGGGCGTTCATGTTCGGCGTTAATGATCGGCGTTATTCTTGGGATTTATTGTTCAGCATTAATGTTCAGCGTTATTGTTTGGCGTTATTGTTCGGCGTTATTATTCAGCGTTAATGTTGGGCGTTTATGTTCGGCGTTAATGTTCGGCGTTATTGTTCGGCGTTAATGTTTGGCGTTAATGATCGGCGTTATTCTTGGGATTTATTGTTCAGCATTAATGTTCAGCGTTATTGTTTGGCGTTATTGTTCGGCGTTATTATTCAGCGTTAATGTTGGGCGTTTATGTTCGGCGTTAATGTTCGGCGTTATTGTTCGGCGTTAATGTTCGGCGTTATTGTTTGGCGTTCATGTTCGGCGTTATTCTTGGGCGTTAATGTTCGGCGTTATTGTTTGGCGTTCATGTTCGGCGTTATTCTTGGGCCTTATTGTTGGGCGTTATTGTTCACCGTTATTGTTGGGCGTTATTGTTTACCGTTAATGTTCGGCGTTAATGTTCGGCATTATTGTTCGTCATTATTGTTCGGCGTTAATATTCGGTGTTATTGTTCAGCGTTATTGTTCGGCTTTAATGTTCGGCGTTAATGTTCGGCGTTAATGTACGGCGTTAATGTTTGGCGTTATTGTTCACCGTTAATGTTCGGCGTTAATGTTTGGCATTATTGTTCGTCGTTATTGTTCGGCGTTAATGTTCGGTGTTATTGTTCAACGTTATTGATCAACGTTAATGTTCGGCGTTAATGTTTGGCGTTAATGTTCAGCGTTAATGTACGGCGTTATTGTTGTCATTATTGTTCAGCGTTATTGTTCGGCGTTAATGTTCACCGTTATTGTTTTGGCGTTAATGTATGGCTTTATTGTTGGGCGTTCATGTTCGGCGTTAATGATCGGCGTTATTCTTGGGATTTATTGTTCAGCATTAATGTTCAGCGTTATTGTTTGGCGTTATTGTTCGGCGTTATTATTCAGCGTTAATGTTGGGCGTTTATGTTCGGCGTTAATGTTCGGCGTTAATGTACGGCGTTATTGTTGGGCGTTAATGTTCAGCGTTAATGTTCAGTGTTAATGTTCAGCGTTAATGTTCGCCGTTAATGTTCAGCGTTAATGTTCGGCATTATTGTTGGGCGTTATTGTTCGGCGTTAATGTTCGGCGTTAATGTTCGGCGTTAATGTACGGCATTATTGTTCAGCGTTACTGTTTGGCGTTAATGTTCGGCGTTAATGTTCGGCGTTATTCTTGAGCGTTTAAGTTCGGCGTTAATGTTCGGCGTTATTGTCTGGCGTTCAGGTTCAGCTTTAATGTTCGGCGTTATTGTTCGGCGTTAATGTTCGGCGTTATTTTTCGGCGTTCATGTTCACCGTTATTGTTTGGCGTTAATGTATGGCTTTATTGTTGGGCGTTCATGTTCGGCGTTAATGATCGGCGTTATTCTTGGGATTTATTGTTCAGCATTAATGTTCAGCGTTATTGTTTGGCGTTATTGTTCGGCGTTATTATTCAGCGTTAATGTTGGGCGTTTATGTTCGGCGTTAATGTTCGGCGTTATTGTTCGGCGTTAATGTTTGGCGTTAATGATCGGCGTTATTCTTGGGATTTATTGTTCAGCATTAATGTTCAGCGTTATTGTTTGGCGTTATTGTTCGGCGTTATTATTCAGCGTTAATGTTGGGCGTTTATGTTCGGCGTTAATGTTCGGCGTTATTGTTCGGCGTTAATGTTCGGCGTTATTGTTTGGCGTTCATGTTCGGCGTTATTCTTGGGCGTTAATGTTCGGCGTTATTGTTTGGCGTTCATGTTCGGCGTTATTCTTGGGCCTTATTGTTGGGCGTTATTGTTCACCGTTATTGTTGGGCGTTATTGTTTACCGTTAATGTTCGGCGTTAATGTTCGGCATTATTGTTCGTCATTATTGTTCGGCGTTAATATTCGGTGTTATTGTTCAGCGTTATTGTTCGGCTTTAATGTTCGGCGTTAATGTTCGGCGTTAATGTACGGCGTTAATGTTTGGCGTTATTGTTCACCGTTAATGTTCGGCGTTAATGTTTGGCATTATTGTTCGTCGTTATTGTTCGGCGTTAATGTTCGGTGTTATTGTTCAACGTTATTGATCAACGTTAATGTTCGGCGTTAATGTTTGGCGTTAATGTTCAGCGTTAATGTACGGCGTTATTGTTGTCATTATTGTTCAGCGTTATTGTTCGGCGTTAATGTTCACCGTTATTGTTTTGGCGTTAATGTATGGCTTTATTGTTGGGCGTTCATGTTCGGCGTTAATGATCGGCGTTATTCTTGGGATTTATTGTTCAGCATTAATGTTCAGCGTTATTGTTTGGCGTTATTGTTCGGCGTTATTATTCAGCGTTAATGTTGGGCGTTTATGTTCGGCGTTAATGTTCAGCGTTCAGGTTTGGCGTTATTCTTGGGCGTTATTGTTCGGCGTTAATGTTCGGCGTTATTGTTTGGTGTTATTGTTCGGCGTTCATGTTCGGCGTTATTGTTCGGCATTAATGTTCGGCGTTAATGTTCGGCGTTCATGTTCAGCGTTATTCTTGAGCGTTAATGTTCGGTGTTATGTCATATGGCATATTACTGTGGGGATCTTCTGCAGAACTTAATACTATTTTTATTCTGCAGAAAAGAGCTGTGAGAGCCATTTACAATCTGGCTCCTATTGATTCACTTAGAGAGAAATTCAAAGAGATAGATATTCTAACGGTTGTGTCACAATACATATTTGAAAATTTAGTTTATGTTAAAAAAAAACAGTTCTTTTAAAAAGTATAGTGATACACATAATATTAATACCCGGAACAAACACGATCTTGTTGTACATGCCACGCGTCTCCATAGAACAGGCAAATCGTTTATGGGCCAAAGTATACGCTTTTATAACAAACTGCCACAGGATATCCGAGATCTGCCAATAAAGAAATTTAAACCTTTGATAAAAAGCCGTTTGTCAAAAAAGGCTTATTATAAAATCTCGGATTACCTGGAGGATAAAGCTGCGTGGGCTTGAGCTGCTCAACTCATGCAAGCTAAGAAGTTTAAGGCTGACATAAGTAAAATTTGTAAAACTATTTTTAAAAATAAAAAATAAGTTTTAAAAACTAAAACCCGACTACGCATAAAATCGCAGTCTAAAAAGTAGAAAACAAGAAAATATTTCTTGTCAGATATACTTATCTACCAACGCCTGAAGCAATTAATTATCGTCTAGTAAGTAGATAATTTATATATTTCAATTTAACGTATTATAAGTATAATTACTATAGATTGTAGCCGTAGTCGCATGCCACTGATGCCTGATGATCCGTCGTGGCGTTGTCGTTTATACATAAGTCGGCGATCTGTCCCCCTAGACAATGTAACATTCTACAAGCGCTATCGCTAGTAGAAAGTTTAAAAATGTATGAGAATGACATAAGTCATCGAAAAATCACGTGACAAATTGTAGGGAATTGATACCATTAGCGAATGAAGAAATAGATTCGCTATGAAGCGATTGCATCTTGTCTAGGCCCTCTGGTCAGCTGCTAGTCGTCGAAGTGCATCCTGAATTTTGTGTTCCCATCGCGACAATATAACATTGACCATATTCGACATTAGCAAGGTGGCATGCGACTACGGCTACAATCTATAGTAATTATACTTATAATACGTTAAATTGAAATATATAAATTATCTACTTACTAGACGATAATTAATTGCTTCAGGCGTTGGTAGATAAGTATATCTGACAAGAAATATTTTCTTGTTTTCTACTTTTTAGACTGCGATTTTATGCGTAGTCGGGTTTTAGTTTTTAAAACTTATTTTTTATTTTATTTATTTTGGGGCTTTATAATTCGTTACAAATCACGTAGTATTATTAGAATTAAGTTAGTATCGCTATAATAATTACTTAGGTTTACTAAATATATTTCGTAAACACGTAATTGTTTATTTTTTTTTAGGCATCAGCGTGTGAAAATTCAAGGCTCTATCTAGTACCAATCGTTCATGAATTATAACGCTTTTTTATAAAACATGAAACCCCCTATTTGGACCCCTTGGGATGCGAATTTTGAAAATTCTGTTCTTAGTGTGCGTTTACGTATTGTGAAGAATACACCTCCCTAATTTCAAGTCTCTAGAGCCAGCGGTTTAGGCTGTGCGTTGTCTGTCAGTCAGTCAATCAGTCAGAACATCTCCTTTTATATATATTGATGATGATGATTAAAATAACTTAAATACGTGCAAAGAAGGTATGGAACCCTCGATGCGCGAGACTCACACTAGACTGGTGTTTTTTTTTTTGTTTGATTCGGTACCTAGCTCCGAACCGGAGTATCTTACCTACTAAAACGCCCCGTACTCAATGGACATCTAGGGCCCACAATCCAAACGTCCAACCGACAACTCCGAAGGTTGCCCGTTATTTGTCCGGGCTTATGGCTGACGAGTGAGGCGGCAGCTTTTTTTTTTTTAGGTGGCAGATTGACGCGGGTGCGCGCGTTTGCGAACACTCTCGGCAGCCTCTTATTGAATTAAAATCAATAACATTAATACGCGCAAAGAAGCTATGGAACCCTGGATTCGCGAGTCAGACTCGCACTTGACCGGTTTTTTTTTTTTGGTTTGATTCGGTACCTAGCTCCGAACCGGAGTATCTTGCCTACTAAAACGCCCCGTACTCAATGGACATCTAGGGCCCACAATCCAAACGTCCAACCGACAACTCCGAAGGTTGCCTGTTATTTGTCCGGGCTTATGGCTGAGGAGCGAGGCGGCAGCTTTTTTTTTTTAGGTGGCAGATTGACGCTGGTGCGTGCGTTTGCGAACACTCTCGGCAGCCTCTTATTGAATTGTAACCTTGCGTGTACTTAGAAGCCACACTTGAGCTAACGCAGCAGGTAGCAAAATAGTTTAACTAAATTATATGATTTTTCCCATCACTTTTGAAATCACATCAGATTCAAATTTTAAACATCGATGTCGTATTTTAGTTTTAAAACCCATGATATAACTCATGCCTACTGCTTATATCATTAAAAAAAAAACGGTTTCCAATTACCTTTTAAAAGACACCACACGCGAGATTTTTAACTTAGGGGTCCTATTTTGACCTTAAAACTCTCATAGTTTCTTAAACCTGACTTCGTCCTAATCCTATCTATCATATTGTATCGGAAAACAGTGAAATGTGTTAAGAAATGGTAAAATATTTATTTTTTACTAAAATTGAGGTCCTGTGACTTCTACCTAGAAAATTCCGAGAAATGCAAAAACACGTTATTGTTTATTTGCTTTGAGGCACCTGTGTGTGAAAATTCAAGGCTCTAGTACCAACCGTTCATGAATTATAACGCTTTTTTATAAAACTTAAAACCCTTGGACCCCTTAGGATGCGAATTTTGAAAATTCCTTTCTTAGTGTGCGTTTACGTATTGTGAAGAATAAACCTCCCTAATTTCAAGTCTCTAGAGCCAGCGGTTTAGGCTGTGCGTTGTCTGTCAGTCAGTCAATAAGTCAATCAATCAGGACATCTCCTTTTATATATATTGATGATGATGATTATTTACTTTACACGATCATGCTTGGGCAACAGAAATACACATGTGTACCTAATTTCAACTTAATCAAAAAATATTTTTGTTTTACTTCAGAAGTTTTTGTCCTGTAGATGGCGCCACATTGAGTTTAATGTAATATTATATAGCCTATAACCAGCGGACAATCAAGGCGCTTCTAACGACACCCTTCTTGTCTAATTATGTTAAGTAGATTAGAAGATATTCGGGAACAGATGAACATACATACATACATACATACATTCTTGTTAAAATCATAACCCTCCCTCCGTTCCGTAGTCGGGTAATAATAAATACAAATATTTATAAAATGATGAGGTATGACAATGGAGGTTGATATATGAGGAATGAAATGATATCACCTCATTAACTACAACTTTTAAAAATGAAAATAAAACTATAAATTACGGAAAATTCAGCTTTTTATTTCAGTTTCACATATGGTACACTGAGCCTTATGTATACTTTTTGGTATTTAAACTTGTACAATTGTATTGTTTTGGAAATAATTTCCTATTTGTTTTTTTTTTCAATTAGTGGCATTAATGTAAACAAAATGAAATAAGTATTATATATTTTACTTTTTTATATATTGTTATTTATAATGAACAAAATGATCTAAGTAATATATATTTTTTTATGGTTGAAAAGCTCTAAAACAATTATTCTGTTTATTTGGGCAAAGTTTTACGTGACATTTGTCGCAAGATAAAAATGTTTTGCCTTTGCAACCAGGATATTGCAAAGGCAAAACTATTTGCATCGTTGTTCACCCCCATCAGGGAAATGCTCAAACCCGTCACGTCTGATATCACGAGGAGGTAGAATTGATGTATTTGACTTCTGCCTTTCATTTTCAATTTAATCAGATAAACTTGGTCTACCTCTCTTTTTTTCATCGATAACCATTGGGGTAGAAAGGTTCTCGAGTGGCGACCACGAACTGGAAGTCGCAGAGTAGGTAGACCTCCCACTAGGTGGGCAGACGACATTGTGCGCGCTGCAGCTAATCAGTGGATGCAAATAGCAAATTAGCGTTCGAAGGGGGAGGCCTATGTCCAGCAGTGGACGTCTTCCGGCTGGTGATGATAATGATGATGCTGAAGTAACTCATCATCAGGAAACCATAAAAAATATTGACGGGGAGTTTCAAAGTCTATAATCGGTGACTGTACATTTGTGTATCCAGTAAATGTAAAAGGAGGTGATTGAAAATATGTTTTCTTCCAAATAAATCTTCTCTTTTTTCTTTGGGTGACAGTCACAGAACCAGGAATTCGAGATCTATTACCGATTGCGTTTCTCATAGTCGATGATAGTCTAGGTGCCCGATATTATGTAATGGAACCTGTAGTTGTTCCATAAGTCATTCCTGATGTACTAGGCTGAGGGTCTGATATTTCTGGCTGACGATTTTCAATATTTGTAACAACCTGGGAGACAAACACCGGTGTCTCTGTGGAGATAAGGAAGTTTCCACGTCTCTAAGAGGCTGGGATAAAAAGTTTTGGATGGACTGAATTTTTTCGATGTCATCGTCACTTTCAGCGTCAGAAAAATCTTGTTCATCTTCACTCCCAGAAGGAATATTCAAGAACCCGCAATATCTTCATCACGCAATCTTCTTCGCGACATTATCTGCAATAAAATGAAAGTATTCATAAGGAAAGTTATCGTAAGTACGTATAAGTAAAAACGAACACTAGAGCTCAGCGTACCGTATGTGGAACACGCATAAAAATATGATTTACTAATACGTTTACTATTGTAATATTAAAAAAAACAACTTACCTTTGCAAAATATACACTTCTTTTTAGCACACAATATTTTGTCCTAGTCAAAACTGTACAAAACTAATTTTTAATTATTTTTGAATTCAGACAAATGACTAACGTATCACTTTTATTCCAATTTCACTCTGAGTGCACTATAACAAAAACACGAACGACATCTTTAGGTAAAAATTCGTATTACTACATTGCTAAATGTCAGTAGCTTCTATCAAGATGTCAAGAGTTGTCGATACTAATAGTTTTATAGCTATAGGAACGATTAAAGTCAGTGTTCCACATATGGAACTGGGTGCCTTGTAGGGCTATATCCAACGTTGTAATTTTTTAAAATTCATATTGCTCGAAAACGTTACATTTAATCCAATATCTAATCAATAAAATCTGTTGCTGGAGATCTGAGGTACAAGTACATATATTTTTCATAGCTAATGCAATAGCGGATTGATCCAATGAAGTCTTTAAAATAAGGCTACTTTTGCAACTTTACCGTTGTTACCCCCTTAAGGGACTTATTTGTTAAATTACAATTCGTAAAATTTATTAGACCAGAAAGTTGAAAAAAATATATTTGCTTAGGTACTTAGTAAGCTTGGAAAAATAACATAATAAGCGCCTGCAGAGTTTGCCTCCCATAGAAGTGGATGTAACTGATTGCTATAGTATTATTCTCAACAGACGCTAAAATTTGGTTGTTCTGAAATCTTAAAGAATCATGCCCACTCTCCATACATTGATTGACCTGTCACTTGATTTTTTTTACAGGTCGCGTCTACCTATAACTAGTCATGTATAAAAATAGTTATTATTTATAATAACACAATAACTATTTATCTTTTCATTTGGAGGCCAGGGAAAAATGATATTAAGTAAAAAAGTTTTTGAGGTTATACCAGTTGTCAGATAGTTTGACAGCTGATAAAGTAACCTCTGGTTCATCACGATATCGACCAAATACAATTAAATAGATAATGAAAGTAGTATAAATTGTTTAAAAGAACAAAGAGCCCGACCGCGAACAAACAAAATGGGCCTAAATTACATTATAAGTACATAAAATGTAGACACATGTACATATATTTCAATTTGTCTCGTTAAGACCTTTCATTATACCCATATTGGATGTTTTTGGTAGTAAAGAAAATGCAAAATAGTGCCAACAGGCCTATTAATTTTTTTGGAATAATATAATAGCCTATGTCACTCTTACAATTAAGACGAATCCAACAACATATACTTACCTAACTTGAAGTCTATCAAGCCGTATGTATACCTACATACATACCTACTCTCTAAAAACATAATCCACTTCCTGGGCATTAAGGCAAATAGAGCTGCCTCCTACATGTTTTGAAGAAGACAGGAAAATTAAATAAAAACAGGATTTGATTTATTATTATTTATTTGATGATTTTACTACAACCAATTCATCTAAAAATGCCGCTGGAGCCACAATGTTGGTTTCATGCCTGGCCCAACATAAAAACCACACCAACGTCATAACACATGCACAACAACCTACACTGCAATATCCTACAATAAAGTTGCAGCAATAACTCTATAATGCCTTCTCGTCCATTAATACCGTTTGCTGTCAAAATGTACACATAGTACTGATTTCTTGAGATATGATTTTATTTTGCCTCTGATAAGTGAATTTTCCTCATTTCCTATTGCGGGTAGGGTATATGATTAGTGTATAGACAAACTTCTATTTAGTTGACCATCCTTATTGTGAGGCTCGATAGGTTTTCCTTGAGAATTTGGACCACTTTGATGATCAACCACAAACAGGGCATGCTTGAGCTCATGCTCAAGCATGCACAGCGAGATGAAACAGTAGATGGATCACACTCATTGTTTCCATGATTAAAATAAAAGGATTAATAGGCTGTATGGATACATCAAAGCAGGTTTCACAAATGTAATCATCTTCTGTTATCTGAAAAACAAATCAATTATAAGTGAAAAAAAAAGAGATTTTGAAGCCTACAATGGAATTATGTATATTATGTATTCTTACATATTTTGATTAAAACAGCTGTCTAAAAAAAAACAGGGGAATATCTAATGAAACTAATAATGCATTCGGTCAGTGGGTCGCCTATTTCTAGTAGTACTAGTTCAAAATATACTTTGCTACTTCTGAATATCAATCCTTTTGTGAAGAAACAATCATAACACAAACGTCCGTTGCCAGGATACTAAACCGTTAGGTACTTTCTTGTTATTATACTTACTATTACTGGAGATATCCAAGTGCTAATTAGCGAGATCTAATCACAGACGTATTAGGGATGATTTATCTGAAGAGCCGATAACGCCGAAACGTATTGACACTTAGGTATGTTCCAGTTTAAACAAAGCAATCTCGCTCGTAGAAGGCTCCATAACTCTTTCCAACAAGAGCGATAACGTCTTTGAACTCAATCTAAAAGCACTAAATTCGTATCCATTTAATCTAATCTAAAATTAAAATATTAGGAAATCCAAACTCGCACAGTACAAGAGTACAAAAGCAAACGAACCATAGAACAGTACAAAACGTCATACAAATGACATTAATGACAGCCTGTCATTCCAAATAAATCATATGCTCTGTTTCTTTCTATCACATGTAACCTATATAAATGCATTCTTTTCTTGTGCGAGTGAGAAAGAATGTGTTATCACTCCATAGATCCTTACTCTAAGATTGAGAATACTAAACTTATTAAATAATGTTTTTTTGTGGCTTTAATTAAAAATTCAATTTAGCGATACGTATTAAGCAAAAAATAAGCAATTTTTTAAGATATCTTACATCACTAGACGCGTCAGAAAAAATTCAGGTCAAAACTGGACATGATTCTTTAGGACACATGAATAGCCCAATGGTGCTGACGCATCCCCTAGAACATCATCAGTTTCATTAATATTATTATGTAGATGTTTAGTATTATTATGTTAAGTTAAGTCGCTATGGCATCAAAATGTCACCGGGGTTAACCCCGAAAAACAGCGCTGGATCGAAATATACATTCCGGTGCAGCAATGTGCTGAGTGGTTGACCTCATTTGCTGGATTTTTATTGATTTTATTTGTCTAATTTCTTTTAGCTTTTTGTAATGTTTTTCCGGCAAATAAATATTCTTTTCTTTTTTTTTTAAGCCGTTAAAACTGCGACGCTTGGCCCTTAGGCCGTCTTTATTCTTATAATTCAATTTCTGCATATTGTCGACAAGTACTGCACTATTACATTCACACATTCATTTAGCAAAACGTGTATAGGTTGGTACTTTCAGATACATATACATGGTGTCCTAGAAATGGGGTACAAGCCGGTAACGGCATATTATGTAAGCAACAAGCATTCAATTTTTGTGAAATAAATCAATGAAAAAGATCAACAGTTTTAGTGCAATGAACACAAAATGTTGTTCTTTATTAAACCTGAAAATGAATTAATTTCTTGCTAAACAAGGCAGACAGGCAATAAAAAACAGTGGCTCTATAGGAGTAGGCACGTTGACACAGGATTACTTATAAACAGTGTTTAGAAGACATCCAATAATTTTTGATGTAATTCAAAATATCAATAATAATATCAATAATATACTTAATATCATTTTTTGCCAAATTTGACATTAATATCGGGGTTTACTATCAATACTATACTATAACTACTATAATATACTACATTACGTGCTATCAATACTAATTTCGTTGTGTTACATACGTTATAACATGTTATAGTAATTTCAACTACTGACATTATTTAAAAAAAAAAAGTCATTGAGCGCAATTTTAAGGCTAAGTTTATATGGCCGCGCGGTACAATATCAAAATAAACCGTGCTTATCATCGATATACTAGTATAACGATGGTGCTTATCGTCTACATCACAGCGCAGTACGGCGGCGCGGCAAAGCGCGACGCGCTCCGACCCTCGCGCCCGTACATTTATCATCATGTGAATGCTCGAACCTCGCGGCGACGCGCGTCCTTTAACTAGAAGGCCGTTAAGCCCAAAAAGCTAATTCTGAGATAACGGCAAAAAACGCGCCAATCGTTGTTTCTCTCGTTGTTCTGTACTATAAAACAGTTAACCTTACCTTAGTGGCTTTATAGTTAAGTAATTTCCTTATAATTGGAACCTTTTATAATGTTCGTACAATTTATTCAAAAATGCTTAGTTACAAAGTTGTTTAGTGGCCTAACTACTTTATAGCCAAGACATTTGCTCAGTATTAAGTTAACAGTACCTTCTATAATGAGCGGCATTGGCACCTTAGATGCTTTTAAGTTATTTATTGTTAATGGATAAGGAAATCTTTGTAAAAGTTACACTAAAGTAGTTAACTAAAAGGTGGCAAAACACACTTCGCCTGGGGCTTAAGTATTTTCTGATAGTTAAGTATTCCTACGAAAAAATGTCAGAAAATAAAGACACATGCTTAAAAATCTAATGTTTAATAAAAAAAAAGCTAAATGGAAAGTTATTTGAAAATAAAACTTTTAATTACAAAAGAGTTGACAATTAAAATTACAAATAACTAATCAAGGTCTTACATACCTATTACAGTTTGGCACGGATTTAACTTTAATTTTAAGTATTGTACATAATATTTATATAAGTAGGTAAATGAGCCCTTTAGGGCGCTATGGAACTATAGTAAAAAACATCATCAGCCGTATGGTTTAAAAATGCATTTTGTTATTTTTTAATTATTAATACGTCGGGGAAAAAGTCTTTTCGTATTTTGCATGTATATATTATTGAAGAGAGGTGCCGTTGGTTGTTTTTTTTTTATTTAACTGGTTTTAGTATCAATAAATATAGGACATTAAGAACAAGAAAATAAAAAGTAAAAAACACTTTTCTGCCATCAATTGTTTTTCTGTCCGCCAGAATGAAAAATAGAAATATCTAATTTTTTCCTTAGATAAACCCATTTAGGTGCGAAAATGTTGTGAAGTTTTTGTACCTATTGCAGTGTCAGTAAGAGTAGCACAAATTCGGTTCAAGCGTTTTCAGTTCGAAAATTTTGATGTCAAAGATTCAGCTTGCTCTGGTCGCGCTCATACAGATAATGTTAATGCCATTTTTGAAAAGTGAAGCAAGATCGGCATATTATTAGTTACGAAATAGCCGAGGAACTGAGGATTATCCACAAAACAGTTGTGATTCATTTGAAAAAGTCTGGATGTACAAAAAAGCAACGAGATTTATGTGCCACACTAGCGCACTGCAAAAAACTTAATGAATAGTGTACTCATTTGCGATTCTCTATTGAAACGTACAACCGAACCATTTTTCAAAAGATTGATTCACTGATGAAAAGTGGATCACTATACCTACGACAAAAACGTGCGAAAAAGATCACGGTCAAAGGGTAGTCAATATCTACTAACTGTACCGAAACCTGGTGATGCTGTGTGTATGTATATCGTTCATGAGCTTTTATCGCCGGGCAAAATCATCGATTCGGTCGGATCTCGTCAGCCAAAAACTAATGACTCAAACAATAAATTGAGAAAAAACTACCAGAATTGATTAAAAGAAAAAGTAAGACAAGTTTTATCATGATAACGCTAGACCACACACAACTTTGGCCACGAATGAAAAATTAAGAGAGCTTGCAGTTTGCACCCTCAGATTTCCAGCTGTTTCAGTGTCTTTCTGAATTATTTGGGTAGTATTAGGATAATATCAAGAAAAGTCTGAAAAAAACTACTTGTCGCGTTAATAAAACCGGGCAACGTACAAGATTGCAACAAGTTATCCAACAAAATGGCACTATGTATATTATAATTAAATGCAATAAAACTTTGAAAATAGGAGTATTTATAGGAGGAATTTGTATATAAAATACGAAGAAACTTTTTCTTCGATCGTATATAATATTTTTAAAGGAATAGTTAGTTATTGTCATAGTTAGATTAACAATATTTTTATATACTCTTAGGCTCGTGGGTTCAAATCCAGTACGGGTTTCTTCTCAAGTTTTTGAAGTGTTCTCAAGTGTTGCCAGTGATTACATATGGTGCCGAAATATGGTCTCTAACTGCTGGCCTGTTAGAGAAGCTCAAAGTCACACAACGTGCTATGGAGAGTGCTATGCTCGGAGTTTCATGGCGGGATAAACTCCGGAATGAGGAGATTCGCCGAACAACTAAAGTCACCGACACAGCTTTCAGAATCTGCAAGTTGAAGTGACAATGGGCAAGCCAAATCGCTCGAAGAACCGATAACCGATGGGGAAAAAGGTTAGAGCAGTCACGTCAGGCTCTTCAGGCGGAATGATCACCAATAAGTAAGTCCAGACCACCCGTTGTGTTCCCACTCGTCCCGCTTACCCCCGGATAAATAAAAAGAATCCCCGAATGTGCTGACATAAGCACACCCATCCGAGTCACTGTATCATACGTGGCTAAAAGAGCGTTAAGTGAGGGTAGTGGCAAATTTGTTAAGTTATATTTGTAAATTGATTTTTTGTGTATATACTATAAAGAAGTTAAAGTTTGATTACGTCTCTTTAGTCAAGGATAATCGGATTTTTTTTTTTAGTTAAGTATTAGACCAGAAAATAGTCAACACATTTGGCAGCTAACGTACATCAAACGAAGGAATGTAGGGTAGTGGCTTTCAAGCGAAGGACTTATCAATAAATGAGTCAATTAACGGCCTTTTTTATATCTCTGGAACTATTCACAATTACGAAATGATTCTTAGATGGAAATGATGGAAGGAAAACGGCCTTTTAGTTAAAGTTCGGCAGCCATATAAACTTAGCATTATGGGTAAAAAAACATGTTAGCCACTCAGCGAGAGATCTTTTTTTTTGCGCCTGGCCAGGGTTTTTTCCCTTTATTTAATTTCAATGTCAAAATGTATGAAATACGAAATAAAATATATACCTACATTATATAATTTTATTGTTTCTTTAATATTTTGATAACCCAATTATATCGTGGAAACGGAAACGTACTAATTGGTCATTGTGTGTCGTTTAAAATTATATTATATTATCATTTTTCTGTTTCAATTATACAGGAATAAATGTCTGTCCAATAGTCTGTTCGAGTTTCAACTTCGTGCAAGTTAATCGTTTTTAACGTATTTAATAGGAGCATTAGAAGTAAAAGTGTATGGAATAGCGAGAAAGTGGCTAAGTCTCCCTACAAAGATGTGGATATACCTAAAATGACCATCGACCAGTATACATGGAGGAATCTCGACAAGTGGCTGAAAAGAACTGCTGTGGTAAGAATACCTATTTAATGAAAATTTTGTACTGATTATCACTGATACGGCTAGGGTAGGTATGAGAAAGCCCAAGCCCAAGAAAAGTGGTACGCTATCTACGTTAACAATACTTAAAACGCGACTACATAGAATTTTTTTGAGTTCCTGTTTCTTGCCAGTCTAGCAATGATATTTATTATACCTTTTTTTCTATTGATACTAATCCCACCACTCATGCCCACCACTGTGACTCCTGTTAGCCGGGATCTACAGTGGTCACCAGTGAAGACACCAAGGTTTGATCTTCGGCGAGTCCCGGGGAAACGCTAAATTGTCTTGGAACCCGCAACAAATTTAATTAGAAAAGTTTATAGGAGGAGTTCCCCGTGGGGTGCCGGTTTAGAATTGCATCCCCTCATCTCCTCTCGTTGGGTGTCGTAAGAGGCGACTAAGCGAGAACGGGAAGACGGGCAGCAGCGTCTTTCTTTTGGATTTATCTTCCACCTATACTGCGATCCCCAAGCCGCCTGCCAAGCGTGGGGATTATGGCAACCCCTCCCTACTAAGGGGGAGGCTTTTTGTTCAGTAGTGGACGTGTTTCGGCTGCTGATGATGATAGGAGGAGTTAGAAAAATATAAATTCCACTTCCCTCTTTTGCAAAGCGGGAGACAAGTAAAACTCACACAGGTCGATATAACCTCAGAACGAAAGATTCTTACAGGTGCACCAACTAGTTAGTCCACCTGTAAGGCACCACGGAAGTTAGTTGATTTGAAGGGACCTATATTTAGATTTCTACTATTAAACTTGTTTCCAATAATAGTTATGGCAGAAACGCTAGAAAGCACGGAAATTTCCCGTAGTCGCCACAAGGTCCGAGTATACAACTCCGGATGTTATTTCCAAACTATTCAACATAACGTTGCGTTCATTGCGCCAGAGATCACACCCCCAAAGTATATGATGCGCAGTTTGTTCGAACTCATTATTCACCGTAGAACATTGACAGAGAGGTGAAGACACCAATTTAAAAGATAATAATTTGCTTTTAAAGTTGCCATGTCCCGTCATAAATTGTGCCACGTAGTGGTCTACTTCTATCCATGTCCCATCATAAATTGTGCCACGCAGTGGTCTACTTCTATCCATGTCCCATCATAAATTGTGCCACGCAGTGGTCTACTTCTATCCATGTCCCATCATAAATTGTGCCACGCAGTGGTCTACTTCTATCCATGTCCCATCATAAATTGTGCCACGCAGTGGTCTACTTCTATCCATGTCCCATCATAAATTGTGCCACGCAGTGGTCTACTTCTATCCATGTCCCATCATAAATTGTGCAACGCAGTGGTCTACTTCTATCCATGTCCCATCATAAATTGTGCCACGCAGTGGTCTACTTCTATCCATGTCCCATCATAAATTGTGCCACGCAGTGGTCTACTTCTATCCATGTCCCATCATAAATTGTGCCACGCAGTGGTCTACTTCTATCCATGTCCCATCATAAATTGTGCCACGCAGTGGTCTACTTCTATCCATGTCCCATCATAAATTGTGCCACGCAGTGGTCTACTTCTATCCATGTCCCATCATAAATTGTGCCACGCAGTGGTCTACTTCTATCCATGTCCCATCATAAATTGTGCCACGCAGTGGTCTACTTCTATCCATGTCCCATCATAAATTGTGCCACGCAGTGGTCTACTTCTATCCATGTCCCATCATAAATTGTGCCACGCAGTGGTCTACTTCTATCCATGTCCCATCATAAATTGTGCCACGCAGTGGTCTACTTCTATCCATGTCCCATCATAAATTGTGCCACGCAGTGGTCTACTTCTATCCATGTCCCATCATAAATTGTGCAACGCAGTGGTCTACTTCTATCCATGGTCTATCAAGCCGCTCACGGACATCGGGGAAGAATAAATAAAGGTGCCGGGCCTTTTGAGGACGCATCCCATCTGGTTTGCCATTCTGTTAAGAGGTCTTCATAAACAACCGATTGAGAGTTAAATAATCGCAAGATTTTACAACGGTCACGAATTGGTAGGAATTGGTTTTCATGAGAGGAAATACTATTAATGTAAACTATCCAAATACATAAACAAATTTTCTAGGAATCAATAAATCACATTTCAACCGTTAGTATAAAACTTAACACTCTTAATCATCTGTCTTCCTCCCTTCCTACCTCTAATTATGCTTCTTTCTCATTTCCACTGTTTCTATATCTAATTTTCATAACAATATTCTTTCCATTACCTCGAATTCCGTTGTAAGCGATAGCGTAAGTCGTAAGATGATCATCCCTGGCTGATATCATGTGTCCTGTAATTGCTCATATCCTTAATTTCTCTCTTCCTACTGGTTTCTTTCCAACTTGTTAGAAAGATGGTCAAATAACCCCATTGCCTAAGAAATCCAATCCTGTATCCATTTCTGACTATCGTCCAATTTCCATCCTTCCCTTTTTTTAAAAACGAATACAAAAGTACAAAATAAAAAAGAAATTAATTTAAATACACACAATAGACAATAATAATATTAAATAACACACAAATCATACTTATTCACATGCAAATATAATGTTAATATTATAGTCGTCACATGAAGACGTCAATTGCTGAACAAAGCTCTCTTCCTGTTGCCATAATTCCCACGCTTGGGGATCGCAGTAATCCAATAGAAATCCATCGAGTACTGCAGCTAGATTGTGATCCCCGTCTTCGACAGCACAGTGTCAGGTTCCTGGGGTATAATGCGTCCACCGGCGGCGGGCTCAAAGACAAGGCCCTGTGGGGCTTCTGGTGCAGATCGCACCAGAGAGCCCAGATCACCCTTATTTGCAAATGCGACAGCCACGGATGTTTTAGTAGGTAAGAATCCCATAAGTCACGGGGACCTATTAAAGGTTTCCCCCGCAATAATAAAAAAAATGGTGATCTAATAGGAAGACGTTACGGCCCGTCTTCTTGTTTTCCCATACGACACCCAATAGGAGAAGATCGGTGAGTGCTATTGTTACTCGGACACCTCTTAATATGGTAATAACAAAACAAATAGTAATCAAATTCGGCTTATACTCGTATAAGCCCAAAAAACTTTACACACAGAACACATGTTACATGTTGTAATAATTAAAGGTGACCACAACTCCACCTGTGTACCAACTACTTCTTCTAATTTCACCAGCTACAGTGCCCTTCACACCGGAGTATAGCAATGTTTACACACTGCTGTTTGACGGCAGAATATCTGCCACTATGGTGATACCAATCAAGACGATTCCTTGCACAAGGGATTTAAAACTTAAAATAATAACGAACCAGAAAAAATCACCTTTTGCAGATGTGCAGCGTTTCGAAACGAGCTTATACGTACGAAGAAGTTTACAATAAATCGAGAATATTCGGAGCGAGTCTCCGCAAGAAACTCAAGATCAAGGACGGGGATACAGTGGCAGTGGTGTTGCCTAATGTTCCTGAGTTTCCCATCGTATTGTATGGGATTCTTGCCGCCGGTGGTGTAGCTTCGACTTTGAATCCAATCTACACCTCTTGTAAGTATTTATAGAGCTTAAAATTTAATATGAAATATCTGTAGGTTTATTTTGTAAATCTCCTTAAATTTTCCTCTGAACTGCTGCACTTATGAGATTTGTTTCCTCGTAGGCTCTGCACTTTTATAGTTTAATACATTTCGTGAATTAAAATACGCTGATTTTGACCATGTTATTAATGTAATTCCCTGATGACATAAGACTTTGAATTATATATACATATATATATATATATATATACAATGTGGGGAAGACGATACGACAATTAATGAAATATCTGGTAATACCACAGGAGTATTTTGGAACCGTCAAATAAATCCTTGCAAAGAAATAAAAAAAAATTACTTTTGAACAAAATATACTGCAGAAAGTCTTAATCAAAATAAAACAGCATTTGTAAATATTGGGCCATTATTCTCTGATACGGGCAGCAACAGCGCGGGCGGAAATATCTACTTCTTCGTATGTTTCGACACGATCACACTGAATAGTCACCTCTCTAGTAATTATTTATTAGATTAATTACAATCACTTTTTCTAATCTCTTATTAGGCATTCGATTAGGAACGTCATTACGCACATGATTTTTAATTTATTGTCGTATTATCCACCCCAGATGATATATAATAAATGCATTTCCAGATGAAATACAAAAACTGCTTCTTCTAAGCGAATCATCTGTAATTATTACTGCCGGAGAAATCGTGGCAAGAGTAAAGGATGCTCTAGTACAAATTAAAAAGGACCTTCCAATAATTTCTATGGATGTAGATCAAGCTCTGCCGGAAGGAACAATGTCTTATAAAGAACTTGTTGACGTCGACCATATGGATTTGAGTGTCCTTAATGAAGTCCAACGAAGTCATGAAGATACTGCATTGCTGCCTTTCTCGAGTGGCACAACTGGACTTCCTAAAGCCGTGCAACTGACTAATTTCAATATAGTTGCTAACTGTGAACAGCATAATGCGGAATGTCGCCGGTACGCATACACAACAGGTCTGTAATTAATTATTTTGATGTATTATTTAATTTGGGAAAACAAACAAATTGTTCAAAATATTGCTTCCAAGTATAAGAAAAATACGTATACGTGGCTGTACAAACCATACCTTTTTCCTCAGGTAACTAGTAAAATTAAGTAGAAAATATGGTGCTCGCAATAATAACAAAACCATATATATCTATAGTTCAGTTGCTTCTTTATAATGTCGATATCATAAGATGGAAATAAGATGTACAGAATTGGATCTGTTACAGATTTATTATAAGCAGTATAGATTACACTTGAAAATAGAATAGTAGCAAGTTTTTATTGTCATTCGACAGCAATTCAATGACTTTTCTCTTAAACGAAGCTGGTTTAAATAAAAAAATAACCCCACGCATTCAATGGACGTTTATGCCGGTCCATTGAATGCGAGCTACCTTTACCCCAAAAGATCACCAACTTGGAGGCATTCTGTTGTCTTAATCGACTAGGAAGACACCAAGTTTTACATGGCGGGCGGCGGTCGACTAACAAGATTACTATAAATATGCAAATCCTACAAATGAATGAAAAAGAAAAACAAATAATTTAAAAAATATATACGCTTTTTTTCAGAGACCAATCAGGACACCGTACTGGCAGTTTTGCCTTTATTCCACATATATGGCTTGTGTGTAATAATGTTGTACAAAATGTGTGCTGGCTTGAAGATTGTGACGCTCCCCAGGTTCCACCCAGACACTTTTCTAAATTCGTTGCTCAATGACAAAATACGTTTGCTCTACATAGTGCCACCGATGGGTAGGTAAAAAAATTTAAAGTTGTATTTTACCAAAGTAGAAAAACTGTAAATGGGTGACGTTGATACATTAAATCTTTTAAAAAAACATTAGGATAGGTTATAGGCCAAAACAGCAAGTTTTGGAATGCCTGTCTGTTGTGGGATCATCAATATCATTATCAGCCCATATCAGTCCACTACTGGACATAGGCCTCCTCAAAGCACGCCACTGAGCCCGATCTTCAGCTCTGCTCATCCAATTTCTTCCAACCGCTCTGCGAATACGTCGTTGGTCACAAGGCGTCCTACGCTACGCTTCTCGATTCGCAGTCTCAACTGCAGAACCAGTTTACCCTAACTGTCATCGCTTCTACGAAAAATATGACCAGTCCAGTTGGCTAATCCTTTGACCTATGTCGGATACTAAAAAAATCGTGACATTCAGTCAGATCAAGTCGTATTAAGGTGGATTGAGTTGAATCGAGATGGATGGAGTCGAATCGAGGTGGATTGAGTTGGATCAAGTCGGTTCGAGTCAGACCACCGGACATCGGACGAAGTGCTTTATGACGAGGGCTGAGGAGGTTTATTAATCATGGTACATGCACCTGGGGTACCGACCCTGCTTCGTCTATTTTTGTACCATATGGCCATCACTTAATGTACAATGAAAAAAAAAACAACCTAGCCTTATAATAGCCTGATGGTTAGCGACATGCCTGCCTATAGACAGATGCACTCCACTGCCGCTCGTCACCCTAGGCCTTAATTACCAAACCAGTTGAGCGCAGCTATTTCTTTAGTTACAGGGTCTTACACGGTACATAGCAACGTTTAGGTAGTCATTGCTACTTGGCGGTTGAATATCCAGCGGCAGAGAATTCTTTCTGGCAAGGTAACCTGTAGGTAGCTACAGGCTGTGACAAATACAGCAACGACTGGAATATTATATTTTGAACTAGCAATTCCCTGCGGCTTCGCCCGCTATATTTTTTTTTCATACAAAGTTTACCAACCCCTAACGCACCCCCAAAGGTGGTTTTTGAAAATTCGCGAAACACGTATTGATTTATTTTATTTAGAGAATCTTGTCAGTAAATTTCAAGTCAAACTAACCATAAAATAAAAAGTTTCATACAAAAGAAAACACCCCATTTAACCCCTTTAGGAGTCGAATTTTCAAAAACCCTTTCTTAGTGGGTTCTTACATCATAAGAAGAACCTACTGTCCAAATTTCAGCTTTCTAGGTCCAGCGGTTTGGCCTGTGCGTTGATGAATCAGTCAGTCAGTCAGTCAGTCAGGACAAGTAATTTTATATGTATAGATTTAAAAGGCTCTAATTCTTGAGAGACGTGAGATTTTCTAAAGAAATTTTAAATATTTCCATAAACACTTAAAATACAAACTGGAGTGTTAAATAACCAAATAGCTATTGTTTTCCAGTATCGTTCCTCGGAATACACCCTGGAGTGACGTCCAAACATTTAGAACACCTCACCTGTGTGACATCAGGTGCTGCACCACTTCCCACTCCTGATATACAAAGGTTTCTTGAAAGAGCTCCGGTAAGAAAACTATTATAGTCCAGATCACGTTTAACAATACAATACAAATATTCTTTATTGTACACCAAAAGAGAAGATACAGTTTAATAGGAAAAGTAACCGCGGGTGGAATAACGCCAATATCGAGTACCGTTATGTTCCTGCGATGATTAAGGTTTTTAGTGCTTTGTAATAGGGGTGAACGTTGCTTTGGAATCGCTGGACGTTCGGAGTGCGGGCCCTAGGACGAGCACTGAGTACAGCGGCGACCCTGAGAAGGACGGCAGCGAGGTTGCATCCCCCGTCTTCGTCGTCGACGTCGCACCGTGTCTGGTTTCCGGGGGGCTACTACTGTGGTGGAGAAGTGACGGCAGTTCTAAATGGAGAATCCTCTGATCGAGCGAGGTGTGACGCTCAGTTAGGCCCGAAGCTTCCAAATTTTGATGGTGGGGTGTTGTATAATTGTTAGCGTACACTGAAACTTCGCTTGCGAGATCCTGGATAACCCTATCCAGGCGCAATCTATTATCATGCATGTCATGCTCGCTTCATCGCAACACCATACCACATTTGGCATCATTCTGTCGACGTGGAGTCGCCACATCACTCCCCCCCCCCCCCCCGAAAAACCGCCGAAAAATATCTGCATGTGCCAGCTCATCCTTGCGCTCCAGTGCATACTCCACACCGATCCGTCAAGATTGCAAGTCGTGCTAGTCTTGCAGGTGCTCAGTACCTTGCCTTTGAGCCCACCGCCAGTGAGCGCATTGTCCTGGTACAGAGCCCACCTAAGTATCCATCTTCCCTCCTCGTGTACCGATGCAACAGTCGCAGGGGTTTAACAGGTAACAATCCCAATACCCTGGTTTGTCCCCCACAAGGTCCCGGGGACGTTTTGACATTTTCCCGCGAGAGCAAAATGGGCTATTATTTGAAAAATTTTTATATTTCCAGCGTGAAGTACAATTTGACCATGCTTACGGCTTGACGGAAGCATCCCCTATGATAGCTATCACTCCTAAAGACAGAATAATCTACAAAGACGTGGGCTATGTATTGCCAAATATAGACATGAGGATCGTCGATAAGGATATGAGAAATTTGGGACCTGGTGAGGTGGGAATCTAATTTTATTTTAAATATTTATAATATAAGTTAAACTAACATTTTTTTGTCCAAGTAGCAATGAGATGAACGGAACATTAGCCTGGTAAAATAATAATACCAGCCCTTGTTTATGTCCCACTGCTGGGCACGGGCCTCCCTTCAAGATGAAGGGGCTTAGGCCATAGTCCACCACGCTGGCCACGTGCGGGTTGGCGGACTTCACACGACATTCGAAAGCTACGGCTTTCTCAGACATGCAGGTTTCCTCACGATGTTTTCCTTCACCGAATGCTAGTAATAATTGCACAAACACGATTCGCACATGATTGATTACAGAAATCAGAGGTGCGAGCCGGCAAGCGCTCGCCCACGGAGCTGTTACAGCTTACAACTATATATAGCTTGGCAACTATACATAATTAAAATTTAAAGTTTAAGATATTCATTGGGTGGAAACACGTGCTTCACGTTTTGTACGCTAATGGCTTATTTAATAAAATATCATCGCTCAAGAAGCACTAAGAAGTATAAAAGATAATACATATAATGTTATTATTGCATCTGTTTTATAGACAGTAACAAATTGAAGTACCTATACCTATGTTTTTAACCAATTTCAAAAAAGGATTAAGATCTAATTTCGGCTGTATGTTTTTTTATGTTTGCTACCTCACTACTCATGTATGAACCGACTAGCGACCGGCACGGGTGAAAAATATGTGTAGATTATAGTATAAAAGAAAAATACCTTTAACGTAAATCAATATTTAAAAAAATCATCTTTCCATAACTTCTAAATTTTCGATCTATTTTAACACCCTTAGACATTTAACTGAACAACGCGCTGTAAATACATGTTTCAGTAATTATGTTGACGAGTAGTAGAACCAAGTTTCGCGTAAACTCGAACAAATTGCAAATTTTCCTTCTCTACGTTGCAACTCGGAAGAAAAAATCCAAAAAATTATATACCTACACCCTGGTAACGGGAGACGAACCAAAACTATAGAACATTTCAGAAACTTCAGGTTTCTGTACAGACGCGTATTACCGGCATATAAATTATTCTATGTACTGTAGTTTGGGTCCATGATCTATCTATGTCCAAAATTAGAATCAAATCAGCTTTAAAGTAAAGGTACATAGTTTTTGTACATAAAGAAGAAAAAATTGTTCCAATAGTGATCATCAACTTGAACTCGTGTGTGTAATAACGTGTAATAACATAAGAATTTTCACCGAAAGTTTCTGACGCTACATTGAAAAGCTAAATCTGTTGGGATTATAGGAATGCGAGGAATGCGCGCAGTTTGACCAGCTGCTGAACCAGTAAGGATAATAGTTTCAATATTTTTTATTAATTAACCTGTCATATTGTCGCATTGCACACTTGCGCATATTAGGGGGATTCAAATTTTACATCAAAATATTTAAAAATCCGCCTTTTAGTAGTAGTAAGTCCGGTAAGGTAGAAGAATTTCTGATGTAGAAGAATTTTCTCAAACTGTAAGGCGGTTTGAGAGAATTTAAAATCTCTAATGTACCTACTGTGCCTTTCGTGCCTACAACCGTATCCATTCTTTTTCTTTATTAGCTGGTGTATCATGCATTAAAATTTCATCCCTTAATTCAGGTAAACGATGTGTGGTTCATGTGTGCTTAATAAATAACAATTTGTTTGTTCGTTGATGATTAGTTTGCGGAACATATAAATAAATATTTTTCCGTATTTACTTTTTCTATTCTTTGCTCTTGCCAGAGCTAATTTCGTTAACGCACTTTTACGAATGTATGTAGCGCATGAGGATGTCCGGGTAAGAAAAGCACCCTCCCATCTTCTTCCGTTGGATGTTCGTAAGAAGCGAATAACTAAACTGCTAACGATAGGCTGCCCACAAGGGTCTGTCCTGAGCCCGTATCTGTGGAATCTTGGTTTCGATGATTTCTTAGAAATACCCCTCCCACCTGGGTGCTCCTTAACAGGATACGCGGATGATGGTCTTCTTTTAATACAATCGAACACTAGATCGGGTCTTGAAGACTCGGCGGAAACTTGCCTAAATTTAATATCCGAATGGGGTAAACGTAACCGGCTTAGTTTTGCACCGGAAAAAACGTATCATCTTTTATTAAAAGGTAGTCTGGTAGGCCCACCGCGGATAAAGTTCAACGGCACGACTGTTAAAAAGAAAAACTCAGTCTGTTACCTTGGTTTAGTATTGGAACGTAACTTTTCGTTTATTGAGCATATAAGAACCGTTGGAGAAAAAGCCAAACGTAACTTCTATGCCCTTACAAGAATATCGACATCGACTTGGGGACTTTCGTTCAACACGTTGAAAATTATATACGTAGCCACTTATCTGGGCTGTATGTGCTACGGTGCCCCTGTATGGGCTGACAAGGCTACGATAGGGGCGGCACGCCGTAAATTGCTTCAAAGTCAACGTCTGGCGTTGATATTTTTGTGCAAGGCATACCGAACAGTCAGTACTGAAGCGTTACCAGTACTCGCGGGCGTCCTTCCGGTTGACTTAGAGGTACAGAGACGTGCGGCTATGTATTATTCCACTCGTGATAATATGAATACTGAATTCCTACCAACACGTGACCGCGCAAAGATCTCACGTTTGTTTAATTCTCAATTGGTGGTTAATGAATACCTTCTAACTGAATGGCAAATCAGATGGGATTCGACTTCGAAGGGACGTCATTTGTACTTATTTTTCCCGAATGTGCGTGAACGCCTTGCTAGAGCGTGGATAGAGGTGGACCACTGTGTCGCACAATTCTTGACGGGGCATGGCAACTTTAAGAGTAAACTATTTTCCTTCAATCTAGTGCCTTCGCCTCTCTGTCAGTGTTCTACGATAAATAATGAGTACGAACAAACTGCCCATCATATACTTTGGGAGTGCAGTCTCTGGCAACATGAGCGTAGCCTTATGCTAGACAGTTTGGTTGTGACATCTGGAGTCGTATATTACATGGACCTTGTGGCGACTAAGGAGAACTTCCGTGCGTTCAAACGTTTTTGCCATACCTATTATTGGAAACAAGTTTGAAAAATCAAATAGGCCCCTTAAAATATTAGCAGAATCCGTGGTGCCTTACGGGTGGACTAGCCTTCATTGGTCCGCCTGTAAGAGTCTTCCTTTTTGAGGTTGTATCGACCGTTTATTAATTCTTTGCTTGTCTCCCGCTTTGCAAAGGAGGGAAGTGGAATATATGTATTTCCGACTCCTCCTATCTACCTTTTTAATTAAATTTGTTGCGGGTTCCAAGACAATTTAGCGTTCCCCTGGGACTCGCCGAGGGTCAAACCTCGGTGTCTTCAGTGGTGACCACTGTAGATCCTGGCTTACAGGAGTAACAGTGGTGGGATTAGTCCCAATAAAAAAAAGAAGCGAATAAGGGAAAACCAGAAAACGGGCAGCAGTGTCATCCTATTGGATTACCTAGGGTGGGGATTATGTCAACCCCTCCCTTCCGAGGGAAGGCCTTTTGTCCAGCAGTGGACTTGTTTCGGCTGATGAAGATGAATGTATTTATCTTTATTTTAGGTTGGTGAAATTCTACTGAGAGGACCTAATATAATGAAAGGGTACTTGAAAAACCCTGAAGCAAACAACGAAGTTTTCGTGGACGGTGATTGGCTCAGAACCGGTGATGTTGGAAAGGTCGACGACACGGGACTGTTGACTATAACTGATAGAATTAAAGACCTTATTAAGGTACAATACTTGTAGGATTACCACGGTTCTAGGGTCAGAGGATACGTAACGGGGCACTATGAAAAGAAAGACTTAGAAAAAATGTCACCAAAAACATTCGGTTCTAGCGTTGTGATTAAAGGTCTAACATTAACCTACCCAGAACACCATTCACGTCATTTTTCCGGCGAACCGATGGTTGTGGACAAAAAATACCCTGATGCTTTTGGACTTATATTTAGGTCTTCTATACGACAGAAGGAAAAAAATAGACATTATCAACAAGAGGACCATATTGGTCAATTACTTCTATGCTGAATGTTCAACGTGTACCCAGCGACCTTCTACTAGGAGACCTTACTAGTGTAAGGTCTGGACGGTCCAGTTTTACTAGTGTAAAACTTGTGAAATGTACAGGACCGCCGCGTCCAGATAAGTGCCATCGCAGTGTTAGATATTCTGAGGCCTATTATTTGTTTTCTTAATAAGTGCCTGCAGGATTTATCTTTAATTAATGTACTTACCTTTTGTTATTAAGTGTTAAGGTTATGTAAATTATTACTGGCGAAATTTTTAGTTTGGTACTCAATCCGTTGCTCAAGCGGAACATACCATCGCGGCTAAGTAGTATTAATAATGTACTGATACATTCTTTATCTTTGTAGGTAAAAGGCTACCAAGTTCCACCATCAGAACTAGAGAACGTACTCATGGACCATCCTTGCATACTGGACGCTGCTGTAGTCGGGACATCTGATCCGTACACAGGCGAGAGGCCTAGAGCCTTTGTAGTTCTCAAAAATGGTGCTGACGCATCTGCCGAGAACATTATCAGTTTCGTCAACGACAAAGTCGCCTCGTACAAGAAGATCAAGGATGTTTCCTTTTTGGACGTCATACCTAAGAATCCGACGGGAAAAATACTTAGGAAATTGCTCAAAGAACAATACTGTTGAATTCAATATTTGTGCGTGGTGGTGGAAGTATGTGAAATATTGTGATGGTATTTGTTTTTTCGTACATTGTAGGTATATTATTACACTACTTCTGAGACCTTTACTAGGTGGTAAGGTTCTTGTGCAAGGAATCGTCTAGGTTGGTACCACCGCAGTGTCAGATATTCTGCCGCCAAGCCGCAGTGTGTAAACATTGCTTTTCCGGTGAAGGGCTGCTGAAATATTTACTGTCTTATGGGTCGGCAATGCACTAGTGATTCTTCTGGTGTTGCTAGCGTCTATAGGCTGCGGTAACTGCTTACTAACAGGCGGGCCGCATGCTTGCTTGCCACCTTGGTAGTATAACAAGGATATTTTTTTTAAATTTAAAAATCCCCCGATATAGGTAAAAAAACACTTAAAATGACTTTCCTATGCTATTATCAGACCCTGATTAGTATCTGTATAACTACTCGTCAAGATTTAACCATAGATTTATAATTCAGTGGGTCCTACATTTAATGGAGCCAAGTTCCTGATGCCACCTTCCTGCTTCCTCCCATCACCAGACTCTGATCAACATGTTTCTACTACTCGCAGCAACCTATCCAACGAATCAAAATTCGATGGGTCTACGTTTAGACTGTAGAGTCTAGAGTCTCTCGAAAGATAAATAAAATAACATGTGATCATCCGCCAAACTAGAGAAATTACAATCGAGGCAACTATACCCCTAGGGCAACTATCCCACATTTACCCTATTAGTGCAGAAATCCCGTGACCACCTTCCTGCTCCATCATCAGACCCTTATCACCATTTTTCTAGCAACTGTTCGTCGAGACCTACCTAACGCGCCCAAACTCGGTAAGTCTACGTTTATTGGTGCACAGAATCCGTGACCACCTTCCTGCTCCATCATTTTTCTAGCAACTACTCGTCGAGATCTATCCAACGAGCCCAAATTCGCTGGGTCTAATTGGGACGGAGATCCTGTTACCACCCTTCTTGCCGATCATCATCAGACCCTGGTGAAGGTTACCATTTTATTTAGTATCATTGGATTTGCATAATATGTCCTAATTTTCAGAACTTTCGGAGTAATAGAAGTACCTAATGAAAAATGTCTATTGTATACAACATATCCTTGAACCTTGACTCGGAAAAGAGATGATGGTCTTCAAAAGGCTGGACCGATTTTCATGAAACATAGCTAAGAACCATCTCGCTTAAACTAGCTTTCAAATAAAAAAAAACGCATTCAAATCCCTGCACTGGTTGAACCGCTACGATGCCACAGACATACATACAGACAGACAGACAGACTTCCGGCAATAGTCGTCAAACTTATAACTCCCCTCATTTTTGGTCGGGGGTTAAAAAAGCCTTTGGAACATTGCAAGCAATTTCTAGCTAAAATAAAATTTCAAAGTATAGAAAACATACATGTACTTAACAAAAACTGTACACTAGATAGCCCGCCCCGGCTTTGCACGGGTGAAAAAATATAAATTGTTTAAATTACAATATTAAAAAAACACCTTAAAAATAAATCTATTTAAAATAAGATTTTCCCTAACAATAATACAATAGAAGATTGTGTCACAAGGGAGCAAAATAATATTTTTACGGCGAGGGCGCTTTTTTGAATCCAGAGCGTGGCGAGGGATTCAAAGTACGTCGCCCGAGCCAAAAATATATTTGCGCCCGAGTGACACACTCTACTTTTCATCACCCTCTATGAGAAAATAAAAGGCGCCTTATATTTTATTGTAATATTATTATTCAATAAAACATAGAGTAACAACTAAATTGAAATTAAATAGAATCTAATAATAAAACAACTAAAAACCTATATTTACATTTGAGACATTTTCGTAATAAAAAAAAGTTATTTTCAGTGTCACTTGAAGAATTCATTTTTCAATTCGAATTTCTAACAATTTTTATCCGTGAAAATTGGCGGAAACTGTAGCTGTAGTTCGAGCGTTTTTAATTTGATTCCTTTTTTTTTAATCAGCCGGCGGCGCGACTATGGGCCGTCGTACTATAGAGCGTCCAACCGTTTATGTAATATACACTTATCTATGCGTTTATTTTCTTTTTGATTGGCATGCCCGCACGCTTCGCTCGCTCGCACCCCCCCCCCCCCCCCCCCCCCCCCCCGGTACCATTGCGTAACCTAAATGAGCGATGTCGCGGTACTCTGTGAGCCCGAGCTTACCTTAACGTTTTAGGTATTCTATACATTGCCTAGGTATTGTATAGAATACCGTATTATACAGATTGCCGGTAACATATATATTACAAAATTTACCAACGATAGACAGAAATAACCAATTCCGACTTATTAATGATTTCCAGAATTATAATATTGTATAATTATTACTAAGGTTATTAAGTAAGAAACTATTTGTTACCAATGCTTGCCAATAAAATTTTATTAATTGTTGCAATAGTACTTGCAATTATATAAAATCTTTAAAAAAAAAAATTGAACCGACTTCAATATCACTGAAAAGTATAAAATAATTTAAATATTATTGAAGTTGGTGTTAGCTTACCGGCTGTGTATATTTGGCACCAACTTCAATAATATTTAAATTATTTTATACTTTTCAGTGATATTGAAGTCGGTTCAATTTTTTTTTTAAATGATTTTATATTAAACTTTTTAGTGATATTTTCATATATAAAGATTGGACCATCGAAGACCGTAAAATGATCTAGGTAGGTTATGATCACATTATCGTCTACATAGTTTTATACATAATTCATGTTTCTTCGGAAAAAAAAATTCGGTCGTTATTAAATTTGCATGGAATCATCATAGTAGTTTACTCTCTCGAATAAAAAAAGAATCATCGAAATCGGTTCATAATTGTCAGAGCAATGTAATGTCGAACATCAGTTTTATGGTTTTTACCAGATAAATTCCTCCTCATCGTTCATGGTCTTCCAGGAAGTTCTTGTCCGGTTGTGATAAATTTCATACAGATTCATTACAGTGGTTTTGTTTGGTATTTAAATTAATCATGCATTTCTGAACGCTCTCTTGTGACGTAAATGACGTATTTCCAAATCAACCAATCCCGTTCTTCCTTGAGTGGCCTATATCCGCTTAGTTACCGTTTAACCACGAGACCTACAGCACACCGCCGCCGCCGCGAGAGTGCTTCTATTGCCTATAATTGTGAAGTTTTGTGAACTTTTGTGTCGACACATTGTGCCTGGTACCAGCTAATCATCAGGTGAGTGGCGCTAGCTGTTTCCTACCTTTTTCCTTGACTTATACCTGCGTTTTACAGCGTCGAGTAGCGTTCAATACCTACTAATTAATACACCTCATACAGTCCACAATTAAAAAATATTAAAACCGCTATTTCTTGGCTTCTAGCCATATTTTAAACCCGCCACCTTTTTTGGTCCATCTCACCGGATTTGATACCTTTTTTGGTCCCATCCAATAGTTTCATTATTCGATTATCTAATCGCTATAATTATCTAGCTGTCTGTGAAATAACAATTAAAAGCCTATTTAATTATAAATTATTCCCGCCCGCTTTGATAATATACATAAGTCATAAGTATATTCAATCGCTTCTAGATTTCTGCAATCTAATTCGCAGGCATTTATTTGTATTGAAGGACAGTGCTTATAGATTGATAATCGTAATTACGTACTTAAAATTATTTTCTTTAAAATCATACGCTGTATGCAGGTAGCATTCTGTGCCCCGCTTGGCTCGCGTCGCAGTTAATACGTGCCACCTACCTACTTAACGCGCTCATTTTCACTTCACAATACGCTAAGTTATTAATAATATTATATTTTACGCTCGCTAATTATTTAATTGGTTATAGGTTATTAAAGCTAATTAAGTAATTTCATAGGTGCATATCTCGGTAGTTAGGGTAACTCATTCGCTTAGTTGTACTTAATCGTTTATAAATACTTAGGTACCGCTTTAATTTAATAGCAATTGGTTTTTAAGCTATTAAAACCAACAAACGCATACTTTATTTATTATCGCCTGCTTTTATTAAATTAATCCGCTGAATAATGAGTAAATCTAGGGGTGAAGAACGGTCGCCATGCCGGGAGGACCCAAAGGTTGTCATTCTTCGAGCAAAACGAGAAGCAATGTTCTCGCGTTTGCAAAAAATTTACGAATTGTCGCGATCAGCTATCGCTGATGAACAACAGCGTGATACATTTTTGTTAAACGCTAGTAATGTAGATACGTTACGTACTGATTTCGAAAAGGTTGTTGATGATTATAATAATGTCTACTTACAAGCCAACCCCACCAGTTCCGTTGATTATCAAACCTGGATCGCATTTGAAGAGTTATACTGTCATATAAAGGGGGTTCTTTCTAAGTTACAGAAAGACTCTAATATTCCGATAAAGACTGAATCCAAGCCTTCTTCTTACCACAATAAGTTGCCGCCTATTGAATTACAATCGTTTGATGGCGATATTCGTCATTGGCCTATGTTTCATCAACAATTTAAAAGTATTATTCATGATAATCCGAATTTAACGGATACTGAACGCGTATATTATTTAGTTGGTAAACTTACTGATAAAGCCAAAGCAATTTGCGCTGGGCTGTCCGCTATGCCAGAAAACTATCCCATAATTTGGAATAATCTTATACAAAAATATAACGATACTCGTTCACTCGCTGTCTCTTATTTTAATCATATGTTAAGATTTAAACCGCTTACTTCTAGCTCCGCCGCAAATCTAGAATCATTTATTAATAATTTTGATTCCTCAATTAAAGCGCTAAAACAGTTAAAATTAAATGACTTAACAGACTTTATGTGCTTGCAATTAGCATTGCAGAGATTAGATGCAGATACTGTTAAAGCCTTTGAATTGTCGCAACGTCAAACTGATATACCTACATATCAGAGTCTTATCAGTTTCGTCCAAGAGCAAAGTAAGATACTTAATAATATACAAAAACAATTTGAACCTACCGCAAACAAACTTTCTAATAATAATAAAAAACATAATATACCTAGACCTAACAGTGGTCCTACTAGAACTTTTATTAATACTGACAACAATCAACCGTGCGTTATGTGTCAAGATAAGACACACACACACTTGTTTAATTGTCCGCGCTTTTCTAAATTAACGCCTAAGGAAAGGTATAACTACATAAAACAAAATGGTTTTTGTACGAATTGTTTAAGTAATAAACATAAGTCCAGTTTTTGTAATTCGCAACGTACATGTTTACATTGCAATCAACGCCACCATTCCTTATTACATTTTACAATTAAATATGAAGCGCAAGCGCTAAATCAAAAACCGGTTTCCCAGCCGGCCGTCTCGGGTATTCGTAATGCTCACTGTAATTTAACCTCTAATCCTTCTACGAATAAGATCGAAATTAATCCGCAGTCCAACTCGGGTGATAGTGTATGCACTCAGGGCTTGGAGTCTACTACGATCTTGTCGTTCAGTATTACAAACCTTAACAATGATATTAATCACACTCAAACCGCTGCTTTATTAGCGACCGCAAAAATAAAAGTAATAAATAATTATGGACGTGAATATTATGTAAGATGTTTAATAGATCCAGGGTCACAAAGTGACTATATTTCGCTTGATTGTTGCAAACGTTTATCTTTACCCATATCGGGAAAAAACCGCTTTACCGAAGTTCATGGCATTGGTGGTTCATCGCAAAAAATATTAGGCGTTACTCACGTTAAATTCACATCTCGCTTCGATAATGAATTCGTATATGAAGTCGAACCGTTAGTAGTGCCTCACATTACCGGGAAATTACCGGACGTTAAGATTGATTTAAATAAGATTAATTATATATCTTCGATACGTTTATCTGATGACCAGTTCTTTGTACCTGGGGAAATTTCCTTACTTTTGGGGGTAAATACCTATTGTAAAATATTACTGTCAAATAAAATAATTACGCCGCACGCGCCTATGGCGCTAGAAACAACGCTAGGTTATGTAATAATGGGCGACGCTTATGTGGAGTCCCCTACTCATAAATCGCATTCTTTTCATTTAATTAATCAAGAACCGCTTAATGACATGCTTCAAAAATTTTGGATAATGGAAGAATTGCCTTCTACCAAGTATATAAGTCCGCAAGATAATGAGTGTGAAAATATTTTCACCTCTAATACCGCTCGCAATCCTGATGGCAGTTACGTTGTCGCTTTGCCATTTAAGGATCCACCAGAAAAATTAGGTAATTCGCTTCAAATCGCTGAAAAAAGATTTTCTCTTCTTGAAAGAAGATTTAGTAGAAATCCTGAACTTCGCGCGCGTTACAATGACGTCATTAGGGAATATTTAGATAAAGGGTTCTTAACACTTGTTCCGCAAGAAATGATAAGGTTTGATGTGCCTTGTTTTTACTTACCTCACCACCCGGTTATTCGGGAGGATAAATCATCCACACCGCTCCGTGTAGTAATAGACGGCAGTTGTAAGTCGGATAACGGTTTATCACTTAATGATATTTTGCATACCGGTGAAAACTTACAAACTGATATTTTCAATATTTTACTCAATGTACGAATATATTCTATTGCTTTTTTCGCTGATGTTCGTAAAATGTATTTTTGCATACATGTAGAAGATTCGCACCGCAAGTTCCAACGAATTTTATTTCGCTTTTCTGATGACGAACCCTTGCAAACGTATGAATTTACTCGTGTTACTTTTGGTCTTCGTTCCTCACCGTTTCTCTCTCTTCGCGTCATGCGTGAGTTAGCAAAAGATGAAGGAGCTAACTATCCTCTCGCAGCTAGTCTTATTGAAAGACAGCTCGATATATACATGGATGACCTTGCTTCCACAGCTTCAACGCTAGATGAAGCTGTAGCGACAGCAACACAATTAATCCAACTTTTCAAAGCCGGTGGTTTTGATCTAGTTAAATGGACGAGTAATTCCCACGAATTGTTGGAACACATACCCGCAAGTCATCGTCAACAAGAATATATTTCTTTTAACGATAATGACACTCATAAGATTTTAGGCCTTCGCTGGCATCCCGCTACTGATAATTTTACTTTTACTGTATCTCAACCGCCCGCTATTTGTACAAAGCGTTCTATGCTATCCGCTACCGCACAACTTTATGATGTATTGGGTCTTGTCGGTCCCATAACGCTATTCGCTAAATTATTAATAAAAGAACTATGGCTCCTCAAAATTGATTGGGACGAGTCTCCGCCTTCTTCTGTTGTCAAGTTGTGGCAACAATATATTTCAGAGTTACCGCTAATCTCGGGTCTTCAATTCCCGCGTCATATGGGTATTAAGGACTCTTCTGTCGTTTCGCTAATCGCTTTCGCTGATGCTAGCGAAAAAGGTTTTGGCTGCGTTATATACCTTCACGTAGCTAATGAAGGTTCTCCCCCTATAGTCACGTTAGTTTGTTCAAAATCCCGCGTTTCTCCTGTAAAGACCGTGACTTTAGCGAGACTTGAACTTTGCGCCTTAACACTGCTCGCTAAGTTAGTGCGTTCAGTGGTCAATACATTGTCAATAAGACACCCAATAAATAATATTTACGCATTTTCTGACTCTGAAGTCGCTCTGTGCTGGGTTCACTCTTCCCCACACAGATTTAATACTTTCGTCGCCAATAGAATTTCGCAATGTCAATCTTTATTGCCAAGTGATCATTTTTATCACGTCGCAGGAGTAGAAAACCCCGCGGATTGTGTATCTCGCGGGCTGCTTCCCTCACGCTTAATAGAGAATAATCTCTGGTTCCAAGGCCCATCTTGGATGTCTTTTCCTATTAGTGAATGGCCAATTCAGCAATTTTCACCGCAAAGCTCATGTTTACCTGAAGAAAAAACATTATCTCACGTTGCTTGCGACGCCGCCGCCGCGCAAACTGAGCATTTACTTCTGACATTAAGTTATAGAGTATCCTCGTGGAATAAGTTACTTCGCACTGTAGTGTATGTGTTAAGATTTCTAAGAAAATTGCCCCGCAATAATGTAATAACCGCGCAAGATTTAGACGCTGCTGAACTTGTTATAATTAAGGCCGTCCAACACGCTTCATTCGCTGATGATATTAAACTTATAGATAAAGGAAAAGGTTGTTCCTCAGCTCTTCGCAAATTAACGCCATACATGAATGACGGCATTCTATATGTCGGAGGTCGGTTAGATAACGCATCATTAGAAAAATTACATAAACATCCAATATTGTTGCCGAAAAATGGTCACATAATTAATTTGATAATTGACTTTTATCATAAGAAAAACTTTCACGCTGGTCCGCAACTACTACTTTCAATACTGAGACAACGTTTTTGGATTTTATCCGCCCGCCGCATTGTTCGTTCCCGCATACATAAATGTAACGCATGTTTTAGGTTAAAACCAAAAGCTACTTTTCCTATGATGTCCGCTTTGCCATCGTGCCGTGTAGAACCTTGTAAAGCTTTTACGCATACGGGCGTAGACTACGCTGGACCGTTGTATATAACTCATACTAGAAGACGAGGTGTCCGTAGTCAAAAGGCATACTTATGCATTTTTGTATGCCTAGTAACCAAGGCAGTTCATCTTGAGCTTGCTTCTGATTTAACCTCAGCTACCTTTTTAGACGCTTTTAAAAGATTTTTATCGCGTAGAGGTCCTTGTAAGTATTTCTACAGCGACAACGGTACGAATTTTGTTGCTTCGCGTTCATATCTAAACGAACTTTTTGAATTTCTTAAATCTGATGATTACTACAAAACTTTTAGTAGCGAATTAGCGGAAAGCCGTATAATTTGGAAGATGAATCCACCAAATGCACCGCATTTTGGCGGAATTTGGGAGTCCCATATAAAGTCTGTTAAAGGCCATTTATTTCGCGTAATAGGTAAACAAATATTAACATATGAAGAGATGGTTACGATGTTGAATGGTATTGAATCAGTTTTGAACTCGCGACCCTTATATGTGTTGAGCACTGATCCGTCAGAACCGTCCGCGTTGACACCTGCCCATTTTATACATACCGCTCCGCTGGAATGTTTACCCGCTCCTACGTTAGAAAATGATCGCATGACTCTTCAAACGCGCTTTTCGTTAATGGACTCATTAGTCCAATCGTTTTGGAAGAGATTCCGCACTGAATATTTACATAATCTGCAGTCGCGAGAAAAGTGGAACACACCTGCAAATCCTGTAACTGTAGGTACAGTAGTTCTCATCAATGTAGAGAACTGTCCGACATTACGTTGGCCGCTTGGGGTTATCACTAAATTGTTTCCCGGCAAAGACGGTGTAATTCGAGTTGCTGAAGTGAAAACCAAAAGTGGCATTCTGCAGCGTCCTGTAGTGCGACTTTGTCCGCTACCAACGCAGTAGTTTTCTTTATATTATCGCTAGTTTAAGTTACAATTAGTATTAATATAAGCACTATCCTTCGCTCTAGTTTTTGTCCTTATGACTTATTTTATATTCCGCATTATTAGATTATATTACCGCACGCATACACCTAATTTAATGGTGATGTTCTTATATATGTTTTCCCCCTTTTTGGGTTTATTTTTATTTTGTTTTTGAGGTTACCTCAAAGCCGGGAGGTTGTTTGGTATTTAAATTAATCATGCATTTCTGAACGCTCTCTTGTGACGTAAATGACGTATTTCCAAATCAACCAATCCCGTTCTTCCTTGAGTGGCCTATATCCGCTTAGTTACCGTTTAACCACGAGACCTACAGCACACCGCCGCCGCCGCGAGAGTGCTTCTATTGCCTATAATTGTGAAGTTTTGTGAACTTTTGTGTCGACACATTGTGCCTGGTACCAGCTAATCATCAGGTGAGTGGCGCTAGCTGTTTCCTACCTTTTTCCTTGACTTATACCTGCGTTTTACAGCGTCGAGTAGCGTTCAATACCTACTAATTAATACACCTCATACAGTCCACAATTAAAAAATATTAAAACCGCTATTTCTTGGCTTCTAGCCATATTTTAAACCCGCCAGGTTTCTTCTTTCGAATAAAAAAAGAATCATTGAAATTGGTAAATATTTGCCAGAGTTATGACCATTTTTGTCCTTAAAAAGCGACCAAAAAGTTATCTATATAGGCTTTCCTGCAAGTTTCCTGCGCAGTCACCATTATTGTTTTTTCAGAAACTACTAATTCGGAAGCAATATTTTTTTATGGGACCCAACTAACGGATCAAAGAATGGATGGAAGAAAGATTTTTGCAAATCGGTTCATAATTGCCAGAGTTATGCGCGAACATACATAGAAAAAAAAAATATATATATACAGACGAATTGAGAACCTCCTCCTTTTTTTGAAGTCGGTTAAAAATTATCATTAATGTGTTTTAATATTCTTATTTTGTATTCTATTCATTGGCAAACGTAGCGGATTAATACCTATTTTAACATCTAGGTGTAGGTACCTATGTTTACAAACAAATAAATTATTTGATTGATAAATTTGATTTTCTGTCTGTCTCTCACACCTATAATTTCAGGAACCACTGACGTTAACGAGTTGAAACTTAGAATAGTTGTAGTTCTTATGTAGGTACCCAACTTCATCGGAAATTAAATAAATATTACTTGGCAAAAAAATTACGTTGTAGTTGGTAATACAAACGTGAAGAGCAAAATGTCAAAACGACCATTACAGAGAGACATCATCATTTTTGACTTTGGCTTTTGACTATGTTCCGGAATGGATATTTATTTGTTTTATTTTGATTTTAGAAACGCTAACAGATACTTAAATATAATATTCTGGGAGAATCCACACATGGTCATCTGATCCCAGACTAGCCTAGGCTAGAGCCTGTGGCAACCAGACAACTGATACTAATACTTTTTTTTGTTAACACATACCTAAATATATAAATAATACCCAGACACTTGGTGGGAATCGAACCTACGATCAGTGACCCTGTCTAACCGCTAGACCAACAGACATGTCATCATAACATTATTAACATTACTAAATAAATAATATCGCTAATTACAAGCTTCCAAATATATGTTTTCGAAGTCATTTTAACAAATCGTTACTAAGATCACAGGCGAGCACACTCAGTGTTATTAAAGTTAAATATATTTTCGGATATTTATAGTATTTAATTAATTTTTTACTGCGTGTTCATAATTTTATTATTACTGTATAATTTTGCTATCTCAATTATATCAAGGTAGCGGAAACTTATAAATAATACTAATTGTTCATTGTGTGTCGTTTAAAATTTATATTATCATTTTTCTGTTTCAATTAAACGGGGATAAAAAAAGATGTCTAATAGTCTATTTAAGTTTCAACGTCGTGCAAGGTGCGCGTATTTTAACATACTTAATATGAGTATTAGAGATAAAAGTGTATGGAATAGCGAGAAAGTGGCTAAGTCTCCCTACAAAGATGTGGATATCCCTAAAATGACCATCGACCAGTATACTTGGAGGAATCTCGACAAGTGGCTGAAAAGAACTGCTGTGGTAAATATATTCTATGAAAAAAAAATATTCTTTAATATGTGCCTTTTACACTGATAATCACTGATACCATATTGTTTTGGTGTTATCTACCCTTTGATTATATATACGTCTAGATAGCTAGTCGTCTTCACTGAATGTTGCGACCTCAAATTCCTGTGTGCTTCGTAGTACACTCGCGTCATCTGTGGCATAGATAAGAATAGTATATACTGAATCTGTGGCTGTGTGCGTGTGTAAGGATGTCCAGTTATAAATATTTTTCCCAATAGGAATTTATGCTGGATGGTTTTCTAATATCATTCGAGATTATCTATTATTATATATTCAGCGTCTTCTTGCGTCTTCTTACATATTCTTGCATCTTCTTGTGTCTTCTTGCGTCTTCTTTCATCGTCTTGTGTCTTCTTGCATCTTCTTGCGTCTTCTTTCATCTTCTTGCATCTTCTTTCTTCTTCTTTTTGCATATTCTTGCGTCTTCTTGCATCTTCTTTATTCTTTATTTCTTTATTCATTAGGATCCTCAACAAGAATTGCATAAGTCAATTATACAAAACAATACAAAATATGATGTCACATGTATCCTTAATTATAGAGGACCACAGCATGCATTAATTTATCTTACGAATATAACACTTTATCAGAACATGGATAAAATTACAATTAAAAATAATTAGAATTATACAAACAAAAGATGTCCGATAAGATACAGGATCTACCTAGTTCAGGGAATAGAGTTAATATTTGTGCACACCCCCACTTCCACCACAAGGATTGATTCAGATGTAACGTTAAACTGATATAGCTATCACTTTTATTGTATTCACATAGATTCATATATGTACCTAGTTGTAAATGGTGAGAAATAAACTTTATTTTATTATTTTTTATTTATAAGATCAGAGATGGAGCGGCGAGATTTAAGAGATAAATAACATTTGGAAGTAATTAAGTCTATAAACATAAGATCTTATTGAGTTCTTTATTCCACTACGATGTGCTAGATGCTGAATTAGTCTCTTTTGTAAGGCTTCTATTCTATTAGAGAGTACTTGGTACGACGGATTCCAAATTATGCTACAGTACTCAACGCGGCTTCTTACAAAACTATTAAACAGCAACATTATAGTTGAAGGTTTCTTGAACTCTTTGGTACATCTTAGTACAAATTCAAGGGATTATTTCTGGGGCTATTCTTATCATTTTATTAATGTGATCAGTGAACCGTAACTGACTGTCCAACTAGATTCCTAGATCACAAACAATATCTACTTCCTCCAACACTTTATCCCCTATGTTATAAACTGTTTGTATTGGCTTGTGTTTTCTAGTAAACTTTATATGATAACATTTTGAGCAGTTTAGATACATATTATTTCGTTGGCACCAATGGTACAAACTATCTAAATCTTTTTGTAATAAGTGCATATCGGAGTGTTTTCTAATCTTGCGAGTCAGCTTTAAATCGTCCCCATAAAGATACGGTGTAGAATATTTAAAGAGTTTTGGTATATCATTGATGAAAATATTGAAAATTAGTGGGCCTAGGTTCGAACCTTGTGGCACACCGGATGTGGCGATAAATTCATCTGACTCTTCCCCTTCTAGTACCACCGAAGATGGCCTGGCATTCAGGTATGATCTGATATAATATATATTTCTTCTTTTTGCATCTTCTTGCCTCTTCTGTCATCTTCTTGCATACCAAACTGGTAAGATAGGTACATTATGATAGATTGTGTATAACAAAAATGCAAAAACATGTCCACCTGTCACCTTTTTATACCTGAGTGAATTTATCTAAAAAAAATATTGATAGCATTTTAATTTAAGTGTCACTCGCTGTCTTCGTATTTATGTTTAATTGATTTAATTTTTGTTCAAAGAAAAATCACCCCAGACTTAAGTTTAATTTCCCCATTATTACCTAGCAACACCAGTCTAGTCGGAAAATGTACAAATTATCGTAAAAAACAATTTAGTTTTTATAATAATCCATCACAGAATCTTAAGACTTATCGATGGAAAATTAAGTTAGGATCTTTATTAATTTTACTTAGTTAATTTTTCCACGATTTGATTACACAATTCGGTATATTGCATCGATATAGTATATAAACTAGATTAACATTCACGAACAAAATGACATCTAAAATGTGGTCGCGGCGGTTGCAAACTTATCTGTGCTGGTGGCGGAAACGTGAACTAACATTTCTATTATGATAATTACGTGTCGTTTGACAGTTTCATATAGACCGTAGCGACACTCCTATCGGCAAAAATAAATTTGTCAGGATGTGGCTTGTAAAGAAATAGCGACACAAGGGCGCTATTTCTCGCTACCACTTTTTGAACCGTGACACCAAATCTAGTTTATATATTATATCGATAGTATAATGATTATTTTCGGTACAATTCAAGCAACACTAAACAACCAAATCTACCGATTTTATGTTTCGGTATACTTTTTAATGTATAATGTTTGAACATCGAACACGCTATCTAGACGTATATATGATCAAAGTATCTACCAATATTATGGGCCTAAGATTTTACAATAAATATTATGTTTATGTAATGAAAATAATAGGGTTCCTTTAGGTTGGCATCAATGTTTTCTAAACTTTGAAGTATTACTGGAAATCCACTGGGTTATTATTGACATTGAGATAGCAGAAGCAAAGTGTTTAATGGTGTGTGGTTTTAATGGAGTATTTATCTGACTAATTTTGAATGAATTGGGTCCAGTTCTATCAAGTTGAATCGAGCCAAGGTTGGGTTAGGGTTAATCCCAACCCACCACCACCGTCGGCGGGAATGACCGAGCACTCGCGGTCATTTCCGGGCCCCTCCTCGTAGGGAGGGGCGTGCGGGCCCCGCTGTAAAGGCGGGCGGTCGTCGGCGGGGGACTGGATGATAAGGCTCTGCCAGTTTCCCAGTTCCCCTCCATGAAGACGATGCGGGAGTGCCGCTGGGTCGTTTAGTGGGCCGGGCCCGGGCTAGCCGGGGGAGTCCCACATAACCCTCTCGTCCCCCAACGAGAGGGTATGCGTAAGGGTTAATCCCAACCGCCAAGCAGAAACCTTAGCCTCTGAATACCATCGAAGGAATTTGATTTTACGATTAGGCGTAACGGAAAATTACTCCTGCCTGCCGCAAGCCGCGGGTCTGTATGAACTTAGATAGTTAATAAACTTAGTTTTCTACTAACAGCAGACAGTATTAAATAGATGTTATGGAAATGTGAGAACACCGAAAATGTGAAAACAAAAGAATACAAAGGTACAAATTAAAGAAGTAAATTTATTTACACACAATAGACAATAATAATATTAAATAATACACAAATCATATTTAATAACAAGTTATAGTCGTCACATGAAGACGTCATCAAATGCTGAACAAAGGTCTCTGCCCGTTGCCATAATTCTCACGCTTGGCAGGCGTCTTGGGGATCGCATTCGCAGTATAGGTGGTAGCTAATCTAATACAAATCCATCGAGGCAGGCCCAATGGCACTGAAGGGTGCAGATCCCACCAGAGAGCCCAGGTCCCCCTTTTATGTGCCGATGCGACAGCCACGGAGGTTTTAGTAGGTAACAATCCCACAAGTCCCGGGGACCTATTGAAGGGTTTCCCGCGAGAACAAAAAAAATATAATCCAATATGAAGTCACTGCTGCCCGTCTTCTTGTTCATCCCTCGAGTGGAGGAGATGGGTGGGTGCTATTCTTACCCGGACACCCCACTATGCAATAATAGGGTTAAGGGTACCTACAAAAAACTTGACGGCGAACAAACAAAATTTATTTATATGCTAGCTGACCCGTGCAGCTCCGCCCGTGCTTTTATTACATTTTGCTCCCCATTTCTCCCTTCTCCTTTGATTTCTTTCTCTCTCCATCTCTCTTAAAAAATAAATCCAATTTTATGCTCTCTTCTCTCTCTTTCAACCTCCCACCTTGCTCCCTCTCACGCTCCTTGCTCTCACCTAACTGTCCCCTATCCCTCACCCCATCACCCCTGTCTTGAATAATCCCTCCCTCCTCTCTTGCACCCTCCTCTCGTTGTCTATATCCCTACCCTCTCCTAATTAAAGCAGACCACAAGTCAATCTGTGTACCAGTTACTTCATATTTAAATTAGTTATTACATCTCATAATCCCGGTAATTTCACCAGCGACATTTCCCTTTGCCCAGCAGTGGGACAATTTTTTTTTTATTTTTTTTTTTTTTTTTTTTTTATATTTTTTTTTTTTTTTTTTTTTTTTTTTTTAACACATTGCGCTTACGCAATTCAATTTCTGCCACTATGGTGGTACCAATCTGGACAATCCCTTGCACAAGGGATTTAAAATCTAAAATAATAACGAGCCAAAAAAAAAAACACCGTTTGCAGATGTGCAGCGTTTCGAAACGAGCATATACATACGAGGAAGTTTACAAGAAATCGAGAATATTAGGAGCGATTCTCCGCAAGAAACTCAAAGTCAAGGACGGGGATACGGTAGCAGTGGTGTTGCCTAATGTCCCTGAGTATCCCATCGTAGTGTATGGGATTCTTGCCGCTGGTGGTGTAGCTTCGACTTTGAATCCAATATTCACCTCTTGTAAGTGTATAGAGCTCAAAATTTAACATGAAATGAATTATCTGTAGGTTTATCTTGTAAATCGCAATAATTTTTCATTGATTCGATCGCCCATGCATTAGCTGCATATAGGACAACTGGTTCTTCTACCACCGTCTAGATAATTCTAGGGGTAAACTATTTGCAGATGAAATACAAAAACTGCTTCTTTTAAGCGAAGCATCTGCAGTTATTACCGTCGGAGAAATCGTAACAAGAGTAAAGGATGCTCTAGTACAAATTAAAAAGGACCTACCGATAATTTCTATGGATGTAGATCAAGCTCTGCCGGAAGGAACTATATCTTATAAAGAACTTGTTGACGTCGACCAGGATTTGAGTGTCCTTAATGAAGTCCAACGAAGTCATGAAGATACTGCATTGTTGCCTTTTTCAAGTGGTACAACTGGACTTCCTAAAGCCGTACAACTGACTAATTTCAGTGTAGTTGCTAACTGTGAACAGCATAATGTGGAATGTCGACAGTATGCATGTACTACAGGTATGTAAATATTTATTATCAATTAATTTTGTTTGAAAAAAAACCACTTGTACAAAATAGTGCTTACAAGTATAAGATTAAAGTTGATTGGGTGAAAATTGAATACGTAGCTGTACAATCCATGCCGTTTTACTCAGGTAATATAATTAAGAAAAACATTAATTATAATAAAACATAACTAAATAAAAAATGCTAAGCAGTCTGATAGTAATTCTAATACATACAATATTACACTTGAAAATAGTAAAGCTGCTAGTGATTTTTGTCGTCCGAAAGCAATTTCATGTTTTTTCTCTTAAATGAAGCTAGTCTAAGTAAAAAAATAAACCCTCGGAGTGGGCGTCCTACTTGGAGCAGTCGACATATTTAATGGTCATTAGGGGACCGCTATATCTTCACCCCAAATTACCACTAACTCGGAAGTATTCTGTTGCCTAAATCGACTAGGAAGACACCAAGTCTTACCGGAGGCCGACTAACAAAATTACTATAAATATGCAAATCCTACAAATAAAAGAAAAAAATACAAATAATTCAAATAATCATACGCTTTTTTTACAGAGACCAACCAGGACACCGTACTGGCAGTATTGCCTTTATTCCACGCGTATGGATTGTGTGTAATAATGTTGTACCAAATGTCTGCTGGCTTGAAGATTGTGACGCTTCCCAGGTTCCAACCAGACACTTTTCTAAATTCGTTGCTCAATGACAAAATACGTTTGCTCTTCCTAGCGCCACCGATGGGTATGTATTAATAAGTAAAAAAAATAAAATTTGTATTTTATCTAGTATATAAACGGTAAATGGGTACATACATTAAATATTTAAAAAAACATTATGGTAGGTTTACACATTGTTATCAATACCAAGCCAAAACATCAAGATTTGGAATGTTCGTGTGTCGGATACCAAATTTAAATCGTGACATCTAATATCATCAGTCGGATCGCGTCGGATCGAGTCGAATCGGTTCCGACTCGGAACCATAGATTTCAGATTTTTCACTATTTGGTCGGAACAGACGGATCGAGTCGGGTCGAGGCTGATTGACTCGGACAACCGGACTACAGATGGGGTGCTTTATGAGGAGGGCTGAGAATGTTTATTGTCCGTGGTACCGCCTGTTCTACCACCAGTGGTACAACGTTTAACCGTATTAGTACACCTGGAGTACCAATCCCGCTTCGTCTATTTTGCACATCATGGCCATAATTTAAGTAGTAAAACGTTGAACTGAAGCGGCTCGTCACCCGCCACATTAATTACTAAACCCCTTGAGCGCGGCACTTTCACCAGCCACAGGGCCTTTCACACCGGAACACAGCAACGTTTAGGTACACATTGCTGCTTGGCGGCTGAATATCAGCAAAAGAGGATTCCTTCTGACAAGATAACCTGTAGCTAGATAAAGGTTGTAACAACCACTGCAACCATTGAATATTATATTTTGAAGTTAAAAAAGCTCTAATTCGTGAGTGATGTGAAACGTTATGAAGAAGTTCTCTCATAAAGACATACATGAACTAGATAAATGTCTATGGCAAAAAAGTTGGGATAAAAACTGGTGTTTAATAAGCTATTGTTTTAGTATCGTTTCTCGGAACACATCCTGGAGTGACGTCTAAACATCTGGAACACCTCACCTGTGTGATTTCCGGTGCTGCACCACTTCCCACTCCGGATATACACAAGTTCCTTGAAAGAGCTCCGGTAAGAAAATTATCATTTTGATTGACCTAGATCACTGACAAATAAGCACCACCTTTCCGCGGCCTGACGGTTGACCGTGGGAAAATAACACTAAGACTGAGTGGCATTATGGTGCTACGATTATTAAAGTTTTCAGTACTTTACGATAGGGGTGGGCGTTGAACAACTGTCGTTGACGAATAAACTAGTTTACAGTTTACCGATAAACTAGTCTAATCATTAGACTAGTTTATCGGTGGACTCTATGCAATACGTCATGAATACGTATAACGTCGACTTCTAAACTACGATAAACGGTCTCGTTGCGTCCATGGTAAATGCGTCGATGATCCATTACTACTTTATGAAGACTCTGTCGTACCTTTTACTGCACTGCGATACTCTGACATACTACCCTTTTCCTTTTTTATTATTATCACTGGGGAAGCCTTCAATAGTTCCCCGGGGCCCTTTGAGGGGTCAACCTAGATGTAGGATATGTAGGATTCTTATAATTATTAAAACACCTGCGTCTATCGCATCGGCGCATGAGAATGGGATCTCGGTTCTCCGGTGGTTTCTGGTGCCCCCTAAGTGCCTTGCCTTTGAGCCCGCCGCCTGTGGGCGCATTATCCTGGTACAGATCCCACCTTAGAACCCAGTTCCCTCCCTCGTGTACCTATGCAAGAGCCGCAGGGGCCTAATAGATAAGAATTCCACCTTTTAAAGGTTTTGCCGCGACAGAAAAAGAAATGATATTATTATAACAATATTTGTATTTTCAGCGCGAGATACAATTTGGCCAAGTTTACGGCATGACAGAAGCATCAGCGATGATAGCTATTGCTCCTAAAGGCAGAAGAATCTACGAAGATGTGGGCTATGCATTGCCAAATATTGATATGAGGGTCGTTGATAAGGATATGAGAAATTTGGGACCTGGTGAGGTGAGGATGTAATTTCAAATATGTATAATATCGTAGGATCAACGAGACGAACGGGACGTTAGCCTTATAGAGACTGTAAGCCTACATGGCTTTACTTGACTGTAAGCCTATAAAATTGGGGCCGGTAACCGCTGGGATGCACTTCGACCCAGTTGGATCCATTGTGCATAAGCCGCATGCCGGAATACTTGTAGGTATACAGCTTACAACGGCATGCGACTTCGGCTATAACCTGCACAATACTGTACCTACATAATGTGTTCGATTGAAATTCATTGATATAAAAATATTTGCTTATTTTTTACTTTTTAGATGATTTTTTCCGTAGTCGGATTTTAGTTTTTTAAATGTATTTGTCTCAACCATAATATTGCTTGATTACATAATTATGCAGAAATTATACAATTTATTTCCGCTTAAAGAATCGGAAATAAACAAAGATTTGTTTGTTTGTCATTCATTGATTAGTTGTTTGCGGAACAAATAAACATTTTTTCGTAATTGTTAAAATAGTTTGTGGTTGTTTTAATAGTTCATGGAAAATTTCATTTACGCACTTCTGCGAATGTATTTATTTCTATTTTAGGTTGGTGAAATCCTACTGAGGGGACCGAATATAATGAAAGGGTATTTGAAAAACCCTGAAGCAAACAACGAGGTTTTCGTGGACGGTGATTGGCTCAGAACTGGGGATATTGGAAAAATCGACGAAACGGGACTGCTGACTTTAACCGATAGAATTAAAGACATTATCAAGGTGATATATTTGTAGGATTGCCAGTCTTCTTGTCATGTTGACATGAATAAAACTATCAACAAAAGAGAATTTTGGTCACCTACTTTTTACGGGAGGTAGAACGAACAAACTGTTTTTTCGACAGTTGCGTTGGGCGATGGGCTCTGTGCAATACGTCTATCATGCGTTCAACGTTGACTACCAAACTATTCTTCTCAAGTAAATTTTAGACTGTTCTCTAAACAGGTTTATCATTGACGATAAACGGTCTCGCTTCGGTGTCGGTTAATACGTTGGTGACCTATTACTAGTAGGAGGTGGCTGGTCCCGTGTGCAGATAGGTACCACCGCAGTGTCGGATATTCTGCGTCCTATTATTTATTTGCTTAATCCCACCATCGCCCTTCTATCATCCGACGACGAGACGCAAACGCATACGCATACGCACCCTTATATGGTAAACATGCCTTCAGTCCGGACTAAGCGATTTGCTGCTAAAATAGTTTGCCTGCGACGGTTTTCTCGCCTGATTATAATGTAGCTGTCTTCAAGGCTAGAGTAAATAGTCTATTAATAAGCTACCATCCTCGACTGCGTCGCCGCTTTCTATCAGGTGGGACTGACTGCTGTGGCGTTTCAGAACGACACATAAAACCGCACTGTCAAAATGACAGTGACTAATCTGGAGGAAAATGTTTTGGGGATGATGTTTTGAACTGGCTGAGGCAGTTACGGATTGTAAAACAGTATATCTGATTGGTATAAAATAACACGGTGTATCACGGTAGATAATCGTGCAGTGTCCCACGTTAGTGCCTAGTTAATGTGATTCTTGTGATTATCATTCATTATAATATGCGTTGTAACTAAATCTTGGTGTATCACTTTCGACGGACGGGAGTCGATCATACCGCCAACGCGGGTCCCGTCATTGGTGACCGCTGACGTGCACTTTGCTTAGCAGTCCTTCACCAGAAGTGACCACAGGCAAAGCACAACAAGTATTATTCCAGAACACCAACACCGAGTGCGCGTAAAGCTCAACAGTTCACGCCCTTCGACTCATCGTGTGTTCGTCATTCTAGCGGCAGACGTCCTGGCACACCTTGTGCCGCGTTTTTGCCCTGCTTCGTGCATCGAGCGAGGTGATCTAGTGGCGTGCAGTGCAGCTTGGTTCAGGCGTGTCGTGGTAGTTGCACGACCTTCGTTTCCGCAGACAGCCTCATTTTCGACCAGTGTGTGTGTATTGGTGCAGTGTACGTATAAAGCTAACGTATAAACCTAAGTGCTTAGTAATTAAAAAAAAAAAACAGAAATTTTAGTTTAAAAACATTTGTGCAAGCCAGTAACGGGCAGCAGAACTACAGGCGAGTTCCAGACACGCAAGTACATAGAACGTTAAACATATACTAGTAGAGTAGATACATCTGCAAGAAGCTTATATTGAACATTTCAGTGTTATCGCATTGCAACAGCATTCACATGACATTCACAGAGACGGACTGTTTTACATTTCTTTCTTACAAGACTGTTTATTTTTTAAGCTAACTATTTTTGTTTTTTTGTGTGTACTGTTAAATATCAGTTATTTAATCACCTGTTTTTGTACCCCTATTTTTATTCTAAAATTGTGATTATTTATAATAACATCAAACTACCACAAACTAGCGTCAAAGTCGTTACTAGCGGAAATTCAGAGTATACTAAGTTGCTTACAGAGTTTCCGGAAATTACTCGACCTCCTGGAGTACCGAGAATCGTGAAGCACACAATTGTACACCATATTTCGACAACTGATGGTCCTCCTGTTTCGAGTCGATCACGCCGTCTGGCCCCGCAGAAGTTAGCCGCAGCTAAGAAGGAATTCGAGGATATGATGCGATGTGGCACAGCTCGGCCTTCCAAAAGTTCATGGTCGTCCCCCCTACATTTGACACCGAAAAAAGATAACACGTGGCGACCATGTGGCGATTATCGCGCGCTAAACGCCAGGACTGTTCCTGATCGATATCCAGTGCGTCATATTCAAGACTTCACCCACAACCTTGCAGGTGCAACTGTGTCCGACTTAATAAAAGCGTATAATCAAATTCCCATTCATGACAAGGACATACCGAAGACGGCCATCATTACCCCGTTTGGCCTCTTCGAATTTCCGTTCATGACCTTTGGCCTCCGTAACGCCGGTCAAACCTTCCAGCGATTTATCGATGAGGTCACACGGGGTCTTGATTTCTGCTTTCCCTATGTCGATGACATACTTGTTTTTTCCTCTGGAGAGGCTTCCCACAAAGAACACCTGCGCATTCTGTTCCAGCGCCTCCAGGACTTTGGAGTGGTAATTAATCCGTCCAAGTGCGTTTTAGGTGTCCGTGAGGTTTTGTTCCTCGGTCATCACATTAGCGCAAAGGGTACTCAACCTCCTCAGGATCGTGTGCAAGCATTACTGGAGTTTCCCCCACCACAAACAGTCCAAGGTATGCGCCGATTTCTGGGCATACTCAATTATTATCGTCGGTTCGTACCTCATGCTGCTCAATTTCAGGCACCACTGATCGACGCGTTAGTTGCGACTAACAGCAAGGGTGCGAAACCATACCCATGGACACCCGAACTGCTAGAGCAGTTTGAGGCCTGCAAGAGAAGTTTGTCGGATGCTACATTATTATATCATCCGGTAACTAATGCTCCCTTAGCGCTCTTCACCGATGCCTCAAGTGCGCACATTGGATCATGCTTGCAACAAGAAGTAGATGGTCGATGGCTTCCCCTTGCTTTTTTCAGTAAGAAGCTAACTCCTCAGCAGTCCCAGTGGCCTGCTTACTATCGAGAACTCTTGGCGGTGTACGAAAGTGTTCAACACTTTCGTTATTTTCTCGAAATGCAACATGTTACAATTTTCACAGACCATAAACCGCTTCTTTACGCATTTCTGCAGCGCCGCGAGAAACTTCCGCCTCCTCAGTTAAACCAGCTGTCATTCATCAGCCAATTCACAACTGATATACGGTATATCAAAGGTGAGGAAAATGTCGTGGCCGATGCAATGTCTCGGGTCAGTGCCATCTCTTTAGAGCAGGAATTCGAAACTATAGCTAAAGCCCAGGAATCGGATAAGAAACTGACAAATCTTTTGATACCCGGTTTTTCAAGCCTGAAACTTGCCAAGATTACAATTCCTGGCACTAATATATCCTTAAACTGTGACATTTCCACTGGTAAGCCACGCCCATATGTTCCGCCAGTCTTACGTCGTAAAATTTTCGACAAGCTGCATGGGCTCAGTCACCCCGGCGCAAGAGCCAGCACTCGTCTAGTAACCGATCGCTACGTATGGCCTAACGTCAACAAAGACTGCAGAGAATGGTCACGTTCATGCCAGCCTTGCCAACGGAGTAAGGTGACGAGGCATAATTCTGCTCCACTAGGGAAATTCGACATGCCATCTGGTCGGTTCCTCCACGTCCATATGGACATTATCGGTCCCCTGCCGGTTTGTAATGAACACCGTTATTGCTTGACAGCTATAGACAGGGTGACTAGGTGGCCAGAAGTCTGGCCTATGCGTACCACGACAGCCGAGGAAGTAGCCGACACTTTTACGAGAGAATGGGTGCCTCGGTTCGGTGTACCGGCGATATTAACAACAGATCGAGGTACTCAGTTTGAATCCGACCTGTTCCATCGCTTGTTGCAGAATTTCGCCACGAAACGTATCCGTACAACGGCTTACCATCCAGCAGCTAACGGAATGATAGAACGCGTTCATCGCCAATTGAAGGCAGCGCTTATGTGTTACGGCAATTCGTGGTCAAGAGCCCTTCCGTTTGTACTGCTGGGCATGCGGTCGGCCTTTAAAGAAGATCTAAAAGCCACCGCCGCTGAAATGTTATATGGAGAAAACTTGCGTCTCCCTGGAGAGTTGCTGGTGGACATCCCGTCTAAACCAGGGAATTTGGATGCAGAAGACTTTGTCGTATTACTGCGAAAAAACATGGCAAACATTCGACCTGTGCCGGCTTCCCATCATTCCCAGCCCAAATCTTTCATTTTTAAGGATTTGGCCAGCTCGTCACATATTTTTCTAAGGGACGACACTGTTCGCCGCCCCTTGCAGCCTCCCTATACCGGTCCCTACCAAATCATTAAGAAGGCCAGTGATGGAAAAACCATTACCATTAATTTTAAAGGGAAGTCTGTCGTTGTCAGCACAGATCGGGTGAAACCCGCATTCATAGAGCCTCCAGATCGAACACTTGATGTCAAGGTTTCCGTGTCTCCAACGTCACTTTCAGTCCCTCCTACGCCTGTCCCTTTACCTCATTCAGCTCAACCGCAACCGTATACAACAAGGTCAGGTAGACAGGTTAGATTTAAACTACCTAAAGATTAAGCTAGTCCTCTCCGTAGGGGGGTGGTGTGGCGTTTCAGAACGACACATAAAACCGCACTGTCAAAATGACAGTGACTAATCTGGAGGAAAATGTTTTGGGGATGATGTTTTGAACTGGCTGAGGCAGTTACGGATTGTAAAACAGTATATCTGATTGGTATAAAATAACACGGTGTATCACGGTAGATAATCGTGCAGTGTCCCACGTTAGTGCCTAGTTAATGTGATTCTTGTGATTATCATTCATTATAATATGCGTTGTAACTTAATCTTGGTGTTTCACTTTCGACGGACGGGAGTCGATCATACCGCCAACGCGGGTCCCGTCACTGCAATCAAGTACTAGCTTATATTGAATAAAAGAAAAAAAAAGTGGATGGATTTGTCTTTAATTAATGTACATTACTGTTATGTGTGTGAATTATTACAGGCGCTATAATATTGTTGAATTTTTAGGTCTTTAGTCGATGCCTATTTCAGTAATATTAATAGTATACTAAAGAATGCTTCATCTTTATAGGTAAAAGGTTACCAAGTTCCACCAGCAGAACTAGAAAGCGTACTCAAGGAGCATCCATGCGTACTGGACGCTGCAGTAGTGGGGATATCTGATCCCTACACGGGTGAGAGGCCTAGAGCCTTTGTAGTCCTCAAAAACGGTGCTGACGCATCTGCCGAGAACATTATCAGTTTCGTGAACGACAAAGTCGCCTCGTACAAGAAGATCAAGGATGTATCCTTTTTGGACGTCATACCTAAGAACCCGACGGGAAAAATACTTAGGAAATTGCTCAAAGAAAAATATTGTTGAATTCAATAAGTATGGTGGTGGAAGTATGAGATATATTGTGAAAATAAAAAAATGTGTTTCAATCACTGAGTATTATTATTATTACACTACTTCTGAAACCTTTACTATAGGTAGGGTTCTTGTGCAAGGAATCGTCCAGGTATGTGGCACCGCAGTGTCAAATATTCTGCCACCAATGTCTAAACACTGCTGTGTTCCGGTGTGAAAGGCACTGTAGCTGGTAAAATTACTAGACATAAAAGACAGAATATTTAATGTCTTAAAGGTCGGCAGATAGTGATTATTCTGGTGTTGCTAGCGTCTATAGACTGCGGTGACCGCTTATTATTAGGTAGCCCGCATGCTTCCTTGCCACCTTGGTAGTATTAAAAAAGCCTTTGGCAAATTGAGCGCAAGAATGTCTTGCTAAAATAAAATACCAAAGTATAAAAAACATACATGTAATTAACAAAAACTTATATATTATGTAGGTAGACACATCCACGAACTAATATAATAGACTTCTTACTTGAAATATACTTATGTATTTTTGATTTTCTTACATTATTACATTGTTATCCATTTATACACATTTTATTTAAGTAAGTAAATAATATAAATCCATAATTATACTTATGGTAAATCTTATACTCAGTGAATATAACGATTGCAATAAAACTAATTTTACGGTTTTACATCGCCCTTGACAAGGATCTCTATTCTTTCAAGAGAATTAGAATTTTGTTCCTGCCTGAAGATCTGAGCTGAACAAGCTGAAGATGTTCATAGACTACAGACTTCATAATACAGCATCTATGTTTAACGTCATTTTAAGTATAATATGTATAAGTAATAAAATGTTGTTTCACTTCGATATTTATTAGTAGGTCGCTTTTTTCCGCTTTAAGAGACAACATCTTGAGGTATAAAACATTTGACAGTTATTCATCATCATCATCATCATCAGCCGGAAGACGTCCACTGCTGAACATAGGCCTCCCCCTTAGAACGCCACAATGAACGACAATTGGCTATTTGCATCCACCGGTTACCTGCGACGCGCACAATGTCGTCTGTCCACCTAGTGGGAGGTCTGCCAACGCTGCGTCTTCCGGTTCGTGGTCGCCACTCGAGAACCTTTCTTCCCCAACGGTTATCGGTTCTTCGAGCGATGTGGCCTGCCCATTGCCACTTCAACTTGCAGATTCTGAGAGCTATGTCGGTGACCTTAGTTCTTCGGCGGATCTCCAAATTTCGGATTCTGTCGCGCAAAGAAACTCCGAGCATAGCTCTCTCCATGGCTCGTTGTGTGACTCTGAACTTTTCTAAAAGGCCAGCCGTTAGAGACCACGTCTCAGTACCATATGTCATCATGACAGTTATTACAAACCTAAAAATACATCGCGATCTCATCCACAAAATTACTTTCATTTCAATGTAATATTCGCTTCAATATGAGAAATTACTTAGTCATATATGTCATATAATGTTAAAAATTCTAACAAATAATAAAAAAAAACAAGTTCTGTGGCATTCCGGCATTCAGCCTATGGACTAGTTTCTAGTTTTAATTGTATATCGTCGCTTGTATATTGCGCAATAATTATATAGGGTTAACTTTAAAATACTTATAACCTCTTAGTAATAACTTTTGCACATCAAGCTGAACAAAATTTGTTGTATTACTTATAATAGTTTTCTCTATCTAATATCATAGTGAAAATGTTGAATTACCAAAAGTAGTAGAACAACCGTTGTTCAGCATAATGTAAAGAAATAGATATAAGTAGCTATGCATACATTTTGTGAATCTGTCAACTCAATTTTCACACACATTTATAACAGAAAAAATACAGTTTATCACAAAAAATTGCTGCCAAAAGATTAAACGGCGGTGTCTCGATGCATATTAATCGGTTCTCAAGCCTTCAACAATACTTCTCCTTTAAAACCCTTCTCAAGATTTTACCAGCCGCACTCTTTGGAATGACGTCAATATACGTAATATCATCCACTCTTTTATATGGCGCTACCCTCTGATTTACAAATCCACTCAATTCCTCGGCTGAACATTTCTGACCCTCTTTTAAAACTACGAAGGCTTGTGGAGACTCCCCTTTGGTTTTATGTGGTACCCCAAGAACGGCTACGTCATTAACCGCTGGATGCTCACGGAAGACCGCTTCGAGTTCTGCTGGTGGCACTTGGAAACCCTTGACCTGAAAAAGGAACTCCACAGAGTTATACTTACCTGAAATAGCCCGAATGGTCTCATGCACATGGGATCCAACACCTTTCGTTGTGAAGAGGACTATAGCTGGTGGATTACCGGATTTACAAGACTGAAAACAGGGCCTCAAGTCGGCTAATTTACAATAGCTTCAATGGAGTATCGTGTCAGTTGGATAGATTACACACTTGGTAGTCTACTAATTTTATAAGAAGAGTGGCGTGTCAGCGCATTACCACTGACCTGTCATTCAACAGCTCATTTGGTTGAAAATAACGCAACTCATGGTAGATTTGAATAGACAACACCAATTTATATATCAATACAATTAACCAACACTCAATCGCCACATAACTGAGACCGGAGACGTCATTGTGGTTTTAGCAGAATACGGAAGCTGTCGCAGTCGTAATGGAGTCTCAATAGTGTGACGCTGGAATGGCAATCGTATGTCATTTTAGTAGGCAAATATTCTGCATTTCTCGTCACTACACTGCTTAAAAGTCGCCTCTATATCTCAAGATACTTCAAAACACACCTTTATTAACTCCTTCAGTCTATCAGCAATGGTGAGGATCCCGTCTTTGTCAACTACGCCTAAATCACCAGTTCGGAACCAGCCGTCCACGGTGAAGGCTTCGTTGTTTGCTTGCGGGTTGTCTCTGTAGCCTCGCATCACTTGAGGACCTCGGACTAGAATCTCACCGGTCTAGAAAAAATAGGTAGGTACTTATAATGAATTAAACAAACATACATTATTTAAGAAATAAATTATAATAGAGATATAAAAATCCGTGGGGTGCACCCTCCTATTCCCATCTCATCCTGTTAGGATTCTTAGGAGGTGACTAAGGAGAAACCAGAAGACTGACATCATATTTTTTTAATGAAATAATACACAACATAACAGTTGCATCAAGTCGTTACACACTTAGAAATACAAACAATTTTTTTTTAATCCAATAATGCCAGTGCTTGACCACAGTCCCACCTGATGGAAAGCGGCGACGCACTCGAGGATGGTAAAGCACACTAGCTTATTAATAGTCTAATTAATATAGGAATTGGAACCCCTGCCGTACTGGAACCAGTCGGCATTACACGAGATGACGGCAAGAGGCCTGATGGTGTCACTTTAATACCATGGCAACATGGAAAGCCGCTGGTGTGGGATGCGACATGTGTCGACACACTTGCTGCGTCCCACACCCCGGCAACTTGCAGGGCGGCTGGAGGGGCTGCGGCGACCGCTAGTGTTGCAAAGCGACGCAAGTATGCAGCTCTAGGTTCGAGCTATATATTTGCGCCCTTTGCGGTGGAGACCATGGGGCCTTGGTCTCATGAGACGCACGCTTTGGTGAAAGAAATTTCTTCCAAGCTTATCGAAGTCTCAGGAGACCGCCGGGCTGGTAGCTTTTTCTGCCAACGTATAAGCTTGGCCATACAAAGGGGTAATGCCGCCAGTCTTTTAGGTACCCTTCCCTCCCAGTGCGGCGACAACTTCGAGGAAGTTTTTTACCTAGTTTAAGTGTACATGTTTGTAAATAAACTGTAAATATTTTGTTTCAATAAATGTATACTCATAGGAATTAAAAATAGAAAAATTAGGTCAAATTTCAGTTCTATTCATTATTTCACAGAATCAAGAAGAGCTGAGCATTTCCAAAGCACGCACGAACGCGCACTGTTTTTTAACCGACTTCATCACGCTAACACTCCCCGTGTTAGCTTGAAATACAGTGCGCGTTGTGAGTACCGCGAATAACGAGTGTTCGCGTGGTTCGAATAATAGGCATGATGACTAATTAATAAAAAAAAATACTCTATAATGTACTTACGGGTCTACTATTGTCGAAAATTAATCATATGTTGTATTAATACAATTAATAGCAATATTTTCAATTTTTAAAATAGTGTTTGAATTTTATTCCAAAACAATGGCCGGTGCATGGCGCCATTTTGTGACGTCACTACGGTGTCAAAATACATCTGTCTAGGTATAAAAGTGAATCATTGTATGAAGAAAAAGTTGAGATGACAGTTTTACAGTGGTTCTAATATTTAAAACCACAGATTTATAGGTATTGTGTTGCAGTCATCATGCCTATTAGGATGATCAATCTAATACTGATCACTAAATCCAGACAGTCCTATTTGCCGCGCAAAACCCAACCAAACTTTTGTTTATATCTCTCTCCGCGTATACTGCGACAAGACAAGCGTGCCAGGCGTGAGGATTATGGTTCAGCCCCTCCCCCCCCCCCCCCCCCATTAAGGGGAGGCCTACGTTCTGTAGTGGTCCGGCTAATGACAATGATTATAAATGAGTGCACAGCATATCTGCTACACAGGAATTCCATGTCACATACTAGAATTGGGACTAATCCCACCACTCATTCCCACCACTGTTACTCCTGTAAGCCAGGATCTACAGTGGTCACCATTGAAGACACCAAGGTTTGACCCTCGGCGAGTCCCAGGGAAACGCTAAATTGTCTTGGAACCCGCAACAAATTTAATTAAAAAGGTAGATAGGAGGAGTTGGAAATACATATATTCCACTTCCCTCCATTGCAAAGCGGGAGACAAGCAAATAATTAATAAACGGTCGATACAACCTTAAAAAGAAGACTCTTACAGGCGGACCAACGAAGGCTAGTCCACCCGTAAGGCACCACGGATTCAGCTAATATTTTATAGGGGCCTATTTGATTTTTCAAACTTGTTTCCAATAATAGGTATGGCAAAAACGTTTGAACGCACGGAAGTTCTCCTTAGTCGCCACTTACTCCTTAGTGCCAGTAGTTACATGGACCTTGTAATATACGACTCCAGATGTCACAACCAAACTGTCTAGCATAAGGCTACGCTCATGTTGCCAGAGACTGCACTCCCAAAGTATATGATGGGCAGTTTGTTCGTACTCATTATTTATCGTAGAACACTGACAGAGAGACGAAGGCACTGTCACATACTACACACAATGTCACATACTAGCCTAAATTCAGTAAAAAGATACCTTACCTGGTCAGGTCCCAAGTTATGGAGGTTGGAGTCCACAATTCTCAGTTCGGTACTAGGTACCGGTGGTCCTGTAGCAGAGTACCGCTTCACACCTATCGGAGTAATGGCAATTGTTGGTGACGTCTCCGTCAGCCCATAACCTTGCCTGAAGTCGATATCACGCTAGAAATAACAAAATTAGATGGTAGAAATTGCCTAGAGTCTCTCCAATAGAGTTTATCCACAATTTGAATGAAGGCCGCTGGGGAGCGGGGGCTTGCGGGGTTAAGTAGGTAAAAATCCCAAATAATCTACATCTGTTCTAAGACCTTTTGAAGGTTTTCTGTTAAAAAACGGACCACCCAGGTAGGTTACCAACCAGCAATATCCAAACATTGGACTGTGTTCCAGTGTGAAGGACACTGCAGCTGACTAAATTACCGGACTCAAGAGGCAGTGCAGTGCAGTCTCTATGGGCGGCGTATCGCTTACCATCAACCGAACGTCCTTGTCTTTACCTTTGCTATTTTCAGGAACCAATGTAAGTAGTCTTATCATTGTAAGGCAGTTAACACAATAAAATTGCAATTTTAACAAGTTCATCATCATCGGCCGGAAGACGTCCACTGCTGAACATAGGCATCCCCCTTCGAATGCCACAATGACCGACAATTGGATATTTGCATCCACCGGTTACCTGCGACGCGCACAATGTCGTCTGTCAACCTAGTGGGAGGCCTACCTACGCTGCGTCTTCCGGTTCGTGGTCGCCACTCGAGAACCTTTCTTCCCAACGGTTATCGGTAGAACGCCACAATGAACGACAATTGGCTATTTGCATCCACCGCTTACCTGCGACGCGCGCATATTGTTCAGTTTACCTTAGCTTTATGAAGTAATCTTTCCACGTCAGTACTTGACAACGGAGCAGCCCCATTGACTAATATTTCGAGGTGCTCAAAGGTCTTTTCTGTTGCATTTTCATGCGACCCCATCAGAAGAACTGAAAAATAAAGATTTGACTAAGATTTGTTTTTGGAATCAAGAACAGCTAGCGCTGTTGTCCATATATCGGCTCCACTCAACAAGAGGGTGAATGCTTATAGCATTCCAGCAAGGGTAGGGGAGCGACGAGCTGAAGTAGACCTCAGGGAGGCACGGTCTCGGTTTGAGCTGTCGCTTCAGAGAAAGAAGAAGAAGAAGAAGAAGAGATCAAAAGATTTTGACATTCCGATGAAAATAGCTGCAAATAAAATTGTGTGGACAATTCCAATGACTAAATTTTTGATAAATGCTTCTAAAAGCAATGAATGTTTTTATACGATACTTTGATGATCTTTTTTTATTTGCATTTTTTTTTCTTTTTCAATATTAAATGTAAGACCCACCGAATTTTAAATCTTTGGTTAAATCTTGACGAGCAGTTAGTAGACAGATACTGATCAGGGTCTGATAATGACGCAGGAAAGTCATTTTCGTTCTAAAGAGTTCGTTAACCTATGTCGGAGTGGTTTCTTAATTTTTAAATTTTTACTTGTAAATCAGAGTGGTTGATTTTAGGGTGGTATTCCATTCGTCTTTCTTTATACAATTTCTATGTCCTATATTTGATCAAATTTCTTTGACGGATCCCGTGGCCACCTTCATGTTCCATCATCAACTATTCGTAAGAGACATATCTAACGAACCCAAACTCGGTGGGTCTATTTTTCCACATTCCTGCTCCATCGTCAGACTCTGATCAACATTTTTCTAGCAGCTACTCGTCGAGACCTTCGCAACGAGCACAAATGCGGTGGGTCTACGTTTATTGGTGCAGAGATCCTGTGACCACCTTCCTTCTCCATCATCAGGCTATATTTCGATATTATCCGTAGTTGGGTCAGTGTTACGCAGTTTTTTTTCTTATTGTGTTTTGAAATAGTGGAGTTAAATAGAATTTATTAAGTAGCTTAAAAAGAATATTATCGGTATCTTACCTAATGGTGGTGCTGCGAACACTACATTCGTCTTATGCTTCTCTATGGCCTGCAAGTACGTCTGCGGCTTAAACTTGGACAACGCGACCACCTTGGCTCCGATGGAAAATTTGTGGAATAAGATAATAGTGGCCGCGTAAATGTGGAAGAATGGCAGAACACCCAATACTACATCTTGGTGGGTAGCTGAAAAATAAAGTAAGGATACCAAGTAGAAACCACCCGCAGTGTCAGATATTCCGTATATTCCAAGTAGTCTGACTAGTAGTTCGATGATCGAACTGTTTGGACAAAAAAAAAACAATCTGTCCGACTGGCTTCTATGATCGAACAATTTGGAAATAAATAATCCAAGTAGTTATACCGACTAATTGTAAATCGGAAGATTATGGCAGGATATTATGTTCAGCAGTTTACTTATTCTGGCTGATGGTGATTAGGCATCCCTCAATTTTCCACTCAACACTTGGTTTCTTTACACAAAAATCTTAGCTACATAATAAATCCAATCAACCCTCGTGAGATCCTTTCGGGCATAATTTGTACCAGAAAACCTTGATCAACCTCCAGAGCACTGTAGCTGGTGAAATTACCGGACACAAGAGACTTGATAACTAATGTCTCAGGTAACGAGCGGCAGAGCAATGCAGCTGTCTATAGGCAGTGTTGCTTACATTCAGGCGAACGTCTTGCTAGTCTCGTCGATAGATTGACTAAAAAATCAAATCAAAACTTACCGGTAGTTTCATTGTGTGCTCTTATTAAAGGCTCATTGACCTGTTCGCAATTAGCAATAATATTTCTATGAGAGAGTTCCACGCCTTTCGGCATCCCTGTCGTCCCACTGGAATATGGCATAAAGCATATATCATTCGCGTTCCTTCTGACTTCCTTCAAACAGGACTTGTCTACGTGGACGTCTTCGCTTAGTTCATTGAAAAGGACCGTCCCCTCCGGAGTTGGATCTCCATTAGTTTTCACCACGATGATTGGAAGACTCAGTTTAGCAATGGTCAAAGCTTCTTTTACAGTTGGAACTGTTTCTGGTAGAGTTACCACGATTTTTGCAGACGACATTACCAGTTGACGTTGGACCTCATCTGAAATTTATTAACATCATCTTCCATTATTATATAACAAGTATTACAAGAGCGTGTGACCAGTGGTTGGGTAGGTATAGCACCCATCCATCTCTTCCTGTTGGGTGCCGTAAGTGGCCACAAAGGGAAAACAAGAAGACGGGCAGCCGCGTTTTTCTTTTCTGGATCATCTATACTGCAATCTCCAAGATACCTGCCAAGCGTGGGGATTATGGCAACCCTTCCCTTTGCTTTTGTTCAACAGTGGATGTCTTTCGGCTAATGATGATGAGTATAGGTACTTATGTACCTATGTGTATTTGGGGAGTTGCACGGCGCAGTTGGATTCCCCTTGCTTTGCTTACCAGGGCTCGAGCGCGGAGCAACAAATTAATGAATTACTGGACAATGCAGACCGATTATCTGATGATCTGGAAAGTAAGAAGTCCCGAACGGTTTATCACCTTTAGGACGACGATTTTGATTTAAAACTGGTACAACATTAGTGTCCGCGATAGTACATCAGATTGTGGGAGTAAAAGGAGAGCGAATGCAGTCGTGTCTACGTATGCACTTGTGCACTATAATATATCCCATTTAGTGTAATCTTGTGAGCTCTCTGTGGCCATATGGTTCAGGTCAAATGTCATTATTATTAGGAATACCTACTTACGTGCAGTATAAATCGGATTGATAGTAGTAATCAGTCCTCCAGCTTCCAATATGCCCAGAGCGATCAATGGATAATCAGGAATGTTTGGCAGCATCACAGCAACCGTGTCTCCGTCCCGTATCTTGAACTTCGTGCGAAGATTAGCAGCAAATGTGTTGGATAGTTTGAACGCATCCTCATAGGTGTACCCTCTTCCGGTTGTGGCGCAAACCTGGAAAGTTTGTGGAAAGTGGATATGAAGAAGCCATTGTCACAAAATATTGTCGTGTGTTTCAAATGTAAGTAGTGTAAGTAGAAAGTTCAGTGGTAAGTAGAATAGAGAAAAAAATTACAAGCCCATTGAGTTTCTTGCCACATCTTCCTAGTTGAGGCCGCGTTGGTAGTTGAAATATATGACAATTCAAAAGTGCTATTTTGGCCTAATGTGAAATAATCAATGAAAAAAAACGTGGGTTAATCCTTTAAATCCTGGTCAAATTAAGAACTTAGTAAGGCTGCATTCACATGTCCCTAACCCAGCATGCACAGACGCCTTCAGGTATAGGTGATACGTTCCAAACTTAGAAGAATTAGAGATGAAAATTTTACTAGAAAAAGAAAAACCAAAGAATTTTCATAAAACGCACCGAATCGGACAGACACGCGCAGGCGGCTTACATTGCCGCCTTTCTCACTGGCAATGCTAGCAGACCTAGATTGTCTTAACCATTTAACTATAACATATACTTAGGCTAATAAAAACCGCTGTTAAAATCGCATGTCCTCTAAAAGTTATTAGATTTACATACGTTTCCTAAAAAACTGTCACTTCTGCCATCTGCGAACTCGTTTTCATTCTAGTTATAGTTATAGGTTTTTTAATGATAGACAATAAAAACTGCAGTCCAGTGTAAAACCTAATAATTTGTTGTTATCGTGTTTTTTTAGAAGACGTGTGAAATATTCGCTCGTCTATAATTAGCATAACATTTAGCGTATCTAGTAGGTATACTTACGGAAGCAGTCCTCTCCGGCCATTTGTCCAAATTCTGCCAGACATAATCGTACAAAGTACAATTGGGGATTTCTACGTTTTTGTACGGTGACTTGATCACTTTATCCTGAGTCCACACACTTTGTTGCCTGATCGCTACACTGACGCACTTTAAACCTTGATTGCATGTGTCTAAGGTCCTTTTCAACTTGATCAAAGTTTTGCACGACATTCTCGTTGAACTCTTGCTTAGAGACTGGTAAAGTCTTTACCTGTAACAATAATAACATGGTATGAACAATAATGTTAATGTTAGCTTAGCTGATAATCACCTATTGTTTACATTAAACGATAAAACTGATTATTTTATGGTAATCAACAATAAATAACAAAAAGCTTTATCGCCACATTATTTGTTTAAAATTATATTTAGTTTGCTGTAGTAAGTACAATGTACTGAATGCGATAAGATCTGCTTACGTCACAATTAGGGTCGCCAGACGACAGCAATTATCCTATCCAGTCTTGCCTAGAATGTTAACCCATTATGAGAGAGTACACTTTTGTCTCTTGTACAATATGATATTTACTACTTGCGTAGATCAACGATCTTATGTGAAAGATTGACCGCTGGCTGTGGTATTATCGGCCAGAAGGGCATTAAGTATTTATTATTAAGTTAGTATATAAAATGATGTACTTCATTATATGAAGCCGTTCGGGTCTTTTTCGCACATTTTCATTTTCAAGTAAGGTCGATCAAGAAGTTACCTCTCTTCAATAACATAATAATTAAGTCCCAAATTAAATCTTAGGAAATTTGAAATACTATTTTGTCTCATTTTATACAAGTGACCGTTGTACGGACTCTGATTTAATTTAATGTTTTTTTATACTACCAAGGTGGCAAGCAAGCATGCGGCCCGCCTGATGGTAAGCCGACACCGCAGCCTATAGACGCTAGCAACACCAGAAGAATCACTAACGCGTTGCCGACCCTTAAGACATTGGATATTAAGTCTTTGTGTCCGGTAATCTCACCAGCTACAGTGCCCTTCACGCCGGAACACAGCAATGCTTACACACTGCTGCTTGGCGGCAGAATATCTGACACTGCGGTGGTACCTACCTGGACGGTTCCTTGCACAAGGAACCTACCACCTAGTATGTTACCATATAAAGTATTTTGTATGTTACCATATAAAGTATTTTGTATGTTACCATATAAAGTATTTTGTATGTTACCATATAAAGTATTTTGTATTATGATCTCGTTGTGATCATATCAAGCGGAGAGACGTCCGCTGCTGAGTAAAGGCGTCCCTCTTAGTAGAGAGGGGTTGCCGTAATCCCTACGATTAGTAGGTATCTTGGGGATCGCAGTATAGGTAATAGAAAGACGCTGCTGCCAGTCTTCTTGTTTTCATATAGTCGTCTCTTACGACAACCAACGGCAGGAGATGGATGGGTTCTATTCGTATCCAGACACCCCACGGACAATACAGGGTTAATTTTTCAGGTGGGCTTGGATGCCCAAATCTGAGACTTTAAGGTATATTGAAAAATGCTTAAAATAGTCAGCCACTTCTATCGGTATTTTTCGCTACTCCTTCTGTTTTGGATTTAGCCATCTACGCTGACTTAAAAAATTCACCTTGTATATTATTATACTAATCGCTAATTTTAATGACTCAATTGATGACCAGTTGTGTTAATAGCTTACCAGGTTTAGAGGTCGTTCGCTGTGTTTAGTTTACGAAAAGTTAATTGAAGATGTTTATAGTAGTAAATAATGTTCTCTTGGCTATCCATATTTTAACTGTGTCACTCTACACTCTGTGACAATCTTTCACAAGATCAGCTATTTACGCGGGAGATATTATAGTGCACAACACAATTGCACTCTCTCTCTTCCTTTACTTTCTCGATCCAATGAGACGGAAGACCAACACGACCAGGGAGAGGTTAGGCGCAGCACCGACTTTTTACATGCCCATCTGACGCATGGATCATCTTACTTTACAGACAATCAGGTGATCGGCCTGCATTGTCCTAGCCAGTAAGGAACAACTACATTAAGTTGCTGCTCCCCGCGGGTTTTGAACCTGCGACCTTCGGTTTGCAAAGCAAGCGGTTTCCACGGAGGCACTAAACCACCTTTGTGTATTCCGAGGCATATTCCGATAATATACCAACGAAAGACCTTACCTATTAAATCAAAGTTTCTCAGATAAAGTTATTAATAGAATACAATTACCATACGATTTAAAATTAAATACCATTTTAGCATGCAACTACTTATTTTGCAATAGTAGGTAGCGTAACTTTATGTAAATTGATAATTAGTATCTGCAGAACCGATATTGAATAGAAATAAATATTACCAGCTTATTATCGCTATTTACATGATAAGGTGTAATTTACTAACCATATTTTTTTATTACCTATTGAGTTTGCTACTAACTTTCTCTCATACCTATACTCCGCTTCAAATGAATTCGTAATGGAATACAAATTCGTTTGCGGTTCAATAACGCCTACATTGTTGACTCCGCGTGGCCGCAAATACAACTTTGTATTACCAAGCCTTTTTGCTGCCGCGTCGCATTGTCAAGTATACGGCGCGTGTGTTTTTTTTTATTTAACCTATATTGTCCCACTGCTGGGCAAAGGTCTCCCCCATGACCATCCACATATCCCTATCGTGAGCCATTGTAGAGCAATCCTTGTTAAATGCGTCTAAGTCGTCATGCCAACGCTTTTTAGGCCTTCCACGACGACGACGTCCATCCTTCGGCACCCATTGTGTGACAACCTTCGCCCATCTGTCTGCCTTCATGCGACTAAATGCGTGTGTTTTAGGACCGCATAATAAAGCTGTAAATATTGTCAGTTTTATTTGGTACAGTACAGACTTTACGTACCTATAAGCATGGATGAACACATTTGTGTAGAATCGATGTTATAAACCATGACGGCATTTTGACATGATTTTCATGTGATTTTCAAAGGCACACATCACGTTCGTTACATTTTACCAACGCGGGACTTTCTGCTAGTTCACCCAATTTGGGTGAATTTCGTTGTTTCGCTTTTCGTGCGCTAATGGCCTTGTATAAAATATCATTGGTTACAACGCAGTGCGTTAAATGGATGAAACCATCGCATCATGACACGGCGACAGCATAGTGTGTTTCTAGACCTGAGTCGATCACGATTGATAGAATCACTTTGATTCGATCCCTACCCAAACGCGAGCGATCGAGTCTTGAAGCATTAAAAGATTCAATCATTTGGGTACTCGTAATCTTAAAGAGGATTGAACTCTATGCGGTATTATTTAGATTACACTCTAGTACGCTTACAAAATGACCCAAACTACCGAACTTCTAACGGCGACCTAAATACGGGATGGCGCACTAGAAATGTGTTACTTTCTCACTCTAGTATGGGTCGCGCGAAGTCGCGCGCGGATCGCAGAGCCGGGACCTATAACGGCGACCCAAATACGGGATGGCGCGCTAGAAATGTGTTACTTTCTCACTCTAGTATGGGTCGCGCGAAGTCGCGCGCGGATCGCAGAGCCGGGACCAATCGATGATCGAGTGATTGAATTTTGTATGAAGAGATCCAATCAGCTGGGTTCAGCATTCGTTCGTCATGACGAACTGCGACCCAAATGATCGATATGATTGAATCTTTATAACCCGATCACCATGCGAATGGGTCGTGATCGACCCGGGTCACGACAAATGATCGATCGACACAGGTCTATGTGTTTCTAACTTAAATTAACATGATTTCTTTTAAATAAAGCCGATATATCGAAATATCGATATTTTTTTTTTTGATATATCGAAAATCAGATATCTATGCAAGTATTTTAATAAAAAACAACGGGTTGCACTCCGGGAGTGACGGCAGAAGTGAAGACTTGAATATTAACGTGCATTTTTGATATTTTGGAATGGTTGGGGAATAATTCTGCACAAATTGCTTTAATTATCAGTATAAAAGTATTATCATTTATGTGGTAAAATACAATATTCGTTTATTTCATTTATTTATCGCACATGAAAGTTTATATTACATTAAAAATTTAACACTTCAGAACTATTACAATTATTTTACTATTACTATTACTTACTATTAGCAGTCGCTGCGTCACGCTGTGACACAAACACACACGAACATTCGCGCAAGCGCCCTGCGCCGCCTAAACGTAACAGCAGGCGCAGGCATACATTTTCGCCGCACGGTAGAAAGAGAGGGGGATACTTCCTCTCCTACGCCCACCGGCGGTCTACTCTCCCTTCGTCTTACGAATTTTCGATCAGGTCACGTGTCCTGGCGCGAGTTTAACATTTTTTACCCGTCACAAAAAAGTGCACAACGCCACTAAAGAAGGTTTCACTTCAAAAATATCAACAGGCCTATAGTGGATTTGTCTCTGCACAAGACTGGGAATAGGCCGAGCACTGGGGTAGTTGGCTAATCTTGTTATAACTTGGCCGCCGTGACCGAATCAGCATGGAGAACCTTAAGTATTTTTAGTATCCCATCCTCGTCGCCACTATTGTATTGCATCTACGGATAGCGGAGAGGGATGCGCGTATGCAATCAAAACAACGGCTTGATGCGTACTGCTGTTTAATACAGTTATAGGTGGCGTCTACTCGCATACATAACAACTGTATTGACGGCTGATAGACCAGCGTTTGTTGTTTCCTCTGTTATCATCCCAGTGATTAATCTGACATCTGACACAGGACCAATTTGCATGTGTTGTAGAGACTCCTTATAGGGGAGGAATAGAAGGGATTTCGGGATTTACTCGCGCGCGGCAGATTAACATAAAAGTGATACCTATCATCCTGCTAAGTACCTCCACCAAATATAGGCCTCTTAGATAGTGCCGCGCGTGTAGCCCGTCAGATTAGTAAAAAAATCGCTGGTCAGAAATTACTCAAGCGTGTCAGATTAAGGTGGGTTAACATTACATTCTTCCTAAGGGCAGTAGCGTGTTTCAATTTAATTATCTACCACAGATACTGCGCTCCCCAAGCCGCCAAGCGTGGGGATTATGGCAACACCTCCTTTCTAAGGGGGAGGCGTTTGTTCAGCAGTGGACGTCTATCGGATGCTACTGATATTGATACTGATTTTCTTCCTATCAACTCTCTCTCTCTTCCTGACTATATATCCCACATTGGTGATGGGTTCAGCCTTCCGTGTCTTTTCTCTCCACTTCGCTCTGTCCTGCACCTCATTCTCTGATACCTTGCATTCTCTTATATCCTTTAGTACTAAGACCTTTCCATCGTGTCTTTGGTCTGCCTCTGGATCTTCGACCGGATATAGAATGATGCATAGCCTTATTTCCAATGTAATCGGGTGGCTTCTTTTTACATGATGTCCATACTATCGCAGCCTACTTTCCTGCATCTTCTCGGCGATGTCGCGCATTTTCATTTCGGCAACTTGAATGGCACTAACATGGCTCTGTTTAATGGCCCAGGTTTCGCTGCCATATATCAGGACTGGTCTTATAATAGTCTTGTCAATTCTTCCTAACAACTAATCTACAAAATCTATTAGGTCCCCGCGACCTCTCGAATAAATACACATTTAGCATCAATCCCTCCCCAGCTAACAAGTACGCTTGCATCACCACACTCGATTATCAACGAGGTTGGATTGAAGGCGGTCAAGCACGTTGTGTAACAGTTAGCCATATTTATTATATGTCAAAGATTAGCCGTTGTACCCGTATCAAACAGGTGGATTATTATTATCATTTTTACTATTGACACGTGTATACAACGGCCAACGTCATAGTTGGGATTAATGAACGCCTCTGGCAACCAATGCTTATTCTAGGAAGAGAAACGACTCAATATATTTGAAAGTATAATTAATTTAATCAATAAGTTCATAAATATTAGGTAGGAAGGAAAATATAGTAGGTACAAGGATTTTTCTGAAACCTGCAAGGCCTGCAGGTTTTTTTTATTTGCGTTGGCATAATGTTTTAATTGTGTGTGCCTGTACCCCAATCGCCTATAGGCGATGGGTTTACAAAGTGGTGGCAGTTTGTTATACGCTTTTATAACAAACTGCCACAGGATATCCGAGATCTTCCAATAAATGATAGTAAACTTTTTATAAAAATACGATTGTCAAAAAAGGGTTATTATAAAATCTCGGATTACCTGGAGGATAAAGCTGCGTGGACTTGTATTGTATAGACATAAATAAATAAAATATAAACACAAATAAAGTACTTAAAGACTATATTAATAATAATGTTGTCTTTTATATACGCGAATACATTAATTAATTACATGGTAGTTTGTAAAAATGATTTTTGTGTAAGTGCCTCCGTGGGGCCTATAATAAAGATATTTTGACATTTAAATCAAACTACTAAACGTCGGGATAGTAAAATCTAAAATAAACCGACATAAGTCCGTAAAAGTAGTTTGATTTAGTGAGATAATTACTCAAAACATGTAAGTACGCGAAGTATAATGTAACCGGATCACAAATATTGACTGATTGGTAGAAAATGGCTAGAGGCATTAAGTCCACCTTGTGTACATAAAGTTTAAATTAATACTAGAATGTTTTTTTTTAATTTTCACGTTATTTACGAGGAAGCGCGGAAGAGGAGGCGCGCGTTCGACAGCTTTATAGTAGAGACAACGAAGGAATTAGAAATGAAACCTGTACGATTTTATATGCACTATATAATTATGTATCTCCCTATCGAAATATAACGTAAACAAAATTACCACGATAAGTGTTTTGATTTTTATAGTAATCATCCAGCGTGGATAATAATCACAAATTTTGAACTGTCAATGAGTAAAATAGAACGCCTCTTTATATACTTGTTTTGTATGACGCAAATTAAATTTCTCAATGAAAACTGGTGCTTCTTTATAACCCTTTTGAATATTAATTGTCTATTCGTGCATTTAAATCAATACACCAGTTTATGTTAGCAATGAACTACGACGTATGATTGTATGGAAAAATAAAAGATAATCAAAATAGAATAATGTTAAATTTTGAAATAGTAGAGTCCCGTAAAACCTTGTTTTAATCTGTAACACTCCTCCTTTTGCCGAGACCACTGCAGTCAATCTTTCACGAAATAAGAAGTTATTAAAATAATATATTGAGTTACTTGCTTACCTAGATTTTAAAGATACATAAAATTTATTAATATTAAAATTAAAATTAAAACTATAGTTAAATGTGCTAATCTAATAGCACATTTACTTAGATAAACTTGTCTTGCTTTTTCTATATCTTTGTTGTGTTCTTTAAAGATAAGATATACCTAATGCATTTTGTTTTAAGTACTTCTATGTTATTATTTCATGGAACTCTAAGTCTACAAGTAAAAATTTTTCCTTTGCAATAATGATAGTATAAGACTGTTTGTTTCCTAAATAAAATAAAATAAATAAACCATTTACGCGGCTTTCTTCCTTAAACTTCCTTTACTCTCACTATCCGATGCGACGAAAGACTGGCTCGACCGGGGCGAGGGCGCAGGATCGACTTTTGCTTGACACGCTCATCCGACACATAGATCAGGCGATCGGCCTACATTGTCCTAACTAACCAGTAGAAGAACTACTCAAAGTTGTTATTCCCTGCGGGATTTAAAACCGCGATCTCCGATTTACCATACAAGCAGCTATGATAATTATATATTTCTGTGATATATATTAGTACGGTATATCAATAACAGATATATATAAAATTAATATATATTATTACCAAGTGTGTGACGGGCTTAAGGCTGTGTACACGTGTGTGTACACAGTACCTAGTCAGTGTTGATGTCTCTGAAGTTAGCTGCAAGACGATGCGCAGTAGCCATTTTTGTGTGTTTATATTCACAGCTCACAACTGTACTTGCGTAATCGTTCGTCCTTCACCGAGCCTGTCTTCAAGCTAGCCGTACACCTTCAATAATATTGTCAATATTCTATAACCCGCCCGAATTAACTGTACACCTCACTGGAATGCGACGCCATAGCGCCAGGTGCACAGTTAAGGCGCTCGGGGTAGAATTTGTTATTAACAATATTATTGTATAGGTGTACGGGCTACCTCAGAGACACAAAGATCCGCTGTCACTAATGTACTGTGTTTTTTTTGGGAACGATAGACGCTGTTGGCCGCAGATGGCCATTACAGCTTCACCGGACAATAGGAGGCGAGCGCTTAAAGCGCTCTAGCCTTTACGGCAGAAGTAGAGACGAGCTCAAGGGCACCTCAGGGAGGCACGGCCTCGGCTTGGGCTGTCGCTTAAGAGAGGGCTGAGTTTACCACCGGTTCACAACGCGCCCCCACTGAGAAGAACCGGCAAGAAACTCAGTGGGGTGATGCACGTCGTTGAGGTCGCATACGTACGACCCTTCGGCCTCGCCGGCGAGACCGGTGTCTGATAGCTAGTGTAGCATACGGTTGTCGGGGAGGGTTCGGCGCATCCCGGTCCAATAGGACCGTCATGGGGTCAGGAGGGTCGAGCAGTAGGTAGGTGCCGTGGTCTGCGGCGCGAGTCAGAAGGACTATGTCAGTACTGTACGTGTTTATACGGCCTTGAGTGCATGCTGGCCTTGAAGTTTTTACAACGTACAGCCATTACCCCTTCCCTTGCGAAACTGATTGTTTTAAGAAAATAAATGAACACCTCCATTTTCGAATTGAAACCTTTAATATCACTGACATTTATTATTTTTGCAACATTATGAGTAAGTAGGTACCTACTATTTTGACTGGCAGACAAGTGCCATCGACATCACTGAGGTACTATACGCTAGTAATAGGTATAGTTCAATGATCGACATAAGTAAGTATTTCTAAATGTGTCACCAAGTCCACGTTAATAGTCTAAGGGAGTGTCCTAATAGAACGCGATCACGCGATCATCGCGTGAACGAACGACGCGACCATCGCGCGATGACTGGCGAATGTCCTAACTGGCGGTCGCGCGAATCGCGCGTTTCGTCGTTCGGCGTCCATATGTTTGAGATTTCATCGCGTGATGGTCGCGTCGTTCGTTCGAGCGATGATCGCGTGATCGCGTTTAGTTAGGACATCGCCTAAGGCTTAGATTATACTATAGAATACTATTTCTTTATATTATCGAAGTTCTAACGTTAGTATGATTACGGCAAGGAAGCCAGCGGGATACAATGGCAGTAAGTTTTTGGGTTGATATAAGATTTGTACTGTTGTAGTTATGTGTTATTGTTCTACAATACCGGTATTAATTAGTTTAGTAATAACAACTATTTGATAGCTCCATTGTACTGAAAATTTGTTATAAAATGATCAATCAATCAATCAATCAAATATAAAATGATCAACAAGGTTTTTATTATTGTCATTAGTTTAAAGAACATACAGAACCCTGTATGATCAAATGTTATATAAGGTACCTATGCGTTTGTATGCAAATATTATTTCAGCCTGTTATTTATACTTCAGTACGTTTAGGTATTTTGGGGTTTAGTGAATTTAATTTAAAATGGAATTCCGTTGCGTACCTATATTTAAGGTATTTTTGTCAAAAAAGGTCATTGTTCAACGTTTATTCGTTTATTATCAGTCTGGATTAAAGACTCATAATCATTATCATCAGCAGCCAAGACATGCACTGCTGAATAAGGGCCTCCCCTGTAGAAGGGAGGGGTTGCCGTAATCCCCATGCTTGGCAGATGTAGAGACTACCGTGCATTGAATATTCCGGGTATCAACCACAGAAAGGTTACAAGTTTAATGTTAGGTTTATGTATGTACCTATCTACCCCTTATTGTTGACGAGAAGTAAATCTTCAAAAGCTTTGTTCAACAGGTAACAGGTGGCTTTAACAGCCCCGGATCTAGAAGGGGGGGGGGGCTCAGGGGGCTCCAGAAACGTAATTTCATATTAAAAATAAAAAATTACTCCACAAAGCTTTTTTAAGTAATTTATCTCAAACGCTACAGATGGGCGCCACTATCAAGTTTCTGCCGCGGTTTGAAAAAATCGTAGATTCAGGCCTGAAAATTAAAAACAAATCTTTCTTCGAATTACAAAAATATCACCAAACCTGTCCGTAAGAATAACACCCTCCTATTTATTCCCGTGGGGTTTCCGTAAGAGGCGACTATGGGAAAACAAGAAGACGGGCAGCAGCGTCGTTCTTTTGATTACCTACCACTGCGAACCCCAAGACGCCTGCCAAGCGCGGGGATTATGGCAAGGGACTCGAAGGGCCCCCAAAAACCCCCCGTTTTTGGGGGCCCTTCGAGTCCTTTGTTCAGCAGAGGACGTCTTTTGGCCACTGATGATGACGACATGACCAAATGATTGCAGGTGTATTAGGTCGCCCTATGTCGTATTTTGAAAACAATCAGGATATAATATTCGATCCATTAGTGATTCATTATTACCTATTGCGGACAAAGAATGAAACTAAAACAAGTTTTTTCCTCTGTCACCAGTCTGTTGCTATCAACTTTATCTGCGCAAAGCATACATTATTCGCATACATTGATAGTTTACCGATGTAAATTACGTCTAAACGTACAGTTTTATCTTTATATAAATATCTATGTACCTCGTTACTCTGGGTGCACTAAATGCTGTAAAATTCACTTCAAACAACAACACACTCAAATAACAAAACAACGAACAGCACTATTCTCGAGCAGTGACGCGCGCACGCACGCAACCGCAGCCGGTTGTGTACTAAATTGATTGTGTGAATGTTAAATGAAGCAAGCGAATAAACGGTATAGCACACCTACAGCTATATTGATTGATAATATTTTTATACCTGCATTCAGGCAGAGAGACGGCAGGCAGCAGGTAGCCGTGGGTACAATGCGCCCCAGGCGCGGCGGTGCGGTGCAGCGGCGAGACAACGGCGATCCTACAGGAATGGGTCTTATACCCGGTTAAACCCCCATATATAGGGTCCCAGGGTCCTTTTAAAAGTTTATCTATGAGAACAAAGTGAGCACTAGCACCTTGCATAGAAAACAGTGAGTCTACATAATGTCAAATTCAGCGGATGTCCTCACTTAGATCGGAATTGGTCGGACTTGTCAGTGATTTATCACCACTTACTACGAAAACTACGCCAACCACCATCAAGATAGCGCTGCCATTTTTCAATCTGAATCATAAAAGTGAATCTGAATCAGAAAATACTACCAAATACACACCAACGGTGATCAAAATATATCTGCAATTTCACAGCGCGAACACAGTGCGCAGCTGACCTAAATTGATACCCAGACAAACGCGTCGCTGATTATTGAATACATGTGCACTGCACGTTCAAAAATGGAATGCAATTTGGTTTCGTGTGTGCGTGTGTGAGCCACTGTCTGTTTATTTACGCAGTTTACGAACTGCGCGTGAGTTGATCGTACGCAAGTGAAGTTGTAGCCTACTGCCACAGTACCTGTACATTTATATACTTACTGTGCTATGCGTTAGTGCACGATGCTATCAATTAGATAACAATATTGATAATTTATTTCGATGACCGGGTTGTGCAAAGGTCGAGAGGGCCACACCTTGTGGTGCGCCAGGCAAATATTGGTACACACAGCTGGCATATTATTATTACGCTCATTGAACAAATGAAAAACAGGTCTTCTGTGTTTGTTTTTTCTCATATCGCGTGGCCAACCTGATGCCAGAGTTGTTATAGCTGGCTTTTATGATTTAGGCCTTTGACTTGGCATTTTACGTGCTATCCGAAGCAAGAAGACTCTCAGTTCAGATGTCTGATTAGGGATGTATTTTGTACCCCACCTTACAAGGCCAGTCTGGAAGTCACTAAACCGTATGTTATGTTCTAAGGTTGGTCGCAATCACACACTTTTTTTGGGAATGATAGACACTGTTGGTCGCAGATGACCATTACAGCTTTACCGCGGGCAACAGGCAGGGGAGTGACGAGCTCAGGGGCACCTGAGGAAGACACGGCCTGGCTGGGCTGTCGTTTAAGAAAGAGGGTAAATTCTGTCACCGGTTCACAAACCGCCCCTTGAGCTGGCAAGAAACTAAGTGGGGTGATGCTCGACGTTGAGTTCGCGTACGTATGACCCTTCGGCCTCGCCGGCGGCGAGACCTGCGTCTGATAGCTAGTATAGCATACGGTTGTTTGTTAGATAAATCACAGACAATGTGCAAATGTGTCGCAGCGCTCTCCAATCGATTGCGTACTTAATGTCTTTTATGTCCCACTGCACCGCAGATAACCATCGAAAGATGCGACGCTAAATCCAAGTTTTAGACTAAAACAGTATGAGTGAATCGCTCATTCACAAGGTTAAACGGTGGCAGTGTTTTTGGATGCAGTCTTCTTCTATCGAGACATTGACTCATACTGTTTTAGTACAAAACTTGGATTTTTTAGGAATTTTAGAGCTGTGGTCGCTACCACAGCTTCTTCCTTTCATAATTGGTCGACGAGACGCGCTTTTCATCACGCGGGACTGCAGTCAAGTAAGTATTAGCATTTATGTCTAAAATAAACCGCGATAAAATCCGTAAAACTAGTTTGATTTCAATGTGTAATATTCGCATACCTAAGTAAAAGACAACATTATTAGCATATGTTAGTAAAAGACAACATTAAATTACTGTACCGTTATTCAAAGCTTATTATGAGAGCGGCACTTCCTGTTTCCCGTCGACTTTGCTCCTATTGGTCAACTTTCTTGTGATTTGACCGGAAATAGCATCACCATGGCAGGCGAGGGCAGCAAGGGTTTGTTAAATATGCCCGCTCGCCCCGCTCTTGTTCATTGGCGTCTTATTTATTTATTAAATTACTGTACCGTTATTCAAAGCTTATTATGAGAGTGGCACTTCCTGTTTCCCGTCGACTTTGCTCCTATTGGTCAACTTTCTTGTGATTTGACCGGAAATAGCATCACCATGGCAGGCGAGGGCAGCAAGGGTTTGTTAAATATGCCCGCTCGCCCCGCTCTTGTTCATTGGCGTCTAATTTCCCGTCACGGGCACCTGTCCGAGGCTACAATATTACAACTATTTATGGAATTCAAATCAAATTCTAAATAATTCCAAAGGAATAAAATAGTGAACAACAATAGTTGTTACAAATAGTTGGAAGCCAAGCAAACAGTGAGTAAAAACATTTTAACGGTTTTTGCCGTTCGTTTTGTTTCTTTGTTCCTAATGAAATGTTTTATACTAATGAATATTTTGTGGTTTGAATATAGTGCAAGTAAATTGGGCTATGTAAGCAATATTTTTATAAATAATTATTTTCCATTCAGTCTACCGACAATTTTATTTTGAAAACTCGAAACTTAGTTTTTAATACTTGTGCAGAAATGATATTTTTCGTAAAGTTTATTGCTGGTAATTTGTACGTACGAGATTTCTAAGTGGATAAAAAACGACTCTTAGTAAACGACCCATAAAACATATTAATAATGCAAATTATTTTCTTTACAATCTACCCGCAGTTTTAAACATTTGCTGAATTATTTTGTAGCAAAGTCCTACGATGATAATACATTTCTTACAGTTAGTTCTAAGCTTTTTTTCAGAATGAATATTTCTTTAAACCACATTATGCAGACAGTAGCAATACTGTCAATTTACGAAAATCTGAACAGTGAAATAGTGACTCTATTATCAACGTGAAAGACAGCAAACAAGTGAGTTCAGTTAATTAGTATCCCAGTTATACAGACTCACCATTGCGTCCATTTTTATTTTTTTATTGTGTCTTAAAACAAAAAAATAGCCTGCTGGACAGTTTTCGTAATCTTCCTGTGTGGGCTAATTAGTTTATTACAGATATGGTCTGTGTGCCGGAAGGTGAAAATATTACAATTGCGAGTTAAATACAATTACGTTAATGTATATTCTATGTAAAATAGTAAAATAAAATACAATTTTAGTAATAAATAAATAAAAATATTTACTTATAAGAAACTGTTCAAAGGACACATTGCTGAGAGTATCAAGTAACGTAGAGAAGCTATCATGGTAACCAAAAGATTAATATTCCACCTTGATCCATAAAAGTGTTCAATTATGTTTGTGTTCAAGAAAGCCGATGGCGTAGGCAATATATATTCTAGCCTACACGAAATTCACAAATCTGGCTAACCCATTATGGTTACAATAAGTATATAGTGCTATCATATACAAGTTATTATCCACCCTCGCAGGTTGGGAACACAAGTAAATAACCAAAGAAGGGGGGACATGTACAGTGGCTTCTCGAGAGGGTAAGCACCTGGTTTTCAGATAATGAAGTCCACTTCATCGCATAAAATATACCCCACCCTCGCTGGGTGGGTATACAAATAATTAACCTCCCTCGCGGGGACGGTATATATATATATAGTGTTGCTCATCATGAAAGCACATCTGGTTTTTGGAATCCATTTTGACAACCTTGTCAATTTGAAAATGGTTGGCTGAAAGTCTATTTCACCATCAGCGTACTTTCCTTTGCAGGGACTAAACCATTTACTACCCACCCCCGCAGGGTGGGTAAACAAACACTTAACCTCCCTCGCAGGGACGGTAAATACATGGTTGCTCATCATGGGAGTACTCATCTAATTTTGGAATCAATTTTTGTCAATCTGGTCAATATAAAAATGGTTGCCTGAAGTATATTTCACCATCCGCGTACTTTACTTTGCAGGGACTGAGCAATTTACTGCCCACCCCCGCAGGGTGGGTACACAAAGACTTAACCTCCCTCGCAGGGATGGTACATAGATGGTTGCTCATCTGGATTTGGAATCAATTTTGACAACCTAGTTAATTTAAAAATGGTTGGCTGAAGTCTATTTCACCATCAGCATATTGTGCTTTATTGATCCCCAAGCCGTCTGCCAAGTGTGGGGATTATGGAAACCCCTCCCTTCTAAGGGAGAGGCCTTTATTCAGCTGTGGACGTATATCGGCTGCTAATGATGATGATGATGATATTGTCCTTTGCAGGGACTAAATAATTCATTACTCACCCCCGCAGGGTTGGTACACATATACTTAACCTCCTTCGCAGGGATGGTATACAAATAGCAGCTCGTGAAGAAAGCACGTAGGTACCTGATTTTCAGGATCATTTTGAATATCGGGGACATTCAAAATGTCTGAAAGTTGTTTGCTAAGTCTATTTTAACATAATAATTTGACGGGCCCGTTGCTCTAATGGTGAGATTCTCGGGCTGCTATCGCCGGGTTCTATTCCCACCAAGTGTGTGATGTTTATCGATATAAGTATGAAAAGTATATAAATATGTATTTTGTATCAGTTGTCTGGTTACCATTGTACAGAATCTGTCTAGGTTGGGATCAAACGAATGAGTGTGGATTGGCCTGAGATATTAAACAGTCCTTTGCAGGACGGATAAAGGCATTGCTGCTCTGCACAGTTGCATTCACCTCTTATTTAAGAATAAATTCAGCCTGGATACTTTAACATAAGCGCCATCGCTTGGCACATCGTCCGTCTTATTATTGACCTCTGTTTCGAAGAGCTTGCACAGAATATGACCCACTCTCGTGGGGGATGGAACACAGAGATTTACTTTACAGATGAAGGATGTATGTATATTTGCTATTCCAAATAGCACATACGTGATTGTATGAACATGAATATTTAACATATATTAATATATGTATACTTCTTAATGAGGATTCATTGCATAATTATGGCTCGCAGTCACGTCTTGGATCTTACTCTTGGTCCCCTCTCTTGACAGTCTTGGTATATCAGGACCCACGAAGCAGAAACTACTATAAGTCTACCGAAGTTTTGTACAGAATATTGTAAAAAAACTCCTACAAATAATGGAGGGAAGGGCCGCCCCAAGTGCCATTCCTGGCATCTTTAGTCCTTCCTTCAAGTTTATTCGAAAACCAACATTTGTTTTTCTATACTATTACCTCATTACAAAAAAGGAAAGTATGTAATCTTACAATTATAATAGCTGTTTAGCAATTAATCATTGGAAGTTTTGAGGACCTATAATAACATAATGCAATCAATGATAATGCCTAAAAGAATTATCCAGGAGTTTCCATAATATTGGAAAACTCAATTGTATTGTATGGTAAGTAAACCACTTACCCGAAATTGTAGCAACACTGCATCGCATGCATTTTTATCAGCCAGAAATTCACTCCTGACACAATTTTGGTAGACAAAAGCGTGTAATTTAAATTCCGATCAATGTCAGGACATTTGTAACCGAAAGAAATGTTAGCAATCCTGATTATTATCCCTTGCAATTTCGATTTTATGACAAAAAGTTGCCTTTACCTCCGCAAAGACGGGGGGGGGGGGGTCTCACCCATTTACTTACGGATATTACATTATAAGTATGTACATACCAGATAAAGTTCGCTACGAAATATTAATCAAATACAAATCAAATTTTATTGATTATTTTCAATATCCATTTAGAAACAGATTCTATTGACAGATCATTTTTTTTGAGATAGTAGTACAGACTGAGTACTTACCTAAGTCCATAAATTAATATTTACAATAAATATTTTCGGGACTTCAGAGCAGGTATACCATAAAATATCATCTATGTTTAAATCTTTGAGTATATGGTTATAAGGTAAACATACTGTGTGGGTTAACACATACTTAATCGCTGAAGTATTCTGGGGAGTAGACTCGTTTCTTGAACCAGTTTTGATTCATATCTCACAACCTTAGTCTTAGTGGACGTACAGGTGGGCATACTATCTATTAACATACAACGTGATCCTGAAAGTGGAAATGTAAAGGACTTGACTTTGCAATCTAAAACACATATACATTGAAATTCACATAGTACCAGAACCTAGTCTGTAAAATCTGTGCCGACTTTTTCTAATCTAATTTAAAGTATTGGCATCATTTTGGACAGTTTTATAGCAGATTCATACATAAATACATAATAAACATAAGTAAACAATTGTCATTTAACATTATTTGGCCTAAATCATTTGTCTGACGATTGTACAGTCCTACTGATCAGTCCAGTTTTTACTGGTAATTTCTTGTCACGATATGTTCTTATATCGATTATACTTGTCAATCCTCAAGAGTCTTTTAAATAGGATATGATTTAGTGAATTTCCTGTACAAGGATAATTTTCATGCAGTAGCTTAGCTAAACATTGCAACAGCACCTGGTATGATGTAATTCATAGTCGCGTCCTGGAATTGCGTTAATCGGAAAACCACCTGCTTGCAACGCCTGCAGCGTTAAAATAAAATTTGTTTTGCGCTTAAAGCATCAGCGTTAAATACCAAAAACAAATTGTTTGTATATTCCAGTTACGATAGCTGACGTTGATTGGTTTAAAAAGACTAAAATTATCATCATAATCTAGCTTAAATAGTTAGCTATCATGCGCTACAAGCATAGTTAAGTTTTTGATACTAGCTACCTCCTGGAAATTGGAGGTCTTTAATACATTTTAGACAGTTTTATAAAATCGAAGTCAAAAGTACATCGCATATAAATAATTATTGATTATCAATTGCCCATAACATTGATTCCAATCAATGGTTGAGACCATTCCAATGGTTGAGATACAGTTCTCTTATCTTTGCTACCCATTTCTAAAAGAAATTCGTAGCAGACTATGTAGATATATAAGTATGCAATTTATTGCATTTCTATTTAAAATTCACACATGGATATTACAATACATCTATGTATTACAATCACATTGGCGTCATGTATACTGGCATCACCAGGCGAAAACAAACATGTCTCATAATAAGCTTTGAATAACGGTACAGTAATTTAATAGCAGCGTTTTCCCTGAAAGAAAACGCATATTAAAATACTTACCTTATTCAAAGCTTAACTTTTAATCCTGCCTGGTAATTCTTCGACACAATGAACAAGAGCGGGGCGAGCGGGCATATTTAAGAAACCCTTGCTGCCCTCGCCTGCCATGGTGATGCTATTTCCGGTCAAATCACAAGAAAGTTGACCAATAGGAGCAAAGTCGACGGGAAACAGGAAGTGCCGCTCTCATAATAAGCTTTGAATAAGGTAAGTATTTTAATATGCGTTTTCTTTCAGGGAAAACGCTGCTATTATTAGCAAAAAAAGTCACATTGTTAGGACCTAGGGGATCTTTGGTGCTGCTGCTGTCTCTTTGGCGATTTAGTGCTGTACTTCAACCTTACTACTGGCAGCACAATTCCTCCTCAAGAGGTGCTGCTGTTGTCACTATAGTGTCCGATGTCCGTGGAGTTTCCGGGTAAGAATAGCACCCACCCGTCTCCTCCCGCTGTGTGTCCGTAAGAGATGACTAAAGAAAATACAAGAAGACGGGCAGCGGTGTCTTTCTATTGGATTATAAACCCCCTGTACTTACTACGACCCGAAGGTGGCGACTTAGGGAAAATAACAAGACGGGCAGCAGCGTCTTTGATTCGTCTTTCTACCACCTATACCTATACCTACTGCGATCCCCAAGACGCCTGCCAACAGCAAGGATTATGGCAACCCCGCCTTTCTAATGGTGGTCTTTGTTTAACCAGTGGACATCTTTTGGGTGATGATGATGATGATGATGAGTCACTAAAGTACACGAGTTAAGCGAAACATTTGATGACATTTTTTGCTAGGGGAGACTGGGTACTATTGTGACAATTTTCATTAGATGGCCCATAACTTTGTTATTATTATAGTTAGCTGGAAGAAAGGTGTTTTTTACAGTTAAATGTACATTTGTCTACGTATAAATACCACAATTTTGCCTTTAAGTGCAATGTTTAACATATAGGAAGCAATTAGAAAAAAAGAAAAAAATGTCACAATCGACCCCACCACAGGGACGGTTGTGCCAGTGCTTGGGGTCGGAAGTGACAGGTTCAAAAATACACCAAATTGGTCTATAATCACTTTTATTGCAGCTGATATGTATTAGAATGTAATAAAATATACTTCTGGAAAAAATACATAACCAAGGAAATAAAATTTAGGAACACTTTAAAGCTTATTACTAGTAACGCACTGTAGCGTCTATAATTATTATAACTGTCTTGATATTTATCAGTCAAACAGTTAATTAAACATCTAATTTATACATTACGGTAACTGGTGTCAAATACAAAAAAAAAATATTAATAAACGGTAGGTAGGTATATCAAAATCAGTGAATCAGCTGAAAATGTCATCATAAGTGTTGAGTGCAACACATACTATTTCCCATTACTATTATCTATAGTGTAGTACGGAGTTTTAGTTTAAGGAGTGGCAACTCCGTCTATGTCAGTGTCAGTAAAATTGTTGTAAAAAAGATGTCGGTGATTTTATGTGTTAATGAGTGAAGAATAAATTAGTTAAAGAATAAAAGGTGTTTCTATGAAAATATAAACCTAAGAACAATAGTTATGGGCCCAGAGCCCCGTTTCTGCGGAACATATCGAGTGATTATTGAAGTTGACGGCGAAAATCGACGCTGCGTGTTTCAAACAAAGAACCATTGAGAGAGAACAAAGAAAAAAGATGGCTTCTACGAGCAAAGAAAATTTTTCAAAATACAACATAGTACCATTTCATGGTGAGTCATTTAACACATGGGCATTCAGAGTAAAAAGCGTATTGCGTGAAAATGGGTGTATACAGGCGATCGAAAAAGACGACTTTGGAGATAAAACATTGGAGGCAAGAGCACAGGCTATTATTATAGCGTCGGTAGCGGATAGTCACTTGGAATACATACGGAAAGACACCGCGTATTTAATGTTTAAAAATTTAGAAAATAATTTCAAAGAGTGTGGAACAAGGAAAAAGCTGTTTCTACGACGTAAGTTAAGTGAAATAAAATACCAGGAAGAAAGTTCATTACAAGATCATTTGATAAAAATCCAAGAAATATGTACACAATTAGAGGAAGCAGGTACCACTTTATCCGAAGAAGAAAAAGTTAATTACATACTTTTATCAATGCCTAAGACATATGATTCTGTCGTGACTGCCTTAGAAACTGTCGGAGACTTAACAACTAATATAGTAACTAGTTCACTACTTAGCGAAGAGGAAAAAAGGAAGAAATTTAACAATATACAGAATAATGGTAAACCAATGTTCATGTCAAATGCATTTAACTGTTTTATATGTGGGAAAGCTGGACATAAGAAATTTGAATGTAAACAGATGAATCGCAATCAAGGATATGGAAGACCAGGACATGGATATAATACTGCACATGGATATAATACAGGACGTGGGTTTAATACTGGAAGAGGACATACAGGGCAAGGTCAAGGACGCAGTATAGGATATGGATACAACACAGTACAGGATTATAATACACATCAAAGAGGACGAGGATATCAGTTTGGACGTGGAAACAGTTGGAATAGAGGACACAGAGATGGTTGGAATAGAGGAAGAGGCAATCAGAGTGATGTGAATTATATGGAGAATAATAATGGTAATGCATTCATAAGTACAGTGCAAAATAGCGAGAGTGAGAGAGTAAACAGCAACATTATTGAATTTTGTGTGGATTCCGGATGCACTGATCACCTGATTAATTCGAAGGAACATTTTGTGGATTATGTTGAACTGAAGACGCCAAGGAAAATAGCTGCTGCCAAGAACGGGGTCAGTCTGGAAGCTGTGGGAGTAGGTAATATAGATATAATATGTAAAGTAGGTAAAAATAAAAACAAATGTTTCATAAAAAATGTTTATTATGTACCAGAATTAAGAAAGAATTTATTAAGTGTATCTAAAATGGAAAGTGCAGGTTATAAAGTTGTATTTGGTCAAGGAAAGGTGAGAGTTTATAGAAATGATGATTTTTTATTGTTAATTGGAAATAATATGAGTACATTATATACCGTAAAAGTTGAAAGCATTGTAAATACTTGTAATTTCACTAGTAAAACAAAACAAGAAGAGTTTGAATTATGGCATAGAAGATTTGGTCATTTGGGTAGTTCAAATTTGAATTTGTTAATTAAAAATAATATGGTTGATGGTCTTTCTAGTTTACAAAATAAAACAATTGATAATAATTTGTGTGAGCCATGTTTATTAGGTAAAAGTAGTAGACAACCTTTTAATAAACCAGGGTATAGAGCGAGAAAACCTTTAGAAATTGTGCATTCTGATGTATGTGGGCCGATCTCTCCGAGTACATATGATTGTAATAACTATTTTGTAACGTTCATTGATGATTTCACACACTTTACAATCGTTTACTTAATGAAAAATAAATCTGAGGTCTTTGAAAAATTTAAACATTATTATTACTTAGCAACTAATCATTTTAATACTAATTTGTTAAAATTGCGAATGGATAACGGCCGTGAGTATCTGTCTAATGATTTTAAAGAATTTTGTAACAGGAATGGTATAGTCATGCAGCATACAGTACCATATAATCCAGAAATGAATGGCGTGGCCGAACGGATGAACCGGACACTCATGGATAAAGCCAGGGCGATGTTGATTGATTCAGAAATGAAAAAGGAGTTTTGGGGTGAAGCCGTATTATTTTCAGCTTATGTAACAAACCGAAGTCCAGTTGCAGGAAGAGGCAAAACACCTAGTGAGATGTGGGAAAATAGAAAACCTGATGTTTCAAATTTAAGAATATTTGGATGTACTGTATACAATCACGTACCTAAAGAATTGAGAAGAAAACTAGATAATAAAGGAAAGAAGATGATAATGATAGGATATAGCACTGGAGGATACAAACTTTATGATGAAGAAACTGGATCTGTTGTAATTGCAAGAAATGTTGTTTTTGATGAGAGGAAAATGGAAAAAGAAAGGGGAGTTTACTTACCCAGATATGATGATGAAAATGAAGAAGAAAAAGGAAGTGAGAAGAACGAATTAACTGAAATAAGTACTGGAAATGGAAATCAAACTAAAAATAAGGAAACAAGAGAAGAAAGAAAAGAGGTGAGGAAAATATTTGAGGAAGAGATATTAGAAAACCAAGAAAAAGGAAGAGAAGAAATAGATTTTGAAGAAAAAGAAAAAGAGGAAAGAACTGTAGAAGGAAAACAAAAATTAAGAAAAGGAACAAGACATGTTAAAAAACCAAAATGGCAGGAAGATTATATACTTGATTTAGATGACGATAGTGATGCACTATATGTATTGTATTGTAGTGAGGACAGTGTTCCACTTACATATGAAGATATAAAAGAAAGAGAAGATAAAAAGGAATGGATGATAGCCGTAAAAGAAGAATTAAAAGTACTAAAAGAAAGTGAAACTTTTGAAGTGGTTCCAAGACCAGAAGATGAGAAAATATTAGATGGTAAATGGGTTTTTACAAGAAAGAGTACAGGAAATGAATCTATTTGTAAAGCAAGACTTGTGGTACGAGGTTTTCAGCAAGAAGGACAATTTGAGGATGTATATTCACCTGTATTGAGAATGCAAACATTAAGAACTCTTTTATCAGTTGCCGCTAACAGAAAATATCACATTAACCAGATGGATGTCAAAGGAGCATTCTTGTATGGACGTATAGATGAAGATGTATACATGAAGCCACCGGATGGTATGAAAATAAAACCCGGATCGGTACTCAAATTAAAGAAATCTCTATATGGCTTAAAGAAATCGCCAAAATATTGGTATGAGAAATTCAATGAGACTATGCATTCATATGGGTTCAAAAGGTCAAATAATGATTATTGTTTATACAGTAAAGGGGAATTATATATATTATTATATGTCGACGATTTATTGATTTTTGGGTCTAATCTAAAGGATATAGAAGCAGTTAAAGATTTTCTAAAAACTAAGTTTAAAATGAAAGATATGGGAACTAATAATCTAATATATTTAGGCATTTCTATTAAAATAACTGATGAAGGAATTTATATTGATCAATCTAAATACTTAAGTAATGTTTTGAAACGTTTTAACATGCAAGATTGTAAAGGTTGTGACACACCAATGGACATTAATTTTAAATTTGATGAAAATTCTGAGGTTGATATAAATTTTGAAAAACAATGTCGTTCATTAATAGGTTCACTTATGTATGCCACTGTAGGTTCAAGGCCTGACTTAGCTGCATCAGTTTATTATTTAAGTAGATACCAATCGAGACCTAATGCTGATTTATGGAGAGCACTGAAGCGTTTGCTTAGATATGTTAAGAAAACTATAAATGTTGCCTTGTTATATAAAAACAATTGTAATAGTAGCCCCTTGTTAGGTTATGCAGATGCTGATTGGGGAAGAGGTTGTGATCGCAAATCAACATCTGGATTTGTACTTAAAGTTTTTGATAACACAGTTGTTTGGAAGTCACGTAAACAAAATACTGTAGCCTTAAGCACAACTGAAGCAGAATTTGTAGCGTTATGTGAATGTATAATGGAAGCTTGTTGGATGATTAAATTGTTAGAGGATTTAAATATTAAAGTTAATAATGTAACAATTTTTGAAGATAACCAGAGCACAATTAGAGCTATCAATACACCTGATCAAAAGAGATTAAAACATATTGATGTGAAATATAACTTTATTAAGCAGAAGGTAGAAGACAAGTTGTTTATTGTTAAATATATAAATACTAAGGAACAATTGGCTGATATTTTAACAAAACCATTAAGTAAGGTTGTATTTGAAAAATTGTTTGAAGGGCTTAATCTGTATGTTGGAAATGTATGTGTTGAGGAAGAGTGTTGAGTGCAACACATACTATTTCCCATTACTATTATCTATAGTGTAGTACGGAGTTTTAGTTTAAGGAGTGGCAACTCCGTCTATGTCAGTGTCAGTAAAATTGTTGTAAAAAAGATGTCGGTGATTTTATGTGTTAATGAGTGAAGAATAAATTAGTTAAAGAATAAAAGGTGTTTCTATGAAAATATAAACCTAAGAACAATAATAAGAAATAATAAACATATGTGTAAATTAATTTGAACATGCAACAAATTGCATGTTCAAACTTAGTTTACACAAACGGACTCCTTTCCGTCTTCCTCACACATTGTCAGGGCATATAAAACTAAATACTTGTGTCACAACCGTACCCAAAAAATATGGCACAACCGTACTCATTGCAGGCATTCGGCAAAAAAAACAATTGCTATGACTATACCGATTAATCTATGTACAAAGTAATCAATGCTATTTAACCACCGATGTTTAACTTTTAACGAGATATGACACTCATTACTCTATCTGTACACATGAATCAACAATTACTTATAAAATATGTCGAAGAAAAAAAATTACTTTTCATTGATAAAAAGTAATGTGGTAAGTACTCTCTCTGCAAGCAGAAACATCGCGCGATTGCTGATGCAATTCTGTGGAACAGATGCAGACAAGCACGCTGCTCCTTTCTTCTCTTGCACCCATTCCGATATTCCTTATAGTTTCGCTAATACGACGACTGTCACAACCGTACCGTGGCACAATCGTACCCAGTCTCCCCTATTGCCTGTAGCCACCATGGCGCAAGGAAAAACAGCTTCCTTTATACATATAAACCGGAGATCACGGGTTCCAATCTTGCAGGAAGCAACAACGTTGTGTATTCGTTCTTTACTGGTCTTGAAATTAGGATGATCCATGCGGAGGATGGGCATGTGTAAAGTCGGTCCTGTCTGCCTGGTTAAGAGGCCTAAGAGCATCTTGAACAACTCTCGACACCAGGTTACCTACAAATAACGCGACCAAGAAAGTTCTTGAGAAGGGAATTGAGGGCTGAAACTATCAGAAGACTGCGCGGCGTAAAAGGCACAAACACCTTTTTGAGGTGTTGCTAAAATACCAGCGCTGCGTCAGATTTATTTTTGGCACAGCAACATGTTGAGGCAGCATCTTTTTTGACCCCACACAACGTCTGGTTATTTTTCTGTTAATTTTTACCTACCTATTTTGTTATTGGGTGTGTCAAGTCAAATAAATTTATTTTCTTTCTTTCTTTTATATCTGTTTATTTCGAAACTGCCAATTATTAATACTTTATACTCTGTCATAAAGTTATCGATATTCTCCCACTTAAATAATGAAACTTATTGTAAGCATAATGTATAAAGTTGAGAAATAACGCTCAGTGATGTTTATAAGTGCGACAATACATTCATAACTAAATAAAACACTCAAAAACAAAAAATAAAATAAATTTATTTCTAGTAAATTAAGCAGTAAAACGATAATCTTCCTTAAAAGTAGATAGCTATATTAATATACATACTATTAATATAACTGGTATCAAAAATAAAATTATATAAAATAAAAACAACCTTTGTCCATTGAGGTAATATGCCTTGATCCTCCCTCCATTACATCGGGAAATCATTACCATACAAGAAAAAAAAAAACTTCTACTACTAGGTACCAGTCTAAATTATATATACCGCAAACAGTGGCGCACTGTCTATGTAAATCTGTCAAACTAAACGTCATCTGCGTAATAATAAAGTTAGTCTTCATTTTCGCCACCAGCACAGAATATTTTGCTATAAAGATAAGTCATTAAAGTAATGGTTTAGAACTGGCCATTTTCGATGGTGTTTTACTTAATTTGTATATTAGGTTACCTACCTATTTATCTGAGGGCCGATTTTTCTGATCTTGTACTTTTTTATTGTGTACTAGCTGACCCACGCAGCTCCGCCTGCGCAATTTTTACGCTAACTAAACTTTGAATAACAGACATTCGCATTGAATACATAACCTCATTTTTTATAGTCGGTTAAAAACTGGGACCCACTTTTTACTTGCTCTCTGAAGCACGGACCCGTTTAGTTCAAATGGCGTTAAACGGTCACCCATCTAATTAATGACCTTACCTAACGTTGCTTAACCCGATCGATTACAAAACCTTGATAACAACTCTCTATGAGTGTTCCCTTACTAATATTTATTATATTATAAAGAAAAATTGATAAAATCGGACCAAGCGTATAACCAAGTAGGGTGATGTGGTAGCCAATGAACCACCAAAAGTTTTAAGAGCTGTATCACTATTTCTATGAGAGACTGTACAAATATTTTTAGTCTGGGGCCTAGGTAAATTAATTAACTTTCATTTTGAATACTTCAATTTGGTTTATATTTAATAAGATCGCGCTACGGAGGTTTTTTAAAAATAATGGTAAATGGTTCAATGCGTACACCCACTGGTATAGAATGAACCGGGGGGATTGTAGCCAATGAACCATGTAGTACACAATGAATCATTGTCCTGAATATATCTAATTTATGCTTACATTTATACCAAATAAAACAAAAAAATCATGTTTTTAGGCTTTATTAGGCTTATATTTCAAAACGTAGCGACGCAGCGTAAATAAGGTAAATTTGGTAACAAGGTAAATTTGCCTCTTTTGCGGCTTTTCGGAGGCTCAGTCCCTTAAGATGAAGGTCAACCGTTTTTTACTTCGTCTGGAGTGTGAGCTCCTTTTTTTCGAAACTGCCTTCTGTGTTTCGCCCCATACTGAAAATAATAACATACCTACCAATGTTTTTTATAACAATTTAAGAATGCTATTAGGTACCTGAAAAGTCTAGTACCCAGTGAACCAGATGCAGTACTCCACAGAACAATACTACAAGCAGTACTCAATGAACCATGGTTCATTGACTACTTCGATCAAATGGTTCAATGAAAACCACCCGCCTCTCCTAAAATTTGAGGTTAGATTACTTTTGATAGAAATACACTATGCTCACAAATTATATTGGCAAACAAGCATAAGAACATCATCATCGGTTTAAAACCATGAATGACATAAAATAACCACAAAAGAAAAGTTAGTAACAAAAATTAACTTACATTTTTTTCGTCGTTTTTGTAGCCGAAAACAGACTGACGAGTCTAGCGTGGCCACTCCTTACAACAAACGGCCGTCGACTAAGTAGGAAAGCTTTGATCGACGAAACGGTTCGAACGCGTCAAATCGTACAATCTGGCAACGTCGCGTTTGGTCTGTACCTACTATTTTCATAGGGTACTCCTGGTTCATTGGCTACCACACCACCCTACCCGTTTTGATTTTAATCCCCTCTCCCAAAAGAACCGTGCTAGATTACGGGATAAAAAGTATCCTATGTCCTACCTCGTAGTAAGATCTCAAATCATGCCAAGTTTCATTTGAATCGATTCAGTAGTTACGGCGTGATGCTCAGCCGTGATACAGACAGACAGACAGACAGACAAAAATTTAAAAAAATACATTTTCGGCCTCAGTATCGGTTATAGAATGCCCTCCAAATATAATTTTCAAAATATCTTCAATGTACAGAATTGGACCTGTTACAGTTTTATTATAAGTATAGATTAGGTATGTGACCTTTTTCCTCATGGAATGTGAGGACAATGTCTGACATTTGTCGTTGTTAAATAAAGGAGTGATTTTCACGTAACATTATTGTTTGCATATTTATTATTGGCGACGTAATTAATAATGTCTGTTGGGTTACTAAGTCATATTTATTAAGGTATAACAACAAATTGTACCTATATGTTGAGAAAAGATGAAGCCAATACCCACAAAGGGTTGTGTAGCACCATGGGAATAAGTAAATGATATTTTTATACTTATATATTTTTATACTTATATATTTTTATACTTATATATTTTTATACTTATATATTTTTATTCCCCGTGGGGTGTCCGGGTAAGAATAGCATCCACCTATCTCCTCCCGTCGGGTGTCTGTAAAAGACGACTAAGGGAAAACAAGAAGACGGGCAGCAGCGTATTTTTATTGGGTTACCTACCATCTATACTGCGATCCCCAAGCCGACTGCTAAGCGTGGGGATTATGGCAACCCCTCCCTTCTAAGGGCCTTTGTCCAGCAGTGGACGATTCGGCTGCTGATGATGATTTTAATATAATGTATTCTAATACTTACGACCTCAGTACAAGTTAGACCTAAAGGCAAAAATGCCTACCTAAAAAAATACCTTTAGGCTTTGATTATATACACGTCTAGATAGAACGTTTGATGTTCAAACGTTTGACAATCTCAGGTACATCAAATTGGTATACTTGGTTGTTTAGTATCACTTGAACTGTACCGATGGTTTGTGCTCGCAAAAAAAAAACATTATGCCGAATTGTGTAATCAAATCGTGAAAATATTAACTAAGTAAAATTAATAAAGATTTCAATTAATAAGTCTTAAGATTCTGTGAAGGATTATTATAAAAACTCGATTGTTTTTTACGACAATTTGTACATTGTCCGACTAGACTGGTGTTGCTAGGTAATAATGGGGTAATATATCTTAAGTCTGGGGTAATTTTTCTTTTAACAAAAATGAATTCAATGAAACGTAATACGTAGATAGTGACCAAAACATTAAATAAATCAATTAAAATAATTTTAATTTATTTTTTGATAAATTAATTACTTTTATATAGGTAAGTACTTACTTAGAAGTATTATTAGGTTTATTAGGTCATGAGGCAAATAAGACGTTCAACTGATGGTAAGGGAAACGCCATTTTATTTTATTGCATTTTATTGTACTTTATCGTATTTTATCGTATTTAATTGTATTTCATTGTATTCCATTCCATTCCATTCCATTCCATTCTATTCTATTCTATTTTATTTGGACAGCTAACAGCTATACATTATATTTTACAAAAAAAGGAATTACACATTTACACAGTACATATCAATGCATAGCCCACAACGCTATCGCTATTTATGGGAAAAATATTTATAACTGGAGATCCCCAAACACGCACACAACCACAGATGACGCGAGTGTACAACGAGGCCTGCACGCACACACGAATTATGAGGTTGTGATGCATAAGAACGTAACGTTACAAGACTCATAGGTATCTAGACGTATATATAATCAAAGCCTTTAGGTAAGTCCAGAAAAAAGAAGACAAAAATATCCTTTATATAGGACTTTTTAAATATTCTACGAAATTGCACACTCGGCCATTTGATGCTAAGTTAGGCAGAATCTGTAGCATAGCAACAAGGCTAATACAAATACTTACTGCTTTTAAATATACACTAGTACATACTGTAGGGCCAATTTAATAGATCTCATTTGACATCTGTCAGTTTATTTGTTCTGTCTGTTTCTTTTGTCATTAATAATAATATCTTGGGACAATCCACACACGTTAATCCAATCCCAAACTAGGCAGAGCCTGTACTATGGAAACCAGACAACTGATACTAATACTTATATACTTACTTTTTTTTGTAAATACATACTAATATACTTTTAATTTGTTTGGGGTTGTTATCTCTTAATTTACTGACTAAACTGTAAGGTAGAGTATACTTCCAAGTCCTTTTCCCGTATACATTATTATATTTAGATAACTTATACAGAGGAATTTATTGCACATTACGTAAATTGACAGGCCGCTTGACTGTATGCAAACAGTCTAAATGGCTGAAGTGTTCACAAATAGTTGCTTGAGTAACTTTATCGAAAACATTAATCATGCTACAGTATTTAAACAGATCTTCATAATTATCGTCGAAAAAAAAAATCAAAATAAAATTTGATTTTTTTTTTCGTTACAAGGCTACGTTGTTAAATTTTGATGAAGTGTCAAATGTGATCTATTAAATTGGCCCCACTTTAGTATAATTGACACCCTATCTGGGTGTCAATTATACTGCAAGGCATCAGACATTCCAAGCAATCTAGGCCAACGATTGTCCTGGGTGGGAATCAAATCAACGGCCTTACAGGTAGTAGGTAGTGTCTAGTCACCACACCAACGAGCCCTCCAAAAGTTTTTACAGCCATAGTTATAAAGTTTATAAGTAACTTTGAAATAAAAATAATATTTTTATCGATAATAAGTACCTACTTATATCGATTAACTTTTTGGATTATATCGTGGTTTATTATTAACTAGCTGACCCACGCAGCTCCGCCTGCGCTATTTTTACGTTAACTAAACTTTGAATAACAGACATTCGCATCGAATACATAACCTCATTTTTTATAGTCGGTTAAAAACTGGGACCCACGTTTTACTTGCTCTCCGAAGCACGGACCCGTTTAGTTCAAATGGCGTTAAACGGTCACCCATCTATTTAATGACCTTACCTAACGTTGCTTAACCCGATCGATTACAAAACCTTGATAACAACTCTCTATGAGTGTTCCCTTACTAATATTTATTATATTTTATAGAAAAATTTATAAAATCGGACCAAGCGTATAACCAAGTACCCGTTTTCACAAAAAGTATCCTATGTCCTACCTCGTAGTAAGATCTCAAATCATGCCAAGTTTCATTTGAATCCATTCAGTAGTTTCGGCGTGATGCTCAGCCGTGATACAGACAGACAGACCGACAGACAAAAATTAAAAAAAATATATTTTCGGCCTCAGTATCGGTTATAGAATGCCCTCCAAATATAATTTTCAAAATATCTTCAATGTACAGAATTGGACCTGTTACAGTTTTATTATAAGTATAGATTTTACTTCTTTAGTCCTTCCTCCAAGAATCCGACCGCGACGTCTCGAACACTTTACATTACAGCATTCAACTTCAAAATGTTAGGAAAGGAGAATTTCATATTAACCGCAATATAATCCGTAAAAAATATTTCAAAGTTTAAAGTTTTTTTGATCGCCGCTTAAATCCAGATCTACTTTTCTTATTACCTTCTACGCATATATTTTCTTCAGTTCCTTCCTCAATATCTTACCAGAAGCAGTTTTCGGTATTTCTTCAACAAACATGACCTCCTCAATTTTTTTGTACACTGCCACTCTACTGGCGACGAAATCTTGGATCTCTTTCTCGGAGGCTTTCAAGCCGTTTTTGAGAATGATGAAGGCTTTGGGCGCTTCGCCGTAGAATTCATGAGGTACTCCTATCACTGCCGCGTCTTGGACTACGGGATGGGATCGGAGGACGCTTTCTAGCTCCGCTGGTGCTACTTGCATGCCTTTAACCTGGTTTAAAACAACTACGAATTATAAAAGCATAAAAACAAAATGGCCTTAAATTTAATTATACCTATATACATCATCATTTATTTTTAAATTTATTTATTCTGTACACATTAAAAATATAGAAAGAATTACAATAGAATAAAAAAAACATATGTACAATGGCGTGCTTAACCCAATATAGGTTTTCTCCCAGCAGGCCATTAAGGAGAAAAAAAAAAAAGATAAGAAAAACAAAAGGGAAACAAAAAAAACAAAAGGGAAACAAAACAAAAGGGAAACATCATCATCGTCGGCAGCAGCCGCAAGATGCCCACTGATGAACAAAGGTTCCTCCCTTCGTCGTCAAGGATCGTCGTCTTGATCTTGATCGATCGGCGTCTTGAGGATCGCAGTATAGGTGGTAGGTTATCCAATAGAAAGACGCTTCTGCCAGTCTTCCGCTTAGTCTTCTGCTTTACCTTAGTCACCTCTTACGGACACCCAACGGGAGGAAATGGATGCTATTCTTACCCGGACACCCCACGAGTTACGTTAATGACTATGTATTACATAGTTTTAAATTAAAGTCATCATCATCAGCCGGAAGACGTCCACTGCTGAACATAGGCCTCCCCCTTAGAACGCCACAATGAACGACAATTGGCTATTTGCATCCACCGGTTACCTGCGACGCGCACAATGTCGTCTGTCCACCTAGTGGGAGGCCTGCCTACGCTGCGTCTTCCGGTTCGTGGTCGCCACTCGAGAACCTTTCTTCCCCAACGGTTATCGGTTCTTCGAGCGATGTGGCCTGCCCATTGCCACTTCAACTTGCAGATTCTGAGAGCTATGTCGGTGACCTTAGTTCTTCGGCGAATCTCCACATTTCGGATTCTGTCGCGCAAAGAAACTCCGAGCATAGCTCTCTCCATGGCTCGTTGTGTGACTGAACTTTTCTAAAAGGCCAGCCGTTAGAGACCACGTCTCGGTACCATATGTCATCACTGGCAACACACACTGGTTAAAAACCTTCGTCTAAATTAAAGTACTTACTCTGAACCAATTTACAGGTTTCCTCACGATGTTTTCCTTCACCGAAAGCTAGTAACCATCGCACAAAGACGATATGCATATGGTTAATTAAAGAAATCAGAGGTGCGAGCCGGGGTTTGAACCTGCGCACCTTATTTCTAAGGCAAGCGCTCGCCCCCTGAGCTGTTACTCTTAGTGTCACCGCACACGGGCCACCAGCCACAGCCACAAAAAGCAGCCACCGACCTATTTCTTGTTGTTTTCATACATTTTGCATGGACTCGCCACACACTGTAAACGCCGGTGGTCGCCACACGCCACAAATCGCCACTGCTCGCCTCTAGTGGTCCGGCTCGGCCACAAAACGCCGACACAAACCACTCGCGCGATTCCTCACCCCTCTTTCCCTTAATTTCACTGTAAGCACGAGTTAAAAAAAGTAGCGGCCACCGACAGCAAGTGTCCAACATGGACCACAAGTAGCTGTAACGCGCGTCAGCTTCTTTTGTAGCCGCTTCTAGCTTCAAGTGGCGGCGATTGTGGATGTGGCTAGTGGGCCGTGTGCGGCGACCCTTACAGCAGTACCTAACAGCTCACACACACCGCTCATAGTATCAGTTTCACATACCTTAATTAATTCCTTTATTCTATCAGTTATGAATAACCCGACGCCCGGTTTGTAGTACCCCAGGTCCCCGGTTTTGAAATACCCGTCTTCAGTGAGCGACTCCTCCGTAGCTTTAGGGTTTTTGTAATACCTTTTCATGACTGTCGGACCATGGATATACATTTCTCCAGACTAGAACAATGGTTGCATTTAATACCAACCTGCTTTTGGCTACTGCTTACATTTGAAGACTATAATTTGCAATCATTCTCAGGATCAGAATGAGGCTACCCGGCAATAATCTCAAAGATTCCCGATTATTAATACCTTTAAAACTTGATGAACTTTAATAATGCGCGCGGCTATGCTTCAGTCAATTTATGGTAAAGGATATTACACCTTACAACTAGGGTATAAGGTTGAAAGTATTGGGAGATATACGTGAAACCTTTCTAGCTTCTCGGTCGGGCGCTACCGCCACCTCTATTAGCAGTATTATTATCATCATACTTGACATGAGGTAGAGACGTCAATATACGTAGTTTATAGCTCTGTCACTTTCTATCGAGAATGTAAGGTGACTATAATATTACTATTAGAGGTGAGGGTATAGGCTAATCAGGTAATTTCAGGAAACACAGAATTTTTATACATTGCTGCTTGGTGACTTGTTGGGGGCAGAATATCTGAAAGCGATTGTAATGTCCCAGGATATTATTATTATTATTTGGCCAACAGGCATTCGGAACTCCCTCCACCACGTCCCTCACCTCTCCGGTGTGATGAAGGTCCGAGACCGGTCCACGTCGGACTACAATAAGATCTTAGATAAACTTGAATAGTTCCGTTCACAAAGCATCTACAGTAAGTATACTAGGACCGTGGTCTTACCACTATTTTAAATATAACGAAAAATTTGTGTCATTTTCATTTCTGATACATTTCCAATATGTAACAAATAAATCATGATGCCTCACTCACTTGGCCTATAGGTACCAGTTCTCCAGTCACCGGATCAGCAAACTTAAGTTTTATACCGGCCATTGGAACTCCACATGCAGAGAAATCAACATTCTTCGACCCTTTGAAGGTGCTCGTACCAAGAGAGGTGGTTTCTGTCGCACCGTACCCTTGGTTAAATTCCAAATTTCGCTAGAAAATTAACACTTTAATTAAGTACCAGGAACGGTCACCGATCGTCTCGACAACGACCCCCCCCCCCCCCCCTTAGTAGGAAGGGGTTGCCTTAATCCCCACGCAGTAACCGCAGTAAGTATAGGTGGTAGGTAATTTAATACAAAGACACTACTGCCCGTCTTCTTGTTATCCTTTAGTCGTCTCTTACGGATACCCAACGGGAGGAGATGTGAGGGTGCTATTCTTGCTCGGACAGCCTATGGGTCTCGTGATATAAAGGATGTTAATAAACAACAATGGGGCAGCGAGAAACAGTTCACCCTCGTGGTCCCATTAATGGGACAAAATCTTGGGACCACATGAAAACACCGGATTAAGATACATACATACAAACATTTATAGATATTTGGCAGCAAATACCTGACACTGAGATAGCATATACCTGAATGATCCCTTGCACCAAGAATAACTTTAAGCCTTTAGAGAACCCGCATATCCCCTTCACCTCACCGAAATGTAGGGCCTCTGATGGACTGTGGCGCTCTGAGTCTTCGCCAAGTGTCACTCATCACAAAATTGACAAGTAGTTAAGCAAGATGATGTAGGTACAGACTTTCATTGAGTACGGAGGCGACTTCGAGGACAGCGGCGGAGTTGTGACCCCTGTCCCCGTGAGCACTGTAATAAAATCCCAGTCGCGCCCCGCGGTGACGGGCTCAAAGGCAGGACGCCACCGCAGATCCCACCAAAATGCCCAGGTTTCCCCTCTCATGTGCCGGTGCGACAGTTAGGCCTCGTTTATGGAGGCGCGGGGCGTCACGCGTCGCGATGGGCGGCGCGGCCCACACTGAGTAAAATAATAATATGGCGTTGTAGGAGTGAGAGAGGGATGCGAGACGCCACGCCACACGCGACGCGCGACGCTCCGCGCCTCCGTAAATGAGGCCTTACGGAGGCTTACTGGGTAAGGGGATTCTTACTTACATACCGGGGTATGTATGTTAACTTTCAATAAGTCCTCGGGATCTATGGGAACCAAGCGGGCTTGGTCCCCATAGATCCCGGGGACTTATTGAAAGTTTCCCCCGCATCAACAAAAAGATACTCACTTTACTCTTGTCTAAGATAGCTTCAACATCCGACGATGATAGTGGCGCAGCGCCACACACTATGTGTCTCACGTTACGGTAATGTTCTTCAGTCACATCAGGGTGCTTACCCAAGAGTATCGCTGTAAATACATTATTGTGTCTAGTTATAACAATGTTGAAAAGCCGGAGCTTTTTTAAACAATATAAAAAAGTACGTTAGGAATCCCCTGACGTTAAGAGGTTTTTTAATCCGGACGAGGATGAGGAGACAGGCCAGATCACCAGAATCTTAGACAACACGCCTGGCTATACATAGGTTCACTTCAGAGCCGGTTGTCACCAAAGGCACCGAGTACATTTTAAATGTCCGATAAACCCGATACAGTTAAAAATCACAATAGATTGGAGGTGGACTTGAGGACTCTTCCTTATGTCCTATGCTTCCCTGGTACTTCTAGTATAAACATGTTAGCTTTAAGCCACATTCATATGCTCATAAAAGATAAGGCACAAAATTATGCACCTGCTATTTTATGCTAACCTAGTACTTCTGGTAATAATTGGTCGATTTTATTACTCAAATTTCTACCAAGTACCAAGTAAAATATTACAAAATAACGAAAATAATGGAATATTATTGAAATCTAATTAATTTATTACTGGTGGTACTACGGACAACAAACGGTCTGACCAGTATAAGTTGGCGGGTGGCGTTTTTGAGGAAAAGAAAGAAAGAAGAAAGAAAGAAAAAGCATTTATTGCCACAGATAATGAGACACAAAAAAAATAATAAAATAAAAGATTAAAATAAGACAAACAAACCAAAAAAAAAAGCACACTTAAATACTACTTCTAAACAATAGGTTAATAGCTTGCTTTAACTTATAATAACACATAGCATGACAGTTATAGACATGTGCCTCACAGTTCTGCAGCAACAGGTGCTCGGTTCAGCATACAGCCAAGCCGGGGCTTGGCGCTGATTTTCAACCGAGCCCTGAGTGCCCACGGATGACAAAACGTGTTAAAAAATATTGATGAATATAATAAATTAAATGTATGTACCTGCTAATTAAATATTAATGTGTAATTAAATTTATATAATATAATAACAACGTCCTGGGACAAAGACCGCACTATGATAATCAAACAACTGACACCAAGTACCAATATATACTTATATACTTACATACATCTGCCATACCCGCAGCCAACAAATTTGAAAGAAAATAATAATAATAAAATAATTAACAAATATGATAATCACGACTCATAGAAAAGACATATCGATATTTATATCTCCAAACTCTCTTTGTGAATCCATAAAATACTGTCGCAGTCGTGTTCTAAAAGTATCTAATGAATTAATAATTCTCAAAGGTGGTGGAATATTATTCCACACCTTCGACGCAGCATATTTGAAGCTACCTTTGAAGGCTGCAGTCCTGTGAGAATGTGTGGATAGCTGCTGCGAACATTTTCTATTCGAACAGTCCCTTTTACGTGTAATCCACTTCAACTTGTTGTACAAATAAGCCGGCTCTTGATATTTTATTACACCGAAAAGTAGACACGCTAAGTGTAATTTTCGACGTGACTTCATTTTTAATATTCCATATCTATTCAGGAAAGGTGTTACATGAGTTCTGGGAGGGATGGTGAAACAGAACCGAGCGCATGAGCTCTGGACCCTTTGAATGAGCCGTTGCGTTCTCGCCAGTAACCTAGGGCCGTAAACTGTATCCGCGTAATTTAGTTTAGAGAGAACGAGAGATTCTACTAATTGTATTCTTAACTCTTGGGACAAGTATGGTCTTATTTTATATAGAATCTTAAGGCGATAAAAACAGTTTCGTACCAGTTTTGCTACATGCTTTTCAAACCGAAGGCCTGTGTCTATAGTAAGCCCAAGATTTTTAGCCTCGGATACCCTTTCTATCGGCTTTCCTGCTACTAAAACACTTAGATCAGTAGGTAACCAACTCAACTGTTGCTTAGTACCAAACAACATGTACTTAGTTTTAGATGGGTTTAGCACGAGACAGTTTGCTTCTGACCACTTAGCAATTCTATCTAAATCCTCATTTAAATCTTTGATGGCATTACGGTACTCCAGCGGTTTGAACGAAATGTAAATTTGAACATCATCCGCATATAAATGATATTTACTATGTCTTATACATTTTATTATGTCGGCGCAGTATAAAATGAACAATATTGGTCCTAAGATAGAGCCTTGAGGGACGCCTCTTTTCAATAGCGCCATATTGGAGGACTGACAAGTTCCATCGCTAGCACGCAATTCCACCATCTGTTGACGGTTGGTTAAATAACTATTAAACCATTTTAACGTTCCGTGGTCTAACCCATAGTAGCTTAATTTGGCTAAAAGAAGAGGAACATTAATACAATCAAATGCTCGAGAAAAATCTAAGAGAACTAACAGTGTGCACATACCTTGATCTTGGGCAGATAAAATATTGTCTGTAACATCTATAAGAGCCGTGGAAGTACTGTGTCTTTTTCTGAAACCAGACTGGAGCTCAGGTAGGATTTTATTGTTTTCTAGGTGTCTAGTTAATTGCTGACATACTACTTTTTCTAAAATCTTAGAGAGGCAGGGTAAAATGCTAATAGGGCGTAGGTCTTTTAAATCGCTTGGGGTAGGGATTTTTGGTAATGGTCTTATTGTAGCTATTTTCCAAATATCCGGGAATACGCACGATGTAATTGAATAATTTACAATACCAGTTATTGCTTCCAATGAATGAGGCAAAGTTAAAATTAGCATATTTAAACTTATACCATCATAACCCTCAGCATTAGACTTAAGATGTAAAAGTATATTAGATACATGGCATTGTGTCACAGGAGTAATCGAAAACGTACATGCACTATACCTATGATACTCATAGTACGTCAAAAGGGAAATTTCAGCATGTTCTTTTCCTGGTACGTTTAGGAAATGGTTATTAATATCATTTGGATCAGTAAAATGAGAGGGCAGTTCCTGAGTTTTCTTTGTTGGAATTAGATTTGTTTTAATATTTTTCCATAACGTCTTCGGGTCATTAATTTTATTATTAATATTGAATCTAAAATAAGCACTTTTTTCATTATGTAAAGATGTCACTACCAAAGATTTTAATTCTTTATAATATATTTTCTTAGATTCAGATTTACTCTGACGGTAGTTGGCTAACGCATCATCCCGTAAGCGCATCATCAATTTGATAGTGTCCGTTACCCAAGGATAAGATTGGTCTTTGATAACACAAGTTCTATGAGGCGCATGAACATCGAAAACACCTGTGACATAATGATTAAAGACATCGACCATTTCATTCACCGAACGCAATGTTTGTAAATGGTTCCAGTCAAGTGCAGATATATATGCTCAACAAAACTTTGTTCGCATATATCCTTGATAGGCCTGTACTTAACAACTTGTGGTTTAAATTTCTGCCTCTTTGCATATAATTCACATATAACTACAGCATGACTATTTATGGCATTATAACTTTCTACTACAATATTTCGTAATGAGAGGTCAGTGCACACTAAGTCTATAAGCGTCTCACTAGTTTCGGTAAAATGAGTTGGAGATGTAACTACCTGAGAAAGGCTAAGACAATTTAAGAATTCGTATATCTTTTTAGTTTTTCCCTCGTTGACTTTTAAAATGTTAACATTAAAATCTCCCATAATAAGTAAATGATCATAGTCTCCTAAAGCACTTATAGTGACAGTGATTGCGTCGAGAAACTGGTCAAGGTCAAGCCACGGTGGACGGTAAGCAGCAGCAGTAAGGAACTAAAAAGGCCAACTAGAATGGTCACTATCGTACTTGAAATTTCATGGTAGGCATCGGTGCGTATTTTTCGAAAAATACTATACCGTAATCATGCGTAAAGTCATTAAAATTGGTGTTAGAGGAGCAGTTAGAAAAGGACATTTGTTTTGAACACAGTGGCGCACAGCCGCGCACAGCTGCGCCAAGTCACACTGGTCGGACTGTAATGTTGCTACAGTTAACAGCTACAGTGCCTTCCAAACGAAATACTGCAATGTATACCCACTGCTACTTTGCAGTAGAATAACTGAAAGGTAGGATATAGCATCTCCTGGAGGAGGCCTTTGGTCAGCAATGGACGTCTTTCGGCAGATAATGATGATGATAATACAATACAATACAATACAAATATTCTTTAATGTACACCAAAAGAGAAGATACAACTTAAAAGGGAAAAGTAAAATTGCATAAAAATAAATAATAATAATAATAAATTGATAATTTGACAGGAAGTTTTTTAAAAACTGTTTAACATCGGCTAAATGGCGTGAGACATACTCCTAATTATCTAAATAATAAATCAGTATAACTTACCTACTGGGGGTACGATATATAGTAGGCTGGGTTTCTGCTCCTTCAATATGTCCAGGTAAAGGCTCGCTGAGAACTTGGCCATGGTGATAAGCTTGCATCCTTTAGACATGTGACCCATCATTCCTATCACCAAGCCATATATGTGGAAGAATGGCAGGAAAACTGGCAGAACGTCTTGGTAATTTCCTGAAAAAAGCACGTTGCCTTTTGCTATGAGGGTTGGAATTATCCATGAATTATCTGGCTTTTGTAAAGTTAAAGATACAGATAATATAAAGAGTATTTTAGTTTCTAATTCATTTATATAAAATAATTTGAGTTTCGTGTTTAAAGTCAGTACTTCAGCCAATTAGAGCAAAGCATTCAAAAATAAGTGCAAACGGGTCCGACGAGTGCTTTTGTCAGGGTGTAAGTAATTAGCTATTTATAAAACTTGAGAAATGAAAAAAATTTTTGAGGGCAACAACGATGAAATACACAAACTAGCGTACTCGGAGCCACTTAAAGAGATGTATGTACACTAATTGACGACATAATGATTCATTACGGGCTCTGACTTTGTTAGGGACATCAAGAATCGGGAGCCACAGAGTACTGAATAGTAGACGAATTTATTAATGAGTATCCAAAACGATTAAAAGAAGAAAAGGCACAAGAAGTTCATAATTTAAAAGACATAAAAGCTCAAGTACCTGCAGTTCGCACTTCTACAAAATGTAAAAAGACCATTTATATTTACCATGGGCTACATATGGGTAACAAGTCTCCTTCTGATGCATACAGTCCAAGCTAGCCAGCAAATTTCCATAAGATATCTCAACACCCTTAGGATGACCAGTAGTACCACTTGAAAATGGTATACACGCAACATCGTCTTCTTTCTTCTCAATTTTATCCAATAAAGCGTAATCAGCTTCTCCGCTTTCAGCAATCTCTGAATATCTTATAGCACCATTAGGTACTGCATCGGTAGGATTGTCTACCAGTACAATTTTTGCATCCATGTTCATGCTTTTCATCGCTTTTACTACTGTGTCATAGCATAATGGTATAGTTACTATCACTTTTGGTCCTGTTATTGTCATTTGATGTATCAGTTCTACTGCAAGAAAAAATACAATATTGTAATAACATTGAAAACAAAATTTGACCATCGCGGGAAGATTCGACAGATGTCACATGTAATATCAAAGTTGATGGTTATTAAAAGAATTTATGATTTAAGAATCAATCAATAACCACCGCGTGTGTAAGCTCACTACGCTGAGATTGGCAGAATCGTGTTGGGCCTAGACTCAATGGAATAAGGCCAAAAAAAAAAAAAAAAGAATGCCAATAAACGCAAAAAATCACACAGAGAAGCAAAGAATTATAATTGGTATACGCAACGCGCACACACACAAGAGAGTGAAGATTGATGCAATCAGAGATAATAAAGAACACTAACTTATTAAAAGTCTATTGACTCTAGCCTCGAAGACCTTGAAGGTGTATAATAGTGCGTGGAAAAACGACGCAGGATAGTATATCGATGGACGCAGGCAACACCTTAGTAGTACCTACGTATTGTAAATGAAGAAGTAAATCGCTTAGTTCAGACTAAAATGACGTTCACCTCGTCAGGATTTCATGCCGTGCGTTTTGTCATCCGATGATAGAACCGCGGTGGCGGTATCATGTCGATGTAATGAATAATTTTGTTACTTAATACAACTGCAAGGCTTACCTAAGCCCAAGTTTCTGTGTGTATTTTAGCAGCGGTTCTTAGTTGTGTAGGTGTACTAATAGAAATAGGTAAACTCAGGACGCATTTATGCTATCCTAAGTCATAGTGACTTTCCTAATTAGTTTCAGAACCTCTCGTTACAGGTATTAAATCTACGTTTTAATCATACTTTTCCGCATAACTTCTAATACTTTGTAAACACTTTCAAGGAAATCGTAATATTGTTATCGTGCAGTTTTATGAGCTGTGTTGATAAGATGAACAATTTCAATTGACATAATTATGTTTAGATAAACAGTAAACTTCATATACGTTAGGTCCAAACATCTGTAAATTGTGAGTTCCAAGGTAATTTATCGCTTACCCGGGACTCAATAAGGATCTAATTTCAGTGTCTTCACGAATGATTTTATTGACGACTAGCTGACCCACGCAGCTCCGCCTGCGCTATTTTTGCGTTAACTAAACTTTTAATAACAGACATTCGCATCGAATACATAACCTCCTTTTTATAGTCGGTTAAAAACTGGGACCCACTTTTTACTTGCTCTCCGAAGCACGGACCCGTTTAGTTCAAATGGCGTTAAACGGTCACCCATCTATTTAATGACCTTACCTAACGTTGCTTAACCCGATCGATTACAAAACCTTGATAACAACTCTCTATGAGTGTTCCCTTACTAATATTTATTATATTATAAAGAAAAATTGATAAAATCGGACCAAGCGTATAACCAAGTACCCATTTTGACTTTAATCCCCTCTCCCAAAAGAACCGTGCTAGATTACGGGATAAAAAGTATCCTATGTCCTACCTCGTAGTAACATCTCAAATCATGCCAAGTTTCATTTGAATCCATTCAGTAGTTTCGGCGTGATGCTCAGCCGTGATACAGACAGACAGACAGACAGAAAAAATTAAAAAAATTACATTTTCGGCCTCAGTATCGGTTATAGAATGTCCTTCAAATATAATTTTCAAAATATCTTCAATGTACAGAATTGGACCTGTTACAGTTTTATTATAAGTATAGAAGATAGATGAGTTGAATTTTAATCTATAACCACGCCAAAGTTCGCAACAAGGATATTGTACATTATGCTTAGGTATTATACTCTTGGATTTGCATCGACCTATCTTGGAAATAGGTCTATCATTGATGGTAGCGCAAAACAAGGATCTGCCGCAAGTCTGTTTTTTAAAACCTCAGCTAGTGGGTTTCCTAATTTGGTTTCTATTCACACAGAATAACAGGAAAGTAAAAGCGAACACATTCCCCAGTGTCCTCGATAGTTTTGGTTTGCGTCTGGGCAAATACTTGTACAATATAGTGTCTCCTACATAGTTATTTGTATCAAAGATGAGCTACCGTACCCTAATCAGTTAGGAAAATATATTTGTTAAAAAATTTAACGGTTTTTAGTGACATTGGTGGTCGAACTACGTTTGTAAGAACGCTCTAATCCTGACTGAATTAGAGCCTACGTAAAATAAAATATTTTTTAAAAAAATTGAACCGACTTCAATAACACTCATCATCATCATCATCATCATCACCAGCCGGAAGACGTCCACTGCTGAACATAGGCCTCCCAAAAAGTATAAAATAATTTAAATATTAAAGAAGTTGGTGTTAGCGTACCTGCTGTGTATATTTGGCACCAACTTCAATAATATTTAAATTATTTTATACTTTTTAGTGTTATTGAAGTCGGTTCAATTTTTTTTTAAAATATTTTATTTTATACTTTTTAGTGATATTTTCATACATAAAGATTGAACCATCGAATACGGTAAAATGATCTAGGTAGGTTATGACATCATTATGATTTCACATTATCGTCTACATACTTTTACATAATTCATGTTTCTTCAGAAACTCAGAAACAATTTATCCGATCGTAATAAAATTTGCATGGAATCATCATAGTAGTTTACTCTCTCGAATAAAAAAAGAATCATCGAAATCGGTTCATATTTATCAGAGAAATGTAAAGGAGAACATCAGTTTTATGGTTTTTACCAGATAAATTCCTCCATATCATTCATAGTCCTCCAGGAAGTTCTTATCCGGTTGTGATAAAATTCATACAGGTTCATTACAGTGGTTTCTTCTTTCGAATAAAAAAAAAAGAATCATTGAAATTGGTAAATATTTACCAGAGTTATGACCATTTTTGACCTTAATAAAATCTTTTTAAAAAAAAATTGAACCGACTTCAATATCACTGAAAAGTATAAAATAATTTAAATATTATTGAAGTTGGTGTTAGCGTACCTGCTGTGTATATTTGGCACCAACTTCAATAATATTTAAATTATTTTATACTTTTCAGTGATATTGAAGTCGGTTCAATGTTTTTTTAAAAAGATTTTATTTTAAACTTTTTAGTGATATTTTCATATATAAAGATTGAACCATCGAAAACCGTAAAATTATCTAGGTAGGTTATGATCATATTATCGTCTACATAGTTTTACATAATTCATGTTTCTTCAGAAAAAAATATCCGGTCGTAATGAAATTTGCATGGAAACATCATAGTAGTTTACTCTCTCGAATAAAAAAAGAATCATCGAAATCGGTTCATAATTGTCAGAGCAATGTAATGGAGAACATCAGTTTTATGGTTTTTACCAGATAAATTCCTCCACATCGTTCATGGTCCAGGAAGTTCTTATCCGGTTGTAATAAAATTCATACAGATTCAATACAGTGGTTTCTTCTTTCGAATAAAAAAAGAATCATTGAAATTGGTAAATATTTGCCAGAGTTATGACTATTTTTGTCCGACCGAGCGAGTCCGAGCGACTAAAACGTCATCTATATAGGCTTTCTTGCAGCTCTCAGTGCGCGGTCACCATTCTTGTTTTTTCAGGTTCTACTTATTACTAAGCAATAATTTTTTATGGGACCCAATTAACGGATTAAAGAATGGATGGAAGAAAGATTTTTTCAAATCGGTTCATAATTGCCAGAGTTATGCGCGAACATACATATAAAAAAATATATATATATATATACAGACGAATTGAGAACCTCCTCCTTTTTTGAAGTCGGTTAAAAAGCACCATAAAGTCATCTATATAGGCTTTCCTGCAGCTCTCAGTGCGCAGTCACCATTCTTGTTTTTCAGGAACTACTTATTACTAAGCAATATTTTTTTTATGGGACCCAATTAACGGATTAAAGAATGGATGGAAGAAAGATTTTTTCAAATTCATAATTGCCAGAGTTATGCGCGAACATACATAGAAAAAAAAATATATATATACAGACGAATTGAGAACCTCCTCCTTTTTTGAAGTCGTTTAAAAAATACGGAGCGCTGACTTGTGTAGTCTATTGTAATTATCATCTACTGATAGCACAAAACCGACGTTGATAATAACATATTATGTACCAGGATTCTAATCTAAAGTGTTTTAATATTATAATACCGCTACCATATAACTGCAACCTTCAAACGCTGTTTACGTATTGGTGGTTAACAGTTATATAATAGGAAATGCTTAGCTGGTAGCTAAGAGAGCAAATTCCGTCCAATTTGCTGCCGCGGCACTTAGATGAATTATATTCATCTAAGCCGCGGCATAATGCTTTCTCGAACGACCTTTTCGACCTTGCATATTAGTGCGCTAGTGTTTATTTCATACAATACTCAATAACCACAGAGGAGACGCGCTATTTTTTTGCCGGTAATATCAAAAGGCAAGACCTCCCCTTCTCGACATCAGTTATGTGAGCAAGGCCATAATCTACCATTCAGATCTAATTCAGATTGGTAGACCACATTTATTATTCCGTGGACCAGACACACCATTTGTAAAAACTATAAGGTATCCTTGGTTCGCTCACAATGTTTTCCTTAATAGTTACCGTAAGACTGTGATCAGTCTTAACGTTACTCAGCTCTCATTGACTGATGTCAATGAGAGCTGAGTAACGTTATGTAAAAAGCTGCCTACCTTTTACACAGAATCTAATCGGACTTGATCTGTATTTAAAAAAAAAGTCTTAACTTTTTTAAATATAGACAAGGCCCTCAATATGATTCTAATGTAGTGGAAATCACATAGTTTCCAGGTTAGAGCAGGGTTTCTAGCTAGGCTATCACCAGCCCAATATATTCATAGTAACCTCCGTAGCGCAGTGGGAAATCGCTTACTTTGCAAACCGGAGGTCGCGGGTTCGAATCCTGTGAACAACTTTGTGTAGTTGTGCCTGGCTGGCTAGGACAATGCAGGCCGATCACCTGATTGCCTGTAAAGTAAGATAATCCATGCGTCGGATGGGCATGTAAAAAGTCAGTCCTGCGCCTAACCCGGTCGTGTCGGTCTTCCGTCCCATCGGATTGTGAGAGGTATAAAGGAAGAGTACTTGTGTTCACGCAAGAGCTTGTGCACTATAATATCCCCCGCGTAGATGGCTGGATCTTGTGAAAGATTGGCCACTGTGGTCGCATCGGCCAGGATGACATAACATTCATAGATTATTTATGTTGAGAAAATAAACTAGTAGACAGCGAGGGAGTGGTCTTTTTAAATCGGCTGTGAGTTCGATGCCTTATAAAATGTATAATAAGAACGTTACTTAACCTCGAAGACCTCTCACTCTGAGTGCTAACCACCTCCGCGATTAAACTTATCACTATAAATAAACATGTATTATAATTTTACAGCGCTGTGGGGTAATGACATGATATGGCTTATCAACGCAGCGTTGAGCCTCTTGAAAAATATCAACATAATCATTACCCGTTTTGTGAATAATAAATTGTTTGATAGCCTCTAAATCCTTGTAATTCAGCTGTGATTAGATAATAAAATCGGCCTTAGGCGCAGTTAATGACAGCCAGTCTATTTCTGTAGGGGGCGGAAGCAACAAAATACAGATAAGTAGTGTAACTACTGTGTTTTTGTACTTCATAAACCAGGAGCTACTGCAGTAATCATTATCATGACCATCAGACGTCCACTACTGAACAAAGGTCTCCACCTTAGACCACCACAATGAACGTCAGTTAGCCATTTGTCTGCGACGAGCATAATGGTCGTCGATCCACCTAGTGGGGGGCCTGCCTCGCGTCTTCGGGTTTGTGGTCGCCATTTGAGAACCTTTCTTCCCCATCGGTTATCGGTTCTTTGAGCTTATGTACAATTGCTTCTATTGACACAAGTGCAGTGTCTCTTCGATCCTTGTTACATGCCCATCCGACACATGGATCATCTTACTTTCTATCTATATATACAATCATGTGGACGGCCTTCATTTTCCTTACCACGCGACCACAGATACACTCGACTCTAGTTTGCAAAGCATGCAATTTTCCACTTCGTAACGGAAGCTATATTTCCAAGAAGATTACTTATAAGTATCAGAAATGTATTATTTAAAAATGGTTCTTACATTCTTTGTACAAAGGATTGACGGTGGTCAACACACAGCCAGCTTGGAAGGTCCCCAAAGCGACAACTGCAAACTCGGGACAGTTAGGCAGGACCACTGCAACTACATCATTGGGCTTCAGAGATAGTTTCTTGAGAAGTGACGTCGCGAATATAGAAACATTCTTCTGCACCTGTTTGTACGTGTAGGCCTTCTTCGTTTCTGCGCTTTCCTGGAATTATATGTTATTTTTTTGTTAAGAAAGGTAGAGATTATCCATTGTGTTCGCCCACTTATAATAGCCTAGTACTGTTTTTGACAAACCGGTTTATACAGGGTGTGGTTCTGCATTCTTGCCATACTTACGGAGGTTGATATATACCTTTTAAAGAACATATATCAATCATTAAATGATAGACGTAAAATTATGAATTATTTTTTATGTTTGGTACGAAAAGAAACGTCGTGTGCAACCGTCACTATAAACTAACCTTGTCTGGCACCGCTCTTCGCGCAAAGTAGGTACACAAGAGTACGCGCGGTTGCCACCCATGGTTGGCCTATTCTGAGCGCTCGAGGGCTCTTATTCTGGTTGAACGTTAATCATGAATCATTAATTATCTTTTAGTTATTAACCACTGAATTATTAATCTATTTTTAATCAATTAACATAATCCTTAACTGTTAGGTCTACAAATATGGAAAAAATGCAAAACCACATCCTGTATTATGCCTCATCGTCTATTTTATCAAAATATAAACTTTAAAACACATAATTGATCATTTAACACCATATATTTTGCGTTTAAACACACGACACACATTTTGTCACCAAAAATGACGACAGTTTATGTCTGTAAAGTAAGATGATTCATGCGTCGGATGGTCATGAATAAAGTCGATCCTGAACTCTCCCTGGTCGTGTCGGTCTTCCGTCCCATCGGACTGTGAGGGGTAAAGGAAGAGAGAGTGCACTTGTATCTAAGCAAGCACTTGTGCAACATAATATCTTCCGCGTAGATGGCTGATCGTGTTCAAAATTGGACGATGTGGTCGTATCGGCCAGGAGGAAGTTATATCACGTGACCCAGGGTTCATTTTTACACACCACAGGTCTCTCCGGTGGGATCTGCACCGGTCCGGTGGGGGCTACAATGCGCCCCCCCGGCGGGCGGGCTCAAAGGCAAGGCACTGAGGGGCCCCTGGGGACCCTTCTCATGTGCCGATGCGACAGCCGCGGGGGTTTTAGTGGGTAAGAATCACACATACCCCGGTCGAGCCCCACAGCTCCCGGGGATCCTTGGAAGAATTACCCCGCGTGAAAAAAATAAAAAAATGTATCGTAGAATAAAATAATTAAAGTTAACACACTGAGTGACCTCTTAGTCAAAGTCCAACAAGCAATTACTTATATATAAACAGCTAACAATAGTAGGTGTAATCTTTTAGATATTTATCAGATAATATTACTTATTCATGTTCTGTTGTTAAGTCAATAAAAATAATAATAACTTCAAGTCATCACTATCATCAGGAGCCGTAAGACGTCCACTGCTGAACAAAGGCCTCTCCTTAGAAGGGAGGGGTTGCCATTATCCCCACGCTAGGTGGCTTGGGGATCGCAATATACGTGGTACTCCAATAGAAAGACGGTGTTGCTTCTTGTTTTCCTTAGTCGCCTCTTACGGACACCCTACGGGAGTATATGGGAGGGTGCTATTCTTACCCGGACACCCATTTCCCGGCACATCTTCCGTCCCATCGGATTGTGAAAGTATAAGAAGATAGAGTGCACTTCTGTCAATGCAAGCACTTGTGCACTATACCTAATATCGACCGCGTAGATGTAGCAAGTGACTGAGTACAATACAAACATTTATGTATACCCAAAATCTTGATAACTCAAACTCAAAAATCTTTATTTCAAATAGGCTTAACGCTAGCACTCATCACAACGCGGCCACTGAGAAGTCAACTGAGAAGATCCGGCAAGAAACTCAGTCAGCGGGCTTGTCATTTTTTCACTTTTTTTTTAAACATTGTTTTGTTACAAATGAATCGACATTAGAGATAGTGTGTCCCATAGATGATACTTAATATACTGGTTTGTCCTGCCGTTCGAAACATAAAGCAAGGGAGAAAAGAAGAAACTCAAACATAAATCTTCGTTGTTAACAAAATATTAATATTTTTCTTTCTTTCTTTCTTTGTTAACAAAATATTGCTGAGAATCAGGTAGAACCAGCCACGATCAGTCGATACCTAAGTAGTTGAGTAAAAAAGTCATTGATACTCAATGCGTAGGTAATACAATCAAGAATGTGTCGCAAACGCAACTATAACCAGTAGATACGTTGGTATTTAGAGCGAACTGAGAAGTGTTAACAATTCATATCGAATGCCTCCTAATTGCTGAAGTGCGTACCTACCGGGGTTTATTATTTTTATTTTTTTATTATTATTTATTATATTTTTCATTAATTGAGTGCAGCGGCACATATATACAGGCTGGAAACGTTAAGTGTCAATGATATTTTCGTAAATTATTAAAAAAACTAAAATTATCAGAAAAATAATTACTTATTTAACGCAATACGATTTGCAGTTTCTGAGAAATACGGGGACAAACCTACATACACTCGTCGGCACACTTGTTTTGATGCCCAAATTTACTTACTTATCTAAGTACATTTGTGAATATATCGCATTTTTATTAATTACATTTTTATTAATTACATACATAGGTAGGTACGCGCCTTATACAGAACCTCCTTTTTAAAGTCGGTTAATTGAAAACAATTAGTAAAATTACATAATGTTGTGTTTTATTTACACGAATACTACACATTGTAATGAAACTACTTTTACGGATTTTTTTAATAAAATAAACCGCGATAAAATCCGTAAAAGTTGTTTGATTTTAATTAGTAAAATTAACCGTGGGGTTAGAATAGCACCCACCGATCTCCTCCCGTTGGGTACGAGGCGAGTAAGGGAAAACAAGAAGACGGGAAGCAGCGTCTTTCTATTGGATTATCTGCCACCTACTGCGATTCCCAAGACGCCTGCCAAGCGTGGAGATTATGGCAACCTCTCCCTTCTAAGGGAGATGCCTTTGTTCAGCAGTGGACATCTTTCGACTGCTGATGATGATGATGCCATTAATAATAACATATCATCGATATCATGTTTAAACTAGATTTGGTGTCACGGTCCAGAGAGTGGTAGCGAGAAATAGCGCCCTTGTGTCGCTATTTCTTTACAAGCCACAGCCTGACAAAATTATTTTTGCCGATAGGAGTGTCGCTACTGTCTATATGAAACTGTCAAACTACACGTCGTTGTCATAATAAACCCGTTAGTTCACGTTTCCGCCACCAGCCCCCCTAGACAATGTAACATTCTACAATCGCTATCGCTAATAGAAAGAATAAAAATGTATGAGAATGACATAAGTCATCGAAAAATCACGTGACAAATTGTAGGGAATTGAGTGAGTTAGCGAATGAAGAAATAGATTCCCTATGAAGCGACTGCATCTTGTCTAGGCCCTCTGCACAGATAAGTTTGCAACCTCCGCGACCACATTTTAGATGTCATTTTGTTCGTGAATGTTTATCTAGTTCATAAATATGTCGATGGATGTAGATGACATTTCGTTAGATTCGTCTGCGTGTCTGCGTCGTGGACAGTGGATGTGACTTAGGCTGTATATTTTAAACCCGCCACCACATATAATCGCTATAAGTAAACGTGGCGCGAACTAAACAGCCGCAGGCAAGGCCAGATTAAGCCAGCGCGGGGCCCGTAGCACACCATACAGCGAGGCCCTCCCCGCAAGACTCTAGGTATTAATGTTTCTTCGGAGTCGCTGGACGTTCGGGGTGTGGGCCCTTTGAACGTTCATTGAGTACGGCGGCGACTCCTAGGAGCACGGCGGCGGGGTTGCGACCCCCGTCCCCGTGAGCCCCGTGTCAGGTTCCCAGGGGGCTACAATGCGCCCAACGGCGGCGAGCTCATAGGCAAGGCACTGAGGGGCCCCTGGTGCAGATCCCAACGGAGAGCCCTGGGCCTCTCTTATGTGCCGATGCGACAGCCGCGGGGGTTTTAGTGGGTAAGAATCCCACATACCCCGGTCGAGCCCCACAGCTCCCGGGGATCTTCGGAAGATTTCCCCCGCGTCAAAAAAAAAGGTATTAATGTTTATAGGTTTAATGTAAGACTTATGTAAATTCCTTCGGTACACACCTACGTGCGGGTACCCCCCATAGGCGCGGGGCCCGTAGCATTTGCTGACTCCTGCTATATGGCTAATCCGGCACTGGCGGCAGGTACCTATGTAAAGGCTGGAAATAATCTTTTTTTTTACCAACGTCAGAGAATGAAAATTATCCTAATGTTTTTTTATTTATTCTACCTTAAAACTATATTGCTGACATAAATCCTGACCGGTGCCACTTTAAATATTAGTTTATTTTTGTTACGTGCGTGGGTCATCAAAATCGTGCGTTCACTTTATTATTTTTATATCAACCAATTTGATTTTTATGTTTTACTTTGCCTTGAATATTAAGTAAGTAGGTACATTATTGGTTTCCTAAGATACACGCTTGACCTAATTTGGAACCTTTGTAAATATTTGATATAGGGCCCTCAGCTAACAATTGTATTGATCTTTAAGTGATGTAACCATTAATGGAAGTAGTATTGTGTGTTATATTATAGAACTATTATTGATGTAATATTAATTCGATCAATCAATGAACGGTCTTCATAAAAAAAAAATTAAGTATATAAAACTTACAAGTGCAACATGGTCCTTAAAACTCGCCGATTCGCACCACAATCGATCTTGAAACCTCATTCGAGGCACCACAATATCGGGCAGTGTTGATTTAAGAATAAAATTATCCTGATTTCTTGTTGCAGCACTTATAGAAAATTTCCTCTGCCATTTACTTTTTTTTAATTCACGGAGAAGAAGTTTTCGCGCCAAATTGTGCATGATTCGCGCGTGATTTTGACGGCGGCTTGGACCAGACTAAAAATATCGAATGTAGCAATTTACAACGCGTTACAATCATTTAACTTGATAACTTAGCTAATTTACCTCGGCTAGTCGGAATAATTACAAAATGAACAGGTTTTTTTGTGTAGGTAATATTATGTGCATAATTTATGCAGGTTCACGCCAATCTACTTAGTGACAAAGTTCAAATAGGTGGTAAGTAAATTGTGTACATATTAATCGATTCGCATTTATGCAATTTACTTAATCAATGGTACTATTAGAAGACTTCTAATATAGGTAATTTAATTTACCTGTCATAACTGGTAGACATTGCTGCATAGCTTGCATATTAATATTTTAAAGATATTTTAGTAAGGCGTAGCGGCCGCACCCGGCGACCCTCGAGTGAACATTTTTTTTCCTAGTAGGTAAGTACCTAATAACAGCCTATGTTACTCAGGGATAAAGAATTTTTAAAATCGGTCCAGTAGCTTTTGAGTTTGTTCGTTACAACAAATATCCAAAAATACAAATCTTTCCTTTATTAGTGTAACAGTATTATCCACCTATTGAAGTTTTTGAATCCGTAGCAACCTAAATAATTTTAAATTAAAAGGTCATAAAGAATATCTAAGAGACATTTCACTCTTGAATAATATACTAACTTCCACACTCACAAACTTAACTTAGCATTAATTTACATGAAGCCATTTTTTTTAAATCTGTTTATTTCGATTCTCGGAGACGTTTATGCCTTGTTCCATTATTAACCACGCGATACTCGATATCTCTACTCTCGAACTGCTTGAGATGTCGTTCATGTTCGTCCTCGTCTTGAGAGAAACAAATGAAATCATCGCAATAGGGATACACAAAATCAAGTCCACTGGTCATTTCATCGACGAATCTTTGAAAAGTTTAACCTGCGTTCCTCAAGCCAAAGATCATACCTACAGGGGAATTCGTACAAGTCAAAGGGTGTGGTGATGGCCGTCTTCTGTATATCGTCCTCGAAGACCGGGATCTGGTTGTAAGCTTTGTCTTGTAGTGTCATACATCAATGCCTGCATCGCCACGCACGCGCAGCGCTGCTATGCGTCCGCGCGCCGCTGCGTCAGCTGGACAACTATTGCGGTACGGAACGCGCGGGTCATATTTATGACTTCGGTCGCGCACGCAACGCGCAGTAATCGACCAATCCCAGCGCGCGTTTACTGTGTTGAAAGTTCACTAGTGTAAGCATGTAAATATTGTATATATAGGCTAAGTTTTCCCGATTAAATATGGTTTACGCTTCAGTTACTCGCCTCTTATTTAAGAACCAACAACTCTCGGAAGATCGGAACCAAACATCCCGACAGTCTAATGAGCAACGTCGTGGATATCCCTGTCTGGAATAGTCCGTGCATTAAGCATCCGGTAATCTCCACAAAGTCGCCAGCCGTTATCCTTCTTGAGCTAGATGTAAGGGAGCTAGAAGCCCACGAGCTTTCAAAAGGTCGACCTGTACCGTTACTAAGCATGCGTTCAAATTCCTTTCTGGCTGGTGAGCTGTTATTGGCAGGGGCAACCGCAGAAGTGGATTTTACTACAGGTGGCGAAGTTAACTCCTGGATGCGATCCGCCAGATCAGCTAGCTGTTCCAGGGAGTGCGAGGGCTGGGATGCCAGCACCGTCTGAATGCCAATAGGTAGTTGGTTGCTCCAGATCTACTTAACAATGTCATGAGCAGCAGACGTTCCAGGTAAGTCCTGAAGATGGCGCAGAAATTGTGAAGGCTTACGATCACCCAGGTTTTCTTAAGTAGTTGCTTCACCTGATTTATAATTAAATACACTTGTTAGATTTAGATATTGTAACTTTAATAACTTCCACATAACATAGGTACATTATGAGAACCCTTAATTGTCGCTCCGTCGCATAGAGCATACAATACCATAGACTACTCAACACCGAACACCTTCCCTTTAATTAAATTAGAACGAAATCAAATAAGTAGGTTACATACATATCGGATTAAAATAAATCAACATATCGAATCAACAAACAATAGTAGTGTCAGGATACAATAATTCTAATCAACTATTTTCACAAATCTAACACATCTCTAGGCTTAACAATTCTGCCAGATCTAGTCTGGTACAAACCTGTATTAGTATTAACGATACTGCCTAAACTATTTCTGTTTGGCAGCTCAGTAGGTGAAATACCACGAGAACAGCTAGGTAAATTGGCTTGACAGCTATCGTTATTTACTTCAATAAACTTGTCTCTAGGACTATGATTTACAATTGTTTGAGACTTTCTCATGTGATAAGTATTTCGTCTGACTGGTTTAATATTTCCACTTACTATGTAAGACCTTGGTTCCTTTGCTTTGTCTAACACTATACCCTTCTTCCAAATATTTTCTTTATCAATTTTGTATACTATCTGTTCCCCTATCTTGAAATGTTGTTCTTTTCTTCTAGCTTTCCTATCATGAAAGTTTTTAGTTACAGTCTTTCTCATATTTAACAAAATGTCTATATTCTTCTCAACTTTAGGTTCCAAAGTCATACTGCTAGTAGGTAGATTAGTTCTTAATCGTCTGCTATGTAAAATTTGGGCTGGGGATACCTGTAAACCTGCTAAGGGGGTGTTATTATAATGTAAAAGCGAATCCCTATAATCAACACTCTCATCATAGGATTTCTTCAACAAAGTTTTTGCTATATGTACAGCCTTCTCCGCTAACCCATTACTCCTATGGTAATGTGGGCTGCTAGTTACAATTTGTATATCCTTAGATCTATAATATTGCTTACATTCATGTGATAGAAATGGATTATTATCAGCCACTATGGTTACTGGATAACCAAACCTAGTAAATACTTCTTGCATAGCCTTAATAATAGAATTGGAACTCTTATCTAATAGCGGAATCACTTCAAGCCAATGTGACAGGTAATCCACTACAACTAAATATGATTTACTAGCATACTCTAATATATCTGTCCCTACCTTACTGAATCTCAGTTTTGGTATTTTATGGCACAACATAGGTTCATAAAAATTCTTAGGTCTAAATTTTTCACATGTTCTACATTTGGCAATGAAATTCTTAATACTTTCAGGCATACCTGACCAATAGAATAATTGTCTAGCTCTATTAATACTTTTGTTTACACCCGGGTGTCCTTGATGAATCAAATTTAAAACATAAGGTCTTAACAATTCTGGTACAATTATTTTAGAACCCACAAACACTAAACCAACCTCAACATAAATATCGTCTTTAAGTTTATAATAAGGTTTGCAGTCAATCGAAACCTTAGATTCTACAGGCCAACCATTTAAGTAATAATTTGAAATTTCTGTTAAAACTTTGTCCTTGCTAGTAGCTAAGCGAAATTCAATTTTCCTTTCCAAACTCATGGGCAAGTGTACTGAAACTGAATGTACCATTTCTAAATCATGGCGCAGTCAGCCGTTGCAAAAGTAATATGTTCATGGCCGTAAATTTCTTAATCTTAGAGACGTTCTTTAGACTTTCAGGTAAATTAACCTTATTATTAATAAAAACAAAATGGAGAACCACGTTAAAGTGCTTCCAAATTTCGATCTGAGAGCGAATAATGCTGGTGATGAGTGGCCGCTCTGGAAACAATGTTTTGAAGATTATCTCATAGGAATTGGACAAGAGAAAGCTGCAGACAATGTTAAAATAGCACTTTTGAGAAATATGATGGGAGTGGAGTCTGCTAGAATTATAATGACACTTCCGATTTCCAGTGTAAAAGATTTTACGTATGAAAAATTATTAGATGCCATAAATACATATGTAAAACCAAGGGTCAACGAAGTCTTTGAACGATTTAAATTTAATGAACGAAAGCAGCAACAAGATGAGAAATTTGATAATTTCTTCACAGATTGTAAGAGATTAATCAGTATGTGTAATTATAAATGTACTACGGAAACTATTGAGGACCAACTACTTAGAGATAAAATTGTTCACGGAATTTCGGACAAAGGGTTACAGGAGCAGCTACTACGTCAGGAAAATTTAACCTTGAATAAAGCCACAGATTTTTGTAGAAGCGCAGAACAAAGCAAGGAGCAAGTGAAAATAATGAACCAAGATAAATATGAAATTGATAGAGTAAAGGCAAGAAATTACAATGTGAATAGGAGTTCCAAGACAGAAAGGTTGTTTCACTGTACCCGGTGCCAAACAAAACATGGTACACGACAATGTCCTGCTTATGGGAAAAAGTGCAGTAATTGTGGCACATTAAATCATTTTGCAGTGTCTTGCCGAGTGAGAAAAGTACATCATGTCCAAGAAAATGATAGAGATTCTTCGCCAGAGTCACTATTCTGCGGTATGGTAAACCAAGGTCAGTGGACTGAGAATATAACAATTGAAAATGTCAGTGTGAAGTGTCGTCTCGACACTGGGGCAGATGTCAGTGTGATGCCCTGGAAAGTTTTTAAAAATCTTAATACTAATTTACAGGTAACTTCAGTTCAGACTGAATTGGAAGGCTTTCAAGGTGTGAAAGTGAAACCATTGGGTATGATTAATTTAAGGTGTAAATATAAAAATGTTGAATGTTATGAAAATTTTATGATTGTTGATAGCAATAATATGCTATTAGGATTACCTGGTTGCATTAAATTAAACCTATTAAAAAGAGTGCATAAAGTGTCAATTTTAGATAATGTAGAGGAAAAGAAGTCTATGCTAATATCAGAGAATTCTAAAGTTTTTAAGGGTCATGGTGGGTTTCCAAATAAATGTAATATTCCAACAGTCCCTCATGAGCCTATCTGTAATCCGCCTATAAAAGTACCTTTAGCACTGTCTGTACCCTTGAAGTGTGAGTTAGACAGGTTAGTTAAGCGAGGTGCAATTAAAAAAGTTGAGGAAATACATTCAGAAGCTTGTATTAATAGAATTGTCATTATTGAGAAACAAAATAAGCAGCTAAGATTGTGTCTAGATCCTACCGACTGCGCCATGATTTATAATTAAATACACTTGTTAGATTTAGATATTGTAACTTTAATAACTTCCACATAACATAGGTACATTATGAGAACCCTTAATTGTCGCTCCGTCGCATAGAGCATACAATACCATAGACTACTCAACACCGAACATCACCTTCATCTCGTGAGCGGCTGACAGACGAGAGACTAATAACAGAGTATCAAGCATTAATTCAATTCGAGTGTCGAAATAGTTCGACTTTAGGAATTCAATTAATAACAATTAACTTTAACTGTCTTTTGTGAGTGCGGAAATAAGTGTAGGTGATCAGAGGGTATTCAGGGTTTAGGGGAGGTGCCTAGAAACAACAACTGCTATAGAAAAAGCATTTTTCGGCCATTATAGTAGACGTGCAACACTTGAGAGGGTCACTTTATAAATGAGCCCTGGCCGGTTGGGGGCCACGCCTACCCTTGCCACAGGGCCCTGAATACCGTGTAGTGTAATACCCATCGATATACACACATCAAAAGTGTCTAGGGATCAACATATATTTTTGCAATAACTTTTCTCCTGATTGATATTAATTAAAATTTTCTTTAAGGATTCATCAAATAAAGTGTTTTCGTTTGTCACAGTAACGATAAACCAAGTCACCTTTGCATTAATAAAGAAATTTGCCATTTTCCTAATAAAGGGATTTTTGACATTTGAACCACTAACACAAAAGTTCGAAAAAAAGACTGAAATAACAGTTTTCTTTAAAATTTTATTGGGTAACTTAAACAATTAATAATCCGTGTTTCTACCGCGAACACTAACAACACAAGAACATCGGTTTGGCATACTCAAAATGAGTTCATCCAAATCACGCTGTGGAATGGCCGCCCATGTTCGTTGCAACAACAAAAAAAGGTCTTCTTGCGACTGGATACCCTCCATATTCGGCAGAGCTCTTCTCTGTAGCATATCCCATGCATGCTCAATCGGGTTCAAGTCTGGCGACTGAGCAGGCCAGGGCAGGACATTGATGTTAGCTGCGGCGAGAGTCTGTCTTACAACTCTTGCGGTGTGCGGTCGTGCATTATCATGCATTAACTGAAATAAGGGACCGATTTGCACTTGTAGAGGAACGATGACGTCTGATACAATCGTCTCAGCATAAATTTGAGCGTTGAGGTTGCCTCTGATCCAAATCAACTCAGTTCTTCCGCCGATCCAAATACCCGCCCATACCATGATGGTTCCACCACTATAAGGATGGACTTCCTGGCAGGATTTTAATCGCTGTTGGCGTCCAGGGGTTCTCCAGTGTCGTATACGTCTTGTATCCGGTCTCATACCAAAACGAGACTCATCAGAAAAGCACACGAAACGCCATTGTTCTTCTGCCCATTTTTTTGCCCAAAAATGCTTGATCCCTAGACACTTTTGATGTGTGTATAATAAGTAACCAGATAAGCAGTCACCTACTAAATTTCATCCAAAATATGGCAGTGATAGCTTAAATATTCCGTATGAACGTAAGAGCCCGAGTGACCCGTCCAGGATTGCGCAGGATGTAAACGGTTTTTATAGGCGCAATGGTCATTGTACATTAATTTTTTTGTACAATGCTGTATCAATATTTACGCTACAAAAACAACGATGTATAGCGTTACAAACAATTCCTACCGTAGCGCATTATACCCGTAGTACCATTCAAGCCACGCCATGAACAGGGATAGTGGCGAACAACGCGCGAAAGGGAGAACGGGATAACCGGAGGCACGGGGGGCGACCGAACAAGTCTCAACGTAGGCCGACCAACTTATCTTTGCTGGTGGCGCAACGAGAATTGAACTATAATCTTATGAGAACTACGTGTAGTTTGAGTGTTTTGTTTAGACAGTACTAGCGGCAAACTTAATTTGGTCGGCCGGTAGCTTGGCGATTGGCGGACTAGTAGCAGAGATATTTAAAGAAATATTTATTATTTTGTGTTTTAGTGATATCTTACTGATATCTATAATTTAATCTAATACTATTAACTACTACAAATGGGAAATATATGTTCCGTATGAAAATTTGCTGTTGCGACGTGTATTAGGGGAGTTTTTAGACGCAAATGAGGCATTTCGACACGTCTTTACGCCAGCTGTTGTCGGCTCGTACTAATTTGAAATAGGGACACAACCGTCTCCGTAGCTCTATTTTCGTGACCATTTTTCGGGCCGTGACAGCTAATCTTGTTTAAATAGTATATCGATGGTAATACCCCTATAAATTGCTGCACAGAGCAAAGTCCTTGGTCTGGTCCGGTCTTCTCGTATTCAGTAAACATTTTATTTATTTATTTTTATTTTATTTATTTATCTTGTTGTCACATGTCAACTTACGTCTCGCCGTACTTCGTAGGGCATGTTAAAAGTTGGGTCCGGTTGTTGTGTTAGTCTTAAAGACATCAGACGTCAAACAAGTCATATGCATAAGGGCAGCTTGAACAATAACCAGGTGGGCAACAAACCCTAAGACAAAAAAAATTCGTGCGTGCGTGGAGTCCCTCCGCGCGGAAGAAGTGAAACTTCACTCTCGCTCTGTCTCTTTCTATTCCCCCTCCCCGCGACTTAACGACACTGAATGACACTGAACGACGCTAAATGACACTGAACGACACTGACCGACACTGATCGACACTGCTCGACACTGAATGTCACTGAATGACACTGATCGACACTGAATGTCACTGAATGACAGAATAACTGAAGACTGAATGACTACGTCACGTGAGCGCTTTCATACACCCTCCATGGTAGCGTTAAACGTCTTTTTTTTTTGTTGACGGGGGGGAAACCTTCGAAAGATCCCCGGGAGCTGTGGGGCTCAACCGGGGTATGTGGGATTCTTACCCACTAAAACCCCCGCGGCTGTCGCATCGGCACATGAGAGGGGACCCTGGTCTCTCCGGTGGGATCTGCACTAGGGGCCCCTCAGTGCCTTGCCTTTGAGCCCGCCGCCGGGGGGCGCATTGTAGCCCTCCCCCGGGAACCTGACACAGTGCTCACGGGGACGATGGTCGCAACCCCGCCACCGTCATCCTCGGAGTCACCGCCCTACTCAATGGACGTTCAAAGGGCCCACACCCCGAACGTCCAGCGACTCCGAAGGAGCGTTACACGTCTAACGCAACCTTGTTGGAAGTCGCTTATGTAGCATAGCTACATTGTTTTAAATATATATTAGTAAATAAACATAGTAAATAACAGTTGTTTTATTGGGAAGCTTATAGTTCCTTTACAAATTGTAATAGCAAACGCATAGGTAATTTATTCTAGTAATTTTGTATGCAGGCGTTTGTATTAATATTATGGCCTTCCTATATTGAATGGGGAATACTTTGTTCTTATTTTATATATTCATGGTAATAGGCGATGAAACCCGCATCATGTTTTCTTATTAATTTCATTGGTAGAACCATAGGTAATATTTGGATACTTATGTAAGGGGCACTTTTTAACAGAGGGTATTAGGTTATAAATAGGCGGGGTTTAGCGTGGTTCGTGACGATGCGTCTAACACTCAGTACCTGCAAATATAAAGTGTCGACCAATAAACGGCGGCCACCGCATTAGGTACTGGGTGTTCTAGACGGTTCAACGCCATTCCCTTTCCCTAGCTTTAGTTTTTTGGCTCAGTGGATGGGCAAGCCATTACCATCTGAGCTGAGCACCGAGCACCACTTCTTGTCTTCGTTTTGAGCTGCTGACCGACCGGGTCTAGTCCAGGCTCTGCGTCCGTGTCGTACCTGGCAATTACCAAGAGAAGGAAGACCGCCGGAATCGCCGTTGCGTTCCCTACCGACCCCTTAGTTGAGTGTACAACTATTTTTTTTATATGCGAACAAGTTATTTAGTAAAATCGAACCTCCCCCTGTACTGTATCTTCTTTCTTTAATTATTCTAAGGGGGGGGGGCTTTGTTCAGCAGTGGACGTGTATCGGCTGCTGCTGATGATGATTATGAAAAGAAAACGGGGCATAGGTACCTACTTATTATTTTATACAATAACTATTACATATTCATATGGCATGCAGCCTGGTTTTCGTATGTAATAGGTATACCACACGTAGTGAAAAATATTAAATCTATGTAGGTATACAACTATTTTAGTTTGCGTTACATTTCTTTGTGAATACAAAAATGAGTAGGTCTCATGGTAGATCTTTATAAAACAAAACGGAGTACATTACTTGATACTAATGCTATGCCAATTGAGGTACAAAAAAATATAATAGCAGATACTTTAAATTTATCTTTGAGGTGTTATTCAAATGAAAATTTCTTGCATAACCCTGACTATGAATGGTTAATGCGAAACAAATTGTTTGCATGAACTATTAGCTCCGTTTAACGGAACAATGCGAAATATACCAGGCATTTTGGTGTTTCCTAATAAATACGACCTGATTAATAATTAGCAGATCTCAATTAATGTTTATACCTAATAGTAATCAAAATATGTCTATGCTTGGCGACAACTGGCGTCATTAAAAGTTAAAAATTATCAGAAATTTTAATATAGGTACCTACCTACTTCCTACGTTCTTCCCAGGGCTGGCAAAGGGCAGGGCGTGCTGAATATCCGGCGCTGAAGATTGGCAAGGTCCTATCGCAGTGCCCAATCTTTCATCATCGCTTTGTGCATCGATAAAGGCCACCGTGGAGGTTTTAGTAGGTAAAAATCCTACATAACCCGCCTTCGCCCCTATGCAGACCAGGTACCTTAGGTTTCTTCCCAGACACAGAAAAGATACCTATATCTACCTTAGGTTTCTTCCCAGACACAGAAAAGATACCGATATCTACCTTAGGTTTCTTCCCAGACACAGAAAAGATACCTATATCTACCTTAGGTTTCTTCCCAGACACAGAAAAGATACCGATATCTACCTTAGGTTTCTTCCCAGACACAGAAAAGATACCGATATCTACCTTAGGTTTCTTCCCAGACACAGAAAAGATACCTATATCTACCTTAGGTTTCTTCCCAGACACAGAAAAGATACCGATATCTACCTTAGGTTTCTTCCCAGACACAGAAAAGATACCTATATCTACCTTAGGTTTCTTCCCAGACACAGAAAAGATACCGATATCTACCTTAGGTTTCTTCCCAGACACAGAAAAGATACCTATATCTACCGTAGGTTTCTTCCCAGACACAGAAAAGATACCGATATCTACCTTAGGTTTCTTCCCAGACACAGAAAAGATACCGATATCTACCTTAGGTTTCTTCCCAGACACAGAAAAGATACCTATATCTACCTTAGGTTTCTTCCCAGACACAGAAAAGATACCGATATCTACCTTAGGTTTCTTCCCAGACACAGAAAAGATACCGATATCTACCTTAGGTTTCTTCCCAGACACAGAAAAGATACCTATATCTACCTTAGGTTTCTTCCCAGACACAGAAAAGATACCTATATCTACCTTAGGTTTCTTCCCAGACACAGAAAAGATACCGATATCTACCTTAGGTTTCTTCCCAGACACAGAAAAGATACCTATATCTACCTTAGGTTTCTTCCCAGACACAGAAAAGATACCGATATCTACCTTAGGTTTCTTCCCAGACACAGAAAAGATACCGATATCTACCTTAGGTTTCTTCCCAGACACAGAAAAGATACCGATATCTACCTTAGGTTTCTTCCCAGACACAGAAAAGATACCGATATCTACCTTAGGTTTCTTCCCAGACACAGAAAAGATACCGATATCTACCTTAGGTTTCTTCCCAGACACAGAAAAGATACCGATATCTACCTTAGGTTTCTTCCCAGACACAGAAAAGATACCTATATCTACCTTAGGTTTCTTCCCAGACACAGAAAAGATACCGATATCTACCTTAGGTTTCTTCCCAGACACAGAAAAGATACCGATATCTACCTTAGGTTTCTTCCCAGACACAGAAAAGATACCGATATCTACCTTAGGTTTCTTCCCAGACACAGAAAAGATACCGATATCTACCTTAGGTTTCTTCCCAGACACAGAAAAGATACCTATATCTACCTTAGGTTTCTTCCCAGACACAGAAAAGATACCGATATCTACCTTAGGTTTCTTCCCAGACACAGAAAATATACCAATATCTACCTGTTTTCGCAAAAGCGTATTTGGTGTAAGTGAATTATCCTTAATTTATGACTACAACTCTGTTTAATATTTGAACTCTTCTAAAAGAGAGCATTTGATATACTACTTATGTACTTACATATTAATGTTTTTGAAATCTCTAGAAAAATATTTGGAATCATTATTATAATAATCCTTCCATAATACTGTCACTTCCACAACTGCGAATCCCATGACACCTCACATTATTCTCTTTTCATGTGTCTGTCCTCTTCAGATAATGTCATACCTCCAATATCAAGCTGTTTAGAAAAAAAACACTTGTAAAAAATCATCAGTGGTTCAAATCTCGGTCGTGTCGGGGGCCGAAGAATCAGAGTTTGAAAGTATGTTAAATCAAAACACCAAATAATAACAAAAAACCTTTTTAATTCCATTAAAAATATTTAACAATAATAATGTTAACATAATATACTTACTTCTTACCTAATGATATTATATCCATTATAATAAAAACATTTTTATTGAGTAATGATTTGTTATATACTTACTTACCTAATGATATTATATCCTTATTATAATAAAAATATTTTTATTGAGTAATGATTTCTGGTATTCACTCGTATAAATGAGTAATTAATTTACAAGATATAAAATAAAGCAATAAGTATAAAACTTTACGATACTTTTTATAGTGACTATTTTTTTTATCTTACCGCCAATTCAAACACTGCACTCACTAAGAGAGGTCAGTGCTTTTTAAATACTATTTGTTTCGATCTTTCAAGCATTAGTCACGAGAGAACCGAGCTTGTTAGTTTTTATTCCATAGAGAAAACGTCTTCTTTTATTAGAAGAAACGAAAATGAGAAATTTCCCTCATTGCTCATGCTCATTTAAAAGTTCATGTGTACTTAGTACTTACCTATGTATTTTATACATTTGAAACTGTTTTTAACATAATGTCTACTTTTGTATAAAATATCACATCGCTTTCAATTATAGATCCTTTAAAATTTCTAAAAATAATATATTGTAAATATTGTATAAACTTTAGAAAGGCACGTTTAAGTTTAAAAATATAACTATTTAATGGCTATGCAAAGCAGTTAGGCCAAATTACAATGTCAACACTATAACAAAAGTTAATTCTATACATATTGCAATGTAAAATTGCCAAAACCTACCCATACATTTTCAAAATTAAGTAGGTAATAGTATTAAATTTACCTACTGTAAAAATATCAACAGTTTTAACACTATGTGGTCTTTAACTTGCAATTTTATTGTTCAAGTAAACAATGACTTTTAGGCGCGAAATACACACAAACGGCGAGGAGTTCGGCGCGGCGCAGGCACGATGCCGCTTCAAAACTTCTGCATACAAAATGTACTAAGAAGACGTATTGTGAATTACACTCATGCGGCGTCCGTGCCGTATCAATTCCACGCCTGCGCCGCGCCTTATGCCTTATGCCGTTTGTGTGTATTTCGCGCCTTAGAGAGCTATAATCATTGCTAATTGCGTAGCATGTAATTATCTATACTAATATTATTGTTACGACCGCGACATAAAAGTGTTAATTACTCAGTAGGTAATTATTACTTAATTGCAATGATCAAACATGCAAATGCATTGTTAGTTTATAAGTCTACTAACGATCCGTATAAAAAAATCTAGAATTGTCAATAGAAAGTAATCCACCCCTCTAGAAGCATGGGCGGCGCGGGTCAGCTAGTGTAAAATAAATCAGGTACGACCTGTGGGTACGACCATAGCCTGCACAGCAGACTTGGTACGGTGTTAATCGGCTAATCGCTACTCTTTAAATTATCACTTTTTACTTATATGTCGTGTAGCATAGCTACATTGTTTTAAACTCATTTCGTTAATAAATAAGTAAAAGACAGCTGTTTTAACAGGACGTTGAATTACGCCTATAATGGTAGTAATAGCAACACATAGTAATCTTACTTATTACTAATAATTTTTGACGAGGCGTTTATATTAATATACGACCTGTTTACATTGATTGGGGAATACTATGTTCTTATTTTAGTTATTTCTGGTAATAGGCGATGAAAGCTGCATCAGGCATTCCTATTATTTTCATTGATAGAACCATAGGTAATATTTAGATACCTAGGTAAGAATCACTTTTTAATAGAGGGTATTTGATTTAAAATAGGCGGAGTCTACCGAGGGCGAGACGATGCGATAAATGCTCAGTACCCGAAGTCTAAAAGTGTCGACCAATCGTAGGCGGCCACCGAATTAGGTACTGGTTTTTCTAGACGGTTCGACGCCATCTCCACTCGAGAGGTTCCGTTTTTGACTCAGAAGTTGAGCGAGACTGCCATCTCAGCTGAGCTACGATCATCACGCCTCATTATCGTGTTAGTCCAATACTGCCAGCGGGTTCTACGGAATTCTTAATTGCTAAAGTCTATTTATAAAATTCTATTTCTATTCTAATCTATTATTAAAGTGAATATCAACCAGAAAACCCAGTATTACTGGCTTTCTTCCTTCGGGTGAAAAGTTTCTCCTTTCGGGCGAAAAGTTCTCCCTTCGGGCGAAGAGTTCTCCCTTCGGGCAAGAGTGTTCCCCCTTCCGGGCGAAAGGCTTCGCATTTTTGCCGGCCACAAGTTCGTGGCTGTGTTGCTGACGACCGGGTCTAGTCCAGACTCCGCATCCGTGGCGTGCCTGGCCACTCCAAGGAGAAGGAGGACGCCGAAGACCGCGGGAATCGCCGTTGCGTTCCCTAACGACCCCTAGTTAAGTTACAGCTATTTTTGTTATACGTGCGAACAAGCTAACTAGTAATCGACCTCCCCCTGTAACGTAACTTTCTTCTCGTTTCTATTATTTAATAAATTTGTGTAGCCCTTCTTTTGTGTTCTTATTTCTTTTGCTCGCCGACTAGGCTACACTGGCGCCAACGCGGTTTTTACGATAGCTTGTTCGCATTTTTTTTTTCTTTTGGTGGCGGTTGTCGTCATTTTTTTTTTTGTGTCGTGGTTGGAGATTTTTTTTTCCTTTTGCCCCACCGCCGTGTGGTACCCGGCTTACTGGGAAGAATCGGTCCACCCCTACTCGTCCTAGGGTGTCGTAAAAGGCGACTAACGGAAATACCGTGACAGGTTTTCCACAAACTAGGTCTGCAGGCCTTCTGCCGCAGATTTAGCGTCACTAGAAGGGGGCCTAGTGACACCACAGCTCACCACCTACGCTGTGTTTTGTCTTTCTTTTCCAAATTTTTGATATTTTTTTTACGTAGTGCAATTTTTGGCCTAAATTTTAATTTAATTGATTTTTTTTTTCTCTGTGTGTATTTTACCCAACCACGACCATTAATTGTTTCGTGTGTTTTCTCTTGTATGTTCTGTGTATTTTGCAGCATATCTATTTTTTGTATTAATCCGTATATCGAACTCGTTGGCAGAAAATTATTTTCCTACCCGAATTTAGTCAATTTATTTTTTCTCGTTGGCAAAGCCCTAAGGCCGAGTCCTAACGTAATTTTAAAGTCGAATTTGTTTTTTTGCAAAGTTACATTATAATGTTTTTTGGAAGTAATTTTAGTTCATTTAAACATCGGGTAAGGTGCAAACTCAGGTATCAGCTCAGACCTAGTACTATTATAATGTCAAGTAATTTTTATAGATTGATATTTTCTAACATGACAGTTTGTACATGTAACATATATACTTAGTATTGAATTTTGGCATATTTTATAGCATTTTTTTTTAATTTTATAGCATATAATACTTGACATTTAAATTCATTGACGTAATTTATAATGATAATTTTTTTATAATGAATATTTTTTTTAACAAATCTTATACTGGGGGCACAATTCTAGTCAGATGATAGTATTGTTTTTTTTAACACTCATGCTGAGCAGCTTTTCATCGCCAATCATTTTTTACAATTTTTTTTTTCCCAAATTAAGGAATGTCGTCTATAACCGCCATTATGTATCAAGCCGGTCGCCGTAGCGCGCCTCAGCCATATCGGAATGCGGTTAAGTACGAAACTACCTACATTCTGACTGATATTTTGTTATCTGCTATCAGTCATACTTAACTCCGGTTGCAGTAATAGTCACTCACAGTTGACCATTAGGCTTGTTTACATTCCGTTGGAAAACTAGGTAACCGATAGTAGGTACGAAACGAAGTAACGCGTACCTAACGTTAGTAATGCGTAGTAGAATGTAGTGTTTTTTTTAGGAATTTTGGCATTTAGGTTTTTACTAAAATATGGTTGGTACCATCGCGGTCACGAACGGGGTACCAAACTTTCAAACGATTTTTTTTAAAAACATAGTTACGTGCACTTATCAACTTCGCACGTATTTTAGGACAGGTACCATCGCGGTCACGAACGAGGTACCAAATTTTCAATCATTTTTTTTTGTTTTGATCATGGTTTCGTGCGTTCATTAACTTCGCACGTAGTTTAGGACAGGTACCATCGCGGTCACGAACGGGGTACCAATTTTCAATCAATTTTTTTTTATTTTGTTTTCGTGCGCTTAACAGTTCGCACGTATGTAAGGACGGTTCGTGCGAGTGATTATCGCCTTAAGGTGATACACCGTTTCTGACTGCGAGTGTATATTTTTTTTTTCTCACTAAATTTAATTTTTGATACTGTTTTACAGTAAGTTACTAATAGTAAGTAAGTACATGTATGTACACATGTTAGTTTTTCTCATATTTTTTTTTATTATTCTTCACATATGTGATTTAATAGTAGTTTAGGACAGGTACTACGGTGTATGTATGTCTGTCTATTATTATTTTTTTTTCCACACAAACATTTTTTTATATTTTTATTAGCAGACAGGACTTAATACGGCGTTAGGTTGTTGTATGTATGTCTGTTTAGTGTTTTCTCATAAACAGTTTTTTTAAATATTTTATATTTTATATTATATTTATTTATTAAGGTACATCAACAATATACATATTACACACTTACAATTTGAAATGCCCAACAAAAAAAATCTTATATATATATCAATTAAAGACGTACACAACATTCATAGAAAAAAAAACAAGTTGAAATTGTAGAAAAGAACAGAAAAGACATAATTAAAATAAACTAAATATTAATTAAAAATCAATAATACTTACATAATTAAATTCATTAGAATTGAAATATTTATATTATCTAAACAAGAGAGAAAAATTTTGTTAATTTATGTCTAAAGGTATAAATACAATTGTGAAATATGTCAAATGAGTCAACGTTTTCTAAGGTTCCGCATATGGTATTGTATTCACAACACGAGCGCACTATTGGTGAATGCCGGCCTATGTTAGTTCTGGACATCGGAAGGTTAAATATTTTAGTAACGGGGTATCTCGGAATGCTTCTGGGTACAGCGAGTTTTATATTTTCAGATAACTGGTTACAATCAATTTTGCCACTGAGAATTTTGTGTAGGAAAATTAAATCATGAAAAATACGGCGTTTATGTAAGGAAGTCATACCAAAGAACCTAAGTCTTTCGCTGTACGGAGCCCTATGCGAGATGCCTGATGATATAAATGCCAAATGTCTTGTAAGAGTGCGCTGAATGCTTTCGATTCTCTGTGAGTGTGTTGCATATAAAGGTAAATTTTATATAGCATTACATCTCTAACGAGTGAATGCTATAGGGTGTTTTATGTTTGTGTGCCCAGATAGCACTTTTCGGTCACAGAATCATAAAAGCAGTAACACGTCGCATAGTTTCGTAACTGTTACGAAACATAGTTACTGTGTGGGGTTTGGTCTCTATGTGTGGTAACAGTTCCCACACAATGTGACCAGAAAATTTTTAGTTACTATGTGTAGTCTTTGTGTTCACACGTAACGTAAACATTTGTGTCGACTTATTTTTAAACGCAATGTGTTTATGTGTAGTAACGGTGTGGTAACTATGTTACCAGAATAGTAATTTAAAATATATACTTACACGAAGTGTTGTAACGTTACGACATTGTTACTGAACAATATATTGCTAAAATGTAAATAAATAAGTCGTCATAAGACACTGTTTTTCAAACTGTTCCTACAAGTGTAGTTAAAAATGAGTAAAAATCCGAAACTCACACGTCTCACATCAACTTTCTACAGAAAAGTAAACAAATTAATGGTTCCAGAAAATCTACCTCCAAGTAAGTACATATTTTTAGCTCTTAAAGTTACTTCATGATAGATTACTGGTTCAAAAGCAAATAGTTACCATCAAAATTCATTGCTTTATATGTGATACACCTGCGAGGTGCTTTATAAAAGGTGAATGCAAAATTAAATATATAAGTAGTGTACCGGAGCGGAGGTACGGTGCGTTTTAAATAATGTAATATATAAGTATTTCGTGATATTTTTTATTTCAGGTACTGTGGGGTTTAACAGTTACCACGGATGCATGAAATGTACAGTAATCGGAGAATACGATAGAAGAGGTCAGCATATGAGTTTTCCCAGAACGGACATGCCTTTGCGTACTGATGATTCATTTAGAAATCGATTAGATCCTGATCACCACTTGCCACCACATTTGCTTGTAGTCGTCATTTTATTTGTGGCCTCCAAAAGTTTGAGAATTGCTGGAAACAATATACCATTTTGTAAATTCGGTAACTTTGTAACTACTTCTGATTTTGCGTCGACATATGTCGACACAGTCTCGTAACTTAGTGACCAGTTGTGACTTAAATATTTTCTTTAAATACAAATGTTTTATCCAATTATTTACCAACTTTATGGTGATATTCTTGGTTCCATAATATATAGTAAGTATTAAAAGAGATTAATCTATTAAAGCAAAAGCTTCCAAGCTCTGGGAATGTAAAGATTTGTCAGTAAAAATATTGTTTACATTGTACTACACAGGTGAAATTACATTAATATGATGGCGCGTTGATAAATTTCAAACTATTTCAACAAATTACACAATGAATTTCCTTTCCCACCTCTATTTGAACGATAAAAACCAAGTAATTTAGTAATAAAAACTTATGTTGACAAAACAATGATGGCCGATAACTTTTTCATCTTATTATTTTTTTCATTTAAAACTTCACTTCGCTAAACAAAAAGTGAATGAAAGAACCATGAAAGAACGAATGATTTCTGAGAAGTGGTCGCAGACTAAGAACAATGTTACCACACAGCAACGTAACTTTAAAACCAAATGTTACTGTGTCGACTGTTCCCCATTTTTAGTCGTAGCGACGGAACAAAGTCGACTCGGCGACCAGAAAATGTTACTAGAATCAATCAGTGTCGACACAAAAGTGTCGACTTGTTTCGTAACGGCTACCAAAAAGCGCTATATGGGTGGACAATGATTACTCATAAACAAAATGTTTTTTTTTGTAGTTAACGTTACGAGGTATTAATGATTTCTTCTTCCTCTTGATTCTATCCTTTGTATTTTTCTGGAGCGGGGGTTACGGACTCCAAACAAAAATAAGCCATCGTAACGTCTTTTCTATATACAGCGGATGAATGACTGTCTAAATAAGCCAACATTATCTTTTCGTTTCCTCTAAACTTATACTATGGGGACATATATATTTTTTTTTTACAGAGTGTTCGTGCCACACTAAAAGTACGGAAGCGGGGTTAGGCCACTTCTCAAATAAGCCTTAGGCCATAGGATATATATATTTTTTTATTATTAGGGGTTTTCTTAGGGGTTACTCATATCAATGAAGAAGTTCTCACTAAGATCCTATATTGACTAAATATTTTTTTTTCTTTCTTTTGTGTAGTCAACTGGTTGTTTTGGTGTCTTATTTTGGGGGAGTTTTAAATCGATGTGTATTTAAACTCGTTTTGGTGTCTTTTATACACCGTGTTTGGGGTGTTTTTATACACCTTGTTGGGTGTCTTTTATACACCGTTTGCTGGTCGCGCTGTGTCGACGCAGTTTTTTTTAATGAGGCATTTATACCGTTGATCTATTTACATTAAGAAAATATTTGGTCAATGTTCATTATTAGTATTAGCTTGGTACTTATCTCCAATATATATCTATATATTTAACACCATTGCACTGTTAGTATGAGCTCAAAATCTATATGATTTTGATCTCTATTTCGACTGCGGGCGACAGGAATCGCTTTATATAAGATTGCTGCCGCTACCATGAATGATGAATGAATGAAAGAGTTAGTATGTTTGCCGTAAACTATCAGAGTAATTTTTTTTCAGGAGTTTTGTTCCTTAGATAGTATAGAACAAAACTCTTGGTAAGCGAGGGGGATATGTAGCATAGCTACATTGTTTTAAACTCATTTCGTTAATAAATAAGTAAAAGACAGCTGTTTTAACAGGACGTTGAATTACGCCTATAATGGTAGTAATAGCAACACATAGTAATCTTACTTATTACTAATAATTTTTGACGAGGCGTTTATATTAATATACGACCTGTTTACATTGATTGGGGAATACTATGTTCTTATTTTAGTTATTTCTGGTAATAGGCGATGAAAGCTGCATCAGGCATTCCTATTATTTTCATTGATAGAACCATAGGTAATATTTAGATACCTAGGTAAGAATCACTTTTTAATAGAGGGTATTTGATTTAAAATAGGCGGAGTCTACCGAGGGCGAGACGATGCGATAAATGCTCAGTACCCGAAGTCTAAAAGTGTCGACCAATCGTAGGCGGCCACCGAATTAGGTACTGGTTTTTCTAGACGGTTCGACGCCATCTCCACTCGAGAGGTTCCGTTTTTGACTCAGAAGTTGAGCGAGACTGCCATCTCAGCTGAGCTACGATCATCACGCCTCATTATCGTGTTAGTCCAATACTGCCAGCGGGTTCTACGGAATTCTTAATTGCTAAAGTCTATTTATAAAATTCTATTTCTATTCTAATCTATTATTAAAGTGAATATCAACCAGAAAACCCAGTATTACTGGCTTTCTTCCTTCGGGTGAAAAGTTTCTCCTTTCGGGCGAAAAGTTCTCCCTTCGGGCGAAGAGTTCTCCCTTCGGGCAAGAGTGTTCCCCCTTCCGGGCGAAAGGCTTCGCATTTTTGCCGGCCACAAGTTCGTGGCTGTGTTGCTGACGACCGGGTCTAGTCCAGACTCCGCATCCGTGGCGTGCCTGGCCACTCCAAGGAGAAGGAGGACGCCGAAGACCGCGGGAATCGCCGTTGCGTTCCCTAACGACCCCTAGTTAAGTTACAGCTATTTTTGTTATACGTGCGAACAAGCTAACTAGTAATCGACCTCCCCCTGTAACGTAACTTTCTTCTCGTTTCTATTATTTAATAAATTTGTGTAGCCCTTCTTTTGTGTTCTTATTTCTTTTGCTCGCCGACTAGGCTACAGTCGTTAGTAATATAGTTTTGCTTGCTGCACGGTTATAATAAAATTTAAAAGTATTATTAAAAAAGAAATTCATTAGTTCATTGCATTTCTTATATGGTTATATTGAAGCGAAGAATTGAACGTCATAAAAATTTTAATTTCTATTACATAGTAGAGTTTATTGATGATAATGTTTTTATTGTGTATAATTTATTTTGTAATAAGTAAATAATCATAAATGATAACGTTATATAGTATTACTAAAATAAATTAAAAAATATTAATATGGGGGAACGAACTCTTAAAATGACTTTCCTGCTCCATTATCAGACCCTGATTACTATCTGTCTACTAACAACTAGTCAAGATTTAACCTTCGATTTAAAATTCGATGGGTCCTACGTTTAATGGAGCAGAGTTCTTGTTACAACCTTCCTGCTTCATCATCAGACCCTGATAAACATTTTTCTAGCAACTCCTCGTGGAGACCTATCCAACGATACCTAACGACAACTGATATGGATATGTATATTTCTTTTATTTGTATGTCTTTGTGTGGTTGGTTATTTTTTGTTTATACTTTTCGTTCTTTTGTAATCATTAGGTAGGTATCTATATCAGTCCAATAAAATTATTATTTTTTTTTTTTTCAACGAGTAAAAATTCGGTGGGTCTATGTTTATTGGTGCAGAGATCCCTCATCAGACCCTGGCGAAGGTTACCAGATTATATTCTTTACAATTTCATGACTTTCAGACGAATGGAAGTTATAGAAAATGTCTATCACATACTTAATACCCCTACTTACATAGATTTGGAAAAGAGATCTTTAAACGACAGGACCTATTTTTATGAAATACAGCTCAGAACCATCTCAATTAAACCAGCCTTAAAATAAAAAAAAACGCAATCAAATCCGACCATTAAGAGAGCTACGATGCCACAGACAGACAGCAGACATAGGCGTCCAACTTATAACACCCCTCATTTCGTCGGGGGTTAATAAAACAAAAGTATCGTTGATAAATCATGATCAAATACATTTTACAAATGTATTATAAGTAGGTACCTACTTATTTTATAGATTCCACAAACAACATAAAAAAATACTAAAAAGATTGGAAACACAATGTTTGCGTGAATCATTCAGTTTCCCCACTATTGTATGCTAAACGAACGACTGTGAAAATGAATATTATAGATGTCCTTGATAACACGACTACCGCTTGGGATTATTATTATAAAATAAGAATATTTTAAATTGGTTGAGTAAATACTAATTTATGGTTGATCCTAATTACTACCAATTCCGTTTTAGAGTAAACATGCACCATGTGAACAGTTGCTTAAAAATCTTATTATTTATTTAACGGTGTTGATTATAGTAAATAATAATAATACATATTTTCTTATTTTAAATCACTTTCAATTCCTCAAAAATAAAAAGATTACTCTAAGTTCAATTTTTGTTTATGGCTCTATCGTTTACCTTACCTGCGTCATAGATACATATTCAGAGCTGCGTCGTAGATACACTAAATTATGAGAATATTGAGAATTATGTGGGCCGATCCCGGCGGCACTGCAATGCCGGGCCGACCCGTGACGGGAGTGGAGCGAGCCCCGAACATCCCGTCTGAGTACAAAAATCAGTTTAATATACTGGTTAGCGATGAGTTAACTCGGTTTGTCAAACCGGTTCAAACCGGGTTGGCCTCAACTCGATCTGACTCGGTTTGAAGATTCTCTAACTCGGTTTGGCGAGCTACTCGGACGGAACGGAAACCGTAGCTTGCAACTCGCAACATCGCCGATCTATGGTATCTATTCGCCGGTGCCCGCGCGCCGGGCCGAACCGAACCGAAATTGACTTAGCGAACGCGACTCGTCTGTCTCGCTCTCGCTCGGCGGTTTTGGCGTTCCGGTGCGGTGACAGCAGAGCGAGGCCAGGGTGGCGCACGGGATGCATGGATATTGCCGAATAAACCCAATTTTTCGCGACAGGAGAATATCTATGAACTTGTTTATTGCTTTGACCATAGTCATTTTCTCTTTTGTAGGTAAAAGTAAAGACTGATATATTTAGTGTTTCTTTGTTGTTATAAGTACCTACTACATCTTACCGATGAAAATGACAACAATGACCGGCCCGTTAGTCTAGTGGTTAGACACCCTGGGTGCTACCCGATGGGTCGTGGGTTCGATTCCCACCAAGTGTCTGGCTGGGATTTATTTATCTATTTATGTATGTATTTACAAAAAAAAATGTATAAGTATTAGTATCAGTTGTCCGGTTTCCATAGGACAGGCTCTGCCTAGTTTAGGATCGGATGACAGTGTGGATTGTCCCAAGATATTATTATTATTAATTCAATAATCCATATGACTAACAGTTAGCATAGTACCTCTAAATTTTCGTTCAATAAATATCACCTGACCGTAATTGTAATGTAATAATAATAATTATAAATACCGACCACATCTACCGAGTCAACCAAGAATAAGTAAACCGCACGCAGCATAGACGCTAAATCGAAACGTTTCGGTTTGACCCGTCTCCTTATGATATTAACGAAACGCACGCGTTTCGACTTGACTTACCAACTCGGTTTGACTAACCCGGGTTGAAACCGGGTTACGTGAATTATCAACTCGGTTAACTCGGTTTCGAATATTTACGGGTTGGCCCATCTCTAATACTGGTCCCTCAGTGAGGGAACTTTCAGATATTAAGCTGAAAAGAACAGATACTACACTTTGATCTTAGCCAAAAGGCCGAGAAGCGATACCGCAATCATGCCAGTCTGAGGTAGTGATTAAAGCACGTCGTATCTTAATAGCGCCATTCTGAATTTAACACGATTTGAAAAGCGCCATCTATCGGAGTATGGTTCTACACTAGTAAGTGAAATATGATATGATGAGTTTTATTAATATTCTTATGAAATACACAATAATTGATGTAAAAATATTTTGCTTACCTAACAATTAATTTTATTTACATAGTTCATATAAAAATACCACGTTGAAATAACATCTTCAGTGCCACCTGTCGTCAATGTTTGCAACTATTGGCATACTTAAGTCTTATCTTCGTAATACAAGTTTCCAATTGATTTTGCCAGAGGCGCCCAATCACATAATTATTAGTACACAATCTCTTACTAGATGGCACGAGAGAACCTAGTACTAAGGATTGTTCAAGAACTCCGAAGGGCTGACTTTAGACAGTTTCCAAATGGAGCGGGTAAAATTTTAACGCCACCAATCAATCGTTATAAGATTTCCTTTAGTCGGTTCATTGAGTCCTCTTAAATCTTTTCAATTAGTGTAAAGGAAGCTAGATCCGGTCCGGCTAGGTCCGATCTTCGCTAGGAGACCTAGCTTCCATGCACTGCTTGCTCATAGTTCACACCGGGACAGCTATTTATTTTGAATGTGTGGAGAGTACAGCAGCCACATTATGCGCAAGTGCTGCGAAGTGCCATCTAGCAGTTGAACTCAGTGGAAAGAATTATTGGTGACCCTGATTTGGCTAAGATCTGAGCACAGGCTATAATTCTACCATACCCTTTTTAAGAAAATTCCCAAAAAGAACACTGAGGGCACAGGACCATGGCAACTCCACTGGCCAAGATACATGAGCGTTTATAACGTCATAATTCAATTTTCCTTAAAAAAGTGTAATTTTAACCTGCATCCATCATTTTACTTACACAAAAAAATTTGCGCTAGAAATACAATTCCTTCAATTTTTTTCTTAAAATCTTACCGGCCGGGTTTTTAGGGATATCCGTAACGAACTGCACTTCCTTTACTTTTTTAAATGAAGTCACTTTGCTGTTCACGTAGTCCAATATTTCCTGTGGTTTTAGTTCCTGTCCTTGTTGCGGCACCACGAAAGCTTTAGGCGCTTCCCCAGTGATGGGGTCTGGTATTCCTAAGACTGCCACATCCAGAACTTTGGGATGAGTCCTCAACACGGTTTCTAATTCTGCTGGAGGTACTTGGAAGCCTTTTACCTGGAATATAAAAAAAAAATGTTTTTGTATCAGTATATTCATCCAGTTCGTTAGTGAATTGTTTAAAATAAAATTATATAAAAAGTATCCTGAGACAACTATGACGTATGGATCTCAGTCCGCTAGTGACCATGAATGCAGTAAACTGTTCGAAAAGTCGGGATATTAACATCAAACATAAACCGTGATACATTCCGTGGTTAGTTTCATTTCAATGTACAATATTCGCGTAAATATCAGAAACCAAAAATTATCTGATTACCAAAGTACAGACACTATGGGATCAAATGACCGTGTTTGGATTGTGTGAAGGTATCCTTAACACTATTGTTATTATTAATTCACTCTAACCTTGGATATAATATATAAACTAGATAAATATTCACTAACATAAAAATAATTTTTACAAAAAAAAGAACCGCCTTCAAAATGCAACTAAAAATCCTGAAATAATTTCTAAGGATTAGTGGTTTTTACATCTACATTCTTGGACTTGGACTACAACATATTATAAATACATATTACTATCTAAGACGGCGCCAAACTGGAAAACAGTTAGGTACCTACTGCCCTTGTAAGTATTTGCTAGACTTTAGGCGCCGACTTCGATAGTAATATGTATTTCTACTATGTTGTAGTCCAAGTCCAAGAATGTAGTTGTAAAAACCACTAATCCTTAGAAATTATTTCAGGATTTTTAGTTGCATTTTGAAGGCGGTTCTTTTTTTTGTAAAAAATATTTATATTTTATTCTTTTTAGTGGTTCCCTTGGTGTATTATTAGGTTAACTTTTAACAACTTATATTTTATTCTGACAAACAGCTAGTTTAATATTAATTATTTTAAAAACACCCACTACATAACACAACTATGGACAATCACTAAAATATAAGCTTAAGCAAAAAATTTTAAAAATGTAGATGTGACAATATCTTAATAAAACTAACCAATTGCCATAAACCGAAGATATCTAGGTGTTATACTCGTAGTTCTCGAGAACCATGGACTGCAAGCTCGGTGGGTCTACATTTATTTGTGCCGAGAACCCGTGTCCACCTTTTTGCTCCATCGTCAGACCCTGATCACCATTTTTCTAGCAACTACTCATCGAGAGCTACCCAACGAGCCCAAACTCGGTGGATCTACGTTTATTGGTGCAGTGATCCCATAACGACCTTCCTGCTCCATCATCAGACCCTGATCTCCATTTTTCTAGCAACTACTCGTCGAGACCTATCCAACGAGTCCAAATTCGGTAGGTCTACGTTTGTTGGTGCCGAGATACAGTGACGACCTTCCTGCTCCATTATCAGACCTTGATCACCATTGTTCTAGAAACTACTCGTCGAGAGCTACCCAACGAACCCAAACTCGGTGGGTCTATGTTTATTGGTGCCGAGATCCCGTGACGACCTTCTTGCTCCATCATCAGACGCTGATCACCATTTTTCTAGCAACTACTCATCGAGAGCTACCCAACAAGCCCAAACTCGGCGGATCTACGTTTATTGGTGCAGAGATCCCGTGACAACCTTCCTGCTCCACCATCAGACCCTGATCTCCATTTTTATAGCAACTACTCGTCGAGAACTATCCATCGAGTCCAAATTCGATAGTTCTACGTTTAGTAGGCACGGCTAGGATAGGATGGATTGTTAATTTTATTACAGAGTTCCGGTGGCCATCTATGGCCTTCTTCATCAGATCCACTTCATCAAATGATACTTTCTGAATGAAAATGCTTGACTAGTTTCTTAAAATACCAAAAACGCTATATGTATGCCTATAATATATAAGGAGTTCCCTCAGTTACTCATGGTTCCCATCATCAGAACTTGATTTTGAAAAAAATGGGACCAATCTGGAAGCATATCCTTTCAATTAAAAAAATAATTTTCCAAATCGGTTCGTAAACGACAGAGTTCTGAGGTAACAAACATAAAAAAAAATATATAAAAAAACATACAACCGAATTGATAACCTCCTCCTTTTTTTGAAGTCGGTTAAAAATGACATCTAAAATGTGGTCACGTGTGGGACTTATCTGTGCTGGTGACGGAAACGACACTACAATAATGGTTTTATTATGATAATGACGTGTAGTTTGACAGTTTCATATAGACAGTAGCGACACTCCTATCAGCAAAAATAATTTTGTCGGCCTATTGCTTGAAAAGAAATAGCGACACTGGGGCGCTATTTGTATGCGCCACTTTTCGGACCGTAACTCCTAATCATACCTACCTAATCTAGTTTAAATATTGGCTTTTAAAAGCTTTTATTTATTTTTTACTTCTGATTGTGTATATCACTCGAGAGATTTTATTGTACCTTATTGTAAATATTATACCTTAATTAACTCCTTCAATCTGTCGGTGACATACAAATACTTGTTCTCGTCGTATTTCCCTATATCTCCCGTTTTGTACCAGCCGTCGGCGGTTAGGGCCTCCTTTGTAGCCGCCTCGTTTTTGTAATATCCCGACATTGTATTTGCACCACGGAACCATATCTCTCCCTCCTGTAATAAGACATATAAGAGAATAAATTCTAATCCGCGGGGTGCCGGGTTAGAATTGCATCCCCCATCTCCTCTCGTTGGGTGTCGTAAGAGGCGACTAAGCGAGAACAGGAAGACGGGCAGCAGCGAGTTTCTTTTGGATTTATCTTCCACCTATACTGCGATCCCCAAGCCGCTTGCCAAGCGTGGGATGATGGCAACCCCTCCCTTCTAAGGGGAAGGTCTTTGTTCAGTTGTTGCCTGCCTAGTTTGGGATCAGATGACCGTGTGTGGATTGTCCCAAGATATTATTATTATAGTAACTTATGGCACAGCCTGTGATCAGGGAAGACATATTCTCAGCCTCCGCTGGTCGGGCCTCATCGATATATAGTTATATAAATGTTGGGCCTCGCCAAAAAAAATGGGAAAGGTAAAATTTATGTCAACATTTTATATTTTTCACTCCACAATCTTCAGAGTTACGGGGAACGGATTTTTTTTGTCATTTTTAATTATAAGTAAAAACCTACTGATGTAAATTAAAATCTGAAGCCCTTTCTATACCCACTTGATATAGCAGTCTTGATATATAGCTCCCCATTGAACAGAAAATAAAAGAGAATCGATACGAACAAACTAACTTTCAAATATAAAAACTGCATTCAAATCAGTATTTTCTTTTGGACGCTATGATGACACAGACGAATATAGGCACCATCTCATAACGCCCAATCTTTGCGAAAGGTAAGGGGCGGAGGCCATGCAGGGATTTGTGGGATTTTTATCCACTAAAACCTCCCCGTTGCATACATCGACACAATTGAGAAATTCTGGGCATTCCATTTGGACCTGGCCAGTCTCTCCAGAGCCAGATGCTCGCTAGAGCACGTGCTATGGGAGAGCAGAAATGCTCGCTCCCCGGCACCTTGGAGGTGCTCGCAACAACGCATTATAATCATACCTTGACGCTGAACTCAAAATACTTTACGATATGGTAGGTTCTTTGTGCAAGGAACCGTCCAAGTAGGTACTACCGCAGTGTCAGATATTCTGTCGCCAAGCAGCAGTGTGTCAGGATTGCTGTGTGCCGGCGTGAAGGGCACTGTAGCTGGTGAAATAAGCGGACACAAAGACTAACTGCCGCACTCACAAACGCCACAAACTCAAACTTTAATTCTAATTAAGTCTCTTTTTAAAATCTATTTATTTGGACTGTCGGAGCCGTTTATGATTATTTTCGATGATTGATTACGAGATAATTGATATCTGTACTCACTATTTGAATATTAAGTATTAATTGACTTAGAGTATCGAAATAATTCGATTTCAAAAAATTGATTAATGGTTAAGTGGCGTTTGTAGGTTTGGCGGTAAGTATCTAATGTCTTAAGGGTCGGCAACGCGCTAGTGATTCTACTGGTATTGCTAGCGTCTATAGACTGCGGTGACTGCTTACCATCAGGCGGGCCGCACACTTGCTTGCCACCTTGGTAGTATACAAAAAAAAAAAGTTTTTGGGCATGCGAATCCACCCTTCGGCCGTTTAGGAAACCAGAGTTTGGAAACCAGTTTCCTAAAAGGCTTTTTTTATACCTGTACGTAACTGGTTTCCTATAAGTATTTTTTTATACCTCTACGTAACTGGTTTCCTATAAGTCTTTTTTTACACTTCTACGTAACTAGTTTCCGTAAAGGTTTATAATTCATGTCACTGAATAACTATTCTGGTACAGTAGCCAATTTACTAGAAATTTTGATTAAGGAGACTAAAGTTGCTAATATTTTTTAAAAAACCTTGAAAAAAAAGTAAATGCTACCAAGAAATAGATACTGGAATTACTAATGCAATAAAAGATTTGAAAAAATGGACTAATAACTGTGGGGCACTGTATTGAAATTATTTCACCATACGCATTTTTATTTTAATTACTAAACTAAGAAAGTTGTTTTCATTTCATCTTAAGACAAGTTGTTATGTTTTAAGTTATTGAATTGTGTGAACAAGCACTGAGCTTATAATTATCAATGTTTGTATTGTTAACAATATAAATATATTTTTCTTCATTATTATAGCGGTAACAGCTCAGTGGGCGAGCGATTGCCTTGGAAGCTCGACTCGCACCTCTGATTTATTTAAAGAATCATGGTGCGAATCGTCTTTGTGCGATTGTTACTAGCTTTGGGTGAAGTAAAACATCGTGAGGAAACCTGCATGTCTGAGAAAGCCTAACTACCTCTCGAATGACGTGTGAAGTCCGCCAACCCGCACTTGGCTAGCGTGGTGGCCTTAGCTCCCTCATCTTGAGGGGTGGCCCGTGCCCAACACGTGGGACATAGACAAGGGCTGGTATTAATATTATGTTATAAATATTATTATTAAATTCAAATATCTGAAATAAATCACACATAAATGTACAAATACGGATTTACAAAAACCATTAATTAAATACAATACCAATAAAGATTTATCCCGAAATCCGGTTATTAGTTTCGTAGGTGGCTCAAACAATAATAGCATAGTACTCTTAGGAAACCAGTTACGTAGAGGTATAAAAAAATACTTATAGGAAACCAGTTACGTACAGGTATAAAAAAAGCCTTTTAGGAAACTGGTTTCCAAACTCTGGTTTCCTAAACGGCCGAAGGGCGAATCCATCCTCACGTTATACCTCACCTTGCCAGGTCCCAACGCTTCTTGTGTCTCTAAATCGACGATTTTGACTTCGGTGGTCGGGAATACGTGTCCGACTGCTGCGGTGTTATTGTCGGTATTCTTGCCGACAGATATACCGCCATTTGTCTCCGTGAGACCGTAGCCTTGGCGGAATGCGATGTTTTTCTGGAAATCAACAATCGAACACTGCTTTTAACTTTCATGGCCATTTTTAATAAATGATTACATGGGTTTACTGTCGGGATTACAAGTATTTGTCATTTTCCAATATTTCGCCGCTGTTTGCAACAGCACCGTAATTTTATAGATACACACACAGAGAGATTATATCTCCATAATCTCTCTCCCCCCCCCCCCTCTCTGTCTTTCTCTCTCTATACTAGGTGGCAGGTCACTTTTGCAAGGGACCTTTCAGCCAGATAGGTACCAAGTGTCTTAACATTCAACAGCGAAGCAACAATGTCAGCAATTAGTGTCAGCATTGCTGTGTTCCGGAGTGAAGGACACTCGTAAAATTACCGAGCTCAAGAAGGCATACTAGACAGTCTGCCTGCCACCACCAGTCTACCTGCCTGCCAGTCTGTCTGCCTGACACGCCTGGCTCTATAATTAATATTATTAATTTTATTATATTAACATTATTCGAAAATGCATACATTTGACGATTCCACTCGTCACTAAAGAAAATACTAAGTTTATATCATTTGCGGCATGTGTGACGCTATTATAGCGTCACACATGCCACAGCCAATGTGTGTGGGCTTGCTAGATTAGATAATGAAACCAATCAACGTTTGAGTTTCAACCTTTAGACTTTAAATATGTAACGTAGGACATATACAGCTGCAGGGCATGAATAAGACCGACATATTTTCCTCATGATGGAGGATAGATACCTTCCTGATGAGGTATTCTGCCCTTGCGCTAGCCCCTGGATTAAAGCTATAAAGTGATTCGAATATTATTAGCCCAGTTAGAGATGGCGTGGCGACGTCTTTATCTCCGTGACTTGGAGCTTGGAGGAAGTACAGGAGTTCCGCGTAATTTGTGAGTGTAGTCGGATCATCAGCCAGATAGATAGATAGATAGATAATACTTTATTGTTCCACCATTATTAAAACACAAAAATACAAGAAAAAAAAACAGTAAAATAGAATGAAACAATGGGCGGCCTTATCACTAAAAGTGATCTCTACCAGGCAACCTTTGGATGGAGAGGAACTATGAACTGCAAGGCGGGGTTGTTTATACAAACCAATTATAAAAGAGAAAAAAAAAACATAACTACAAACAATAAAATACGTAACAGCAAAATAATATATATATAAATATTAGTATAATACATAAATATTATATTTGATAGGATCAAATATAAATAACCAACAATAATAAATAAATAAATGCAGCCGGCTAATATCAATATAAAATTCATAGTGACAAATAAAATATATACTTATATACAGATATATACTTTTAGACTTTCGCGTTCCATTGTTAAACTTTATTTTATTTATTATAAGGTAAATCGCGTTAATTCCCGATTAAAATAAAGTTTACGATCAGCCAGATGGCCACTGTTGAACAAAGGCGTCCTCCTATTTGACGCTTGGCAGGCGTTTTGGAGAACGCAGTAGAAGTGGACGGTAATCCAATGGGAAGACGCTGCTGCCCGTCTTCTTATTTTCCCTTAGTCGCCTCTTACGCCACGCAACGAGAGGAGATGTGTGGGCGCTATTCTTATCCTGATACCCCCACGGACTATGGGCGGGTGTGATTGCACACTTAACTCGAATTGAGATAGTCTTGGGTATCCGTGACGTACCGAAAAAACTCAAAGAGGCGCCGGAGATGGTAGGGCTACGTTATGCGCCAACTGAAAGTGACTTGATATGTCGGAGATGGTAGGGCTACGTTATGCGCCAACTGAAAGTGACTTGATATGTCGGAGATGGTAGGGCTACGTTATGCGCCAACTGAAAGTGACTTGATATGTCGGAGATGGTAGGGCTACGTTATGCGCCAACTGAAAGTGACTTGATATGTCGGAGATGGTAGGGCTACGTTATGCGCCAACTGAAAGTGACTTGATATGTCGGAGATGGTAGGGCTACGTTATGCGCCAACTGAAAGTGACTTGATATGTCGGAGATGGTAGGGCTACGTTATGCGCCAACTGAAAGTGACTTGATATGTCGGAGATGGTAGGGCTACGTTATGCGCCAACTGAAAGTGACTTGATATGTCGGAGATGGTAGGGCTACGTTATGCGCCAACTGAAAGTGACTTGATATGTCGGAGATGGTAGGGCTACGTTATGCGCCAACTGAAAGTGACTTGATATGTCGGAGATGGTAGGGCTACGTTATGCGCCAACTGAAATTGACTTGATATGTCGGAGATGGTAGGGCTACGTTATGCGCCAACTGAAAGTGACTTGATATGTCGGAGATGGTAGGGCTACGTTATGCGCCAACTGAAAGTGACTTGATATGTTTGTCTTGGTGCACAAGAATTAGAGTCCTAAGCGCCGGATTAACTTTAAAGGATGACATAAGAGCCAACAATCTCACATTCGAGGATGTTGAAGATTGTACAAAGTGTTCAGGTTTAGATGAATAAAAAGTAGGTACAATAGGATGGATAAAATAAACATTAAACAATTCGATGCAAGCTTTTCATTACTAGAAAGGTCGCATTTAACGATACCAGTGTATGGATATTAAAAATACTGATTACGAGATAATTTCAGGCTAATCACGCATACAAAAATGTTTATTCTTTAATCGATTTATCACAAAAACAAACCATTTAATCTTATAAATTATAGCTGATTATCTGACAAATATATTACTTATCGATAAAGTACGATACATTGAACTTGAAATTATGTTATCGCATTATGTTGTTTTGTTATTAACTTTACTGATAAACGATGCAGGCTTTCTCGAATGGTGTAGCAATGTATTTAGTTAGATAATATGACGGGCCCGATGGTTAGACACCCTGTCCGCTAACCGATGGGTCGTGGGGTCGATTCCCACCAAGTGTCTGGGTGTTATTTATCTATTTAAGTATGTACAAAAAAAATAAATTGTATCAGTTGCCTAGTTGGGATCAGATGACCGTGTGTGGATTGTCTCAAGATATTATTATTAAAAAAAAACACCAAGCACCCTTCACAATCAACCCTATATCTTGTTAGTTAATTGATCAATCTTTCCTTTACGACGAGCCCGTAGGTCTAGTAGTTAGATGCCCTTGACGCTACCCAACAAGTATTTAGTTCAATTCCCACCCAGGACAAACATTTGTATTCATAAACATATCTGTTTGTCCTGTATCTAGGTTTCATTTGTCACAAGAATAGCACCCTCCCATCTCCCCCCGTTGGGTGTCCGTAAGCAGTGGCGTGCACAGAGGGTAGGCAAAAATATTTATTCGGCTTGTTTCACCTATTTTAATTATGTTATTATACTATTTCAAATATCCATATGCAAACAAATACTATAGATAGACATATTAATTTGCATTTGAAAACATTAATAAGTTTATTCAGCGACTCCATACTGACAAAAATACTTTGCCTACCCTAGGATTTCTATAAACAGTCTTAATTTTAAAAAATCTTTGTTTGGACATGAATTAACGTAATTTTTTTTTTAATGTAAATGGATGTTTTGGTAATATTGGTTAATTTAAGGATATTTGTGCTGGAACACGAACAAATAGCATAAAGCATAAACAACTCGCAGATATTTTTGCCTGCTTTCAGTGCACGCCACTGTCCGTAAGAGGCGACTAAGGGAAAACAAGAAGACGGGCAGCAGCGTCTTTCTGTTGCCTACCACCTACACTGCGATCCCCAAGACGCGTGCCAAGCCGGGGGATTATGGCAACCCCTCTCTTCTAAGGGGGAGACCTTTGTTCAGCAATGGACTTTCGGCTACTGATGATGATAATATGTATATGCTTACAAGAAACGTACTTATATATACAGTATGTATTTATATCAGTATAATATGTTCTTTCTTTCTTTATTCTTTCTTTATTTGAACTAAATGGGATTGTAGAACATGAGAATTAAATAATTTATAACTAAAACATTACATAATATGTAGAATCTACAATCAGACGATGGGAGCACTGCACTTCTAGCTAGGTTACTTACTACTACTACTACTAGGTTTAATAACCTGTGTTAAGAAATGCAGTATAATATGTATAGAATATTTTTTAACGTTATTAGTGAACGTAATTCGATCGAAACTTCATCGCCTGTACTCTACTAACGCATAAAATATTGTTCAAAAGAACATTATGTGTGCTTAAATAACCTTTTAACTCATGATAACTAAACGAGGTTGAGTGTTAGATTACTTCGTTGTTAAACATAAATCAAGCGGACTATGTATTTAATGTTTATACAGGCTGTTCAAAAAACCCTGTCCGATTTGTATGGGCAAAATTCGCATGCTGGTATAAATCAGGCAAAATATTTATGAGATATTTAACAAATCATTGAAATCAAACTACTTTTACGGATTTTTTCAAAGTTTATGACCCCGTGACCATGGGTGCTGCATTCGAAACGTCGGGATAGTAAAAATCTAAAATAAGCCGCGATAAAATCCGTAAAAAATAAAAATCAACATTATTTAATAACTGATTTATTAAATTTAAATTAAATTAAATTTAAAATTTAAATTTAAATAAGTATGATTATATTTTGACACCGAATAATACCCTCGCCGATTGGACATGGTTTTATTAACACTCTGTATACATACACCTGCATGGAAAGCAAGAAAGTCATAATTATTATGTACATGTCTTACATGGAATTTGGTTTGAATCGTGTTTAATTAAACAGTTATTTTATCATTATGGTACACGCTCACAGATGATTTCATACAATTACTGTTTTAGCGAATGATTATGATACTACTAAGTAGTACTAAGGAACAACTGGCTAGGACAATGCAGGCCGATCACCTGATTGTGTGTAAAGTAAGATAATCCATGCGTCGGATGGGCATGTAAAAAGTCGGTCCTGCGCCTAACCTCTCCCCGGTCGTGTCGGTCTTCCGTCCCATCGGATTATGAGAGGTGAAGGAAGAGAGAGTGCACTTGTGTCTACGCAAGCGCTTGTGCACTATAATATCTCCTGCGTACATGGCTGATCTAGTGAAAGATTGGCCGCTGTGGTCGTTTCGTCCAGGAAGACATTGTTATTATTATTTTTACGATACTACTACCACAGGATTATAACTAACACAGTGCGTGATACAGTACCGCCGTATTATTCATCTTCTTCTTCTAAACACAAATAACCTATTTGTTTGTAAGCAACTGCAAAAGATAGAAAAGGCAAGCTGACCGATTTGGATAACTAATGCACCATTTTTTAAGTTGAGATAGTACCTACTTAACTGTATACATTGCATTGATATGCATTCTGCCGTTTTCGCGTGATGAGGTAACAAATGGACAGACAGACAAACATTTAGAAATATCAAAAATAGGCAATACGCGTTCTATTGCTTATTTCTAGCCTTCCTAGCATATTTTGGTGAAAAAATAATCAATGTACAGACCTTTCGATCTCTACCGTTTTATAGTATAGATAGGAAATAATAATAATATAATTATTTACTAACTTAACCGTACTCTTGTTCTAAATACAAGGATCGAAGTATAAAACTAAAGTTGTGTTTTACGTCTGTAACTTCCACCCAAACTTCAAATAGAGAAATCTAGTCTAAATATGTGCTGAAATATGTTTTTATTGGACAAAAGAGTTACCTATTAATCCTACTATAATAATATATTCAACTCACATTCTTCAGCAGGACAGCTTCGGCGTCAGAAGCGGAGAGAGGCGCGGCGCCACTGACTATGCTGTAGACAGTCTCTAGATGTTTGGGTGTCACCGCGGGATGCTTTCCCAGGAACACGACTGTGTATGAAAATGCATTGTCCTACAAAACACTGACTACAAAACACAATATTTAACTGCTACTATTTAACAAGCCATGGAGAGAGCTATGCTCGGAGATTCTTTGCGCGACAGAATCCGAAATGTGGAGATTCGCCGAAGAACTAAGGTCACCGACATAGCTCGTAGAATATGCAAGTTGAAGTGGCAATGGGCAGGCCACATCGCTCGAAGAACCGATAACCGTTGGGGAAGAAAGGTTCTCGAGTGGCGAACACGAACCGGAAGACGCAGCTGCGTAAGGCCAGCCTCCCACTAGGTGGACAGACGACATTGTGCGCGTCGCAGGTGTCGTTCATTGTGGCGTCCTAAGGGGGAGGTCTATGTTCAGCAGTGGACGTCTTCCGGCTGATGATGATGATGATGATTGAACAATCCCGTTACGAGTATTACTATTGGGGTGTGTCTGGGTAAGAATGACCGTTCTCTTTCCATTAGGCATCGTATGAGGTGACTAAGGAAAACCAAGAAGACAGGCAGCAGCGTCTTTACTGCTATCCCCAAGCCGCCTGCCAATCGTGGGAATTATGACAACCCCTCCCTTTTAAGCGGGAGGCCTTTGTTTAGCTGTGGACGTATTTCGGCTGATGATGATGGTTGCACAAGCTCTGCCTTAACTTCACACGTTTATGCACGTCAGTTGGGCTACCGTTGAGGAAAATAAAAAAAAAAGCTGGATAAATAATAATATCAAATAATAATATCCTGGGACAAATGTCTAAAGGCCCCAGACATATTTGCAAAAATTCAATTATTTTACTCGTTGGGCGTCCATAAGAGGTGACTAAGGGAAAACAAGAAGACGGGGATGACGTCTTTCTATTGGATTACCTACCACCTATACTGCGATCTCCAAGACGCCTGCCATGCGTGGGGATTATGGCAACCCCTCCCTTCTAACGGCGAGGCCTTTGTTCAGCAGTGGACGCTTTTCAGCTGCTGATGATGATGAAGAGACTTAAGTTGGACGAAGCCGAGGCTAAAATCTACTATTTACTTAATAAATAATATAATTTAGACTACAACTATCGATGCTACAACTACACACCCATAGGCGATCTTACATACCCATAGGCGGCACCAAAAACAGGACTTCAGCTTTGTGGGTGACCAGCATTTGCAGGAACAAATCCGGCTTGAAGTATGGCATCGTCACTTGTTTAACACCCATAGACATTTGGTTCAACATCAGGGTGTTGAACCCGAATATGTGGAAGAATGGTAATATTGCTGGCAACACTGACTGCTGGGTTTCTGTGTAGGAAAATATTTGTTTTATTAGAAAATGATAGCGACCACTACGAACTACGAGCTCTTTCACACTTAATGATTGAGATAGACTTGTTGGATCATCCAATGAAAAAGAGGATGGTGGATTAGTCACTGTATTTTTTCATGTGTGGGTACTGTATTTTTGTACAGATTACATTTTGAATCTTCTATACTATAATAAAACTCAAAGAGCACTTTTTCTGTACATTGAATATTTTTCCAAAATTTCTATATGGGGATACTATACTATCGACATAGAGGCCAAAACATTTTTTTTTGGAATTATTGTCTGTCTGTCTGTCGTTCTGTTTGTCCAGGCATCATTCGAAAACCCGTGGATGGATTTTGATAGGACTTTCACTGATGTGTTGTGTAGAAGTAGGGGTATAAATTGGTATATAAAACATCACACTATGTTTCATAGGGGCTAAGCAGTGAAACATTACTTGCACATATTACCACGTAATTTCCTTTGTATGTGAATAGGGTAATTATAGACTGATCAGTTAATCATTAAGATATGTATTATTACGCTACATACAATAGGGACTGAGCAGACATTTAGTTTGCATAAGATATGGCAGTGGCGAAGGGTCAATTTTTGTAAGGGGTAAGCCGGTCCGGTACACCCAGGAAATTTTCATTAGATTTCTGTATTGTTCTAAGTACTTTGCTGATAGCAATAAGACATTATATCTTTGAAAAGTTAAAATCTGTAATTCCCGAGCGAGTCCAAACTAGATTAGGAAAGAAATAGGCAAGGGAAAAATAACATTTCATTTTATTTAAAAGCCAGTTCATGAAATTTTAATGAAACTCCCAAATCCAGGTAGTGTATAGGGGGTCAGCTAGTATGGAAATATATGACTGACCAAATGAACTAAACGAGTGTAATAAATTAAATATTTATTTTACAACTTTGAGATTATTATGCAAATATAAATCGCCTTTACTCAATTAATAATCTTACCAGTGGTCTCTTTAATAGCGACGATTTCCGGATCAACAATCATTCGGTTGAAAGCAACGGCACTACCGTGGTTCAGAACGACAGCCTTGGGAAATCCGGTCGTGCCGCTCGAGAATGGCAGAATAGCTATATCATTCTTGCTCCTATGTATCGATTTCAAACAGCTTGTGTCAATGTTGAAGTCTTCGGCGAATTCCGAAAATTTTATCGCTCCTTCGGGAACTTCGGCGTCTATCATTATGATTGGTATATTCATTTTTAATTCTTTTAACGCTTCCTTGATGTTTGTGTACGATATTTGGGATGCGACTATCGCTTTGCAGTCTAATAATTCTAATACGTGTTTAAGTTCATCTGAAAGAATAATTTGAGCATAATGACACCAGAAGGCGTTCGTTTGATGGATACTAATGCTCTATGATGTCGGATGTCTTTCTGCTGTGTCCTCCTGGCCGATATGACCACAGCGCCGGCCAATCTTTCACAAGACTAGCCTTCTTCGCGTCAAATATTATAGTGCACAAGTTCTTGCGTAGACACAAGTGCCCTCTTTACTCCTTTACATCTCACAATTCGATGGGATGGAAGACCAACACAACCGGGGAGAAATCAGGCGCAGGACCGACTTTTAACATCCGACGCACGGATCATCTTACATTACAGATAATCAGGTGATCGGCCTGCATTCGCTTTTATAACAAACTGCCACAGGATATCCGAGATCTTCCAATAAATAATAATTTTATACCTTGACATAATAATTTGTATAAGTAAAATATGTAATAATTATAATTGTTCCGAGAGATTTTAATATACTAAATACATTTGTACGCCGGAAACGGCAGAGTATTTGATACCTATAATACTGTAACATCTTATATACAATGCTCTAACAAATAAATCATTCTTATTCTTAAAGAAATTTAAACCTTTGAGAAATTGTCAAAAAGGGTTAATTATAAAATCTCGGATTACCTGGAGGATAAAGCTGCGTGGGCTTGAACTACTCAACTCATGCAAGCTTAGAATTTTAAGGCTACTTAATTATAATTTGTAAAACTGTTTACATTATTCTTTAAAAAAAATATGACAAGAAAAGACAAGCCCGCTGAGTTTCTTGCCGGATCTTCACAGTAGCAGCCGTGTTACGATCGGGTGGTAGTTTGTATAAATGATTTTTGTGTAATTGCCTCCGTGGGGCCTATACATAATAAAGATATTTTGACTTTTCCTAGACATTCCGCGACCGCCGGCATAATTTCTTCTCTTTTTCTCTCAGTGTAGCGATTCCTATAACACTGATTGACTTAAATTCCCTTTCCTTCCTGCTTCAGTTTTGAACATCAAAAACATGATTTCAAAGGGTAACCTACCTGTCAAGTTTGAGTTAAACTCCCGATCCGAGGAGTCATTATGAATCCAAAGCATAATGTTCTGCTGCTTATATCCTTCCAATATTATTACGACCTCAGATTGTCCCTTTTAAGAATAAACCCTTTTTTGCGGGAAATCTTCTATAAGTGCTCGGGACTTGTGGCTGTCATCCAGGGTATGTGGGATTCTTACCCACTTAAACCCCCGCGGCTGTCGCAACGGCACATGAGAGGGGGAACCTGGACTTTGCAATGGGATCTGAACCCTTCAGTGCCTTGCTTTTGAGCCCGACGCCAGGGGGCAAATTATAGCCCCCCGGGAACCAGACAGGGTGCTCACGGGGACGGAGATCGCAACCTTACCACCGTCCTCCTCGATGCCGCCGTGCTTAATGGACAAGAGAATACGTCCCTAAATAAAAGGTAGTTAAATAAACAAACCACTCACATACAGTATACGCAGGATTCACAGTGCTAACAATGCAACCGGCTTGCAACGCTCCGAGCACAGCGCAAGGATACTCCGGTACATTTGGCAATATAATGGCAACTTTGTCGTCGTTCTGTAGTTTAAGCTTGGTACGCAAAGATGCGGCGAACGACATCGACATCCTGTGCGTTTGTGCGTATGTGTATCCATGGCCTGTTACAGCACAGACCTGGTAAAAAATAATCATATATAGAAGAAGCAGTAACAGCTCAGAGGGCTTACGCTTGCCTTGGAAACAAAGGTTCGAACCCCAGCTCGCACCTCTGATTTCTTTAATAAATCATTTGCGTCTTTGTGCGATTGTTACTAGGTTTCGGTTAAGGAAAACATCGTAAGGAAACCTGCATGTCTGAGAAAGCTTAACTAGCTTTTGAATAACGTGTGAAGTCCGCCAACCCGCTCTTGGCCGGCGTGGTTGACTATGGCCTAAGCAAAAGCATCTTGAGGGGAGGCCCGTGCCCAACAGATGGGCATAAGCAAGAAATACTTATAAGTCACAGCTAGTAAATCATGTAGAAATACTACAAATATAAATAAAAATATACAAGAACGCATTAAGTGTTATCTTAGTGAAACGGTTTGAAATGGTTTAGTTTGCCATTCTGTAACACATGAAGGTCTTTTAGAAGAATAATATTTGCTACTTTGTAGCCTTGTAGCCACAATTTATAAATGTTTAACTACTTACAATAGTCCACAACAACTTTAACTACTTACAAACAATAGTCCGTCCGTTCGTTTATATTGGTGACGACATAAAGTTCGCTCTGACACAAGGTTTTTATCATTGTGTTGTTATTAATGTGTTAATAAGCTGGTTTACCTTTCTTTTACGCAACACCGCTTACATTCAGCAGGCCTAGCACGACTTGCAATCTTGACAGCTCGGTGTGGAGTATGACGTAGTTTTCAACACCGAAGCGTCAATTCTCCATACAAAAATGTGAAATACTACGTCATAGTGACGTCATACTCACACACACACACACTTGTCACACTTGTCACACACAGTCACACTTGTCTGTCATGATTGGCAAATCATGCTAAGCCTGCAGGTTGGATTGCGATCAAGCATTTTATTTTTGGGTATTTTACAAATCTCTTATTTTAAAATTAAGCTCCTAAGTATATAAACTGTTGTTTACCAAGCCCGTTGGTGTGGTGGTTTTACCCTGGCTTTGGCCTAGGAAAGCCTCACACCCCAACATCGTCTCCTTGTCATGGATTATGCAGTTAAGCCAAATAAAAAGATTAACGAAAACGAAAGCCCCGGATCAGTGGTGGTTGTTAGAAGGACCCGAACAGAGAGTTCTCAAATGCGGTTGAGCATATTAAAACCAGTGCACCAAGTGAGACAGCTCAGGACATCTGGGATGGAATCCAGCCAACAGTCACTGCTGCATGAAAGCGAGTGCTTTGCGCCTCTAATATCTCTCATGGCTGCGTCATTCCCATATAGCACTTTTCGGTCACAGAATCATAAAAGCAGTAACACGTCGCATAGTTTCGTAACTGTTACGAAACATAGTTACTGTGTGGGGTTTGGTCTCTATGTGTGGTAACAGTTCCCACACAATGTGACCAGAAAATTTTTTGTTACTATGTGTAGTCTTTGTGTTCACACGTAACGTAAACATTTGTGTCGACTTATTTTTAAACGCAATGTGTTTATGTGTAGTAACGGTGTGGTAACTATGTTACCAGAATAGTAATTTAAAATATATACTTACACGAAGTGTTGTAACGTTACGACATTGTTACTGAACAATATATTGCTAAAATGTAAATAAATAAGTCGTCATAAGACACTGTTTTTCAAACTGTTCCTACAAGTGTAGTTAAAAAAATCTTTAAAAAAAAAAATCGAACCGACTTCAATATCACTGAAAAGTATAAAATAATCTAAATATTATTGAAGTTGGTGTTAGCTTACCGGCTGTGTATATTTGGCACCAACTTCAATAATATTTAAATTATTTTATACTTTTCAGTGATATTGAAGTCGGTTTGATTTCTTTTTAAAAAGATTTTATTTTAAACTTTTTATTGATATTTTCATATATAAAGATTGAACCATCGAAAACCGTAAAATTATCTAGGTAGGTTATGATCACATTATCGTCTACATAGTTTTACATAATTCATGTTTCTTCAGAACAAAATATCTGGTCGTAATGAAATTTGCATGGAAACATCATAGTAGTTTACTCTCTCGAATAAAAAAAGAATCATCGAAATCGGTTCATAATTGTCAGAGCAATGTAATGGAGAACATCAGCTTTATGGTTTTTACCAGATAAATTCCTCCACATCGTTCATGGTCCTCCAGGAAGTTCTTATCCGGTTTTAATAAAATTCATACAGATTCAATACAGTGGAATTTTCTTTCGAATAAAAAAATAATCATTGAAATTGGTAAATATTTGCCAGAGTTATGACCATTTTTGTCCTTAAAAAGCGACATAAAGTCATCTATATAGGCTTTCCTGCAGCTCTCAGTGCGCAGTCACCATTCTTGTTTTTTCATGAACTACTTATTACTAAGCAATAATTTTTTTATGGGACCCAATCAATGGATTGAAGAATGGATGGAAGAAAGATTTTTTCAAATCGGTTCATAATTGCCGGAGTTATGCGCGAACCTACATAAAAAAAAGAAATATATATATACAGACGAATTGAGAACCTCCTCCTTTTTTGAAGTCGGTTAAAAATGAGTAAAAATCCGAAACTCACACGTCTCACATCAACTTTCTACAGAAAAGTAAACAAATTAATGGTTCCAGAAAATCTACCTCCAAGTAAGTACATATTTTTAGCTCTTAAAGTTACTTCATGATAGATTACTGGTTCAAAAGCAAATAGTTACCATCAAAATTCGTTGCTTTATATGTGATACACCTGCGAGGTGCTTTATAAAAGGTCAATGCAAAATTAAATATATAAGTAGTGTACCGGAGTGGAGGTACGGTGCTTTTTAAATAATGTAATATATAAGTATTTCGTGATATTTTTTATTTCAGGTACTGTGGGGTTTAACAGTTACCACGGATGCATGAAATGTACAGTAATCGGAGAATACGATAGAAGAGGTCAGCATATGAGTTTTCCCAGAACGGACTGCGGACTTTGCGTACTGATGATTCATTTAGAAATCGATTAGATCCTGATCACCACTTGCCACACTTGCCACCACATTTGCTTGTAGTCGTCATTTTATTTGTATGGCCTCCAAAAGTTTGAGAATTGCTGGAAACAATATACCATTTTGTAAATTCGGTAACTTTATAACTACTTCTGATTTTGCGTCGACATATGTCGACACAGTCTCGTAACTTAGTGACCAGTTGTGACTTAAATATTTTCTTTAAATACAAATGTTTTATCCAATTATTTACCAACTTTATGGTTTTATTCTTGGTTCCATAATATATAGTAAGTATTAAAAGAGATTAATCTATTAAAGCAAAAGCTTCCAAGCTCTGGGAATGTAAAGATTTGTCAGTAAAAATATTGTTTACATTGTACTACACAGGTGAAATTACATTAATATGATGGCGCGTTGATAAATTTCAAACTATTTCAACAAATTACACAATGAATTTCCTTTCCCACCTCTATTTTGAACGATAAAAACCAAGTAATTTAGTAATAAAAACTTATGTTGACAAAACAATGATGGCCGATAACTTTGTCTTCTTATTAATTTTTTCATTTTAAAACTTCACTTCACTAAACAAAAATTGAATGAAGGAACCATTAAAGAACGAATGATTTCTGAGAAGTGGTCGCAGACTAAGAACAATGTTACCACACTGCGACGTAACTTTAAAACCAAATGTTACTGTGTCGACTGTTCCCCATTTTTAGTCGCAGCGACGGAACAAAGTCGACTCGGCGACCAGAAAATGTTACTAGAATGAATCAGTGTCGACACGAAAGTGTCGAGTTGTTTCGTAACGGCTACCAAAAAGCGCTATATGGGTTGACGGGGAGATGTCGCGGTGGGTCGATCAGTTGCAGTACGTGGCTCGAATGAAGGAGGTTTTATTAAAAAGATACCAACTCTCCTGAAGGCAGAGACGCATACAAAGTGGCCAAATGTGCCTGTAAAAATCTGTAGCTAAAGTTCGCAGTGACAGCTTGTCACCTCTGTATGACAAACTGGAATCTGCAGAAGGGGCAGAAGCTACTATTTAGGCTTGCACGTGCCCGAGAGAAAGCAGCGCTAGGCATAACCAAACGCTTATGTGTTAGAGACTCTATAAGTAGTCTGCTCTGCGATGAGGTGAAAGAGAGGTGGCAATCCTACTTTGCGGACTTATCGAACATAAAGCATCCAAATAAAATAACCTTCCCTCTGAACTGCCTCCTAATCTTGGTCTTATTTACCCCATACCACCCGATGAAGTATGCAATGCTCTTCGCCGCATGAAAAATCGCAAGGCAGTTGGGCCTGACAATCTACCGATTGAGGCGTGGAAAGCGATGGGTTCTCATGGGGTGCCTTATTAACTGTCGTTTTGAACCGCATTCTGAAAACCAGAGAAATGCCGATTCAGTGGCGGTTCAGCATAATAACCCCCGTACATAAAGGCAAAGGTAGTGTGCAAGCATGTAGCAACAACCACGATATTAAAAGCATGTGCCACACCATAAAAATTTTTGGACGCATCATTGACTCCAGGCTACGTTGCGAATGTAGAATCTTTGAATGTCAATACGGCTTCTGTGCAGGCACTGGTACTATGGGCGGGCGCAGTGTTCGCCCTAAGGACATTGACCGAGGCACACAGGGAGAAAAGGAGAGTTTGCACATAGCCTTTTGACATAGACATGCAGAAGGCCTTTGAATGTGTGCCTCGTCAGTCTATCTGGTGGGCACTTTGGTCAAAAGGTGTGCCGGATATACATATATATTGACATTATTAGAGAAATGTACAATGATTCAGTCTCTATAGTGAGGCTCTCCGCTGTTGGCGATACTAAGCCCTTCCCAATAACCATTGGTGTTTACCAAGGCTCAGCACTGAGTCCGTTCCTGTTTAACATAGTGCTCGATGTGGTCCCGGCGGAAATTAGGCGCCTATTGTTGTTGATGTACGCTGATGAAGTAGCACTTGTTAACCAGAACAACGGCCAGTTGGAGCGATAAGTAAAAGAACATCTGGAAGGTAACGCTTGAGAACGGAGGTCTAAAACTGAATGTGGCGAAGACTCAGTACATGACCTGAAGCTCCTGTAGAAGTTTGGATACTAATAGCATAATGATAGGTCCCGAAAACGTCCAAAAACGGGGAAACATAAGTACCTTGGGTCCGTTCTACACGAATCCGTTAGTGTAGACAGTGATATTCAAGCCCATATAGGCGCTGCTTGAGCAAAATGGCGGGAGGTTTCTGTAGTGCTTTGTGACCGCAGGATGCCTCCAAAGCAAAAAAGACAGGTATATAAAGACTAGCGACCCGCCCCGGCTTCGCACGGGTGTAATTGAGAAAAAAAAGAAGTGAATAATTTAAAGCTACTGCCTTTGATTATAGAATTTCTTGGAATTATTTATCAGTTTGTAGCTGACTTTTCGTAACGCAATATGAACAAATTTTGTATAGAAGTGACGCCATGAAAGGGCTACATATAGCTGCCTGTCCATGGGCAAAGTACTCAACGCTTAGGTTAGGTTAGCCTGTAACGTTGAATCTCTGAGCTTGTGATTTGTTAATTGTATTTATAATTTTAGAAACTGCAGACGGCTACGGCTACGGCTATCACGTCGGCACATTAGAGGGCGGACCTGGGCTATCTGTCGGGATCTGCACCAGCTGATACCACTCAGTGCCTTGACTTTGAACCCGCCGCCGGAGAGGCACATTATAGTTCCTCGAGAACCTGTCATGGTGCTCACGGTTATAGGGATCACGGGGAAGCCTTTAATGGGATTTACGGGACCCTGTTGGTGGTCAACCGGGTATGTAGGTTTCTTATAAACTAAAGCCCCAACGGCCGTGCAATCAGCACATAAGAACCCCTTCTTGGGCTATCCGGTGGGATCTGCAACATTATACCCTCAGTGGCTTGCCTTTGACCCCGCCACCGGGGAGCACAATAAAGCCACTTGGGAACTTTTCACCGTGCTCACGGTTACAGGGGTCACGGGGGAAGCCTTCAATTGGTCCCCGAGACCCTGTTGGCGGTCAACCGGGTTATGTAGGATTCTTATACACTAAACCCCCAACGGCTGTTAAATTAGTACATAAGTAGGAGACCTGGGCCATCCAGTGGGATCTGCACCAAGATCCCTCAGTGGCTTGCCTTTGAGCCCGCCACCGGGGGGCACAATAAAGCCACCCGGGAAACTATCATCGTGCTCAAAGATACGGGGATCACGGGGGAAACCTCCAATAGGCCCCAGGATCCTGCGGGCGATCGACTGCAGTATGTGTCCCCCACGGCTGTCCACACAAAAGAGTGTGCACCGTGTACCCCTCAGTGCAGAAGCCGCTGCCGGGGGCGCATTATAGCCCTCCGGGAATCTGTCACCGTTGTCACAGTTTAAGGGAGTAGCGGGGAAACATCCAATATGTCCCCGGGATTCCGTGGGGAAGTCAAACTGGGTATTTGGGATTCTTACCCACTAAAACTCCCGTGGCTATCACATCGGCACATGAGAGGGAAACTTGGGTTCTCGGGTGGTATCTGCACCAGGTGTCCCTGACTGACTGACTCGGACTGGCTGAATCCGAGTCAGTCCCGGTCAGTCCCGTCAGTCCCGGTCAGTCCCGGTCAGTCCCGGTCAGTCCCGGCCAGTCCCGGTCAGTCCCGCTCAGTCCCGCTCAGTCCCGGTCAGTCCCGCTCAGTCCCGGTCAGTCCCGCTCAATCCCGGTCAGTCCCGGTCTGTCCCGCTCAGTCCCGGTCAGTCCCGGTCAGTCCCGCTCAGTCTCGCTCAGTCCCGCTCAGTCCCGGTCAGTCCCGCTCAGTCCCACTCAGTCCCGGTCAGTCCCGGTCTGTCCCGCTCAGTCCCGGTCAGTCCCAGGCAGTCCCGCTCAGTCCCTCTCATTCCCGCTCAGTCCTGGTCAGTCCCGCCCAGTCTCGGTCAGTCCCGCTCAGTCTCGCTCAGTCCCGCTCAGTCCCGCTCAGTCCCGGTCAGTCCCGGCCAGTCCCGCTCAGTCCCGCTCAGTCCCGGTCAGTCCGAGTACCGCACCGTACCACACCGTACCACACCGTACCACACCGTACCACACCGTACCACACCGTACCACACCGTACCACACCGTACCACACCGTACCACACCGTACCACACCGTACCACACCGTACCACACCGTACCACACCGTACCACACCGTACCACACCGTACCACACCGTACCACACCGTACCACACCGTACCACACCGAACTGCATAGAACCACTCACACACTCACTCACTCGCCCGCTCGCCCACTCGCCCGCTCACTCACTCGCCCACTCGCCCACTCACCCACTCACTCACTCACGGACGGCATAGGAAGTCGCATAAGAAGTTTCACTTCAAAAACCTGTCACCGTGCTCAAAGTTTCGGGGACCACGGGTAGACCTCCAATAGGCTTCCGTCGACCGCGGTGTGTGGGATTCTTACCCTCTAAACCCCCCACGGCTGTCCGCAAAAAATATGGGGCTGCACCGGGTACCCCTCAGTGCAAGGCAAGGGATCCTGTGGGGGACCACAGGATCCCAGGGACATATTAAACGTGCCACCACCCCTTTAACTGTGACAACGGTGACAGATTCCCGGGGGGCTATAATGCGCCCCCGGCAGCGGCTTCAAAGGCCCTTGCCTTGCACTGAGGGGTACCCGGTGCAGCCCCATATTTTTTCTTACCCACTAAAACTCTCGTGGCTGTCACATCGGCACATGAGAGGGGGTTCTCCGGTGGGATCTGCATCAGCTGTCCCTCAGTGCATTGCCTTTGAGTCCGCCACCGGGGGGCGGGTATATTATATCCCGGATATTTACCTACTTTATAATATATGGAATTAATGAAATTCTCTAGTACTTACTTGATTGTTAACTATGTATCTCTTTAGGTTTAGTCAATGTAAGCTATGTAAGTTTATTTACTTAGATAAAACTTAAAACCTTCAATGAAAAATTATCTAACCGATCGATGGTGAAAATCGCTGCGTGGTTTAGGAGGTGCTATCCGATATTGACAGACTCGGATAGCGACTTTGTTTCACCCTATTTAAAGATACTTTGACGTCGTTGGTCCCCAACACCAGCCAACCTATAGAAAAAACCCTGACTGACAGACAGACAATAATTCCAATAAAGTTTTGGTTTTTTTTATATCATACGTACAATAGGTGCATGCATATTGTATTCCTACCCAAACAGACATTTTGAAAATATATTTTCATTATTTTATTTTTAGTTTGTTATATTTGCGAAACAAACAAATGATACCACTTATTACTAAATATAAGATCCAATAGTACAAAAATCAATTCAGTTTCCACTAATAACTAAATCATAACATTAGAGAGAAGTTAACTACGTATGCATGATTTTAAATTTTAAAAAAGTATTAAATATAAAAATATATTAGAGATAAAAAGTGCCGGAGTCAATATGAGTTAAATATTTAAAACATCGAATCTTAATATAAATAACAAAATCAAAACAAAGTTTAAAAAAAAAAAAAAACCGCAGACGGGTAGCGAACCCGGACAGTCGGCACTTAGAGGACGCTTCCGTAACCACTTGGCCAAGGAACTTTAATTTTATCTTTCGAATTATCGTATCTTATTGTGGTAATATATTTGTACCGCCATCGGTTGAGTAATAATACTTCATTTTTACCCTGTAAAGGGATAAATTATAAAAAATATGAAATACTAATTCAATTAATTTTCTTAACGAATGTCTGTGCAAAATTTCAAGTCAATAGGACCAAGGAACCGCGTTCTCCCATACAAACTTTGCCCCCCTGTTTCACCCCCTTAGAGGTTGAATTTCGTAAAAACCCGTCTTAGTGTGCACCTACGTCCTAAAAGGAACCCCCATGCAAAATTTGAGACTCCTAGCACTTATAGTTTCTGAGATTTCGTGATGAGTGGGTTTTTGTCTACTCTTTTATATAATAAGATATACAGACATCATACAGACCCTGCTTTACGGTAGCGAGTGTTGGCCAGCCTTAGCTAGGCACGAGCAGGAGCTCCGCTTCACGCAAATGAAGACGCTGCGATGGATGATTGCCGTTATGCGCTGGCTAGATAAAGTAAAAGCTAGTAAAAGTAATTAGTTTGATTTCAATAAAATAAATGTTCCTTTAAAGTATTTTTTCTACCCATGCCAAGCCGGGGCGGGCCGCTAGTATTATATAACACGTAATTTATAGTCAAATTTATAGCATTATATCTACTATGCAGAGTTCACACAAGCTTACTAATTAGCTATCATAATCAAAGTCCTAACCTACTTACAAAAACGAGGACTTAGTTGTTTGTTGTAGTATTGTTGAATACCGAATGTACTTATCGTACCTTTCGATCGAATTCATAAACATCACACATTTCATAAACATCTATTGTTCGAATGATAATTTTGTTTTAATTCATTTTATGACGCAAACTCAACTTTCGACTATTTTGAATTAAGTACCTATATCATTTTCGTTAACAAAGGTGCGTTAAGGTCAAAGGTTTCTTACCTTTACCAAGGTAGACCTTCTTATCTTTAGTATTGTTCTGTGTCTTGATTATGAATTGATTATGAAACTTCTGATGCTTTTGGTTGTGTAGTTCCAGAATAAGAAAGTCGAAAATTAGAAGTGGTCTGTCCACTTCTAATTTTCGACTTTCTTCCACCTACGGTCATCTGATCCCAAACTAGACTGAGCCTGACTACACAGATTACCTTTTTAGGTTTCCATAAAGGTAAAAAAGGAACCCTTATGGTGAGACTTCGTCTATCTGTCACACCTATATATATTTTTTTTTACTTTTTTTATAATGGGGGACAAAATGGGTCATTAAAATTCCAAAGTGATACTATAGTAGTATCACTTTGAAAACGAGTTTGTGTGGGGTATCATATGAAAGAGGCTTCATTTGCACATCTGAAAACAAATTTTTATTTTGGCTTATATGACGTAGTTTTTGGCTGATAATTAAAAATGTAAAAAAAAATACCGCCTAAAATAAATATAGATAAGGGGGCCCTTATCTCGGAATTTTTGGGAAAAGAAAACTGAAATAATTATGGGTAATACATGTCTACTTATCTATATTTTACAGGAAAAATAAAATGATCTTTCTAAATAGTACAGTTTTTTAGTAAACCTAAAAAAACTCGACAAACAAACTTAGTTCTGCGATTAGTTTTTTTTTTTTTTTTTGCTATCTGCGGTGTTACATGAATAGTAAAATAACTTTAATAGGTTCAAAGATGGTATGGAACCCACTGTGCGCTAGTCCGACCCGCTTGACCGGTATTTTTGCGTACATTTTGCCTACTTGAAGATTGAAAGCGCGCGCGCGCTTGAAGATTGAAAAGTGAAACGCGTCTGTTTTGGGTTTTACCCACCTTGGTACAAAAATATCAAAATAACTTCATATGAAAGTATCCACAACAAGCACAATGATCATTGTTCAGGGGCGTTCGCCACTTGCGGAAGTCACGCGCGGTCAACCTTTGTGGTACGTACCTCACCTGCCCCCATCACTGCCGTGGGCATTTTGTGGTGGATAGTTTAATAAATGCAAAAAATATATATATTATGTTTTTTTTATTTTTTAAATAATACTTCCTTAACTTACATAAGCTTAGAGGAGATACCACTGGAGAGAGCATGATGCGCTAACCCCCTCTGCCAAATTTTTGGTCATATGGTCAGGTCATTCTTTATTTGTGTGCGTGTATTTTTGAATGTGTTGCGAGTTTATTATAGTGTGGGTATGCGTGAAAGTGTATCTGTGTGTGTTTACTTCGCCTCCCGCACCCCGCAAAAGTGCCACGAAAAATTTGTTCGGGGAATCGACGCGATACTAACTCCTTTGGTACTTTCTCTGAGTACATAAGTAAGTACATAAAAATTGTTTAAATAATAATATAAACACTGAATAAAAAATTAACCTGTATGGTAACCGGATGAAATCAATAAAGAATTAATTAATGTATGTAAATAATTTCAACCATTTGAAGACCATCTGCTCTTTTCTTAATTGGTGTACAACTGTTAATTTTCAATCTTTCTTATAACAGATAAAATACCTATATGAAAATTTTGACAGATTGTATAGAAGATGAAAATGAAATAATTATAATAAATCATAACCGTATATTAAATAAAACCTATGAGCAAGTACAATAAGTTTAGTTTACACGAGGACTTCCACTGTGCGTTGGTATGGGTGGTAGTACAGACATTGTACGGGATGCAGAAAGATTGACGATTTCAAAAACATTTATACTCTCCTAAAATGTAATGTACAATTGGCATGACAGTTTCATTTCTTGCCCAAGGGGACTTAAAAAAGGTTGGAGCAGTCAAATTGGCAAAATTAACCGTGAAAAAACATATTGGAAATAAACATTTTATACATACTGTTGCAGTTTTATCCGGCCATCTGTCCATATTCTGCCAAACATAATCAGTCACCGTGTAATTGCAAGCAGGAATATCTTTGTACACCGATTTTAGGATATTCGTTTCAGGTTGGTTGGAACTGTGCCTTATTGCTGCACAGACTAAAGCATTCTTTTTTTTAATAATCCTTAATGCTGGTCTTGGTCTCATAACAGTACTGGTCATAATGGATTTTAAAGAAAGCCTGAAAATATAAAGTGGTTTATCCTCAGAGGAAGGTGTGAAAAAAATATTACTTAATTAATTTTAGAGGGGACCGCCGGGCTGGTAGCTTTTTCTGCCAACGTATAAGCTTGGCCATACAAAGGGGTAATGCCGCCAGTCTTTTAGGTACCCTTCCCTCCCAGTGCGGCGACAACTTCGAGGAAGTTTTTTACCTAGTTTAAGTGTACATATTTGTAAATAAACTGTAAATATTTTGTTTCAATAAATTTAAAAACAATAAAAAAAAATTAATTTTATATTTAAAATTTAAAGCATGTAATAACTAATAAGACATAATCCAATATTATTTAATGAAGAATTAAGAATTTAGAAATAAGAATTTACTTAATTTTTTATTTTAATTTAGATATTTAGCTGGTACTAAATTATACAATACTTACATCTTTGAAAATGTTTTGTTTCTTTTCTTTCGAGCTTTTGAGTTTAATGATGTGTTTAATTAAACTAAGAAACAGTTTCTAAGTCCGTCCGATTTTAACGTACAACAGGTAAACTCACTTCATAGCACAGTAATAGAAACCTGAGTTTTAAACAAGGTAGGTATCTAAGTTAGCAAGGTTTTAATTTATTTACAGAGAGTTAACAGCCAGCTAGTAGCAATAATATTTTCATTTAAAGATTTTCACTCACACTACAAAGTACAAAGTTAATGAATGACAGCAAACAAACAAATTAGGTAGTACAAAGTACTGTGAGTGAAACAAATGAATGACAGACACAGTGTGACCAGATTTAAATTAGGTACTTATTATGCTAGTCGCCGCGCCCGCCGTACTAAACGTCTGCTAAATTCTGCTAAACTTTTAAAAAAACTGCTAAGAAAGACTGCTACTTCTTTCAAATAAATAGAAACAGTGACTTTTTTACTAACTACAGAATAGAATATAATATTTATTTGCTAGAAACATCGTATTACAGGTGGTATATACCATGGCGTCTTAGAGGAAGAAAACAATAGAGGGCTGGACACTTTCTGTCTCATTCACGCAAGAAAAGAATGCGTTTATGTAGGTTACGTGTGATAGAAAGAAACAGTGTATATGATTTTTTGTCCCTCAGCATGTGTTCGATTTTTCCGCGCCGTGGGTGCGAAACAAATTTGACGTTTGCTCCCACTTAGCTCCGTGACAATTTTATAGTGGTTTTAATATTAAATAAATAACTTAAAATTCAATAAAAAACTAACTGTGACATTACTGTGTGTTGTGGAAATCCTATAAGAATCGTGCAGTGCAGTATTATAGGCTGTAAAAGTGACAGTGAACGTAAAATTAGTAGAGTATCGTTTCACAGGTAAACGTGAATTATTATGGCCAATTTAGAGATTACATTTAGAAACTAATACATGTAAACGACTTATTTAGATCTTATTGCTCTAAATTAGTTACTATTTTACTTGAAAGTTACGTGTAAGATCGATAAATTCTTGTTTTTCATTCATAACCTAAAATTTTCAGTTTATTGATCGCCATTATCAGTGTTGCCAGTGTATAAAAGAGAGACTACCATAAATAAGTGGTAAATTATTATTAAGTGCATCATACACGATCCCACATGCTGGGTGCATCGAAGAATTTCTCAGATTTCCCGAATTTATTTTTATGATTTTCTGAAAATATGGATATTTGAATACTGTGGATAGCAGCAACAAAAAGAATTAATTAGGTTGCTAAAAGTTATTCCCGAATGCTTAAATATTCAGAAATAACGTAAGCGCTCAAGTAATTCGTCCAAGGCTGCGCAGGACGTATTCATTCGTTATTTATAGGCACAATGGTCATTGTACATTTAATCGTGCTTTTACTATATGCATGTTGTTTAAATATATGTATGTATGTTGTTGATTACAATTTATTGGTAAATTTGTCTGAATTATAAATAAATAGTACCGACGATGAATAGTTTGTTTCATTTGCCCCCCTATTATGTACCTATCTCGTTTGACAACTAAAGTGATGATCAATAAAGCAAAGTGACTATTAAATAACTATCAAATGATTCATTTGGCATTGCCTAACTTGAATCACCAATACATACCAAACACACTTTCAGTAGACATCAATGTTTGGTGGACAACTGCAGCTTGATAGTCACTTTGCTTTATTGATCATCACTTTTTTTTTTGAAGGAATAGTACTGTTTCACCGGACAAGAGGACGAGCGCTTAAAGCGCTCCAGCTAGAAAGGTTTGGGTAGCGACTAGCACAAGGGCACCTCAGGGAGGCACGGCCTCGGGTTGGGCTGCCGCTTAGAGAAAATGAGTTTACCACCGGTTCACAACGCGCCCCCGCTGAGAAGTACCGGCAAGAAACTCAGCGAGGGGTTGCATGCGTACGGATCCCTTCGGCCTCGCCGGCGAGACCGGTGTCTGTGGGTTGATGTGTTTACGACTCTTGACATCGGTGTTGGTGTTGGTGTTGTGTCATGGTCCAGGAGGACGGACATCGGGTCGGGTGGGTCGAGCAGTACATGCCGCGGACGGCGGCGATGTACGGCTGTTCGACGATCTGAGGGACCTGGCCGCTGCCCAATAGGACATGGGTTCGATTCCGAACAATTGTCTGGGTGTTATTTATCTATTTAAATATGTATTTATACAGTTTACAAGTATTTGTAATCATTTATCTGGTTACCTTAAGGATCTGCGTAGATTGAGATCAGGTGGTCATTGGTCAAGCGTAGATTGTCCCAAGATACTAGTACTATAGATTTGTATATTGGAGAAATTTACTAAAACTTACCCGGTAAATGGCCATAGTATGTATTATATTAAGTTATAAGAAAGCCAATTTTTGCCTACCTCTCTGGGAAATAGCATATTATTGTTTTTATCTCTTAACTTTTTTGTATGAGGCTAATAATTATCTACAGCTCTTAGCCACTTTAATCACCACGTGATATCACCCAGGTGAACATGTGGAATAGACCTTAGCTACAGCATATATGATATTAAGTGTACATTCACTTTGTAGCCTCCGTCGTGGGTTCGAATCCTGCGAAGGGCAACAAATTTGAGTAGTTGTTCCTTACTGGCTAGGACAATGCAGGCCGATGACCTGTGTCTGTAAAGTAAGATGATCCATGTGTCGGGATTTGCGATAGGACGTATGCCCGACTCCTGTCCGTCAAATTAAAACGCCGAGCTTTGGTAATAAACACTTATAATCAAATTGAGAGAGAACAACTTATAATACAGTGGAGTAATCGTAATAATTAAAACATGTCTCTGCCATAGATACTAGCGCGCTGTCATCTTTTTGACAGCCCCTTTGGCGTTCCGAAACCGTGATCCGAGATACGCCACACATGCGTCGGATGGGCATGTAAAAAGTCGGTCCTGCGCTTAACTTCTCCCCAGTCGTATCGGTCTTCCGTCCCATCGGATTATGAGAGGTACCTATTATATAAAGGAAGAGAGAGTGCACTTGTGTCTACGCAAGCACTTGTGCACTATAATATCTCCTGCGTACATGGCTGATCTTGTGAAAGATTGGCCGCTGTGGTCGTTTCGGCTAGGAGGACATTATTATAACAATCACTTTCGTACTTTTTGCAGACTGTCATAGATTAAGACGATATAATGTAAGAAAAGTAAATGTTGTGTCAAGAAAGTGGTTTTTGGTTAGGAAAGAAAATATAATTTACAACAACCTCCGTATTTGCTTTACACAAAGGGTAAAATTTCCCTTACGTGGCAACTCTAAATTTAGTATGTACTTTTTTTTCTGTCCTTATCGGCGGCACGCTTGGTATGTGTCTGTATTATATTCTGTCTACGCATGGCGTGGTACGTTACACCATAGATAAGAATAGGTTACACGTTTAGTTCGACATGTTTCACTTACTATAATCAGCATGCAAATGTATAACATTGTAAGTAGGTTATTTTCAATCTAAAAATGTAAGACACATTTTTCTAAATAATTTAAGTTTTAAAATCTAGGAATTCCTTCAACGTATAAAAGCACTTTTCCACTAACCATGACTTTAACTTAGTTCTAAACTCATTATGGGGGAGCTCTCTAATTGGCATGATGACTGTAACACAATACCAATAAATCTGTGGTTTTAAATATTAGAACAGATTGCACTGATTCCAAAAATGCATCTCATTTTCATAATAATAGAGAGAATCACGAAAATGATATTTAAGAAAATAAATTACTCAAATACAGCTAATCGCCATTTTGTAATAAACGCTGCTCAGAGTGAATGACGTCAATCCTGTGTAAATAAACAACTGTCAAACTGTCATCTCAACTTTTTCTTTCATATGTCGCCTCCGGGTCATTAGTATGGGTCGTCAATTGACTACGAAATACAAAGTATCGTGTTTATTCTTAAATGTAGGGTAGATGTCATTTCACAAATTGTAATGGAGAGGGAAACTAACTAACGTTGGGCTTTATAAGAAGTGTTCCGAGCGCGGAGAGGTCAGTCTGTTGGTGGCAGTCTGTCTGGAAGTCTGTGGTAGTCTGTTTGAGTGAGTCGGTCTATTGTGATATTTCTGGATGAGTGGGACTAGTTCCTAATGTAGCTTGAAGGTCGGAGTAGGAAGCTGGTCGGTCAGGGTTGGCTGTGAGGGGATATGGTGGAGGCCAATCGTTAGGTAGGTAGGGCTTCGATGCCCTACCCTAATCATGATCTGGTGGTATCCTTGGTGACGCAAGGGTAATTCAAGTAAGGTTTTGTAAGAGTTGCTTCTGGGCATTAGCGAGTGTGTTGTGTGTGTGCGTATCAGAGAGATGAGGGACTAGGCGAGGTTACCGCTGCCGTTCAGTTTGTTCTTGTTCCTTATGTACCTTAGCCATGTTTCTACATCAGAAGTGGGATAGTGTGCTCAAGCCCTATCAGCGTTTGCCATCTGACAGGTTTTGGTTTTGTTTCCCCGTAGTGTCTTTTCATTTAGCATTGGTGTGCAGTGCTGGTTGGGTGCTGCGGTTGTGCCTGGCGGTGCCAACGGGGTTGTGGTGGAGATTTGGTATTTCTGGTTGAGCGGTCACAAGTGAAGTGATGATTGATCACTTTTCGTTAGTGAGGAAGGTGTGACTTTGAGTCCAGTCGTAGAGGTTGAGTAGTAGAGGGTGAGAATGTTGGAAAGGGTATCCAGTGATTGTTTGATGAGGCCAAACATCACTGTGTGTGGAGGGTCATGTCATCATACGAGATGATGGCATGACGAGATAGCAGGTTGTCGGGTCCACGTTGTCATATGACAACTGGTCAAAGGGGAGCCTTAGCCCGTGATTGTTTGCATGAGGTCAAACATCACAGTGTGTGTGTGTGTGTATGTGGAGGGTCATGTCATTATAAGAGGTGATGACATGACGAGAGGCCAGGTTATCTGGTCCACGTTATCATGAGATGACAACTGGTCGAAGAGACGCCTTGGCAGGTAATTGTTTGCATGAGGTCAAACACCAGTGTGTGTGTGTGTGTATGTGGAGGGGCGTCATCATAGATGATGACATGACGGGATGTCAGGTTGTCCGGTCCACGTTGTCATATGAGATGACAACTGGTCGAAGGGACGCCTTAACCAGTGATTGTTTGCATGAGGTCAAACATCATAGTGTGTGTGTGTGTGTATGTGTGGTGGGACATGTCATCATAAGAGATGATGACATGACATGAGATATCAGGTTCTCCAGTCCATACTGTCAAATGAGATGACTGCTGGCCGATGGTTACCGTCTTAGCCAGTGTGGGAGTATGTTGTGTATGTGTGGTCCTTATGTGAGGTTCACTGGACAAGACTGTTACAGTGGTCTCCTTGAGGGACCAGCTGGGCAAGACTGTTGCAGTAGTATGTGTTGTGTGTATGGGTGTGTTGTGGTCCTTATGTGAGGTTCGCTGGACAAGACTGTTACAGTGGCCTCCTTGAGGGACCAGCTGGGCAAGATTGTTGCAGTAGTGTGTGTCTGTGTGTATGGGTGTGTTGTGGTCCTTATGTGAGGTTCGCTGGACAAGACTGTTACAGTGGCCTCCTTGAGGGACCAGCTGGGCAAGATTGTTGCAGTAGTGTGTGTCTGTGTGTATGGGTGTGTTGTGGTCCTTATGTGAGGTTCGCTGGACAAGACTGTTACAGTGGCCTCCTTGAGGGACCAGCTGGGCAAGATTGTTAGTGGCGTATAAACGTAGTCACAGTGATGACTATGGTAGTGTACGCACTGAGGGACCAGCTGGGCAAGATTGTTAGTGGCGTATAAACGTAGTCACAGTGATGACTATGGTAGTGTACGCACTGGGTCACTAGGGTGGCTGTGTTCATCTACGGGTTTGTGGTTACTCATGTTTTTGTTGACGCGGAGATATGAGCGATAACTGATTCTATCCAAGATTGAGTTACAGCTGAAGGGATCGGTGTGATCAAGTCCAGCATTGTGGTTTATGGCTAAAGGGAGCGACGTGATCCGGTCCAGCAGTGTATGTGTGGTTGTGGGGATCATGATGATCCGTTTGGTGATCTGGTTCAGCATTTCATGAATAGCTTTGCTTACTTCTGTTGGTGGTGATCTGGGTTGGCGCCATGTTGTGGTTATTTGAGAAGTGTTTCCAGATTATTGTAGCGCCAGTAGCCAGGGAGCTATTCTGCTAAGTGGTCTTGGTAAACATCAGATTGTTGTGTCGTAACAGCTTGGTTGGCGGCAGATTGGATTTGATCTGAAGGTTGTTGGCGCTCTGGTTGATTCCTGGTTTTGGTTTGGTTTTCACCATTTGCCTAGATTGTCAGGAGTGGCCGAGCTGGGTGGACCTGTGTGGGTTTATTTCTGATAGAGATCAACACACGAGGACGTGTGTCTTGCAGGATGGCCGTGTCGCCTCCGGGTCATTAGTATGGGTCGTCAATTGACTACGAAATACAAAGTATCGTGTTTATTCTTAAATGTAGGGTAGATGTCATTTCACAAATTGTAATGGAGAGGGAAACTAACTAACGTTGGGCTTTATAAGAAGTGTTCCGAGCGCGGAGAGGTCAGTCTGTTGGTGGCAGTCTGTCTGGAAGTCTGTGGTAGTCTGTTTGAGTGAGTCGGTCTATTGTGATATTTCTGGATGAGTGGGACTAGTTCCTAATGTAGCTTGAAGGTCGGAGTAGGAAGCTGGTCGGTCAGGGTTGGCTGTGAGGGGATATGGTGGAGGCCAATCGTTAGGTAGGTAGGGCTTCGATGCCCTACCCTAATCATGATCTGGTGGTATCCTTGGTGACGCAAGGGTAATTCAAGTAAGGTTTTGTAAGAGTTGCTTCTGGGCATTAGCGAGTGTGTTGTGTGTGTGCGTATCAGAGAGATGAGGGACTAGGCGAGGTTACCGCTGCCGTTCAGTTTGTTCTTGTTCCTTATGTACCTTAGCCATGTTTCTACACATACAATGATTCACTTTTAACTTTTATACATAGACAGATGTTTATTTACACCGCCGTAGTGACGTCACAACATGGTGCCATGCACCGGCCATCGTTTTGGAACGAAATTCAAACTCTATTTTAAAAATTGAAAATATTGCTATTAATTGTAAATTTAATACAAAAATATGATTATTTTCGGCAATAGTAGACCCGTAAGTACATTATAGAGTATTTTTTCAAAATTAGTCATCATGCCTATTGTCCTTGGTACTTAAGTATGTGATTGTATCATGTATAATCACGAACCTGTATAAGTAAATATAAATTCGTGTGTATAATACATTTTTTTTGGGCAATGAATGCCCTAATGTCTTTTACTTACGCGAATATTACACATTGAAATTAAACTATTTTTATGGATTATATCGCGGTTTATTTAGATTTTACTATCCCGACGTTTCGAATGCTTTGCAGCACCCATGGTCATGGGAGGACTGAGATGTTGAAAGTCCTTATGTCACAATTATGCCGGCGTACCCTCAGATCTTCTTAGTTATTATTGTTGGTCCGATTTACGCAGTAAGAGCTTACAGTATCTTGAGGCCGTGCAGTGATTTGCTTGATATTGGATTTAATTATATTTATCACAGGATCCCAAGCCGGTGGTAACACCCAACCATCTTCTATATTGAAATTAGGATGTTTTTTTATTTCAATAGCCTCACGAATTGAACCCGACACTACACTGAGGGCATCCCAGACATCAGCCTGTACGAGATTAGAATGGCTCTCAAACAGCTTAAGAACAACAAGGCGCCGGGTGAAGACGGAATCACAACAGAACTTCTGAGAGCGGGTGGAAAACCGGTACTTTTAGTCCTCCAGAAGTTATTTAATTCCGTCTTACTACGCCAGAAACATGGCACGGGAGTGTGGTGGTTCTTTTCTTCAAAAAAGGTGATAACACCTTGTTGAAGAACTATAGACCATCTCACTCCTGAGCCATGTATATAAGCTGTTTTCGAGAGTCATTACGAACCGTCTCGAACGCAGTTTTGATGACTTCCAGCCTCCCGAACAAGCCGGGTTCCGAAAAGGCTTTAGCACCGTAGACCACATACATACGCTCCGTCAGATTATACAGAAGACCGAGGAGTATAATCGGCCATTATGTCTAGCGTTTGTGGACTACGAAAAAGCCTTCGATTCAATCGAGATCTGGGCGGTATTGCAGTCCCTCCAGCCGTGCCATATTGACTATAGGTACATCGAAGTGTTGAAGTGTTTGTACAGCAGCGCCACCATTTCGATCCGACTACAGGACGAGAGCACGAAACCAATCCCATTGCAGCGAGGTGTGAGACAGGGAGACGTTATTTCTCCGAAACTGTTCACAAACGCATTGGAGGACGTTTTCAAGCTCTTGGACTGGTACGGATTCGGCATGTTGATGCCGAATCAATGATGTTGATCAATGGCGAATACATCACTCACCTTCGTTTTGCCGATGATATAGTCATTATGACAGACTCGCTGGAGGACCTCAATACGATGCTCAGCGACCTCAGTAGCGTTTCCCAACAGGTGGGTCTTAAAATGAACATGGACAAGACGAAGATCATGTCTAATGTCCATGTTGCACCCGTACCGGTAGTTGTTGGGAACGATACACTCGAAGTTGTTGACCACTACGTATACCTAGGACAAACTATCCAGGTAGGTCGGTCCAACTTCGACAAAGAGGTCGCCCGAAGAATCCAACTCGGATGGGCAGCGTTCGGGAAACTACGCGAAATCTTCTCGTCCAAAATACCGCAGTGCCTGAAGACGAAGGTTTTTAACCAGTGTGTGTTGCCATATGACATACGGTACTGAAACGTGGTCCCTAACTGTTGGCCTTTTGGATAAGCTCAGAGTCACACAACGAGCTATGGAGAGAGCTTAAAATCTGCAAGTTGAAGTGGCAATGGGCAGGCCACATCGCTCGGTGAACCAATAACCGTTGGGGAAGAAAGGTTCTCGAGTGGCGACCACGAACCAGAAGACGCAGCGTAGGTAGGCCTCCCACTAGGCGGACAGACATTGTGCGCGTCGCAGGCAACCGGTGGATGCAAATAGCCAATTGTCGGTCATTGTGGCGTTCGAAGGGGGAGGCCTATGTTCAGCAGTGGACGTCTTCCGGCTGGTGATGATGATGAGCCTCATGAATCATCCTAGGTAGGAATCGGTGTTCTTTTGCAAGGATTTGAGGATTATCAAATCTAATATAATGGTGGGTGCGATCCTGAACGTGTTCACATACTGCAGACTTCGTACAGCGTCGGTGTTTCACATCAGCTATGTGTTCTTTAACGCGAGTTTTATTGCGCGCTTTGTTTGCCCAATGTACGAGAGCCCACAGTCACAATCGAGTTTATAAACTCCTGCATCTTGTAGAGGTTGTAAAATTATTATGGCACTTGACAGGTGGTAAAAACTGACTAATCTTCCTTGGTGGCTTAAAATAAGTTTTGATTGAAGCTCGCTTTAAGATGTAGCCAATCTTGTCTGTAACCCCTCTAACATGTAGTAGTACAGCAGGCTGACGCTCGACAGTGGCTGGTTTGACACGTTCACTATGACGGCGGCGCGGGACTCGGAGCTTGTTGTCATGCAGTACTTGCTTGACATGTTGCAGCTCAGCGCTCAGATGGTCATCATCACAGATTCCGCGTGCTCTTTGAAACAAAGATTTACCCACTGTAGCTAGCTGTGTTGGGGGATGATGAGACTCACCATTCAAGTACCTATCTGTATGGGTTGGTTTTCTGTACACAGTACCTATGGCCCAAGGTTTTATTAGGATTCCGCATTACTAACCCTGCGTGACCAATAATAAGCCTCTTAGCACGTCTGTACGAGTCCAAAGCTGCAAGATGGCATTTTGCATCACCAACCCCTGGTGGGTGACTACAGTAGGAAAGTACCCTCACTTGACTGGACTTTTGCTTTATACAACGTGTTACAAAATACCCCGTAAAAAAATATAATTTATTATCAAAGCCCAAAATGTTGGCAACCCTGTAAGGTTAGATCTTTTAAAAAAAATTGCCGTTCCGCGAATTAAGTAATGTACGTTTATTCCTCGTAGTCCGATTAATAGTTCTATCATCGGACAAATGGGAATTTTGTTTTCTGTCAAAATTCCCGTCTGTCCGACTGGCTTCCGCGATCGAACAGTTAGGAAATAAATTTTGTGTAAATATTCCCAGTAGTTATACCGGCAGAATGAGGCAGATCCAGACGGAATTTCAAAGGGCATCCCAGTATGATGGAATAGCGCAACGTTGCGCATTCTTAAATTTTGTAACAGAAGTACTAGGGCAACAGAGGGCACAAGGAGGCTTCCCCTACAGGTACTGCGTAGTTTACTTTTGAATTTTACTGATACAGGTTTGCACATCAATGAAAATATTATATAAGTATATTTTTTTTTTACGGGTAGTTTTGTAACAATCTGTTTAGCATCAAAAGCTGCCCCACCAGGAGTGAAATACCTTCGCAAGTACACCTAGCTTCTTTGCTGCACCTTGCCCTCAATAAACCGCTCAGTGTTGAGGTTAGAGGAAATTTCCCAACAACTGTGGTGTTATACCTAGAATTCTGAAAAATAGGAGCCGAGGTGAACGGACTCCGGATTACATTCTGGAAAATAGGAGGCAAAGTGAACAGACTCCTTTTGGCGGCGAACATACACGTTTCAGTTTTGGTGACATTGAATCTCACAAGATTGGCATTACCCCATTCGGAGACTGCCTGAATATTCGATTGATGTACACTCTGGGGTAAAGTTACTCACGGGTACTATGGAAACCCTATGAAATTAACAGATACAATATGTTATTTCAAATATTTTAATATCAGAAAGTTATATCGATACAAACTCATTTGATTTCAGACCTTATTTCAAATGGCGTGAGGGTTTCAGAGTCAAAGTATATCGACCGACAGACAAAAATAACTATTAGGTACTTATAAAATACCTATACAAAGAATAAATTTAATGAGACGTAATAATATGTCGTAATGACGCATGATGACATGTACGCAACACAATACATTTGAAAACACCTTTGCAAAAAACAATTTTCTCAGTATTATCTGATTCTGTGTTTAAAAATATATAAGTAAGGTAATTATGAAGATTATGATTGCCAAATTGTGAAAATAAATGCCAGTTGAGTAACAACGGAAAAAATATAGGTGCCTACTTTATATTGTAAATAGGTAAGTACTTAAATTCAATTCCTACCGAATTAAACAACATAGGTACCTAAACGTTTGCGTACATAAGCTATGGGTATGTATAAAAACAATGTTTGAATCATAATTATGTAGCTAACTGTCGCACTCAAAAACGTCAATTAGCGCTAATTTTCTTTAAGCCATTTTTTTATAATCTAATTTTTTCGACCCTCGATGCCTTGCCTGATGGAAGTATACTTAACTTCCGTTTCAATTTCAATGTTGAATGTGCTTTTAGTGTCGAAATAATCAGTTCTCAAGATCTGTAGATATTCACCACTGTCGGAAATTTTCGAATCCGTATCCGATGAAAACATTTTAGGTGTTATCTTGTAAACGCTATGCATAAATACAATACTTTCAATTAGATTACATCGCAATTCCAAACAGAATTGACCAAAACACTTCAATGATGGATTCGTAAATGGTTTTGGAGATATCACCTAAAATGTTTTCATCCGATACGGATACGAAAATTTCCGACAATGGTGAATATCCCTACAGATCTTGAGAACTGATTATTTCGACACTTTTTTTCGATTTGGATACGGAAAATTCAGACAGCTGTCGGAATTTACCGTTTTATGATAATTACCTTTAATTGAAGTTTGTGAGTGCAACAATAAGACTTAACATCGAGTGAGGACAATAGTAATGCATGCCTGTTTAATGATTTAATAAGCTAAATAAAAAAAACAACCGTGGATCGATTAAAAAGTTTTTATTTTTATTTTACTCATTTTTTTATTCTGTTTGGGAGAGAAGACCGTTAATAATAGATGGATACGTTTAAGTTTTTTAGTATCAATGAACAGAATTTGTACCAATATTGGACTAGACGGTAGATACATTTATATTTGGCAAATCAGGACACTGACTATCTACCTACCATTAGATACTACCTATACACATTACAAAATGAAATTATTTAAAGTGACTAAATACGTATTGCAATTTTCTTTCTTATGACTTATACACATTAACTTTACATAGTAAATGAAGCACTTTTTTAATTAACGCACATATACATTTTTTTGGTACCATAAAAGGCGTGTTGTCTTGAGCCTTCTATCTCAGAAGAAGACGATTACAAAATGAACGAAAATAATGATATATGATATAAATCTAATTAATTTATTTAGTGGTACCACGGAGTTGTCCGTAGTACCTCCAGTGGTACCACGGGCCAAAAAAATGTCCGTGGTACCACGTCAGAATTGGCTAATATATAGAACATTCACAGTCATATTTCAAATTATTTTGCAGACGATTACAAAGTTATTTTGCGGTTGAAATACACAACGCCATCCATAATATTAAGAATGCAACGCAACAGCAAAAACGGCTTGGTAATACAATTTGTTTTTTTTTTCACACCATGTAGGCGTTATTTTGTTATTGAGGTGCAAATAAAATCTGTAATCAATTGCAAATTGTTTGAAACTGGTTATAACTACAATTTAGACCATATTATATTGCCTCTGGGGTCTTCAAGGTAAGAATAGTACCCACCCATCTTCTGGTGAGTGTCGTAATAGGCAAATAAGGGAAACAAGAAGACTGGCAGCAGTGCCTTTCTATTGGATTAATCTATCACCTATACTGTGATCTCCAAGACGCCTGCCAAGCGTGGGGATTATGGCCACCCCTCTCTTGAAAGGGGAAGGCCGTGGACATCTTTCGGACGATAATGATATTACTTCAACAAAGTATAACAAACACTCACAAACGTCATTTAGTTAATTGTAATTAAACCATTTTTTGAATTTGAATATTTGACTCTCGCAGCAGTCTATGCTTAGGTTCCACGTTATTATGTTACCTTCAAGATCAGAGACTAATGTCGGAGTATAAAGTAATTAATACTAATTGACATTTGTGACTAGGAAGGTATACTTTGATGGTAAATTTAGAAAAATAATGATGGCAAACGCAATCGTCAGTTATTAATTTCCCACAAATTCTTCGCATACACGGACATTTAAACAGTCTTCTCACAGTAAATATAATTAAACATAATATATTGGGATCGAAGTATGTATGTTTTAAAACATGAATTGAATATGGTACCTATAATATTTGTTGGAAAATAATAAATGAAGTTATACAATAAAGGGTCCAATCATGTGTTACAAATTATATTTAACATTAATGATATTATTTTAATGTTTCCATTCAATAATAACTTCTATCGAAACGTAAGATTAGTCTTCAATAAGTTTACAAATGGGTGGGTGTTTTTACAATGAGTAATAATCCCATTTTTTTTTTTAAATGTCAATACTCTATTCGATTTCGAACTCGGCATAATAATGATGTAGGTAGGTACATATTTGAATTGAGAGCCATAGCTTAGGAGTTAGCTAGATGTAGCTTTTCTCTATACAAAGAAAATATGGTAATGAATTTGGTCGAATAGGCCTAGTGTAGTAACAATGTAGTAATAACTAAATAGCTGAACAATATTTTTTTTTATCTTCAAATATTTAACAAACAAATAAAACATCTCAGATAAAACACTGTACAGCTGTTCACATATCATAGTACATTTATTACAAGGCCATGGCGTTTTGTTTAGACTCCTATAACAGTGCGAATACTTATTTATTAACACCATATAAAAAGCCTTGATATATGGTTAACGTTATTCCATAAAGCGTATTTTTTTCGTAAAGGTAACATAAGCCGTCGGACTAAGAAAAATGTCCTTTATAAGGTACATTTAAATTGTACTTTTTTTAAAACATTTATGGAAAATCGGTTCAATATAGTCTGCTCCTCAAACTCGTTATTATAGCGTCAACTATGTCTGGCCACGAGTCATTAACACTGATTTTAAAATGCAGTTGACTTTTGCACACCTATCAAACGAAGCATAATAATTTAACAAAATTAATACTTCCTTATTTCTCGCGACATATCTGTTCAAGTTGTGTTATATAAACCGCTTGAATATTTATTAATAGTCAAATTAGAATACATAATCGGTGCGTTTTATTACCGACCATGACATTGCTTCAAGTTTATAAATTTTGCAATCCTTTTCTATATTTCTTCATTCTTGTTCCAAATCCAATTAAAGGCATCGATCGTCTCCACTGAAAATAATACAAAATGATTTATTTATAAGTGACATCGTACCGAAAAAAAGTGTATAAGACGTCAAATAATGTCCGTTACAACATTACAGTAACCATATAAATGGTAAATGACAAATGACTAACTTATTAATTTTCGAGCATGTAGTGAATATATGCGGAGTAATGTTTATTTTTCAAATTACATTGCTAATTTTCTAAAATAATAATAGTTAATTGCCTATTAATTAATTGCCTATGCACTGTTTTTGTGAATAAATAAATAAATAAAAATAAAATAAAAACACAAATAATTAATTAATTGTTTTTAAATTAAAATTAGGCTTTATTATTATACCAATAATGATGTTATACTAATTTTATTTTAAAAGTGTTTTTTTTTTTGGAAATTCATGAAAAAGCCGATGAAAAATTTTAACACTAGGATGTTCAGAATCGTGTTCTGGATCCCTGGTATCGGTTTTCGGTACGATGTCCCTTACACCCGTTATATATATTAGGAAAACTATCGGCTATAAGAATAATAATGTGAAAAAATGTAAATTATTAACAAAAGAGCCATTAAGAAATCTCCACTGATAGTAACAAAATATTCAGGATAGAACTATTCAATAACTAAATATACAGGAATTAAGTTGCCCATTGCAATAACTCTAACAATACCCATTAGTGAGAATTCTAATAATTGGTTTAAAAGAATATACAGTTTAGCTTCCTTCATCGCTCGAAGAACCGATAACCGAATGGTTCTCAAATGGCGACCACGTACCGGAAGACGCAGCGTAGGCAGGCCTCCCACTAGGTGGATAGACGACATTGTGCGCGTCGCAGGAAAACGGTGGAAGCAAATAGTCAATTGTCGTTCATTGTGGCGTCCCAATGGGGAGGCCTATGTTTAGCAGGCTGGTAATGAACATACTGTACAGTTAACGCACACACCGCGTCTGACCCGCACAGTGGTTGACACTAGGCTTGTGTAGTACATGTACTAAGTACTAAAAGGAATATATTCCCGACACTGAATCGGATGTACTATTCCCTTTCCTTTATAGTACACTAGCTGACCCGCGCAGCTCCGCCCGCACTTTTATTAAATTTTGCTCCCCATTTCACCCTCCTCCCTTGATTTATTTCTCTCCATCTCTCTCTCTCTCTATTAAAAGAAAAATCTAATTCTATGCTCTTTCTCTCCTCTCTTTTCCCCCACCTGCATCGGTCCCCGCTACATTCCCCCTCTTTCTCTCCCCGTTTTCCCCTCTCTGAACCCTATCCGCCCCCTCTCTCTCTCCGAACTTGCTCCATCTCACCCCCCCCCCCCTTGCTCCACCTAACTCCCTCGATCCCTCACCCCCTCCTCGAATCCCCTCTCCCTCTCTGTCCTCTCTTGCACCCTCCTCTCATTCTATATATCCGTCAATCATGGTATCAGCGGCATGAAATATACTTTACGACTTATTCTCAGACCTACCCGATATGCACATAAAATTTCATACAAATCGGTTCACCCATCTATTTAATGACCTTACCTAACGTTGCTTAACCTTAACCTACCGGTATAAAAAGTATCCTATGTCCGTCTCCTGATCCTAAGCTACTTCCCTACCAATTTTCAGCCAAATCGGTTGAGCCGTTCTTGAGTTATAAATAGTGTAACTAACACGACTTTCTTTTAAATATATATGTAGATTAAAGTTCTATGGTGATTGTATGTTCAATTTCACCGATAGATGGCGCTGTTCATAATGTAAATCACGCTAACATCGTAAATTACTGTCTAATGATATTCGATAATGAAAGTTCTAAATTTTTCGCATCTTTTATTGTTGCGACTGTAATACAATACTATACACTACCTGGACTTGGGGACTTTCATTAAAATTTCATGGATCATTTCATGATCTATTGGTATCAGCAAAGTACTTAGAACAATACAGAAATCTAATGAAAATGCCCTGGGTGTACCGGATCGGCTTACTCCTTACAAAAATTGACTCTTCGCCAGTGCCATATCTTATGCAAACTAAATGTCTGCTCCGTCCCTATTGTATATAGCGTAATAATACATATCTTAATGATTAACTGATCAGTCTATAATTACCCTATTCACATAAAAAAGAAACTACGTGGTAATATGTGCAAGTAATGTTTCACTGCTTAGCCCCTATGAAACATAGCGTGATGTTTTATATACCAATTTATACCTAGACTTCTACACAACACATCAGTGAAGGTCCTATCAAAATCCGTCCACGGGTTTTCAAATGATGCCTGGACAAACAGAACGACAGACAGACAGACAAACAGACAGACAGACAATAATTCCAAAAAAAATTGTTTTGGCCTCTATGTCGATAGTATAGTAGAGATATATAGATATAGAATTTTTGGAAAAATTATCAATGTACAGAAAAAGTGCTCTTTGAGTTTTATTATAGTATAGATTATTCTTTCACATCATTCATAGTACTTTGTCTTTCGTTCGCGAGCGATGTATTCCTTTCTAGTCTCTGGGTCTGTACGAACTTGTCCGCAGTGTTGCCAGCAGATAATTAAAAAAAGGTCCGAAAGCAGTGCTGGCAGTTTTAGGCAGTAAAGGCCGACATTCAAAAAATATATTACGACTAATTACGAGTTATGTTTTGAACTTATGTATGTCCATTCCTTTTTATGTATTATGCTTATACAAGAGGGATTGGTCAACCAAACCAATGAGTTCGATGGATTGGCAGTCGGAGGCTTAACAGCCGCTCGCTGACGTACATGGAACGTGACTGACCGAGCGAAAGGGAACGATATGGAATCAATGTACGAAAGAGTGAGATGCTACTATTCCCTGTCAACTTTGATCTATGATTCATGAAACTATTTTGACCTTTATTAAGGGTCCACTGTTGGTCTACTATCGATATAATATTTAAAATATAATTCAACAGATATAGGATGTATAGATCCCATGTAAGCAGTGCAAGCAAAATGTCGCCAGTACCTTGTACCTTCTGGGCTAAATATTTAGATCAATACCCGGCACGGCACGCTGCGCACTGGGTGAAATAGAAGATGAGGTATCTCTATCTCGTTTCTAACTATTCTTTAGCCGTAAGCCTATCTCTCTCTATTGTTAGAAAGAGACAGATATCACTTCCTCCTGAGGATACTCCTTCCACGTTTAATTCACTATTCCTTCAGTGTACTACAGTACTAGAAGACTGAACTAGTACATTTAGAAGATTGTACTAGTACGGAGCGCTTCGTTCAGTGTCCGAGCAAGAACAAGCCTAGTTGACACTCGACTGAACCCCCTTCCCACACGAGAGGGACTTTTATCTCTTTCTAGCATCCCCACTCAGTGCCTGCGTGGTGTGCCCGCTTGAGACGATAAACTTGTCTACCCACAATTTTACTAATGTACCAGTACACTACACATACCGTAAATTACTGGAGATTCGCGATGTCCTCCTCGAACAACCTTTTACCACCCTTCAATATCTTCACCGAGTCGTTGCCGAACTTCTTCATGTAGTCTTCCAATCGAATCAACCATTGCGCCCAATGTTCCCTCAGCTTGTCAGTCGACAAGTGGTACACATCCGCCTTTGAGCCGTCAGTGTATGCGATCACTAGCAACGCGTCCCTCACGTTGAGGTGTTTGTAGTTCAGGTCGTGACATACGGCGCCAAAGTACGCGGCTAACTGGACGGGATTGTCGTACGTCAAGGCTATAGACTTGCGAGCTCTATCGGATTTCTTCCATTCGATTAATGTTGGTTTGTCTCTGGAATTAACGTTATATTTATGTTTTAATGTAGAGCATAAATGTACAGTTGATGGTTTAATTATTGAGTCAGGAAGTGGTTAGGTTTGATGCCCTCGCTGCTCTTCGGAGTCGCTGGACGTTCAGGGTGTGGGCCCTTGGACGTCCATTGAGTTTCGAACGGCAGGACACAATATCGCTAATGTCGATTCATTTGTAACAAAACAATGTTTAAAAAAAAAGTGAAAAAATGACAAGCCCGCTGAGTTTCTTGCCGGATCTTCTCAGTTGAGGCCGCGTTGTGATCCGGTGGTAGCTTCTAAAAAATGACGATTCAAAAGTGCTAGCGTTAAGCCTATTTGAAATAAAGATATTTGAGTTTGAGTTTGACTCCAAGGAGGACGGCGGCGTAGTTGCGACCCCCGTCCCCGTGAGCACTGTGTCTGGTTCCCGGGAGCTATAACGCGACCCCAGCGGTGGGCTCAAAGGAAAGGCACTGAGTCCTGGTGCAGATCCCACCGGAAAGCCCGAGGGTCACATACCCAGGTCGTGAATCTCACATACCCCGGTCGAGCCACGGGAACACTCACGGGGACAGTTTGAAGGTTTCCCCGCGAAAAAAAGATACCCTCGCTGCTGCTAGCTAAAATAGGTCATGATATATTTCGTCGAGGAAAAGCATTTGCGTGCATGATCATAGTCAAACGGGAGACTGAAACATCCTTGGGGAGAGATCAGCTAAGGGACCGAATTATCACATACCCGTCCAACGCATTAATCATCTTACTCTCCAGATTATCAGCCTACACTGACCTATTCAGTAAGAGTAAACTGTAGGTACAGTTAATGCAGCATTCTTGCCACAATCTCACGTGGACAAAATTTTCTATTTCAATTTGTATTTTGTTTTTAAGTTATTCTAGATATAGTTATTGTATTAATTAGCTTAATTATTATATAATTCTGATTGAGAGGTTAATATTATTAGTTTTTTTTATAATATATAACTACAGATATAGATTTACATAGATAACGCAAATGCATGTAATTCGCGTGTCCGAACCCCGACGAAGCGTCGGGGTTGGTCGCCGCTAACTTACAGACCGCGCGCGTCTGCTGTTGCAGCCAGTCAGCCGCAAAAACTAAAAAAAATCGGCGGGGCATCGGTGTCTTTAAATCAGTTTGGACTTCCCGTCCTTAATTTCAGCCATGACGTCACAGAAGGTGTTAAAAACTTTGTTTCTATACAAATCATGATACTTGCGTTATCTATGTAAATCTATATCTGTGTATATAACCGTTCTTGGTTTAAAAAAAAAAACTAACTACATAAAAGTAATCCATTGAGGGTTTACGGCACGCCAGCTAACAGTGACATTACGGAATATATAAACATATTTATGCATTTTTACACGTATGTATACCTACACTGCGTTTCTTTAGAATTAATTAACCTTTATACAATTGTTACCCTTCGATCATATAATATAGTCTAAGTTGTAACCAAAGCAGATCCAGTAGTTTCCTCCTCCTCCCTCCTACTTAAAGGAGCGCTTTGCATTTGTTACTTCCCAGCACCATACTCTCCGCTCTTCATGTGAACTACGACTTCTTACTCCTGCTCATACTTCTCATGCATACATAAAGTCTTTTACTGTGCTAGCGGGAAGACTTTGGAACTCACTACCGCAACATATAAGACAAGCTCAGAGTCTACTATCCTTTAAAACTCAAGTTACAACGTACTATCTCTCCCTTCAATAATGGTTTATAGCTATTGATCTTCTCTCACTTTCTTGGTAATAGATATGTATTAGTCTATCATAATATATTATAATATGTAGTTTATTGTTTTTTTTTATATATTTTTTTTTAATTCACTTAATTTATTTATATAATTGCACAGTGCACCTGCCCTTAAGAACGCTCTGTCCTGTACCTAGGGTTGCCAACCCTCCCGGATTTCCCGGGAGACTCCGGTATTAATGGTTAATCTCCCGAACTCCCGGAGTGCAATCATTTCTTCGGTTTTTCTAAATATTATGTATGCAGTCGTCGCTCGCACGTGTCGCTACCGGTGTAAACCTGTTCGTCTCGCCGTCGACGTTGTCGATTCCTTGGAGATCAATTCGGTGGTTTCTCATGCCTCCTCTACACCAGACCCTCTACACACAATACAATAAAGTAAGTAGCACCTCGCCCTCTACAGTGGAGGGCATACAAGAGTCATAGACATACTTTTACTACTTTATCATAGTGTTTCTACAATCGATTAAGTACTTAATCCAACACAATGAGGTTGGACTTTTGCGTGAGATGCAACCATAGCTCGTTGAAGAAATTCGAGTGGATTTACGCTGGGTTGACTTTACGAAATCGAGAGACGTGTGTGAGTTGAAAAGTAGAGTTACAAATACTTCGATTTTTCATGAAAAAGCTTCATGAAAAACACCGACAAGTATTAGATGCTGCTCGAATCCAAGGTACATATAAATTTAGAAATTAATAAATGATTGAGATTTTCGTAACAAACATTCTAACACCCCCCCCCCCCCCCTCTATTCGATAAAATTCTCCCGAGTTGGTCCTTTTGAGAGTTGGTAACCCTACCTGTACCCCAAGGTTGACTGGAAGAGATCGCTTTAGCGTTAAGTCCGCCTTGTTGTTCACTGTTTTTAATTGTTTTAATTTCAAATGTATCTCTCTTTTGTGTGCAATAAAGAGTATTTGTATTGTATTGTAGTATCAATTTACTTAACAGTAACGTTCTGCTTCTAATCTCATAACGAACGAAGAAACGTGCCTGCACTGTAATCTCAATAAAAATATGAGATAGGTTATCAACCTCAATTTCATAAAGAAAACAATACACACACCCATTCTTTGTCTTTAAGTTTGATAAATCAGAATATGATCAAATCTGTTATTTGCTGACGGTCGAGTGGCGCTTTTACTGAATAAAAGTACTCTTAGTACAAAAAGAAATTATGTGTTGGATTTCAATATTGAATTAATTGATTCGGCCTGTTGAAATACGCCGTACCTGCTACGTATTTTTTCTGTCAATAACTTGTAATCGTTTCCAGAGAAAGAAAAAACACCCCACAGTTTGTCATTTAAACACTATGCTTAATTGCAAACACGGGGTAGACAGAGAGAACGAGTTTCATAGTTTATTTATTGCTTCTTAATGCAGTCCTTAACTATTAATTTAATTAAATGTAATTTCATTGATTCTGATATAAGATTTATTTTTCGTTCATGAACGTTCAAAAATAGAATCCTCTTTTAAGTCAGGTAAAAACTGGTTATAAATTAATTGATGCAATACTGCAGTGCTTGGCGAGTTTATAAAACGAAATGAATGATAACCTTGAAAGCTTTCCTTGACATTAAGAATTTGTTCAGATTGGATGGAGTCAGTGACATCATTATCATTAGGTGTTGTGCGATAGCGGTATCACGATAACAACAGATGACGTAGGCCACCATTACACAAGACAATTTCGCTACGGACTCGCTGTAAATCTTTATGATTGATAGATTGTGTCAGTCGTCCGTTTGTTGTAGATAATACGGAAAACGTGCCCTTTTAAATGTGTTGAATGGGACAATGTTGCAACTCCTAGCAGAGCCAATGTGCATAACACGCTGCCGCGGGAATAATTGAGACGTGGGTTTTTAATAGTATGGGACTATCCACACACGGTCATCTGACCCCAAACTAGGCAGAGCCTGTACTATGGATCAAGTAATATCAAATTAATAGAAACTTCTTTCGTTACAACAATGCTTATAATGATAGCCAGGAACATGACAGACATGTTCATGTACACAATGTTTTTTCTAGAATGGGATTCGAACGTACGACCTGTTGGGTGTGCACCATACTATTAGTGCTATCAGGTGAAAGTTTCGGTTTCTTCGTCACTAACCGCCGCTTATTATTATCTATACATATACAATTACTTGTCCTGACTTGACACTTGACTGACTGACTGATTCATCAACGCACAGGCCAAACCGCTGGACCTAGAAAGCTGAAATTTGGACAGTAGGTTCTTCTTATGACGTAAGCATCCACTAAGAAAGGATTTTTGAAAATTCGACTCCTATAGAGGTTAAATGGGGTGTTTTCTTTTGTATGAAACTTTTTATTGTATGGTTCGATTGACTTGAAATTTATTAAAACGATTCTCTAAATAAAATATCTCAATACGTATTTCGCGAATTTTCAAAAAGAACCTTTGGGGATGTGTTAGGGGTTGGTAAACTCTGTAAAAAAAATAGCGGGCGAAGCCGCAGGAAATTGCTAGTTATTTGGTATTTTATTTACCATCGAGTAAATGGTAGCAAGATAGGTTGGTACCTATTTACCATTACCATTATTTTTATTATACCATTGTGCCTAAGTAGCAATGAATCATTTACTAAATACTGCATTAAAAACCATAAAACATAAGTATTTTAAATCAATGCAAAATACATCTTATTGCAGTTCTATGTACAAAAGTATTGTAGTAAGTACTATTTTCGGATTCGTAATTCTTAGAGATCAAGTGAATAGCTGAAACTATTATGGCACCCGCAAATAACTAAAGTACTCATAAGAGGTTGATAACCATCATAAATATGTAGTGAAGTAAATGATAAAGTCCATTACTAGACATTGGTTGCTTAGTAGGCTTTTACTTACATAATATAATTTTAATCTATATATCTTCTGCCCATGATTCACAGCTCCCATCCGCTTAATTAAAATTGTGGTTCTATCAGAATTATCAGTACCAATGTATACACAATGTTTAATATCTCCAGTGCAATTGGTGCTTTAATATAACTATCAAATCCTTGAAAATACTCACTCATAATCAGCAATAGCATCGAATATCCCTCTATATTTCAACACAGGATGTACAACATTGGACTCTATCGCTTTTGGTGAGGATATACTTTTCAATACATCAGCAACAGATACCCAAACTCCTTCAACATCTTTCTCTATACGGAGTTGTGTGCGAGGCTGTGTGAAGTAGTTTTTCAGGGTACTGTGGAATTTAGTGCCTACTGCCATTTGGGCTGTGAAAGAAAAATTGTATAAGTATAGTTAGTTAGTTAGATTATTTTATTATTTTATAGACAGCTTAACTATAAGTTAAAAAAAAATTATACGAGTACCTTTTGTTTGGTATCCAGACAAACCTGATTTAGGGTTTTTGAGATACTTTTTGTAATAAACTGATATGTACCCTTTTTAATATAAATAAAGAACAAAAAAAAGATGCTTGTTATTTTCCTGGTAAGATTCTAAAAAAAATTGTTTGTAGATTTTATCAAACATTATAATATCAGGTTAAGACTGGGCAAAGTCATATCAAGTGGCTAGCAGGCTTAGCACAACAAAGTCTTGACATATCCATGTATGACGTCACATAGCTTTTCACATAGTAACATGTAACTAAAGAAAACTACTTCAAACTCCACACTACCAGTATGTATTAAGACTAGATAGATATAGCTATCTAAGCCTCCACTAAGCTAAGCCTCGCTCCTGTCTGTCAAAGGTGGCATTATTTGTAAGGCTCATGCTATAAATTTATGCAGTACCTACATATGTGTAAAAAAGGGATCTAAATAAGTAATGCTGGCTTACAATAGTAAGGAAATCCAACAAGTAGAAAAAGCAGCAGAATTTAAATTTCATTGAAATTATGTTTATAGGAATTGTATAGTCAGAATACCATACTGTCAACTTATTTGAATATGTAGTAGCTATATTGAGGAATAATAAAATGGGGCTTGTTTGATTTGACTTTAATGTTGTATTCTATTAATTTAAAAAAAGTCTAGATTGCAGGAACAGAAATAAAATCATAGCTCTGGCGGTTTGCCTAAAAAATATAAATAAATCTTTTGATACACTGTAAATACAGCATTAAACTATGGTTACTTAAAAACATATAATACAATGGATAAAAGTACATGTAGGATGCCTAGATACTAGATATTAAAATAAATAAATGTTATCTATGTACAGTGAAGAATTCAATACTGTGATTTGGCCAAAATTATATGTGGCAAAGCATAAGTATGTATGCTAAGTGTAATGGACTATTCATTCAACACAATCAACATGGTTAATAAGTTAATCTCAAAAACAATATCTAGTCTAAATAGAATAAATTGGTTGCGTATTTGAATGTGGACCTAGATGTGGTTATCAACAGAATTTAGATAAGTTCTTCCAGAATATTTACAAGAACAAACCATAAAAAGTATTAGATTTATGCCTAGAAACAGCAGAACAAATGGACAGTCAAGACACAGAAAGTGACTGATATTCAGAGCGTCTTACCTTCATAGAACTTGTTAAATTCTTCCAGCCCCATCTCAGCGATTCTTTCTTGCTTCCATTTTTCCAGAGCTGCTCTAGATTCCTCAGTCATGGTTTTATTCAAAATCAAGGTGACGGAAGGGAACTGTTCTGCAAAGTCATTCTTATGCTGTTTTATCTGAAGAATCTTGTCCTCACTGGCATACCCAGGCTCAGCTGGTGAGCTGCGTGCCGCATTGCATGTTGTAGACGTCGCCAATCCCCTAACAACAGTGTTGTTCAGCAAAACTCCAACATAATTCACACAATGCCTTGTAGTTTGCCACATTTTGGTCCTCAGTGCATTGACATCAAATCTAGAGTATCCAATCACAGCGCGAGTCACTCCGACGACATTTCTCTCAGTACTTTTTAAGAATTTCAATCTGTTTTCGTCCGATGCGGTGGCGCCGTTGTTTTGATGTGGTGGTTTATTTTTAGCTGAAACACAGATACAAAGTTAGCGTGCGTCTCCGGCGGCGCCAAAACTGTAATGTCATATGATTTTAATTGGCAAGATAGTCGCGCCCGATGTAAATATATCTATAAACACATCAGAGATCGAAAGTCAAGAGACGATGTAAACAACGCTATTATTATCGACAACCGACATACGGCCACAGAATACATATACAGGCATTCGAGTACTACATTCAATGCTTCCTCGTTCCATAAGATGCAATGCCGATTTAGAAAGTAAATATATCCGCACAAGGTTAAAGAAACCCTACAACCCAATCCAATCACTAACCCGCCTTTTGATTGCGTTGTTTCTTTTGTTTGTTCGTCTCCAACAATGGACCAAACAGCTCTTTATTCTCCTTGTGATATAACTTCAACTTGTCCGCTTGTTTCAAAATTGAAGCGGGTCGAACCACTTTATTCCGGACGAATTCTTTAGAGTTGCTTTCGAACGAGATTCTTTGGCTGATTGCGCAAATTGGTCGCAACATTGCGGAAAGAATTTAGCAAATTATTTGCTCGATGTTATGTTAGTTAGTTGATGGATCTATCTAGTGATAAGTAGGTGTGTATTTATACAAACTTTGGTTCGATAAACACGTAACATAGATTTTTGGTCTAATGAAATAAAATAAGTAGGTAAAGGAAAGAAAATTCCCTTCCCACAAAATTCCTTTTTTATTTTTTCTGTCGAGTCTATTTTGATGATTGGTTGGATCACTACCATGAAGCTATTAGGGTCAAAGTGGAGGAAACACTCCCAAATACATGCCTGAGGTCAACGCTATCCCTTTCATTGAGGTCGGATCTCTCTTTCTAAGAGGGCAACCTTAATGTTTCATGAAAAATCAGGACATCTTTTTAACTTCGTCGCATAATACGACTTACTTGGCTTGTTTACCAAGTGTCTGGGTGTTTTATCTATATAAGTCTCAGAGAAAGTACCAAAGGAGTTAGTATCGCGTCGATTCCCCGAACAAATTTTTCGTGGCACTTTTGCGGGGTGCGGGAGGCGAAGTAAACACACACAGATACACTTTCACGCATACCCACACTATAATAAACTCGCAACACATTCAAAAATACACGCACACAAATAAAGAATGACCTGACCATATGACCAAAAATTTGGCAGAGGGGGTTAGCGCATCATGCTCTCTCCAGTGGTATCTCCTCTAAGATATAAGTATGTATTTACAAAAAAAAAAAGTATATAAGTATTAATATCAGTTGTCTGGTTTCCATAGTACAGGCTCTGCCTAGTTTGGGATCAGATGACCGTGTGTGAATTGTCCCAGGATATTATTATATTATTATTATGCTTTAAGTTTAAACCGATTAAATATGTCTAGTTGCTTAATCAGTCTGATTATGGGTTGGAGCAGCCCAAATACGGAAGAACTGTGTACAAGAAGAACAAACTGTGATTGATAGGGAAACAGATGATAAATAAATAAGGACCTCCATCTGGCCGATATGACCACAGTGGGTATTTTGAAAGATCTCAGTCTACGCAAAATATATTATAGTGCGCAAGTGCTTGCGTAGACACAACTGCACTCTCTCTCTCTCTCTTCCGTTTACCTCTCAAAATACGATGGGATGAAAAACCGACACGACCGGGGAGAGACCCGGTGCAGGATCAACATTTTACATGCCCATCTTACGCATGGAGCATCTTACTTTACAGAAAATCAAGGGATAAATAATAAGCTAATGGTTGTGAAAATAAAAGCATATGAAGTTATGATTAAAAAAAATATTGTGCTATAAAATCATTTATTCAGTACGTTTAACGATCTCCGATTAATCACAAGATACTGAATAGCAATTAGCATTATATGCAAACAACTAAAACACCTTTTAACCAACACATTAGACGATAGAAAAAGCATTCGCGGTAAATTTAGTTTTCCATTGGACCAACAGCAGATCATTGCAGCTTCATCAAATTTATTTTCCAATGGGACAATGGATAGTCATAGGTACATTCCTTCACTCAATATTTTTAGGAAATCTACAAGAAAATAAAAAATGTATTAATATTGACCAGGGGTAAATAAAACAGTATGTATATTTATGGAATGATATAGGTACTCTCGCCGATACGGCCAATCCAACCACAGCGGCTAATCTTTCGCAAGATCAGCCATCATCCAGTGCACAAATGCTTGCGTAGACACAAGTGCACAAGTGTACTTTACATGCCTATCCGACGCATGGATCATCTTACTTTACAGACAATGACCGGCCTGCATTATCCTAGCCAGTGGGGAACAACTACACATAGTTGTTGCTCCCCGCAGGATTCGAACCTGCGACCCCCGGTATGCAAGCAAGCGGTTTCCCACTGCGCCACGGAGGCTACTAGACGCGACAGGACTAGGAGGCGACAAGAATAAATATGATTTTAATAATATGTATCTAATAAGTTACAAAACTAACTGTACCTAAACTTAACCTACATACCTACACACTTGTAAAATTAATGAACATACAATATGTTTTCAATATCAATCCTTTGAACTAAATACATCGTTTATTTTTTGATCATAAAGTGGCGGTAAAAAATCCCCAAAACGGAAAGTCTTCAAAAAATCTTTACCATGGTTACTCTATTAAAATAATGTGAAATATTTTAAAATTAAATAATTCAAGTACAAATTAATATAAACTTAAACCCAATACTAACAAACGAACTGAAAACGTGTTATGTGCCTATCGAAAGAAGAACTGATCGAAAATATGGTGCATAATGCACAGGGATCATCGGTAGGTAATTATTGAACAAAATCGCACTTACGAGTGATATTCGGTATTAAATACTGGATACAACATATTTTTGCAACCAAGTACTGCACATTTTATCACCATTTTTATGATTTTAATTCACTTTATCGTGAAATTATGGTATTTAAATGTTTGATCGATTTATATGACAGACAGTTTCATGCTGACAATAAGCGACAGTGTTGCCACAAAATACGAACCCTTAAAATCGGTAATTAAAATTGCATTTGAGTATAATTGGCGAAAACACAATAGAGCATTATTCTAATCGAACTCGCAGAACAGTACCAATAATTTTTTTATTAGACATGATTGTCATCGTATTTTAAGTTTTCGGGTGGAAAACATTCTTTTGATGTGTAAGTAAAGCATTTCTATAATAGGGTATCCATTTCTCGGGTAATTTCAATTATAACATGGACCACACATCGGACCTCAATGAAAGGGATAGCGTATGCCTCAATCAAGTATTTGGAGTTTGGGCTCCATTGTTGACCTACTAGCTTCATGATCACTACTTACTCACAGACAATATTCTTTGACAGATAATGATTTGATTTCACTATGGATTTTGTATAGACGGGATTGGGATTGGATGTTGATTGGACCCACAGACGTATTAGGGATGCTACGCATCAGACGGTGAACTGCCCTAGAGGAAAAATCACATTACGGATTTGCAGTAATAGAATATGACGTCTGTTTTTTTTTTAAATTATACGCTCATATCTAGTGCCGTGGGTCAGGACTTTTCGCCCAGTTTTAAAAAAAACGGAGACTAGTCTTTTAAGCCGCTTTACTTTTCATATTCCTATTCCATTTTTCTTTAATATTTCATATTCAGGTTTAGAATAAAATACAATATACATAATTTAAATTATTTTTATTCTTTATAAAAAAATATACATTTAAGGTAAATAAGGTTAATACTTTGGTCAGGATGTGACTCTCCGGGTAGTTTTTAGTTAATTCATTTGTTTGATAAACTGTCTCCATTTATAATAGCGGCTAGTTAAATATTATTAAAGAATGGGTTAATGCCATGGTCGAGATGTGGCTTGTCACAGCTTTTTAGAGATATGTTTGTTTGTCCGATAAATTGGCATCGTTAACAGCATCAAAGGGACCATCGCAGAGTGTACAAATTCCAACTGAAACAAAAGAGTGGTATGCTTTAGTATTTTGTATGACACACACAATTACCAGAGAGAGAAGATAAGAGAACCTAGTGCAAAGTGAATAATTCCGGTTAATTATGATTCTATCTTATTTTTACAGTAATAAGTTTTCAGCACTTGCAGATTTATTAGCCTAGCCTAATAGTATGGAACTGTCCTACTACAGCACAAAATTTACATCATTATCATCGGAGTAAATGAGGACAAATTAGGTACAATAATGTATAGTATAAATACAAGACAACTGTGTAAAATATATAAAACTAATGTTATAAATGTTAATTCATATATTGCATGATATAGTAGATTATAAGTTAAATTAGGTAGCATTCTAATGGAAAGTATGAGAAAATATTCGTAACAAGGTAAGTACTTACCATTGTGGTCAGTGTGCATTGTATAAGGAGAGCATTTGTTGATTTCGTAAGCCAAAAATAACGTAGCATAAGCTTCAACACGAAGACGAAGCCTTAGTGGTATGAGGCAATGAACTTTTCCGTGAAGAATATCCTTTCACAGTTCATGTTTATATGTTATAGTCCTGCATATTACAATCTTGGGGAAAAACATTAAATTGATTGCCGTCCTTACTCCTACAAGCACAATTCACGACACAGTCTTTTAAAACGTAATGCAAGTTGTTATTTAAAGATTTTACACATTCATTATGTACAAAATTGTAAAATTACAATGAACAACGAACTTGGTAAAATCACAATGGCGTCCTTTTTTGTTTCCTGTCTTATTAAAATAAAATATGGCGTCTATATTACAGACGACAAAGGAATAAAGTATGAAGGAGGGAGGAGGGAAACTGTCAAAATGGATAGTTACAATATGGCTACAATGCGAGGAATAGAAGTACCGAGATTTATAGCCGTGATTGGACCCAAGGAAGGAGTATAATAAGAACGAAAGTAAAAAAGTTGTACGTAATACACAATAATATTATATATATCCATCCATGATTGGGTCTCTATTATAAGCGTAGACAGAATATAACAAGACGTCTAACAAGCGTGCCGCCGATAAGGACAGAAAAATAAGTATATATTAAATCGTTCAGTGTCGTTCAGTGTCATTCAGTGACGTTCAGTGACGTTCAGTGTCGTTCAGTGTCATTCAGCGTCGTTCAGTGTCATTCAGCGTCGTTCAGTGTCATTCAGCGTTGTTCAGAGAATAAATTTTCAATATTATTGTCTAGTCAAGTGTAATAGCCGTTGACGCTGTACTGTTATTAAATAGCTTTAACATTATGACGTCACACCCACTCGGGTTTGTTCAGGAGCTGTCGGCGTGTTTCCGGTACTGAATTCAAAAATTGTATTTTATATTTTGAAATAACTTTTGAATTATTGCGAAAAAAAAAACAAAAAATAGTTTTATTATAAAACTTATATATTATGATCTTTCCATTTATCAGAAAAAAAAAAAATTAATACCCAATTGTTGGGAATCGAACCCATGTCCTATTGGGCAGCGGTCAGGCTATCTAACCACTAGACTAACGGATCTAGGGATGGGGAACAATGAACATACAACCTCCTCACGATCAGCCAATAGTAAATACAGCTATTACCTACCAGCAGGGCTATTGCTTATCTTTAGCCACCCAAGTGACTAACAAGCTTCAGTTGTCCACCGGACTTTAATGTCAACTGAAAGTGTGTTTGGTATTTGTTTTTGTTTGTTTGTTTTGGTAATTCAAGTTATGCAATACCAAATAAAACATTTGACAGTTATTTGATGGTCACTTTGCTCTAATGATCATCACTTTAATTTTGAAACGAGATAGGTACGTAATAGGGGGGCAAATGAAACAAACTATTGAACGTACGAACGATATATTTATTATTTAGACAAAAACAATAAATTGTAACCAACAACATACATACATATATAAACAACATGCATATAGCAATAGCACGAATAAATGTACAATGACCATTGTGCCTATAACGAATGTATACGTCCTGTGCAGCCATGGACGAATTACTCGAGCGCTTACGTTAATACTGAATATTTAAGCAGTCAGTGCCATATCTTGAATATAATTTAGTAGGTGACTGTTTCTAATTATTTATCTGGTAACCTCCATGGTTACCTGTACTTCTACTGGCATATTCGGAACGGCAGTGGGTACAAGAAAGTTCCTATTTTTTCCTTTCAATAAATATTCGTTACCAATGTCGGCCCGTTCTACGTAAGAAGAGCGAATTTCTCTCACCGGTACGTCTAGCAGCCGCCAGCCATACTGACTGCACAACCCGAGTCACTGAGGAATACGCAGCATCAGCCCCGACTCACTGGGACTCCGTACTGGAACTGCATCCACTGGTAACTGGCATAGAGACTGAAGCGCAAAGACGACCTAGCACAGCCTCCGCATAGCCATTAATTTAATTTTTGTTCTAGTACGGAAGACTCCAAATATATATTCCACTCATCCACTCTGAGTCGGACCTTGAGCTGATTCCACTTATCCACCCTACGAGGGAAGAATAATGGACAAGAAAATCCACTTTTTCGTCCTGGGTGGGATAAGTGGAATAGTCGATTCCACTTATCCACCCTGGGTGGGAAAAGTGGAATAGCCGCGTGGAAACACAGGGCCTACGACTAGGGGTTACGACTGGGCTCTCGACTGGCTCAAGCCCAGTCGTAACAGACGAGCTGGAGCCCGTCTGTGTAAATAGCTATGGAGCACCCAGACGTATGCGATGTTCCACAGAAGAGGGCCGACTACCGAACCCTACGAACACCACGTGCCATGTGACAGTGCAATAGACCGTCACTTACAACGCAGACGACGCTCCGGTCATCAAAATAGGACCCCACTCGCCTAAAATAGGTTGAGACCTGACGGTAAGATACCATAGCCGTAGCCCTCACACATCTGAATTGAAGTGTGTTGGCGATGTCAAGAGACACCGCCTACATGACACCACCCTGATATACTGCCGCATCCGAGAGAGCCTTGACGCGAAGGGTCATGTCTATGTTGGACCTCTCGGAATCCGTATTGAGTGTTGGGTACTCGGGCACTACTTTCTGATAGACTATTAACAGAAAACTATTTTAAATTTTCGGGTTATACGAACAGATTGTAGCTAACAGTAAAAGCTATTTAACTTCCTTGGAAGGACAGGCTTGAAGACCAAGTTGAAGACACTGGTTAGTATTGTATTGCCGTGTTTTCAATCTAAAATCATAATAACAGATGCGGCCAATGATGACTTCTAGAATAACTAATGAAGTCGGTTAAAAAAGAAAAGATAGTAAGAGAATTTTATATGACTGATATAGACTACTACGTATTCCAAACAGACGGTGGATGGTACAAAAAAAATTCTTATATTCTTGATTTTTTTTCTTTGCTATATGTGCGGGGCCCTCCAAGGTGCGGGGCCCGTAGCATTTGCTGACCCCTGCTATATGGCTAATCCGGCACTGAAACCACGATAAAATTGTCCCGGAGCAAAGTGGGAGCAAACGTCAAATTTGTTTCGCACCCACGGCGCGGAAAAATCGAACAGATGCTGAGGGACAAAAAATCATATACTCTGTTTCTTTCTATCACATGTACCTACTTAAACGCATTCTGTTTTTGTGTGAATGAGAAAGAAAGTATACAGCTCTCTATTGGTTTCTTTCTTTAGGATTATAAGCATCTTGGAATTGTATTTGGGCCAAGTCTATTTTAATGATGAAACCATAGTAAAGCAAGATGTTGCAATTATTTGAATTATTTCCCCGTAAACTCAAGTCAGAAAACCCCTAAAAGCTCCCACAATATTTTCGGTGGAGTAGTTTTATAACTCTGCAAGATTTGAACCGAGCATATTCCCAAGTTTATTTTTAGCATGTTAATTTACATATAAAAAAGGCACGCTCTAAAAGGGACATGAGTAACATAAGCCCTTTAGATTAGACTATTATTATCAATCAAAAATAACTGTATATCATTATTTTTAAAATTAATTTTATAAATAGATAAATTTTAATATGTATGTATTATATTCACAATACCCTTATTACCTAAGAAAACCCATACAAAATTTATTTTTCTAATTCTAGGGGTAACTGGGGAACCCTGGGCGTCGATTCCCCGAACAAATTTTTCGTGGCACTTTTGCGGGGTGCGGGAGGCGAAGTAAACACACACAGATACATAACACCATACAAAGTGGTGGACTTGTGGATAACTGATGGTTGCTGCACTAGTCAATTAATTGATGACATCAATAATTTATGTTAAAGTGCTTTGTGTCTTGCCTGACGAGGCACTGCTTAACAGCAGAAGTTAAATGTTAGACGTGTGCCACTGTGATCTTAGATCGGTCATGCTCGCCATCGAAAAGTCTTTGCTTGTGGCGGCTTCGTGTGGCGGGTCACCCCCTTCCCTCCAATATGGTATGCGTAGCATCCCTAATACGTCTGTGAATATGGTTGAGGGGAGTGATGGCTGCTGCTCGAGTCAACTCGTGCGCGGGTGCTGCTTGGGGGGACTGGTCCGACTACTATCCCTTTGACTTTTTAGTTTGTTGTACTTTCGTCGTATTTTTTTTATTTTTTTCTAGCTTATTTGATCTTTTGAACGGCAAGACACACTGTCGCTCTGATCTAATTGTAACATGACACACTGTTTAAAAAAAGTGATAAAATGACAAGCCCGCTGAGTTTCTTGCCGGATCTTCTCAGTTGAGGCCATAGATTTAAGATTTTTTTCACTACGTTCAAAAAGATGAACATAGCGTGGGAAGGAGAAGTTCTAATCAAATACAAACTGCACGAGTGCAACAGAGGCAGAGATAAAATTCTTTTTTTTTATTCCGCATCACTTTTGACATTAGCCACTGCAACGCTGCCTCGCGGTCTGTTTACTGTCAAAGAAAATCATAATAATTTAGCACGATCTCAAATTTATAATATGAAATATCATTGTTCCATTAGGGTGGCTTGTGCAATAAGTGCATGTGATGTTACAACTCGTAATAAAACGAATAAGTAAACATTTCACAGGTAATTGATTACTATTCCTGACTGCATTTTTGCTTGCTATATTTTTATGGTTTTGGTTGAAACTATGGTTGAAAATCGTAATAATATCGTAGAATACATGTTTTTCTTCAAACTGATCATAATTTATTACTTCTATAAGAAGAATAGCGGGATATTTTGTGTAAAATGTAAAACGATTTGTTTACAATAGGGCTTGAAAAAGTCCTGACGTCATATCGATATCGATAATAAAGCAAATAGTTTTAATAGAACAAATATAAATTCTAAGTCTTTTTGTTTTAGTTTCAAGGAGTTTATATTTATTCGGTCTAAAAATATTTTGCCGTCTCTATATTATTTATGTAAATTGATATGATAATAATAATAATTCAAATGTATTCTTTCAGATTATCAAAATAATTCTTTGTTATGACAAAAATAGATGCGGATTAAAGACGAGGATGGGTGGAATCCCTACAATATTCCAGTGTCTGTGATAAAGATTTTGATTTCTGTCTGTGATATCCGTCCATATCATCGGTTCTACCGCCAATATGACCAGCCACTCCAGTCTGGTAATTTGTTGACCTACGTCGGCAAGTTTGATTCTCTGGTGATAACATTTCTTATTCGATCATTCACAACAAATAATTTACTTCGTGTTCATGTGGTTTAAATAATATTAAGATGTTACCAGATAAAACGTGCTCTATTACTGTCGTCACTAAGAAGCTGAAGTATATATTTACAATATATTTTTATGAATGCTGAAATAAGTAAGGTAAGGTGCTAACATACTTTACTGTCGGACAAACAAACTGTATTTTTCTGACTTACTTTTATGCCCTACCTTTAAGACAGTAACGCCACTGGTACATTAACACTATAAGCTTATATAAAACAATGAATACATTAGCATAATTGCATATACAATCGAAAACAGGGGTGTAAAACCTTTGAATTGTTTTTTTTTTATCGACATCAAAACCTCATTGTCACTATGAAATAGTTCAGCTATAAAGTATAAAGAAGGAGCAAACACAAACTCTCACAAACTTTCCTTTAAACAATATAGGAAGCTTTCGAAAGAATGCTATATGCACATTTATAAATGCGTATGTATCTCTGTCTCTCTGTTGTCATCAATTTTCTTAATTGTATACGTGAGTAAAAGCGCGGGACGTCGCTAGTATGGTTATTACAATTAGTTTTTCTAGGTAGCAACTAATAATTATTTTTAGCACCTAGTTAAAGCCGATACCCGCTTTGAAAATGTTTAGAATATCTGACATGGGGCAAGACTAACATACGTTTGTCTTGCCCTTGGTAAACTGATAGTCTTCCCCCACTTTGACATTTTTATATTATGGTTTTATTTTGTTAAATATTAAGGAAACTTATTTGTTTTATGTGATAATAACAAGATAATTTTAAACTCTATGTTGGTATGATGCTACTTACAGCAAAGATATCTCAATTTAACATTTAATATCACAAATTTTTTAATGTTTTTTTCAGATCCACCAACTAGCCTTTTTTTTTCTTACAGCTGACGTTTAAATTGTGTGATATTGACCAAATAGTTCAGCAGAAGTGACAACTGTGTTTTGAGCCGAGAACCATTTCATGATAACTGTTTTATCGACAAGTTAAATTGGAAAAAAACGCAGAATTTTTCGAGTTATTTGAAAGTGACAGTCTTACCCCGGTGACAGTCTTAGGTGGGGACCTTACCTTATGTATTTTACAATAGAAGTATATTGTTTGTCTTTATTATAATAACCTGGGACGATCCACACATGGTGATCTGATCCCAAACAAGGCAGAGCCTTAACTATGGAAACCAGAAAACTTTTACTAATACATACTCATATACTTTTATTTGTAAATACATACTTAATAGATAAATAAAACCCAGACACCTGGTGGAAATCGAACCACCAGCTGGCTACCCAATAAGACAGCCAGGATGTTGAACTGTTAGACCAACACGTCCGCCAAATGTTTTGGTTTTATACTATTTAGAAATATTGCATACTTCTCAAGGATCTCAGGGGATACTCCTTCACCCATACTGAAAAACGTTAATAATTATTGTTTATAATGCATGCTGATTTGAGTAATTTTATCATGCGTAACGATAACTTATTTACATGATCTAATTTACGATGTTTCAAGCAAAAAGAAACTAATTTTTTTGTTTAGAACGACTGTTTTACCACTTTTGACAATTTATCATTATAAGATTTGTAATACTAAAGGTTATTAAGTAGTAACTTGTTATAAATCAACATCAATTTTAAATTAAACAGATAATCGTGTAAATCTTCACATAAAATATCATCGATATCGATTACGTACGTAGTACTTTTTAACAACACTTTTTTTCCTTTACACATAAACAATTCACTCACACATAGGTTTTTCTTTTTTGGTTTCATTTTTTAACGGACTATGTTTATCTTCTATATATAATATCTTTGGTTGAGGCCGCGTTGTGATCCGGTGGTAGCTCAGAGTAATTAGAATGGAGCTAGTATCGCGTCGATTCCCCGAACAAATTTTTCGTGGCACTTTTGCGGGGTGCGGGAGGCGAAGTAAACACACACAGATACAATTTTACGCATAACCACACTATAATAAACTCGCAACACATTCAAAAAGTTACGCACACAAATAAAGAATGACCTGACCATATGACCAAAATTTGGCAGAGGGGTTAGCGCATCATGATCTCTCCAGTGGTATCTCCTCTAAGGGTGGTAGCTTCTTTTAAAAAAAAACATTACCTTTCAAAAGTGCTAGCGTTAAGCCTATTTGAAATAAACTATTTTTGAGTTTGAGTTTGAGATACACTTTCACGCATACCTACACTATAGTAAACTCGCAACACATTCAAAAATATACGCAAACAAATAAAGAATGACCTGAACATATGAACAAAAATTTGGCAGAGGGGGTTAGCGCATCATGCTCTCTCCAGTGGTATCTCCTTTGGCATTAAACCAAGAAGCTTAGAACACATATACTCTTTGAATAAACCAGAATAAACATAAAATAATATTATTTTAAGGTGGTGCCCTTATTTTTAATTTTTTTTTTACATTTATCTACCAGACTTCTCTCTCAGTAATAACAGAATAACATCTATGCTTCCATGATAGAAATCATCTATTTAGGATTTTTCAAAACCAAAGAAACCTTCATGCATTAATTTCATGATTGAAACCTTGATTGAAACCCTATTTCGCTGAACTGAAGTTTCATTTAGTATCAGTATAATAAAATAGATGGAGGCACATTGTTGGGAACGTTGCCGTGAGCTTGAATGATGATGTATTAATGGACTAAATAAAGATGTCGCGGTTTAGTATGGAATTCCTAATACCTACTGACGCTATTAGATTGAGTGGCATAATAATAACTAAAATTGGCGGGAAAATGGAGATTCGAGGATTGTTTGTATGTAGTTGCGGCATTTGAAAAACGCCGGCTGCCTGTCTGTCGACTATGCGCGGCTGTTTGGTTTCCGTAAAAAAGACCGCGAAGTATAACTGAATAGATCTGGTTCAAAATTATAGACCTAATAATATATTATTAAACTCTGAACAAAAAAAAATTAATCTATATTACCTGGACTTTCTAACAAATATTATTAGTGAATTATAGTGAGAATTTTGTCTTTGGAAGTGTTTTACTGTACAACATCAGCTGTGTTAATGTAAGTAGCTACCAATTCAGGTTTTTATTTTTCTTTCGAAATTTTCGTAGTCGTTAAGCTGCTCGGTAGGATCCATGAAAAAAAAAGAAACTTCCTCGAAGATGTCGCCGCACTGGGAGGGAAGGGTACCTTAAAGACTGGCTGCATTACCCCTTTGTATGGCCAAGCTTATACGTTGGCAGAAAAAGCTACCAGCCCGGCGGTCTCCCGAGACTTCGATAAGTTTGGATGAAATTTCTTTCACCAACCCATGAGACCAAGGCCCCATGGTCTCCTCCTCTAAAACAATCTTATATTAATTTTAGTTCGCTAATTTTACTTTTGATCAAACTTTGACAACTCATCACAAAAAAATAAGAAAAACATGTACTTACCTAATCAAATTTTAAATCAATAGGTATTTATTATTGCTTATGACCTCGATTTTTGTTCGAAAATGTAGTTAGGTACCTATATCTGGTAACTACATTTTCTTGTAATAATAAAATCACTTAGTTACATACTTACAACAGTAAAAAAATCGTATTTCATCGAGAAACTGGTAAGGTTTTTTTTTTTAAATCTATTTCAGTTTTGGTTTTTTAAATCATCTTAGCAGCCAATTTTTTTAGGCCAGTTTCGATGTGGTTGAATAATCTAGATTAGAAAAAAAAATACAGTTCTGGTCTAATTAATTAGGCTGTAGTCTGTTGGTCTGCAGTGGGTGGCAGTGGGATACCAATGACATGATTTTTGTAAAATAAAATATAAATCAAGGAATAAAATGTATAAGCATCTACTTATAATAGTTTTTTTTCAAATATAATATCTATTAAAAAAAAAACGATTACTTACATATAAAAACTTTAAGATAGAGATAGATATCTAAACAAATTTTGACAGAGCGTAACAAATATTCGCATTTACCTAATTAATGCCAAATTACACCCTCTCTATACCATAGGGGTAATATTCTTACCCGTGGGGTGTCCTGGTAAGAATAGCACCCCATTTCCTCCTGTTAGGTGTCGACTAATGGAAAACGGCCAATAGGGCCATACTATTGGATTACCTACCACCTATACTGCGAATACTACGATCCCTAAGACGCCTATCAAGTATGGTGATTATAGAAACCCTTTCCTTCTAATGTATAGGGAGGCCTCGTGGGGGGCCAGTGGGTGTTTCAGTTCAGCTGCTTATGAGAACCATAGATAGTAGGTATGTAGAATTCGTCTCTGATAAGTCATCATAGTATTTAACATGACGTTTGTTAAAATTGGTCCTTAAAATCAACCAGATCTAGAATGGATTACCCATTATAACTCCTTTGTTAATAAACAGTTGATAAATAAATACTATGTTGTTGAGTTTTTCTTAAAAAAATAAGTGAGGTGAAACTGACAAAGTACTTCGTAAATGAAAAGTTGTTGTGCTGGGCGCTGAGGGTCTATAGTCCTTTGTGTTTTCTGCCGGCATAGCATATTTGAGACAGGGTTGTTTTCCTTGTGTTGGTAATAAGCGGATCATAATCTGGTAGGATCGTGTTTAAGCAATAGATTGTGTATAGTAAAAATAGCTCTATCATACTGATAGACAGCTCTGCATAAACTGACAAAGCTCTATCATAAACTGATACAGTGCTGTCATGAACTGATACAGCTCTATCATAAACTGATACTATCTGTCATAAACTGATACAGCTCTATCATAAACTGATACAGCACTGTCATAAACTGATACAGCTCTATCATAAGCTGATACAGCTCTATCATAATCTGATACAGCTCTATCATAAACTGATACTATCTGTCATAAACTGATACAGCTCTATCATAAACTGATACAGCACTGTCATAAACTGATACAGCTCTATTATAAGCTGATACAGCTCTATCATAATCTGATACAGCTCTATCATAAACTGATACAGCTCTGTCATAAACTGATACAGCTCTATCATAAGCTGATACAGCTCTATCATAATCTGATACAGCTCTATCATAAACTGATACAGCTCTGTCATAAACTGATACAGCTCTATCATAAGCTGATACAGCTCTATCATAAACTGATACAGCTCTGTCATAAATTGATACAGCTCTATCATAAAATGATACAGCTCTATCATAATCTGATACAGCTCTATCATAAACTGATACAGCTCTGTCATAAATTGATACAGCTCTATCATAAGCTGATACAGCTCTATCATAAGCTGATACAGCTCTATTATAAACTGATACAGCTCTGTCATAAATTGATACAGCTCTATCATAAGCTGATACAGCTCTATCATAATCTGATACAGCTCTATCATAAACTGATACAGCTCTGTCATAAACTGATACAGCTCTATCATAAGCTGATACAGCTCTATCATAAACTGATACAGCTCTGTCATAAACTGATACAGCTCTATCATAAAATGATACAGCTCTGTCATAAATTGATACAGCAGCTCAAGCAGCTCTCTCTTAGCTTTATCCTGAGGCTTTATCACATACATACAAATTATTGTGAGATTTCCATCGATATAATATATAAACTAGATAAACATTAACGAACAAAATGACATCTAAAATGTGGTCGCAGAGGTTGCAAACTTATCTGTGCTGGTGGCGGAAACGTGAACTAACGATTTTATAATGCTAATGACTTGTAGTTTGACAGTTTCATATAGACAGTAGCGACACTCCTATCGGCAAAAATAAATTTATCAGGATGTGGCTTGTAAAGAAATAGCGACACAAGGGCGCTATTTCTTTCACATATACTCCCTCTACAAGAAAGACGTAGAATTGCGGACATCTTATTTTTAGTAAAGATAGCTCAAAATTACATAGACTCCCCATATTTACTGTCTAAAATAAACCTGCATGTCCCTGGAAGATCGGTACGGCATCGTTATTATTTATCAGCTCCTCGTTCTTGCACTAAATATAGACAAAACTGTTTCTTTAATAGGTCGGTAAAATTTTTCAACGCTCTTGTCACATATCCCGAACTGGACTTATTTACGTCAAACCCTCTTACCTTCAAAACGTTAATTACAGCGCACTGGTTCGAAAACTAAAATAATACCTGTTGTACCTACTTAACATAACTAACTTTGCATTTAACTAAAAGTACGTATTTGTGTAACTACATATGTGTGGCTTATTATTAAGTACGTAGTATTTAAGCAAACTAGCAATAAGATTTTTAAATGCGAAAACATTAGAATAGTGTATCGCTTTTTAATTAGTTTTTTTAAGTCATCTCACTGTTTGTATTCCAAACAAATTAAAAAAAAAAAATTCTCGCTACCACTTTTTGAACCGTGACACCAAATCTAGTTTATATTTTATATCGATGGAGTTTTCATTTAATTTTTACAGTTATGAGCTAGATTAAATAATATATTACTTTATATACTAGGACAATCCACATACGGTCACCTGATCCTAAACTAGACAGACTCTGTACTATAATCAGACTACTGAAACACAATTTTTTGTAAACACATACTTATTTAAATAAATAAAACGATGAAGACTTGTGTAGATAAATAAAACGATCACAGTCGGCCTTTTTGTGCTTTTATAAATTGTACTTGTTTTTTAAGAGTTGCTTACAGAGTAGAGATAGGTAGTTAATGCCAATAATTTACGATAAACGAATTAGTCATACAATTGTTATCGCTAGGCCACTATCGTAACATGTTCCTACAGGAAGGGGTACAATGATTGTTTTTTTTAGATTTACGTTACACACATGCTGGTATACTGTTGTGCAAGAGAACGTATTAGTAGACCACTACGTATGCTGCAAGCAAAGCAATAGTGTTTCGATGCGAAAAATACACAGTACCCACTGTGTACCTATTTTGCAGTCGGAAAGAACCTTTAAATGTTTATAATGTAAGTGTTTAGACTAGTGTGAATAGGCTTTTTAAAAGCTAGTGTGCCTGCGTCCAGGTGCGGTCACAGCCAACGATTTGGGGGGGGGGGGGGGGCTCATAGTTGACGGGCCCGTTGGTCTAGTGCCCCGGCCGCTAGCCAATAAGTCGTGGGTTCGATTCCCACCTTGCGACCGTGTGGTCCAAGTGCGTAACCTACCTACAGTTTTGGATAAAATTGTTTAGTCGTTTTAAAGCAAGAATGTCAATTTGACGTGAATGAGTTTGAGATTTGGGGACCGACGACCTACCCCCCCCCTCTCGGACCGCCACTTGACGTCAATGTATTCTATAGATTACCTATAGCCCAGATGACGTTCTCTAGCGAAATCCGGCGCAAGAGATACTCTGACGAGGTCCAACCGGAGTGCACAGGGTCTCTTTATAGCATTGAGTTTTAGTCAAATTGACAAACTTAACTTCTTGCTTTAAAACGCCTAAACAATTTTATCCAAAATAGGTAACGCACTTGAAACACTCAGACGCAAGGTGGGAATCGAACCCACGACTAGCGGCCAGGGCACTAGACCAACAAGTCCGTCAGCTATGACCCCCCTCCCCAAAATCGTTAGACGTGACCGCGCCTGTTGACGTCGTCATTGATCTTTACCGTTCAGTTGGTTTAGCAACGTCAGGTCTTAGATGGATGAACGTTTAGTGGCATTTGAACATTTTGTACTGAGCGTCTTCGGGTTTCGGAGGGCACGTAAAAAGTCGGTTCCTTTCGTTGTCATTTAGACAGCAATCGTTAAGCTAAGTCAGAAGCAAGAGCTTCGGAGTCGATGGACGTACGGGGTGTGGGCCCTAGAACGTCCATTGAGTACGGCGGCAACTTCGAGGAGGACGGCGGCGGGGTTGCGACCCCCGTCCCCGTGAGCACCGTGACTGGTTCCCGGGGGGCTACAACGCGTCCCTGGTGCAGATCCCACCGGAGAGACCAGGGTTCCCTCTAATGTGCCGATGCGACAGCCGCGGGGGGTTTAGTGGGTAAGAATCCCACATACCCCGGTCGAGCCCCACAGCTCCCGGGGATCTTTCGAAGATTTCCCCCGCGTCAAAAAAAAAGTCAGAAGCAAGAGGCCTAAAGACAGCTTGAAAACTCTGACACCTGGTTGGCTACTAACCATACGACATCTGACCTTGCCTACCGATGATCGTTTACCGAACAGAGGATACAACTGGCTATGAGCGTCTTTAGTACAATTAAAAAAAAATTACATTGGGGTATGTATAATAGTGCTGAAAAATAATATAATACAAACGTGAACTTTTGAAGTATTGCGAGTAGAATACTAATTAAGGGCTCCCACACATGACTGCGAACTCGCATCGCATCGCAAATATCTGCGAGAAACAAATGAATTTTTGTATTGAAAATTCATTTGTTTCTCGCAGATATTTGCGATGCGATGCGAGTTCGCAGTTATGTGTGGGTGCCCTAAAGAATAAGCAAAGAAAAAACACAGACAAATGGTTAGAAGAGTTCACGTCACAATAGAAAAGCGACATTGAAATAAAGAAAGTGGCAATGGAATTGCTACGATAAACATTAAGATAATATATGACCTATTAGGATGTGAGGGAGCAGAGTTGATGTAATAAAAATAATGATAAGTGCCGGACCGGTCAATGCCATGTCTGTTACGTCGATTATGCTCGGTACTCTTTTACAGTAGAACGATTTTTCAAGTGGTGACACGCATACGAAGCATTAAGGATCAATTTGGGAAAGCTGTTGTCTCGATACACAGCTTCAGCATCATTTTTCAAATGGGCATAAATAGCCAAGTTCAACTAAAAAAAGTGTTGAGTACCCAACGTTTGCAGTCAATAATCTTTTGAAAACTTGGTTGTTTACTGGTCTATTATTATAACAAATAATATCGCCACCTGGTCTTTGATCTATTAACAATATATTATAAACTATTTCACACTAAATGATGAGATGTGGAAAATCACTTTACTTTAAAAATTCAGCGCATAGCGTGTGCAAAACACACACACACAAACACATGCACACAAACATGCACATACTCACAATACATACATTTAAATCCCTATTATGTCTGTTTAATTTTTTTTCTTAATAATGTATACACTCATACAATATTTTAGTCTGTCGTCTCAAAATGCTTCGGAATTGTCAACGGATCCGGGTCTCCACGAGACAGGTATTTCCTATAATAGTGTGGGGACCACAAGCACAACTGTATATCTTATAATCATTGATTTGAGAAATAAAGCATTATTGTATTGTAAAATTTTAATTAAAATCTCCGCCACGGAGAGTAACAAAAGATTTTTTAAATTCCCATCAGAATTTGCCCTTGTACATTAATTGTAAATACTTTTTAGGGAAGGGGGGGGGGGGTTTGGGTAGGTACTTTTTTTAGTAGGTCAACAGATAAAAATTTATAGTTAGACAACTAGTAGTAGTATCCAAATGATACTCTAGATATTTCATCTAACTAAACAAAGATAGTTTTAGCCATGATTCAGCTGTTATTTTTGATGCCAATTTTATAGAAAAGACGACTGAAGTGTTGCCAAGTTAAAACAAGAATGGATATTAATCCATTCTTGTTTTAACTTGTCAATTTATATTAATTTTGGTCTTAAATTAACACCATTGACTTTCGATGTTACTTGTTTAACACCAAGAAATCGAATCATTAACCATTTGCTTCTTTGTATAAATTGATATGAATACTTTTAATTTTGTATTTTATCTAATTGGAATATAACTTTCGATAGCACATTTCGTTTGAATTTGAAGCTGAGATATTGAGTGAAATATTAAGCCGAAGTACGCTAAAATTGTTTGGCTTTGTTGAAAATTGTTCTAAAAGTAAGAATTGACTTTTAGAATTTTGATTCAGAACAGAGTAACAATCAATTGATTGATTCGTACCAATTCCATAATGAATTGATTGGATTGGTTATTTTGCAAATGAATGCCCATTCATATATACCCAAATGGATTGGAATTCGGAATAACAAAATAGGTTTTATTCCGTACTTTGAGTATAATGCCTTCTTGTCAGGCAAGCAAGTAATCAGGTTAAGCTTTCATTGGCTCTTTGAAAGTAGACTCATTACCGTTCTTTTATTGTTAGCTAGCATTGATCAGATCTTGATTAAAATCAGATATAGATTGTCACTTCTGTCCTTGACTGGATCTACATCGTCAAGTATTTTCATTTTTTCCTCTGCAAAAAATTACTCCAAGTACTCCAATTGATTTGGGTACAGATATACCAGACACCATATTTGGTACTTACTAATAAAAAAGTCCAAATATTTTAACGGATATACTTAGATCAAATATACTTACAATCGTAATGAAATAAAACTTCAATGAAAAATTAATACCAATTACGCTATCGAGGTAAAGGTAAGCATGTCTTTAACATGTAGATGGATAGTGTAGGAGTTCATAGTTGAAGCTTCGAAGTGTTCGAAGTTAGATTGGATAGGTCAACATTGCACGACGACTGGTATAACCTACATGTGAAATACTTTATGCTCGCAGTAGTTCTTTGTTCTAAACAAACTTCTTTGAAACTAGTCTTATTACTAGCAGAGGCAGAGATGAACAGAATTAGTTACTTATAACCATTTTATGAATGTTGCGTTTCTGAATCATCTTTGCCTATTCTTTAAATTTCTATAAAATTGATTTAAAATTTAGAAGGAAATAGTAACCTACATCCTTACATCTAGTATAATCCGGATTCAAATCAGCTTTATTATCACGGTTTTACAAAAAAGTATTTTGTATATCCTATTATATATCCTGCTTTTACTTTAGTGTTGTAATTTATTTTCTTTGGCCATTTAATGCGGTAGTATACGAAGTTTGGATTTTAAACTGCAACAATTTGCTACTACAATTTCAATATTCTTGGAACATAATTGTGTAGGTGTCAATACTTGAACTACTTGTTTCCAAATAGCATGTGTCCCACGCCGCCCTTGACGCTAGGCAGTTGGTTGAGGATAGTTCGAGTGGCTCCTAGAAACATCTTATCTGTACAGACCTGTCGGTTCAAGAGTACTTTATATATCTTCGTGATTCTGTTTGAATGTCTGCAATGGAAGGTGGCATTCGCTTTTACTTTTCATAAATGCTGCGACTGATATTTTTTTTAGTGGTGTGTTAATATACCTACACCACAAATAATGACGTGTAGTAACGTGAATCTATATTGATCATCATAAAATCATGATAAATTAGAAGCACAAAGCTTAACACATGAGCTATGTACTTTCTATATTTTTTGTAGAGAGGTGTATTCTTTACATTGTTACGTGAGGTTGGGTAGAAAAATTTAATCACACGCACACACGCTATAGTTTTCAAGGCACTATAGTCCAAGGCACGCAGTATTTCACAGATGTCTTAAATCGTCGCTAAGGTCACTGGTATAATTCGCTTCGATCGCTGTCTTGATATGAATTCGCTGTCGCTTTTAAATTTAACCTCTCCACCTTGGTTACGCCGGTTTATTTAGTGAAATAGAATGAGGGAGGAACTTCTCGATGACAGCAGCACATACATCTAGTACATACATACACATATCCACACAATACATGCGAGACCGATAAAACCAGGTAATGGCAAACAAAAAGAAAAGGAAGAAAGGCTCTCGAGTGGCGACCACGAACGGGAAGACGCAGCGTAGGTAGGCCTCCCATTAGGTGGACTGACGACATTGTTCGCGTCGCAGGAAACCGGTGGATGCAAATGGCAAATTGTCGTTCATTGTGGCGGTCTAAGGGGGAGGCCTTTGTTCAGCAGTGGACGTCTTCCGGCTGATGATGATGACGATGAATGGCAAACAAACAGTGCCACTTGACTGAGATCAACAACCCTTCCCGCACAGCGGTTATTATTATTGCTTATTGAAATTTTTTCTTGATTACGGTTATAGAATCTTTATTTCCTCAAAAGAATTACAAATTCACTTAAAGAGAAAATATAAAATTACAAATATAAACAATAAGCTATTATTAAGCGGGACGAGAAGATAACAATATTTTTTTCTTAACCTAAGTATGTAAGTATTAAATAATTTAACAAAACTGCTGTGAGTATATCTAATAATATTAGTGGGTAGTTGTATTAAAAGTGTTGGTCGTAGGCTCCGCGACCGGTTACGCCTCGGATTTGTTGCTGCAAGTAAATTTATAAGGCTTATAACATAGTGTAAAAAATAGCGATATTTGTAAATATTTATCACATTGGTTGTTATTAAAATATTTATTAGTGTATGTAAGTATACAGCATTGTACCTACTTATTTATTCTTAATTTGTTACAATGTTGTTTTTCTTGATTATCATTAATAGTTCATAAGAAGTACGATGAATTAACCCGTTTATGTTTGTTTTTGCAATTCAATAATTTATGGACCATTATAGAAGTGATTTACTGTTGTATCTACAGTTTCATAAATCCTTTACCTATAAATAAAGGAATTGCCACACTAAACAATAACAGAATCATAGAACGTAGGTCTGCGAGTTGAACACGATGTAATTATACGCTTCTTGGAGTAAACACCCATCGTTGCCACTTTACAACTCAATGTCGCAAATATTATATATACGGAATTTTACTATTATTATATTAAGTAACATTTAAAAAAATATAAAACTGTAAAATATTTTATGCGGCAGATAGGAACAGTCCTAAAACATGCGACACGTTTAAAAACGTGAAGGAATTGATCCTTAACGTTTTTATAATGTTAGGAAACAATTAAATAGTGATCTCGTAGTCAAAGGAGCAGTAACCACACATAGGCGGTTTCTACAGATCATTTTAAGGGAAAAGAAACGTTATTGTTAAGCGACCCTGTAGGTTCCTGGAAATTGATATTACTATTGACAAATATAAATTAACTACTTAGCTGACCCGCGCAGCTCCACCCGCGCTTTTATTACATTTTGCTCCCCTTTTCACCCTCCTCCCTTGATTTATTTCTCTCCATCTCTCTCTCTCTCTATTATAAGAAAAATGTAATTCTATGCTCTTTCTCTCCTCTCTCTTTCCCCCACCCGCATCGGTCCCCGTCACATTCCCCCTCTTCCTCTCCCCGTTGTCCCCTCTCTGAACCCTATCCCCCCATCTCTCTCTCCCAACTTGCTCCATCTCACCCCCCCGTGCTCCACCTAACTCCCCCGATCCCTCACCCCCTCCTCGAATCCCTTCTCCCTCTCTGTCCTCTCTTGCACCCTCCTCTCATTCGATATATCCGTCAATCATGGTATCAGCGGCATGAAATATACTTTACGACCTATTCTCAGACCTACCCGATATGCACACAAAATTTCATACATATCCGTTCACCCACCCACCTTGCCTTATGTTGCTTAACCTTTACCTAGCGGCATGAAATATAATTAATGGCCTTTTTTTTTTTTTTTTGACGCGTGGGAAATCTTCGAAAGATCCCCAGGAGCTGTGGGGCTCGACCGGGGTATGTGAGATTCTTACCCACTAAAACCCCCGCGGCTGTCGCATCGGCACATGAGAGGGGAGACCCCAGGGCTCTCCGGTGGGATCTGCACCAGGCCCCTCAGTGCCTTGCCTTTGAGCCCGCCGCCGGGGGGCGCATTGTAGCCCCCCGGGAACCTGTCACGGTGCTCACGGGGACGGGGGTCGCAACCCCGCCGCCGTCCTCCTCGGAGTCGCCGCCGTACTCAATGGACGCTCAAGGGGCCCACACCCCGAGCGTCCAGCGACTCCGAAGGATCTATTTAATGACCTTACCCAACGTTGCTTAACCTTAACCTACAGGTATAAAAAGTATCCTATGTCCGTCTCCTAAGCTACTTCCCTACCAATTTTCAGCCTAATCGGTTGAGCCGTTCTTGAGTTGTAAATAGTGTAACTAACACGACTCTCTTTTAAATATATAGATTAAAGTTCTATGGTGATTGTATGTTCAATTTCACCGATAGATGGCGCTGTTCATAATGTAAATCACGCTAACATCGTAAATTACTGTCTAATGATATTCGATAATGAAAGTTCTAAGTTTTTCGCATCTTTTATTGTTGCGACTGTAATAATTGTATTATAGGTCAATACCTATACACTACCTGGCCTTGGGGAGTTTCATTAAAATTTCATGAATCATTTCATGATCTAGTTTGGACTCGCTCGGGATTTACAGATTTTAACTTTTCAAAGATATAATGTCATATTGCTATCAGCAACGTACTTTGAACATCATATACAGAAATCTAATTAAAATGTCCTGGGTGTACCGGACCGGCTTACCCCTTACAAAAATTGACCCTTCGCCACTGCCATATCTTATTCAAACTAAATGTCTGCTTAGTCCCTATTGTATATGGCGTAATAATACATAATTAAACCTCGCCCATGTTAAGCTGACCTACATGCATTGCCCCAGTTTGTCTTACAGCAAACCCGAGCTTTCCATCCACCTGTATATTTATACTAAAGTAAAAGCTCGAGTAAATACAGGAAGCTTAAGCTGAGCGGCGTGTTTAAAATTGAAAGAATAACTATTACATCTCGTTTGCTTTCCTTCAATCAACGTAACGACCTACTTAACGTTAACATTATCTTATCTCTTACTTTGTGGATGTCTGGCACTAATTACAATGAAGATATTATGAGTAAGTAAACTGCGATTCCATTCATCTCTTTCGAGTTCGTTCGTTAATGCGTTTGAAATATGACGTGTTTATAGGCAGTAGTCACGGTTGAAATGACTTTAACAAGTTGATTTGTTGTTCCTTCAACTGGCAGTACGGATTTCTTATCTTTTTCTAGCTACAATTGCATATCTCCTCTTCTATTAAACACTGGAAGATCTTACGATAGTTTTTTATTTTAATTACTTTTTGGGTCTTTTGTGATACATGTTAACGCCCTTTTATTTAAGTGATAATTATATGGTTTTCAATAAGGTTTTTAATATTTTCGTCGTGGTCGTCGTGTGGAGTAGTAGTAGATAATGATTTGCAGCATACGTCTCACCTTCCGCACTCTCATGTTACTTTTACTTTGCCCTAACCTCTACATGATGGTCTATAAGGTGGTGCCCAAAAATTTTAAGATATGAGTTTGTATTATATTTGATAAATCCTGTGTAATGCCGAGTTCGTTTGAGTTTGGTATTAGTCTGTATTTCAAGAACTTTGCAATTCATAAAACATGAATTATATTTGGTGATATGTAATAGTATTTTGTGGTATTTTAATATTTGGATTCTCTAATAAGATACATATTTTTGTCACGTCACAAACCCTTTGGTTTTTTAGTAAAATGAATTTGTGTCGTGTTACAATAAGGATTTTGGCAGTGGCACTAATCAGAACTAACTTAATTAACTTAGCTGACATCATTCTAGCAAGAAACAATAAACAATGTCCTCCAAATAACAAGGCAGCCATTAATAAAAATGTGTCACAGGATTATAATGAACGCACTTGTGTCGGTTATCTGCGATGAGGCTACAATGAGAATTGCGTGATCACATGCATCTTATCACTTTGATGTGCCGCTGTTCTCATCGCACTCAATTTGTTTGATATTTTTCCCGGGATTCAATGGAAATTTATAATATAAAATTTCCATCGCGTTTCATTCCAAGCGAAACAAATAGTACGGTACGGAAAATTTAGGGGATTTGAATTTAGTTTGAATCACTGAAAAATAAGCTTTAATATGGGACAAAAAATCTTGCTTGGCCGCTTTGATTATTTTAAAGCTTATCCTATATTTTTATAATACTCTTACTACGTGAAAGCTTCTATAACACTATTTTTTTTTCATATTTAACAATCAACTTGCTATCTATAAGCTTTCTTTTGAAAAAAATAATTGCGGACACGGTCTGCCTCTAAAAAATATACCAAACTTTTGTATGTCCCTCTTCTTCCCATCCCTTATCCACCTGCAAATTGGCTTCCTCAATCTCCTCCAAAAAATACAGTCATGGCCCATATGTCCTCTCAGTCAACAACCAATCTTATTGGTGTTAGTCTTTTGTTTCTCCAGAGTCTCCATCCAAGGACTGGTCTTGTCCACTGTTCTTTGTCCACGGGAGCAATATTGCCAGCCCAACATCAGTTCCGATCCGCAATTTCCTGCACCACAATATTTATCTCATTTATCATCTGTATCTTACAAGGTAAACAAACACCGGCCTTCCAATAAGTACAGTTCCGTGTTCTTTAAGTAAAAACCATAGATTTAGGATTTTTCACTATGGTAAAAACAATAGTTACAGCACAGAATGACCAAGATTTTAAACTATTTGGCTGGATATGACATAATTAGGTGATGTGTGGTCAGTGTTGTCATTTCTCGTGTCACTTTGTGACGGTTTGCTCATAAATATATGCGAACAAAAGTGTGTGAACACCGATAAGGACTTTACACGAATCCGGAAACTGCGGTGAACGTTATTTAAACATTATAATAACAATTATCTATACTTATAATAAAACTGTAACAGGTCCAATTCTGTACATTGAAGATATTTTGAAAATTATATTTGGAGGGCATTCTATAACCGATACTGAGGCCGAAAATGTATTTTTTTTAATTTTTGTCTGTCTGTCTGTCTGTCTGTCTGTCTGTCTGTCTGTCTGTCTGTCTGTCTGTATCTCGGCTGAGCATCACGCCGAAACTACTGGATGGATTGAAACGAAACTTGGCATGATTTGAGATCTTACTACGAGGTAGGACATAGGATACTTTTTATCCCGTAATCTAGCACGGTTCTTTTGGGAGAGAGGATTAAAGTCAAAATGGGTGCTTGGTTATACGCTTGGTCCGATTTTATCATTTTTTCTTTATAATTATAATAAATATTTGTAAGGGAACACTCATAGACAGTTGTTAACAATTTTTGGAAATCGATCAGGTTAAGCAACGTTAGCTAAGGTCATTAAATAGATGGGTGACCGTTTAACGCCATTTGAACTAAACGGGTCCGTGCTTCGGAGAGCAAGTAAAAAGTGGGTCTCAGTTTTTAACCGACTATAAAAAGGAGGTTAAGTATTCGATGCGAATGTCTGTTATTAAAAGTTTAGTTAACGTAAAAATAGCGCATGCGGAGCTGCGTGGGTCAGCTAGTTATTAATATTTTTATACCATCTGCCACCTGCTTGTAATTGTTGCGTTTATAGAACAGGCCCCTTCGCCTTAGGACAGAATACGATTTATTTGATAATCAAACAAATATCATGGCTCTGCCTTGGTCTTCCTTATTAATTATATCGAACACTTTTGCATTGTATCTTTTGTTCTTTAATACTTTTATTAGCACGATGAAAATAACGTTTTTTAATTATTATGTAAGTACAAAGTTTTAATATTGTAGTCTTATTATAAAAAGATAATAGTTACCGCAATTGTTACTAACTGCGGTATAGAACAAGCTAAAGCCACGATTACCTGATAACAACATCTTTAGTACAAATTAATGTTTAGTTTAATCTCTTGGCAAAGCTCCGGACCCAGTGTTTCATAGGAAACTAAGTCTTGAACGCTGAAGCGGTTGTTATACTCTAAGTAATAACTTTATTAAAGCTTCGACTACAAGCATATTATATTATAAGATACGATATTACATGTATTCATATTTATTTATGACCTGTAAGGTCATAAAATATCACTCACGTCCGCATACGGTTATGAGTAAACGTGCGTTGTAATATCATGTAATTTGATAAAGCAGTCTACCTATACTACTTACCTACACTACCTTTTACAAAGTGGTAGGCACTTTGTGCAAGGAAGTAGGCTTCGTCATCGTCGTAGGCTAGTTAGAAGGAGTGTTTCATCACCCCCACTGCAACACCCGTAACAGTGGAGCTCCAGAATTCGCCCATCAGATTATAACCGGTAAATCAAATATGGCTAAATTTACGACAGGTGTCTGTCGAGTGACAGACACCTGTACCTGTCGTAAACTATTCATGTAACGTACTATGATTATGTTCGTTTCATTGCGATAGTCCAATCTGAAGCTTGTAGACTAAATATTTTGAGGTCTCCCATTGTCATAAGAATATTCGGTCATGAACGACTGAACTAAACATGCATACCAATCACGCACCACATTACACACAACAAAACGTTTTTTCCGAAAATAAACTTGTGCTATAATCCAAACAATATTCACGCAACGTAAATAAATATTGACGCAACTGGTTAAGAACATGTGAAAACGGTTCAGCGGGTTAACTATCGGCTAATAAATATCCGCGGTCGAGGATTACCGGGAATCTGTGTAACGTAGTTTGGTTACAATTAAACTGTGTGTGAAACGGGGGATTGTAGTAAACACGTTTATTTCGAGGGTCTTTCCTATTAAGGTCTTAGACTATAGAATACTATGATCGAAGATTAAGGTGTAATTCTTATTTTAAAAGTTGTCAAATTTTTGCTAGGCTGCCCCAAAAGGAGGGCTATGTTTATAGCTATGGCTATGTGAATAGGTAGTTGGTTTTTTTTCTACAAATCAAAAATGCTGTCGAAATAAAATTGATCTAGCTTAATTAGAATGATGATGGCAAATCCAAAGCTGACGTTAAATGAAAATATAGGTGTAGTTTTCATCAATGATTTTAGACTCAAGATACTTAAAAGAAAGAAAAGAAGTACATAATAGTCAGTATTATGATAGTTCTTCTTTAAGTGCCGTCTCCTATCGGAGGTTAGCAATCATTAAGGGGGTAACAACGGTAAAAGTGCAAAAATAGCCTTAGTTTAAAGAGTTCGATGGATCAATCCGCTATTATATTGGCTATGAAAATTATATGTAGGGTAGGGCGGGTCTAGTTGAGCATAGGGGCAAGTTGGGCAATCGAAATATCTCGAAAACTATTCACCGCACGCGTAGGCATCATATAGCGGAAAGAAGGGTTCGCAGAAGGCGATCTCATCGCGCGACTGCCAGTGGTGGTTCGATGAGCGAGTGAAGCATACCTGCGCATTGTTTATTTTGGGACCAAAAATTAAAAAAATCGTTTAACGTAAGTTTTCGTCTGTATTAGTCAAATGTTATTTGTTTTCAATCAGGTAAGTGTTAATCTTCCATACATTTACTGTACTTTTGATATGTATAAAGGTTCTGGGTATAATTCTTACCGTTTTTTCATATCCTCACTTTTGTTTCAAAATTTCGGGTTGGGGTTAGTTGAGCTAAAGTTGCTCAACTAGCCTCACGGCTTAGAACAAAAGTAATGTATGCTTTTTATTTAATTTTTTTCAGGATGCGGACTTACAAAAGAAAGACTACAAGATGTTCTTAACTGCTCAAGACTTAAATAATACAGCAAAGGCTGTCAATGATGAAAAAAAGTCTGAACGGCATTCACAGCCAAAGAATTTGGTATAAAACGAAGGACTTTGCAAGAGTGACAACGAAGATTAAGTTTCTAAGATCTCACTAATGTTTTCTTTTAAGATATAAGCTATATTGATAGTAACATAAATATTTAAGTCTGATTTTAAACAGAAAAACTAAATCTAATCCTAAAGTTAACCTTAAGATACGTTGATGTTTTGTTGATTCTATTTCCTGTTAATTATTCAAAGAAAATTACTTTAAGTTTTGTTGTTTTGTCACTAAAAAGACTTTAAATAAAGAGTTGATTGACAAATAAAATTTTATTTCGTCTCTAGTAAACATTGAACCCATGGTTTGGCTAGACATTCTAAGTGCTCAACTTACCCCAATCCCTTGCTCAACTTACCTCACCTATGGGGTACGTTGAGCATGCTTGACTTTCTGCATTTAAACCGCTGTAGCTCTTAAATTGAGCTTAGAAGAAATAAATTACTATGACACATTTAGAAAAGGATAAATTACTAATCTATCAGGTTGCGTAACAACCCATTGAGACTTATAGTTGAGGAGATAAATCCGCTCAAGTGAAAAATTGCTCAACTAGCCCCGCCCTACCCTACTTATACCTCAGATCTTCAGCAAATAGTTTTATTGATTAGATATTGGATTAAATATAACGTTTTCAAGCAATATGTATTTAAAAAATGTACTATGTTGGATATGAATTGTGTTAGCGTTCAATATCCGTTCATCGGATAGACGTCAAACTTGGACTATAAAAAGCATAATAACCTATTCTACAATTTGTATTGATTACATTTCTTAATTTCATTCATGTTTTACAAGAAATTATAGAAAAACCACGTACGCGATGCATTTCCCCTTGCAGCGCCCCCGCGGTCGCCTTCCATCAGTCTTTCGTGGACTGTTATGGAGGGTGGACGTGCTCGAATTTTTTTTGACAAGACGTATTTAATTTAAATGATTTTGAACATATTTTTAATTAAGATATGTTACATATGGTATAATTATAACATTATAAATCATTTCAAATGAAATCTATACTTCTATATTTAATTAATGATATTTTTATAGTAATACCATATTTTTGGTTCATCATAGAGTATGCGAAAGTATCGTTGCCGAGTATTATGCCTAACTGTTAAAGCGTATCAGTCATATATATGATCTTACTAATTGAAATCGTATTTAATACTGTGTAGGTCGACAAAATGACATACATTATGATATTCTTTACATTATGTTTTTATTGTCAAAACATGAACGGTGTTATTATTATTATCATGTTGGTTTTTGCAACTTAGCAACGAATCGAGTACCTGGGTGGTTGGCTTGGTGGTGAGCGACACGCTTACCTACGGACAGTTGCATTGGACAGTTGCTCGTCTTTTGAGACATCTGGATGGTTAAGTTGGAAGGGTACTCGTGTGTTATCTAGGTGGCGCCACTTTAATCTTAGATTTCTTCCCCTATGTAACATAAGTAGAAGGTCACTGTAGCTGGCAAAATAACTATCGGACCAAAAGGCTATAATTATAGTTTTGGATGACAGGGACAGAAAGAGACTTTTCTATGGGTGGGTGCTTCGAATCCTATCAGGTAATACCTTGTTAGTTAACTAAGTTGCGTAACAATAAACTGATGGTGTAGTTGGCAGGCACGAGAAAAAATACCATCGCGTTAAAATGTTAGTTACTCTAAAACCAGATTGCTTATTAGAATCAATGTAAATTAAATATCTATTTAAATTTTACATTACCTATGCACCTACCACTATGACGCTCTGCATCATCCAAAGGTAGACTGGCAGAGAATGCCTAAGGCATTAAGTCCGCCTTATACATATTTAAGTGTGCTAAAGAATAAATAAAATAAAATGTCAAATGCTCCGCGTAGTTCAAACCCCGCGATGGATACAGAACTCAAGATGAAGTTACGTTACGTACTCTCGCGGTCACGAACGGTCTATCACCTTTAGGACGACAATCGCTTGTACGTGCCGGCCCAAAATACATGCGGGCGGGGTAAGCGCCCGGAACGTCGTTCAAACTATTTTGATTGAAAACTGAAACTTACACTAAAAAGACTATTACTGAATTCGTGCGTTCAAACAAACAGTGCTACGGATTCCTTTGGCAGTCACAGTCACGTATATTGAATAACAACACAGGTCCGTTAATTTTGTAGTTTGCTACCCTGGCTGCTGACTTTAAGGTCTTGGGGTCGATTCCCACACAGGACAAACATTCATGTGCATGAACATAATCTGTTTGTCTTGGGTCTGGGTCGTTTTTAACTGTACTTAATTATGGAAAAAGTTAAGTATCGTATCATAGTTTCAGTTCGATGGCCATTATGGAGTCGATCACGGAACTCATCTACATCATCATCAGCAGCCGAAACGTCCACTGTTGAAAAAAGGCCCTCTCTCCCTTAGAGGGGAGGGGTTGCCATAATCCCCACGCCTGGCAGGCGGTTGGAGATCGCAGATACGTGGTAGGTAATCCAATAAAAAGACGCTGCTGTTCGTCTTCTTGTTTTTCCTTAGTTGCCTTTTACGGACACCCAACGGGAGGAGATGGATGGGTGCTATTATTCTTATCATGGAACAAATTGTCACAATAAAAATAATTTATGATTTCTGGGTCTGCACAACTTGGGTCGACGTTGGGTATCTGGTCTTGAGTGAGGTTGGAAGCTAGCAAGCTTCCAAGATTCGGGTACTTGTGCCGCTCTTAAAGATAATATACACATTAGAATAGGAAACATTACAGTTACACGCTTCTTTAATAATACCGCTAGCATCTCATCAGGGCCACTGGCATGCATTGCAGCATCTTAAGTCACTCACTTTGTAATACTCGAACATCGCAATCAATCATCAATTTGGTTTTAGTTCATTTTTCCAGGAATCAAAAAGCTCAACTATCAGATGGATGTTTATTGGTTAGAGAATTTGGAACTAATTTAGGAAATATGTTAAAAAGGTAAGGGACCTTTTTTTAAAAAAAAAACTATGTTTTGAAGGCTCTTTCAAACGCTTTCGTTTTGACGTGCAGAACAGAAACCTTAGAACTTTGTGCATAGTTTCATTTCAAGTACGCTTACAGTAGTCACGGCAAGACGCTACGCAGTAGCTATTTTTATGTTTATGTATTCAGAACTCACAACTGTACTTGCGCAATGTTTCGTCAACCCTAACTTCAGAAACACAAAAATCCGCTGTGACTGTAAGTTATAAGTAGTACGAATGTATATGGATTCCGAATGGCAGGCACAATGTATTCAGCTGGGTCGAAGTGCGTTCCGGTTGTAACCGGACCTAATAACCACCAACAATATAATAGAAGTATGTATAAGTCTCACTAGTCAGGCATTGGCCATTCTATAATAGACGGACTGAACCTTTGATATGAAGTTTGGAATATGAAATGCAGTAATCCGTATCCTGATGCAACACGTCAACTACGTTACCACTGTAAGTGGTTGGGTTGACAGATTGTAATTAGGTTGCACGCCAAAGTAAACATCAAGATATAAAACAGTGGGTTACCGTTATTAAACTGCATCATTTCATTCTATAACGGAATAGGCAAAATTAACAAAACTCCATTCGACACATCTGCATATTTTTAGTCTATGATTTTTCAAATGTAATATTCATATTTGCTGGTAGCGCCCTCTACGATGACAACTCTCGGCCAGATTCTCAAGGTCATTGGCGCATGTTACCCCCTTAAGGCTATTTCTGCTTTTGAATCTACCATGCGAAATAGTTGCGGAGTTGTTTACATTCCATGTCGCAATCTTCATGGCTGAACCGGAGATTCTTAGCACCCTCTGACCATCTAAGGTCTGCCGGGAACTGAGGGCCATTTTTTGTTTGTACTCAACCATAATGATCATTCCTGGGAATTAATAATGTGGTGGTTTTCCGTTGCCTTCCACATCGCTGCTTGCCGCCGTGAAGACTCACTGTCCAAACGCCTGGCAATATTCGAACGTTGACTGTACAGGCCTCTGTGGCTCCCACTCTATCGTTCTACCAGCAACACAGCTGCCCATTGCTGGGGGAAAATGCCTATTTACTGGCGGCATAATCTCGCCAGGTCACAGGACTATCATTGAGTTTTTTGCAGTATTTTATAGAGAAGCCTTTCCCAAGGGCAACCCACTGCACTCTCCAAACCTGCCGGTGTGTGGCCGGGGACTGCTAAAGCAGCTAGCCAAGATATCTCAAAGCCGTTCCACTATCCGCCACCTGTGGACCCCGGTAGTAGCTCACACCTCAGCCCTACCAGTATTATGGTAGTAGTCAGTATTATCATCAATAATAATGACAACTGAATTATGTTAACGTAAGTTAGTATCGAGATGAGTGAGACTTTTGCCAGATGGTATTGTACCACACTTGCCTATGGACAGTCGCATTGTATATTATACATATAAGCTGCTCGTTATATAAGTAGCAGCATACATGTATAACATACATAAGTCATTAATTAACTCTTTACGCGTAGGACTGAATTCACAAACGTCAGTTAGATATATTTAGGGCCAGCTCTGAACAGTAGTGGGCCATTTGATTGGCTATTCACATTACTGCAATAACTAATCAAAAATTCCGTTACAATTTTAGACGGTCTCAAACATTTACCTGAAAAACGTTACAGGATTCGGTCGTTACTCTCAAAGTGGGATCAAGAGATTCCAGCTAGAGTGCTCCGCCCTTCACAATGGAGGAGTATTCCAATTAAACACCCTACTTGAAAGTAATGAGGGCTAAAATGATCATCAAATAACCAGACCTACTAAATAACGGTCAGTTAACGAGGCAGAGTGGTGCTAATAATTGTAACAGAGAGCTGAGAAAGGGAGTAGGTCAAGCATTTAGATGGGTCAACGACGCTAGGACCGTGCCTTGGTCTGGCTTTTATATGGGGTACCTACTGACTAGCCAGTCAGTAGGTAGCCTAAAGAATAATACAATACAAATTCTTCATGTAATGTTTTAGGGTTTTGAAACATTCCTGACAAAATAATAATATAGTTTACGATGCATGAATGATATGAAATGGTGTGGTGCCACCTATAAGAATCGAATATGGTGTAGATGAAGCCTAAAAATATGCTAAACTAAACTAGCTTTGATCATTGTACGGAATTATCCGTTATTCAAGTGTTTAAAACCTTTTATTTACGTTCCGAATTAATAACTTTAACCCAACGACGCATCTTAATAAGAATCTTATGATGTTCAAAGTATGAGAAACATTAAGAGCTTAAAAAAAGTCATAAATCTTGAAATATTTGCGCAAGGTGCTATGCAGTAGCAATAATTAGCAGCTGTTACCGTTTCTCCTATAACTAATGTTTCCTTTGCGTATAACTCTAAAACATATAACAAATGTATAGGTAATAAAAATATACTTAAATAAAAAGTAAATCTTCTAGTCTATATAATAATATGTAAACTATATATTATGTATATAAAAAAGAATTGCTGTCGTTTGTCTCGTTAAAGCTTAGCCGTTAAGACAGCAATTCGAATAATTTTTGTATTGTTTTGTTCGCTCTAATCCAGGGGTGATGTAGAGCAGAAAAAAATTGGGAAAATCTATAAAAAGTTGGAAAAAAGGAGGGCGGAGCTCGGTGGATCAGCTAAAAAATATGAGCTTTATAAAAAAAAATCTTCGAAATAAATATTTCCCAAAATAAAATCTTTAAAAAAAAAATTGAACCGACTTCAATATCACTGAAAAGTATAAAATAATTTAAATATTATAGAAGTTGGTTTTAGCCTACCTGCTGTGTATAATTGGTCTATTCCATTTTGATCACCTGGGTGATTAAAGTGGAACAATTTATTCCACTTTGATCACCTCGGAATCAAATCACCTGGGTGATTTGAGCTGGGTGATTTGAGTGGAATTAATTATTCCACTTTGATCACCTAGGAAACAATTCACCTGGGTGATTTGAGTGGAATAAATTAGTGGACTTTGATCACCTCGGAATCAAATCACCTGGGTGATTTGAGCTGGGTGATTTGAGTGGAATAAATTAGTGGACTTTGATCACCTCGGAATCAAATCACCTGGGTGAACAGTGGCGACTACTATTTTTATTTTTCATTTTTTGTCTTTAAATCACCTACATTTGGATTTACAAAATTCAATGTTTAAGCATACTGCAGTACCTACTTTTTATAAGTTTATCCTCACTAGCTAACCCGCGCAGTTTCGCTTGCGGTTAATTAGTATTTATAGATTGTTTTATAGGTTTCAAACAATCATTAGTAACGCATCCTGACAAAGGTTACCGCATAATCTTTAACCGACTTCAAAAAAGGAGGGGTCTCAATTCGTCTGTAAGTATATACATTTTTTTTTCTATGTATGTTCGCGCATAACTCTGGCAATTATGAACCAATTTGGAAAATTCTTACTACTTACAAATAAGTAGTTTCTGAAAAAACAAGAACAGTGACTCAGAAAAAAATGGAGGAATGCCCGAAAAGATGATGTTTTTATCGCTTTTAAGGACAAAAATGGTTATAATTCTGGCAAATATTTACCAATTTCAATGATTCTTTTTTTATTCACAAGAAAGAACTACTGTAACGAATCTGTATAAATTTTATCACAACCGGATTAGAACTTCCTGGAGATCCATGATTGATGTGTAGGAATGTATCTGGTAAAAACTATAAAAGTGATGTTCTCCAATACATTACTCTGGCAAATATGAACCAATTTCGATGATTCTTTTTTTATTCGAGAGAGTAAACTACTATGATGATTCCAAGCAAATTTCGTTATGACTGGATAAATTGTTCCTGAAGAAATATGAATTATGGAAAAAACTATGTTGACGATAATGTGATCATAACCTACCTAGATAATTTTACCGTCTTCGATGGTTAAAAAGTATAAAATAAAACATTTAAAATAAATTGAACCGACTTCAATAACACTAAAAAGTATGGTGTTAGCGTATCTGCTGTGTATATTTGGCACCAACTTCAATAATATTTAAATTATTTTATACTTTTTAGTGTTATTGAAGTCGGTTCAATTTTTTTAAATATTTTATTACTATCGACAGATACTATGCACATGTGCAAAATTACCTGACTTTCGGAGGAATGGAAGTGATATAAATTATCTTATATATAGGTATATTAGGTAGTATACCTACATCGATTTGGAATAGAGCTGATGATCTTTAACCGATTTTCATGAAACATAGCTTGACAGACCTCTTGGTCCAGTGGTTAGACACTCTGGCTGCTACCCAATAGGTTGTGGCTTCGATTCCCGCCAAGTGCCTGGGTGTTATTTATCTATTTAAGTATGTATTTACAAAAAAAAAGTATATAAGTATTAGTATCAGTTGTCTGGTATAACGGTGTGTGGATTGTCCCAGAATATTATTATAGCTAAGTAAGAGCTATCTCACTTAAACTAGCTTTCAAATAAAAAAAACTGCATGCAATCCATTTGTTGGAGCTTTGTTGTTGCCCATTTGTTGGAGCGCTACGATGCCACATCGGAGACAGACCGACAAACATATGCCTCAAACTTATAACACCCCTCGTTTGTGGTCAAAGGTAAAAAAAAAAACTTGCGTGATAACATTCACCGAAAAAACAACATCATTCACTTACTGCACGCATTGCAAAAAGAGGCATCATTTTATACCATGTCCTTGAAAAAAAAATGTTGATCAAGGAGAGTGCTCGTCTTCGTCTAAACGAAGTCCGGCTAGAATTAGAGATAAATTTATAAATGACTGCCAAACAGCACTTGTTGAAGGCCACCTATCGGTTGGTCATTTTCTATAGAAGTTAAGATAATTTTTAAGCAATTTCAATTAAAAAGTTCCTCAGTTTGACGCGTTCCATACGTACGCATATTATATAAATTTCTAGTAAAAATACGCATTGCACTTGCAGTACATGCGTACTAAGAAGGTGTGTCCACACAGAACAAAATAAATACGTATACTTTTAATTATTTGTTCTATGATTGTCCAATGTGATTGTGATATGTCTCAAAAACTAATATTTGTTAATTAACATTTTAAATATTTTTATAATTATAAATTGGTTGTTGCACTATTTGACTTTGAATATTTCCATTATACCTACTTAATTCTGAAAGCAGGTGATTTAAAGACACAAAATAAAAATAGTAGTCGCCACTGTTCACCCAGGTGATTTGATTCCGAGGTGATCAAAGTCCACTAATTTATTCCACTCAAATCACCCAGCTCAAATCACCCAGGTGATTTGTTTTCTAGGTGATCAAAGTCCACTAATTTATTCCACTCAAATCACCCAGCTCAAATCACCCAGGTGATTTGTTTCCTAGGTGATCAAAGTGGAATAATTAATTCCACTCAAATTACCCAGCTCAAATCACCCAGGTGATTTGATTCCGAGGTGATCAAAGTGGAATAAATTGTTCCACTTTAATCACCCAGGTGATATCACCCAGGTGGTCAAAGTGGAATAGACCGTATAATTGGCACCAACTTCAATAATATTTAAATTATTTTATACTTTTCAGTGATATTGAAGTCGGTTCAATTTTAAAAAAAAAAGATTTTATTTTATACTTTTTAGTGATATTTTCATAAATAATGATTGAACCATCGAAGACGGTAAAATGATCTAGGTAGGTTATGATCACATTATCGTCTACATAGTTTTACATAATTCATGTTTCTTCAGAAAAAAATATCCGGTCGTAATAAAATTTGCATGGAATCATCATAGTAGTTTACTCTCTCGAATAAAAAAAGAATCATCGAAATCGGTTTATATTTGTCAGAGTAATGTAATGGAGAACATCAGTTTTATGGTTTTTACCAGATAAATTCCTCCACATCGTTCATGGTCCTCCAGTAAGTTCTTAGCCGTTTGTGATAAAATTCATACAGATTCATTAAAGTGGTTCAGTCTTTCGAATAAAAAAATAATCATTGAAATTGGTAAATATTTGCCAGAGTTATGACCATTTTTGTCCGTAAAAGCGACATAAAGTCATCTATATAGGCATTCCTGCAGTTCTCCTGCGCAGTCACCATTCTTGTTTTTTCAGGAACTACTTATTCGTATTCAATATTTCTTTTATTTATTTATATTTAGGAAGACCTACGGCTAATATAATAAAGTAGTAATACAATAGAAATATACAGCTATTTACAGGTCTTCACGGATATACAACAATATAGCAATAGAAATCGTGAGAACTAGAAAGAATAAATATAATAATACTTACAGATTCAGACCAAACAGCTGACTAAATTAAATTAAATAATTTCAAAGTCTAGAATACTAATAGAAGTCTATGAAGTGTGAAAATAGGAAGTGAGAAAATACAGATTATGACACGAACAAAAATAAATATACACAAATTACACCTAATTAATGAAGAAATCAAGACTCAGCTGTCGTCTGGCTGATACTACACTTGTACAAAATATATCTGTCAAATCGCTTACAAACGTTTATTAATGGTTCTGCTTGCTCGCACGAGATATGAGTTCTGTCTATAATTTGTTGCTGCATGCGGAATACGTAGGGGTGGGTTGAATCTAGGAGACTTATGAGGTACGTTAAAATGTAATTTACTTAGAATTTCAGAAGAGTCAATATCGTTAGAACTAATTTTCAGGAGAAATAAGCAATCCGCAATCTCGCGTCTTTTACTTAGAGGTAATATGTGAAACTTTTTACAGAGATTAAGGTAGAATTCCTCTTTATAAACAATTTTGTGACGGTAGCAAAGAAACCTAATAAACCGTTTTTGGATATTCTCAATTCGATTAATGTATATTTCATATCGGGGATTCCATATTTGCGATGCATACTCAAGTTGGCTTCGAACAAATGTACAGTACAAAATCTTTAGGGTCTTAGGCTCCTTGAAAGAACTAGAAAGCCGCATAATGAAACCGAGTGATCTAGAAGCTTTAGTGACTAGAATCATGAACAACTCCTAAATCACGAACTCTGTCCTGTTTAGGAAGTAAATGACCTTGTAAAGACAAAATTTTACGCGAAAATGTAACCACAGTACATTTAGATGCATTTAAATCTAGTTTATTCGCATAGCAATACTCATCAAGACGGTCTAAATCAGCTTGTAGAGCAGTCATATGCTCAACAGAGGAAACTAATGAATAAATTTTTATATCGTCAGCAAAACATAATATGTTCGAAGATTGAAAGCACGAGTCAATGTCATTGATATATATAATAAATAATAAAGGGCCGATCAACGAGCCTTGCGGCACGCCGCTGGGAATAGGAACCCAAGCTGAAGTGTAGTTGTTCAAAACGACAGCCTGAGACCTGTTTTCGACATAAGAGGCAAACCATCTTAAGAAATCACCGTGTATTCCAACGTTGTAGAGCTTGGACAGCAATATTTTGTGATCAATACGATCAAAGGCTTTACTGTAGTCTGTGTAAATGGCGTCCACTTGACTACCGTTATCCATAGCTTCTGTAACAAAGTCATTGAAAAGAGTAAGATTGCTTAGGGTTGATCGACCTTTGAGAAATCCGTGTTGTGAGGGACTAAATGTGGGATACAAACAATTGTACACTTGATTATAAATTAAGCGCTCAAAAATCTTAGCAATTGCACATAGTTTAGAAATAGGTCTGTAGTTCTCGATATCAGACTTTGATCCTTTCTTGTGAACCGGTGAAATAAATGCGGATTTCCATATTTTTGGGCACGTAGCTGATGCAAGAGACTTTTGGAATAGTAAAGTGATAGGATGAAAGTGATGGAAAAGCGATGACTTCAGCACAGTTTTTTAGAAACACAGGTGATATACATATTATCAGGTCCAGCAGATTTAGCACAATCTAACTTCTTTAGAATAGACAGGGTATCCTCCGTACTTATTTTATTATGAGAAATTCAACACGGGTTATTAGACCCGTCTGAGTTAGCGGGAACTACTGGAAGATTCTGTAAAATAGGCGTATGAGTACTATTCAGGAAGGTTGAGTGAAAATATGATGAGAATGCATTACAAATAGAATCACTGGTATCAAAAGATGCTCCACCGTAGGTTAATGTGCTAGGCGTACTATTCGAACTAGATCTGTTTTTAACAAAGTTCCAAAAATATTTCGGGTTGACCGTAATTGACTTTTCAGTGCGGGCTAAGTACTCTTTATAACAAGAAGATTCCAATATTTTAACCCTTTCCCTCAATATTTTAAACGCATGTTCGTCGGCCCGATTACCATAGATCTTAAACTTACGATGGTACTTATATTTCTCTTTGATAGCTTTTTTTAAAGGTGCACTGTACCAGACGGGGTAAGAAAGATCGACTGGTTTTTTAATTGGGATATACTTTTTATGAAGTTCAGATAAAATTTTATAGAAGAAATCTACTGACTCTTCAAGTGATCTATGCGAGAACTCAGAATTCCAGTCGACACTAGTTAATTCTCTATTAATAGACTCAAAGTCGCCTTTATAAAAGTTGTACCGAATACTAGGTGCTGGCTTGAGGATAGTCACATCGACACAATTAACGTTGATAAGGAGTGCCGGATGAAAAGCGTCAATGGGCGTTAAGGGATCGTGACATTCAGAAACTGATATAACCCTATTGGAAAGTGCTAGGTCCAGGATTTTGCCATACTTGTTAAGAATACCATTAAATTGACACAAATTAAGGGTATGCAATTCATCGATAAGTAAAATTTCATCACTAGTACTAATGTGAGTTGGAGCAAGCCCTTCAACTGAGTTACTACAAGCCCAGTCGATGCCGCTCATATTGAAGTCACCTAGTACCAAGAAATAATCGGAGGTATTATTAATAACAGTATTATTTAACTTACAGATAAAGTTTTGAAGTTGAGACGAGAATGATAGGCCACAATTCTGTTTGCATAAATATATAGCGCCTAGATGCAAGTTAATATGTTTTCGTAAATTCGCTGACCATAGGCGCACACTTATCCAGAGATCATCGCCGGTAGACTGGAACAATGGTTTGGGTAAAGCAGGAATATCATTTCGTACCGCAATAAGTACGCCGCCACCCCGAGATTGGGCGGTAAGTTCGTGGTCTCGGTCCCGGCGCCATACAGTATATCGGTTGTCAAAAAGCTCCGTATTATTAAATCCGTCTGTCAACCATGTCTCGGTAAGAATAATGACATCATAAGAATTAAGAGCAACTTCTCGACGAAAGCACTCAGATTTAGTACGAAGACCCCGTACATTCTGATAATATACGTTCAAGTTATATTTGTTACTATCCATTAATACTACGTGAATCAACAATAAAATATAATACGGAATAAATTAGTCGATAATCCCTAGAAAATAATAATTTAATAAGCAGGTACTTTGCGCACAAAATCAGTACGAACTTAGGCGAGTTTGAACGGTATTCAACCAAGCAACAAACATTATAATAACTAATAAGCAGAACCTTACCGTGCAAAAGAGCAGACAACATAGCGAAAGATGCAGTAGTGCGAGCGAGATATGCAATTTTTCAATGTTTGACTTAGGTACGTCAATGCAGAATGGCAAAGAAAAAAATAATTGAATAGAACAAAGGCAAGCTAATAGTAAGACAGGGGAGCTGAACCTTTTACAACTTTTTAACTTATAGTAATACATCATCCTACATGAAACTGAATTGTATGTCATAATGCTAATAGGTAACTTAAAATTAGGAACTGGGATATAATATCGAAATATATAGCTAATTAAACAATTTTGTTTAAATCTTGTTCATTCGCAATAACCAATACCCGTGATGTATCATTCTTACGAATGTGTATTTTACAGTGCTTAACCCATATATAGCTGTAATTCTTATCTTTTGCAATTGTTTTCGTCAAGTTAAGCAGTTTTTTGGAATCAGCGTTAAGATGATCGTTCACGTAAACTCGATGTGATTCCCCTTGGTAGCCCAAATCAATGGTTGATAGAATCTTAAAGGCTCGTGCTGACGCGATAAATTCTTCTTTTACAAGTCTGCTAGTGAAACTTACAATTGACTTTTCCTTGGTATTATAGAGTGGTATACGAGTTATGTAATTAATTTGCGACTTGGATAACGTGTACTCGACCTTTTTAGCAATTGACTCCACAATTGAAAATAGGTTTTCATCCTTTTTAATTGGTATTCCTTTAATCTCCACGTTATTGAGTCTGGATCTTTGGTCCATGGCAGATAAATCCTGTTTCGCTTTGAGTACATCACCCTGTAGTGACGATACTGAAGGACTACTTGGAGTTTCTCGAAATCAGCAACTTTCTTTTCGACTCCTGCGAACTTAGCACTGAATTCATCCAGCTTGGATCCGTTAAACTCACAAGCGATTTTAAGATCTGCCATATCATTTTTCATACTACGTACTTCCTCAATTAACGTTGGCAACGAAGACAGCTGAAACTTGAGATCACGAATCTCCTTTAAAATAGAATCTAATGATGCTGATTCAGGGGTAGATACACCAGGTGATGGAACTCGGCATGAAGGACACTTCCATTGAGCCCTTCTATCAGATCCCAACCTCCTCCAGTTAGATTCCGAGATGTTTCCGCAGGTAAAGTCGAAGTGCTTTCTACATAATGCACACTGCACTCCATCATTGAACGATGTATTACACGAAGCACGCTTCATTTTCTACTTTTATAACTGGTTACGAATATAACAAATTGTTGGCGATATCTGTCTCGTCGCGCTGGCCGCACGGCAGCGAGTTGACTAGGCGAGCGCTCAAACACGAATAAAATGGGACCCAATTAACGGATTAAAGAATGGATGGAAGAAAGATTTTTTCAAATCTGTTCATAATTGCCAGAGTTATGCGCGAACATACATAGAAAAATATATACAGATGAATTGAGAAGCTCCTCCTTTTTTGAAGTCGGTTAAAAATTGAACGGCTTTGTGTATTTTTTTTTTATTCTCGGGCTTTTACACTCGGACTTTTAATAGGATTGCGTGGGAACTAATCCAACACGCAGAGGCCTGTTGGAAGGATTTAATGACATGGAACATACCAGCCAGGATCAACTGCTGGAAATAAGACTGATATAAACAGCACCCGTGGGGTGTCCGGGTAAGAATAGCACCCCCCCCCCATCTCTACCCATTGGGTGTACGTGAAAGGCGACTTAGGGAATCAAGAAGACGGGCAGCAGCGTCTTCTGTTTTTTTTGTGATCCATCTCATCATTTATACTGCGATCCCCAAGACGCCTGCCAAGCGTGGGGATTATGCCCCCCCCCCCCCCTTTCCCACAATGGCTGATAATAATTGCAGATGGCCCCCAGTCCCCGGCAGCTCTTCTGTTCCTCGCCTTGGTAGCAGGCGGGGTAACGGTCGAGCAGGGGGTGCGAAGAATCTCCGGCAGATGCCCCGCTACCACCCCCACCGAACTTTGGCCCTGGCAACACACAACGTCCGCACTCTTAGGACCGATGAGAAGGTTATCAAGCTGGAGGAAGAATTGAGCAAGTTACGTTGGGACATCTTGGGTTTATCTGAAATCCGACGAGAGGGACAGGATACGATAACCCTTGATTCCGGAAACTTGCTCTTCTTCCGGGAAGGAGATCGAAAATCCCAGGGTGGGGTGTCGGGTTTCTCGTCCGTAAGTCCCTTATTAACAAAGGTCGATAGTGTGTCGAGTAGGGTAGCGTACCTTATACTCAGAATAACCGATCGGTATTCGCTGAAGGTCATACAGGTATACGCACCGACCTCGGCACACCCTGACGATGAAGTAGAGGCTATGTATGAGGAGATAGCAGAAGCCATGCATACCTCCAAAACATACTTCACCGTTGTTATGGGGCACTTCAACGCAAAGGTGGGCACTCGGAATGGCGATGAGTTGAGAGTGGGGTCGCATGGGTATGGGCAGCGGAACCAAAGGGGCCAGCGGCTGGTCGACTTCATGAAGAAGGAGGGACTCTGTGCGATGAACTCCTTCTTCAAGAAGCGACCATCCAGGAAGTGGACGTGGATAAGCCCCGATGGTTCAACCAAAAATGAGATCGACTTCATCATGACGACCATGACGAATCAGAACCCCGAAGACTTTCAACTCGAACTGCATAATCGCTTCCAGTGCCTCGCCGAATGCGAAACTGCGGACGAGATAAACAATGGGTTGGTGCAAACTGTCCACGCAGTGGGGTCCAAGTTCTTTAAGACCCCACGCCGTACAAAGCCTCAAAAGCTCTCCAATACAACCAATAAGCTAATGGAAAACCGGACTGAGATGAGACTGCAATCTTCAGTTGATATGTCGAAATATGCCGAACTCAATAGACGAATCTCGAAATCTATGCGACACGACTTGCGTTCCTATAATACAGCATGTATTAAGGACGCAATTGAGCGGAACCAAGGCTCTAAAGTGTTCGCAAAGAATTCGTCTTTTGGGCGTAGCCAAATGACAAAGCTGAAGATCGATGATGGCAGTGTCATCTCACGAAACCGGAGATATTGAGAGAGATTTTACGGACAGTTATACACCTCAACACGGGAGCCCATTGCTAGAACAGCTCAGGACACCAGAGCCAAACTAACCCAACACTACACTGAGGACATCCCAGACATCAGCCTGTACGAGATTAGAATGGCTCTCAAACAGCTCAAGAATAACAAGGCGCCGGGTGAAGACGGAATCACATCAGAACTTTTGAGAGCGGGTGGAAAACCGGTACTTTTAGTCCTCCAGAAGTTATTTAATTCCGTCTTACTCGAGGGTACTACGCCAGAAGCATGGCACAGGAGTGTGGTGGTTCTTTTCTTCAAAAAAGGTGATAATACCTTATTGTAGAATTATAGACCTATCTCACTCCTGAGCCATGTATACAAGCTGTTTTCGAGAGTCATTACGAACCGTCTCGAACGCAGGTTTGATGACTTCCAGCCTCCCGAACAAGCCGGGTCCCGAAAAGGCTTTAGCACCGTAGACCACATACATACCAAGATTATACAGAAGACCGAGGAGTATAATCGGCCATTATGTCTAGCGTTTGTGGACTACGAGAAAGCCTTTGATTCAATCGAGACCTGGGCGGTATTGCAGTCCCTCCAGCGGTGCCACATTGACTATAGGTACATCGAAGTGTTGAAGTGTTTGTACAGCAATGCCACCATGTCAATCCGACTACAGGACGAGAGTACTAAACCAATCCGATTGCAGAAAGGCGTGAGACAGGGAGACGTCATTTCTCCGAAACTGTTCACGAACGCATTGGAGGACGTTTTCAAGCTCTTGGACTGGTACGGATTCGGCATCAACATCAATGGCGAATACATCACTCACCTTCGTTTTGCCAATGATATAGTCATTATGGCAGAGTCGCTGGAGGACCTCAATACGATGCTCAGCGACCTCAGTATTGTTTCCCAACAGGTGGGTCTTAAAATGAACATGGACAAGACGAAGATCATGTCTAATGTCCATGTTGCACCCGTACCGGTAGTCGTTGGGAACGATACACTCGAAGTTGTTGACCGCTACGTATACCTAGGACAAACTATCCAGTTGGGTCGGTCCAACTTCGACAAAGAGGTCGCCCGAAGAATCCAACTCGGATGGGTAGCGTTCGGGAAACTACGCGAAATCTTCTCGTCCGAAATACCGCAGTGCCTGAAGACGAACGTTTTTAACCAGTGTGTGTTGCCAGTGATGACATATGGTACTGAGACGTGGTCCCTAACTATTGGCCTTCTAGATAAGCTCAAAGTCACACAACGAGCTATGGAGAGAGCTATGCTTCTTTGCGCGACAGAATCCGAAATGAGGAGATTCGCTGAAGAACCAAGGTCACCGACATAGCTCTTAAAATCTGCAAGTTGAAGTGGCAATGGGCAGGCCACATCGCTCGGCGAACCGATAACCGCTGGGGAAGAAAGGTTCTCGAGTGGCGACCACGAACCGGAAGACGCAGTGTAGGTAGGCCTCCCACTAGGTGGACAGACGACATTGTGCACGTCGCAGGTAACCGGTGGATGCAAATAGCCAATTGTCGTTCATTGTGGCGTTCGAAGGGGGAGGTCTATGTTCAGCAGTGGACGTCTTCTGGCTAGTACTAGGTTTTTTGAGTGAGCATTTGGTGCATTGGATACTGGGCTATTGCAAAGGCCGAGGTCATTTGCCATAATTAGTATGCAATTATATTGTGACAAGTGGTGACTTGCCACCCACTAGATGGGCTCTCCATTTAGTCGTCAGAAGACGACCAAGTGCAACACCGGTGTGAGTGGCTCAGAGGTGTCGAGAGGTGTGCTGCGCTTTCTTCGTAGTTACTCGCGGCGTTATGCCCTTTAACACTTCCACCCCTGGAGCATATAGCTCTAACAGCTCCTCTCTGGACAGCCAATTAAGGCAAACCAGAGCTGAGAGTCCTGCGGGCCCCCTTCGGTTTCCACTCGGCCGACGAAGACACGCCGTGGTGGAGGCCCTGACCGACTCTCTGGAGCACTATTATTATTAGAATTGTCTAGAACATTACTTAATATGTTCTTGAAAATTCACACAAAGTTACATTTTAAAATTTATTTAGATAGGTCGTATATTATGTATCTGTGTCATCTGTGATCTGTATTATCTTTAAATTAGAAAAATGCTTGATATGTTGGACTTTGACTTTATCTAGCAAATATTCCATCGCGTATAGACGTAGCGAAGTCACCTAATCCCTGTATGTGCGCCAATCTAGGAAACTTCAGTTTATGACCATCCCGGTGACCTGTTTCACTAAACACTCATAAAGCCCTGCAAGGCGCACTAGGCTAAATTACGTCAACGTCGTTTTACGACTGTTTTGTTGAAGCCCGCTTTGACCACTTTAGCTTTAACGATTTAGGGTCGCTTTAAAACCTGCCAACTAATTGACATCTGTTTAAAGATGTAATTACAAAATTTCTCATGCGAGAAAAAGAGTAGGTAATTCGTAACTATTTCGTAGGTATTATCGTGTGCCTATAGATTAGTACAAAATAAATTTTAAAAAAGATTGTAGTTTAATATAAAGAAACGCTGTTTCTCAGAGTCCTCAAGTCTGTGAAATACTTATCTACATTGTAACAGTTAAAATGCTACATTTACTAATACGTTTTTTACTCATCGTCTATTCTTCTTGCTTACCCTCCCATGCATATATGGTTTCCCATGTTAAAGCGTATCACCCCATGCTACCTATAATGTTTTCTGCATCCAGCTAACTGCTAATATTTTTATGATATAAAATCAAATAAGTCTAAGCGAGTTGCTTCTTCATTTGTAACTAGCAATTTCCTGCGGCTTCGCCCGCTAATTTTTTTAGAGTTTGCCAACCCCTTACACATCCCCAAAGGTTGTTTTTGAAAATTCGCGAAACACGTATTGATTTATTTTATTTAGAGAATCTTTTCAGTAAACAAGTCAATAGAACCATACAATAAAAAGTTTCATACAAAAGAAAACACCCCAATTAACCCCTTTAGGAGTCGAATTTTCAAAAATCCTTTCTTAGGCCTCTGCCTCGAATCTTGCGGGCAGCGGGGTGGTAGCGGTGCGGTGACGGCGGCGGCTGTTTTCGGAAACCGGTCCATTTGATTTTACGCATAAGGCCTCTGCCTCGAATCTTGCGGACCGCGCCGCTGTTTTCGAAAACCGGTCCATTTGATTTTACGCATAAGATCCTGCCGCTCCTGCGCCGCCGCCGCCGCCGCCGCCGCCGCCCCGCTGCCCGCAAGATTCGAGGCAGAGGCCTAAGTGGATGCTTACGTCATAAGAAGAACCTACTGTCCAAATTTCAGCTTTCTAGGTCCAGCTGTTTGGCCTGTGCGTTGATGAATCAGTGAGTCAGTCAGGACAAGTAATTTTATATGTATAGATAAGGACAGCTAAGGACTGGAATAGTTTGCTTCCGTCGGTTCCCGCCCGAATATTATGTGGATATCTTCAAGGCTTTTAATAAGCTAGTGTGCTTAACCATCCTCGACTGCGTCGCGCTTTCCATAAGGTGGGACTGCAAACAAGAGCTAATATTGAATAAAAAGAAATACAGTCCAATCTGAGTGTACATTCATGTCCATTCTTAGAGTATCACTTCTAGTGCAGTGCAGTATTCCTGCAGTAAGTAAGCTTCAATTTTAAGTGCCAGTGGGATTGTGCATTTCTGCTCTGTCCCGGGACATACTCTAGCGAGCTACCCGCACTGGAGAGACTTCGGTGAGGTCCGAATGGAATGCCCGTGTCCCTCCATGCCATCAATGAAGGCCACCAGGGCACCCCGTAGGGTGGTTCATACCCGGGTATGAAAAGCATCCACCCATTTCCTCCCGTTGGGTGTCTGTAAGAGGCGACTAAGGGAAAAAAGAAGACGGGCAGCAGCGTCTTTCTATTAGATTACCTACCTCCTACTTACCACCTATACTGCGATCCCCAAGACACCTGCCATGCGTGGGGATTATGGCAATCGGTATTTGTGTAATTTTCTTGTTATATTAGTACGTACTGATTAATGTATGTTTATACTAGTATTATTTGATGTATGTTTATATATTATACTCATATGAATATATATTATTATAGTTTACAACATATGTGTTTTTATGTGTATTTGTGTTAATGTTACCTATTCATGTCGAGTGCGCGCACCCTCTGCTCTTTGTAACTTCTTTATTTTCCTGTCCATCCAAAGGTTGCATGGAAGAGTTCGCTTTTAGCGATAAGGCCGCCCATTGTTGCATGTTTTATTAATTTGTGTCTTATTCTTTTTGTATCTGTTTGTTTGTGCGCAATAAAGAATTGTCTATCTATACAAATACAATACAAATACTCTTTATTGCACACAAAAGAAAGATACATTTATCTATCTATCTATCAATCCCTCCCTTAAAAGCGGAGGCCTTTTGATCAGCAGTGGACGTCTACAGGCTGCTGATGATGATGATCACCAGCTTATATTGAATAAAATAAGTTTTTTTTAGATATTTAACAAAAATCTGATAACCAATTTAGCAATACGCCTAGTTGTCTTAAAACCACTTATTTTTAATTAAAGATCTTGTATTAATTATGTTATTTACACTCAAATTATACTAGAAATAATTGCGTAAACTATAATTATATTAACTACAGCTTGGCAACTTGGTGAAATATTATACGGTATTAACTAATATGAGAAGTCATCACACATACTCACACATACTTTATTGAAATATAGAGTATGAAGTGGTGTGAGTGAGTTTAACAATAGGTTTCTATAAATAGGTATTCAAGTTTCTATGAAGGATTTGTCATCAATAATAGCAAAACTATAAACATCGAAGCTATTGTTACATTTCCAAAACCTCACAATTTACTGCGATGATAACCCTAGTCACCGCTTTATTATCCAACCCACTATTTATGACTACAAGATTTGACTGAGGGAAACTATGAGTATACAGATTGTTAATAATCCCTGTCTGTCGCAATATAGTCATATGTATATAACTTACTTATTGAATATTTTATAAATATTTTGCCTGATATGTACCAGCGCCAGCGATGCGAATATTCCCCATACAAATCGGACAGTAGTTTTTAACACCCCTGTGTACATTAGTACCAAAATTTTGTTTTGCTTATATTATGTATTATTATTATTACTAGGTGGTAGGTTCCTTGTGCAAGGAACCGTCCAGGTAGGTACCACCGCAGTGTCAGATATTCTGCCGCCAAGCAGCAGTGTGTAAGCATTGCTGTGTTCCGGCGTGAAGGGCACTGTAGCTGGTGAAATTACCGGACACAAAGACTTAACATCTAATGTCTTAAGGGTCGGCAACGCGCTAGTGATTCTTCTGGTGTTGCTAGCGTCTATAGGCTACGGTGGCTGCTTACCATCAGGCGGGCCGTATGCTTGCTTGCCACCTTGGTAGTATAAAAAAAAAATGCCTTATATTAATCGCCTTAAAATATGCGGGTGCGATCCTGAACCGTTATATCATTCGCCATTATATCAGATTTGATAAACCACAAATCCTCGCAAAAGAACACAGTTTCCTGCCTAGAATGATTCGTGAGGATATTAAAATTAAAAAAAAACATCCTAATTTCAATAGAGAAGATGGTTGAGTGTTACCACCAGCTTGGGATCCTGTGATGCGAAATGTCGGTCGAATAAAATGTCGGCTTCACGTGGCGGGTCATCCCCTTCCCTCCAATATGGTTGAGGGGAGTGATGGCTGCTGCTCGAGTCAACTCGTGCGCGGGTGCTGCTTGGCAGGACTGGTCCGACTACTATCCCTTTGGCTTTTTAGTTTGTTGTACTTTCGTCGTATCTCATTATTTTTTTCTGTCTTAATTGATCTTTTGAACGGCAAGACACACTGTCGCTCTGATCTAATGGTAACATGACACACTGTTTAAAAAAAAGTGATAAAATGACAAGCCCGCTGAGTTTCTTGCCGGATCTTCTCAGTTGAGCCGCGTTGTAATCCGGTGGTAGCTTTTTAAAAAAAAAAAATACATGACCTTTCAAAAGTGCTAGCGTTAAGCCTATTTGAAATAAACTATTTTTGAGTTTGAGTTTGAATAGACCGACAGTAAAACAAAATTATAACACCTTTCCCTTTTGTCTTAGGAGTTAAAATATTTACATAGAATAGTCTTAATCAGACGAATAGGAGAAACTAGCGAGTAAGTACAAGACAAGACAAATGCTCTTTATTGTACACCAACGTTGCTCTTTGCTATAAAAAATGAAAACGAAAAATATAAAATGTGCAAATGGCGGTTTTATCGCTAAAAGCAATTTCTTCCCGACCATATTAGGGGGTAGGAACAAAACTATAAAATAAGGCAATATATATTTTTTTTTTAGGTTCCCTTAATCTGCACTGCATAAAAAAAAAGGGAAAGGGAAAATGGGATTCCCACGAACCATTCTAATTAATATTCCCACCTAACCCTCATTATTTAAAGAACATTCATACCAATTTAAGTCCAATAAAAACGCTGACATTCCGAAGTGATGTCAATTTAGACAATTAAACAGTCCATTCACAGTAACACCGCTAAATGCGGCAATTGGGTCAGCGGATTCATTATCTTGATTTAAGGTACTAAACACACAGCCTGGGCAGCAATTGCCCTTTAAACCTATAAGAAAATCTGATAATTTAATAAATGCAAATAAATTATGTTTTTTATTGTTATCGATACTGATATCGTGATCAAAATAGACGTACTTTTTGAATATATTGTTTTATACTCCAATGTAGCAATAATTGACTTTTACGCAATCACTTTGAATGTAACCACAATTTGTATGCAACTGGCTTTAAACCGCATAAATATGTTATGCAAAATAATGGACAGTTAATTCAGTGAGTCCACCCTTTAGCCAATGTATTATTTAATACCTTATCGTTCCTGAGTAAAGCTCTTTCTACTTAATATTTAATAATTTTAAAAGCCTTTAAGTGGTTTAAGGACTAAGTGAACACCTGTGAAAATTAAAACCTCAGTTATTCTGAAACTTTAAGTAGGTAATAATAAATTTTCTTTGCTGCTATTTACGATGCTTTCTAGTATTTAAAGCTAGACTATGGAGTACTTAACGATAACTAAGTGACAGTATATCTTGAAAATTTCGGCTCAAAAAGCTATTAATAATACCAGCCCTTGCTTTTGTCCCACTGTTAGGCACGGGCCTACCCTCAAGATGAAGGGGCTTAGGCCATAGTCCACCACGCTGGCCAAGTGCGGGTTGGCGGACTTCACACGTCATTCGTAGCTATCAGACACCGGTCTCGCCGGCGAGGCCGAAGGGTCGTACGTATGCGACCTCAACGACGTGCATCACCCCACTGAGTTTCTTGCCGGTTCTTCTCAGTGGGGGCGCGTTGTGAACCGGTGGTAAACTCAGCCCTCTCTTAAGCGACAGCCCAAGCCGAGGCCGTGCCTCCCTGAGGTGCCCTTGAGCTCGTCGCTACTTCTGCCGTAAAGGCTAGAGCGCTTCAAGCGCTCGCCTCCTATTGTCCGGTGAAGCTGTAATGGCCATCTGCGGCCAACAGCGTCTATCATTCCCAAAAAAAAAAAAAAACACGTCATTCGAAAGCTAGTTAAACTTTTGCAGACGTGCAGGTTTCCTCACAATGTTTTCCTTCACTTAAAGCTAGGTAACAATCGCACAAAGACTATTCGTACATGATTAATTAAAGAAATTAGAGGTGCGAGCCGGGGTTCGAACCTGCGCACCATGTTTCCAAGACAAGCGCTCACCCACTAAGCTGTTACTGCTAAGTTATTCGCATTGTTATAAATTAATCCCTTTAGCTTTGAAGATGTAAATTTAATTAGGTAGGTATGTCAGTAATTCTGTGTGCTTAGTCTATACTTATAATAAAACTGTAACAGGTCCAATTCTGTACATTGAAGATATTTTGAAAATTATATTTGGAGGGCATTCTATAACCGATACTGAGGCCGAAAATGTAATTTTTTTAATTTTTGTCTGTCTGTCTGTCTGTCTGTCTGTCTGTCTGTATCACGGCTGAGCATCACGCCGAAACTACTGAATGGATTCAAATGAAACTTGGCATGATTTGAGATCTTACTACGAGGTAGGACATAGGATACTTTTTATCCCGTAATCTAGCACGGTTCTTTTGGGAGAGGGGATTAAAGTCAAAATGGGTACTTGGTTATACGCTTGGTCCGATTTTATCAATTTTTCTTCATAATTATAATAAATATTAGTAAGGGAACACTCATAGAGAGTTGTTATCAAGGTTTTGTAATCGATCGGGTTAAGCAACGTTAGGTAAGGTCATTAAATAGATGGGTGACCGTTTAACGCCATTTGGACTAAACTGGTCTGTGCTTCGGAGAGCAAGTAAAAATTGGGTTTCAGTTTTTAACCGACTATAAAAAAGGAGGTTATGTATTCGATGCGAATGACTGTTATTAAAAGTTTAGTTAACTTAAGAATAGCGCATGCGGAGCTGCGTGGGTCAGCTAGTGTACAATACAAGTGAAGCCGAACAAATGTTGTTTAATTAAATCATCTCTAATTTGCTTCTAATTCAACAACCAAACTGTATGATACCGACATAATGTAACTAGCAAATATTAACAGTTCACACGCCTACGCTGACAATGGTTTCTAATTTTGAGTCACTTTCTATAGACGACAAAGTTTACACATAAAGGTTATATGCTAGGACAACACACAAATTAGCATGTATTTTGCTTCCAGAAAACATCTTAAGGAAACCTACAAGCCTGAGAAAACGTCCATGCATTGGGCTTATGCTCCTAAAGTAAGATTCTCTTTTTGAAAGTACAACTCTGCTTAGCATCCGATAATCCAGAAAATATAACTCCAATTATGTTGAAAATATAACTTCAGTGAATTTGGGTCTTACAAATAATTGTAGCAAAATGTGTAACACTAAATTTTTTCCGCTTGAAATAACTTCTGAAAAGTAACATTAAAAACCTTTTTACAAGGGTTAAAGTAATAGTAAAACGTCTATCGATCACTGTTCCGTCTGTGTTTGTTTAATTTACACAAATTGCTTTAGGGTTAGTCCGGCTACGTCCCTTAGGGCCGAAGTAGCCATATGGGACCCAGGAGAGTGACAAAGATGCGCCATAAACGAGGGCATTAATCTTAAATCCGTGTTTATCCTAGTGTTACGTCTGAGGTTTGAGTAGGTAGTTTCTTGAAATAAATCAACGAGCCATGGAACGTTGCATTATTCTAGCATGATCAACATATTGTACATACTATACTACTACTATAAAGCATCGACAATATTTTCTATATTTGGTCCCTACCAAATATCGTCGCCCTCGTCTACTGTAGTACAGACGACAGTCTGGGTGAACTTGCACCTAATCCATATATTATAATAACCCTTTTAGAATTTACTATACATTTATTGAAACAAAATATTTACAGTTTATTTACAAACATGTACACTTCATTGGATGAACTACCAGAATGTATTAGGGTAGTTAATAATGATCTTTTCCTTATAACCGAGTGGAGCAAAAAATTTGGCTTAAAAGTTAATCCTGTTAAAACTAAGGCGATGATAGTGGGCAGTTCGCGATTGATTTCAAGGGTAAACTGGAAAACGATTCTTAGTGTCAATTTAGATGGGGAATTAATACCTTTCAGTGAATCGTGTAAAAATTTAGGACTCTTAATGGATCGCTGCTTGAGTTGGGTTCCTCAACTCCAAGTTACTAGCCAGAAGTTGTTTGCTGCTGCAGCCTCATTAAAAAGACTCCGTAACTTTCTTCCCACTGCCACTAAAATTGCTCTAGCACAATCCCTATTACTTCCAATTCTTGATTATGCTGACATCTGCTATTTAGATCTTACAGAGGACCAGCTTAATAAGCTTGAGCGTCTTCAAAATTTTTGTATACGATTTATATTTGGTTTGCGCAAATATGACCATGTTTCTCAATTTCGTGCTAAGCTCAAGTGGCTTCCTATTCGTCTTCGTCGGAATACGCACATCCTGTCTCTTCTTTATAATATACTATTTAAATCTTTTTCTCCGCGTTACCTAAAGGAACGTTTTGTTTTTCTCGGCAATGATTCCCACTGTTTGAGGTCATCAGAAAATCTCACTCTTATGTTCCCTTCTCATAAAAGTTCGTTTTACAGTAATTCATTCACAGTAGAAGCTGTTTGTCTGTGGAATGCCTTACCGGTCACTGTTAGACATGCACCATCTCTGTCTATCTTTAAAGATCGTTTAAAAACATTTTATTTGTCCCAATGATTTTATATTCATATTAGCCGGCTGCATTTATTTATTTATTATTGTTGGTTATTTATTACATTTATTATAACATTTATGTATTATACTAATATATATATTATTTTGCTGTCACGTATTTTATTGTATGTAGTTGTGTTTTTTTTTCTTTCTTTTTACGATAATGGTTTATATAAACAACCCCGCCTTGCAGTTCATAGTTCCTCTCCATCCAAAGGTTGCCTGGTAGAGATCACTTTTAGTGATAAGGCCGCCCATTGTTTCATTCTATTTACTGTTTTTCTTTTGTATTTTTGTGTTTTTCTATAATAGTGGAACAATAAAGGATTATCTATCTATCTATCTATCTTAAACTAGGTAAAAAACTTCCTCGAAGTTGTCGCCGCACTGGGAGGGAAGGGTACCTAAAAGACTTTTAGTGACTTCATCGTACGGTTACTGAACGCGTTGTATTACTTACTTGTTGATATGTTTTGTGTGCATACTAGTCTTCATTATTTCTTTTCCGGGCCTAATATGTTTGTTCATAGTACCTAAATCATTTTATATCATGGTGTGATCCTTTTTATTCGCGGGGGAAAACTTCAAAAGTTCCCCAGGAGCTGTGGGGCTCGACGATTCTTACCCACTAAAACCCCGCGGCTGTCGCATGTGCATATGTGAGGGGACCCCAGGGCTCTCCGGTGGGATCTGCACCAGGGGCTCCTCAGTGCTTAGCCTTTGAGCGCGCCGCCGGGGGGCGCATTGTAGCCTCCCGGGAACGAGTCACGGTGCTCACGTGAACGGAGGTCGCAACCACGCCGTGGTTGGAGATGCCGCTGTACTCAGTGGACGTCCTAATGCCCACACCCCGAACGTCCAGCGACTCCGAAGAAGTAATGGTGTGGTCCTGTGTAATAGGCAGACAACTTAAAAGTTATTTGCTAAATTCATAGAATCTGTATGTTGGTTTTAGGATGTAGCTATTAATCTAAAAGAAAATCGGGTACACAAATCTGTATTGAAAGCTGCCAGTTTAAAATTGCAAAGAGCAATTAACACAGTGTTCATTGAAAATTAGCAACCTAAGCCTAGGTTCTGATTAACTCATCTAATGTTCAAACGTTAGAGGAATATTCCGTGGAATTAGAACGGCCGGGACATCGCACCCTGAAACATGATGCTATCGACAGATGCATATAACTTCATGAATCATTGTTTCTAAAACAAAATGTGTTTACACAATCTCCATAAAGTTCAATGGTTCATGTAGAAATGTGTGAATTTGTCAGTACACCCTGTACACGTCTAAGCGTAGGTGTGAGTTTATATTGGCTTTGATGAATCACTCCAATCTGTTCAGAATTTATATTTAAAAAGCTTTGGATTGTTTTCATTGAATGTAGTGAAAAATAATAGCTGACCTAGTTTATTCGTTGTAGTCGTAAACTCATTTAATGAACGGAAAGATAGTTCAATGAAGATATTTCTCTTTTTTTTATTATCAACATAAACTAGCGAAACGGGGCTGTTACTCCTAATTAATTGATTTGGCTTCGAGTTTCATAATTTTTTACACGAAATCAATAACAGTTTTGTTCAGATATTTTACTAGCGAAGTATTTGAAGTAGTTGTTGCCGCTTCAGTGCTAAAAGAAACCTCTTCAAAAGTTAGAACACCTGTAGATACTTGGCCAGAGATCACCAGGTTGGCAGCACTATATTCTCTATGCGTGAGTCATGAGTATTAATAGAATAACTTCGTTCTATTCCTTCAGGTTCGTTTAGGTGTAGACAAACAGTGATGAAAGCTTGCCTAGAATTTATTCGACAGGTCTACATTTAGTGAAAAACGCGAATACCTTTCATCTTTCATGATAGAAAAGAGAAAGCCTAGCCTAGTCACATTGTATTGGAGCATTTGATTTCACTAAAAATACCTAGAAGCGCAGGTTGTAATTACCTTTTTTTTTGACGCGGTGGAAATCTATCAAAGATCCCCTTTTCTGTGCTGTGGGGCTCAACCGACCGGGGTATATTCTTACCCACTAAAACCCCCGCGGCTGTCGCATCGGCAGATGAGAGGGGGGACCCCAGGGCTCTCCAGTGGGATCTGCACCAGGGGCCCCTCAGTGCCTTGCCTTTGAGCCAGCCGCCGGGAGGCGCATTGTCGCTGCCCGGGAACCAGTCACGATGCGCACGGGGACGGGGGTCGCAACCCCGCCGCCGTCCTCGTAGTCACCGCCGTACTAAATGGACGTTCAAAGGACCCACACCGCGAATGTCCAGCAACTAGGAAGAGGTTGTAATTACCTAACATAACCTTCGCTTCTAATTTTTCAGCTCTTATTAGAGAGCTGATTTCGAAAGTTATTATTATGAAGTTAACTCTTTAATTCTATTCATAACTTTGTTGTTTTAATAACGATATGACCTCGATCAGCTTCATTGTATTGGTCGTTAATACTAATTTTATTGTAGTCGTACTCGAATTCTAAAACCTCTTTTGAATGTTGGATTAGCTGATATTTTGTATTCGACAGACAATTGAATATCCCGTTAACATTTGAGTTGACCCCAAACATCAATCATTCATTATGGTCAAAATAGTATCCATAAGACACCTTGTGCAGGGATTATAATTATTCGAAATTTGAAGAATAATGAACTATATTATACAAAGATTTGTTTTTTTTTTCAATGTAAGCAATGTATTCGAATCAAAATTATAATAGATTAATATAATCAAGCCTTGCAATACAAGCCTCTACATTCTTTCAAATATAGCTTGGGGCATACCTCCATCCAATTTAATCGGCACTGAGCAATCTTACCTGCGATTTATTTTTCAGTCGATCCCAGATTGAATCGACATTATTTCCTTTCGATTGAATTTTTCATTAAACGTTTTGGGCTTTCAATTTGTGTGTGCTATTTTGTATATAACATCTAGTCATCTCCAAATTTGTAATCTTTGTGATTTCAACTCTATTATACCCTTGTATAGAACTGTAGTAAACTTTTTTTTTAGATTGATCTGACTTGATGCCTTGTGCTATCATTTAAACGTTTTATATTTTTGATAGCTTTATTGATGACTTATGGTGTTACTTTGGGAATTCTTATTTCAGTAAATTTATTTACTAGCATTTCGCATCAAATCGTCACATAAGGCTCTTTTCTCAGTCTGTCTAATCTTAATTTATTGCATGCTACGTGGACGAATTTACGATATGACCTCGATCGAGAAACGATCAAATGGGAATCGAATGGAGGAAGGCGTGGGATGGCCTGGGTGGAACAAGACTAACTGTCGAATAATATTGGAACGGACTTGTCCTTAGCAATTTGTATATTTGATAAATCGTTTATATCTTCAAGATTATGTTCTAAGCAATACAAACTACAATATTGTAAGTATATGGGTAGTTAGTATAATTGCAAATGGTGAAATTGTCACACTGGCAACATATTTCGGGTTAAGTTTCCGCATAAATGCTATGACTAGTAATCAGTTTGGGACCACGCTTTTTTTAATAGATAGGTAGTTAGATTTAGGCTGCTCAACGTCGGATGATTCCAATCTGCACCATGTTAACACGGGTAATGCTCACCCGCGACAACTCGTCGATCGCCGACAAGTTAACTAGATTGTGACGTACTCAATTTGCAGGTAAGCTTTGAAAATAGTAGTATCATTTAAACATGTACCTACTTCCTAAATTCAATGTATATTTATTATAGTTTTTGCTAAATTGTAAAGAAATTTACAAGTATCGAAAACAAGTGTAGTTCGATTTTATGTTTTAAAATATCCCATCCAAAAATAATCCATCTAAATAAACATACATCGCATTTTGCTTAAAAGGCTACATACCTAAAACAGAATTTAAAAACAAGTTGCCATAAAAATTCACGATGTATTTCACAATCCCAAAGACAAACCATTGGAACCCATTAGCATGTCGATTTTCGATACAACAGTCGACACAATTATCATGGTGATATGATGCAATAAGTCTATATATGATATACGTTGATAATGAAGTTTTTAGGTGAAAAAAAAATAACATTAACAATTTGTACAAGGATGTTAAATTCTAGTAAGAAGAGAGAAAATATTGGTGATAAAATGTTATTGTTCAATATTACAATGTTGCGCTTAATTAAGAAACTGACTGAAAATGAGTTAGGTCTGAAGTAAAAAAAAAACAAAAGTAACAAGTAGGTACACTTATTTAAAACCTAATAATACCTGCAGGAGTAAAAATCATTCTGTGTCCACCTCACCGCAAAAATATGTAGGATATCTAAGCAAAAAAAAATCTGATAAGGAATAGACATATATATCTGGAACAATAATGAAATAAAAAAAGTAAATGAAAAATAATAAAGGCAGAATGAAAAAGCCAACCTTTCTGTTAGTCTGTTAAGCTCAAGACAGAAATGGCATTAAAATAATTCGTACACTAACATGGTACTAACCCATAATCAGTCAATATGTCTAGCCAGTCTTTTTTAGTCAATGTTCTTCTCTTTGTTTCAAAATGGATTGTGTTCTAGAGTCTAAGAGTCCCTTTCTGCGTACTCTATGATCGTAAATGAGCAGAAATTAAAAGTCGATTCTGAATTTGTAAGTGTGCATGCTAAATGTGAATTATAATCCTTAGTAGAGCAATGAGCAAATAATGTAGACGGCCATTTTCAAGAAGCTATAAATAACCTAAAACTTATTTTACTTAACGGTCCCTGGTGACGATACCGACACAAAGTAAGCTCACGAAAACGTTGAAGCAGTCTTTTAATAACCGTGTTAAACAAAACAAGCAAAAAGCTAGCTAAAACAATGCTAACAGGAAGTAAAAAAATATCTTTTCATTAATTAAGATGCCTTTGTTATGGAATTCATTCAAAGAGAATGCAGGAGATTGATAAAAGTGTCGCAAGTTTCAAGGAGAAAAGAAACCAAACTTTTATGTTTCAATGATGATACCTTAAGTATAATATGAAAAATATTTTAATCTACCTAATATTCTTCAAATTAAATGATAAACGTAGAAAGAGTCGATGTTACGACACGTAGTGAAAAAAAAAATGGTTACGACTAGGTAAGAAGAAGACTAAGACTAGGTAGGTAGAAGGACAACGGACTGCTCCAAATCTACGCTCCAAATATAGTCGTCTCCTTTTTTCTCCCCGTTCTCGTTATGATTTCGTTTCAAGGTATGTTTATGGGACCCACTTTTTATTGTAGGTATCTACATAATAATTTATTAAAATATCATTGGTTTCATCCATGTCAGATGTTAGTTCTTCTATGATGGATGAGTCGCCGTGCGTGCGGCTGGTGGTCCCCACTTCGTCCTTTTTACTGCCAGTGTAGAGATCTCAGAGATAATACTGACACAGGTTAACAACAAAACACTGGAGTAGCCTTATTTGGGATATGAACGGTTGCGATTGTGGCCGTAGATTTCTATAGGTTAGAATTTTAACCTAATGATAACCTTTACGACGAATTCAACCTTAATGCAGATAAAAAAAATTGACGCAATGTTTTCAAACGGTGCAAATATGCAATAAGCTATTTCCACCGTTCTCCATTATTACTGAACTCATAAACGTCGCCGCTGAAATTATTCTGAATCTGGAACTCCATAACCTATATTCACAAATAGTGAAAATCACGCGTCACAGCACGTACACGACCGTCTTGAAAACAGGCTTTCCGAGATACCTACGCACAAGTGACACATTTATTAATTGAAACCCAATAGCATTTTTTGTTGATGCGGGGGAAACCTACCAAACTTCTCCGAGACCCTGTGGAGGGCTAAACGGATGGATATGAGCATATGGGGACCTGGGTTCTCGCCGCCGAAAGGAGCTTTATAGTCTCCCGAGAACCAGTCAAGGTGCTCACGGGGATGAGAGTCGCATCCCCACTGCCGTCCTCCTCAGCCTTTCTGGTTCATGCTTCACTCCTAACAATAATAATAATCATCATCATCATTAGCAGCCTATAGACGTCCACCCACTGCTTAACTAAGACAGATGACTTAAGAAGGACAGCTAAGGACTGGAACAGTTTGCCTGCGTCAGTTTTACCGCCCAATTATAATCTGGGTGTCTTCAAAGCTAGAGTGAATAGGCTTTTAATAAGCCAGTGTGCTTTACCATCCTAGATTGCGTCGCCGCTTTCCATCAGGTGGGACTGCAGTCAAGCACTGGCTTATGGGGAGAAAAAAAAAAGAAGCAGCCGCCTTAGAAGGGAGGAGTTGCCATAATCCCGACGCTTGGCAGGCGGCTTGGGGATCTTAGTATATGTGGAAGATAAATCCAAAAAGAAAGACGCTGCTGCTCGTCTTCCTGTTCTCGCTCAGTCGCCACTTACAACATCCAACGAGACGAGATTGGGGATGAAATTCTAACCCGGCAACACACACAAACAATAACGGTTCGCTTTTAAAAATAAATAGTTGGTACAGAATGAAAAAGGTCATATCAAATTCTAGGATACACTATGTGAATGTTATAGTATTGACTTTTTATCCCTGCTATAATTCGTGCAAAATATAAAAGTTCCTAAATTACTTGTTTTCTCTCTATACAAGCATATCTCCGCAAGGTAATGTATTTTTTTCAAGCCATCCTTTACAAACTTACTCAATATACTTTCGAGTATAAAAATATGAAAGTTTTAAATTAAATTCGTGAGCTTATACCTCGGGGAGCTCGGAGAACCAGCTTATTGTATTGAAGCCCACCTGTGGGATGTCAACAGAAGTTGCCACGCTTTCAAAGCTGAGGAATAAGCACTTACCTATAATAATTATTTGTCAGAAAGGTTCTCTTTAATGTTTTCTTTTTTATTTATGCGAATATATTGAAATTAAATTATTTTGCAGTTTATTAGGGTTCCATACTTAAAAGGAAAAAACCCTTATGACTTCGTCTGTCTGTCTGTCACACCTATATATCAGGATCCACTGGTGCTATCGATATGAAACTTGGAATAATTTTATATTTTACATAACCAACGTCATCGCAAATGACAAAAAAAAATATCCTTTTAATCTATTTTTCATGGGGCCCGAAATGGGGTGTCAAATCACAGGAAAGGGCTATATTTTCTTATATATGATCGAAGATTTGCACATTTCAAAACAGATTCTCGTTTTGGTCTTTATACGCTGGAAATAAAATGTTAAAATATTTAGGCATACAATTTTTTTTTTAATTAGGGTAAAAGTGGGATAGTTGCCACACTTTTTGAAATTACTTTATATATCTCAGTGAAAAAAGCAAAATTCTTTATTTGTAATACGGGTAGGTACTTTGATTTATTATCTTCAAACTTATGAAAGGAAAAACAATCATCTTTGATATTTCCAGAGTATGAGCGATTTTTGCGGACCTCAAAATTTTGGGGCATCTATCCCATATAGGGGATAATTGCCTAATCTATGTAAATTACGTATAGGATAGATGCCCCACTGAAAAAGAGGCCATCTATTCCGCAAAAACTTTGATTTCACCTTGCCCTACCATGCAATCTCACAAAGACATGCAACACTGTCAACTTAGTGGTAGTTGTAGAGTCTCTCGAAAGATAAATAAAATAACATGTGATCATCCGCCAAACTAGAGAAATTACAATCGAGGCAACTATACCCCTAGGGCAACTATCCCACATTTACCCTATTACTTAAAAATACATTTACCAACTAGAAATAGTCACTAAAGTAACGAGAACCGTACATACAGCCACATGCAAAATGTCTGTTTGTTAAACTAATTACATAAACTTACTTACAAAATTAGTTTTACATTCACTCTCACAGGTCCCATTGACACTACGGGACGTTGTTAATTCTGAAATAAACAAATACAACCCACCTAAATTTTACTTATTTACTTATTCATTTAATCTGTTTTTTTACCTAGAGGGGATACCGCCAGAGAGCTTTTCATGTATAAACATTTTGAACGGTAGCTGGGAAACCTATTGGTCAAAGGCTTAATCCCGTATAATTTTGCATTGTGAAAATTTTTACTAAACTTTCTTAACGCTGTTATTCTTTTCTACTACCTAGATTTATATTTGATGATGGTTTGCAATGTTCATGTAACAAAGTAACACTTTCATGGTTATAAGACCAGAAATGTTTTGTTAATACAACCTTTGTGATATGTTTTATATGCTATGAAAATAGTAAGATAACTTAGAGCTGATATTTTCAATATCATCCATCATAAAACCAGACCCAAAATGTTTTACGGGCGAGGAAGAAAGCATGCGGTGTGAAAACTTTACATACGATTTTATAATATCACATTAAAAATATTATTCAAAAAAGTCGTCAAATACCGATTTAGGCTATCATATAAAACACAGTAGCAATTAAAAATAAATTTACCTTTTTAAGGGAACAGTTTGGTACTATATAAGAAGCATGCACAAGATTGAGAAACTTGGAACAGGTAGGATCGTACTCTGAAACTTGGCTTAACGGATTTGTATAAATCTCCTCGCAAAGGGTTGTAACTCTCAAACTTGAGATATTGAAGACCTTCTGTGTTTATAGTAGGTACGAACTTTATAATAACGTATTAAACTGTACTAATAAAGAAGTTCATAACATGACTAAGTCTGAAATGATGAAATCTATCTACACATATAAAATTACTTGTCCTGACTGACTGACTGACGGATTCATCAACGCACAGGACAAACCGCTAGACCTAGAAAGCTGAAATTTGGACAGTAGTTCTTATGATGTAAGCATCCACTAAGAAAGAAAATTCCTCTCCCAAAGGGGTTAAATGGGGTGGAAAAAAAAATTGCGGGCGTAGCCGCAGGAAATTGCTAGTGTAGTATATTCATCATCGATATACTATCTAAAGTATTTTTTATTCTCTCTCTTATTTTATCTTTTGAACGGCAGGACGTTTGAGTATTAATAATGTATTAATAATAAAGGCAGGACACACTGTCACTGATGCTGATCTAATTGTAACAAGACCAACACTGTTTAAAAAAAGGTGAAAAAATGACAAGCCCGCTGAGTTTCTTGCCGGATCTTCTCAGTTGAGGCGGCGTTGTGATCCGGTGGTAGCTTTTATTTTTAAAAAATGATCGTTAGCTGAACTGCTAGCGTTAAGCTTACTTGAAATAAATAATGTTGAATTAGCTTATTTCAAGCTTTTTCGCTTCGGCGTGGAAGACGATTTTACGTAAAAAAATGTATATAAGTATTAGTATCAGTGGTAGTAGTATCTGGTTTCCATAGTACAGGCTGTGCCTAGTTTGGGATCGGATGACCGTGTGTGGATTGTCCCAAGATATTATTATTATTTCGGATCGAATAGCAAAATATTCCAGTCATTCGTACGTTCCGTGGTGTAAATAACGAAGCAAAACGATTGCTGATGTTTGCACAAACATTACATACCTACTACTAAGTACTTACAGATTTTATTGCGGTTTATTCGGACTGTATTTGGATGCCGTGTTGATCGATGTTACGGTGAAGTGTTGGAACATGCTGGAAAAGTAGGACTTGGAGAAAAGTAAACCGCAATAGGGTCCGGAAACTTAGTTGTATACCAATATAGATTCGATTTAAAGTTTTGTGTGCAGACTGAAATACAAGTTTGTTAGTAAGTAGTTCGTAAGTAAGTTAGCATTGCAGTTCTAATATTTTCTTAGTGGTACCGGTGAAGTTTTTTACGAGGCTAGATGACCACTGCGGTGGGAGATATTCTGCTGCCTGCTGCCTGTATTTTTTGCCCAACTACCCCAGAAGGAGGGTTATGTTGGTTATGTTTCTAGAGTATGTAAGTCACAGAACAATAATAAGTACAAGTACTATAGAATGCTCAAATGCAAGTAAGAACCGTAGGCACAGGTAAGAACATCAAAATACATAAATATCAGGTACACGACAATAGGTACTATACCGTTAGCTGTATTTATCAACATTTGCGCTTGTTAGAATATTATGATATATACTGCCGTCATAAAACGAAAGGACGTATCTACCTAAAGTTCGAAACGGAGAAATAAAATAAAAAGTATTTTTGAAAGTAAAAAATTCGCTGTGCTCAAGAAAATAATAAAAATAATATTTTTTCTGTGAAAAAGTATGAATTAAAGTTTGGTCTATTGAATTAAAGATGCAAATATTATTAAAATAGATTTTATATATTAAATAAATTACATTTTCCCTTTTTGCTTAGTAAAAAAATTACATGAATATACATGATACTGCAATGAAAAGACGTTTCTGGCTAGATACTTCCTTTCAACTTAGTAATTTATGAAACGTCTTTTTTACTTAGCGATAATGGGTAACTAGGTTGTCGTTACCTAAATAAAATAGACGTATTTAGCCATTTACTGCTTTTCAACTTAGTGATTCTTACCTACAGTCGGTGAACTTACAATAATACCTGTAGAAACGCCAATGTAACATAATTAACTGTCAGATAATTAACAGCCCATATATAAACTGAAATAAATTTAATCATAAAATAAAAATGAAATATAAAACTACTTTTGATGGTACTCATTCATACCACCAAGGCACCAACAAACGTGAAATGTTAAGGTTCTGGGCGGAAAATTGTAGTATACTTCTTAATATTGATCGCTCAGCTGATTTGGTTACAATAAAACAAATATCTGAATTTCCTATAGATATAGCTCTAGACAAACCAATTTCTATCAGCGAAATTACTGCCGCCATTCAGCTACAAAAACTTTTTAAGCAAATGTGGCATGTTGAACTACACACATCAAAAGTGTCTAGGGATCAAGCATTTTTAAGCGGATTTCTTGAGATTGAGATGTGGCTTTGTAATAAATTTATGATTTTATAAATTTATATGGATCCTTTTTGGTGCATTTCATAATTTGAATCAGGAACTGTGAATCAAATTCGAGTAAAAGATGAAAATCAGCTGTCAATATTTTCCCTATAAAAACATACAACGCATTGAAGACATTATTAGTGCTACTGTTTCCCTACTACTGATTAAAACCAACGTTATTATGGAGCGGCGACGTCATTTAAGCAGGGAAGAAATGCTCAGAGCCGTGGGAATGATAGAAGCTGGTTCCCGGCAACGTACTGTGGCTTTAGCTCTGAATACAAGTCAGAGTGTTATCAGTCGACTTTGGACACGTTACCGAAGCACTGGTACCGTGGCTGAGCGCCATGGAGGACGGTATCGCTGCACCACACGGAGACAAGACCGATATATTCAAATCTTAACTCGAAGAGCTCCAACAATAACTGCCATGATGTTAGCCGTGAGGCTTCATCACTCTTCAGGGAACTTAATTAGCGACCAAACAGTCAGAAACCGCTTGCATGAAGTGAACCTTCATTCCCGAAGACCGCTACGGGTACCACCTATAGCAATGCACAATCGTAGGATTCGATATCAATGGGCTCTTGAACACAGAAATTGGGCAGAAGAACAATGGCGTTTCGTGTGCTTTTCTGATGAGTCTCGTTTTGGTATGAGACCGGATACAAGACGTATACGACACTGGAGAACCCCTGGACGCCAACAGCGATTAAAATCCTGCCAGGAAGTCCATCCTTATAGTGGTGGAACCATCATGGTATGGGCGGGTATTTGGATCGGCGGAAGAACTGAGTTGATTTGGATCAGAGGCAACCTCAACGCTCAAATTTATGCTGAGACGATTGTATCAGACGTCATCGTTCCTCTACAAGTGCAAATCGGTCCCTTATTTCAGTTAATGCATGATAATGCACGACCGCACACCGCAAGAGTTGTAAGACAGACTCTCGCCGCAGCTAACATCAATGTCCTGCCCTGGCCTGCTCAGTCGCCAGACTTGAACCCGATTGAGCATGCATGGGATATGCTACAGAGAAGAGCTCTGCCGAATATGGAGGGTATCCAGTCGCAAGAAGACCTTTTTTTGTTGTTGCAACGAACATGGGCGGCCATTCCACAGCGTGATTTGGATGAACTCATTTTGAGTATGCCAAACCGATGTTCTTGTGTTGTTAGTGTTCGCGGTAGAAACACGGATTATTAATTGTTTAAGTTACCCAATAAAATTTTAAAGAAAACTGTTATTTCAGTCTTTTTTCGAACTTTTGTGTTAGTGGTTCAAATGTCAAAAATCCCTTTATAAGGAAAATGGCAAATTTCTTTATTAATGCAAAGGTGACTTGGTTTATCGTTACTGTGACAAACGAAAACACTTTATTTGATGAATCCTTAAAGAAAATTTTAATTAATATCAATCAGGAGAAAAGTTATTGCAAAAATATATGTTGATCCCTAGACACTTTTGATGTGTGTAGTTACCAAAGACTTCACAGAGTTAAAAATCTTTGCACTGTATGAAAATAAAGGTAACTCGGCTGATTGAAATTCTTATAGAGGTACCTCACTTCCCACGGCTTTCGGAAAAACCTTGGCCAGAGTACTCCCCAACCGTCTCATAAATGATGAAAGAAAATATTCTGCCCCAACCTCAATTTGGCTTTCGTCTAAATAGAGGCAATATTTCGATTGGTCAATTACAAGAGAAAGAACAACATCGAGCAGTATTTCTTTGTTTGGTAGACCTCGAGACTTTTGATAGTGTGCGTCGTGTCACTTTTTGGATTCTGCTACTCAAACTTGGTTGTACAGAAAAGTTTGCACGGATGTTAAGACTGTTACATGATAACATAACCTGTGTTTATGTAAACGGTGAGCGGACAGATTTTTTCCCCGTGAGTTGTGGAGTGAAGCAGGGTTGCGTTTCGGCACTAATACTATTTGCAGTGTACTTTTTAGTGGTAGTGGTAGATACATTAAAAACAGCCAACAATACACACATTTGATATCTTGCTTACTAATGGCAAACTTTTTTATTTATCCCTGCTAAAACCTCAAAGAATGATGATGATATATTCACAGACACAGAGATTTGGTATGCGGATGATCCTTGTTTTGTGGCGGAAACTTCGAATGCCTTTCAAGATTTGATGGAAAAACGAAATCTCTCGACTCGTAGATTCGGCTTAAAAGTAGGTAAGTATAACAAAGATAGAATTTATGTCTATGGACACAGAAGTTCCTACTCCATAGCCGTATATACGGCTCAACGCCACAATTCTTAAATTTTTCAACTTACCTTCGTCGGAGACATGGATACTTTATTGCAGACATACGAACATTGGATAGATTTCATCTCAAGTGCCTCCGTGAAATCATGAACTTTCATTGGTCTTATCGTTTGAGACACCAATGTTTTGCGTCGAGGTAAATTTTACGGGATTAGGCGTATCTAATGAAACGTCATTTACGCTGGAGTGACCACGTAGTTAAGATGTCGGACGATAGAGTAGTAAAACGCATCATTTATTCTGAACTAGAGGAAGGCTAACTTCTCAGGTATAAAGATGGTCTGAAAAGACATGAAGGGATGTATAGTGGATCACCTTCACTAGGAAAATTTGGCTAAGCAACGAAGTACATGAAGACAAAAAGTACATGACATGGTACAGGTGTTCGAGGAGCAAATGAGGCATGTATTGGATGCTAAGTGGGATGCGATTTAGGCCAGGGTGGCCTGCTCCTAAATGCAATACAATTATGTAACTGGTACTCTTATGTCCACATTGCACTCGTATATACAGTACCAAAACAGGCTATAACATTAATGTTAGAATTCATAGTGTAATCACATGATTTGTAGAGTTTTTAATATAGACCGTAGATAAAATAGATGCAGTAACGTTTTTTCATTTTATGATTAAATACATTATAGTGCAAACAAATAAGACGGTTCTACGTAAATGCGTCTTTTCAACTTATTATATGTCAGAAATGACTTTCTTACTTCGTAAACATTATGACTTGCAGCAGAAGCGTCTTAATTAATAGTGAGATTTATATGGTTCTGATTGTTAAAGCCAGAATAAAAAAATACTGGTAGATGCGTCATTTTTTTCTGATCACGATGGCGTATTTAACTCAATTATGAAAAAAAAATGTCAGATACGTCTTTTTTCCTTATGACGGCAGTATAATATACGTAAATATAGATAGTAATAATATGAAAGTAGTTTTATGACTCTTTTCGGCATGTTTTGCCTTGGCAATTATTATTGTGGGTAGACGTTGACAATGCTTTAGACAAAATAATGTTCTCTTACTACAATTGCTTGTTATTATCAGTGTTAAATAATTAATCATAATGTAATTATTCATTTAGTCATAAAAAAAATATGTTATGGAATGTTCTATCAATTAATTATTGTTTAGGAATATTATTACTTATTATTAGTAAAGAGAATGACTGTCGCCCCGCCACGTCAGTGGATAGAGGAGGTACTTGTACAAGATGTATCTGTTTAGAACGGACAGTCTTCAATAATCTTCGACAGAGATAACAGTCACAGTGTATTTATAGACTATGTAACAGTATTGAAACAGTGTTCAGTCAGCAACATTAGACAGTAATCTTAGTAGAGTGTTGTAGATCGACGACGGAACTCCGAGAGTTAAGTATTTTGTATATCTTGTTGTAATATTGATGTTGCTATGTGTTTGGTGTTAATATGATCATTTCATTATAACGATTTATAAGTCATTTAATATATGACTTGGATGGCGAAGGCTGTGGCAAGGGGAATTGGAGGTGGCCACATAGGGGGTGTTGGATCTCGTTATTGAAAACTTATTATTTACCAAAATGCACTTGTAGCAGGCTGGATTTCCTTATCCTTCATCCTTTCCCTAGTGCGCCTTATATAGAAAAAAGAAGAAAAATGTGACGTGAATTTGTCACCGCCTCCGTCAAATATTTTCTTATGGCGTGATCGCGATATTATTTAAAAATAATACATTATAATAATTAATTCCGCCCTCGTTAAAAGCAAAAGAAGTGCCAGAGACAATAGCAGCAGATACAACTATCTAATTTGTGGAGCAGCAGAGGACGCCGCCATCATCGCATCACAGCCGTTCAAGGTAGGGCGCACCATCCGTTCCTTGTAGCAGCTGCGATTTATTCCTTTTGTGTTCCCTGCAGTTGCTAACTTCCTTGTCCTTGCAATCCAGTATGCTGCGAATGTAGTATAGTTTCTTTTGTCCGCGTTTTTAATATATAATTATACATTTATATTTATATACAGTCCATTCGAAAATTGCTTGTAGGAAAATTTTGAAATTCCTTAACCCGCCATTTTTTGGTCCTTCGAGCCGGATAATGAATCTTAGATTTTTCCGAATATAATTTGTGCTTATACTATTATAGTAAAGCAAATGATATGGTTATTCTTAGCCACCGCTTACAACTTACGTACTATGTCTATATACGTATAATTTAACGTAATTGGTATTGAAATAATTATCAAATTTATTGTTTTAAGTCGTATTCTTACGCATCCCGCATTGATAATTGTTTCATTCCATTACATAAACGCATTAGAATACTCTTATTCTACCTATTATACCCATTAATATTTTCTATTGAGAGTGATTTCGCATATATTTATTATAGTGCAAAATTAATTGCAACCGCATCGGCTGTCAACGCAGTGCGCGTGTGTAGCTTTTGTTTTAAGGTCACGCCTGATCGATCCCTCAATACTCGCAAAAAGGATTTATTATAACGCGTTCGGAGTAATTAAGGTTACATCATATATGCGTTCAGATGTATTAAGGCAACTTCACACATGCCTTTGAAAATTCATATTTATCTTAATTTTTAATTTCTTGTATTTACCAACTGATTGAACATTGTTATAGTTCAACGGTGTTTTATGACTGATTTAACAGTGACATAAAATATATTTTATTTGTGTACCCATTTTTAATTAACTAAATATTAATAATGGGGAAGGGTAAGAAGGCAGATAGTGAGGAAGAGTTTGAAATATCTAACGAGGATCATGTCCAGTTGACTATCCTGCGCTCTAAGCGCGATGTATTATTTGCCAGGCTGCAGTCTATATATGATTTATCTAAGTCTGCTGCTACCAATGAATCCCAACGTGAAGTTTTCCTGTGTAATGTGAGTAATATTGATTCTTTGCGTAGTGAGTTCGAACAAGCGACAGATAAATATAACACATTTAAATTGCAAATAAACCCAGAGGATAAAATTGATTATCAGGCATGGCTTTCATTTGAAGAAATGTACTGTTACATAAAGCGAGTTATGTCACAAGTAGACGCCGCTAGTAATAAAAGTCACAATCAAAACTTTTCTTCAGCATCGAAATCCAAGCCTAAGTTGCCTCCGATTGAGTTGATGTCATTTAATGGAAACGCTCGCAATTGGCCACTATTCTACCAGCAATTTAAAAGTGTTATACATGACAATGCGGATTTAACTGATGGTGATCGTGTTTACTATTTAGTTGGCAAGTTGACTGACAGCGCAAAGTCTGTGTGCGCTGGTTTGCCACCAACCGCCGAGAATTATAATATAATTTGGAATGCACTTATTGATAAATATGATGACCCTCGCGTATTGGCTGGTAGTTATTTAAACCAGTTGTTAGAATTTAAACCGCTGAATATTAACAGTGCTTCAGCTTTTGAAAGTTTCATTAATAATTTTAATTCGTCTGTAGAAGCACTTAAACAACTAAAAATTACTGATTTATCGGATTTTATATTCTTACACCTTGCGTTACAAAAATTGGATTTAAATACGATCAAATTATTTGAAACAATGTATCGTAAGCAAAAAATTCCACCATACGCTAATCTAATTGAATTTGTAAAAGAGCAAAGCAAGATTATGTCTCGTTCTATTGGGCAAAGATTTTCCGTTCCAGATTTCGATAAATCACGTAATAAAGTTCCAACGCCAAAACTAACTAAGTCTTTTATTAACACTGATGTTAACCTTACAAATAAAGTGAATAAAGTTTCTTGTACCCTGTGCAAGAATAGCGCTCACGAGCATCTGTATCAGTGTCCTGTCTTTATGTCAAAAACACCATATGATAGGTTTATTTACGTAAAAAATAATTCATTTTGTAATAACTGTTTAAGTTGCAAACATAGAACTTTTAAATGCACTTCGCAAAAATATTGTTCCCACTGTTCCGCTAAACACCATTCATTATTACATTTTGGTGAATTAAATAATTTTAATAATTGCACTTCCAATAGAAGTGTGTCCGCTCCACCTCTACATGTGACTCGCGGTGTATCTCAATCGGATCATATATCCGCAACACCTGCAAATAGCGACTCTATGTCTAATAAGAATAAGGTCAATCAAGTGAATGTTGCACCTACCGCTATACACACTTCTGTGTGTAATGTTTCTCGCTTTCTGATCGTTCTTTATCTACTACTTTATTAGGAACCGCAAAAATAATTATTATTGATAACAATAACCAGCATCATATTGTAAGATGTTTGATTGACCCAGGTTCGCAAAGCGATTATATTGCATCTGCTTGTTGTAAGCGTTTATCCCTTCAAGTATCGACACAAAACCGGTTTACTGAAGTACAGGGTATCGGTGGAAGTTCACAGCGTATTCTTGGCGTAACTGATATCAAATTTAGCTCGCGTTTTGGTAACTCCACTGTGTATTCTATCAAACCGTTAGTAGTGGACAATATTACAACACACTTGCCAGACTCTTACGTTGATACTTCAAGCTTAGATTACTTGAAAAATATTCCACTCAGTGACGATTCCTATGGCGTACCTGGACCGATTGAAATATTGTTGGGAGTAAATATTTACTGTCAAATTTTATTATTTGATCGCATTATGCGTAATAATAATATGCCTTCCGCTATTGAAACTACATTAGGGTATATCGTAATGGGTAATGCGCCTGTTGTTATGACACCCAACTTATCCCGCATTTTTTGTTCATTTACCCAAGATTCGCTTGACAAAGTTTTAGAAAAATTTTGGGAACTTGAGGAATTACCCGCTAATATTTTTTTAAGTCCTGAAGAGGAAGAATGTGAAAATATTTTTGTTTCCACAACTACCCGCAATAGCACCGGCGGTTATTCTGTAGTGTTGCCTTTTAAAGAAAGTCCTGATAAATTAGGTAACTCTTATATTACAGCTAAGAAGAGGTACTTGTCTCTGGAAAATAAGCTAGACAAGACACCTGAGTTACGAACTCGATATAATGATGTCATTCGTGACTATCTGGATAAAGGTATAATTTCGCGTACTCCACCGGAGGAGTGCATACAGCCAGGTTTTTATCTACCGCACCATCCTGTTATCCGCGAAGATAAAGACACTACGAAGTTACGTATTGTGCTCGATGGTAGTGCCAAAACGGATGCTGGGGTTTCTTTAAACGATATCTTACATACTGGTTGTAATCTTCAGGCTGATATATTTCGTATTCTTCTTAATGTTCGTATGTTTAGTGTAGCATTTTTTGCTGACATACGGCAGATGTACTTATGTATTGAAGTACATGCTGCATACCGCAGATACCAAAGAATTTTGTACCGGTTCTGTTCCGATGAACCGCTAGATACTTTCGAATATAATAGAGTCACGTTTGGTTTATGTTCTTCACCCTTTTTAGCGATGAGAACTTTGCGAATGTTGGCTAAGGATGAGGGTCCCAAATACCCACTTGCCGTGGATGTGTTGGAAAGGAATACGTACATGGATGACGTATGTTCTTCGGCATCTTCTGTATCTTTGGCGGCTGATATAGCCTATCAGCTCATTCATATGCTTAAAGCCGGGGGGTTTGAATTGGCGAAGTGGATTAGCAATTCTTCAGAATTTTTAGAACACATACCAGTGTCTCAACGTAAGTCTGAGTCAATTTCTTTTGACAGTGACAGTGGCTTAAAGATTTTAGGTCTACGTTGGCTTCCTGCTTTTGATAAATTTGTTTTCTCCACTTCACCTCCTCAACCAGTAGGCACAAAGCGTGCAATTTTATCGGCTACTGCCCGTCTTTATGACGTCTTAGGTTTGGTTGGTCCCGTAATTTTATATTCCAAATTATTAATCAAAGAGCTATGGCTTCTCAAATTGGGATGGGATGACATACCTCCCCCGCATATTTTAAGCTTATGGCATCACTTTATTAGTGAGTTGCATCTAATTTCTGAATTAGACTTCCCGCGACATATGGGAATTGAACCTGGTTGTAAATTGTCGTTGATAGCATTTTCTGACGCCAGTGAGAAGGCGTATGGATGCGTCATTTATACTCATGTTACTATAGGTGATCGAGAACCAATCGTTCGTCTTATTTGCTCAAAATCACGCGTTGCTCCAATTAAAACTGTCACAGTTGCTCGATTGGAACTGTGTGGTATCGTTCTTATGACGAAGTTATTGCGTATGGTGTGTGACACATTATCGCAACGATATCCTGTTGATAGCATTTATGCTTTTTCTGACTCTGAAGTCGCACTGTGTTGGGTGAAATCATCTCCGCACAGATTTAACACATTTGTTGCTAACAGAATAGCACAATGTCAATCTTATATTGACCCTGAACATTTATATTATATTCCGGGTGTGCAAAACCCCGCAGATGCTTTGTCGAGAGGCCTTTTGCCTTCCCAATTAAAGGACCATCATCTATGGTTCAATGGCCCTTCATGGTGCACTCTACCTATTAGCGAATGGCCTATTTCAACTTTCTCTCCAAGTTCGGTAGCACCACTAGAATCAAAAATTGTCACTTGTGTAACCGCTAGTGTAAAGGAAGATCCAATATTATTGTTGAGTGATAGGTGCTCTTCATGGAGTAAACTGCTCCATTGTGTGGTTTATGTTTTAAGATTTTTGAAACAACTGCCTCGCAACGATGTAATTACCGCTAATGATTTAAATACCGCTGAGATATATTTAATAAAACATATCCAGCATTTTTATTTTTCTAACGACATTAAGAATTTACAAACTGGGAAAGCTGTTTCATCCGCTTTGCGTAAGCTTAGTCCATTCATATCTTCCGATAACTTATTAAGAGTTGGAGGACGTTTAAGTTATTCTTCACTTAAGTATTCTCATAAGCATCCTGCTCTCTTGCCGAGAAAGGGACATGTGATTGATCTTTTAGTTGATTATTATCACCGCACTTATTTACATGCTGGGCCTCAATTATTGCTCTCAATAATAAGGCAAAGGTTCTGGATTCTGTCGGCCAGACGCATTGTAAAACAACGCATACATAAATGCAATACTTGCTTTCGTATGAACCCAAGGCCAACTTTCCCTATAATGTCTGATTTACCTGAGTGCCGTTTAGAACAATGCAACGCATTTACTCATACAGGGGTAGATTATGCTGGCCCTTTGTATATTACAATGGCTAGGAAGCGTGGGATTCGCAGTCAAAAGGCATATCTTTGTCTTTTTATATGTCTGGTGACGAAAGCTGTTCACATCGAATTAGCTTCTGATTTAAGCTCTGCCACATTTTTAGACGCGTTTAAACGCTTTTTGTCAAGACGTGGTCCATGTAAAATTTTATATAGCGACAACGGAAAAAACTTCATAGCTTCAAAATCGTATTTAAACGAGTTGCATGACTTCTTAAAGTCTGATGATTATTATAAAACTTTTCAAAATGAGCTTACTAAAAACCGCATTATTTGGCGTTTTAATCCTCACACCGCCCCACATTTTGGAGGGATCTGGGAGGCAAATATAAAAAGTGCCAAGGCTTTACTTTTTCGAGTTATAGATAAACAAATCCTTACTTATGAGGAGATGCTTACGATTCTTAATCAGATAGAATGTGTTCTTAATAGCAGGCCACTTTATCTCCTAAGTTCAGATCCATCAGAACCCACAGCTCTTACTCCTTCACATTTTTTACATACCGCTCCTTTGGCATTCTTACCAGCAGCGGATGTGACCAATGAGAGAGCTAATTTACTGTCCAGGTTTTCTTTGATGGACTCGATTGTCCAGTCTTTTTGGAAGAGGTTTTGTTCTGAATATCTTCATAACTTACAAATGCGGGAAAAATGGAACACTCTTTCCAACCCTGTAGCTGTAGGTACGATTGTCATAATTAATGTTGATAATGCGCCTCCTCTGCAATGGCCATTGGGAGTTATAACACGATTATTTCCTGGTAAAGATGGAATTGCTCGTGTTGCAGAAGTGCAAACTAATTGTGGTACCTACGAGCGACCTATAGTACGGTTGTGCCCGTTACCAACGCAGTAGCATTTTTACTAATTATTTTATTTATTATTTAAGTTTAGTAATTTATGTTAGCGACACACAGGTTGTAAGCGGTGGTAACCAACCAGTTTTTGTTATTTATTTTAATTGAAGACTGATATAGTCAATTTAATATAGATTTTATTAGTCTATATTTTTTGAAGGGATTCCTTCAAGGCCGGGGGGATGTTGGATCTCGTTATTGAAAACTTATTATTTACCAAAATGCACTTGTAGCAGGCTGGATTTCCTTATCCTTCATCCTTTCCCTAGTGCGCCTTATATAGAAAAAAGAAGAAAAATGTGACGTGAATTTGTCACCGCCTCCGTCAAATATTTTCTTATGGCGTGATCGCGATATTATTTAAAAATAATACATTATAATAATTAATTCCGCCCTCGTTAAAAGCAAAAGAAGTGCCAGAGACAATAGCAGCAGATACAACTATCTAATTTGTGGAGCAGCAGAGGACGCCGCCATCATCGCATCACAGCCGTTCAAGGTAGGGCGCACCATCCGTTCCTTGTAGCAGCTGCGATTTATTCCTTTTGTGTTCCCTGCAGTTGCTAACTTCCTTGTCCTTGCAATCCAGTATGCTGCGAATGTAGTATAGTTTCTTTTGTCCGCGTTTTTAATATATAATTATATATTTATATTTACAGTCCACTAGAAAATTGCTTTAGGAAAATTTTTAAACTCCTTAACCCGCCAGGGGGTAACCCCTATATTTTTATATAGTTTCCTGACGGTGTAAAGATTATAATATTTTAATGTTCATTATATTGCTTTATCGTAATATTCTTACAATATATTTACTATTTGTGATTATATCTGAAATAATGAGTAATCATTGTAATAATGGTTGAATAAATCCATGTCCATTAATATTTATTATGCCTTTTCTGTTAAAATTACCTACCTCCAAATAATTAATATCTGATACTTTGGTAGAGGGTACTTTTGATAAAGTACCCTACATTATTCACAAATAATGTTATAACATATTATATCACCACCAATTTTAATAACTTTCATAGCTTTTACATACCCATATACTATACTATGTATGTAGCAATAACCACATTCTAACACGCTCGTAACAGATCAAACCTATTACTAATTATCACTTATCTATACTATAATAATCTTCTATCTTCTATACTATAATAAAACTCAAAGAGCACTTTTTCTGTACATTGAATATTTTTCCAAAATTTCTATGTGGGGATACTATACTATCGACATAGACGCCAAAACAATTTTTTTTGGAATTATTGTCTGTCTGTCTGTCGTTCTGTTTGTCCAGGTATCATTTGAAAACCCGTGGATGGATTTTGATAGGACTTTCACTGATGTGTTGTGTAGAAGTAGGGGTATAAATTGGTATATAAAACATCACGCTATGTTTCATAGGGGCTGAGCAGTGAAACATTACTTGCACATATTACCACGTAATTTCCTTTGTATGTGAATAGGGTAATTATAGACTGATCAGTTAATCATTAAGATATGTATTATTACGCTATATACATTTAAATATTCATGAAATTTTATTGAAACTCCCCAAGTCCAGGTAGTGTATAGGTATTGTATTACAGTCGCAACAATAAAAGATGCGAAAAATTTAAAACTTTCATTATCGAATATCATTATACAGTAATTTACGATGGTAGCTTGATTTACATTATGAACAACGCCATCTATCGGTGAAATTGAACATACAATCACTATAGAACTTTAATCTATAATATAAAAGAAAGTCGTGTTAGTTACACTATTTATAACTCAAGAACGGCTCAATCGATTTGACTGAAAATTTGTAGGGAAGTAGCTTAGGACCAGGAGACGGACATAGGATACTTTTTATACCTGTAGGTTAAGGTTAAGCAACGTTAGGTAAGGTCATTAAATATAAATAGATGGGTGAACCGATTTGTATGAAATTTGAGATGGAGCAAGTTGGGAAAGAGAGAGAGGGGGGGGATAGGGTTCAGAGAGGGGACAACAGGGAGAAAAAGAGGGGGAATGTGACGGGGACCGATGCGGGTGGGGGAAAGAGAGAGGAGAGAAAGAGCATAGAATTAGATTTTTCTTATAATAGAGAGAGCGAGAGAGATGTAGAGAAATAAATCAAGGGAGAAGGGTGAAAAGGGGAGCAAAATGTAATAAAAGCGCGGGCGGAGCTGCACGGGTCAGCTAGTATATCAATATAACTCTTGTAATATAACTTTAGATAGTTCAATTCACCTGCCCCGTAGAAGAAAATCTGCCTACGCTTTGTGTAATGGGACCAATAGACAAACGCGTACTCTATTCTTAATACTTAACTCTATGATGTAAGTATTATGTTTGTCTATTTGGCACGGCCTACATGTATAACCTAAACGGCTTCATGGATTTTGACTTATAACATTTCTTTAGATACGTCTCAGTCTCGGGAGTGACATAGGCCATTCAAAAAAGCAAATATGGCAGCCGTCCGTTGTCATCTTGTATTTTTTTTTACTACCAAAAATATCAATATGGGTATCAAATGAAAGGTCTTAACGAGACGAGTTGAAATATGTTTTCAAGTGTTTATGTATGTATAATGTAAGCCCAATATATTTGTTCGCAGTCGGGCTTATCATACTTTTATAATTTAACCTTGTTTATAGAATTATAATATCCTGGAACAATCCACACACCGTCAGGAGATCTATGTCTCAGCATAGATCTCCTGCGCAGAATAGCTTCCCCCGTATTCCTAACAATGTTCGCAGGACGCACCTTCAATCAGCCATTGAAAATCTTGTTGACTGACCAATTTTTCCACAGTTCTGTAGACGACCATGTATCTCTATGTCGACACGAAAAGAAAGAAAAATAATAGTACCGCATCACCCTTCCAAATAATGTTGAATACCATCTTATTATGAAGTGTATGAATAGGTAATAACAAATATATTTTATTAAGTTTGTGCTCGCTGATGTCATTCATACCGCAAATCGATTACATTCCACGAATTACAACAATACTATAAGAAGCGCTTTTTATATTGTAATAACTCGTACCTACACTAAAATATGGCTTTGTGGAAATTAGTACACGAACCGCAGATTACGAGAAGACCCCAGCCGAGTGATGTCACCTCTAGTTCAGGGGTTCCCAATCTTTTTTACATCACGTCCCCTAGACCATAGCTAAATTTTTCAGGCCCTCTTTTCAATTTTTACTCAGCTTTGTACCCAAATTAAGAATTTGTACGTTTAGTGACTGGCATTGGGACTATAGACCTTTCTTTTGCAATCCTCAATCGTCCTGCGCCCCTCCAAGGGGGCGTGTGTTGGAATGTATATACAAAACTCCCTGTTACTATTAGCAATAGACATATACAGTGACATGTATTGTCTTCCCTTTTGCCGTCATACGCTACCGCGACAAGACCTGTATGTTATTATCCTAAATAAATCCATCTGTGTTACCTTCCACTGCCTATCTTTTTGCCATCAACGTGCTTCTCCGGCTGGGAAGTCCTGTTCTAGTTAGTTTATTATTTGTGAAAAATGGTTCATCCGTAGCGTTGCTAGCGCAGCGATTCGTCCGATACAGAAGCCCTGTTTTGTTCATATTCTAGCGCCTCATCATCCTCAACTACCCATCATCCGTGGGGTGTCCGGGTATGAATAGCATCCTCACATCTCCCGTTGGGTGTCCGTAAGAGGCGACTAAGGGAAAACAAAAAAGCGGGCAGCAGCGTTTTTGTATTGCATTACCTACCACCTATACCTACTGCAATCCCCAAGACACCTGCAAGGAGCGGCCTTTGTTTAGCGGTGGACGTCTTTCGGCTGTTGATTACCATCCATCAAATGCATTAAAATTAATTTTAAAAAGATGTTTAAAAATATACTCTCAAGATTATACCAATACAGTCCATAATTGCAGATGTTTACCAATCCATATGCGATACTATTGAATAATATTTAACAGTGACTCATAGCAAGGCTATATACGGGACAAACTATTTGAGAATTAAGTCATTTGTGTAGGCAAACCTGCGTGCACTGTTAAACAGTCTTATTCTGTATAATTTGTTTGAAAACCGACTATAATCATTTGAATTCAATCCGATCGAATGGATTCCCAGACAGCGATTTCCGGTGTTCAAATTGGATTCCAAAATCAAAACTCAAAGGACACGATATTTTTAAACGTTTAAATGGCATGACGCCTTTTCCCCAATTGTTCACTCACGTTTTGCCGATTACTTTGGTTATGTTACGCGCCATATAATAGAGACTGAATTTACTGTCATTTAATGGATATTGGTATTAGTGTATATTTATTAGGTAGGTAACTTAAGTCTACTACTGAGAGAGATAGAGAACCCCCTTAGACTATAGAATAAGAACCCCATACATTGAAAACTAATTATTTGCGTGAGTTTTGTATCACACCGTATAGTAGTGTAAAGTAGATATAATTACTTTTTGGAATATTTATTAAAACTTCTAAGCCACAACAAAACTACTACATCTTGGCTCAGTCTTATAAAATGTGTTTCAGTATTGTTTCAAAATAAACAATAAAATTAGGTACGCTATAAAACTGCTCGTTGAGTCACACTGAAGAAGACATTCAAAGAATATTGACATCATGTTTAAAATTGAAATGTTTAAAGCTATTACAAAATCGAAACAGTTCAAAGAGACATTTACAACATCGTGTTGGAACATGCTGGAAAAGTAGGACTTGGAGAAAAGTAAACCGCAATAGGGTCCGGAAACTTAGTTGTATACCAATATAGATTCGATTTAAAGTTTTGTGTGCAGACTGAAATACAAGTTTGTTAGTAAGTAGTTCGTAAGTAAGTTAGCATTGCAGTTCTAATATTTTCTTAGTGGTACCGGTGAAGTTTTTACGAGGCTAGATGACCACTGCGGTGGGAGATATTCTGCTGCCTGCTGCTTGGTGGCAGTATTTTTTGCCCAACTACCCCAGAAGGAGGGTCATGTTTTTCGAGAGTATGTAAGTCACAGAACAATAATAAGTACAAGTACTATAGAATGCTCAAATGCAAGTAATAACCGTAGGCACAGGTAAGAACATCAAAATACATAAATATTTATTTATTTAACTTTGTGTACTTATAGTACAAGGCGGACTTAATGCCTAAAATATCAGGTACACGACAATAGGTACTATACCGTTAGCTGTATTTATCAACATTTGCGCTCGTAACAGATCAAACCTATTACTAATTATCACTTATATATCAATATAACTCTTGTAATATAACTTTAGATAGTTCAATTCACCTGCCCCGTAGAGGAAAATCTGCCTACGCTTTGTGTAATGGGACCATAGACAAACGCGTACTCTATTCTTAATACTTAACTCTATGATGTAAGTATTATGTTTGTCTATTTGGCACGGCCTACATGTATAACCTAAACGGCTTCATGGATTTTTACTTATAACATTTCTTTAGATACGTCTCAGTCTTGGGAGTGACATAGGCCATTCAAAAAAGCAAATATGGCAGCCGTCCGTTGTCATCTTGTATTTTTTTTTACTTCCCATAAATATCAATATGGGTATCAAACGAAAGGTCTTAACGAGACGAGTTGAAATATGTATTCATGTGTTTATGTATATTTCAATATACGTACATATATTGAAATTTATTTCGCAGTCGGGCTTATTATACTTTTATAATTTAACCTTGTTTGTAGAATTATAATATCCTGGAACAATCCACACACCGTCAGGAGATCTATGTCTCAGCATAGATCTCCTGCGCAGAATAGCCTCCCCGTATTCCTAACAATATTCGCAGGACGCACCTTCAATCAGCCATTGAAAATCTTGCTGACTGACCAATTTTTCCACAGTTCTGTAATCGACCACGTATCTCTATGTCAACACGAAAAGAAAGAAAAATAATAGTACCGCATCACCCTTCCAAATAATGTTGAATACCTTCTTATTATGAAGTGTATGAATAGGTAATAACAAATATATTTTATTAAGTTTGTGCTCGCTGATGTCATTCATACCGCAAATCGATTACATTCCACGAATTACAGCAATACTATAAGAAGCGCTTTTTATATTGTAATAACTCGTACCTACACTAAAATATGACTTTGTGGAAATTAGTACACGAACCGCAGATTACGAGAAGACCCCAGCCGAGCCGAGTGATGTCACCTCTAGTTCAGGGGTTCCCAATATTTTTTACATCACGTCCCCTGGACCATTGCTAAATTTTTCAGACCCCCTTTTCAATTTTTACTCAGCTTTGTACCCAAATTAAGAATTTGTACATTTAGTGACTGGCATTGGGACTATAGACCTTTCTTTTGCAATCCTCAATCGTCCTGCGCCCCTCCAAGGGGGCGTGTGTTGGAATGTATATACAAAACTCCCTGTTACTATTAGGAATAGACATTACAGTGACATGTATTGTCTTCCCTTTTGCCGTCATACGCTACCGCGACAAGACCTGTATATTATTATCTATACTTATAATAAAACTGTAACAGGTCCAATTCTGTACATTGAAGATATTTTGAAAATTATATTTGGAGGGCATTCTATAACCGATACGGAGGCCGAAAATGTATTTTTTTTAATTTTTGTCTGTCTGTCTGTCTGTCTGTCTGTATCACGGCTGAGCATCACGCCGAAACTACTGAATGGATTCAAATGAAACTTGGCATGATTTGAGATCTTACTACGAGGTAGGACATAGGATACTTTTTATCCCGTAATCTAGCACGGTTCATTTGGGAGAGGGGATTACAGGCAAAATGGGTACGTGGTTAACGTAGGTTATACGCTTGGTCCGATTTTATCAATTTTTCTTTATAATATAATAAATATTAGTAAGGTTACACTCATAGAGAGTTGTTATCAAGGTTTTGTAATGGATCGGGTTAAGCAACGTTATGTAAGGTCATTAATTAGATGGGTGACCGTTTAACGCCATTTGAACTAAACGGGTCCGTGCTTCGGAGAGCAAGTAAAAAGTGAGTCCCAGTTTTTACCGACTATAAAAAAGGAGGTTATGTATTCGATGCGAATGTCTATTATTAAAAGTTTAGTTAACGTAAAAATAGCGCAGGCGGAGCTGCGTGGATCAGCTAGTCCTAAATAAATCCATCTGTGTTACCTTCCACTGCCTATCTTTTTGCCCATAACCCATCAACGTGCTTCTCCGGCTGGGAAGTCCTGTTCTAGTTAGTTTATTATTTGTGAAAAATGGTTCATCCGCATCGTTGCTAGCGCAGCGATTCGTCCGATACAGAAACCCTGTTTTGTTCATATTCTAGCGCCTCATCATCCTCAACTACCCATCATCCTCAACTACCCATCATCCGTGGGGTGTCCGGGTATGAATAGCATCCTCACATCTCCCGTTGGCTGTCCGTAAGAGGCGACTAAAGGAAAACAAAAAAGCGGGCAGCAGCGTTTTTGTATTGCATTACCTACCACCTTATACCTACTGCAATCCCCAAGACACCAGCAGGCTTAGCACGATTTGCCAAGACTTCGTAATCTTGACAGTTCGGTGTGGAGTATGACGTAGATAACGACCTAGCTAGTACCGAAAATGACGTTTCTATGTCGATAACTACGTCACACTCCACACCGAACTGTCAAGATTACGAAGTCTTGGCAAATCGTGCTAAGCCTGCTGCAAGGAGCGGCCTTTGTTTAGCGGTGGACGTCTTTCGGCTGTTGATTACCATCCATCAAATGCATTAAAACTAATTTAAAAAAGATGTTTAAAAATATACTCTCAAGATTATACCAATACAGTCCATAATTGCAGATGTTTACCAATCCATATGCGATACTATTGAATAATATTTAACAGTGACTCATAGCAAGGCTATATACGGGACAAACTATTTGAGAATTAAGTCATTTGTGTAGGCAAACCTGCGTGCACTGTTAAACAGTCTTATTCTGTATAATTTCTTTGAAAACCGACTATAATCATTTGAATTCAATCCGATCGAATGGATTCCCAGACAGCGATTTCCGGTGTTCAAATTGGATTCCAAAATCAAAACTCAAAGGACACTATATTATTAAACGTTTAAATGGCATGATGCCTTTTCCCCAATGGTTTAGCAGAAGTGCACTCACGTTTTGCCGATTATGTTACGCGCCATAAAATAGAGACCGAATTTACTGTCATTTAATGGATATTGGTATTAGTGTATATTTATTAGGTAGGTAACTTAAGTCTATTACTGAGAGAGATAGAGAACCCCCATACATTGAAAACTAATTATTTGCGTGAGTTGTGTATCACACCGGACACTATATGGTTATAGTAGTGTAAAGAAGATCTAATCACTTTTTGGAATATGTATTTAAAACTTCTAAGCCACAACAAAACTACTACATCTTGGCTCAGTCTTATAAAATGTGTTTCAGTATTGTTTCAAAATAAACAATAAAATTAGGTACGCTATAAAACTGCTCGTTGAGTCACACTGAAGAATATTGACATCATGTTTAAAATTGAAATGTTTAAAGCTATTACAAAATCGAACCAGAGACATTTACAACATCGTGTTACCGCTGCACTTCACGTTAATCTACAAAATAAATCTATTCCGTACACTTTTATCTCTGTGCAATCATATTTTATTTCGACTTCCCAGAATAAGCCGCCGATTTCTTAGTGGATGATCTCAGTAAGTGGATTTGTAAATATATTTGTGGGATTCTATAGGCGGGCCCGTTGTGTTCCTCTAGTTGCAGTGTTTTTCTTCGTGGGGTGTCCGGGTAAGAATAGCACCCTCCCATCTTCTCCCGTTGGTTGTCCGTAAGAGGACAAGGGAAAACAAGGTCACAGGGACTTTCTATTGGATTACCTACCATCTAAGAGTATGTTATAAGTTCCTTTATTTAGCAGTAAACAAGTTACTGTAGCAGTAGTGTTATAAAATATTTAAAAAAAAATTAACAGTCTTCAATAACACTAAAAAGTATAAAATAATTTAAATATTATTGAAGTTGGTGTTAGTGTAGCTTACCTTCTGTGTATATTTAGCACCAATTTCAATAATATTTAAATTATTTTATACTTTTTAGTGTTATTGAAGTCGGTCCAATTTTTTTTTTAATATTTTATTTTATACTTCTTAGTGATATTTTCATACATAAAGATTGAACCATCGAAGACGGTAAAATTATCTAGGTAGGTTATGATCACATTATCGTCTACATAGTTTTTTACATCATGCATGTTTCTTCAGGAACAATTTATCCGGTCGTAATGAAATTTGCATGGAATCATTATAGTAGTTTACTCTCTCGAATAAAAAAAGAATCATAGAGATTGGTTCATATTTGTCAGTGATAATGTAATAGAGAAAGAACATAAATTTTATGTTTTTTACCAGATAAATTCCTCCACATCGTTCCTGGTTCTCCAGGAAGTTCTTATCCGGTTATGATAAAATTCATACAGATTCATTAATTAAAGTGGTTCCTTCTGTCGAATAAAAAAAAATTGAAATTGGTAAATATTTTCCAGAGTTATGACCATTTTTGTCCTTAAAAAGCGACAAAAATGTTATCTTTTAGGCATGCCTACAGTTTTTTTCTGAGGTGCCATTCTTATTTCTTCAGGAACTACTTATTCGTACGCAATATTTTTTTATGGGTCCCAATCAGTAGATCGGCCTATCCGTATAAGAAATAATTTTTCAAATCGATTCATAATTGCCAGAGTTATGCGCGAACATACATAGAAAAAAAATATAATATATAGACCAATTGAGAACCTTCTCCGTTTTTGAAGTCGGTTAAAAATAAGGCATCTATTTGTTTTGGAAAAAATGAAAATATTTGAATAAGTATCTTAGTTTGTTATGCATTATCGCAATAGATTAGTTTATTTTATATTCTGTCATCCGTCACAGATGCGTCATTTTAATTCAAAATAATCACATCCTCTTCATATGCATTAGTCACTGCATAATATTTTTGTTTGTATGCGTTCTCGTCACGCAGAACCAACCGTAGACAGTATGGGACGACAGTGTATGCATTTATTAAAATAAACTTTTTATTACCGTTGTAATAAAAACTCTCTGTTTTGGTTCTCGAAATAGGCTATCGTGGCTGAAGAATTTCAATTTGGAAAGTTGATTAATTTTCGGCGTTCGATCGAGTTTCTATCAGTCCACTACCAATAACTATTGAATTTGTCAGTTCCACTTACATTATCATTATCACTAGCCGAAAGACGTTCACTGCTAAACAAAGACCTCCTCCGAAGGGGTCCACTTGCATAACTTTTGACGGGCCCGTTGGTCTAGTGGTCAGACAGACTGCCTGCTAACCGATGGGTCGTGGGTTCGATTCCCGCCAAGTGTCTGGGTGTTGTTTATCTATTTAAATATGTATTTTCCAAAAAAAACTATATATGTATTAGTATCAGTTGTCTGGTTTCCATAGTACAGGCTCTGCCTAGTTTGGGATCGGATGACCGTGTGTCGATTGTCCCAAGATATTATTATTATTATAATTACACTGTAAAAAAGGTTTTCTTAAACATTTAACGTTTTAACTTCCAAAACTGTCTCTCGGTTTCAAATATTAAGCATTGCCTTTGTTTTTTTAACAATATCGAAAAGATGGCATATTTATGACATACTTGAAATCACGAATGTACTGGACTAGTTTAATGAGGCTCCGTATATTTTAGCAATGGTTCCAAGCTGGTGGGAAATTAAAGTAAGATTATAGTTTAACAAATCACTTAAAATCTCTATTGTAGTAAATTGAATGCAATAAACTTAATAAATAAGAATAGTAACACCCATAGTGTTCTATGAGTAGACACTGTACCTACTTGCTGAAGGTATCTACACTTTCGTCCCTTTTGTCAGCAGTGCAGGAAAGCTCTGAACGCACAGGGTCATCAACACGCAATTGATGTTTATCGCACTGCTAGTGTCGACAATTCCTATAAAAAAAATGATGTCGCAGCATAAAATAACAAATCACAAATTTTAGTGGCATCGTTTTATAAATATGAACTAACAAATAAGGTCTCACAAGGCTAACGGAACTATCGACATGAATCTATAACAAGATAGCGAATTAAGATTTTTATGTTCCAGTTGATTTATGGAAGCCGAGTTTTACAGGAAATTATAATGTGTTGTAGCGTGCGCGGGTGGTATATCCTGTCGTGTGTTTTAGTATCAAGCCATTAGCTTGAAACCTATACGCCTAAACGTTAGACGAAAGAAATATTGGTCAAGGCTTGGCCTCTGTAAAGCGATAATTTGCTATCGTGCGAATGCTATTGTGCGGGGGAGTGACATAACAGTATAAACAAACATTTGTATCAATCACATTTTATGTTCCTCTACAATATTAAACCTTGCTGTCATGTTAGTAAAATGCAATTTTGAAATGATGGTTGCATAATCCGCCGCCGGATCCGGTGTGATGTTAAAATCCTATTGTCTTTGCTGCGATGACCACTCGTTAATTTTACTTGACATAATGGAACAGTTGTATTTTATAGAGCATTAAAAAAAGACGTCGTAAAATATGTATGTATAATATATGGATTTTATAAAGCCTATTCTAAATGTATGTGTGTACACGTAGTGCGTAGGCACTGCTTAACAGCAGAAGTTATATGTTAAACGTGAGCCACTGTGATTTTGGATCGGTCATGCGCACCATCAAAAAGTCTTTGAGTGTGGCGGCTTCGTGTGGCTGGTCACTCCCTTCCCTTCAATATGGTCGAGGGGAGTGATGGCGGCTGCTCCAGTTAACTCGTGCGCGGGTGCTACTTGGGGAGACGCTGATGCTGATCTAATTGTAAGAAGACTAACACTGTTTCAAAAAAGAATTGAAAAAATGACAAGCCCGCTGATTTTCTTGCCGGATCTTCTCAGTTGAGGCTGCATTATGATCAGATGGAAGATTTTAAAAAAAATTGACCGTTCAAAAATGTTAAGCAATAAATTATTTTGATTTTTTTTCTGTTTTTACAAGCATATTTAACTAGAAATACTGCAGCCACCTTGACCTTCCTATCGGCGACGATATTGCTCTACATAATGAAAGCCGGTAAAGGCTGTGCAGTTATCAGTAGAGTACTGATTTTTAAGGGTATTGGATGTTTTTTTTACCAGCGCGTAGTACTGGCTGCCTAGACTACCAGCAGTAGGTACTCGGCACCGGTAAGCGCTGGCGGGTTAGCGCTATCTGATCGCGCCCCTAGGGTAAATAAAAATGTCTCCTGGCCGATCCAACCACGGGGCCAAATTTTAATAAGATAAGCCAACTATACAGGAGATTATAGTACCTAAACAAGTGTTTGTGCAGGCATAGATTAACTCTCTACCTAAAGTGCAGTGCAGTCTATATCATAAGGTGAACATCTTTCTTATCTCGTCACCAGTTGAATAAAAGAAAGTTAACCAGCTACAGTGCCCTTCACACCGCAATAAGCATTGCTGCTTGGCGGCAGTATATCTAACACTGCCAGTGGCGTAGCTAACCGTAGACGGGCCCCGTATAAAAAGATTGTTGGGGGGCCCAAATTAAGGGTAAACGGGGCCCGGCTAATACGGCGGTATCTACGCCCCTGAACACTGCAATGGTTCCTATGGACCATATCCGTGGTCCTAGAATGGTGCCTTGCACCAGTAACCTTATCTCTAACTTTGCTGATCCTAATATTCACAATAATATAATGAATAGTATGGTATTATAGATGAGGACTTCAATGGCCGATGATTAAGCTGCACCAGCCATTAATAATGCACTCATAGCTGTTGTCCCATTATGTCACTGCTGATTCATGTTTTGGCTTTTGGACACAATATGAATTATGCAGACAATATAAATTATACACTGGATCAACAGTTAGGAAGCTATCTGTCGGCATAATATAGAGACGTCCGCTCAAATAACTGCAAAAATACCTTTAACTTATAAACAAATACTGATAACTCATCATCATCAGCCGGAAGACGTCCACTGCTGAACATAGGCCTCCCCCTTAGAACGCCACAATGAACGACAATTGGCTATTTGCATCCACCGGTTACCTGCGACGCGCACAATGTCGTCTGTCCACCTAGTGGGAGGCCTGCCAACGCTGCGTCTGCCGGTTCGTGGTCGCCACTCGAGAACCTTTCTTCCCCAACGGTTATCGGTTCTTCGAGCGATGTGGCCTGCCCATTGCCACTTCAACTTGCAGATTCTGAGAGCTATGTCGGTGACCTTAGTTCTTCGGCGAATCTCCACATTTCGGATTCTGTCGCGCAAAGAAACTCCGAGCATAGCTCTCTCCATGGCTCGTTGTGTGACTCTGAACTTTTCTAAAAGGCCAGCTGTTAGAGACCACGTCTCGGTACCATATGTCATCACTGGCAACACACACTGGTTAAAAACCTTCGTCTTCAGTCACTGCGGTATTTTGGACGAGAAGATATCGCGTAGTTTCCCGAACGCTGCCCATCCGAGTTGGATTCTTCGGGCGACCTCTTTGTCAAAGTTGGACCGACCTAACTGGACAGTTTGTCCTAGGTATACGTAGCGGTCAACAACTTCGAGAGTATCGTTCCCAACAACTACCGGTACGGGTGCAACATGGACATTAGACATGATCTTCGTCTTGTCCATGTTAATTTTAAGACCCACCTGTTGGGAAACGCTACTGAGGTCGCTGAGCATCGTATTGAGGTCCTCCAGCGACTCTGCCATAATGACTATATCGTCGGCAAAACGAAGGTGAGTGATGTATTCGCCATTGATGTTGATGCCGAATCCGTACCAGTCCAAGAGCTTGAAAACGTCCTCCAATGCGTTTGAGAACAGTTTCGGAGAAATAACGTCTCCCTGTCTCACACCTCGCTGCAATGGGATTGGTTTCGTCCTCTCTTCCTGTAGTCGGATCAACATGGTGGCGTTGCTGTACAAACACTTCAACACTTTGATGTACCTATAGTCAATGTGGCACCGCTGGAGGGACTGCAATACCGCCCAGGTCTCGATGGAATCGAAGGCTTTTTCGTAGTCCACAAACGCTAGACATAATGGCCGATTATACTCCTCGGTCTTCTGTATAATCTGGCGGAGCGTATGTATGTGGTCTACGGTGCTAAAGCCTTTTCGGAACCCGGCTTGTTCGGGAGGCTGGAAGTCATCAAACCTGCGTTCGAGACGGTTCGTAATGACTCTCGAAAACAGCTTGTATACATGGCTCAGGAGTGAGATGGGTCTATAATTCTTCAATAAAGTGTTATCACCTTTTTTGAAGAAGACAACCACCACACTCCCGTGCCATGCTTCTGGCGTAGTACCCTCGAGTAAGACGGAATCAAATAACTTCTGGAGGACTAAAAGTACCGGTTTTCCACCCGCTCTCAGAAGTTCTGTTGTGATTCCGTCTTCACCCGGCGCCTTGTTGTTCTTAAGCTGTTTGAGAGCCATTCTAATCTCGTACAAGCTGATGTCTGGGATGTCCTCAGTGTAGTGTCGGGTTAGTTGGGCTCCGGTGTCCTGAGCTGTTCGGGCAATGGGTTTTCGTGTCGAGGTGTACAATTGTCCGTAAAACCTCTCGAGCTCTCTCAATATCTCCGACTTTGATGAGATGACACTGCCGTCGTCGATCTTCAGCTTGGTCACTTGGCTTTGCCCAATAGACGAATTCTTTGCAAACACTTTAGAGCCTTGGTTCCGCTCAATTGCGTCCTTAATACATGCTGTATTATAGGAACGCAAGTCGTGTCGCATGGATTTCGAGATTCGTCTATTGAGTTCAGCATATTCCGACATATCAGCTGAAGATTGCAGTCTCATCTCAGTTCGGGTTTCCATTAACTTAATGGTTTGATTGGAGAGCTTCTGAGGCTTATTACGGCGTGGGGTCTTAAAGAACTTGGACCCCACTGCATGGACAGTTTGCACCAACCCATTGTTTAACTCGTCCGCAGTTTCGCATTCGGCTAGGCACTGGAAGCGATTGTGTAGTTCGAGTTGAAAGTCTTCGGGGTTTTGGATTTGGGCGGTTCCCGGACGGAGCGTGGACTTCATCAGACGGGACCTCTCAAGCTTGACATTGATATTCAATGTGCCTCTAACAATGCGGTGATCGCTACCGGTTTTCACCCTGCCGATCACGGAGACATCATCGAACATATGCCTGTTGGTCGTCATGATGAAGTCGATCTCATTTTTGGTTGAACCATCGGGGCTTATCCACGTCCACTTCCTGGATGGTCGCTTCTTGAAGAAGGAGTTTATCGCAAAGAGTCCCTCCTTTTCCATGAAGTCGACCAGCCGCTGGCCCCTTTGGTTCCGCTGCCCGTACCCATATGACCCCACTTTCAACTCATCGCCATTCCGTGTGCCCACCTTCGCGTTGAAGTCCCCCATAACAACGGTGAAGTGTGTTTTGGAGGTATGTATGGCTTCTGCTATCTCCTCATACATAGCCTCTACTTCATCGTCAGGGTGTGCCGAGGTCGGCGCGTAAACCTGTATAACCTTCAACGAATACCGACTGGTTATTCTGAGTATAAGGTACGCTACCCTGCTCGACACACTATCGACCTTTATAACATTGTTAATGCCCTCATTAAAAAAAAAAATCAAAATCTCAGGGTGGTGTTGGGTTTCTCGTCCGTAAGTCCCTACTTACGGACGAGAAACCCAACACCACCCTGAGATTTTCGGTCTCCTTCCCGGAAGAAGAGCAAGTTTCCGGAATCAAGGGTTATCGTATCCTGTCCCTCTCGTCGGATTTCAGATAATCCCAAGATATCCCAACGTAACTTGCTCAATTCTTCCTCCAGCTCGATAATCTTCTCGTCAGTCCTGAGCGTGCGGACATTATGTGTTGCCAGGGCCAAAGTTCGGTGGGGGTGGTAGCGGGGCATCTGCCGGAGATTCTTCGCACCCCCTGCTCGACCGTTACCCCGCCCGCTACCAAGGCGGGGAATAGAGGAGCTGCCGGGGACTGGGGGCCGTAAATGAGCATTGTCAATCATTAGGGTTGCCATAATCCCCACGCTTGGCAGGTGTCTTGGGGATCGCAGTTTCGAAAAGATGGATATATTACACAGAAGACGCTGCTGCCCGTCTTCTGGCTTTCCCGCAATCGCCTCTTACGAAACCCACGGGAAGAGAGGGGGGGATGCAAATTCTTAGCCGGCATCCCACGGCCGACTGATAACTACTAGCCTAGAATTAGATAGATTTTTATAGAAGGGATCGTCCGATTAGGTACCATCCTTCGTCGTTGCATCGTCCTTCGGAGTCGCTGGACGTTCGGGGTGTGGGCCTTAAAAAGTCCATTGAGTACGGCGGCGACTCCGAGGAGGACGGCGGCGAGGTTGCGACCCCCGTCCCCGTGAGCTCCGTGACTGGTTCCCCGGGGGCTACAATGCGCCCCCCGGCGGCGGGCTCAAAGGCAAGGCACTGAGGGGCCCCTGGTGCAGATCCCACCGGAGAGACCAGGACCCCTCTCATGTGCCGATGCGACAGCCGCAGGGGTTTTAGTGGGTAAGAATCCCACATACCTCGGTCAAGCCCCACAGCTCCCCCGCGTCAAAAAAAAAGATTGTTACCATCGCAGTGTCAGATATTTTGCCGCCCAGAAGTAATGTGTCAACATTGTTGTCTTCCGGTGTAAAGGATACCTGCTGATTAGCGGGTTCAAAGGATTTGATAAGCAATATCTCGGGTTACTGTCTATAGACAGGCGTAACCTTACCATTAGGCAAACATCGCGTTACAACGTCGAATAAAAATAATATACTGCCGCCATTCAGTGGTCTTGGCCGTGAATAAGTTGGAGCTGCTTTTGTGCTTCATCCCTTTCGCCTCCAGTGCAGCGGTTCCGACATTGGAGACCTATAGGTCCGTGTCTGTCAGAGGTAATGCTGTAATCTTCTTCTGATTCACCATTGTCGTGGATAGACTGGTCAATTAGCAAGATCGTTTAACAACACTACAAATATTTTCTCTAAGTGTACACCTAATATTACGCTGTTTGATAAGGCCCTTTTCGCGTACCCCAAAAATGATGTACCATTATTTATCATCAGGCAGGTCCGCTATGTGTTAATTAGATATAATATGAACATATGTTATGTATACACACATCGCAGTCAACTTATAAGTATGGTTACGGGATACGTCTACGTCCCAAAATTAGACAATTATGGTACACAAGTGCCGACGTAGACAGAATACAAAGTTTTCCAAATCCCTTAATAGACAGAAGTAACTAAAATTCAAGACTAAATTAACTCCACTTAATGTTCTTATGTTTTATTACCCCTATATTATACTACTTGAGATACTTATGTAAGTACTCGGGGGAGTTAAGTGCGCACCGGTTAAGGAAGCTCGATAAAACGCGCTCGAACGTTAGGGTCCGTTAATTCTGTCTGGATATTATAATAATTAGGGTAACTTATTTGTAGTTACATTACTTACATTATTGTCATCTGGGTTTCATTTAGTCTGGACTTCTTGCTTGCCAGTTTTTGTGTCACCTCAACCGAGTTAATATTAAAGCTGTATTCTTTAATACCATTAGATATTCCGAAGGCACTGCGGAATTTCTAATAACATTAGAAATTCCGCAGTGCCTGAAGACAAAGGTTTTTAACCAGTGTGTCTTGCCAGTGATGACATATGGTACTGAGACGTGGACTTTAACAGCTGGCCTTTTGGAGAAGCTCAGAGTCACACAACGAGCTATGGAGAGAGCTATGCTTGGAGTTCCTTTGCGCGACAGAATCCGGAATGAGGTGATTCGCCGAAGAACCAATGTCACCTAGCTCGTAGAATATGTAAGTTGAAGTGGCAGTGGGCAGGCCACATCGCTCGAAGAACCGATAACCGTTGGGGAAGAAAGGTTCTCGAGTGGCGCCCACGAACCGGAAGACGCAGCGTAGGCAGGCCTCCCACTAGGTGGACTGACGACATTTGTGCAAATTGTCGTTCATTGTGGCGGTCTAAGGGGGAGGCCTTTGTTCAGCAGTGGACGTCTTCCGGCTGATGATGATGATGATGATGATGAACATTAGATACAATTCTGTGATTAAAGTCAGTCAGGGGCGTAGCTACCGCAGTATCGGGGCCCCTGTATCTCGGGAGCCCCGATACGAACGTGTGTAAGCAAACATTCGTAAGAAGTTATCCACAATCTCACCTGAACTCTTACCGTACCTTCATTTGAACCTCTGTTGATATGGGGCCCGTCTAAGGCAAGCTACACAACACTGCTAATGTATAACTAATCTTCGTTACTTGCAAAAACTTATTGGCTGACGATACCCGCTACAAACACCCCTGTACACTCGACATTGGTGTTTTTGATATAATTACTTACCCAAAAAATCTGAGAAAAAAACCATGTTATGGTTATTATGGCTATGATTACTACGTAATATAAGCTGCCACTATTCCACCTGACCGAAATAGACTTGCTTTTAATTAAACAAACTTTTGAAGGGCCCATCAGTCCAGTTATTAGATATCCTAGCCGCTACTAAATAAATCGTGATTTCAATTCCCACCCAGGACATTGTTTGTATAAACGCGTCTGTCTGCCCTGTCTCATTTTATTACTATAGAAGTAAGTATACGAAAGACCTCTTTAATACTAATCTAATATTGAATTATTTAACTGGTGCAATTTCAAATTCTATTTAATTTTGTAGTACGCTTATCTAGTGTTGTATCTACGAATCCAATCCAAATTATCCTGGATGTTGTGAAATCGACAGAAATATACAATACATTTGCAACGATAACGAGAGCTTAACGTGTGTAATTCATATCTCATAACACAGATTCATGGTATCATTACGCAAATCTTTTACAAACATTTGTGGAGCAGTTTTTCCCCGGTCAAGCCGGCTTGTTACGGCCCGGGGGCCCATTTGTTTTCACTGGCTCTGTTTGTATTATTCCGGTCAAAAGGGATAAAACGATAATAAATTCTGCTTTAGGGATGGCGAGCGTAATATTCTCGCCTTGGAAACTGACAAACAGAGAACTAACTCTCTCTGTATACCCATCTTTGGATGTAACAGAGTATCTGATTCCTACAGCAGGTTTTGCATGAATGCAACTTGCAAGTTAAGTTAGTTTTCATTAAGGCTAAGTTCACATGACCGCGCGGTATCGTTCGGTGATACGCGCGGTTATGTGCGCGTCCGACCACAGGTGTTGCTCTATTTTGTTCGGCGATACATCGCCGGTACGGTCTTTGGTTGATAGTAATTGAAAGTATGATTTGAGAGTCAGTAATTTATTGATAGAAAACATATATGATTAAAATGATATATGAGCGATCGTCTGTGGCTTTAATTTCGTAATAACTGCATGACAAACAATTTACATTTGACGTAAAATAAATTAAGTGCGTTCAAATAGACGTCTAACCGGGTTTTCTCTGATATTTCTTTTTACATGGCTTTTAATTAAGTGGATTGATTAAATGAACTTTAAATGAAGTCCTAAAGAATGTTTATAATTATAAAACATTTTATTGTTATTAGTTTGGAGAACTTATCGCACAATAGCGTTATTATGGGTCCGTCGACCCGCTGCCGAGTGCCGTCGTGATAATAATAGTTAATATGATGCTAACATTCAACTCCGGCTTTATCTGTGGTTATAGGGAGATATTTTTAAATAGCGATAAAAGGGGTGGAAGCCATGATGGCCAAAACAGTATAGCTATGAATTTTTTGAGATATCTCATCATAGTTTCGGAGAAATGTTGGATACTAATGTTTTTTTTTAGCCGAGAATCGAGATATGTGAACTGTCAGGAGGATAAACAGTTGAACGAACGAAAGTAAGTACTTAGGAATTGTTGTTTTCGTAATTTGGCGTGAGGGACTGAGGGTTTATGCTTTATTAGTCGTACGAGTGTTTAAAATTATAGGTAAAAGCTTTGATTAATGTTTATCCCTTTAATAATAATAAATTATGTTTATTTTTGTTTACTGATACGCTTAGATGAATTATATGTCAATTCATCTAAGCTGATACGAGATAATTGATATCTCTACTCACTCTCTACTGAACGGCAGGACACACTGTCGCTTATGCTGATCTAATCGTAACAAGACGAACACTGTTTAAAAAAAAATGAAAAAATGACAAGCCCGCTGAGTTTCTTGCCGGATCTTCTCAGTTGAGGCCGCGTTGTGACCCGGTGGTAGCTTTAAAAAAATAATTACCGTTCAAAAGTGCCTAAGCCTATTTGAAATAAATGATTTTATTGAAACAAAATATTTACAGTTTATTTACAAACATGTACACTTAAACTAGGTAAAAAACTTCCTCGAAGTTGTCGCCGCACTGGGAGGGAAGGGTACCTAAAAGACTGGCGGCATTACCCCTTTGTATGGCCAAGCTTATACGTTGGCAGAAAAAGCTACCAGCCCGGCGGTCTCCTGAGACTTCGATAAGTTTGGATGAAATTTCTTTCACCAAAGCGTGCGTCTCATGAGACCAAGGCCCCATGGTCTCCACCGCAAAGGGCGCGAATATATAGCTCGAACCTAGAGCTGCATACTTGCGTCGCTTTGCAACACTAGCGGTCGCCGCAGCCCCTCCAGCCGCCCTGCAAGTTGCCGGGGTGTGGGACGCAGCAAGTGTGGCGACGCATGTCGCATCCCACACCAGCGGCTTTCCATGTTGCCATGGTATTAAAGTGACACCATCAGGCCTCTTGCCGTCATCTCGTGTAATGCCGACTGGTTCCAGTACAGCAGGGACACCGGCAGTGACAAGCCCCCTGCGAATAATATCATTAAGGGCGGCATGGCGTGACATACGGCCAGCGCTACGCGAGCAAGACAGCCCGTGGTGACCATATTTATCTACGTACTCCCCACAGCGACAACGATGAGGAAGGTTGGTCCTGGCACCCACCCGCAAACAAACTGCAAGACTAAGTGTGGTATTGGTCTATAAGGTACCAATATGAGACGATGGCATAGCCTGCAGCCAGTGACCGGACTCCTTCGCAGAGACAGCTAGCAAACGCGCACGATCCAAATCGTTAACGCTGGATGTTAAAAGTGAATTCCAAATTGAATTACAAAGTGGTTTATCCCACTGTCTCTGAGGAATGATTTTTAATTTGAATTTGAACTGTCTTGGCGTCAAGTGACGAAATAATCAGATTTCAAGAAAGGGAATAATGACAATAACTTAACTATTATTGGCGTTTGAAGGTGCGAAATAAAGGAAAATTTAAGAAGTTCTATATTTCACCCGAAAGTAATATTTTATTCACATAGTGTGCCTATTGTGTGTACTGCAAATGATTGTCGCCCATAAAACGCCTGAATAATGTTCTGTTCGTGACAATATGGGCCACTAGCTTGCAAACCGAAATATATACATACACAGTGCAGCGATAAACGGTACGTCAATTGTATAGGTGCTCACTTGTTTTACTTTCCTCGTTCCATATATAAATCAAAAGGGCTTAGGCCTCATTTACGGAGACGCGGGGCGTCGCGCGTCGCGTGTGGCGGCGCGACCCGCACTAAATTCAAATGTAGGGCGTTGTATGAGTGTGTTTACGGAGAAGCGATTTTACACGCGTTTGCTTGAAATGGAGCGTGTTTTACGGCGGCGCACGCAGCGGCGATTCTCGATGAAGCGATGCCTGTGGCGGAACCTTCTGCCAGTCTATTTGGTAATCATGCAACATAGACGTAGTCATCATCGCAATGGAGTATGATATGATCGATTTTTTTTTTAAGAAAATGTATGTTAAAAAGTTAGTTGCACCGCCGTTGCACGCGGCGTTGCCCGCCGCGGGCGCAGCGGCGGGCACCGCCACTCTTCCCGCCCCGCGTCTCTATAAACAGCATCATATATTGCTATAAGTTTGTGTTTACGCGTGCGATGATACGCGCCGCTTCACGCGCCGCCGCTACGTAAACAGTAAAAACGTCCGACGCGCCGCGAGACGCCACGCGTTTCCGTAAACGAGGCCTTAGGCTCTGGAGTGATATGATACATGTTTTGTAGCACGTTTATAAAATTGTTATAGAAATGGAGCTGGAACAAGTTGAGGTATGACAATGAGGTAAGTATATTATCTCTCGAAAAAAAGACAAATGAGTTTAAGGGAATAAAAAATATGCACATTTGACAAACACCTTGAAAAAGGAAAATAATGTAATATATTCTGCAATAACTAGTAATACCTAGTAATAACTAGTAAACTAGTAATATATTCTGCAATAACTAGTAATATACTCTGCAATAACAAAAACCTTTATGAATTTGATTATTCCATAAATAACATTCCGTTGCATAAGGTTGACTCCATCCGTGATCTTGGAGTGATAATAGATTCTAAATTACATTTTGACCTCCATATTGATAAAATTATTAATAAAGCTTATCAAATGTATGGATTCGTCATGCGATCGTCAAAGGATTTTAAACGTGCATCTACCTATAGAACCTTATAAGTACAGAACTTTGGTACGATCTCAATTAGAATACGCTGTCCAAATTTGGAATCCCTTCTACAGCAAATATATAAATCAAATAGAAATGGTGCAAAAAAAGTACTTACGTAACTTGCATTACAAATGTTATCGATCTAGAATTCCATATACTACATTACTAACACGCTATGAACTGTTAAGCTTGGAATCCAGACGCCATCTCCTAATGGTAATGTTTCTACATGGATTATGTAACAATAAATTTGACTGCAGTGATCTCACTAACAAAATATGTTACGTTGTGCCTAGATCTGTATACACTCGCGGGGTGCGAGCACCCCAGCATGCTGGGGTGCGCGCTCCCTTGCGTAGAATACTAGCAGTTAAATGGCAAAAGGCCAACTACAATGCAATTACACCTCAGCAGTGACTAACAAGTCGCAACAGGTGGAAACTGACAGTTGATAGAAAGAAACATGATCCCGATCTTCAGCATTAAGTGAGCGATTAAGAAGATGTCAACAATAAAAACTCGAATGAATTCGACACACACTATGAGTCACAGGATCGACGTATTTGAAGTACTGTTAGTCGTTTCACACAGTGTCCCACAAACAGTTTCTAATTTCGCGCACAATGATGTCATATTCCGATGCATTGAAATCATTGAGTCAGACTGCTGGACGGACTGCATGATTATGTATGACTTGGACGTTCAGGCTTAGCGATCGCTAGGGACGTGCTTAAGCCTATTTGGCGTTGAAAGGATACCGCTGTACGTATTTGGGGGTGTGAAAAAATACAAATGAATATCACGAGGACCCGTCAGGTATTTAGCGATCGAATTTGGTTTGCTGGAATTGGCAAACACGGGTCTAGGATTTGGCCTAGTTGCGCCGACACTTGTAAAGAGAATTTTGCTTATGTGTCCTTTTGATATGGAGCCGATAAATTCTCCTAATTTTTTTTGTTAGTATGTTAGTCGCCAGTGTGTAACGTTTATCGGATTTATCGCAAAACGTCCCTTTCGAAAAATGTCCCCTTCGCATAAAGTCCTTTCCGCATAATGTCCCTTTCTAAAAAGTCCCTTTTTTGTAATTATATAGATTCTAGTTAAAACCGGAGATCTATTGAAGGTGTTCCCCGCGAGAACAAAACAAGGGCTCCGTCGCAAAATGTCCCTTTCGCATAATGTCTCTTTCGCAAAATGTCCCCTTAGCAAAAGGTCCCTTTCGCAAAATGTCCCTTCTATGTAATTGTATAGATTAGTGGTGCGTTCCTCACTCATGAGTCGCCTCATTCGAGGTACTCGTGAGGACAAATTGAAAGAGTTCCTCATTTTTCAACGATGAACCACCTCATTTTATCTTTCATTCCTCGTTCATGCTCGCGAGATTGAGGTTTGAGGCCGCACGCGTTTACCTCGTCGTCGTGCGAGCGAAAGGCGAGCGAGTGAGGATTACTGAATGAGTGAGCGAACAAATCGACCAAATGAGTGAGGACGATCTGTGTGAGCGTGGTGACTGGTGAGGCGTGAGTTACAATTTTGCGAGTTAGGTTTGTATTTAGATAATCGTATCCCACTAATATTATAAATGTAAAAATTTGTGAGGATATATGGATGATTGACGATGACCTCAGTAGTTTAAACTTTATTTAAATCAGGAATTGAAATATCAATATTAATTTCGTGATCTCAATTCTCTTAAATTATTATCTATTTATTTAGTGATGATTGAGTGTTTTTTGTTTATTTTGGACTAAAACACTGAGCGAAAGAAAATGATGTGTGAGAGAGAAATAGCAATAGAGAAGCACGCTGCAGCTGCAACGGTCCGGCGTCCTCCTCGCTTCCTCGTTTGTGGCGCGTAACTCGCATGAGTGAGGCCACGAATTGATATCCTCACCTCAAATGAGGTGTACCTCGCGAGTACCTCACGAACGAAAATGATGTACTCCCTCATCCTCATTTTAAATTTACGAGTTACCCATTACTAGTATAGATCTACCCCTACCTACTTGACTTGACGTACCATCACTGGTATTTGTAATAAGATACGCCTTTAAAAATACAAACCCACACATTTGGGGTCTCGTCCGGGATCTAGATTTTTTTTTTTTTTTTTGGGAATGATAGACGCTGTTAACCGCAGATGGCTATTATATTTACGGCAGAAGTAGCGACGAGCACAAGGGCACCTCAGGGAGGCACGGCCTCGGCTTGGGCTGAGGCCGTGCCGGATCTAGATTTACGTGTGCTGTGACTGTTATGCTATCATTACTTACATATTTTTATACCGTGATGCATTTCATCAGTGGCGCCATCTAGGAGTTCATGTGGAACTATTATTGTAAGTAAACAAAACGACTATAAACTCTACACGAAACCTTTAAAACATACTACTATTGAGGAATAGTGTGAGGAATCATTATCGTATATAGCTAGGGTGATATTAACATACATAGAACACTTCTAACATTTTCTAAATACAAAAACACCACCGCACGCTCTTTAGATTCCAGAGAATATTTATGAGATATATAGGTAAAATTAACCGGGCATAATGAACCGTTGGATCTATTGGTATCCTGGAAAAAGAAAAAAAAATACTAAACGATAACGATAATAATACGAAACTATTTTTACGGATTATATCGCGGTTTATTTATGATTTTGATCACCCGACGTTTCAAATACTTTACAGCATTCATGGTCACGGGCGGACTGAGGTGGTAGCTGTCCATACGTCATAGTTGTCTTCGGGTACCCTCAGGTCTTCTAATTATTATTATCTACGCAGAAAGAGCTTACAGTATCTTGAGGTCTTGCAGTGGAATGCTTGTCTTTGGATTTGATTATAGAGGTAGCACCCAGCCGTCTTCTCTATTGAAATTTGGACTAACAATAATAATTAGAAGACCTGAGGGTACCCGAAGACAACTATGACGTATGGACAGCTACCACCTCAGTCCGCCCGTGACCATGAATGCTGTAATGTATTCGAAACGTCGGGTGATCAAAATCATAAATAAACCGCGATATAATCCGTAAAAATAGTTTCGTATTATTATCGTTAACGTTTAGTATTTTTTTTTATTTTTGTCTGTCTGTCTGTATCTCGGCTGCGCATCACGCCAAAACTACTGGATGGATTGAAACGAAACTTGGCATGATTTGAGTTAATACTCTGAGGTAGGACATAGGATACTTTTTATCCCGACATTCGGCACGGTTCCCTTGGGAGAGGGGACTAAAGTCAAAATGTGTACTTGGTTATACGCTTGCTCCGATTTTAACAATTTTTCATTATAATTATAATAAATATTTGTAAGGAAACACTCATTAGACAGTTGTTAACAATGTTTGGAAATCGATCAGGTTAAGCAACGTTAGGTAAGGTCATTAAATAGATGGGTGACCGTTTAACGTCATTTGAACTAAACGTCTCCGTGTTTCGGAGGACAAGTACAAAGTGGGTCCAAGTTTTTTAACCGACTGTAAAAAAGGAGGTTTTGTTTTATATGCGAATGTATATTATTGAAAGTTTAGTTAACGTAAACACAGCGCGGGCGGAGCTGCGTGGGTCAGCTAGTTTTTAATAAATACGAAAACCGACTTATCTCGCCAACTCAAGAATTTCACAGTAACTTTTTATTAGATTGAGACAAAATGTATATGAGATTACTTAGCGATAAAACTCTTAAAAAATAATTATTAAAATCCTTCAAAGAACACCTGAGATCTGCGGTAAGAAAAATAAGCGAATTGCGGACCTCCTCCTTTTGGCAGACGAGTAAAATAACCAAACACGGTTCCTCTCAGATAGTGTGTTATAGGAAAAGTCAGTGTCATCCAACCCTCGGTAATCTATTGAAACTAATCTAACATTGTTATAACAATTTCTATCACGCATAATATTTACAAACCGATGTATCAACAATGCACTGATGTCAAGTAATGAGAGCAAATTAAACGGTAGATCGCTTAGTTGCTCTCCGTCTATTGTGCTGTGAACACCTTGGTGAACACACTGTCATATTACAATGTAGTGTTTCATTAAAATTATATACAATATAGATATGATGTTTGTATAAGTGATGCTAGATAGCGCCAAGTGATTTTTTGGCGTGATACTCACAAGAGTAGAAATATACATAGAACAAGTGTCACAAGTGTGTACAAGTGTTTGAAGTAGGTAAGTCTAGCTTATATATGGTAATATAATGGATATATAGTAATATAATTGATAGATAGATAGATAATACTTAAATTAATATTTATAAAAAAAAACAAAAATAAAAAAACAGTAAAATAGAATGAAACAATGGGCGGCTTTATTACTATAAAATCTTTTTAAAAAAAAATTGAACCGACTTCAATATCACTGAAAAGTATAAAATAATTTAAATATTATTGAAGTTGGTGTTAGCGTACCTGCTGTGTATATTTGGCACCAACTTCAATAATATTTAAATTATTTTATACTTTTCAGTGATATTGAAGTCGGTTCAATTTTTTTTTAAAAAGATTTTATTTTAACCTTTTTAGTGATATTTTCATATATAAAGATTGAACCATCGAAAACCGTAAAATTATCTAGGTAGGTTATGATCACATTATCGTCTACATAGTTTTACATAATTCATATTTCTTCAGAAAATAATATCCGGTCGTAATGAAATTTGCATGGAAACATCATAGTAGTTTACTCTCTCGAATAAAAAAAGAATCATCGAAATCGGTTCATAATTGTCAGAGCAATGTAATGGAGAGCATCAGTTTTATGGTTTTTACCAGATAAATTCCTCCACATCTTTCATGGTCCTCCAGGAAGTTCTTATCCGGTTGTAATAAAATTCATACAGATTCAATACAGTGGTTTCTTCTTTCGAATAAAAAAAGAATCATTGAAATTGGTAAATATTTGCCAGAGTTATGACCATTTTTGTCCGACCGAGCGAGTCCGAGCGACTAAAACGTCATCTATATAGGCTTTCTTGCAACTCTCAGTGCGCAGTCACCATTCTTGTTTTTTTAGGAACTACTTATTACTAAGCAATAATTTTTTTATGGGACCCAATCAATGGATTGAAGAATGGATGGAAGAAAGATTTTTTCAAATCGGTTAATAATTGCCAGAGTTATGCGCGAACATACATAAAAAAAAAAAAAAATATATATATACAGACGAATTGAGAACCTCCTCCTTTTTTGAAGTCGGTTAAAAAGTGATCTTACCAGGCGAGCTTCGAATGGAGAGGAACTATGAACTGCTAGGCGGGGCAAATACAAACTATTATTACAAAAATACATAACTAATTGGTAGGATATAATAATGTTCTCCTCATCGATATAATATATAAACTAGATTTGGTGTCACGGTTCAAAAAGTGGTAGCGAGAAATAGCGCCCTTGTGTCGCTATTTCTTTACAAGCCGCATCCTGACAAATTTATTTTTGCCGATAGGAGTGTCGCTACTGTCTACATGAAACTGTCAAACTACACGTAATTATCATAATAGAAATGTTAGTTCACGTTTCCGCCACCAGCACCCCAGTAAGTTTGCAACCTCCTCGACCACATTTTAGATGTCATTTTGTTCGTGAATGTCAATCTAGGTTCTCCTAGTCAATATGAATACAGAGGCCAATCTTTTTCAAGATCAACCATCTACGCGGGAGACGCTTGCGTAGTCACGAGTGCACTCTATGTTCCTTTACTGACGAAGACTGACACGACCGTGGAGAGATCAGGTGCAGGACCGGCTTCTTACATGCCCATCCGTCGCATGGATCATCTCACTTTACAGACAATCAGGCTGCAGGTTAACAATGAATATTTAAGAAACCCACTCAGGCACTAAAATAGGAGCTATGACGTCTTACACAAAAATACAGGCTATGTATATTTGATGACATGATACTTATTAGGTCCAGGTTTAATAAAAGTGTTAACAATATTTTTAAAAACCTTCATCCATAATTTAAAACACGTTTTACTTTTCTTGTCCGGTGAAGCTGTAATGGCCATCTGCGGCCAACAGTACTATTCCTACAAAAAAAAAAAACGTTTTACTTACAGAGCCAACGTGGGCGAAGCCGCGGGCTACAGCTAGTTAATCTATACACATAAAATTGCTTGTCTGACTGACTGACTGATTCATCAACGCACAGGCCAAACCGCTGGACCTAGAAAGCTGAAATTTGGGCAGTAGGTTCTTATTATCATGTAAGCATCCACTAAGGAAGGGTTTTTGAAAATTCCACTCTTAAAAGGGTTAAATGGGGTGGAAAAAAAATAATATCTGGCATAGCCGCAGGGAATTGCTAGTATTAAGTAAAAACCCTACGAACTTTATTTATACCTAATAATACCAGCCCTTGTTTATGTCCCACTGGGTGGTTGGGCACGGGCTCCCCTGAAGATGAAAAGGCTTAGGCCATAGTCCAGCACGCTGGCCATGTGCGGGTTGGCGGACTTCACACGTCATTCGAAAGCTAGTTAGGCTTTCCCAGACATCCAAGTTTCCTCACGATGTTTTCCTTCACCGAAAGCTAATAACAATCGCACAAAGACGATTTGCACATAATTAATTTAAGAAATCAGATGTGCAAGTCGGGGTTCTAACCTGCGTACCTTGTTTCCACGACAAGCGCTCGCCCACTGAGCTGTTTCAGCTTACAACTTTTTTTTAGATTCCTTTACTGAAATTTTAGGTTAGTTTTAGATGGTAAGTTCTTCGTGTAAAGTAATGTACAGGGGAATGTTTACTGATGAAGTGTCAGATATTGGTCACATAGCTATGGATTTTAGCTACTTTTTGGAACATTACCATTTTCGGTTGGTTTCGTTGCAAGCCCTGACCAGCAGTCGAAGCAGTCAAATTGTCTAATAGAACATCCAGGTAAGATTGATAGTTCACAAAGAGGCAATGTAATTTTGAAAATATATTCTTTAATGTACTTACGGGTCTACTATTGCCGACAATAATTATATTTATTCGTATTAAATTTTTCAATTAATAAATATATTTTCAATTTTTAAAATAGACTTTGAATTTCGTTCCAAAACGAAGGCTGGTGCATGGTGCCGTTTTGTGACGTCACCACCCACGGTATAAATGAACAGCTGTCTGTAGGTATAAAAGTGAATTTGAAGAAAAAAAGAAAGAATAAGTTGATATGACAGTTTGACAGTTGTTTGTTTATACCACAGGTTTATACCGGAATGACGTCATTCACTATGATCGGTGTTTATTACAAAATGGCGATTAGCTGTATTTTTGTTATTTATTTATTTAAAAATCACGAAAATCTCACTGTTATTACGAAAATAACATTCATTTTTGGAATAAGTGCAATCTATTCTAATATTCAAGACCACAGTTTCATTGGTATTGTGTTGCAGTCATCATGCCTATTGCTTAACTTGGGAAGCTCTCAAATTCAGATGTATTATTCATCAGCTCCAAAGCTACCTGTAAATCGATAGAGCAAACCGCATAATTTGAAGTACCTACGGCCGATAAATTCTACTCAATTTTGCTTGACGAAAATCATAAGCCAAGGCAAGGTATTAGTTACGGTGGAGAGAGGTCGGAAGGAAAATCGAGCAATGTTTGCTTTGACTTCCTGGAAATTCTCAGTTCATATCAGATTAGCCAACCTGAGGGCCTAGACCAGCCGTACTCAACCTTTTTTACCCCTGGGCCACATAGTCTCTTCTGCTTTAGTCTACGGGCCGCAATAATCTAGCCTAAATTGTATGTTTAATTATAACTACCCTAAGTATATTAAATTACAATAAATCGCATATATGAAATATAGCATCTATTTAAAAATTAAGGGATTTTTCACTTATTGAAGACATTTCTTTGCTTAAATTCTGTGTGCGCGCTATTTTAAGAGAGAAAGCGAGTGAAATGAACATTTATTCATTCGAACCTTATTCGAACGACATTTTTTGCATTACTTTTGTACACATATCAATAAAATACTACTGTTAATATAAAAATACTGTACTAGACCCCGAGCATAGAAAAGGCTAGCGGGCCGCAGGTTGAGTATGGCTGGCCTAGACAATGTAAGTTTTTACAAGCGTTATCGCTAATAGAAAGCCTTAGACTTATATGATCTAAGTAGAAAGCATAAAAATGTATGAGTATGACATAAGACAGAAAAATCACGTAAAAAAATATAGGGGACACCGCTAGCGAATGAAGAAATAGCTAGCGGTGTCCTCTATAATTTTATAGACAAGGTTGTCTAGGCCCTCTGCTGACAAAGTTATTCAAGGTTACTTTTAGTAACATTGGTCTGATGTGAAAAGCACTGAACATAGAAAATTACGATAGTCTTAGATAAAGGGCGGTAGTGCGATGCAAGCCAATGCGTGTTGCTTTCTATCTGACGATCTCCCGTATAGATCATGCTTGTGCATGCAGGACTCTATACTAATATACGGCGTCTCTAGTGTGTGTAATTGGATTTGCTTGTCAATATAGGAGTATGTTAGCAGACAATCCAATCACGTCAGTCCAATACGCGCCCATATCAATTCAAGCAGTCTATATTTGACTAGGTAGGCTTAGCAAGATACTCTTAGGTGATATGATGACAATATATAGTATGTAATACAACGAAATCCAAACCGTGAAACTGGTAGATGAATAGGTAAGTGAAGTATAAAAAAAAACCGTATTGAAATCCGTCCACCGGTTGGAGCGCTACGATGCGACAGACAGACATCCTACAGAACAGACAGACAGACTTCCGGACATAGGCGTCAAACTTATAACTCCCCTCGTTTTTGGTCGGGGGTTAATAAAATCTACATATTTCCTAATATTATTATGTACTAAGTTATGATATTTCTTGAGATTTAGTAAGCCAATCTCCGTGGTTACATAAATTATTTGATATTCACAGAAAAATCTCTACAATTGACATTTGAAGTTAATAGTAATAATATTCTATATCGAATTTAATCTAATAATAATCTTTTTTATTTTATTTATTATCATACAAACAACTATCTTTACAGGCAATCCCAATTCGATAGTGTAGGTTCCTATTATAAACAACAACACATAAAAAAATATACATAAACTTATACCTAAACATTATAACATATTACAAATATCTATATTCAAATTAAAATTAAAGTGGATAGCCATGAATGGTGATAAAATGTGTACCATTACATATCAGATGTTCTTCAGCAGTCATTGTTCACTGTATGACTGCTGAAGAACAATGTCTTCATATAATGATGATCGAACATCACTTACAGCTAAGTGTGATCATTCATTATATATCAGACATTCTTCAGCAGTCATTGTTCAATAAATGACTGCTGAAAAACAATGTCTTCATATAATGATGATCGAACATCACTTACAGCTAAGTTTGATCATTCATTACATATCAGACATTATTCAGCAGTCATTGTTCAATAAATGACTGCTGAAGAACAATGTCTTCATATAATGATGATCGAATATCACTTACAGCTAAGTTTGATCATTCATTACATATCAGACATTCTTCAGCAGTCAGTGTTCACTATATGACTGCTCAAGAACAATGTCTTCATATAATGATGATCGAACATCACTTACAGCTAAGTTTGATCATTCATTACATATCAGACATTCTTCAGCAGTCATTGTTCAATAAATGACTGCTGAAGAACAATGTCTTCATATAATGATGATCGAACATCACTTACAAGTAAGTTTGTTTGATCATTCATTATATTATACTCCACCTATCCATCAGCCAGTTTCCCGATTTGAATTTCGTTGTGTTACATACTGTATACTGTGATATGTGTGTTGTGATATTCTTACTTACACTGCGTTTGCCGACTCGCAGTCTCCACTCAAGAACTCGTTGGAGCAAACGAGTTCTTGAGTGGAGACCGCGAGTCGGCAAACGCAGTGTGGGACGTCCGCAAGCGAGATGGAGTGACGACATACGTAAAGTGGCGGGCAGAAATTGGATGAGGAAAGCCGAGGATCGTAGTCAGTGGCGTGATTTGGAGAGGCCTATGTCCAGCAGTGGACGACTGTAGGCTGATGATGATGATGATGATGATATTCTTACTTACAAATATATTAAAAAAATGTTCTGTGAATAGTCTCGCCTGGGTTTTTTTTTCCTTTAAGGTAATACATACTATCGATCGATCTTTGCACCGTCTTTTTAAAGTTCCTGAAAGGTTAAAAAGCTCTACACAACAGACAGACGCACATAGCGACTTTTTTCCTACTATTTCAAGATATGCTAGTTCTGGATATATGTAGGTAAATAATCACCTGGCTGAAAACTCACGAGTGGGCTAAAAGCCATTATCTTATATCTTCCCACGGAATAGTTTTGCGAGTGAAAACTATATATACAATTCAAAATTCACTTACAACGAGTTTTATCGGATATTTTGGTTGTATGTTCAAACGGTTTGAATCGCATAGATAGATTTCACTCAGTCAAACCATCTAGTACTTAGGTACAGTAAAGTGGGTGATAATGGCTTTTGTTCTATTCTATGGATCTCTCCCTGGGACTGTCGTCCTCCGTCCCTTCAGATTATGTGTTCAAAGGAATCTCTTCCTCTCGCACTCTTGTGCAACTATATCTAAGAAAAAAGTTGTGCACTGTAATATCTTCTGTGTAGTTTGATCCGATCTTATCAAAGATTGATGCTGTGGCCGTGTCGGTCTGGAGGACAGTTTTACATGCTACTACCGGATAACCGACAATCTTTACAATTAGTATCTCAAAATTATCCATGAATCTCCAGCCACGTGTCGAGAAAGTAAACAAATTACTTACGTCGGAACTATAAAAATGTGTTTACATTGAACGACGTTTTTGTCGAGTCGTTATTATTTTTAATAGAATAAAGAACTTTGCGATTTTTTGCGCTTCCGTATTTTTGACTACTACTACTACCTAAGTTCTCAAGGAAAATATTAACCGGTCAAGTGCGAGTTGGACTCGCCCATTGAGGGTTCTATACCATCTTTGAATGTTTTAAAGTTATTTCATTATTTGTCTAACACCTCAGATAACAAAGAACCCGAATCGCAAAACTAAGTTTGTTTGTAGAGGTTTTTTTAAGATTATAAAAAAATATACATTTTAGAAACACCATTTTTTTCTTCTGTAAATATAGATAAACATGTGCTAGCTGTAATTATTTCAGATTTTTCCCTCCACAAACTTCGGAGATAAGGGGTTTTTTGACGGTTTTTTTGACATTTTAGATTATAAGCCAAAAACGTGACATGAACCGAAATAAAAGTCTGTTTTGAGATGTGCAAATATATAGTAGTCGATACCCCACTCGATATAGTAGTCTCACTTTGAAATTATGATGACCCATTTCGACCCCCATTAAAAATAAATAAAAGATAAAAAATGTTTTTTTAATTTGCGATGAGGTTGGGTAAATAAAATCATTCAATCAAACTATTCCAAGTTTCAAATCGATAGCGTCAGTGGTTCCTGAAATATATAGTTGTGACAGACAGACAGGCAGACAGACGAAATATCACCATAAGGGTTCCTTTTTACCTTTTAGATATGGAACCCTAAAAAGAGGGGGCTGTTATAAATTTCGAGCTTTCAATCAAATGGTCGATTTAAATATGTTTTTCATTTAAACCGTGGTTTAAACGTTATTGTTCTGGGTATATTCGCACGCATGCCGCTCCAAATCTATTGTTCTCCGAAATACATTTTTCCGTTTCGTTGCGTTTTTGTCATTCACTAACTTTTCTTACGTATCACTACGGACACGAGAACTTACAGTTTTCAGTTTCGACGTTTAGACGGAATGTGATGGAATACGGATTTAAACAGCATATTCAAGGATGGCTCGATATCGAGCTGGCCGTCGAGCACAACCACGATAGTTTACGTTAGTGAATAGCATATCTGTGTGTGGATTTTCCAAAGATATTATTAATAATTAAACATTTTATCATCCCCTATGCCTTGAATGTTTTTAGTACTCAGTCATAGGAGGCGCAACCGTATTTTTTTTTTCTTTTATTTCACATTTCACAATTTTGTTACAAACAAGATTTCTACCACGTTCCCATCCTACTAGTATCTATCTACTCGTATAGTCTCGATATAACCGGGTTATCCCTTCAGCCGCGCTCCGCTTCCATTTATTATCAAAGCTGAGCACACTATGATATTCACACCATCAATCATGGCGATGCATTAATGCTATCCCGGCACCTTTAACTAAGAGCTATATCACAAGATGACATGATACTTTTAGCTTTACCAAACAGCGATTTAGAGCAATGTTGCTGCGTGGTAGAAAATCTGCCCTATTAGGTATCTCGTTTGACAACTAAAGTGATAATCACTATAGCAACTGACCATCAAATAACTGTCAAATGATTCAATCAGTATGGTATTGCGTAAGTGACCAATAAATATCAATACTAAAACACTTTCAATTGACATCAAAGTTCGGTGGACAACTGAAGCTTGATAGTCACTTGGGTGGGTAAAGATACCCAATAGCCCTGCTGATACTGCGGTGGTACCATAGATAGATGGTGGTATGTGCCATACATGTTTAGTGGTGGACCTCAGTGCTGCCAACTCCTATAAATCCGAGTCACTAAACTCAATATTAAAACACGTTAGACAGTCGCTAAAATTGATTCTACCACAGAATTGGAACTAAAATCTTTGTGCCGGCACAAGGGACCAGTAGCGTAAATTATATTTGCCGTCAAAACTTTTATTGTTGCTAAAACATATGCAAAAGTCGTCATTTGTCTGGCGTTTGTCTGGTGACAAAATCGCTAAATTTGCAATTGCTGGACGGTGCCTTGCACACGGGGTCGCCTGAAAATCGCGCAGAAGTAAACTGTTTCAAGCTCGTTTCTACATACAAAATTCATTGTCAACATCATCAGCCGGAAGACGTCCACTGCTGAACATAGGCCTCCCCCTTAGAAGGCCTCAATTAAGGACAATTTGCTATTTGCATCCATCGGTTGCCTGCGACGAGCCCAACGTCCTCTGTCCAACTACTGGGAGGCCTGCCTACGCTGCGTCTTCCGGTTCGTGGTCGCCACTCGAGAACTTTTCTTCCCCAACGGTTATCGGTTCTTCGAGCAATGTGGCCTGCCCATTGCCGCTTCAACTTGCAGATTCTGAGAGCTATGTCAGTGACCTTAGTTCTTCGGCGAATCTCTACATTTCGGATTCTGTCGCGCAAAGAAACTCCGAGCGTGGCTCTCACCATGTCTCGTTGTGTGACTCTGAGCTTCTCTGAAATTTGTTGTAATCGTTTTCTATTCGGATGTCGCCGCCATGTGCCATCAATCTTCGCCGTGATCGGCCAAAGACCCGAGTGTTTGCACAACCTGATTAATATAATCTGAAAAACATTTTGTAAATGATTACATGTGATTCAAATTGTTTGGATTACTCATTGGAATTGGTGTAGTAACACATTGAATCATCGATTTCAAAATCTTTAAAACATTAAAAATATCTCACTATTGGGAAACAGTATTACAGAAATATTGGAGATTCAAAAATGGCGGAAGCTTATTGTTGCATCGGCTTTAAATAATAACGCTGTATGTGAGCTTCCCATACAAGCCCTTCAATCAAATTGCAACATGCACCTAAAACAATATATTTTTAATTTTTACTAGATTATATACTGGTACCAAGGGACAGTTCTGGTAAAGTATTTCAACGAAAGTCGAAGTTATTGTTTTGATTACGAGAATCGGGCTACAGGACTACTAGTCCTCCAGTGTGAAAAATGGTAAAGTTATCGGTCTTAGAAGACTTAAAAACTAATGTCTCGGGTAAAAGGGGCAGTGCAGCTATATATAGGCAGGTGCGTCGCTTACCATCAGGCAAACGTCTTGATTGTCTCCTAACTATATACAAGAAAAAAAAATGCTTTCTGAAACGGTTTTTTTGTTCTGATACTTCATCCGGTTCAGCCGAAGGCTCATGAACAAACTCTTCCCTCTTTCACTAATTCTCAAGCTTGGCATGCGTCATGGGGATCGCAGTATTGAAAAAAAAGTCGCTGCTGCCCATCGATATAATATATAAACTAGATTTTTTGTCACGGTTCAAAAAGTGGTAGCGTGAAATAGCGCCCTTGTGTCACTATTTCTTCACAAGCCACATCCTGACAAATTTATTTTTGCCTATAGGAGTGTCGCTACTGTCTATATAAAACTGTCAAACTACAAGTCATTATCATTATAAAAAACGTTAGTTCACGTTTCCGCCACCAGCACAGATAAGTTTGCAACCTCCGCGACCACATTTTAGATGTCATTTTGTTCGTGAATGTTTATCTAGTTTAAATATTATATCGATGCCGCTGCCCGTCTTCTTGTCCTCTCTTAGTCACCTCTTATCACACCCAACAAGAGGAAATGGGTGCTATTCTTACTTGGATACCCCACGGGTTCGGGGCTTCTGAGAGTTAAAGCGTAGGTAAAAAATATGACTGGGTGATAAATTCCTGGGGCACAGGGACTTTCCAGGTAGATACCACTCCACTTCGGAGTCGCTGGACGTTCGGGGTGTCGGCACTAGGACGTCCATTGAGTACGGTGGCGACTCCGAGGAGGACTGCGGCGGGGTTGCGACGGCCGTCTCTGTGAGCACCGTGTCTGGTTCCCGGGGGGCAACAATGCACTCCCGGTGGCAGGCTCAAAGGCAAGTCACTAAAGGGCCTCTGGTGCAGATCCCACTGGAGACCCCGGGAGTTCCTTCTCATGTGCCGATCGACAGCCACGAGGGTTTTAGTGGGTAAGAATCCCACCTACCTTGGTTGAGCCCCACAGCTCCCAGCAAAGGTCCCCCTTTTGAAAGTTGCCCCCACAAAAAAAGTCCTGTCTGAAGGGACTCGTGACTCGTGTAATTCATATCATCCATCCGGTATCAGGCGAACGTGTTACTTTTCTTGTCACAAGGTTAAATAAAAAAAAAACAATCTCTATTGAAGTTAGGTTGAGGAAGAGAGACGTAGAGTATTATATACCAACTAAACATATCCCCGCCCTCTGATAGTCTGCGTCGTCGGTAGTTCCAAAAGACCTTGGCACTTCCTTTCCGAATGAAAACGTAATAAGTCGAAACAATTCAAACTCAAACTCAAACTCAAAATATCTTTATTATGCATAGGCCTAACGAGGGCACTTACATATTGTCAATTTTTTTACAATTACCACCAGATCACAACGCGGCCTCTACTGAGAAGATCTGGCAAGAAACTCAGTGGGCTTATCATTTTTTAATATAAGTATGTATTTTTTTTAATAATTTATACAATAAATATTTCTTAAAGTTAGAGGCTTGCATGAGCATCGCAGTTTAAGCCCACGCAGCTTTATCCTCCAGGTAAAGGTAATATGTGAAGGTTCCATGGATTGTCATAAGGGCTTGTTTAAATTGATGAGCAATAATTTATTCTAGTCTAGTTGTATCACCACCTAATATGAGGTCCACGTGCCATTGATAAAGCTATAATATTATGGATCAGCAGAAATAATACCACACGCGTGGTCACATCTTGCTTAATGCAAAGCATTGTCCATTTTCCTAATACAAATAAAAATACAAGTAAATTATAGGTATACCCCGCGGGGTGCCGGGTTAGAATTGCACCCCCCCTCTGCATCTCTTCTCGTTGGGTGTCGTAAGAGGCGACTAAGCGAGAACAGGAAGACGGGCAGCAGCGTATTTCTGTTGAATTTCTCTGTCACCTATTATACTGTGATCGCCAAGACGCCTGCCAAGCGTGGGGATTATGGCAACCCCTCCCTTTTGAGGGAGAGGCCTTTGCTCAGTAATGGGCGTGTTTTCGGCTGCTGCTGATGATGGTTATTATATAACTTCAACTGTCATACTAATATATATATATACTAACTACATACTGCTAAAGCTACTCATTTTTAAATACGTTCGTTACATACATTTCCTAAGGTGATATTTTTTATAGAAATTATCATTGTAGAAATGATATCCGTTCTAGCCGTAGAGTCTTACCGAAATCATATATTTTATTTTTCAAAACTTTACTCATTTGAGCTTTTTCAATTTTCAGGTGCTGAGAAACCAGGTAACATGGCTGCTTGGAGAATAATTGTACTCGCATTTGCTTCGTCTGTCTTCGCCGAAGCAAATTGGTACCAACATCACAAACGTGAAGCGACTTCAAGCATATGCGACCCTATTAATAACGTTACCAAAGTTCAGTGCTACTGCATCAACGCTAATTCCGATCGGATACCTCTCAGAAGTATTGTCAAAAGTGCTAATTGCCACTTGGTCAACAAAAATATGCAAGCTGATGACAGTGATTGGGACGCATTTGAAGCTTTAAAAAATGCTAATAAAATCACTTTCTCGAACACAATGGGGATTGCTATGAGCTACATCCCCACAAACGCTATTAAACACATGGACACGGTGCTTAAATTGGAGATAAAGTATGGAGATATAGAGAAAATACATTCGTTCGCATTCGCCAATTTGACTTTAGTTGAAGAGATAACACTAAGCAATAATCAAATAAAAACATTGTCCGTGAACGCATTCGCACATCACAGAGATCTTTCAAGTTTAGGCCTAGATACGAACGACTTGACCGAAATAATTAGAGACGCATTTGTTGACCTGCCATCTTTAGAGTACTTGTATTTGACGAACAATAGAATAACAACGATACATGATCGAGCTTTCATGCATTTAATCAATCTCAAAGAATTGGAAATCGATAGGAATGGTTTATTTAGTTTGAACAGTGAAACATTCTCGGGGCTGGCGAAACTGCAGAAACTTGAACTTAGTGCAAACAGTTTAGAAGTAATTGGTGATAATACTTTCCTGCCTCTTACGGATCTAAAAACATTGAATTTGGATGGAAACAAAATTCAAATGTTGGACGAGAAAGCTTTCAGCGGGCTAACTAATCTTAACGCTCTATCTTTGGCAAATAATAACTTGACAAGGATTGATAATGTGAAAATATTTGAAGGCTTAGATGCTCTCAATTTTTTAAGCCTTAAAAGTAATCAGCTCGTTGAATTGAATGCTAAAGTGATAGCTCCGATTCTACGTAACTTTTACAAAAATATTAGCAGTTTAGATGTGGAAGGTGGGTTGAACTATGTATATTGTATTATTAATTATAATATACTATTAGATATTATTAGATATTAATAAAATTGTACATAGATATCTCATAGATGTCTTCGAATTTTCCATGGTATGTTGATTGACGGGCCTGTTGGTCTGGTGGTTAGAAATCTTGGCTGCTACTCAATAGGTCGTGGGTTTGAATCCCGGCAAGTTTTACAGTAAAAGGTGTAGCCTAGTCGGCGAGCACAAGAAATAATACACAAAAAAAGGGCTACACAAATTTATTAAATAATAGAAACGAGAAGAAAGTTACGTTACAGGGGGAGGTCGATTACTAGTTAGCTTGTTCGCACGTATAACAAAAATAGCTGTAACTTAACTAGGGGTCGTTAGGGAACGCAACGGCGATTCCCGCGGTCTTCGGCGTCCTCCTTCTCCTTGGAGTGGCCAGGCACGCCACGGATGCGGAGTCTGGACTAGACCCGGTCGTCAGCAACACAGCCACGAACTTGTGGCCGGCAAAAATGCGAAGCCTTTTCGCCCGAAAGGGGGAACACTCTTGCCCGAAGGGAGAACTCTTCGCCCGAAGGGAGAAACTTTTCACCCGAAGGAAGAAGCTTTTCACCCGAAGGAAGAAACCCTGGAACGCCACATAAGCGTTCCTGTAGACGCCGTTCCCTAACGCGACACCCTCCAACCAGCTTTCAGTTGGTGGAGGCTGCCTCATTATGGAGACGTCTACAGGAATAAAAGGTACACCCTAACAATATAAAGTAAAACATGGGCCTAATAGTACCTATTCACATATGGAAGGATTACAATTAAAAAATCCTACAGCAGCGATTACATAATTTAAACAACTTACCAGTAATACTGGGTTTTCTGGTTGATATTCACTTTAATAATAGATTAGAATAGAAATAGAATTTTATAAATAGACTTTAGCAATTAAGAATTCCGTAGAACCCGCTGGCAGTATTGGACTAACACGATAATGAGGCGTGATGATCGTAGCTCAGCTGAGATGGCAGTGGCTCGCTCAACTTCTGAGTCAAAAACGAAACCTCTCGAGTGGAGATGGCGTCGAACCGTCTAGAAAAGCCAGTACCTAATTCGGTGGCCGCCTACGATTGGTCGTCACTTTTAGAATACGGGTACTGAGCATTTATCGCATCGTCTCGCCCTCGGTAGACTCCGCCTATTTTAAATCAAATACCCTCTATTAAAAAGTGATTCTTACCTAGGTATCTAAATATTACCTATGGTTCTATCAATGAAAATAATAGGAATGCCTGATGCAGCTTTCATCGCCTATTACCAGAAATAACTAAAATAAGAACATAGTATTCCCCAATCGATGTAAACAGGTCGTATATTAATATAAACGCCTCGTCAAAAATTATTAGTAATAAGTAAGATTACTTTGCGTTGCTATTACTACCATTATAGGCGTAATTCAACGTCCTGTTAAAACAACTGTTTTTTACTTATTTATTAACGAAATGAGTTTAAAACAATGTAGCTATGCTACATATCCCCCTCGCTTACCAAGAGTTTTGTTCTATACTATCTAAGGAACAAAACTCCAGAAAAAAAAATTACTCTGATAGTTTACGGCAAACATACATCACTTTCATTCATTCATCATTCATGGTAGCGGCAGCAATCTTATATAAAGCGATTCCTGTCGCCCGCAGTCGAAATAGAGATCAAAATCATATAGATTTTGAGCTCATACTAACAGTGCAATGGTGTTAAATATATAGATATATATTGGAGATAAGTATCAAGCTAATACTAATAATGAACATTGACCAAATATTTCTTAATGTAAATAGATCAACGGTATAATGCCTCATTAAAAAAAACTGCGTCGACACAGCGCGACACAGCAAACGGTGTATAAAAGACACCCAACAAGGTGTATAAAAACACCCCAAACACGGTGTATAAAAGACACCAAAACGAGTTTAAATACACATCGATTTAAAACTCCCCCAGAATAAGACACCAAAACAACCAGTTGACTATACAAAAGAAAGAAAAAAAAATATTTAGTCAATATAGGATCTTAGTGAGAACTTCTTCATTGATATGAGTAACCCCTAAGAAAACCCCTAATAAAAAAATATATATATCCTATGGCCTAAGTCTTATTTGAGAAGTGGCCTAACCCCGCTTCCGTACTTTTAGTGTGGCACGAACACTCTGTAAATAAAAATATATATGTCCCCATAGTATAAGTTTAGAGGAAAAGAAAAGATAATGTTGGCTTATTTAGACAGTCATTCATCCGCTGTATATAGAAAAGACGTTACGATGGCTTATTTTTGTTTGGAGTCCGTAACCCCCGCTCCAGAAAAATAAAAAGGATAGAATCAAGAGGAAGAAGAAAACATTAATACCTCGTAACGAAACTATAAAAAAAAATTTTGTTTATGAGAAATAATTATCCACACAAACATAAAAAAACCCCATAGCATTCACTCATTAGAGATGTAATGCTAAATAAAATATTAAAAAAAATTGTTTATGAGAAAACACTAACAGACATACATACAACAACCTAACGCCGTATTAAGTCCTGTCTGCTAATAAAAATAAAAAATATAAAAAAAATGTTTGTGTGGGAAAAATAATAATAGACAGACATACATACACCGTAGTACCTGTCCTAAACTACTATATAAATCAATCACATATGTGAAGAATAAAAAAAAAAAATTTATGAGAAAAAACTTACATGTGTACATACATGTACTTACCTACTATTAGTAACTTACTGTAAAACAGTATCTAAAATTAAATTTTGTGAGAAAAAAATTATGTACACTCGCAGTCAGAAACGGTGTATCACCTTAAGGCGATAATCACTCGCACGAACCGTCCCTACATACGAGCGAACTGCTAAGCGCACGAAAACATGTTAAAATAAAAATTTTGATTGAAAATTGGTACCTCGTTCGTGACCGCGATGGTACCTGTCCTAAACTACTTGCGTAGTTAATAAGCGCACGAAACTATGATAAAAAAAAATGATTGAAAATTTGGTACCTCGTTCGTGACCGCGATGGTACCAACCATATTTTAACAAAAACCTAAGTGCCAAAATTCCTCTAATAAAAAAACACTACATTCTACTACGCATTACTAACGTTAGGTACGCGTTACTTCGTTTTGTACCTACTATCGGTTGACCTAGTTTTCCAACGGAATGTAAACAAAACTAATGGTTAACTGTGAGTGACTCTCTTACTGCAACCGGAGTTAAGTATGACTGATAGCAGATAACAAAATATCAGTCAGAATGTAGGTAGTTCTGTGTCTTAGCCGCATTTCTGTATGGCTGAGGCGCGCTACGGCGACCGGCTCGATACATAATGGCGGTTATAGACGACATTCCAGAAGGGAAAAAAAAAATATGCAAAAAGTGATTGGCGATGAAAAACTGCTCAGTATAGAAAGTGTTAAAAAACAATACTATCATCTGACTAGAATTGTGCCCCCTAAGATTTGTAAAAAAAAATGTTATTCCATTTAAAAAAAATTACCCTTATAATTACGTCAATGAATTTAAATGTCAAGTATTATATGCTATAAAATTCTAAAAAAAAAATGCTATAAAATATGCCAAAATTCAATACTATATATGTTACATGTACAAACTGTCATGTTAGAAAATATCAATCTATAAAAATTACTTGACATTATAATAGTACTAGGTCTGAGCTGATACCTGAGTTTGCACCTTACCCGATGTTTAAATGAACTAAAATTACGAACAACAACCATCTTTGGTATAGATTGAAAAATAAAAAGCTACGTTAGGACTCGGCCTTATGGCTTTGCCAACGAGAAAAAAATGTATACTAAAATCGGGTAGGAAAATATTTTTCTGCCAACGTGTTCGATATACGGATTAATACAAAAATAAGATATGCTGCAAAATACACAGAACATACAAGAAAAATACACACGAAACAATTAATGGTCGTGGTTGGGTAAAAACACAGAAAAAAGATTCAATTAATTAAAATTTAGGCCAAAACATGTACTACGTTAAAAAAAAAATATATCAAAAATTTGGAAAATAAAATATATAGCAAAACACAGCGTAGGTGGTGAGCTGTGGTGTCACTAGGCCCCCTATCTAGTGACGCTAAATCTGCGGCAGAAGGCCTGCAGACCTAGTTTGTGGAAAACCTGTCACGGTATTTCCGTTAGTCGCCTTTTACGACACCCTAGGACGAGTAGGGGTGGACCGATTCTTCCCAGTAAGCCGGGTACCACACGGCGGTGGGGCAAAAGAAAAAAAAAATCTCCAACCACGACACAAAAGAAAAAAAAAAAAAATGACAACCGCCACCAAGAGAAAAAAATGCGAACAAGCTAAAGTAAAAACCGCGTTGGCGCCAGTGTAGCCTAGTCGGCGAGCACAAGAAATAATACACAAAAAAAGGGCTACACAAATTTATTAAATAATAGAAACGAGAAGAAAGTTACGTTACAGGGGGAGGTCGATTACTAGTTAGCTTGTTCGCACGTATAACAAAAATAGCTGTAACTTAACTAGGGGTCGTTAGGGAACGCAACGGCGATTCCCGCGGTCTTCGGCGTCCTCCTTCTCCTTGGAGTGGCCAGGCACGCCACGGATGCGGAGTCTGGACTAGACCCGGTCGTCAGCAACACAGCCACGAACTTGTGGCCGGCAAAAATGCGAAGCCTTTTCGCCCGAAAGGGGGAACACTCTTGCCCGAAGGGAGAACTCTTCGCCCGAAGGGAGAAACTTTTCACCCGAAGGAAGAAGCTTTTCACCCGAAGGAAGAAACCCTGGAACGCCACATAAGCGTTCCTGTAGACGCCGTTCCCTAACGCGACACCCTCCAACCAGCTTTCAGTTGGTGGAGGCTGCCTCATTATGGAGACGTCTACAGGAATAAAAGGTACACCCTAACAATATAAAGTAAAACATGGGCCTAATAGTACCTATTCACATATGGAAGGATTACAATTAAAAAATCCTACAGCAGCGATTACATAATTTAAACAACTTACCAGTAATACTGGGTTTTCTGGTTGATATTCACTTTAATAATAGATTAGAATAGAAATAGAATTTTATAAATAGACTTTAGCAATTAAGAATTCCGTAGAACCCGCTGGCAGTATTGGACTAACACGATAATGAGGCGTGATGATCGTAGCTCAGCTGAGATGGCAGTGGCTCGCTCAACTTCTGAGTCAAAAACGAAACCTCTCGAGTGGAGATGGCGTCGAACCGTCTAGAAAAGCCAGTACCTAATTCGGTGGCCGCCTACGATTGGTCGTCACTTTTAGAATACGGGTACTGAGCATTTATCGCATCGTCTCGCCCTCGGTAGACTCCGCCTATTTTAAATCAAATACCCTCTATTAAAAAGTGATTCTTACCTAGGTATCTAAATATTACCTATGGTTCTATCAATGAAAATAATAGGAATGCCTGATGCAGCTTTCATCGCCTATTACCAGAAATAACTAAAATAAGAACATAGTATTCCCCAATCGATGTAAACAGGTCGTATATTAATATAAACGCCTCGTCAAAAATTATTAGTAATAAGTAAGATTACTTTGCGTTGCTATTACTACCATTATAGGCGTAATTCAACGTCCTGTTAAAACAACTGTTTTTTACTTATTTATTAACGAAATGAGTTTAAAACAATGTAGCTATGCTACAAAGGTAGATTAGATTTATTTATTTATTTTCTCATCACAATGTATTACTTATACTAACTATATGCTAAAATTACACAGTAAAAGGTATATAAGTATTTGTATCAGTCATCTGGTTTCTATAGTACAGGCTCTGCCTAGTTTGGAATCAGATGACCGTGTGTGGATATTATTATTATTTGAATTTTTTAAGAAGCAACATAGTTTTATCATAATATTATCTGCACTAAGTAACTATTTCTAAACTTCCTGATGGTTTTTATGTGGCTATGAAGAATTTCTTCCAAAATGGTAAACTGTTTAGACTTAGAACCTTAAAAGGTCGAGCAGAGTAGCAGCTACTTGCTACTTATGCTATATCAATTAAGAAAAACCGAACGTAACACGAATGCTTGCTAGGTTATATTCATAATAATTTAATTCCATTTGTAATTTCCAGAAAACAACTTCCCATGCGACTGCCGCTTGGACTGGTTTATGCTGATCATTAACAACACCCAAAACAAAAATTTAAAGCTTGCCATAGAAAATCTTAAATGTATGCCGGATGCCAAAGTTAAAGACTTGTGGTCGAAGGTCGAAGACACAGAAAAGAATGGAAACCAAACACCAGAAGAAGATGAAACACCAACACAAAACAACGATTACGAGTATTATGACGACGTACAACTCAACGGACGACTGTTTTACATTGACATAAGAGATCTTATAAACTGTACTGGAAATAAAATGGTCACACCGCTATTTAAAAACGTAGATATAACCCAAACGACTGTGAAAATAGATGTAACCACAACAACCAAAGCAATAACTAGTCAATTAACTACACCGAAGCCTGTGTCTACAACAGTTACTGTAAATGAATTACAAACAGCTAGAACAACTGAATCTAATAAAGCTACGAGCACTTTAGGTAATGAAATGAAAAAAGACTCTACTACTATGCGTTTGTCGACAGTTTCAGAGAAGCCTATTGATAATTACGACCAAAATATGGCTGCAGATGAAGCCAGAACCGAGAAAGCTACAAAATCTCATAGGAGTATTCAAGAAGACATCAAAGTAGCTAAAAATACGAATAATGCACAAATGACTTCGAACTCGGCTTCATATTTTGTTAGTTTCGTAGTATTAGCTATTAGATTATTTGTTTAATGAGTCTTAATCAGTCGCAAATATTATTATAATTGTTAATGTAAGTCATTCTCTCACAGTCATTAAAATAAATAAATAGATTTAAGACTATCTAGTAATGTTTCATTTATTTTCCTTCTTGATAAGTACCTATTGGAGTAATGATATGTATGGATTTTGTTTTGACATCAGTAGGTAATTTATACATACACCTCAGTACTACAGGATTTATATCTTATGAAGATATCTAGATATCTTGATCCCAACTAAAAACAAAAAACTAAAAAAAGAAAAAACGAGTAAAAAAGCTATTAAAAACAAGCTTTAAAGAAAATTATCTAAAAAGCATAAAATATATTGTAGTTGGTTCAATATATTTTCGTTATTTTATGCTTTTTAGATAATTTAATGTCAATTACCTTGGACATATTTTTAGACATGACCGATACCATCTTCTTCAGGTAATAATGATGGGTAAAATTGAGGGGAAAAGACGAGTCGGAAGACACAAGCTATCGTGGCTTAGAAATATCAGACAGTGGGCCGGCATTGCCAGCGTGGAACATCTATTTCGCTTGGCAAGGGACCGATCTAGGTTTGATGAGCTGACGGCCAACCTTCAGTAGTGAAGAGGCACCGCAAGAAGAAGAAGATAATTTACTTTGAAGTCGTTTTTTTTTTAAATAGTTTATTTAACACTTTTTAGTGAATTATTTTAGCAAATAAACTATTTTAAAAGAAATAAAAACCGACTTCAAAGTAAATTATCTAATAAACTATTTTTTTTAAAAATAAAAACCGACTTCAAAGTAAATTATCTAAAAAGCATAAAATAACGAAAATATATTGAAGTCGGTGCTAGCACATCATGTTAACTAACACTAGCACCAGCTGACACCGACTTCAATATAGTTTCGTTATTTTATGCTTTTTAGATAATTTACTTTGAAGTCGGTTTTTATTTTTTAATTAAAAAAATACTAACATAATATTTAACACTTTTTAGTGACTTATTTTACCAAAATAGGTATCAGCACTATCACGCAACTCGAACGTCTACGTTACAATAACTTACTGAAAACATAAAAAGTTTATATCTCTTAAACTACTGGACCGATTTTGATGAAACTTGTACTCTACCCTAAGTTGGAAAATACTCTAACTATTGCAAAAAGAATTTTCAAAATCGGACTTGTAGTTTCTGAGAAATCCGTGGACAAACCTACATACATACATACATACCTACATACATACATACATACATACACTCATAAAATTTGGTAAATTTGTTTAGAAGCCCACATAGACTAACATATATTAATATTACGCATTTTTATCAATATTACATACATACGCGTCGAATAGATAACCTTCTTTTTGAAGCCGGTTAAAAATAGGTACCAGCAGCACTATCTCGCAACTCAAACGTCTACGTTACAGTAACTTACTGAAAACATAACAGTCTATATCTCCTAAACTACTAGACCGATTTTGATGAAACTTGTACCCTTCCCTAAGTTAAAAAATACTCTAACTCTAGCAAAAATAATTTTTGAAATCGGATACGTAGTTTCTGAGAAATCCGCGGACAAACCTACATACATACATATTATATACATACATACACTCGTAAAATTTGGTTCATTTGTTTAGAAGCCCACATAGACTAACATATGAATATTACGCATTTTTATTAATATTACATACCTACATTGTATACGCGTCGAATAGAGAACCTTCTTTTTGAAGACGGTTCAAAATTGAAATTTATGAGTGGGATATACCTACTTACTTATGGGAAAATTTTCAGTCTTAAAAAGTAGTATGTAGTCATATAGATGAACGGTACCGTAAGGAATAAATTAAAGATATTGTCCAATGTAAGAGTTTCAGTCGCAAAGTTAAAAACGTCAGCAGCGTAGGGCGACAAAAACAAGTAGGTATTTATCTTCTAGCTACGTTAGCTACAGCCTAAGGGTCGATTAGAAACAGGTAGGTATCATCTTTAAAATCTATATCAATGGCGCTTTTTTAACGGGACTATCCCACGACTCATTCCCAGTATTGTGACTCCTGTCAGCCAGGCCATCAAAGCGTAGTAAAGGTAAAGACACTGTTCTTCTTCTCAGGTCGCCCAAGCCGAGGCCGTGCCTCCCTGAGGTGCCCTTGAGCTCGTCGCTACTTCTGCCGTTAAGGCTAGAGCGCTTTAAGCGCTCGCCTCCTATTGTCCTGTGAAGCTGTAATGGCCATCTGCGGCGAACAGCGTCTATCATTCCCAAAAAAAAAACATAATCTTCGGCACTATTATAATGTGGGTGTCTTCAAGACTAGATACCTGTACTGATACCTGACTGCGTCGCTGTTTTCCATCAGGTGGGTCTGCAGTCAAGAAATAGCTTATGTTGAATAAAAAAACCACAAAGATTATTAGGATCAGCCGTTTGAAAGTTATAAACGAGCTATGTACCTATGTAATGTTGATATGAACAAGATATGAAAGTAATTTATATACATGGGGGGGCATCGAAGCAATTAGTGACTAATTTATTCTTTTGTTTAGGTACCTATCAATCAATCTGTAATTTCTTCCACTGTGTATAGTATAACTAGCGACCCGCCTTGACTTCGCACGGGTAGAATAATATTTATCATTTGCAATAAATGCTAACAGCGCCATCTATTACTCCAGGGTATTATTAACTTCATGTAAAGCAAGAAAACGACCTTTGAATTTCAATAGTGCGCAAACTAGCAGATGGTGCTATATGCGGTTCTTGTAATCAAAGTGAAGTCAGTTTTATTTTAATACTATGAAAATACGATAGATGTCTCATTTTTTATTTTTACGCTTTTTAAATACTTTGTAGCCGTAAAATCACGACAGATTGAGACCTATTGAGACAGTCCTAAATGTTATTTTATTACCCAAAAAGAGCTACAGTCAATGCTACAGTACATTATTATCAAGGCCCTGCAGTGCAAAGCTTAGTTTTGGTTATTTATCGCAGGATCCCAAGTAGGTAGGTGAAAACACGCCGCCATCGCGGCATCGTCACTATTTGTTATTGGTAGGTACATACTGGATGTTTTTTATTGCAATAGCCTCATGGATAGTCCTTGGCCATAATTGGTGTTCCATGGGAATAATAGCGAGCGGTGATGACCAGCAGTGCACTGCGACTGTTCGTGGACAGGTGTGGTTTACCATCAGGCTGACATAGATTCCTAGCATTATTTGTAATTAAAAAAAAAACTATACTTACGGCCATTAAGTTTTTTTTTTGTAAAACATTAGGGCTCCTACACATAACTGCGATGCGATGCGATGCGGCGCCGCATCGCAGGAATTTGTATGGAAATATTCATTTGTTTCTCGCAGATATTTGCGATGCGATGCGAATTCGCAGCTATGTGTGGGAGCCCTTAATCAATGTAAGGTAGGTACTTACTTACCTATTAATTAAATGAAGAGGCAGGTTGAAAGTTTAAAGTTAATTGTATCTATGAATTTTTTGTATTTACAGAACTCAAATTATTAGATAAATAACCAAAGTTTGGGCTATACTATAAGTAATGAAAATATGGAAGTAAGAATACTTAAATCGATATTGTTACATCGATATAAGTATATCGATGTGTAACAATTTTGGTTAAGTACATACTTAGTAACCTTAAAAATCTAATTAGGTAAGTATATTACAATGAAAACTTAATGGTAACATAAACTACTTGTTTGTATTACACTACTAACTTAAACTACATAGGTACCGAACAAATCAGTAAGATTTTAATATTTGAATAAATGTAATATAAGTACTTACATAAATTATTAATTAATTTGTGAACCCAAAAAAAAACTACGCTCAATGAGAATCTATATTTATCTGTGAGCCGAATTTTGCGAAAATCCATCGATCCTTGTCTGTATTTTTCTTTCTCGTTACTTTTATTTCAGTTGATCGATGAAACATCCCAAAACTGAATTCAACACTACCCCCATCCCCCCACTGAATTCAACACTACCCCCATCCCATCCCCCCACAGCAACTCTAATTTTATTAGTTTTACTCAATTAGATGTTAATTTTTACTCCACTTTTCGTAATTTAATCACCATAGCGAAACGTTTCTTCCAATTAACCCTTTTGCGGCTGTAAAACACTCGCGGAATATTAAAATAGTATTAAAAATAAGATGAACCATTATAGAAGACTAAATTAATCGGTGTAAGGAAGAGTTTGCCGTGGGATGCCGGCTAAGAATTTGCATCCCCCCCTCTCTTCCCGTGGGTTTCGTAAGAGGCGATTGAGGGAAAGCCAGAAGACGGGCAGCAGCGTCTTCTGTGTAATATATCCATCTTTTCGAAACTGCGATCCCCAAGACGCCTGCCAAGCGTGGGGATTATGGCAACCCCCCCCCCCCCCCCAATGATTGACAATGCTAATTTACGGCCCCCAGTCCCCGGCAGCTCCTCTATTCCCCGCCTTGGTAGCGGGCGGGGTAACGGTCGAGCAGGGGGTGCGAAGAATCTCCGGCAGATGCCCCGCTACCACCCCCACCGAACTTTGGCCCTGGCAACACATAATGTCCGCACGCTTAGGACTGACGAGAAGATTATCGAGCTGGAGGAAGAATTGAGCAAGTTACGTTGGGATATCTTGGGATTATCTGAAATCCGACGAGAGGGACAGGATACGATAACCCTTGATTCCGGAAACTTGCTCTTCTTCCGGGAAGGAGACCGAAAATCTCAGGGTGGTGTTGGGTTTCTCGTCCGTAAGTCCCTCATTAACAACGTTATAAAGGTCGATAGTGTGTCGAGCAGGGTAGCGTACCTTATACTCAGAATAACCAGCCGGTATTCGTTGAAGGTTATACAGGTTTACGCGCCGACCTCGGCACACCCTGACGATGAAGTAGAGGCTATGTATGAGGAGATAGCAGAAGCCATACATACCTCCAAAACACACTTCACCGTTGTTATGGGGGACTTCAACGCGAAGGTGGGCACACGGAATGGCGATGAGTTGAAAGTGGGGTCATATGGGTACGGGCAGCGGAACCAAAGGGGCCAGCGGCTGGTCGACTTCATGGAGAAGGAGGGACTCTTTGTGATGAACTCCTTCTTCAAGAAGCGACCATCCAGGAAGTGGACGTGGATAAGCCCCGACGGTTCAACCAAAAATGAGATCGACTTCATCATGACGACCAACAAGCATATATTCGATGATGTCTCCGTGATCGGCAGGGTGAAAACCGGTAGCGATCACCGCATTGTTAGAGGCACATTGAATATCAATGTCAAGCTTGAGAGGTCCCGTCTGATGAAGTCCACGCTCCGTCCGGGAACCGCCCAAATCCAAAACCCCGAAGACTTTCAACTCGAACTACACAATCGCTTCCAGTGCCTAGCCGAATGCGAAACTGCGGACGAGTTAAACAATGGGTTGGTGCAAACTGTCCATGCAGTGGGGTCCAAGTTCTTTAAGACCCCACGCCGTAATAAGCCTCAGAAGCTCTCCAATCAAACCATTAAGTTAATGGAAACCCGAACTGAGATGAGACTGCAATCTTCAGCTGATATGTCGGAATATGCTGAACTCAATAGACGAATCTCGAAATCCATGCGACACGACTTGCGTTCCTATAATACAGCATGTATTAAGGACGCAATTGAGCGGAACCAAGGCTCTAAAGTGTTTGCAAAGAATTCGTCTATTGGGCAAAGCCAAGTGACCAAGCTGAAGATCGACGACGGCAGTGTCATCTCATCAAAGTTGGAGATATTGAGAGAGCTCGAGAGGTTCTACGGACAGTTGTACACCTCGACACGAAAACCCATTGCCCGAACAGCTCAGGACACCAGAGCCCAACTAACCCGACACTACACTGAGGACATCCCAGACATCAGCTTGTACGAGATTAGAATGGCTCTCAAACAGCTTAAGAACAACAAGGCGCCGGGTGAAGACGGAATCACAACAGAACTTCTGAGAGCGGGTGGAAAACCGGTACTTTTAGTCCTCCAGAAGTTATTTAATTCCGTCTTACTCGAGGGTACTACGCCAGAAGCATGGCACAGGAGTGTGGTGGTTCTCTTCTTCAAAAAAGGTGATAACACTTTATTGAAGAATTATAGACCCATCTCACTCCTGAGCCATGTATACAAGCTGTTTTCGAGAGTCATTACGAACCGTCTCGAACGCAGGTTTGATGACTTCCAGCCCCCCGAACAAGCCGGGTTCCGAAAAGGCTTTAGCACCGTAGACCACATACATACGCTCCGCCAGATTATACAGAAGACCGAGGAGTATAATCGGCCATTATGTCTAGCGTTTGTGGACTACGAAAAAGCCTTCGATTCAATCGAGACCTGGGCGGTATTGCAGTCCCTCCAGCGGTGCCACATTGACTATAGGTACATCGAAGTGTTGAAGTGTTTGTACAGCAACGCCACCATGTCGATCCGACTACAGGAAGAGAGCACGAAACCAATCCCATTGCAGCGAGGTGTGAGACAGGGAGACGTTATTTCTCCGAAACTGTTCTCAAACGCATTGGAGGACGTTTTCAAGCTCTTGGACTGGTACGGATTTGGCATCAACATCAATGGCGAATACATCACTCACCTTCGTTTTGCCGACGATATAGTCATTATGGCAGAGTCGCTGGAGGACCTCAATACGATGCTCAGCGACCTCAGTAGCGTTTCCCAACAGGTGGGTCTTAAAATGAACATGGACAAGACGAAGATCATGTCTAATATCCATGTTGCACCCGTACCGGTAGTTGTTGGGAACGATACACTCGAAGTTGTTGACCACTACGTATACCTAGGACAAACTGTCCAGTTAGGTCTGTCCAACTTTGACAAAGAGGTCGCCCGAAGAATCCAACTCGGATGGGCAGCGTTCGGGAAACTACGCGATATCTTCTCGTCCAAAATACCGCAGTGCCTGAAGACGAAGGTTTTTAACTAGTGTGTGTTGCCAGTGATGACATATGGTACTGAGACGTGGTCTCTAACGGCTGGCCTTTTAGAAAAGTTCAGAGTCACACAACGAGCCATGGAGAGAGCTATGCTCGGAGTTTCTTTGTGCGACAGAATCCGAAATGTGGAGATTCGCCGAAGAACTAAGGTCACCGACATAGCTCTCAGAATCTGCAAGTTGAAGTGGCAATGGGCAGGCCACATCGCTCGAAGAACCGATAACCGTTGGGGAAGAAAGGTTCTCGAGTGGCGACCACGAACCGGAAGACGCAGCGTTGGCAGGCCTCCCACTAGGTGGACAGACGACATTGTGCGCGTCGCAGGTAACCGGTGGATGCAAATAGCCAATTGTCGTTCATTGTGGCGTTCTAAGGGGGAGGCCTATGTTCAGCAGTGGACGTCTTCCGGCTGATGATGATTATGATGATGAAGGAAGAGTTTTTTTTAAATTTCCGACTGGATGGATGGTTACTTATTTAAATACTTATCATAAAAACTTTAAGTACTTACAAGTAAACAAACTACCGCCTTAGTTAACTGCAGTTTTTTTTTATAAAACTAACCCCTACTAATTCTTACGACATGCTCAGTGGGTATGAAGTAAAGTTTGTTCTCTGAATTTGTTCTACCACTTTTGGTAATTAATTTATTATTCATTGCCCTAAAACCAGAGAGATATTGAATTCCTTTGTCAGACACCGGTCTCGCCGGCGGTGTCACTGACACGGCCTCGGCTTGGGCTGTCGCTTAAGAGAGGGCTGAGTTTACCACCGGTTCACAACGCGCCCCCCACTGAGAAGAACCGGCAAGAAACTCAGTGGGGTGATGCACGTCGTTGAGGTCGCATGCGTACGACCCTTCGGCCTCGCCGGCGAGACCGGTGTCTAACAAAGGAATTCAATATCTCTCTGGTTTTAGGGCAATGAATAATAAATTAATTTGCCTGATTTACACGTATTAAGTTGTCAAGTAGGTAACTAAATTTTAAGTGACTTAATTTTAAGTATGCGTTTACACGTCGTTTTTACTAAATTTTAGTTAAAATCTTTTAGTTCTTTAGTCCGCCCCAATGACGGTCACGGTAATCGTCACGGTCGCACGATCCGTGACGATTTCATAGTACTTTGTAGCGACGGACAACTGAATTATTTTTAGGATTAAATTATTTAAACAACTAATACAGATTATTATATTAGAATTTCCTTTTTATAATATATATGAACTATAATTATAATATTAGATATAGAAAAGTAAATGACTTCGTGTCTTTCTTGATTACTGAATTTGTGTTTGATGTAAATATTGTCCATTTTACTTGTTTATTGATTTCCATCCCCGTAAGCACTGTGTCTGGTTCCCGTGGGACTAAAATGCACCCCCAGTGGCAGGCTCCGAAGGAAACGCACTGAAGGACTCCTGGTGCAGATTCCACAGGAGAGCCCAGGTTTCCCCTCATGTGTCGATGTGACAACCACGGGGATTTAGTGGGAAAGAATCCCATGTACCACGGTTGACCTACACAGGTCCTGGGACCCATTGAACAATTCGCCGCTAGAAAAAAAAAAGATGCCAGATACAGGCTTAAATTACCCCAAAATTTCTCCGTTGATCTAAAAATTCGCGAGACTATTAGCCAAATAGCTCTCAATCACTTAATTATACGGCAGTATACTAGGAAAAGTAAAAAAAACATTTAATTGTAAGTATTAATACCTACAGCGTAGTAGGTATTTGAAAATTCCAGGACAATACAAATTCTGGAACAATCCCGTATTTCTGGCAACCCTAAATATACGTTGGTAAAACGAAAACGTGACGAAAACGACTTTGCTCTTATTATATTTGTATTTTATCTATGGTATGATCTATGGCTGTGAATCATACGCTGCTACTCATGGATTGATGTACAATTGTAAAAAGTCAGAGTACATGGTGTTTGTAGCTGGCTCCAAATGTCCCCTAACAGTTCCTCCTATTTTTTAAATGGTGTCCCGATTAACAGGGTGTACAAATTTAAGTATTTAGGGCATTTGGTTACAGTGGATCTCAAAGATGACCTAGATATGGAAAGAGAACGCAGAGCATTGTCGGTGCGAGCGAATATGTTGGCCCGTAGGTTCTCCCGTTGTACAACAGAAGTCAAGAATTTACTGTTTAAAGTATATTGTACATCGTTGTACGCGGGAGCCCTGTGGTTTAAGTACACCCAAAAGGCCTACAATGCTCTGCGGATTCAATACAATAATTCATTTAGGGCGTTGTTGCAGTTGCCACGTTTTTGTAGCGCTTCAGCGATGTTTGCAGAAGCAGGCACTGATGGTTTTGACGCAATATGGCGTAAAAGAGTCGCATCTCTGCTAAACAGGTTGCGCGGCAGCTCAACAGTATCCTGCGAGCGATAGCGGCGCGAGCCGACAGCCCACATGTCTGGGCAATGGTCTGTCGGACCAAATCACTGTTAGTTATTAAGTATTAACATAGAATAAGTTAAATTGTTACTAACATATTGGACCAAATTGTTGTCCTTAAATAAAGTTTAATTATTTATACCTTTGCACGCACACCTGCAATCGTGCATTATACATGTGTGTGTCCAAACGTATCAAGAATAAACCACGCCCACCTACTTACCCGAAAAAATAGAAAAGTTTCTATTCTACTTCATAACTTGCGTACTTAATTTCAAGTTGGGACTTTCTACTAAAGTGATTGTTTACACGTAATAATTTACTAAAATTTAGTAAAGATTTAGTTATCAACTTAATACGTGTAAACGAAAAATTTTACTTATTCACTTGTGTACTAAATTTTAACTTGGAACTTACTACTAAAGTGTTTGTTTACACGCAATAATTTACTTAAACTTTAGTAAAGATTTAGTTACCAACTTGCAACTTAATACGTGTAAATCAGGCATGAGGTGCCCTTGAGCTCGTCGCTACTTCTGCCGTTAAAGCTAGAGCGCTTTAAGCGCTCGCCTCCTATTGTCCGGTGAAGCTGTAATGGCCATCTGCGGCCAACAGCGTCTATCATTCCCAAAAAAAAAAAAAATGAATTCCTTTGCTTGTTTGCGGTTTGTGACTTGTCATTAGTCATTACGAGAACCCCACCAGAGTAAGGGCTCCCACACATAACTGCGATGCGATGCGGCGCCGCATCGCAGGAACTTGTATGGAAAATTCATTTGTTTCTCGCAGATATTTGCGATGCGATGCGAATTCGCAGTTATGTGTGGGAGCCCTCAGACTTGTCATTTCAGATGCTCATTTATTTCGAACGTAATTTGGCCAACCGCAATTATCCTGATCTGTTTTCAAAATAAATATTTACTCGTACCTTGTAAGGATATTTTATTATAGGCACATGATACAGGCTCAGGCACGCTGAGGGTGCGCAAGGAAATTGAAAACCATCGAGTTATATTACGGATTTGAGTGAATATCATAAAATATAAGCGGGTGGATGTCGAAACGGGTGCGCTAAATAAAATATTTTGGCGTGAAACGGATATAAGGAGTGAATTCATTTATTTTATTAATATTGTCCCATTTTGGTTGGAGCGCGTCAACAAAATAAAGCGTCGGGTGTGCCGGTGGGTCGAAAATACATTGGGGGCGCTATATATTCTGTGCCGATGGTCTGGGGATGCGGGAATAGCTAGAGAAACCAAAACACGCTTATGATTTGTTGTTTAATCTTATCTTAACATATTAGGTATAATACAGCAAATAAATTACCCCTCGACGACCCCCTTTACAGATCCTTGAGATCTGTTTACGAAAACGTTGTTTATTTAAAAAATGAAATTCCGGAAAGTAATGTTAGCGATGACGTTTAGCAGATATGGGAGTGGCATGTGTACAAACAAGTGAATATTTCAAAATACAATATTAAAAAAAAAAACGAGTTCAAAGATAATGTTTTAAAAAGCATTCATTTAATGAAAATATATTAAAGTTGGCGCTGGTGTTAGTTAACATTGTTTAGATTGTGGTATTACATAATATATGGTCGTGGGCGCATAGACTAACCTAAGGGTATTACGCATTTTTATTACTATTAGAAGAAGAAGAAGAAAAAACTTTATTCATGGCCAACATTACATCGAAAATAAAAGGAAAATAACCACATAAATTACTTAATTAAGTTAAGTTTGCCACGAATGGGTCCCAACTCAGCATAAACATACATTATAACATACGCGTCGAATATTGAACCTTTCTAACGACATATCGTGAGACAAAATCTACCGTGACTTTTAGGTTGTAGGGTAGGCCGTGCCAAAGAAATAGACTTACATACGAACACATAATTGATACAATTATATACGAGTACATAATTTGTACTTACATAAGTATCATTTTCTTAAACCTCGCCTCCTTAGTTGGCTATTGTTTTCCATCTCGCTGGTAAGCATTGTGCTTCGCTGAGCTCGATAGCCAAGTATGGAGCCGGTCCCAAGCCCGGTTAAAGAGGGAGGGCACCCAGAGGAGTGAGGGATGCAGCATCTCAATTTATCCGTTGATATGCTGGATCCAAGACTTCTCCCCCCTGTAGCCCAAGGACCTCTGTGACTAAGGTCCGTGGGCCCTGCCATCACAAAATAGGCTGATGATAGGTAGGGGAAACAGTCACCTGCGCTAGGGCCTGCGCAGTCGAGCGCCGTACGCGGGGATGACGGAGTCCTGGGGGGTTGAGCCGAGCGGCGCTGGCGGTAATGTGTCCGTGAGGCAACACGCCCCCTTTGGTCCTGATTTCAAGCCAAACGGCAGCCTCTCCTGCTAACCACAGGTGAGGAAACGGTCATGGTGTCCCGTCAGAGGGCCACCGGTGAGGTGTGTGGGGTCTGCGGAAGCTGTCCTCGGATGGCGGATGCAGTGGTAAAGGCCATGCTGATGGTGCAAGTGAGGGTTGATCAGCTCGTCTGGAGAGGCCTTCTACTCCCGACGCCAACCCGATCGAGCGCCTGATGTCGCGCCGTAAGCCAGCCTCGCACTCCTATATCTCTCCCGGCAATCTCAGCGACCTGAAGTACAGTAGGGCGCTCCCAACGTTGCGGGCTCCATGGAGGGTGGGACCCGGGGAGATGAATTACTTATACAATATAACAATGGATACTAAAAGGCCAAAAAACATTACCACAGAGGCGGAGTTGGTGCCTACCGACGAAGCCCCACTACAGCGCGCGGTCAGCGCGTCTACTGCCCAAGCGGAAAGCTCAGCGGCTACGGCTACGAGAACCAACGCGGGCAAAAAACCCAAAGGTCAGGCCACGGTGAAAACCGCCGGCAAGACCTCAAAAAACAGCAGAACCTCAGTGCTGGGTAAAACCAGTGCTGGGTCCTGCCCCCCCCCACGAGGACAATGGCACTAGATAAGACCAGTACCGGTCCTCGTCCGTCGGGAGAGAGCGCGGCGCTGGGTAAAACCAGTACCAGCTCTTGCCCACCCTCGAGGACTATGGCGCTGGAAAGATCTAGTACCGGTCCCCATCCCTCGGAGAAGATTACGGCGCTGGGTAAAACCAGTACCGGTCCGACCCAAACAGGGAACACGGCCACTGTAGCCACATCCTCGCGGTTGGAAGCTCCTGGACACTCGGGTGCGTTAAGCCGCATAGAGGACAGTTTTTCGGCTGCATGGCAGCTAGTGGGCAGCAAGGGCAAGGCAGTCAGTGCTCAAACGCCCCGACGCCCTGATACTCAAGTCTCAGGTGCTGCTGCCAGCGGCAACAAAAAGAAAAACAAGAGGCAGCGACGGCCGGCACGCCTACGTGCCCAAAACGCGCCTCTCTCAACACCGGCCACGGGCACTGGACCAAATTCCAGTAGCCAAGTAAACTTCAGTGCTGGAGAGCGGGAGCAGAAGGATGGCTGTGAAAACAGTCAGAAATCGTGCATACCGCAAACCAGTGCTGAGGGAAGTAAGTCGGCCAAAACTAAAAAATGTGGAAAACCACCCGGACGGAAAGATCAGGCAGCGGCAAAGCGTGCTCTAAATGAGACGTCATCGCCTCGTGGCGAGCACAAACGGCCGCGGCTGGATCAGTCCCGAAGGGAAACAAGCAAAAGTTATGCGCAAGCCGCGAAGTCGCCTCTGTGCGTCGCCATCACCTGCGAACGCACGGGGCGCCTGGAGAAGGAAATTGCGGACAGGGTACTTGCTGAGGTTCAGAGAAAAATCCTCAGTGAGGCCTGGTGCCCGAAGCAGGACAAACCCGGACCGGCCTTTAATGGTAAACCGGTATACACCGAGGGAGTCCTTAAGCTTTGGTGCGGCAATGACCACACTCTAGCATGGCTTCAAGAGACAGTTTCTGAGCTGGCTCTTCCATCCAGCGTTTCGCTGGTGGTCAAGAGCCAGTCGGAGATTCCCAAGAGGGTTCGATGCGGCATTGTTGTCCCAAACGAGCAGGGGATCTTAGAGGAAACACGCGACATTGGTCGTGCCTTGGCATATCAGAACCCTTGGGTTCAGATATCTAGCTGGGTGCTACTAAATGCCCAAAAACAAGCCTCGGGATGGTTTGTGGTAGTCGGAGTCCCCGAAGACCAGATTCCGACCCTGATGAAGGCAGAACGCCGGCTCTCAATCGGTTTGGTGGCCGTGTATGTCAAATTTCAGGGTCCGAACGGCAAGTACTCCGAAGTCCCACAGGGTTGGGACCCAACCACAAGTACCATCCGGGAGGAACTGAAACAAAAGCCCTCAGGGGCTATAGCCCCCCCCATCAACATACCAGAATCCAGTGCGGTGGCAACCACCGCAGAGGACTCTGACATACCCGCCATCGCCGACTCAGAGGCCGCCCTACTGTCGGGCGAGGACCTGGACGACAATATGTCCATGGGTTCCTGCCTGGCAGAGGACGAAATCGAGTCTGGCGATCTTCTGGCCGGACTACAGCTGGACGTGGAGGAGGATCCAACCAAAAATGACGTCCCCTTCGCCCCAAGCTTGTAAAATAATACAGGCAAACCTCCACCACAGCCAAACCGCTACGGTTCAACTACGCAAGTGGTTGGAGGTGCAACAAACGGCCATTGCCTTGATCCAAGAGCCGTGGATCAGGGCTGGCCATATACAAGGACTCTCCAATCTCGGGGGTAAGTTACTATTTACTGATCATGATCATCCCAGATCATGTATCTATGCTACTAAAAATCTTAATGTACAGCTTCTAACAGAATTCTGTTGCAGTGATCTCTCTGCCATAAGACTCAATATACAGCAGGACACCGATCAATTGGTAATAGCTCTTGCCTCAGTCTACATGCCAGAAGCGGAGGAGCCACCTCCCTTTGATCTCGTCCGCCTGGTGAATCATTGCGAAAGAAACGGGACCGAAATCGTCATCGGTACTGACTCCAATGCTCACCACCCCCTTTGGGGAATGGCTACACAAAACAATAGAGGTAAGGCGTTAGTTGATTATATTTTCACAACTAATCTCACCCTACTAAATACAGGTTCAGAACCAACATTCGTCAATAGACGAAGTCGTACAATTATTGATCTTACACTTGCATCTGAGGGCGCGGCAGGAATCATCAATGGATGGCATGTTTCCATGGAAGCCTCATGCTCGGACCATAGGTGGATCCGCTTCGACCTCCAGGCTCGCATACCACCGATAACACCTAGCCGAAATCCACGCAATACGGATAAAGCCAGGTACTCACAAGTCCTTAATAACTTGCATTACCAGAAGCTCTACCGGCTCAAATGGACACAACAAACATTGATAAACAGGTACACTATCTAACAAAAGTCATGACAGATAGTTACCACGAAACATGCCCAAAGACCAACGCGCCCAAGACACCTGGCAAGCAACCCTGGTGGGGTGCGGAACTAGAGCGTAAACGCAGAAAGTTAAGGAAGGCTCTAAATAGGGCAATGAATACATGTAGGGACGAGGATTGGGACGAATACAAGTCTGCAAAATCCAACTACAAAAAATGCATAAGACTCAGAAGTACCATGGGATGGCGTAAATTCTGTGGGAACGTTGAATCTTGCCAACAAGTAAACAGGGTAAGGAAAATACTAGCAAAAAAGAACCAAGCTGGACCCGGTTCTCTCCGAAAACCTGATAACACACTCACCACATCGCCAGAAGAAACTAGGCGCGTCCTAATAGAAGCTCACTTCCCAGGATGTACCTTCACACACGAAATAAACTGGCAAGATGTGCACTCTACACCATCAGAAGACGTTTGGCATTATGCAAACAAGATGGTCACAATTGAGAAACTCAAATGGGCCATAGGAAGTTTCCAACCCTTTAAAGCACCTGGTCCAGACGGCATATTTCCTGCCCTAATGCAATGGGGGGAAGAACCCGTAGCTGAGGTGCTGGCCGCTATCTTCAGGGCATGCTTGGCCTATAGATACGTACCGAAGGGTTGGAGGGAAGTGAAAGTCATATTCATCCCCAAACCTGGAAAAGGGGATTACACAAACGCAAAATCCTATCGACCAATCAGCCTAACCTCCTTCTTGCTAAAGACTCTGGAGAGACTTTGTGAGAGAGAGCTGAGAGAAGGTGCGCTAAAACAGTTACCCTTACACGATAACCAACACGCTTATAGCTCAGGCAAATCAACCGAATCCGCGCTACACTTAGTAGTCAGTCGAATAGAGGAGGCTATTCAGCAGAAAGGCATTTGCCTAGGCACTTTTATCGACATCGAAGGAGCCTTCGACAAAACGAACTTTACCAGCATAAGTACCGCTCTGGATAGACACGGAGTGAACCCAGTACTTATAGGCTGGATCAAAAACATGTTAAGCAAACGCGTAGTGAGACTTGAGGGTGAAGAGCATTCGGCTATGATAGCCAGAGGCTGTCCCCAGGGAGGCGTTCTATCTCCGCTCCTCTGGAACCTGGTCATAAATGACCTCATCACCAAACTCAATGCCAGCCACTACTATACAATAGGCTACGCGGATGATCTTGCTATCCTGACATCAGGCAAAGTAGCTAGTATTATCTGTGACCATACACAACAGGCGCTACGGATTGTGGAACGCTGGCGCAGGGAATTTGACTTGGCAGTCAACCCTGCGAAAACTGAACTAGTCATGTTCACACTAAAGCGAACGCTTGGTCCACATCGGCTACCAAAGCTGTTCAACGAAGAACTCCAACTGGCTAATGAAGTGAAATACCTTGGTGTCACCTTAGACAGTAAACTAAATTGGAGTAACCATATGGATAACAAAATAGAAAGGGCCAGTATCACCCTGTGGCAGTGCAAAAGGATGATAGGAAAGCGATGGGGACTATCACCTAAGATAATTCTGTGGCTATACAACATGGTGATCCGCCCGATGATCACATACGGTGCTGTGGTCTGGTGGCCAGGGACCAGACTTGACACAGCATCTAACAAATTACAGCGGTTTCAGAGACTCGCCTGCATGGCTATTACAGGGTGTATGAGGACTACACCCACAGCAGCGCTGGAAGCCATGCTCAACCTCCCACCGCTGCACCTATTTATACAACAGGAGGCAGCGATGACGGCACTACGCCTAAAGACCTTGGGCCTCTGGAAAAACTACAACACACCGCATGCCGCAATACTGGACGAGCTCGCTGAGAATATCCCAATAACACGGGCAATCAACGACCGCGTACCAAAGCAATTTATCTTCGATAAGAAATACAAGATTCAACTGTATGAAGACTACCAGAGCAGGGGCTCTAGTACTAAGGAGCTAAGGATCTTCACAGATGGATCTAAGACCGAAACAGGAACTGGTATCGGGATTTTCTCAGAGGATCTCTATATCTACACCTTTAGGAACCCATAACACAGTTTTTCAAGCTGAATGTATGGGAATCTATATGGCAGCAGTAACTATCATGAATCGGGGGGTAGAGGATCATTCTATTCGTATACTCTCCGATAGCAGGTCAGTTCTACAAGCCCTTAAAGGATACATCGTCAACACTGGGCTGCTATACGAATGTCACCAAAAACCTAATCAGGTAGGCAATCTAAATGACATAACCATTCAATGGATTAAAGGACACAGTGGCTCCCGCGGTAATGATGCCGCGGACGAGCTCGCCAGAAGAGGATCAGCCATGGATGCTGTAGGACCTGAACCTATAGTGCCAATCCCCTTCGGACACTTACGCACCCTGGTAAGACAGCGCACTAGGGCAAAACACAACGACCACTGGACGAATCATGGTGAGTGCAGACAGGCCAAAGAGGCGCTCCCAGTCATAGATTGTCGCCTCACCAAGCAGCTGCTTCGACTACCAAAACAACGGTTACGCATAGTCACGGCAGCCATTACCGGACATGGTTCATTTAATAAACACCTTTTCACTATAGGAGTTACAGACAGTCCTCTATGCAGAGCGTGTATGGAGGAGGAGGAAACGGCGGCCCACGTGCTACTGAGATGCCCGGAGGTCGCTGCATACAGGGCAAAGTACTTCGGAAACCCGAGTACTCTCCAAGAGATGGTCAGTGGCATCAAGCGCTTGCTGGCCTTTCTCGAGGAGTTAGGGTGGATTGAATAAACCCATTCCCACCCACACGCAAAATACGCGCTTTGTAGTGGAGTTGCGGAAACCAGCCCGCTATACCAATACCAATACCAATCATTTTCTTATGGTGCCTCTTCACTACTGAAGGTTGGCCGTCAGCTCGTCAAACCTAGATCGGTCCCTTGCCAAGCGAAATAGATGTTTCACGCTGGCAATGCCGGCCACGATAGCTTGCGTCTTCCGACTCGTCTTTTCCCCTCAATTTTACCCATCATTATTACCTGGAGAAGATGGTATCGGTCATTTCTAAAAATATGTCCAAGGTAATTGACTTTTCTTTTCTTGAGTAGGTTCATGAGCTCTCGGAATTTTTTAACTCGTCTTAGAACTTCGTGGTTCGTTACTTTCTGTGTCCAGCTTATTCGTAACATACGACGGTAGCACCACATTTCAAAGGCCTCTAGTTTTTGGCGCAACTTTTCCTTTATATGCCGTTTTTACTTAGGTATATGCCGTCATAAAACATAGCGTTCTGGTACAGTTGGTCAAGTAGGTTGAAAAACATTGCAATCGCATTGTTATATCGGTAAGATTCTGATTCTGAACAAACTATTGAAACTACTTTCTGCTTTAGGATTTCCTCAACATAGAGTTGTTTATGTAGTTGAATGATTATCCCGTTTCAATTCCAGAAACGAGACGAATTTCAGTCACTGGACGTTCGGGGTGTAGTGACATCCATTGAGTACGGCGGCGACTCCGAGGAGGACGGCGGGAGTCGCAACCCCACCGCCGAGTGCACCATGACAGGTTCCCGGGGGGCTATCATACGTCAGGGCACTGAGGGGATCCTAGTGCAGATCCCATTGGAGAGCCCGAAGGAACGAGAAAGGAACGGGAGAACGAATAAAATGCTCTTTCTGACTCGGGCAGTTAGCAAAAAACGATTTCGCATACAGCTAAAATACTAAAAAAAAAACAAAAGAAAAAAAACAATGTATGGAAACTTATACAACGTTTTTGTTAGGGCTAAAAACTTGAGCGAAGTCATGTCGGGTCGCTTGTATTTACATAACAGTACATACAACAGCGAACAGTATTTGCAAGTCGGAACAGGGGCGGCTTTGAATTTCGCTATTGGAAATGGGGATTTGACTTTAAAATAAGTTGCAACGGCTTATCAGATGCGCCCGTCAGTGCGATACTTCAAGTGTTTTGTTAAAAGTCTATTGTGGTAATGATTATCGATACTCACGCAAAAATGATAAAAAAAAATCAACACATTCCTACAAAAAATCAGTCAAGTGCGAGTCGAACTTGCGCACCGTGGAATCAATACCATCTTTGGACGTATTATAGTTATTTTTAACCGATTTCAAAAAAGGAGGAGGTTCTCAATTCGTCTGTATATATTTTTTTTTTTTTTTTATGTTTGTTCGCGCATAACTCTGGCAATTATTAACCGATTTGAAAAAATCTTTCTTCCATCCATTCTTCAATCCATTGATTGGGTCCCATAAAAAAAATATTGCTTAGTAATAAGTAGTTCCTAAAAAAACAAGAATGGTGACTGCGCACTGAGAGTTGCAAGAAAGCCTATATAGATGACGTTTTAGTCGCTCGGACTCGCTCGGTTTGACAAAAATGGTCATAACTCTGGCAAATATTTACCAATTTCAATGATTCTTTTTTTATTCGAAAGAAGATACCACTGTATTGAATCTGTATGAATTTTATTACAACCGGATAAGAACTTACTGGAGGACCATGAACGATGTGGAGGAATTTATCTGGTAAAAACCATAAAACTGATGTTCTCCATTACATTGCTCTGACAATTATGAACCGATTTCGATGATTCTTTTTTTATTCGAGAGAGTAAACTACTATGATGTTTCCATGCAAATTTCATTACGACCGGATATTATTTTCTGAAGAAACATGAATTATGTAAAACTATGTAGACGATAATGTGATCATAACCTAACTAGATAATTTTACGGTTTTCGATGGTTCAATCTTTATATATGAAAATATCACTAAAAAGTTTAAAATAAAATATTTTAAAAAAGAATCGAACTGACTTCAATATCACTGAAAAGTAAAAAATAATTTAAATATTATTGAAGTTGGTGCCAAATATACACAGCAGGTACGCTAACACCAACTTCAATAATATTTAAATTATTTTATACTTTTCAGTGATATTGAAGTCGGTTCAATTTTTTTTTAAAATATATAACAAAAAAAAACTAAGTTTGTTTGTCGAGGGTTTTTATGATTACTTAATAAAAACTGTACTCGCTACTTAGAAAGATCAATTTGTATTTTCTGTAAAATATAGATACACATATTACCTTTAAGTTGGGCGGTCGACCCGTGATCGCGGTGCGCGTTTCGCGTGTTATCATGGTTTAAATCGGAATCATCATCAGCGAAAAACTACGTGATAGAAAACAAAATAAAAATCTGCTTTGAAATGTGCAAATGAAACCCTGTATATGAAACCCTGTATTTGAAACCCTGTATATGAGACCCTGTATATGAAACCCTGTATATGATACCCCACTCGAGATAGTCTCACATTGTAATTATGATGACCAATTTCGATCCCCAATAATAGAAAATAAAAAGTTATTTTTTCATTGCGTAGTAATATCTAAAACTATTCCAAGTTTCAAATCGATAGTTTCAGTGGCTCCTGAAATATATAGGTGTGATAGACAGCAGGCGAGGACGCACCATAACTATGGGTTCCTTTTTACCCTTTAGGTATGGAACCCTAAAAAGTAATTAAAAGAAATGATGTCGTAAAGAAAAACAGAGTATAGATAGATAGATAATTACTTCTTCCTTCATAAAACCTTCATAAAAATACAAGCAAAAGGTAATAAAACAAAAAAAGCAAACGTTACAATGGGCGGCCATCACTATAGTGATCTTTACAAGATATACTGAGTAAATTCAAAATTTGCGGTATTCAGGTGGTAGATCCCTTGGGATATATACGACCAACTGCTCAGGTAATAAGGAAAATTAAAAGAAACGTAAGTAAAAGTAATATCATTACCATAACTCCATCATCTTACAAAGACACCTAAAAGAGTTATCCAAATTTTATGATTATCCCCCGGGATTGGTTAAAACATGCAAACTTTCCGTCTTTATAGTAGGGAGAAAACCTTAACCCTGGCTGGCTATTTGAAAGCCAAAGTAGCGGCCGGCGGCCAGACGTGCTTCGAATACTTTGCGGATTAACAATTTGACTTTAAAATTAAGGAGATAAGGCTACTTGCCTTAAACTGAACATTGATTTTCAATAACGAACGCTCCGGATGTTATTTTTTGGGATGGACAAACTAGCCAGCTGAATAATGATTTCCTTTTCAATGGACATCTTATGCTATTAATATTATCCCTCATCCCTCTAGGTAAGATCCTAAACCCCGCCTGTCTCTCTCTGTGACGGAGAGGTCAATGATTCTGTTTTGTTTTATTGCTGTTATGCTAGTGCTTGACTGCAGTCCGACCTGATGGAAAGCGGCGACGATGGTAAAGCACACTAGCTTATTATAAGCGTATTCACACTAGTATTGAAGATACCTACTGTACAATCAGGAGGAAGAACCGACGCAGGCAAACTGTTTCAGCCCTTAGCTGTGTTATTATAAATGAAGAAGCAAATCGCTTACTCCGGACTGAAGGGCCATTCACCACATAAGGGTGTGTACGTGCCGTGCGTCTTGTCGTCCGATATAATAGAAGGGGGATGGTGGAATTAAGTCATGTAACTCCTGCGCACACTCTCCAAAATGCACCTGTAGAATACCGAGAGGCTGGCTACTCTGCACATAAGCTCCAGGGCTTGTAAATTGGCCTCTACTAACCCTGCGTCACAAATAAGCCTCTCAGCACGCCTCTCCACCGAGTCTAAAGCTGCAAGATGACATTTTATGCATGCTGAAATGGCAGCGGACTGAACATATTTTTCTTGAAAACGATAATAAATGGAGCAAAAGCAAAAGCGTTTACGAGTATGACTCGGCAAACTGAACAGACATTCGGTGAAACGACAATCTCTGTAAAGGGCAGATAGAACCTGCTGATGATGTAATTAAGTTCTATTTATGGAAAGCTGATCATCATTAGTCCGAAGACTGAAAAAGGCCTCTCCCTTGGAACTCCGCAATGAACGAAAGCTAGCCAGGATCTATCGGTTGCCCGCAACTTTCACAATATCGTCGGTTCACCTAGTGGGAGGCCTACCTAAGCTGCGTCTACCACTTCGTGGTCGCTACTCAAGACCCTTTTTTCCCCATCGGTTATCGGTTATTCGAGCGATGTGGCCTGCCCATTGCCACTTCAACTTGCAAAACCTGAGAGCTATGTCGGTATGGTAACTCCGGTTCTTCAGCGAATTTCCTCATTTCGACACGTAAATATCCTTAAAAATAAAGGATATTTACGCGTAATACATAGTAATTCAGAGTCAGGCTAAATTAGGTATTTGTTAACATGGTTATTTAATTAATGCCTAGTGTTTTGAACGTCCAGTCGTCCGATTAATTAGCAGTTGCGGTTCAAAGAGTTCTTATCAAGCTAGCGAGCGACCTGATAATAAAATATATTATACTATATTTATTTATAGTACAGAACATCTAAACTAAACGTGAACCTGAAAGTAATATTTTGAGTGTCTTCAAAATTTTTCGATCTGGTTCATATTAGGCTTGCGCAAATATGGCCATGTTTCAGAGTTTCCTAACAAAGTCAAGTGGCTTCCAATGATCACTCTCTTCGCCCATCTGTCGAATTGAGTCTTCATACCCTCGCTCATACGTCTCATGCCAATACACGGTCTTTTACGGTGCTAGCTGGCCATCTTTGGAACTCTTTACCATTACATATAACACGAGCTCAGAGCCTAGATTCTTTTCCGCAAGTAAGTTCCCACCTTCAACAGACGTTCTGTTCCTCTAGTGAAAGCTTGAGCAAAAAAGCAAGCGAGATTAAACTACATTGAATTTTCTTTGACACCAAATGAACTAAGAAGCTTAATTGCCAGAAAACCAATCAGGATCCACTAGGCGGGCTAAATAAATTGGCTCCATATATCCTCGGCCAATCTATTAAAACCCGCTAAACGGGTTAGAAGCTCGAGGAGCAGTAGTTACTGTCGGTGGGGCCCGTTCAATACATTCGTGTAAGTGGGCCGTTACTCGTCCACCAATATCCGGATCGAGCCGGAAAAAACCGGATTAAAAAAGGTTACATTAATGGCGGGTAGCCGTGAAAAGTGATGCAATTACTTTGAATTGATTCTATCCTTTGTTCTTTCACTTTTGCTGGTGATACTTCATTGATATCTCTAGGGTGGTGGGTCTTTTGTTTCAATGGTTTAAGGCCACGGCACACCAAATGCGTAGACGTAAGCGTGTCGTGTTTCGTTCACATTCAGATTTAATTCATTACTAGCTGACCCACGCAGCTCCGCCCGCGCTGTGTTTACGTTAACTAAACTTTCAATAATATACATTCGCATAGAATACAAAACCTCCTTTTTTAAAGTCGGTTAAAAACTTGGACCCATTTTGTACTTGTCCTCCGAAGCACGGAGACGTTTAGTTCAAATGGCGTTAAACGGTCACCCATCTATTTAATGACCTTACCTAACGTTGCTTAACCTGATCGATTTCCAAACATTGTTAACAACTGTCTATGAGTGTTCCCTTATAAATATTTATTATAATTATAATGAAAAATTGTTAAAATCGGAGCAAGCGTATAAATAACCAAGTACACATTTTGACTTTAGTCCCCTCTCCCAAGGGAACCGTGCCGAATGTCGGGATAAAAAAGTATCCTATGTCCTACCTCGGAGTATTAACTCAAATCATGCCAAAATTCGTTTCAATCCATCCAGTAGTTTCGGCGTGATGCTCAGCCGAGATACAGACAGACAGACAAAACTAAAAAAATATACATTTTTGGCTAGTATCGGTAACAGAATGCCCTCCAAACATAATTTTCAAAATATCTTCAATGTACAGAATTGGACCTGTTACAGTTTTATTATAAGTAAAGATTATCATCATCAGCAGCAGTTGAAAGACGTCCACTGTTAACAAAGGCCTCCCCTTAGAAGGGAGGAGTTGACATAATCCCCACGCTTGGTTGGTTTTGGGGATCGCAGTGTAGGTGGTAGGTAATCGATTAGAAAAACGATGCTGCCCGTCTTCTGGTTTTCTCTTAGTCGCTCGCCCGACGGGAGGAGAGGGATGGGTGCTATTACCCCGACGCCTCACGAGGATACAATTAGCAGGTTTAATTAGCAGATTGAATTTAATAATCTAAGGTCATGAGATAGTATCTATAGGAACAAGCATTGGAAACAAAGAAATTGGAGGCATAAGTCTTTTTCAGAATAGCGCAACATGATTTTGCTGTCGCTTCGGACCGACACATACTACATTTTGAGGTCAGTGTCTATTTTGACTGCATAAAGAACTCTAGCGGATTTGTTCCAAAATTCTTCATTGGACCACATTCATAGAAGATCCTTAAATCTTCGTCGTTATTCCAGCTTCAAAAAGCTCGTAAAAGATCGGGACGTATATATATCTACTTCTGGCCCGGAAAATCGTACCGTTTGAAGGAAATCGTAAAATTAGAACTGTGTTCGCACATAAAATCTGAATTTAAATTTTGATTTCAATTTGGACACAGCAGTAGGTACATTGCCAATACACAGTACTGCTTTAGGTCTCAGAATTTGCAAGTTAAAGTGGTAATGGGCAGGCCAAATCGCTCGACGAACCGATAACCGATGGGGAAGAAAGGTTCTCGACTGACGACCACGAACCGGAAGACGCAGCGTATTCAAGGCTCCCAATAGGTAAAATGACGACATTGTGCGCTTCGCAGATATCTGGCGAATGCATATAGCCAATTGTCGTTCATTGTGGCTCTCTAACGGGGAGGCCTATGTTCGTCGACGTCTTCCAGCTAGTTGGAGGATGGTAAATTAAAATACAACTCACCAATATAAACCTATTGTGTTTTAGTTTTCGCAACAACATTTCAGTCCCTCAGGTGAAAGGTGTGAAAGTTGGTCGATTGAATTTTACTTTACGATTTGGTGGCGAGCCCCGCGGGGCTCGTGCGAAATTATTTACAATTAAGCTCCATATTGAACTATAAATGTTCGCTGAAACAAATTTTATTGTTACACAATCCGGTATCAACGGGAAAATAGCTGTAAAATAGGTATTGTGATAATATCTCGAAATTGTATTTTTGAAGTGATACTTCTTATGCGAATTCCAACAAGTTTAACGCGGTACCGGGTTAGAATTGCACCCCCCCCCCCCCCCATCTCCTCTCGTTGGGTGTCGTAAGAGGCGACGAAGCGAGAACAGGAAGAAGGGCAGCAGCGTGTTTCTTTTGGATTTATCTTCTGCGTTAAACGTTATGCGTTAAACGCTACCATAGAGGGGGTAAGAAAGCGCTCACATGACCCAGTCAATTAGATATTCCGTCATTCAGTGTCGAACAGTGTCGTTAAGTGTCGTTCAGTATCGTTCAGTGTCGTTCAGCGTCGTTCAGTGTCGATTAGTGTCGTTCAGTGTCATTTCAGTGTCGTTAAGCGTCGTTCAGTGTCGTTCAGTTTCATTCAGTGTCGATCAGTGTTGTTTAGTATCATTCACTGTCGTTCAGTGTCGTTCAGGATCGTTTAGTGTCGTTCAGTGTCGCGGGGAGGGAGAAGAGACAGAGCGAGAGTTAAGTTTCACTTCTTCCGCGCGGAGGGACTCCACGCACGCTCATTTTTTTTTAGTATCTGGATCATAGAGCCCTGTTCGTAAAGTCCTCAATTGTACCTTCTTTGTGATGTTTTATTTATACTAAGGTCCTTTGCAATTTTGTATTACCCAAGTAAAATAAAATTCTAAATCTTTTGTATTACTTGTTAGCACTGAGTGCAGCATATAGCCTTCATACTCTTTTTATATGAGCGCAAGTTACGCTGCACAATTAATTAAAATGCCACTATTTACTAAATTTTAACCTCGTGCCTCGGGAGTATTGCATCTATTCTTATTAAATTAATCTGAGATGATAGGCTGATTCAAGTGATTCATGCTGATAAAGACCACGGCACACTGACTGCTTCTACGTGTCACGTCGTAGTGACGCCGTGCCAACTTACCACACCGGGCTAGGTAGGTATACGTCATGACTACTTGTGCGTACACGTCACGCAAGCGGTATGCCATGTCTCATAAAATTCCAGGCATTACAACGTCGTGCTGACTTTTACGCATTTGGTGTGGCCGTGGCTTTAAAGATAGTAAGTGATTTTTGCAATCTTGTACCTATCCAGTGGTATGTACCTCCATAGCGAAGTCAGAGCGGGTCGCTGGTGTACTAGAGATATCACCATCACACGTGCTCCGCATTAATGGCTCCCCATTGCACCAAGCCCCTAGAGTTATCGCAGCGATATGAACTGATTGTTAAGTGGTACGCCTGTATTATTACTCTCTAGGCAACACAACATCGAGCTTAACGCTGCGGCAACTACGAGTTAAGTTTTCGTATTTACTGAGTTTTACGCAGCAAGCGCGACGAAAATTTACGATCGATCTTAAGGTCAGAGTTTGAGAGTCTTTTAGTCTAGCCGAAATGCGACAGTGAATACGGATTTAACAGCGTTAAGCGATAGTGAATACGGATTTTAATAGCGTTAAGCTCGACGTCGAATTCAAGATTCAAGGCTGGTTCAACGTCGAGCTCGCTGTCGAGCACAGCCACGTTAAGTTAGAGATTAGCATCGTCCATTGAGTACGGCGGCGACTCCGAGGAGGACGGCGGCGGAGTTGCGACCCCCGTTCCCGTGAGCACCGTGACTGTTTCCCGGGGGGCTACAATGCGCCCCCCGGCGGCGGGCTCAAAGGCAGGGCACTGAGAGGCCCCTGGTGCAGATCCCACCGGAGAGCCCTGGGGTCCCCCCTTTCATGTGCCGATGCGACAGCCGCGGGGGTTTTAGTGGGTAAGAATCGCACATACCCCGGTCGAGCCCCACAGCTCCCGGGGATCTTTGGAAGATTTCCCCCGCGTCAAAAAAAAAAAGTTAGAGATTAGCATAGCCAGTAACGCGAGCGTACACAACGAATACTAGTAAGCATAGTGGAGTAGTTTAAAACTAAATAAGGAATTTTTTTACCGGACAGAGTTCAGGCGTAGGACCAAATTTTAGCTTGCTTTTTTATTTATTTATTTTATAATTTAAGTACACACAATAACGTGAAAGCAAAGAAGAAATATAGGAAAGAATAGTACAAAGGCACAGCTTATTACTAAAGAAGTTTCTTCCAGTAAACCTGCAGGTGGAAAGTTGGAAGAAAGAAATGGGACCTAGTGTGTATAGGAAATATAAATATCAAACAAAAGAATTAAATTAAATACATTATCTATTTAAACTTGATTTAAACGCTATTTTTAAGTATTTAGGAGAATCCGCTTACATTGTTTTAATTTAACCAGTAAAGAGAACAAAGATTAGTTCTTAAAATGATTTGACCATTCGACGAATCAGAGTTCTCCATTTTGTGTAACCACTGAATTTACCAGCTGTGACGTGGAGGCCGTTACCTTCGTTATTGAATGGACTACAAATAGCTGGTCGAGTGCTAAATACCCGCAACACTCACAGTTTTTAATTGGAGAGGGTCAAATTATTCACGGGCACGGCTGTGGGAAACCTGAGAGAAACAACTTGAGAGCAATCGTAATATTTTTAAATATTTTAAATCTGCATTCATTCATATTTTGTTAGCAGTACAGCGTAGTTTATGTCTATAAACTAAGGAGTCTCTTCCTTAATGTTGAAAAGTGGCTGAGTGGCTGATCAAGTCCGTTTGAATATGTATAATAGGTAGACAGTTATTTAGATGATGTTCAACTAGTCTATCGCGGTTTCTCTGAACGGACAATACGGGTCACATAAATCCTTCGCTGTCCAACAACCCAGTTGGTGAGTTATGCAGTATTTCCAGTATCATCTCACCTATGCATAGTTAACGCGCATTTGGCCTACACAGCGAAGATTGCGGTAAGCATCGAGTTTTTTTTTTTTATTTATTTAACACAAAACAGGTTACAATCAGAATTGCGTTGAGTAGTAACATACATGAAGTTATATAACGATAATTATAACCCAAAACATGTGTTTTAAGCTAATTTGTTAACGTACGGGTAAAGTGAGCTTACAAGCAAAGTACAAAATATGTATTACAAAAGGAAATACTTATTTAAGAGTAAGTTATTTCCAGGCAAACTAAATATAACAACAATAATTTAATTATGGATATGACTGAACAATAATGTTGGTAGGTACTGTAATAGACTAAGAGTTTTTGAAGACATTATGGATCTGTTTTTTAAAAGTATTAATATTATTACTAAATAAATCTATGGACGGATTGTATTTACTTAACTCATTGTATTCTCTACACATACGGACAATGGGATTATAAAACGACGTGTTATTGCGGTACACTTATACATTGGGTTTACGGCATCTATAATTAATATTAATGTTTAAATCTTGTAATAATGACGGAGACTCTAAAATGGCATGTATAATTTTTAAAAACTATTTAAAAAAAAATTAAAACCGACTTCAAAGTAAATTATCTAAAAAGCATAAAATAACGAAAATATATTGAAGTCGGTGCTAGCACATCATGTTAAACTAAGATTAGCACGAGCTGACACCGACTTCAATATATTTTCGTTATTTTATGCTTTTTAGATAATTTACTTTGAAGTCGGTTTTAATTTTTTTTTTAAATAGTTTATTTAACACTTTTTAGTGACTTTTATTTTACCAAGACAGGTATCAGCACTATCACGCAACTCGAACGTCTACGTCACAGTAACTTACTGAAAACATAAAAAGTTTATATCTCTTAAACTACTGGACCGATTTTGATGAAACTTATACTCTACCCTAAGTTGAAAAATACTCTAACTATTGCAAAAAGAATTTTCAAAATCGGACTTGTAGTTTCTGAGAAATCCGTGGACAAACCTACATACATACATACATACCTACATACATACGTACATACATACATACATACATACACTCATAAAATTTGGTAAATTTGTTTAGAAGACCACATAGACTAACATATATTAATATTACGCATTTTTATCAATATTACATACATACGCGTCGAATAGAGAACCTTCTTTTTGAAGCCGGTTAAAAAGATATACTAAATCGCTTATACGACGTCTGGATTCTAATGAAAGAGCATTAAAGTATCAATCTATGCTGATATGATTTCAGCTGACGGTGTAGGTTATGACGAAAGCATGCAATCTTAAAACAGTTCCTTTGGACCCGCTCAATTCTATCTGTATGTAGTTTATTATTGATGCAAAATTTTGTCTATTATAGTGAAATGCAAGGTCTGCATAATTTTACGGATACAGAGCGAGTTAAGGCAAGCGGCGTTGGCCATCATCATCATCAGCCGATAGACGTCCACTGCTGAACAAAGGCTTCCCCCTTAGGCAAGGAAGGAGGTTGCCATAATCCCCACGCTTAGCAAGCGGCTTGGGGATCACGGAATATAATTATTTGGTACGTAATCCAATAGAAAGACGCGGCCGCTCGACTTCTTGTTTTCTCAATGAAATCAAACTACTTTTACGGATTTTATCGCGGTTTATTTTTGTTTTTACTATCCCGACTTCGATTCGATATTTCGATTGATTCGTGAGGCTATTGAAATCAAAAAATTTCAATAGAGAAGATGGTTGGGTGTTACCACCGGCTTGGGATCCTGTGATAAATATAATTCAATCCAATATCAAGTAAAACGCTGCACGGCCTCAAGATACTGTAAGCTCTTACTGCGTAGATCGGACTAAAAATAATAACTAAGAAGACCTGAGGGTACACCAGCATAATTGTGACATAAGGACGTTCAACATCTCAGTCCTCCCGTGACCATGGGTGCTGCAAAGCATTCGAAACGTCGGGATAGTAAAATCAAAAATAAACCGCGATGAAATCCGTAAAAGTAGTTTGATTTCAATGTGTAAGTAAAAGACAACATTATTCTTGTTTTCTTATTGTCGCCTCTTACGGACACGTAACGGGAGGTGATGGGAGGGTGCTATTCTTACCCGGACACCACACGGGTCCTGGGGGTTGACTCCATACATATAAGGGACTGATTAAGCACGGATGGGCACACCAATTACTCTGGGCGTTTGTATTGTGGGCGTCTATTGATAATAGAAGTCTATTCAGTACAGCGGCGACTCTGAGGTGGACGGTGGCGGGGTTGCGATCGTCCCCGTGAGCACCGTGACAGGTCCCCAGGGGGGGGGGGGTATATAATACGCCCTCTAGCGGTGGGCTCAAGGGCAAGGCACTGAGGGGATCCTGGTGCAGATCCCACCGGTGAGCCCAGGACACCGTCTTCAAAAATAAATAAAACAGTGATGCGACAGCCGTGGGGGTTTTAGTGGGTAAAAATCCCACATACCCCGGTTGACCCCCCACAGATCCCGGGGATTTATTGAAGGTTATAGGATGTGTCTTAAAAATCTATTCAAGTCACAGAAATGTAAATAACGTTATTCAGATTTGTGTGGTTCAAGTAGAAAGCCGATAGTCAGCGCTAGACCCTCCAGCGCTTACTGATACACAATGGAAGCTGGTTTAGTCCGGCAATCAGTAAAAACGTCTAGCTCAGAGGACAAATTTTCCTGTATTCAGGTAATGATTGGAACGTAGGTACTTCGTAGCAGGTGCAGGTTGGTACCACCGCAGCGTCCGATATTCACCTGCGAAACACCAGTGAATAAGTATTGCTGCGTTCCGGTGTGTAGGGCACTGTAGCTGATGAAGATACTCGATTCTAGATTCTTAATAATGAATTCGTTGGGTGACGAGCGGCAGTGCAATGCAAGTCTATGCGATGGCAGGTGTATCGCTTTTCATCAGGCCAACGTCTAGCTTGTTTTGACACTAGATTGAGTACTGGTAGGTAGGTTTTACTAGGTTCCAAGGAACCGTCCAGGTAGGTACCACCGCAGTGTCAGATATTCTGCCGCCAAGCAGCAGTGTGTAAGCATTGCTGTGTTCCGGCGTGAAGGGCACTGTAGCCAGTGAAATTACCGGATACAAAGACTTAATATCAAATGTCTTTAGGGTAGGCAACGCGCTAGTGATTCTTCTGGTGTTGCTAGCGTCTATAGGCTGCGGTGACAGCTTACCGTCAGGCGGGCCGCATGCTTGCTTGCCACCTCGGTAGTATAAAAAACGAAAATTACAATTTAAATAAAACATAATTCAAAAATAAATGAGGTAATGCCGCCAGTCTTTTAGGTACTCTCTCCTCCCAGTGCGATGGCAACTTGGATGAAGTTTTTTACATAGTTTAATTATATTAAATCTACTGTAAATAAACTATTAATGTGTTTTGTTTTTGAAAAAAAAAAAAAAAATTATTGAAAGGTTTCATTTTAATTTTTTGTAGTGCCCAAATGGACATCAAGGAAAGGAACTTAAAAAAGTGTGTTTTGAAAAGTAGAATACTTTTAAAAGGCTTTTGATCAGCAGTCGATGTCTCTCGGATTCTTCTCTGTTGTAGCACGCGGCATGGAATTTTTATTTATAATCCATTGTTTCTTTGTTCAGTATATCGTAATTATTATAAGATTGGTTTGGACTCATCATTAGACCCTTTTCATGTACAACTCTTTTGCCTAAAAAAGTAAAAAAAAACGGAATCTGTGTGAGAGCAGAAGATGTATAAATGCTGGTACTCTGTAAAATCAAGCTAGATTGGTAGTGGCATATTCCATATAGTGGCATCTTGCTAGAGACTACGAACTGGAAAACGTAGTGTAGGACGCCCGAGGTATTTTTAAATTGCTTTCATGACAGATTATTTTCACATTTTATTTGAGGCAAAATTGTTGAGCACTTAAACAATAAAAAAAAACTATCAATAGGTATAAGTAAAATAACTATCAGATGCAGGAGTTTATAACCTCGATTGTGACTGGGGTCTCCTACATCGGGCAAACAAAGCGTCAGTGACGGTCCGAGAGGGGGGGGGGGGTCGTAGGGGTCATAACCCCCAAAATCTCAAACTCATTCCCGTCAAATTGACATTATTGCTTTAAAACTACGACTAAACAATTTTAACTCAATGAAATCAAACTACTTTTACGGATTTTATCGCGGTTTATTTTTGTTTTTACTATCCCGACTTCGATTCGATATTTCGATTGATTCGTGAGGCTATTGAAATCAAAAAATTTCAATAGAGAAGATAGTTGGGTGTTACCACCGGCTTGGGATTCTGTGATAAATAACGCAAAACACTGCACGGCCTCAAGATACTGTAAGCCTTTACTGCGTAGATCGGACCAACAATAATAACTAATAAGACCGGAGGGTACACCGGCATAATTGTGACATAAGTACGTTCAACATCTCAGTCCTCCCGTGACCATGGGTGCTGCAAAGCATTCGAAACGTCGGGATAGTAAAATCTAAAATAAACCGCGATAAAATCCGTAAAAGTCGTTTGATTTCAATAAGTATACTTATTAGGACTTTATCAACCTCCACTGAGTAGATCCGGCAAGAAAATCAACGAGCTAGTCTTTGTTTCATCTTTCCATCAACCGTGATGTATTTACTAAATTGAAACTTGTTATGTACAGCTAATGTGTCGGCGCGGCCACTAAGCAGTATAGCGGAGCACAACTTCACTAGCGGGGAGAGGGCAGTGGTATATGGACAACGAAGAAAATAAGCATTTTCCTTTTCGTGCGGTGAGGGATATGACAGAACATACAGATGTTGAAAAGTAGGAATAAAAGAGGTGGCTTACTTACATAAAGTACCACAAACAAGTGGCGCGGACACTTAAATAAACACATCAGTAGTATGTAGGTAGTGGGTCGCAAACTTCCCAATCAAAGTCTTCACCGCTTTCCATTCCTCCATCTCTCTTGAATACCGTGACTGTTGCACCCTCGCTTTCGCACCTCAAAAACGCCGTTATCAAATCTTTACCAACTACTTTCCAGTCTATTTTGTAGTTTGCGTTGAATTCCCCAAAATTTCCGACCAATTGTCTAGATCTATCGGTGCGTATTGTTGAAAACAACACGCTTGAGTATACTCCTGCAGGAAAAGTAAAAGGTAGTAGGTATGTTATCCTCTTTAGAAAACAAAACCAAATTCGATAGAAAAAAAAACTAAAATTACATAAACTATTTAAAAAAAAATATAAACCGACTTCAAAGTAAATTATCTAAAAAGCATAAAATAAACTATTTAAAAAAAAAAAAAACCGACTTCAAAGTAAATTATCTAAAAAGCATAAAATAATGAAAATATTATTGAAGTTGGTGTTAGCGTACCTGCTGTGTATATTCTGCACCAACTTCAATAATATTTTCGTTATTTTATTCTTTTTAGATAATTTACTTTGAAGTCGGTTTTTATTTTTTTAAAAATAGTTTATTTAACAGTTTTTAGTGACTTATTTTACCAAGATAGGTATCAGCACTATCACGCAACTCGAACGTCTACATTACAGTAACTTACTGAAAACATAAAAAGTTTATATCTCGTAAACTACTGGACCGATTTTGATGAAACTTGTACTCTACCCTAAGTTGAAAAATATTCTAACTATTGCAAAAAGAATTTTCGAAATCGGACTTGTAGTTTCTGAGAAATCCGTGGACAAACCTACATACATACATACATACATACATACATACATACATACACTCGTGAAATTTGGTAAATTTGTTTAGAAGCCCACATAGACTAACATATATGAATATTACGCATTTCTATTAATATTACATACATACGCGTCGAATACAGAACCTCCTTTTTTGAAGTCGGTTAATAACGAAAATATTATTGAAGTTGGTGTTAGCGTACCTGCTGTGTATATTCTGCACCAACTTCAATAATATTTTCGTTATTTTATGCTTTTTAGATAATTTACTTTGAAGTCGATTAATATTTTTTTTAAAATAGTTTATTTAACACTTTTTAACCGACTTCAAAAAAGGAGGTTCTGTATTCGACGCGTATGTATGTAATATTAATAAAAATGCGTAATATTCATATATGTTAGTCTATGTGGGCTTCTAAACGAATTTACCAAATTTCACGAGTGTATGTATGTATGTATGTATGTATGTATGTATGTAGGTTTGTCCGCGGATTTCTCAGAAACTACAAGTCCGATTTCGAAAATTCTTTTTGCAATAGTTAGAGTATCTTTCAACTTAGGGTAGAGTACAAATTTCATCAAAATCGGTCCAGTAGTTTAAGAGATATAAACTTTTTATGTTTTCAGTAAGTTACTGTAATGTAGACGTTCGAGTTGCGTGATAGTGCTGATACCTATCTTGGTAAAATAAGTCACAAAAAAGTGTTAAATAAACTATTTTAAAAAAAATAAAAACCGACTTCAAAGTAAATTATCTAAGAAGCATAAAATAACGAAAATATTATTGAAGTTGGTGCAGAATATACACAGCAGGTACGCTAACACCAACTTCAATAATATTTTCGTTATTTTATGCTTTTTAGATAATTTACTTTGAAGTCGGTTTTTATTTTTTTTAAAATAGTTTATTAGTGACTTATTTTACCAAGATAGGTATCAGCACTATCACGCAACTCGAACGTCTACATTACAGTAACTTACTGAAAACATAAAAAGTTTATATCTCTTAAACTACTCGACCGATTTTGATAAAATTTGTACTCTACCCTAAGTTGAAAGATACTCTAACTATTATAATAAGAATTTTCGAAATCGGACTTGTAGTTTCTGAGAAATCCGTGGACAAACCTACATACATATGTACATACATACACTCGTGAAATTTGGTAAATTCGTTTAGAAGCCCACATAGACTAACATATTATATGAATATTACGCATTTTTATTAATATTACATACATACGCGTCGAATACAGAACCTCCTTTTTTGAAGTCGGTTAAAAATACTTGTTACACAAAATACCTACAACGCACAATTTAAAGTGTCATTTAATGAACTTACCTAGTAATAGAAGCATAATTTGTGATAATATCTGCATGTTGTCGACTAATACGTACGAGCCACAAGATTAACTGAACATGGAAATTATTGATTTACCTATTTAAATACACCACTAGGGATGTACCGAACATACAAGTAAGTTTTCGCGTATCTACTAAAATTAAGACTTCGAATGTTTATTTATAATTTATTTATTTATTTTATAAGTTTTGTACACACAATAACATTACAGGAAAATGGAAATATAGGAAAGAAAAGGAACGGAAATATAGTACAAAGGTACAGCTTATTTCTAAAGAAATTTCTCCCAGCAGGCCTGCGAGTGGAAAGTTGGAAGAATGAAATGGGACGTAATGTGTATAAGAAATACTTGTGTACTTATAAATAACTAACAAAATAAGAATTATGTACATATTATTATTATTAGTTTATATTTGACTGGCCCAGAAAGAGAGTTATGTTTTTCGAACCTATCAACGATGTGTATCTATGTATTTATCATCACGGTGGTAAAATATATAATACTAGCAATTAATTGCGGCTACACTCGCTATTATTATTTTTCCACACCCATATAACACCTTATAGAGAAGAAGACCCCTTTAGGAATGGAATTTTCAAAACCCCTTTCTTAGTGGATGCTTACATCATAAGAAGAACCTACTGTCCATATTTCAGCTTTCTAGGTCTAGTTTGGAGTATTCAGTTGACAAGTCCGAATTCGCTGGCTTTTGTCTAAAAGCCAGCGAATTCGGACTTTGTATTCGGGTATTGCAGTCTTGCAATACCACTTCGAGAAATATAATTAATATTTATAAGCACATAAAACCCGATTGTAAACAAATTGACTTAAACTTGTAAAGATAAACAGGGTACTAATTCGTTCAAGTAGTATCTGTAGTAGCCTCACAGCTGTGTATATAATTAGGAGAGCCACTGTGTGAGCTCTCTGGTGACTAAAATAAAAATTAGTTGTACATGTAGGTGTGATGGATGCAGGGACAATATGATATATTGAACCCCACAAATTGTCTATGGCTTTGTTGTTCGGATTTTGATCTTGCAAAGAAAAACAGGGTTAGTATTATTTCAAGACGACTTATTAATACCTATCATTTAATATACATAAAGACTTCAACTAAGAGTAACTAACGACATTGGCAGTATGAAGATATAGTTCATATAATCCTTATATTGTTTATTATTATCTATATGTTCTTAAACACTGTGCTTTACCCTGTGTTTTTGGTTTGCTTGAAGAGAATTCAGTATTGAGTTAAGTTTGCCTGTGTACCTACATGGTTCTACCAATGTTGAAATTTTCATTTGTGTCCATAAAATAATTAAAGTGATTTCCTATATCTATACATATAAAATTACTTGTCCTGACTGACTTACTGATTCATCAACGCACAGGTCAAACCGCTTGACCTAGAAAGCTGAAATATGGACAGTAGGTTCTTCTTATGATGTAAGCATCCACTAAGAAAGGGGTTTTGAAAATTCCATTCCTAAAGGGGTCTTCTTCTCTATAAGGTGTTATATGGGGTGGAAAAAGAATAATAGCGAGTGTAGCCGCAATTAATTGCTAGTATTATATATTTTACCACCGTGATGATAAATAGATACACATCGTTGATAGGTTCGAAAAACATAACTCTCTTTCTGGGCCAGTCAAATATAAACTAATAATAATAATATGTAATTCTTATTTTGTTAGTTATTTATACATAAGTATTTCTTATACACATTACGTCCCATTTCTTTCTTCCAACTTTCCACTCGCAGGCCTGCTGGGAGAAATTTCTTTAGAAATAAGCTGTGCCTTTGTACTATATTTCCGTTCCTTTTCTTTCCTATATTTCCATTTTCCTGTAATGTTATTGTGTGTACAAAACTTATAAAATAAATAAATAAACCGACTTGTCCGTTGGTCCGACTTCTATCCCTTTGGCCTTTTAGTTTGTCGCAATTTATTGTTTTCTTCTTTTCTCCCTTGCTTTATGTTTCGAACGGCAGGACACACTATCGCTAATATCGATTCATTTGTAACAAAACAATGTTTAAAAAAAAATGAAAAAATGACAAGCCCGCTGAGTTTCTTCCCGGATCTTCTCAGTTGAGGCCGCGTTGTGATCCGGTGGTAGCTTTTAAAAAATGACAATTCAAAAGTGCTAGCGTTAAGCCTATTTGAAATAAAGATTTTTGAGTTTGAGTTTGAAACATTCGAAGTCTTAATTTTAGTAGATACGTGAAAACTTACTTGTATGTTCGGCACATCCCTAGTGGTGTATTTAAATAGGTAAATCAATAATTTCCATGTTCAGTTAATATTGTGGCTCGTACGTATTAGTCGACAACATGCAGATATTATCACAAATTATGCTTCTATTACTAGGTAAGTTCATTAAATGACACTTTAAATGGTGCGTATTTAAGTATTTTTTTATTTTAGATGTTTTCCATCAAATTTTGTTTTCTTTTCTAATGAGCATAACATACTTCCTTTTACTTTTCCTGCAGCAGTACACTCAAGCGTGTTGTTTTCAACCGACTTTTACATTAAAAAGGACTACGTAAATCTTCAGGAATTCAACGCAAACTACAAACTAGAATTGAAAATAGATGGTAACGATTTGATAACGGCGTTTTTGAGGTGCGAAAGCGAGGGTGCAACAGTAACGGTATCCAAGAGAGATGGAGGAATGGAAAGCGGTGAAGACTTTGATTGGGAACTTTGCAAAAAACACCCACTACCTACATACTACTGATGTGTTTATTTAAGTGTCCGCGCCACTTGTTTGTGGTACTTTATGTAAGTAAGCGACCTCTTTTATTCCTAATTTTCAACATCTGTATGTTCTGTAATTTCCCTCACCGCACGAAAAAGAAAATGCTTATTTTCTTCGCTGTCCATATACCACTGCCCTCTCCCCGCTAGTGAAGTTGTGCTCCGCTATACTGCTTAGTGGCCGCGCCGGCACATTAGCTGTACATAACAAGTTTCAATTTAGTAAATACATCACGGTTGATGGAAAGATGAAACAAAGATTAGCTCGTTGATTTTCTTGCCGGATCTACTCAGTGGAGGTTGATAAAGTCCTAATAAGTATCCTAGGTAGAAATTGGTGTTCTTTTGCGAGGATTTGAGGTTTATCAAACCTGATGTAATGGTAGGTACGATACACAAACATCAGACTTCGTACGGCGTTGGTGTTTTACATCAGCTATGTGTTCTTTAACACGAGTTTTTATTGCACGCTTTTCAGGTGCGGACACAGCCAACGATTTAGGAGGGTCATAGATGATAGGTCGTGGGTTCGATTTCCACCTTGTGACTGAGTGTGACAAGTGTGTAACCTATTTTGGATAAAATTGTTTAGTCGTTTTAAGCGCTATTGCAGCGCATCAGGTATGTTTGCAGAGGCTCATACTGATTGCTTCAAAGCGATAGTAAGGAAAGGTTTGCCTCCCTGATGCGTCGCGTGCGTGACAGCCCTAGCAGCCTCCTAAATGTTATTATTAGTAAGGTTGATTGTCCAGTGGTGCGCCACTGGAACACCGTGCATATGGCGTCGAGGCCAGGTAATAATAGCAGGAAATTGTTCACTAATATAGTTTTAAGCTTTACTAACAAACTATGGATATATGGATATAATCTATACATATAATAAAATCGTAGAAAAGTAAAAACTGTACATTGAATATTTTTTGAATTTTTTTATTGCTACGTGTTCTAGGGAAATTTAGTTAAGTGAAAGAACAACGATACTGATTCCGAATATATGATTTTTAGAATTTTTGTCTGTCTGTATGTCTGTGGCTTTGTGTAGACTTGACGTCAAAACCGCTGAACAGATTTAGTTGCTATTTGGCAAAAATATTTATTGATAACCTAGAAAAAATATAGGATATAAATTATCTCGCTATTTCTTACGGGGAATGAGCAGTGTCGAAATATGTACTTTTTCTACTAAAATTTGCCGTGAAATTATTTTGTGTTGAAGATTTGTGCACATACTGTTCAACAGATTTAGTTGATATTTAACGGACATGTTTACTATAGACCTGATCAGATTTAAATATAAGTACTATCAAGCTATTTGTTACAGGGAATGAGCGATATTGTAATAAGCACTTCTTCATCTTAATTTTTCCGCGAAATTGTAAAAAAAACTAGAGTAATGTTACAATATAACAGAATAATTGTGGATTTAAACTCCAAAATTAAAATCATTACGCTATATTAACATAAGGAGCTAAGCAGTAACTATCTATAATGCTACATAAGGAAGGGAATTTCGAGATGTATCCTAACGGCTGATACAGCGTAGCGGTTGAACGGTCTTCCGACATTTTTGTGTTTCCGGGTTCGATCCCGGATGAACTCTTCTTTTTTTTCCTTTTTATTTTACTTTTCATAGTACTATTACGACATATCGGTACATTACGAGGTACTTCTACAACTTAAATCGATAGGTATTGCTTTCAATTTTTAATAAAATGAATTAAAATGTTCATTTTTTGAATAGTCTCAGTTAGATTATAAAATATGAGTTCCCACTGCTGCATCTCGATTTAAAGAAAGTAAGTAACCAAGTAAGGAAATTGTAAGTTATAAGCGATTGGGAACGCTACAGTGAAGCTTGCGCCTGTAACATCTCCTCACAAGGACAAGCACCTTCTGTTTTGCTAAGCGGTACACACTGTGTACCTACTTATCGATTCCTTGGTAACAGTGGCGAGTGTGAAGCTTAACTCAGTTATGATCGAAAGCGCCACGGTCAATTGCATGTCTTAGTGAAAGGAATGGTCAATCACCAAAATATCTTAGATTGTTGGCCAGGTTGCGCCCGTTAAACTGAATATAATATTTTGCCATTTGAAGAGGCTTTTTCCGCGCACTTCAGTTCATAGTTTTCCCTGTCAACGTGAGCACCATAGTGCCGCAGCACAGCATTATTATCGCCATACGCATGTCAGTCGACGCTACTGGGGTTCTATCTGTTACAAGAACGTGACAATGACGTGTCCAGTTCAAATGGTCTAAGGCCCTCTGCGTTATATTCAGTCTAAACAGAATACGTTGCAGATTATATACCTACTGCCAATGTCTATAGTATAGACATAGGCAGTAGTCATCTGATGTGCACAGTATTAGACTCTTTACCGTGGACATCATATGATGAATCCAAGTATCGTCGTTCGGATGGCTAACCTTAGTCAAAGTTGAAGAAGAGAAGTGGTCGAGAAAGTTAGGAGTGGGTTTTTATCTACATACATAGGTATGTTACTTATTAACTTCACTGACCATGAAAAAAGAGAGAGGAGCCCAAAAGCATGAGTTATACGTTTCGCTAACGTATACAAGAACATAAGGAAATTTCAAAAGTCTGTAGTGTTTTAAGAGGTCAGCATCCCAATTTATTAATTCACCTTTCAAATGACACACACGAGTCAAGCGCAAAGTTTAATTAAAAGTTCAAGCTACCCTTAGGCATCTGACCTGGCTTATCGACTGCTGTCTAGCTGACAACTTGGACTGACTTTTTACTTAGGTACCCGCCGAACCATGAAAATGCTCAGTTCAAATGATACCTTAACGGTCACCCATCTAAGGAATGACGTTTCTTAACCAACTGATCGTTTGCGAACAGTGATAATAACTGGCTACGAACATGCCAATTTTTCTGTAAGCGTATGGTTCTCAAATCAAAAAGTTGCAGGGACAGACACTGAAGGCTACATGTCGGTCAAACTGGGTCGAATGGCTCCAGTTACTCTTAGGAGTCGCTGGATGTTTGGGATGTGGACCTTAGACGTTCATCGAGTACGGCGGCGGTGACTCGGAGGACGGCGGCGAGGTTGCGAATCCCGTCCCCGTGAACACTTTGACAGGTACCCGGGGGTAATATGCTCCCCGGTAGCAAGCTCAAATTCAAGGTACTGAGGGGCACCTTGTACAAATCTCATCGATTGATCCCCCACAGTATCTCAGGGACCTTTAAAGGTTTGAGGTTTTGAAGGAAAAAAGGCAGCTCGAACTTCTTGTAACAGAGCGGATTCGGAACATAGCAAGAGGCCCGGGCGCAGAAGACGGACCATTTTATTTTTTGACGCGGGTTAACTTTCAAAAGGTTCGCGGGAGCTGTAGGGCTCGACCGGTGTATATGGGATTCTTACCCACTAAAACCCCCGCTGTTGTCGCATCGGCACATGAGAAAGGCCCCAGGGCTCTCCGGTGTGATCTGCTCCAGGGTAACCCCTCAGTGCCTTGCCTTGCACCATCCCCGCCGCCGGGGTCGCATTGTAGCCCCCGAGAACCTGTCACGGTGCTCAGGAGGACGAGGGACGCAACCCCGCCGCCTTCCGCCTCGGAGTCGCCGCCGTACTCAATGGACGTCCTGGGGCCCACACCCCGAACGTTCCGCGACTCTGAAGGGCAAAAGGCGGACCAAAGCCAACCTTATGCCCCCGTATCGAGAATGTGCAGAAAGCAGGAACGAGGGAGAACTGCTGCCTGTGCACCACTATATTACACTCTCGCTAATATGGCGTGCTAAAGTATTCCGGCATGCCACCTGATGAGATTCTGCGGGCCTTTTATAGCGACAGGCAGGTCCGTGGGCTTTACTTACACCCACGGAAGATGATGGGCTGGCCAGCCGCTGGTGGGACTCGAAATTGTATACAGATAGATACGTTTCCGGTGCTTATCAACATAGCGGAATTTGGACACGAAGGGTTTGAGTCAGTAGGAGTCATACTGAACCCACACTGTCACTCCCGTGATGGTATGGGCAACCCTTGGGATTTCTCCACGTTAAAAAAAGGAATGGCTTAAGTTGAATCAAGCCAAGGCCTTGGCTCACCCCAAGGTGAGGTTTAAACGAGCGCCTTACGGTGTACCACTTGCTTGCTTGGCAATGACGTTAACATTGCTTGAGCTCATCAAAAATACAGGCTGCGGGCAAAGCCGCGGGTACTGCTAGTCTGAAATAAATATTATATTATTATTCCATTTATTAAAATTCTTTCAGTTTCTTACATTTTCAAATATAAATATAAACAATAAATACATTTAAAAATATAAAAAACACCTTCCAACCGGCTGCGGGAACAGGGTCCTAGCAGACGGTGGTTAAGGCTCCAGTGAGAGGAACTTCCTCACAATGCGTGCCGTCTCCAGGAGCACTGCCTTCTGCATCTGGCCCTTGATCCAGCCGTCTAACGCGAGCCTCTTGAGGTGTTTATCGAGGCTCTTGGCCATTAGGCCATGGGCAGAAACGACTAATGGTATAATGATTGCCCTATCAATGTCCCACATGTCGACAACCTCGTGCGCGAGATCAAGATATTTGCATTCTTTATCTTTCTCCGCTTTCACGAGGTTCTCGTCATGGGGGACAGTGACATCTACAATCATTGCATGACGCTCGGTGCGATCTATCAACACAATATCAGGCTTATTGGCGACAATAGTCCTGTCTGTGATGATAGATCGGTCCCAGTATAACGTGATATGGCCATCCTCCAGAACTGGTTCTGGCACATACCTGTAGTACGGTACCTCCGACGTCACAAGGCGGTATTTCAAAGCAAGTTGCTGGTGGATTATCCTGGCTACTTGGTTGTGTCTGTGCAAGTATTCGCCATTTGCGAGACGCGAACAACCGGAAATAATATGCCTGAGGGATTCACCAGGGCGATGACATGCCCGACAAATGTCAATGGTGCCATCCCTCAGGATATATTTCCGGTAGTTGTTCGTCATCACAACTTCATCCATAATTGCACAGACAAAACCTTCGGTTTCCCCAAAGAGGTCACAGAATCGTAGCCAGGCCACGGAGGCTGAGAAGTCTACATCGGGCCCATGAAGAGCCCGGTAGAACCTTCCGTGTAGCTCCTTGCTTTGCCATACCGCCTCTCGATCGCCAGTGGTGAGCACCACAGGTTTGCGCCAGTTCCCTTTGGCTAAGGATAGAGGGGTAAGTCCATTGTCCACAGCAACCACATCCGTATGCATCTCTCCGCCGCAGTGGAGGAAATATTCCCTTAGGTTACATATCTCACGGTTGTGTAGGGTCTTGGCATTTAAAAAGCCTCGGCCACCGCATTTCCGTGGGATATATAACCTCATCACTGAAGAGCGAGGATGATGCATACGGTATGTGGTTAACAGTGTACGAACTGTTCTATCCAGGGTGTCTAGTTCAGTCTGAGTCCACTTGAGTATGCCAAAGGAGTACATTAAGACTGGCATGACCCAACCGTTGTAGGCTCGCACCCTGTTTCCACCCGACAAAAGACTTTTAAGTACTTTTCTCAGGCGGCCCAGGAAGCGTTCCCGCAACGACTGTTTCATGTCAGTCTCATTGATGCCCAACGCCTGTGACATACCCAAGTATTTGTAGGTTTCGGTTGCAGAGAGTGTCCTCAGATCGGTAGAGTCTGAGAGCTGTACGCTCCTAGACTCAACCAATCTCCCCCGCTTTACATGCATAACTGCACACTTGTCCACACCAAATTCCATCCTAATAGAATTACTGAAGGTTTCTGTGACCTTCAGTAAGCCCATCAGTTGGAGCTCAGTGGGGGCAAATAGTTTCAAGTCATCCATGTAAAGCAGGTGAGATATGACCTGACTACCTCTCCGCAACCGATAGCCTAGCCCTGAACTCTTTAAGAGAGTGCTTAAAGGGTTCAGGGCCACAAAACCACAAGGGACTCAGACTATCACCCTGAAAGATACCCCGTTCTATCCTTATTGGATCACCGTTCCCAAGGGTCTGTCGAGATCCCGGATAGAGAAGGACCGTTCTCCACTGCCTCATACACGACGCCAGGAAGGTGCGTAGAGTTGCATTTACTTTATACAACTCTAGCACCCTCATAAGCCATGTATGAGGCACAGAGTCATAGGCCTTCTTGTAATCTATCCAGCATGTCGACAGATCCTTTCGACTCCGGCGAGCCTGCTGGCAGATGGCCATATCAATGAGGAGTAGCTCCTTAGTACCACGGGCCCCACTCCTACATCCATTCTGAGACGCAGACATTATTGAGTTGTCCTCAACATGTCTGTAGATTTTTGCTCTCAGAATGGATGTAAGAGTCTTATAAACTGTAGGCAGACACGTGATCGGCCTATAGTTCTTTGGGTCCGTGGTACTATTGTTCTTATGGAGCAGGTGGGTTATACCTGTAGTCATAAATTCTGGCAGCGACCCAGATTCCAAGGCTGATTGGAACAGGGAAGCCAAGCAAATATGCGAGCTGCGTATCCATTTGAGCCAGAAATTATGCAGTCCGTCTGGTCCTGGTGCCTTCCAATTAGGCAACTGACGGACTGCATCTGCTACATCTTGGGGCCAGATGGTAATGGCCCCCATTTCTGGCAATGGCTCACATACCTGCTCAACATCCCTGATCCAATCACCCTCGGAATGAGTGACGGGTACCGACCAGATGTTACGCCAGAACGTGGTCATGGCGTCATCATCCGGTCGCCGCACGTCACCCTCCGTCTGACTAGGTCGCTCCCAGGACCTATAAACCCACCTTTGGTCTCTTTGAAACATATTGTTCTGGAAGTATCGGTCCACACGCGCCTTATACCTGCGTATCCGGTTCGCCCATGCACAAACTTTCTGCTTCAGAAAGTCAATGCGCTCTGTGACACGTGCCGGTCCCCGAGAATGCGCGCCTCACAAAGCGCATCACTCTAGGGCGCGTATTGCCCTCTCTGAAGCAGGTGAGCTTGCCTATGAGTACCCTAGCCTCGCCAATGCGGCGCTCTATCCTGCACTGCCAAGCCGGTACAGCAGGTCTCGGTCGCGTAGCTGCGTCAGCATTAGGGACCTTGACGCGAGCTACGCGACATGCTGTCATGGCTGCACAGTACAGGAGAGAGTGGGCATCAGCGAGGTCTTCACTACTGTCAAAATAACTTAACAGTAGTGAATCCAAGGCACACACAAGCGCTCTATTTCGTTTGTGCATAGGCAAACGGGGCAAGCGAGGTCTAAGGTTTTGCGGCATGGTCCGATATTCCCGAACAACATCTTCCAAAGTACTCCTCAACTGGGTAATTTTGTAGGTACTTACGTTGGTAGTAATGTCGTCCCCATCATTGTCGCTATTAGCTTCGAGCCGTGGCGCGGGCGCGGTGTAAATCACCGGGGCCACAGCTTGCGACGACGGTATACAGGGGGCGACACGGCTACCTTGTACCTCCGAGCGTAGCCGATCAAGCACAGCGTCATCCAACATGTTACCACGTTGGATGGCCCGCACCTGATCAGACAGCCGTTGCGCCGAGACGTTGACAGCTGGCTCAAGCGTCTGAAACAGAGACAGCATCCGGTTGCGATACGCAGTGAGGTTAGTTCCTCCCGCTGTAGCCTCGTAGTAGGCGCGCATGACACTCTCATTGATGGTTGAGGTCCATCGCATGCGCCGCACTACACCACCGGGAACGAGGACCCTGTTCGGAGCCGGTTGCCCCAAACGTCCCAAATCCCTCGGTGGCCGGCCTCTCCGCCGACATACTGGTGGTGGCGACGTCGGCGGAGAGAAGTATTCGTCGCTCTCGCTCGACGCAACTGCAGCCGGCGAACCATCAGACCTGCGGCCCGGCAGCTGCGAGGCGGAGCGAGGCAACGAACCCGGGGATCTCTGTCGTGCTTTGCTTCTTGTCAACATATTGTCTTTCTCTTCAGTTTCCAATATATATAATTACCATCATTTTTATTGCTGAAAAATCCTTTGTCCATCTAAAAGTGCGGTTGTCATTCATAAGTAGTTTTTCCAAAATTATTGATGATTCTTGTTGAAAATGATTTTCCAATTAAAAAAATTATACACATAAATTGATTTATGGGTTATGGTTAATTTTAATGGCAAAAATGTAAAAATACATATTAGAAATTAAAATTTGCGACTGACATATATATATATTATTATTATTATTATTAAAGCAATAATGTCAATTTGATGTGAATGAGTTTGAAATTTTGGGGTTATGACCCCTACGATCCCCCCCCCCCTCTCGGACCGTCACTGACGCTTTGTTTGCCCGATGTAGGAGACCCCAGTCACAATCGAGGTTATAAACTCCTGCATCTGATAGTTATTTTACCTATACCTATTGATAGGTTTTTTTTATTGTTTAAGTGCTCAACAATTTTGCCTCAAATAAAATGTGAAAATAATATGTCATAAAAGTAATTAAATAATACCTCGGGTGTCCTACACTACGTTTTCCAGTTCGTAGTCTCTAGCAAGATGCCACTATATGGAATATGCCACTACCAATCTAGCTTGATTTTACATAGTACCAGCATTTATACATCTTCTGCTTTCACACAGATTCAGTTTTTTTTTACTTTTTTAGGGAAAAGGGTTGTACATGAAAAGGGTCTAATGATGAGTCCAAACCAATCTTATAATAATTACGATATACTGAACAAAGAAACAATGGATTATAAATAAAAATTCCATGCCGCGTGCTACAACAGAGAAGAATCCGAGAGACATCCACTGCTGATCAAAAGCCTTTTAAAAGTATTCTACTTTTCAAAACACACTTTTTTAAGTTCCTTTCCTTGAAGCCCATTTGGGCACTACAAAAAAATAAAATAAAACCTTTTAATAAAATATTTTTTTTTCAAAAACGATACATTTTAATAGTTTATTTACAGTAGAGTTAATATACTTAAACTATGTAAAAAACATCCTCCAAGTTGTCATCGCACTGGGAAGAGAGACTACCTAAAAGACTGGCGGCATTACCTCATTTATTTCTGAATTATGTTTTTTATACTACCAAGGTGGCAAGCAAGGATGCGGCCCGCCTGACGGTAAGCAGTCGCCGCAGCCTATAGACGCTAGCAACACCAAAGAAGAAACACTAGCGCGTTGCCTACCCTGAAGACATTTGATATTAAGTCTTTGTATCCGGTAATTTCACTGGCTACAGTGCCCTTCACGCCGGAACACAGCAATGCTTACACACTGCTGCTTGGCGGCAGAATATCTGACACTGCGGTGGTACCTACCACGGAGACACAAGTTCAAATGGCATTAAACGGCCACCCATCTATGTTATAACATACTATGATGATGATGAATATACAAAAGGCAAGGTTATAACCTTTCCTTTTGTATATTCATCATCACTCACTAGAAGACTGCTGAATGAAAGCCTTGCCCTTGGGATGCCACAATGAAGTAGGTACAATTGACTATTTGCATCCACCGGCTACCTGCGACGCGCAAAATATCGTCAGTCCACCTAGTGGGAGGCCTGCCTACGCTGCGTCCTCCGATTCATGGTCGCCACTCGAGAACCTTTCTTCGCCATCGGTTATCGGTTCTTCGAGCGATGTGACCTGCCCATTGCCACTTCAACTTGCAAAACCTACGAGCTATGTCGGTAACTCCAGATATTCGGGGAATTTCCTTATTCCGTCCCGCAAATATCCTTATAAATAATGGATATTTAGGCATAATACAATAATCCGGAGTCAGGCTAAATTATATGTATTTGTTAACATGGTTATTTTGTTTAATTAATGCGTGTGTTTTGATCGTCCAATCGTACTGGTTAATTAGCAGTTGCGGTACAAATAGTTCTTATCAAGCTAGCGAGCAACTGGATAATTAACTGTCAATACCTATTTTAAATAAGTAACCTTTACATAATAACTAAATACGTACAGTTTATTTACAAATATACTTAAACTAAGTAAAAAAGTGGCTGTCTCACTGGGAGGGAAGTGTACCTAAAAGACTGGCGGCGTTTTCTCTTTGTATGGCCAAGCTTATACGTTGGCAGAAAAAGCTACCAGCCCTTCAACGCACGCACGAGTATTTCAATATAAGGATTTTTTTTTGCATTTTCGGAAATTCACTACGAGCTTGCGTCACTACCGAATCGTCAGTCTTTTGAATGGGAGCATTTTAAGGGTTCACTTAATATCTCCTCTGAATATCTGACGCGCTGGAGTAACTTTTTTTTTCAGTTTTCTACCCTTTTACCGGCCGCCCCCACCACGCAAGTCGTCAGATGAATACACCTTTGGAATGAGAGATACGTTTGAACATCTAAACTATCAATATCTGTCACGCTAGAGTATGTTCATGTAACGATTTTTTTTTACATTTTTGATAATATGTTGTCGCTATATTATACTGGAAGGGGAACATTATATAACATTTTATTCTTCTAATCAAATAATCTACAAAATCTATTAGGTCCCCACGACGCTCGAGTAAATCCACATTTAGCATCAATGCCTCCCACAGCTATTATTATTGTGGTAGGTAATAGAATAGAAAGACGCTGCTTTCTTTTCTTATTTTCCCTTAGTCTTCTCTTACGCACACCCAACGGAAGGAGAAGGGAGGGTGCTATTCTTACCCGGGCACCACACGGGTCGTTTAAGTTGTCTGGAAGAAATTGCTTGTATCAACAAGACCGCCTATTGTACCCTCCTTAATTTGGTATATACTCTATGTTGTAATCTTTACTTATGCTTAGAGTATTAGTCCTATATAATACAGTAGGTTTTATAGAGGAAGGTTCTGCTGTCTATGCACACCTCTCATGGCGGAAAATGTAAAATAATTCTGTTAGCACACATATGGAGATTAAACTTAAGTTTAAGTGTTTCTTCAATGTACTTAAGTATATAACTGCCGCACTCACAAACCCCAATTAATTTTAATTCTAATTAAATCACTTTATAAAATCTATTTATTTCGACTGTCGAAGTCGTTTATGATTAATTTCGATTATTGAACACGAGATATTTGTTATATCTACTCACTATCAGCGTCATCATCATCATCAGCCGGAAGACGTCCACTGCTGCACATAGGCCTCCCCCTTGGAACGCCACAATGAACTCGTTCGTGAAGCTCAAGTCAACACGTGCGCGGGTGCTGCTTGGGGGGACTGGTCCGGCCGCTGTCCTTTTATCCTTTTTTTATTTTATTTTTTTTCTTTTGTAGTCTAGCAGCAAAATTGATTATTACTTTATTTACGTTCTGAAGGCAATTCACTTGAGCTTGTAAATTATTCTTGGTGTGTATCTAACTTAGACGACTTGTGACAAAAGTTGGTAATATGTTAAAGTGCTTTGTGTCTTGCCTGACGAGGCACTGCTTAACAGCAGAAGGTAAATGTTTAACCCTTTGGCATTTTAGTTTGTTGTATTTTCGTCGTATTTTTTATTTTATTTGATATTTTGAACGGCAGGACACACTGTCGCTGGTGCTGATCTAATTGTAAAAAGACAAACATTGTTTTAAAAAAAAAGTGTGAATAAATGACAAGCCCGCTGAGTTTCTTGCCGGATCTTCTCAGTTGAGGCCGCGTTGTGATGCGGTGGTAGCTTTTAAAAAAAAATGACCGTTCAAAAGTGCTAGCGTTAAGCCTATTTGAAATAAAAATTTTGAATTGAATTTTGAATTTATTTGAATTTTGAACGACAATTGGCGATTTGCATCCACCGGTTACCCGCGGCTCGCACAATGTCGTCTGTCCACCTAGTGGGAGGCCTACCTACGCTGCGTCTTCCGATTCGTGGTCGCCACTCGTCTTGTCATGGCGTTAATTGATAAAATAATTATAACATTGCTAGGTTCCAGTATATATTATAGCTGATATATTGATCAAACCTTGACAGATTATTTTAGGATTATAAACAGATTTCTTTTTTTAACCGACTTCAAAAAAGGAGGAGGTTCTCAATTCGTCTGTATATATATATATATATATTTTTTCTATGTATGTTCGCGCATAACTCTGGCAATTATGAACCGATTTGAAAAAATCTTTCTTCCATCCATTTTTTAATCCGTTAATTGGGTCCCATAAAAAAATTATTGCTTAGTAATAAGTAGTTCCTGAAAAAACAAGAATGGTGACTGCGCACTGCGAGTTGCAAGAAAGCCTATATAGATGACTTTATGGTGCTTTTTAAGGACAAAAATGGTCATAACTCTGGTAAATATTTACCAATTTCAATGATTCTTTTGTTATTCGAAAGAAGAAACCACTGTAATGAACCTGTATGAATTTTATCACAACCGGATAAGAACTTCCTGGAGGACCATGAATGATATGGAGGAATTTATCTGGTAAAAACCATAAAACTGATGTTCTCCTTTACATTTCTCTGATAAATATGAACCGATTTCGATGATTCTTTTTTTATTCGAGAGAGTAAACTACTATGATGATTCCATGCAAATTTCATTACGATCGGACAAATTGTTTCTGAGTTTCTGAAGAAACATGAATTATGTAAAAGTATGTAGACGATAATGTGAAATCATAATGATGTCATAACCTACCTAGATCATTTTACCGTCTTCGATGGTTCAATCTTTATGTATGAAAATATCACTAAAAGGTATAAAATAAAATCTTTTTAAAAAAAAATTGAACCGACTTCAATATCACTGAAAAGTATAAAATAATTTAAATATTATTGAAGTTGGTGTTAGCTTACCGGCTGTGTAAATTTGGCACCAACTTCAATAATATTTAAATTATTTTATACTTTTCAGTGATATTGAAGTCGGTTCAATTTTTTTTTAAAAAGATTTTATTTAGAACAAGTAGCTAGGCGATTTTGTAAAAAAAAAAATTGCCCAGAGTTCATACTTATTGGAAATTTAAACGGGAAAGGCTCCGAAAAACTATTTTTCAATTCTAGCACCAGCGCGATGACCGACAAAGTCACACACTACACTGACAATGTCAGTGGTCTGAAACCAGTGAAGTATTTAATGTGCACTCTAACCGCCACCAGCGCGGCGTCGAGGTTTTTTTTTTTTTTTGGGAATGATAGACGCTGTTGGCCGCAGATGGCCCTCGCCGGCGAGACCGGTGTCTGATAGCTAGTGTAGCATACGGTTGTCGGGGAGGGGTCGGCGCAACCCGGTCCAATAGGACCGTCATGGGGTCAGGAGGGTCGAGCAGTAGGTACGTGCCGTGGTCTGCGGCGCGAGTCAGAAGGACTAGCGGCGTAATCGGCGGCGGCGCGGATTAAACTGTTCGCGTGACGGGACGCGGATTCAAAGTAGCGTTTCGACGCTTCTTTGAGGAACTTACGAAGGGGATCTAATTTGAAATCAGAATGCAGATCTACGTTCCGCATGTACCACGGGGCACCGACGGCGCGACGGAGGAAACGATTCTGGATAACCTGGAGGCTATCGATATGGGTGCGGGCGGCGTGCACGAAAACTACACTCGCGTAAGTCATGATAGGGCGAATGCAAGCTTTGTATAATGTCAACTTATTTCTAAGCGACATTTTACTCCGCTTGCAGAGAAGGGGATACAGGCGACCTAATACGAAAGCCGCTCGATTGCGGATGGACCTAATGTGCGGGCCGAAAGTCATGGCGGAGTCCAAGGTGACTCCGAGGTACTTAACCTTCCTAGTCCAGGGGATAGGGCGATTGAATAGGGATATTGGGGCTAGTCGTCTGTTGGGCCGAAGGCTCCGCGCGGAGAACATATTGGCGGGTCCCCGGGAGAAGACTACCGCGGCACTCTTCTCCGGGTTCACCTCTATGCGCCACGTACGGAACCATTGACCCAGGGCGTCGACTGCGGCTTGAAGAGCTAGTTAAATAGGACATGTTCCTATGGGAATAATAGAGAGCGGTGTCATCCGCGTAAAGGGCGAGTTGGACTCTGCTCGAACGAGGAATGTCGTTCGTGAACAGGCTGAACAAGAGGGGAGAGAGCACGGAGCCCTGAGGGACTCCGGCCTGTATAGGATGGGGCGAAGAAAACGTACCTTCGACCCGGTATCGAAAGGTACGATTCGAGAGAAAGTCTCGTATGATGAGTACGAGCCTATCGGGGACTCCTAAGTCATCATCGCCTCCGCTTGACTGATTGCCGACCGTGTCCGCCACGAGTCCAAGCGTCGCAACAATTCAATGAACCTCTCAGTTTCATTATTAATTACCAGTATAATGTTTGATTCAAAAACTTCTAGTAAAGTAAGTTTTATGCTGGGTCCATACTTTTGCTTGATTTAGCGTGCAACAGATATTCTAAAATATATATATGTATATATAAATATAGATATACTATATATATAATTATTAATTTCATTACGACTTATAACTATTAACTACAATTAGTATGTAATTGCACTATGTCGCTTTAGCAAGATAGATACTAAGCTCCTGCTTATATGAATGATAACTGTGATATCATTATGACGTTGACACATAGTTTACGTTTACTCTAGTCGTTAATTTGATATCAAGATAAATATTTTCATCAGATTTTCACGGACGCCTTTCTAACGAGTAGCGTGCTCCTCTGTACTGAAACTCTAAAGTTGGAGCGTAGCAAGTGGTTCGTAATAAAAATAATTTTTGCAAAAAAAGAACCGCCTTCAAAATGCAACTAAAAAGCCTGAAATAATTTCTAAGAATTAGTGGTTTGTACATATACATTGTTGGACTTGGAATACAACATATTATAAATACATATTACTATCAAAGACGGCGCCAAACTGGAAAACAGTTAGGTACCTACTGCCCTTGTAAGTATTTGCTACACGGAAAAAAATGGTTTAGCTGTGGTCGCTAAATTGGTTTTGCTGCCAATTCATTTGCTGCTCTGTATAATATCTTAGGTACATCAGCAAAGCATTGTGTATTACAACTAAGACCACTTAGCTATTATTGATAACGACATTTAGCTATAAGAACTACAAAAAATTAACAGGTGTTACAAATTGTTTAACAACTATCGCAAACTTTTTTCGCTATATCATCAAAACAACATTAGGGGTTGCCCTTAGCTGTGGCTACAAACCATTTATGGATAAATACTTCGTCACTATTGCAAAAAGATAGATGCCTTAAGCAGCAAAGACATGTCTGTATCGGTCCTGCTAATAGTCTTTGCAATCACTGCAAATGATTTTGCAACCAGTACTAAATTTGTTTGCAGATGAATCTGTGAAGTTTAATTTGCTAATACTGTTCAAACTCTTAGTAACTATTCCAAATTATTTTAAACACCACAACTAATATTTTGAGCTGTGGTTGCTAATTATAATGTCTTCATATAGCTAAATGGTATTTGCAATCACTGCAAATAATTTTGCAACAAGTACTAATTTTTTTTGCAGATGAATCTGTTAAATTTCATTTGCTAATATTGTTCAAAATCTTAGTAACTATTCCAAATAATTTTAAACAACACAACTAATATTTTTAGCTGTGGTTGCTAATTATAATGCCTTCCTATAGCTAAATGGTCTTTGCAATCACTGCAAATGATTTTGCAACAAGTACTAAATTTGTTTGCTGATAAATCTGTTAAGTTTCATTTGTTAATATTGTTCAAAATCTTAGTAACCCTTCCAAATTATTTTAAACAACACAACTAATATTTTTAGCTGTGGTTGCTAATTATAATGTCTTCCTATAGCTAAATGGTCTTTGCAATCACTGCAAATGATTTGGCAACAAGTACTAAATTTGTTTGCGGATAAATCTGTTAAGTTTCATTTGTTAATATCTTAGTAATATTGTTCAAAGTCTTAGTAACCCTTCCAAATTATTTTAGACAACACGACTAATATTTTTAGCTGTGGTGGCTAATTTTAATGTCTTCCTACAGCTAAATGTTCTTTGCAATCCCTGCAAATAATTTTGCAACAAGTACTAAATGTTTTTGCAGATGAATCAGTTAAGTTTCATTTGTTAATATTGTTCAAAATCTTAGTAACCCTTCCAAATTATTTTAAACACCACAAGTAATATTTTGAGCTCTGGTTGCTAATTATAATGTCTTCATATAGCTAAATGGTCTTTGCAATCACTGCAAATGATTTTGCAACAAGTACTAAATTTGTTTTCTAAATCTTAGTAAGCCTTCCACATTATTTTAAACACCACAACTAATATTTCGAGCTCTGGTCGCTAATTATATGTCTTTATATAGCGAAATATCTTATTAATACTTTCAAATTAACTTAACAGTGAACCATAATAATACCTTGTCAGGGGTAGCAAACTAGAGTTGCGTGAGTTTTATAAGATCATTTTGGAACTTTATCTAATTGTTCTAAATTTTACAACTATTTTTTTACAGCAAGTTACAACAACGCACAACGGCCAGTGTTCTTTATGCAGTCTCGTAAAGTTAAATGTATATCAAAATTTTCAAAACTAACGGTTTCACTGACGGTTTCCATTACGAACCCAAGCGATCAAGGCATAGTGTAAGGGGTGAGCCATTATATCGACTCACCCCTCTATATGGAGGGGGTTCTGGACATAGCCCACCAGCTGGCCGTGTGCGGGTTGGCAAACTACACACGTCTATTTTTGAATGATGTGCAGGTTTCCACACGATGTGTACTTACATCGTACACTGCACCATAACACAAGTGATAATCAATATTGAAATTAAGATGACATGAAATAAGAAAATCTCCGAGGTGCAAGGCGTTGTTTGAACGGGACTCTTGTGTTCAAGGCATGCTTTTTGACAAATTTTCTTGACTTCTGTTGACTAAAATAAATATCTCGATTTTACACGTATGTACTTCATACATGCATCTAATCCGTGGGGTGTCCGGCTAAGAACAACATCCTCCCATCTTCTCCCGTTGGGACTCTGTAAGAGGTGACTAAGGGAAAATAAGAAGACGGGCAGCAGCGTCTTTCTATTGGATTACCTACCATCTATACTGCGGTCCCCAAGACGCCTGCCAAGCGTGGGAATTATGGCAACCCCTCCCTTCTAAGGGCCTTTGTTCAGCAGTGGACTACTTTAGGCTGCTGATGATCATACATTTCGTGGATGGTTTTATATATTTAGGTATACATATCTACTTGTTGCCGATTATTATGGATATAATACCTAAGATAATAATAAAACACTGTTTACGGTTACTCAATCTTATGTAGTAATAGGCATTTACTACCTATTAAATACTTGCGTTTTAGTTTGAATTATAAAACGAGCCCGAATTTTTTTGCGACTTTTGCACATATTATATTTGTAACAATACCATAGAATAATTTGCCAGTACAGCTAACAAGATTAGTGTTTAACTCAGATAACGGGCCTTTAAAAGTATTACCAGATATACCAGATTGGTTTATGTAATCCGCCAAAATAGTGAACAAATGGATTTGACTGTATTCACTCGGTCTCTGAGATGGGTTTTAAACATTGATATGTCCCACAGTGAGTAAAACCGGGATAACATCAGCAGTGCCCACGACTTGTACGCGTGGTCTTTAGTTCATTGTAAATAATGAAGAAAATAAAAAAGGACCAAATGAATCGTACCGAGGACCAAAAATTCTATAGATAGATACGATAAACGATGAGGACTTCGAATATTTGTTAGAGTAGGTATGATACATTCGGAATAATATCGTAAGTATATCGTTTCGAATGTATCGTTGTCAATTTTGAGAGTTGATATACGAATCCAAGATCTGTAGTTATTAGACAGACTTTCCTCAATAATGGGCAACTGCTTACAGTAGGTACGTCCGATGGATTATTATGCATTAGGCTTTAGTCCATTGAGATATTGCTTTAGGCTCTCCAAACTTTCGCGCATTCAAGGTTTACCTTCCAGCTCCATCATCAGATCCTCATATTGGGAAAAGTCAATGGAACTCTTAAAGCCGAATCAAGCGAGCCTATACACGATGTGATTACTAGTACCCACTCAAGGGTTCCTTTACCCACCTTCCAGTTCCATCATCAGATCCTCATTAGTGGTCAAAGTAAATAGAATTCTTTAAAACAAAACAAATGAGTCCAAACTTGATGAGTTTACTAGTAGCCATCTAAGGGTTCCCCCTTATCCAAATTCGAGCTTTATCATGAGATCAGCTCGATAATACTATATTAATATATTGTCACGGGTCTTTGACACATGTGCAAAATTCCAAACGATTTGAACGTGTAGAAGTGGGTGAAAATGGAGTGGCAATATTCTATTACCATCATATATACCTACGTACTTATTACAGGTGAAACTAATAAAAGCGCGTTTAAAAGGCGTTTAAGCTAGCTGCTCATATTATGGCGAACACACAGACAGCAGATACAGGCTTAGTACTTGTCAAGACAAATACATCTAGCCTAAACACGACGGGGTTATTTTGGGTATTTCAGTAGTTCCAATGGTCACCATTCCTAATGTTCCTATGGTCCAATATTAGTAAGTAGGTATGTTCTTCGTAAGACAAGAAAGCGAGTTAATAAGTACAAAAGAAACGTTTTAAAACGAGCCCGAATATTTTAACGACTGTTGCAAATATAGTATTCGCTGCAGTAGCATACAATAATTTGGGATGGTAGCAAATTTATTCGCGTTTTGCGCGGACAAATGAAATAACGGTTCTTGCAGGTGTTGCCAGAGTGACGATTCACTTAATCACATCAATTCACTAAGACTTTGCAGCTCGCTTTACGACTCGATGAAACGCTATAATATAACGTGTTAGTTGTTTATTTAATAGGCGATAAATATTGAAAATTATAATAAATATGGTTTTATACTTTTCATAGGGTGATTTTTCGCTAGTTGGGTTATAGTTTTTGAATTTACTTTTTTATTTTTGAAATCTCAACAAAGTTATCAACTTTGAGTCATAGTGTTAAAAAATATAATGGTTCCATGAAATCTCAAACTAAACCTCTGTAAAATACGTTGATGTGATAGATATCGAAATCATTGAATCATTGATCTTGAAATACATAAGATAGTAGAAGTACTTAATAAAAAAATATAAGATGTTATTGACCACTTACAATAACATTCTTCAATATATAAGAATAAAGCTCCTTCAGAAAGTTTGAGGTGTGTGGCCCTAGATGTCTAACAAGTACGACAGCTTGCTTGGTGGATGTATAAAGTGTCTCCAGCGGCGGGCTTAAAGGCAAGACCAGAAAACCCTCAGTTTTCTGGTGCAGATCCCACCGAAGCGTCCACGCCTCCCGTCTCATGTGCCGTGCGACAGCCGTGGGTAAGAATCCCACATACCCCGGTTGACCCCATAGGTCCCGGGACCTATTGCATGTGTCCCCCGCGAGAACAAAAAGCAAGTAGATCACGATATGCAGCTTGACACTTATCGTGTAGACAGCTTACAAACAAGATCAGGGTTACTTGAACAATAGATTTACGGATGTACGGGTACTTAGTAGTAAAATGAATTTAGGTAATGTCAAAATAGTACTATTTTGTATGTGGCATACCTACACAAAATCGCCATCGTAGCTGTCATCATAATAATAATAATGTCATCCAAGCCCCTCAGTACCTATCCGACGTATGGATCATCTTACTTTCTAGACAAAAAGATCCGTCATTGTCCTAACCAGTAAGAAACAATTACCTACACAAAGTTGTTGCTCCCTACGGGAATGGAACCCGTGACCTCCGGTTTGCAAAGTAAGTGGTGCTCCGCTGACCGCTTAACTAAGAGACTCTTTATCCCGAAAAATTGAAGGGTTCCTGCAGGACGGGGCATCAAAATATAAGGGTAACGCGCAAAATATATAGGATGATTTTGATATAATTTATGTAAATCGATCGAGTCGAATCGGGTGGTCAGACTGGGTTGGATGGAGTCGGATTGAGTTCCTTCAGAGTCGCTGGACGTTCGGGGTGTGGCCCTTACTTAGGATGTCCATCCAGTACGGTGGCGACTCTTAGGAGGACGGCAGCGGTGTTGTGACCCCCATCCATGTGAGCACCTTGACACCGTGAACGCTAAAATGCAAGGCACTGATCACACTGGTGCAGATCCCACCGGAGAACTTTGGTGTCCCCACTCATGTGCCAATGCAACAACCTCGTGGGCTTTAGTGGGTAAGAATCCCACATACCCTGGTTGACCTCCACAGATCCCGAGGACGTTTTGAAGGTTTCCCCGCGAAAAATAAAAGGGCCGGATCGAATCGGGCCGAAGGTGATCAAGTTCAATGGAGATGGATCGTGTTATATCGAGTTTTATTTTATGAGTATAACGCGAAAATTACCTACCTACTGGCTGCGTGTGAAGCCGCGGGTACAGCTAGTTCTTAATAAAGATTTTTTTCATATATTTTTGTTAACAGTTATGACTTAGCCTATCACCCGGTCCTGGCTTGATGTCGATTTCCGCATGTACATTACTAACCTTTATTTTTTACATTTTAATGTTAAAATGTTAAATATATTATTTGATAGATATTACATTTTTAATAGAAAAGTTTCATCTGTATTTTTTTGACAGCACTGGCAACATTGCATGGTAGTTAGTTTTTCGAATGCTGACAGACGCGTGATCATAGTCATGATCTGTGATAAGCTGAGGTGATAGGATAGACGGTGAAGTTATTGAAGTTATTGTGCAAGGGAGGACGTTACAAAATTATTGGAAATCTGGGTTTATGACCAACTAGTCATTGATACATTCAAAGGTTAGTACAATATAATAAATTATAATTGCCTGTAATTAATTGAACAGAATAGCGGTCCTACATATGCCTTATTATATGAAAATGTGCTAATATTTCACAAATAATTTTTCGGCCACTTATACTAAACCTTCCATTTTACATAAGCTCTTCGGAGTCGCTGGACGTCCGGGGTGTGGAACCCTTAGAACGTTCATTGAGTACGGTGGCGACTCCGAGGAGGACAGCGGCGGGGTTGCGACCCCCGTCCCCGTGAGCACCGTGACTGGTTCCCGGGGGGCTATAATGCACCCCCCGTCGGCGGGCTCAAAGGCAAGGCACTGAGGGTCCCTGGTGCAGATCCGGCGCGCGGGTTTTAGTGGGTAAGAATCCCACATACCCCGATCGAGCCCCACAGATCCCGGGGATCTTTCGAAAATTTCCCCCACGTCAAAAAAAGGTATCTTCCATTTTACATAAGCTTGTGGCGAGCTGTTGGTGCGTAAGGTCACCACGGACCCGAGTGCTCTAGAGAGTCGGTCAGGGCCCCCACCTTGGCGTGACTTCGTCGGCCGGAAACCGAAGGCGGCACGCAGGACTCTCAGCTCTGGCTAGCCTTAATTAGCTAGTCCAGAGAGGAGCTGTTAAAGCTATATGCTCCAGGGGTGAAAGTGTTAAATGGTATAATGCCGCGAGTAACTTCGGAGAAAGGGCAGCACACCTCTCGACACCTGAGCCACCCACACCGGTGTTGCACTCCGTCGTCTTCTGACGGCCATATGAAGAGCCCATCTAGTTGGTGGCAAGTCACCGCTTGACAAAATATAATTAGTGTATCTACTAATTATGGCAAATGACCCCGGCCTTTTACAATAGCCCAGTGTACAGTCCACCAAATGCCCACTTAAGGAAATCAAGAAATCTTTCCATATACTTCAATAGTCCCTACACCTGCCAGAGTCAACTGCTGTTTATATCTTATTTCCAGCAGCTGATTCTGGCAGGTATGTTCCATTTCATTAATTTGTCCTAACAGGCCTATGTGTTGGATTCGTCCCCATGCAAGCTTTTTAAAAGTCCGGGTGTAAAAGCCCGAGTAACCAAAAATGAAAAATAATAATAAAACCTTTATTGCAGGCAACTATGGCCCATAGAAACAATAAGCCTATTATTTATTATGAAGCTGGCTTCAAAATACAGAAACGGTAAATGTTGTCCTTGAGAACTGGGAATGCACGACATCAAAAAGATTATCAATGTCTAAAGGATTAATGGAAATCCACAAATACATGGACGATAGATTGGTAAGTAACAATTTATTACGAACGTTTTAACTAACTTCTACGAAGCTCAATCGATATGGGTGCGTCCCATTTCATATAAATTTATTTGGTCTATTTTCATTTCAATAACGTTCACAAGATCTAATAAACGTGAGATATACCAACTGTTGCTATAATTTCTTTACATATAACATTTATATATTCTAAAACTTATTTCGTATAATGTTATTGGATATAATGTTTATCTAATCGAAAATCATTAGGTCTATAGTTTAAAATGTATATTTATAGGTACCAACATAGTTAACACCTCGATTCAGAGCAATCCGACTCGGATATGTTAGGCTAGAAGCGGAGCTCCCGCCTTAACCTTCGTGGTTATTGTCTTATGACCACCCAGAATTAAGAGCCCCGCAAAGCAGGGCTCGCGAAATTACAAAAAAACATTATATTATTATTATTTTATTTTTATTATATTAGGCTAAATAGGTTTTATATCTTGTAAATGATATCAAATGGTTTTGTAATCAATGTATGTTATGCTTAATAAAAATAGTTATTTTAAAATTATATCAATCGTTTATTATATCAACTGATATGAAATAAAATTATAGATTCAGTTATTATATCTTGTAAATATTAGAAATGTTGTAATTATATCAAATAATACTTACCCAATCTATATCATTCATTTTTTTTTTATTTGTCCACAGCTGGAAATCGATTTTAAAAATTTCTCTACTGATGCTGAAATGCAACTGCATGGAGACGACTCCAGCAAATATTGTGTATGTATTTTGTAAGTGGTACTGATTTATGAATCCCATATTATATGATTTTACTCAGTATTTATATTATAACCATATTCTGTAAAGGTTCTAGTAAATACATATTACATGTATGCCTAGTGTATCGATGTTGTATACAAGATGGATTTGAAATCATCGGCAATACTTAAGACTATGCTTCTGCATGTGAATTACATCCATAGTACAATCATTTTAGGAATAAAAAAGTATAATTAAAATAAATGTCAGGGATTTTTGTGAGGACTTGACTTGCGTATAAAATATGATGACTATAATTCTGAAATACGAGAATTTATCTGTAGTGATTCATTAAATGTTGTACCTATTATCATTTTAATGTTATGTAGAAGCAAAGGTTAAAATATTGCCAACATTTTCCAATGCTCCCTGTAGTAGTGTATAAGTGTTTTTGTACCCTTATGTGTAATCGTTATTTATATTAAGTATAATGTATAGGCTATAAATTATTGTTAGTCTCAATTTGTAGATGCTGCAAGTTAGCTGTAGAATTGTGGTTTAGTCGGGGTATGTGGTTTAGTTGACTTATCTCACTATACGGACAGTGGGATAGTCGGTCAACAGTTTCGATGTAGTTATTTTAACTGCACCAAAACTGCAATTGTATAACTAGCTTGCAGTTTAAATGCAGATCATGTGCATTTACCCTATTAGGGTTAATAGGGGGTTAAGTATTGCATATTTTAAATTAATATACAGGGTTACGGGAAAAGTCGTGCTAGATTCGTTAAGGGCGTGGAGTACCCATCATTTCTGACTTATTTCACTATGAAACACCCCACCCTAAACTTAACCCTTTTCGAGATTTTCGACTTTAAATTTTTTTATTGAAAATTGCCGATGTTTAGGCTATTAAATTTTATTTTGTTTATTTTGTGTGTATTATTATTATTATTATTGCATTTTGACATGTGTAATAAGATGCTTTAGGACGTCAATCATTAAAATAGTGCACAAGTTAATTGAATAGGCCGTAGTAGACAAGTGAAAGTAAAGAAATTACAAAAATAATTAGCAGGTTTATTTTTCTCTAAGGGATATCTAAAAAAAATATTATGGCAGTTGTTCGACAGATGTGTTTTACAATATCTTCGTTTCATCAGCTTTCTAACGAGGTATAACTATCTAGGGTTCGTATTACATTTCGTGGAAAAAAAGTAGTTGGGACGCTTCAGGTAGCAGTTCTAACGGTCCCGCATCTATTGTCCTTCAAGTTGGGACACACCGTGCGAGCGAGACAAGTGACGATTTATGCAGGTGTGAATGAAAGAAAAAATGTGTAGAGACTGATAAGGGCTGGTAATACAACACAGGATATTGTTTTGGTTGGCAGTCTGCTTTTGTGCTTCGTACATAGTAGATGTGATATCGTTTTGCTCTTTTTCTCGACTTGGCTGTGATTCTGGACTATTTCTTCTGATTTGTGATTACTGTGCTTGTTAACCGGACTCTGATTTGTACTTGTGATACGGAAGTGTTGAAGATGACGTCCTACACACCTGAGGAATATGCTGATATGCTTATTTGTTATGGATACTGCGATTGTGTGTCTGTGCAAGCTCGCAACGAATACATAACTCGCTATCCCGGTCGTCGAGTGCCGGATGTGGGACTTTCGCAATGGAGTGTGTAGTTTACAGTGCATACTGCTGGCCTATACCCGTACCATTACACGCCGGTACACGTTATTGAAGAAGGAGACTCCGCGAGAAGGTTGGACTTTTGCAGATTCATGCTAAATGCTGACGTAGAAGACCCAGATTTTCTAAGAAATATCTTGTTGACAGATGAATCCAAATTTGATAAAGATGGCATAACTAATTATCAGAACGCTCACTACTGGGCCCCAAAAGAACTAAGGAATCCCAATAAGAAAAGAGTGACGGGGTCCCAACGAAGATTTAGCGTGTGGATGGGTATTATCTCCAATCATTTGATCGGACCTTACTTTCTCCCGGACAATCTAAATGGGGAAAACTACGAAAACTTTCTGAGAGGAGACTTGAATGACTTGCTGGATGATCTGCCACTCAACTTAATAAGGGACATGTGGTTCCAACATGATGGCTGCCCTGCCCATTTCAGGAGAAGTGTCAGAGACTGGCTGGACACAAATTATCCAAACAAATGGATAGCACGAGGTGGGCCGTTGCCATGGCCAGCAAGAAGTCCGGACCTAACCCCCATGGATTTTCATGTATGGGGGCGCATGAAAAGTCTTGTATACAGCGAGCCAAATCCAGTTTCGTCTGTGGAAGAATTAAGAGAAAGGATTGTTGATGCAGCAAATCAAATGAGGACAACGTTGACCACTGGAGTAGTGAAGACTGGTCTCCGTAGAAGGATGCGACAATGTGTTAGAAATATAGGTGGCCATGTTGAACATGAACTGTAGAGAGTGTAGAGTAAGAAAAAGTTGTGTGAAAACCTGATTTAGTAAATGACATTTCATGCTTACCTATTTTTGTTTTACTTTACTTTTTAGGGCTAAGTATTAACTTTCTTCACCACTGTCGCCTATGAAACTAAGTTTTTTTTCCACGAAATTTAATACGAACCCTAGATAGTTATACCTCGTTAGAAAGCTGATGAAACGTAGATATTTTAAAACACATCTGCCGAACAACTGCCATAATATTTTTTTTAGATATTCCTTAGAGAAAAATAAACCTGCTAATTATTTTTGTAATTTCTTTACTTTCACTTGTCTACTACGGCCTATTCAATTAACTTGTGCACTATTTTAATGATTGACGTCCTAAAGCATCTTATTACACATGTAAAAATGCAATAATAATAATAATAATACACACAAAATAAACAAAATAAAATTTAATAGCCTAAAAAAATTTAAAGTCGAAAATCTCGAAAAGGGTTAAGTTTAGGGTCGGGTGTTTCATAGTGAAATAAGTCAGAAATGATGGGTACTCCACGCCCTTAACGGATCTAGCACGACTTTTCCTGTAACCCTGTATAAGCTTAATGTTCCGATTATAGTATAGTATTTCTTTGTTGTTCCGATTATATATAGTATAGTATAGTATTGAAAAAAATTGAAATTGACTTTGCCCTTATTGTCACTTTATCAGATAGTGATTTTATGATCAAGTTAGTTAACACTTGTACTTATAAAAGTTGATATGTTGGAATTACTGTCTTATACCAGTGTTACATAAAATTGTTAGTAAAAAATATTATGTATATAACTTTTCTTTTCAATTATCCAAACTAATGTTTGTTTTAGGAGTAACTTTGTGATTTCAATAAATAGATACTTTCTTTAATTTTGTTTTGTATTGACTTCATGTAACAATTGAGAATGGTGATTAATTTATCATAATTCGTAGCATGTTAGGTAGTTTAAGCAGTACCTAGTAACTAAGGTAATTTATTACTCTATCGTATCACTGTAGCTGCACTTGACAGTGTTTTAAGTGTAAATGTTAGTTGTGTTTGTTTGTTCACTTAAGGATTTCGTTTCAGTTATGTATTACATTTATTTGAAAAAGCTAATGTACAGTAACATGGAAGGTCATTTTAGCTGTTAAAGCTAAGTTAATTTGATTCTGTATCGTTTCACCTTAGCTAGAACGGACAGTATTTTAGCAGTATTAGCTAAGTTAATATGATACTGTATCGTATCACCTTAGCTGCAATTGACAATGTTTTAGCTGTGGCTACGAATTGTGTTTGTGACTACACATAATGATTATAGTTGCAATATCTAATAAATTTATGAGAGGTAGCTAATATAATCCGTAGTAGCATGGAAAATAATTTTAGCAGTCGAGGCAAAGTTAATGTGATACTGTATCGTATCATCGTAGCTACAATTGATATGACGACATGAATAGAATATGATAAATAAAGTATCACAAAATATCTAATAATCCTGAGTTGCTATAAGTATTTCAATACAAAAAAAATGTATTTACGCACTTGATGGCAACAACATAACAATTTATTAGAAAACGAATAACATAACCGTAACATATTTAAAGCTATGTAACCGGTAACCATTTACACATTCTTTTTAATAGTTAAAGATGTTGAATTGCTTTAATTAAATATGTAAATGATCTCATTATTCGTCTTCTGAAGATTTGTTTTGTTGCCATCAAGTTTAATAAGGACAATCTATCGTATCAAACATACTTCTAGCAACATGAGATAGTGTTAATTCATATTTTGTGATATATTTTTTTATCATATTATATTCATGTCATCGTAGGAATTGTAGCTGCATTAATACTATACAGTATCAGATTAACTTTGCTTGTACTGTTAAAATTACTTTACATGCTACTACGAATTATATTAGCTACCTCTCATAAATTAATTAGATATCGCAACTAAAATAAAATCATTATGTGTAGTCACAAACACAATTCGTAGCCACAGCTAACATATTGGCAATTGCAGCTAAGGTGATACGATACAGTATCAAATTAACTTAGCTAATACTGCTAAAACAAACCTACAATACTACGAATTATATTAGCTGACACTCATAAATTTATTTGGTATCGCAACTAATATCCTTTGGTGGAGTCACAAACACAATTCGTAGCCACAGCTAACACATTGGCAATTACAGCTAAGATGATACGATACAATAACAAATTAAGTTAGCTAATACTGCTAAAACAAACCTATCATACTACTAATTATATTAGCTGACACTCATAAATGTATTTGGTGTCGCAACTAAAATCCTTGGGTGGAGTCACAAACACAATTCGTAGCCACAGCTAACATATTGGCAATTGCAGCTAAGGTGATACGATACAGTATCAAATTAACTTAGCTAATACTGCTAAAACAAACCTACAATACTACGAATTATATTAGCTGACACTCATAAATTTATTTGGTATCGCAACTAATATCCTTTGGTGGAGTCACAAACACAATTCGTAGCCACAGCTAACACATTGGCAATTACAGCTAAGATGATACGATACAATAACAAATTAAGTTAGCTAATGCTGCTAAAACAAACCTATCATACTACTAATTATATTAGCTGACACTCATAAATGTATTTGGTGTCGCAACTAAAATCCTTGGGTGGAGTCACAAACACAATACGTAGCCACAGCTAACATATTGGCAATTGCAGCTAAGGTGATACGATACAGTATCAAATTAACTTAGCTAATACTGCTAAAACAAACCTACAATACTACGAATTATATTAGCTGACACTCATAAATTTATTTGGTATCGCAACTAATATCCTTTGGTGGAGTCACAAACACAATTCGTAGCCACAGCTAACACATTGTCAATTGCAGCTAAGGTTATACGATACAGTAACAAATTAAGTTAGCTAATGCTGCTAAAACAAACCTATCATACTACTAATTATTTTAGCTGACACTGTTAAATGTATTTGGTGTCGCAACTAAAATATTTCGGTGGAGTTACAAACACAATTCGTAGCCACAGCTAACATACTGGCAATTGCAGCTAAGGTGATACGATACAGTAACAAATTAAGTTAGCTAATGCTGCTAAAACAAACCTATCATACTACTAATTATATTAGCTGACACTCATAAATGTATTTGGTGTCGCAACTAAAATCCTTGGGTGGAGTTACAAACACAATTCGTAGCCACAGCTAACATATTGGCAATTGTAGCTAAGGTGATACGATACAGTATCAAATTAACTTAGCTAATACTGCTAAAACAAACCTACAATACTACGAATTATATTAGCTGACACTCATAAATTTATTTGGTATCGCAACTAAAATCCTTTGGTGGAGTCACAAAAACAATTCGCAGCCACAGCTAAATATTGCTAATATTGTTAGCAGCCACAGCTAAATATAGCAAATAATATTCGCCGCTACCGCTAATCTTAGCTATGACATGTAGTAATTTTAACTAAAATAATTCGCTACCTTGGCTAAATTCTGGTAGCTAAAAATACTTTGCAACGACTGCTACAAACTTCGCTGTCCCTATAGTTCGTAAGAAAATTTGCAATAGCACCTAAAATTTAGTAGCTGCAGCTAATTTTTTTTTTCCGTGTAGACGTTAGGCGCCGACTTCGATAGTAATATGTATTTATAATATGTTGTATTCCAAGTCCAACAATGTATATGTACAAACCACTAAGTCTTAGAAATTATTTCAGGCTTTTTAGTTGCATTTTGAAGGCGGTTCTTTTTTTTGCAAAAATTATTTTTATTTTATTCTTTTTAGTGGTGGGTGGTGTATTATTAGGTTAACTGTTAACAACTTATATTTTATTCTGACAAACAGCCAGTTTAATATTTATTTTAAAAACACCCACTACATAACACAACTAGGGACCATCACTAAAATATAAGATTAAGCAAAAGTTTTTAAAAATGTAGATGTGACAATATCTTAATAAAACTAACCAATTGCCATAAACCGAAGATATCTAGGTGTTATACTCGTAGTTCTCGAGAACCATGGACTGCAAGCTCGGTGGGTCTACATTTATTTGTGCCGAGATCCCGTGACGACCTTCTTGCTCCATCGTCAGACCCTGATTACCATTATTCTAGCAACTACTCATCGAGAGCTACCCAACGAGCCCAAACTCGGCGGATTTACGTTTATTGGTGCAGTGATCCCGTGACGACCTTCCTGCTCCATCATCAGACCCTGATTTCCATTTTTCTAGCAACTACTCGTCGAGACCTATCCAACGAGTCCAAATTCGGTAGGTCTACGTTTGTTGGTGCCGAGATACCGTGACGACCTTCCTGCTCCATTATCAGACCTTGATCACCATTGTTCTAGCAACTACTCGTCAAGACCTATCCAACGAGTCCAAATTCGGTAGGTCTACGTTTGTTGGTGCCGAGATACCGTGACGACCTTCCTACTCCATTATCAGACCTTGATGACCATTGTTCTAGCAAGTACTCGTCGAGAGCTACCCAACGAACCCAAACTCGGTGGGTCTATGTTTATTGGTGCCGAGATCCCGTGACGACCTTCTTGCTCCATCATCAGACGCTGATCACCATTTTTCTAGCAACTATTCATCGAGAGCTACCCAACGAACACAAACTCGGCGGATCTACGTTTATTGGTGCAGAGATCTCGTGACAACCTTCCTGCTTCACCATCAAACCCTGATCTCCATTTTTCTAGCAACTACTCGTCAAGAACTATCCATCGAGTCCAAATTCGGTAGTTCTACGTTTAGTAGGCACGGCTAGGATAGGATGTATTGTTAATTTTCTTACAGAGTTCCGGTGGTCATCTATGGCCATCCTCATCAGATCCACTTCACCAAATGATACTTTCTGAATGAAAATGCTTGACTAGTTTCTAAAAATACCAAAAACGCTATATGTATGCCTATAATATTTAAGGAGTTCCCTCAGTTACTCATGGTTCCCATCATCAGAACTTGATTTTGAAAAAAATGGGACCAATCTGGAAGCATATCCTTTCAATTAAAAAAATAATTTTCCAAATCGGTTCGTAAACGACAGAGTTCTGAGGTAACAACATAAAAAAAAAAAAAAAAAAAAAAAAAAAAACATACAACCGAATTGATAACCTCCTCCTTTTTTTTGAAGTCGGTTAAAAACTGGTGAGCATTGGTCCACATACAGTGTGCTAAAAGTAATGGTAATCCATTGTTATATTGATTTAGTCTCTGGAGACAAAAAAAAATGTGACTTTCGTGTGTATACCTAATACCAGCCTTTTCTTATTCACACAGAATAAGTAGAGTTTATTACCCTAGCTAATATTGGGATAGGCTAACATTTGGAATTGGGGTGCACATATTAACAAATTCATATTTGCATCATATATATATTCATTCTTTATTATATTATTGAGGCTGATATAATACTAATAGGATAAATGCAGATACGGAACGAGAGATCGTGTGTAAAAAATAATTATGTATACATAATTAATGTACATATTTAAGTATAATACAATTAAAACAATAATATTAAACTAAAAAATATTGTGAATATTCGACTTAATTAGGGGGGTACCCTCATATTAAAAAAAAAACTTAATGCAAGGGTAAGATACTAAAAATGTAATTTTTTCCAAGACTATTCTTTAGCGATACGAATCAAAATGAGGCATGTATTAAAATTTAATCTTTATGAATAAATAATAAAATAATAAAAATGTATATTTCACTAAAAATAGAGTACAAGAACCAAGACCACCGACATAGCTCGTAGAATATGCAAGTTGAAGTGGCAGTGGGCAGGCCACATCGCTCGAAGAACTGATAACCGTTGGGGAAGAAAGGTTCTCGAGTGGCGACCACGAACCGGAAGACGCAGCGTAGGCAGGCCTCCCACTAGGTGGACCGACGACATTGTTCGCGTCGCAGGCAACCGGTGGATGCAAATAGCAAATTGTCGTTCATTGTGGCGGTCTAAGGGGGAGGCCTATGTTCAGCAGTGGACGTCTTCCGGCTGGTGATGATGATGATGATGATGTTGGATAAACAACCAAACACCAACCTGTTCCCGTTTCTGGTATTACGAGGATAATATTCAGAGGCCTTCGTAAATATTTGCGGCTGAGACTTCACAAATACCCCAATCTCATAGATGTACAGGCAAGCCAAGAAGGTGAGAATGCCCAATTTTTTAAATAACAGCTTACAGGAACCATAAGGTGGAGTTCCAGTCATTGCCCTTATACATTTCTTTTGACATATAAATGCCCTATTTATATCGGTAGAATTTCCCCAGATAAGTAAACCGTACCTCAAAACTGAACCAACGTACCCATGATATGCCGTTAATGCAGTCTGCAATGATGCAGTTTTACGAAGTCTTGACAGAACATACAGTCGTTTCAAATTCCTTCATGAGACGCATTCACGGGATCTAAGATCGTCAGAAAACCTTGAATTAGCTATGCCCTTACATTCAACAAATTTTTATGGCAAATCATTTTCAGCACAGGCAGTACGTTTATGGAATACCTTACCTGTAACGATAAGGCAATCTTAATCTATATTATACATTTTTAAAAGCGCATTACCGCACTTTGTAGCTCATTGTTATTTTGCTGGCCTTTATTTTGATTTCAGAGTGCTATCAGTATATTTATAAGAATTCATTTATATATATAATATACATATATTAATAGTTCTCTTCGTATGTTTATATATGTTGTTATTTATATATGTATTTGTATATGTTCATATATATTATATGTAAGTAGGTACACATCATAAGTATACATATTTTTACTAGTGTATTTTGTCTCACATAGTAACTACCCCACTTTTTGTATTCCATGCAATCTTTTTTCCATCCCAAGGTTGCAAAATAAAAAATTCCGTTCTTAGTGCGCGTCTACATATTGTGAAGAATACCCCTGCCAAATTTCAAGTCTCTAGGACCAGCCGTTTAGGCTGTGCGTTGATATGTCAGTCAGTCAGTTTCTTCTTTTATATATACAGATTAAGAGACACTAAAGATATTTCATAAAATCCATTAAGATTTTTACCACCGTGCCATACATATAGACCTACATAGGTACTTTCGAAAAACAGCTCTCTGTCTTTTCAAGGTTTTAGGGTACCTTTTATATCAAATAGTAGCATCAATGGTTCGTTAATATCTAAGTTTAAAACTTGGTTACAAAATCCACTCAGATTTTGATAACATTTAGTTACAGTAGAGTTGAATTGAGCCAAAGTTGGGAATAGGTTCCAACTGGTTCCTGCGGCATACTAAGGAACCTGCCCTTAGCCACCAGGGTATCATTGTTTGTGTTTGGGTTAGACTTCGACGCGAAAATTACTGCTGCATTCTCTCTCTCTCTCTTCTTGACTATATATCCCACATGGGGATGGGGTCAGCCTTCCGTGTCTTTTCTCTCCACTTCGCTATGTCCTGCACCTCATTCTCTGATACCTTGCATTTCCTTATATCTTAGGTAATTAATAAAATTACTATCATAATTATAAAAATATTTATTATTATGAAAGTAGTAAGTAAGTAAAGTATAAAAGTATTATTATCATCAGCACATAAACTTCAATATTACGTTGGCTGTTTTGGTCATTCTGTATTAATAGGTTCCATCTCACATATGAAGGGACGTTTATCATAACAGTTAACGGCGAGAATCGTACTACTACTTAGCGCGCCGCATGGGTATTCTATATCCACTTCCTCGACTTCACCATAATTATTATATCGTCGATCTGGTGTGTTGACTATTATTTTGCCATCTTCAATTTTATTTCCTGAAAAATAAGCAAATTAACCAGTGTAAAAGATACCAATTTAATTGCTAGGGGTAATATTCTGTACCTACATTGAGGTAGTATGTAAAAGTAGGGACATCACAGCTATACAGGTATATTTTTGTCATTTTTGATTATCAGCCAAAAACTACGTGAGATAAACCAAAATAAAAATCTGCAAATGAAGTCTTTTCAAGATACCTCACTCGATATAGTTATTTCACTTTGAAATTTTGATGACCTATTTCGACCCCCATTATAAAAAAACGAATTTTTTTTTTTCGTTTGCGATGAGGTTGGGTAGGTAAGATCTAAAGTTTCTAATCGATATCATCAGTGGTTCCTGAAATATATAGGTGTGACAGACAGGCAGACAGATGAAGTCAGACCATAAGGGTTCCTTTTTTACCTTTTATGGAATCCTACAAATTAAGCTAGACTAATCCTTTCCCTGGAAAAAAAGGGTCTCAGCAACCACGAAGAATACTAGCTTAGTCAGTAATACGTAGGAACAAATAACCTCCTCTCTCCTTGGCGGGAAAACTCCGAGAGGCTTCCTATGAATTGCGTGTTTTTTGGTCACGATATTTATGCTGTAAATTGTTTGAGACACACTACGTATGTCGCTCACCTTTTACACTATAATAGCTTCCATCGTGAAATAGGTCACGAATACCAATATAATACATCTGCTCATTTGATTTCAATTGGACTCCGTTAATTTTGCCTACGGCTAGTATTCCACCTTCCATGTAGCAGGTATGCATGGCGTCTTCCCAGTTCTTAGCGTTCTCGTTGACTTTATAACATTTCTTCGAAGAATCCGAATATAAATATCCTGAAAAGTATTAAGAGCACAAATTATTTTTAATACTGGCTCACGTGGTTACGTGATAGTATTCTCATCGATGTGATTGCTTATCCACTAGATGATCCAGGAATACATTAGCAAGGGCGTGATCAATAGACGATAGAAAATCTTCAAACGACCGCTGCTGATGCAGTGATAGGTTTACACTATATAGAACTAGAAATCTTATTGATACACCTGCAGGACGTTCGCCTAATGCTAAGCAATACGCTCGTCCATGGACAGGACGCACGCAGCACTGCATTGCCATTTGTTAGCCTTGTTGCTTGAACTGAGACTAGTTCTTAAAGTTTTGCTACATGGTTGCCAACAAACCAGCCCGACCATCAAGAGATGTAGCAAGACCAAAAATAAAAGCTATCGATATTACATCGACATTTTAAATATAATCTCAGCTATGATATACTGAATAAAAAAATTGGGCAACATTTTTTTTATATATCAACCAGCAATTCCCTGCGACGCCCGCAACTTTTTTTTTCATTTAACATTCTCCATTTACCCCTTAAGGAGTGGAATTTTTAAAAAACCCTTTCTTAGTGGAAACTTACATCATAAGAAGTACCTACTGGCCAAATTTTAGCTTTCTAGGTCCAGCGGTTTGTCTGTGCATTCATGAATCAGTGAGTCAGTCAGGACAAGTAATTTTATATGTATAGATATCTATCAAAATAATCTTTGTCTTCAGAGAGCGGTATCACAAGTATAGGACCCACCATTCACTTGTCTATTTTGATCGTAATTTGACTGTGAAAAATTACAACATATGATAACCGAGATTAAATAAAAAATGTCTATAAGATATTATATCGTTATAGTTTTTAGTTTTTGTCTTGCTACAGCTCTTGTCGATTGTATGATTTGTTGTCAACCATGTAGCCATCCTTAAGTCTCACGAGCCATGTAATTTCACCAACTATAAAGCTTTTTACACTCATCCCAACTAACCTGTCCGGTAGTTGTGGTATAGTATACGGGTATGAGACCTCGGCTTCCCTAGCTATTACTGTCCCATCCCTTGCCCTCCTGGGCGGTAATATCCTACTTTTCCTATTTCCCACTCTAACTTGACAATATTCCTTTTCACAACACCTATCCTTCCCTTTCCCTCCTTATTCGTGAGAACGCAATGGTCAATAATGTAAATAATTTAATTAACCAAAATGGCGGTGATGTGGTTCACCACCCATCACGTCTCGTTTCTCACGGAGGCGAAAAGCGGCCATTGGGCTCTGCCTACCCCTACGGGAAAAAGGCGTGATTTTATGTATGTATAATGCTTTTTTCTACAGGCTATTTAGGCGCGTCGTGTAAGCGTTTTAAAAAACCGCACGATCACCGCTGCGGGGACTCGGACTGTCCTACGTATAAATATAAGCTCGAACAGTTGATACTAAACACTAATTATTAAAATGGATAGTTTAATCATAGGACAGTTAAATCTCCACAACGATAGGGTAGCGACGCGACGTCCGAATTAGAGCGTTTAATTTCGGAGTTTAATCTAGATATTGTACTTATTCAAGAACAATACCAAAACACCGAACTGCGTAATAGGGTAGTGCAATTTGATAGCAGGTCACGAGCCGGTATTTACGTATCGCGTACTAATTTCACTGTAACGTCAATACAAGATCTCATGACGTCACACTGCGCTGTCGCGGAAGTAACTTCCCCATCCTGTAGGGTCTATGTCATCAGCTGCTATTTTCAATATTCAGACCCTGTCACTCCACACCTACACCATCTTCGACATGTCCTGCGGTCACTAGCGGGCCGTAAAATCATAATAGGAGCCGACGTAAATGCTTCCTCTACATTGTGGTATGGCAAGTTTAGGTATACTGACACCGATCGTCGGTGTGCGGTAGAAGACTTCATCGCTGAGATGAACCTCTCCATACATAATACCCCCGATGCACCACCGACATATTGCAGCCCAACGGGCGAGTCTTCTATTGACGTCACACTATCAAGTGCAGACGTTCGCTTGGATAGGTGGCGCGTTCTCCCCGACGCGTCATGTAGTGATCATCGCTTGATTGTGTACGAGTTTGTCACGAGTCTGTCACAAGTTCCTTCCAACCACGCAGTTGGCTTCAGATATAAATGTAAAGGGGCAAACTGGGAATTTTTCGGGGCACTTTTTGCGTCGTGTGCCAGAGATTTTACTCGTAATGGCCTATCCGCGGAAGAAAGTGCCGAAATAATGTCTGATACTCTAATATATTGTGCCGATATAGCCATAGGTCGATGTACTATTACAAATGCTAAAAGATGCGAATGGTGGAGTAATCAATTAGCCTACCTCCGCAGGTGTTTTCGCAGAGCGCGCAGAAAGCTTAATAAACTTAGAAAATCAAAAATCACGGGGCCGCGTTTTGAGGACGCATCGCGCGCGCTCAAAATTGCCAGGTCGCGCTATAGAGCTGCGGTAGAAAAATCTAAAACGGTTTTAGTGCACAAAGTAGTAGAAAAATTAGATAGTGAGGGCCCGTGGTCTCCTTTATATCATGAGTTCAAAGCTAATCGAGCAATTGATCTTGCTTATATACACAATATAAAATTTGATAATAAACACACTACGGGTATAGAAGAGACTACGCGAGTCCTACTCGATACTCTCATACCTGACGACGACACGGCCAGTGACAACGACTATCACCACCAAGTAAGAGCGTGGGCTTCGGAGCCGCCTGTCGCACCGTCGTCCGACTTACCATCGCTTAACGAATTCGAAAACATTGTGCGAGCATTGCCGTTAAATAAAGCATCCGGTGAAGACAAAATCTCGAATAAAATGATAAAGGTAGCATGCCAGTCGGCCGGTGACTCAATGCTATCCGTATTTAACCGCTGTATTGCCGAGGGCATTTTTCCCCGGGTATGGCGACGCGGATTTATTCGGATTATACCCAAAAAGGGGGATAAACACCACGACGACCCGAAATCATATCGTCCGATTACATTACTGCCTTCGTTAGGCAAGCTTCTGGAACGACTTGTAGTGCCGCGCTTGTTGCCGGGGGGTCCCACGTTCAATCAAAAACAGTTCGGTTTTACACCCGGTAGATCCACCATCGATGCGGCCATTTCGGTTAGAGCATCTGTTAATGCGTCCGACTCCAAATACGTGTTAGGAATTTTTCTAGACATATCTGGCGCTTTTGATAACGCATGGTGGCCGATGTTACTCCTTAAACTGAAATCTCGCGGGTGCTATGCTAACATTTACGCACTCATTTGCTCGTACTTCTCTCACGGAACAACTAAACTCAAGCTTGGTCATCATTCGGAGACTAAAGCACTTACGATTGGCTGCCCTCAAGGATCTGTATTAAGCCCTTATTTATGGAATATAGGTTTTGACGATTTCCTAGAAATACCTCTACCAAGCGGGTGCTCTTTAACCGGCTACGCAGATGACGGTCTTCTGCTAATACAATCTGATACTAGATCCGGTCTAGAAAATTCGGCGGAGACATGCCTGCAGTTAATCTCGGAGTGGGGTGAACGCAATCGACTTAACTTTGCACCCGAAAATACCTTCCAGCTCTTACTTAAAGGAAACTTGGTAGGACCGCCGCGGATTAAATTTAACAACGTGCGTGTCAAGCGACAAGATTCAGTGTGTTATCTCGGGTTAATATTAGAGCGCAATTTCACATTCATTGATCATATTAAAACTGTCGGAGAAAAAGCTAAACGCAATTTCTATGCTCTTACCAGAATATCAACTTCGACTTGGGGACTTTCGTTCAATACATTAAAGATTATATATGGAGCATTTAACCTCGCCTCCTTAGTTGGCTATTGTTTTCCATCACGCTGGTAAGCATTGTGCTTTGCTGACAGCTCGATAGCCAAGTATGGAGCCGGTCCCAAGCCCGGGTAAAGAGGGAGGGCACCCAGAGGAGTGAGGAATGCAGCATCTCAACTTATCCGTTGATATGCTGGATTCAACACTTCTCCCCCTGTAGCCCGGGGACCTCTGTGTCTAAGGTCCGTGGGTCCTCCTATACTCCAGCTATCTCCCATCCTTCATCCCTACCTTATATTTATATATTAACTTTATATTTGTGTATATATTATAGCAAGTACGTATATTTAGACCCCGCTATGCATGTATATAGTTGTGTATGTAGGTATATTTGTATGGGTATATATATGTATGTGTATGACCATATGTATGTATATGTATTTATCTATTCGCTTTCTGCGGCGTCATGAGGTCGGGCGTTGCGGTCCTGCCATCTCAACAAACCCGTAGATGGTAGGAAGTAGGAGACCTCCCGCGTGTTTGTGCCGTGCGCGGGGACCCGTAATGGGGGGGAAGGGAGGCCTGGAGGTTGAGCTGATCAGCGGGCCTGCGGTAGTTGTCTGCTGGCGGCAACACGCCTCTTTGGTCCTGGACTCCTCTAACACCTCGACCTCCTTTGGTCCTGGGTTGCGACTGAGCCGGTCGCAATCAATCGGCTATGGTCGGTCCTTCAGACCAACCGGCTAGTCCTCTTGGGTGATGGGGTCCGCAGTCAGCGATGTGAGCCGATGGCGCGGCGGTAGCGCATAGGTGAACGTTGTGTGGACTCGTGGACAACTTGCTCGGGAGGACTATATTTCACTGATAGCCCTGGTGCTTACAGAAGCATCCCCAAAGGTGCGGACTCCGTGGAGGGTGGGGAGTCAGTGAAATGAAGTTAGGTAGGAAAAACACGCATGGATTCCCAAAAGAAACCGCGTACTGTCCCTCGGGATAACGGGAGTGGCCCCTCCAAGGGTCGCTCTGCAAATAAGCCGACCGGTGGAGCTGCCGTGAGACCTGGTGTGTCGGGCGGGCCTGTGACCAGAGATGGGAACGCCTGTCTGAACCGAGGGGATCATGGTGGCAAGACTGGGAAGGTGGAGACGGGTCTAGCCTCGACTTCGGCTGGGGGAACTGTTTCTGCTAAAGGCTCATCAGAGCCCGGTCTCAGGACAGTGACGCCGCTGGGAAAGGCAGAGACTAACAAGGCGCCTATGCGCAAAAAGAAGCCTGGAGCCGCCGAAAGGAGGCGTAAGGCGTTTGAGAGGCAGGACGCGGAACCAGGGGCTACCCCATCTATGGAACCGCGTCATACAAAACGAACGAGAGCGGAAGTCAGTGGCGATTCCACGGGCGTGGCCAGCGAGCCCAAAAGGACCAAAGTCGGGTCCTTTAGGGACGCGTTGGCCTGCGTTAAAATGGCAATCGTCGCTGACGACCATCCCGTTCAAGTGATCAAGGCCGAGATGGTGGAAGACATCCGGGACTTGATCTGGAGGCGAGTAGTGGAGACACCAGAACCGAAACCGGATCTGGTTCTAGGCAACCTCGCGTCTGGGGCCTTTCATGTGGCCTGTATGGGTGAGCCTTCCGCCCTGTGGCTTCGGTCGCTGGGAGGTGTCTCTTTAGGCGACCTAAAATTGAGAGTGGTCGAGGCGAAAGATCTGCCGAGACCAATCAAAATGGCATGGAGAAGGAGACCGTCGAAGTCTGCAAAGATTCCGGAGGAATTCTCCATGCTGCGATGCATAAACAAGGGCCTCGACACGAGTGAGTGGAGGGTCGTTGGGCATGCGCTCGACGCTGGGTTCGCCCGCACCATCATCCTGATGGATAAGGCTTCGGCTGAATTCATCAGGCAACATGACTACAGTCTGCGCACGGGGATAGACCGGAGCTACTTCAAGCTCCTGGAGGATGCATCCGGGAAGGAAGTGGCCCCGGCCTGTCCCTCTGAGCGGACTGAGGACTCTGGCCCGGCAGCCTCGACCTCAGCCAAGACTGCCGCTGCAAGTGAAGCCCCTACGAAGGAAGAAGGGGGGGGCGGCTTGGGCAAACTCACGCCCGGGTTGGATGATCCGGCTTCATCTCCTATCTCGATGGGGCCGGATTATCTAGCCATGGGTTTGGACGAGCTCGGGCTGCTCTCCTCTCCAGCCGGAATGGAGGGAGACGATCTCCCGTCGGGGGATGATGGAATGGCTCGCCAGTAGGCGAGTAACAACGCGTCGCTCAAGTTTTTAAAAATGGGCAATTTAAGGTGTGTACAAATCAATTTACACCACAGTAAGGCGGCAACGGCTGTTTTATGTCGTACGCTTAATATGAACAAATTTGATGTTGCTCTCATACAGGAACCTTATCTGTATAAGGGCGACATCAAGGGTTTAAATGTTCGTGGAGGCCAACTTTTCTTTAAATGCTCCACAAATGATATGAGGACTTGTGTGTTCGCCAGAAATGGCATAATGGCAATGCCTCTTTATGACTTCTGTTCTAGGGACCTCACTACTGTGAGGATCAAAGGGGAAACAGGGGGGGGGCAGTAAAGATACTATTCTAGCCTCCGCCTACCTACCATATGAAAACGAAGACCCGGTATCAGCACTACTGCAAGACCTGGTTAACAACTGCGCTCGCGAAGACCTTATCATAGGATGCGACGCGAACGCCCACCATGTTGCCTGGGGAAGTACAGACAACAACAAGAGAGGGGAAGCACTTCTGGATTTTCTGGTAAGCTCACCCTTACAAATCTTAAATAAAGGCAATAGACCAACGTTTGTTAATAAACGCAGAGCGGAGGTCATTGATATAACGCTTGCATCTAACAGAGCGAGCAAAGCGATTAGTAACTGGCATGTGTCGGAAGAGGTTAGCTTGTCTGATCACAACTACATCTGCTTCAGGTATGTAACTTCCAATAGCTATGGTAAGATACGAAGGAGGAACCCAAGGCGAACCGATTGGGAATCTTTTAGGAAAGACCTTAAGGAACACCTCGGGGATCCTACGGTGCGACTCAACTCAATCATAGATATAGAGTTTGAGTCAGATAGAATTACACAGGCTGTCAAGGCCAGCTGGACCAAAAATTGTCCGGAAAAAGAGGCGGCAACGCATAAGGAACCGTGGTGGTCACCTGCCTTAGAACGTCTAAGACAGGAGACCAGACGTGTTTTCAATTGGGCAAAATCGAATAATGACTTTGCAGAATATGCCAAGGCCCTTACGCACTACAGTAAGGAAGTGCGCAAGGCGAAGCGTAGGTCATGGAGAGCTCACTGCAGTAACATCAACAGTCTCCCAGAAGGTATGAGGCTCAGTAAAGCAATGAGCTCTGCAAAAGTCAATCCGCTAGCATCTATCCGGAATGACCAAGGTAAACTCACTGCAACTGGGAAGGAAACTCTTACGCATATGCTAAGGATGCACTTTCCGGATTCGGTAGAGATACAGAATGTGACTGGAAATGTCATCACAATGGAAGAACAGACTGCGAAAACTTCCAAGGACGACTGGCGTACAGCAAAGAAAGTCGTTGACGCAGACAAGGTACGATGGGCAATTGATAGTTTTAGTCCTTATAAATCGCCAGGATCGGACGATGTATACCCCATCTTACTGCAGGAGGGTAAAAATACTCTCATACCGCACCTATGCAGGCTGTACAGAGCATGCCTAGCCTTTGGACATGTCCCATCGGCTTGGAGGCAGTCAAAGGTAATCTTCATTCCCAAACCAGGAAAGGAGAGCTATGAGGATGCCAAATCTTATCGTCCCATCAGTCTTACTTCATTCTTTCTTCTCTTCTTCTTAAACTTTTGAGAAGATGATAGACAGATATATAAGAGATGGCCCACTTAGGAGACGACCGCTCCATGATATGCAATGCGCGTACCAACCGGGTAGGTCTACGGAGACGGCATTGCACCATGTAGTCAACCGAGCAGAACATGCATTGGAGACTAAAGAAATCTGTGCTGGAGCGTTTTTGGATATTGAAGGGGCGTTCGATCGAACGACCTTCGCGTCAATAAGAACCTCAGCACAAAATCATGGCATAGATGCGACAATTGTCAAATGGATAAACACTATGCTACAGGAACGTGTTATTGAAACAAGTTTATTAGGTGATAAGGTTACCGTAAAGGCAACTAAGGGATGTCCACAGGGAGGCGTACTATCCCCATTACTGTGGAGTCTAGTGGTGGATTCGTTGTTAGTGGAACTAAACAGTGGACCATTTCAAGCTGTAGGCTATGCAGATGATATAGTCATACAGGTAAATGGCAAATTTCCAAACGTAGTAACGGATTTGCTGCAGGGTGCTTTGGTTAGGGTGGAAAGATGGTGTAAAGACAATAACCTTTCCATAAATCCAAGCAAAACGGTTATAGTGCCGTTCACGAGGAAAAGACGATTAGAGGGCCTTAGAGACCCAGAAATGTACGGCACCAAACTAAAATGGGCTACGGAAGTAAAATATCTTGGGGTAACTCTTGATAGTAAACTAACGTGGCGTGGTCATGTTGAAAACATAACAAAAAAGGCCTTACGTGTCTTCAATATGTGCCGTTCTGCGTATGGCAAAACTTGGGGACTCAAACCAAAGGTAATGTATTGGTTATATACTACGATGGTGAGGCCTATTCTCACATATGGCAGCGCTGTATGGTGGCCTAGGACCAAACTAAGGATCTGCAAGGATTCCCTTAGGAAGGTACAAAGAGTAGTTTGCATGGCAATTACAGGTGCCTTCAAAACAACGCCTACACTGGCTCTTGAGTGGTTACTGGGACTAACCCCACTTCACACTTACATACAAATAGAGGCAAGAAAGTCGCTATACAGACTTGCAAAAGCAGGAGTTTGGAATCGTAACAAGCCCTGTACAAAACATACTTTATTGGATCCCGTGAAAGAACTGGATGATCTAATGGACATGCCCTGTGATAGAATAAATCCAGTGTACATGTTTAACAAGAGGTACCGAGTACATATACCATCCAGAGAAGAGTGGACGAGGGGACTCAAACCGGATGGTGGAACTCACCTCATATGGTACACTGACGGTTCCAAAATGGAGTCAGGTACAGGGGCAGGGATTTATTCCAAGGACTGTAGTATCAGTCACAGCATGGGGCAATATGCATCGGTATTCCAAGCGGAAACCTATGCCATAATTGCCAGCATCAAAGAAATGCAAAGGAGAAATGTCAAGGGTAAAACCATTCGCATTCTCAGCGACAGTCAGGCAGCTCTGAAGGCTCTGAATTCCTTCAGAGTTGCTTCTAAACTGGTCAAAGAAGGTGTTACAGGCTTGAACAACCTGGGAAGACACAACAATGTCAGCCTTATCTGGGTACCTGGACATGAAGGCATCGAGGGCAATGAGAAGGCAGATAGATTAGCGAGGGCCGGCTCACAGAGACATTTGGTTGGCCCCGAACCATTTGTGGGGATTCCGTATGGAACATATCACCAAGCATTGTATGCACATGCTAGAAACGAACACATGAAGGAATGGAGGGCAGCGTCAGGCCTTAACCACTCCAAAGCGTTCTCTAGCGGAAGGGTGGACTGTGGGGTCAAATTATTAAACCTAAACAGATCACAAATAAGGCACCTGATGGGTGCACTCACGGGACATTTTGGTACCAACGAGCATCTACACAGAATGAGGCTAAGTACTAGTGACATTTGCAGATTCTGCGAAGAGGAAAAAGAGTCAATGCGACACATATTGTGTGGCTGCGACGCTCTTGCGAGACGTAGGATGCATCATCTGGGAGTAGCCTATCCTACACCAAATGATTATGTACAGCTCCAAGCTGGCGCGATCGTTGCATACCTGAGGGAGCTCTTCGATGCGCCAGCAACAGAGTAAGGGCTAGGGCATGCACAATGGATCCAACTGGGTCGAAGTGCGTTCCGGGAATACCGGGCCCAAATTTATAGCCACCAAGAATAGAATAGAATATATGGAGCCACTTACCTTGGTTGCATGTGTTACGGCGCCCCAGTATGGGCTGACAAGGCCACGATAGGGGCGGCACGACGTAAATTGCTACAAAGTCAGCGTCTGGCGTTGATATTCTTGTGTAAAGCATATAGAACGGTCAGTACTGAAGCTTTACCGGTGCTAGCGGGTGTACTTCCGGTCGACTTAGAAGTACAAAGACGTGCGGCTATGTATTACTCCTCTCATGAAAACATAAATGTCGAATTCCTACCTATTCGTGACCGTTCTAAAATAATAATAATAATAATATCTCGGGACAATCCACACACGGTCATCCGATCCCAAACTAGGCAGAGCCTGTACTATGGAAACCAGACAACTGATACTAATACTTATATACTTTTTTTTTTTTGTAAATACATACTTAAATAGATAAACTACACCCAGACACTTGGCGGGAATCGAACCCACGACCCATCGGTTAGCAGGCAGAGTGTCTGACCACTAGACCAACGGGCCCGTCATTCGCAAAATCTTGCGATTATTTAACGCTCAAGCGGTTGTTTATGAAGACCTTTTAACAGAATGGCAAGCCAGATGGGATGCGTCCTCAAAGGGCAGGCACCTTTATTTATTTTTCCCGGATGTCCGTGAGCGGCTCGATAGGCCATGGATAGAAGTAGACCACTGCGTTGCACAATTTATGACGGGACATGGAAACTTTAAAAGCAAATTATTCTCTTTTAAATTGGTATCGTCACCTCTCTGTCAATGCTCTACGGTGAATAATGAGTTCGAACAATCTGCGCATCATATACTTTGGGAGTGTGATCTCTGGCACAATGAGCGCAAAGTTATGTTGGACAGTTTGGAAATAACATCCGGACCTGTATATTACTCGGACCTTGTGGCGACTACGGAAAATTTCCGTGCTTTCAAACGTTTTTGCCATACCTATTATTGGAAACAAGTTTAACAGTAGAAATCTAAATCTAGGTCCCTTTAAATTCAGTAACTTCCGTGGTGCCTTACAGGTGGACTGAATCTAGTTGGTGCACCTGTAAGAATCTCTCGTTCTGAGGTTGTATCGACCTGTGCGATTTTTACTTGTCTCCCGCTTTGCAAAGGAGGGAAGTGGAATTTATATTTTTCTAACTCCTCCTATATACTTTTTTAATTAAATTTGTTGCGGGTTCCAAGACAATTTAGCATTTCCCCGGGACTCGCCGAGGATCAAACCTCGGTGTCTTCGCTGGTGACCACTGTAGATCCTGGCTAACAGGAGTAACAGTGGTGGGAATGAGTGGTGGGATTAGTCCCATATAAAAAAAAAAAGCTATTTAGGTAACCAAATACAGCAATGTTCAGAGTTCAGACACTGTTGTTTAGTGATATGTTATCTGGCGCTGCGGCGATACCTACCTGACCCTAACCTACTAAACTCTTGAAATAAAGTTGTCTAACACGGAAAAATATAAACTTCACTTGCCTTTATCTATAGTTGGACAGTTTTTTATTCGAGAGAGTAAACTACTATGATGATTCCATGCAAATTTCATTACGATCGGACAAATTGTTTCTGAGTTTCTGAAGAAACATGAATTATGTAAAAGTATGTAGACGATAATGTGAAATCATAATGATGTCATAACCTACCTAGATCATTTTACCGTCTTCGATGGTTCAATCTTTATGTATGAAAATATCACTAAAAAGTATAAAATAAAATCTTTTTAAAAAAAAATTGAACCGACGTCAATATCACTGAAAAGTATAAAATAATTTAAATATTATTGAAGTTGGTGTTAGCTTACCGGCTGTGTAAATTTGGCACCAACTTCAATAATATTTAAATTATTTTATAATTTTCAGTGATATTGAAGTCGGTTCAATTTTTTTTTTAAAAGGTTTTATTTAGAACAAGTAGGTAGGCGATTTTGTAAAAAAAAAATTGCCCAGAGTTCATACTTATTGGAAATTTAAACGGGAAAGGCTCCGAAAAACTATTTTTCAATTCTAGCACCAGCGCGATGAGCGACAAAGTCACACACTACACTGACAAAGTCAGTGGTCTGAAACCAGTGAAGTATTTAATGTGCACTCTAACCGCCACCAGCGCGGCGTCGAGGACTTTTTTTTTTTTTGGGAATGATAGACGCTGTTGGCCGCAGATGGCCCTCGCCGGCGAGACCGGTGTCTGATAGCTAGTGTAGCATACGGTTGTCGGGGAGGGGTCGGCGCAACCCGGTCCAATAGGACCGTCATGGGGTCAGGAGGGTCGAGCAGTAGGTACGAGCCGTGGTCTGCGGCGCGAGTCAGAAGGACTAGCGGCGTAATCGGCGGCGGCGCGGATTAAACTGTTCGCGTGACGGGACGCGGATTCAAAGTAGCGTTTCAACGCTTCTTTGAGGAACTTACGAAGGGGATCTAATTTGAAATCAGAATGCAGATCTACGTTCCGCATGTACCACGGGGCACCGACGGCGCGACGGAGGAAACGATTCTGGATAACCTGGAGGCTATCGATATGGGTGCGGGCGGCGTGCGCGAAAACTACACTCGCGTAAGTCATGATAGGGCGAATGCAAGCTTTGTATAATGTCAACTTATTTCGTACGAGTACGAGCCTATCGGGGACTCCTAAGTCATCATCGCCTCCGCTTGACTGATTGCCGACCGTGTCCGCCACGAGTCCAAGCGTCGCAACAATTCAATGAACCTCTCAGTTTCATTATTAATTACCAGTATAATGTTTGATTCAAAAACTTCTAGTAAAGTAAGTTTTATGCTGGGTCCATACTTTTGCTTGATTTAGCGTGCAACAGATATTCTAATATATATATATATATATATATATATATAAATATAGATATACTATATATATAATTATTAATTTCATTACGACTTATAACTATTAACTACAATTAGTATGTAATTGCACTATGTCGCTTTAGCAAGATAGATACTAAGCTCCTGCTTATATGAATGATAACTGTGATATCATTATGACGTTGACACATAGTTTACGTTTACTCTAGTCGTTAATTTGATATCAAGATAAATATTTTCATCAGATTTTCACGGACGCCTTTCTAACGAGTAGCGTGCTCCTCTGTACTGAAACTCTAAAGTTGGAGCGTAGCAAGTGGTTCGTAAAAACTGGTGAGCATTGGTCCACATACAGTGTGCTAAAAGTAATGGTAATCCATTGTTATATTGATTTAGTCTCTGGAGACAAAAAAAAATGTGACTTTCGTGTGTATACCTAATACCAGCCTTTTCTTATTCACACAGAATAAGTAGAGTTTATTACCCTAGCTAATATTGGGATAGGCTAACATTTGGAATTGGGGTGCACATATTAACAAATTCATATTTGCATCATATATATATTCATTCTTTATTATATTATTGAGGCTGATATAATAGGATAAATGCAGATACGGAACGAGAGATCGTGTGTAAAAAATAATTATGTATACATAATTAATATACATATTTAAGTATAATACAATTAAAACAATAATATTAAACCAAAAAATATTGTGAATATTCGACTTAATTAGGGGGGTACCCTCATATTAAAAAAAAAACCTAATGCAAGGGTAAGATACTAAAAATGTATTTTTTTCCAAGACTATTCTTTAGCGATACGAATCGAAATGAGGCATGTATTAAAATTTAATCTTTATGAATAAATAATAAAATAATAAAAATGTATATTTCACTAAAAATAGAGTACAAGAACCAAGACCACCGACATAGCTCGTAGAATATGCAAGTTGAAGTGGCAGTGGGCAGGCCACATCGCTCGAAGAACCGATAACCGTTGGGGAAGAAAGGTTCTCGAGTGGCGACCACGAACCGGAAGACGCAGCGTAGGCAGGCCTCCCACTAGGTGGACCGACGACATTGTTCGCGTCGCAGGCAACCGGTGGATGCAAATAGCAAATTGTCGCTCATTGTGGCGGTCTAAGGGGGAGGCCTATGTTCAGCAGTGGACGTCTTCCGGCTGGTGATGATGATGATGATGATGATGGATAAACAACCAAACACCAACCTGTTCCCGTTTCTGGTATTACGAGGATAATATTCAGAGGCCTTCGTAAATATTTGCGGCTGAGACTTCACAAATACCCCAATCTCATAGATGTACAGGCAAGCCAAGAAGGTGAGAATGCCCAATTTTTTAAATAACAGCTTACAGGAACCATAAGGTGGAGTTCCAGTCATTGCCCTTATACATTTCTTTTGACATATAAATGCCCTATTTATATCGGTAGAATTTCCCCAGATAAGTAAACCGTACCTCAAAACTGAACCAACGTACCCATGATATGCCGTTAATGCAGTCTGCAATGATGCAGTTTTACGAAGTCTTGACAGAACATACAGTCGTTTCAAATTCCTTCATGAGACGCATTCACGGGATTTAAGATCGTCAGAAAACCTTGAATTAGCTATGCCCTTACATTCAACAAATTTTTATGGCAAATCATTTTCAGCACAGGCAGTACGTTTATGGAATACCTTACCTGTAACGATAAGGCAATCTTAATCTATATTATACATTTTTAAAAGCGCATTACCTCACTTTGTAGCTCATTGTTATTTTGCTGGCCTTTATTTTGATTTCAGAGTGCTATCAGTATATTTATAAGAATTCATTTATATATATAATATACATATATTAATAGTTCTCTTCGTATGTTTATATATGTTGTTATTTATATATGTATTTGTATATGTTCATATATATTATATGTAAGTAGGTACACATCATAAGTATACATATTTTTACTAGTGTATTTTGTCTCACATAGTAACTACCCCACTTTTTGTATTCCATGCAATATTTTTTCCATCCCAAGGTTGCAAAATAAAAAATTCCGTTCTTAGTGCGCGTCTACATATTGTGAAGAATACCCCTGCCAAATTTCAAGTCTCTAGGACCAGCCGTTTAGGCTGTGCGTTGATATGTCAGTCAGTCAGTTTCTTCTTTTTAACCGACTTCAAAAAAAGGAGGAGGTTATCAATTCGGTTGTATGTTTTTTATTTTTATTATTTTTATTTTTTATGTTTGTTACCTCAGAACTCTGTTGTTTACGAACCGATTTGGAAAATTATTTTTTTAATTAAAAGGATATGCTTCCAGATTGGTCCCATTTTTTTCAAAATCAAGTTTTGATGATGGGAACCATGAGTAACTGAGGGAACTCCTTAAATATTATAGGCATACATATAGCGTTTTTGGTATTTTTAGAAACTAGTCAAGCATTTTCATTCAGAAAGTATCATTTGGTGAATTAGATCTGATGAAGAAGGCCATAGATGGCCACCGGAACTCTGTAATAAAATTAACAATCCATCCTATATTAGCCGTGCCTACTAAACGTAGAAATACCGAATTTGGACGCGACGGATAGTTCTCGACGAGTAGTTGCTAGAAAAATGGAGATCAGGGTCTGATGGTGGAGCAGGAAGGTTGTCACGGGATCTCTGCACCAATAAACGTAGATCCGCCGAGTTTGGGCTCGTTGGGTAGATCTCGATGAGTAGTTGCTAGAAAAATGGTGATCAGCGTCTGATGATGGAGCAAGAAGGTCGTCACGGGATCTCGGCACCAATAAACATAGATCCACTGAGTTTGGGTTCGTTGGGTAGCTCTCGACGAGTAGTTGCTAGAACAATGGTGGTCAAGGTTTGATAATGGAGCAGGAAGGTCGTCACGGTATCTCGGCACCAACAAACATAGACCTACCGAATTTGGACTCGTTGGATAGGTCTCGACGAGTAGTTGCTAGAAAAATGGAGATCAGGGTCTGATGATGGAGCAGGAAGGTCGTCACGGGATCACTGCACCAATAAACGTAGATCTGCCGAGTTTGGGCTCGTTGGGTAGCTCTCGATGAGTAGTTGCTAGAAAAATGGTGATCAGCATCTGATGATGGAGCAAGAAGGTCGTCACGGGATCTCGGCACCAATAAACATAGATCCACCTAGTTTGGGTTCGTTGGGTAGCTCTCGACGAGTAGTTGCTAGAACAATGGTGATCAAGGTCTGATAATGGAGCAGGAAGGTCGTCACGGTATCTCGGCACCAACAAACGTAGACCTACCGAATTTGGACTCGTTGGATAGGTCTCGACGAGTAGTTGCTAAAAAAATGGAGATCAGGGTCTGATGATGGAGCAGGAAGGTCGTCACGGGATCACTGCACCAATAAACGTAGATCTGCCGAGTATGGGCTCGTTGGGTAGCTCTCGATGAGTAGTTGCTAGAAAAATGGTGATCAGGGTCTGACCATCGTCAGAAGGTGGACACGGGTTCTCGGCACAAATAAATGTAGACCCACCGAGCTTGCAGTCCATGGTTCTCGATAACTACGAGTATAATACCTTATGTTATGTAGTGGGTGTTTTTAAAATAAATATTAAACTGGCTGTTTGTCAGAATAAAATATAAGTTGTTAAAACTTAACCTAATAATACACCAAGGGAACCACTAAAAAGAATAAAATAAAAATATTTTTTACAAAAAGAAGAACCGCCTTCAAAATGCAACTAAAAAGCCTAAAATAATTTCTAAGAATTAGTGGTTTTTACATCTACATTGTTGGACTTGGACTACAACATATTATAAATACATATTACTATCGAAGTCGGCGCCTAACGTCTAGCAAATACTTACAAGGGCAATAGGTACCTAACTGTTTTCCAGTTTGGCGCCGTCTTTGATAGTAATATGTATTTATAATATGTTGTAGTCCAAGTCCAACAATGTAGATGTAAAAACCACTAATTCTTAGAAATTATTTTAGGCTTTTTAGTTGCATTTTGAAGGCGGTTCTTCTTTTTGTAAAAAATATTTTTATATATACAGATTAAGAGACACTAAAGATATTTCATAAAATCCATTAAGATTTTTACCACCGTGCCATACATATAGACCTACATAGGTACTTTCGAAAAACAGCTCTCTGTCTTTTCAAGGTTTTAGGGTACCTCTTATATCAAATAGCATCAATGGTTCGTTAATTTCTAAGTTTAAAACTTGGTTACAAAATCCACTCAGATTTTGATAACATTTAGTTACAGTAGAGTTGAATTGAGCCAAAGTTGGGAATAGGTTCCAACTGGTTCCTGCGGCATACTAAGGAACCTGCCCTTAGCCACCAGGGTATCATTGTTTGTGTTTGGGTTAGACTTCGACGCGAAAATTACTGCTGCATACTCTCTCTCTCTCTTCTTGACTATATATAGTCAATATACACACATCAAAAGTGTCTAGGGATCAAGCATTTTTGGGCAAAAAAATGGGCAGAAGAACAATGGCGTTTCGTGTGCTTTTCTGATGAGTCTCGTTTTGGTATGAGACCGGATACAAGACGTATACGACACTGGAGAACCCCTGGACGCCAACAGCGATTAAAATCCTGCCAGGAAGTCCATCCTTATAGTGGTGGAACCATCATGGTATGGGCGGGTATTTGGATCGGCGGAAGAACTGAGTTGATTTGGATCAGAGGCAACCTCAACGCTCAAATTTATGCTGAGACGATTGTATCAGACGTCATCGTTCCTCTACAAGTGCAAATCGGTCCCTTATTTCAGTTAATGCATGATAATGCACGACCGCACACCGCAAGAGTTGTAAGACAGACTCTCGCCGCAGCTAACATCAATGTCCTGCCCTGGCCTGCTCAGTCGCCAGACTTGAACCCGATTGAGCATGCATGGGATATGCTACAGAGAAGAGCTCTGCCGAATATGGAGGGTATCCAGTCGCAAGAAGACCTTTTTTTGTTGTTGCAACGAACATGGGCGGCCATTCCACAGCGTGATTTGGATGAACTCATTTTGAGTATGCCAAACCGATGTTCTTGTGTTGTTAGTGTTCGCGGTAGAAACACGGATTATTAATTGTTTAAGTTACCCAATAAAATTTTAAAGAAAACTGTTATTTCAGTCTTTTTTTCGAACTTTTTTGTTAGTGGTTCAAATGTCAAAAATCCCTTTATTAGGAAAATGGCAAATTTCTTTATTAATGCAAAGGTGACTTGGTTTATCGTTACTGTGACAAACGAAAACACTTTATTTGATGAATCCTTAAAGAAAATTTTAATTAATATCAATCAGGAGAAAAGTTATTGCAAAAATATATGTTGATCCCTAGACACTTTTGATGTGTGTATATCCCACAGGATATATCCCACATGGGGATGGGGTCAGCCTTCCGTGTCTTTTCTCTCCACTTCGCTATGTCCTGCACCTCATTCTCTGATACCTTGTATTTCCTTATATCTTAGGTAATTAATAAAATTACTATCATAATTATAAAAATATTTATTATTATGAAAGTAGTAAGTAAGTAAAGTATAAAAGTATTATTATCATCAACACATAAACTTCAATATTACGTTGGCTGTTTTGGTCATTCTGTATTAATAGGTTCCATCTCACATATGAAGGGACGTTTATCATAACAGCTAACGGCGAGAATCGTACTATTACTTAGCGCGCCGCATGGGTATTCTATGTAACTATCCACTTCCTCGAGTTCACCATAAGTATTATATCGTCGATATGGTGTGTTGACTATTATTTTGCCATCTTCAATTTTATTTCCTGAAAAATAAGCAAATTAACCAGTGTAAAAGATACCAATTTAATTGCTAGTGGTAATATTCTGTACCTACATTGAGGTAGTATGTAAAAGAAGGGACATCACAGCTATACAGGTATTTTTTTGTCATTTTTGATTATCAGCCAAAAACTACGTGAGATAAACCAAAATAAAAATCTGCAAATGAAGTCTTTTCAAGATACCCCACTCGATATAGTTATTTCACTTTGAAATTTTGATGACCTATTTCGACCCCCATTATAAAAAAAGGAAAATATTTTTTTTTTCAATTGCGATGAGGTTGGGTAGGTAAGATCTAAAGTTTCTAATCGATATCATCAGTGGTTCCTGAAATATATAGGTGTGACAGACAGGCAGACAGATGAAGTCAGACCATAAGGGTTCCTTTTTTACCTTTTATGGAATCCTACAAATTAAGCTAAACTAATCCTTTCCCTGGAAAAAAAGGCAGCAACCACGAAGAATACTAGCTTAATCAGTAATACGTAGGAACAAATAACCTCCTCTCCTTGGCGGGAAAACTCCGAGAGGCTTCCTATGAATTGCGTGTTTTTTGGTCACGATATTTATGCTGTAAATTGTTTGAGACACACTACCATCCGTATGTCGCTCACCTTTTACACTATAATAGCTACCATCGTGAAATAGGTCACGAATACCAATATAATACATCTCCTCATTTGATTTCAATTGGACTCCGTTAATTTTGCCTACGGCTAGTATTCCACCTTCCATGTAGCAGGTATGCATGGCGTCTTCCCAGTTCTTAGCGTTCTCGTTGACTTTATAACATTTCTTCGAAGAATCCGAATATAAATATCCTGAAAAGTATTAAGAGCACAAATTATTTTTAATACTGGCTCACGTGGTTACGTGATAGTATTCTCATCGATGTGATTGCTTATCCACTAGATGATCCAGGAATACATTAGCAAGGGCGTGATCAATAGACGATAGAAAATCTTCAAACGACCGCTGCTGATGCAGTGATAGGTTTACACTATATAGAACTAGAAATCTTATTGATACACCTGCAGGACGTTCGCCTAATGCTAAGCAATACGCTCGTCCATGGACAGGACGCACGCAGCACTGCATTGCCATTTGTTAGCCTTGTTGCTTGAACTGAGACTAGTTATTAAAGTTTTGCTACATGGTTGCCAACAAACCAGCCCGACCATCAAGAGATGTAGCAAGACCAAATATAAAAGCTATCGATATTACATCGACATTTTAAATATAATCTCAGCTATGATATACTGAATAAAAAATTTGGGCAACATTTTTTTTATATATTCCCAACCAGCAATTCCCTGCGACGCCCGCAACTTTTTTTTTCATTTAACATTCTCCATTTACCCCTTTAGGAGTGGAATTTTTAAAAAACCCTTTCTTAGTGGAAACTTACTTCATAAGAAGTACCTACTGGCCAAATTTTAGCTTTCTAGGTCCAGCGGTTTGTCTGTGCATTCATGAATCAGTCAGTCAGTCAGGACAAGTAATTTTATATGTATAGATATCTATCAAAATAATGTTTGTCTTCAGAGAGCGGTATCACAAGTATAGGACCCACCATCCACTTGTCTATTTTGATCGTAATTTGACTGTGAAAAATTACAACATATGATAACCGAGATTAAATAAAAAATGTCGATAAGATATTACATCGTTATAGTTTTTGTCTTGCAATTGGTAATAGCCCCACGCCTGCCCTCAATGATTTTCGCAAAACCACGAATTCGGCATTTTCGACCCCGTATTAAAAGGTTTGTTAACCTGTAATTAAAAGTACATTCCGAAAGCACAATAGATCGATGGATCTAATACATCATTGTGCATGATTCTTTGTGATATCGTGAGCATTTTAATATAATTATGGTGATTTCAGTTGTCAAAAAGGGGACAAGACAGTATATCAGCAAGTTAATCCAGATGAGAAAGAATGCCTAACCGTCCTTATACGGTAGCGCATCTGGTGCTATACCTCCTCCAACAATTTTGTTTAAATATAAAATAATCCCACAAGAAATTGCGCAGAATTTTCCTCCAGAATGGGGTCTGGGAAAAACAGATTCTGGTTGGATGACTTGCGAGGCGTTCTTCGAATTTATTGCCGACATTTTTACAGCTCTTGTCGATTGTATGATTTGTTGTCAACCATGTAGCCATCCTTAAGTCTCACGAGCCATGTAATTTCACCAACTATAAAGCTTTTTACACTCATCCCAACTAACCTGTCCGGTAGTTGTGGTATAGTATACGGGTATGAGACCTCGGCTTCCCTAGCTATTACTGTCCCATCCCTTGCCCTACTGGGCGGTAATATCCTACTTTTCCTATTTCCCACTCTAACTTGCCAATATTCCTTTTCACAACACCTATCCTTCCCTTTCCCTCCTTATTCGTGAGAACGCAATGGTCAATAATGTAAATAATTTAATTAACCAAAATGGCGGCGATGTGGTTCACCACCCATCACGTCTCGTTTCTCACGGAGGCGAAAAGCGGCCCTTGGGCTCTGCCTACCCCTACGGGAAAAAGGCGTGATTTTATGTATGTATAATGCTTTTTTCTACAAGCTATTTAGGTAACCAAATACAGCAATGTTCAGAGTTCAGACACTGTTGTTTAGTGATATGTTATCTGGCGCTGCGGCGATACCTACCTGACCCTAACCTACTAAACTCTTGAAATAAAGTTGACTAACACGGAAAAATATAAACTTCACTTGCCTTTATCTATAGTTGGACAGCGTTTGTCGTCAACTCTTTTACAAACGAAAATCATCGGCGATGGGGTCGAACAAGGGCCCTGTTTGTACGTTGCTGGATCTGATCCGACATCCATTAGAGCACAAACGTTGTCTTCTTCCACATGTTGAAAGTCCATAGTAGAAGGCAGGAAGTGACCTAAAATTGTTTTTACGATAAATTATGACAATTCAAAAGTGCTAATTTTGGTTTATTTGAAATAAACGATTTAATTTTTTATGTTTTCGTGTGTTTGTAAGTATGTATATATATGTCTATTTCTTTAGCAGCTAAACGGCTTTATGGATTTGGACTATGGCATGTTGTTAGATTTGCCATAGTTGTGGGAGTGACATAGGCCTTAAATTTTAAACAAAAATGGAACAGCGGCCGTCAGTCACCATTCTATATTTCATTTCCACAATCATCGATAACGGTTGCAAGTGAAAGATCTTTGCAAGGTAAGTTGAAACATATAAATACACGTATAATATTTATGTTTGATGTTTATAGTTTAAATCCATTCTCTTGTTCGCAATCGGGATTTTTGTGCTTTTATAATTTATGCCTGTTTCATCTTACCATCAACCGTGATGAATTCACCAAAGTGGAACATGCTATGTACACCTATAAACACCTCAGTTGTATTAGGGTGTTCCGCCATGTTCCCAATCAGTGTCTTTACTACTTTCCATTCGTCCACCTCCGTCGGATAGAACAGCGTCGAGCTCTCATTCTGGCAGCTTAAAAACGCAGATTTCCAATTTGTACCATCTCTGTCCCAGTGCAGTTTGTAGTATGCATTAAATTCCGGTACGTATGTATAGTCCTTTCTATAAAACAGGGTGCGTCGCGGTGCCGCCGCAGTTGGCAGCAACACGCTTGAGTATACTCCTTTAGGGAAAGAAAACAAAAATTGATATCACGAAAGAAATCTTGTAAATAGCTCAGAGTAAGGTTTAAGTAACATTATATCTACGTTTATTACTTGTCAAAATATCTGTTTTACGTATAGATCTGACAATGTCTTGCACAAAATCCATCCATCCATTTCCTCCCGTTGGGTGTTCGTAAAAAGCGACTAAGGGAACACAAAAAGATGGACTGCATCTTTCTATTGGATTACCTGCCACCTAAAATGCGATCCTCAAGGCGCCTGCCAAGCATGGGGATTATGACTCCCAGTTCTAATGGAGGAAATTAATTTTAGAGCAGTTTTTAAGAAACAAGAGGTAGGTACTCAAGTACACAAACCTTAGAGTTAGCATATTTATATTTTAGTACTTATAAGAATTGGGATACAGATTGTTACTACATTTGTACATCATCAGCATCATACGAAAGATCCGGCTAGTTTATAAACACGTGTCAAATGAAAAGAAAAGCGGATGTTCTCAAGTTATAGGTTATGCGGCGTGCTTCGACTATTCAATTGATGAAACGTACTAGTAAAAATTGTTACCTATGAAATATATCTAATTGAGGAGTAAATCATACTAATCTAAGCTAAGCTAAGCTAAGCTGCCCGTAGTAGTTCTAATTGTATCACTAAAAAACAGGATTTTTGCACATGCATGATAGATCTTAATATAAAACAAGTGCATAAAAATAATCTATCGTTTTCGTTTTTATACTTATTTTACCGGATATATCAAATTTGACTGGATTTACTAATAATATTACACAATCTACTTTATTTAAAAATTAAATACCATTTCTGAGTATAATTTAGTGTCAACATTTAAATTAATTGAATGTTAAAAATATTTTTAAATATAATAAAATAAGTTTATAAAGCTATTCAAACTGAAGTATTTATATATATATATATATATAAATTTAAGTTTTTTAAGTATTATTCATTAAACTTACCGAAGAATAGAAGGGTTAATAATGTTAAACTTTGCATGTTGTCGCATACGAGCGAGTAACTAAATTGACTGAGCGAGCTTCGTCGAAGAAACATGATATAATATGTGTAGGATTTGACCCTGAAATCTCCCGCCAAATCACCGAGCGACCAATTACGCGCAACGAAGAAATTCCAACTTCGACCACCGCGACGCGTAGCGGCGCTAGCTCCGCACTTCTTTATATTAGGTATAATATAGCAAACACCCTTTACAGATTCTTGAGATCTGTTTGTTTACGAAAGCGTTGTTTAGTTCTGAGTAGTTACCTAGGTATTTTATCAAACGATAAATAATTATAATTTGGGTCACATTAGAAAGAAAATTAAATCGTAGGTATCATCATCATCATCACCAGCCGGAAGACGTCCACTGCTGAACAAAGGCCTCCCCCTTAGACCGCCACAATGAACGACAATTGGCTATTTGCATCCACCGGTTGCCTGCGACGCGAACAAAGTCGTCGGTCCACCTAGTGGGAGGCCTGCCTACGCTGCGTCTTCCGGTTCGTGGTCGCCACTCGAGAACCTTTCTTCCCCAACGGTTATCGGTTCTTCGAGCGACGTGTGTGAATCGTAGGTATACATCGTTTTAATACTAAGTACATAAAAAACAATAAAAGCACAACACTAATTGATTTTTTTTTTTATAATCAATAGGTTTGCGCTTGACCACAATTTCACATGATGGTAAGTGAAGATGGTGGTCTAAGATGCACCGCGCTTACCCTTATGATGCCTGTTCACTCTAGACTTGAATCTTACTTGAATACACCCAAGTTATATTTATCAGGGAAAACGTTGTCCGGGAGGTAGGTACATGGGGGTGTCACGGGTCCGAATTCAAGTTCCTGTGGCATACCTAGGGGTATCTTCCGGGGGTGCCACGGGCACGGAACGAGACTAACATCAAAAACGTGTAGAAGTTTCCATAGATTGAATTTTTTTTATATTTTTAAGCATTTTAGCTGTAGGTATGTAACATTTTGCTAACTGCCCGAGTCAGGAAAAGCGCTATTCCTGACTCGCTCGGGCAGTTAGCAAAATTTTACATACAGCTAAAATACTTAAAAATATAAAAAATTACAATATATGTAAACTTATACACGTTTTTGTTAGGGCTAAAAACTTGAGCGAAGTCATGTCGGGTCGCTTGTATTTACATAACAGTACAACAGCGAACAGTATTTGCAAGTCGGAACAGGGGCGGCTTTGAATTTCGCTATTGGAAATGGGGATTTGACTTTAAAATAAGTTGCAACGGCTTATCAGATGCGCCCGTCAGTGCGATACTTCAAGTGTTTTGTTAAAAGTCTATTGTGGTAATGATTATCGATACTCACGCATAAATGATAAAAAAAGACGTTAACAAAATACGTTAATAAGGACGTTCAACATCTCAGTCCTCCCGTGACCATGGGTGCTGCAAAGCATTCGAAACGTCGGGATAGTAAAATCAAAAAATAAACCGCGATAAAATCCGTAAAAGTAGTTTGATTTCAATGTGTAATATTCGCGTAAGTAAAAGACAACACTATGATAAAAAAATTCAACACATTCCTACAAAAAATCGGTCAAGTGCGAGTCGAACTTCATATTAACTCATGTCAATTTATTATGTCACAATAAATCATTCTTATTCTTAACTTGCGCACCGTGTAATCAATACCATCTTTGGACGTATTATAGTTATTTTACTATTCTTCAGATAAGAAAAAAAAAACTAAGTTTGTTTGTCGAGGTTTTTTATGATTACTTAATAAAAACTGTACTCGCTACTGAGAAAGATCAATTTATATTTTCTGTAAAATATAGATAGACATATTACCTTTAAGTTGCGCGGTCGACCCGTGATCGCGGATGCGCGTTTCGCGTGTTATCATGGTTTAAATCGGAATCATCATCAGCGGTATTCAGGATCCCTTGGGATATATACGACCAACTGCTCAGGTAATAAGGAAAATTAAAAGAAACGTAAGTAAAAGTAATATCATTACCATAACTCCATCATCTTACAAAGACACCTAAAAGAGTTATCCAAATTTTATGATTATCCCCCGGGATTGGTTAAAACATGCAAACTTTCCGTCTTTATAGTAGGGAGAAAACCTTAACCCTGGCTGGCTATTTGAAAGCCAAAGTAGCGGCCGGCGGCCAGACGTGCTTCGAATACTTTACGGATTAACAATTTGACTTTAAAATTAAGGAGATAAGGCTACTTGCCTTAAACTGAACATTGATTTTCAATAACGAACGCTCCGGATGTTATTTTTTGGGATGGACAAACTAGCCAGCTGAATAATGATTTCCTTTTCAATGGACATCTTAAGAACTGTTTAAGAATTGTTATTAATATTATCCCTTATCCCTCTAGGTAAGATCCTAAATCCACACCTGTCTCTCTCGGTGAGGGAGAGGTCGATGATTCTGGGGTTTTTTTTACTACTGTTATAATAGTGCTTGACTGCAGTCCCACCTGATGGAAAGCGGTGACGCAGTCGAGGATGGTTTACCATTTACCATTATTATAAAAAGCGTATTCACACTAGCATTGAAGATACCCAAATTATAATTGTGCGGAAAAACCAACGCAGGCAAACTGTTCCAGCCCTTAGCTGTCTTTATTATAAATGAAGAAGCAAATCGCTTACTCCGGACTGAAGGCCCGTTCACCACATAAGGGTGTGTACGTGCCGTGCGTCTTGTCGTCCGATAATAGAAGGGGTATGGTGGAATCAAGTCATGTAATTCCTGCGCACACTCTCCAAAATGGACATATAGAATACCGAGAGGCTGGCTACTCTGCGCCTATGCTCCAGGCTTTGTAAATTGGCCTCTACTAACCCTGCGTCACCAATAAGCCTCTTACTGCCGCACTCACAAACGTCAATTAACTGTAATTACAATTAAGTTATTTTTTGTAATCTATTTATTTCGACTCTCCGAACCTCTTATGATTATTTTTTATTAGTAATTACAAAATTATTGATAACTCTACTCACAATCAGCTTATAAAGTATTAATTGGATTCAAGTGTCGAAATAATACAATTTCAAAAAAGTGACTTAATTGTTATTAAAGTTAATTGAGGTTTGTAGGTGCGGCAGTTAGCGCGCCCCTTCACCGAGTTCAAAGCTGCAAGGTGGCATTTTATGTATGCTGAAATGGCAGTAGTTTTAACATATATTTCTTGAAAACGACAATTAATAGAGCAAACGCGAAGAGTTCATGAGTATGACTCGGCAAACTGAGCAGACGTTTGGTGGAGCGACAATCTCTGTTAAGGGTAAGTAGAAAATGCAGATGATGTAATTAAGTTCTAATTATGGAAAGCAGATCATCATTAGTCCGAAGACTGAACAAAGGCCTTTCCCTTGGTACCCCACAATGAACGACAGCTAGCCATTTGGATCCATCGGTTGCCCGCGACTTTCACAATGTCGTTCGTTCACCTAGTGGGAGGTGTACTAACGCTGCATCTCTCGGTTCGTAGTCGGCACTCAAGACCCTTTCTTCCCCATCGGTTATCGGTTATTCGAGCGATGTGGCCTGCCCATTGCCACTTCAACTTGCAAAACCTGAGAGCTATGTCGGTACGGTAACTCCGGTTCTACAGCGAATTTCCTCATTTCGACACGCAAATGTCCTTAAAAATGAAGGATATTTACGCGTAATACATAATAATTCAGAGTCAGGCTAAATTGGGTATTTGCATGGTTATTTAATTAAGGCTTAGTGTTTTGAACGTCCAATCGTTCGATTAATGAGCAGTTGCGGTACAGATAGTTCTTATCAAGCTAGCGAGCGACCGGATAATTAAATTTCAATATTTATTTATAGTACAGAAGATCTATACTAAACGTAAACTTGAGCACTTTCAAAAATTTATTTATTATAAATTGGTTTATTTTTGGCTGGCACAAATATGACCATGTTTCAGAGTTTTGTAACATGCTCAAGTGGCTTCCTATTCGTCTTCGCTGGAATACTCATGTCCTTTCTCTAATTTACTCTAGTCTTTATAACTCTAGCATCACACTCAATCCCATCTGTCGAATTGAGTCTTTATAACCCCGCTCATACGTCTCATGCCTATACACGGTGCGAGTTGTCCGTCTTTGGAACTCTTTCATCATTATCAGCCGATAGATGTCCACTGCTGAACAAAGGCCTCCCCCTTAGAAGGGAAGAGTTGCCATAATCCCCACGCTTGGCAGGCGGCTTGGGGATCGCAGTATGGGTGGAAGATAAATCCAAAAGAAAGACGCTGCTGCCCGTCTTCATGTTCTCGCTTAGTCGCCTCTTACGACACCCAACGAGATGAAATGGGGGATGCAATTCTAACCCGGCGCCACGGAGAACTTTTTAGCGCTACATATAAGACGAGCTCAGAGCCTAGATACTTTTACGTAAATAAGTTCCCACCTTCAACAGACGTTCTGTTCCTCTAGTGAAAGCTTGAGCAAAAAACAAGCGAGATTAAACTACATTGATTTTTCTTTGACACCAAATCAACTAAGAAGCTTAATTGCCAAAAAACCAATCTGGATCCACTAGGCGGGCTAAATAAATTGGCTCCATATATCCTCGGCCAATCTATTAAAACCCGCTAAACGGGTTAGAAGCTCGAGGAGCAGTAGTTACTGTCGGTGGGGCCCGTTCAATACATTCGTGTAAGTGGGCCGTTACTCGTCCACCAATATCCGGATCGAGCCGGAAAAAAACGGATTAAAAAAGGTTACATTAATGGCGGGTAGCCGTGAAAAGTGATGCAATTACTTTGAATTGATTCTATCCTTTGTTCTTTCACTTTTGCTGGTGATACTTCATTGATATCTCTAGGGCGGTGAGTCTTTTGTTTCAATGGTTTAAGGTCACGGCACACCAAATGCGTAGACGTAATTGTGACCTGCTTGTGGACGTACTGTGACGTTGTAATGCCTGGAACTTTATGAGACATGGTACAACGCTTGCGTGACGTGTACGCGCACGTAGACATGACGCATACCTAGCCCGGTGTGGCAAGGGGGCACGGCGCGTCAATATGACGTTACACGCACGCGCATTCGGAGTGCTCAGACTCTCACTGCTGCACCTACAAACGTCAATTATAGTTAATTGTGAATAAGTCATATTTTGTAAATGGATTATTTCGACTTTAAGGGCTCCCACACATAACTGCGAACTCGCATCCCATCGCAAATATCTGCGAGAAACAAATGAATTTTCCATATACAAATTCAAATATCTGCGAGAAACAAATTAATTTTCCATATAAAAATTCATTTGTTTCTCGCAGATATTTGCGATGGGATGCGAGTTCGCAGTTATGTGTGGGAGCCCTATAAGCCAAATACGGTGTCACTATGACGTTACACGCACGCGCATTCGGAGTGCTCAGACTCTCACTGCTGCACCTACAAACGTCAATTATAGTTAATTGTGATTAAGCCGCCTAGACGCTTTTGCGGGTCTAGCGTGGCCAAGTATTGCTCAGGATCGAGAGTCTTGGAAGGAAAAAGAGGAGGCCTTTGCTTATCTATGGGACACAATAGGCTTATAAAAAAAAAGTGATTAAGTCATATTTTGTAAATGGATTATTTCGACTTTAGAAGCCAAATAATACTCAATACGCGGATAGTGAGTAGATATATCAATAATCTCGTAATTAATACAAAAAAATTATCTTATGAGACTCGGAGAGTCGAAATAAATAGTTTACAAAAAGTGACTTAATTGCGATTAAAGAAATTAACTTTACTGTGATGTCTGTGAGTGCGGCCGTCAGAGGACGTGATTTTTCGCTTGCAGATTCAATTCATCATCATCAGCAGCTGAAAGTCGTCCACTGCTAACAAAGGCCTCCCCTTAGAAGGGAGGGGTCGACATATTCCCCACGCTTGTCAGGCGTCCTCGGGATCGCAGTGTAGGTGGTAGGTAATCGATTAGAAAAACGATGCTGCCCGTCCTCTGGTTTTCTCTTAGTGGCCTCTTACGGTCACCCAACGGGAGGAGACGGAAGGGTGCTAATCTTACCCGGACGCCCCACGGGGATACAATTAGCAGGTTTACTTAACAGATTGAATTTAATAATCTAAGGTCCTGAGATAGTATCTATAGGAACAAGCATTGGAAACAAAGAAATTGGAGGCATAAGTCTTTTTCAGAATAGCGCAACATGATTCTGTTGTCGTTTCGGACCGACACATACTACATTTTGAGGTCAGTGTCTATTTTGACTGCATAAAGAACATTAGCGGAGCTTCCTAAATTCTTCATTGGACCACTTTTATAGAAGATCCATAAATCTTTGTCGTTATTCCAAATTTAAAAAGCTCGTAAAAAAGATCGGGGCGTATATCTACTTCTGGCCCGGAAAATCGTACCGTTTGAAGGAATTGTACCAGGTCCCCACGAGATAGGTTTTACCTAGTGTGGAGACCAAAGGAATATGTTTCACGTTTATGCACTAAAACAGTACATAGGCAATTAATTATTGTTATTTTAGAAAATAAGCAATGTAATTGGAGAAAATAAATTATTTATTACTATTAATTATTAAATCGTAAAATTAGAACTGTGTTCGCACATAAAATCCGAATTCAAATTTTGATTTCAATTTGGAGTTAATTTTTATTATTTTATTTTACGGAATACCCCAATAGTTTATTCCGCTGGCTGCCATTCGCTATTTGTTGAGAATGTATGTTTTTGGTAGATGGTTAGTTAGAAGGAACAATTGACCAATACATTCTCAAAAGTTTCATTTGGGGCTCTCTTTTCCACGTCCAATTAAGATTACTTTAACGATGCTATAAGAGCTGGTGTTAGTGCCCTTGACTCTACTATGACAAGGATCTCATCCAACACGTAGACTGGATATATATTTTAGAACTTTGATTGGGTTCATATGCACTGCTCACAATGCAAATATATTCTAGAGTATTTTATTTAATGTAGGTACTAATAAGACTAGCGGGTCGTTAACCGGATGGTAAGCAACCAGCGGGTCTCATAGGTAACCTAGTTTAAAATGGTATATTGATGCTTACGAGCAGTAGGTCCATTGCCAATACACAGTACTGCTTTAGGTCTCAGAATTTGCAAGTTAAGGTGATAATGGGCAGGCCAAATCGCTCGACGAACCGATAACTGATGGGGAAGAAAGGTTCTCGACTGACGACCACGAACCGGAAGACGCAGCGTATTCAAGGCTCCCAATAGGTAAAATGACGACATTGTGCGCTTCGCAGATATCTGGCGAATGCATATAGCCAATTGTCGTTCATTGTGGCACTCTAACGGGGAGGCCTATGTTCGTCGACGTCTTCCAGCTAGCTGGATGATGGTAAATTAAAATACAACTCACCAATATAACTAGTGTTTTAGTTTTCGCAACAACATTTCAGTCCCTCAGGTGTGAAAGTTGGTCGATTGAATTTTACGATTTGGTGGCTAGCCCCGCGGGGCTCGTGCGAAATTATTTACAATTAAGCTCCATATTGAACTATAAATGTTCGCTGAAACAAATTTTATTGTAACACAATCCGGTATCAACTTGGGAAAATAGCTGTAAAATAGGTATTGTGATAATATCTCGAAATTGTATTTTTGAAGTGATACTTCTTATGCGACTTCCAACAAGTTTAACGCGGTGCCGGGTTAGAATTGCATACCCCCCGTCTCCTCTCGTTGGGTGTCGTAAGAGGCGACGAAGCGAGAACAGGAAGAAGGGCAGCAGCGTTTTTCTTTTGGATTTATCTTCCGCGTTAAACGTTCTGCGTTAAACGCTACCATAGAGGGGGTAAGAAAGCGCTCACGTCACCCAGTCAATTAGACATTCCGTCATTCAGTGTCGAACAGTGTCGTTCAGTGTCGTTTAGTGTCGCTCAGTGTCGTTCAGTGTCGTTCAGTGTCGTTCAGTGTCGTTCAGTGACGTTCAGTGTCGTTCAGTGTCGTTCAGTGTCATTCAGTGTCGTTCAGTGTCATTTCAGTGTCGTTGAGCGTCGTTCAGTGTCGTTCAGTTTTATTCAGTGTCGATCAGTGTCGTTCAGTGTCATTCATTGTCGTTGAGTGTCGTTCAGGCTCGTTTAGTGTCGTTCAGTGTCGCGGGGAGGGAGAATAGAAAGAGACAGAGCGAGAGTGAAGTTTCACTTCTTCCGCGCGGAGGGACTCCACGCACGCTCATTTTCTTTTAGTATCTGGTTGATAGAGCCCTGTTCGTAAAGTCCTCAATTGTACCTTCTTTGTGATGTTTTATTTATACTAAGGTCCTTTGCGATTTTGTATTACCCAAGTAAAATAAAATTCTAAATCTTTTGTATTACTTGTTAGCACTGAGTGCTCCCGCATATAGCCTTCATACTCTTTTTATATGAGCGCAAGTTACGCTGCACAATTAATTAAAATGACACTATTTACTAAATTTTAACCTCGTGCCTCGGGAGTATTGCGCCTATTATTATTAAATTAATCTGAGATGATAGGCTGATTCATGCTGATAAAGACCACGGCACACCGAATGCGTCTACGTGTCACGTCGTAGTGAGGCCGTGCCAACTTGCCACACCGGGCTAGGTAGGTATACGTCATGACTACGTGTGCGTACACGTCACGCAAGCGGTATGCCATGTATCATAAAGTTCCAGGCATTACAACGTCGTGCTTACTTTTACGCATTTGGTGTGGCCGTGGCCTTAAAGATGGTAAGTGATTTTTGCAATCTTGTACCTATCCAGTGGTATGTACCTCCATAGCGAAGTCAGAGCGGGTCGCTGGTGTACTAGAGATATCACCATCACACGTGCTCCGCATTAATGGCTCCCCATTGCAGCAAGCCCCTAGAGTTATCGCAGCGATATGAACTGATTGTTAAGTAGTACGCCTGTATTATTACTCTCTAGGCAATACAACATCGAGCTTAACGCTGCGGCAACTACGAGTTAAGTTTTCGTATTTACTGAGTTTTACGCAGCAAGCGCGACGAAAATTTACGATCGATCTTAAGGTCAAAGAGTTTGACAGTCTTTTAGTCTAGCCGACATGCGACAGTGAATACGGATTTAACAGCGTTAAGCGATAGTGAACACGGATTTTAATAGCGTTAAGCTCGACGTCGAATTCAAGATTCAAGGCTGGTTCAACGTTGAGCTCGCTGTCGAGCACAGCCACGTTAAGTTAAGTTAGAGATTAGCATCTTCCATTGAGTACGGCGGCCACTCCGAGGAGGACGACGGTGGAGTTGCGACCCCCGTTCCCGTGAGCACCGTGACTGGTTCCCGGGGGGCTACAATGCGCCCCCGGCGGCGGGCTCAAAGGCAAGGCACTGAGAGGCCCCTGGTGCAGATCCCACCGGAGAGCCCTGGGGTCCCCCCTTTCATGTGCCGATGCGACAGCCACGGGGGCTTTAGTGGGTAAGAATCGCACATACCCCGGTCGAGCCCCACAGCTCCCGGGGATCTTTGGAAGATTTCCCCATTTGTCAAAAAAAAAAGAGTTAGAGATTAGCATAGCCAGTAACGCGAGCGTACACAACGAATACTAGTAAGTATAGTGGAGTAGTTTAAAACTAAATAAGGATTTTTTTTACCGGACAGAGTTCAGGCGTAGGACCAAATTTTAGCTTGCTTTTTTTATTTATTTATTTTATAATTTAAGTACACACAATAACGTGAAAGCAAAGAAGAAATATAGGAAAGAATAGTACAAAGGCACAGCTTATTTCTAAAGAAGTTTCTTCCAGTAAGCCTGCAGGTGGAAAGTTGGAAGAAAGAAATGGGACCTAGTGTGTATAGGAAATATAAATATCAAACAAAAGAATTAAATTAAATACATTATCTATTTAAACTTGATTTAAACGCTATTTTTAAGTATTTAGGAGAATCCGCTTACATTGTTTTAATTTAACCAGTAAAGAGAACAAAGATTAGTTCTTAAAATGATTCGACCATTCGACGAATCAGAGTTCTCCATTTTGTGTAACCACTGAATTTACCAGCTGTGACGTGGAGGCCGTTACCTTCGTTATTGAATGGACTACAAATAGCTGGTCGAGTGCTAAATACCCGCAACACTCACAGTTTTTAATTGGAGAGGGTCAAATTATTCACGGGCACGGCTGTGGGAAACCTTAACAACTTGAGAGCAATCGTAATATTTTTAAATATTTTAAATCTGCATTCATTCATATTTTGTTAGCAGTACAGCGTAGTTTATGTCTATAAACTAAGGAGTCTCTTCCTTAATGTTGAAAAGTGGCTGAGTGGCTGATCAAGTATATTCATACATGTATAATAGGTAGACAGTTCTTTAGATGATGTTCAACTAGTCTATCGCGGTTTCTCTGAACGGACAATACGGGTCACATAAATCCTTCGCTGTCCAACAACCCAGTTGGTGAGTTATGCAGTATTTCCAGTACCATCTCACCTATGCATAGTTAACGCGCATTTGGCCTACACAACGAAGATTGCCGTAAGCATCGAGTTTATTATTGATGCAAAATTGTGTCTATTATAGTATAAAGACTTCGAATGTTTATTTATAATTTATTTATTTATTTTATAAGTTTTGTACACACAATAACATTACAGGAAAATGGAAATATAGGAAAGAAAAGGAACGGAAATATAGTACAAAGGCACAGCTTATTTCTAAAGAAATTTCTCCCAGCAGGCCTGCGAGTGGAAAGTTGGAAGAAAGAAATGGGACGTAATGTGTATAAGAAATACTTATGTATAAATAACTAACAAAATAAGAATTACATATTATTATTATTAGTTTATATTTGACTGGCCCAGAAAGAGAGTTATGTTTTTCGAACCTATCAACGTTGTGTATCTATTTATTGTCACGGTGGTAAAATATAACGGGTGTAAGGGACATCGTACCGAAAACTGATACCAGGGATCCAGAACATGATTCTGAACATCCTAGCGCTGAAATTTTTCATCGGCTTTTTCATGAATTTCCAAAAAAATTATTAATTTTTTTTAAATAAAATTAGTATAACATCATTATTGGTATAATAATAAAGCCTAATTTTAATTTAAAAACAATTAATTAATTATTTGTGTTTTTAATTTATTTTAATTTATTTATTTATTCTTTATTCACAAAAACAGTGCATAGGCAATTAATTAATAGGCAATTAACTATTATTATTTTAGAAAATTAGCAATGTAATTTAAAAAATAAACATTATTATGCATATATTCATTACATGCTCGAAAATTAATAAGTTAGTCATTTGTCATTTACCATATAAATGGTTACTGTAATGTTGTAACGGACATTATTTGACGTCTTATAATTTTTTTTTCGGTACGATGTCCCTTACACCCTGTATAATACTAGCAATTAATTGCGGCTACACTCGCTATTATTCTTTTTCCACCCCATATAACACCTTATAGAGAAGAAGACCCCTTTAGGAACGGAATTTTCAAAACCCCTTTCTTAGTGGATGCTTACATCATAAGAAGAACCTACTGTCCATATTTCAGCTTTCTAGGTCAAGCGGTTTGGCCTGTGCTTTGATGAATCAGTAAGTCAGTCAGGACAAGTAATTTTATATGTATAGATATAGGAAATGTCTTTAATTATTTTATGGGCACAAATGAAAATTACAACATTGGGAAAACCATGTAGGTACACAGGCAAGCTTAACTCAATACTGAGTTCTCTTCAAGCAAACCAAAAAGACAGGATAAAACACAGTGTTTAAGAACATATATAGATAATAAATAAGCAATATAAGGATTATATGAACTATATCTTCATACTTCAAATGTTGTTAGTTACTCTTAGTTGAAGTCTTTAAGTATATTAAATGATAGGTCTTAATAAGTCGTCTTGAAATAATACTTACCCTGTTTTTCTTTGCAAGATCAAAATCGGAACATTAAAGCCAAAGACAATGTGTGGGGTTCAATATATCATATTGTCCCTGCATCCATCACACCTACATGTACAACTAATTTTTAGTCACCAGAGAGCTCACACAGCGGCTCTCCTAATTATATACACAGCTGTGAGGCTACTACAGACACTACTTGAACGAATTAGTACCCTGTTTATCTTTACAAGATCAAAATAAAAAATAAGTTTTAAAAACTAAAACCCGACTACGGATAAAATCGCAGTCTAAAAAGTAGAAAACAAGAAAAGAAAATATTTCTTGTCAGATATACTTATCTACCAACGCCTTAAGCAATTAATTATCGTCTAGTAAGTAGATAATTTGTATATTTCAATTTAACGTATTATAAGTATAATTACTATAGATTGTAGCCGTAGTCGCATGCCACTGATGCCTGATGATCCGTCGTGGCGTTTTCGTATGTACATAAGTCGGCGATCTGTCCCCCTAGACAATGTAACATTCTACAAGCACTATCGCTAATACAAAGTTTAAAAATGTATGAGAATGACATAAGTCATCGAAAAATCACGTGACAAAACGCGCAAAGAAGGTATGAAACCCTCGATTCGCGAGTCAGACTCGCACTTGACTGGTTTTTTTTTTGGTTTGATTCGGTACCTAGCTCCGAAGCGGAGTATCTTACGTACTAAAATGCCCCGTACTTAATGGACATCTAGGGCTCACAACCCAAACGTCCAACCGACAACTCCGAAGGTTGCCCATTATTTGTCCGGGCTTATGGCTGAGGAGCGAGGCGGCAGCTTTTTTTTTTTGCGTGCACTTAGAAGCCACACTTGAGCTAACGCAGCAGTTAGCAAAATAGTTTAACTAAACAATATGATTTTTCCCATCACTTTTGAAATCATATCAGATTCAAATTTTAAACATCGATGTCGTATTTTAGTTTTAAAACCCATGATATAACTCATGCCTACCGCTTATAAAATATAAAAAAACGGTTTCTAATTACCTTTTAAAAGACACCACACGCGAGATTTTTAACTTAGGGGTCCTATTTTGACCTTAAAACCCTCATAATTTCTTAAACCTGACTTCGTCTTAATCCTATCTATCATATTGTATCGGAAAACAATGAAATGTATTAAGAAATTATAAAATATTTATTTTACACAAAAATTGAGGTCCTGTAACTTCTACTTAGAAAATTTCGAGTAATGCAAAAACACGTCAATGTTTATTTTCTTTGAGGCATCTGCGTGTGAAAATTCAAGGCTCTAGTACCAACTGTTCATGAATTATAACGCTTTTTTATAAAACTTAAAACTCCCTATTTGGACCCCTTAGGATGCGAATTTTGAAAATTCCGTTCTTAGTGTGCGTTTACGTATGGTGAAGAATACACCTCCCAAATTTCAAGTCTCTAGAGCCAGCGGTTTAGGCTGTGCGTTGTCTGTCAGTCAGTCAATAAGTCAATCAATCAGGACATCTCCTTTTATATATATTGAGGATGATGATTATTTACTTTACACGATAATGCTTGGGCAACAGAAATATACATGTGTACCTAATTTCAACTTAATCAAAAAATATTTTTGTTTTACTTCAGAAGTTTTTGCCCTGTAGATGGCGCCACATTGAATTTAATGTAATATTATATAGCCTATAACCAGCGGACAATCAAGACGCTTCTAACGACACCCTTGTCTAATTATGTTAAGTAGATTAGAAGATATTCGGGAACAGATGAACATACATACATACATACATACATACATACATACATACATACATTCTTGTTAAAATCATAACCCTCCCTCCGTTCCGTAGTCGGGTAAAAATAGAGTACAATAAGGTCTTACAATAATAAAGTTTCGTCTATTTACCCGACTACGGAACGGAGGGAGGGTTATGATTTTAACAAGAATGTATGTATGTATGTATGTATGTATGTATGTATGTATGTATGTTCATCTGTTCCCGAATATCTTCTAATCTACTTAACATAATTAGACAAGAAGGGTGTCGTTAGAAGCGTCTTGATTGTCCGCTGGTTATAGGCTATATAATATTACATTAAATTCAATGTGGCGCCATCTACAGGGCAAAAACTTCTGAAGTAAAACAAAAATATTTTTTGATTAAGTTGAAATTAGGTACACATGTATATTTCTGTTGCCCAAGCATTATCGTGTAAAGTAAATAATCATCATCCTCAATATATATAAAAGGAGATGTCCTGATTGATTGACTTATTGACTGACTGACAGACAACGCACAGCCTAAACCGCTGGCTCTAGAGACTTGAAATTTGGGAGGTGTATTCTTCACCATACGTAAACGCACACTAAGAACGGAATTTTCAAAATTCGCATCCTAAGGGGTCCAAATAGGGAGTTTTAAGTTTTATAAAAAAGCGTTATAATTCATGAACAGTTGGTACTAGAGCCTTGAATTTTCACACGCAGATGCCTCAAAGAAAATAAACATTGACGTGTTTTTGCATTACTCGAAATTTTCTAAGTAGAAGTTACAGGACCTCAATTTTTGTGTAAAATAAATATTTTATAATTTCTTAATACATTTCATTGTTTTCCGATACAATATGATAGATAGGATTAAGACGAAGTCAGGTTTAAGAAATTATGAGGGTTTTAAGGTCAAAATAGGACCCCTAAGTTAAAAATCTCGCGTGTGGTGTCTTTTAAAAGGTAATTAGAAACCGTTTTTTTATATTTTATAAGCGGTAGGCATGAGTTATATCATGGGTTTTAAAACTAAAATACGACATCGATGTTTAAAATTTGAATCTGATATGATTTCAAAAGTGATGGGAAAAATCATATTGTTTAGTTAAACTATTTTACTAACTGCTGCGTTAGCTCAAGTGTGGCTTCTAAGTGCACGCAAAAAAAAAAAGCTGCCGCCTCGCTCCTCAGCCATAAGCCCGGACAAATAATGGGCAACCTTCGGAGTTGTCGGTTGGACGTTTGGGTTGTGAGCCCTAGATGTCCATTAAGTACGGGGCATTTTAGTACGTAAGATACTCCGCTTCGGAGCTAGGTACCGAATCAAACCAAAAAAAAAACCAGTCAAGTGCGAGTCTGACTCGCGAATCGAGGGTTTCATACCTTCTTTGCGCGTATTAATGTTATTGATTTCAATTCAATAAGAGGCTGCCGAGAGTGTTCGCAAACTCGCGCACCCGCGTCAAGCTGCCACCTAAAAAAAAAAAAGCTGCCGCCTCGCTCCTCAGCCATAAGCCCGGACAAATAACGGGCAATCTTCGGAGTTGTCGGTTGGACGTTTGGGTTGTGAGCCCTAGTTGTCCATTAAGTACGGGGCGTTTTAGTACGTAAGATACTCCGCTTCGGAGCTAGGTACCGAATCAAACCAAAAAAAAACCAGTCAATTGCGAGTCTGACTCGCGAATCGAGGGTTCTATACCTTCTTTGCGCGTATTAATGTTATTGATTTCAATTCAATAAGAGGCTGCTGAGAGAGTTCGCAAACGCGCGCACCCGCGTCCAGCTGCCACCTAAAAAAAAAAAGCTGCCGCCTCGCTCCTCAGCCATAAGCCCGGACAAATAACAGGCCACCATCGGAGTTGTTGGTTGGACGTTTGGGCTGTGGGCCCTACATGTCCATTCAGTACGGGGTGTTTTAGTAGGTAAGATACTCCGGTTCGGAGCTAGGTACCGAATCAAACAAAAAAAAAACCGGTCATGTGCGAGTTTGACTCGCGCATCGAGGGTTCTATACCTTCTTTGCGCGTATTAATGTTATTGATTTCAATTCAATAAGAGGCTGCCTAGAGAGTTCGCAAATGCGCGCACCCGCGTCAAGCTGCCACCTAAAAAAAAAAAAGCTGCCGCCTCGCTCCTCAGCCATAAGCCCGGACAAATAACAGGCCACCATCGGAGTTGTTGGTTGGACGTTTGAGCTGTGGGCCCTACATGTCCATTCAGTACGGGGCGTTTTAGTAGGTAAGATACTCCGGTTCGGAGCAAGGTACCGAATCAAACAAAAAAAAAACCGGTCATGTGCGAGTCTGACTCGCACATCGAGGGTTCTATACCTTCTTTGCGCGTATTAATGTTATTGATTTCAATTCAATAAGAGGCTGCCGAGAGAGTTCGCAAACGCGCGCACCCGCGTCAAGCTGCCACCTAAAAAAAAAAAAAGCTGCCGCCTCGCTCCTCAGCCATAAGCCCGGACAAATAACGGGCAATCTTCGGAGTTGTCGGTTGGACGTTTGGGTTGTGAGCCCTAGATGTCCATTAAGTACGGGGCGTTTTAGTACGTAAGATACTCCGCTTCAGAGCTAGGTACCGAATCAAACCAAAAAAAAAACCAGTCAATTGCGAGTCTGACTCGCGAATCAAGGGTTCTATACCTTCTTTGCGCGTATTAATGTTATTGATTTCAATTCAATAAGAGGCTGCCGAGAGAGTTCGCAAACGCGCGCACCCGCGTCAAGCTGCCACCTAAAAAAAAAAGCTGCCGCCTCGCTCCTCAGCCATAAGCCCGGACAAATAACAGGCCACCATCGGAGTTGTTGGTTGGACGTTTGGGCTGTGGGCCCTACATGTCCATTGAGTACGGGGCGTTTTAGTAGGTAAGATACTCCGGTTCGGAGCTAGGTACCGAATCAAACAAAAAAAAAACCGGTCATGTGCGAGTCTGACTCGCGCATCGAGGGTTCTATACCTTCTTTGCGCGTATTAATGTTATTGATTTCAATTCAATAAGAGGCTGCCGAGAGAGTTCGCAAATGCGCGCACCCGCGTCAAGCTGCCACCTAAAAAAAAAAAAGCTGCCGCCTCGCTCCTCAGCCATAAGACCGGACAAATAACAGGCCACCATCGGAGTTGTTGGTTGGACGTTTGAGCTGTGGGCCCTACATGTCCATTCAGTACGGGGCGTTTTAGTAGGTAAGATACTCCGGTTCGGAGCTAGGTACCGAATCAAACAAAAAAAAAACCGGTCATGTGCGAGTCTGACTCGCACATCGAGGGTTCTATACCTTCTTTGCGCGTATTAATGTTATTGATTTCAATTCAATAAGAGGCTGCCGAGAGAGTTCGCAAACGCGCGCACCCGCGTCAAGCTGCCACCTAAAAAAAAAAAAGCTGCCGCCTCGCTCCTCAGCCATAAGCCCGGACAAATAACGGGCAATCTTCGGAGTTGTCGGTTGGACGTTTGGGTTGTGAGCCCTAGATGTCCATTAAGTACGGGGCGTTTTAGTACGTAAGATACTCCGCTTCAGAGCTAGGTACCGAATCAAACCAAAAAAAAAACCAGTCAATTGCGAGTCTGACTCGCGAATCAAGGGTTCTATACCTTCTTTGCGCGTATTAATGTTATTGATTTCAATTCAATAAGAGGCTGCCGAGAGAGTTCGCAAACGCGCGCACCCGCGTCAAGCTGCCACCTAAAAAAAAAAACTGCCGCCTCGCTCCTCAGCCATAAGCCCGGACAAATAACAGGCCACCATCGGAGTTGTTGGTTGGACGTTTGGGCTGTGGGCCCTACATGTCCATTGAGTACGGGGCGTTTTAGTAGGTAAGATACTCCGGTTCGGAGCTAGGTACCGAATCAAACAAAAAAAAACCGGTCATGTGCGAGTCTGACTCGCGCATCGAGGGTTCTATACCTTCTTTGCGCGTATTAATGTTATTGATTTCAATTCAATAAGAGGCTGCCGAGAGAGTTCGCAAATGCGCGCACCCGCGTCAAGCTGCCACCTAAAAAAAAAAAAGCTGCCGCCTCGCTCCTCAGCCATAAGCCCGGACAAATAACAGGCCACCATCGGAGTTGTTGGTTGGACGTTTGGGCTGTGGGCCCTACATGTCCATTGAGTACGGGGCGTTTTAGTAGGTAAGATACTCCGGTTCGGAGCTAGGTACCGAATCAAACAAAAAAAAACCGGTCATGTGCGAGTCTGACTCGCGCATCGAGGGTTCTATACCTTCTTTGCGCGTATTAATGTTATTGATTTCAATTCAATAAGAGGCTGCCGAGAGAGTTCGCAAACGCGCGCACCCGCGTCAAGCTGCCACCTAAAAAAAAAAAGCTGCCGCCTCGCTCCACAGCCATAAGCCCGGACAAATAACGGGCCACCATCGGAGTTATTGGTTGGACGTTTGGGCTGTGGGCCCTACATGTCCATTGAGTACGGGGCGTTTTAGTAGGTAAGATACTCCGGTTCGGAGCTAGGTACCGAATCAAACAAAAAAAAACCGGTCATGTGCGAGTCTGACTCGCGCATCGAGGGTTCTATACCTTCTTTGCGCGTATTAAAGTTATTTAATCAATATAAATATAAAAGGATAAGTCCTGACTGACTGACTGATTGACAGACCACGCACAGCCCAAACCGCTAGCCCTAGAGACTTGAAATTTGGGAAATGTATTCTTCACTATACGAAAACGCACACTGAAAACGGAATTTCCAAAATTAGTATATCCTTAGGGGTCCAAATAGTGGGATTTATGTTTTATAAAAAAAGCGTTATAATTCGTGAACGGTTGGTACTAGAGCCTTAAATTTTTACACGCAGATGCTTAAAAAAAATAAACAATTACGTGTTTACGAAATATATTTAGTAAAACTAAGTAAATATTACAGCGATACTAACTTAATTCTAATAATTCTACGTGATTTGTAACGAATTATAAAGCCCCAAAATAAATAAAATAAAAAATAAGTTTTAAAAACTAAAACCCGACTACGGATAAAATCGCAGTCTAAAAAGTAGAAAACAAGAAAAGAAAATATTTCTTGTCAGATATACTTATCTACCAACGCCTTAAGCAATTAATTATCGTCTAGTAAGTAGATAATTTGTATATTTCAATTTAACGTATTATAAGTATAATTACTATAGATTGTAGCCGTAGTCGCATGCCACCTTGCTAATGTCGAAATGTTATATTGTCCCGTTGGGAACACAAAATTCAGGATACACTTCGACGACTAACAGCTGACCAGAGCGCCTAGACAAGATGCAATCGCTTCATAGCGAATCTATTTCTTCATTCGCTAACGGTGTTAATTCCCTACAATTTGTCACGTGATTTTTCGATGACTTATGTCATTCTCATACATTTTTAAACTTTGTATTAGCGATAGTGCTTGTAGAATGTTACATTGTCTAGGGGGACAGATCGCCGACTTATGTACATACGAAAACGCCACGACGGATCATCAGGCATCAGTGGCATGCGACTACGGCTACAATCTATAGTAATTATACTTATAATACGTTAAATTGAAATATACAAATTATCTACTTACTAGACGATAATTAATTGCTTAAGGCGTTGGTAGATAAGTATATCTGACAAGAAATATTTTCTTTTCTTGTTTTCTACTTTTTAGACTGCGATTTTATCCGTAGTCGGGTTTTAGTTTTTAAAACTTATTTTTTTAGCTACTATAAGTCAGCATGTGAAATAAAGAAAACATAATAATTGACTTTACCTATAAAAGACATTAAATATAATTAAGTATAAGTAATTATGTAATATTATTAATTATTATTCCTTTTCGTAAATTATTATTTCATATTAAACATTAGTAAATTATAATTAGTATTAAATGTCAAAATCTTAAAAATAATTCCTTAACCGCATAGAATGACTTTTCAAGTAACCACTCTTTTAATTTACTTTTAAACATTGCTAAATTCATGTTTTTAATATCGGTAGGAATTGCATTATAAACTTTTACACACATTGCATAACAATTATTTTTGAATAAGGCTGTTTTGGATAAACAACCAAACACCAACCTGTTCCCGTTTCTGGTATTACGAGGGTAATATTCAGAGGCCTTCGTAAATATTTGCGGCTGAGACTTCACAAATACCCCAATCTCATAGATGTACAGGCAAGCCAAGAAGGTGAGAATGCCCAATTTTTTAAATAACAGCCTACAGGAACCATAAGGTGGAGTTCCAGTCATTGCCCTTATACATTTCTTTTGACATATAAATGCCCTATTTATATCGGTAGAATTTCCCCAGATAAGTAAACCGTACCTCAAAACTGAACTAACGTACCCATGATATGCCGTTAATGCAGTCTGCAATGATGCAGTTTTACGAAGTCTTGACAGAACATACAGTCGTTTCAAATTCCTTCATGAGACGCATTCACGGGATCTAAGATCGTCAGAAAACCTTGAATTAGCTATGCCCTTACATTTAACAAATTTTTATGGCAAATCATTTTCAGCACAGGCAGTACGTTTATGGAATACCTTACCTGTAACGATAAGGCAATCTAAATCTATATACATTTTTAAAAATCGTTTAAAAGCGCATTACCTCACTTTGTAGCTCATTGTTATTTTGCTGGCCTTTATTTTGATTTCAGAGTGCTATCAGTATATTTATAAGAATTCATTTATATATATAATATACATATATTAATAGTTCTCTTCGTATGTTTATATATATATATATATATATATATATATAATATGTTGTTATTTATATATGTATTCATTCATGTATGTATTCATTGTTCATATATATTATATGTAAGTAGGTACCAGTGGCGTGCACTGAAAGCAGGCAAAAATATCTGCGAGTTGTTTATGCTTTATGCTATTTGTTCGTGTTCCAGCACAAATATCCTTAAATTAACCAATATTACCAACATATCCCTTTACATTAAAAAAATTACATTAATTCATGTCCAAACTAAGATTTTTTTAAATTAAGACTGTTTAGAGAAATCCTAGGGTAGGCAAAGTATTTTTGTCAGTATGGAGCCGCTGAATAAACTTATTAATGTTTTCAAATGCAAATTAATATGTCTATAGAAATCATTTATTGATGGACAGTAGATCAAAATTACAAAATACAATAAATAACTATAACTACTTAAAACAAATACTTAAAATAAATATTAATAAATACATACTTACAATAAATGTAGAAAATTAGGCCCATGTGGCATGGTACCCAAAATGCTGGCAGCATTTCCTCGCTGTATGGAAATAGAAACTCGCTGAGCGAGAAAATGGCCAGCTCCCGGATCCCCTGTGATGTCGACCAGCCGTTTTGATAGTAAATTAAACAAACAATGGGCAGAAGGACCCCATGGACCCAGGGTCTCGACTCCGAAGGGCATAAAAATATATTCGGAACCGATGACCCTGTATTTGTGTTTTTTAATTATTTCGGCCGCCCGCGCCGCAGCACCAGCTCTCTTGCTAGTGTCCTGGACATGCGAAGGAGCCAGTGTGTCAACACAAGTGGCATCCCACACCAGCACCCGACCCATGCTCCAGGGCACGAGAGTCATACCGTCTGGCCTCTTGCCATCATCACGCACGATACCTTGCGGCTCCAAAATGGCCGGTACGTTAATGGTGGCAAGAGCCCGACGAATGATGTCGTTTAGGGCTGCATGACGGGAGAAGCGGCCGGCGCTCCTAGCGCAAGAAAGTCCATGGTGTCCCAGCCGGTCGACATCGGTACCACATGGGCATTTATGTGGAGTGCAGACGTCAGCTCCGAGACGCAAACTTATAGCTATACGAAGAGTGTTAGGGTCGAGGCAGTTTCCCGTATTCGGACATGGATACGCCTGCAGCCAATATCCAGATTCTTTACAGGAAACTGCCTGAAGCCTTGCGAGCTCGGAGCCTGAACTGTTGCTTATTAAACTTTGGAAGGTAGCACTACAGGACAAATCATCCCAGCATTTTTGAGAGGTTGGATCTATTGGAATTAAACTCGGCCAGGCCGATTGCCAAGCTTTCCAGGCATCATCCACATAGGAGATATCTATATCAGATAGCCTCGCATTAGACAGAATCTGTTTAACTAATTGTATGTTTTTATGCGAAGACGAAAGGAAAGCTGGCAACGAAACACTAGAAATTTTGCGAATGCCAACCCCACCGAATCTAATGGGCAGGGAGGCCTGGGTCCAAGCTTTTTCAGATAGATTTACATTTATAATTTTTTCAAAACTGTTTTTAATTAAATTGTCAATGGCACAAAGAGAATTTTGAAACAACCAAACTGGGGACGAACGTAGGAGATACGTGTATTTTGGAAGGAAGAGACAACATTTTAGAATAAAGAAGGCCGAATGAGAATTAATATCTGATAAACGATGAGAATGTTCATTGAATTTTGCTATTGATTTTTCGAATAAACTTTCAACTGAATCTGGAAAAATAGGGGATCCAAGCAAATAAAGTGATTCCTTGTTAACAATCTTAATATTAGGTGCTAAGCTATTGAACTGGGCAATAGTGCCTTTTTTATTAGGAAAGTTGTCTTCCAGAAATAATTCGCACTTATCAAAATTTAATTCAAGGCCTAAAAGGTGGAATTTAGAAATTATAAGTTTTAAATCTGCTAAAACTTTATCGGCAGTATCTCCTAAAGTACCATCATCTAAATACCATAGATTTAATTTAGAGTCCAAACTTTGTATTATAGAATTTATAGCCAAACTAAACATGGCCGGGCCGAGTGGGTCACCTTGTTGACATCCCACGGCGGATAGAATTTCATAATTTTGGTATATTAATTTTGTAGGTTCACTATAACATTGATGCAAATAAGGGAAAAGCTCAGGAAACATGTTTTTGAGTTCATTTAACATGGTGACCCTATTTAACGAATTAAAAGCATTTTTCACGTCAATTTTGAGCAACACCTCGTTTTGTTGTCGTGCATTGAGAAAAGTGCGAGTAGCATGTACGGCAGCCTCACAACCTCCGCTGATACCAAATCCTAATTGAAAGGGAGCAAAATGATCTTTGAGACTTGGTAGTACATGTTTGACAGCTAATTTAGAACATAAACGCCGAAAAGTAGAACCTACTGCTATGGGCCGTACACCACCGTCCTTCTTAGATAGAGCTATAAGGTTAGCACCGTAGAAAATAGGAACTGCCACAGGATTTACCCGACCGGCCAGCATCAAGTTGACTAGTTTTGTGATTGCAATAACCAGGAGCCGGCCGGCTTCTCCAACAGTGGCAGCTGTAAGATCCTTTAGATGTTGTGGGGACAGACCATCCAATCCTGCGGCAGATCCTGCCTTAAATGAAAAAATGGCATTAGTCACATCAAACTCCTTGCAGATGAGGCTAGAAGCGGTCACTGTAGAGATATCTGAGCTTAGAGGTGTTGCATACGTGCGTGAAGGATGTTTCTCCTGGAGTGCTGCCAAAGTTACTGGAGAGTCCGGAGATAAGATGTCGCTCGAAAAAAGAATGCGTGCGGCACCTTTTAAATCGCCGTCGCTAATTTTACTTTCTACTTTTTTTGCTAAATTAAAAGCTCTGTGAGATAAGCGTTCCCGTGCATTTGACCCGGGAGTGGAATGAAGAAGTGAGCTATTATTAGTACAATTATTTTTGATTGACTGTGTTAGCGAAAGGTGGTTATCAGGCGAATTTGCATGCAGTGTATTATAAGCAAAAGTAAAAAGCTCCTGCCAGTCTTTTATAGTATTAGAGTCTGTGCAATTATTTATTATATTCGTAAGTTTGTAAGCGACAGCGATTCTCGCCCCGCGAGGTATTCTTTTAACGAGCGGAATGTTGCGCTTATAATAACTGAGGTGAAAGTGTATATCGGAAAAAGGAGCCGTGAAGTTGTTAGAGCAATTGAGCAGTGAATTACCTGAAGCACCTTTATGCAGTTTTCCGATGTGGATGTTTAATCCTCTATTGGAGCTAAATGACTTGGAGCAGTGTACGCAAGTATGACATGAAAAGGATGGCAAATCATCTCCGGGACTGGCCATGCTAGGGACGTTGCACCCACATAATAACAATAACACTATAACTAATATAAAAAGAATAAAATAAAACATGCAACCTAAGACGTAAAAATAAATACAGCAACATTATACAAACATCACATTGCACTAACACTTCAAAATATCATGAGGATGACAGAACATTCTTATTCGGCAGAATGGGTTAAATGCCATGGAAACGGAGATGTAACACCACAGGCACCCGTCTCTGGTTGGTCAAAGTAAATATGTCGTGCCGTAGTGCGCAGTGGTGACGTGTTGCTAGGCAGCACGATCCGTCAAAAATATAGCCGCAAGTTTTTAGCAAAACAGCTGTTCCATATGGGCAATATTTATACCCTTCTTGTAACAACGCACATGTATACATTAATAGAAACGGTCATGCAAGCGGAAAACACCTTATGATCACAGCAGGGTTACGCTTGCCAATTTAAATAAAATTTATAGATACCCCGAACAAGTTGACATCTTTTTTTCAAAAGAGGTATATAGGTATATATCTATAGTATTGTCTATATTATTGTATTATTGTCTATAGTATTTGCTTGCATATGGATATCTGAAATGGTATAATAACATACTTAAAATAGGTTAAACAAGCCGAATACATTTTTTTGCCTACCCTCTGTGCACGCCACTGGTAGGTACACATCATAAGTATACAAATTTTTACTAGTGTATTTTGTCTCACATAATAACTACCCCACTTTTTGTATACCATGCAATCTTTTTTCCATCCCAAGGTTGCAAAATAAAAAATTCCGTTCTTAGTGCGCGTCTACATATTGTGAAGAATACCCCTGCCAAATTTCAAGTCTCTAGGACCTGCCGTTTAGGCTGTGCGTTGATATATCAGTCAGTCAGTTTCTTCTTTTATATATACAGATTAAGAGACACTAAAGATATTTCATAAAATCCATTAAGATTTTTACCACCGTGCCATACATATAGACCTACATAGGTACTTTCGAAAAACAGCTCTCTGTCTTTTCAAGGTTTTAGGGTACTTTTTATATCAAATAGTAGCATCAATGGTTCGTTAATTTCTAAGTTTAAAACTTGGTTACAAAATCCACTCAGATTTTGATAACATTTAGTTACAGTAGAGTAGAATTGAGCCAAAGTTGGGAATAGGTTCCAACTGGTTCCTGCGGCATACTAAGGAACCTGCCCTTAGCCACCAGGGTATCATTGTTTGTGTTTGGGTTAGACTTCGACGCGAAAATTACTGCTGCATTCTCTCTCTCTCTCTTCTTGATTATATATCCCACATGGGGATGGGGTCAGCCTTCCGTGTCTTTTCTCTCCACTTCGCTATGTCCTGCACCTCATTCTCTGATACCTTGCATTTCCTTATATCTTAGGTAATTAATAAAATTACTATCATAATTTATAAAAATATTTATTATTATGAAAGTAGTAAGTAAGTAAAGTATAAAAGTATTATTATCATCAACACATAAACTTCAATATTACGTTGGCTGTTTTGGTCATTCTGTATTAATAGGTTCCATCTCACATATAAAGGGACGTTTATCATAACAGCTAACGGCGAGAATCGTACTACTACTTAGCGCGCCGCATGGCTGGTATTCTATATCCACTTCGCCTTCACCATAATTATTATATCGTTCAGCTGGTATGTTGAATATTATTTTGTCATCTTCAATTTTATTTCCTGAAAAATAAGCAAATTAACCAGTGTAAAAGATACCAATTTAATTGCTAGGGGTAATATTCTGTACCTACATTGAGGTAGTATGTAAAAGAAGGGACATCACAGCTATACAGGTATTTTTTTGTCATTTTTGATTATCAGCCAAAAACTACGTGAGATAAACCAAAATAAAAATCTGCAAATGAAGTCTTTTCAAGATACCCCACTCGATATAGTTATTTCACTTTGAAATTTTGATGACCTATTTCGACCCCCATTATAAAAAAAGGAAATTTATTTTTTTTCGTTTGCGATGAGGTTGGGTAGGTAAGATCTAAAGTTTCTAATCGATATCATCAGTGGTTCCTGAAATATATAGGTGTGACAGACAGGCAGACAGATGAAGTCAGACCATAAGGGTTCCTTTTTTACCTTTTATGGAATCCTACAAATTAAGCTAGACTAATCCTTTCCCTGGAAAAAAAGGGTCTCAGCAACCACGAAGAATACTAGCTAAATCAGTAATACGTAGGAACAAATAACCTCATCTCTCCTTGGCGGGAAAACTCCGAGAGGCTTCCTATGAATTGCGTGTTTTTTGGTCACGATATTTATGCTGTAAATTGTTTGAGACACACTACGTATGTCGCTCACCTTTTACACTATAATAGCTTCCATCGTGAAATAGGTCACGAATACCAATATAATACATCTGCTCATTTGATTTCAATTGGACTCCGTTAATTTTGCCTACGGCTAGTATTCCACCTTCCATGTAGCAGGTATGCATGGCGTCTTCCCAGTTCTTAGCGTTCTCGTTGACTTTATAACATTTCTTCGAAGAATCCGAATATAAATATCCTGAAAAGTATTAAGAGCACAAATTATTTTTAATACTGGCTCACGTGGTTACGTGATAGTATTCTCATCGATGTGATTGCTTATCCACTAGATGATCCAGGAATACATTAGCAAGGGCGTGATCAATAGACGATAGAAAATCTTCAAACGACCGCTGCTGATGCAGTGATAGGTTTACACTATATAGAACTAGAAATCTTATTGATACACCTGCAGGACGTTCGCCTAATGCTAAGCAATACGCTCGTCCATGGACAGGACGCACGCAGCACTGCATTGCCATTTGTTAGCCTTGTTGCTTGAACTGAGACTAGTTCTTAAAGTTTTGCTACATGGTTGCCAACAAACCAGCCCGACCATCAAGAGATGTAGCAAGACCAAAAATAAAAGCTATCGATATTACATCGACATTTTAAATATAATCTCAGCTATGATATACTGAATAAAAAAATTGGGCAACATTTTTTTTATATATCAACCAGCAATTCCCTGCGACGCCCGCAACTTTTTTTTTCATTCAACATTCTCCATTTACCCCTTTAGGAGTGGAATTTTTAAAAAACCCTTTCTTAGTGGAAACTTACATCATAAGAAGTACCTACTGGCCAAATTTTAGCTTTCTAGGTCTAGCGGTTTGTCTGTGCATTCATGAATCAGTCAGTCAGTCAGGACAAGTAATTTTATATGTATAGATATCTATCAAAATAATCTTTGTCTTCAGAGAGCGGTATCACAAGTATAGGACCCACCATCCACTTGTCTATTTTGATCGTAATTTGACTGTGAAAAATTACAACATATGATAACCGAGATTAAATAAAAAATGTCGATAAGATATATTATATCGTTATAGTTTTTAGTTTTTGTCTTGCTACAGCTCTTGTCGATTGTATGATTTGTTGTCAACCATGTAGCCATCCTTAAGTCTCACGAGCCATGTAATTTCACCAACTATAAAGCTTTTTACACTCATCCCAACTAACCTGTCCGGTAGTTGTGGTATAGTATACGGGTATGAGACCTCGGCTTCCCTAGCTATTACTGTCCCATCCCTTGCCCTCCTGGGCGGTAATATCCTACTTTTCCTATTTCCCACTCTAACTTGCCAATATTCCTTTTCACAACACCTATCCTTCTCTTTCCCTCCTTATTCGTGAGAACGCAATGGTCAATAATGTAAATAATTTAATTAACCAAAATGGCGGCGATGTGGTTCACCACCCATCACGTCTCGTTTCTCACGGAGGCGAAAAGCGGCCCTTGGGTTCTGCCTACCCCTACGGGAAAAAGGCGTGATTTTATGTATGTATAATGCTTTTAGGTAACCAAATACAGCAATGTTCATGTTCTACAAGCTATTTAGGTAACCAAATACAGCAATGTTCAGAGTTCAGACACTGTTGTTTAGTGATATGTTATCTGGCGCTGCGGCGATACCTACCTAACCCTAACCTACTAAACTCTTGAAATAAAGTTGTCTAACACGGAAAAATATAAACTTCACTTGCCTTTATCTATAGTTGGACAGCGTTTGTCGTCAACTCTTTTACAAACGAAAATCACCGGCGATGGGGTCGAACAAGGGCCCTGTTTGTACGTTGCTGGATCTGATCCGACATCCATTAGAGCACAAACGTTGTCTTCTTCCACATGTTGAAAGTCCATAGTAGAAGGCAGGAAGTGACCTAAAATTGTTTTTACGATAAATTATGACAATTCAAAAGTGCTAATTTTGGTTTATTTGAAATAAACGATTTATTTTTTTATGTTTTGGTGTGTTTGTAAGTATGTATATGTCTATTTCTTTAGCAGCTAAACGGCTTTATGGATTTGGACTATGGCATGTTGTTAGATTTGCCATAGTTGTGGGAGTGACATAGGCCATAATCTTTAAACAAAAATTGAACAGCGGTCATCAGTCACCATTCTATATTTCACTTCCACAATCATCGATAACGGTTGCAAGTGAAAGATCTTTGCAAGGTCAGTTGAAACATATAATAATTATGTTTATAATTTAAATCCATTCTCTTGTTCGCAGTCGGGCTTTTTGTGCTTTTATAATTTATGCCTGTTTCATCTTACCATCAACCGTGATGAATTCACCAAAGTGGAACATGCTATGTACACCTATAAACACCTCAGTTGTATTAGGGTGTTCCGCCATGTTCCCAATCAGTGTCTTTACTACTTTCCATTCGTCCACCTCCGTCGGATAGAACAGCGTCGAGCCCTCATTCTGGCAGCTTAAAAACGCAGATTTCCAATCTGTACCATCCCAGTACAGTTTGTAGTATGCATTAAATTCCGGTACGTATGTATAGTCCTTTCTATAAAACAAGGTGCGTCGCGGTGCCGCCGTAGTTGGCAGCAACACGCTTGAGTATACTCCTTTAGGGAAAGAAAACAAAAATTGATATCACGAAAGAAATCTTGTAAATAGCTCAGAGTAAGGTTTAAGTAACATTATATCTACGTTTATTACTTGTCATATCTTTATTACGTATAGATCTGACAATGTCTTGCACAAAATCCATCCATCCATTTCCTGGGTGTTCGTAAAAAGCGACTGAGGGAACACAAAAAGATGGACTGCATCTTTCTATTGAATTACCTGCCACCTAAAATGCGATCTTCAAGCCGCCTGCCAAGCGTGGGGATTATGACTCCCCGTTCTAAGGGGGGAAATTAATTTTAGAGCAGTTTTTAAGAAACAAGAGGTAGATACTCAAGTACACAAACCTTAGAGTTAGCATATTAATATTTTAGTACTTATAAGAATTGGGATAGAGATTGTTACTACATTTGTACATCATCAGCATCATACGAAAGATCCGGCTAGTTTATAAACACGTGTCAAATGAAAGGAAAAGCGGATGTTCTCAAGTTATTTCAATTGATGAAACGAACTAGTAAAAATTTTTACCTACGAAATATATCTAATTGGGGAGTAAATCATACTAATCTCTGGCTAAGCTAAGCTGCCCGTAGTAGTTCTAATTGTATCACTAAAAAACAGGATTTTTGCACATGCATGATAGATCTTAATATAAAACAAGTGCATAAAAATAATCTATCGTTTTCGTTTTTATACTTATTTTACCGGATATATCAAATTTGACTGGATTTACTAATAATATTACACAATCTTCTTTATTTAAAAATTAACATTTCTGAGTATAATTTACTGTCAACATTTAAATTAATTGAATTTTAAAAACATGTTTAAATATAATAAAATAAGTTTATAAAGCTTTTCAACCTGAAGTATTTATATATATATATAACAATTTAAGTTTTTTAAGTATTATTCATTAAACTTACCGAAGAATAGAAGGGTTAATAATGTTAAACTTTGCATGTTGTCGCATACGAGCGAGTAACTAAATTGACTGAGCGAGCTTCGTCGAAGAAACATGATATAATATGTTTAAATACACTAGAGGGTTGTCATCCAAATAAGTTTTCGATAGTACAATTTTCTCATTACTTTTTTTAATAGATACATTAAATTTACTGAAAATAGGTAGTCCAGTCGGAATTCTCCATTAATTATGGTAAATAAGGTACACCAGCAGCACAGTAACTATACAAAACAATCAGTGTAGTAACTAAGCTAGGACATTTGTTTTAAAGACGACTAAGACCTCATTATCCAAGACTGGCTTTGCACGAAGAGTATTTAGTTCACACTCAAAATTATTGTCGAAGAATACCTCTTTAATATTTGGTAAAGGATCAGTTGGCGCCTATGCTGCGGCAAATAAAATCATACACTATTATCTGATGCGGCGGCGGGTCAAAATGCGCCCCCAACGATATTTCCGCCAGTGTGTGGCAGGTCTTTTTCGACCCACCAGCACTAGGGTAGATTAAAATGCTATAACATTGTGAAAACGTGATGTATACATTATTTTTTGTACTGTTACAATAACCTTGAATCCAACTTCCTTAGGTTCGATTCTTCCCGGGATCTACCAAACGGGAAAGTTGAAACATATTGTTACTTGCGGGTAGCCTCTTGGTTAGCCTGGATAACCTCCTGGATCTTACGTAGGGAAGCCTCCTGGTTTGCCTGAATAGCCTGAATAGCAGCCATCAGGGTACAGCTCTGTTGAGTTTCCCCCCGATGCGGTACCAGACGAAGTAGCAGTCTCAGGTTGGGACTCCACCTCAAGACCACGCTGACGTGCAGCGTCCATCTCCACTTGTCTCCTTGTTCGCGGAGAACGTGTTTCTTCTTCACGCGGCAGAATCAGCATCCCACTTCTGACACCAATTGTTACGTACGGGTGGGTATTAAAATGCCGATTAACGTAAAGAGAGAAGATTTTATTCCACGTAGACATAATCTTCCCGCACAAGCGAGAGGGACATAGATTAGTTTTCTTTAATCGCACCAGCTGAAGTACCGCGGCAGGCCGATATGTGCCTGTTCCGCACTGAACGTGTTAAAGAACGTAAGACAAGGTCAGTCAAGACATTTTACGAACGGCACGTTAAAATTCGGTCCCAGGGGTTGTCATCTAGCCAGCAGTCGTTAAACAGAGGCTTACTCATCAGCCGAAAGACCAAAGGCCCCATTCGCTTGGCAGGCGTCTTGGGAATCGCAGTATAGGTGGTAGGTAATCCGATAGAAACATGCTGCTGCCCGTCTTCTAGTTTTCCCTTAGTCGCCTCCTACGGAAGTAGATAGATGGGTGCTTTTGTTTTTTCGGAGATCCTGACACCAGGTTGGTCACTAACCATGCGAAAAATCATCAGATATAATGTTAAAAACTTGGTCTTAAATCTTACTAAGTTTTCTCTATGATCTAACTAAATTGTGCAAATCGACTTTAATGAATATGTAGGTAATTAATTGGCCCAACCCTAGACGTGACACGTCTTCACTTTCGTTCTCTATGGTCGGGTAATTCTCGTAATCTATCAATATTAACAGGATGTTTTAAATTTTAATTAAAAATAGTAATTTTAAAATAGGAATTAGATCACTTTACTTATGTAATTTCAACATTGCCCAAGGAAGGACTCATCGAAGACTACTACTATGTTGAAAAGAAAGAAAGAAAAGAAATGTATTTTTTTTTTGTAATGTATGTTCACTCATAATTCCGCCAAATATGTACCTATTTGGATGATTCTTTTATGTACCTAATGGACGTTCCATCAAGTTGGCCTCATAAAACTTTTATTCCTTATGAACCAGTAGTTTCCACCAGTTCCTGAAGGAACATGATTGGAGTGTTAGAATTATCTGGTAAATTGCCTAAAAGACGATATTCTAAGCAATAAAAATATTAAAAACAAAACGAACCGACTTCAATAACAGTAAAAAGTATAAAACAATTTAAATATTATTGAAGTTGGTGTTAGCGTACCTGATGGATTTTCGTACACTCTTGTCGTCCTCATATTTGTACGACATCTAATATATATAATTATAATATACTTCTTTATGAGAAGATGTGTTCCAACTAGGCACAAGTACATCAGCATCGGCTGCAGCCGAAAGGAGGCCCACTGCTGAATAAAGACCTCCCCCTTGGAAAGGAGGGTGGCTATAATCCCCACACTTGGCAGGCATTTTCGGATCGCAGTATCCAATAGCAAGATGCTACTGGCAGTCTTCTTGTTTGCCCTTAGTCGGTTCTTACGGATATCAAAAAAAAAACCAACGGGAGGATACGGAAGGGTGTTTTTTTTTTGACGCGGAGGAAATCTTCAAAAGTTCCCCAGGATTAGTGTGGCTCAACCGGGGTATGTGGGATTCTTACCCACTAAAACCTCGTGGCTGTCGCATCGGCACATAAGAGGGGGTCCAGGTCCCATCCCAGGTCTCTCCAGTGGGATCTGCACCACGTGCCCACAGTGCCTGAGGCCCACACCCAGAACGACGCCGAGGATAGAAGGGTGCTGTTCTAACCCAGATATGCCACGGGTACATAAATACTAACGTATAAATACTTTTTCTGTCCACTACCGCGGCAGCTCAGTGCGTGAACATTTCATACTACATTTAATTCAACATTTCATACAGTTTCCGCCAGCATACTTGTAAAACAGCAAAAACGTAAACGTATTTTTGGCATCGTTTTCAAATAAGGACAAAAGTTGTTTTTTATATTGAAGTTCCGCGAAAACAAAAAAAGTAATAAATAATCAATCATCATGTATATCACTGGACATATCGAATGCGTAGATATTTTAATCGACAACTAAAGGTCTGTGTGTCACAGATAAAAACGGTTGACAATATTTATGAACAGTTATTGTTTATGTTTCAAACAATGTATGATTATGTTTCTAAGAATGATAAGGTGTCCGGTGGATGAGAAATTGAGAGCCTCTCTAGTAATCATTAAAAACTTAACATGAGTAGGTACATAATGGGCTATGTGTGCTTACTTGTATAAACAGGGTTATTTTGTTTATTTTTTAATCCTATATATTACGTGAATGAAAGGTATTTATACTGGAATCTAGCAATGACCGAAGAAAAGTCAACATAAGTAGGCTTGCTTCCCATAACGGACATCAGTACCATATAGTGTAGAATATAATATTTGTTTTTGTACCTACGTATAGTTAGATACTTAAGCACATTGAAGAAAAACTTAAACTTAAGGAAGGTACAATAGGCGGTCTTGTTGACAGCCCCGGATCTACGATTTTTTCTAACTGGTGCAGAAACTTGATAGCGGCGTCCCCTCCCTTCAGCGTTTGAGAAATTACGTACAAAAAACTCAAATCTTAAATCGGCATCAAAAGTTCACTAGATCCGGGCCTGCTTGTTAATACAAGCAATTTCTTCCAGACAACTTAAACGACCCGTGTGGTATCCGGGTAAGAATAGCACCCTTCCTTCTCCTCCCGTTAGGTGTGCGTAAGAGGCGATTAAGGGAAAACAAGAAGACGGGCAGCAGCGTCTTTCTATTCTATTACCTATGTACGAGCCAATAATGCTCATACAGCAAATTAATAATTAACCTACTTTATATAGACGAGCAGTCGTGCTACAACCTCCGTCACGCGCTAATGTGTCAATGACTACAAAAACATTACGTAAGGTGCGACTCAGACACTAAACATAGCCGTAGACAATAACTAGAAATAAATACGTTTAAACTATAATCAGTGGTTTTGGTGATCTATACTACAACAACAGGGATACCGTCAACGACAGGATATCCCCAACATCGCGTGGTCCTTCGACATTGGAATCACGGGGACCGTCTTCGAGTTCTTCGTGACATATCTGCGAAGTGCTTAGTGTGGAATTTCCCCATCACGAAGAGAGGGAAGACTGCGCTGAGTGCCAGCAAGTAACGAACCAGCGGGGATAACGTCCACTGCTACAAAATAAACTACAGACAGCAGAGATAACGTCTACTGCTGCTCAAGAAAATACGGATCAGCAGGGATAACGTCCACTGCTAATCTTCAAACAACAAACCAGCAGAGATAACGTCTGCTATTGCTCAAGAAAAGAAGAATCAGCGGGGATAACGTCCACTGCTATTCTTCAAACTACATAAGGGCGGAGATAACGTCTACTGCCAGTCTTCAAACTTCAAAACAGCGGGGATAACGTCCACTGCTATTTTTCAAACTTCACAAAAGGCAGAGATAACGTCTACTGCTACGTTTCAAACTGCACAACAGCGGGGATAACGTCTACTGCTGCAACAACAACATAGCGGAGATAACGTCTACTGCTACTACAACTTCTTGTGAAACACAAGACTTACGCACCAACCACTAACTACTAACAATGTCCAAAGGAGAGTATCAATTTTTGGAGCTCATATCCAAGCAACAAAACAGCTACGAGAAGATCAAAACTCTTCAAAGTAACTTCAAAAAGGATTCTGTGAGTAGAAAAACCATAGATTACCTTAACAAACGCATAGAAGTTCTACAGTCCCTCTGGGATGAATTTCAAACAAATCATGAGATCCTGATGCAGTATGAGTCAGCAAAAAGAGATCATGACTATTTTAAAGAGAACATTTTCGACATAACAAGGAGCATGTTCGACGAAACAAAACAATCAATGACTCAACGAAAAAACGAGTTATTAAGTGAGCCTGGATGTTCGGGAATATCAAAATCGAAATCACCAGACGCTCCCGGAAAACCGCAGTTTGATTCAAGCTTGCAACGACCAACGGCAGATGAGACAGACAAGCTTCTATCTACGCTATTACGTCATCAGATGTGCAACTTCAACGCCTTAAAACGAGCAATCTCGAAAGTTAATCTCGACGAAATGAAGGAAAAATGGCAATTTCAAGACCAACTTAATATACTACAGTCCAAGTGGGAATCCATCGATAAGATCCACTGGGAACTTAGCTACCTTTTACAAGGAAATGACGAAGATTATGAAGTGAAGTTCGACTATTGGGAACAAGTCTACGACACCCTAAAGGAAGACTTAAATCGAAAAATCTTCGAAACATCACACTATGAAAAAACAACGCCAAGGATTGAATTGCCGGAGTTCAACGGAACTTATACCAATTGGATTTCTTTTAGAGATTTATTCTTTGAGATGGTTCATAACAACCCAACGCTGAACAAGACACAAAAAATGAAGTTTCTCAAGTCAAAACTAAGAGGCGAAGCAGAAAAATTAATCAAACATCTACCTGTAAGTGCGGAGAATTATGACTCATGTCTAGAGATTATCCAGCACCGCTACGATAACAAACGGTTGCTTTTCACCTCATACATAGACACCCTTCTCAATCAAGCATCAATCGATAAACCGAACTCAGCTAACTTGAAAAAGCTGCATGATACTACAAAAGAGTGTTTAAATGCGCTAAAAAACCTCAACATAGACGTCCGTGTATGGGGGCCGCTCATCGTGCATTTACTATCATCAAAACTGGATGACGTCACCTACAGCGAATATATACAATGTATGAAACAGTCAAGAGAACTTCCAAACTTAGACGAGTTTATGGAATTCGTAGAGTTGAAGTTTATGTCATTAGAAATGGCGCGAACAAAAAAAGGCGGTCAAAAACAGAATTATTCAACGAATATACAACATAAAAATTATAACAATTACAAGTCAACGAACTTTAACAGCTCAGAAAACTGGACAAAAACCTATCATGCTTCACTCCGAAAATGCCCTCTCTGCAAAAACGATCACGCTCTGAGGCAGTGCTCTAGATTTTTGAGCATGGATGTCGCATTGCGTAACCAAACAACAAAGAAACTGGACTTATGCAAAAATTGCTTGTTTAGTCACGGCGGCAATAAATGCAACTCAACGAGGCGATGCTACACGTGTAACCTAAAACATCATTCTCTTCTGCATGATGACAATCTAAAAGGGCAACAATCAAGGTCATCCGCCACAACGGCGGTTGAGCGAACTTCGAATCACATTAACGGTGAACAAGAGATACTCTTAACGACTCTTCAGCTGAAAGTCAAAAACAGAGAAGGAGATTACGTCATCCTTCGGGCATTACTCGATCAAGGTTCGCAAGTAACACTGATTACAGAAAATGCCGCACAACGATTGAACTTACCACGGAACAAAACCAACACGGTTGTGACTGGCGTTGGCACTATCATGGGCACAAGCAAAGGAATGGTTAAACTGGAATGCAAATCTATCCACTCTGATTATACATTCCAAACAGAAGCACTAGTAATGCGGAAACTTATCAACAACCTACCTAGCTCAACAATCAACGCGAAGACCTGGCCGCACCTTGATAACATCAAGTTGGCTGATAAGGACTTTCACATCTCAGCGCCCATCGATTTAGTGCTAGATGCAGCAATCTACTCGCAGATTATCCTAGAAGGAGTACTCAAACACAACAATAATTCGCCAGTAGCGCAACAAACCAAGTTGGGCTGGATACTAAGCGGCGGTACTACAAAGCAACTTAACTGCCTAGTAACTCTAATGGAGTTAGACAGTTTATCAAAATTCTGGGAGACAGAAGAAATCCCTTCGGAACCCGAATTTTCTACAAACGACGAATACTGTGAAAAATATTATACAGAAACGACGGAGCGATTAAAGAACGGGCGATACGTAGTTAAAATGCCTATGAAAACTGACTTCGAACAAAACCTTGGAACTTCCAAACCTCAAGCTGTTGCACAGTTTCTTCATTTAGAAAAGAAAATGGCAAGACAAGAACACTTCGCAAAGTTGTATAAACAATTCATACGTGAATACATCGAATTAGGTCACATGACACCAGCTACAAAGACAGACAGTCAAATTCAAGCTTACCTTCCACACCATGGCGTGTTAAGGGAAAGCTCAAGCACAACTAGGCTTCGGGCAGTGTTCAACGCATCAATGAAAACAGACTCTGGCTACAGCCTAAACGACTTGATGCAAAAGGGGCCTAACTTACAAAAGGACATAATATCTTTAATCATCAAATGGAGAAGCTATAAATATGTTCTAACGGCGGACATCGAGAAAATGTACCGTCAAATCCTCATTCATCAAGATCAACAATATCTTCAAAAAATAATTTGGAGAGAATCCTCAAGAGAACCACTTCAAGAGATGCAGCTTTGTACCCTAACTTACGGTACAAAAGTTGCACCATTCCTTGCAATGCGGACTCTAAAACAATTAGCTCAAGATGAAGGCAACGCTTTCCCCTTAGCCCAGAAAGCTTTACAAAATGACTTTTATATGGATGATGTCATAACAGGCCACCATACAATCGAAGCAACAAAATTGCTACAACAGGAGCTCTACGAGTTACTGAAAACAGGGGGTTTCATCTTAAGAAAATGGGCTACTAACGAACCATCCATTCTCCAGGATTTACAAGAAAAAGAGAAAAGCTACGCAAACAACTTTAATTTTAAGCAACAAGAGTTCAGCAAAACACTCGGACTCGCATGGGATGATGCAAGCGACGCATTCCATTTCATTAGCGAAACGCCTGACAAAAACATATCAGTCGCGTACACTAAACGCAGACTATTATCAGAAATAAGCAAGATATACGATCCCCTTGGTTGGTTAGCTCCAATGACCATCCAAGCTAAACTAATTTTTCAAGAATTGTGGTGTGTAAACTACCAAAATATTAGCTGGGACGAAAATGTGCCTGATAACGTAACAAGGAAATGGATAAAAATTAAGTCCGAGTTACCAAACATAAACAATATCCGTTTACCAAGATGGATCCGCAACGAACACAATAAAACGATCGAATTGCAAGCCTTCTGTGACGCGAGCGAGCAAGCCTACGCATGCGTCATCTACAGCCGAACTACATCACAGACCGGCGCGTACGAAACTACTCTACTCGCAGCGAAAACTAAAGTGGCACCACTGAAAAAGAAAATCACGATACCGAGATTGGAACTATGCGCGGCTGTTTTGTTAGCGAAACTTCTAGAAAAAATAACTAAGATACTTTCAGAGTACGATCTGCGGATATCTTGTTGGACCGACTCTAAAGTCGTCTTAGCATGGCTCCAGGGAAGTGAAACTAAATACAAAGTTATATAAACGAAACTAAACAGAACACAGAAATGCTGATCAACAGGTTTCAAATTATGAAAACTATGAACGACGTTAACGCTGGAGCGTTGACGGCAAGCTTACTGCTCTCTGTCCTGAAAAGAAACCAACAAATGCTCTTAGATTCACTGTCAGAAATCTACAGAGGAAATCTCGATATGAAATTATTTACACCGGAGCAACTGTCGGAACAACTCAATTACATTGCCGGCATTATATCGAAAAGATTAACATTACCGATTGAAAACATTAACGAAGCGAATATTCAAAATATTTACAAACTTATTTATGTCAAAGCCCGGCTGACCGAACAATACCTTCTCTTCGAATTACACATACCGTTGTCAAGTGATGACGAGTATAAATTATATCAAAATATACCTATCACTATACGACGCGCGTCTAACCAATGTCTGGGGATAGCGGTAACTACAAAGTATATTGGAGTGAATTTCGCAAAGAACACCTATATACAAATAGAAGAGGCTGATCTTCATCAGTGTACAACAATGATGGCGGATAACTTTATATGCCACACCTACACGTCGATAAGAAACTTGCATGGAGCCGCAGCATCCTGTGTAGCTAAAATGATAAGTCAAAATGAAAACATCACCTGCGATTGGACACCACGGCAATGCTCTGACCAATGGACGAAGTTACAAAGACCGAACATATGGTTATATAATTGCATCAACGAGTGCCCGACCCACATCGTATGCGAGAATCAGATTACAACAACAATGATTAAACAGGCGGGCCTCCTTGCCCTAGGTCAGGACTGTGTAATTCAATACAGAGACGCTACCATGTACTCGCATAATGTTTTTAGCAGCAAAACTAATGTAGGTATAAATTTAGAAGTGCCGACTATCGACTCGCCAAACGATGGAATGTGGGAAATGTATAAAAATACAAACATTATACTACCCAAATTAAACCTGTCTTATGAACAAAGATTATTAGATCGAAAAATAACCACACAAAAAGAACGCGAGTTTCTACCCAGCGAGTTAAGTATCCACGACATCGGCAACTACACAATAAGTACTTTGCTGGTGGGAGGAATTGTCATCACAATCATTGTATGGCAGTTCAAAAGATACTGCTCCTCGAACAAAAGAAGCAAGAAGCCAACAGCAAAAACGACTTTACCGAGAACCTCGGAGAAAATGGAAGATATTGAACTGGAGGAGATTGCTACCTACGCTGAAGTAGAATATAGACGGTCGAAGAGGAATCCTCAGTCGCGACCAACAGCGGGAGCAAACTTCCAACTTTAATTTATAATTTGCTTATTGTGGTTTTTTGCCTTTAATATTTTTTACTTATTATAACTTTTACTATTTTTATACTTTTACATTTTTAACATTTAACTTATAACTTATATTTCAACTTGTAACACATGTTTGGTGATCTGAGTACATACCTTCATCTTTCCCTCGGGAGCATGTACGAGCCAATAATGCTCATACAGCAAATTAATAATTAACCTACTTTATATAGACGAGCAGTCGTGCTACAACCTCCGTCACGCGCTAATGTGTCAATAACTACAAAAACATTACGTAAGGTGCGACTCAGACACTAAACATAGCCGTAGACAATAACTATAAATAAATACGTATAAACAATAATCAGTGGTTTTGGTGTGATCTACATACTACAACAACCGGGATACCGTCAACGACAGGATATCCCCAACAACCTACGATAGTAATAATGTCCTCCTGGCCGATAAGATCACAGTGGCCGATCTTTCGCAACATCAGCCTTCTACGCGGGAGATATTATAGTGCACAAGTGTTTTACTATTCTTGTAACAACTCAGATAGCAAAAAACAAATAAACCGTAAAACTCGTCGATATATTATTTAGACAAGATATGCTGTTACGGTCCATAAAGTGGTCACAGAATTAGCGCCACGCTGACGTTTGTGTCGCTATTTCAAATTACTTCGAGCCGACCGCAGCTAGCGTAAGGACGTATCAGAATGCCTCATTTGCGTCTAAAACGTCGCAATAGCATAATTTTATCCCCTGAAAACAGCTGTCTTGTGCCTATGGCTCCCCAAAGGATTGGTGCAAGACCGAATGGAATACTGAGTGGATCTACTGTGTTCGGTCATGCTCGTCATCGAAAAGTCTCTGATTGTGGCGGCTTTGTGTGGCGGGTCACCCCCTTCCCTCTAATATGGTTGAGGGGAGTGATGGCTGCTGCTCAAGTCAACTCGTGCGCGGGTGCTGCTTGGGGGGACTGGTCCGGCCGCTGTCCTTTTGTCCTTTTTTTATTTTATTATTTTCTTTTATAGTCTAGCAGCAAAATTGATTGTTGCTTTATTTACGTTCTGAAGGCAATTCACTTGAGCTTGTAAATTATTCTTAGTGTGTATCTAACTTAGACGACTTGTGATAAAAGGAGATGTTCCATTTTGGGCCAACACTATGTACACTACATGGAAAAATAGGAAAAACCTAAGAGAGTTTCATAAAAATACTTATAAATTAATTTGAAGCAGAGTACAATTGTACAAAAATGATTACTTTTGCAGTTATTTAGTATGTCCACCCTGTTTTTAGGGCAGCCATGACAGTTGCGTTTGACGTTGGTTTACTATTGACAGTTAATGCTATAGTTGACTATTCGTAATAGATTGTTTACGCGTGGAGTACATAATGTATTTCGGAGATTTTAGTGATTATTTATGTTTGCGGGCATTCATTGACTGTTTCTTTCTTGACCCGGGGGTTTATTGTATTGATTATCGCCTGTGATTTGGATTGGAATCCGCAACAAGTTCAATCGCAGGTATAGTCAGTTGTCAAAATGACATTTTAGTTACGTATTTCCGATCCATCAGTTGCTACAGTAGTATTATATTCTCTTTGGGGTTGTTCGCCTTGACCAAGATATCTTAAATGTACAATAAAACGAAGCAATATTAAAAAAAGAGAACATTACAAAACAGTTACTATAATGAATAGTTATATATGCATATAGTGTACATGGTGTTGGCCCAGGCTCCATACATTTCTGGAACAACTCCTTTAATATGTTAAAGTGCTTTGTGTCTTGCCTGACGAGGCACTGCTTAACAGCAGAAGGTAAATGTTAAACGTGAGCCACTGTGATTTTGGATCGGTCATGCTCGCCATCGAGAAGTCTTTGCTTGTGGCGGCTTCGTGTGACGGGTCACCCCCTTCCCTCCAATATGGTTGAGGGGAGTGATGGCTGCTGCTCGAGTCAACTCGTGCGCGGGTGCTGCTTGGGGGGACTGGTCCGACTACTATCCCTTTGGCATTTTAGTTTGTTGTATTTTCGTCGTATTTTTTATTTTTATTTGATATTTTGAACGGCAGGACACACTGTCGCTGGTGCAGATTTAATTGTAAAAAACAAACTTTGTTTAAAAAAAAATGTGAAAAAATGACAAGCCCGCTGAGTTTCTTGCCGGATCTTCTCAGTTGAGGCCGCGTTGTGATCCGGTGGTAGCTTTTAAAAAATTGACCGTTCAAAAGTCTAGCACTTTTGAACGGTCAATTTTTTTTAAAGCCGTTAAGCCTATTTGAAATAAAAAAATTGAATCTTTGAATCTCCACTTAAGTTTACTATACAGGTATTTAGGCTTTCCTGTGACAATTACTCCAAAGAGCAAACAGGACAGATGAAGTCTCCTCCTAGCAGCCATTTTTAACATATTGTTATCATTGAGATATGGAGTGACATGACTTCTTCTGGGGATGGAAAAACAATACCGGGCACATGCATTCTGTATACGTTGTATTAATTGCACTGTCCTAGAGAGTAAGCAAGGACCATATACAGTGTCGCAGTAACTAAGTTTGGAAAGGACTAAGCTTTCAACCAGCCTCTTTCTAACATCCACAGTAATGTAGTCCCGGATTGAATATAGTATTTTAAGGCGATGGAAACAATTTTTTATAACATTATTTATATGTTTTTCAAACCGCAGTTCAGGGTCAATTGTAAGTCCTAAACTACAAGCTATATCCACACTATCGATCATCTGGTCTCTTACTTTAATTACTGGCTTTATTTCCTTAATTCATATATCAGAAACAGAACACAAACAGAAACAGAACAAACAGAACAGAATTCATATATTGCTCGTGCATGTAGACAATTTAATAACTTGTCGCCAGTACTTGATATTGACTTATTTAATACAAGTGCATATGTTCTAAGGAATATATTAACAAAGAGTTTCTTTCTGAGATCAATTGTAATCTCACACTGTAATGATATACTTGCATGCTTCGTTTGCTTAACTTTAATTTATCACTCTGCTGTAAACGTTAAGGTTCTATTTCTACAGGCGGAGACTTGTAAATGGCCTTCCTATCATTATTATAATACACTATTATATCTATATTAGCTGTAAGTCTTCCAAAAAGAAATAAAATAAAATAAAAATTGCCTTTACTTGCTGCTTACTTCATATTATCATGAACTTGGATTTAGAGGGATTTAACACTAATGAATTTTGGTCGGACTAATCAGCTAGTCTATCAAGATCTTGGTTTATGCTATCTACGGCTGTAGTGGTATCCTTTGGGTTGAAAGATATATATAACTGTATGTCATCCGCATAGACATGATACTTGCAGTTACGTATGCAATGCACAACCTCAGCACTATACAGCCCAAACAGGAGTGGACCAAGAATATACCCTTGTGGCACGCCCCTCTCCAAGTTCAATGGGGCAGATGTATTCGTCTTGCCATCACTTTCTCGTAATTCCACTACTTGCTGCCTACCCATTAAATAGCTTTCAAACCATTTGACAGAATCTGTATTAAAACCATAGAACGATAACTTTGAGAGCAATAATATTGCAATTGCAACTATAGTGTTAAATCTTCTTTGATTGCAACAAAGATGCGAAGATATTACGTGTTTCATTATCGAATATCAATAGACAGTAATTTACGATGTTAGCGTGATTTACATTATGAACAGTGCCATCTATCGGTGAAATTGGATATACAATCACTATAGAACTTTAATGTTATTAAACACAATAAACAAAACTTTAAACAACCATAGAATCTTTTAGATTCTAATTATATTATAATATTTAGTAGAATTAAATGTTGTTTCAGAGAGCACACGGGATCTGTGACGAGGAACATCTTGGTGCCGAGCTTCAACATGTTAAGCAGGTCCTGCATGATAACAAGCTCCGAGTTCCGCGCCGCCGTCACTGTGAACGTGTCAAGCCATCCACAGTCGAACGTATGCCTGCTGTATTGCCATATGTTAGAGGGGTAACAGACAAGATTGGCTATATCTTAAAGCGAGCTTCAATTAAAACATTTTTCAAGCCACCAAAGAAGATTAGTCAGTTTTTACCATCAGTCAAGTGCCATATACCTCTACAAGATGCAGGAGTATACAAACTGGATTGTGACTGTGGGCTCTCATACATCGGGCAAACAAAAAGATCGGTAAAAACCCGTGTAAAAGAACATATAGCTGACGTTAAACATCGACGCTATACGAAGTCTGCAGTCTGTGAACATGTTCAGGATCGCACCCGTCATTATATTAGATTTGACAAACCACAAATCCTCGCAAAAGAACAGCGCTACCTACCAAGGATGATTCGTGAGGCTATTGAAATTAAAAAGCATCCAAATTTCAATAGAGAAGATGGCTGGGTGCTACCACCGGCTTGGGATCCCGTGATAAACATAGTCAAATCCAAAGACAAGCATTCCACTGCAAGACCTCAAGATACTGTAAGCTCTTTCTGCGTAGATCGGACTAACAATAATAATTAGAAGACCTGAGGGTACCCTAAGACAACTATGACATATGGACAGCTACCACCTCAGTCCGCCCGTGACCATGAATGCTGTAAAGTATTCGAAACGTCGGGAAATTAAAATCAAAAATAAACCGCGATATAATCCGTAAAATTAGTTTCATTTCAATGTAGAATTAAATTGTCACCGTATATGCGATACTAAATAAATATCAACGAAGACGAAAGATTATTGTCGATCGAAGTACGCGTAAGCAATACTACACTCTATTTCGTTCGTATACATGCCATTTTTCCATCCATTAACACAACCACGCCCCAATATAACCCGACCGATGGTCACCGGCTTGCCGTCGTTCCTATACTAAGCGAATTAAGCGTCAGCGCGTCAGGTACTGATTTTACATGATACTTGCGCGTGGAATTCCTAATCCTACGAGCGGATTGCCGCGCCGCGACTTGCGCGCGGTTGAAGCGAATGAAAAGCTTTTTGCTATTAATAAAAATGTATTATAAGGCGATTTTTAGATTAATTTTGTTTGATGGTGTATTAAATAGCTATGTTTTTAACGTTATGTTAGTAAATAAATGTCTTATTAGATCGTCGTAACAAACGCCTGTTTTCAAAGGGAAGCCGGTAGGAATCGAGTTATATGGACCCTTCGCCACTGGTAGGTACCTATTTGAAGTGTGACTAATTAAACTGTTATTTTTGGCATTCTATGAAATCATAGTTTTATTCATCAAAGATGGCACACATAATATTAATTTATAGCCGTTAAGAGAGAAAACATAGCTGTAACAGCTCAGTGGGCGAGCGCTTGCCTTGGAAACGAGGTGCGCAGGTTCGATCCCCAGCTCGCACCTCTGATTTCTTTAATTAATCATGTGCGAATCGTCTTTGTGTGATTGTTACTAGCTTTTGGTGAAGGAAAACATCGTGACCTGCATGTCTGAGAAAGCCTAACTAGCTTTCGAATGACGTGTGAAGTCCACCAACCCGCACTTGGCCAGCGTGGTGGACTATGGCCTAAGCCCCTTCATCTTGAAGGGAGGCCCGTGCCCAACAGTGGGACATAAACAAGGGCTGGTGTTATTAAGAGAGAAAATACGCACACATAAACACAAATACATACTATATTATGAGTAACAAAGTAAAATAACTCGTGTAATTTCGTAAATTCACATCCTTATGTCGCTTCCAGAATTCACTTAAAACTCGCAAAGACCGCGCGAAACATGTAGGAATACCAACTGTTTGAGTTTTGAGAATATTCCTAATACTTCTAAATCTAAAATTATCCGCACGGCTTTTTAGTACATACACGGATCTCCCGGTGAACAGTACTACTAGTAATACTAGTAAACTAATGTTTGTCCTCCCGTGACCATGGGTGCAGCAAAGCATTGTAAACTTCGGTATAGTAAAATCTAAAATAAACCGAGATAAAATCAGTAAAAGTAATTTCACTAATGTTTTGTTGAAACAATAATAAAATAAAAAAAACCTAAAAAAAGTGCGTATCTCTCAGAAATGTATCAGATGGAATTAAAACACTCAATCAATTTGAATGTACAGTATACTGCATTATATCGATGACTGCGTTATAGTTTTTTTTATAATAAAACCGTAACGAACCGATCGAGATATATATTTGCAAGATGGTTAAGGGCTAACTTGGCTAGGTACAAAGCGCGGTCGTCCATTGAGTACGGCGGCGACTCCGAGGAGGACGGCGGCGGGGTTGCGACCCCCGTCCCCGTGAGCACCGTGACAGGTTCCCGGGGGGCTACAATGCGCCCCCCGGCGGCGGGCTCAAAGGCAAGGCACTGAGGGGCCCCTGGTGCAGATCCCACCGGAGAGCCCTGGGGACCCTTCTCATGTGCCGATGCGACAGCCGCGGGGGTTTTAGTGGGTAAGAATCCCACATACCCCGGTCGAGCTCCACAGCTCCCGGGGATCTTTGGAAGATTTCCGCCGCGTCAAAAAAAAAAAAAAGGTGCAAAGCACGGTAGCTCATCAACTGGGACATTCAAAGACTGTGCATTTTTTAAATCACGTAACATGTTAGTACCTCTCATATTCGAAGACTGCAACGAGCACTGTCTCAATAAATCAGATTTCATGGGTCACCTAGTTTGCGTCTTAATCTTTTCTCCAAAGTGTCGAATGGGAACTTTTCAATCGGATTGAACTGTGTTTCCTATCTAATCGCGAAGTTCTGTCAAAATTTCCAACAGATCCGCCAACTTTTAGCGAGACTTGGGGCTACCGCGACAGGGGTGAGAATTGGGGCACAGATGCAATCCTTCTTTCTTTACTCTTACAATCCGATAGGACGGAAGACCAGCACAAGTGTGATGTCTTGTCCATTTATCGCTGGTCTTAATGACTAGACGAGACTGAAATCCGCCGTATGGTAAGCGATTTAACATTATGCACATAAACTATAAGGCGGACATTATGCTAGTTATACTGTGATTATGCCTTAGGCATTTGCTGACAGTATACCTTAGGCTACCGTAAGGTATACTGAAGAAATATTTTGTGGTAGATGCCAAATAGTGTAAAATAAAAACTAAATAACAACAAACAACAAGTTATATTAAACATACTTACATATGAATATAAATACTATATATAATAAGTCTATACAGGGTGTTCCAGAAATGGGGTATCAAGCCGGTAATGACGCATTGCAATCCTAAGGTATTCATTCACGCCTGCGTTATTGGTGAGATCGTTTCTGCAGCGGGTTGCGTAAAACCGATCCACACACACACTCTGTACCATAGACCATAGTCAATTGCTATTTAGTATATTTTATTCTCTTTTTATCATATTTTTTATGTATATTCTGTACATAATTACTCAATTCTTTAACTATACTTACTTAATATTACACTTTTTTTATTATTAATTATTATTATTTCATTACCCTTTTTATGATGTATTTGTTCTTCCGTGACTTCACCTAACTGGTCCTGTCTGAAAATCAGCGCTGTAGCACCTTACTGTTGCTGCAGCAATTCGCTGAGTTAGGAACCATTTTTGGCATCGCACAGCTTGGTAGTGATTTAATTTTACGGTTATGTCCTTTATGTCAGTGTAACTCTTTCCGTTTAGCAATATTTTATGTTTCTATTTTTTACCTTCTGTGTTCATTACCATGTCCTGTGTATATCAAAATAAATGTTTTTTCTTCTTCTTCTTCTTCTTCACAGTGATTTTAGTCTGAACTTTACCATCGCTCAAGTGCACGTATTTTTCTCGACGGTCCCAGTTTGACTGTCTCAGTTCAATTTTAAATATTATTTTTTCAAGTGAATGTTTTGAAGTTATAGTCATGGTTTTAGATAAAGCAGGTAAGGGCCCGTATTTTTATTATATTGATCTGTATTAGGCATTACTGAAACATTGATTTTTATTTTTTCTAAAAGTGGTTTAAAGGAGATGTCCCATTTTGGGCCAACACTATGTACACTACATGGAAAAATAGGAAAAACATAGGAGAGTTTCATAAAATTACTTATAAATTAATTTGAAGCAGAGTACAATTGTACAAAAATGATTACTTTTGCAGTTATTTAGTATGTCCACCCTGTTTTTAGGGCAGCCATGACAGTTGCGTTTGACGTTGGTTTACTACTTGACAGTTAATGCTATAGTTGACGTTTCGTAATAGATTGTTTACGCGTGGAGTACATAATGTATTTCGGAGTTTTTAGTGATTATTTATGTTTGCGGACATTCATTGACTGTTTCTTTCTTAACCCGGGGCTTTATTGTATTGATTATCACTTGTGATTTGGATTGTAATCCGCAACAAGTTCAATCAAAGGTATAGTCCGTTGTCAAAATGACATTTTAGTTACGTATTTCCGATCCATCATATTATTGTGGGGTGTTGCTACAGTAGTATTATATTTTCTTTGGTGTTGCTCTCCTTGACCAAGATATCTTAAATGTACAATAAAACGAAGCAATATTAAAAAAGATAACATTACAAAACAGTTACTATATTGAATAGTTATATATACATATAGTGTACATGGTGTTGGCCCAGGCTCCATACATTTCTGGAACAACTCCTTTAATCAATTTTGATCATTTTTTGAAAGATAAAAAGGGTTTTGTTGTACTTCAGGGTCCGTCCGAGTTATTTTTTTATGTTTTTTAGCTAGCTGATAGTTCTTACAACAAATTAATGGCAAAAAACCTTGCGCATATTTGCGGTTTTTTGAGTTAAGATTGAAAAACTAACGAAAGAAAAAAGTAACCTTTTTTTTATGTCACTTTACCACGTTTTATTTGGTTTTAGGTTCGTCAAGTGGCACCAGTGTTCAAAGTAGTAATTCGCAAATATCTATACAACAAAATGCAAAAGCAAAAATTGCCCAATTTTGAAGAAAAGTTGATATATTTGGAAAATTACTAGTTGTCTTGCGAAGACTTTTTGATGAAGAACTAAGAAATTTAAAACAAAGTTTCATATTTTGAAAATTACTTGTTGTCTTGCGAAGACTTTTTGATGAAGAATAAAAAAAATAAAACAAAGTTTCTCGTATATTAATTCAGAATTGAGGCAAACATGGAAAAAAACAAACGGAAAAGAATCATTTTCTTCAAAGTAATAACGAATGGTTGAAAAAAAACATTCGTAATACCCTTAATGCAACAACAGAGATCTGGTCGACCATCGAAATCTTTCACAGAATTAAGTGAAAGAAGAGTTATGACTGAATTACGGAGCGCGATAGGTGAAGGCATGTAATGCACGCTGCACCAATAAAACTAAATACTTCTGGACACAAATATGCTTCATATATATTAAGGCATATAACCGAGTCTCCAACGAGAGCTACAAAGCTGAAGAAAGCTTATGAAATAGTTCAGAATGCGAATCTGACCCTGTTGTGTGCATTTGCTATTTTTGTAAAAGCTGACTTCTCTCGGTGCCAATATGAAATTATTAGAAGTGCCTCTAAGAAGATATACCTACCCCAGGTACAGTCTCTTACAAAAAGAAAAAAAGATTGCTATCCGCCTGAGCATTCGTTTCATCACTGAAATATTAGCTCAAATGAATCTTGAAGATTTGTTAAACCACATGGCAACAAGATTACTTCCTTAATTGAGGAAAATGATGAAGAGTCATAGTTATAATAATTAAGTTAGTAATATTAAAAAAATATCAAGTTTAATCAAAATAAAAATTATAATTTTTGTATTTTTATTTTTTTATTTATTGTTAGGAAGACTTACAGGCTAATATATAATAATAGGTAACAATTATGTGTAAACATGTTGCTAACTAGTCTCCACATATGTGTAACAATATGATCTACAATTACAAAATAGTAAATGAAAACAAATAGAACCAAAAACAAAATATTTCTTATACTGTTTTTTTTTTTTTTTTTTTTTTTTTTTTATACTACCAAGGTGGCAAGCAAGCGTACGGCCCGCCTGATGGTAAGCAGCCACCGTAGCCTATAGACGCTAGCAACACCAGAAGAATCACTAGCGCGTTGCCGACCCTTAAGACATTAGATGTTAAGTCTTTGTGTCCGGTAATTTCACCAGCTACAGTGCCCTTCACGCCGGAACACAGCAATGCTTACACACGGCTTACACGGTTAATGCTTACACGGTTTTATAAAATTAACAATATTATTAGCAATCCTAGGTAGGATTACTTAAAAAAAAAGATAAGCTGTCCAGAAACCATTGTCTCTGGACCACCTTAGTATAACAAGAACTGAACATACCTCTGAAGTATTATTACCACACTCCTGTAACAGGAATACATTGTAATCACTAAGACGCAGCTACTTCACTAAGACTTCCGCACTGTATGAGATCTGTGAAACGAATGACCGCGGCACCGCCAGAGCGGCGACTTATATACGCGTTCGGCTATCCTTCCTACCCACAACTTATTTGATGACAGCTATAATTCCTAATACGGCCTCTCCTGACATGAGCACGTCCTCGGGCTCGCTGTTTCCCGAGAGCAACACGAAGGGTGTCTAGGCTGCGACAAGCACCGCCCAGGAGCGTTTGTAGGTCCTGCACAAAACACAAAACAACACCCAAACAAAGTGTGCACATAATAAGTTTTAAGAATGCAACTCAATTCAAACGTAAAAATGTCCCTCGATTCGAACGTAAGAATGTCTAACTCAATTCGAATGTTAGAATGTTTAACTCTGAATTACAAATAAGGCGTATAGTTACTACTACTGTGCAGTAAAGCAAGTAGTGCATAAGGGGCGGCTTGCTATACAAAGATTTTAGACTTTCTCAAAAACAAATCTTTAAAAAATAGGAAAGTATAAATAAGAATAAAAAGTTAGTGCTGTTACTCATATCCTTGTGCTTCTTTGACTGCGCCCACTGCATGGCGCCACTTAAGCAGTCATACCCGGTGCGCAGATCTTCGCTGTTGAACAGGTCACGCCAGGACACGACCTGCAGTAGGTCTGCATGGCATGGCATGGCATTGCACGCGGCTAAGAAAAACAGAATAAGCAGCGAGCAATAAGCGCTCACATAAACACAGTCAAGTTATGAAGTAGTAATAATTACAGAAAACAAACAGTCATAGCATAGGCTTTAATCAGGTCTCTTCCTGCGCAACCGATACCTTGTATGCAACTAAGCTTTACATCGGTCTTGAACAGGTTACCCCGAAACCTACGAAATGTACAGTCTTTACGCATGTCTAGTCAGCGTGGGCCCCGCTGACGCAACCCGTTATTCTTACATGTCATGGTCATTCCAAAACCATGTTTGCATGGCTTTACATGGGTGTCTTCCATCGACTGACAACAAAAAACGTAGGTAGATGGCATAGATAGATAGCATAGATAGATGGCATAGATAGATGGCATAGGTAGATGGCATAGGTAGATGGCATAGGTAGATGGCATAGGTAGATGGCATAGGTAGATGGCATAGGTAGATGGCATAGGTAGATGGCATAGGTAGATGGCATAGGTAGATGGCATAGGTAGATGGCATAGGTAGATGGCATAGGTAGATGGCATAGGTAGATGGCATAGGTAGATGGCATAGGTAGATGGCATAGGTAGATGGCATAGGTAGATGGCATAGGTAGATGGCATAGGTAGATGGCATAGGTAGATGGCATAGGTAGATGGCATAGGTAGATGGCATAGGTAGATGGCATAGGTAGATGGCATAGGTAGATGGCATAGGTAGATGGCATAGGTAGATGGCATAGGTAGATGGCATAGATAGTGAGGAAGGCAGAACCAAAGCTCAATGCCCTCCTATCACGGACAGAGGCGCCAAGTTTGCATGTCCAGGCAGAACCGAAGCTCAATACCCTCCTATTATGGACAGAGGCGCCAAGTTTGCATGTCCAGGCAGAACCGAAGCTCAATGCCTCCCTATCGTGGACAGAGGCGCCAAGTTTGCATGTCCAGGCAGAACCGAAGCTCAATGCCCTCCCTATCGTGGACAGAGGCGCCAAGTTTGCATGTCCAGGCAGAACCGAAGCTCAATGCCCTCCTATCATGGACAGAGACGCCAAGTTTGCATGTCCAGGCAGAACCGAAGCTCAATGCCCTCCTATCATGGACAAAGGCGCCAAGTTTGCATGTCCAGGCAGAACCGAAGCTCAATGCCACCTAATCTCGGACAGATATGAAAGCTAAGCTCACCTAACTCACCCTAAGCACAAGGGTATAAAATAAACTGATAACTGTACCGACCACCCGGGGAAGGTCCCTTCGGGGAGTGCCACCTCACGACTTGCTAGAGATGTACGTGAGACATAACTTTGCGTGTGTGAATCGGTTCCAGATAAAAGCATATTTAAACCCGAACTATCAATCCACCAACCAAGGCGATAAGGATCTAGCTTTTTTACAACGATACACTAAGAGACCACTATCGGTGGGCAAGCTTTGCTTTTCTCACTAAGATTCATAAATTTGAATTCGGGTTAATTATTATCACTACTAGTAGATTTATAAGCTCATACAGTCAACTACTGATGAAAATCACAACAAAATGTGTAAAACTCACGCCAGTGCGGCTGTTATAACCACACGCCATTAAATCAGTAGCTGTTTCCTTGTTTCGATGTCCGGCCACGACCACGGCGTACCGACCAACGCCACGGCAAAGCGCATTGTATAGGCTGCCACGCCACAGTTAGGGCGGCCACGCCACCGTTAGGGCGGCCACGCCACCGTTAGGGCGGCCACTCCACCGTTAGGGCGGCCACGCCACCGTTAGGGCGGCCACGCCACCGTTAGGGCGGCACGGCACCCTTTGGGCTGCCACGGCACCCTTTGGGCTGCCACTGCACTGTTGGGCGGCCACTGCACCGTTGGGCGGCCACTAACGCCACAATCGCCCTGGCGACACATTCTGCGAACATAACTACAGAAACCGAATTAAAATTTGACATTTTCGTATAAATTAGGTAGGTAGTCAAATCAACAAATACATTGACACAATCGGCACTCGTCAATATATTAGGCCCGTACGACCAACCGGACAATAACCGCTCGGCCTTCCTTCAAAAAACGTATACAGATCGAACCAGAATTCAAATACGATTATTAGTCCATCGATCGAGAAAATAATCAATAAGCCAAAACAACACTTTACAAATTGCAATGACTCATCAAGATTAACCACAAAAAATCTTAGCGAAATACAATTTTACTGCCAGATTTATTAGTAATCGCACTTTATTATAACTAGCAGTCAGAACTCAAATCAACCCACTGCTTAAAATAATACGAACCAACGAAATAAATCCATCTAGTTCATTTGTACTAATCTAGCCGTAACACTAGACTTTGCCTGTCCTTTGGTACTTCTACGAACGAACTCACTACAGACCTAAATAGATTCACTGGCTCGATCGTTCAACCATCGTGTGTGTCTACTGTACTACTGGACTACCAACAGTACTATTACAACTGTAAGCTGAAGTATTACATATGATCGATTGATCTAACGATAGATCGTAATAATCCTTATCCTATTCGTGTTCCAACATGACCGTACTGTGGGCATCATTAATAATTTTTTTCAAAACACGAACTACCCGCATATGTGTTTTTTTTTCGTGAAAAACAATACATGAAAATAATGGAAACGAATATAACAAAATGCATCAGAAAGCGAAGAGGATAGGGCAGAATCCAATCCCACTTCTGATATTAGCAATCCTAGGTAGGATTACTTAAAAAAAAAGATAAGCTGTCCAGAAACCATTGTCTCTGGACCACCTTAGTATAACAAGAACTGAACATACCTCTGAAGTATTATTACCACACTCCTGTAACAGGAATACATTGTAATCACTAAGACGCAGCTACTTCACTAAGACTTCCGCACTGTATGAGATCTGTGAAACGAATGACCGCGGCACCGCCAGAGCGGCGACTTATATACGCGTTCGGCTATCCTTCCTACCCACAACTTATTTGATGACAGCTATAATTCCTAATAATATACTATGTATAAAATATTAAGTAGCATGACCTCGCATTATCTAACGTATTACTTTATTTATATATTTTTATTTACTACTCTTTTTTTACTACTCTAATCAACCTCCTCTAATAAAAAGAAGATTATAAATCTTCTTTTTATTGAAAAGCACTTATTATAGCTGTACACCTATAGAAAAATCAGTAAAAGTAAATAAATCGAAAAAAGTAATTATGACAGGATAGATTAGCAAAATACCCCTATGTGCGTCGGGGGGCGCATTGTAGCCCCCGGGAACGAGACACGGTGCTTAAGAGAACGGGGTCGCAACCCCGCCGCCATCCTCCTCGGAATCATCGCCATACTCAATGGACGTCCTAGGACTCACACCCCGATCGTCCAGCGACTCCGAAGGTAACGTCTACGACAACCGGCAACTACATTTTTCATTCGTTTCGAAGCACAGGGAATCTCAGTTCAAATGTTCAAGAAAATCCGGACGTCAGCTATCTATGGATTGGCCTTGCTTGACATTGCTTATCCAACGCTAGCTTGAGCCATATTCAAAATATTTAGGAAACTGTTCTTCTGCATCCCTTTCTGGCCATTAAAATTGTATCACATCCAGGCCAGGTTTAAAATATAAAGATTGGGAAAATCCATAAAAACAGTTTAGAAAAATAACAATAAAAGCGCTGGCGGAGCTGCGCGGGTCAGCTAGTATTTAATATATCTATACTATAATAAAACTCAGAGCACTTTTTCTGTAAATTGAATATTTTTCCCAAATTTCTATGTGGGGATACTATACTATCGACATAGAGGCCAAAACAATTTTTTTTGGAATTATTGTCTGTCTGTCTGTCGTTCTGTTCGTCCAGGTATCATTTGAAAACCCGTGGATGGATTTTGATAGGACTTTCACTGATGTATTGTGTAGAAGTAGGGGTATAAATTGGTATATAAAACATCACGCTATGTTTCATAGGGGCTAAGCATTGAAACATTCCTTGCACATATTACCACGTAATTTCCTTTGTATGTGAATAGGGTAATTATAGACTGATCAGTTAATCATTAAGATATATATTATTACGCTATATACAGTAGGGACTGAGCAGACATTTAGTTTGCATAATATATGGTATTTCGCAATGTATCGTATGTGATTCGTGGTCAAGTGGTAACGGAAGCGTCTTGCCAGCGCAGTAGGACCCGAGTTCGAGTCCGACGCGTGATTCTTTTATAATTTTATATTTTTTAGCAATATTATTTTAAATAAATAGTTATTTTTAAACAATTTAGATATTATTTAGATATTTTGCTTTTACTATTTTACACAATGTGGAGGTTTCAATTTAATGATGGCGTCATAGTGTTAAAAAATATAATGGTTCTATGAAATCTCAAACCTCTGTAGATCCTATGTTGATTTTGTAACTATTTTTAGCCACTCTGTACCATTTATCTCACTAGATGGCGCTATACCATTTCTGAATCGCGTTATGTTTCGTTTAATATAGATTCAGTAATATACGCAAGATGATGGTTTTAATTTATTGTTGGCTTCATTGTGTTCAAAAATATAATGGTTCCATAAAATCTCAAACCTCTGTACGTTGATGAGAAAGATATCAAAATCTTTGAAGTAGGTATATCTTGAAAGTCAAAAAAAAATATATATATATAAGAAGTTATTGACCACATAAACATAAAATTCATCAATCTATAAGATTAAAGCTTCTTCGGAACGTTTGAGGAGTGGCCCCAGACGGATTACTGTTAAAAGTATTGTAATGTTCACATTTCCCTACAGTAATGGTTTTCCACAGGATGAAAATACCAATAGACATAAGTTGAACATGACATTACATACCTTGACATACTGCAATGGTTATGATATACAAAACAAATTTAATTTAATTGACATAAATAACCTAAGTAGTGTTAATTTTAATTTGACAATAGATAAATACTATCTTAAATATATTGTAAACGACAGATAGCAATGTCGCTATCCTTTTATTTATATACATCAGCCAAGAATTTGGCTACAAAAGTTGCTTCTATTGAGCAACATAATTTTGACATACAAATTAATGCAGCCAAGCACTTGGCTATCAATAATGACATAATATGTAATTTAAATTAGGCTCTAAGATAACAGAGACTAACTCTGGCATGGATAAATTAAATGATAATTTTATTATAAATTCACTTAAAAGCCCATGTAACAATGACCTTAAATTAAATGTAAATAAAATACCCTGTACCCGCTTGATACATCATGGTACAAGGTATGTTGGGCAAAGACTTAGAAATTATATTGTTCTTGAACGGTCACAATATAGATATTTTTTGTGTAACTGAACATTGGCTAAAGAGTGACCAGTTCATGTTCAATTTTAATAACTACCAGGTTGCCGGCTCGCTCAGCAGAGTGAACATAATTCGTGGGGGCTCTCTAATTATTACTAAAAAGAATATTAAATACAAAGAACGTACTGATCTGGTGAGCCTTTCTGTTGAACGAGTTATTGAATTAGCTTGCATTGAGACTGAGCAGTTTTTAGTTTTGAGCGTATACAGGCCCCCGTGTTCACCATATGATGATTTTGAACGAATATTAGAAACTGTTTTGCACAAAACGTCCTACACGAATAAAACAATTATTGTCTGTGGAGACTTTAACATAAATCTACTGGAAAATACCACTGTGACCAGTAAATTTATAAAATTATTTAGATCACACAATTTGTACAACATGTTCTTGGAGCCCACTAGGATAACCTCTTTTAGCGCAACATGTATCGATAACATATTTACAAGTATGAAACCGATACACAAAAAAGTAATAAATAAACTTGATTCTGACCATTGTGGACAGCTTGCTGTGTTTCCTAGTAATATCATGAATTCTAAAAGAAATGTCAAGTTTGTTCCGATAACAGAACGTCGCTTATGTCATTTCAAAGTCACCCTGACTGACAGCTTGCCTGTGTTGCCCTGTCATGAAGATCCAAATATTTTGTATAACTCGTTATTCCAATGTATCGATAATCGCTTTGGAAAAATATTTAAACCAAAAACTTTATCGATTAATCATAATGTATCGTTTAATGATTGGGCGACGGTAGGTATCTATACGAGTCGGAGAAAATTGTACGAACTTTATAATGAAAGATGTTTTAATTCCTCGCCGCTATATAAAGAATATGTAAAACAATATTCTAAGGTATCTAAACGAGCTTGTTCCATAGCTAAAGCTAATTATTTAAAAAATTAAATCAGAAACTCTGAAAACAAAATTAAAATGACATGGAATATTATAAATAGTGAAACTGGTAGGTCATCAGTACGCAATAATGATTTTTGTTTACATGTGAATAATAAAGATGTAACAGCGGATTTAGATGTAGCGACAGAGTTTGAACGATTTTTTACTGATGTTCCCATTAATATAACGAAAACTCTGAATTCGTCGTCCATTTCCGCTGAAATTTTATTAAAAGAAAACGTACCAGAGTGTGGTACAGCCTTTCAATTCTGTTTTGTTACTGCTAATGATATTATAAATACTTTCAAACAGCTTAATCAGAAAAACAGAGCTGATATATGGGGACTTTCTGTACAAGTAGTAGCGTCAATAATTGAAGTAATTGCCCCTCAATTAGCAGTGATATTTAATAGCTGTGTTATGAGTGGAGAGTTTCCTGACCTTATGAAGCACAGCAAAATTGTACCTATATTTAAGTCTGGCAGTACCGCTGAGCCTACGAATTTCAGGCCTATTTCGGTCTTGCCAGCCTTAAGTAAAATTTATGAAAAACTTATATTAAATCAAATATTAGATCATTTTAATAAAAACAATTTTATTCATATTGAAATTAAACTACTTTTACGGATTTTATCGCGGTTTATTTATTGATTTTACTATCCCGACGTTTCGAATGCTTTGCAGCACCCATGGTCACGGGAGGACGGGGAAGTAGTTTAATTTCAATGTGTAATATTCGCGTAAGTAAAAGAGAATTTTATTCATGATAAACAGTTCGGCTTTAGAAAAAATCGATCAACTACTGACGCGGGAGTCGAATTATTAAAATATATTTACCAGGCTTGGGAGGAATCACATGATGCTCTTGGTGTATTCTGTGATTTATCCAAAGCTTTTGATTGCGTAGATCACGACACGATGGTCAGGAAATTACGCCACTATGGTTTGAGGAACAGAGCTTTAGACCTTCTGACTTCATATTTGAATAATAGAATTCAGAAGGTTGATATAAATGGTAAGAGATCCCCAGGATCTGTGGTTTCCTTAGGTGTCCCTCAAGGTTCAATATTAGGCCCATTTCTGTTTTTAATATACATTAATGACTTACCCTACTTCGTGGGGGATAAACATAATGTTGTATTGTTCGCGGATGATACTCTCTTTTATTTAAAGTTAAGCGTAAACTCCATGATTATGACGAAGTGAACAACGTCCTCTCTAAAGTTGTCCATTGGTTCAATATTAACAATTTAAAACTGAATGAGAGCAAAACTAAGTGTATAAAATTTGTAACACCTAATGTAAGACCGGTGGCTACCAATGTGGAAATTAATGGAGCATCGTTGGACCTTGAGGTTTCGACTGTGTTTCTTGGTATAACAATAGACGCTCAGCTACAATGGGGCCCACAAATTGAGAAACTGTCAGGTAGACTAAGTTCCGCGGCATATGCAGTGAAAAAAATTAGACGCTTAACTGATGTTGAAACCGCTAGAATTGTCTATTTCAGCTATTTCCACAGTATTATGTCTTATGGTATATTACTGTGGGGATCTTCTGCAGAACTTAATGCCATCTTTATTCTGCAGAAAAGAGCCATTATAGCTATAGCCATAGCCATTATTATGTGAGAGCCATTTATAATCTGGCTCCTAACGATTCACTTAGAGAAAAATTCAAAGAAATTGATATTCTAACGGTTGTTTCACAATTCATATTTGAAAATTTAGTTTATGTTAAAAAAAATACTGGATCTTCTAAAAAATATAGTGATATTCATGGTGTTAATACCCGGAACAAACACGATCTTGTTTTGCATTCCACGCGTCTCCACAGAATAGGCAAATCCTTTATGGGTCAAAGTATACGCTTCTATAACAAACTGCCACAGGATATCCGAGATCTTCCACTGAATAAATTTAAAGCTTTGATAAAAAGCCGAAAAAAAGGCTTATTATAAAATCTCGGATTACCTAGAGGATAAAGCTGCGTGGGTTTGAACTGCCTGACTCATGCAAGCTTTGAATTTTAAGGCTTACAATTTGTAACACCATATAAGTGGTGGATAACTAATGGTTGCTGCACTAGTTAATTGATGACATCAATAATATGTTAAAGTGCTTTGTGTCTTGCCTGACGAGGCACTGCTTAACAGCAGAAGTTAAATGTTAGACGTGTGCCACTGTGATCTTAGATCGGTCATGCTCGCCATCGAAAAGCCTTTGCTTGTGGCGCCGGCTTCGTGTGGCGGGTCACCCCCTTCCCTCCAATATGGTTGAGGGGAGTGATGGCTGCTGCTCGAGTCAACTCGTGCGCGGGTGCTGCTTGGGGGTACTGGTCCGACTACTATCCCTTTGGCTTTTTAGTTTGTTGTACTTTATGTTTTTTTATTTTTTTATGTCTTATTTGATATTTTGAACGGCAAGACACACTGTCGCTCGGATCTAATAATCTAATGTAACATGACACACTGTTTAAAAAAAGTGATAAAATGACAAGCCCGCTGAGTTTCTTGCCGGATCTTCTCAGTTGAGGCCGCGTTGTGATCCGGTGGTAGCTTCTTTAAAAAAAAAAACATGACCTTTCAAAAGTGCTAGCGTTAAGCCTATTTGAAATAAACTATTTTTAACCGGCTTCAAAAAGAAGGTTCTCTATTCGACGCGTATGTATGTAATATTGATAAAAATGCGTAATATTAATATATGTTAGTCTATGTGGGCTTCTAAACAAATTTACCAAATTTTATGAGTGTATGTATGTATGTATGTATGTATGTATGTATGTAGGTATGTATGTATGTATGTATGTATGTATGTATGTATGTAGGTTTGTCCGCGGATTTCTCAGAAACTACAGGTCCGATTTTGAAAATTCTTTTTGCAATAGTTAGAATATTTTTCAACTTAGGGTAGAGTACAAGTTTCATCAAAATCGGTCCAGTAGTTTAAGAGATATAAACTTTTTATGTTTTCAGTAAATTACTGTAACGTAGACGTTCGAGTTGCGTGACAGTGCTGATACATATTTTGCTAACATATAAGTCACTAAAAAGCGTTAAATAAACTATTTAAAAAAAAATAAAAACCGGCTTCAAAGTAAATTATCTAAAAAGCATAAAATAACGAAAATATATTGAAGTCGGTGTCAGCTCGTGCTAGTCTTAGTTAACATAATGTGCACCTCGCAAAGTGAGGCTCGTGAACAAAAGACAAGAAGTAATTTTTGATCAACTGGATTACCGTTGGAACAGTGTTAAGTACAAAGGACTGATTTAGGTACTGTAATGTGTTTTAATATTGTTTGTGTAGTGATTAAAACCTAAACTTTTATTGTTTAATTAGTTAAATTAATGTCAGGTCAAACTAAGGTCAGATAAAAATTAACTTATAATTTTCAATTGTTAATTAACTTATACTTAAGATAATATTTGTTTTAGTATAACATACCATATTAATTAATGAAACATATAAAAATCAAACCTATTTACAGCATTTAAACCTAAATCTAATTGTAATTGTTAATTAAAATTCATCTTAGTAGGTACCTACCTACTCTTATTGAAATTGTATTATTTTATTAACAGATTGTACTTATTGTAACGTTCAAGGTTATCATGGCAAACGACTCCCAGCCCCAATCAGCCGAGGAAAAAGATCTTATAAGAAAAAGAGGCAGCATTAAGGGACAGTTAACGGTATTCAGTACATACTTAACTGCATTAGAATCAGCTGATTTGACGTCCACTAAATACATAATACTGTAACGTATGGTACGGTATGGCATGTGCTCCTTTCCTGGCAACGAGCTGCCTTAGGGAACTAGGACTTAACAGTAAAGATAAAAAAATCGGTGAGATTATTATTCACGATTTTTATGTTGATGACCTATTAAGTGGAGGGGATAATTTAGCGGAGGTTATATCGATACGCGATAAAATAACATCTGAGTTGTCTTCAGCTTGTATGACTTTGCGGAAGTGGAAGTCAAACGAACCGCAATTAATATCGGAGTCGACTCAGTCATCTTTAAATTTAAATATCGGTGCTACAAAGCCCAGTAAAACCCTAGGTCTTGGCTGGCAACCTACTGCAAACGTCTTGCATTTTCCAATAGGTCCACTAAACAGTCATGGTAATACCAAACGGGACATACTTTCAGTTATTGCACAGATCTTTGATCCCTTAGAACTCCTCGCTCCATGTGTAATTGTTATGAAAATGTTAATGCAAAAGTTGTGGTTGCAAAAACTATCATGGGACGAGCAGTTGCCGGCAGACATTCGTAAGCACTGGGAAGAGATTGTTTCAACTTTGCCAATCATCTACACTAATATTATAGAGAGGAAAGCTTTGTTTGTTTGGTTGTAATGAATAGGCTAAAAAACAACTGGACCGTTTTTAAAAAATCTTTCATCATTCGAAAGCTACATTATCCACGAGTAACATAGGCTAAATTTTATTTTGAAAAAAAAAATAGGGTTCCGTAAGATATTTGGGTTTTTTCAGACACAAGGTGTAAAAAATCAACCAGAAAAGTTACTTATTTTGCGTACGCTGCCTAAACTATAAAAGATAGAACCATAAAATGTTCTAATTAATTGTAGATCTTATAAATATCTACAAAAAAGTCCGCGGCACACGCGCGTATCTATGTCGAGTGAGGCCCAACAACCATTTTTTTATTTAAAAATCTTGAATTTTGTTTGGACTACATTTAAACTCATTTATTTTACTCATGCTATTAATCCTTATTAAAATAAATTATTTCATCACTAGCTGACCCACGCAGCTCCGCCTGCGCTATTTTTACGTTAACTAAACTTTTAATAACAGACATTCACATCGAATACATAACCTCCTTTTTTATAGTCTGTTAAAAACTGGGACCCACTTTTTACTTGCTCTCCGAAGCACGGACCCGTTTAGTTCAAATGGCGTTAAACGGTTACCCATCTATTTAATGACCTTACCTAACGTTGCTTAACCCGATCGATTACAAAACCTTGATACTCTCTATGAGTGTTCCCTTACTAATATTAATTATAATTATGAAGAAAAATTTATAAAATCGGACTAAGCGTATAACCAAGTACCCGTTTTGACTTTAATCCCCTCTCCCAAAAGAACCGTGCTAGATTACGGGATAAAAAGTATCCTATGTCCTACCTCGTAGTAAGATCTCAAATCATGCCAAGTTTCATTTGAATCCATTCAGTAGTTTCGGCGTGATGCTCAGCCGTGATACAGACAGACAGACAGACAGACAGACAGACAAAAATTAAATAAATTACATTTTCGGCCTCAGTATCGGTTATAGAATGCCCTCCAAATATAATTTTCAAAATATCTTCAATGTACAGAATTGGACCTGTTACAGTTTTATTATAAGTATAGATATAGATTAAGTACAGTTTATGTGGATAATATTTGGTCTTTGAATGATTAAAACTGGATATTTGGTTTTGAAGTTATGGCGAAATTAAAATATTACTGCTTATAAATTAAAAGATTTCTGCTGCACGGCCCGTTGCGAAGTGAGCGTCACCTAGGTGGGGGTGCGCATGCGGGAGTGCGAGTTTAGATCTATGAGTAAGGTACCCGCGCGGCTCAGACGCGAGCTAAGTAATATACTCTTATCTATGGACGCGAGGTCGGCTCCTTACGCAGCGGTCGTGCGCGAATTCTAATAATTTTCGTGCGATTTTTTTTAGATTTCTTTCTTAAAACTACACCTACGCAAAAGTTCTTCTCAGAGCTAAACAACAGTTCTTCTCAGAGCTAATCAACAGTTCTTTTCAGGGCTAACCAACAGATTTTTTCAGGGGTAACCAACAGTTCTTTTCAGGGCTAACCAACAGTTCTTTTCAGGGCTAAACAACAGTTCTTTTCAGGGCTAAACAACAGTTTTTTTCAGAGCTAGAATATTACACGCTATTAGCATTTTCTTAAACATTTGAAAATGCCTAAGAGAGCCAGGTCTCAACTTTCTAAACATAGTTCTCAAGCACGGGCAGCAAGAATACGTCGTATGGGAGAATCTTCACCTGAACGTTCACAACGCCTTGCTGAACAAAATCAGAGAAACTCTCAGGTACGCGCACGAGAGTCGAGTTTCGAACGTTCGCAACGCCTTGCACAACAAAATCTGAGAACCTCTGAGTTACGTGCACGAGAGTCGGGTGAACCGATATGTATGAAATTTTGCGGGTAGGTCTGAGAATAGGTTGTAAAGTATATTTTATGCCGCTGATACCATGATTGACGAGGATATATAGAACGAGAGGAGGGTGCAAGAGAGGGAGAGGGGAGGGTGATGGAGTGAGTGATCGGAGGAGTTTGGTGGAGCAAGGGGGGGGGGGTGGAGTGAGAGGGAGCAAGTTGGGAGAAGAGAGAGGAGGGACAGGGTTCAGAGAGGACAACGGGGAGAGGAAGAGGGGAAGTGTGACGGGGACCGAAGCGGGAGGGAAGAGAAATAGCATAGAATTAGATTTTTATTATAAAAGAGAGAGATGGAGAGAGATGAATCAAGGAAGTAGGGAGAAAAGGGGAGCAAAATGTAATTAAAGCGCGGGCGGAGCTGCGCGGGTAAGCTAGTAAACAATATTCGGATACCACGGTTGGTTTTATGTGACTCGTATGTGTTCGTCGACTTACATATTTTTACAGACGCCTCTGAACAAGCATATGGTTCATGCTGTTATGTGCGTAGTATTGATGTAAGTGGTAACATTTTAGTGCGGTTGTTATTTGCCAAAAGTCGAGTCGCCCCTATTAAACCTACGACCATACCCCGGCTCAAGTTATGCGGTGCTTTGGTTGGAGCTCGTTTATACGAGAAGGCAATAAATTCACTCAGAGTCCATATCAGAAGTACTACCTTCTGGACGGACTCCACCATCGTTCTCGGATGGCTTAGAATGTTGCCTAATAAACTCCAGCCTTTTGTTCGCAACCGAGTTGCTGAAATTTTAGAAAAGACTGGCAGTTGTACATTGAGACACGTCCCTACCAAGGAAAACCCCGCGGATCATATTTCTCGCGGAGTAAACGTTAGTTCCATTCAGTCTCTTGATCAGTGGTGGTCAGGTCCGTATTTTTTAAGAGAGGATCCATCTAGTTGGCCTCTCAACCCTGTGCATGCGCAAACATTACCAGAAACTCGATCATTAGTTACATTGCTTGCTAGTGCGGCAAGCGATCAATCATTAATTAATTTTAATCGTTTCTCAAATTTCATGCGGCTTAATCGTGCTGTCGCATATGCTTTACGATTTATTTATAAAGGACATACTAAGCTTAATAACTACCTAAGGATATATATAAAGGACATACTAAGCTTAATAACTACCTAAGTGATGACGAACTAAAGAACGCACTGCAGGTGATCCTTAGGACATCTCAGAAGGAATCATTTCCAGAGTACACTTTACTGATGTCAAAGGAATCGTTGCCTAAAAAAAGTCAATTAATTAAGTTTAATGTTTTCTTGGATAGCGATAACATTATCCGTGTAGGAGGTAGGCTTGATCATTCAGATTATTGTTATGAAAAGAAATATCCTATTTTAATACAGTCCACACATCGATTTACGAAATTATTATTTGAATCGGAACACAAAAGGCTTATGCATGCAGGTCCTCAAAGTCTGTTAGCTAGCATAAGGGAAACTGGCCGATATGAGGTCGCAATTTGGCAAAGGCGTGTTTTCGAAATTGTGTACTCTGCAGTCGCATGAGAGGTCAAGTGATTGCTCCTTTGATGGGAAATCTACCAAAATCTCGCGTTATGCCAAGTGGTTTCCCATTTGATAGCGTTGGGGTTGACTACGCTGGTACCCTTAACTGTGTTAGTCGCCAGGGACGCGGTAGTAGGCTCGTTAAGGTATACGTAGCCATTTTTGTATGTTTTAGCACTAAGGCAGTACACTTGGAATTAGTGGGTGATCTAACCAGCCATTCTTATTTGTTAGCGCTGCGCAGATTAATATCTCGTAGAGGAAAACCGCGTCATATACACTGGGATAATGGAACTTCATTCGTAGGGGCCTGTAATTAATTGTCCAAATTTTTAAAGTGCAATAGTAACTTGTTAGCTGAAAGTGTCGCCAATGATGGCATTACTTTTCACTTTATACCGGCGTATACTCCGCATTTTGGAGGTCTTTGGGTGGCGGGTGTCATGTCGACCAAATTTCATTTATTACGTATATTAGGTAATAGTAATCTGACCTACGAACATATGTACTCAGTTCTCGTTCAAATTGAGGCCATTTTGAATTCGCGACCTCTCACACCTCTGTCGTCGGATCCGGAAGATTTGCTGCCACTCACACCTGGACACTTTCTCATTGGACGCCCTCTTACCTCGTTACCAGCTCATGATTACAGAGACCGCTCATACTCATATTTAACTCGCTTCGAACGCATCGAGCAGCTTCGACAGCATTTTTGGAGTCGATGGAGCAAGGAGTACGTGTCTGAACTCCAATTGAGAACTAAATGGCGATCCAACCAAGAAGCCCTAAAATTTAATACCCTTGTTCTTTTAAAAGAAGATAATCTTCCCCCTCTGAAGTGGAAACTGGGACGAATCGTGCCTCTTCACCCTGGTGCAGATGGAATCAGCAGAGTAGCTGATATAAAGACTACAAACGGAGTGGTTCGAAGAGCATTTAACAAAATATGCCCTCTTCCTGCTGCGGATAATTGTGGTTGAAAGAGGACTTTCAACACCCGGGGGCATGTCTGGGAATCTTTATTTAAATAATTAACTATTTCAATAATTATATTAATTACATAAGTAATTGTAATCTCAAGGATAAGCGCCTAGTTAAAAATGCATAGCACTGTTTGTATTGCATGCAATTAGCTAGTAAGGTATTACATTTTTTTATTTTTACACTTTCAATTCGCTTCGCCATTACACAGCACTTTGTGAACACCTAAGAAACGATTTTTATTTCCTAATAATTACTCCTGCTCTCCAACAGTAGGTATCATTAGTTTTAAAATGGAAAAATAAATAAATAATAATAAATAAATCTTTATTCATAATATTGTTCTCCAAACAACCCCAGCGACCATCCAATGCATGGATCATGTTACTTTCCAGACACAAAGCTGATAGGCCATCATTGTCATGAACAGTATGAAACAGTTACAAAACCCTGTGGGATTTGAACCTGTGACCTCCGTTTTGCAAAGTAAGCGGTATCCCGCTGATCGCTTACGAGTATCTAGGATAATGATCTAGAATGTAAGGTACTCTTTAACCCCATTAATATTTAAGGGCAACGCGTAAAATTACGTGCGCACGCGGATGATTTTGACAGAATTTGTTTATGTAAACTTTTATTTCCGATACGAATAATTATCCATTGAGTCGGACCGGGTGGTCGGACGAGGTTGCAGCGATAGATGAATATAGTTGTGTAGAGTTTTTTTTTTTTTTAATATATTTACGCAAAAGTGATGGAATGCCACATATCAGGATTAGTGATGAAGCAGACTTAAAAAAAACTGCAAACGAAATCTGTTCGTGTTATTTAATTATTTTTATTTTTAGTTTTTTGTTATATTTTTCTCTGTACTACACGTTTTACACTTACATTTTACACAGAACTTTTTACCGAGCTTTCCTTTTCCAAATTATTAAGATATACAGTAACAAGTTCGCTTACACCTTTATGACGTGGCTAAGTTTTCCACCTGTGCTTGCTCATACTTATCATAACTCTAACCCTAACCCTAACCCTATATTGGTTCCTTTTATAATTTCAATAAATTATGGTTGATAAATTATATAATGATATTGATGATTTTAATATATTATCTAATTCATTTTTTTGTGATATTAATGCATGCAATAAAATATTAAACGGTCGCCAAAATCATCTTTGCGTTATTCACCAAAATATACGTAGCATCTCCCGTAACCTTGATGACTTTTCTATTATTTTACATCACCTTCAACCAGTATGATTAACGGAATGTTGGTTATCTTGCAATGTCCGCATACCACCTATTCCTGTTGTATTGTAAAAAAAATCCCGACAACATTGTTTTAAAAACAACTTATATCAGGTATAGGAACTTTTGTAACGTTATTCTCAAAAAACTAAAAATGGAACATCAAAAAAACAAGCTTCATAGTGCTGGAAGTAATAATAAAAATCTTTGGAAAGCTATTAAGGAGATAACATATTCTTCCAAAAATCACGATAAACTATTAGGACCTGACAAACAAACGTCAATTGATAATGTAAACAACTACTTTTGTAATATTGGTAGAACATATGCGGAAGCTGTCCTCAACTCAAACTGCAACCAATCCCAACAATCTGTATCAACTCCACAGGTGTCATCATTTGTTCTCTTGGATACTGACGATGTTGAAATTAGAAAAACTATTATGAACTTGAAAAATACTTGTACCATGGGATGGGACATGATTCCAAATCGAGTTTTAAAGAAATGTGTCGATAGTCTAGTGCCGCCCTTTACTTTTATCTTCAATATTTGTTTTAAACTCGGTATATTTCCTAGCTCCTTAAAGAAATCAGTCGTCATTCCAATACATAAGGAAGGCGTAAAAGATCGTGTTGACAATTACAGGCCTATTTCTATTTTACCTTCTATCTCTAAGGTATTTTTTTTATTTTATTTATTAAGGTATCCAAACAGCATAATCTACAATATATGGATAAATCAAATCTTATATGATACACCTTAGCCAAAGGAGGATACCCTATGTTTGGTATTTAAATTAATCATGCATTTCTGAACGCTCTCTTGTGACGTAAATGACGTATTTCCAAATCAACCAATCCCGTTCTTCCTTGAGTAGCATATATCCGCTTAGTTACCGTTTAACCACGAGCCCTACAGCACACCGCCGCCGTCGTGAGTGCTTCTATTGCCTATAACTGTGAAGTTTTGTGTCGACACATTGTGCCTGGTACCAGCTAATCATCAGGTGAGTGGTGCTAGCTGTTTCCTGCATTTTTCCTTGTCTGTTACCTGCGTTTTACAGCGTCGAGTAGCGTTCAATACCTACTAATTAATACACCTTATACAGTCCACCATTAAAATATTAAAACCGCTATTTTTTGGCTTCTAGCCATATTTTAAACCCGCCACCTTTTTTGGTCCATCTCACCGGATTTGATACCTTTTTTGGTCCCATCCAATGGTTTCATTATTCGATTATCTAATCGCTATAATTATCTATCTGTCTGTGAAATAACAATTAAAAGCCTATTTAATTATAAATTATTCCCGCCCGCTTTGATAATATACATAAGTCATAAGTATATTCAATCGCTTCTAGATTTCTGCAATCTAATTCGCAGGCATTTATTTGTGTTGAAGGACAGTGCTTATAGATTGATAATCGTAATTACGTACTTAAAATTATTTTCTTTACAATCATACGCTGTATGCAGGTAGCATTCTGTGCCCCGCTTGGCTCGCGTCGCAGCTAATACGTGCCACCTACCTACTTAACGCGCTCATTTCACTTCACAATACGCTAAGTTATTAAAATATTAATAATATTATATTTTACGCTCGCTAATTATTTAATTAGTTATAGGTTATTAAAGCTAATTAAATAATTTCATAAGTGCATATCTCGGTAGTTAGGGTAACTCATTCGCTTAGTTGTACTTAATCGTTTATAAATACTTAGGTACCGCTTTAATTTAATAGCAATTGGTTTTTAAGCTATTAAAACCAACAAACGCATACTTTATTTATTATCGCCTGTTTTTATTAAATTAATCCGCTGAATAATGAGTAAATCTAGGGGTGAAGAACGGTCGCCATGCCGGGAGGACCCAAAGGTTGTCATTCTTCGAGCAAAACGAGAAGCAATGTTCTCGCGTTTGCAAAAAATTTACGAATTGTCGCGATCAGCTATCGCTGATGAACAACAGCGTGATACATTCTTGTTAAACGCTAGTAATGTAGATACGTTACGTACTGATTTCGAAAAGGTTGTTGATGATTATAATAATGTCTACTTACAAGCCAACCCCACCAGTTCCGTTGATTATCAAACCTGGATCGCATTTGAAGAGTTATTTTTATTTTATTTTATTTTATTTGGGACAACAAACAATTGTGTAATAACAATTAAAACAAGTACAGAATCAAAACAAAATTAGATCATTACACAACCCACACCGTTATCCACTAAATGTTAATTACAGTTTAGCACAGGATTTAAATTTAGAATTTAAAAGAAATTGAAACTTAATGATACGTTTGTATAAAATAAAATAAGAGACAGAGAATGTGTAGTTAGTAAAAAATATTAGTATGTAATGTGTAGCTAAGATTTAAATTTTTTGCAGAATATCAAGTACATTTTTTCTAAATTCTTGAATAGATAACTTAAATATGTCTAATTCAGAAAAAATATCATTATATGCTTTCATTATACGTCTTAACGGAGCACGTTCACCGGCATTAGTCCTACATAGTTTTGGCGCAAATAAACAATGAGTATAATTGTCACGAATACGCTGAGAGCTGCTGGGAATACGTAGATAAATTTGATTGATAAGCTGATTACAATCAAAGCAATTATGACATATCTTATAAAGAAACATCAAATCTAGCAAAAGCCGCCTCTTATGTAAAGTCAGTAAGGATAATTTACTTATGATATTCTGATATGATAATCTGGCATGGTAACATTTATAATAAATGGAGTGAAGATAGTTATACTGTCATATAAAGGGGGTTCTTTCTAAGTTACAGAAAGACTCTAATATTCCGATAAAGACTGAATCCAAGTCTTCTTCTTACCACAATAAGTTGCCGCCTATCGAATTACAATCGTTTGATGGCGATATTCGTCATTGGCCTATGTTTCATCAACAATTTAAAAGTATTATTCATGATAATCCGAATTTAACGGATACTGAACGCGTATATTATTTAGTTGGTAAACTTACTGATAAAGCCAAAGCAATTTGCGCTGGGCTGTCCGCTACGCCAGAAAACTATCCCATAATTTGGAATAATCTTATACAAAAATATAACGATACTCGTTCACTCGCTGTCTCTTATTTTAATCATATGTTAAGATTTAAACCGCTTACTTCTAGTTCCGCCGCAAATCTAGAATCATTTATTAATAATTTTGATTCCTCAATCAAAGCGCTAAAACAGTTAAAATTAAATGACTTAACAGACTTTATGTGCTTACAATTAGCATTGCAAAGATTAGATGCAGATACTGTTAAAGCCTTTGAATTGTCGCAACGTCAAACTGATATACCTACATATCAGAGTCTTATCAGTTTCGTCCAAGAGCAAAGTAAGACACTTAATAATATACAAAAACAATTTGAACCTACCGCAAACAAACTTTCTAATAATAATAAAAAACATAATATACCTAGACCTAACAGTGGTCCTACTAGAACTTTTATTAATACTGACAACAATCAGTCGTGCGTTATGTGTCAAGATAAGACACACACACACTTGTTTAATTGTCCGCGCTTTTCTAAATTAACGCCTAAGGAAAGGTATAACTACATAAAACAAAATGGTTTTTGTACGAATTGTTTAAGTAATAAACATAAGTCCAGTTTTTGTAATTCGCAACGTACATGTTTACATTGCAATCAACGCCACCATTCATTATTACATTTTACAATTAAATATGAACCGCAAGCACTAGATCAAAAACCGGTTTCCCAGCCGGCCGTCTCGGGTATTCGTAATGCTCACTGTAATTTAACCTCTAATCCTTCTACGAATAAGATCGAAATTAATCCCCAGTCCAACTCGGGTGATAGTGTATGCACTCAGGGCTTGGAGTCTACTACGGTCTTGTCGTCGTTTAGTATTACAAACCTTAACAATGATATTAATCACACTCAAACCGCTGCTTTATTAACGACCGCAAAAATAAAAGTAATAAATAATTATGGACGTGAATATTATGTAAGATGTTTAATAGATCCAGGGTCACAAAGTGACTATATTTCGCTTGATTGTTGCAAACGTTTATCTTTACCCATATCGGGAAAAAACCGCTTTACCGAAGTTCATGGCATTGGTGGTTCATCGCAAAAAATATTAGGCGTTACTCACGTTAAATTCACATCTCGCTTCGATAATGAATTCGTATATGAAGTCGAACCGTTAGTAGTGCCTCACATTACCGGGAAATTACCGGACGTTAAGATTGATTTAAATAAGATTAATTATATATCTTCGATACGTTTATCTGATGACCAGTTCTTTGTACCTGGGGAAATTTCCTTACTTTTGGGGGTAAATACCTATTGTAAAATATTACTGTCAAATAAAATAATTACGCCGCACGCGCCTATGGCACTAGAAACAACGCTAGGTTATGTAATAATGGGCGACGCTTATGTTGAGTCCCCTACTCATAAATCGCATTCTTTTCATTTAATTAATCAAGAACCGCTTAATGAAATGCTTCAAAAATTTTGGATAATTGAAGAATTGCCTTCTACCAAGTATATAAGTCCGCAAGATAATGAGTGTGAAAATATTTTCACCTCTAATACCGCTCGCAATCCTGATGGCAGTTACGTTGTCGCTTTGCCATTTAAAAATTAGGTAATTCGCTTCAAATCGCTGAAAAAAGATTTTCTCTTCTTGAAAGAAGATTTAGTAGAAATCCTGAACTTCGCGCGCGTTACAATGACGTCATTAGGGAATATTTAGATAAAGGGTTCTTAACACTTGTTCCGCAAGAAATGATAAGGTTTGACGTGCCTTGTTTTTACTTACCTCACCACCCGGTTGTTCGGGAAGATAAATCGTCAACACCGCTCCGTGTAGTAATAGACGGCAGTTGTAAGTCGGATAACGGTTTATCACTTAATGATATTTTGCATACCGGCGAAAACTTACAAACTGATATTTTCAATATTTTACTCAATGTACGAATATATTCTATTGCTTTTTTCGCTGATGTTCGTAAAATGTATTTTTGCATACATGTACAAGATTCGCACCGCAAGTTCCAACGAATTTTATTTCGCTTTTCTGATGACGAACCCTTGCAAACGTATGAATTTACTCGTGTCACTTTTGGTCTTCGTTCCTCACCTTTTCTCTCTCTTCGCGTCATGCGTGAGTTAGCAAAAGATGAAGGAGCTAACTATCCTCTCGCAGCTAGTCTTATTGAAAGACAGCTCGATATATACATGGATGACCTTGCTTCCACAGCTTCAACGCTAGATGAAGCTGTAGCGACAGCAACACAATTAATCCAACTTTTCAAAGCCGGTGGTTTTGATCTAGTTAAATGGACGAGTAATTCCCACGAATTGTTGGAACACATACCCGCAAGTCATCGTCAACAAGAATATATTTCTTTTAACGATAATGACACTCATAAGATTTTAGGCCTTCGCTGGCATCCCGCTACTGATAATTTTACTTTTACTGTATCTCAACCGCCCGCTATTTGTACAAAGCGTTCTATGCTATCCGCTACCGCACAACTTTATGATGTATTGGGTCTTGTCGGTCCCATAACGCTATTCGCTAAATTATTAATTAAACAATTATGGCTCCTCAAAATTGATTGGGACACAGATTTAATACTTTCGTCGCCAATAGAATTTCGCAATGTCAATCTTTATTGCCAAGTGATCATTTTTATCACGTCGCAGGAGTAGAAAACCCCGCGGATTGTGTATCTCGCGGGCTGCTTCCCTCACGCTTAATAGAGAATAATCTCTGGTTCCAAGGCCCATCTTGGATGTCTTTTCCTATTAGTGAATGGCCAATTCAGCAATTTTCATCGCAAAGCTCATGTTTACCTGAAGAAAAAACATTATCTCACGTCGCTTGCGACGCCGCCGCCACGCAAACTGAGCATCTACTTCTGACATTAAGTTATAGAGTATCCTCGTGGAATAAGTTACTTCGCACTGTAGTGTATGTGTTAAGATTTCTAAGAAAATTGCCCCGCAATAATGTAATAACCGTGCAAGATTTAGACGCTGCTGAACTTGTTATAATTAAGGCCGTTCAACACGCTTCATTCGCTGATGATATTAAACTTATAGAAAAAGGAAAAGGTTGTTCCTCAGCTCTTCGCAAATTAACGCCATACATGAATGATGGCATTCTATATGTCGGAGGTCGGTTAGATAACGCATCATTAGAAAAATTACATAAACATCCCATATTGTTGCCGAAAAATGGTCACATAATTAATTTGATAATTGACTTTTATCATAAGAAAAACTTTCACGCTGGTCCGCAACTACTACTTTCAATACTGAGACAACGTTTTTGGATTTTATCCGCCCGCCGCATTGTTCGTTCCCGCATACATAAATGTAACGCATGTTTTAGGTTAAAACCAAAAGCTACTTTTCCTATGATGTCCGCTTTGCCATCGTGCCGTGTAGAACCTTGTAAAGCTTTTACGCATACGGGCGTAGACTACGCTGGACCGTTGTATATAACTCATACTAGAAGACGAGGTGTCCGTAGTCAAAAGGCATACTTATGCATTTTTGTATGCCTAGTAACCAAGGCAGTTCATCTTGAGCTTGCTTCTGATTTAACCTCAGCTACCTTTTTAGACGCTTTTAAAAGATTTTTATCGCGTAGAGGTCTTCAAACGCGCTTTTCGTTAATGGACTCATTAGTCCAATCGTTTTGGAAGAGATTCCGCACTGAATATTTACATAATCTGCAGTCGCGAGAAAAGTGGAACACACCTGCAAATCCTGTAACTGTAGGTACAGTAGTTCTCATCATTGTAGAGAACTGTCCGACATTACGTTGGCCGCTTGGGGTTATCACTAAATTGTTTCCCGGCAAAGACGGTGTAATTCGAGTTGCTGAAGTGAAAAGTGGCATCCTGCAGCGTCCTGTAGTGCGACTTTGTCCGCTACCAACGCAGTAGTTTTCTTTATGTTATCGCTAGTTTAAGTTACAATTATTATTGATATAAGCACTGTCCTTCGCTCTAGTTTTTGTCCTTATGACTTAGTTTATATTCCGCATTATTAGATTATATTACCGCACGCATACACCTAATTTAATGGTGATGTTCTTATATATGTTTTCCCCCTTTTTGGGTTTATTTTTATTTTGTTTTTGAGGTTACCTCAAAGCCGGGAGGTTGTTTGGTATTTAAATTAATCATGCATTTCTGAACGCTCTCTTGTGACGTAAATGACGTATTTCCAAATCAACCAATCCCGTTCTTCCTTGAGTAGCATATATCCGCTTAGTTACCGTTTAACCACGAACCTAACAGCGCGCCGCCACCGTTCGCGATAGTGCTTCTATTGCCTATAACTGTGAATTTTTGTGAACTTTTTGTGTCGACACATTGTGCCTGGTACCAGCTAATCATCAGGTGAGTGGTGCTAGCTGTTTCCTAAATTTTTCCTTGTCTTTTACCTGCGTTTTACAGCGTCGAGTAGCGTTCAATACCTACTAATTAATACACCTTATACAGTCCACCATTAAAAATATTAAAACCGCTATTTCTTGGCTTCTAGCCATATTTTAAACCCGCCACCCTATGTGCATCCAAATACAATAACAAATAAAACAGTGAACAGCAAGGAAGTAGAAGAGTACAATATACAAAAAAAAATAGTAAAATGAACAATAAGAAGTGCACGAGTTATGATGTCTTAAACTTTATACAATATTAAAGGTATAGACAATAAAAAAGTAAATGGTATAGGTTATGCGTGAAAACTAATCTAACTGGAGAAAAAATAATAATAATAAGGTTTAAAGAAATAATTACAGTAGGTAGTAGCTCTTATAAAGTTATGAAGCTTAGGGCAAAGCAATATATTTTTTTTATACAATTAAGGTATTGGAAAAAATAATTAATATACGACTTGTTCAGTACCTCGAGAAAAAAAAATAATTTCAGAAATTCAGTTTGTTCCGGGAAATCCACTGTTGATGCAGTTCATAAGTTCAGTGATTTTATTTCTTCTAATCTTGATAAGGGTAACAAGGTCATTGGCGTCTTTTTAGACCTTGCAAAGGCCTTCGACACGGTTTATGTTCCACTACTTATCAAAAACTTGACTCTTTAGGTATTAGGGGTGTTCAATTAAAACTTTTTAAAGAATACCTTTCTAATAGGTCACAATGCACTAAAATTGGTAATTTGACAAGTTCTAGTCATGCGGTGGATTTTGGAGTTCCACAAGGAAGCATTCTGGGCCCAATCCTTTTTGTTATTTATATTAATGACCTCTTACTTCTTAATCCTTTTCATGGTACAATCATATCTTACGCGGATGATACCGCTCTGCTTTTTTCTGCAAGCACATGGGAGGAGGCTTTTATAACTGCCCAAAGTAGTCTCAATTCAACAAACTGGCTATCCTCTAACATTTTAACTCTAAACACATTAAAGACTAAGTTTGATTCCTTTAGTATGAAAATAACTTCTCAACCCCCTGATCACTTTAGTTTGACTGCTCATAGCTGTCCTAATTCGAGCTCAACCTGATGCAACTGTGCTCGCCTTAACAAATCCTCTAATGTTAAATATCTTGGGGTCATTATTGACCAACACCTAAATTTTCAACTCCATATTAGTTCGCTGAAAAATAGAGTCTGGAAACTCATTTATGTTTTTAAAAACCTCCGTCATGTTGCAGGGCCCACCTTAATTCACCGTATCTACTTGGCTCTCTGTCAGTCTGTCCTAACCTATTGCATCACAGTTTGGGGTGGCACATCTAAATCACATCTTATTGGCTTAGAAAGAGCCCAACGGGCTGTACTAAAGGTTTCAACTTTTAGACCTATTCTTTTCCCCACCGATGTTTTATACCAGTCTTGTAATGTTTTATCTGTTCGAAAACTATTCATTTTACATACTTTTCTAAAACAACATGCTTCGATTATTTTTGACCCTAAACTACTCCTGAAGCGCAGAAAGGATGCATTTTGTTCTATGCCAAAAACTAAGCACGCTTACATTAAAAAATTCTTTATTTTCCTCGGTCCATATCTTTACAAAAAATTATGTAAACAGTTAGTGTTTTACCAATTAAATTTTAAAAGTGAGAAATTGACTGTAACAAATTTTCTTATAAAACTCTCTTATGACGAAACTGAAAATCTTTTGCATGTTCAATCCTAAATTGTTCAAAGATTAATAATCAGTTCTATCCGTTTGTAACTTAACCCATTATAGACGTATAACACACCCTCTCTTCACACATTAACACACAAACACACACACACATGTCACATACATATACTCACAACCACTCACACACTCAACGAGAGGCTCATATTACAATTCTTTACCTTAGTTTTACTTTACGTTTTTATATTATTTTTCTTTTATTTTACTATTGTAGTTGTTCTGTTACTCCATTCTTGCTACAGTTGATCTAATCAGAAAGAGCTCTGTTGCCTGAGATACAGGTTTTCCTAGTTCAGGCACAGAATACATGTATTCTAATCCTAAGAAACATACTGTTGTAATTTGTTTTTGTACACTTGTAACTGCAATGTTTTTTTTATGGCTAATAAATTATTCTATTCTATTCTATTTTATGAGAAGAGATTGAAAGATTTGTGGAGTTAGAAAGGGGAGGAGGGGTTGAGAGAGGGAGGAGCGATAGGGGTGCGACAGAGGGGTTGAGCGATAGGGTGGAGTGGTTTAAAAAAGGGCAGAGTTCGGGCGAAGACTAGAGCGGCATGTGACGGGAAGGTACGAGGGGGCAGAGTGAGTGAGGAGAGAGAAATAAATTAAAGGAGGAGAAAAAATAGGGAAAAAGAGGGGGAGAGAAGGCGAGAAAATTTGGACATCGGAGCATTTTTAATGTAGGCAATAAAAGCGGAGGCGGGAGCTGCACGGGTCAGCTAGTATTAAATATATATTGCGCTTACGTAGATAAATGCATAACCAAACGATTAAATAGATGCACAGCTATTCAAAGTTACTTTCTTCAAGCCTGTTAATCGCTTTATATCCCAACCTGAGACTACATGAAGATTTTTTTAACTACTTCAGGATGTCGATTGTATCCTTTGATTCCTTTCATTTTATTCGTCGATTAGTAAATCGACTATGCATCTGTCCGTCTCAAAATGCGCGAATCAACTGAACAGTTCAATGCAGGTCCGTAGAACTTGAACTGCGCGCTACCGCGCGGTGACTCGCAGTTCAAGATCTTGCGCGCGGGTCGGAGCGCGCCGCGCGTTGCCGCGCGGTCCTGTCATGTAGACGATAATCACCGTTTATTTAGATTTTCTACCGCGCGGTTACTAGTTCATACGCGGTTACAGTTATAAAGTAATCAAGCAAAGAGACGAACAGACAGACGTGGGTAGCGGAAGGCGCGATAAAAGCTAGCCCGTTCTCGACTCTACTAGAGACAACACTAGAGACGCTATTTTGGACAATGTTATCAATACTAACGCTAAAACAATATCTTTTGGAATTGTTGTCTCTCTGTCCAGTCAGCGCACATCATGTGGAAACTACTGGGTGGATTTGATGAATGTTTGCATAGTGTTAACTACGTATTATAATAGAGTACTTTTTATTGCCGAATGTAACAGAGTTCCTGCAGGATAGAGAATCAATTAAGTATGTTAAAATAAGCGTAACGAGGGAACAAATCGGTGGATTTTGATGTAACTTGACTACGTGTTAAGTGATACAGGTAAGGTTTTAGGTTACTTTTTATATCTAGTAGCAGCATTAATGGTTCGTTAATTTCTAAGTATAGCTTTGTTACAAAATCCACTCAGATTTTGAAAACATTTGGTTAAAGTAGAGTTGGATCGAGACAAGGCTACGAATGGGTTCAAACTGGTGCCTTGCGGTATGCTAAGCCCTTAGCCACTAGCTAGGGTATATTTTAGACGCGTTAGAGGCGAAAATCACTGCTACAGGTAATTACTAAAATTACTATCATAATTTAAAAAAAATATTTTATTGTAATGAAAGTAAGTTCAAGCGAATGGTATTTGATTATGAGTATAATGTTGTACAACATTATACTTCAATATTACGAGTTTGGTCATTCTGTATTAATAGGTTCCATCTCACATATGAAGGGACGTTTATCATAACAGTTAACGGCGTAGATCGTATTACTATCTAGTGCGCCGCATGGGTATTCTATGTAACTATCGACTTCCTCGACTTGACCATAATTATTATAGCGACGATTTGGTTTGTCCACTATTATAGTGTGATCTTCAATTATATTTCCTGAAAAAGAAAAAAATAATCAGTGTAAAAGATACCGATTTTATTACTAGTGGTATATTCTGTACATTGAGGTACTATGTAAAAGATGGGACATGATTGTTATGCAGGGTGTTCAAAAACCCCTGCCCGATTTGTATGGAGAATATTCACATTGTCACATCATCATCACCAGCCGGAAGACGTCCCCCGGTTCCCCTGAACATAGACCTCCCCCTTCTTCACCACCACGCCAAAAAAAAGCTATTGCATGCCTAAATAGGTAAATTGTGCTGTACTATACCTTTTATATTCCATCACTGTAACCACAATTGTTGCAATAAACGATTTGTATTTGTATTGTATAAACATTGTTACAGCTTCATGGTATTAGCTGGAGGTCTAATTTTGGTGACTGTTTTCGAGTCATCACAATTAATCTATCTAGTACTTTTAATCGATAATTAAACTTAAAGACATTATGCTAGAGGAATCCTTTCCCTGGCAAAAAAGGGACGCAGCAACCACGGGGAATACCTACTAGCTTATCAGTAATACGCAGGCACAAATAACCTCCTTGCTCCTTGGCGGAAAATCTCCAAGAGGCGTCCTATAAATTGCGTGTTTCTTGATCGCGATCTCTATCCTATCAATTGTTTGGGACGGTGTTACCATCTAGATCTGTATGTCACTCACCTTTTACACTATAATAGCTACCATCGTGAAATAGGTCACGAATACCAATATAATACATCTGCTCATTTGATTTCAACTCGACTCCGTTAATTTTGTCTCCAGCTAGTATTCCACCTTCAATGTAGCAGGTATGCATGGCGTCTTCCCAGTTCTTAGCGTTCTCGTTGACTTTATAACATTTCTTCGAAGAATCCGAATATAAATATCCTGAAAAGTATTAAGAGCACAAATTATTTTTAATACTGGTTCACGTGGTTGCGTGATAGTATTCTCATCGATGTGATTGCGTATCCACTAGGTGATCCAGGAATACATTAGCTAGGGCGTGATCAATAGGCGAGAATCACTGCGGCTTTATAATACAGACGTCACGAACCCAAATAAAATCTTTAAAATACCTTACGCTATAGAGCTAGAAATCTTATCGATACACCTTCAGGACGTTCACCTCATCGTCATTACACCATTATCAGTCGGAAGACATCCACTGCTGAACATAGGCGTCCCCCTTGGAACGCCACAATGAACGATAATTAGCGATTTGCACCGGTTACCCGTGACGCGCACAATGTCGTTTGTCCACCTAGTGGGAGGCCTGTCTATGCTGTGTCTTCCGGTTCGTGATCACCACTCGAGAACCTTTCTTTCCCAAAGGTTATCGGTTCTTCGAGCGATGTGGCATGCGCATTGCCACTTCGACTTGCAGATTCTGAGAGCTATGTCGATGACCTTGATTCTTCGGCAAATCTCCTCATTGCGGATTCTGTAGCGCTGGATTCTGGATGCTGTAAATAGTACAGCATCCTGAAACTTATAGCAAGCAGAATGGACTCAGATTGTCCATTCATGGAGCACTGGAGGATACTGCATGTTGTACCCCAGTAGCTGCTTTGATGTTGTATTCTTATGCTGTAAATTTTTAATATTTAAATCAATTATTTATAATTTTTATATTAATATTATTATTATTTTTCATAATTTTATTTTATTCGCAAATTTGTTTTATTGTTTTCTAAATTTATTGTAGTAATTTTAATAAATGCTTCAAATTGTATAATGTGGATATGGACATTTTTGGTCTGAAATAAATGCATATTTATTTATTTATTTGTCTATTTTGATGATAATTTGACGGTGAAAATTACAACATATCATAACCTAGATTCATCATCAGCCCACATCAGTCCACTGCTGGACATAGGCCTCCCCCAAGGCACGCCACTGAGCCCGATCTTCGGCTCTCCTCATCCATTGTCTGCCAACTGCTCTGCGGATATCGTCGCTCCACCTAGTCACAGGACGTCCTACATTACGCTTCCCGATTCGCGGTCTCCACTCAAGAACCTGTTTACCCCAACGGTCTTCGGTTCTTCGGCAAATATGACCAGCCCACTGCCACTTCAGCTGGCTAATCCTTTGAGCTATGTCGGTCACATTGGTTCTCTGGCGAACTACTTCATTCCGTATTCGGTCCCTCAGAGAAACACCCAGCATAGCTCTCTCCATAGCCCGCTGAGCGACCTCTTGCCGGTCGGGATGGTTTGTTGTCAACCATGTATCAATCCTTAAGTCTCACGAGCCCTGTAATTTCATTAACTACAAAGCTTTTACCTAAACACAGCAATGTTTAGAGGATAGACACTGTTGTTTAGTGATATGTTATCTGGCGCTACGGCCATACCTACCTGGCCCTAACCTACTAAACTCCTGAAATTAAGTTTCTTAACTCGAAAAAATATAAGTCTTGCCTTTATCTATAGTTGGACAGCGTTTGTCTTCAACTTTTTTACAAACGAATATCGCCGGCGATTGAGTCGAACAAGGGCCCTGTTTGTACGTTGCTGGATCTGATCCGACATCCATTAGAGCACAAACGTTGTCTTCTTCCACATGTTGAAAGTCCATAGTAGAAGGCAGGAAGTGACCTAAAATTGTTTTTACGATAAATTAATTATGACAATTCAAAAGTGCTAATTATGGCCTATTTCAAATAAACGATTTCATTTTCTAAGGTTTCGAGTGTGTGTATGTTATCTACGTATACGTATGCCTATTTTTTTTAGCAGCTAAATGGCTTGATGGATTTTGACGGACATATTAGATTAGCCATAATAGTGGGAGTGACATAGGCTTTAAAAAAACCGCTCAGGTGTGAGTCGGACTCGCGCATTGGGGGTTCTATACCATATTTGGACCTATAAAAGTTATTTTACTATTCGTCTAACACCTCAAATAGCAAAAAAAACAAACCGCACTAAGTTTGTTTGTCGAAGTTTTTTTTTATATTCCTAAAAATTGTACTACATGGAAGGATCATTTCATTTTTCCTATGAAATATAGATAGACACATACCCATATTTAATAACCATAGTTTTTTTTATCCACACACGGTCATATGATCCCCAACCCCTTTACCTTTTAGCGTTGGAACCCTAAAAATATGAAATGGTGGCAGTCAGTCACAATTTTGTATTTCATTTCCATAATCATCAAAGTGAATGATGAATGAATCTTATCAAGATAAGTAAGTTGAAACTTAGAATAGAATAATTATGTTTTATGTCTTTAATTTATATCTGCAGTCGGGCTTTTTGTGCTTTTATAGTTTATGCCTGTTTCATCTTACCATCAACCGTGATGAATTCACCAAAGTGGAACTTGCTATGTACACCTATAAACACATCAGTTGTATTAGGGTGTTCCGCCATGTTCCCAATCAGTGTCTTTACTACTTTCCATTCGTCCACCTCCGTCGGATAGAACAGCGTCGAACCCTCATTCTGGCAGCTTAAAAACGCTGATTTCCAATTTGTACCATCTCTGTCCCAGTGTAGTTTGTAGTATGCATTAAATTCCGGTATGTATTTATAATCCTTTCTATAAAACAGGCGTCGTGGCGCCGCCGTAGTTGGCAGCAACAAGCTGAAGCATACTCCTTTAGGGAAAGAAAACAAAAATTGATATCCCGAAAGGAATCTTGTAAATAGCTCAGAGGAAGGTTTAAATAACATTATGACACGGTTGTTAATTAAGTCAAAATATATTTATTATTTATAGTCCTGAAAATGTCTTGCACAAAATCCATCCACCTCCTCCCGTTGGGTGTTCGTAAGCGGCGACTAAGGGAAAACAATATGATGGGCTGCAGCTTCTTTCTATTGGATTACCTACAATTTATACTGCGATCCCCAAGCCGCCTGCCAAGTATGGGGATTGTGGTTCTCCTTTCTAAAGGGAAAAAGAATAGAGTAGTTTTTTAGGATCAAGAGGTACTAAGTGTTAACCCTTGGAGTTAGCATATTTATATTTTCAGTTGATGCAACATACCTAGTAAATATAATTAATTGTTACCTATGAAAATATACCTAATTGAGGAGTAAACCATTCTAAGCTGCCCGTAGAAGTTCTAATTGTATGATTAAAAAAACAGGTTATTTTAATACCTAAACAACGCAACAAAAAATCTATGGTTTTCGTTTTTACAATTATTCTACCGGATATATCAAACACCAAACATTGTATTTTCCAATAATATTACACAATCTATTTTATTTAAAAATGGAATAAAATTTCTGAGTATAGTTATTACTGTTAACTTTTACATTATTTCAATTATGAAAAGTATATAATAAAATAATTTCTGAAATCATAAAAACGAGGTACGAGAATATAGTGCACAATTTAAATTATTATTAATTTAACTTACCTACGAATAGGAGGGTTAATGTTAAAGTTTGCATGTTGTCGACTATAATACGTGCGAGTAACTAAATTGACTGAGCTTCGTCGATGCGATAAAACATGATGTAATATATTTAAATATACTAGGGATGTACCGTACATACAAATTACTTTTCGTGAATACAATTTTAGCTTTAATTTTTTTAATAGTAGTAAATACATTAACATTATTTAAAATGTGATAACTTAAAGAAAATTGACCATTCAAAGGTTAGACTAATTGAAATAAATATATTTGTATTTGAATTTTAGTCAGAATCCTTCACTAAACGTTCCAAAATATTGGTTGTTATTTTCTAAGCTAGAAATCTAGGATTTTAAGGTTCGCCAGCAGCACAAAGTACTTATTTAACTAAGCTAGATAGAAATTTTGTTTTAAATGCAAGATCTGTCTGTGACGTCATTATCCAAGAAGTACTGTGGCTTTGTAGGTACCAAGTGTATCTACTACTGAACCCTTTGAGTATTAAACCAACACTCAAAGACTGAACCAATGTTCACACTCAAAATGATAGTCGAAGAATATTTCGGTAAAGGATCAGTTGGTTAAAGAACGTAAGGGAAGGTCAGTCAAGACAATTAAATTAAGCATTAATTTTCCGTGCTGTAAAGGGCACGTTAAAATTCGGTACCGGTGGCTGTCATCTAGACAGCAGTTGTTAAATCGAGGGTTAATCTTCAGCCGTAACACGTCCATTGCTAAACAGAGGTTTAAGGTACGCGTCCATTGGCCGGCGCCGGACGCACCGCACGCACGGCACGCAACGGATTTTAGGGTCGTATTACAGAACCATACTCAAGACTCAAGTACTACTTAAATCTAGTTTGAGTTTACATAGCGCAGCGTCCATTATCCGCACCGGCATTTTCCGATGCGGGCCGTCAAAATCATAGAAAGCAAACTAAAATCCGTCGTCCGGCGTCCGACGCGGGCCAATGGACGCGCACCTTTACTGGTCCGACTCCTATCCCTTTGGCCTTTTAGTTTGTTGTAATTTTACATACATACATACACATACATATATTCACGCCTTTTTCCCGTAGTAATTTTGCGGTATTTTTTTTCTTTTCTCTCTCGTTTTATCTTTGACACTTGACACACTATCGCTGATGTTGATCCAATTGTAACAAGACAAACAATGTTTAAACAAATTGAAAAAATTACAAGACTTCTGAGTTTCTTGCCGGATCTTCTCAGTTGATGTCGCGTTGTGATCCGGTGGTAGCTTTTAAAAAATTTACCATTCAAAAGTGCTAGCATGAAGCCTATTTGAAATAAATAATTTTGACTCTAACTTTGAGAGGCCTCCCGCTTAGAAAGGAAGTATTTCCATAATCCCCTGCATCCGCTTGGCAAGCGTCTTGGGGATCGCAGTTTAGGTGGAAGGAGATGGGTGGCTACTATTCTTTTGTTTTATGGGCCATAGATGCCTGAAATAAAGGATTTATTATTATCATTCTTTTCCCGGAACCCCACGGATCAGAGGCTCAAGAGCAGCATACGAAATAAGTACCGGTCAAGTGCAAGTCGGAATTGCGCACCGAGGGCTCCATACAGTCTTTGGGCGTATTAATAGTAGTTTATGCACCAAGGGGATAAAGTAGTGTCTTATGTCACGGGCGTTATATTGAATCGCGAGCATAACGAAGGATTCTAGCAACTCCCGAGCGCAGCGAGGGTGCGTAGAGTTAACTCCTGAGCGTAGCGAATCCTGAGTACAGCGAGGGATTCAAGCTCGCCCATGACAAAGACACCTTTATCCCCGAGGTGAATACACTACTTTTCACACCTACTGCGAGGTAATAAAATACAAATATTGCTAGAATTAAAATAACAATATCTTGGGACAATCCACACACGGTCATCTGATCCAAAACTAGGCAGAGCCTGTACTATGGAAACCAGACAACTGATATTAATTAAAGCGTTAAATAACGTTAAATAATAAATTGAACCCACGACCCATCGGGTAGCGGCCAGGGTGTCTAACCACTAGACCAACAAGACTGTCAATAATATCAAAATAATGCACAGTGTACAAACTACAGTGATTTGTAGCGTTAACGTAATTTTTTTTTATTTTCTAGGACACTGGGTTCTGCTCGTCTTGCCCAGTTTTCAAATGAGCTTAGAGTACCGAGTAAGCGCAGACACACGGTGCAACGTCACAATAGATAGACATTTATTACCCATAATTATTTCAGATTTTCCCTCCACAACTTAAGGACGGGAGGAGGGACGGTATTCTTTTGACATTTTTGATTATCAGCCAAAAACTAAGTGGCATAAAGCAAAATAAAAATCGGTTTAGAGATGTGCAAATAAAGTCCTTTTATATGATACCCCACTCGATGAGTGAGACAGAGACTACTATGTCTCTGTCTCACTTTGAAATTTTGATGACCCATTTCGATCCCCATTATAAAAAAAGAGCAAATATATTTATTTCATTTGCGATGAGGTTGGGTAAGTAAGATCTAAAACTGTTCCAAGTCTCAAATCGATAGCATCAGTGATTCCTGAAATACACAGGTGTGACAGATAGACAGACAAAGTCAGACCATAAGGATTCCTTTTTTAGCTTTTAGGTATGGAACCCTAAAAATAGATATAATGTTTAAAACTTGGTCTTACATCTTACTAAGTTTTCTCTATGGTCTAACTAAATTATGCGAGTCGACTTTATTGAATACGTAGGTAATTGGCCCAACGCTAGACGTGACACGTCTTCACTTTCGTTCTCCATGGTCGGGTAATTCTCGCAATCTATCGATATTAACAGGATGTTTTAAAATTTAATTAAAAATAGTAATTTCAAAATAGGAATAAGATCACTTTATCCCACGCTTCATCCACGATCCACTGTTTCCCACGTTTGGCAGGCGTCTGGGGATCACAGTATCCAATAGCAAGACGCTGCTGCCCGCCTTCTTGTTTGCCCTTAGTCTTTTCTTACGGCCACCCAACGGGAGAAGAGTTCTAACCCGGACATCCCACAGGTACATAAATACTAACGTATAAATACTTTTTCTGTCCGCTTCCGTACGGCAGCTCAGCGAGTTAACAATGAGATTTTAATACAATTCCCGTCTCATATTTGTAAAACCGCAATAACGTATTTTCTGCATCGTTTTCAAAGTAGGAAAAAAGGTATTTTTTATATTGAAGTTCCGCGAGAGCAAAAAAAGTAATAAATAAATCAAACATCATGTATAACACAGGACATATCGTTATCGACACCTGAAGGTCTGTGTGTTGCAGATAAAAACTGTTGACATTAGTTATGAACAGTTATTGTTTAAGTTTCGAACAATGTATGTTTATGTTTCTACAAATGATACGGTGTCCGGTGATTGAGAAAATGAGGGCTTATCTCTATCCTTAGACTATATGATCTAAGTCTCTATCATAATCATTATAAATTCAAAACTTTATTATTTTTATTTATTACTTCTTTATTTTACACTAGCAGTCCCCCGCGACTTCGTTCGCGCAAAGCGACCACATTTCTAAGAAGTAGACTAATACCTACTGATAATATCCTGACAAAACCGATAACATTTTGCAGGACTTGGGAATCAAAATCAGGTCCAAGCGATCAAAGCAAAGCGATCAAAGAGCATAGCGAGGCAGTTAAAATAAAAATGTTAAATTAATTATAAAATATTTTCCCATTAACTTTTAAATGACAATAAACTTGGGAATGGCGTGCACAGAAAGTAGGCAAAAATATTTGAGAGTTATCTGTACTCTAAGCAATTTGTTTGTGTACCACCACCCTTACAGACGTATCCATTTATATTCAAAAACATCATGTCAGTACAAAATATTTTTAAATTATGACTAGCAATTCCCTGCGGCTACGCTCGATATTTTTTTTTTCATATCATAGTTTACCAACACCTAGCGCACTCCTAAAGCTTATTTTTGAAAATTGCCGAAACACATATTTATTTATTTTATTTAGAGAATATTTTTAGGAAGTTTCAAGTCAATCGAACCATAAAATAAAAAGTTTCATACAAATTAAAATGGGGTGTCCCATTTCACCCCTTATGGAGTGGAATTTTCAATTTCTTAGTGGATGCTTACATCATAAGAAGAACGTATTGTCCAAATTTCAGCTTTCTAGGTTCAGCGGTATGACCTGTGCGTTGATAAATCAGTTAGACAGTCAGGACAAGTAATTTTATATGTATAGATTATAGATTATTATTTAGAGAAGTCAGTCTTTTTGTGCGTTTGTGCGACCCTGTGAATAATCTAATACAGTTTTTAAATGCAAATTAATATGTCTATAGAATATGCTAACTTAAGATATAAATGGTTAAAATAGTATATTATTATTCATATAATAGGTTAAACAAGCCGAATACGTTTGTTTGCGTACCCTCTGTGCACGCCACTATTTATCTATTTGAAGTGTGACTTATTAAGGGGGTAACATGCGCCAATGACCTTGAGAATCTGGCCGCTCCGGCCGAGAGTTGTCATCGTAGAGGGCGCTACCAGCAAATATGAATATTACATTTGAAAAATCATAGACTAAAAATATGCAGATGTGTCGGATGGAGTTTTGTTAATTTTGCCTATTCCGTTATAGAATGAAATGATGCAGTTTAATAACGGTAACCCACTGTTTTATATCTTGATTTATACCTTGGCGTGCCACCTAATTACAATCTGACAACCCAACCACTTACAGTAGTAACGTAGTTGACGTGTTACATCAGGATACGGATTATTGCATTTCATATTCCAAACTTCATATCAAAGGTTCAGTCCGTCTATTATAGAATGGCCAATGCCTGACTAGTGAGACTTATACATACTTCTATTCTATCGTTGGTGGTTATGAGGTCCGGTTACAACCGGAACGCACTTCGACCCAGCTGAATACATTGTGCCTGCCATTCGGAATCCATATACATTCGTACTACTTATAACTTACAGTCACAGCGGATTTTTGTGTGTCTGAAGTTAGGGTTGACGAACCATTGCGCAAGTACAGTTGTGAGTTCTGGATACATAAACATAAAAATAGCTACTGCGCAGCGTCTTGCCGTGACTACTGTAAGCGTACTTGAAATGAAACTATGCACAACGTTCTAAGGTTTCTGTTCTGCACGTCAAAGCGAAAGCGTTTAACAGAGCCTTCAAAATATAGTTTTTTTTTCGAAAAAAGGGACCTTTTTAACATATTTCCTAAATTAGTTCCAAATTCTCTAACCAATAAACATCCATCTGATAGTTGAGCTTTTTGATTCCTGGAAAAATGAACTGAAACCAAATTGATGATTGATTGCGATGTTCGAGTATGACAAAGAGAGTGACTTAAGATGCTGCAATGCTTACCAGTGGCTCTGATGAGATGCTAGCGGTATTATTAAAGAAGCGTGGAACTGTAATGTTTCCTATTCTAATGCGTATATTATCTTTAAGAGCGGCACAAGTACCCGAATCTTGGAAGCTTGCTAGCTTCCAACCTTACTCAAGACCAGATACCCAACGTCAACCCAAGTCGTGCAGACCCAAAAATCATAAATTATTTTTATTGCGACAGTTAGTTCCGTGATAAGAATATTAGCACCCATCCATCTCCTCCCGTTGGGTGTCCGTAAAAGGCGACTAAGGAAAAACAAGAAGACGAGCAGCAGCGTCTTTTTATTGGATTACCTACTACCTATCTGCAATCCCCAACTGCCTGCCAGGCGTGGGGATTATGGCAACCCCTCCCCTCTAAGGGAGAGAGGGCCTTTTTTCAACAGTGTACGTTTCGGCTGCTGATGACGATGTAGATGAGTTCCGTGATTGACTCCGCAATGGCCATTGAACTGAAACTATGATAAGATACTTAACTTTTTCCATAATTAAGTACAGGTAAAAACAACCCAGACCCAAGACAAACAGATTATGTTCATGCACATGAATGTTTGTCCTGTGTGGGAATCGACCCCAAGACCTTAAGGTCAGCGGCCAGGGTAGCAAACTACAAAATCAACGGACCTGTGTTGTTTTTCAATATACGTGGCTGCCAAAGGAATCCGTAGCATTGTTTGTTTGAACGCACAAATTCAGTAATAGTCTTTTTAGTGTAAGTTTCAGTTTTCAATCAATATAGTTTGGGCCGGCACGTGCAAGCGATTGTCGTCCTAAAGGTGATAGACCGTTCGTGACCACGAGAGTACGTAACGTAACTTCATCTTGAGTTCTGTACCGATCGCGAGGTTTGAACTACCCGGAGCATCCTTTTATTTTGTTTTATTTATTCTTTAGCACACTTAAATATGTACAGGCGGACTTAAAGTCTTAGGCATTCTCTGCCCGTCTACCTCTGGATGATGCATATGCAATAGTGGTAGGTGCATAGGTAATGTAAAATTTAAATAGATATTTAATTTACATTGATTCTAATAAGCGATCTGGTTTTAGAGTAACTAACATTTTACCGCGGTGGTATTTTTTCTCGTGCCTGCCAACAACACCATCAGTTTATTATTACGCAACTTAGTTAAGTAACAAAGTATTACCTGATAGTAATCGAAGCACCCACCCATAGAAAAGTCTCTTCCTGTCCCTGTCATCCAAAACTATGATTATAGCCTTTTGGTCCGATAGTTTTTTTGCCAGCCTTCTACTTACGTTACATAGCGGAAGAAATGTAATATTTAAGTGGCGCCACCTAGAGAGCACACGAGTACCCTTCCAACTTAACCATCCAGATGTCTCAAAACACGAGCAACTGTCCAATGCATCTGTCCGTAGGTAAGCGTGTCGCTCACCACCAAGCCAATCACCCAGGTACTCGACTTGTTGCTAAGATGCAAAAACCAACATGATAACACCGTTCATGTTTTGACAAAAAAAAAATCATAATGTAAAGGATATCATAATGTATGTCATTTTGTCGACCTACACAGTATTAAATACGATTTCAATTAGTCATCATCAGATCATAATATACGACTAAACCGTATCAGGGTTTAAAAGTTAGGCATAATACTCGGCAACGATACTTTCACATACTCTATGATGAACCAAAAATATGGTATTACTATAAAAATATCTTTAATTAAATATAGAAGTATAGATTTCATTTGAAATGATTTATAATGTTATAATTATACCATATGTAACATATCTTAATTAAAAATATGTTCAAAATCATTTAAATTAAATTCGTCTTGTCAAAAAAAATTCGAGCACGTCCACCCTCCATAACAGTCCACGAAAGACTGATGAAAGGCGATCGCGGGGGCGCTGCAAGGGGAAATGCATCGCGTACGTGGTTTTTCTATAATTTCTTGTAAAACATGAATGAAATTAAGAAATGTAATCAATACAAATTGTAGAATAGGTTATTATGCTTTTTATAGTCCAAGTTTGACGTCTATCCGATGAACGGATATTGAACGCTAACACAATTCATATCCAACGTAGTACATTTTTTAAATACATATTGCTTGAAAACATTTTATTTAATCCAATATCTAATCAATAAAACTATTTGCTGAAGATCTGAGGTATAAGTACATATAATTTTTATAGCCAATGCAATAGCGGATTGATCTATCGAACTCTTTAAACTAAGGCTATTTTTGCAATTTTACCGTTGTTACCCCCTTAACATTTTATATTTAGAATTGTATGAAATCTTAGTATTATTCAATAAGCATCAATATCAAAGATGGCGCAATATGAATGTAAAGCCGTAAAGAGATAAAATACACACACACACATCTACACAAATGTATTGTGAGTAACAAAGTAAAATATCTCATGTAATTTCGTAAATTCACATCCCTATGTCGCTTCCAGAATTCACTTAAAACTCGCAAAGACCGCGCATAACATGTAGGAATACCAACCGTTTTTACTTTGTACTACATACGCATTAATTATGCTTCGGGGATATCCCCGAAGCATAATTAATACTTAATAAATTAATATAAATATTAGTATCAGTTGTCTGGTTTCCATAGTACAGGCTCTGCCTAGTTTGGGATCGGATGACTGTGTGTGGATTGTCCCAAGATATTATTATTATTCCATTTATTTATTTTATAACAATTGTTTTACATTTTTAAATATAAATATAAAAACAAGTACATTTAAAAATATAAAAAAACCGCTTCCAACCGGCTGCGGGAACAGGGTCCTAGCAGACGGTGGTCAAGGCTCCAGAGAGAGGAACTTCCTCACAATGCGTGCCGTTTCCAATAGTACTGCCTTCTGCATCTGGCCCTTGATCCAGCCGTCTAACGTGAGCCTCTTAAGATGTTTGTCGAGGCTCTTGGCCATAAGGCCATGGGCGGAAACGACTATAGGTACAATGATTGCGTTATCAATGTCCCACATGTCGACAACCTCGTGCGCAAGATCAAGATATTTACATTGTTTATCTTTTTCCGCCTTCACGAGGTTCTCATCATGGGGGACAGTGACGTCTACAATCATTGCACGACGCTCGGTGCGATCTATCAGCACAATATCAGGCTTATTGGCGACAATAGTCCTGTCTGTGATGATAGATCGGTCCCAGTATAAGGTGATATGGCCATCCTCCAGAACTGGTTCTGGTACATACCTGTAGTACGGTACCTCTGACGTCACAAGGCGGTATTTTAAAGCAAGTTGCTGGTGGATTATCCTGGCCACTTGGTTGTGTCTGTGCAAGTATTCACCATTTGCGAGACGCGAACAACCGGAAATAATATGCCTGAGGGATTCACCAGGGCGATGACATGCCCGACAAATGTCGATGGTACCATCCCTCAAGATATATTTCCGGTAGTTGTTCGTCATCACAACTTCGTCCATAATTGCACAGACAAAACCTTCGGTTTCCCCAAAGAGGTCACCGAATCGTAGCCAGGCCACGGAGGCTGAGAAGTCTACATCGGGCCCATGAAGAGCCCGGTAGAACCTTCCGTGTAGCTCCTTACTTTGCCATACCGCCTCGCGATCGCCAGTGGTGAGCACCACAGGCTTGCGCCAGTTCCCTTTGGCTAAGGATAGAGGGGTCAATCCATTGTCCACAGCAACCACATCCGTATGCATCTCTCCGCCGCAGTGGAGGAAATATTCCCTGAGGTTATATATCTCACGGTTGTGTAGGGTCTTGGCATTTAAAAAGCCTCGGCCACCACATTTCCGTGGGATATATAACCTCATCACTGATGAGCGAGGATGATGCATACGATATGTGGTTAACAGTGTACGGACTGTTCTATCCAGGGCGTCTAGTTCAGTCTGGGTCCACTTGAGTATGCCAAAGGAGTACATCAAGACTGGCATGACCCAGCCGTTGTAGGCTCGCACCTTGTTTCCACCCGATAAAAGACTTTTCAGTACTTTTCTCAGGCGGCCCAAGAAGCGTTCCCGCAACGACTGTTTCATGTCAGTCTCATTGATGTTCAACGCCTGTGACATACCCAAGTATTTGTAGGTTTCGGTTGCAGAGAGTGTCCTCAGGTCGGTGGAGTCTGACAGCTGTACGCTCCTAGACTCAACCATCCTCCCCCGCTTTACATGCATAACTGCACATTTGTCCACACCGAACTCCATTCTGATAGAATTACTGAAGGTTTCTGTGACCTTCAGTAAGCCCGTCAGTTGGAGCTCAGTGGGGGCAAACAATTTCAAGTCATCCATGTAAAGCAGGTGAGATATGACCTGACCACCTCTCCGCAACCGACAACCTAGCCCTGAACTCTTTAAGAGAGTGCTTAAAGGGTTCAGGGCCAGACAAAACCACAAGGGACTCAGACTATCACCCTGGAAGATGCCCCGTTCTATCCTTATTGGATCACCGTTTCCAAGGGTCTGTCGAGATCCTGGATAGAGAAGGACTGTTCTCCACTGCCTCATACACGACGCCAGGAAGGTGCGTAGAGTTGTATTGACTTTATACAACTCTAGCACCCTCATAAGCCATGTATGAGGCACAGAGTCGAAGGCCTTCTTATAGTCTATCCAGCATGTTGACAGATCCTTACGGTTCCGGCGAGCCTGCTGGCAGATGGCCATATCAATGAGGAGTAGCTCCTTAGTACCACGGGCCCCACTCTTACATCCATTCTGAGACGAAGACATGATGGAGTTGTCCTCAACATGCCTGTAGATTTTTGCTCTCAGGATGGATGTAAGAGTTTTATAAACGGTAGGGAGACACGTTATCGGCCTATAGTTCTTTGGGTTCGTGGTACTATCGGTCTTATGGAGCAGGTGGGTTATTCCAGTAGTCATAAATTCTGGCAGCGACCCAGATTCCAAGGCCGATTGGAACAGAGATGCCAAGCAAACATGCGAGCTACGTAACCACTTGAGCCAGAAATTATGCAGTCCATCTGGCCCTGGTGCCTTCCAATTAGGCAAAGGACGGACTGCATCTGCTACATCTTGGGGCCCGATGGTAATGGGCCCCATTTCTGGCAATGGCTCGCATACTTCCTCAACATCCCCGATCCAATCACCCTCGGAGTGAGCGACGGGCACCGACCAGATGTTGCGCCAGAACCTAATCATGGCGTCATCATCCGGTCGCTGCACCTCACCAACTGTCTGGCTAGGTCGCTCCCAGGATCTATATACCCACCTTTGATCCCTTTGGAACATGTTGTTCTGAGAGTATCGGTCCACACGCGCCCTATACCTGCGTATCCGGTTCGCCCATGCACAAACTTTCTGCTTCAGAAAGTCGATGCGCTCTGTGACGCGCGAAAGGTATTCCTGGGGATCGATGCCGGTCCCCGAGAATGCGCGCCTCACAAAGCGCATCACTCTAGGGCGTGTATTGCCCTCCCTGAAGCAGGTAAGTTTGCCAATGAGTACCCTAGCCTCGCCAATGCGACGCTCTATCCTGTACTGCCAAGCCGGTACAGCAGGCTTCGGTCGCGTTGCTGCGTCAGGGAACTTGACGCGAGCTACGCGACATGCCGTTATGGCTGCACAGTACAGGAGAGCGTGGGCATCGGCGAGGTCTTCACTACTGACAAAATAACTTGACAGTAGTGAATCTAAGGCACACACAGGCGCTCTATTACGTCTGTGCATAGGCAAACGGGGCAAGCGAGGTCTAAGGCTTTGCGGCATGGTCCGATACTCACGAACAGCATCTTCCAAAGCACTCCTCAACTGGGTACTTACGTTGGTACTTACGTCGGTAGTCATGTCATCCCTATCGTCGTCGCTATTAGCTGCGAGCCGTGGCACGAGCGCGGTGTTAACCACTGGGGCCACAGCTTGCGACGACGGTATACAGGGGGCGACACGGCTACCTTGCACCTCCGAGCGTAGCCGATCAAGCACAGGGCCATCCAACATGTGACCACGCTGGATGGCCCGCACCTGATCAGACAGTCGTTGCGCCGAGACGTTGACAGCTGGCTCAAGCGCCTGGAACAGTGACAGCATTCGGTTACGGTACGCGGTGAGGTTAGTTCCTCCCTCTGTTGCCTCGTAGTAGGCGCGCATGACACTCTCGTTTATGGAAGAGGTCCATTTCATGCGCCGCACTACACCACCGGGGGCGAGGACCCTGTTCGGAGCCGGTTGCCCCAAACGTCCCATATCCCTCGGCGGCCGGCCTCTCCGCCGACATACAGGTGGTGGCGATGTCGGCGGGGAGAAGTATTCGTCGCTATTATTATTATTATTATTATTATATTATTATTATTATTATTATTATTATTATTATGTTTGTTTAAAAGCTTTTTTTTTTCTCTCCGGAGAGGTGAAATAAGCACGGGCCAGAGCCAAGTGCGTCTATTGTGGTCCAGTTAGGGAAAGGAACTTGCGGACTATGCGGCAAGTACACACATCAAAAGTGTCTAGGGATCAACATATATTTTTGCAATAACTTTTCTCCTGATTGATATTAATTAAAATTTTCTTTAAGGATTCATCAAATAAAGTGTTTTCGTTTGTCACAGTAACGATAAACCAAGTCACCTTTGCATTAATAAAGAAATTTGCCATTTTCCTAATAAAGGCATTTTTGACATTTGAACCACTAACACAAAAGTTCGAAAAAAAGACTGAAATAACAGTTTTCTTTAAAATTTTATTGGGTAACTTAAACAATTAATAATCCGTGTTTCTACCGCGAACACTAACAACACAAGAACATCGGTTTGGCATACTCAAAATGAGTTCATCCAAATCACGCTGTGGAATGGCCGCCCATGTTCGTTGCAACAACAAAAAAAGGTCTTCTTGCGACTGGATACCCTCCATATTCGGCAGAGCTCTTCTCTGTAGCATATCCCATGCATGCTCAATCGGGTTCAAGTCTGGCGACTGAGCAGGCCAGGGCAGGACATTGATGTTAGCTGCGGCGAGAGTCTGTCTTACAACTCTTGCGGTGTGCGGTCGTGCATTATCATGCATTAACTGAAATAAGGGACCGATTTGCACTTGTAGAGGAACGATGACGTCTGATACAATCGTCTCAGCATAAATTTGAGCGTTGAGGTTGCCTCTGATCCAAATCAACTCAGTTCTTCCGCCGATCCAAATACCCGCCCATACCATGATGGTTCCACCACTATAAGGATGGACTTCCTGGCAGGATTTTAATCGCTGTTGGCGTCCAGGGGTTCTCCAGTGTCGTATACGTCTTGTATCCGGTCTCATACCAAAACGAGACTCATCAGAAAAGCACACGAAACGCCATTGTTCTTCTGCCCAATTTCTGTGTTCAAGAGCCCATTGATATCGAATCCTACGATTGTGCATTGCTATAGGTGGTACCCGTAGCGGTCTTCGGGAATGAAGGTTCACTTCATGCAAGCGGTTTCTGACTGTTTGGTCGCTAATTAAGTTCCCTGAAGAGTGATGAAGCCTCACGGCTAACATCATGGCAGTTATTGTTGGAGCTCTTCGAGTTAAGATTTGAATATATCGGTCTTGTCTCCGTGTGGTGCAGCGATACCGTCCTCCATGGCGCTCAGCCACGGTACCAGTGCTTCGGTAACGTGTCCAAAGTCGACTGATAACACTCTGACTTGTATTCAGAGCTAAAGCCACAGTACGTTGCCGGGAACCAGCTTCTATCATTCCCACGGCTCTTAGCATTTCTTCCCTGCTTAAATGACGTCGCCGCTCCATAATAACGTTGGTTTTAATCAGTAGTAGGGAAACAGTAGCACTAATAATGTCTTCAATGCGTTGTATGTTTTTATAGGGAAAATATTGACAGCTGATTTTCATCTTTTACTCGAATTTGATTCACAGTTCCTGATTCAAATTATGAAATGCACCAAAAAGGATCCATATAAATTTATAAAATCATAAATTTATTACAAAGCCACATCTCAATCTCAAGAAATCCGCTTAAAAATGCTTGATCCCTAGACACTTTTGATGTGTGTATTTAGAATGACTCCTTTTTGGGCGAGTGCAAGTGTGGATGGATGCATGTCGAGAATAGTGAGGCTGGTGTGAAGTGTTTTGGGGATAACTCCTGTACTAGATAGGATAATGGGGATGGTTTTGACAGTGCTTACCTGCCATTGTGTCTTTATTTCTATCGACAAATCAGTATATTTAGCTATTTTATCGGTGTGTGTTGTGAGGAGATTATGTGTGTTACAGATAGCTACATCTATAAGAAATACTGTATTATTGGTTTTATTTAGGAATGTAATATCTGGTCTGTTGTTATGAATAGTTTTTTCGGTTATAATAGTCCGGTCCCAGTAAATCCTGTAGTTGTTGTTTTCAAGAACATTCTCTGGTCTGTATTTGTAGTATGGCAGCTTTTCGGTTATGAAGTTACATTTGTATGCGAGATTTTGGTGAATGATTGCTGCTACCTGGTCATGCCGATGCTTGTAGTCAGTCTGGGCTATTGATTTACAAGCGCCTGTAATATGCTGGATGGTCTCGGAGCTGCTATGACAGTGTCGACATAAGTCTGTTGGAAAATTGGGTAAACGTATTATGTGTTTCTGGTAATTTCTGGTATCTATTATCTGGTCCTGGATTGCAATCATGAAAGCTTCCGTCTCTGGGAAGAGTTCACCCCTCCGCAGCCAGTCGTTCGATGCAGATTTATCGACGTGCGGCTGCAAGAGGTCCTGTCGGTGTCTACCGTGTAGCGACTTCTGCTCCCATGAGGCAATCTTGGTTTTGTCATCAGTTATTCGTTCATTATGCTGAGGGTTAAAGTCGTTTAGGTTAAGTGGAGTGAGTCGTTGGTCGGCACGTGAGACTGTGTCATGTAATATGGACTGGTGTGCTTGTGTATGAAAGTAATTTCTTAATGTTTTTATTTGCTTATTGTGTAGGTTTATGATGTCTATAATACCTCTTCCTCCTTCTGTTCTTGGTAGTGTTAGTCTTTGTGTGCAAGATCTAGGGTGGTGCTTACGTTGTGTTGTCATGGATGTATTGATCATGCGTTGTAAGGTGATAAGATCTGTTTGTGACCATTTTATAATTCCAAAAGTGTACATAAGTATTGGGATAGCGTATGTATTAATAGCTTTTATCATATTGCGAGAGTTTAGTTTGGATTTTAATAGTGTATTAAGACGGTGTCTGAATTTCTTCTTTATTGCATCTTTTGTTTGTTTTTGGTGAATTTGACGAGCCTGCTGAAAACCTAAATATTTGTAAGACTCATTTTGGTTGAGCGATTCTATAGTATTTCCAAGTTCTATGGTGTATTCTCTTTGAACAACATTGCCGGCGATGACCGTAAATGTTTTGCATTTGTCAATTCCGAACTCCATTCCAATATCCTGTGAGAAGGTTTGAGTGATATCTGCGAGTTCATGAAGTGATTGTGTGGTGTGGCTATATAGTTTAATGTCGTCCATATACATAAGGTGTGTAAGTGCTGTGTGTGTATCTTGTTGTGTTGTGATGACAAATCCTTGGTTCGATTGGTTGAGCATATTGGAAAGAGGATTTAAAGCGAGGCAAAACCACAAGGGGCTTAAAGCATCACCTTGGAAAATACCACGCTTTATTGAGATCTCGTCTGTTTCGATACTATCTGTACCTAATATTCTAAGTTTAGTTTTCCAAAACTGCATACTTCCTTCTAAAAATTTTATGATTTGTGGGTGAATTTTATAATGATGCAATATGTAAATAAGCCAGCTATGAGGTACAGAATCAAAGGCTTTACGGTAATCTATGTACATCGTACTGATATCTTTTCTTTCCCTATAAGCCTGCAGCATTGTAACTGAGTAAGCTGCTCTTTACAGCCCTGGCTTCTTTTTCGACAGCCTTTTTGCTATTATTATATTTATTATTTTTATTTTATTTATAATACACAAAACAGACAGTGACAAATAGTTTTGATCTAGTCACAATTTTTTTTATAGTTTATTTATACAGGTGATTTATTAATATAGAATATAGATATGTATGTTTTGTGTATATTGTTATTATAGTATATCAAAGAACTAGTTTTTAGCTTATATTTGATAGTTTTCATAGTGCTTGTTCCTAACCATCAGGCAAATATCTCGATCGGTTCGTTACCTACTGTTTTATTAAAAAAAAACTATCTAATGCAGTATACTGTACAAATTGTTTTTTACGCATATATATATAGGCTTTAATTTCATCTGCGGGTTTAATAAGGCCAATCTCGTTGAATCATAATATGAGTGAGTTATGGTTTAATTTTTATTCCTATAGCAGCAATAACACCAAATATGAATCTGCTAATAAATGAACTTAGTATAATTCACCTTAAATGTGTGAACATTATACGAAAATTACAGGAATTGCGAAGGATCTGCTGGGAATGTAGAATATGAATTCCTTTTAGATGTAATGCTTAATGTGGCCTTTTTATTATTAGATAGTATATCGATGAATCTACCCTTGGGGTATCTGGGTAAAAAGAACACCCTCTCCTGTCCTCTCGCCGGGTGACCGTAAAAGGCGACTAAAAGAAAACAAGAAGACGGGCAACAGCGTCTTCCTATTGGATTACCTACCAATACTGCGATCACCAATCCGCCTGCTATGATGACCGTAAAAGGCGACTAAGGAAAACAAGAAGACGGGCAACAGCGTCTTCCTATTCGATTGCCTACCAATACTGCGATCCCCAATCCGCCTACTAAGCGTGGGAATTATGGCTACCCCTCCCTTCTAAGTGGGAAGTCTTTGTTCTGCAGTGAACGTTTCTCGGATGATGATGATGATGATAATTATTAACAGAACATTAGTATAAATGGTTTTTATGGTCGAATAAACTAATTCTTTTCTTTTCTTTTGATTTTGTTTTAAATTTTGTTTTTCCTTTATGAGGTAGGTATAATAAATCTGGAATTGTGTTAGCCAAATACACATGTCAAGAATTGTGACTAGATTAATTAATTGCCACTGTCTGTTTTGTGTATTATAAATAAAATAAAAATAAGTTTAAAAAATGGCTAAATGAGGATTAAAGCTAAATAATGTATGTTTGCAGTTAATGTCTATATTTTTTTTTATTTAATTTTTGTATTAAAAAAAAATTAATTAATTAATTTAAATTAATTAATTAAATTAAATAAAAAAAAATAGACACTAACTGCAAACATACATTATTTAGCTTTAATCCTCATTTAGCCATTTTTTAAACTTATTTTTATTTTATTTATAATACACAAAACAGACAGTGACAAATAGTTTTGATCTAGTCACAATCCTTGACATGTGTATTTGGCTAACACAATTCCAGATTTATTATACCTACCTCATAAAGGAAAAACAAAATTTAAAACAAAATCAAAAGAAAAGAAAAGAATTAGTTTATTCGACCATAAAAGCCATTTATACTAATGTTCTGTTCATAATTATCATCATCATCATCCGAGAAACGTTCACTGCAGAACAAAGACTTCCCACATAGAAGGGAGGGGTAGCCATAATTCCCACGCTTAGCAGGCGGATTGGGGATCGCAGTATTGGTAGGTAATCGAATAGGAAGACGCTGTTGCTCGTCTTCTTGTTTTCCCTTAGTCGCCTTTTACGGTCATCATAGCAGGCGGATTGGTGATCGCAGTATTGGTAGGTAATCCAATAGGAAGACGCTGTTGCCCGTCTTCTTGTTTTCCCTTAGTCACCTTTTACGGTCATCATAGCAGGCGGATTGGGGATCGCAGTATTGGTAGGTAATCCAATAGGAAGACGCTGTTGCCCGTCTTCTTGTTTTCCCTTAGTCACCTTTTACGGTCATCATAGCAGGCGGATTGGGGATCGCAGTATTGGTAGGTAATCCAATAGGAAGACGCTGTTGCCCATCTTCTTGTTTTCCCTTAGTCGCCTTTTACGGTCATCATAGCAGGCGGATTGGTGATCGCAGTATTGGTAGGTAATCCAATAGGAAGACGCTGTTGCCCGTCTTCTTGTTTTCCCTTAGTCACCTTTTACGGTCATCATACCAGGCGGATTGGGGATCGCAGTATTGGTAGGTAATCCAATAGGAAGACGCTGTTGCCCGTCTTCTTGTTTTCCCTTAGTCGCCTTTTACGGTCATCATAGCAGGCGGATTGGTGATCGCAGTATTGGTAGGTAATCCAATAGGAAGACGCTGTTGCCCGTCTTCTTGTTTTCCCTTAGTCACCTTTTACGGTCATCATAGCAGGCGGATTGGGGATCGCAGTATTGGTAGGTAATCCAATAGGAAGACGCTGTTGCCCGTCTTCTTGTTTTCTTTTAGTCGCCTTTTACGGTCACCCGGCGAGAGGACAGGAGAGGGTGTTCTTTTTACCCAGATACCCCAAGGGTAGATTCATCGATATACTATCTAATAATAAAAAGGCCACATTAAGCATTACATCTAAAAGGAATTCATATTCTACATTCCCAGCAGATCCTTCGCAATTCCTGTAATTTTCGTATAATGTTCACACATTTAAGGTGAATTATACTAAGTTCATTTATTAGCAGATTCATATTTGGTGTTATTGCTGCTATAGGAATAAAAATTAAACCATAACTCACTCATATTATGATTCACCGAGAGTGGCCTTATTAAACCCGCAGATGAAATTAAAGCCTATATATATATGCGTAAAAAACAATTTGTACAGTATACTGCATTAGATAGTTTTTTTTTAATAAAACAGTAGGTAACGAACCGATCGAGATATTTGCCTGATGGTTAGGAAAAAGCACTATGAAAACTATCAAATATAAGCTAAAAAACTACTTCTTTGATATACTATAATAACAATATACACAAAACATACATATCTATATTCTATATTAATAAACTAGCTGACCCGTGCAGCTCCGCCCGCGCTTTTATTACATTTTGCTCCCTTTTTCTCCCTCCTTCCTAGATTTATCTCTCTCCATATCTCTCTCTCTTATAAAAAAAATCTAATTATATGCTCTTTCTCTCCTCTCTCTTTCCCCCTCCCGCTTCGGTTTCCGTCACACTCCCCCTCTTCCTACCCTGTTATCCCCTCTCTGAACCCTCTCCCCCTCTCTCTTCTACGAACTTGCTCCTTCTCACTCCCCCCTTACTCCACCTAACTCCCCCGATCCCTCACCACATCGCCCCCTTCTCGAATCCCCTCTCCCTCTTTCTCCTCTCGTGCACCCTCCTCTCGTTCTATATATCCTCGTCAATCATGGTATCAGCGGCATTAAATATACTTTATGACCTATTCTCAGACCTCCCCGATATGCACACATAATTTCATACATATCGGTTCACCCATCTATTTAATGACCTTGCCTTATGTAGCTTAACCTTAACCTAGCGGTATGAAATATACTGTATGACCTATTCTCAGACCTACCCGATATGCACACTTTCATACAAATCGGTTCACCCATCTATTTAATACCTTACCTAACGTTGCTTAACCTTAACCTACCGGGATAAAAAGTATCCTATGTCCGTTTACTGGTTCTAAGCTACCTCCCCACCAATTTTCAGCCAAATCGGTTAGGCCGTTCTTGAGTTATAAATAGTGTAACTAACACGACTTTCTTTGATATAATATATAGATTAAAGTTCTATAGTTATTGTATGTTCAATTTCACCGATAGATGGCGCTGTTCATAATGTAAATCACGCTAACATCGTAAATTACTGTCTAATGATATTCGATAATGAAAGTTTCAAGTTTTCCGCATCTTTTATTGTTGCGACTGTAATACATACATAATCTAGTTTGGATCCGCTCGGGATTTACAGATTTTAACTTTTCAAAGATATAATGTCATATTGCTATCAGCAAAGTACTTAGAACAATACAGAAATCTAATGAAAATGTCCTGGGTGTACCGGACCGCCTGGGTTTACCCCTTACAAAAATTGACCCTTCGCCAATGCAATATCTTATGCAAACTAAATGTCTGCTCAGTCCCTATTGTATATAGCGTAATAATACATATCTTAATGATTAACTGATCAGTCTATAATTATCCTATTCACATACAAAGGAAATTACGTGGTAATATGTGTTTCACTGCTTAGCCCCTATGAAACATAGCGTGATGTTTTATATACCAACTTACACCTTGACTTCTACACAACACATCAGTGAAAGTCCTATCAAAATCCATCCACGGGTTTTCAAATGATACCTGGACGAACAGAACGACAGACAGACAGACAGACAGACAGACAGACAGACAATAATTCCAAAAAAAATTGTTTTGGCCTCTATGTCGATAGTATAGTACCCCCACATAGAAATTTTGGAAAAATATTCAATGTACAGAAAAAGTGCTCTTTGAGTTTTATTATAGTATAGATCACCTGTATAAATAAATTATAAAAAGTAATGTGGGTACTTTCTAGTATTATCCATGCGCGGACGGCCCCGTAGATAAAGCGTAGATGTGGTTGTGTGTGCTTTCGGTCGTCGGTGTTTGGCAATATAATAGTTTGTGTTATCACAGTCATGTTTATTGTGAATGACGTTGTATACCTATTAGTGAAGACTCACTGGTGCACAGAAAAATTCATATGAGTTTATGCTGCACCTTTTTCTTTGTAATACCTAATGTAAGTTTGTTAACCAATAAAATTAAAAAATAACAACTACGGTGCTTTGTGTATTAGTAGTAACTAACTACAGTGCTTTGTGTATTAGTATTATTTGCCTAATACACAAAGCACTGTAGCTCATTACCTAGGACATTCAGAAACTGTCCAATATGGTTGAGGGGAGTGATGGCTGCTGCTCGAGTCAACTCGTGCGCGGGTGCTGCTTGGGGGGACTGGTCCGACTACTATCCCTTTGGCTTTTTCGTTTGTTGTACTTTCGTCGTATTTTATTATTTTTTCTGTCTTATTTGATCTTTTGAACGGCAAGACACACTGTCGCTCTGATCTAATTGTAACATGACACACTGTTTAAAAAAAAAGGTGATATAATGACAAGACCGCTGAGTTTCTTGCCGGATTTTCTCAGTTGAGGCCGCGTTATGATTCTGTGGTAGCTTATTTAAAAAAAAAACATGACCCAAAAGTGCTAGCGTTAAGCCTATTTGAAATATTGAGTTTGAGTTTGTGCAATATTTTAATTAATCACTTATAATATTAGTGCCTTTCATATTCGAAGACTGCCAACAATAGGTACTTTTACTGAAAACTGTCTCAATATCGCAGATTTCATGGGTCACCTAGTTTGCGTCTTAATCTTTTCTCCAAAGTGTCGAATGGGAACTTTTCAATCGGCTTGAACTGTGTTTCCTATCTAATCGCGAAGTTTTGTCAAAATTTCCAACAGATCCGCCAACTTTCAGCGAGACTTAGGAGTATTGGGGCTACCGCGACAGGAGCGAGAATTGGGGCATCCTTGAACAGCAGACAGAATAAGTATAGAATTCCAATGTATTATGAAAGAAAAAACATAGAAATGAAGATAGGTAACCTACCGCTATTATGTTTACAGAAATATTTCTGAGGTGTCTCTTATAATATTGTGGTATTTAGTAGCCGTGAGCTCTTCATCATCATCATTAGCAGCCGCTAGACGTCCACGGCTGAACAAAGGCCTCCCCCTTAGAAGGGAGGGGTTGCCATAATCCCCACGCTTGGCAGGCTTGGGGTCGCAGTATAGGTGGAAGATAAATCCAAAAGAAAGCCGCTGCTGCCCGTCTTCCCGTTCTCGCTTAGTCGCCTCTTACGACACCCAACGAGAGGAGATGGGGGATGCAATTCTAACCCCTAATCCGGCACCCCATGGGCAGTGCTATACATAAATAACAATATCTACACACAGTTGCTTTGCGGCAAAATACCTAACACTGCGGTGTTAACCTGGGCAATACAATTAAAATAATATATTTTGACCAACAAAATTGCAGACCTTGCTAGTAAATGCCTCCATCACATCGTAGGGGTTAAGCAAATAACGCCCTCTTCCATAACTTACATATTATGTAAAGCATGTTCTATAAGGTGAGACAATGCAATTTAATAAAATAAATTAGACATAATATATAACCTAAAAATAAATAATAATAGTTTGTGTGTTTTTGTGTGTACATACATAAAGAGCGTGTGTGGTGTGTGTGTGGCAGTCTTATCTTTGGGGGAAACTCAAACTCAAAAATCTTTATTTCAAATAGGCTTAACGCTAGCACTTTTGAATGGTCATTTTTAAATGTTACCACCGGATCACAACGCGGCCTCAACTGAGAAGATCGGGCAAGAAACTCAGCGGGCTAGTCATTTTTTCACATTTTTTTGAAACATTGATTTGTTACAAATGAATCGATATCAGCGATAGTGTGTCCTGCCGTTCGAAACATAAAGCAAGGGAGAAAAGAAGAAAACAATAAATTACGACAAAAATTACAACAAACTAAAAGGCCAAAGGGATAATAGTCAGACCAGTCCCCCCACCCGCGCACGAGTTGACTCGAGCAGCAGCCATCACTTCCCCTCAACCATATTAGAGGGAAGAGGGTGACCCACCACACCAAACCGCCACAAGCAAAGACTTTTCGATGGCGAAAAGTCTGCTTGTGGCGGCTTCGTTCACCTTTAATAGATCCACGAGACCCTGTGTGGTACCAACCGGCGTATGTGGGATTCTTACCCACTAAACCCCAACCAGCACCGGGTACTCCACAGTGCGTTGCTTTTGAGCCTGCCGCTGGCGCAATATAGCCACCTGGGCACCTGGGTACCCGATACGGTGTTCTAGGGGACGGGGGTTGCAACCCCGCTGCCATCATCCTCAGAGTCGCCGCCATACTCAAGGTTAGTTTCATTCTATGTCCTACCAACTTGTAAATACACTCAAAGTGTAAATAGCATAACGCAGCGCGTTGATTCGTCAACACGGTCGATCAGGACTCGCGGCAAGTGGACAAAGGCCCTTGAACCTTTGTGTATGAAGTTTGTGAAGCTATGTAGTATCGACAAGTATGGGGAAGTAGTAAAATTTACTACATAACATAAATATTCGTCAATTCACTGACGTCTCCTGCCTTTGTTAAAGACGCACTGAGGGAATACTTGCGTTTGGTGCAAGTTATAAGAAATGTACTGAATAAAAAACATTAGACCGCGTACATGAATATGTGAGATTCGAACGACTCAAAAATGACTGACCCAAATATAATGTTATCATGTACGGTTAGAAGATATACGCCCTGAGGGAACACTTGTCTAGTGCAAGCTATAAGAAATAATTATATTGAAAATAAAAATAAAACAGTAAAGCTTGAATTGTATGAGAACCAAGCAACTAAAAAAAAATGATATTTGTACGAATATACTTATTGTGATACGGTACGAAGACAATTTTAGAATTTTAATTTTGTGTTGACTACATAGAATAGAAAGATGGCAAGAAATAATCGATGCTATAAAATCAACAAGAAACATCTGGTATGTTTTTTGGACAATTCACACATGGTTATCTGATCCTAAACTAACTAAAACTAATAATTATAAACTTACTTTATTATTATATAGGGTGTCCCAGAAATGGAGTATCAAGCCGATAATGACGCATTGTGTAACCCACAAGCAATCCATTTGTGAAAGAAAATGATGAAAAAGTCAACAGTTTTAGTGCAGTGGGTTAAATATTTTTTTCGTTATTTACACGAAAAATGCATGAATTTCTTATTAAACCGGGTAGGCACGCAATTAATAAAAAGCATTCTCTCCATAGGAGTAGGCACGATGGCACAGGGTTGCTTAAAAACGGTTTTAAGGCGATACAATTTTTTTTTTATGTAATTCAAAATATCAATTTTTGCCATATTTGACATCTTTTTCGGGGTCTTTACTATCAATACCCTTTGGCTTGATATACCCTTTCCGGGACACTCAGTATATATATTTCTTTTTTTTGTAAATACATTCTTAAATAGATAAATAAATAACACCCAGACACTTGGTGGGAATCCAACCCACGACTTATTGGGTAGCGGTCAGGAGGTCTAACCACTAGACCAACTAGCCCGACAACACTAACAGTGCCATTACATAGAAACAAAGCTATGCTTACCAGCCGAATTTATGACACTGCGCTGTGTTGGTATTTACTGGTGAGATCCCTTGCACCTATGCACCACCCACCTAAACCTATCTAGAAACTGTGTTTCAACGCGTTTCCGGGTTTAACATCCCGCTATCTCCTATATCTTGTGACGTTAACGTGCGCGGCACCCCCCACTCCCGACCCCGCGACATTTCCCTACAATACCCACCTCGCTTGAGGAAATATTTTATCTTTCTTCATAAAAGAAGCCAACAATGGTGGAGTGATGTATTTTGAAAATAAATGTCAAGCCATCACTCAACGTTCGTTGTAAAATACATTTTGGACTGGAACGGTAATATTGGATATTATGGAGGACTCGTTAATTTCATTGCGCTATGTCGGTTATAATGAGTAAATAATATATTGAGTCATTAGTCAGGTATGTTGCGGTTGTACCCTCTGTGGCATAGCGGGAAGCCTTGCTTTGCAATCCGGAAGTAGAGGGTTCAAATACTGCGGGTGCAATAACTTTGTACAACACAAGCCGACCACCAGATTTTCTGGAAGGTAAGATGAGGTACATGCGTCCAATTAACATGTAAAAAGTCAGTATTGCACCTAACCTCTTCATAGTCATGTCGATCTCCCGTCAAGTTCCATCCGACTAGCTATCCCTTTGGCCTTTTAGGTTGTTGTATTTTCGTCGTATTTTTTTTTTCTCTTATTTGATCTTTGTAATGGCAGGACACAATGTCGCTGATGCTGATCTAATTGTAACAAGACAAACACTGTTAAAAAAAAAAATGTGCGTGCGTGGAGTCCCTCCGCGCGGAAGAAGTGAAACTTCATTCTCACTCAGTCGATCGGTCGGTCGGTCGGTCGGTCCCTCACTCACTCACTCACTCACTCACTCACTCACACACACACACACACACACACACACACACACACACACACACACACATACACACACACAACCTGAAACCCACTGAAACCCACTCACCCACTCACTCAGTGACGGCGTCACATGAGCGCTTTCATAACCTTAACAAATTTACGCCTATCGCCTATCACTTAACGCGTTAAGCGATAACGCGTTAAGGTGATTCAATTAACGCTTAACGCGTTATGTGATAACATTTTTGGAAGTCGCATAAGAAGTTTCACTTCATAAAGTGAAAAAATTACAAGCCCGCTGAGTTTCTTGTCGGATCTTCTCAGTTGATCCGGTGGTAGCTTTAAAAAAAAATTGACCGTTCAAAAGTGCTAGCGTTAAGCATGTTTGAAATAAATGACTTTGAATTTGAATCCCACCGGATCGTGAGAGCAAAGGGAGAGTGAGTCCTGTGTCTACGCAAGTACCTACTTATATTATAGTAGTGCAAATTATATTATCATCAGCCGGAAGACGTCCACTGCTGAACATAGCATAGCCCCCCCCCCCCCTTGAACGCCACAATGAACGGCAATTGGCTATTTGCATGCGACACGAAGAATGGCGACAGTCCACCGGTGGGAAGTCTGCCTACGCTGCGTCTTACGGTTTGTAATCGCCACTCGAGAACCTTTCGGGTTATCAGTTCTTCGAGCGATATGGCCTGCCCATTGCCACTTCAACTCGCATAAGGTAGCTATGTCGGTGACTTTAGTCCTTCGGCTTTTCCTTTCTTTCTGCATTATAACGCGAAAAGAAATTCCAAGCATAGCCCTCTCCATAGCTCCTTGTGACTCTGAGCTTCTTTCAAGGACCACGTCTCAATATGATATATATCCATTACGTTATCACTGGCATATTATTTTTTGTTGATAATAGTTAATCCATCTCAGGTACATTTGAATATTTTTTGTTGTTGTGAGCTTAAATTATCTGAAATTTTCAAATATTTATGTAGTTGCAGTTAAAGCATACAAGTCCCATTAGTAAGTTAATGGCCTTATCATTAATAATTACAAAGTAGTTAATATAACCTATTATAGACAATCTAAAAAATTCATGACTCAAAGAGCATTAAGCTTTAAATATTCCACTGAACAGTTTTAAATATAATTTTCATCATAAAACTATAATCTAATCATTCATGCGAGACTAGTCTCGTCTGAAAGACCATCTTGTCTATATAATAAATATTTAAGTACCTTAACTGAACTTGAGAGGGAGGGTAATATAAAAATTACCAACAAATTATATTTCTAATGAAATGAAGTCTGGCAAACTCAAAAAGGTTGATAATATCATTTTTGTTTAACTGTCTCTGTAATTAAAAATATAAATTACATTTAAATGTCTGTTAAAAAAATCCCGGTCAAATGCGAGTCGGACTCGCGCACCGAGGGTTCAATACTATCTTTGGACGTATTAAAGTAATATTACTATTCATGTAACACCTCAGATAGCAAAAAAAATAAACCGCAAAACTTAGTTTGCCGTTCGAGGTTTTTTTAGGATTACCAAAAAACTGTACTACTTAGAAAGATAATTTTATTTTTCCTGTAAAATGTAGTTATACATGTATTACCCAAAATTATTTCTAATTTTTCTAATTTTTGATTATCAGCCAAAAACTACGTGACATAAACCAAAATAAAAATCTGATTTGAGATGAGCATATGAAGCCCTTTCAAATGTATATAGTTCAATATAGTATTCTCACTTTGAAATTTTCATGACACATTTCGAAAAAATATTTTTTTTTCATTTGCGATGAGGTTGGGTAAGAAAGATCTAAAACTATTCCAAGTTTCAAAACGACAGCATTAGTGGTTCCTGAAATATATAGGTGTGACAGACAGACAGACGAAGTCAGACCATAAGGGTTCCTTTTTTACCTTTTAGGTATGGAACCCTAAAAATCATTATATTTGAATCTGGGCGCAATAAAAAGGTTTATGTATTTGAGGCATATGACTGTCTGTCTGTCAATTGGTCTGTGGCATCTGCTCTCAAACGTATGAGCAGGTTTGTGTTCGGCTAAGAATAGCAATCACCCATCTCCTCCCGATGGATGCCGTAAGAGGCGACTAAGGGAATACAAGATGACGGGCAGCAGTTTCTTTCTATTGGATTACCTACACCAGTACGGGAGACCTTTGTTCATCAGTGGACGGAGTGGATGATGATGATTTTGATCTGAAAGATGGTTCAATCGGGTCGGTTCAAAACTATATTTGATGAAAATCAATTTATAAATGTCCTTCTTCTTCTTCATCGTGGTCGATCAAAAGCCGTAAGAAGTTTTACAAAACTCAATTTCAAGCAGAGAAGTCTTTGAAGCTTTATGCTGGCTGATATTAAATGGTTTCATGTCACGTGTATTAGGGTGGCTGGTGTTTTAGTTAATAAACCCAAGTTAAACCCTTCCTCGTCCATTGTTTGTGGTCTCCGTAGACACCGAATATTTTGCATTACATCACGCTTCTCTATAAGTTTATGGTCGATACCAGAGAACAAAGAAGCAAGGCAGACGTGGCATCGAAGATTTAATGCGTAGTGAAAAATCTTAAATCTATGATTTAATGTAAGAATACTACTCTCGACAAACATACACTTTTGGTTCATACACAATTATATGTATTTACTGGTTTCAATTAAAAAAATATTGAATATAATAAATCGTCTTGGGGATCAGGATATCTATTAGATACAGTTTATTATTTAAATAACACCAATGAAGCCGATTAGGGCTCATATACAAACAATACGACGCAGTTTCATGATGCGACGTTGTGTCGTGGAAATGTACGACATTGTGAAAACTTACTTGAAATTAGTAATAGTTGTTACAGTTTCAATAATTGAGAAAATAAGCTACGGATATTAAGGCATGCGAGCGAGCACGCCCTACATATACATATTCTCTCAATTTTTGAAACAGTTATTTTTCAAGTTTTCACAATGTAATGCTCGTCGTAATTTTTATGATACGACATCGTATCGTTTTTATGTGTACGAGCCCTTAACGATTAAGTTAGCTAGCGTGATTAGGGTTGATGTATGACTGATATTTTTGGTACTTATATGTATAAACATGGGCGAGATCAAAATTAATAGCGACAGGCATATTTGAATGAAAACCGGCATCATACAGACATAGAAGTAAAATCTGTGTTAAAAAAAGATCTCAACAAAATTAATGTAGTCTGAAGAACAATAACAACTACCTTCCTACATAACATACTAAATATATATACTGATTTTAAGCATGAGGTTCAAAGTGAAGCTTTGGCTATAGACATGGCTTTTCCTCAAAATTCAGGCTTAGGCTACTTTACCTTAACGCGTATTCGTCACGTTGTATAGTAATTTATCTTGGTTTATCCTTTCAGCTTCTATGATCTGAGGTTTACACGACGGAGTGGCGGCGACAATTCCACTACCGAAACTCCATTTTGACGCGGGATCAACAGGGATTTAATACAGTTAGGTACAGTCAACAACACTCATTATACTGAAGGTTTAACACAAAAGCGAGTCCCGGCAACCCTTAGCCGTGGTTCCGTATCTAAATTGGACAATTAGGGCCTTTTGTCATCTAATTGTTTATCTGTCCGAAACAATGCGCCATCGCAAATCATAAATAACTGCCGGCTTAATGAACTAAACGAGTTGGGGAGGCGGCTTGAAAAAAAAAATGTTTTGGTTTGCGGGACGAGTTATATGAAAGTTTATATGGGTGTATGTTTATTTTATTGTTGTATAAGAGAAGTTAGGTAGGGTAGAATGTACCCAGCAGTACCAGTAGGGCATTGAGTTAACGTTCGCGTGATGATTTTATTATGAGCAAAGAACGAATTTAGGACACTACCGTGCCATTTCCGATAGCGCCATTTTTGAGGCTACTAAATCTGTCTACCGCTGCTGCCTCCCCCGCAGCTAGCCGAGCCGTAGTATACCTACCGCCGCGCCACCTACCACGCTACCAGCCGCGCTACCTGCCACGCCGCCTGCCGCACCGCCAGTCGCGCCACCTGCCACGATGCCTGATGTGCTGACAGCCACGCCGTGCCACACCGCCTGCCGCGCCTCGCGCCTCACCACAATTTGCACCGCAAGTAAATCAGGCCAGGCCGAAAGAACTATAATCTGTCTTTTTTACTACTAGACCAGCATATCTGACTCGAAGTGTTTTTTCCTAGTGTCCTTCCATCCTGGTCTGCATTACAAGTTAGCATCAGGTGGTAACCAAGAGAGTAGCTCTTGGCTGGTTTTAACATTTAACAAATCAATTCAGACAGTGGTGGCAACGCAGCCAAGAGAGTACCTCTTGGCTGCGTTTAACATTTAACATATCAATTCAGACAGTGGTGCCAAGTGGGGCTTAAATACGTGCACAGCCATGGCCATTTCCAGTTGTCATGAATGTCCGGTAAACGATCAGTTAGTTAAGCTGTCAGGCAATCGATCCTTAAATGGGTAGCTGTTTAGTGGTATTTCAACTGCGCGTCTCCGTGCTTTGGAGGGCACGTAAAAAAATGCTCCCGGTTGTTGACATCTAGACATCAGTCATTAAGCCAAGTCAAAGGACCAAGTGTAGCTTGAAACCCACTGACACTAGGTCTACTAACTATTATACAAGAAAGGAATGCTAAAATATACCTAGATACATTTTTTCTACTTTGAGGTAGGTATATTACATCTGCTTAGAAGAAAGCCAGGACTTAACATACTCCTCCATGTGTGAAACGCTTAAAATTTAACAGCCTCGCGCTTATCTCCTTGTCGTAAAATAGAGACCGCTCAAACATATTGCTTTTATCTGAAATTTGACATAAAAGCCCGAATTTTGTAACCCAAAGTAAGGGTTATATAGTGTGAAAATTTGAATTCATTGAATTTGAGGGGGGAGGATATTAGTCTAGCGCAGTCTGAAATGGCTTGAGAAGATCCTGCTGATTGGTCGTTCTTTTCACTACGACATTGATTAAGAGTCAAAAAAAAAAATAATTTGAGTAGAATTCTGTTAAATGCCGTTATATAATATTACTTTGATTATAGTAATAATGTGGTCTCGTATTTCCATGTTCAACTGGCTACTCAGTTAAAAGCCATTATGATGTTATGAAATTCTAACTGGATTGGACTGACATAGAATAGTCTAGGTGGGATGTCCCCTCTAGTATCTTATCTATTACTCAATACAGCTTTCAGCAAACATATCCATCATACCTCTAATGTGAGAAAATTCAGACTGCCGTCAACGAAAATTACCCTGCTTCCCAACCATTTTAATCTAGAATCTCTAAAAAAGATTCATCTGCTTTTAACACCGCAAGATTTATTGTGACATCTTTGACATGGAAATAAAAAAAGTGTCGCACATAAAACGCTGACGAAATAATAAAGTGTTCGCCTGAGGCCTCCCGGAGGAGAGAAACATGACAAGCCAAAAAATATGGTAATGAGTAAAGTAAGCAAGGTGAAGGCGCCAAAGTTGGGGCGGTAAATTATTAATATTCGCGGAGTTGGCTGTGGGCTGCACTACGAGTGGCGAACTCGTTTTGTCAAATACCTTTGTTGCTTATACAGGTTGAAACTTTGATAGAAATCTAAATGAAATTATTGTGCTACAGAAGATTATCTTTTAAATAAGTTGGTGGCATTCGGTTGCCATGGAATGACAGCAGCGTAAGCAATGGAATAAGCTATCCCATAGTTTTAATTATATAGTAGGCTCCATTGTGCTTCTTGCAATATCCAGGCAGAATTCAGCCTCAAACTGAGACATTACTGAGTTCCAAATACTAAGTATATCTTAGGTCTTTAGCAGTGCAATTCTAGCCCCTTTGTCAGTCACTTGATCAGTTGCTGATCAGGCACTTGATGCGCTGCTAAATTACTTTTATATCGTATGGGTCATCATACATTTATAACTATGCTAGAGACATGAGGACAAATGAACGAATAGGTCAAAACTTTGTACCATTGTGTTCTTTATTAAAGCGTATTGTATGTGTACGATGCGGATTCATAACTAGACTTCAAGAGCCTTTTTTCCTGCCAAATGCCTTTAAAAATGTTTGGCATGCTTCCAAAAAATCTGGGGTACATAAAGAAAAGAAGACTTGTTAGTTAATAACTAGGTAGCCGTGGTTCGAGCGTGAATATTCTGCTTGGAAGTTAGTGCCGTCGATTGCGTGAACTTTAATTGAACTCAAAGATCGGGCGGTATATTATTTGGATTGAAGCGATAGCGAAAATTCTAAAAATTTCGTGTAGAATGTATACTGACATAAGCTTTAATTCTTTCGTGAACATATTGGAATCAGCACGTGTCTGCTGTCAGTGTCTTTGAAATTGTTGAAAGAATTCTTGAGAAATAATGTTTATCACTACGTGAATACTGGAGCGGAGGGTCCCAAATAGTCGCAATTGCGGTTGGTTTGATTACTAATATTTAACAGGCGTTTTTTATTAGGCTTAAGATTTTGTTTAAAGCAAGAGTACTGTTGCACAATATAGTGTGGCTAGTCAGAATTCTTTTTAATTTCAATTGGGTATTTATTTTTCTCGTTCGTTTTTTAGGACTCTGTACCTTAAACCTAAAAGGTAAAAGGAAACTCTTATCTCTTTGTCTGTCACACCATGATATTTCAGCTAGTTGATGAAATATCTTGGTGCAATTTTGTATGGGTCTTCGTGCACTTTTGTATGGGCTTTTTGAAGACATGCTGTATTGAAGTCTGAAATAAAAAGCCCACATTTTTAAGCTATAAATCCTGTTTTTAAGGTGAGTACAATTTAAATCTTGCAATTTACATGAATATAAAGTAGAGCTATCTCAGTAACAAATTAGGGTTGGCTATAAACCGAGAACCTTATTTAAAGTTCCGTCCGCAACTGTCTGTGTATCCACGTTCCGCTTGTCGGGCTGTGGTTTCTATTAAAAAAAGCAAAAATTACATTGTTCGCTGCAGGCGCTCGCTAGGGCTGTCAACCAGAAGGCTTTCATTTGAAACTTTTGCGGTGGTCCTTTGTTGATGTTGAGAAATTTTATACTCCATTCAAAGAGAACGGCATTCCACTGACGTTTACCACACATTTTTACTGTGTATGAATAACTGGCAACCCTATTTTTGGGGTATGTTAGCGACCGACAAGTCTGCGTGCCTTGCTTTATAATATTTTTTGGAGATGGGAGATATATTTACTGTGACGTCATAAAATTTGTATTAAAATATGCGACGTTTTTCGTGTGCACGTTTTTCAAGATGATACAAGTTTGGATATTATTTATCTATACATATAAAATTACTTGTCCTGACTGACTGACTGACTGATTCATCAACGCACAGGCCAAACCGCTGGAGCTAGTAAGCTAAAATTTGGACAGTAGGTTCTTCCTATAATGTAAGCATCCACTAAGAAAGGGTTTTTGAAAATTCCACTCCTATTAAGGGGTTAAATGGGGTAGAAAAAAAATAGCGGGCGTAGCCGCAGGGAATTGCTAGTATTTAATATGATTTTAATAAAGTGTGCTAATTTACAAACGCTTCAATTGAGTGTCGAGAGTATGTCAGTGACGACATTGTGCGCGTCGAAGGCAACCGGTGGATGCAAATAGCCAATTGTCGTGCATTGTGGCGTTCTAGGGGGGAGGCCTATTTTCAGCAGTGGACGTCTTCCGGCTGATGACGATGACGAGTATGTCAGTTGTACGGCTTTACACATTTGGTACTCTACTAATTTCATTAAACCAGTGGCGTGTCAGTCTTGTCACTGACCTGGGCCCCAAGGCTTCTAATTTCAGTAAAATTATATATTATACAATTTCCAATCAAGGGACACACTATTGATACCTAAAACCACTATGGCGTGCGGTGCTCGCAACGACGCGACGCCTAAACCGCGTAGCCTCCCTCAAGGGGACACTAGACAGAGCCTATACTACCTCCAGTGGTAGCGAGACAACGGATACATAATAACTAATAATAATAATAATATCTTGGGACAATCCACACACGGTCATCTGATCCTAAACCGCGTAGCCTCCCTCAAGGGGACACTAGACAGAGCCTATACTACCTCCAGTGGTAGCGAGACAACGGATACATAATAACTAATAATAATAATAATATCTTGGGACAATCCACACACGGTCATCTGATCCTAAACCGCGTAGCCTCCCTCAAGGGGACACTAGACAGAGCCTATACTACCTCCAGTGGTAGCGAGACAACGGATACATAATAACTAATAATAATAATAATATCTTGGGACAATCCACACACGGTCATCTGATCCTAAACCGCGTAGCCTCCCTCAAGGGGACACTAGACAGAGCCTATACTACCTCCAGTGGTAGCGAGACAACGGATACATAATAACTAATAATAATAATAATATCTTGGGACAATCCACACACGGTCATCTGATCCTAAACCGCGTAGCCTCCCTCAAGGGGACACTAGACAGAGCCTATACTACCTCCAGTGGTAGCGAGACAACGGATACATAATAACTAATAATAATAATAATATCTTGGGACAATCCACACACGGTCATCTGATCCTAAACCGCGTAGCCTCCCTCAAGGGGACACTAGACAGAGCCTATACTACCTCCAGTGGTAGCGAGACAACGGATACATAATAACTAATAATAATAATAATATCTTGGGACAATCCACACACGGTCATCTGATCCCAAACTAGGCAGAGCCTGTACTATGGAAACCAGACAACTGATACTAATACTTATATACATTTTTTTTTGTAAATACATACTTAAATAGATAAATAACACCCAGACACTTGGTGGGAATCGAACCCACGACCCGTCAGTTAGCGGACAGGGTCACTAACCACTAGACCAACGGGCCCGTCCAAACTACCTTATATTTTTTTTCTTTTTACACACATATTAGCCGCTTATGTATTCAGATAAATAACATCCAGACACAAAGTAAAATATACATGTTTTGCACACATTAATGTTAATTCTGGGAAGTTAGGAATTGAATGCACACATATGTTAATCCTGGGTAGGAATTGACGCCAAGATACTTTCATAAGTACTTACTCGCTGATGGCATGGAAGGAGTACATTTAACTACTTTTTTTAAAATTTGCACACAAGGACAAGGTAAGATTGTACTGACAAGATAAATCGGTGAGAGAGTATTTATGGCCTGGTTCCCGCTTTACAAAGATCGTAAGTAGAATTTATATCTTTCCAACTCCTCCTATCTACATTTCTAATTAAATTTGGGGCTTGCTAAGGGTTAAATGTCGATTTTAGTATCTCTGTTACCGGCAATCTGTATAATGTGGTATTCTATACAATACCTAGAGGCAATGTATAGAATACCTAAAACGTTAAGGTAATGTATGAAACATTTTTCATTTTATAGTTTGCCTAGGCATTCTATACAATACTGATTGCGCTGCCGGCAATGTGTGTAAAAGATGATAGCAGGGAAGGGGGAGTGCGGGCTGGTAGTAGGTAAACGCGTAATCTATTTCATTAAAATGGCACGCGGGAGCAAGCGAAGCGAGCTTGGGCTCACAGAGTACTGCGACATTGCTCATTTAGGTTACTTAATGGTACGGGGGGCGTGCGAGCGAGAGAAGCGAGCGGTCACGCCCCCCCCCCCCACCCCTACCATACGTGTTAGGTTGCTTCATCTAATGCAAAAGCAAATCTAATGTGTTATTTTTGTCTCTCATTTTATACCCTTCTACTTCTACTTACTTACATAACATTGATAAATACAGGCCCAAATATAGTTATTTTACACATTGCCGATGGACCAGCAGGTACTCTATACAATACCTAGCTAAAGTATATACTGGAAAATAATATTCATAACATTTCATACATTACCTTAACGTTTTAGGTATTCTATACATTACCTAGGTATTGTATAGAATACCTGAATTATACAGATTGCCGGTAACATCTACACTAGTTAGCGATTATACCTAGGTGTGCGGTGTAGTATGGTATGGGTGACAACTGTTTCAATTTGATTTTATTTGTAGACAATAATATTTCAACAGATAGGTAGTATGTATCTGTACTGATTCCGTATTTTACGTTATATAAGGTGCAATAAGTTGAAAAGAAACCGTTCGCCTACCTAATGTCACCCGCACGATGCCAACATCATCAGTAGCCGATAGACGTCTACTGCTGAGCAAAGGCCTCCCCCTTAAAAGGGAGGGGCTGTAATAATCCCCGCGCTTGGCAGGCGTCTTGGGGATCACAGTATAGGTGGTAGTTAATTCAAATTCTTCTTGTTTTCCCTTAGTCGCCTCTAACGGACACCCAACGGGGTGCACGATACCATACAGAGTGGTTATCCTGTTAGAAGATTAAAAAAGTTCGAAAGCTGACGAGTTTGTTAATTGTTCTTACAGAATACCACTTCAGCACAGAGTTTAGTGTAGTCAATCGCAGTGGTTGAAATGAGTACTGGTATTATTACCAGTACTGTCCGCTCCGCTGTTCCTGTTATTCGTCATCATCAGCAGCAGCCGCAAGATGTCCAAAAACAAAGGCCTTAGAAGGGAGGGGTGGCCATGATCCCCACGCTTAGCAGGCATCTTAAGGGTCGCAGTATAGGTAGTAGTCTTTTTTCGTATGGTCAGTGGTCAACCTTTTGTCAGAGTTTTCAAGCTGCCCTTAGGCCTTTGACTTAGCTTAACGACTACTGTCTAGATGACAGTAGCCGGGACTGACTTTTAACGTGCCCTTCGAAGCACGGAGATGCTCAGTTCAAATGGCACTAAACGGTCACCCATCTAAGGACTGACCTTGCGTACCCAACTGATCCTTTACTGAACAGTTTTTATAACTTGATATGAGCATCTCATATGAGGTAGTAGTTATAGCAAAAGAAAGACGCTGCTGCCCGTCTTCTTGATTTCCCTTAGTCACTTCTTACGGACACACAACTGGAGGAGATGGGAGGGTGCTATTCTTACCCTGACACACCACGGGACCACTTGCTGTTATTACCGCTACTCATTTCAACTACTGCGATTGACTACCGTTACTAAAATAAATGGATATTTACCTCATTATTTCAACCACAAACATTATTTGCGAGCAATTCCGTTTTACATTCGTAAGTTATTTCATTATCTAAGCGTTTGATGAATGTTTAGAATATTTTAATTTCAGTTGTCAAGTGCTCTTAAAAGGATTTTCTTGAGAAAATTATGGCTACGGCTGGCTTTGCGCAATCAGGAAGCAATCCCATTAAAATGGAATTTCACTTCATCAACTTTGATAATAACCGCCAAGAAAATGTTTGGGAAATCTGCAAATTCAATATTTTATGGGCGACTGTATTATTGTTTAGCAAACAAAGGAAATTGCCGACCCATCTCGAGCTTTGATCAGTGGCTGGCTCAAGCCTTTGTAGAGGTTTTACTAATAAAGTTTTGCCTAAATTCGGTTTTACGATAGTAAGTGAATTGTGGTTAATTTGGTGATAACTAAAGTATTTCACATATTCAAACGTTGAACAAGTAAAAACTATAAAAGCACAAAAAGCTTTAGTGCGAACAAATGCAATGGTCTTAAATGACATTATAAATAAATCGTATAACGGATAAACAACATGTTATATATGGATTAAGGGGGTAACAACGGTAAAATTGCAAAAATAGCCTTAGTTTAAAGAGTTCGATAGATCAATCCGCTATTGCATTGGCTATGAAAATTATATGTACTTATACCTCAGATCTTCAGCAAATAGTTTTATTGATTAGATATTGGATTAAATAAAATATTTTCAAGCAATATGTATTTAAAAAATGTACTACGTTGGATATGAATTGTGTTAGCGTTCAATATCCGTTCATCGGATAGACGTCAAACTTGGACTATAAAAAGCATAATAACCTATTCTACAATTTATATTGATTACATTTCTTAATTTCATTCATGTTTTACAAGAAATTATAGAAAAAACACGTACGAGATGCATTTCCCCTAGCAGCGCCCCCGCGATCGCCTTCCACCAGTCTTTCGTGGACTGTTATGGAGGGTGGACGTGCTCGAATTTTTTTTGACAAGACGAATTTAATTTAAAGGATTTTGAACATGTTTTTAATTAAGATATGTTACATATGGTATAATTATAACAATATAAATCATTTCAAATGAATTCTATACTTCTATATTTAATTAAAGATATTTTTATAGTAATACCATATTTCTGGTTCATCATAGAATATGCGAAAGTATCTTTGCCAAGTATTATGCCTAACTTTTAAAGCGTATCAGAGTCATATATGATCTTACTAATTGAAATCGTATTTAATACTGTGTAGGTCGACAAAATGACATACATTACGATATCCTTTACATTATGATTTTTTTTGTCAAAACATGAACGGTGTTATTATTACTATCATGTTGGTTTTTGTAACTTAGCAACGAGTCGAGTACCTGGGTGGTTGGCTTGGTGGTGAGTGACACGCTTACCTACGGACAGTTGCATTGGACAGTTGCTCGTCTATGGGTGGGTGCTTCGATTACTATCAGGTAATACCTTGTTACTTAACTAAGTTGCGTAACAATAAACTGTTGGTGTTGTTGGCAGGCACGAGAAAAAATACCATCGCGTTAAAATGTTACTTACTCTAAAACCAGATTGCTTATTAGAATCAATGTAAATTAAATATCTAAGTGTGCTAAAGAATAAATAAAATAAAAAAAAAATTCAAATGCTCCGCGTAGTTCAAACCCCGCGATGGGTACAGAACTCAAGATGAAGTTACGTTACGTACTTTCGCGGTCACGAACGGTGTATCACCTTTAGGACGACAATCGCTTGCACTTGCCACCCCAAAATACACGCGGGCGGGGTAAGCGCCCGGAACGTCGTCGTCGCCCGGATCGCGGACACGAACGCTATACCAGTTTTCAATCAAAAACTATTTTGATTGAAAAATAGTATAGCGTTCGTGTCCGTGATAGTATATAATATGACGTTACACTAAAAAAGACTATTACTGAATTCGTGCGTTCAAACAAACAGTGCTACGGATTCCTTTGGCAGCCACGTATATTGAATAACAACACAGGTCCGTTGATTTTGTAGTTTGCTACCCTGGCCGCTGACCTTAAGGTCTTGGGGTCGATTCCCACACAGGACACACATTCATGTGCGTGAACATAATCTGTTTGTCTTCGGTACATAATCGGTCTGGGTCGTTTTTACCTGTACTTAATTATGTGAAAAGTTAGGTATCTTATCATAGTTTCAGTTCGATGACCATTACGGAGTCGATCACGGAACTCATCATCATCATCAGCAGCCGAAACGTCCACTGTTGCAAAAAGGCGCTCTCTCCCTTAGAGGGGAGGGGTTGCCATAATCCCCACGCCTGGCAGGCGGTTGGTAATCGCAGATAGGTGGTAGGTAAGCCAATAAAAAGACGCTGCTGCTCGTCTTCTTGTTTTTCCTTAGTCGCCTTTTACGGACACCCAACGGGAGGAGATGGATAGGTGCGCTATTATTCTTATCACGGAACTAATTGTCGTAATAAAAATAATTTATGATTTTTGGGTCTGCACGACTTGGGTCGACGTTGGGTATCTGGTCTTGAGTAAGGTTGGAAGCTAGCAAGCTTCCAAGATTCGGGTACTTGTGCCGCTCTTAAAGAAAATATACGCATTAGAATAGGAAACATTACAGTTACACGCTTCTTTAATAATACCGCTAGCATCTCATCAGGGCTACTGGCATGCATTGCAGCATCTTAAGTCTTTGTCATACTCGAACATCGCAATCAATCATCAATTTGGTTTCAGTTCATTTTTCCAGGGATCAAAAAGCTCAAACATCAGATGGATGTTTATTGGTTAGAGAATTTGGAACTAATTTAGGAAATATGTTAAAAAGGTCCCTTTTAAGAAAAAAAACTATATTTTGAAGGCTCTGTTAAACGCTTTCGTTTTGACTTGCAAAATAGAAACCTTAGAACTTTGTGCATAGTTTCATTTCAAGTACGCTTACAGTAATCACGGCAAGACGCTGCACAGTAGCTATTTTTATGTTTATGTATTCAGAACTCACAACCCTAACTTCAGACACACAAAAATCCGCTGTGATTGTAAGTTATAAGTAGTACGAATGTATATGGATTCCGAATGGCAGGCACAATGTATTCAGCTGGGTCGAAGTGCGTTCCGGTTGTAGCCGGACCTAATAACCACCAACAATAGAATAGAAGTATGTATAAGTCTCACTAGTCAGGCATTGACCATTCTATAATAAACGGACTGAAACTTTGATATGAATAAGAATAAGAATCATTTATTTGCGTAGAATACAGATTTTGAATATGAAAGAAGTTTGGAATATGAAATGCAATAATCCGTATCCTGATGCAACACATCAACTACGTTACCATTGTAAGTGGTTGGGTTGTCAGATTGTAATTAGGTGGCACGCCAAGGTATAAATCAAGATATAAAACAGTGGGTTAGGTATCGTTATTAAACTGCATCATTTCATTCTATAACGGAATAGGCAAAATTAACAAAACTCCATTCGACACATCTGTATATTTTTAGTCTATGATTTTTCAATTGTAATATTCATATTTGCTGGTAGCGCCCTCTACGATGACAACTCTCGGTCGGAGCGGCCACATTCTCAAGGTCATTGGCGCATGTTACCCCCTTAACATTTCTCGCTAAGACCTTTAATCCAAAGCGATGTTTTTGAATTAAAAAATTAAAAATTACAAATTACATCTAATCTATGTCAGTGACTGTACTAACATAAATTGTAAGTAAAAATTCATTAAGCACAACCCATGCAGTGCGTTCTCTTAGACGACACTCTGTCGATAGGCGGCGCTGTAAGCGCGCTTCCGTGGATCACATCACTTTCGCGAAACCCATTGAATGATGAAAAAAAAATAAAGCTACCAGTATTGTACTGTCTTGTTACAAATCTGTTCCAGTACGGAACACAGTTCGGTGAGTTAAGTTTGGTTCTTCAAACGCCTTCGGAAGTGCTAGACGTCCGGGATGTGGGCCCAAGGACGTCTATTGAGTACGGCGGCGACTCTGAGGAGGACGGCGGCGGGGTTGCGATGTTGCGACCCCCGTCCCCGTGAGCACCGTGACTGGTTCCTGGGGGGCTACAATGCTCCCCCGGAGGCGGGCTCAAAGGCAAGGTACTGAGGGGCCAATGGTGCAGATCCCACCAATAGGTAAGAGTCCCACATACCCCGGTCGAGCCCCATAGCTTCCGGGGATCCTTTGAAGATTTCCCCCGCGTCAAAAAAAAAATGGTTCTTCAAACGAGAATTCTTGGGTTTCATTTTGAAGTTGACATATCTTCTTTATAGTCCTAGTTACCCATCGCTCGCACGATATGATTGTGCGATTATGCGAACGAATTTGCGTTATATTCATATTCGCGTAAAGTAATATTTTCACTGTTTGTTGGTCGTTTGATTAGGGACTAACCTGGGGTTTCCTGCCTTTGAGAATTTGCGTTAAATGTGAAAACTCCTAACATTAGCTGAGTTGTTGGGCCGTTTGGTACGTCCTGTGGAAATAAAAATAGGTTACATACAATGCAAAATAGCACTTTATAAATCGTGAAATTAAAAAAATACTCCGAGCACAACCAACATTTTATTTACGAAAGTAACAACTAATTAAAAGTAATTGGGGTACTAATTACCAGATTTAGTTCATGTGAAATAATTCCGACTTTTGTAGGTACGGAGCGGAGAACCAAATTGGCAGGCTTGCTATACGACTGAGCAGCTTAAAAAATGCGGATACAAAATGTTACAGTTTACAAAAAAAAAGTATTTTTATATCAACCTACTTAATACAATATTTTATTTATTTTATTTACTAATTTTATAATTTTTGTACACACAATGACAGTACAGGAAAACGGAAATATAGGAAAGAATAGTACAAAGGCACAGCATATTTCTAAAGAAATTTCTTCCAGCAGGCCTGCGAGTGGAAAGTTGGAGGAAAGAAACGGGACGTAGTGTGTAAAAGAAATAAAAATAAGTAGCAAAATTAACTACATTATTTAAATAAAATAGATACGGACATAAATACTTAATATACCTAATAAACATAAATACTATTACTATAGAATATACACTAATGTACTAAAAAAGATAAAAACTATACATATATAACAAAATGTCAAGATAAAGAAAGATAGTGCTCTTTAACTCGTCTTTTGAATTGTGTAACATTTACAGACAGACGTATATCCGACCGAAGAGAATTCCATAGACGGACGGCATAAACAGTGAAGGAATAGGAATAAAAGTCCGTTTTATGGGAAGGGAATAGAAGGTTAGTACGGAGATGGGATCTGCAAGGAGAGTCAGGAGATCTCACAAAGGAAAAACGTTCCCGCAGATGGGAAGGGGATGTGGAATTATAAAGGATATTATTATACCTATTGCTATTTTACTTCCACCTATTCAGAACTAGCTGACCCACGCAGCTCCGCCTGCGCTATTTTTACGTTAACTAAACTTTTAGACATTCGCATCGAATACATAACCTCCTTTTTTACAGTCGGTTAAAAACTGGGGCCCACTTTTTACTTGCTCTCCGAAGCACGGACCCGTTTAGTTCAAATGGCGCTAAACGGTCACTCATCTATTTAATGACCTTACCTAACGTTGCTTAACCCGATCGATTACAAAACCTTGATAATAGCTCTCTATGAGTGTTCCCTTACTAATATTTATTATATTATAAAGAAAAATTGATAAAATCGGACCAAGCGTATAACCAAGTACCCATTTTGACTTTAATCCCCTCTCCCAAAAGAACCGTGCTAGATTACAGGATAAAAAGTATCCTATGTCCTACCTCGTAGTAAGATCTCAAGTCATGCCAAGTTTCATTTGAATCCATTCAGTAGTTTCGGCGTGATGCGCAGCCGAGATACAGACAGACAGACAGACAGACAAAATTAAAAAAAATACATTTTCGGCCTCAGTATCGGTTATAGAATGCCTTCCAAATATAATTTTCAAAATATCTTCAATGTACAGAATTGGACCTGTTACAGTTTTATTATAAGTATAGATAGATTGGTATTGATACCAATTCTGAATACATTGCGCGTAATAGGTACTTGAGGAGATTCGCCGAAGAACCAAGGTCACCGACATAGCTCGTAGAATATGCAAGTTGAAGTGGCAGTGGGCAGGCCACATCGCTCGAAGAACCGATAACCGTTGGGGAAGAAAGGTTCTCGAGTGGCGACCACGAACCGAAAACGCAGCGTAGGCAGGCCCTCCACTAGTTGGACCGACGACATTGTTCGCGTCGCAGGCAACCGGTGGATGCAAATAGCAAATTGTCGTTAATTGTGGCGGTCTAACGGGGAGGCCTTTGTTCAGCAGAGGACGTCTTCCGGCTGGTGATGAATGATGATGAATAGGTACTTGAGTACCTATTACGCGCAATGTAGTCGCTGGCACTGAGATTTTAATTGAAATTCGGTATGATGTAATTATCATTATCGTCAGCCAGAATATGTTCACTGCTGAACAAAAGGGCCGCCCCTTCAGAAGCCTTCCTTCGGTTGCCGTAATCCACGCCACGCCGTGCTTGGCAGGCGTCTTGGGAATCGCAGTATAGGTGGTAGGTAATCCAACAGAAGGACGCTGCTGCCCGTCTTCTTGTTTTCCCTTAGTCGCCTCTTACGCACACCCCACTGGAGGAGATGGGAGGGTGCTATTCTTACCCAGACACCCCATGGTTTATAATGTAATGTTTCAATTTTATATTGAGGTAACTGTAAACGAATAGTAGTAGACATAATACATAGATGCAGGAGTTTAGATGGTAATACCATCTCTCTTGTTCATAGAAACGTCGATTATTGGAAATGGTGATACAGATATGGGAAGCGTATTATAAAAAACACAAGTCAATATATCCTGGAGCTCTACCATCACCTCAAAAGTAGTATTATTATAATCTTACTAAGACACGAGCGTGGTACAAACGTCAATATGCCCCTGATTGTTGTGCCGGCAGTAAACGAGACAGCATTTAGTAGTATTTTGCTGCGACTAACATAAAATTCTATGTTAGCATTTTTTCAGGTGTTAACAAGTCATCCAAAGGATAAATAGTAGGTATATAACAATGTGCCTTATTTTCCGCAGAACCGATGAACGTTGGGGTAAACTAGATTTGAAGTGGAGACCACGAATCGGGAAGCGTGGTGTAGGACGTCCTGTGACCAGGTGGAGCGACGATATCCGCAGAGCGGTTGGCAGATACTGGATGAAGAGAGCCGAAGATCGGGCTCATTGGTATGCCTTGGGGAGGCCTATGACCAGCAGTGGGCTGATGATGATGATGTAACAATGTTGGCCGTTTTTCTCACATCGAGTCTGTTAGTATTCAATATTCAAGTTCATAGTCGTGTCTAGCCATCGATAAAATATTTAAATCAGATTAGGTGACACGATCCAAAAAGTGTTAGACAGAAATAGCGCCCTTGTGTCGCTATTTCTTTACAAGCCACAGCCTGACAAAATTATTTTTGCCAATAGGAGTGTCGCTACTGTCTTTATGAAACTGTCAAACTACACGTCATTGTCATAATAAAACCGTTAGTTCACGTTTCCGCCACCAGCACAGATAAGTTTGCAACCTCCGCGACCACATTGTAGATGTCATTTTGTTAGTGAATGTTTATCTAGTTTATAAATTATATCGATGTGTCTAGCAGTTGCGTTCAGCCTTGATTTATAGCTCGTAATATATTTAAGAGGCGCAACATTTTTTTTAAATTGTACCCAATTAACTTTATTTCCACCCTCCGCTCCGGGACCCCAATTACATAGCCTTGGTTTAAAAAAATAAAAAACAATAAAAGAATTTACAGGGTGGCCGTTGTGAGCGGGCAATTTATTAGATCAAAATGTAATGAGACATCTTTCGTCTTAATTACTTTCCCTCTTGACCTTTTAGGGTCGTCAAAACTTATTGTTTCCATTCTTCGCCCGCCTGAAGATTTCCTATTACACGGATTTGTTATTACGGTGGATGACCGTAGCCATTATCTGCGATGTCGACATTTTTTTTACTTTTATCGAGGATTATAGCATCTAGGTTTATGGTTATCACTGGTTAGTAATATTTTTCTTTATATGTTATTTAATCTGTAATTTGTGAGATGGACTTTAATCAGATGAAATAAGGTAGTATACGGTGGCGTCGTTCATTGAGTACGGCGACCCCCGTCCCTGTGAGCACTGTGACTGGTTCCCGGGGGGCTACAAGGCAAGACACTGAGGGGCCCCTGGTGCAGATCCCACCAGAGAGCCCTGGGGTCCCCTCTCATGTGCCGATGCAACAGCCGCGGGGGTTTTAGTGGGTAAGAATTCCACATACCCCGGTCGAGCCCCACAGCGCCCGGGGCTATTTCGAAGATTTCACCCGCGTCAAAAAAAAAAAGTATACTGCGGCGACTCCGGGGAGGATCTAGGTTGACACCCACAGGTCCCGGTGATCTTTTAAAAGTTCCCCCCCCCCCACCAACAAAAAAAGAAAAAAAAAAATACCGGTCAAGTGCGAGTCGGACTCGCGCACCGAGGGTTCCATACCATCTTTGGAAGTATTAAAGTAATTATACTATTCATGTAACACCTCAGATAGCAAGAAAACCAAACCGCAAAACTAAGTTTGTTTGTCGAGTTTTTTTAGGATTACTAAAAAATTTTACTTTTTAGAAAGATCATTTTATTTTTCCTGTAAAATATAGATAGACATGCATAACCCATAATTATTTCAGATTTTTCCCTCCACAGACTTAGGAGATAAAGGGGGGGGACGGTATTTTTTTTGACATTTTTGATTATCAGCCAAAAACTACGTCACATAAGCCAAAATAAAAATCTGTTTTGAGATGTGCAAATGAAGCCCTTTCATATGATATCCCACTTGATATAGTAGTCTCACTTTGAAATTTTGATGACCTATTTCGACTCACATTATAAAAAAAAGTAAAAGTATAAATATCTTTTTTTTCATTTCCGATGTATGCTGGTAAAAAAGATCTAAAATTAATTCCAAGTTTCAAATCGATAGCGTTAGCGGTTCCTGAAATATATATGTTTGTGACAGACAGACAGACAGACAGACGAAGTCTCACCATAAGGGTTCCTTTTTTACCTTTTAGGTATGGAACCCTAAAAAGGTGCGTAGGACTTCCTTCGGAGTCGCTGGACGTAAACTAATGAATAATAAACGTAATATACTTATAATTATTGTAAAAGTGCCAGGTCTGTTCAACGTGGTCCCAAGATAGTTGCGTCTACCTTTCATATGGGTCGGATAAAAGGCATTAGATATGTGCATACATATGTATTAATTATTTATGTTTTATTCATCCACGGTGTACAAAACATGAGTAAGTATTAGTTTAGAATTTTAGTATACATACATAATTCAGATCCGCTTATTTTGAACCACTTATGAAAAAAATAAGTTTACCGAAACTTGTTTATTGTTAAAGACGGGCCTCCCAGGATTAGCGTGAAACCGCTCATTTTGCAAAAAGGGAGTTCACGAGGAGCAAGCACCTATGGAACCATCCATATGTGGCGAAAAAAAAATAACAGGCTGATCACCTGATTTTCTCTTAAGTAATGCGTCGGATGGGCATGAATGAAAGTATAAATTACTAGCGTCCCGGTACGTGCTTCGCTACGTATAAAGTGGAATATTTAAAAAAATATAATTGGAACATCAAATTCATTTATTCAAACAAAAAATGGCATTTTTCCTTCAATTTAAAAAAGAATAAATCAAATTAAAAACAAATTGCTACATTAATAGTGGTACACAATATGTTTTTTCAAATAAAGAAACACACATGCATACATTCACTTCAACTTTATTCGAAGCACGTCCAAAATAAAATGACCGCATGAATGACATAACAACATACTTTTACTGTCAACATTAAAAAAAGTTTTAATTCTGAAAAAAGGTTCAATTTGACAGCAAAATCCCCATTTACAAAATTATCCGCCATTTATTGAATTAATTTGTTACAAAAAATGTGATAAATGAAGAACCGCTCTACCGATTTTGTGCAAACTTCACATAAACCATCTACTAAATAGTCCGAACAAAGCCTAAGCCTGGTTTGGATAGGTGAGCCCGTTCTTGAGTTATAAAATTACAACGAAAAGTGGCATTGATTTTTATAGATACAGATAAAAAGCATAAAAAGACTGCGAGCAAACAAGACTGTCCTAAATTACATTATAAATACATAATACGTATACATATGTATATATTTCCGCTCGTCTCGTTAAGACCTTTCATTTGATGTTTTTGGAAACAAAAAGTAATTAAAATGGGTTTGACCATTTTTTTTTGGGAAAATATATAGATTACTCCCACAACTAAGAGGAATCTAACGACATATTATAAGTCACTGTCCATTACGCTGTTTAGACTGTAGACCGTGCCAAAGAAATAGTCATACAAACATATTTACATACACACATATTCTCGTAAAACATAACTGGGGCATTCGGGAAAAAAAGTCGGTCTAGCGCTTCACTTTTACCTGGTGGTGTCGGTCTTCCGTTGCATCAATCTTCAAAGAGGAAGAGCACTTATGTCTACGTAGGCTCTTGTGCACTAAACTAGATCCAGTCACAGACTAAATGCAAATCCAAAATGAAATGTATTAGGTTTTTTAATCCGGCACTGGTAAGCGGTCAGTGGAGCATCGTAAAGGCTGGCGTAATTGCTCTCGCGTCCATTGCCAATTCGGACACAGTGCGCCAATTATCCTCGAGTAACAAGGCAGCAACGTGTAAAGGACACAGTGTATATTGAACCTTACATTTCCTATGTTCGAACTTCAAACTTCAATGATTTCTTTTTAAAATTTAAATAGTGCTCTAAGCAGTGGCTCTAGGCGATTAGTTTTTTTTGGTCTGTTGTCGAGGCTTTTATGCCAAATTTTTATTTTAGTCTAAAGTAATATAAATTGTTATACGGTCAATATTAAACTTATTCAAAAATCTTAGGATTAGATTAGATTAATTTGTTGTTATTTTTCGATTTCAAATCTCATTACAACGGGTGTAAGGGACATCGTACCGATTTTTTTTTTTATAAGATGTCAAAAATATTGTCAGTTACAACATTACAAAAACCATTTATATGGAACATGACAAAATTAAATGACCGACTTATTAATTTTCGAGCATGTAATGAATATATGCGGAATCATATTTATTTCTCAAATTACATTGCTAATTTTCTAAAATAATAATAATTAATTGCCTATGTACTGTTTATAAAGAATAAATAATCAAAAAAAAATCCACAAATAAGTAATTTATTGTTTTAAAAATATAATTATGCTTTTTTTTGGAAATTCATGAATAAGCCGATGAAAAATTTCAACACCAGAGTGTTCAGAATCATGTACTGGATCCCTGGTATCGGTTTTCGGTACGATGTCCCTTACACCCCGTATGGTTCAAATGTAAGCCAAAGCTAAAACAGCAAATTTAAATTAAAACTTTTGAAATTAGTAATCATTCTTGTGGGAAATTTCTATATCCCATTACGTCACGTCACAATGTTACTGTCTTAATATCATTATCTGTATCTACTTTGCTAACTGCCTATTACATCAGTATCGTTAGATTCTCGATTTGTCAATCAAACCGAGTGAGACGCTCCCTCGTTCTTGGTCATTGGGCCCTGATTGGATACTCAAAACTCCTGGAGTCCATCACGATCGTAACCCAGAGTAAATTATGCTAGCTTAATTGTGATTCCAAAGGCGATCCGTTATTACAGCCAGTGCAGGGAGGTGCAAAACTAAGTCCGGGAAAAAGGTGTTTAAAATGTAAGGCAATTTATAAAGAACATCATTCCCTCGGGAGTCAGCAGATGTGTATTATATATCTAATAAGGTCTACGCGGGTAATATGGTAATATGGTTAAGGTGCAAAAGTCCTTACACAGCCGCAGGCCAATCCCGTCTTTATTTTATACTCCTTTGATGACATTTATATTATAACTAGCTGACCCACGCAGCTCCGCCCGCACGTTAACAAAAGTTTTAATAACATACATTTGCGTTGAATACGTAACTTCCTTTTTTTAAAGTCGGTTAAAACTTGAACCCACTTTTTACTTGCCGGGAGCACGGAGACGCTTAATTCAAATGGCATTAAACGGTAACCCATATATATAATGACATTGCCTAACCTGATTACTAAACCTGATCGATTGCCAAACATTGATAGCAACTGTCTATGAGTGACTCCTTATTACTATTTATTATAATTATAATGAAAAATTGATAAAATCGGACCACGTGTGACTTTAATCCCCTCTCCCAAGGGAACCGTGCTGAATTACGGGATAAAAAGTATCGTATGTCCTACCTCTCAAATCATGCTAAGTTTAATTTGAATCCATTTAGTAGTTTCGGCGTGATGCGCCTAAGATGCTGCGATGCAAAACTACTAAATCGCATCAGCGATGCTCGCTGATGCGATTTAGTAGTTTTGGCTTCAGTATCGGTTATAGAATGCCTTCCAAAAATAGTTTTCAAAATATCTTCAATGTACAGAATTGGCCCTATTACTGTTTTATTATATGTGTAATAATAACCAAACAACCAAAACAATAGTCAACCAAAGTCACTTTCCCAATCTGATAAGATGACTAACACGACCGAGGAAAGATTGGGTGCATGACCGACTAATTACATACTAATCAACGCATGGGTCATCTTTGTGGTCTTCTTCCGTGAGGTTTTATATCAGTTGGTTCATTACTAACCTGGTGTCAGAATTATTCAAGCTGCCCTTAGGCCTCTGACTTGGCTGAACGACTGCTGTCTAGATGACTATAATTGGGACCAACGTTTTGCAACAGTCAGATGAACAGCATTGTCCTTAGGTACCATAGCAGGTATATGAAAACACACAGAACTGTTGCCAATTACAGAGCGTGCAGCTTTCTATTGCGCCAAGAATATAACGAGTTTCTGGAGTTTTAGCTGTATAAGGCTAGCGTAGCTTTAAACTTTATTGAAGTGAAACTTCTTATGCGACTTCCAAAAATGTTATCACATAACGCGTTAAGCGTTAAATGAAGGTGATAGGCGTTAAGTGATAGGTGTTAAACGATAGGCGATAGGCGTAAATTTGTTAAGGTTATGAAAGCGCTCATGTGACGCCGTCACTGAGTGAGTGGGTGAGTGGGTTTCAGTGGGTTTCAGTGGGTTTCAGTGGGTTTCAGTGGGTTTCAGTGGGTATCAGTGGGTTTCAGTGGGTTTCAGTGGGTTTCAGTGGGTTTCAGTGGGTTTCAGTGGGTTTCTGTGGGTTTCAGTGGGTTTCAGTGGGTTTCAGTGGGTTTCAGTGGGTATCAGTGGGTTTCAGTGGGTTTCAGTGGGTTTCAGTGGGTTTCAGTGGGTTTCAGTGGGTTTCAGTGGGTTTCAGTGGGTTTCAGTGGGTTTCAGTGGGGTTCAGTGGGTTTCAGTGGGGTTCAGTGGGTTTCAGTGGGTTTCAGTGGGTTTAGTAGGTTTGAGTGGGTTTGAGTTGAGTTGAGTTGAGTTGAGTTGAGTTGAGTTGAGTTGAGTTGAGTTGAGTTGAGTTGAGTTGAGTTGAGTTGAGTTGAGTTGAGTTGAGTTGAGTTGAGTTGAGTTGAGTTGAGTTGAGTTGAGTTGAGTTGAGTTGAGTTGAGTTAGTGTGTGTGTGTGTGTGTGTGGGTGTGTGTGTGTGTGGGTGTGTGTGTGTGTGTGTGTGTGTGTGTGTGTGTGTGTGTGTGTGTGTGTGTGTGTGTGTGTGTGTGAGTGAGTGAGTGAGTGAGTGAGGGACCGACCGACTAACCGACCGATCGACTGAGCGAGAATGAAGTTTCACTTCTTCCGCGCGGAGGGACTCCACGCACACACATTTTTTTTTTTTAACAGCTTGTGTTTTCTCCACTGTTGGGCACGGGTCTCCTCTCAAGATGAAGGGGCTTAGGCCATAGTCGGGTAGCTGGGCAAGTGAGGGTTGGCGGACTTCACACGTCATTCGAAAGCTTGTTAGGCTTTCATAGACATTCACGATGTTTTCCTTCATTGAAAGCTAGTAACAATCACACAAAGACGATTCGCATATGATTAATAAAAAAAATCAGAGGCTTAATATTTTTTTATTGGTGAATTTTTTTTTATGTTCCTACGTAATACACATTGAAAAAAAAATTGCGAAAATATCAGAAAGCATTAAGTAAAATTGATATTCCATGGACGTTTTCAGAAATTCGTGTAATATTAACAGCCGACGTTTTCGATGTTCTAACGTTCAAGTGAAGGGTAAGATTTAGACAGATCTCAAGGGTCTTGGGGGAAATCAAGTGATCCATGTGGCTTCAGTTCATTGGGCGGCCCTAATACGATCCATTGTTAGGTATTACGCTGGTGTTTCATGTAATAGCGTAATTTAAGTTGGTATGTACTGACGAGTGGAAAACCACAATGCTAATAATTTATTTTAAAGTAAATTCTAATTAAACTTAAATAAGTACATATTGAAACTATTTTATTTCAATTTTAATCAGATTTTATGAAACATTCAGTTGATTTTGAACTCTATTTTTAAATAAATACAATGATAAACGTTGCTTGTATATAATAAATTAAAACTTATTTCTGTGATTTTTGGTAAAATAATAAGATTCACTTTGCTTCTTATCTCTTTTTTTATCATACAAAGTCCAAGACATGCCAAAAATCATAGTGTACTTTAGCGATATCTAGAAATCTGTATCTTAAAAAATGGTAAAACTTCAAGTCTGCATTCCTCCTCAAAGGCTCTTGTATAGTGTAAGTATTCGAGCCACAGAATTCTTAAACAAAATCAGACTTAAAATAGTAAGAATATTCATTTCTATGTATAGGTACCAAGGCCGCTTCAAAATTCTGTATAATCCAATTAAAATTCAAGTTAGTTACTAAGTCTCGAAATGAATGCTTTTAGCATACTAATAGGCCACTGTGAAATTCTGCCCGGTTAATCTTTGGGCACATTTTAAATGATATTTTTTCTTTGAAACTTGTTAAACATTTAGAAAGTTTCCTTTAATTACTTTGAACACTTGGTATTATGATGTTAGTTCAATTAGTGGCAGAAATCTTAGTTTAGGCAATTTAAAGAGAAAGTTTTGGCTATAATAATATTTTAATCAACTTTAAAAATTATAAAAGTTAAAAAAGGTTTATTAAGAAAATTAATTATTAGTTTATTGCCTCAGTGAGACGATTATAGTTATACATTGTCATTGTAAGATACGCTCGATTCGCAGGTCGAACAAAAAATTACAATAATGAAAAACCAAATTCATATATTTTTAAGAATGTTAATTGCCAATAGTCCTCCATTTCCTCTTCTCATCATCATGAGAGTTGAGACGAGAAATGCCCCTTGGCATTAAGGGCCTCAAGGTCCACCACGCAGTCAAGTAAGAGTTAGTTGCTTTCTAATTCCAATTCCCAGGAATTGCTTGCCGGCAAAAAACGTAAAAAAGGCTTGCCTGGGCATTCCACGATGTTTTAATTCAACCAAAAATTAAATCAAATTTAATAAGCACTTAATAACTCGCCTGTACACAACACGGGACCATCCCGAAATTATCCAATGTGTAATGACAGTGTCCGATCTGATGAGGGTCGACTCCAGGCCAATCTGAAAGGAATTTCAGTTAATATACCTTGTACACTGAAACATATCGTCGAACCCGTAACCTGAATCTACCTCAAGAATTTAAATTATCCCTTACTACATCACTGGTTTAGTTCATGAACTCAAAGTTTTACAGCATATTGAATCTTCAACGGATCGCGTCCAATGGCTTGATGTGGTTAATCGTGATTATCGAGTTTAGATATATGCGATTAAATCTAAAGCCAGGTCTGATGTTATGCACGCATGAATGGTTATAGCTATTCGCAATATTTGTAATGAAACTTTGATATTGGTTGGTTTTACGTTAATTTTAACGCATTTGAATGCTATTAAGCGGTATAGATTTAATTATAAAGCCAAATCGACGTTGTATAAAAGTTTAAGTAAATACATAATACGGTTAAGTAAACTTAAGGTTTTAAAATCAACTTTATAATAGATGGATAATATAACCTTGATATAGAGTTTAAGAGGATGGGTAGATTTTACTAGATAGTGTGCCCTTTGTGCAAGGGGCCGTTTAGGTAGGTACCACCGCAGTGCCCTTCAGCCCCATCGTCAGGGCCCCTATAGAAACAAGGTTCCCCTGCCTTAAAAGGGGCTCGTGGATCGCGGACACACAGGGTGGGGGCTCTGTGCGCCCCAAATAAATGCGACCCCGAGATGATGGCGCTTTGGCGAAGGTCTGAACTGAGGGTCCAGAGACTCTATGGCGTTGATGAGGGCCACAGTAGAGGTTTTGGTGGGTACAAATCCCACATAACCTGGCCTCTGCCCCCTCGGAGAACGGGTACCTTTTGAAGGTTACCTCTTCGACAGCAAAAAAATAAAATAAAAGGTACCACCGCAGTGCCATGTGAATATCTACCACCAAGCAGCAGTGTGTGAATGTTGATGTTTCGGTATAAAGGGCTGTAGCTGGTGGTTACCTTACAGAAGGTACTTACTGCCGATCCCAATATGCTATCGATCCCTAACTATAAGTTAAAATCATCTATTAAGGTTTCGATATCCCGTGATAAACCTCCGAAATGGAGCGATAACTGAAACCTTGACAGCAGTAAGCTGCTAATATGTTATTATTGAAACGGAAATATGTCATTATAGAACTTCATTTTAATCGGCTATTAACGAGATTTACCTTATATTTTCCTTATATATTATGAGTCTGCTTGTGACCACGGTTGATGCAACCCAGCCGAAACGTCAAGCCAAAATATAAGGTAATTCGCGTTAATTCCCGATTAAAATAAACTTTGATAATGGAACGCGAAAGTCTAAAATTATTTATGTCAGTATAGCTAACGATGGTAACTATTTTAACTTATAGTAAGGGATCGATAGGATATTGAGACCGTCAGTTAATAACTAATGCGTCGGGTGACGAGCGACAGTGCCGTTTAGCTGTCATAAAGCATGCAACTTGCTTGTACCGTGACTACCTGCAGAAAAAAACCCTCTCGATACTCGCGACGACGCAAAATCTACCCCGCATCGTCGCCCAACTGAGCAGAATAGAAGCTTTCTGCTTACCCAGTAATGAAACTTTTGTGTAAAAAAATACGTCAAACTTCACGCCGATCGATCTCTATTAACCGCAGGAACATACTGCCAGTACGACTTGAATTTGCTAAAGTTTTTATTTTCCCCACAATTGATTTTTCAATAAACTTAATATTTTGAGAAATATTTTGAAATGTTAAGTAACAATTTGCTGTACAATTATAATTACAGCGTTTCAATGTTATGTTTTAAAATGTTTAATAACAATTTTCTATACAACAGTACTTAATTGTGATGAAGAAACACCATAAAATATTTTCTTTATTTGAGTACAGAATATAATTTAAATTTGTTTTTTTATTACTGAAGAGTTCTCCTCTGAAATACAAACCAAGCTTACGTACCTATCAGAAAATAGACAAACAAAATAAAATGCAAAAAATAATGCCTCTATTAATTATTCACAACCGTCATGTTGGCTGGTTAATAAGAGTCCTTTCGTTAACAAACACAAAGGTGATATAAAGGCGGAAGTTCGGTACCAAACACGTCGCTGACATACCACTTATGTTGGCAAACAATTTTCAAATCCAATATTGCTTAACACAGAGAAGATAAAGTTGAAAGTCGTCCGATTCGACGGTACTTATATGTTTGTGTGCGAAAACACTTTGTAGAACAATAACGCTGTGAGATCACTTTCTCTCAAATATCCAATTTATTTATGTATTTTAAGAGAATAGTAATGTGGCTAGATCCATTCTCGGGAACAAATGCAATATTAGTTTGTTTATAAATTCAAATTAAACCACTACGAATTATTTTGATGGCTCATCGTATTGCTTCTATCATTGCAGCCAAAAGACGTCCACTGCTGAACAAAGGCCTTAATAAGAGAAGGGTTGCCATAATCCTCAAGATTGACAGGCTACTTTCGAATCGCAGTAAGTTAGTAGGTAATCCACTAGATAGACGCTGCTGCCCGTCTTGTTGTTTTCCCTAAGTCGCGTCTTACGTACACCCAACGGGAGGAGATGGGAGGGTGCTATTACCCGGATATCCCATGGGCTTTCTCCTTTACGTGTCAAGATTTTCCTTTTCAATCATTTTTCTCATTCCTTATCCATCAACATTATCAGCCCAAAGATATCCACTGCTGAACAAAGGCCTATACTGGTTGTCGTAATCTAACATAACTAATAATTCAAAACCTATCAAGTCGTTTACGATATAAGCCGTGCCAAAGAAATCATACTATACACACTCTCGGAAAACATAGCCCTCCTTCTGGGGCAGTCGGGCAAAAAGTATGCCAATATACCGCCATAGTATTGCACCTTAGCTTGGACGCTACAGTATACCAAATATAGCACTGCTCTCTTCGGAAAATTAAACAATGTTGCAGGGGACAAAGCAAGTGGAGAGCTGGCCTCCGAGCACCGACTCCCTTTGTGTCGTGACCCTGTTGGTGATGTTTCTTTTGCTTATGGTTCAAGGCATAGGAGAAACTAATAAAAACAATCTATATAATCCACCGAGTAATTTGGTAGTCCAGGTAGGTAAGTATTACGATAGTGTTGTGTAGGATACAATATAAAAATGAAGTAATATGTTTTAGCTTACTGCAGGATATAGCACATCATCATCAGCCTGAAGACGTCCACTGCTGAACAAAGGCTTAATCCTTAGACCGCAACAGTGAACGACAGTTAACCACTTGCATCCACGGTGGCTTGCGACGCGCAAAATGTCGTCGGTCCAGTGAAGGTCCTAGTAGGAGGCCTGCCTACGCTGGGACCGGAAGGGGTCCGGTTCGCGGTCGCCACTCGAGAACCTTCCTTCCCCATCGGTTATCGGTTCTTCAAGCGATGGTACCTGCCCACTGCTACTTCAACTTGTAGATTCTAAGAGCTTTGTTCTCGACCTTGGTTCTTCAGCGAATCTCCTCATTATGGATTCTGTTGCGCAAAGAAACTCCGAGCATATCTCTCTCCATAGCTCGTTGTGTGACTCTGAGCTCTAAAAGGCCAGCAGTTAAGGACCACAGGGTTTCTCAGTAACATAATGCACACATTAAATAGCACATTAGTCGTCAAATAGCAGTCTACTAGGTTATTTCAAAGAGAGTATGTCACAAGTAGAGTAACAGAGTTTGAACGGCGGAACTTTTTTGTTTGAAATTATCTAGCCATGATATCTCCATCCATGATCCTGTCAGTACGTTAGCACGTATTACGTACGTCAATGTCTCAAGAAAAGCTGTCAATGGTATCAGTACGTATCGAGAAAATTAATTATTAAGTCGTATTTATTCTATTCTATTGATGATGGCTATAAGTTGGGCCCGATAACCACCGGAACGCACTTTGACCCTATTGGATCCATTGAGCATGCCCTAGCCCTTACTCTGATGCTGACAAGTCAAAGAGATCCCTACGGTACGCCACGATCGCGCCAGCTTGAAGCTGTACATAATCATCTGGTGTAGGATATGCTTCCCCCAGGTGAATCAACCTATATCTTGCATGAGCGTCGCAGTCACACAATATTTGGGGCATAGACTCTTTTTCACCTTTACAGAATTGGCAAGTATCTACGGTGGTTAACCTCATTCTATGTAGATGCTCGTTGGTATCAAAATGTCCCGTCATCATCATCATCATCATCAGCCTACAGTCGTCCACTGCTGGACATAGGCCTCTCCAATATCACGCCACTGACTACGATCCTCGGCTTTCCTCATCCAATTTATGCCCGCCACTTTACGTATGTCGTCACTCCATCTCGCTTGCGGACGTCCCACACTGCGTTTGCCGACTCGCGGTCTCCACTCAAGAACTCGTTTGTTCCAACGATTATCGGGTCTACGGCAGATATGACCAGCCCACTGCCACTTCAGCTTGCTAATCCGGTGGCCTATGTCGATAACTTTGGTTCTCTCTCTGATCACCTCGTTCCGAATTCGATCTTTCAGAGAAATTCCAAGCATAGACCTTTCCATAGCTCGCTGAGTGACTTTAAGTTTTTGAACCAGCCCTACCGTGAGTGTCCACGTTTCGGCTCCGTATGTCATAACAGGCAGGACGCACTGATTGAAGACTTTTGTCTTCAGATTCTGTGGGATGGGTGACGAAAATACTCGACGTAATTTTCCAAAAATGCTGCCCAGCCCAGCTATATTCTTCTATTGGCTTCTATCTCGAAATTGTTCTTTCCCAACTGCAAAGTTTGCCCGAGGTAGACATATTTCTGAACAACTTCGAAATCACTGCCTTGTACTGAAATCGGTTCTGGTGTAACATGTTTATTGAACATTATCTTGGTTTTATTTAAGTTCATGCGGAGACCGATACATTGAGAAGAATCAGCTAGGCCGTTCAGCATCTGTTGTAAACCCTGCAACGTTTCAGCCACAATGTCGTCCGCAACGATGTCATCCGCAAATCGCAAGTGTGAGATGCACTCACCGTCGATGTTGATTCTACGCCTTTTCCAGTCCAGCGTCTTGAACACATCTTCTAATGCATTTGTGAACAATTTGGGGGAAATCACGTCTCCTTGTCTCACACCTCGATGCATAGAGATATGCTCAGATGGTTGACCCTGTACTTGGACGGACATAGTGGCAGTGTCATACAGACATCTCAAAACTTGGATATATCGCCAATCAACTTGGGAACGCTGCAGGGATTCCAGCCGGGGAAAATGTCCCGTAAGTGCACCTATTAGGTGCCTAATTTGTGATCTGTTTAGGTTACTGATTTAGGCCTGTTGCCTCCATCCATTATTTCCTTTGTTCATTCCTAGCATGCGTATATAATGCTTGGTGATGTGTTCCGCACGGAATCCCTACAAATGGATCAGGGCCAACAAAATATCTTTATAAGCAAGCCCTTGCCAGTTCGTCTGCCTTTTCATTTCCCTCAACACCTTCGTGTCCAGGGACCCAGATAAGGCCGACGTGATGGTAGCTTCCCAGGATGTTGTTGTTTATTAAGTCTTGTATGCAACATATACCACTGAAGACTGGTGAAGCAAAAGGTTAAAACTATGTAAAAAAACACTATTTCTTATGAATTGCTCCAAAGGTGGTCTGCCAGACAGGAAGCAGTGTCTCTTTAAAACAACCACACAAGATCGCTTTTGTGTAGCCGTGGCAATCCAGATGTCACTCGAGCATTCTTTAATTTTCTTCACTTGCTTTTTCATTGACCCCAAATTCTACATTACATTTTACGGGTAGCAAATCATTTTAATTCCTAGGTTAAGTACTAAGTATAGTGTATAGTCGCAAGGTGGAATTTGTGTAACACTTAATTAAATTGAAGAGCCGCTCCAATAGTCTATAATTTTTTTTTGTAAATAAATTATTTCAATGTTACAGAAATCAACCGCAGTAAAGTTCGAATTATTTCTTGAATCAAATTGAAGCCAATTGAACTACGCTTTATTTATCTAAACTTTCTCAGTAATGTATCGAACTAATAAATGGTTAACTCTATCGATTAATTAATCGGGTTTAAAAGTAACATATAAACTAATTTCTATTTTTATAATAATATAATTTAGTTTATATGTTACTTAATAAGCATTTATTTCCCAATAATAATAACACATTCCAATGTAAAAGCATTTATTGAAACCTAATATATACAATTTATTTACAAACATGTACACTTAAACTAGGTAAAAAACTTCCTCAAAGTTGTCGCCGCACTGGGAGGGAAGGGTACCTAACAAACACACGCACACACACACACACACACATACAGACACACTCACAATTAAATTTTACATGTAAAAAGATATTAGAAATAGAACATTTATACAATTGATTTATAGATTAGATAAAATGATGTAGGCCTCCTCCAAATATTTCCAATGTATTCTATCCTGTGCGTCTCTAGACCTTGTAGCGCCCGCAACTGCATCAATTATTATTTTATATGCTTATACTGATATATAGATAGTGAAACTGATACTCTCGTACATTCGTGTTTCACATGTTACTGGAATAGTGTTTTTTTTTTGTTTAGTAGGAACTAACGCTGAAATTAGACCAGGGAATTATCTTTGTCTTATAGATAACCCAAACAAGTACCTAAGTATAAATATAAAAGCACAAATACAAAATCCCAACAGCAAATACACAAAATGGAAATGATTATATACACACATAATACGAATAAACATGTAAGTATATTTAGACTTTTTATTTGATACCCTTATTGATGTTTATGAATGTAAAAAAAACTCTTTGTATTTTGAGTGGAGACGGATGTTGGAGTCGACTCACACTCACACGGAATGGAGGCAGCCGATCGCAGAAGAAGAAACAGGGTAGTCAATGGTCTGATGATTTAATGATAGCCGGTCAAAGTTGGATTAGGAAAGCTCGAGACCGAGAAGAGTAGTGTGCGCTGGAGGAGGCTTTCACTCAGCATTGCAGCAACAGGAAAAAAAGAAGAAGAGAGAAGAGCTTCCACTTGTAGCTGCATCGCCACTTAATGATAAGTGGGATTGCAGATAAGAAGAAGAGAACTTAGAACAATAAACCATATGCTCCAAGAGAGAGAAGAGTTTCCACTTGAAGCTCTATCGCCATTTACTGATATGTGGGATTGCAGATAAGTATATTAAGTAAAAAATACGACGATTTTTTTTTCAAACTATAACGTAATGTCTAGCGCTCGCAAATAAGCTAGCATTATAGCAAATAGATTTTACACTCTAATCAATGATAGAACTAGTCTTAGGTGATTTTTTTTTCTAATCACCACCCCAGTTGCTGATTAATTAATCATGAAGCGAACTCTGCGCGACACATTACTATGCTAATGCAGACGATATACATACAAACGGATGACTCAACTCTACGTGATTGCGTTAAGGCGACAACGTATGCTATACATACATTATTTTTAGTGTAATTTATGAGGAAATTAGATTGATGCAGGTATAAGATGTCTGATTAACGCTATTAATAAAGGTGAAAAAATAGTTAAATAGTAGAAGTTGAAATAGGTCTCGAAAATTAGATTGTGATTTAGGATTTTTCACTATTTTGGTTAAAACATATTTTTTTATGCTTTCATTTGACAGCGTTGAATAGCGTCACTACTCAACTTACAATAGTGTCAGTACTCGACTTACAATAGTGTCATTACTCAACATACATTAGAGTCTCTAAGTAGCTTATAGCAGTTGTTGTGGCAGTATTGAATAATTTAGATATAGGAATATTCCTAGCACTTCCTATATTAGGAATTCAGTGATAAGTACTTTTGGTGGAAAAGGGGTTAAATGGAGCAAAATTATCTCACAACACGTTTGGAGCTAGAGGCATATGTTAGGAATAGGTGAAGGCATGAAGTAAAAGGTGGAGTCGGTGTTGCTTATAGTTACTCATTCAAATTAGTTGAAGCTCTCAGTTTTGTTTGAAAGAACACTTTCACAGCTTCGCTATAAATCCTCACACCACTCCGTTTTCTAGCATACTGATTGTCGGCTAACATTAAAATTAGAAATAATGATTTAAATTTTTTCGAAATTTAAAAATTCAGAATATCTTCATAAATTTTACACAATACAAAACCGCGGCGTGAAGATTAAACGCAACTTAAATTAATAGAACGAGTCACTCTTGAATGCAGCGCGCGTTGCAAGGAGTACAAAACACTTCCGCGCGCGTGCTTAAATTGCTCATTCTTTTTTACGGCACCAGAGTACAATGTAAACTAAAATGTACCCACTTCAGAGTGGCAAGTGACGCGGACGAGTATTTTTTATTTTGTGTATTATGAACCCTTAAAATGCAACCTGGATTCATTAGTATTTACTAGAAGTGACAGTATTGAAATAATATTCCTTCAGCTTTATATTTGCGGCCTTTGCGGTGGAGACCTTCGGGCCTTGGTCTCATGAGACGCACGGTTTGGTGAAAGAAACTTCATTCAAATTAATCGAAGCCTCAGGGCACTGACTGTGTCGGGCTGGTAGCTTTTTCTGCCAACGTATAAGCTTGGCCATACAAAAAGGTAACACCGCCAGTCTTTTAGGTACACTTTCCTCCCAGTGCGGCGACAGCTCAGAGGAAGTTTTTTACTTAGTTTAAGTATATTTGTAAATAAACTGTAAATATTTACATAATGTTGTCTTTTACTTACGCGAATATTACACATTGAAATTATACTACTTTTACGGATTTTATCACGGTTTATTTATTGATTTTACTATCCCGACGTTTCGAATGCTTTGCAGCACCCATGGTCACGGGAGGACTGAGATGTTGAACGTCCTTATATCACAATTATGCCGGTGTACCCTCAGGTCTTCTTAGTTATTATTGTTGGTCCGATCTACGCAGTAAGAGCTTACAGTATCTTGAGGCCGTGCAGTGTTTTGATTGATATTGGATTTAATTATATTTATCACAGGATCCCAAGCCGGTGGTAACACCCAAAAGTAGTAGTAGTGGTGCCTAGGATGATTCGTGAGGCTATTGAAATCAAAAAACATCCTAATTTCAATAGAGAAGATGGTTGGGTGTTACCACCGTCGGGATAGTAAAATCAATAAATAAACCGCGATAAAATCCGTAAAAGTAGTTTAATTTCAATGTGTAAATATTTAGTTATCTGCACACGTTGCGTAAATATTAGGACGTACGATAATAAAGAAATAATAATGTAAAAATACAGTATAACTGGGAATATGATAGTGATATTTTCTCCAAATCACTGTTTGAAAGCACAAAACTTTTGGAAGTGTTAAGAAAACTAAAACAACAGCGCAATTCAGTATTGTTTTGCAAATGATAGACAAGCGTGGCGTTTTTTGCCAGACAAAATACGTACAGAAGCTTCAACGCTGGTCCAGTTCTGTAACATTAATTTTCAGTAACCAATAATATCCTCATCATCATCATCATTCATCATTATCAGCCTACATCAGTCCACTGCTGGACATAGACTTCCCCCAATACACGCCATTGAGCCCGGTCTTCGGCTCTCCTCATCCAGCCACTGCCAACTGCTTTGCGTAAATCGTCCCTCCACCGGGTCACACGCGTCCAGGTCCAGGGCATCCTACACTACGTTTTCCAGTTCGTGGTCTCCACTCCAGAACTAGTCTTCCCCAACGATCGTCGGTTCTGCGTCATATATGACCAGCCCACTGCCACTTCAGCTTGCTAATCCGTTGAGCTATGTCAGTAACTTTTGTTCTCTGGCGAATTACTTCGTTTCTTAATCGATCCCTGAGAGAAACGCCGAGCATAGCTCTGTCCATAGCTCGCTGAGCGACCTTAAATTGGTGGAGTCGTACCGTAAGTGGCCACGTCTCAGCACCGTAGGTCATAATAAAGGTAGGTAATAATATCCTCGCGCTTAAGAAATACAGAAATACGCCACTACTGATCTATTAACTTAGAAAGCATAATGTTAAATCTTTCTTTCCAGATAGCTCAAATATTTTCCGTTTCCAGCGTTTCCGATCCCTCGACTGATTCCCTGTGTACAGAGTGTTGGAAATTAAATTAGAATAAACATAATTAAACAGCAGCCCCATTCGCTTCGACTTTCAAAATAACCGTATTTTAAGGGGATTAAACATTGCTCCAATGTTAATAACACAGGATTTTAGGGGCCTCAGAAAGTATGCCGTTTTCCGTATGCGTTGGGTAATTTTACTAATTATTCCATTAGTATGGAATTAATTTTTGGACCAACTAATGGTTGTACGGTTGGCGAGGGGTTAGAATGTTACTTGAATATTGTTCATTTTTATGATAATTATTTCGTTTGACATGTTAATAAAAGCTTCTTAAGTACAAAAACGTTTTATTATTTACGTCTTTTGTGCAAGAGGGTTTTCACTGCAGTGTCAGTTAAGTATTTTACTGCCAAGCAGCAATATGGAAACATTACTGTATTGCGGTGTGAAGGGTACTGTAGCTGGTGAAATTATCGGCTAGAGAGATTTCGACACTCGGTCTTCTTCTTCTTGTTATCGTGTCGATGGCAAAAATCTAAATCGTATTAGCCCAGTAAGCAGCCACATTTCGTGCGTTGTCTGTAGCATTCCATAGTGTCAGGGCACGCAGGGCAAGAAAGTAAATGGGCCATAGTTTGCGGAGCATATCCATATACCACACATTGGTCATTACCACTGAAGCCCCATCGGCGAAGATTTTCTTTGCAACGGCCGACCTGCGTCCGAAGTCTGTGCAGTGATTTTCATGACGGCCACTGCAAGTTTGATCCGGGAGGTAGCGCTTCATTCTGTGGGACGTAGTTGTCGGCGACGGGGAATGTTTGTCTCCACAGACGAAGTTTAGCGTCCACAGTGCTATCGGTTGCAGAGTATGAAATCTGGTTATGGACCAAAATATACTTACTTGCTCATAATAAAAGTAGGTTGATAAATATCTACCTATTTTTCAAATTGCACTAACTATATCAAAATCGGTCGGAGTTTTTGAGAAAAAATAAGTTACCAGACGCGGTGTTGGGATCACGTAGCTTGTTTCTTCAACAAACTACATCGCTATTCTTCGCACGTGTATCCTTAGCATGATCTCGCTGTATACCCCACACAGTGCCACGAAATTTTTCATAATTGTTTTATATTATGAAAAAATTTTTGTGTGATTGTTACTAACTTTCGGCGAAGGAAAACATCGTGAGGAAACTTGCATGTCTGATAAAGCCTAACTTCTGAATGCCGTCTGAAGTCCGCCGACCCGCACTTGGCCAGCGTGGTGGACTATGGTCTAAGCCCCTTCATCTTGTTGGGAGACCCGTGCCCAACAGTGGGATATAAACAAGGGCTATAACAAATGAATATCTTTAAAGCCTCCATTACGCCACGCGTGGGTTAAAGAAGTACTTTTAATAATCTTTCATTCCATCTCAATTAAACTAGCTTCCAAATAAATAAATAAAAAACAAATACAAATCCGTGTACTCGTTTGAGCGCTGCGATGTCACGGGCAAACCTACAGACAGACAGCCACAAGTCGGGGTGTATCGGGTAGGCGTCAAACTTATAAGACCCCTCGTTATTGGTCGGGGTTTAAAATACAATTTAGTAAGATTAAATAATTAGTAGGTATAGATCAGTACCACATAATCTTTAGTATAATCGGATTTACACATGGACTAAATTTCATGTGTTTCGGACCAAAGGAAATAGGAGAAAAAATCTATATATAATCTATGTAGGCTATAGATTTGAAATAGAGCTGATGGTCTTCAAACGGCTGAACCGATTTTCGTTGAACATAGCTTAGATGAGAACCATCTCGCTTAAACTAGCTTTTTAATAAAAAAAAAACGCATTTAAATCCGTTGGACCGTCTACTCGTTGGACCGCTGCGATGGCACAGACAAACGTATAGACAGATAGACGGACAAAAATAGGCGTCAAACTTAAAGTCTTCCTAAAACTTCCGCCTTCGGCAACGTCCTCTTGACTATATTTATCGACTTAATGTATCTACATACATATATTACATAGATGTTTAATTCATAAATTAAATAGCTTTTTAAATATTGGACATATTGCACAATCTGTACAAAATCTTACAAAATAGGGTGCAAGATCAATATTTTGTAAGATTTTGTACAGATTGTGCATGAAAATTATAATTCAATAATTGTAGTTGTAAAAAGTGCATTACTTACGAGAGATTTTAAGCAAGCTTTATAATTCAACATCTTATCTTCCTGATTTGTTTTCGAAAGGGTTAAGAGAATAGAAATGCCCGATGACGTCACTTCCTTGACATTCCCCGCGTTATCAGAACACCCTGGGGGCCTGACATGCTCTACATTGTATTTTGTTTGATTTATTAGACGCATAAAATAGGCTGCTATTATCTTTGTGACGTCCCGTTTCATGTCACGAAACGGACTTGGATTATTATTTTTTTACTCCATAAAAGCCCGTACTGTAGTCCCAACTGATGGAGACCGGCGGTATAATCTGTGATGGTAAAGCACACTAGCTTATTAAAAGCCTATTCAATCTAGCCTTGAAGATAGCCGATAGATAGATGATAGATAAATGATAGATAGATGATAGATAGATGATAGATAAATGATAGATATATGATAGATAGATGATAGATAGATGATAGATAGATGATAGATAGATGATAGACAGATGATAGATAGTTGATAGAAAACCGACGCAAGCAAACTGTTCCAGTCGCTGTACGTATTATAAATGAAGAAGCAAATCGCTCTTAGTCCTGACTGAAAGACCGTTCACCACGTAGTGAGGGTGTACCTTCAGTAGCAGCTGGACGACGTCCACAGCTGAACAAAGGCCTGCCTCTAGAGGAGCTCTAGAAAAGCGGGGTTGAAATAATCCCTACGCTTGGCAGGCGTCTTTGGGATCACAGTATAGGTCGTAGGTAATCCAATAGAAAGACGCTTACTGCCCGTATTCTTGTTTTCCCTTAGTCGTTTCTTACGACACCCCAGGGGTCATCATAGAAGTACTAATATAAATATTAAGTGCCGAGTACAAATTAAGACAAAAAATTCGTTTGTACGGTAACTAAATTTTATCAAGCGCTCTATATGGAACCACTGTTTGGTTGCTGAGGAATTAAGTCACGTGTCTATCCCATAAATTAACTGATAATAATAATAATGTCCTCCTGGCTGATACGGTCAAAGCGGCCAATCTTTTACTAAACTGGCCATCTATTCGGGAGATATAGTGCGCAAGTGCTTACGTAGACACAAGTGCGCTTTCTCTTCCTTTACTCTTATTAGGACTGGGGAGAGGTCAGACGCAGGACCGACTTTTTCCATGCCCATCCAACACATGCATCATCTTGCTTTCTGGACAATCAGGTGACCGAACCAGCAAGGAGCAACTACACAAAGTTGTTGTTTCCCACGTAATTTGAACCCGCAACCACAGGTTCGCACAGTAAGCGGTTTCTCACTGCGCTATAGACTACCCCGTAGGCTGCAATGTCTGCATAACATACGTGTCAAAATTCCGTAAGAAAAGTCGGAAGAACTATAATTTCAATATCCCTACGTGGGCAAACAGATGGACGGTGCAGGTGGATTGTCGACCAATTACTGACGCCTGCGGCCCTTTTGGACCTCACCGGACAACGGACGTGTCGGAACCCTTTTCAGGGAATTGGACAATTTTCCAAGTTTAATTAAAAATGTCTATTTGTTCGCCATACAGAAAACGCGTGGGCAATTTAATGGATTTCCCCAATATGGTGTTTGCAGATTGCGTGGTTTATTTAAAAGAGTCTAGTTACGTGAGCTGATGTGATTTTCAAGAACATTTGAAGAAATTACGTTAGGATCACGTACAACATAAAGTTCTTTACGAATACGGAAATAAAGTTCAAATGGCGTTGATTAATTCGAACGTCTACGTCAAACGTCTCGACTTAAATGCGATTAGTTGGCATGTTCATCGCGCAATCCATTTGACATTCTGCGCCAAATAACGCGAAGACTTTTCAAAATAAAAAAAGATACAGAAAAAGAAATCTTAAAATAAACAAAATGCGCAAGTTGAATCCGGATAAGGATTAATGAGGGGAAAAATAATTTCATAACACCGAAAAAGGTACAAAATTTGCGATTCCTTTGTCAATACTTTTCCTTAACTCGAAATATCGGAGAGCATTTCACTCAATATCTACGATCGAATGCTGACAAAGAAAGCCTTTTGACTGAAAATTCACGTCCGAATATCGCTAAACAAGGCGAAAAATTTATTTTTCCCTTTCATCCAGGTCCTTCGGCACAGTCTGTAGATACATTGAAAGTTTTGCAATGTACACACAGCTTGGACTAAAGCGTACGCAGCGATGTATAGCCAAATAAGCGATATGAGCGTTAAAGCTTTGCGCATGCATAGAAGAACATAGAGTCAACACATAATTTTCCAGAGAGCCTCAAATTCAGTAGACTCCGAATCGTCGTAGGGTGATAACGCGCTTTGCAAAGGCTCTACGCGAAGTTTCCCTCGCCTTTCGGTGTTACGGAATTTAAAAATAGAACTGTTTAGTTTTAAAGTGGCAAGTTTCGTTGATGGACTGATCATTTAAGGGTACACGCTAAAGGTAAGATATTTAGATTTTATTTTTTTAAATGTACTTATCAGGATTTCTTTTTAGAACTTTAATAAAAAACATAATAAATGTTATGTTTAAGTACTTAACTTTTAATTTTTTGGTGTATAATTTAATTCAACTTAATAAAATTACAAAACAAATCGTAGATTTTATCTCTCTCGTATTTATCTATGTAAAGAAATTGTATTGATAGGTATATTAATAGTCTATCAATTTTTACGAAATAAAATAGGCAGAAAATGCTAGAAAACTGAACATAATAAAAATACTATACGTATAATAAATATCACAAATAAAAAAACCAAAACCAAAAATAAATTCATAAATAAAAATAATAATAATTTTAAAGTCCACAAACCTTTGGGAAATGCCAAAACAATCTGCAAGACTGGATAATGACCTTTACCCTAACCCCGACACTTAAGTCCCAGACACATTAAGAAGCCTAGATTTATTATATAACATCGAGAGGCCATTTCCACCGTCGCCTGATCCTGGATTATAGGAGTTAAGGAGATGGTGTGGCCACTTCGATGTATTTAAGTAGGCTTTAGAAAGTTTTATACTAGTCGAATAAAGACTTGGCACGACTTTTCGTAGTATAGGTGTTCAATCAATATACCTTTTTTATTACATTAAAGAATAGGCCAGATTTGGGGTATAAGGTCATAGCTTCAATTAACAATTTAGGCTAAGGCTAAGTGAATTCGTTTCATTAATATTAAAACATTGAATCAATACCCGAAAAAATCGTTAGCGCGCTGTTATAAGAATTGATAGTTCAGATATTAATCAATCTTTAGTGTATCATATTTTTTTTTAATATGTAAGTACATATTTAACATCAGATTAGAGAGCATTTTTAGTACTGATGTGTGGTAGCTTTTTATAAATTGTATAGTATTTGAAATAAATAAATTGAATTTAATTCTCTAGCCGTATAAGAGAAAAAAAAATCTTACATAATGATTAATTCTTATAAACTTGAAAAAAAAAACATTATTTTAGCTATGTTATAATGGTGCGTGTGCGTTTCAATTGACCAATTATAGTAAATAGGCCGTAATAGGTACATAGGTACCTATGTAATAAAAATAAAATATAATAAGTTAGTTGTTTTTGCTCGACGATAGATGTCGCTAGCTTTGGTGAACCGTTGGTTCATTCATGATAATTAAAGTTCTCGAAGGATGGAACTTTGGTTTTGGGAATGGATGATTTGTTTATGGTTCCAAATTCAATATTTTTTTTTCAAATCAAATCATATCAAATAATTTATTGCGTGTACATAGGTCAAAAAATATCAGGTGTTGGCGCGGTGTTTGAGTTGCATCTGTTATTTCGATTAAATACAGTGCTGTTTTTAGTAATATCATATCTAGTGTGTATTGCGAATTTCATAATGGACAAAAACATCGAACAAAGAGTTTGTCTTAAATTTTGCATCGCCAATGAAATTTCGTGTTCGTCTGGAAACGTTAAAGGAGGCTAACGGTGAATCGAGTGTATTAAAAACACTCTTATGAGTGGTACAAAGCATTCAAAAGTGGCAGAGATATGATGAAGTTTTTCCTCGCTCTTACCAGGGCCATCAACGTCTACAACTGAAGTTAACAAAAGTGAAGGAAATAGTGACTGAATATCCTTGTTCATGTTTGAGCGAGATAGCCACCGAACTTTCTGTGTCTCACGAGTCGATCCGTACCATTTTAATTAGTCACTGGGGTACGAAACATGCTGCCCCTCGGCTAGTCCCCAAAGACCTGAATTTTCTCCTAAAATTCAATCGCATAAGAGTCGCTGAGGACATGCTAGAACGAGTCAATTCCGACCCAACATTCATCAGACGCATTGTTCCTAGTGACGAGACGTGGGTTTACGAGTTTGACATACAAACTAGTCAACAAGCTTCGGAGTGGCGCCTTCCAACTGAACCGATACCGAAAAAACCACGCCAAAGTCGAGTCGATGACTTTCTTTGACTATCGCGGTGTTGTATATAAGAGAGCAAATTCGACTAAAAAGCCAGAATTGTGGGAAGAAAATTCTTGGACTTTGCATCACGATAATGCGCCTTCGCACAAGGCCATCATTTTGAACGAATATTTGACAAAAAACTTAACAAGTATCATCGAGCAACCACTGTATTCACCTGATATGGCTCCAGCAGACTTCTTTCTTTTTCCTAAGCTCAAATTACCCTCTGAAAGCCTACCCCCGCGCTGTTGCATCACCTCCCTTACCCTCGGAAATCGACATGGTGGCCATGGGAACGGTGGTCCCAACTCCCCAGCCGCCTTCCTCCTTGGTGTTGCCGCGATACTCGATATTAGTATAGGGCCCACGCCCCAAATTCAGCAAGAATAAAGGTTAAGCGTTATTTAGACCAACGTAGAAATACCTTACTCAAGGCTTATTAGCAGTGAAATAAAGTCACCGAAGCACGACGCCAGTCTAGACTGGCGTCGTGCTTCTGTAATAATTAAACTTGAGATTGCTCCATGGTAGGCTTGGAGAAAGAATATCAATATTCATTTTTCGATATATCGATATGTTTTAGCGATATTTAATGGGTAGCTATGAATTGATATAAAATCGAGTATGGATGTAGAAGACTGGGTAAATTACACCAAATCTCCCAAACTGTCAAAATCCTTAGGTATTGCTGCTTGGTGGTAGAAAATGTGACACTGCGATGGTTGGCACTTGGTACATACCTGGCAGGAAATACCTACGACCTAACATATTAAAGTACCTAAGAAGTTTTAGTTTAGTAGTTTTAGAAATCCTATAATTACGTTTTCGCCTATCTCTTAGTAAATATTTTTCTACGTTATTAGGGTTCCATACCTAAAAGGTAAAAAAGGAACCCTTATGGTCTGACTTCGTCTGTCTGTCGGTCACACCTATATATTTCAGAAACCACTGATGCTATCGATTTGAAACTTGGAATAGTTTTAGATCTTACTTACCCAACCTCATCGCAAATAAAAAAAAAATATTTTTTCTTTTACTTTATTTATAATGAGGGTCGAAATAGGTCATCAAAATTTTAAAGTGAGACTACTATATCGAGTGGGGTATCATATGAAAGGGCTTCATTTGCACATCTCAAAACAGATTTTTATTTTGGCTTATGTGACGTAGTTTTTGGCTGATAACCAAAAATTTCAAAAAAAATACCGTCCCCCCCCCTTATCTCCGAAGTTTGTGGAGGGAAAATCCTGAAATAATTATGGGTAATGCATGTCTATCTATATTTTACAGGAAAAATAAAATGATCTATCTAAAGAGTACAGTTTTTTAGTAATCCTAAAAAAACTCGTCAAACAAACTTAGTTTTGCTCTTTGTTTTTTTTTGCTATCTGTGGTGTTACATGAATAGTAAAATTACTTTAATACGTCCAAAGATGGTATGGAACCCTCGGTGCGCGAGTCCGACTCGCACTTGACTGGTTTTTTTTGTAGTAATTTCAATCTACTGCAGATTCTTACACTAAATTGATAAACATAAACGATTATTGTCAGCCCGTTACCTAACTTTACTTGCGAGTAGCCCGTAACCTAACTTTACTTGCGAGTAGCCCGTTACCTAACTTTACTTGCGACTTCAAATCATGCGTGGAACTAGTTTAGAACTAGTATTATAATAATGGTAGTTGGAGACCATTCCCCTATGCCGTAGTTGGCTTTAGTTGGATTGGATTTTGAAGTGATTGAGGCAGACCTTACCTACTTAAGTTAATATAGGCTTCTACCATTTACTACTTTAGTCTATTTTAAACTGGATAGTGACATATAGTAGAAGGACTATGTACTAATGCACTAGAGCAGGGGTTTCCAACCTTTTTTACAACTTTTACGTTTCAGGATATTATAGATTTTTCTTTTGTAATTTTTGACCTTTCCGCACCTCTTCGATCTCCCTACTGCCCCCAGGGCGAGTCTCCTCCGGTTAGGAACCCTTGTACTAGAGAAACCTATGACTTCCTATTCCCTAGACGATGTCTATAGAGCATAAACAATATACATATACTCCGCTTTTCTTTACAAAATCAAAGTCGGAACAATAAATGTGTTAACACAGTAGTGATGGTGGACCGGTAGCCAGCCAGCAAGACAGTTGATAGGGTTGAATATGTCACATTACCATATTTCTATGTCTTTGGAAAGACTCGAATCAGTTTTCGAAATACTCATCTCGGCATTAAATGTCACGTTCGCAAAATGTCCCTCTGGTAAACTTCACGTTACAATTTGTAAACATTCCCGTGCAGCTATAACAGTAAACACTTCAAATTCCCCTCTAAAAACTGTATAAAAAATAATAAAACATCAATATCCTACAAACAAGAACATTGACGTCATCTAAATCAATTCATAAAAACATTTTGTTTTAACAAATAAAATAACGTTGGCGCATAGCTCTTAGAATTTTAATTCGGCAGACCCGAGTGGCGGAAATTCAATTTCCTTCACATTATAAAACGTAGGTATTTTTAAATGTGGGCCCTTTTTAAATAGGTGCTTTTACCAATATTAATAAATAATATACAATGCAAGAGAGCACCTTTTTACAAGCTTTCATTTGTGTTTCTAACAGAATAATCTATACTTAACCTTTGTTTTATGAGCTCTTTAATTTTGAATTAGAAGGATTTGGTTATGAATGTACTTACTTACTTAAATTTTTATGCCAAGCCGCTAAGAAGACTAGTAACCTATTTTTATGGAAAAGGAAAATGTCTAACAATAAATAATTGTACATTTGGTTAAGAAACTACCGAAACAGCCATTAAGGGCAGCTAAATTCAAATATCTAAGCAATTTAAAGACCGCGGACACGGTTTGGTAAGAGCAAACACGACCAAAGTTCGCATCCCTAAATCTGTTCGGAAGATTCAAAGCATGAAATTTGTTGTATCCCAAGTCATTAATCTTAGACGCAATTGTGTCTAATTCCTGCTGCTTCCGTTAATGTAATAAATCAACTAAGTACGTGCTAGTGATGGCCTAAATTCTCGATTGGAATTAACGGAATTCCGAAATTTCGTCTGTTGATCTTGATGAAATTCGAAATTTTGGGAAACCAAATTAAAATTTCGTTGGTAGGTATATTAATTATACCTATGGATTGCTTTAATTTTTAGTGTAGGGAGACAGAAATATTGTAAGAATTATAATGTGATTAGGCGAAATTTTGTTTAAAAAATATAGTGACATTATGAAACTGGTAATGATTATAATACATGCGATGATAGAAAAAAAAAACTAGTTTACATAATGCTGCTGCTAGCGACAACAATAATATATATTTCATTTAATGACGATTTTGTTGAAATTTATGTAAACATAAAAGAAACATTTTTACGTAGGTAAATATTCCTTTTATATTTACCACACATGCCTCACGGGACTGCTGATAAGCCAAGCCGTCTAACTGGTGCAAAAAGTGGACGAGCTATGAATACTAATGGATTGTTTTTGGTGTCATTTTACGAAATCCAATTTGTATCATATACCATTGTAACACCCATAAACGCTATACAGGGAAATTAAATCACCTTCACACCATGCGAACAACAAAGATAACATGAGTAGCTGACAAAGGGCTTCCCATGTAATTTATCTTTTTTGACACACTAGCAGAGAATACCAGGAAATATGGAATACATTTGTTTTTCTTTTTGTATCACAAACAATAAATCTGTTCTGATACCGTTGTGGAGCGAAAGCTTACATTTCAGTTTGAAATACTTATTGATTTGGGTTCGTTTCGTGAATCTTACTTATCTTGCTTCCTGGTTTATTTATTAGGTTTCTAATTTATTAAAACGTTATGGACATAAAGAGACAGCTATCTTGGTTTGGTCATGTAATGAGGAGAGAGGAGACGCATGTTACGAGAAGTATGATGAGCTTGAATGTGGATGGATATAGAGCGCGCGGAAGGCCGAAGAAGAGATGGATGGATTGTATTACGAATGATATGAAAGTAGCTGGAGTGAGTGTGGAAATGACTGCAAATAGAGATGAATGGAAGGATAAAACATATTGCGCCAACCCCAGTTGATGGGATAAGGTGAGGAGGATGATGATGGACATAAAGAGACAACAGTTAAGTATTTAAGTATTTCTTCAACACATAATTTTGCGGCACCACAAGAGACTTGGCTAAGATACGGTGGTGATAGAAAGGGTAGTGACAATAGCATCGATGACAATACAGTTGCTTGTTTGTTGCAACAAATCCATTTCTTAGAATCAGTTTTGGATTATGTCGACACTCAAACCAATTAATGATTACTATAGTCTGTTATTAAGATAAGATTATTTATTTGCACTTATGTGGTGGATAGTGGAAGGTAAAATAGAAGGGAAAAGGGGAAGAGAAAGACCCAGACGAAGTTTTATGAAGCAAGTAGCAGAAAAAGTGGAATGTCGTATCAGGAGGTCAAAATGAAAGCATATAATAGATCAGATTGGAAATTGCTTCACCGACAAGAGCCCAGCTCTTAAGTTGGAGAGAGATGTGGTGGTATTAAATAAAAGTACCGATTATCTAGTTTTTAATGACAGAATTTAAGCATAAACGGCAGAAGTCACAATAATCATTTTAAAAAATGGCTTAATAACAATTACCGCAGTTTTAAGCGCAGCAGTAAGCTTTAGTCCGATTCCGAAATTCATTTCCATTTTTTCTAAATAGTTCGTAATTCTCAGATCATATTCCAGCGTGTCCCAACACTAGTCATTAGTGAAAACTAAAACGCCCTCTATGCCATGTAGCGAAGGGTTCGTAGTAATAATTGTTTAAACTTTGTATCACGTCCTACGCGCAAACATGACATCGCAATGCTTATTCCTCGTGTAATAGAGATATATTGAGGTCGATTTACTAGTATTTTGTTGACAGTCATTTTCAATTAAAGGGTAAAATCAGGATAGTTGCCCCAGGGGTATAGTTGCCTCGATTGTAATTTCTCTTGTTTGTTTAAATAGATACATTATAATTTTCCTTATTATTATGAAAACAAATTCACGTCAAATTGCGGATTTCTTCATTCATACCACTTTCATTACATTTCGGAACTGGCTCAGTATTTTACAATCTAAATATGCATTGCAGACATTTATTTCCACTTAACATCGAAAGCCGATAGGCATTATTTGCAATAAACGTACTAACAGCCCATCAAAATGTTATTGATGTAATATTATTACAACTATTACAGTATTATAAAGGCTTTTATTGGATTTCATATCAAAAGAAACGATTAAGGCCAAAGTGGCAGACGACCGACTTTTCGTACCTTAAAATCGCTTAAAAAAATATTTTGAAGATAAGCATGTATTTACAAAAATATATACATAATAGTCGAATGGACAACCTCCTTGTGTTTTTAAGTCTGTTATAAATGTAAATATCTAGTGCCATAGTACAGAATATGCCTACTTTGGGATCATTCGCCAGTATGTGAATCAGGTTATTATTTTAGTAGGCTTAGGCGATCACAGTTTCATCTAGTACATTAAAAGGTAGGGACTTGAGAGTAGAGACGAGGTAGAGGGCCTTTTTAAGGGCGCGATGATGTGTAACACTCCCGGGATCAACGTCAAATCGTGTGTAGTGTACTGCAATATGGGCTGGTGCTGCAAAATACGGAGATGCAGTGGAGAGGCGTGCTAAGCGGCTAACTGGTGATTTTAGGTCAACTGAGGCAAATTTACAAAGCCCAGATGCATGAGTAGCCAGCCTCTCGATATTCTAGAGGATACATTTTGGAGAGTGTGCGCAGGAATTACATGACTTGATTCCGTCATCATTGGAAGACGAAATGCACGGCACCTATACTCTTTGATGTGGTGAACGTGCCTTCGGTCCGGACTAAGCGATTTGCTTTTTAATTTATAATAAGGACAGCTATGGACTGGAACAGTTTGGCTGCGTCGTATTTCCCGCCCGATTATAATGTGTGTTTTCAAGGCTATAGTGAATAGGCTTTTATAATCTAGTGCTTTGCCATCCTCGATTGCAACGCCACTGTCCATCAGGTGGGGCTGCAGTCAATCACTGACTTTCATTGTGTAAGAAACTATTGAAAATTTTATTATTATTATTCTTGTTAATGTCGCCCGTCTACTACGCCTTATAGCCTATTTCAGTCTTTCATGTTAGGTGAAATTGTTATATTACTATAATAACTGGTGCTATACGTGAGGTATTATAGCAGCTTTTGTGCAATAAAGTTTTGTTCTAGAGAATTGGAGCTTAGAGTTATTTAACAAGCTTTGACACGCAATTACACTCACGTAAAAGTTATAATCACGAGCTCTATAAAAGAAACTCTACCAAAATTATGTTAGAAAAATGATGATAAAGTCTATATTGTATTTAATAAATGTGTGTTTTTGAAGTGAAACTTCTTATGCGACTTCCAAAAAGTGTGTGAGCTTGTGTGCGTGTGTGTCTGTGTGTGTGCGTGTGTAAGTGTGTGTGTGTGACCGACCGACTGACTGACTGACTGACTAACTGTAGAAAGAGACAGAACGAGAATGCAGTTTCACTTCTTCCGCGCGGAGGGACTCCACGCACGCACATTTTTTTTTTGTTATTAGCCAGTGGTTACTAAGGAAAAACAAGAAGACGGGAAGCAGCGCCTTTCTATTGGATTACCTACCAACTTTACTGCGATTCCTAGGCCACCTGCCAAGTGTGGGGTGTAAGGCACCCCCTCCCTTCTAAGGGAGAGGCCTTTGTTCAGCAGTGGACGTTTCGGCTGGTGATGATGATGATGAATCACTGTTAAGCAAACGATTAGTTGGTTAAGGAACGTCAGGCAAGGTGACCTCATAGATAGGTGAGCGATTAGTGACATACGAACTTAGTATATCTTTGCTTCAGAAGGCAAGTAGAATATCTTTCCCGGTTGTTACCATCAAGACAGCAGGCGAGCTACCTTTAAGCAGTCCGAGGCTTAAAGGTAGCTCGAACATCTTTGATACCGGTGGGCTTAAAACGGCCACTTTTGGTGAATCATAATATGAGTTGCGGTTTGATTTTTATTCATATGGCAGCATTAACACGAAATACGAATCTGCTAATAAATGAATTCAGTATGATTCACCTATAATGTCTATGTGTAATGTATGATTTGATTCCGTCATCCACCTTAAATCATCGGACGACGAGATGCACGGCGATTATACACCCTAAGTGTCGCCGCACACGGGCCACCGGCCACAACTACAAAACCACCCTTGGTACGCGGGGCACATTCGTACAGTAAGTCTAGTAGCTTACTCTCTAGGACAGTGCAATTAATACAACGTATACAGAATGCATGTGCCCGGTATTGTTTCTCCATTCCCAGAAGAAGTCATGTCACTCCATATCTCAATGATAACAATATGTTAAAAATGGCTGCTAGGAGGAGATTTCATCTGTCCTGTTTGCTCTTCGGAGTAATTGTCACAGGAAAGCCTAAATTACCTGTATAGTAAACTTAAGTGGAGACACACTAGATCCACTCAGTATTCCATTCGGTCTTGCACCAATCCTTTGGGGAGCCATAGGCACAAGACAGCTGCTTTCAGGGGATGTTTTAAGTATGCGGCCACACATTGCTGGAATAATCTTCCACCACCATTAAGAGACCTTAGAACAATCGCATCCTTTAAATATCATCTTAAACAATACTTGTTACAGGAGCAAAAAAATGATCCCACCTGCTGTTAGGAAATTGTTAGTATTGTTAATATTTTTAAACTACAGCCATATAGTTAATGTTAAAATTATATTTTTATACAAATCTGTTTAAGCCAAATAAATTTTATGGTTATTATTTTTATACAATATTTATTTTTATTAATTTCAAATAATAAATAGTTATTAAATAGGTGGTATGTATAGTCATAATTCCTATGTACAAATGTTAGGTAGGTACTGTTTTACTCTTTGCTCAGTGGTGTAGGGATTGAAGTGAGGTAGGTAGGTGGACTACAGGTAATTTGTAGTGGCGTTGTGTGTATGTAGCAGTTCTTAATTGCTCCATTTCCTTGTACTGTCTGAATTCGTACACTAATGAGAGAAGTCATCTTACTTCTTAATCGAATTCTCTATATTATTTATTATCTACATTATTTATAAGTGCAATATTATTTTATCAATGTGCAATTTATATATAAACTTTGTATCTATATTAAGTATTTGAAGTATGTATTTTTTACTCTTTTAGGTATATAGTATCTCGTGAAATCTTCTGTCTATGGTAGGACCCGTGCATGCGGCATTGAAATGTCAATGAGGTTGACACTGAAAAACAGCGCTGTGCCGGGAATCTGGATTTCCGGTGCAGCATATCGCTGAGTTGTCAACCTCGTTTGGCGGAGGCGCGACGCACAATTGCCACACTTGTTGCATTTTTGTACTGCTCTTTTTTTATATTCAGTGTTTATTATTAGTTCTTTATTTTACAATTTGTGTGCTTCATTGCTTTTTTCCGCCGAATAAATGTTGATTGATAGAAGAAAAACTAAACGGCACACAAACACGCCTTTGCTTGTATGCATAGACATACCGACCACCATATTACTAACGGAACTTCGGGGCAGTCGCGCCACGCTGTATGAGCTGACAAGACGTTAAGTGTTTCCGCGCGAGGTGAGTAATTTTACTTACTAAAGTTTAGTTCGTAATTGTAGGAAGAATTTTTATGTTTTTGACTAAATAGTGATGATTAATTAATGTTATTGTTGTTTATTTTGAGCTTTAATTGTAATATTTCTCATACTAAATTAGAATTTATATGAAATTGTAATTTTAATTTCAGAGTAAGGTTTGGGGCACATTCGGACAGTACTGCAGGGGGCACATTCGTACGCATACGAATGCTCCCCCCTTAATATCTTATTTACCTCCAGTACATCAAATTTCATTTTTTTATGAAATGTATACAGTAGGTACGTCAAAAATTGTTTTAAGCATATTATAATAAGGGTACTTTTTTATGTATATCGATCGGAAACCTTTAATTTAGCTCAGCTGCTTAGTTTTATTATGTAAATCTTTTATAAAATATTTGCTTGCAGAATCATGGTGTGGATATATAAAAAAGGGTACGCAAACCGAAGAGCTGAAAGTATCTTATCTTCGGAAGAAACCGGGATCATCATGGCGATTCTATTACAGTGGTGTAGAAGATATACATACTTTCTATTTTGGAGGCATCGCCATGATCCTCCCTGATCCATCGCCACGAGCAAATTCTACTAGAATTGCTAGACTTTTTACTTTCGCAGTTAATTTTAATGTGCAATAAGTTCTAAAGTTACAACCAAATGTTTATTAAACCTTTTTTTTTTGACGCGGGGGAAATCTTCGAAAGATCCCCGGGAGCTGTGGGGCTCGACCGGGGTATGTGGGATTCTTACCCACTAAAACCCCCGCGGCTGTCGCATCGGCACATGAGAGGGCCCAGGGCCCCAGGGCTCTCCGGTGGGATCTGCACCAGGGGCCCCTCAGTGCCTTGCCTTTGAGCCCGCCGTCGGGGGCGCATTGTAGCCCCCCGGGAACCTGTCACGGTGCTCACGGGGACGGGGGTCGCAACCCCACCGCCGTCCTCCTCGGAGTCGCCGCCGTACTCAATGGACGCTCAAGGGGCCCACACCCCGAGCGAAATGTTTATTATACCTACTTTAAGTTTCAATTGTCAAAGATTTATTACAAAGATCTCACACATATTGATTATAGATCTGTTACAGACTGATAGTATATTTTAGAATTATCAAAAAAAAAGTAAAATATTTTATTTTTAGTTTTTTTACGGAAGAACAATTAATTAATTATGAGTCAAGTTAAACATTATTAAGTTAGTTTTATGACAAAAACATTATTCTTTGTGATCTAATAAAGTTATCGAGTTTAATCCGCTTTTTAATTACCCTGTATCAATCTACCCCATGGTGTATGAAAGTACCCCACTCGCTGTATGAAAGTACCCCACCTGTGGGGTGCGTTCGTACAAATATCTTATCGCAGAAAAATGGCTATAACCCTTTAATCGTCTGACATCATAGTTTCAAAGTTTTTAGTAACTAACTATGATATATTTGTTACACGTAGGTGTATAAACTAGGTAATTTTGACAGTTGATCAAAGGGTAAAAAAATAATATGTAAAAAGTGTACGAAGGGTGACCACTTTCCCCCAATACCTCCTGCTTTTTATTTAAAGATTGATAGCCGTGGTCGGATCAGCCTGCACGTAATTATTATTCTTGTTCATATAAAATGCACAGAAATCGTCGTGTTCAAGTCGAGTCTGTTCGTAAAAGGCGTGAAATTACGGCATATTACAGTCAGTTTATGGAGTAAGCAACCAATGGGAATTCTTGAAATTCTTGCGGAAACGTATAAAAGTGTGCTTACCTTTGATGTGATACTGAATGTCACAATAAAGACGTGGTAGAAAATAAAAAAAAAATATGTTATTTTGTACGACTTTTATTTCAAGTGGAAAGATAGTTCAGTTCCGTCCAAAATACTGCTGAAGATGAAGCTTTTTAATTAACCAGTGTTTTGCCAGTGACCAGATATGGTACTGAGATATGTTCATTAACTGTTGGTCTTTTAGACAAGCTCAGAGTCATACTAGCTATAGAGAGAACTATGCTCGGAGTTTTTTTCCCCGATTCGGTTGTTTGGCGAATTTCCGAACAACCAATGTGTCTGACATACCTCTCAGAATCTGCAAGTTGAAGTAGCAATGACATCGTTCGAAGAACCGATAACCGATGGAAAAGAAAGTATCTTGAGTGGAGACGACGAACCGGAAGACGCATCGTAGGTAGGCCTCCCACTAGGTGGACTAACGAGTGATAACATTGTGCGAATCACAGGCAACCGATGGATGCAAATATCTAACTGTCATTCACTGTGGCGTTCCTAGGGGAGGCCTATGTTTAGCAGTGGACATTTTCAGGCAGTTGACGATGATATATTTAGTTTGAGTGGAGCACAGCCCCAGTAATTACCAGGTTATTATTTGTGATATTGGTGTTAAAATGATTCTGCAAAGTGATTTTACTATGTTTTAAAAATATAAAATAAAAAATAAAATTTACTATTAAAATTTTTGCCTTTACCTCTATTTTTATTCCACTTCAAAATAATGTAATGTATAATAATACCCCAGCCCTTGTTTATGTCCCACTATTGGGCACGTGCCTCTCCTCAAGATGAAGGGGCTTAAGCTATGTCCACGACGCTGACCAAGTGCGGGTTGGCGGACTTCACACGTCATTTGAAAGCTAGTTAGGCTTTCTCAGACATGCATGAGATTTCCTCATAATGTTTTCCTTCACCGAAAGCTAGTAACAATCGAACCTACGCATCTTGTTTCCAAGGCAAGCTCTCACCCACTGAGCTGTCATGTATGTACAGAAATACCCATAAAAACCAACACCAATCAAAATGAATTAGTATAATGACCACAACGACCTCCCTTTGGAGTCCCGAACAAACCATAAACAATAAATCACGTCCGAAAACAACTAAATTGTTAATTTCAAAAATGATCATCAAAGTATATTTAGGGGCACAGAAACTCCGCTAAATTATGAACATAAGCTATTAAAATGCTGAGCATCGCCCGACACTGGAGTCTCAAAGGGCCCGCCTCACCTACAAAACACGTAATATGCAAAGTAGACCCTCAGAGGACTTTAAATATTTACCGCACTCTATGTCAGTTCTAAGCACGTCTTAAGAATTTACACGAACGCAATTTTTTGACTGGATCCTTAATATGGAGACATAGTTCATGATGTAAGTAAAAAAAAAAGTTTTCTTGTATTTGTTTAATTTTGTTTTTATAGTTTACATTAATTATTATTAAGGTTGCCTGGAAGAAATCGCAACCTGCGATAAGACCGCCCAATGTATACCATTGTATTATTTCTTTGTACTTCTTTGTTTTCCTGTACTTATTGGTGTGCAATAAAGAGTTCTCTATCTATCTATTAATATACAATATGTGTTTTTATGTTTTAATGTTGCATAGGCATATCTAGTGCGCGCACCCTCTGCTCTTTGTAACTTCTTTATTTTCCTCTCCATCCAAAGGTTGCCTGGAACAGATCGCTTTTAACGATAAGGCCGCCCATTGTGACATGTCTTATTAATTTGTATCTCATTCTTCTTGTATCTGTTTGTTGGTGCGCAATAAATAATTACCTATCGATCTACCTATTTTGATATTTACTAATTAATTCGATTCGAGTTTTTTAAACTTATTTTTCTTTCGCACTTTCCAATTTCATCATGGCCAATGCACGGCAAAAAATGTGACTCATGCAATGTTTATATAATCATTGGACTCATGTACCTACCTAATTAAAATATTTTCTTATTTATAGTTAAGGTATGATATTTCCTTTCCTTATTATTTACTGTTGTACAGTACTTTGTGCATTATCTAAATACCCATGAAGGCATTTTACTTGATTTTCAAAGGCACACGTCACGTTCGTTACATTTTACCGACGCGTGGATAGTTCACCCAATTTGGGTGAATTTTGTTGTTTCACTTTTCGTACACTTTTCTTTGTCGTATGGTTAGTAGCCAATCTGGTGTCAGAGTTTTCAAGCTGTCCTTAGGCCTCTGACTTAGCTTAACGACTGTTGTCTAGATGACAATAGCAGAGACCCACTTTTAACGTGCCCTCCGAAGCACGGAGACGCTCAGTTCAAATGCCACTAAACGGTCACCCATCTAAGGACTGACCTTGCCTGACGTTCCTTACCCAACTAATCGTTTACTGAATAGTGGTTACAACTGGCTATGAGCGTCTCCGTACGCTAATAATTATAATCATACCAGCCCTTGTTTATTATGTCCCACTGCTGGGCACGGGCCTCCCCGCAAGATGAGGGGGCTTAGGCCATAGTCCACCACGCTAGCCAAGTGCGGGTTGGCGGACTTCACACGTCATTTGAGAGCTAGTTAGGCTTTCTCAGACATGCAGGTTTCCTCACTATGTTTTCCTTTACCGAAAGCTAGTAACATTCGCACAAAGACGATTCGCACATGATTCATTGAATAAATCAGTGGTGCGAGCCGGGGTTCGAACCTGCGCACGTTGTTTCCAAGGCAAGCGCTCGCCCACTGAGCTGTTACCGCATTTAAAATAATTATCATATTATAATACCTATTTATTCATCAAGTTGAACGAAGCAGTTTTAATTTACATTAAAATACAAAAGTAAATCAATTAGTAATCGTATTCTCGTTAACTGAAACGGTATTTATTTTACCAAAAAATATTTTAGTTTAGTATCAAACTTCAGAACAATCAATATTCAATAGTTTACATTTGCTTTTTATATTAAATCAACTGACAAAATCTTACTTTTTAATTTTATTCAGGTACTAGCTGACCCACGCAGCTCCGCCCGCGCTGTGTTTACGTTAACTAAACTTTTAATAATATACATTCGCATAGAATACAAAACCTCCTTTTTTAAAGTCGGTTAAAAACTTGGACCCACTTTGTACTTGCCCTCCGAAGCACGGAAACGTTTAGTTCAAATGGCGTTAAACGGTCACCAATCTATTTAATGACCTTACCTAACGTTGCTTAACCTGATCGATTTCCAAATATTGTTAACAACTGTCTATGAGTGTTCCCTTACAAATATTTATTATAATTATGAAAAATTGTTAAACTCGGAGCAAGCGTATAACCAAGTACACATTTTGACTTTAGTCCCCTCTTCCAAGGGAACCGTGCCGAATGTCGGGGTAAAAAGTATCCTATGTCCTACCTCGGAGTATTAACTCAAATCATGCCAAGTTTCGTTTCAATCCATCCAGTAGTTTCGGCGTGATGCTCAGCCGAGATACAGACAGACAGACAGACAAAAATAAAAAAAAATACATTTTTGGCTTTAGTATCGGTTATAAAATGCCCTCCAAACATAATTTTCAAAATATCTTCAATGTACAGAATTGAAACTGTTACAGTTTTATTATAAGTATAGATTAAGAATGATCTCATTAAATTAGCCTGGGTAAAGAATTGGCTATAAAAAATAATACTTAATTACCTAGTTCAGATCACACTGTATTAACGTTTTTCTTTCCCTTGAGAAAAACTTGCCATTTCAGAAAAGGAAAATTTTAATACCATTTAGAGTGCCAGCCTCAATTATAAACTAAAAGAACGTCGCGTTACTGACGAAATTAAAAAAGCAAATTAAAAAATAAAACGAATTCTTTTCATCAAATTATACGTTACGTAAAAAAATGGTCGGTTTTTAAGCGTCGATGTTTATTTGTTTCAAATGAGGTTAGGCGGCTTGTCAAAAGTTTATTATTTATTCTCCCCGCATTTTTAATTAACCTAAAAATATGGCGAACTGGTGTGTAAAGTTAGGTTGGATATCGTCACAGCTGTCAACAATAGAATTTATAACAAACGGGACATAGCTGGGCCTCCATCCCTTATTTTAATTAAGTTCTCAAGTAATATAATATAATTAAACTCGTAAACAAACAAGTACAGCTAACGAACAATGCAAGTAGTTTGAATATGAATATAGGGTACATTCCTTTCCTTAGCCTTTAGCCTTTCATACAATTTTAGAGGCTGTGTTGAAGCTCGTATATAAGTTCCTTTATGTTGTTCTTGGTACGTAAATAATGTATTATTAAGGCGGGTGAAACATATATAACACATACACACTATACTTATAATAAAACTGTAACAGGTCCAATTCTGTACATTGAAGATATTTTGAAAATTATGTTTGGAGGGCATTCTATAACCAAAGCCAAAAATGTAATTTTTTTTATTTTTGTCTGTCTGTCTGTCTGTATCTCGGCTGAGCATCACGCCGAAACTACTGGATGGATTGAAACGAAACTTGGCATGATTTGAGTTAATACTCTGAGGTAGGACATAGGATACTTTTTATCCCGACATTCGGCACGGTTCCCTTGGGAGAGGGGACTAAAGTCAAAATGTGTACTTGGTTATACGCTTGCTCCGATTTTAACTAGTTTTCATTATAATTATAATAAATATTTGTAAGGGAACACTCATAGACAATTGTTAACAATGTTTGGAAATCGATCAGGTTAAGCAACGTTAGGTAAGGTCATTAAATAGATGGGTGACCGTTTAACGCCATTTGAACTAAATGTCTCCGTGCTTCGGAGGGCAAGTACAAAGTGGGTCCAAGTTTCTAACCAACTTTAAAAAAGGAGGTTTTGTTTTCTATGCGAATGTATTATTGAAAGTTTACTTAACGTAAACACAGCGCGGGCGAAGCTGCGTGGGTCAGCTAGTATAATATAAAGAAATGCTATATAAAGACTATGTTACGCCAAGTATAAAATTAAAAATTTTAAAAACCCCAAACATAGGTGAGCGAGCTCTTAAAATGACTTTTCTGCACCACTATCAGACCCTGATCAGTATCTGTCTACTAACTACTCGTCAAGATTTAACCATAGATTTAAAAATCGGTGGGTCCTACATTTAATGGAAGCTAGTTTCTGTTACCACCTTCATGCTTGTTCCCATCACCAGACCCTGATCACCATTTTTCTAGCAGCTACTCGTCGAGACCTATCCAATGAGCCCAAACTCGATAGGTCTACGTATATTGGAGCTGAGATCCTGTTACCACCTTCTTGCTGATCATCATCAGATCCTGGTGAAGGTTTTCATTTTATTCAGTATCATTGAATTTACATATGTTCTAAATTTCAGATCTTTCGGACTAATAAAAGTAATGAAAAATGTCTATTGTATACGAAATATTCCTACCTCCACTCGGAAAAGAGCAGATGGTCTTCAAACATCTGGACCAATTTTCATGAAACATAGCTAAGAACCATCTCGATTAAACCAGCTTTCAAATACAAAAAAACGCATTCAAATCCGTACACTGGTTGGAGCCCTATGATGCCACAAAGAGACAGACTTCCGAACATAGACGTCAAACTTATAACTCGTTTTTGGTCGGGGGTTAAAAAGAAAAACAACTATTATTTTTAACCGACTTCAAAAAAAGGAGGAGGTTCTCAATTCGTCTGTATATAATTTTTTTTTTTTGTATGTTCGCGCATAACCCTGGCAATTATGAACCGATTTGCAAAAATCTTTCTTCCATCCATTCTTTAATCCGTTAGTTGGGTCCCATAAAAAAATTATTGCTTCCGTATAAGAAGTTCCTGAAAAAACAATGATGGTGACTGCGCAGGAAACTTGCAGGAAAGCCTATATAGATGAGTTTATGTCGCTTTTTAAGGACAAAAATGGTCATAACTCTGGCAAATATTTACCAATTTCAATGATTCTTTTTTTATTCGAAAGTAGAAACCACTGTAATGAATCAGTATGAAATTTATCACAACCGGATAAGAACTTCCTGGAGGACCATGAACGATGAGGAGGAATTTATCTGGTAAAAACCATAAAACTGATGTTCTCCATTACATTTCTCAGACTATTATGAACCGATTTCGATGATTCGACGAAAGAAAACATTTTAAAGATAATCAGTTTCGTCTTGCGATACTTATAAATCTCGGTATGATAAAATGACCGAATGTGACTACAGTTGAGACTGAGAAATACTATGTATGGCTAGGATATTAGCTATGTAGTGCAGCACTGTTCACGTTATAAAAGCATAAATAAATAATATTATTACCAGCCCTTGTTTATGTCCCACTGCTGGGCACGGGCCTCCCTTCATGTTGAAGGGGCTTAGGCCATAGTCCACCACGCTGGCCAAGTGTGGGTTGGCGGACTTCACACGTCTTTCGAAAGCTAGTTAGGCTTTCTCAGACATGCAGGTTTCATCACGATGTTTTTCTTCACCGAAAGCTAGTAACAATCGCACAAAGACGATTCGCACATGATTAATCAAATAAATCAGAGGTGCGAGCCGGGGTTCGAACCTGCGCACCTTGCAAGGCAAGCGCTCGCCCACTGAGCTATTACAGCTTAAAAAGCAAAACTACTACTACTACTACTACTATGCTTATAAAAGCATAGTAGTTCGGAAACACATTTAACGGTACGTTCTCGGACTGAATAATGAATAATGGCCCGAATGGAGACAAGGCAGTTTGATGATGTGTAAACCATAAGCGATAGTTGAGCCGCTCGCATCTATAATGGGGAATTGATGGCCAACTATGGGCTACCAAAAAAATATAACATAATATGTAAGGTTGGCAGATTATACTCAATTTCCGCCATCTAACTGCCGCACTCACATATACCAATTAACTTTAATCGCTATTAAGTCATTATTTGTAATATATTTATTTCGAATCTCCGAGTCTCATAAAATTATCTTTTAGTATTAATTACGGTTAAGTAAGCGCTAACAGCTCAGTGGGCGAGCGCTTGCCTTGGAAACAAGGTGCGCAGGTTCGAACCCCGGCTCGCACCTCTGATTTATTTAATGAATCATGTGCGAATCGTCTTTGTGCGATTGTTACTAGCTTTCGGTGAAGGAAAACATCGTGAAGAAACCTGCATGTCTGAGAAAGCCTTTACTAGCTTTCGAATGACGTGTGAAGTCCGCCAACCCGCACTTGGCCAGCGTGGTGGACTATGGCCTAAGCCCCCTCATCTTGAGGGGAGGCCCGTGCCCAGCAGTGGGACATAAACAAGGGCTGGTATTATTATTTATTATTATTATTAATTACGAGATTATAGATATATCTACTCACTATTTGCGTATTAAGTATTATTTGGCTTTGAAAGTCGAAATAATCCATTTACAAAATATGACTTAGTCACAATTGACTATAATTGACGTTTGTAGGTTCGGCAGTAACAATAGAATTTTATGCAATAGTTGTATTTTATGTAGTTGTTTTTGTAAATTGAACAATTAAAAACTATATTCGTTGTACATTGGCTCACTTGACAATCGAACTTTCGACCTCGCGGTCAGCGGCACTAGCAGACTACACTGGAGAAGTCTCTTAGAATTGAAAATGTTTTAAAGAACATTACATTTTGAGTGAAATCAATTATTTTCTTAATAAGCCGAAGGATATTATTAAAACGGCCTTCGTAACGAATGAATAAACGAATTTCAGAGATAATAAATGTAAGCGGTGACGGCGGAGTTGCAACCCCCGTCTCAGTGAGCACCGTGTTTGGTTTCCGGGGGCCTATAATGCTCCCCCCGGCGGCCGGCTCAAATGCAAGGTACTGAAGGGCTTCTGGTGCAGATCCCACCGGAGAGCCCGGCTGTGATGGGAGGGCCCATGTGCCGATGCGACAGCCGCGGGGGTTTTGTGATTGAAGATGAAGAATGATTAAGAATCCCACATACCCCGGTTAAGTCCCACAGCTCCCGGCGAACATTTGAAGATTTCCTCTGCGAAAAAAGGCTTTATGCTATAATTCACTAAGCAGGTTAAATGATGAATCACAGTCTTTTCCTTGACAAACAGAAAGACAAAGAGAATTAATGTCTTTCCAACTCCTCCTATCTACCTTTTTAGTTAAATTTGTTGCGGGTTCCAAGATAATTTAGTGTTCCCCTGGGACTCGCCGAGGGTCAAACCTCGGTGTCTTCAGTGGTGACCACTGGAGATCCTGACTAACAGGAGTAACTGTTGTGGGATTGGATTAACCATAATAAAAAAAAAAGTTATTTTCCTTGACCGTGTATATTATTTCGCTTGTCACTTATACCATGTGACATTCATATCTGCTGCATGTAGCATCTGCTGAACGCCTGTCCCTGGAGATAGAGCACCGAATGACGTCACGCAGAGCATCGCTAGCATCACTACCTTACTAGGTGTTAAACTGTCACGATGTTTTATTTGCACAGAGATCCGCTGGAATTGGCGGGAAGGTATAAGATATACCGTAAAGCTATGCTTTACGGCCGGCCGGTGTTGAAGTAGAAACGCAAGATGAGATATGCCATTTGTTACTATGAAAGCACACAATACAAAATACGTGTTAATTGTAAAATTAATGATGCCGGAAGGGCTGAACAAAGCAGTGTTGCTGCACATATGATTTTAATTCCAATTAAACCATAAAAATATTACGTAATGTTGCCAACAGACCCTTTAACGGAAAATTAGCATAATTGACTCCGAAACTTGGAAAAAATATATTACAAATAGCTTTAATTAGAGTAATTACGATAACTGACGTTTATGAGTGCGGCAGTAATAATTTATTTTTAAACTTTTTTATATTCCGTATATCCTCGAAACACTTTAGGTGTACTGTAGCTTTATGTTCGTCAACTTTAATCATTTGGATGCGACTATTTCATTCTTCCCTATTCAATGTAATTTAAAAGGAAACAGTCCATCAACTCTGTTTCCCCTCTCTATTATAATAAAAAGTGTAACAATCCATTACTCTTTCAAAACACCGGAATGATGGATCGTTCTCTTTTACGAGTTGAAATTTCAGATCGTAGCCTCCAGACCGCGTAATGGCCTCTTGAGGGACGCCGATTTTTGTCAACTCCGCGTATTACCGTTACACAATTTAATAACCCAAAATGGAAATAGAGGTCTCTAACGTATTATAACATGCTCCTAACTAACTAGGTTAGGTCTGAAAGCAAGACAAGCGGAGCGCTCCCAGGCGGAATAACTTATCGATAAATATTGCCCTCAAGTGGGGCGACCGCATCGATAATCGATATGTACGTAATCGATTTGAGAATACTTAGCGTTCATTTATGAATATTTGGCAATCAGACACCGGTCTCGCCGGCGAGGCCGAAGGGTCGTACGTATGCGACCGCAACGACGTGCATCACCCCACTGAGTTTCTTGCCGGTTCTTCTCAGTGGGGGCGCGTTGTGAACCGGTGGTAAACTCAGCCCTCTCTTAAGCGACAGCCCAAGCCGAGGCCGTGCCTCCCTGAGGTGCCCTTGTGCTCGTTACTACTTCTGCCGTAAAGGCTAGAGCGCTTCAAGCGCTCGCCTCCTATTGTCCGGTGAAGCTGCAATGGCCATCTGCGGCTAACAGCGTCTATCATTCCCAAAAAAAAAAAATTTGGCGGTGCTTATAATTAGTTTCGCTCGGAAGTGTAATCGATTATGAACTTCATGTAATTTAATACCGAGTGTTAGTTTAACCATACTTAATTGGTTCTGAAGAAAAACAAATGCTTGTTTTGTGTAAAATTTATCATGTTCGATGTATATAGAAGGTTGTACAATAAAAGAAAACATAAACAAGTTTATAGGAAATTTTATTTGAGCAACGTTGTTAACAATTCAATTTTCACGAGCAACTCTTTATGTGTTTCCGCTTTATTTTGTCCACCAAAGTTTAAATAAACCAATACAAACCAATGAAGTTTACATTTTATTTGTTTGCTTCTTCATTTATAACTAGCTGACCCACGCAGCTCCGCCCGCGCTGTGTTTACGTTAACTAAACTTTCAATAATATACATTCGCATAGAATACAAAACCTCCTTTTATAAAGTTGGTTAAAAACTTGGACCCACTTTTTACTTGCCCTCCGAAGCACGGAGACGTTTAGTTCAAATGGCGTTAAACGGTCATCCATCTATTTAATGACCTTACCCAACGTTGCTTCACCTGATCGATTTCCAAACATTGTTAACAACTGTCTTTGAGTGTTCCCTTACAAATATTTATTATAATTATAACGAAAAATTGTTAAAATCGGAGCAAGCGTATAACCAAGTACACATTTTGACTTTAGTCCCCTCTCCCAAGGGAACCGTGCCGAATGTCGGGATAAAAAGTATCCTATGTCCTACCTCGGAGTATTAACTCAAATCATGCCAAGTTTCGTTTCAATCCATCCAGTAGTTTCGGCGTGATGCTCAGCCGAGATACAGACAGACAGACAAAAATTAAAAAAAATACATTTATGGCTTTAGTATCTGTTATAGAATGCCCAACAAACATAATTTTCAAAATATCTTCAATGTACAGAATTGGACCCGTTACAGTTTTATTATAAGTATAGATAAGGACAGCTAAGGACTGGAACAGTTTGCCGATTATAATGTGGGTGTCTTTAAGTGGTCGGCCACACTGCAGGCCTAGCGCGGCGGCGGCGGCGGGCGCGAAATATCAAACATATGAAACCGCCGCTTGCGGCCACACTGAAGTGACTTAGGCGAAGCGCGACCGGCTTGAGCGAGTTAGCGGGCGTACTTTTCAAACGTTCCTATCCGCTCGTTCTGGCCACACTGCGGGCCTAGTCAACAAGCGACCGATCGCGCGGCTGGCGGGGTATCAAACCATTTCGGTCTTGTCGCTCGTTTTAAGTATTTTTTATTATTAAATAACTTTAAATACATGTATAAAAAAGGTTTTTTTTGGACATTTGAAATTGTAAGTGTATAATATGTATATTGTTGATGTTCCTTAATAAATTAAATAAACTTTTTGACAACAATTTCAATTCTTAATATATATATATTTTTTAAATCTCCATTCATTTAACTGTTTTTAGTTATTTCGTGCGCACCCAGCACACCATCTCTTATGATCAACGCCTCCCATCTCAGGATTGGCCTATCCAGTAAAAAATACAGACTCCTCATAAAAGGTTTGCGACACCTGCAATAAGTGTTATCGCCACAACAGCCCGCGCGTCACTGTGGCCACCCTGCGCGCCCGCCGCCGCGCCCGCGCTAGGCTCAAGTCACCGCGCGTTCACTGTGGCCAACCACTAAGACTAGAGTGAATAGGCTTTTAATAAGCTAGTGTGTTTTGCCATCCTCGATTGCGTCGCCGCTTTCCATCAGGTGAGACTGCAGTCAAGCACTAGCTTATAAGTGTTAAAAAAAAAAACTCAACTTACTTTTTTTTACCCATGACGTGTCCGGGTATAGGCAGGCCACATCGCTCGAAGAACGATAACCGTTGGGGAAGAAAGGTTCTCGAGTGGTGACCACGAACTGGAAGACGCAGCGTAGGCATGCCTCCCGCTAGGTGGACAGACAACATTGTGCGCGTCGCAGGTAATCTGCAAATAGCCAATTGTCGTTCATTGTGGCGTTCTAAGGGGGAGGCCTATGTTCAGCAGTGGACGTCTTCCGGCTGATGATGATGATGTGTCCGGGTAAAAATAGCTCCCTCCCATCTCCTCAATCCCCGTAAGAGGCGACTAGTAGACGGTCAGTCAGTCTTTCTATTGGATTACCCACCACCTATACTGCGATGGCCTGCCAAGCGTGGGGATTATGGCAACCCCTCATTTTAAGGGTTTTTTGAACCAGTAAAGCGATCAGTAAAGATTGCTGCATGATTATACTCACTGCTACTTTGTGATATATCTGATGTTGCGAACTACGAATAGCAGTGTTCAGGACCGCAAGTCTACTAATTAATAAAATTACATACAATTGCCATTCCAGCCATACACTGTTGATAATAAAATATGAAATTCGGTATTCTGCTAAAATACCTACCCATAATCAATGGTGTCGCGTCACTGAGACGCGATTGTGCTTTTAGTTTTGTCTCTCACTCTAGTGTGTCGCTAGAATGGCAATGTTATTTTGCCTGACGAGGTACTGCTTAACAGTATAAGTTAAATGTGAGCCACTGTGATTTTGATTCGGTCATGCTAGTCATTGAAAAGTCTCTGCTTGTGGCGGCTTCGTGTAGCAGGGCACCCGCTTCCGTCTAATATGGTTGAGGGGAGTGATGGCTGCTGCTCGAGTCAACTCTTGCCGGGTGCTGCTTGGGGGGACTTGTCCGACTACTATCTCTTTGGCCTTTTAGTTTGTTGTAAATTTGTCGTAATTTATTGTTTTCTTCTTTTCTCCCTTGTTTCATGTTTCGAACGACAGGACACACTATCGCTAATGTTGATCCAATTGTCACAAGACAAACAATGTCTAAAAAAAGTGAAAAAATGACAAGCCCGCTGAGTTTCTTGCCAGATCTTACAGTTGAGGCCGCGTAGTGATCCGGTGGTAGCTTTTAAAAAATGACCAAGTGTTAGCCTGTTTGAAATAAATATTTTTGACTTTGACTTTATTAAAATTTTAGCGGCTAGTGACACGCCACTGGTCTTGTCATATTAGTAGACTACCAAATGTGTAAAACCATCCAGCTTAAACACTATCGACACTCAATTGAAGCGATTGGAAATTAGCAGACTTGGCGCGCTGGTAGGTCTACTTTAGTATTCTTACAATCTCCGACCAGTTCATGGACTCAGCACAGATTGAAAAAACTTACCTACCTTACCAGTTTACTCTGGCTCGGCCAGGTAAAAACTTATGTTGTTGAATTTTTGGACTTTCTTAGGAAGTTTACCCTCTAGTTCTAGTACTTTTTTTTCTTTATTACTTACATAGAGCTCCCACACATAACTGCGAATTCGCATCGCATCGCAAATATCTGCGAGAAACAAATGAATGTATCGATACAAATTCCTGCGATGCGGCGTCGCATCGCATCGCATCGCAGTTATGTATGGGAGCCCTTACTCATGTGTACAATGCCACAGATCGACAAAAACAGACAGTCCTAAGCGTCAAATATAATATTATATATTTTGTTAAAAAAGCGTGGCGCTAACACGTATGATATAAAAGATTTGGAACGAAGTTTTTACGTTATGCCTACAGACATGAAAATTGATAAGTTTCCCCTTTCCACGTCAACTTTATGTATTTTCACTTTATTTTACGCCCGACAATTTATCAGTCCCCGTGTATACAACGCAAGCCGTAAATTCACGCACAAAGGAGCTCCGACTTATACCTACTGTAGAATATATTGCCGCAATGAATAGCGCCATGATTTCAAATGTATCAAGAATATATTAGTTTGCAAGTATCTCGCCTACGACCGTAATACCACTAACTTCGGTTGAATGGAAAAAAATAATCGAATTCAAACTCAAACTCAAAAATCTTTATTTCAAATAGGCTTAACGCTAGCACTTTTGAATCGTCATTTCTTAAAAGCTACCACCGGATCACAACGCGGCCTCAACTGAGAAGATCCGGCAAGAAACTCAGCGGGCTTGTCATTTTTTCACTTTTTTTTTAAACATTGTTTTGTTACAAATGAATCGACATTAGCGATAGTGTGTCCTGCCGTTCGAAACATAAAGCAAGGGAGAAAAGAAGACAACAATAAATTACGACAAAAATTACAACAAACTAAAAGGCCAAAAGGACAGAAGTCGGACCAGTCCCCCCAAGCAGCACCCGCGCACGAGTTGACTCGAGCAGCAGCCATCACTCCCCTCAACCATATTAGAGGGAAGGGGGTGACCCGCCACACGAAGCCGCCACAAGCAAAGACTTTTCGATGGCGAGCCTGACCGAACCAAAATCACAATTGCTCACATTTAACTTCTGCTGTTAAGTAGTACCTCGTCAGGCAAGACACAAAACACTTTCATATAGAATGATAAAAATGTGATGGAGTTTTTGAATACATTACACAAAAAACAAAGTGTTTTTGTCGTATGGTTAGGTGGCCAGCTTGGTGTCAGAGGTGTGCAACCTGCGTTTATGCCTCTGACTTAGCATAACGACTGCTGTCTAGATGACAACAACCGAGACTGACTTGACGTGCCCTCCGAAGCACGGCGATGCTCAGTTCAAATGTCCACCCTTCGAAACGATCACCCCACCTATGGACTGACCTTGCCTGCCGTTGCTTAACCTACTGATCGTTTACCCAATACTGATTTATAACTTGATATGGTCGGCATGCACAGTGACAAGAAAAGATTACAGTAAATTGAAGACGTCAACGTCACTATTGCGCTGGCTATGGTGAAGACATTTAGTCCAATCACAAACACATTGACGCTTGTACACAAACAAAAAACAAAAGAGAAAAAATATGTATTTTCTGTAACATTATTTTTTTTCTTTTGCCTAACTTATAGTGTTACATTGCCTTTAAAGATTCTGCCGTTTGTAATATACACACAGCGAAGATCTGGAATAGTTTGCCTGTTTCGGTCTTTACTTGTGGTAGAGACGCTATGAAATCGCTAAAAACGCTGATTAACAGTGTTAATTTGACCACCTCAACAATTTGACATTTTCAGATTGGCTAGTTTACTTTCGGAACGACAATATATCCACAGAAAAGACTTGTGCTTTTTGCTCCCCAGTTGATTGGCCACATTCCGTCCGAAGATTATGTAGGCAAGCACCAGGTTTGGTGGAGGGTGTAGCACACTAGTTCATTATTGACGCAGAGTTACCTTTATCAGAGAAATCACTGACCGCATAGCAAAGACATGAAGCAAGCAGGGTGCAATAGCACAAACCTCAGAGACTCCCAAAGTAATCTTCCACGTCGCATTGATCCGGCAAACTCAGGTTTCTATCAGAAATCGCAACTTCTCATATCGTCTATACAAAATTGGTTCCTACTAGGCAAAATTTGGATAGACACATTTTTGAGTAGACTTAAACACCCGAAAACTCCGTAGCTGTCAATGGTAACTTTATTCTCTTTGCAAGGGAAGCTTTACTTTAGGGGTTTTCTTTAGAAGGCATTAGGTACTTGGGCAGTGCTAACACCATGATAAATAGACGCCGCTTCGAAATCGTTTAAATACTTCGTCAAATAATTATTCGTATTCGATAAATCGAATCCAATTACTAGAGTAGAAAATCGGTTTTAACGAAACTCAAACACTCAAGTCGTAATAATTTATAGACCTTTACAAACAGTTACGCAGACTAGGGGAACATGAAAATACATAAATATGTCGATAATTATAAAGAGTACGTATGGTAAAACTGCCGTAATTGGAGTGGGGTTTGGGGCTGCTTACTTTGCTAAAGTTGAGTCGAAACGCCACAAGAAATTGTACTGCCAGCAAAACTTTTCTTTGAAATTTGTGGCTTAATTACATCGCAGTATGTATGTGTTTTTCTTTGCTTTGCTTAAATTGGTATTTTTTTTCTTTATATTTAAGTCTTGTGACTTTTGACTTCATTTGAAGCTTCTTATTAATACCACTACAAAAAATATTACTAGGTTGATGGTAAGCGGTCGCATCAAAACTTTTCTTTGAAAGTTGTAGCATAATTACATCGCATTATGTATTCTTACATGCCTCTTTTGCTTTGTTTTTCTTCGCTTTGATATTTTTTTTTCTTTCTATTTAAGTCTATCGACTTTTATCTCGAAGATTTTTATCTCCACGAAAAAATATATTACCAGCTAGATGGTAAGCGGTTACTATAACCCATTGACGATAGGAACATCTCCTTGGTCGGTCAGCGTCCTTAGTGGATCGGCCTTTGCTGAGGATCATGACCCGGATTCCCATTGAAAAACCACCGCCTCTATCAAGGTCCATTGATTGTATCTTATACGGCTCCTCACTCTTCCCCTCTATCTTTCTATGTCAGCCAGTTTGTCCAGATTGCCAGGCTGCCTTCATGCTACGTTGCTGATATACTGGACGATCCACTTAATGAATATAATTAAGAAGTAGGACCACCATAGTAATGGTGATTGAAGTATATGTATAACTAGCTGACCCACGCAGCTCCGCCTGCGCTATTTTACGTTAACTAAACTTTTAATAACAGACATTCGCATCGAATACATAACCTCCTTTGTTATAGTCGGGTAAAAACTGGGACCCTCTTTTTATTTGCTCTCCGAAGCACGGACCCGTTTAGTTCAAATGGCGTTAAACGGTCACCCATCTATGTAATGACCTTACCTAACGTTGCTTAACCCGATCGATTACAAAACCTTGATAACAACTCTCTATGAGTGTTCCCTTACTAATATGTATTATATTATAAAGAAAAATTGATAAAATCGGATCAAGCGTATAATCAAGTACCCATTTTGACTTTAATCCCCTCTCCCAAAAGAATCGTGCTAGATTACGGGATAAAAAGTATCCTATGTCCTACCTCGTAGTAAGATCTCAAATCATGCCAAGTTTCATTTGAATCCATTCAGTAGTTTCGGCGTGATGCTCAGCCGTGATACAGACAGACAGACAGACAGACAGACAGACAAAAATTAAAAAAGATACATTTTCGGCCTCAGTATCGGTTATAGAATGCCCTCCAAATATAATTTTCAAAATATCTTCAATGTACAGAATTGGACCTGTTACAGTTTTATTATAAGTATAGATAAAAAGTATGACATAAAAAAAAAATCGCCAGACTGGCAAAAGAAATTATGAGGCGGATCCTATAGTGACTACTCGTAAAACACTAATCATAACGAAGGTAAAAGTGGCATTTTCTGCTTGCGAAGTTCTATAAGAACACGAATTCGCAGATGGGCTGCTTCAATTTTTTAAATGGACGCCGTGCCCTCAATTTTAAGTAATTAAACTAAGAAAGTTCTTATATCTTTAATCATACCTTTGGGAATGGTGTTTGAAAAAGTCTTTTATTTAGAATATTACTTTCATATTTCATAGAGTTTTCAATTTTTGGCAAAAAATTTCAACTAGGGTCATACGCAGTCATAGAATTCTAATTGAATTAGGTATTATCAGGTTTAAGGCTGCCTGTCCACCGGAGCGGAGCGAGGCAGTGGAGCGGAGAAATGGAGAAATATTAACCAATAAGATTTTGGTGCGGAGATTTTGTGCAATCTTATTGGTTAATATTTCTCCGTTTCTCCGCTCCACTGATTCGCTCCGCTCCGGTGGACAGGCAGCCTAATAGTCAGGTTCACCGATGTTTCATAATGTTAGTGTCTGAAGATCAATTGATTGCTTAATTCATATTGTTTAATTGTTATTAATGTCAGATATCTTACATTCATTTCGTTGTGGCATTCCAAGGGGGAGGCCTACTATATTCGGCAGTGGGCAGCCGGAAGACGTCCACTGCTGAACAAAGGCCTCCCCCTTAGACCGCCACAATGAACGACAATTTGCTATTTGCATCCACCGGTTGCCTGCGACGCGAACAATGTCGTCGGTCCACCTAGTGGGAGGCCTGCCTACGCTGCGTCTTCCGGTTCGTGGTCGCCACTCGAGAACCTTTCTTCCCTTAAAATTATTAGTAAAACAACATAATTTAAGACAAGAAGAAGTAAAAACCAGAAAACGTCCAGAAAACATAAGACCCCTTTCTAGAACATTTGTGCTAAATACAATAACACGTATGGTACAAGATTAGTGGATTATATATTGCCTAAACTTATGAATGAATTACCTGACAACATTATTGATTCCCTAAATAATTGTAGCAAAGATGTTGTTAAGCGCAAGATTAAGTGTTATTATCTGGGTGTACAAGACCAAATTGCTCATTAGATATCTATCTCAACACACATTGGACTACACGCAGGTAAACCCATTGACGCTTTCGCTGTGTAGTTTTGATAATGAAAAAGCATAGAGTAAAGTGAATAATGTAATAGATAAACAAATATTTCACCTTAATTTTGAGTCAATCAGGCTTCTATTGACTTCTGTTATCCTAACCAAAAAAGAACAACTACACAACGTTAGTTGTGGCTTCCTGCAGGATTTGAGCCGTTTACGAAGCAACCGGTTTTCGTGCTATCGTTGCGTAAACTGGTATTTAAATAAACTATTTAAAAAAAAACCGACTTCAAAGTAAATTATCTAAAAAGCATAAAATAACGAAAATATATTGAAGTCGGTGTCAGCTCGTGCTAGTTTTATTAACATGATGTGCTAGCACCGACTTCAATATATTTTCGTTATTTTATGCTTTTTAGATAATTTACTTTGAAGTCAATTTTTTTTTTTTAAATAGTTATAAATTATAAATAGTAATATTTAACACTTTTTAGTGACTTTTATTTTAACAAGATAGGTATCAGCACTATCACGCAACTCGAACGTCTACGTTACAGTAACTTACTGAAAACATAAAAAACTACTGGACCGATTTTGATGAAACATGTACTCTACCCTAAGTTGAAAAATACTCTAACTAGCAAAAATAATTTTTGAAATCGGACTTGTAGTTTCTGAGAATTCCACGGACAAACCTACATACATACATACATACATACATACATACATACACTCATAAAATTTGGTAAATTTGTTTAGAAGCCCACATAGACTAACATATATTAATATTACGCATTTTTATTAATATTACATATATACGCGTCGAATAGAGTACCTTCTTTTTGAAGCCGGTTAAAAAAAAAAGTTTTTACTTACTTGTAAGTAAATTGTTGATATTCCACCATCTTAAAATGTTGCCGAAACTTGTGGCGAAACTTCCTTACAGCAATAAACTTACATTTATGAACAAATATGAAAAAACTTTTCATATCCACATGAAATTTTCAGCGAACTGTGTAAAAAGTTTGAGAGAGCTATGAATCTAGTTTTATTTCCAAATTGAGTTTATATAATGCAGAATGAACATCGCTTGGAGAACTGATAACCGTCGGGGAAGAAAAGTTCTCGAGTGGTGACCACGAACCGGAAGAGGCGTAGGTAGGCCTCCCACTAGGTGGACAGACGACATTGTGCACGTCGCAGGTAACCGGTGGATGCAAATAGCCAACTGTCGTTCATTGTGGCGTTCGAAGGGGGAGGCCTATGTTCAACAGTGGACGCCTTCCGGTTGGTGATGATGATGATGAATGCAGAACGCAAGTTGGGAAGCTGGGGAGCCACCGTGGTGATGATAGAAAAATCTGGATCCCTTGCCCTCGATCTATGATGATCTATACTTACTTTACTTTTCAAGACATTAACACTATCAGGTTATTCATATTGTGATAAAAATATTAGTTAATCAGCAAGACATTGCAGGACTATTTGTCCAGGGAGCGACAGGGTTTTAACTTTGGCTATTTACAATATACTTTTGGTTACTGGCAGGATTATTAATCACGATAACGTCATAACTGATGTTTGCGGGTGAGTGAAAAATAAATTAGGAACAGATAAATCAGGATAACCCTTTCCTTTCCCCTACTCTAATCCTTTGTGTACTTACTCTGTATTTTGCTACGACTACTACTGGAAGTGGAAGTGCTTAAATTTGAATCAACAAAACACAGTATCAATTAGTTTTACCGAATCCACGTTGGAAGTGTAAAAACTGAGAAGGGATAGACAGATTTGTCTGTGGTTTTTTTATTCTTCATTGATGCACATTCAGCAAGTATCCCGTGATCGCTTGCCACAGCACCGAAATCTCAGAAAATTATAAATAATCCTAAGGCAATAAAACCCGTAAGCCAATATTATTTATGTACATATTATTTTGCCATTCAAGGAGACGCACCCCCTATGCGCATTAATTTTACTTACATTTTGGCCATGATTTGTACTCGGCTTTCAGTTAATAGAAACTAATTTCCGAGACTGGATACTGCATTTTTTTAAGTGGACGATCAAGTCTTTTACTTCCTTTAGTAATCAATAGGTACATACTGCATAAAACGACTACTGACTACTGGTTTGATGTCAAAATTCCCTCTGTTTGGCAATACCGATCCTCTATTCAACCCTTCACAGTAAGTATCTATAACAAACGCCGTGTAAAGCGTAATAATAGATTCAGAGCAGTTAAAATTTCAATCTATTGCACGAAAATCAATTAGGCCAATGTGTTATGAATACAAATAGGTGTTTCTATTCTAAACACTGACATTTATCTTGTTAGAATAACCAATAACATTATCGTGTTAGAATAACAGGCGGAATTTAGTTTAGTAATATGTATGGAATCATCTTTAGTTTATGCTTTCGCTACAGAGAGAATGTATTCATTATTAGTAGCCAATAGACGTCCACTGCTGAACAAAGGCGGCTTGGGGATCGCAGTATAGGTGGAAGATAAATCCAAAAGAAAGACGCTGCTGCCTGTCTTCCTGCCCTCGCTTAATCGCCTCTTACGACACCCAACGAGAGGAGATGGGAGGGTGCTATTCTTACCCTGATTCCGAAATCCTACAGACGGGACAATAGCTCAGAGAAAGTACCAAAGGAGTTAGTATCGCGTCGATTCCCCGAACAATTTTTTCGTGGCACTTTTACGGGGTGCGGGAGGCGAAGTAAACACACACAGATACACCCTTCACGCATACCCACACTATAGTAAACTCGCAACACATTCAAAAATACACGCACACAAATAAAGAAAGACCTGACCATATGACCAAAAATTTGGCAGAGGGGGTTAGCGCATCATGCTCTCTCCAGTGGTATCTCCTCTAAGGACAATAGTGACTGGTTGGGGAAATCCAGAAGACGGGCAGCAGCGTCTATTGGATTACCTACCTATACTACGATCCCCAAGACGCCTGCCAAGCGTGGGGATTATGGCAACCCCTCCCTTCTAAGGGGGAGGCTTTTGTACAACAGTGTACGTCTTTCGACTACTGTTGCTGATGATATAGTTATAACGCACATTGTATTTGATCTTCTTCTCTGTCGTAACTCTCTTTACAGATCAGTCGTGGCCGTTGTGTATTGTCACTAGGGGCAGATGTTACGCGCCTCAGAATAGGCATGATGACTAATTTTGAAAAAAGACTCTATAATGTACTTACGGGTCTACTATTGCCGAAAATAATCATATTTTTGTAAGTTTATTATTAATAGCAATATTTTCAATTTTTCAAATAGTTTGAATTTCGTTCCAAAACGATGGCCGGTGCATGGCGCCATGTTGTGACGTCACTACGGCGGTGTAAATAAACATCTGTCTAGGTATAAAAGTTAAAAGTGAATCATTGTATGAAAGAAAAAGTTGAGATGACAGTTTGACAGTTGTTTATTTACACAGGATTGACGTCATTCACTCTGAGCAGCGTTTATTACAAAATGGCGATTAGCTGTATTTGAGTAATTTATTTGCTTAAATATCAAGAAAATCTCTCTATTATTACGAAAATGAGATGCATTTTTGGAATCAGTGCAATATGTTCTAATATTTAAAACCACAGATTTATAGGTATTGTGTTACAGTCATCATGCCTATTGTCGCCATCTCTCTCTGCTTGCCGTCTTCCTGGTGCACTCATGCAAGGGACCGCCCAGCGCAAATTTCATTTAGTCGGTCCATCGCATAGGTGACGCGCGGTTTAGTATCTTCTACCCTGCCCTGCACCACAAGGCGCTCTATGGAGTCTTCGCTTCTTATAGAGACGTGACCGTGGTTGTATTTAATACTCCTTCATAAATAATTAATTTCATTCGCTTTAGCTATGCTAAATGACGGTTGTTAATGATCTTGTGGCTTTGTTTGCCGTTTTTGGACTACTAAATATGTTTACTTTGTTTACCGTTTTTGGACTACTAAATAGGATTAGTTATGAATAATGTATTTTCTGTTTACCTTTTGACTACTATAAAGAAACAGAAGGATTCGATTGCAAATGATACTAGAAGTTACTGCAGTTTCATAGGGTTCTTTTTTTATTACACGTCATAAACACGGTCCTGTCGTAGCAAACCTTAAGTAAGCAATATATCATCTGTCATCTATAAAAGTGTGTGTGTGTGTGTTATGTGGTATACGTATGAATAATAATTAGCAGGTATTTATTCATTTCTGTTTAATTCAATGTCGCCATATTAATCCACTTTATCGTATAACAATCAATATTGAAGTCCAAGTACTCCTACATCCGTGTAGAACTTGTTAGATTTTTTTTCCAACTAGTCATACGTGTAGAACTACATGGAATCTAGGTTTCAATATGATGAATTGCTCTATATTCTGTATCATAATTCATCACAACTGTGCATACAGATCTTATCATTGTCCATCATAAGGCCTTTCTTATGACGTCACTTTTCTATATCGTCAAACTAAACCCGGGCACATAGCACCCGGAGACAAAGTTTACAGAACAGTTTCATTATTTCAAACGATTATCTGACGTATCACGACCGCATACAGTTTGTTTTGCTGTAACGTTAACGTGCTGTGATGGAAAATCTAATATTGTGTCGTATGGGGTGATGTGTGATCGCTCTCGTAGGAAAATTGCTTTGTCGCTGCGCTGACAGAAGACGTATTTTCAACTGTTAGGATTACGGCTTGTAACATAATAAAATATATGGTAATACTGTTTTATCAGACTACTGCAGAAATAGTTTATGTATGGTTGAGATAATCGCGGTTTAGTTTAGTTCGTAGTAGTTTTATTTCAATGTGTAGTATTCGCGTAAATAAAAGACAACATTAGTATAGGTTTTCAAGTGTGAGAATGAGTATGTCTGTCTAGTTGGCCACTTTGTTGCCTTATCGGATTGATGGATCTTAACACTATCATGTAGGTAAATAAATGCTACCTAAGTCTTCTGGCTTATGATGATGATATAAGTATTATTAATTTTGTAAATATATCGTATGTACAGTTAATATAAACTATTCTTAAAAAAATAAAAACCGACTTCAAAGTAAATTATCTAAAAAGCATAAAATAACGAAAATATATTGAAGTCGGTGCTAGCACATCGTGTTAACTAACACTAGCACCAGCTGACACCAACTTCAATATATTTTCGTTATTTTATGCTTTTTAGATAATTTACTTTGAAGTCGGTTTTTATTTTTTTTAAAATAGTTTATTTAACACTTTTTAGTGACTTATTTTACCAAAATAGGTATCAGCACTATCACGCAACTCGAACGTCTACGTTACAGTAACTTACTGAAAACATAAAAAGTTTATATCTCTTAAACTACTGGACCGATTTTGATGAAACTTGTACTCTACCCTAAGTTGAAAAATACTCTAACTATTGCAATAAGAATTTTCTAAATCGAACTTGTAGTTTCTGAGAAATCCGTGGACAAACCTACATACATACATACATACCTACATACATACATACATACATACATACATACATACATACACTCATAAAATTTGGTAAATTTGTTTAGAAGCCCACATAGACTAACATATATTAATATTACGCATTTTTATCAATATTACATACATACGCGTCGAATAGAGAACCTTCTTTTTGAAGCCGGTTAAAAATATATATGAAAGAAAAGAAAGAAGAAAGAAAATACATTTATTTGACACACACAATAACAAAATAGGTAAAAATTAACAGAAAGGAACAGAAACAGAAGTTGTGTGGGGTCAAAAAGGATGCTGCCTCAGCTGTTGCTGTGCCAAAATTTAATCTGACGCAGCGCTGGTATTCTGGTAACACCTCAAACAGGTGACGCCACGGCCGTTAATGGAAAAAGAGAAAAAAAAATTGAAAAGAAAAAGTAATACAGTAATAACTAATTAACAATATATAAAATAAATAAAATATCCTCAACCAAAGTGATTAAATATGTAAATGTCTTTTGTATGTAAGAATTAAGTATGTGGTAGGTTAACAAAAACTGATATACCACATACTTAATTCCACCCCTTTTCAATTCCAATTCCTTTTTATGTAAGAATTAAGTATGCTTAATTCTTACATGCTTAATTCTTACACAAAGAAGATTATTAAAGTGAAAATAAAATATTAAAATAGGATGTCAATTATCAAACCCAGATTATTAATGATTTCTGAAATATAATTTTAATTTTAATATTAAACAAATATATAATTTATACATATTGACACATCCATTTAATAAATACAACTATTATATACTCGTACAATATTATTATACTTGACTAACGTATATTTAAATAAAATAACTCAAATTCCTATAATAATAATAAATTAAATAATAATAATAAATTAATATAAATAAATAAATTAATATAATAAATAAATTAATATAATAAATAAATTAATATAATAAATAAATAATAATAATAAAATTAATTATATTAATTCATAATAAATTAATGAATAAAATAAATGTACCCAAACCGAATTTATTTATAACTAGCTGACCCACGCAGCTTCGCCCGCGCTGTGTTTACGTTAACTAAACTTTCAATAATATACATTCGCATAGAATACAAATCCTCCTTTTTTAAAGTCAGTTAAAAACTTGGACCCACTTTTTACTTGCCCTCCGAAGCACGGAGACGTTTAGTTCAAATGGCGTTAAACGGTCACCCATCTATTTAATGACCTTACCTAACGTTGCTTAACCTGATCGATTTCCAAACATTGTTAACAACTGTCTATGAGTGTGTGTGAATCCGAAATGTGGAGATTCGCCGAAGAACTAAGGTCACCGACATAGCTCTCAGAATCTGCAAGTTGAAGTGGCAATGGGCAGGCCACATCGCTCGAAGAACCGATAACCGTTGGGGAAGAAAGGTTCTCGAGTGGCGACCACGAACCGGAAGACGCAGCGTTGGCAGGGCTCCCACTAGGTGGACAGACGACATTGTGCGCGTCGCAGGTAACCGGTGGATGCAAATAGCCAATTGTCGTTCATTGTGGCGTTCTAAGGGGGAGGCCTATGTTCAGCAGTGGACGTCTTCCGGCTGATGATGATGATGATGATGAGTGTTCCCTTACAAATATTTATTATAATTATAATTAAAAATTGTTAAAATCGGAGCAAGCGTATAACCAAGTACACATTTTGACTTTAGTCGCCTCTCCCAAGGGAACCGTACCGAATGTCGGGATAAAAAGTATCCTATGACCTACCTCGGAGTATTAACTCAAATCATGCCAAGTTTCGTTTCAATCCATCCAGTAGTTTCGGCGTGATGCTCAGCCGAGATACAGACAGACAGACAGACAAAAATAAAAAAAATTACATTTTTAGTTTTAGTATCGGTTATAGAATGCTCTCCAAACATAATTTTCAAAATATCTTCAATGTACAGAATTGGACCTGTTACAGTTTTATTATAAGTATAGAAGATAGATATGCTTAGGCTAGCACTTTTAAATGGTTATTAGCTTATTACTCTAGTCTAGTAGATAGTTAATTTTGTAGTAGTCATTTCACGGCATTTACAAGCTTATATTTTTGGTAACTAGCTGACCCACGCAGCTCCGCCCGCGCTGTGTTTACGTTAACTAAACTTTCAATAGTATATCTACATTCGCATAGAATAGAAAACCTCCTTTTTTAAAGTCGGTTAAAAACTTGGACCCACTTTGTACTTGCCCTCCGAAGCACGGAGACGTTTAGTTCAAATGGCGTTAAACGGTCACCCATCTATTTAATGACCTTACCTAACGTTGCTTAACCTGATCAATTTCCAAACATTGTTAACAACTATCTATGAGTGTTTCGTTACAAATATTTATTACTAGCTGACCCACGCAGCTCCGCCCGCGCTGTGTTTACGTTAACTAAACTTTCAATAATATACATTCGCATAGAATACAAAACCTCATTTTTTAAAGTCGGTTAAAAACTTGGACCCACTTTGTACTTGCCCTCCGAAGCACGGAGACGTTTAGTTCAAATGGCGTTAAACGGTCACCCATCTATTTAATGACCTTTCCTTACGTTGCTTAACCTGATCGATTTCCAAACATTGTTAATAACTGTCTATGAGTGTTCCCTTACAAATATTTACTATAATTATAATGAAAAATTGTTAAATCGGAGCAAGCGTATAACCAAGTACACATTTTGACTTTAGTCCCCTCTCCTAAGGGAACCGTGCTGAATGTCGGGATAAAAAGTATCATATGTCCTACCTCGGAGTATTAACTCAAATCATGCCAAGTTTCGTTTCAATCCATCCAGTAGTTTCGGCGTGATGCTCAGCCGAGATACAGACAGACAGACAGACAGACAGACAGACAGACAGACAAAAATAAAAAAAAATACATTTTTGGCTTTAGTATCGCTTATAGAATGCCCTCAAAACATAATTTTCAAAATATCTTCAATGTACAGAATTGGACCTGTTACAGTTTTATTATAAGTATAGATATAGATAATTAACTTTTACAACTAAGCCCTCTTCCTCCCATCTTTGCCGTGCCCGACAGGGTCCATATTGTACTATCTTTAATTTTTTACCACCTTTGTAACATATGGAGAGCAAATAAACGATTATGATTATGATTATAAAAAGGAATTGGAATTGAAAAGGGGTGGAATTAAGTATGTGGTATATCAGTTATTGTAGTATTTCTATGATTTACGAAAACTTTTGTTAACACTTAGTTTCCACCCTGTACATACACAATGGTTAGACTTCCTGGCCGCTACTTAATTGGTTGTGGGTTTGATTCCCATCTTGTATTTGGGTATTATTTGGCTAATTAAGTACATATGTAAAAATATAGGTAAAAATATATAAATATTACTATCAATTAGCCGGTTTCGGAAACCGGATAACTGATACTACTATGATATTATATTAATATTTATTTATATTATTATTTATTAACCGGCTTCAAAAAGAAGGTTCTCTATTCGACGCGTATGTATGTAATATTAATAAAAATGCGTAATATTAATATATGTTAATCTATGTGGGCTTCTAAACAAATTTACCAAATTTTATGAGTGTATGTATGTATGTATGTATGTAGGTTTGTCCGCGGATTTCTCAGAAACTACAAGTCCGATTTCAAAAATTCTTTTTGCAATAGTTAGAGTATTTTGCAACTTAGGATAAAGCACAAGTTTCATCAAAATCTGTCAAGTAGTTAATGAGATATACACTTTTTATGTTTTCAGTAAGTTACTGTAACGTAGACGTTCGAGTTGCGTGATAGTGCTGATACCTATCTTGGTAAAATAAAAGTCACTAAAAAGTGTTAAATAAACTATTTAAAAAAAATTAAAACCGACTTCAAAGTAAATTATCTAATAAAATCTTTTTAAAAAAAAAATTGAACCGACTTCAATACACTGAAAAGTATAAAATAATTTAAATATTATTGAAGTTGGTGTTAGCTTACCGGCTGTGTATATTTGGCACCAACTTCAATAATATTTAAATTATTTTATACTTTTCAGTGTATTGAAGTCGGTTCAATTTTTTTTTAAAAAGATTTTATTTTAAACTTTATAGTGATATTTTCATATATAAAGATTGAACCATCGAAAACCGTAAAATTATCTAGGTAGGTTATGATCACATTATCGTCTACATAGTTTTACATAATTCATGTTTCTTCAGAAAAAAATATCCGGTCGTAATGAAATTTGCATGGAATCATCATAGCAGTTTACTCTCTCGAATAAAAAAAGAATCATCGCAATCGGTTCATAATTGTCAGAGCAATGTAATGGAGAACATCAGTTTTATGGTTTTTACCAGATAAATTCCTCCACATCGTTCATGTTCCTCCAGGAAGTTCTTATCCGGTTGTAATAAAATTCATACAGATTTAATACAGTGGTTTCTTCTTTCGAATAAAAAAAGAATCATTGAAATTGGTAAATATTTGCCAGAGTTATGACCATTTTTGTCCTTAAAAAGCGACATAAAGTCGTCGATATAGGCTTTCCTGCAGCTCTCAGTGCGCAGTCACCATTCTTGTTTTTCAGGAACTACTTATTACTACGCAATAATTTTTTTATGGGACCCAATCAATGGATTGAAGAATGGATGGAAGAAAGATTTTTTCAAATCAGTTCATAATTGACAGAGTTATGCGCGAACATACATAAAAAAAAAAAAATATATATACAGACGAATTGAGAACCTCCTCCTTTTTTGAAGTCGGTTAAAAAGCATAAAATTACGAAAATATATTGAAGTCGGTGTCAGCTCGTGCTAGTCTTAGTTAACATGATGTGCTAGCACCGACTTCAATATATTTTCGTTATTTTATGCTTTTTAGATAATTTATTTTGAAGTCGGTTTTAATTTTTTTTTAAATAGTTTATTATCATTATATTATTATATGATATGATATTGTACTATGGTACAAGCTCTGCTTAGCTTTTCGTTAATTGTTTTTTCAGTAAATAATATTTTTTTCCTTTTTTTTCTTAGTTTGGTATCACATAACCGTGTGTGAACTTGTCCCAAGACATGATAATAATAAGTAGGTATACATACATACATAATATACGTACAAAACAGTTCACAATAAGAATATAGAACTACCGGCATTACAAAAACATGAGACTTTATGTACCTATAAAAAACCTTCCATTCAACGCTTATTTACTAATAATATGGGAAAAAAATCAATTTCGTTACGAAAGGTTCCACTTTTGCGATTTTCCGTTATAAATATTTTGCATGTTTTTAAGTCATAAATAGGTTGCGGAAGGTACAAGTGGGGTTTAATCAAATTCCGTGAATAACGTAATGGACAACAATAGCCCTACGGTCACGGTAGAGATCCTGCACACTGCCGTGGGTTCAATACCCGACCCTTGTTGATAGGATGCTATTATGCCGATCCATCTAAAAAAATAAACAATAAATACCTATATACATATTTCCTTAATATTGTATAGTACCATAAAATTTACAGAGAGGGGTGCATAGTGTAATAATAATAGATATTAGTAGTTTATGCACCAAGGGGATAAAGTAGTGTCTTATATCGCGGGCGTTAAATTGAATCGCGAGAGAGAGTTTTTTTTTTTTTTATACTACCAAGGTGGCAAGCAAGCGTACGGCCCACCTGATGGTAAGCAACCACCGTAGCCTATAGACGCTAGCAACACCAGAAGAATCACTAGCGCGTTGCCGACCCTTAAGACATTAGATATTAAGTCTTTGTGTATTAAGTCTCAGTAATTTCACCAGCTACAGTGTCCTTCACGCCGGAACACAGCAATGTTTACACACTGCTGCTTGGCGGCAGAATATCTGACACTGCGGTGGTACCTACCTGGACGGTTCCTTGCACAAGGAACCTACCACCTAGTAATCGAATCTGATAACGAAGGATTCTAGCAACTCCCGAGCGTAGCGAGGGAGTATAGAGTTAACTTCCGAGCGTCGCGAGGGAGGCAAACTAGGCAGAGCTTGTACGATGGAAATCAGACAAACTTACACTTTATATACTTTTTTGTAAATACATACATAAATAGATAAACAACGCCCAAACATTTGGTGGGAATCGAACCCTCGTGGGTTCGATCGGGCAGCGGCCAGGGTGTCTAACCGCTAGACCAACAGGCCCGTCTATTTATATTGGCGTCTATATTAATTAATACATTTAATACTCTAAGTAAGGATCACACACACAGATTTATTTAAACCATAACAAAACAAAAACTGTCTAATCTCACACCTTAAAGATAAAACAGTCCTCAAGGATGAAAACATTATAAAAACCAACCGTGAATTCGCTTAAGCATCACCCTGTACCCCATTTAAACTGTAAAGATAAGCTCGAGACTCTTTACTTTTCTGTGCCCACGACACTGAAATTGCAGAATGCCTCCCAAAAGTTTAATATCTAATGTCTTGTTATCTGAGATACTGGCGCTAATAACGTTAGGTGATGCCGTCTACGCTCTAGGAGTTGGATATTACTTCCTGCAACTAGGTGATTAGCACCTGAGGGTTGAATTTAAAGTTTCGGCATATATTAGCGATAGAAACTAGAATCTCGTACTTGGTACAAATTAGTAAAGTATCTTACGGGATGGAAAGAGAGAACAGTTTTGTAACGTTTATTGGATCTATATTTAATTTGTCTCAAAACTATTATTTATTTATTTTAATATGGTAATAGTTTCAAAATGTACCTACTTAAAAGTAACGATGAATGTAGATTCACATTGTAATTTAATTGCATGAAATGAAAGTTTTAGTACGAGTAAAATACTCCAATATAGCTATAACTATATGTATTACTAGCTGACCCGTGCAGCTCCGCCCGCGCTTTTATTACATTTTGCTCCCCATTTCTCCCTCTTCCCTAGATTTATCTCTCTCCATCGAGAGAGAGATCTCTCTTATAAAAAAAATCTAATTATATGCACTTTCTCTCCTCTCTCTTTCTCCCTCCCGCTTCAGTTTCCATCACACTCCCCTTTTTCCTCTCCCTGGTGTCCCCTCTCTGAACCCTCTCCCCCTCTCTCTTCTACGAACTTGCTCCTTCTCACTCCCCCCTTACTCCACCTAACTCCCCCGATCCCTCAACCCTCCTCAAATACCCTCTCCCTCTTTCTCCTCTCTTGCACCCTCCTCTCGTTCTATATATCCTCGTCAATCATGGTATCACCGGCATTAAATATACTTTATGAGCTATTCTCAGACCTCCCCGATATGCACTCAACATTTCATACATATCGGTTCACCCATCTATTTAATGACCTTTCCTTATGTTGCTTAACCTTAACCTAGTGACATGAAATATACTTTACGACCTATTTTCAGACCTACCCAATATACACACAAAATTTCATACAAATCGGTTCACCCTTCTATTTAATGACCTTGCCTTATGTTGCTTAACCTTAACCTAGTGGTATGAAATATACTGTATGACCTATTCTCAGACCTACCTGATATGCACACTTTCATACAAATCGGTTCACTCATCTATTTAATGACCTTACCTAACGTTGCTTAACCTTAACCTACCGGGATAAAAAAGTATCCTATGTCCGTTTCCTGGTTCTAAGCTACCTCCCCACCAATTTTCAGCCGAATCGGTTAGGCCGTTCTTGAGTTATAAATAGTGTAACTAACACGACTTTCTTATAAAATATAGATTAACTAGCTGACCCGCGCAGCTCCGCCCGCGCTTTTATTACAATTTGTTCCCCTTTTCTCCCCCCTCCCTTGATTTATTTCTCTCTCCATCTCTCTCTCACTTATAAGAAAAATCTAATTCTAATTCTCTCTTCGCTTCGGTCCCCGTCACAGTCCCCCTCTTTCTCTCCCCGTTGTCCCCTCTCTGAACCCCGTCCCCCTCTCTCTTCTACCAACTTGCTTCCCCTCACTCTCCCCTTGTTCTACCTTAATCCCCCTATCCCTCACCCTATCACTCTCTCCTCGAATCCCCTCTCCCTCTCTTTCATCTCTTGCACCGTCCTCTCGTTCTAAATATCCTCGTTAATCATGGTATCTGGTATCTGGGATTCTTACCCACTTAAACCCCTGCGGCTGTCGCATCTCCATATATGAGGGGAGACCTGGGCCATCCAGTGGGATATGCACCAAATACCCCTCAGTGCGCATTATAGCCCCCGGGAACCTGGCACCATGATAGTCGGAGTCGGAGTCGCCGCCGCCCGTCACCTATCTATGTAATGACCTTGGCTAACGTTGCTAAACCTAGCGGCATGAAATATACTTTACGATTTTATTCTCAGACCTATATATTAGTGAAGTTTATGTTATATTGAAGAAGGGACAAATTCATGCTAACAACAATTTATTAATAGTTAATTATTTGTCATAAAAAGTAAAGGATAAAAAATGGTTATTGTGGGTTATCTCTAAGAGATAAACATATACCATCGCAAACTTTTTTGTAGACCTTGTTAATATGTACAATACTGTAGTACATTATTTTGATCTATCTCGTAGGGTTCAGCCAGCGTTTGCAATGTAAGCGCAAAAAAATGTGCTTATTTACGACATCACATTAGAAACCTCAAAAATTATCAGTGTTTCTCTACTATATTATACATGTACTATACATATAAACCTTCCATAAGAAACACTCTATCTATTAATAAAAACCGCATCAAAATCCGTTGCGTAGTTTAAAAGATTTAAGCATACATAGGGACAGACAGACAGCGAGAGCGACTTTGTTTTATAATATGTATAGAAGTTCTATAGTGATTGTATGTTCAATTTCACCGATAGATGGCGCTGTTCATAATGTAAATCACGCTAACATCGTAAATTACTGTCTAATGATATTCGATAATGAAAGCTCTAAGATTTTTGGGAGCGCTGTTCATTGTGTGTAATTGTAGTTGTACATTTTATTGTGTTAGATCATTTCGAGTCATTTCAGGTCTTTTACCTAAGTAAAAATTTAGCAATTTCGTATTCTCAATTTCTACCTACCTATACAAATGTAGCCTTGGTGGTGCAGCGGACCTAACCGCTGGCTTTTAAATGAAATGAAATGGTATTTTTCCCTTGCCTATTTCTTTCCTAATCTAGTTTGGACTCCCTCGGGATGTACAGATTTTAACTTTTCAAAGATATAATGTCATATTGCTATCAGCAAAGTACTTAGAACAATACAGAAATCTAATGAAAATGTCCTGGGTGTACCGGACCGGCTTACCCCTTACAAAAATGGACCCTTTGCCACTGCCATATCTTATGCAAACTAAATGTCTGCTCAGTCCCTATTGTTTAAAGCGTAATAATACATATCTTAATGATTAACTGATCAGTCTATAATTACCCTATTCACATACAAAGGAAATTACGTGGTAATATGTGCACTTAATGTTTCACTGCTTAGCCCCTATCAAACATAGCGTGATGTTTTATATACCAATTTATACCTTGACTTCTACACAACATATCAGTGAAAGTCCTATCAAAATCCATCCACGGGTTTTCAAATGATACCTGGACAAACAGAACGACAGACAGACAGACAGACAGACAATAATTCCAAAAAAAAATGTTTAGGCCTCTATGTCGATAGTATAGTATCCCCACATAGAAATTTTGGAAAAATATTCAATGTACAGAAAAAGTGCTCTTTGAGTTTTATTATAGTATAGATTAAAAAATATATACATTACACAGTCAAATTCAGAACCTTCTCCTTTTCTTGAAATCGGATAAAAATTACGAATTACGCGCATTTGTATCCGATATTTTATCCTTGAACTTAGATTATTTAAATTTAATAAAATTAAATACAATGGACTTCTCAAAAGTCTGTACGAAATTTTGAGTATTCATAGAGAGAGAGATAGAGAGAGAGAGAGAGAGAGAGAGAGAAAGAGAGTATAAATAAAAAATAAAATAAAAATATTCTAATAAATGATATTGAGAGTCTACATTTGCCGCGCAACTTTTTTTTCATAATAACATTTCAAGAGCAAAACCATTTTCTACAATCTAGATTTTATCTTGTGACTATAAAAATTTAAACGTGGTATCCCATCTCTAGCCGAATCTTGTCGTAAAATTATTAAAATTAAATATCATCCAAACCTACTTACCTACTCTTTTTAGTGATACATAAGCTATTTCATTTTCTTTTATTTATTTGTCTCGTGGCTCTATAATTAAAAAATATAGAAGTAGCGTAACTTATTAGTTACGATATGGTATTCCATATCGTATTATAATTAGAGTATCGGCAATGTGAACGATCTACCCGAGGTGCCATTGATTCGGTGATCGTGTTATTAGGTTCAACAAGTCTAGGTCTTATATACGTAAGTGATATTGATTGATGTTGAGGTCACAGTGTCCGTGACTTACCCGGCGACCGGTCGTTGATACCCTTGCTAACGATGGCATGATTTATATAATACCTGTTACTGTAATTCTCTACCTAGTATTTTTCTCTACCTAGTAATTACTAGGTAGAGAAATATGATACACAGACATATTTTTATTACACATATTAGCACTTTTTTACGCTACTTAGTGACAGTAAAAGAAATTTGCCTGATGGTAAGCAACACACCGGCCTAAAGATAGCATCACTTCACTGCCAGTCGTCACCAGGTACTTAGACAAGTTGCTTGAGCTCGGTAATTTCATTAGCAGTTCCTTTATACTGGAACGCGAAAATGTTTCAATGTTGCTTGGTGGCAGAATATCTGAAAGTGCGGTGGTATCTACCTGGACGGACCATTGCACAAGGCAACTACCACCTTGTAAAGTTTACATCTTAGTGACAAAACTGGCGAGACGTTCACCTTATGGTAAGCCTGCCCCACAATTGTGGCTTATCACCTGAGACATTAATTTTACTGTGCGTGCACAACTATCTCTTAGCTTACGAGTATACACATACTCGTAAGCTACGTAATCTGACACAAAATCCGATTTAAGCCAAAACAAAAATAGTTCATGGAAAGTTTCAAAAATGTATTTTTAAAACCGCGAGCGCTCCGGTTTTAATCCGCTTGTGAAACTTCGGTAGAAACAACTTTTAGTTCTCAAAATCCCGAAAGCTGACAACTGACAACGCTGCTACGTAGCAGGAAACATGGTGTAATTTTAACTCTAGTTTAATTAGTTAGTTCACATTGATTAATTTAAGTTCAATATTATTCAGTTTTGTAACTAGGATTATAGAGTTTAAAATGTAACAGCGGAATAAAATTGGATTCTGTTATTTCATTTAAAAAGATTGTGTAGATTGTGTACACATTTTTCTTAAATATTTGAAATAAACGGGTTATCAATACTAAAGAGCGTTTTTATTTCAACTACCTCCCCTTTATTAATAAGTTATTCCGATTAAAGAGCTAATTAAAGAAGAGTAAGTTTCAGTTAGTCGTTACTACTACTTAGTCGTACACTCCTGGCGGAGTGGTCCTGATATATTGGTCACGGCTTTTTGAGACTTCCCTCTCCCTATTCGTTGCACTGCGTGTACATTCAGTAAGGGAACACTTTGTAGATGATTTTATGAGGTCTTTCCATCTTGTGGGTGACCAGCCGCGAGAACGTTGACCCTCTACTCTTCCTTGTATAATCAGTCGTTCCAAAGAGCTTTCATTGCGGATGGTATGTCCAAACATAACATTGTTGGATGCGAAGCTCTTTCAGGATCGAAGCATTGGTGCGATGAGCAGTCCATTTAATTCTCAGCAAGTGCCTCCAGCACCACATCTCAAGAGCGTCAATCTTTTTACGATATTTTTGCTGGATAGTCCATGTTTCAGCTCCATACAGAAAAATAGGAAATATCAGGCATCTCATTAAGAATCTTGGTGTTATAATGGACCGGTGTTTTAATTGGGGCCCACAGTTGGATGCCATTAGTCGCAGAATGTTTGCTTCGGCAGCCTCTTTAAAAAGGCTTCGTAATTTTCTACCCACTGCCACTAAAGTTGCGCTTGCACAATCACTTCTTCTCCCTATACTAGATTATGCTGACGTTTGTTATCTGGACGTGACAGAGGATCAATTGAATAAGCTAGAGCGATTGCAAAATTTGTCCATTAGGTTTATATTTGGCTTGCGTAAATTTGACCATATTTCCCAATTCCGTGCAAAACTCAAATGGTTACCCATTCGTCTCCGACGAAATCTTCACATTTTATCTCTTCTCTATAATATATTGTTTAACCCGTCCACCCCCTCTTATCTTAGGGAACGTTTCGATTATTTGTCGAATTCTAGCACCTATAGTCTTAGGTCCTCGGAAAACCTTTGTCTTACGATGCCCTTACATAGCAGTTCCTTCTATGACAAATCCTTCACGGTGCAGGCGGTTCGCCTGTGGAATTCCTTGCCCGTTTCTATAAGGCGTGCTTCGTCACTGCCAATTTTCAAAGATTCCGCCAAATAAAACTTCTTCACTAGAAGAAGTTTTATTTGGCGGAATAAGTTAATCGGTATTTGTGTATTTTTCTTGTTATATTAGTACGTACTGATTTATGTATGTTGTACGAGCCAATAATGCTCATACAGCAAATTAATAATTAACCTACTTTATATAGACTAGCAGTCGTGCTACAACCTCCGTCACGCGCTAATGTGTCAATAACTACAAAAACATTACGTAAGGTGCGACTCAGACACTAAACATAGCCGTAGACAATAACTATAAATAAATACGTATAAACAATAATCAGTGGTTTTGGTGTGATCTACATACTACAACAACCGGGATACCGTCAACGACAGGATATCCCCAACATCGCGTGGTCCTTCGACATTGGAATCACGGGGACCGTCTTCGAGTTCTTCGTGACATATCTGCGAAGTGCTTAGTGTGGAATTTCCCCATCACGAAGAGAGGGAAGACTGCGCTGAGTGCCAGCAAGTAACGAACCAGCGGGGATAACGTCCACTGCTACAAAATAAACTACAGACAGCAGAGATAACGTCTACTGCTGCTCAAGAAAATACGGATCAGCAGGGATAACGTCCACTGCTAATCTTCAAACAACAAACCAGCAGAGATAACGTCTGCTATTGCTCAAGAAAAGAAGAATCAGCGGGGATAACGTCCACTGCTATTCATCAAACTACATAAGGGCGGAGATAACGTCTACTGCCAGTCTTCAAACTTCAAAACAGCGGGGATAACGTCCACTGCTATTTTTCAAACTTCACAAAAGGCAGAGATAACGTCTACTGCTACGTTTCAAACTGCACAACAGCGGGGATAACGTCTACTGCTGCAACAACAACATAGCGGAGATAACGTCTACTGCTACTACAAATTCTTGTGAAACACAAGACTTACGCACCAACCACTAACTACTAACAATGTCCAAAGGAGAGTATCAATTTTTGGAGCTCATATCCAAGCAACAAAACAGCTACGAGAAGATCAAAACTCTTCAAAGTAACTTCAAAAAGGATTCTGTGAGTAGAAAAACCATAGATTACCTTAACAAACGCATAGAAGTTCTACAGTCCCTCTGGGATGAATTTCAAACAAATCATGAGATCCTGATGCAGTATGAGTCAGCAAAAAGAGATCATGACTATTTTAAAGAGAACATTTTCGACATAACAAGAAGCATGTTCGACGAAACAAAACAATCAATGACTCAACGAAAAAACGAGTTATTAAGTGAGCCTGGATGTTCGGGAATATCAAAATCGAAATCACCAGACGCTCCCGGAAAACCGCAGTTTGATTCAAGCTTGCAACGACCAACGGCAGATGAGACAGACAAGCTTCTATCTACGCTATTACGTCATCAGATGTGCAACTTCAACGCCTTAAAACGAGCAATCTCGAAAATTAATCTCGACGAAATGAAGGAAAAATGGCAATTTCAAGACCAACTTAATATACTACAGTCCAAGTGGGAATCCATCGATAAGATCCACTGGGAACTTAGCTACCTTTTACAAGGAAATGACGAAGATTATGAAGTGAAGTTCGACTATTGGGAACAAGTCTACGACACCCTAAAGGAAGACTTAAATCGAAAAATCTTCGAAACATCACACTATGAAAAAACAACGCCAAGGATTGAATTGCCGGAGTTCAACGGAACTTATACCAATTGGATTTCTTTTAGAGATTTATTCTTTGAGATGGTTCATAACAACCCAACGCTGAACAAGACACAAAAAATGAAGTTTCTCAAGTCAAAACTAAGAGGCGAAGCAGAAAAATTAATCAAACATCTACCTGTAAGTGCGGAGAATTATGACTCATGTCTAGAGATTATCCAGCACCGCTACGATAACAAACGGTTGCTTTTCACCTCATACATAGACACCCTTCTCAATCAAGCATCAATCGATAAACCGAACTCAGCTAACTTGAAAAAGCTGCATGATACTACAAAAGAGTGTTTAAATGCGCTAAAAAACCTCAACATAGACGTCCGTGTATGGAGGCCGCTCATCGTGCATTTACTATCATCAAAACTGGATGACGTCACCTACAGCGAATATAGACAATGTATGAAACAGTCAAGAGAACTTCCAAACTTAGACGAGTTTATGGAATTCGTAGAGTTGAAGTTTATGTCATTAGAAATGGCGCGAACAAAAAAAGGCGGTCAAAAACAGAATTATTCAACGAATATACAACATAAAAATTATAACAATTACAAGTCAACGAACTTTAACAGCTCAGAAAACTGGACAAAAACCTATCATGCTTCACTCCGAAAATGCCCTCTCTGCAAAAACGATCACGCTCTGAGGCAGTGCTCTAGATTTTTGAGCATGGATGTCGCATTGCGTAACCAAACAACAAAGAAACTGGACTTATGCAAAAATTGCTTGTTTAGTCACGGCGGCAATAAATGCAACTCAACGAGGCGATGCTACACGTGTAACCTAAAACATCATTCTCTTCTGCATGATGACAATCTAAAAGGGCAACAATCAAGGTCATCCGCCACAACGGCGGTTGAGCGAACTTCGAATCACATTAACGGTGAACAAGAGATACTCTTAACGACTCTTCAGCTGAAAGTCAAAAACAGAGAAGGAGATTACGTCATCCTTCGGGCATTACTCGATCAAGGTTCGCAAGTAACACTGATTACAGAAAATGCCGCACAACGATTGAACTTACCACGGAACAAAACCAACACGGTTGTGACTGGCGTTGGCACTATCATGGGCACAAGCAAAGGAATGGTTAAACTGGAATGCAAATCTATCCACTCTGATTATACATTCCAAACAGAAGCACTAGTAATGCGGAAACTTATCAACAACCTACCTAGCTCAACAATCAACGCGAAGACCTGGCCGCACCTTGATAACATCAAGTTGGCTGATAAGGACTTTCACATCTCAGCGCCCATCGATTTAGTGCTAGATGCAGCAATCTACTCGCAGATTATCCTAGAAGGAGTACTCAAACACAACAATAATTCGCCAGTAGCGCAACAAACCAAGTTGGGCTGGATACTAAGCGGCGGTACTACAAAGCAACTTAACTGCCTAGTAACTCTAATGGAGTTAGACAGTTTATCAAAATTCTGGGAGACAGAAGAAATCCCTTCGGAACCCGAATTTTCTACAAACGACGAATACTGTGAAAAATATTATACAGAAACGACGGAGCGATTAAAGAACGGGCGATACGTAGTTAAAATGCCTATGAAAACTGACTTCGAACAAAACCTTGGAACTTCCAAACCTCAAGCTGTTGCACAGTTTCTTCATTTAGAAAAGAAAATGACAAGACAAGAACACTTCGCAAAGTTGTATAAACAATTCATACGTGAATACATCGAATTAGGTCACATGACACCAGCTACAAAGACAGACAGTCAAATTCAAGCTTACCTTCCACACCATGGCGTGTTAAGGGAAAGCTCAAGCACAACTAGGCTTCGGGCAGTGTTCAACGCATCAATGAAAACAGACTCTGGCTACAGCCTAAACGACTTGATGCAAAAGGGGCCTAACTTACAAAAGGACATAATATCTTTAATCATCAAATGGAGAAGCTATAAATATGTTCTAACGGCGGACATCGAGAAAATGTACCGTCAAATCCTCATTCATCAAGATCAACAATATCTTCAAAAAATAATTTGGAGAGAATCCTCAAGAGAACCACTTCAAGAGATGCAGCTTTGTACCCTAACTTACGGTACAAAAGTTGCACCATTCCTTGCAATGCGGACTCTAAAACAATTAGCTCAAGATGAAGGCAACGCTTTCCCCTTAGCCCAGAAAGCTTTACAAAATGACTTTTATATGGATGATGTCATAACAGGCCACCATACAATCGAAGCAACAAAATTGCTACAACAGGAGCTCTACGAGTTACTGAAAACAGGGGGTTTCATCTTAAGAAAATGGGCTACTAACGAACCATCCATTCTCAAGGATTTACAAGAAAAAGAGAAAAGCTACGCAAACAACTTTAATTTTAAGCAACAAGAGTTCAGCAAAACACTCGGACTCGCATGGGATGATGCAAGCGACGCATTCCATTTCATTAGCGAAACGCCTGACAAAAACATATCAGTCGCGTACACTAAACGCAGACTATTATCAGAAATAAGCAAGATATACGATCCCCTTGGTTGGTTAGCTCCAATGACCATCCAAGCTAAACTAATTTTTCAAGAATTGTGGTGTGTAAACTACCAAAATATTAGCTGGGACGAAAATGTGCCTGATAACGTAACAAGGAAATGGATAAAAATTAAGTCCGAGTTACCAAACATAAACAATATCCGTTTACCAAGATGGATCCGCAACGAACACAATAAAACGATCGAATTGCAAGCCTTCTGTGACGCGAGCGAGCAAGCCTACGCATGCGTCATCTACAGCCGAACTACATCACAGACCGGCGCGTACGAAACTACTCTACTCGCAGCGAAAACTAAAGTGGCACCACTGAAAAAGAAAATCACGATACCGAGATTGGAACTATGCGCGGCTGTTTTGTTAGCGAAACTTCTAGAAAAAATAACTAAGATACTTTCAGAGTACGATCTGCGGATATCTTGTTGGACCGACTCTAAAGTCGTCTTAGCATGGCTCCAGGGAAGTGAAACTAAATACGAAAAGTATATCACAAACAGAACTACACAGATTACAAGCATCGTGCCTGCAGTAAACTGGAGTTACGTGAAGAGTAGCGAAAACCCAGCCGACTGTGCAACAAGAGGACTGTCACCATCTAAACTAGTCAACTTTTCTCTGTGGTGGGAAGGACCTCAATGGCTCAAGGAACAAGAAAACCAAACTTTTACAAAAACTGAAACTTATACAACGAACGAATGTTTAGTAACAAATTGTTACATGACAAACACTACGGAACCTACACCAAATAAAAATGAATTAATTAACTCATTACTTGAGCGGCATAGCAACATCGATCGTATTACAAAAATACTCGCTTGGATAATACGTTTCACCGATGCATTACAAAACAAACAGAGGTCAAATGAGTGCAACGAACTTAGCTTGGATGACATAAACAATGCATTATGTATAATTATCAAATCAATACAAGGAAATTATTTTGAAAATGAAATAAAATTCCTCAACAAAACCGGAAAACTTCCGAAAAGGAGCACCATATTGAAACTCAATCCATATTTGGACTCTGACGGAGTTCTACGCGTCGGAGGGCGTCTTAAACATTCATATTTGCCAGAAGAAACTAAGCACCCCATTCTCATCCCAGGAGAGGGGAGACTGACTCAACTTATCATTGAAAAGTCGCATCAGCGTACATTACACGGTGGAGCAAGATTAACGCTAGCTCACACTAGAAACGAATACTGGATCATCAGTGGCAATAGAACCGTCAAGAAAACACTACGTCAGTGCATCCGGTGCCGTCGTTACGCAACAATTCAAACTGAACAGTTGATGGGCAACCTTCCTAAAGAAAGGATTACTCCATCACGGCCGTTTTCTCACACTGGTGTTGATTTTACGGGTCACGTGGAAGTGAAGATTAACAAAGGCCGCGGGATAAAGACCTGCAAGGGTTATATAGCCATATTCATATGTATGAGCACAAAAGCAGTACATATTGAACTCGTTTCGGATTTGTCAACGCAAACGTTTATAGCGGCACTGAAAAGAATGTGCGCCAGAAGAGGCACTCCAAAACATGTTTATTCTGACAACGGAACCAACTTCGTCGGAGCTGCAAAAATATTAAATGAAGAATTCCAACTATACAGAACAATGCTGTCTTCAGAGTTCTTTAGAGAAATCAATGACCTGCAAATAGAGTGGCACTTTAACGCACCATCCTGGCCATCGGCAGGAGGGTTGTGGGAAGCTGCAGTACGCTCCATGAAGAACCACCTAAAGCGAGTTATTGGACAACAGAAGCTAACCTACGAACAATTTTCTACACTTCTTAAACAGATCGAAGCATGTATGAACAGCAGGCCACTAAGCCCGTTATCTGAAGATGTAGAAGATCTGGATTATCTGACGCCTGGTCACTTCCTCACTGGGGGCCCGACGCTTGGACTACCACTCAATGAACCTGAACAACTAAAATCTATCGACATCAGAAACAACTGGAAACTCATTGAACTTATGCGCCGACACTACTGGGATCGCTGGTCAAAAGAATATCTTCACTTATTACAAAACCGAAACAAGTGGCAGCAAACTAAAGACAATATACACAAGGGACAACTAGTACTCGTAAAGGAAAGCAATCTGCCTCCAGGCAAGTGGGCGATGGGCCGTGTAGTGGACTTGCATCCAGGCAGTGACGATCTAGTACGAGTAGTCACACTCAAGACGCAAAATGGAGTACTGAAAAGACCCATAACTAAACTAGCCCCACTACCTATTAACGAGGCATGTGAGGGTACGGAAGCACAGAAGACAAATTTTGAAACTAAGAACTGCAAATATGCTAAACCAGCTATTAAAACCAAGAAGAAAGTTTACAGCTTGCTGATGGTGTTACTTGTAGTGTTTGCGACACTCACCTGTGGGCAAACGACACCCCAGCAACATTTCAAAATAACAAGATTAACTAATAACCAACCGATCTACTTTGACCCTGTCGGAAAAATTCAACTCATACACGATGAATGGAAACTTCTTGTATACTACAACTTGACAACGTTCTGGCAGAGTACGATCGAAGTTGAGAAATTCATTAATCATCTAGCTCAAACATGCGCTACAATGCCTAATGAACCATGCCACTCAACTATACAACAACTAAAATTTGAAATGAACCAGTTGGATCAATATAACAAGTTGCTTCTCTCTCAGCATCAGCAACGACGGCGACGTGGCTACGTCAATGGCGTAGGAAACCTTGCACGAACGCTTTTTGGAGTCCTAGACAGCGATTTTGCCGAAAAATACGCTCAAGACATACAAAATATAAAAACAAACGAACAGTATTTATTACAGCTGATAAGAAACCAGACACTTATCATCGAAGGCGAAAACAATATCATACAGAAAAATGAAGACTTTGTGAAAACGCAGCTGGAAACAATACAAAGTTATATAAACGAAACTAAACAGAACACAGAAATGCTGATCAACAGGTTTCAAATTATGAAAACTATGAACGACGTTAACGCTGGAGCGTTGACGGCAAGCTTACTGCTCTCTGTCCTGAAAAGAAACCAACAAATGCTCTTAGATTCACTGTCAGAAATCTACAGAGGAAATCTCGATATGAAATTATTTACACCGGAGCAACTGTCGGAACAACTCAATTACATTGCCGGCATTATATCGAAAAGATTAACATTACCGATTGAAAACATTAACGAAGCGAATATTCAAAATATTTACAAACTTATTTATGTCAAAGCCCGGCTGACCGAACAATACCTTCTCTTCGAATTACACATACCGTTGTCAAGTGATGACGAGTATAAATTATATCAAAATATACCTATCACTATACGACGCGCGTCTAACCAATGTCTGGGGATAGCGGTAACTACAAAGTATATTGGAGTGAATTTCGCAAAGAACACCTATATACAAATAGAAGAGGCTGATCTTCATCAGTGTACAACAATGATGGCGGATAACTTTATATGCCACACCTACACGTCGATAAGAAACTTGCATGGAGCCGCAGCATCCTGTGTAGCTAAAATGATAAGTCAAAATGAAAACATCACCTGCGATTGGACACCACGGCAATGCTCTGACCAATGGACGAAGTTACAAAGACCGAACATATGGTTATATAATTGCATCAACGAGTGCCCGACCCACATCGTATGCGAGAATCAGATTACAACAACAATGATTAAACAGGCGGGCCTCCTTGCCCTAGGTCAGGACTGTGTAATTCAATACAGAGACGCTACCATGTACTCGCATAATGTTTTTAGCAGCAAAACTAATGTAGGTATAAATTTAGAAGTGCCGACTATCGACTCGCCAAACGATGGAATGTGGGAAATGTATAAAAATACAAACATTATACTACCCAAATTAAACCTGTCTTATGAACAAAGATTATTAGATCGAAAAATAACCACACAAAAAGAACGCGAGTTTCTACCCAGCGAGTTAAGTATCCACGACATCGGCAACTACACAATAAGTACTTTGCTGGTGGGAGGAATTGTCATCACAATCATTGTATGGCAGTTCAAAAGATACTGCTCCTCGAACAAAAGAAGCAAGAAGCCAACAGCAAAAAAGACTTTACCGAGAACCTCGGAGAAAATGGAAGATATTGAACTGGAGGAGATTGCTACCTACGCTGAAGTAGAATATGGACGGTCGAAGAGGAATCCTCAGTCGCGACCAACAGCGGGAGCAAACTTCCAACTTTAATTTATAATTTGCTTATTGTGGTTTTTTGCCTTTAATATTTTTTACTTATTTTTATACTTTTACATTTTTAACATTTAACTTATAACTTATATTTCAACTTGTAACACATGTTTGGTGATCTGAGTACATACCTTCATCTTTCCCTCGGGAGCATGTACGAGCCAATAATGCTCATACAGCAAATTAATAATTAACCTACTTTATATAGACTAGCAGTCGTGCTACAACCTCCGTCACGCGCTAATGTGTCAATAACTACAAAAACATTACGTAAGGTGCGACTCAGACACTAAACATAGCCGTAGACTATAACTATAAATAAATACGTATAAACAATAATCAGTGGTTTTGGTGTGATCTACATACTACAACAACCGGGATACCGTCAACGACAGGATATCCCCAACATATGTTTATAATAGTATTATTTGATGTATGTTTATATATTATACTCATATGAATATATATTATTATAGTTTACAACATATGTGTTTTTATGTGTCTTTGTGTTAATGTTACCTATTCATGTCGAGTGCGCGCACCCTCTGCTCTTTGTAACTTCTTTATTTTCCTCTCCATCCAAAGGTTGCCTGGAAGAGATCGCTTTTAGCGAGAAGGCCGCCCATTGTTGCATTTTTTATTAATTTGTGTCTTATTCTTTTTGTATCTGTTTGTTTGTGCGCAATAAAGAATTGTCTATCTATCTCATTAATCGAACCTTGGTATTTTTGGTTATGCGGTGATCTTTCCATATCTTCGTGAGCTTTTCCACTGCTGATCGTGTCACGGCACAGCGTTATTTGATTTCTTCTTCGCAACTTCCAGTATTTGTGATTGTGGATCCCAGGTAAATGTAACTCTGGACAACATCGCAGTTAGCTATTTTACATAAGTCGGGCTGATTATTAGTTTTACGATCCACAACCATCATTATGGTTTTATTCCGGTTTATAGATAGGCCAAAATCAGAAGTGGTTATTTCCAGAAGCGAAAGAAAAAGTTCTATATCGTTCTATGAAGAGTAGTATCGTCTGCATACCTCAAGTTTGATATCAAACGACCTCCAATTGATACACCTTTGTCCCAGTTTTCTAACACTATCCTTATTATGTATTCAGTATAAATATTAAACAAGAGAGGGGTAAGAATACTACCCTGTCGAACACCAGTCTGAGTTTTGAAATTTCCGGAATCGATTCCATCCACGCGAACAGTAGCTGTGTGTAGCTGTAGTGCTGTTTCTTAATGAGATAAATTAGATGTCGTGGTACACCCATTATCAGTAGTACCTCCCACAGCTTTCACCACTTAACGGTGTCAAAAGCTTTAGGAAAATCCACAAAACAAATAAATAGCGGATTATTGAACTCACGCGCTTTTCTATGATTTGTCTCAGGTTGAAAATCTGTTCGCGGGTTCTCCTTCCTTTGACAAAACCGGCTTGTTCTTGAGCAATCTCCCGGCCTATATATGCCTGTAACCTCGTATGTAGTATATGAAGAAGTACTTTGCTAGTGTGAGATATCAGTGATATAAGGCGGTAGTTGTTACACTTTTTAGTTGAGCCTTTTTTGTGGAGCGGGATGAGCAAGGAATGCGACCAATCATTAGGCCACTCTCCCGTATTCCATATTTGCATATTTGCATTCCATATTTTTTCTTGTTAGTCATTACCGCTGTAATTATAATTGTGAGTTTATCCGCAAGTGTACCTACAGTGGCAATTAATAAAACTTATATGTACTTTAAAACGTAAGAGTCGATATCGTTTTTTGCGTAAAGGAAATGCAGCATTGAAAAATCGGAGCAAATTGCAGTATATGCGCGTAGAGCTCAGATGGCAACGATTATTTACCATATTTACCAAAACGTATGTTAAGCGTAATATTTTACATTAATTTGATGCTCTGAAGGCTAGTTGTTTCTGCTGTTATTTGTCTAGCTACGGCGCCGTTTATACATAAACACAGCAATCTTCACACAGTGCTGCTTTGCAGCAGAATATATATGATTACGGTAATAATTTTCTGGACGGTCGCTTGGATAAGAGTAGTTTTAGTAGGCTGATACCCGTGGGGTGTCCAGGTAAGAGTAGGACCCTCCCATCTCATCCCGTTTGGTATCGTACGAGGGGAAATTAAGGGAAAAATATCCTTTCTGCGTTAAATGCGATCCCAATACCCCCCCCCCCCCCCCTGGTTGGAGGCCTATGTTTAGCGGTGGAAAGCTAATAAGCCGTAAGTCACCGCTAGCTAAGTGCGAATTGGATTCAATATGAAACAAATCTCAAATCAGACATTATACTACACCAGACATTATACTAACGGTCCCTTAATCATGACTCCAGCCAGATGCCACCAATAGCGTAGCTTGTCCGAGACGGGCCCTGTATCAAAATTTGTTGGGGGGCCCAAACTAAAGTAAGGCCTAAGAAGAGTTTAAGTGAGAATGAGACGAGGATAACATTTTCTGTTTTTTTGATTACAGCCGTTCGGGGCCCCTGTCCCGATGGAACCGGGGGCCCCGTATAATTGATACGGCTGATACGGCGCTAGCTACGCCCCTGGGTGCCACCGCAGTGTCCGATATTCTGCCGCCAAGCAGAAATGTTAAAACGATGATTTGGTTTGGTGTGCAGGGCACTGTAGCTGGTAAAATTACAAGGCTCAATAGACTTAATAGCTTATATCTCGGGTAACGAGCTGCAGTGCAGTGCATCAGTCTTTAGTCAGTCGTGACGCATACCTTCAGGCGAACGACTTGCTTGTCTCGATATTCATCATAGTCAGTAGCCGAAACGTCCACTGCTGAACAAAGGCCTCCCCCTCAGAAGAGAGGGGCTGCCATAATCCACACGCTTGGCACGCGGCTTGGGAATCGCACTATAGGTGCTAGGTAAACCAATAAAAAGACGCTGCTGCCCGTCTTCTTGTTTTCCCTTAGGGGACTAAGGACTCTACGGACACCCAACGGGAGGAGATGGGTGGGTGCTATTCTTACCCGGACACCCCACGGGAGATGGGGGGGGGAGTCGCGTTATTAGGTTGAACAAAAAGAAATGTACTCATACTTAAATCTCAATTAGTACATAATTCATTCTTACGCTCACTAACAAGGGTCGCATATTAATGTAATTAAGTTAAACATAATTAATTAATAATGTTATAAGCTTTTTAAACTTTTCGTGACCCGAGTATGTATATGACGTTTGGAGTGGTTTATGTGTGTCATATATCAAGCACGGTGGCCTGTACTCGGAGCGGTGTTTTTAGTTTATTTGTATGAAAAATTAGTCTCTTTCAACGACCCCAGAATATACTTAATTAGCGAGTATTCCTGACTCACAATGGTATCAACTTCAGGAAAATTAGCTCAGAATTTTAGCTTTTATTTTCGTATTTTTTTGGGATTGAATTCATGTTTTAAACAGCGCTCTTGTGCGCACTTTTTCACAGATAAATGGAGCTCGCTTTTTGTACCTACGATTTCAGTTAATAATACCAACATGATTGTAATACCAATTGATTTAAGTAATTTCTAATGGTTTGGATGCTTATGTCATCCAGTGGCAATGTAAATCTTCAGAACAGCACTTATAAGAATAATTGGGCTACCACTATGAATTTATCAGCCAGGTTACTCTGGGCTCTGGTGACTGGTAAAAATTTATAAAGTAAATATATATATAAACAAATTTAAAAAATGTACTTATTTATGTCGTATTACAATTATGTTAAACTCGTAATATGAATAATAAGAGTATTTCTGTACTTTTACAACACAAGTAATTAGCACCCTTCACATCGTAACAGCAATGGTTACACATTATGGCAGCAGAATATCTGACACTGCAGTGGTGGTAGCTACCTACATCACCTACACAGACGATTCCCTGCACAAGATAATGCTAATAAAGCCTCATTTTAATTTTGAATCAATTTTAAATTCTAAGTAACTTTTATTTTTTGAATAACTATTATCAATCACCGTTCAAAATTACTCCACACACGATATTTCACAAAATCGGTAGAATATAGATACAACCTATAAATGATTTGTGCGAGTATTATCCTGTAGAATATAGTCCATTATGCGTGATAAAACGCTAACGGCTTTAGAGTATTATTATTACTATCATACATTATCTTATCTCAGCAATCTATTATATAAATTCGCTTCTTCTTCCAATAACGTCAAAAGAATTTTCATCATAAAGTATAACTTTCATAATAGTCAAAGAAAGTTGCGATGCCGATAATATTTTTGAAATATATTTCCACTTACACATTTTCGTCATTGTTACAGATACCGAAGTAATATGGATCACATCACGAAGTACTTGATCATCGTCGCTTCATTGATGACTGTCAAACTGACTGTGATCGAGAGCAAGAACGATACGAAACCAAAAATGGAAAGGAGATACTATACACCGACATTCATCAACATATGTGATATTGTTGACCGGAGATCCAAGGTTCACTGCTACTGTGACAATAACAGACCAAAGATGGCAAACAGAGCAGACTGCTGGATTTTTGCCGGGGGCATTACAGAAGATGATCCCATCTGGCCTAATTTCTCGTCCCAATCTGAAATGGAGCACCTCATGTTCAATGTTCGCTTTGACGATGCGTTAACGTTTATACCAGCTAAGGCAATCATAAGACTGGACAAACTAAAACATATCTCTATACAATTTGGAACAATAAAAAAGATCCCACCGTATGCGTTTACGAATTCGTCAACATTAAGACAGATCGTATTAAAATCGAATAAAATAACCTCCCTAGAGAAACATTCGTTCTCACAAATGATGATGCTGTCTAACTTAAGCTTGGACGAGAATCAAATATCAGAATTGAAGCGAGACGTGTTCTTCGGATTACCGAATTTACATGTCTTACATCTGTCGAATAACAATTTGAGCTTAATACATGAAGGGTGTTTTAAGCATTTGAATAATTTAATAGAACTTAATTTAGACTACAATTTCATATCGGTAATAACTAGAGAAATGTTGGAAGGCCTTGAGAATCTGTCTCGGTTGAATCTGAGGAACAATAGGTTAACAATGATTGGGAATTTAGCATTCAGTGATCTGTGGGGCTTGAAAGAATTAATGCTGGATAATAATGCTATAGAATATATATCAGAAAGAGCCTTTGGTGGTCTAAATCAATTAAGAAAGTTAACTTTGTCTGGTAATAAATTGACGACATTTTACGAGGACATACTGGAAGATATAAGCAGTTTAGTTGTATTAGACTTGAGGTACAATTTACTGGAGACAATATCGTATGAAACAGTCCGGTCAATAGTGGAGAATGACAAAGCTGCTTCGACTGCAGTTTATTTAGAGGGTAAGTTTGACTAAATTATTTATTTTGAGGCTACATACCATTCTACATGTACAGGCCATGTGATCCCTGGTGGTAGCCAGACAATGGGGAAATTACATAATTTTTATTGGTAGTGTAATAAGTTTGGGCTGGGCTTGTTTAATGATACCAAACATATATTTTTGTTTTGATATAAGTAATTGTAGTCAATTGACAGGTAATACAAATGCCATGTTATTTTCAAACCTTGATTCAAATAAATAATTATAATTTTACCTAACTGAAGAACCATTATTTGTGAACGAGAAACAATGAGATTTTCAAGATATGGTTGATTTTGGATATCAAACCCTACCCATATAGATGTGCCTACTTTAAAGGCACAAAGTCTCTTCAAAAGTCTCTTTCAAAGCAACTTTGGCACAAAGCAAGCAATCATTGGTTTGAGCACTACTATCTGTTACCCTCTGATCTTTTATTTTATTTTAGCCATAAAACGTACTCTGTGGTGCAAAAATAAAACACCAGTCTGATAGGAGTCATTGTTATATAAGTATAAAAAGCTTCTTGTTTATCATCATGGGCATAAAGGAATGTAAAAATTGATGAGTCATTAAAGCCAAAAATTTTACAATCACGAAGTTGAATCAAATCAATAGGAACACTGATCCCGTTTAGAAACCGTTATGAAAGGTTTTGTCTCTTGCCTCTCTTGATAATGTAAAAGTTCCATCGACAGCGACCCTAACTTAGGGTAAGTTACAGATTAATTGGCGATGTCATTGTAATTTATTAGAGTTGGATGAACTTTTGACATTCTACTTTTAGACAATATTTTCAACAGTGTTTTTTTGTAAGTATAGATATCTGAGGTCATTTCAACTTTTTTGAACAGATTTTGTTAATAGTTTAATTTAATTGATAGAAAGTCATAAATAACAACAAAGGCTTCAAGTAATGTTGATTTTAATTAATTATTCGATTAAATTACTTTTTGTAATTATTTCAGTCTTTAAACAACTTACAGACTTACAAAACGCATAACCCTTAGAACACATATCTTAACATAGAACTAGTTCATTGAGTAGCTCGAGATTATATGCGTATTTAGCTTCAAGAGGCTTAAAGCACCGCGAGGGTACCGGGTAAGCGTTATTTCTCTGCACCCCCCGGGACGTGCTCTAGCGTCCAGCGTTGGAGTGACTCTGGTGAGGTTCGAATGGAGTACCCAAAGTCTTTTCATAGCGTCGATAAAGGCCACTGGGGAGGATTTAGTGGGTAAAAGTCCCATTCTATCTGGTCTCCGACCCTATAGAGACCGGATACCTTTTGATGATTTCCTCCCCGATAATAAAGAAAAAGCGTACGGAGCAATGATATGCATGTCATTTATACCATCAAACAATTGCCCTGGTAGTCACATCACTAAGCTGCAAGAAAAACAATCGAGGCACTATAATACTTCATGGGAAAATTTACTATGAATCTTTTCTATCAAACAAAATGGTATTTCCCGTTCCTCGGGCCATATTTTATCTGTATTTAGTGTAGGTACGTGTTCCCGCGGTAAGTTATAACCACCAATTCAATTTGGTAAGGGTCGGCTTCTGATCTGCTTGGTCATCAGAAACGTGTGAACTTAAAAGGGTGCGTCCGCACCACGGTCAGAATCGATTGTTGGTTCAATTCAATAATGCTAATGTGGATATCGGGGTAAAATATTCAACATGTTAGAATTATTCAGATCATCTGATCTGAATTGTTTGTACTGTCTGGCCATACCACCTATCGTATAGCTGTAAATACACACATCAAAAGTGTCTAGGGATCAAGCATTTTTAAGCGGATTTCTTGAGATTGAGATGTGGCTTTGTAATAAATTTATGATTTTATAAATTTATATGGATCCTTTTTGGTGCATTTCATAATTTGAATCAGGAACTGTGAATCAAATTCGAGTAAAAGATGAAAATCAGCTGTCAATATTTTCCCTATAAAAACATACAACGCATTGAAGACATTATTAGTGCTACTGTTTCCCTACTACTGATTAAAACCAACGTTATTATGGAGCGGCGACGTCATTTAAGCAGGGAAGAAATGCTCAGAGCCGTGGGAATGATAGAAGCTGGTTCCCGGCAACGTACTGTGGCTTTAGCTCTGAATACAAGTCAGAGTGTTATCAGTCGACTTTGGACACGTTACCGAAGCACTGGTACCGTGGCTGAGCGCCATGGAGGACGGTATCGCTGCACCACACGGAGACAAGACCGATATATTCAAATCTTAACTCGAAGAGCTCCAACAATAACTGCCATGATGTTAGCCGTGAGGCTTCATCACTCTTCAGGGAACTAAATTAGCGACCAAACAGTCAGAAACCGCTTGCATGAAGTGAACCTTCATTCCCGAAGACCGCTACGGGTACCACCTATAGCAATGCACAATCGTAGGATTCGATATCAATGGGCTCTTGAACACAGAAATTGGGCAGAAGAACAATGGCGTTTCGTGTGCTTTTCTGATGAGTCTCGTTTTGGTATGAGACCGGATACAAGACGTATACGACACTGGAGAACCCCTGGACGCCAACAGCGATTAAAATCCTGCCAGGAAGTCCATCCTTATAGTGGTGGAACCATCATGGTATGGGCGGGTATTTGGATCGGCGGAAGAACTGAGTTGATTTGGATCAGAGGCAACCTCAACGCTCAAATTTATGCTGAGACGATTGTATCAGACGTCATCGTTCCTCTACAAGTGCAAATCGGTCCCTTATTTCAGTTAATGCATGATAATGCACGACCGCACACCGCAAGAGTTGTAAGACAGACTCTCGCCGCAGCTAACATCAATGTCCTGCCCTGGCCTGCTCAGTCGCCAGACTTGAACCCGATTGAGCATGCATGGGATATGCTACAGAGAAGAGCTCTGCCGAATATGGAGGGTATCCAGTCGCAAGAAGACCTTTTTTTGTTGTTGCAACGAACATGGGCGGCCATTCCACAGCGTGATTTGGATGAACTCATTTTGAGTATGCCAAACCGATGTTCTTGTGTTGTTAGTGTTCGCGGTAGAAACACGGATTATTAATTGTTTAAGTTACCCAATAAAATTTTAAAGAAAACTGTTATTTCAGTCTTTTTTTCGAACTTTTGTGTTAGTGGTTCAAATGTCAAAAATCCCTTTATTAGGAAAATGGCAAATTTCTTTATTAATGCAAAGGTGACTTGGTTTATCGTTACTGTGACAAACGAAAACACTTTATTTGATGAATCCTTAAAGAAAATTTTAATTAATATCAATCAGGAGAAAAGTTATTGCAAAAATATATGTTGATCCCTAGACACTTTTGATGTGTGTATTTCTTGAAGTTATAGGCTTCTTGCATGAGCATCGCAGTTCTGTCAATTCACGCCGGTCAGTGTTTCAAATTAAGTTTCAATTTACATCATCATCATCACCAGCCGGAAGACGTCCACTGCTGAACAAAGGCCTCCCCCTTCGAACGCCACAATGAACGACAATTGGCTATTTGCATACCTTACCTGCGACGCGCACAATGTCGTCTGTCCACCTAGTGGGAGGCCAACCTACGCTGCGCCTTTCGGTTCGTGGTCGCCACTCGAGAACCTTTCTTCCCCAACGGTTATCGGTTCGCCGAGCGATGTGGCCTGTCCATTGCCGCTTCAACTTGCAGATTTTAAGAGCTATGTCGGTGACCTTATCTCTTCAGCGAATCTGCTCATTCCGGATTCTGTCGCGCAAAGAAACTCCGAGCATAGCTCTCTCTATAGCTCGTTGTGTGACTCTGAGCTTATCCAGAAGGCCAACAGTTAGGGACCACGTCTCAGTACCATATTATTATGTCACCACTGGCAACACACACTGGATTTAACCTTCAGTTTCAATTTACGTAATTGAAATATTTTGTACTTACAAACTTACAACTACTATTATTAAACTGTTATCATAATTACTCATTATTATAATAAATAATAATTATGAGACAAGTTTCCCATTACTATGATGGCGAAAACAGTGTATTATTCATATTCAATTGTATGCTTTACGAATTGTCTGATGCAGACAAAGAATACGAGAATAACACTAAAATTAACAAAACAAGAACAATTTATGTCAAAACCAGATTAATTCATATAGAACATGAATCTGTTCTATAAATTCCATAACATTTTGTGAATGTTTTTACTTTGTTGTGAATAGGAGTAGATTTGTATTCCAACATCTATTTCAGGTTCCTCGCACATAAAGCGAAAAGTGGCATCGAATTTAAAATGTGTGATACCTACCTATCACTAAATTCACGAACTTTTTCCATTCGTTTTTTTTTTATTCATCCTAGTGACGAGACAAGCATGTCGTTCGTCTTATGCCTGCATCGCCTGCATTGCACTGCCGCTCGTCACTCGAGACATTAGTTATTAAGTCTCCTGCGTCCAGTAATTTCACCAGCTACAGTGCCATTCACACCAGAACACAGGAATGTTTACAAACAGCTGCTTGGCAGTAGAATACCTGACACTGCGATGGTACTTACCTGGATGGTCTCTTGCCGAATAACGACCTAGTTTCGTAATATCTTGATTTAAAAAGTAATAAATTGTTATAAAAAAATCTTGCTTATGTCAGCACAAAGTAACATTTATGTCCTTTGAACGTGATATAATAATAATAATACCAGCCCTTGGTTTGTTCCACTGTTAGGCACGGGCCTCCCTTCAAGATGAAGGGGCTTAGACCACAGTCCACATGCGGGTATTTCCTTCATAATTTCGGGAAATATATAAATAATGAGTAACAAGCAATTACATAACACCTTACTCGTTGATACCACCAAACCTCACAATAGTTATCCCGATGCAAGCAGGCCGATGAATGTCTTCAAGATGTCCACTGAATGACCTCTTCCTAGCTTGCGCCTCCATTATTTGATCATTATTCAGTATTAATATAAACTTTCACCCAACTTTAAATATCTTTAATATTCACGGCATTTTTCCATTGGGACTCGTCGACGAGTGCAAAGGTACCAGGGAAACATTTACAAATAGCAATTTTGTATGTCAATCGCTATTGATACACAATTCCATCTTTGGAGCTCATATAGAAAGCCCCGATTTCTCGTGTTTCATAAACATTGCGTACGTAAATCACCTTCCCACCGGTAACCAGGATTGCACCTATATTTCGTCGAGAGACTCGATAAATTTGGCCCGCCCGGCCCCACCATCGGGAAATAACTTTTTATTCGCCAACCCGTTTGTTTATTACGTATTTTGTGTGTTGTATCGGATACATGCTGCTTATTTTATTGTTCATTCAACAGTCAGTTTTTGTGACTTATTTATGTTTTATTATTACATTTTTTACAAACGAGTTTTCACGTTCACCTACTGTGAATAATAAGTTACGAAAAATACATTAAAAATTTTCATCAGATTCATGCCATTGTGAAAAGGGAAAAGTTTTTGCGTCCATTCTAATCTTTTGTGTTAGTAAGGAATTTTATTTGCTGTGAATTCTGACACAACTTTTTAGATTCAATAGCGACTCTCGGTTTTAGTACTCCTTAGGAACAGTATCCACGACATCCTTGATGTCATCTGGAATTTTATGGCATAAAAAGTAATAATACATTCAGAATGAGTTCTGTAAATATCTGTTGTTTTCTTTTACGGGCCGTTATTACGGCCCATGTTGAGTAAAATAATATGAGTCCAAGGGATTTCCTTTTCACGAGCTATAATATCTTTTTGGATGCATATTTCACTTGAATGAATACAATTTGGGTCGGCAAACTTCGTGGTACGTTTAATTTTAACTACACCACAGAAATTAATTTCGTCAATTTACCTTCAAAACAATTGAAGCGCTCAGAGCGTTATCAGTCGAGATTCATTTTCTCAATTAAATTTTACGAATTGCGGCGAGAAACTTCGCCATTCCTTGACTCGGAGAGAAAATAGAAGAATAGGAACTGTGGCTTTGCCGAGTTATCTAGTAGGATTATTGTGGGCGGATTCTATTTCACTTTAAAATACTACACAGAAAGCAGCTTTAATTAAATCGAAGCTTTAACTGGAATATCGAAGTTCTTTAGTGATCTAGTTGTTGCTAGTGCCGTAATTATACCCGCAATAATTTTCCAAGACCGAAAAATTATTAGGGTCTGTTTAGTAAATTCTCTGTTCAGTCCGGAGCATAAAATTTTAGGTACATATCTAACGATACGCGGGTTGATAGGTACCCAAGTCCCTTTAGAGTTAAGGCGAAATATTATATAAACAAAATATGAACGAAGAATATGTTGAGATATCCAAGTTGTTAAGGCACGACTCACTTACGAATATCGAACGCGGTTTTCGTTGAAATAAATCCATCCACTGTACATTCTTTATGGCCGCTTTTAGGACGCTAAGTTAACCTTCCCATCATCTAGGTTTCTATTTTGGACATGATGTTCTTTCCACCACTATAAATAGTAATAACTTTCAACTGCTTCGCTATCGTTGACTTCCAACGGTAGAACCATGGCTACTAAGAGTGTGTGGCGAATATGTGGCACTAAATCTATTATGATTAGAACATTAATTGTTTATTTCCCAACCTACTCTCTAGGTAACCGTTGATGTAATCATGCATGGTAAAGGGATCAAAGTAATTTAGATCTGGGGATAAGAAAAAGTATGACATCGAAGGTCTGTTTCATCTCCTATAAAACCGGCGCCCTTGCTCGCCGTAGCAACACAAAGCCATTTGAAGATGGCGTTATGTGTTGGCGATGTTCTGTTAGTTGGAGACTTCTCCAATCTAGTACATTTTTAGAGCACCTTTTACTGTGCCTTTAATTGTGAAATAGGTGGGGGGGGGGGGGGGTTGCCTTTTGCTGGAGCACTGTAGCTAAGTGTGCAGTGCTCTAGCTCATGTCATTCTTTATTTTGTCTTTATTTTTTTTGTATACTAGGTACGTACTTAACACTACTTCCTTAGATGCTTTTACTAACCTAACAATTTGGATTTTTTATGGTCTGAGACAAGGATTTATTTATTTAAAATATCCATCAATTTTGTGAGTAAACGTCTAAATAGTCTGGTTCCATAGTTCAGCATATAAAGTCCTAGCATATAAAGTTTGTGCTTAGTGGAGCCAAACACCATTTCTCTTTGTTCCACTATCGACTTGCGACAGGCAGTGACGTCGACTATTCTTTAACGTACCTACGCCCGTAACTCAGCATGCGAATGGTTAGATTTCAGTGCTACTCAACTGCACTTTTATTATATTGGTACATTTCAACCTCTTCTTAGCATGGACTTCATAGTCCTTAGTAATAACCTTATAGGTTCTTAATATCGTCGTATTCATAAAATATATTCTAATCATGTCAGTGGATTTTAACTGTTATAATATCGTTAGATTTGTCGTTAGTAGTAGAAGATAGGACATATACACTTTTAAATGGTAAAATGTTGGCCACTAGTTTTTTAAATTCCAGAAAATTCATATGTTAACAACATAATAAATAATATTATGTTTTGTGTGAAAGATGGAGTGAAGTTTTATTATGTGTAAGTTATGTATATACATAATATAAAATCTTTTAAAAAAAAAATTGAACCGACTTCAATATCACTGAAAAGTATAAAATAATTTAAATATTATTGAAGTTGGTGTTAGCGTACCTGCTGTGTATATTTGGCACCAACTTCAACAATATTTAAATTATTTTATACTTTTCAGTGATATTGAAGTCGGTTCAATTTTTTTTAAAAGATTTTATTTTAAACATTTTAGTGATATCTTATTATATAAAAGAGTAGACAAAAACCCACTCATCACGAAATCTCAGAAACTACAAGTGCTAGGAGTCTCAAACTTTGCATGGGGGTTCCTTTTAAGACGTAGGTGCTCACTAAGACGGGTTTTTTCGAACTGCAACCTCTAAGGGGGTCAAATAGGGGGGCAAAGTTTGTATGGGAGAACGCGATTCCTTGGTCCTATTGACTTGAAATTTTGCACAGACATTCGTTAAGAAAATTAATTGAATTTGTATTTCATTTTTTTTTTAAATTTATCCCTTAACAGGGTAAAAAAAGGAGTATTATTACTCAACCGATGGCGGTACAAATATGATAAGATATTTCGAAACATTAAACAAAACGTCCTTGGCCAAGTGGTTACGGAAGCGTCCTCTAAACACGGACTGTCCGGGTTCGCTACCCGTGTGCGGATTTTCTTTTTGTATTTTTAAACTTTGTTTTTGATTTTTTTATTTACGTTAAGATTCGATGTTTTAAATATTTAACTCATATCAACTCCAGCACTTTTTATCTCTAATATATTTTTTATAATTAATGCTTTTATTTTAATTTAAAATCATGCATACGTGGTTAGCTTCTCTCTAATGTCATGATTTAGTTATTAGTGGAAACTTAATGGATTTTTGTACTATTGTATCTTATATTAGTAATAATGGTATCATTTCTTTGTTTCCCAAATATAATAAAATAAAATAATGAAAATATATTTCCAAAATGTCTGTTTGGGTAGGAATAAAATAATTATGCATGTATTGTACGTATGATATAAAAGCCAAAACTTTATTGGAATTATTGTCTGTCTGTCAGTCAGGGGTTTTTCTACAGGTTGGCTGGTGTTGTTACCGATCGATCGACGTCAAAGTATCTTTACATAGTGTGAAACAAAGTCGCTATCCGAGTCTGTCTATATCCGATAGCACCTCCTAAATCACGCAGTGGTTTTCACCATCTTGGTTAGATAATTTTTCATTGAAGGTTTTAAGTTTTATCTAAGTAAATAAACTTACATAGCTTTTAGCTAAACCTAAAGAGATACCTACATAGTTCACAATCAAGTACTAGAGAATTTCATTAATTCCATATATTATAAGGTAGGTAAATACCCGGGATATAATATACCCGCCCCACAGCGGCGGACTCAAAGGCAATGCACTGAGGGACAGCTCATGCAGATACCACCGAAGAACCCCTCTCATGTGCCGATGTGACAGCCACGGGAGTTTCAGTGGGTAAGAATCCCCCACAGGATCCCGGGGACATGTTAAACGTGTCCCCCGCCACCCCTTTAACTGTGACAACGATGACAGATTCCCGGGGGGCTATAATGCGCCCCCGGCAGCGACTTCAAAGGCCCTTGCCTTGCCCTGAGGGGTACCCGGTGCAGCCCCATATTTTGTGCGGACAGCCGTGGGGGGTTTAGAGGGTAAGAATCCTACACACCGCGGTCGACCGCCCGCAGGATCCTGGGAGCCTATTGGAGGTCTACCGTGATCCCCGAAACTGAGCACGGTGACAGGTAATTTTTTTTATTGTGCCCCCCGGTGGCGGGCTCAAAGGAAAGCCACTGAGGGGATTTTTTTTTTAAATTATCCCTTAACAGGGTTAAAAAGCAGTATTATTACTCAACCGATGGCGGTACAAATATTCTCACTTAGATTTGCTTAGTACGTAAATTAGGTACTGTACACGGATAACTTTAATACTTAAAGCAAAATATCACGCTATATGTATTAGGGACTGAGCAGACATATAACAAGAATATGATCAAGTAAGTCTGGAGGGAAGTGTCTTCTAAGCACAGCAGGGTCCGGGTTCAAATCTCTCTTTGGGATTATTTTTGTGTACTTTTAAACTTTTTATTTTTGATCAATTTTTTTATTTTTATTTTTCACTGAAGGTTTATATATTAACTGAATTTATTTAGAAGTTTTATCTATGTAAATAAATTTAATTAGCTTACGTTGACTAAACCTAAAGAGGTACATACTTAACAATTCCAAATACCCAGGTTGACTTCCCCACGGGATCCCGGAGACATATTGGATGTTCCCCCCCCCCCCCGCCACCCCCTTAACGTGACAACGGTGACCCGGGTGGCTATAATGCGCCCCCGGGAGCGGTTTCAAAGGCCCTTGCCTTGCACTGAGAGGTACACGGTGCAGCCCCCCTCTTTTGTGTGGATAGCCGTGGGGACACATACCGCAGTCGATTGCCCACAGGATCCTGGGGGCCTATTGGAGGTTTCCCCCGCGATCCCCCTATCTTTGAGCACGATGATAGTTTCCCGGGTGGCTTTATTGTGCCCCCCGGTGGTGGGCTCAAAGGCAAGTGACTAAGTCTGTGGGATCTTGGTGCAGATCCCACCGGATAGCCCAGGTCTCCTTCTTATGTACTGATTTAACGGCCGTTGGGGGTTTAGTGTATAAGAATCCTATATACCCGGTTGACCACCAGCAGGGTCCCGTAAATCCCATTAAAGGCTTCCCCCGTGACCCCTGTAACTGTGAGCACCGTGACAGGTTCCCGGGGAACTATAATGTGCCTCTCCAGCGGCGGGTTCAAAGTCAAGGCACTGAGTGGTATCAGCTGGTACAGATCCCGACAGATAGCCCAGGTCCGCCCTCTAATGTGCAGACGTGATAGCCGTGGGGGTTTTAGTGGGTAAGAAATCCCCGGTTGACCCCCGTTTACGTCTCAACGATGAAACCGAACAAGGAAGCCCGTATTGCTTCCATAAATTGGTTTTAAAGAAATGGTGTCTGTTCCTGTCCTTAATCCACCCAAATTGTGCACCGGTACACGTCTGCAGTTTCTAATAAAATTATAAATACAATAATAAATCACAAGCTCAGAGATTCAACGTTGCAGGCTTAAACCTAAGCGTCGAGTACTTTGCCCATGGACAGACAGCTATACGTAGCCCTTTCACGCGTCATTTCTAAACAAAATTTGTTCATATTGCGTTACGAAAAGTCAGCTACAAACATTATTTATGAAGAAATTCTATAATCAAAGATAGTAACTTTAAATTATTCACTTCTTTTTTTTTCTCAATTACACCCGTGCGAAGCCGGGGCGGGTCGCTAGTTTTCATATATAAAGATTGAACCATCAAAAACCGTAAAATTATCTAGGTAGGTTATGATCACATTATCGTCTACATAGATTTACATAATTCATGTTTTTTCAGAAAAAAATATCCGGTCGTAATGAAATTTGCATGGAAACATCATAGTAGTTTACTCTCTCGAATAAAAAAAGAATCATCGAAATCGGTTCATAATTGTCAGAGCAATGTAATGGAGAACATCAGTTTTATGGTTTTTACCAGATAAATTCCTCCACATCGTTCACGGTCCTCCAGGAAGTTCTTATCCGGTTGTAATAAAATTCATACAGATTTAATACAGTGGTTTCTTCTTTCGAATAAAAAAAGAATCATTGAAATTGGTAAATATTTGCCAGAGTTATGACCATTTTTGTCCGACCGAGCGAGTCCGAGCGACTAAAACGTCATCTATATAGGCTTTCTTGCAGCTCTCAGTGCGCAGTCACCATTCTTGTTTTTTCAGGAACTACTTATTAGTTTCAGGAACTACTTATGGGACCCAATTAACGGATTAAAGAATGGATGGAAGAAAGATTTTTTCAAATCGGTTCATAATTGCCAGAGTTATGCGCGAACATACATAGAAAAAAAATATATATATATATATACAGACGAATTGAGAACCTCCTCCTTTTTTGAAGTCGGTTAAAAACTTCACTCCATCTTTCAAATCAAATCAAAATAAATTTATTGTTGTTGCAGGTGTTATAGATGAAAAAATCCCAAAATCCTTTATTCGAATTTGTTTGCTGTGTTTTTATAAATTTTACACTTTTAAAAAGAAAACTATTTGATCTATGATTTGTGGTATAGAAATTAAGTTAGATACGGCTTCGCGTCGCAGTCGGTCGGTGTGTATCTAGTGACGCTGACCGCCATTTTTCTTCGTTCCCACTACGCTCTGTTATCTCCACGTAGCAGGTTGCAGTGTCGGCTATTCTCTGATATTCGCGTATATCCGAGTGCTGCCGGAATGCTAATAAAATTGCACGAACCTCACCAGATTCTAGCTGTATTTCCTCGCTTCATATATGATTAATATTACAGGAAAGTTTATTGACTTCGACATCAGTTTCAGCTATGTGTTGTAAGAATAACGTGTGTTTTTACCACGTTATACCTATAAAAATCGTTATAGATTCGAGAATTTTATATTTTACTACGTGCTTTTTGTTCTGTATGTTCAAACTGATGGCCTCCATGTCAAATTATTTGAAAAATTATGCAGCCTACGTCATCAAGTTCTATTTAGTATGTAAAAATATAGGTATGACATCTAATTCCACAGTTACGACAAAATTATGAACCTCATAATATTTTTTTTCTGTAAGCCCGTTGACAATTCCAATTTTCTGTGAGTATCACCTAAAAAAGTAAAAGTAGCAACTGGTATAACAATAAACACGAATGTTCGCTTTTTTACGTCGTCGAGGGTGACGCAAAAATGGCAGGTTTTACAGTAATCGTTAGTATTTGTATAACCTTTATTATAATGGCGAACGCGCATATGATTTTAAAACCATGGGTGGAATAAGATAGGTACTTAATTACAGAATATTATTTGGTGGCAGGTTTTCTTATTTATGTAGGTACCACCGCTTACTTATGTACGGAATCCAAAAAATATACCTTTAATAACTTTAACACTAACTTTAAACTTTTAACACAATAAAAGAAAGACACATACATTACACACATTCATACACATACATTATCATACATACATTACACATACATTTTCATTTTGACAACCACAATAAAAGGTCACACAAAAGTACGACGAAAAATATGTACTTATACACAAAAGTAAAAAAGACAATCATTATACTAAAATACCAAACTATAAGCGATGCGAAAAATGCCAATTTAATAATATTTTGGGATGAAAATTACAGTTTAACAATATTCCACACGACTTCAAACTAGGTAGAGCCAGACGATAAACAATTTTTATGTAAATGCGTTTTTATAGACACGTAAAACCGAGACACTAAACAAATGTCAATGCCCGGTGATATTTTATCATTGTTCATGCCCCCGTTAGTCTGGGGCGGGAATGGAATACACGACCTATTGGGTAGCAGCCGAAGCATCTAACTACCACGACAAAGAACCGGGCTCAGTTGGTTATGCATAGGTTATGACAACATATCCCGCATTAAGAAACCAATCTCAAGGTCTGATCTCAAGCACGCACTTGCGTAAAACAATATAATGAAATTTAACAAGGTAAAAATACCTAATTCAATTATTTTATCGTCGTATTAGCGTACCTAAACGAAATTACGGGGAAAATATGCCACTCAAATCCCGACATGAAAACTACACCATAATGAAAGCCTCTATTAGCAAAATAGCGTTTATTTTCAAAGGAACGTTGATAATTTCCAGCTAAAATGTTCCATTACAAATTGGCTGAGCTTTGGCTGGATAACATTTTAGTACTTAACGTCATAAAGGTTTAATGTTACAAAGAGCTAAAGCTATCGAAATTGGGTTACTGCTTGAATAAAGGTGTTTATAGACTTGGGAATCCAACAAGAATGCTCACCAAAATGCTCATTACAAGTGTAAAATTGAAAACAAAAAGTGAATTGATTGAACACAAAACACGTGTAAAACGCTCCCGTTTATTTTTCTGTAATGTAGCAAGCATTCTAGCAAGCGTTCTAACGGTAAGACAGTAAATTTGCTTCGAGCTTTTAGCCGAGCCGAGCAATTCTGTCATTGCTCCGCTGTCAAGTGTGACATCTTGGTGAAGAATATTTTTTGATGAGCATTGACTAGAGCGTTCGCTAGAATGATCGTGAAAATGCTCTTTGTTCTGTTCGACAAATTCAAAACTACGAATGCTCGATGTTCTATTAGAAGTGATACTCAAGTCTATCAGCACCTTAAGGTTTGCGGTATCTCTCACATGCAGGGTACCTAGCATTGATTTGCTAAAGCGCGTTGGCTTTCCACATAACAGCGGTACAGTCTAGCTACTCTTTTTTAGGGTTCCGTAGATACAAAAGGAACCCCTTCCCTTCGTCTGTCTCTCTGTCACACCGACATATTAGTACTATTTCAGCAACTACGGATGCTATCGATTTGAAATTTGGTATTCCAAATTGGTCTTAAATATTGCTAACCAGTTTGGGTTAGCAATATTCATACTCTCATAACACACACAACAATATACACACACATAACATACACTCATAACAAATCAACAAAAAAATGTCATATAAATGTACTTAGCTCCAAAGTTTGAGGAGGGAAAAATCTAAAGTAATTACACCAGGTAATAATTGTTTATGTAAATATTATAATACAAAAAAAGCTCTATTTTTCAGTAGCACATGAGATGATCAAATAACTTTGACTTATAAGCTTAGTAACTCGGAACGGTTAGGGTTCGTCCATTAATCACGTGATGTTTTTTAGCAACTTTTTAACCCCTCCCCCCTCCTGGTGATATGTGGTGAGGTTTTAAACTACCCCTTACCCAACATCACGTGTATTTTTTTATACAAACTAAATTGAAATTTTCGGAATATTATCTTTAAATACAGGTAATTGATTAAATGTTGAAGGGGAAGTCGTTGCCGGCAAGTCAGGTGAGTCAAGGCCACGTGCCGCTGTTTGGTTTAGAAATCGTGCATTCAACGAAAAATAAATACACGTGATGTCTCATTATACCCCTCCCCCCGCCTGGTGATATTTCGTGATTTTTTTGGAACCCCTCCCCCCCGTTTCGAGCCTCACGTGATTAATGGACGACCCCTTAGACAACCAGAATAAAACCACGTATACAAAAAACGTTTTACATAATAACGTACTATTCATCATCCATTCTATTTAAAAAAAAAAACAGATATCACCTGCTATATCGTGCTTATCACATAGTTGAATTTCAACAACAATACCCTAAAGAACATTTTTAACTCAAACATAATTCCTAAAATCGTGTTCTTATTCTGCAAAAACCATACTACGGTAATACTAACCCACTGTCTCGTTTCAGGTAATCCACTCAGCTGTAATTGCCGCCTTTCTTGGATGTACGCACTGCGTAACGAAACACAAGACGCCACTCTGAAGCACGCTCTCGAAAAGGTATCCTGTGTCACCGACACAATAGACAGACATCTGAATGACCAAGAAGACACCGAAAGTGTCGATGATAACGTTTTATCTGACGACAATTATGAATATTACGATAAAAACGATGATTATGTTGAAAGGAAATTCATTAATAAGGCTACAAAACTCGTCGATATACCATTTGAAAGTCTACCATGTCCTAAAGATCTCACGCAGACTGAGGAGTACGGGCATCCGATACAAAACGAAATTAGGCTAAAAGCGTTTTCCAACGTCGGTTGTATCACTCCGAGTATAATTTTAATTGTAATCACTAAATTGTTCTGTTAATGTTAAGCACGAGACAAAGATATTTGTGATATTAGAAATTAACTAGATTATTTCGTGTACAGATTAATATTATTCAATGTTCTGAGTGTAGCTGCATAGTCGTGTTATGTTTTTAAAGTAATCGCACGTAATTGATAACTGAAGTTTATTAAAATGCTTTGTTTAAGGTATAGTTAACTATACTTTTGTTGAATGAATAAATTAAATTCATTAAATTAATACAATTAATGGCAAGACAAAACGATGTACAGTTTTCTCAATTTAATTCAATAAAAATAGCTTCGTATTGTAAATATTATATTTATTGAAGTACCAGATGATGATTGCTTTGTGGACATTTTTGTCTATAAATATGTGTCTCTTATTGTTAGGATTGTCACGTATTATAAAGCGGGCTAGCAAAAAAATTCATCTCGTTAAAGTAGGTACCCGGGGGATTAACCCTGTGTATGATTCGGGCACCATTATGAATACGAGCAACGTAAGCCGGGACGGTTAAAATTATCTAGCTTGTGGGAATTTTGCCGAAGATAATTTCACATTTTTTAGAATGCTCCCAAATGGTGACTTTTATTACAATGTTTCGGTATAGCCGTGTAAATAAATATAAGCCGTTTCATATACAAATAAAAAAGATATAATAGGTAGGTACTCGTGTTATGTGTATGTGGTTCAAGCATTCCATACAGCAAATGCATAGCTAGCTAGTTATAATCACTGTTCGGTAAATGTTCAGTTGGTTTAGCAACGTCAGGCAAGGCCAGTCCTTAGATGGGTGACTGGTTAGTGAGTGGTATTAAAACATTCATGCTTCAGAGGGGACTTTATAAGTCGGTACGGGTTGTTGTCAACTCCGATACCAGGTTGGCTATAAACCATAAAACAAAAAAGTAAAAGCAAATTCCGCAATGCTACTGTTAGTGTGTTTTCTATTATGGTCCATGATAGATTATCACCAGTCTATGTCTTTGACTTTGACGTTAGCTTCTCAAATTGCACACCGTGAACCTCGGCATTTACCATCCAGACTCTGCCAAATGTCTTGCAGGAAATTAATATTAACTGACCAAAATTCCACTTGATAGTAACAAGAGACTTAATTTATTATTTTACTGTGCTTATCAATTATTGTGGTTGGTGGAATAAAGAAGTTTCGGACATTTTTATGGAGCCTTTTACTATTGCGCGCCCAGAGACGTAGTTGCGGATAAAGCTTAACAGAAGATTTGGAAGGAGGAAGAAATGAAGATGCAAGATGTGGATGATAAATCTCACTAGCTTGAGAGCAGAAGAAAAAGAACGAAACGAGTGCCCGTTAGCTCCCAGCACGTTAATATCTCAAAAACTCTGGTAGTTCTTGTTCACGGGGGTTCTTGTTCTTTCAGGTCTGCTGTAAGAAAATTCTTTAGAAATAAGCTCTGCCTTTGTACTATTCTTTCCTATATTTCTTGTTATAGTGTGTACATGAATTATAAAATAAATAAATAAAATATTATCTTTTGGGAACTTTGTACTTTTATTTTATCATCAGATAAAGATAGCGGACATCCGGAATAGTAACCCGATACTGCATATTCAACGTGCTATATCAGTTAAAATAGTATACCTAAAAAATATAAAATTGGCAAAGGAAGTGAAGAATCTTTGATGATACGTGATGACGTGGCAGAGGGCATGGTAGAGTAGTGGAAGAGGTGGATACGGCAAAGGAAGTGAAATAGAACATTTGAAATTAATCAACTTCGCAGCCCGAGAAGCAATAGTGGTGCAAAAACTTTAAAACAACTTTGTATATAAATAAAAAAATAATAATAAATAGATCTGTTCCATAATAATAAACTAAAAAAAGAAACGTTACTTGTATTTATTCAGAAAGTTAATTTAATCCATATTTAATCAATCAATGCTATACACATTACTGTTTTAGTTATATACGTTACCACACTATACTAATAAGTTAAATACGTTAGCGCAATTTTGTTGTCACCATAGTTCCGTGTGAACTTCTAGATGGGGCTGCCATTGAAATAGATCATGATAAGGTAATTCGAATGAAATGGCTATCACATCGCATTTATTTTCCCTCTTATTTTTGTAGACAATCGCCTTATTTTTGATTTACTTGTAATTTTTATAGGCGTACATGATCACAAATATCAGTGATTTGTACGCTGAAGGAAGTTATCTGGACACTATTGGATACCACAAACTCCACAAAGTTTGGTTATAATAGAGGTAGAGTAAAATAGCGATGATAATTGTCTTCTTTTTAAATAATTATTAATAATGTTACATGTAACATAACCAGGGTATGTCTAGCCAGTCGGCTCTAACTTTTTAGCAAGTGATCCTGTTGTGTAATATCTTTAAAATCATAGGTTTAGATCATCGATATACTACTATATATCGATGGTTTAGATCACTGTTTATAAACAGGGCCCAAACAATAATTCCTGATTGGGAAAGGAACTAAACCACTGACTGTAAATTACTCCACGGCTAACGTTATTTTAGCTTCGAATTGATGCGATCTATGCTTATAAAGAAACATGTAAACGCGATCATATATGAAGAAGAATATAAAAATATCCATGCAAAAAATTGTCATTAAGTTACTCTGAAGAACCTTGTTACGTAAAAAAACTAGGATGAAATAGTATACGCAACTCCATTTCTTCCGAAGTTATTTTTTTGTTCATTTCACAGCTCGACGGTACACAAGTTAATAATAAATGAGGCTAAAAGTTCCGTGGAGAGGACAAGTCAAACTAATTATTTTGTTCGGTAGCAACTATTTTTCTTAGTATATTTCTAGAAAGTAATTTGATAATATACTCGTATATATTATAAAGATAATATAATATGTTGTTGTTTGTTTTAAGCTGGCTTTCGTTTTACGTAAAATTACTCCATTCAGTCTTTATCTACAGTATTTTGATACCAGCCAAAAGTCCGATTTCTTAATACAAAGTTTAAGGTAGCTTTCCATACCCTGTGATTTCACGGCCTGCGCCTGCGCTAGCTTGCGCTAAAGGCTTGTCGTCGTGACGTCGCAAACTCGCTTGTATACTCATCAGAGCCGCCTCCACTCTGTAACTTGATACGCATGGCGTAAGACAAAAAGTCGTGCCACGAGGTTATCTTGATTGCCACCAGCTGACGCGTGCATCTGGCAGAACTTGTGGCAAATCCAGTCCTTTTAATGACGGCTGAGGACGACTTTTGGACCGAACCGATCGATCAGAGTCATGCCTGTCGGCAGCCAAAAGTGGGGTTATCTTTATTCCCAAATAAAAAATGTACAACTACCGATAATGCTTCATTAAACAGCGAGGACATCATGCGTGTATTGCTGTGTAGGTGATAATATATATACATACATACATATGAAACTATATTTTAATCGGGCATTAGGCGATTTACCTTATATTTTGGCTTGACGTTTCGGCACTACATATGAGCATTTGCACAAATTATCGCAGCGCGAGGCAGCCTCTGACGTTACTGGCCGTGGAAACTCGCCTTTAGATGACTAATAATTTCGCTGTCTTATAAAACGTTATTTTCTTTACTACGATAATAGTATTTTAAGTTCTACCTAAGTCTAGGAATATGGATCAATCACTAATTCATATTTTATAATACTTTCGGCTGTAGGACGGTCTATAAATCAGGTCACTTAGCGGTCAACATTGACGCTTGAGTGTTTTTAAAACCTCAACGTAGTAATTACGAAGCTTTTACATTTAAAAAGGACAAACATGAGTGGTACATTTTTAACACATGCGTCTATTGGGGTTAAGTACTAAAATGGACTCTTTGATACAGTGAAAAAATAGTAGGTACCTATTTTATCAATTGCCCTATTATCCAAGAAATTAATTAGTTGTATTGTATTTATACATTAGACAGAGGGTTTAAGGGTAGACAGGGCTCTCAATAGGTAGACTGACGACGGTCTGCGCGTCGTGGGCAAGTCGTCGGTGCGGATGCAAATAGCCAATTGTCGTTCATTGTGACGTTCTACGGGGGAGGCCGATGTTCAGCAGTGGACGTCTTCCGGATGGTGATGATGATGATTGCTTGCTTGCTAAATCATTGTGTGTAGATTAAAAAGTGCTAAATAAATGTAGATAAAATTATGTTGAAAAAGTTTTATTATAGGTATGTAATGTACAAGACCGATAGGAACCGCTTAAATATTCGCTTTTCTGTTATTAAAAAAAAATTTAAATCATTAATAAATTTATCAAATAAATACTCCGACCGAATCTTAACCGAATCTTTCCGAAGATAACAGTTAATTTTGTTCACCATTAAAATATGCGCATAACGTAATAAAATAAGCAAAATGGCTGCTAAATTTCATTAAATGCGCTGTTAGTAACGTGATCTGAATATTTATTGGTTAATTCTGAAAGGCTGGTCGTTAGATATTTTCTTTGATCAAATAAACGACTTATCTTGATTTTCCGTTCGACTTTAACTAATTTATTTTACAGCAATATTAAATCAAGAAGTTAAATTGAATCAAAAATGCCCAAACAATCGAATCAAAATTACTTGATAGAAAAATTGCCAATACAATTAGATTTCACAAAAAAAATATGACAATGATTGTACTATGATTGTATTATGATTATTATGCCTATATCTATAGTTTATAAACTTAAACATGTGTACCGTGTTACTTAGAGGAGATACCACTGGAGAGAGCATAATGCGCTAACCCCCTCTGCCAAATTTTTGGTCATATGGTCAGGTCATTCTTTATTTGTGTGCGTGTATTTTTGAATGTGTTGCGAGTTTATTATAGTGTGGGTATGCGTGAAAGTGTATCTGTGTGTGTTTACTTCGCTTCCCGCACCCCGCAAAAGTGCCACGAAAAATTTGTTCGGGGAATCGACGCGATACTAACTCCTTTGGTACTTTCTCTGAGCTGTGTTATTATAAGTTTAACGCTTATCTATGGCACCGTAGTTCTACAAATAGAAAGAAAAATTGAAAAATAATGTAAAGAAAAATTTACTCTTTGCTCTTACGTAAAATTTACAACAACACTTAACACGTTGAATGGGTGTGAATGCAATGAATAGATCATAATTTGTATTTTGTTTTTTCTTTGAAAGTCGGAGTAATCTTATACTTACCAAAGTAATTATTTACACTAAGCTTGTACGTATATTTTGCTTTCATTTTTGTATTCTAATGTACACAAAGCCTAGCTGCCTAAAATAAATTGAACAGTTCAATTGGATTTTAGTTATTGAACTATGTCTTCATAGGTACAGAATATTATAACTTAGTATGTAAATAACATGACAATTAAAAAATGTATAAATAAATAATATTATTATATTGACTATTTTTTTATTGAGTTTTCGGAAATTAATGATGCATTGGATTACATATTCCAATTTCAAAATTTTATTAAAATATGAAAAGTTATTGTGTAACATTGTAAAAAAAGTTACCTTAGTTTTAAGATTTGTAAATAATCCACTTGAATTTTTATGAATGTAATAAATATATTGAATGTAAATCCGCTTTATTTGTTATAAGTAGGTATGCCATTATTCATTATTCATAATTTATTGGAGTGTTTATCCTAACAATACAAATTTATGGATCTAAATTGGTCTGTATTTGTAATGTAAACATAATTGTTCGTTCGTTCATAGATTCTCTCCGAGATATTTTTTATTGTACAAAATGTAATCATCGTTAATGATCTCGTGTAATATTAATATTATTAGGTTGTGTATAGCCTTTAATTCTGTTGTAATAAATATTTCTACCCGTGGTTTGCTGAGTTTTATTTATAATCCATTCTGCCATTTTGCCATGATTAACGGGCTGACTAACTGCCGGTTCCAATATCCTATCGATCCCTTACTATAAGTTCAAATAGTTACCATCGATAGCTATAATGACATATTTCCCTTTCAATAATTACATATTAGCTGCTTACTTGTGGTTGTTCAAATGACGGTCTGTCAGGGTTTTAGTTATCGCTCCATTTCGGAGGTTTATCGCGGGATATCGATGATTTTAACTTATAGTTAGGGATCGATATGATATCGGGACCGGCAGTAAGACATTCAGCCGCTACCCAACGGGTTGGGGCTCGATTCCCTTTAAACATAAACATGTCTGTTTGTCCTGTATCTAGATCCTAGTTATCTATTAAAGTATGTACCTACTGTATATACTTTCCACTCACAGGCCTGCTGGAAGAAGGGACAATGCCCATCTGTGCCCCAGAAATTCCCAGATATAGTATATTACAAGATTGCCCTAATAAATAAAAACTAGAATTATGTTGTTAATTTTAAATCACATGAAGCACTAGATAAAAAAAATAAATAATAAGACGTTGTGTTGACATTGCAGTACCACTATATCTAACCAAATTGTTACATACATAGTCAAAAGTCAAAGTCAAAATATGTTTATTATGTATAGGCCCCATTTACTTAGGCAATTACACAAAAATCATTTTTTAAAAAATCATATTGACACTATACAATGGAGACAGACTAGATAATTTCAAATAACTGACATGTTTATCTGATAACATACAGATAAGTAGGTATATAAAAGAACACTGATCTGGCTTAGCTTATGTGATGATCATGAAGTTCCTAGTGCAAAACTAATAGCAATGCTGTCTGTAAACGATAAAATGTATAAAAAACCAGTAGGAAGTTATCATATTTAATGTCCAATATCTTTTGAACCAGTGCTTTATATGACATTAAATCTAGATATCTTATAAATACTGTTAAAAAGTTATCATATGACATAGAGCTTCAATCTGGGCATTGCATGGCATTGCTGACTTTCAGCTCCATACTACACATGGTATTCTTTAGTAATAAGCTGTGCATTTGTACTATTCTTTCCTATTTTAAATTATAAATAAAATAAATGTAATTACAAAAAGTATATTAGTTTATCAATTGTCTGGTTAACATAGTACAGGTACAATGAGGCACTGCCTAGTTTTAGATGAGATGCCCGTGTCTGATTTGCATTGGATATATATTTTTTTTAAATTATACAGACTGGCTGAGACGTTATAGGAATATTCAAAAAGTAGCAATGTTACAAGTCCTTCAGTATTTCCTACGAATTTACTTGATAAGGAAAACGGCGCATCATTTCGGAAAGACCGAGTTTAATTATAAATATCTCCGAGGCTCAAATACAAGAGAGTGGTGAGTCTCAGTGACAAAGCATTATTTTTTCATTCCCTTTTTCCCTAAAAAGTATTTTATGTTTTAGGAAATAAATTCCTAATACGCTAAAAATAAACAATACAATATTATTTAATTGTACGAATGGTGAAATGGTATACAAAGCTAAAAACTAGAATACTGGTTTCGTAGAAATATTCTTTTTGTTTTCGTAATAAAGTTACTAGGTAGCAGATTCCTTGTCTGAGGTAGGACCGTAAGTAAGCAAGTGAATAATTAAAAAAATATATATACGACGCATAAAAAAACAATGTAATAAAAAAAAGGAAAAACACAGAAAAAATAATGTTACGGAGAATTAAAAAAAATAAATTAATTAACTTATCCGTACGGCAAACAATGTTTCCGGTTTGAAGGGCAAAGTAGCCTTCAAAAAGAAGCCGATACCCGTACCGGGTTCCTTTTGAAGGCTACTTTGCCTAGTATTTGAAAGTTTTACACACTAAATCCTGTTCCTCGATGCTATGGAGACTTCTCAAAACTCAAACTCAAAAATCTTTATTTCAAATAGGCTTAACGCTAGCACTTTTGAATCGTCATTTTTTAGAAGCTACCACCGGATCACAACGCGGCCTCAACTGAGAAGATCCGGCAAGAAACTCAGCGGGCTTGTCATTTTTTCACTTTTTTTTTTTTAAACATTATTTTGTTACAAATGAATCGACATTAGCGATACTTCGAGACTTCTGGCACTCCATTCAAACCTTGCCAGAGTCTTTCCAGCACCGGACCCTTGCTGGAGCACGTCCCGGGGGAAGTAGAAGTGGACGCTACCCCAGACCACCAACCTAAGCAGTTACGATGTACGGTAAAATAATAATGTTTTGGGACAATCCACTGTAGGTACTATGGAATCCAGACAAATGATACTAATACTTATGATTTTTTTTTGTAAATACATACTTATATAGATAAAACACCCAGACACTTGGCGGGAATCGAACCCACGACCTATTGGTCAGCGGCCAGGGTGTCTAACCACTAGACCAACAGGCCCGCCGTAACGAACGAACTCGACCTTTCGACTCGACTCGAACTCGTATTCTCTTGTTAACTGTAGTTGCTTACCAAACAAAGCCTTTGTCTAGCATGCATTATTCTAATCAATCATTTAAAGTGCATATTATTAAACATAATTCCTGTCTTATTTTCTTATGGTTGTGTGTGCATGGCAGGGTGTCCATGGGATTACTGACTGGGTTCCAACAGAAGACCAGAGCGGCGACAATTTTTTTTTGTATATTTTCAGTTGTTATTTTACCTTACTCATGTGTAATCACTACGAATAAATATTTACTTTTTTTTTCTTTTTATTAAGATTTGTTTTCAATTAAAACCTGTACTAAGCATAGCTCCCCTTATTATAGACTTGAAGTCAAGCGTTGCGAGCCGCGTTATCACTGCCCGAGCTGGCGGTAAAATAACTTCGTTAGACTTTGCTCCAAATAAGACTTATCTCGAATGAACAGATAAAAAATTATTAGCTTAAAAGCTTTAAAGCAAACTTTTGTCGTTTCGGAAAAGTTCAAAAATTCAGCGGCCACCGTCGACCTTGATTTTCTTTTCGGTTTTTATTGTCAGGATAAGAGATGAGATTATTATCTCTTGAACTAAGAGATACTTTTAGATTCTTACAAAAGCTGGAATACTGATGGTGTAATTATTGGGAAATACATCGGATTGATGTACCTAGATATTCAATTTTCAACCTTTTATGACGCGATGAGCAAGACATTACAGTAGGGCCAATTTAATAGATCACATTTGACATCTATCAGTTTCTTTGTCCTGTCTGTTTCTTTTGTCATTATTACAATAAATATGTAATCGTAATTGAAAAAAGTTAAACAATTGTGCAGTTCTAACTTCGAAAAAAATAATAATATTGTATGCCCGCCGTTACAAGGTTACGTTGTTAAATTTTGAAGAAGTGTCAAAAGTGATCAATTAAATTGGCCCTACTTTAATACACAACGTTAGTACAATAAAGATCTACTCCAATTATATAATTTTTGAGTTTAGTACAATAAGAACTGTATTACTAGTATCTTTATACTTAATATGTTTATGTTCCAAAAACCGCGCTATAAACAGAGTGGAACAAACTTCAATTGTTTCAGTAAAATTGTTTCTGCCACCATTGGTTGGACAATTTGTGTGGAATCTGATCACATATCACGTTTAATTTTACGATGCATGCAATCAACGTCACATACTGTTCAACAAGCGATATAATGAGAATAGAGTGCCTCATAATTGCATTCGAAACACTGCGGTATACTTTAGTGAGTGGCGCAAATTATTGGTGTTGTTTGGTACCACCGCAGTGTCACCAAGCTGCAATGTCTACGTCTATTTCGATCGATCCAGTATAACGAAGAACGCTGAAAAGAAATTCACAAGTTTACTGAAGAAAATATTTTTGAAGAAAAATATTGAAAATTTTATTGTATGTGAGAACATTTACTCAATTTGCAAGTAATATTTTGTTTAAAAAAATTGTTTACACCTCAGCTCATCTTTGCAATGAATTTAAATTTATTTCATAAAAATGTCTTTTTTTTACATTCGAACCAGTTTAACAAAGACACATAAAGATAGTCAATATATTTTTACAGTAATCTCCTAGGAATATTTGGTTCCAAGAAAAGATAATTTGAATTTAGCCTCGCCGTCGTTCTGTTTGCAAATTTCCAGAATCCACAAACTATATCATTTGAATTTGGAACAACGTATACATATTTAACGTATCTTTAGATCAAAGAAGAAAGAAATACATTGTTATAATTTTAACGATCTTTTTTTTAAATCAGATTGTATGTTATTGAGAGAAACGGGAGCAGGTACATTAGTGTCAACAATATTAATGACTTTCAAATGAGGTGTAGTACAGCCAGACGTTAGAGGTCGCCCGAAGAATCCAACTCGGATGGGCAGCGTTCGGGAAACTACGCGATATCTTCTCGTCCAAAATACCGCAGTGCCTGAAGACGAAGGTTTTTAACCAGTGTGTGTTGCCAGTGATGACATATGGTACTGAGACGTGGTCTCTAACGGCTGGCCTTTTAGAAAAGTTCAGAGTCACACAACGAGCCATGGAGAGAGCTATGCTCGGAGTTTCTTTGCGCAACAGAATCCGAAATGTGGAGATCCGCCGAGGAACTAAGGTCACCGACATAGCTCTCAGAATCTGCATGTTGAAGTGGCAATGGGCAGGCCACATCGCTCGAAGAACCGATAACCGCTGGGGAAAAAGGGTTCTCGAGTGGCGACCACGAACCGGAAGACGCAGCGTTGGCAGGCCTCCCACTAGGTGGACAGACGACATTGTGCGCGTCGCAGGTAACCGATGGATGCAAATAGCCAATTGTCGTTCATTGTGGCGTTCTAAGGGGGAGGCGTATGTTCAGCAGTGGACGTCTTCCGGCTGATGATGATGATAATGACAGCCAGACGGTCAGTTAAAAAACTGGAACGGCTGACTTACGTCTTACAGGGAGGCACAACCAAATAAAATGTAGTGAACTTAGGCTCTAGACAGACGTACTGCATTTCAACTGCACTCCGATTGAAAATTTGCAATTCAACTGCAAATCAACTGTGCAGTCCGATTGCAGTCGGTGTGCAGTTGGCGGTTGGCCGTGTCCCAGAAGGCGGATGCGACAGCGTCGGGAGCCCAATAGAAAAGTGAAAGAAGCTGCTGGGTCGCGAACGCAAAGAGTAAAGAGCCCCTTCTTTACGTCCCTACTAAATGCGACCCCGAGGTCAACTATGACACAGTGTAGGCTCTGCATCGTCGCGAGCTTCGCTATGGTGCCGGGGGCAGCGTACACGAAGTGTCACGGTGCTCAAGGAGACGGGGGCCGCAACTCTGCCGCCGAGCCGCCGCCTTCCTCCACGGTTCTACCACCGCACACGATGGACGTCCAGGGCACTTACAGTATCGTTTACACATGAACACAGTACACATCAACATACTTATCAGACACTCCGCTCCGGTGGTACGTACTTGGACCTAGAACATAAATACTTATTTAGAAAAGAAAAGAATTAAATACCGCTCGTAAGTAATAACTTATCACTCTTTGAAATCAAACTACTTTTACGGATTTTATCGCGGTTTATTTTTTATTTTACTATCCCGACGTTTCGAATGCTTTGCAACACCCATGGTCACGGGAGGACTGAGATGTTGAACGTCCTTATGTCACAATTATGCCGGTGTACCCTCAGGTCTTCTTAGTTATTATTGATGGTCCGATCTACGCAGTAAGAGCTTACAGTATCTTGAGGCCGTGCAGTGTTTTGCTTGATATTGGATTTAATTATATTAATCACAGGATCCCAAGCCGGTGGTAAAACCCAACCATCTACTCTATTGAAATTAGGATGTTTTTTGATTTCAATAGCCTCACGAATCATCCTAGGTAGGAATCGGTATTCTTTGCGAGGATTTGAGGTTTATCTTCGTACAGCGTCGGTGTTTCACATGAGCTATGTGTTTTTTAACGCGAGTTTTTATTGCACGCTTTGTTTGCCCAATGTAGGAGAGCCCACAATCACAATCGAGTTTATAAAGTAGTTTGATTTCAATGTGTAATATTTGCGGAAGTAAAAGACAACATTATCACTTTTTTCGTTCAATATCGCTGATATTTTTCAATTTAGATGAAAACGGCGCTTAGAGATTTCCAGTAGCCAACCAGTCGTTATTTGATAGTTACGGCGCACGGAAAACACGAAAAAACAAGCTTTCAAAGGGAATGAAAGGCCAATATGTCAAGTAATACCAACGAGGAAATATTAAAAATATTTCTTTTGAATTGATCGCGCTATTTGCAGATGTAAGGAAATTCACTGCGGGTCAGCGTTATTGCTGTTCACCCTGATTCTTTTATTTCCAAAAGTTGTTAAAAATTCGGTATACCGTATCACGAATCCGCTTCCACAATTATCTGCAGAGCCCCAACTAAACCCGCAATGTTATAGGTATAATGAAAACGGGGCCCTGATTAGAAATCCAACTACGTCGGGACGGACCTTATTTTGAATTGTCGTCGGAACCTGCAAATTCTTATCTGAGCGTGCTAGATGATTTGGAGCAGGTTATTCATTTTCAATTCAATGGAAACGTCAGCCCATTTCCGAGTCTGAATCTCGGGTTTTCCATTATTTGCGTCGACGTTTTCTAAAGATGTCTGTAAAGGAATATTTCGAATTGATAAGTGGTGTACTTTATCGGATCAACAATTCTCTAAAAGCTCCGTGAGTGTTGCGGAAAGTTTCCCTGGCGGAATTCAGGGCCGCTAAGTTTGTTTGAACTTCTCAATGTATCTGATAGCAAATATTTAAGTCGTAAAGCAGCCTGCCAACTGCATGTAACGTAGCTTTTATATTTTAGTCATTTCAGTGGCATGATAGACGATGCCAGATGTGTCATCCTTACTGATTTGCATGTAAAAGATTGGAGTAAAATATTTAAGACCTAACATATACGTTTTTACATCATCAGCTATTCCATTTTTGCGAAGAAATAACAATCTCATCGTGTTCCATTGGCATTCCATATTCTTCAGTGAAGAGAAAGCATCATCAAAGGAACGTGACGGCGTCAAACGGATAGCGTGTCCCATATTATAAAAACCAGTTATGAAATTTTTGAAGTGAAACTTCATAAGCGACTTCCAAGTTTAACGCTTGACGCGTTAAACGTTAAACGCTACCATGGAGGGGGTATAAAAGCGCTCACGTGACCACGTCATTCCGTCATTCTGACATTCATTTCATTCATTCAGTGTCATTCAGTGTCGTTCAGTGTCGTCATTCAGTGTCGTTCAGCGTCATTCAGTGTCGTTCAGTATCGTTCACTGTCGTTCAGTGCCGTCCAATGTCATTCAGTGTCGTTCAGTGTCAACAGTGTCGTTCAGTGTCATTCAGTGTCATTCAATGTCGTTCAGTGTCGTTCAATGTCATTCAGTGTCGTTCAGTGTCGTTCAGTGTCGTTCAGTGTCGTTCAGTGTTTTTCAGTGTCCTTCAGTGTCGTTCAGTGTCGTTCAGTGTCGTTCAGTGTCAACAGTATCGTTCAGTGTCATTCAGTGTCATTCAGTGTCGTTCAATATCATTCAGTGTCGTTCAGCGTCGTTCATTGTCGTTCAGCGTCGTTCAATGTCGTCCAGTGTCGTTCAGTGTCGTTCAGTGTCGTTCAGTGTCGTTCATCGTCGTTCAGTGTCGTTCAGTGTCGTTCAGTGTTAACAGTATCGTTCAGTGTCATTCAGTGTCATTCAGTGTCGTTCAATGTCATTCAGTGTCGTTCAGTGTCGTTCAGTGTCGTTCAGTGTCGTTCAGTGTCGTTCAGTGTCGTTCAGTGTTTTTCAGTGTCCTTCAGTGTCGTTCAGTGTCGTTCAGTGTCGTTCAGTGTCGTTCAGTGTCGTTCATCGTCGTTCAGTGTCGTTCAGTGTCGTTCAGTGTCAACAGTATCGTTCAGTGTCATTCAGTGTCATTCAGTGTCGTTCAATATCATTCAGTGTCGTTCAGCGTCGTTCAGTGTCGTTCAGCGTCGTTCAATGTCGTCCAGTGTCGTTCAGTGTCGTTCAGTGTCGTTCACTGTGAGGTGTGCGGGGTACGGGGGGATTAAATATGAACACGTCTACTCTGGACGACTGCTTTATTACGACCACCTCTATAACTAATTACAATGTATCTACTACTTACAAACTAAGGTTTGCTACACACTACACCATCGGGGTACAAGAAAAAAAAATAACTTAATTAATATGTTTTTTTTTTTAAACTAAACGCATTTAAAATATTAATGATGATAAAACAATTGTACAAATACATTTTTCACACCACCTGCTCGATAATGTTGCATTATGTGTCATATAAAGATGACATAAAGTACCTCATTATATCCCTATAGTCTAGCCGGGTAATAATGTTGTACTAAACTCCCTTGGGTAATAATGTGATTTGTTTTTTTTTGTCCTTTAGTTGACCCTAATTGGGAAGGCAAAGGGTTCTAGCTCATACAGCCTTGTCAAAAGTAATCTCGTAATAAATCAATTTGTAGCTATGCCTAAGCCAATTCTTCTATTTTTTTTACCATGGAGACTCTTTACGGTATATATACCACTCTCTCTAAGCAGAGACTTGCATGAAAAAAATACATTTGAGAATCGAACCGAGCGCCAGGAGCCGAATTGGAGCCGAACCTTGTTCTAGGTTCTAGAAAAGAAAAAATAGATAAAAAGAAGGCGCTAACGCTGTTGATCAATAACATTGCTGTTGGTATTATTATTTTAATAATTATAATTCTATTCAGTTTTGTATTTTACTGTCTCGCCTCGCAGTAGGTGTGGGCGCGAACGCTGGAAATCGGAGTGTTGATGTTATTTTATTTCTAGCAGTAAGTATTTACTTAATAATAAATACACTTCATTGTACCATTGAGATTTTACACCAAAACTTACATGTAAAATGAATAATACGTTGATGATTTAAAAAGGTGGCCTTATATCTAAAAAGCAATCTCTTCCAGATAACCTTAGCAATCTCTTCCTAGTATTTGTATTTCATTACCTCGCAGTAGGTGTGAAAAGTAGTATATTCTCCTCGGGGATAAAGGTGTCTTTGTCTTGGGCGAGCTTGAATCTCTCGCTGTACTCAGGATTCTAGCATTAACTCCCTCGCTTTGCTCGGGAGTTAACTCTATACTCCCTCGCTACGCTCGGGAGTTACTAGAATCCTTCGTTATGCTCGCGATTCAATTTCACGCCCGTGACATAAGACACTGCTTTATCCCCTTGGTGCATAAACTACTATTATAGATCAATATGTTATGTCTTATACAATTTTGTACAATTTTTGTGTACAGTTTCTATTTTATTATTTTTCAAAATTTTTACATTTGGTTCCTGGTCTTCAATCACAATATATGGTCCATTAAACAAATTATCTAATTTACTTGCAGTTTCATTTTTTACCAATATTAAATCATCTTTTTTATAAAATACCTTATTAATATTTTTATCATATACAGATTTTCGCTTTTCTTTAGATTGTAACAAATTATTTCGTGCATCTCTGTGGGCTACTTGTAACCTATATCTTAACTCTAAGCTATAATTATCTGAATTATATAAAGGTTCTACACTACTACTTATTCTACTAGGGATGTCACAAGGTTTTCCAAATACTAACTCGTATGGAGCATATTTAGTTGATGTGTGTACAGTATTATTGTATGTAAAACACCAAAAGGGTAGCCAATGGCTCCAAGTATCAGGAAAATTATTGCATTGTATTCTTAAAAATGAACCTAAATGCTTATGTGCATTTTCGAGTGATCCAATTGATTCATGATGGTACGCAGTGGAATTTAATTTTTCTATTTCTAACAGTTTACAGACTTCTGTCATTGTCATCATCAGCCGGAAGACGTCCACTGCTGAACATAGGCCTCCCCCTTAGAACGCCACAATGAACGACAATTGGCTATTTGCATCCACCGGTTACCTGCGACGCGCACAATGTCGTCTGTCCACCTAGTGGGAGGCCTGCCTACGCTGCGTCTTCCGGTTCGTGGTCGCCACTCGAGAACCTTTCTTCCCCAACGGTTATCGGTTCTTCGAGCGATGTGGCCTGCCCATTGCCACTTCAACTTGCAGATTCTGAGAGCTATGTCGGTGACCTTGGTTCTTCGGCGAATCTCCACATTTCGGATTCTGTCGCGCAAAGAAACTCCGAGCATAGCTCTCTCCATGGCTCGTTGTGTGACTCTGAACTTCTCTAAAAGGCCAGCCGTTAGAGACCACGTCTCAGTACCATATGTCATCACTGGCAACACACACTGGTTAAAAACCTTCGTCTTCAGGCACTGTGGTATTTCGGACGAGAAGATATCGCGTAGTTTCCCGAACGCTGCCCATCCGAGTTGGATTCTTCGGGCGACCTCTTTGTCGAAGTTGGACCGACCTAACTGGATAGTTTGTCCTAGGTATACGTAGTGGTCAACAACTTCGAGTGTATCGTTCCCAACAACTACCGGTACGGGTGCAACATGGACATTAGACATGATCTTCGTCTTGTCCATGTTCATTTTAAGACCCACCTGTTGGGAAACGCTACTGAGGTCGCTGAGCATCGTATTGAGGTCCTCCAGCGACTCTGCCATAATGACTATATCATCGGCAAAACGAAGGTGAGTGATGTATTCGCCATTGATGTTGATGCCGAATCCGTACCAGTCCAAGAGCTTGAAAACGTCCTCCAATGCATTTGAGAACAGTTTCGGAGAAATAACGTCTCCCTGTCTCACACCTCGCTGCAATGGGATTGGTTTCGTGCTCTCGTCCTGTAGTCGGATCGACATGGTGGCGTTGCTGTACAAACACTTCAACACTTCGATGTACCTATAGTCAATGTGGCACCGCTGGAGGGACTGCAAGACCGCCCAGGTCTCGATTGAATCGAAGGCTTTTTCGTAGTCCACAAACGCTAGACATAATGGCCGATTATACTCCTCGGTCTTCTGTATAATCTGGCGGAGCGTATGTATGTGGTCTACGGTGCTAAAGCCTTTTCGGAACCCGGCTTGTTCGGGAGGCTGGAAGTCATCAAACCTGCGTTCGAGACGGTTCGTAATGACTCTCGAAAACATCTGCAACATCATCTCTGTCATTGTGGATGACATAAATTCTGTACCAGACTTACAACGGTGACGTATTTATTATTTAATTTTAATTTTGCAACTTTTGAAAGTCTCGTTTTTAAAACAAAAGAAATAAGTGCCTGCTGTTGGTCTGTGCTCTTGATATTATCGCTGTATAATTCAATAGCAGCGATTATTTTTTCCGTAGTTTCCTCAGTACCATCCATCGAGGGAATTAAAGACGTAGCCGTTTTTATGTTAAAAGTTTCCATGTTTGAAAAATAATGTTCAGACAGTGGAACGTTAGAAATATTATATGTAAGAATCTTATTATAAGTTGACTCGATTTTGTCCCGTACAACTTCGTAAATATATGTCGCTAATTCTAGTGAACTTTCCTGTTCAGAAAAAATACAAATAATATTTTTATACTTACAATATAATTCCTTAGCTTTTAAGATATTTTCATTAACCTTATCCTTATATTGTAGTCTTCTATTTGGACCCAATTTCCTTAAATTAATTTGTATATCAGATAAGTCACTTAAAATTCTTTCTAAATCATTTTCCATTTAAATTATAAAATTATAACATATTTATGTAGCAGTATTTATTTTTAATTAATTAAATGTATATTTAATACTTATTTTTATATTTAGTAATTACCTGTATACGTAGCCCACGTATAAATGATGCACACATGAAAATAATTCTAATTATAGGGACAACACATACTATCGCTATATACTTATTTTAAATTTAAAGTTCTTAAAAAAAATGTATATACTTTATATACCACGCACACTGTGTCTCTGGGTCTTCACGAATATACGATAAAAAAAAATGTTACGCAACGGGATACTAAATGAATAATTAGATACATACATTTTCGGAAAAAGGTTGTGGGTTTTCGCTTGACTGGTTGGTATTACGCAATCTTCGTCGCACATGAAATTCTTTAGACTAGAACCCTGGTAGACTCATCTTAAATATTGTTTTGTTGCTCGTTTTGGTCATCACGCCTTCCCGATAGCCGCATACGCATCCTTCTTATTAATTCATTGTTTATGTTTTTTCCGATCCACTTCTTTTGTCGGTCCTTTAACTTTTTCAGGATAAAAATAATTATGGCGATGCTGAGGACAGCCAGAAATATTGTTAACAATAAATTGTTGGTATAAATATGGGTTGTTTCTTTATCTTCATTATTTCCTGCACTGTTTTGGGTTACAAATATTTCTTTGCCTTCGTTTGTAGAGTAACTTTTCCCCATTTTTACACGATAAAATTGTTACAACCCGTCTGTACTACACGCGAAGTCATTCTGGTTTTTTTTATAACTTGGATATTTAAAAAGTCTAACTTCGTGCACAGAGGCACACAGGAATGTATCGCGTCAGCGAAATTGGCCACTTCGTAGAACGCGGTGCGATATCCGACCCGGTAACTATGGCCCGTATGCGCCCGCGCCTGGCAGGTTCGCCATGAGGTGTGCGGGGTACGGGGGGATTAAATATGAACACGTCTACTCTGGACGACTGCTTTATTACGACCACCTCTATAACTAATTACAATGTATCTACTACTTACAAACTAAGGTTTGCTACACACTACAACTGTCATTCAGTGTCGTTCAGTATCGTTCAGTGGCATTCAGTGTCATTCAGTGTCATTCAGCGTCATTTAATGTCGTTCAGTGTCGTTCACTGTTATTCAGTGTCGTTCAGTGTCATTCAGTGTCGTTCAGTGTCGTTCAATATCGTTCAGTGACGTTCAGTGTCGTTCAGTGTCGTTCATCGTCGTTCAGTGTCGTTCAGTGTCGTTCAGTGTCAACAGTATCGTTAAGTGTAATTCAGTGTCCGTCAATATCATTCAGTGTCGTTCAGTGTCGTTCAGCGTCGTTCAGTGTCGTTCAGCGTCGTTCAATGTCGTCCAGTGTCGTTCAGTGTCGTTCAGTGTCGTTCAGTGTCGTTCAGTGTCGTTCAGTGTCGTTCACTGTTATTCAGTGTCGTTCAGTATCGTTCAGTGGCATTCAGTGTCATTCAGCGTCATTCAATGTCGTTCAGTGTCGTTCACTGTTATTCAGTGTCGATCAGTGTCATTCAGTGTCGTTCAGTGTCGTTCAATGTCGTTAAATGTCGTTCAGTATCGTTCACTGTCGTTCACTGTCATTCAGTGTCGTTCAGTGCCGTCCAATGTCATTCAGTGTCGTTCAGTGTCGTTCAGCGTCGTTCAGCGTCGTTCAGTGTCGTTCAGTGTCGTTCAGTGTCATTTTTGCGATAGACGATTATAGTATAACAGAACAAAGTGATATGAACACTCTGTATAGACGCAGGATATTAATTGTATTACTCATAAGAATGTATGAACATGTGCTACTTTAAAAAAAAATGTGCGTGCGTGGAGTCCCTCCGCGCGGAAGAAGTGAAACTTCATTCTCGCTCAGTCGATCGGTCGGTCGGTCGGTTGGTCCCTCACTCACTCACACACACACACACACACACACACACACATTGTTTTTTTATTATTTTTTTTTTTTTAACGTGGGGAAATCCATTACGGATACCCGCACCGCCACGGGGGTAGCGGTGCGGGTTATGTCGGACTACTGAGAGAGTATCAGCTACCGACTAAAACCCCACGGTGTCCTCAACCCGCTGTGTCGACGGGCCCCGGGAACGTACTTGGTACTCGTCCGGGTCCCGTCAGCGGCCGCTCGCCTTCCGGCGAGCCCTTCCTCGTCCGCGGGTGTAAAGCCCACGGACCTGTCTGCGGGTGTAAAAGGCCCGCAGACTCACAACCGGGTGGCGTGCCCGAACACACCGGCACGCCATCCTCCGCGAGGGCGATAAAATCGCTGTGCGCAGGCAGCAGTTCCCCCGTTTCCGCTGCCCGCACTACCTCGCTACGGGGGCATCAGGTCGACGTTGGCCCGCCTTCTGCGCCCGGGCCTCCTCCTGCGTCGCGGGTCAGCGAGAGGATCGCTCTCCCTGGCCCGCTCCGCTGCCTCCTTCTGCGACATAACGCACTCGCAGAAGGAGACCACCGCCGACCACGACCTCTCGCTGCTCACCATGGATTGGACCACGGCGGGCAGCGACAGGTCGGCCCCAACCGGGGACACACACACACACTAACTCAACTCAACTCAACTGAACTCAACTGAACCCCACTGAAACCCACTGGAACCCACTGAAACCCACTGAAACCCACTGAAACCCACTGAAACCCACTGAAACCCACTGAAACCCACTGAAACCCACTGAAACCCACTGAAACCCACTGAAACCCACTGAAACCCACTGAAACCCACTCACCCACTCACTCAGTGACGGCGTCACATGAGCGCTTTCATAACCTTAACAAATTTACGCCTATCGCCTATCGTTTAACACCTATCACTTAACGCGCTAAGCGATAACGCGTTAAGGTGATTCATTTAACGCTTAACGCGTTATGTGATAACATTTTTGGAAGTCACATAAGAAGTTTCACTTCAAAAAAGTGAAGTGAGTTACCAAGGATACCTATGCGATTTTGATAACGACAATGATTTCGATAAAGTCTCTCATAAGCTCGTAATCATGAAAGCAATCCATTAATGCAATTTCGTCACAAACGCGATGCACCGCAAAACCACGACTATTAGAGGTACTACTATAATAATACGGAATTCGGGATTATTCCTGCCGTAATGGAAACATTGGCAAATTGGCGAGTTCTTCTAGGGCTGATTGTCTACGGTGCGCGAGACGTGCGAATACCCTGCTCACTGGTATAGTGACATTATTTGACATCGCTTTGTTTGTCGTTTTGCGGGGACAATGGTTTTCTTAACAAATCGCTTCCACGTTTCTATTCTCATTATACTTTCAAGCAATATCATACAAAGTGCTAAATAAATACGGATTTAAATTAAGACTAAGTTCAAATGTCAGACAAAAAGTGAAATACCCAAATTGCCGAGAGTGTTGCCAAGCTGGAAGCCATCCAACAACGGATAGAAGTCCAATATTCGTCTTATAATATTGCTCGGATTATATCCTGATACAGAATTATTACCGTACACAGGTGCTCGTACTAACACATTAAATAATAAACTTCGCGATGAAAGGGTTATACGAAAATATAATGCCGAAAGTGGAACAAGGATTACAAATTTCGTCAAAGTAATCACATCTAAGTAGAAAGTTGCTCTATTATAATAATCGTATTAAATGGGTCTAATTGCTTTCTAGATGTTGACTAATGAATTTAGTTTGTAAACAGATGTGACGAACTAAGAACATGACTTAGTATAACATGTATGAAGGCAAAAAGTTGACTTTGATCAAATACTCACTAATCCTATAAGCTTATTTGTCTTTGTTATGAAGCGTATTATTTTATAAAGCAAAGAACATGGATATATGAAGACTTTAGACTTAGACTAACAAAAGGAATTCAAAACCTGGATCTGGATCAAGCAAGTTGCTTATGAGATTAAATGATTTTGCCCAAAGTTGAGAAACTCATATTTTAACTACTTATTGGCAAAATAATTTCTTAAGGACAGACCCGCTGGTTTACTGGTTAGAGAGGCCCTAGCCGTTACCGATGGGTCGTGGGTTCGATTCCCATCAAGTACACTGTTATTTGTCTATAAAAGGTATGTATTTACAAAAGAAAAAAACAGGGATTTCGGATCAGATGACCGTGTGTGGATTTATCCCAAGATATTATTATTAATATATACCTGAGTAATGTATATGTACTTCCTTAAAAAAAACTAAGAATATTTTCAATCATATGATTTACTTTACTCCATTTTTAAGAGATCGTATTATCTTTGAACCGCTGAAAATGTTACTGGCTCGCAGCCAGGGCTCAAGCAAGATTTCAACAGTATGATGTGCTGAGATATGGTATTATCATAAAAAGCAGCGCCTGCAGTAGTTACCGCTGCAGTCACGAGAAACTACTTAATAACTATCCGATCATTTATATTATTTTAATCTGTTTTAGTCTGTAGCAACCTACTACATAACGAGAGTGCAAAATAAAGATCTGATCTGAATCGCGCAAGCGAAATTTCTAAGTACATTGAGTATATATACAACATCCCAACATCAACCGTTGGGGGCCTGTAGAGCGCTTTAAGCGCTCGCTTCCTATTGTCCGGTGAAGCTGTAATGGCCATCTGCGGCCAACAGCGTCTATCATTCCCAACAAAAAAAAAAAACCGTTCTGGGCCCTGGCCGAGCATCACACCTCGTTCCTTCGAAGGATCCTCACTTTAGCATCGCATTGCTATAGTTTGTTTAGGCTCTGGTATAAAAGTAAGTCCAAGGTAGGTGCTTAAAGGATGCAAAGACGTTAATGCTTGATGAAATATCCAGTATTCTACACAGCCTGGTTGAACCCCCACAGTGTCCCGGGGACGTTTTGAAGAAATACCCTGCAAGAACAAAGAAAGGGTCTCTGTGTAAGCTATACTTTACGACTGCATCAGCACTTATGAACTTACTTAATGTGGTTCGGGTTCATCATCAGCAGCCGAAACTCGTCCACTCCTTAACAAAAGGCCATCTCAGTAGAAGGGAGGGGTTGCCATAATCCCCACGCTTGGCAGGCGTCTTGGGGTTCGCAGTATAGGTGGTAGGCAATGATATTTTATACAATAGAAATACAACTAGCATACGAAAAGTGAAATTCACCCAAATTGGGTGAACCAGCAGTAAGTCACGCGTCGGTAAAATCTAACGAACGTGACGTGTGCCTTTGAAAATTAAGTAAAATGCCTTCATGCTTATTTAGAAAATGCACAAAGTACTGTACATAAGTAAATAACATCTAATAATATAATATAATATCTTGGGACAATCAACACACGGTCATCCGATCCCAAACTAGACAGAGCCTGTACTATGGAAACCAGGCAACTGTTGCTAATACTTATATACATTTTTTTTGTAAATACATACTTAAATAGATAGATAACACCCAGACACTTGGTGGGAATCGAACCCACGACCCATCGGGTAGTCAATATTTTAATTACATGAGTCACAATTTTTGGCGCGCGTTAGTAGCGATATAACATCTATGGCTTATAATATCATTGGACACCTAAAGGGAAGACATGGGAGGGTGCTCTCTTACACAACACACGCCACGGGTTGTTTGGGTTAAGCACAAGCTTAAAACTAGAAAAAAAAAATGTGAAAATATTTTTTCAAATGACACCCATTAACAAATTTACATATTTACTCGTATATTTGTAGTATACACACAGCTGCTATAAAACCCATGGAAAATGACGATGAAAATTAATTTATTTACACCATTTTTAATTGGACTGGTAAACAAACAGCTGTTATACTTGGATACGCATAAACAAACTCGACAATTACAGATATTAAATACTGTATCCATATTTAGATTAGATATATAAACAAATCGTAAACATCATGGGCCATAAATAAATACCTATTAAATTAAATTACTGTTCGTATGTTTTTACATACACTCGATTTCGATACACTCGAAGTTGTTGACCACTACGTATACCTAGGACAAACTATCCAGTTAGGTCGGTCCAACTTCGACAAAGAGGTCGCCCGAAGAATCCAACTCGGATGGGCAGCGTTCGGGAAACTACGCGATATCTTCTCGTCCAAAATACCGCAGTGCCTGAAGACGAAGGTTTTTAACCAGTGTGTGTTGCCAGTGATGACATATGGTACTGAGACGTGGTCTCTAACGGCCTCCCTTTTAGAGAAGTTCAGAGTCACACAGCGAGCCATGGAGAGAGCTATGCTCGGAGTTTCTTTGCGCGACAGAATCCGAAATGTGGAGATTCGCCAAAGAACTAAGGTCACCGACATAGCTCTCAGAATCTGCAAGTTGAAGTGGCAATGGGCAGGCCACATCGCTCGAAGAACCGATAACCGTTGGGGAAGAAAGGTTCTCGAGTGGCGACCACGAACCGGAAGACGCAGCGTTGGCAGGCCTCCCACTAGGTGGACAGACGACATTGTGCGCGTCGCAGGTAACCGATGGATGCAAATAGCCAATTGTCGTTCATTGTGGCGTTCTAAGGGGGAGGCCTATGTTCAGCAGTGGACGTCTTCCGACTGATGATGATGATGATGATGATGTTTTTACAAAAAAATACAAGATTGGATTTGTATTGCTGGTAAAAATTAGGAAAAAAAAATGTTTGATGGGCCTGTTGGTCGAGTGGTTAGGTTAGGTTAGCCTCCTCCTCTTCGGAGTCGCTGGACGCTCGGGGTGTGGGCCCTTTGAGCGTCCATTGAGTACGGCGGCGACTCCGATGAGGACGGTGGCGGGGGTGCGACCCCCGTCCCCGTGAGCACCGTGTCAGGTTTCCGGGGGGCTACAATGCGCCCCCCGGCGGCGGGCTCAAAGGTAAGGCACTGAGGGGCCCCTGGTGCAGATCCCACCGGAGAGCCCTGGGGTCCCCCCTCTCATGTGCCGATGCGACAGCCGCGGGGGTTTTAGTGGGTAAGAATCCCACATACCCCGGTCGAGCCTCACAGCTCCCGGGGATCTTTCGAAGATTTCTCCCGCGTCAGAAAAAAATGGTCGTGGGTTCGATTCCCACCAACTATCTGGGTGTTGTTTAACTATTTAAGTATGTATTTACAAAAAAAAAAAGGATTTAAGTATTAGTTTTTTTTTATACTACCAAGGTGGCAAGCAAGCATGCGGCCAGCCTGATGGTAAGCAGTCACCGCAGCCTATAGACGCTAGCAACACCAGAAGAATCACTAGCGCGTTGTCGACCCTTAAGACCTTAGATATTAAGTCTTTGTGTTCTCTAATTTCACCAGCTACAGTGCCCTTCAATGCTTACATCACGGCAATGCTTACATACTGACGGCAGAATGTCTGATACGCGGTGGTAAATTCATAACAAACTCAAACTCAAAAATCTTTATTTCAAATATGCTTAATGCTTATCACTTTTGAATGGTCATTTTTTAAAAGCTACCATCGGATCACAAAGCGGCCTCAACTGAGATGATCCGGCAACAAACTCAGCGGGCTTGTCATTTTTTCACTTTTTTTTAAACATTGTTTTGTTACAAATGAATCGACATTAGCGATATTGTGTCCTGCCGTTCGAAACATAAAGCAAGGGAGAAAAGAAGAAAACAATAAATTACGACAAAAATTACAACAAACTAAAAGGCCAAAGGGATAGTAGTCGGACCAGTCCCCCCAAGCATCACCCGCGCTGCGCGGTACCTACCTGGACGATCACAAGTAAAAATTCATTTGAATATAATACCAAATTATCTCCAAAAGTTATTTTCTGTCAAATAAATACCGAATCCAGGGCACAAGATTGCACCATTACCATACATTTTGTATAATGAGTCGTATTTCCATCTTCGCAATTTAATTTCAGGAAATACAAAAAAATATATTTCAATTTTAAATAAGGAATGGACATCTGAAGGAAAATTGAGTTGACTCGGAACCCGCCGTGAATATAATGAGGAAAAAAATTGTTACTTCCATGTTACTTCTTTAATTTCGTGTTACAGCCGTCTTAACTGAAGTTTTATCAATATGGTAATATAATTACCACCTTTTACCCTTGGGGTAATCGGGTAAGAATAGCATTTTTTTTTTTTGGGAATGATAGGCGCTGTTGGCCGCAGATGGCCATTACAGCTTCACCGGACAATAGGAGGCGAGCGCTCGAAGCGCTCTAGCCTTAACGGCAGAAGTAGCGACGAGCTCAAGGGCACCTCAGGGAGGCACGGCCTCGGCTTGGGCTGTCGCTTAAGATAAGAATAGCATATTCCCATGTCCTCGCGTTGGTTGTCTGTAAGAAGCGATTAAGGGAAAACAAGAAGTATTGGATTACCTACCACCTATACTGCGATCCCTAAGATGCCTTCCAAGCGTGGGGATTATGGCAACCCCCTAAGGGCTTTGCTCAACAGGGGACGTGTTTCGGGTGATGATGATGATGATGATGAATGACCACCTGACCGATATGATCGTAGTTGTAGCAATGCTTAATATTGTTACAGCTCTGGACTAGCGTCGAAATATCGAGACGTCTTTTGTTGTATAAAATTCCCACGTTTTTAGTTTTAGGACAATAGCCTATTGTTTCATGTTTACTATCAGTTCCGTGAACCCCGGTATTGTTTCTATTACTCTTTATTTGTTTAATTGTTGTTCCTTTTATTAGGGTATTTAGAACTTTAAGCCTATTGTTGAAATATTGTTATTGGTTCCACGAACGCTACTATCACCCCAAGTTTTACAACTTTGTTTACAACTGGCGAACCTTCCAGAAAGGCATAGTCCCATATAAAATACGCCGCCGAGCCGACCAGGAGTTAGAGTGTTCTACGCTGCAATCCCGGAAGTATCTCAACGCGATACAGTGTGCGATACCGAGTGATATATCTGCGATTCAGTGAAGTGATAAGGTGAACAACTAAAGCTTGTGATAACGGACTCCGAGTGGTATACCTGCGATCTGGACTGTAATATTGCTGTACTCTTAAGAGTGTGTGGAAATAAACCATCTTCACCAAGCAAACGGCATTTTTAAGAACCCTGCGACGTAACAATTGGTGTCAGAAGCGGAATGCCTTTGTTGCCGCGTGAAGAAGACGACCGTACACCACGCACGAGGCGGCAAGTCGAGATGGACCGCACACGTCGGCAAGCTGAGGAGGAGCGGACGGAAGCATCGACATCGACGAGTGTGCCTGCTACGCCTTCGATAGATTTGTCCGCCCTATTGGAAGTTATGCGACGAGAGTTCCAAGCTAGCCAAGAGGCAAGTCGACGAGAGTTGCGGGAAGCTATGCAGGCCAACCAGGAAGCAAGTCGACAAGAGTTGCGGGAAGCTATGCAGGCCAACCAGGAAGCTCTGCAGGCCAACCAGGAAGCAAGTCGACAAGAGTTGCGGGAAGCTATGCAGGCCAACCAGGAAGCTCTGCAGGCCAACCAGGAAGCAAGTTGTTATGTATTTGTCATTCAGTTGTCACAAAGCATAAATAAATGTCAGTGTGTTACCGGCCGCCTTGTTGTTTACTCGCTCCCCGTGCACGCAAATCCTCTAGTGGCGACGATTCATTACCCTCGCGTAAAAATAATTTAAAAAAAAAAATGGCTTGTGTGAGCTTTGGAATTTTAAATAATTTTGATCACAGTCTACAAACATGGAAGACGTGGAAGTGCAGGCTCATGCAATGGTTTATCGCAAATGATATCGATGCGGCGAAAGATGCAGCGGGAATTAAAAGGCGAGCAATTCTACTTAGCGCACTCACCGAAGGCACGTACAAGCTTGCCGCGGATCTGGTGCTGCCTAAAGACATCCAGGATGTGCCATACGAAGACATAGTAGCCGCCCTGGATAACCACTTCACACCAAAAACTGTGGGTTTTAGCGAGCGTCACAATTTTTATGCCGCCATACAACACCATACAGAGACGGCATCGCAGTGGGCTGCACGCTTACGCGGTCTCACTTCTCATTGTGAGTTCAGTAACGTAGAAGAGGCGTTACGGGACCGGTTCATAATGGGTATGCTACCAGGCGTGGAGAAAGAAAAGCTGTACATGCACGATTTGTCGGGGCTGACGCTAGCCAAGGCTGTGGAATTGGTGGAGAATCTACGCAGCGCGCGCTCAGCGGCCACTGCCAGCGCCGCCACGGTGGACATCAAGGATCAGCAGCTGTATAAAATTGGCAAACGGGTTCCAAACAGTGTTGGTCAAAGTGCAAAAATCAAATGTTCGGTCTGTGGTTATACCAATCACAAAGCCGCGGAGTGTCGTTTTGCGGGCTATACTTGCAAAAAGTGTAACGTAAAAGGTCATTTGCGTAGAATGTGCAAGAAAGTAAATTGTATCGTGTCAAATGAAGTACAGGACGAGGACGATGACGATGACGGTAAGCTTTATAATATACGTTCATTTAGGGGCGAACCACTAATTGAGACCGTGTGTATTAATGGTATCCAATTACAATTTGAGATAGACAGTGGGTCAGCGGTAACCGTCATGTCACATGAAACGTATAAAATGCATTTCAAAGATGTTCCATTGCTCAACACTAACAGGAAATTGCTTAGCTATACGGGTGAACGGATAGGGTGCGCTGGCCGTGTACAGTTGTCGCTGCAATGGCGGGGGCGCACACGCACACTCGACGTGTATGTGGTGCACGACGGCGGCCCCCCATTACTAGGGAGGGACTTCATTTCACAATTCGAGTTACAATTAGGGCCCGTATATCATTGTCAAATGACACATGACACGAACTTATTGGAGTCGCTTCGCTTACATTACCCAACAGTTTTCTCTGGAACTTTAGGGCGTTTTAATAAGCACGAGGTGAAATTAACGTTAAAAGAAAATACCCGGCCGATATTTTTCAAACCACGTCCTATTGCGTTTGCACTCAAACATAAAGTGGAAGAAGAACTCAGCCGGTTAGTCGACCTGGGAGTTCTTCGTCCAGTAAAGCAGTCAGATTATGCTTCACCAATAGTTCCCGTATTAAAACGGGATGGCTCGGTGCGTATTTGTGCAGATTACTCGGTTAGTATTAATAAACAACTGGTTGTCGACCAACATCCGTTACCAACCATAAACGAATTGTTTTCTAAATTACACGGCGGACAAAAGTTCACGAAATTAGATTTATCTATGGCCTATGGACAATTTTGTTTGGAAAAAGAATCTCAGAAGCTAACTTGCATAAATACGCATCGCGGGCTATTCGCTTATACGCGTCTGGTGTTTGGTTTATCGAGCGCGCCGGCTGTTTTCCAGCGCGCGATGGATACGCTTCTAGCGGGTCTTGACGGCACGCTCTGTCTATTAGACGATGTGCTGATTACAGGAAAAGACGACACAGAGCATCTGCACAGACTGCACCAAGTCTTACAGCGCTTACAAGATGCTGGCCTTACGTTGCAAAATGATAAATGTCATTTTTTTCAAGACGAAATTTGTTATTTAGGCTACACCATTAATAAAGACGGTTTAAAAAAGTCACAAGATAAGGTAGAAGCTATTTTAAAGGCGCCTGTACCTACCAGTGTCAGCCAATTGCAATCATTTTTAGGGTTAGTTAACTACTACAGAAGTTTTGTACCTAACGCATCAAGTATTCTTAGTCCTTTGTACGACCTCTTGAAAAAACAATCTAAATGGCGTTGGTCGAAGGTAGAAGATGACGCGTTCAATAAAATAAAAACAATGTTAGCGTCCGATCAGGTGTTAGCACATTATAATCCCCAAGCTAAGCTTATACTAACGGTAGATGCTTCTCCAAGCGGGTTAGGCGCTATCCTCTCGCAAATTGATGCAGAAGGTCAAGAACGACCTATATCTTTTGCGTCGCGAACGCTTAACGCGGCTGAAAAGAGATACTCGCAAATCCAAAAGGAAGCCACCGCGATTATTTTTGGTGTTCGCCGTTTCCACCAATATTTATATGGTAGGTCCATTCCATTTATTTTAAGGACGGACCATAAACCACTCCTCTCGATATTTGGACCACACCGTGGAATTCCAGAAGTGTCCGCAAATAGATTGCAAAGATACGCAATATTTCTAAGCGGCTATAATTACATAATTGAGTATGTGAAAAGTGCAGACAATAGTGCGGATTACCTGTCTCGTGCGAGCCTACCGGTTTTAAAGGGTGACGAAGGCGGCTCGGCGCGGGGGGATGCCGAGCCATACGACCGCGCCACGTACGTGTGTTTTGTAGTGCAAGGTGCGCTGCCGATCACAGTGGACGAGCTTCGTGAGGCAACGAACGGAGATAGCACTTTGCGTAAAGTAATGACTTACGTCACAAAGGGTTGGCCTAAGAAAACTTTAGATGTTAGTGTGAAGCCTTACCATCAGTGCAAAGACCAACTTTCTGTTGAAAACGGTTGTATTATGCGAGGCCATAAGGTCGTAATACCAGAGTCATTGCGCAATCGGGTTATATCGGAGTTGCATACTTCACACTTGGGTATAGTGAAAACAAAAGCAGAAGCTCGCTCACGTATCTGGTTCCCGGGTATTGATGACACCCTGGAACGCATGATAAACGCATGCGAAATATGTGTGCAGCTCCGACCGTCGCCGCCGCGCGCGCCTGTAGCGCCGTGGAAGTATCCTCCGCGCCCTTTCCACCGCGTACATCTAGACTTCCTTGGCCCTATAGGCGGTCGCATGTACCTTGTCATTGTCGATGCGTACACTAAATGGTTAGAGGTGTATGAAATGCCATCTTCAACTAGTGTTGCGGTTATAGAAAAATTATACGAGTATATGTCAAGGTTCGGATTACCGCATACTCTTGTCACTGATAACGGTACTTATTTCTGTTCTCAAGAATTTATTCAGTTCTGTAATTTAAACGGTATAACACATCTAACTTCACCGGCATATCATCCGGCCAGTAACGGCCAGGCGGAGTCGTATGTAAAGGTTGTGAAACGGGGAATTAAATCATGCCTCTTGAGTGGTTCCAATATTAGAGAAAATAGACTAAAATTATATAAATACATTTTCGATTATAGGAACTCTATACATACGACAACAGGCATGTCACCGGCTCAATTAGTGTTTGGCCGCAAATTAAGATCGCGGTTGGATATAATGGATCCTTCATCGTCGGCTTCCCCGTCTTGTACTTCATTGGAAAATTTTGTTAAATCCAAACAGTGTATGCAAGCTAAAGCGAAAGGTGGAAAATGCAGAAAATTCCTACCTGGACAAATCATTGGATTTAAAAAGTATTCTAAGAATAATAAATTTGTATGGGGTAAAGGTGTAATTGTTAAACAAATTGGTAAAAATGTTTATGTTGTAAAAGATTACTTTAGTTCAGCACAATTTAAAAAACATAGCGATCAGTTAATTTTATGTAGCCCTAAAAACATGGAAGAACGACCTTGGGACAATGATGGCCCTGATTTCTTATCTTCGGCCACGGTCACAGCCGCTCAGCAGTCAACTGCTCCACCATCACCTAACGGAGATATTTCTGACGTGAATACGGACTTCAATGTCGATGGGGAGAGAAGTGTCGGCGAAGAGGACCCTACGAATGCAGTTTCCACTCCTAGCGCTGGTCAGCCGGAACTGCATCACCACCAGTCACCCTCACCGGACTACGTGACAGTGGCGCGAGGAGTGCGTCGTCCAGTGCAGTCAGATGGAGAAGACGAGGATTTCTTTGAAGCTGAAGGCACAGATGAGAACAGCGGAATGAGAGAGGAATCGACAAACCAGCTTAGTCGTCCGACACGTAACCGTCCCAGGGTCGACTACAGTCAATTCTTCTAAGGCTTAACCAGTTCTTTATTTATATTATATTTAGAGCTAAAAGGGGAGGAATTGTTATGTATTTGTCATTCAGTTGTCACAAAGCATAAATAAATGTCAGTGTGTTACCGGCCGCCTTGTTGTTTACTCGCTCCCCGTGCACGCAAATCCTCTACAAGTCGACAAGAGTTGCGGGAAGCTATGCAGGCCAACCAGGAAGCTCTGCAGGCCAACCAGGAAGCAAGTCGACAAGAGTTGCGGGAAGCTCTGCAGGCCAACCAGGAAGCATTAATTAGCAAATTTGACACAGGCCTTAAGGAAATTGGACAACGAGTAAGCACTATGGAAAAAGACATTAAGAAGGTCAGTGCACAAGCAAACGAACTTCAAGAGAGAGTGGACGCCCACGACGAGAGTCTGCAGTCTATCAAAAAGGACGTTATAAGGCTGCAAACTCGTGAACCAGTCGTAGTGGGCTCGTCATCGTCAAGGCTTGATTTACCTCATTTTGATGGAGCCTCTTCGTGGACTGCATTCAGGCATCAATTTGAGACTTTAATGGAGGCAAACGCCTGGAGTGATAAATATGCACTGACTGCACTCACTCTCGCCCTGCGAGGAGATGCCTTGGTGGTATTAGAAAACCTGCCAGTCGAAGGAAGAACCGTGGGGAATCTGATGGAAGCCCTTGAAACCCGGTACGGCGAGAAACACCTGGAGCATGTGTGCCGGGCACAGCTACGAGAAAGAATTCAGAAGCCTGGCGAGAACCTCCAGCAATGGGCTAGCGAGATCGAACGTCTAGTACGTCGTGCATACTCATCAACACCAGAGACAATACCAGTGACACTGTTGCAAGCTTTTGTGGATGGAATACGAGATCCCGAAGTCAGAGCCACTGTACGACTGGCACATCATAGTTCCTTGAAGACTGCGCTCGCTCATGCTCTGTAATTCGAAGCGGCAAGATACACGGATACACAAGATAAGGGAAGTAGTGACAAATAATCGAACCAGTGTTCCACGAAGCCCGCGATTTGGACCGATGTGCTACGGCTGTGGGGAGAGAGGACACATACGGGTGGATTGCCCACAACTGAAGAAGAAAAGTGTCTCAAATGCCGAGACACAATCAGAAGATAACGTGTCGTTAAACTAAGTGTCGTCAGTGTAGCGTTTAGCGCTACAGGTAAAGAAAAGAAACTAAGATTTATAGGAACAAGAGAGTTATATTGAAAAAAATGACAAGATCTCAGAGGTCGCGGGCTCAAGCGGTCAGATCGTGTGGCACGATGCACCTGGCGGTAGTAGGCCAAGCGAGTCGGTGGTCTCCCGGCAGCAGGCGGGGAGACAGCTAAGCAGGGTGGCAGGCTTGGACGGCTGGATATGTAGCACGGGGGCCGACCAAGACCCGAGGTGTAGCGGGCACTCAGGAACAGTAGTATGTACCAATCCTGGTACAAGGACCCCTGAAAAATACAGTGCACAGTGCTTAGCATCATGCATAAGCGTATGGTAGCAGGCAGTGAGAGAAAAGGGTGCACTTGATTTTCAGAAGAATGAGGTTAGCAGAGTTTAGGCAAAGAAAACAGGTGATTTTGGCAAGATCCATCTAGGCGACTATGTACATTGGCAGAATGTACATAGCTGAGTACAAGGCGGCTGTTATAGGCGGCAACCAAAAAGAATCACATGGTCAGACATGTGTTACAGGTAGAACCTTGATGCATTTTGAGGAAATAATGTAGCACATACACACATAAATGTAAGGCAAGCACAGCACCGGTAAATGGAACAAAAGAACCTAGAGGAAAGTAACAATTACGGTATCCGACACGTGGCGAGGTGTGGCGATTAAAAAAACACGTTTCACGATCTGAATCCTACAGCTCGTACACTGTGGGACAATTTGAGGTTAAGATAAGGTTAATTTAGACATTAAGCAAATGAAAAGTTAGAGAAACACATGGCCACGAAAATCAGACAATCTACACAGCTAGACTCACCAATTCTGGGGAAGTTGAAGAGCAAAAGAGGGAGACCGAAGCCCTAGCCCGGCCTTTTATAGTTACGGTCGATGACCGGAAATATGTTTTTTTAGTACTAGTGACATTACGTCCAGTAACGTCACTAGCTGAGATAATAAATCATTGAGCAGTGTTTAAGCTTAGTAAAAACTTTAAGCACCTAAAAATAGATTACGGGAGTCTTTGAGTATATAAACTATGTATATAATTAAGATAAATGATTTTAAGTGAGCAAATTTGTAAAGATAACTAATCACGAACTATCAAGTTTTTACGTTTGCAACTATCGATTTTTGAACGAAATATAGCTGTCAGATGACAGTTCAGTGACATTTTGCTACTGTCACAAATGTCAACACAATGTTTTTCTGCAACCAAAACAAATGTTTTAATTGTTAAATTAGTGAAGATTTCATAAATAACTGTAAGTATTAGTGGTAGAAAAACAAGGTGTTACAGTATCCCCCCCGTTAGCGGAGAATTTTTCCTAGGGAAAATTCCATTAGACCTAAAGAAAACTGACTGGCTCTACTACAGTTTGTACTTAAGAATCAAGATATATACCCCTTCCATACCCAAGCAAGTACAATAATGCCCTCAAAGTGCATAGGCCCTTAGTAGGAGGCCTATACAAAGAAATCTGTGCCCTCAGACGTGACACAGATCATAGGTGTGCAGGCGACACCAAAGAGTGGCTATTAACCTTTAGTCGGTTAATAACCAAAGGTGAGGACAAATACAGCAGCTGTGTATAGAAGAGTAATAGACGTTTAAGATAGTTTCAAGGATTTAATGGAGTACAAAAGGTGATAATCAAGGATGAGCCGACAATGTTTAGGAATGAAGTTGGGACACTTGTCACCAAAACTGAGTATTAAAGATTAAGAGAGTTGAGAAGGGATACCGTTCAAGGACAAGATTTACCATATAGAATTTAGAATATAGTAATATAATCTAGTTTTTTTTTTTAAAGTAGAATTTACATGTATAGCAAGATGATAACCAAGGAATAAATTACATAATTATTAAGTAGCATAATTATTTATTTTAAAATCTTTTATATGCCAAGAACCTAGATTTTTGTCTTGCATGTCAGTAAGTTCATAGACCAACGGAGACAACTTAGATTTTATGCGACACTTAATAAATTTGGGAGCGAGTATTTTAGAAAAGCGTTTGTCCTTATCACTCTGAAAATATGTGCGCTTCCACACAATATCGCCAACATTAAAATCTGCCATCTTGCGGCGAAGATTGTAGTGACCACAATTTCTGGAGTGACTTTTTATTAGAGAACTATGCACTTTGTCAAAGATTTTCCTTAGTTTTCCCAAATTTTCCGCATAAGCGTCCCGAGGCGAAAATATAAGATCATCAGACTTATCGACGTCGAGATAATGAGAACCACAAGCAACTAATTCCCTACCAAAGACAAGAAATGATGGTGTGAAGCCAGTCACCTCACTTACAGCAGAGTTTAAGGCAAACTGTATTTTAGGTAGGTTAACATCCCATATTCGATGGTCATCGCTATTAATAAAAGTGGAAACAGCTGTCATTATAGTTTTATTGTATCTCTCAACGGTGTTAACTTGAGGTGTGTATTTAGGCGTATAGCGCACATCAGGGACTTTATATTGAGTGAACAAATTCCGTAGAGTTTGACTGACAAACTGTTTGCCGTTGTCCATGAGTATAGTACTTGGGACACCATGTACACACACAACACACACGTAACACTGATTCCTCGACCAGACGAGCTATGACGTCAGCAGTTGCACGACGTAGAGGGAAAAGAAGGCAGTATTTTGAAAAACAGCAGGTTATTACGAGTATCATAGTGTTTTGTTTCCTGGAAGAAGGTAAAGGTCCGACAAGATCCATGCTTATCATCTGGAACGGTCGTGAGCATTCTTTTGGCCGTCCCATCAGACCTAGTGTAGGATGATTAGCATGTTTATGGGAGTTACACGAGTCACAGTTAGAAATAAAATTAGAGACATCTTTTTGCATACCAGGCCAAAAATAATTTAAAGTGATACGCTTAAGCGTTTTAAAGACACCAAGATGAGCAGAAGTTGGTGCAGAATGACACTCTGTAATAATTTTTGTTCTTTCCTCAGCAGGAACGACTTCTTTCCACTCAAATTCGCGGATTAGAGGATTTAAGGTTTTGACATAACGATAGAGTTTGTTATTGTCAATTTTATAATTTAAGAAAGACATAGGTGCTGTTTGACACCCTTTAAAGATATTAAGATACCAAGCATCAGAGGTACTAGGAGACGATGAAGTTTGGTCATTAATTGCAGCGACAGGTACTGCACGAGACAAGGAATCAGGAACGACATTTTCTTTCCCGCGCCTGTGTTTTATTTTAAAGTTAAAAGCAGAAAGACGTATACCCCATCTAGCTAGACGTCCAGTTGGGTTATTTAAATTAAGAAACCATTTTAAAGACGAATGGTCCGTATAGACGATGAATTTTGTCCCATTATCCAAATAGCACCGCCAATGTTCTGCAGCTAAAAGGACAGCAAAAGCTTCGCGTTCAGTAGCGCTGTAATTACGTTCTTGGGCTGTCAAAGATTTGCTCATGTAGGCTATAACCCTCTCTTCGCCATCGAGAATCTGGGTAAGGACAGCACCAATGCCGTAATCACTCGCGTCAGTGTGAATTTGGAATGGCTGAGAATAATCGGGACAAGACAAGACAGGCGAAGAAGTTAGACATTTTTTTAGAGCTTGGAACGAAGATTCAGCCTCTTCAGACCAAGTAAAAGGTGGAGCTTTTTTACCCTGAGAAGTAAGTTTATTTAGAGGAGTAGCAAGAGAGCTAAAGTTTGGTATAAAGCGTCGGTACCACGATGCTGTGCCTAGGAAACGCCGAACTTCCTTCCGATTTTTCGGTGTAGGGTAATCAAGTATTGCCTTTACTTTTTCGGGGTCAGCATGAAGACCGTTCGAGTCTACCAAATAGCCTAAATATTTAAGTTTTTCTCTGAAAAATTGACACTTTTCGAGATTAACTGTTAAGTTAGCAGATTTTAGTTTATCTAAGACTTTTTTAAGTAAGGATATATGCTGTTCAAACGAATTAGAGACCACAATGATATCATCAATGAACACGAACACTCTATGCTCAAATTCAGGCCCGTAAAAGAGCAAATCCACAAGTCTCTGTTGCGTAGCAGGAGCATTAGTCAACCCAAAGGGCATAGACTTAAATTGAAAGGTCCCCCTAGAGGGAATATAGAAGGCAGTCTTACATCTGTCCTCTTTTTTAATCAAAATTTGCCAAAATGATTTGGAAAGGTCAATAGAGGATAGGTATTTAGCATCTCTGAGGTTGTCTAAGATTTCAGATATGTAAGGTAAGCTATAGGCATCTTTTCTAGTAACAGAATTTAATTTACGGCTATCGAGACAGAATCGATATTCGCCATTCTTTTTAGGAGCAAGTAGGACAGGAGATGACCAAGGACTCTCACAAGACTCGACAACATCTTCCCTGAGCATTTCGTCAAGTTGTTCTGAAAGAATTTTTTGCTTCACAGGGGACATTCGATAGTAGCGTCGCCGAATTGGAGCGGCATCACCAGTGTCGATAGTGTGTGTTATCAAAGAGGTACGACCCAGACCACGATTTTCGTACGATATCTCTTCAAATTGGCGAATGATGTTATCTGCCGTGCCCTTTTGTTCTGCTGAAAGCTGAGCGTAGGATTGTAAATTTTTTTCGTTCAATGTTACGTTAGACACTTCGCTCTCCTCGGGCAATTTAAAGACCACACTATCTAAGTTTTTCGGAAACAATTCAAATTTCTTCCAAAAATCAATGCCTAGTATTAAGTTATTTTTAATTTGAGGAACAATGTAAGTTCGAATTATTTCAGTTTTATCGACAAAGTGAAAAGGAATGTCAATATACTGACAAGTAGATAACTTTTGACCACCAGCTGTGGAAAGGGTTAACAATTCACCATGTTGTACTTTCAGATCTTTGTGTAAATTAATAATGTTGTTGTGTGAATTGTTACCTAAAATAGAAATACAAGATCCAGAATCGAGCAACCCAATTTTTCTTGTGTTAGCGATAGTGACGTTAACGTAGGGACGAGAGATGTTAGTTTTATTTTCCAGGATTGAAGAGACCGAGTAACAATTAAAGAATTTTTTCAAAAATTGCACCCAATTTTCCCGGTCAGTTTTGTCAGTGTAGTTGGTTTTACAAAACTGACCAGGCTTAGATGAGGCTCTCCGACCCTGGCCTACAAGTTTTTTGGACTAGAATTTAATTTGGACTTGCACGCTGGACAATCAACCGACCGAAAACCCAATTTACCACACCTGAAACACAAAATTGTTCGGGGCTCCTTACACTCCCGAAGATCGTGAGTGTTGGATCGGCATCTAGGGCAGAACCTATTACCTAGGGAAGGATTAAGAGTAGGTTGTTTTGTAATAGAGGGCTCCATCGCAACAGCAGAGACTTGTGGTTTTTTATTAAAATTTGTATATTTATAGCTAGACCCCACCTTAGGTTCTACAGGTTTATAGGCAAATTCTGGAGCAATAGTATGAGAAGTTATCACCGGAGGTTCATGGAAATGTTGTATTCTGGACTGAATAACCTCGTACGATTTGCACGCCGATTTTAGAGTGTTGATGTCAACCACAGCAGTTGACGCAAGAGAAGAAGCATAGCAAGGCCTAATATTATGTAATAGGATTTCCAATTTATCGGCTTCATTTAGAGGTTTAGATAACCTAGCAAACATTCCATGCATTATAGATAGATAGATGGTTATACTCTCAGTAACACCCTGAGTGCGAGTTCGAATTTCCTCCATCAAACGGTAGTCATAATCGTGGATGCTAAAGTCAGCTAAAAGTAGAGTGGTTAAGTCTGACCAAGAGGAAATTCCATCCTTCACTGAGCGATACCAATGCAAGGCATCACCCGTGAAAATTTCAAAACAGTTAGATAATATTTTCTCGTAGGAAATATTTCTAGATGATACAAACTCCTCTACTTGCTGGATAAAAGATCTAACACAAGTTTTACCGCTAAATTTAATTTTACTCAAATCAGAACTTATACTGCGTTCACATGTTACTGAGATTACAGGCTGGATAGTAGAAGATGTGCTTGGGGACACAGCCTTATCAAATTTGTTTTTAAACCCCTTTATGTCTTTATATTGTGCATTGAAGTCATTTTTAGTATCAGTTAAATCATCAACATTGCTCAATGACGTTGAATCTATCCTACCAAGTCTATGATAGACGTGGTGTAACAAACTTTCAGTACGCAAGTAAAGGTTAGTATCAAAATTATCCTTTAGTAGAAGCAGGTTCTCGCTTGATCTAAAAAGCGTATCCCGGACACCTTTTAGATCATCCTCCGGTTCCAAGTGAGAAGCAGAGATGGGGGCGGAAAGAAGTTCCTTCCCAATGTCAGATATTTGCTTTCTAAGAGAAATTACCGTAGCAGCTGGTTCTAGACCACGCAACCCGATTTCATACGATAATTCTGCTTTAGGCAAGGAATAAAAATTAATGGGGTAGGCCATATTAACTAAAAAGGTGAGTCTAGCTTCCTAAGTTAAAGAAAAAAATCAAGTGCACAAAAAAAAATAGGTGTATGTGGGTGCCGTAGAAATTGGGGGCCAAAATATGATTATAGGTAAGGTGGTTGTAAGTTAAAGAAATTTAAGCAAAAGCAAAATAAATTTAATTTAAAGTTTAAAAAGAAGGTGAGCTTAATTTAAAAATTTTATGTTAAAAAAAAAAACTGATGAGAAATTTTAAAAATACCCAAAATTGTTGCAGCCAAAATAAAAAAAATGTATTAAGAGTGCTCAGCTGAAGTAAAGCAAGTATAGTTTAAAAAAAAATTTTGGCCGCAGATGGGTGGAGCGAGCAGAGGTGTTAAGCGCTCCTGGTGCTAGCGGACTCGGGTATCCTAGCTACAATAAAAGAATTACTGTAACTAGGATAGGTGGTATCCCACCGAGGCGTACTGCGCACAAAGTACTACCACCTAGAGGGTACCCACATACACATAGAGAACACAAAAAAATAAAAATAAATATAAAAAGAAGAACACAATCTGACCACTTTAACCGCTAGTTAGGGCGCCACTGTAGCGTTTAGCGCTACAGGTAAAGAAAAGAAACTAAGATTTATAGGAACAAGAGAGTTATATTGAAAAAAATGACAAGATCTCAGAGGTCGCGGGCTCAAGCGGTCAGATCGTGTGGCACGATGCACCTGGCGGTAGTAGGCCAAGCGAGTCGGTGGTCTCCCGGCAGCAGGCGGGGAGACAGCTAAGCAGGGTGGCAGGCTTGGACGGCTGGATATGTAGCACGGGGGCCGACCAAGACCCGAGGTGTAGCGGGCACTCAGGAACAGTAGTATGTACCAATCCTGGTACAAGGACCCCTGAAAAATACAGTGCACAGTGCTTAGCATCATGCATAAGCGTATGGTAGCAGGCAGTGAGAGAAAAGGGTGCACTTGATTTTCAGAAGAATGAGGTTAGCAGAGTTTAGGCAAAGAAAACAAGTGATTTTGGCAAGATCCATCTAGGCGACTATGTACATTGGCAGAATGTACATAGCTGAGTACAAGGCGGCTGTTATAGGCGGCAACCAAAAAGAATCACATGGTCAGACATGTGTTACAGGTAGAACCTTGATGCATTTTGAGGAAATAATGTAGCACATACACACATAACTGTAAGGCAAGCACAGCACCGGTAAATGGAACAAAAGAACCTAGAGGAAAGTAACAATTACGGTATCCGACACGTGGCGATGTGTGGCGATTAAAAAAACACGTTTCACGATCTGAATCCTACAGCTCGTACACTGTGGGACAATTTGAGGTTAAGATAAGGTTAATTTAGACATTAAGCAAATGAAAAGTTAGAGAAACACATGGCCACGAAAATCAGACAATCTACACAGCTAGACTCACCAATTCTGGGGAAGTTGAAGAGCAAAAGAGGGAGACCGAAGCCCTAGCCCGGCCTTTTATAGTTACGGTCGATGACCGGAAATATGTTTTTTTAGTACTAGTGACATTACGTCCAGTAACGTCACTAGCTGAGATAATAAATCATTGAGCAGTGTTTAAGCTTAGTAAAAACTTTAAGCACCTAAAAATAGATTACGGGAGTCTTTGAGTATATAAACTATGTATATAATTAAGATAAATGATTTTAAGTGAGCAAATTTGTAAAGATAACTAATCACGAACTATCAAGTTTTTACGTTTGCAACTATCGATTCTTGAACGAAATATAGCTGTCAGATGACAGTTCAGTGACATTTTGCTACTGTCACAAATGTCAACACAATGTTTTTCTGCAACCAAAACAAATGTTTTAATTGTTAAATTAGTGAAGATTTCATAAATAACTGTAAGTATTAGTGGTAGAAAAACAAGGTGTTACATCAGGGCCGCGGGGTGGGTGCTGGCTGGTCATAACGAAGCCCCAACCATCACTGTCACACAAGTTTGCAACGGAAATAGCCTTATCGTCGAGGGAACTTTGGACAACAAGCCGTGCAGTTTCACTGTGGATACCGGAGCATCACGAACAGTAGTGAGACCAGAATTAATGAAGAGAACGATCCTGTGGAATAAGCAGATACCAGCACTTTGCCTTCAAACAGCAACTGGCCAGTCAGTCTCCGTCCTCGGCGACACCGAAGTGGAGCTTAGTATCGGTGATAAAGTTTATCGTCAGTCGGTACTAATTGCCAACATTACCGATGATTGCATATTGGGTTTGGACTTTCTAAAAGATCACCGTTGTATTGTAGACATTGCAAGAGGAGTGCTGAAATTTTCGGACCAAGAAGTATGTCTACAGGGATCACGACCTTGCAATTTATACTGCTTGAAGAACACAATATTGACTCCGAGATCAGAGAACTTGATACAAGTGAAGTTTCCTCCGAATATAAAGCATGGACGCTGTGTTATTGCTGAAGATGATGGTCATCAACCAAATCGGATAACCGCAAGAACACTACTTGTGACAAAAAGTGTAACGCAAATAAGAGTTCTGAACCTCAGTAACAACGAGATTCACCTGAAGAAAAACTGTGTTATTGGAAAGTGTCAAGAAGTCAAGTCTCTTCAACGCCTTAGCGATTCTAACAGTGTAACGCATACCTCCGAAGAACATGTTAAAGATCTTATGGAATCTTGCAAAGGAACATTAACAACATCGGAGTATTCTCAAGCAAAAGATCTTCTTCTACGGTATAAGGACATATTTGCATCAGGAAATGACTGTGGAAGGACTGGACTGGTGAAACACATAATCGACACAGGTGATGCCAGACCAATAAAACAGAGACCTCGTCGTGTACCATGGGCCAAGGAAGCTGAAGTTACAGAGTTGGTGAACGAAATGGCTAAGAATAAGATCATCGAGCCGTCTACGAGTCCTTGGTAGTAGTTGGTCCTTGGTCGCTGTAGTCTTAGTGAAGAAGAAAGATGGCAGCACCAGGTTCTGCGTAGACTATCGGATGCTGAATAATGTCACCAAGAAGGACAGTTATCCTCTACCACGGATAGATGACACACTGGACATGCTCAGTGGCATGAACTGGTTTTCAACGGTGGATTTGAAGAGTGGCTATTGGCAAGTGGAGATAAGCCCTGAAAACAAAGAGAAAACTGCGTTCTGCACGGGAATAGAAAACGGTCTCTGGCAATTTTACGTCATGCCATTTGGACTATGTAATGCTCCAGCGACGTTTGAGCGCCTCATGGAAAGAGTCATGGTTGGTCTGCTTGGTGACGTATGTCTAGTGTACCTCGACGATGTCATCATAATGGGGCGTAACTTTAAGGAGCATTTGAGAAATCTGGAGAAAGTCTTCACCCGGATCAGAGACGCCAATTTGAAGCTAAGCCCGAAGAAATGTGAATTTTATTTTATTTTTTATTTATTATTAAGGCACACCACCAGTATACATATCAAACATTAATTTTAAAATATTACGGTAAGCACAATTCCTATATGTACACCAATAACAGGTATTATTTAAGAAGGAAGTTAATTATCTGGGTCATGTGATATCTACGGAAGGCGTGCAAACTGACGCGGATAAAGTGAAAGCTGTACGAGAATGGCCAATCCCGAAGAACAAAACAGAAGTGAGAGCTTTTCTCGGCTTATGCACATACTACAGGCGATTTGTCAAGAACTTTGCGGACATAGCAAGACCGCTGCATCGCCTAACTGAAGAAAAACGTGCCTTCATCTGGGATTCAGACAGTGATGAAGCCTTCAACACTCTGAAGCAATGTTTGTGTGAGTCGCCCATCTTGGGCTATCCATGCAGAGAGGGACGATTTGTTGTGGACACTGACGCAAGCAACACGGGGATTGGAGGTGTCCTATCACAGATACAAGGCGACCGCCAGGTTGTGATAGCTTATTTCAGCAAGGCACTTTCGAAGCCGGAAAGAAATTATTGTGTGACTCGCCGTGAACTGTTGGCTGTTGTGAAGACCTTACAGCACTTCCACAAGTACTTGATCGGGAGGCAGTTCACGTTACGGACAGATCATGCCGCATTAAAATGGCTGCTACAATTTAAGAATCCTGACGGACAAGTGGCACGATGGTTGGAGCAGCTGCAAGAATTCCATTTTGAGATAGAACACCGAAGTGGAAAAGGGCATAATAATGCGGATGCACTATCAAGGCGGCCTTGCCCAGAAGAATGCCAACACTGCAAGAAACAGGAGACGCGTGAAGCTCTAAGAACCATTAAGATCGATGGGACTCGGATCAGTTTTCCGCTTCCGGTCTTTGACAAGTAAACATCGTTTGATTTAGCTCGTCTAACTTTTAATAAGTAGTTGTGTTAAAACTTACTTAAACTCATAAAAAAGTTCACTATCACATAAGTTAACCTCACTTCACAAGTTGATCTATTATTCGTCATCCTGGAATTGAATTCAGCAAACGTATTTGAGAAGGTGAGATCTTAATTTAGCTGTTATTTTTTGAAATTTGGAAATAAACAATACAAAATGCAGCAGTGAAACACTATTTGCCAAATAAATTACTTCCGCATTTCACTAATGATCAGCTGATTGGCTGACATTTGAGTGTTGCTTGACATTTGTGACGAATAATGTAATGTTTTGACACACGGGCGCTGTCATAATTGTGTCATAATTCATCTGAACCAGAGACTAAAAAAATCGGGCACCAAGGTATTTTGCCACGCTTATAACTTAAGGGTGCGTTCCAGTGACGGATCACTGAAATATTTTTGAGCATTCAATTGACCAGGAAGTATGACTACCGCCTAAGCAGAGGTTTCAAACCGCACTGACTGTCTTTATTAATAAGAATTTTAAAAACTCTGGGATTGACAATAACTGTAAAGCAAATTTTGGATATTAATAATGGATCATGAATATGACCAAAATATTACGCAGCGTAATCGTAAACTTCATCAAGCTAATTCATTAAATGATATTTCTCGAGCTGGTTATTCAGCTTTTGATACAACTATGATGAGTTTGCCGAATACATCATTAAATGAAAGTTATACAGAGCTTAATGACAAAATAGAATATCTCACTAACCAATTGACGGTTGCGCATCAAGAAATAGACAACCTGAATAGTGAAAACAATCACTTAAAAACAGAGCTTGTGAAATGTAATAAAGTTATCGAGACTTTTAAGAAACTTAACTTATCTGAAAACACATCTATGACACCACTACTGAATCGTTCCCGTAATAGTAAGCTTAGAGACAGCCACTCTACTCCTAGAAAAGTCCACAACCCCGTACAGCAAGTAGCGCATAATACAGTTTCTAATCATAAATCATTGGAAAGTATACATGAACCATTACCTCAAAAAACTAGTGAGACATTAGACAATAAATCAATGGAGACATTACCTAATAAAGCAGCACAATCAACTTGTGTTTCTGATAGAATAGACATTAATTTGGTGCAAAATTCGGAGCCTTCTAATGTAATTAATGGCAGAAGTAATGACATAGTATACTCACCTGCTATAAAAATTACAAACAGAATAATTGTGATCGCGGATGACCAGGGACGCCACATTCAGCATACGTTGCAGCGTTTGGTTGGAGAGCGCTACAATGTTGTGTGTTTTTGGAAACCGGGAGCCACCCTTCAAGATGTGATACTTTCTGAGCGTACAGAAATAAATTCACTTACTAAAAAAGACTATCTCGTTATATTAGGTGGAATTAACGATAGATCCCCCAGTATATTTAAGTTGTGTATTGGCCACATTTTGTGTAACACTAGGCACACAAATGTTCTATTTGGTGAAATACCTTATAATAAATGTTTAAGGGAATCTAAATTAAATTATGAATTAGAATTTATTTGTTCCAAATTTATTAATGTTAAATATGTTGACATGGAATTTTCAAAGAAGATGCCTCCTAAGAGACTATTTGCTGGACATTTAAGCCGATTATTGTTAAGAGAAATATTGTGTAATGAATATAAAAGTAACATTGCATGTATACGAAAACAGGTCATTCGAAATTCAATAACAGTATGTGTAGATAAAGCAACTCAAACTAGTAACGTATATGATCCCATAAATTCAATGAAACAGAATGATCCCATAAATGTAACTAAACAGAATTCTGATGCCCCTGACAACTTTTTTCGTTTATAATAAAATAAATATACTTCACCAAAACATTAATGGTGCTATTAATAAATCTAATCTTATGGTTGTGCATCTCGAATGGCTTGTAGAACAGGGTACCTCTGTCGATGTATTGTGCCTCACGGAACATAATATGGTAAACGATGATATAAATTTACTACATATTGCAAATTACTCTCTTGCTACTTCGTTCAGTCGGAATAATCGTCATGGCGGTTCGTGTATCTTGGTCGGTAAGATAGCGGCAGTTGATAAGTATAGCGTTACTGGAATATTAGAATGTTGCGCTGTGGAGCTCATACTGCATAAGTTGGTTATCATTTGTATTTATAGGCCACCGCGGAACAACAAACAGTGTTTTGAAGATTTTTTTTTGTATTTTGGAATCAATACTTCATGAATTTTGCTTTAGTAATAAGAAGGTGATTATTTGCGGAGATTTGAACATAAACACGTTGACCAAAAGTAAAGATGTTGATTGCTTGATTCAATTGACTTCCAGCTACAATCTTCGATTAGCAATAAATGAACCAACTCGTCTGAAAAGTGGTACTTGCATAGATAACTTCGTTCACAATGTTAGGGGTTGTAAATATAAGATATATGAATTTGCTCTATCAGACCACACGGCGCAGTTGCTATCTTGTCCTGTAGAAAAAACCTGTTCTCTTGCACACTGGTATATTGAAAGGAGAAATTATTGTCAGGAAAATGTTAAAAAATTCAAGGAATGTATTCAATCTCTTAGTTTCAGTGAAGTTTATAGTACTGATAATCCTAATTCTGCATATAATATCTTTCATGACATATTTACACTATTCTATGGTTTGTGTTTTCCTTTGAAAAGGATTAGACGATGTTCACGCAATAAGCCCAGATGGATAACAAATGGTATAAAGAGATGCTCAAAGCGGAAGCGAGAACTACTTTGGCAGTATAGGAAACAGCGTAATGAACAAAATAAACGATCTTTAAAGACATACTCCAAACGTTTAAATAAGATTATCTATCTAACGCAGAAGTCACGAAATGATTATCATATTAAAAATGCGTCTAATAAGTCTAAGGCTACGTGGTCCATCATTAATGGCAGTAAAAACAATATGCCTAAAGAGCATATTAAGCATATAATTGATCCAAATGGACATATTATTGATAATCCATGTGATATAGCGGACGCATTTAATATTTTTTTTACTAATGGTATGCAATCTCAGACAAAGCCTCCTAGTGCGGATAACAATTTTCTGACATGCAATGCAAATTATTCTCATTCAGTATTTATGAAACCCACGATTCCTTCTGACATTGATAAACATATACTTTCTTTGAAAAATACTAATAGTACTGGTTATGATGACGTAAGCACTAGAATAGTTAAATCTGTATAAAGTTTAATTTCCCCTGTATTAAGTTACATAATTAACTTAAGTATTGCATCTGGTGTTTTCCCGGAGAAGTTGAAGATAACCTTGATCAAACCGTTGTTTAAAAAGAATGACAAGCAAAGTATGAGCTGCTACAGACCCATAGCACTGGTGCCCATCTTCTCTAAGCTATTTGAAAAGGTAATCTACGAAAGTCTCTATAATATTTTTGAAATAAACAATGTCTTAGCAGAAGAACAGGTGGGATTTAGGAAAAATAAAACAATCAATCTAGCTATTTATAAATTCCTTGATGCCATAATGAGTAATCTTGACAAAAAACATTTAGTAGCAGCTTTATATATGGACTTAACGAAAGCCTTTGATTTTGTACATCATATAACCTTGTTAAAAAAACTAGAAGGCTATGGAGTGAGGGGCAATATCTTAAAGCTAATAGAATCTTATTTGACCAACCGCAGACAATGTACACAAATTACTCGTATTTGCCCTAAAACTAAAAAAGAAATGGTATATTCATCTAAATATTGTAACGTCACACAAGGAGTACCTCAAGGGAGTGTATTAGGACCTTTACTATTTATTGTCTACATTAATGATCTCCCTAAAGCCATAAAACAAAATATTGTTTTATTTGCTGATGACAGCACTGTTGTTTTCACCAGTAACAATAAGTCGGACCTAGAATTAGAAATAAATAGTACACTTGACATATTAATTAACTGGTATAAATATAACAATTTGTCAATCGATCTGGACAAAACTAACATTATGACATTTAGAAACAGAAAACAATATTTACATAATTTAGACATACAACATAAAGGTCAAAAAATTCATGAAGTAGAAGATACAAAATTTCTTGGACTACGCCTAGATTGTAACATAAATTGGAAACTTCAAGTGGAACATTTATATACCAAGTTAAACCGATTTTCATATGCGCTCTATATGCTTGCAAAAGTTGTAGACCGGTCTGCTGTGATCACTGCTTATTACGGATATGTTGAGTCAGTTCTAAGGTATGGTGTAATTTTCTGGGGAAACTCTGCCGATAAAGAAAAGGTCTTTAAATCTCAAATGAAGTGCTTGAGAGCAATTTGTAAGCTCAAACCAACCGAACGTTGTTTACCGTACTTTAAAGATTTAGAACTTTTAACATTGCCATGTATTTACATTTATGAACTATGTGTATTTGTCCGGACATATATAACAATGTAAGATTACTATAAAAGTAAGCGACATTACCAGAAAATTTGTTTTCCGAGGAATCAAACCGCTCAGTTTAATAAAAGTGTATATTGTATGGGACCTAGAATTTACAATCATCTCCCTACTGATATTTTAAACTGTTCTGATATACAAATGTTTAAATATAAGCTAAAATTATTATTATTAAATAAGACATATTATAATGTAAATCAATATTTAAATGACAAATTCAATTAAGTACTATTGACATGGCTATTATAATTTTGCATTTCACTAATATTTTATAAATGATTGTCTATATTAAATAATTTGTAGATTAAGGAATTAACTGAGTACTATGGATATAAACTGTAGATATATTAATTTATTATTGTATGCCAATATGGCGGGTCATAGCAGATATTAGTATTTTTTTGTAACATCTTTTCTCACCTATGTACCACAATAAAGGACAATTTGAATTTGAATTTGAATTTGACTGATGATGAGTGGACGGATGACAACATGAAGAGAGCTCAAGAAGAAGATAAAGATCTACGGCCTATCATAGACTGGTTGAAGATTGGGAACAAGCCACAATGGAGTGACATCGTCATACAGACCAATTTGTAAGGGTTACTGGGCTCAGTGGAGTAGCCTGACACTTAATAACGGGCTTTTATGCAGGAAGTGGGAGTCAGAAGATGGCAGAAAGGTCACTGTACAGATTGTAATTCCGCGGAGTAAGGTTGCACCTCTTCTGAGACAAACGCACGATGGAGTATCTGGTGGACACCTTGGAATGAAGAAAACTCTTGTGAAAGTGCGACAAAGGTTCTACTGGTTACGATGTCGAGAGGACGTGGAAGACTGGTGCCGGAAGTGCACTGCGTGCGCATCTGTGAAAGGACCTCAGACAAGAAGCAAAGGGAAACTCAAGTTATACAACGTTGGAGCACCTTGGGAGCGTATAGCTATAGATATCGCTGGACCATTCCCAGAAACCGACAGTGGAAACAAATACACAATCGTCGTTCAGGACTACTTCAGTAAATGGCCGGAAGTCTTCGCTACGCCGAATCAAGAAGCTAAAACCGTAGCAGAGAAGCTGGTTCAAGAAGTTGTCTGCCGATTCGGAGTACCGTTGGAAATCCACTCTGACCAAGGACGAAATTTCGAATCTGCCTTGTTTCAAGAACTTTGCAAGCTCCTTGGCATGAACAAGACAAGAACGACTCCAGCACATCCCCAGTCAGATGGCATGGTTGAGCGGTTCAATCAAATGTTGGAAAATCACTTGGCGAAGGTAGTCGACGAACACCAAAGGGACTGGGACAGATATATACCACTTTTCCTTATGTCATACCGCTCAGCCATACACAATAGTACCGGCATGTCACCAGCTAGAGTAAACTTTGGAAGAGAAATGAGGCTTCCAATTGATGCTATTACGGGTACACCTCCTGAGGCTCCAAGACCAGTAGTGGATTACGTGTGTGACCTACAAAACCAACTGGATGACGTGCACACATTGGTACGCGAGAACAGTCTAAGGACCAGCGACAAGATGAAGACTCGCTATGACCGTCGTGCAAACACCAGTGGTTTCGACGAGGGCACGTTGGTGTGGCTGCATAATCCACTACGGAAGAAAGGGAAATCTCCGAAGCTACAGGCCCGTTGGGAAGGACCTTACAAGGTGATTACGAGGATAAATGATATCACCTATCGCATCAAACACGGGACGAGAGGAAAACCAAAGATAGTTCATGTGGACCGGTTGGCTCGATATCACGGCAACAATGATGCTCGGGACGAGCATGTCTAAGAGGGGGACAGTGTTACAGCTCTGGACTAGCGTCGAAATATCGAGACGTCTTTTGTTGTATAAAATTCCCACGTTTTTAGTTTTAAGACAATAGCCTATTGTTTCATGTTTACTATCAGTTCCGTGAACCCCGGTATTGTTTCTATTACTCTTTGTTTGTTTAATTGTTCCTTTTATTAGGGTATTTAGAACTTTAAGCCTATTGTTGAAATATTGTTATTGGTTCCACGAACGCTACTATCACCCCAAGTTTTACAACTTTGTTTACAACTGGCGAACCTTCCAGAAAGGCATAGTCCCATATAAAATACGCCGCCGAGCCGACCAGGAGTTAGAGTGTTCTACGCTGCAATCCCGGAAGAATCTCAACGCGATACAGTGTGCGATACGCTGCGATACCGAGTGATATATCTGCGATTCAGTGAAGTGATAAGGTGAACGACTAAAGCTTGTGATAACGGACTCTGAGTGGTATACCTGCGATCAGGACTGTAATATTGCTGTACTCTTAAGAGTGTGTGGAAATAAATCATCTTCACCAAGCAAACGGCATTTTTAAGAACCCTGCGACGTAACAATATAATTAGTCATCTTTACGGCAGATGTTATAGTGCACAAGTGGTCGCGTAGACGTAACACAAGTATACTCCGTCTTCCTTTGTCTTTCACAATCCGATGGAAGACCAATCGACCCGGGAGAGGTCAGGCGCAAGACCGTCTTTTTTACCACCCATCCGATAGGTAATCAGGTGATCGACCTGTGATCAGTGTTTAAAAAGGGACCCTTTTTTTTCACGCGGTGGAAATCTTCCAAAGGTCCCTGGGAGCTGCGGGGCTCGACCGGGGTATATGGGATTCTTACCCACTAAAAGCCCTGCTGCTGTCGCATCGGCACATGAGAGGGGGGACCCCAGGGCTCTCCGGTGGGATCTGCACCAGGGGCCCCTTAGTGCCTTGCCTTTGAGCCCGCCGCCGGGGGCCGCATTGTAGCCCCCTGGGAAACAGTCATGGTGCTCACGGGGACGGGGGTCGCAACCCCGCCGCCGTCCTCCTCGGAGTCGCCGCCGTACTCAATGGACGTTCAAAGGGCCCACACCCCGAACATCCAGCGACTCCGAAGGTAAAAAAAGGGGTGGTGGGGGGTCACCGGGGCATGTGGTATTCTTACCTACTAAAACCCCCGTCGTTGTCGCATCGGTAGGTACATTATCTTAGTAGTTACATACCTCGCAGCCATCCTCCTCTGAATCGCCGCCCATGGACATCTATGGCCCACAGCCCAAGCGTCTAACGACTCCAAAGATGTATTGTGTTTCTGTAGTAAGATACTAAAATAATAATTCCATTGTGCTTAATTTATTTTATGTATTTTTTTCTAATCAAGTAGTATGTACATCTGTATAATAAATCGGTATAATTTTAATTTTATCAGTGCCAATTTGTTGCTATTTGAATTTAAAAAGTAAATAAAAACGAATTAAAAGGGACCAAACAAAAAAAGCAAGAAAAGGATCAAATAGCAACTGCAGTCGTCGACATGCGTTAACGCTTCGACGGCAGCAGCCGACAGTCGTCGTTATGTCGTCGACAAGACGACTGCAGTTGCCCCTGCCGTTACCAACATGCTGCCCGTGTTTAAGAGCACTTAGTTTACAACCTTGTTGCATATTAAGAAAAAATACTAAAAAATATATTTTTCACAAACGGCTGCGAAACTCAGTTGCCAGTTGCCATGGCCGGAAAGGATAAAACACCGTCTTCGAAGTCACCATGAACTTTTTAATTTAATAATATCTACTATGGCAAGACAGGGTGCCGTTTCCCTAACAATAAGACAGTTAGTGATATCGTATGTTGAATTGATGTGAACCATTTATGTCTATTTAGACGGGACCATTCACTTTCATGGAGAGCTAGGGGAACGTTAGGAAATGGCGACGAGTAATATTGTTCGCTCGTCCGTTTCACTTAATGTTCTAAATTACGTTAATGTGGATTGAGTAAGAATGCAGTCTCAATATCTAATAACTAAGTAACGAGCGGCAGTGGAATACATTAATATAATAATAATATTTTGGATAGATTCCCCGTGGGGTGTCCGGGTAAGAATAGTAACCACCCATCTCCTCCCGTTGGCAGTCCGTAAAAGGCAACTAAGGGAAAACAAGAAGACGAGCAGCAGTGTCTTTTTATTGGATTACCTACCACCTATACTGCAATCCCCAAGCCGCCTGCCAAGCGTGGGTTTTATGGCAACCCCTCCCTTCTAAGAGAGAGGCCTTTGTTCAGCAGTGGACGTTTCGGCTGCTGATGATGATTCTGGAATAATCCACACACGGTTATCAGATCCAAAACTAGGCAGAGCCTGTACTATGAACACTAGACAACTGATACTAATGCTTATATGGTTGGATGTTTTTTTTTAAATATATACTCCTATAAATACATACATAGATAAAAAAAACTGCACTAACCTAAGGCAGACTGTTAGAAAATGCCTAAGGCATTAAGTCCGCCTTATACTATAAGTGCACAAAGTTAAGTAAATCAATAAATAAAATAGATAAATAACACCCAGACACTTGGTGAGAATCAAACCTACGCACCTATTGCTTAGCGGCCAGGGTGACTAAACCACTACTCCAACAGGCCTATAAGATATAATTGTCCATAAGTAGAACTCCGACCAAAGAATGAGAACAGACAGTACTAGTCAGTAACGGCACCTAAAATAACATAATTGTCTAAAATAATAATATTAGTAATGACACTGTGTAAATTATGCACTTGAATCGCTAGAACCAAATCGTTACGTTAGTAATACATCATCATCATCAGCCCACATCAGTCCACTGTTGGACATAGGCCTCCCCAAGCCACGCCACTGAGCCCAAACTTCGGTTCTCTTCATCCAGTTTGCCAACAGCTCTGCGAATATCGTCGCTACACCTGGTCACAGGGCGTCCTACACTACGCTTCCCGATTCGCGGTCACCACTCGAGAACCTGTGTACCCCAACGGTATTAGTTAATGATCCAATCTATCCTTATTATTTTAGTCTCAGAGGAGACGTGTCACTTAGGTTCTTACGACCATACAAACGACCTTAAATACCTAAAACTAGCAATAAAAATTAATTTCTCCTATAAAGAAACACGAATAGGTATATAAGGGAGACTTCAGTCAGAAATGGAACATATTTTGAACAATCCAAATAAAGAACTGACGTTTCAGCTTTCAAGCCCTCAACGAGCTCAGCACGCAAAGTGTTTAAAAGTTTTACTAACTATAAGCTCGGATTTTGCCTACAAAGGCACTGAGACTGAGTTATTATGGACTGAAAATATAAACTTTTTACATGTCTGCTAAAATTTGTCCTAATGGAGTTTTTGAAGTGGCATGGCAGCTAGAAATCAGATTTAGATTATGCTATGCCTGTCCAAGATTGACAGAAAATATGGTTCAATTTTAAAACTTTATATTACCAACTCAACATCAGACCAAAGACTTTCGAGATTTAGAAATAAGAAACACGTATAGCAAATGTATGGGAATGACATATCATTACGTCACGTGAAGAGATATGTCATTTCCATAACTTTTTTGATGCTACCAAGGTGGCAAGCTAGCGTGCGGCCGATAGTAAGCAGTCACCGGAACTTATAGACGCTAGCATCACCAGAAGAATCACTAGCGAGTTGTCGACCTTTAAGACATTAGATTATAAGTCTTTGTGTCCGGTAATTTCACCAGCTACAGTGCCCTTCACGCCGGAACACAGCAATGCTTACACACTGCTGCTTGGCGGCAGAATATCTGACACTGCGGTGGTACCTACCTGGACGGTTCCTTGCACAAGGAACCTACCACCTAGTAAAAAGTATTTTGTTTTCTATTCTATAGCGTTCAATATTGGAGAATAGCAATTTGGCTTAGGGGGCCGATAAGTGCTTGAATATATTGTAGGTGTTTTCAAGCTTAGAGGGATTATGCTTTTAATATACTAGTGTGCTTCACCATCTCAGATTCCTTCGCCGTTTTCCATGAGGTGGGACTGCCGTCAAACATATCTTGAATATAAAAAAATATGCATTTTAAAAACATCGTAAATTTCTCTTCATTGAGCACTCGACTCTTAACTGTAGGTACTCCAACAAATTAATAATAGGTCAAATATAAACATAATTTGTTCTAATTCAGACAGATTAATAGTTATTGCTGCGAGGATAAACACTAGAGTTAATTAGCGTTCTCAGACGCCTATTGTGCCATATAAATAACTGGCGTACAAGTAATGGCGTTCGCCTATGTAAATAAAGAAGAAAGAAGATAAGTAGGTATATATTTTTGTTTCACCTACACCAAATAAAAAAAAATATAACAAATGATAACACAGCGCTAGAATTCAGGTAGGCCTTACTTTACTGATAACAAATACAAAAAGAATAATTCAACATGAATTGATAAATATAGGCTTATTAAGGTACTAGATAGGATAGTGCTTAAGCAAATGATCGTCTAGATATACCACTGCAGTGTTCAATATTCTGCCGGCAAGCAGTATTAATAGGTAAACATAGCCCGGTGTAAAGGGCTCTGTTGTTGGTGAACCTACAGAGATTTATGTATTGTTACGACTGCGACATAAAAGTGTTAATTACTCGGTTAATTATTACTTAATTGCAATGATCTCAAAATGCATTGTTAGTCTATAGGTCTACTATCGATTCGTACCAAAAGATCTCGAATTCTCAATAGAAAGTAGTTCCCTCCAATTCGGCAAGTACTTACGTACCTACCTACGCGCTCGCGCTAGGTTCACTGCCCCCGCCTATTGTTAGTTTATTCTCGAAGGTCGCGCCGCTATTGTATTTCGCGAAAACGAAAGAATAGGTACCTACTTACGAGTACGTTCGAGAGACTTCCACCCCTCTGTTAATTTAGGTATATAGCCGACGCATAGAGGCGCCCAGGCAGTTTTGTGTTTACAAGCGACAGCGGAAACATCATAAGGAAGCGATCGAAGAGAATTGTACCAGCGACCCTTGCGAAGACTTTGGACTACTGAGAAGTACTGTGCGACTCGGACTACTGTGCCTTGTGTGTATACTGTGCCTTGTGTGTATACAGTGTGAGTGTACGTGGAATAAAATCTTCTTTTACGTTAATCGGCATTTAATTACCCACCCGCACGTAACAGTATATTTAATGCCTCGGTTGATGAGTGAGTATACAGTGCTCCAATACAGTATAGGCAGGCGTGTCCCTTACCATCAGGCGAATAAGAAATTTGGTCTCTAAGTAACAAAAAACAGGAACAAAAAGAATAAATTAAAAATGGATATCATAATCTCGGGTTAAGAATAACCCTCACATACTATAAAATAAAACGTGTATTGAGTAACCCAAAGTTAGTTGTCATTCTAAGTAGGGACCACCAAGTTTTGTAGCTTACTTATAAGTGACTGAACATGTACTTAAATAAGCATAATTGTTTGAAAACCGTCGGGACGTGCCTCTGACGTGTAAGATTGATAGGACCTTTGTGTTGACATAGAGTTGCTGGAAGTTTAAGTGAACGTAACTGTGGCCACTTTCAGAGGAATGGTTTAGCTTAAACTTAGTTTAATTAGCCGATTATTAAGTTTGGTGGACCGCGAAACGGAAAAAATAATCTAGATAGTTCTCGTGTCTATAAAACTAAGTTTAATGTTTCTTCGTTTGTTTTCCTTAACATAATTAATATAAAAGCAACCTATACTGTTACAAGTAAGAAATCCACATGAACTTTTGTAAATCCGGGGCAAACTTGGTTATATTTAGTTTTAATAAAATAGAAATTATTTTCGGATCTTTTTATTTACTTGTTCTGTGAAACTTTGAAATTTCATTATTCTATATTGTTGTGTATTAGCTTTAAGTTCTAGTAATATATTAGTCTTTGGAATTGCAGATTGTAGGAGTCTGTGACATGAGCCTATGGTATGTGGTTAGTGTAAAAAAGCATTCTTATAATGTTCTATGAATAAAAGTAATTTTAAAACTTGAAAACGTGTTTACTTATGGAAACAGACTTAATATGAACGTATCAACGTTTTCATTAGCTGTTTCTTTTTTTGCTGGCTGATAGCTTTTTAACCGACTTCAAAAAAAGAGGAGGTTCTCAATTCGTCTGTATATATTTTTTTTTTCTATGTATGTTCGCGCATAACTCTGGCAATTATGAACCGATTGGAAAAATCTTTCTTCCATCCATTCTTTAATCCGTTAATTGGGTTCCATAAAAAAATTATTGCTTAGTAATAAGTAGTTCCTGAAAAAACAAGAATGTTGACTGCGCAGGAAAGCTGCAAGAAAGCCTATATAGATGACTTTATGTCACTTTTTGGACAAAAATGGACAAATATTTACCAATTTCAATGATTCTTTTTTTATTCGAAAGAAGAAACCACTGTAATGAACCGGTATGAATTTTATCACAACCGGATAAGAAATTCCTGGAGGACCATGAATGATATGGAGGAATTTATCTGGTAAAAACCATAAAACTGATGTTCTCCTTTACATTTCTCTGGCAAATATGAACCGATTTCGATGATTCTTTTTTTATTCGAGAGAGTAAACTACTATGATGATTCCATGCAAATTTCATTACGATCGGATAAATCGTTTCGGAGTTTCTGAAGAAACATGAATTATGTAAAAGTATGTAGACGATAATGTGAAATCATAATGATGTCATAACCTACCTAGATCATTTTACCGTCTTCGATGGTTCAATCTTTATGTATGAAAATATCACTAAAAAGTATAAAATAATTTAAATATTATTGAAATGCAGGCACCAATTTCAATAAATTGGTGCCAAATATACACAGCAGGTACGCTAACACCAACTTCTTAATATTTAAATTATTTTATACCTTTTAGTCGGTTAATTTTTTTTTTAAATATTATATTTTATTATTTATTTATTTTTCTTCATTCTTCGTTTACATATTCCCCACGATTGGCAGGCGTCTTGGGTATCGCAGTATAGGTAGGTGGTAGGTAATCACTAATCCAATAGAAAGACGCTACTGTCTGTCTTGTTTTCCCTTAGTCCCTTACGGACACCCAATGGGAGGAGATGGGACTTTGTTATTCTTGCCCAGACACCCCAAGGGTTAATCATCTACTTTTGAAAAAAAAAAACGATTTTATAATGACCTTTATTACGACACTGCATAAATAGCAATTTTCACATAATTCAAGTAAGCTCAATCAAAATTGCCGCTTCCATATACACGGTGTTCCTTTATTACCGAATTTACCGAGCTTACCAAATTAATCTTCGTGCAGATCGGGACAATGGACGACTTAGTAACATAATACGAAATTCTTGCTGGCGAAATTTCGTGCTCACAAAAGATTTGTTCAAAATAAATCGAGCTTTTGCTTTTACGGCTTAGGACATGTTTCCACAGACGCGGCGACAAATTAAGCCTTAAAATACGAGGGAGTAGAGTTTTCTTTTTGTTGTTTTAAACTGAATTAATACGAGTACGAGTAACTCTTAAACTTTGGAAAGCTTTTTCTATAAAATTTGTGGTGAGATTTGTTCGTCTTGAGCAGGGTTAAAATTTGAGCATTAAGTACATCTATATCTATACTTATAATAAAACTGTAACAGGTCCAATTCTGTACATTGAAGATATTTTGAAAATTATATTTGGAGGGCATTCTACTATACTGAGGCCGAAAATGTAATTTTTTAAATTTTTGTCTGTCTGTCTGTCTGTCTGTATCACGGCTGCGCATCACGCCGAAACTATTGAATAGATTCAAATGAAACTTGGCACGATTTGAGATCTTACTACAAGGTAGGATATAGGATACTTTTTATCCCGTAATCTAGCACGGTTCTTTTGGGCGAGGGGATTAAAGTCAAAATGGGTACTTGGTTATACGCTTGGTCCGATTTTATCAATTTTTCTTATATAATATAATAAATATTATTAAGGGAACACTCATAGAGAGTTGTTATCAAGGTTTTGTAATCGATCGGGTTAAGCAACGTTAGGTAAGGTCATTAAATAGATGGGCGACCGTTTAACGCCATTTGAACTAAACGGGTCCGAGCTTCGGAGAGCAAGTAAAAAGTGAGTCCCAGTTTTTAACTGACTATAAAAAAGGAGGTTATGTATTCGATGCGAATGTCTGTTATTAAAAGTTTAGTTAACGTAAAAATAGCGCAGGCGGAGCTGCGTGGGTCAGCTAGTGTATACCTATGTGTGTGTACATTATAAATAAAGAGTCATCAGTAACCGAAAAATTTCCACTGCTGAACACAGACCCTCCCCTTAGAAGAGAGAGGATACTATAATCCCCACGCTTGGCCCTACCTATAGGTGGTAGGAAATCCAATAGAACGATGCTGCTGTCCGTCTTTTTGTTTTCCCTTAGTCACCTTATACGGTCACCCAACGGGAGGAGATGGGGGACAGCTATTCTTACCTGGACGTGGCGTCCGTATTTGTAAAGATAAATAAAGATAACTACATACTTAAGTCGTCTACCTTACGTGGGGATTATGTTAACCCATTCTAGGGGAAAAAAAACTATTAATTCTTACTGCAAATTCATCATCAAAATAGTTCGAGGGCTGAAAAGAATCAACGGAACGTAGCATGACCCAACAGAAAGCCGTATCAAATCACGGCCTTCAAAACAAGCGTCATAAAGTAGCAACTTTGGAAAAAAAAAACATTCTAAGGGGCTTTTGTTTAGCAGTGAACGTCTTTCGGCTCATGATGATGATGATGATGATGATGATGATTCATTGTCATGGGAGAATGTATGAAATGTTGTCGGGAAATTGAAATTAATTATGAACTACGATATGTGATTCGTAAAACTAGTTTTCATTTTAATATCAGAAAAGTCATAATTAAGTTTCAAAAGCGACATTTTTTTTATTTTAATCGGGAATTAACGCGATTTACCTCATATTCTGGCTTGATGTTTCGGTCGGGTTGTACCAGCGGTCAGTCAGCTTATGTCTGTAAAAGGTAAATCGCGGTAATTCCCGATTAAAATACAGTTTGATGATGGAACGCGAAAGTCTAAAAGTATACAACAAAAATTATCTTTCACTTGACAACATTGAAATTCCCAATTTAACGGTAACAGACTCAGTTTGCACCTTTTTTATTCGCCTGTTGTTCCTTGGCCCTTTAGGCTTGCAGACTTAATTGTATCCTCGTAAATCGGCAACCCAATGATGGTACTCGTAAAGAAACAGATACAAAGGAACGGGCGGAAGTATCCCAGACCTAAATATCTGACCTTGTTTCCTTACGAGTATTTCCTGCGCGTGTAAGTTTTACTTCATATATTAATCTCAGGTTCCCTTAATCCCAAGTTCACGGTAATTTGTTAAGTTTCACGTTAGGTATAGGAATATATTTTTAAAATATCTTTATAAATGTTTCCCAATATTATAAATATTTAATAATTAATTTTGTAGTTGCCAACAAAAAATTTCAAATAATATAAGTATTATTTTTGTTTCGAGTTTCGTTTCGCGGCCCCGGCACCTGTAGGGCAACAGGGGTATATGGGATTCCTATCCACAAAAAACCCCGCTGCTGTCGCATCGCCACATGAGGGGAGAACTGAACTCTCCAGTAGGGTCTGCACCTAGGGGCGGCGGGGGGTGCTTTAGAGTCCCCCGGGAAACAGTCACGATAATCAAGGGGACGGAGGTCGCAACTCTACCTCCGTCTTCGCCGGAGTCGCCGCCGTACTCGATGCCCACACATCGTCTTAGGCCCACATGTTGAGTTTCACCGTACATGAAGTAGGTACATATTTTACAATCCCAACATTACCTAACCGTTAGGCAAAGCCCCTAACCGAGCATCACACCTCGCAGTCGGAGAATCCTCCCTTTAACTAGACGCCGCCTTCTTCACTATCATGTAAACGCTCCGCCTCGTGCCTAAGTTGAAAAAAATATACAGTTCTGTCACAGTGGTACCCTGCTTCCTACCTTGAGGACTTGGACTGATATGATGATCATAGTCGGATCCTTTAGGCTTAGAGCAATGTTTGAGATGCCAATCCTATACTATATTGGTTTGGCCATCATACTGGTATCGGCCACGTGAATCCTTGTCTTCATTATTACCATCAGCCTTTTTAAACTCGTCCCCATTTTTCACAATATGCAAAGAATGTAGTCCAAAACGAAACCAAGGCATCCGTACTCATTGGTATACTATTATATATCAAAAACAACCTTTATCGTTCAGATCGATGCCTGCCTTAATTACCTGACCTCAATATGGCTTTAAAAGAAATACTAGAGGAACGTACCAGTAGGCGATATCTGATGACCTCAAAGAAACTTGGCAAAGGCAGTTGGGGTCAAATGGAAAATAGCAAACTTTAATAGAGGCGTGTGTTCCATTAGGGACAATTTTTAAATTGATATCGGATACTGGTTGACTACAAACCTACATGATAATTAGCGGCGAAGCCAATGGGCTAGCGATAAAAGTGTTCGGATTGTTACAAAGCTCCCATGGTTCCGCAGAATAGAGGCCGGGTTGTTACAGAGTTCCCACAGTCGCGTAGGAACTCCTTATAAAGCGAACGCAACTTCACTTACGTTTGTTTCTTTATTTATTAGGATCCTCAACAAGTGTTACATAAGTCAATCAATATACAAAAAAAACAAAGTATAATGTCACATGTAATATTCTTAATAATAGAGGCACCACAGCATGCGTTAATTTATCTTACTGAATTTATTTTTTGGAAGATAATGCAAAATGGCGAGATTTTCTATAAGTTCAAGGAAAAATAAGGATTTATCCTCATTTGGGTTGCTGTATTTGGATTCCGCTGTGCCCTCCCCTGAAGAACACAATCTTTTATGGCGGTGTTCAATTAATCTGACTTCTATGTAAGAACGAGACGCAAATATTCATATGCAGTTAATAGCTTCGTCCTTTTCTCGCAAGAAAATAAGATTACAGTAATACTGATCTAACAAATAGTGGTAGACCCCCTGGTAACACAGTGGTGATTCCAGCCGAGCTATTGTTCATAGTCATATTAGTCATCACCGCGTCTGCGCAGTGAGCTCGACACCTGTGCATTGTAAAATCATATATTTATACACATACAATATTCACACACACATAAACACACGCACAGAATTTCGTATAACGTAACGTTACATGTGCTTAATTTTTTTTAAATAGTATTCTAAATTTTATTTTCATGTATGTACTACTAACTGAATTATATCGATGGTATAATATGACCAAAAATATCAATTGAATCACATTCAACAAGCTTAGTGTCTGAATATAAATATGGTCACAACACCGCCAGTTTGGAGTTATTTGCTATATTTCGCGGACATATGCGTCACTCAATATTTTATTCACTCATTTTAAGTATCTGTCTGACCATAGACGACCAGGGATTCGCGAATTACGCCTGGAACTCTAACTACTGGAGAACATTGTAACACTACGCCTGTTACCGGGTAACCGAGTTACATGGGAAATTAAATGCATCGGCATAAAAAAAAACCATATCAACAAACAAGCGTTGCTCACGGAATTATCGCCAACAGATTTATTATTATGCGTCCAGCTCATGTCGTCAGACCCTGATGTTAAGAGGAAGAAGTGTGCTAATGGGCAGTTGCACTGTCGAACCACAATATTACAATATTCGAACTGCCGCTCATCACCTTCCACATTAGTATAATATCTCTAGAGCCTGTTAATTTTTCCAGCTACAGTGACCACATCAGAATACAGCAATTTTACACAAATGTGTAAAAATGGCTGATTCCGCTTTGTAGTGTAATATATTGGCACTGTGGTGGTGGACAGACAACATTGTGCGCATCGCAGGTAACCGGTGGATGCAAATCGCCAATTGTCGTTCACTGTGGCGTTCCAAGGGGGAGGCCTATGTTCAGCAGTGGACGTGTTCTGGCTGGTGATGATGATGATGATGTGGTGGTCTGGTTGTACACAAAAAGTCCCCTAGAAAAACTTAAATTTATTTGCTATCATTACTTCGTCTTAACAACAAGTGGGCTGGTAAGCAAGAGGTATGACTCTGTCATGCACATACAATGAAATATTTAAACGCTGATCGCTTCCCAGCCAGCAGTGAGACAAGACCCTTAGGCAGCCTGGGACCCCCATACCCAACGATCACGCACGAGCAGTCCGTCCATGATCATTACACCTGACGTATCAAACAGAAAGATTTATAAGCGTATCGCGATCTAAAAAATGATATTCGCAAGCTGGCCATAAAATTCGTCAATTTTACGGATTTCCGAATTTCAATGTGCGATTAGCCGTGAATAGAACGCTTCACAGAGCCAATACTTAACAATAGAAGATTCCTTGCTCTTATACCTACATATTCGCAGTGGGACTTGTTTGTTACTGTCCCCTCACATATTTTACGTATGTGTACAATTTAGACAATCCAGTAAACATAATATTAAGTATTAGAGCGCTTTTTTATGCGCGCTAGTATCTTAGATGAACTATTAATTCATATAAGGTACTCCTATATTCGGCAGGAGTATATTATTATGTACTGTCGCGGTCACGGACGCTTCACCACTTTCAAAAAAATTACGTTACGCGCTTACCCCGCCCGCGCATATTTTGGACCAGTTTGTAAGGTCTAAAGGTGATCCACTGAAATGTCTGGCGCCGCACATAATAATAATAAGTAATAACTTTTCAACAACTTTAAATGTTAACACTTTTGTTATTACACTAAGGCAGGTGACCACCACGGTTTCTTATGCGTTGCCGCCTCTTTCTCCGGACAGTTCTTGGTCCAGCTGGCCTTGACAGCCTGTGTAATTCTATCGGACTCAAACTCTATATCTATGATTGAGTTGAGTCGCTACGTAGGATCCCCGAGGTGTTCCTTAAGGTCCTTCCTAAAAGATTCCCAATCGGTTCGCCTAGGGTTCCTCCTTCGTATCTTACCATAGTTATTGGAAGTTACATACCTGAAGCAGATGTAGTTGTGATCAGACAAGCTAACCTCTTCCGACACATGCCAGTTACTAATCGCTTTGCTCGCTCTGTTAGATGCAAGCGTTATATCAGTGACCTCCGCTCTGCGTTTATTAACAAACGTTGGTCTATTGCCTCTATTTAAGATTTGTAAGGGTGAGGTTACCAGAAAATCCAGAAGTGCTTCCCCTCTCTTGTTGTTGTCTGTGCTGCCACAGGCAACATGGTGGGCGTTCGCGTCGCATCCTATGATAAGATCTTCGCGAGCGCAGTTGTTAACCAGGTCGTGCAGTAGTGCTGATACCGGGTCTTCGTTTTCGTGTGGTAGGTAGGCGGAGGCTAGAATAGTATCTTTGCTGCCCCCCCCCCCCTGTTTCCCTTTTGATCCTCACAGTAGTGAGGTCCCTAGAACAGAAGTCATAAAGGGGCATTGCCATTATGCCATTCCTGGCAAACACACAAGTCCTCATATCATTTGTGAAGCATTTAAAGAAAAGTTGGCCTCCACGAACATTTAAACCTTTGATGTCGCCCTTATACAGATAAGGTTCCTGTATGAGAGCAACATCAAATTTGTTCACATTAAGCGTACGACATAAAACAGCCGTTGCCGCCTTACTGTGGTGTAAGTTGATTTGTACACACCTTAAATTGCCCATTTTTAAAACTTGAGCGACGCGTTGTTAGCTCGCCTAATGGCGAGCCATTCGATCATCTCCCGACGGGAGATCGTCTTCGTCCAGTCCGGCTGGAGAGGAGAGCAGCCCGAGCTCGTCCAAACCCATGGCTAGATAATCCGACCCCATCGAGAGAGGAGATGAAGCCGGATCATCCAACATAGGCGCGAGTTTGCCCAAGCCGCCCACCCCCCTCCCCCCCCCCCCCCCCCCCCTCTTCCTTCGTAGGGGTTTAGCTTGCAACGGCAGTCTCGGCTGAGGTCGAGGCTGCCGGTCCAGAGTCCTCAGTCCGCTCAGAGGGACAGGCCGGGGCCACTTCCTTCCCGGACGCATCCTCCAGGAGTTTGAAGGAGCTCTGGTATATCCCCGTGCGCAGACTGTAGTCGTGTTGCCTGATGAATTCGGCTGAAGCCTTATCTATCAGGATGATGGTGCGGGCGAAGCCAGCGTCGAGCGCATTCCCAACGACCCTCCACTCACTCGTGTCGAGACCCTTGTTAATGCTTTTCAGCATGGTGAATTCCTCCGGAATCTTTGCAGACTTCGACGGTCTCCTTCTCCATGCCATTTTAATTGGTCTCGGCAGGTCTTTCGCCTCGACCACTCTTAATTTTAGGCCGCCTAAAGAAACCCCTCCCAGCGACCGAAGCCACAGGGTGGAAGGCTCACCCATACAGGCCACATGAACGGCCCCAGACGCGAGGTTACCTAGAACCAGATCCGGTTTCAGTTCTGGTGTCTCCACCACTCGCCTCCAGATTAAGTCCCGGATGTCTTGCACCATCTCAGCCTTGATCACTTGAACGGGATGGTCGTCAGCGACGATTGCCATTTTGACGCAGGCCAACGCGTCCCTAAAGGACCCGACTTTGGTCCTCTTGGGCACGCTGGCCACGCCCGTGGAACTGACTTCCGCTCTTGTTCGTTTAGCATGACGCGGTTCCATCGATGGGGTAACCCCTGGTTCCGCGTCCTGCCTCTCAAATGCCCTACGCCTCCTTTCGGTGGCTCCAGGCTTCTTTTTGCGCATATGCACCTTGTTGGTCTCTGCCTTTCCCAGCGGCGTCACTGTCCTGAGACCGGGCTCTGATGAGCCTTTACCAGTGACAGTTCCCCCAGCCGAAGTCGAGGCTAGACCCGTCTCCACCGTCCCAGTCTTGCCACTATGATCCCCTCGGTTCAGACTGGCGTTCCCATCTCTGGTCACAGGCCTGTCCGACACACCAGGTCTCACGGCAGCTCCACCGGTCGGCTTATTTGCAGAGCGACCCTTGGAAACGCTACTCCCGTTATCCCGAGGGACAGTACACGGTTTCTTGTGAGAATCCATGCGTGTTTCCTACCTAACTTCATTTCACTGACTCCCCACCCTCCACGGAGTCCGCACCTTTGGGGATGCTTCTGTAAGCACCAGGGCTATCAGTGAAATATAGTCCTCCCGAGCGAGTTGTCCACGAGTCCACACAATGTTCATATATGAATCATATATGTCACATAAAGTTAATATATGAATATAAGGTAGGGATGAAGGGTGGGAAATGGGGCTGGGGTATAGGAGTTGTTCGCCCAACGAATTTTTGTTGCGTTTGTTTCTGAAGGAATTAAACCAATAACGGGCAGCAACCTCGGGAAGGCTAGATCATCGGGCTTGCCCTGGAGATCAATCACGATTGTTGCGCTTCCTCCAAGGCCATTCGCCAAATTACACACGGGAATAGTGTGTAAAGTTGGCAAGCAGCTAGCACATTCGTAAGCAAAAATAAAAAGAAACTAAGCAAGCATAGGAAGCAAGCAAAGCATGTTCTAGCCACCTACCCGCCCAACATGAATAGTAACTAAGGGACTATCATTCGACCCTTTGGTTGTCAGCACAGCGACAGCTAATGGGTTTCTATGGTGACTGATGATGCACTCCCATCCATGGTTGTACCACCACTTACTATTAATTACTATCATGACCAAGTACTAGCTTACTTTAAGAAGGCAAATTGTAAACGTCATGTTTATCTTATCACTAGGTAAGTTGCATAAACATGAGAAAAATTTGACTTTGAACCTGAGTTTTAGAAGCAACTCCGTAATTTTTTAAACACGAAAGTTTTTTTTTTTTGGAAGAATAATAATGAATAGAGGGAAGGTAGGCCATCCAAAGAATTATTATCGTGAGAGCTTCATGCCAATTCTTCGCCAACCCTATAATGCAAGATCAAAATAACAGCAAATAGGCCGCGGTATCTTTAGGTATGACTGTAGGAATATTCCAAACGCTTCGAATAGATATAATCAGAGAAGCTCAGAGTCACACAGCGAGCTATGAAAATACCTATGCTCGGAGTTTCTTTGCGTGATAGACTCCGGAATGAGGATATTTGCCAGAGGACCTAAGTCGCCGATATACCTCTCAAAATCTGAAAGTTAAAGTAGCATGAACAGGCCACATCGCGCGAAGAACCGATAACCGATAGAGTAGAAAGGTTCTCGAGTGGCAATCACGAACCGGAAGACGCAGAGCAGGCAGACCTCCCACTAGGTGTGACACCGACTGACGACATTGTGCGAGTCGCAGGCAACCAGACCTCCTATTAAGTATGACGATGACTGACGAAATTGTGCTAGTCGCAGGTAACCAGTACACAAATAGCCAGTTGTTATTCATAATGGCGTTCTATGTTCTCCAGTGAAATTCTTCCGGTTGATGATGATGATGATGCACCCTGAACAATTACCCTTTAAGATCTTAATAATTGACTGATCTTTCCATTGTAACATAAGCAACCCTGCAGTATGTACTGATATCAATACAAAAAGAACAAGATTTGTGTCTCAATATATTGTTGTTTTCCTAATGACATGTGCCCTTTGTCCGTGATGCCCAATTATTCTCGGAAAAAAAAAGAATCAAAGGATCTGAAATCCATATAAACATAAAAGTTTCTTTTGAACAGCCTATATTCATTGTAAATAATATATCTGAGATGTTGTTAACGGTGAGTAGCTTACTGAAGAAGGAGCATGGATGACAAAACTACAATAGATAATTTAAAAAATATGTTGCTCTTGTAAGTTTTTTACTCGATACAATCAATTCTTTGCCTTTGATTCTACCTGATGTTAGAGTGATGTACTCTTAAAGAAAAAATTACTGGTTTTATAAGAATAGAGCTACCATGTATCAAAAGAATTGCTACAGTAAAAGGCATGAAGCCAGTACAGAAAACGGGCTCCCAACGAGTTCTATTCACTTTTCTTATTTAAGTGGACCTAATCATAGACCTGGTAGGTGGTTGACGGAACCCTGGAGCAACTACTAGTAAACCTACCGAGTTTGGGCTCGTTTGATTCCTTTTTAAGAGTTCTATTGACTTTTCCTAATAATGAGAACCTGACGATGGAGCTTGAAGGTGGGTGACGGAACGCTGGAACAACAACTAGTAAACATAGAGGAAAGAAAATCAAACTCATTGCAATACCTATGCGTAGGTAATAGCTACCCTGTAAATATATTTTTGCAGCAACCTGCATACGATTCAAGCCACGAATAAATAAAAAATGTCAAGTGTATCCGTATTTTAGACTAATATTTCTAAGACCAAAAAGTGAAAAATAAATTCATAGATTAAACAACTAAAAATACACGCTTTTATAAAGTATTCTTACTTCACTAAAAAGCAATAAATAATTTATGGAGCCCGTTGTTTCTTTCTACTCCGTGTTTGTAATTAAGCATAATATTTATTTGTGAAAGTTTATTGGACACTACACACGGTCATCTGATCCCAAACTAGGCAGAGCCTGTACTATGGAAATCAGACAACTGATACTAATACTTATATACTTTTTTTCTAAATACGTACATACTTGAATAGATAAAACACCCAGACACTTGGTGGGAATCGTAGCCACGGCCTATTGGGTAGCAGCCAGGGTGTCTAACGTCTAGACCAACAGGCCCGTCAAATGCCCTTTTGTATTGCGTTTTTTTATATTTTCCCACCTCCTAATAAATACCCTTATCGACCTAAGCGACTACCTATACCAATAGAAACCAACGCATCTTCAAAGTAACAACATGCGTTATCCATTTTTATGTTCAAATAATAAATTTCTCTACTTGGGAATCAATTTGGTGCCTTGTTCACCTCGATCGGGGATAGAATCAATACCTATTAAGGCCTAACCGGGCCTCGAGATTAACTTCTCCCAGGGTAGAAATAAAAACATCTTATTTATAATAGGCCCACGATAAGTTGCGGGTCGGCCAACATACTTGGTGCAATTTATCTACGTCCATCGGTACTTTTTCAGTAATTCTACAATACACAGTAATAGAGGCTGTTTAAGTACTTATTTATTATTTGGAGCATGTTAAGCAACATATCAATACAGTAATAAAGCGTTTGCAGTGTAAGCGGCATTTGCATAGAGTTTAGGTATATAGAATAGAGTACGCGTTTGTCTATATTAAACAAATCGTAGGCAGCCTAGGCAGGTTTCTTTAGTCTTTCCTCCAAGAAGCAGGTGAAATATTTAAGGTTATATATGCTACTGATGGGTTTGATCTACGTGATGGGTTTGATCTGTCACAAGCGCAAATGTCGGTAAATACAACTGAAGCTAGAGTACCTATGGTCTTGTATATGATATTATGCTTTTTGATGTTCTTAGTCGTACCTACTGTTCTTACTTGAAAACAAGCATTCTATAGTACTTGTACTTATATATATTCCAAGGTATTTGCCTCTCATTTATTTTGTAGCGAATTACCAAACTTCCGGAGTGACCAAACTATTATTCGGTGTATCAATATAACGTATAAAATATAGGTGTATGAATTTAAACAGCCTTGGTTACTGCGTAATGTTGAATTTAAAAATGAGACATTCAACAAATAAGTAACATACATATAATTGATACAACCTCACGGATCGGACAGGGGTTTTGGGCAACACTGTATATACGGAGACCTGTTATGAAAGGGGGAAACTTTTACTCGCCCATATGATCGGATATCTTTATTTTTAGACAGTTAAGCGAACAACCAGACTGATGATAATTTAGTTGGACAAATATAGCAAATAATTTATATATAGATAATATGTATTTTATGCATAGATATGTATGCTATGGCCTAAGCCCCTTCATCTTCATGGCAGGCCAATCCCCAACAGTGGGACAAAAACAAGGGCTGATAGTAAGTATTTTATTTCTTCTTTCGTTGTAACTACTGTTGATTATTTTATGTATCGAAAGATACCTATTTTTACGGTTCTATTATTAATGTTCCAAAAACCAAAGTTTTGTGTAGATATTGCCCCAAACTATTTTCCAAAATTATAAACTTATTATAAGTACATTAAATAAAGCGGAAGTCCCAATTTGACACTTCGACGCTACTAAAATATTTATATTCTTTAGGAAACTTTCACGTTTAGAGATAAGGGTGTTAATCCATAAAACTCATACGTACAACCTGTACCCACCCCACCCCACGTCTGGAACTGAAAAAGTAATAATGTTGTCTTTTACTTACGCGAATATTACACATTGAGATTAAACTACTTTTACGGATTTTATCGCGGTTTATTTATTGATTTTACTATCCCGACGTTTCGAATGCTTTGCAGCACCCATGGTCACGGGAGGACTGAGATGTTGAACGTCCTTATGTCACAATTATGCCGGTGTACCCTCAGGTCTTCTTAGTTATTATTGTTGGTCCGATCTACGCAGTAAGAGCTTACAGTATCTTGAGGCCGTGCAGTGTTTTGATTGATATTGGATTTAATTATATTTATCACAGGATCCCAAGCCGGTGGTAACACCCAACCATCTTCTCTATTGAAATTAGGATGTTTTTTGATTTCAATAGCCTCACGAATCATCCTAGGCAGGAATCGGTGTTCTTTTGCGAGGATTTGTAGTTTATCAAGTCTAATATAATCCGTAAAAGTAGTTTAATTTCAATGAAAAAGTAATTTCAAAATTGGTTAGTACATTATTATTACGACCATTTATACATTAAACTAGACTAGGTAGAGGACTTGCGACTTGTACAGGAAGGAGTCTTAGATATTCAACTGCAAGCAACAGTCTTCAAAAAAATCTGTCTTCCGTTGTAAAGGGCTCTTTAGCTGGAGAATATCTAGACTAACTAAAAAATAAATGTAAATGCTCTCTGTGAGCAGGACATGGTGGACGAGACTGTTAGTATCTAGCTTGCCTCTTGTAAAATGTGCGTAAATAATTTATATGTATTGTATATAGAAGATACCTAAGTATCTTACAAATGTCTGCTTCATGAACAGTCATTTACCGCGTTTATAATAATAATAACTTTTTATTTCAGGCTGCATAGGCCCATAGATAAATACCTTAAAACTAACACACATATTAAATACAATATAAAACAATATAAAACTATTAAATTACACGCTATGGCGGCGACGTGTTGCGCTGGTCAGGAGAGTCCCGTAGTCTTCCTCTAAACTTCCGGTACAGGACTCCCTTCGACCAAAACTCTTCCTTCATGAAGGTCTCCAGCTCGGCTGTAGGAACTCGCACCACAAAGGAGTTGAATGACACTATGTGCCGCGAGTTGAGCTTCTCGACCCTCAAGGTAAGCTTCCTCTTACTCGTACGTATTCCGTTATGTCCGCGGCAGAAGTGCAAGCGTGAAGCCGGGATACGTACAGCAACGTAGCAGGTACAGCTGGACGCAAGAGCATGTTTGGCTCCGCCAATGCTGTACCACACCTGTTTCGGGATTTAGGCCTCTTCTTTTTCTTCTTCTCTACCTTGACGAAGCCATCATCATCAACATGATCCTTAGACAGAGCCGATAGCACCTTCCTAGCAGCCGGTTTCCTGGTAGGTTTTCCTACAACTGGCTCCTTTTGTGCCCTCTCTGATATTTGCTGCTGCTCAGGCAGTTTTGGAGATCGGCTGGCAGCTATCGCGTAAGCACGATGAGGTATTGTGGCGCTTATGTTTTCAGGCGGCGTATCGACAAACGGAGCTGCGGCGCGCGGTCGTGCATCGCTCGCTGACGGTGAGTCCAAAATTGCTGACTCAAAACTTGACTGCGATGCATTATAGGCTCCGCGCCGCGTGTTCACGTTGCAAGCCTCGTGTGACCTACTTATCGAAATAAAATTGCGCAAGTCAACTACCTCGGTACGCAGGTCATTTACAGCAGTTTGAGATATTTCTACCTTGAACTGCATATCTGCCAAACTCGCCTTGAGGGTCGTTATGTCCTTCAGCAGCCTAGTGACATCGACGTGATCAAACGTGACGGGAGGCAGCTTCCGCAAGTCCTTCGCCACGAAAGTTGGGACGTCGTCAGGGTCGGTCACTTTGAAGATTTTGATCATATCTTCAAGACTTCTTTCTCCTTTCTCATCCCTCCTGCGGGACGGCATTTGGTCACCCATATCGAGTGAATCAAACAGCAGTGTCTTCGCTCTCCGAATCTCCTCTTCTTTAAAGTTGGACTTGCAGATTTGAATAACACTTATTTCATCCATGACGTCCAACTGGTTTTGTAGAAACGCCAAGAGCTCGTTAGCCACAAGTGTTTCCGAACTCATGACTATAAAACGGGCTACGGCTATTATAATTATAAAAATATATATTAGAACTAGCTGACCCGCGCAGCTCCGCCCTCGCTTTTATTACATTTTGCCCCCCTTTTGTCCCTCCTCCCTAGATTAATCTCTATCCATATCTCTCTCTCTCTCTTATAAAAAAATCTAATTATATGCTCTTTCTCGCCTCTCTCTTTCCCCCTCCCGCTTCGGTTTCCGTCACACTCCCCCTCTTCCTCTCCCTGTTGTCCCCTCTCTGAACCCTCTCCCCTCTCTCTTCTACGAACTTGCTCGTTCTCACTCCCCCCTTACTCCACCTAACTCCCCCGATCCCTCACCCCATCACCCCCTCCTCGAATCCCCTCCCCTCTTTCTCCTCTCTTGCACCCTCCTCTCGTTCTATATATCCTCGTCAATCATGAAATCAGCGGCATTAAATATACTTTATGACCTATTCTCAGACCTCCCCGATATGCACACAAAATTTCATACAAATCGGGTCACCCATCTGTTTAATGACCTTGCCTTATGTTGCATAACCTTAACCTAGCGGTATGAAATATACTGTATGACCTATTCTCAGACCTATCCGATATGCACACTTTCATACAAATCGGTTCACCCATCTATTTAATGACCTTACCTAACGTTGCTTAACCTTAACCTACCGGGATAAAAAGTCCTATGTCCGTTACCTGGTTCTAAGCTACCTCCCCACCAATTTTCAGCCGAATCGGATAGGCCGTTCTTGAGTTATAAAAGTTCTATAGTGATTGTATGTCCAATTCCGCCGATAGATGGCGCTGTTCATAATGTAAATCTCGCTAACATCGTAAATTACTGTCTAATGATATTCGATAATGAATGTTCTTAGTGTTTCGCATCTTTTATTGTTGCGACTGTGATACAATACCTATACACTACCTGGACTTGGGGAGTTTCATTAAAATTTCATGAACTGGCTTTTAAATAAAATGAAATGTTATTTTTCCCTTGCCTATTTCTTTCCTAATCTAGTTTGGACTCGCTCGGGAATTACAGATTTTAACTTTTCAAAGATATAATGTCATATTGCTATCAACAAAGTACTTAGAACAATACAGAAATCTAATGAAAATTTCCTGAGTGTACCGGAACGGCTTACCCCTTACAAAAATTGACCCTTCGCCACTGCCATATCTTATGCAAACTAAATGTCTGCTCAGTCCCTATTGTATATAGCGTAATAATACATAACTTAATGATTAACTGATCAGTCTATAATTACCCTATTCACATACAAAGGAAATTACGTGGTAATATGTGCAAGTAATGTTTCACTGCTTAGCCCCTATGAAACATAGCGTGATGTTTTATATATTAATTTATACCCCTACTTCTACACAACACATCAGTGAAAGTCCTATCAAAATCCATCCACGGGTTTTCGAATGATGCCTGGACAAACAGAACGACAGACAGACAGACAGACAGACAGACAGACAGACAGACAGACAATAATTCCAAAAAAAATTGTTTTGGCCTCTATGTCGATAGTATAGTATCCCCACATAGAAATTTTGGAAAAATATTCAATGTACAGAAAAAGTGCTCTTTGAGTTTTAATAAAGTATAGATAAAAAAATTTCGACTGACATTGATGACATTTTTGACAGTAATGTTTAACCGGCATCAGAATTCGGAACACTATAAAGTTTAGACATACGTGCGGTGTGCAGATTATTTATCATCATCATCAGCCGAAAAACGTCCACTTCTGTACAAATGCCTTCCCCTATAATTCTTATGCTTGGCAGGCGTCTTGGTGATCGCAGTGTTGTATTATATTTGTGGTAGGTACATATGTATATATTATTAGTCAAATTAGCAGCTGAATAGGACCCTGTGCCACAAGTATCGCTATGCTGGTCTGTAAAAGCACTCATAGCAATAGCAAACATGTTCACTGCATGAACTCATCGCCCCCTTACGGACGTGAAGATACCTCTCGTAAAAATTCATTTGACGCTATCGGTGTACACTCATCGGTCTACCCTCATCAGGATAATTTGTTATGCATTCATGTCCTCCTGGCCGATTCGACCACAGCGGCTAATTTGTCACAAGATCAGCCCTCTACGCGTGAGATATAATGCACAAGTTCTTGCGTAGACACAAGTGCACTTTCTCTTCCTTTCCCTCTCACAATACGGAAGACCGTCACGACCGAGGAGAGATTAGACACAGGATATACTTTTTACATCCCCATTCGACGCATAGGTCATCATACTTCACAGGTAGGTATATCAGATGGTTAGCGTGCATTGTCCTAGCCAGTAAGGAACAACTACACAAAGTTTTTGCGCGGAATTCAATCCCGCGACCTCTGGTTTACAAAGCAAGCGTTTTCCCTCTTGATCACGAAGGCCACTGTTATAAAAAGGTATTACGCATTATTGCTGTGAGGGCTTTGGCGCAAGGAATGCCTGCAGAAGCAGTTTTTGGAGGCCACTCTAGAGCGAGTGCCCAACTTTTACAAATCATCCTGAAACCGTAATAAAAGTTCTACATGTTAATAAATATTTAAGATTTCAATAATCCTCAGTATACTTACAATTCTCAGTATCAAATGTGTAAGTATACCCTACATACTAGGCATGTAGAGATCCTATTATTCTAACAAATTAAAACTACAGCCCCAAAAAATTAGATATACGAAAAGAAAACGGATACGCTACGCGTGGCCTTATTAGAAGCAGAGGTCGTGGGTTAGTTTCAAGTGCGGCGTTTCAAACAACTTTGTAGTTAACGAAGATATATGTAGCCAGCTAAATTCACGCCTCCACATTAAATATCACTGTCAGTTTAATGTTATTGTAATATTTCGTCTGTAATAACCTAATAATGTAGAGAGAGATAAATATTAAGGTTATTATTATCCTGTTAGATATATTGTGTTACGTTCAACTAGTGGGATCCCTGGTAGAACGAGTGTAGCAAAGTTGTCTAGACTTGACTTGCCTAGAAGTTAATTGTGGACTAAAAGGGACTAGAAGAGACCTAACAGATAGTTTGTCTCTCTTAACTTCCAGGAACCCTGCTCAGCAACGGAGGTTTGGTACAATTCTTTCAGTGTTTTCGTTGATAGCATCTTCTCTAATTTCCAAATAGGTTCTTTCTCGATCTCAGCATCTATATATGTTTGTTTACGTTTTATAAAGGATGCATAATCCTTCCACTGAATCATATAAACCAAGTCGACAGTGTGAACGATGGACGCTTTCAGGAAGTGAAATTCCCCAAACCAATTTTGAAGGGTTGTAAACTGAAGCGATTAGAGATTATTCTGAACATGACCTACTTGTTAAGCGATTTGGCGCAAACAGTGTTTTTGTTTCGCTGCTTTCAGCATGTATCAGGCTACAAAACAACCTGTTTCAAATGAGCCACAAGCTTGTGCCAACACAACTACTCTCGCAAGTTTTAATTAGTGCTATCATTTATTTAGATCCTGGTGCTTTAACGTTGAGCGACACAGTACCATTGCAATAGCAACAGAATCTGCAACCATATGCGCTTACCACGGATACGTGTCATCAGTCCTACGTTACGGTATTATTATATGGGGCAATTCAACTGAGGTGATCAGAGCGTTTCGAGCACAAAAAAATGTATTAGAGCAATATGTGGAGCACACCCATTAGATAGCTGCGTTCCTTTGTATAAAAAATACAATATATTACCTCTTCCATCATTATATATATTTGAAATTTGCTTGTTTGTATACAAAAATAAAAAAAAATTCAAAAAGCATAATGACGTAGTCACCAGGCCAAATAGAAGAAGAGTACATACGTTGAATATACCTAAACAGAGAATAGCCCTCTTTTCTAATAATGTGTACTGCATGTCAATAATGAATTTATAATAAATTGCCTGATGAATTCAAACACTTAGATTTAAAGGCATTTAAGATAAATTATTTAATTTTTTACTACAGAAATGTTATTATTGTACAAAGGATTTTCTTGAGGATAAATTTTGACTGATGATTATACATTATTTGATATCAATTAAATTTAAATAATAACTACATGACATATGTAATAATAATAATACCTTATGTAAATATTTGTACGCTGGCGACAGCAGAATATGATGGACTTTTATATCTACCTACTTATCACCAATGTAAACAATATTCTGACAAATAAATTTATTCTATTCTAATATCAGACATTATGCCGCAAATCAGCAGTGTACAACCATTGCTATATCCTTGCGAGAGGGAGGAAGGTAAAACTGGTCGAATTGCTGTGTTTGGGAGCATTAAGAACTATGTCTCTAGTGACGAAGTGTCTGTAGGCAGGGGGTATCGCTTATCGTCAGCCCGAAGACCTGTTACTCTTGTCATTCACTACATAGTATAAAACAAAGTCGCTTCCCGCTATCTGTCTGTCCATATGTATGCTTAGATCTTTAAAACTATGCAACGGATTTTGATGTGGTTTTTCTTAATAGATAGTGATTGCAGAGGAATGTTTAAATGTATAATACATGCATAATATAGAAGAGAAAGATTGATATTTTAGAGGTTTCTAATGTGATGTCGTAAAATAAACACATTTTTGGCGCTTTGTAAACGCTGGCTGAACCCTACGTGATAGATCAAAATAATGTAATACAGTATCGTACACCTTAACAAGGTTTACAAAAAAAGTCTGCGATGGTATATGTTTGTCCCTTAGTGGTAACCCACAATAACCATTTTTTTAGCCTTTACTTTTTATGAGAAATAATGGCTTATTTACGAAGTGATTTTAAGCAATACAGCATTAATCCTTAACCAATTAAGTATAAATACATTTTTTACCACCCGTGCGAAGCCGTAGCCGGGGCGGGCCGCTAGTAATTAATAAAAAAAAAAAATTCGAGGCTTTATTTAGCGTTCCGGAAAAAAATACAACCACATTGGTCATCCATTCTCACTGCCCAAGAATATGTAAAGCTCTCGGCTAAGTGAAGTCGCTCGTTAACGTGTAGGCCAGATAACTGGCGATAATAAAGTGGAGAATTTAGGGTGGGTGATTTTCCTTAAAGTCATTAACATAATACGGTCTGTCGCCGTATTTTGGCGAAGTTTTGCATTAAGGTGCAGCCAATTTGGGCTTTATCGAAGTTTTTATTAATGTTGAGGAAGGAGCATTATACGCGCTGATTTGTAAGATTTGTGTAGTATTATTACTAAGGATTTGATTTTTAAACAGTACGTAGGTACTTTTAACGTGATTCCGTTTTATATAACTTAGCTAATTTTATAAAATGAAATAATTATATTATCCTGGGGCAATCCACAAATCGTTATCTGCAGAGATCACAAATTCTGCAGAGTCTACTATGCTAACCAGGCAACTAAAACAGATGCTTATTTATAGATAGATAGATAGACAATTCTTTATTGCGCACAAACAAACAGATACAAAAAGAATAAGACACAAATTAATAAAAAATGCAACAATGGGCGGCCTTATCGCTAAAAGCGATCTCTTCCAGGCAACCTTTGGATGGAGAGGAAAATAAAGAAGTTACAAAGAGCAGAGGGTGCGCGCACTCGACATGAATAGGTAACATTAACACAAAGACACATAAAAACACATATGTTGTAAACTATAATATATATTCATATGAGTATAATATATAAACATACATCAAATAATACTATTATAAACATACATAAATCAGTACGTATTAATATAACAAGAAAATTACACAAATACCGATTAACTTATTCCGCCAAATAAAACTTCTTCACTAGATCTTTGAAAATTGGCAGTGACGAAGCACGCCTTATAGAAACGGGCAAGGAATTCCACAGGCGAACCGCCTGCACCGTGAAGGATTTGTCATAGAAGGAACTGCTATGTAAGGGCATCGTAAGACAAAGGTTTTCCGAGGACCTAAGACTATAGGTGCTAGAATTCGACAAATAATCGAAACGTTCCCTAAGATAAGAGGGGGTGGAGGGGTTAAACAATATATTATAGAGAAGAGATAAAATGTGAAGATTTCGTCGGAGACGAATGGGTAACCATTTGAGTTTTGCACGGAATTGGGAAATATGGTCAAATTTACGCAAGCCAAATATAAACCTAATGGACAAATTTTGCAATCGCTCTAGCTTATTCAATTGATCCTCTGTCACGTCCAGATAACAAACGTCAGCATAATCTAGTATAGGGAGAAGAAGTGATTGTGCAAGCGCAACTTTAGTGGCAGTGGGTAGAAAATTACGAAGCCTTTTTAAAGAGGCTGCCGAAGCAAACATTCTGCGACTAATGGCATCCAACTGTGGGCCCCAATTAAAACACCGGTCCATTATAACACCAAGATTCTTGACGGATACTACTATAGATAAAAAAAATGTGTGTGCGTGGAGTCCCTCCGCGCGGAAGAAGTGAAACTTTACTCTCGCTCTGTACTGTACGACACCGTACCACACCGTGCCACACCGTGCCACACCGTGCCACACCGTTCCACACCGTGCCACACCGTGCCACACCGTGCCACACCGTGCCACACCGTGCCACACCGTGCCACACCGTGCCACACCGTGCCACACCGTGCCACACCGTGCCACACCGTACCACACCGTACCACACCGTACCACACCGTACCACACCGTACCACACCGTACCACACCGTACCACACCGTACCACACCGTACCACACCGTACCACACCGTACCACACCGTACCACACCGTACCACACCGTACCACACCGTACCACACCGTACCACACCGTACCACACCGTACCACACCGTACCACACCGTACCACACCGTACCACACCGTACCACACCGTACCACACCGTACCACACCGTACCACACCGTACCACACCGTACCACACCGTACCACACCGTACCACACCGTACCACACCGTACCACACCGTACCACACCGTACCACACCGTACCACACCGTACCCCACCGTACCCCACCGTACCCCACCGTACCCCACCGTACCACATCGTACCACACCGCACCACACCGTAGCACACCGTAGCACACCGTAGCACACCGTAGCACACCGTAGCACACCGTAGCACACCGTAGCACACCGTAGCACACCGTACCATACCGTACCACACCGTACCACACCATACAACACCGTACCACACCGTACCACACTGTACCACACAGTACCACACCGTACCATACCGAACTACACCAAACGACACTGGACGACACTGAACGACACTGAATGAATGACTGCATCACGTGAGCGCTTTCATAATCTTAGTAAAAAAATGAGCATGCGTGGAATCCCTCCGCGCGGAAGAAGTGAAACTTCATTCTCGCTCTGTCACACTCACACTCACACTCGCACTCACACTCACAACACACTCACACACTCACACTCACACACTCGCACTCGCACTTGCACTCGTACACGCACACTCAGACTCCCACTCTGACTCACACTCACACTCACACTCAGACTCACACACTCACACTCGCACTTGCACTCGCGCTCGCTCTCGCACTCGCACTCGCACTCACACTCCACTCACACCCACTCACACTCACTCACTCACTCACTAACACACTCACAGACTCACACACACACACATTCACACACTCACATACTCATGCACTCACACACACACACTCACACACTCACTCACTCACTCACTCAGTGACGGCGTCACATGAGCACTTTCATAACCTTAACAAATTTAACGCTTAACGTTTAACGCTCAACGTTCAACGCGTTAAGTGATAACATTTTTGGAAGTCGCATAAGAAGTTTCAGTTCAAAAAAATCTTAACCTATGGGCCCATCAGTGTGGCTCATAGACCAGTTATGTAAAAAGGAGTCCATAAAGAAGAAAACCATTACAGCATATTCACACAACATATAGGTAACGAGCGACACAGGCATCAAAAAATTGAAAAGTCCAACAAAAAGTACCCGTCACCATCCCGTCACCCACATAAAATTAACGGAAGGCTGTCAAGAGTACCTACATATTAAATCGCTAAATCCAGAGAAAACTTTAAAAACTTTGTCTACACTTCACAAAACTCACGCGCCCCACGCGCCCTAACTAAATTTAAGAAGTGATTGTGCAAGCGCAACTTTAGTGGCAGTGGGTAGAAAATTACGAAGCCTTTTTAAAGAGGCTGCCGAAGCAAACATTCTGCGACTAATGGCATCCAACTGTGGGCCCCAATTAAAACACCGGTCCATTATAACACCAAGATTCTTGACGGATACTACTATAGATAAAAAAAATGTGTGTGCGTGGAGTCCCTCCGCGCGGAAGAAGTGAAACTTTACTCTCGCTCTGTACTGTACGACACCGTACCACACCGTGCCACACCGTGCCACACCGTGCCACACCGTTCCACACCGTGCCACACCGTGCCACACCGTGCCACACCGTGCCACACCGTGCCACACCGTGCCACACCGTGCCACACCGTGCCACACCGTGCCACACCGTGCCACACCGTACCACACCGTACCACACCGTACCACACCGTACCACACCGTACCACACCGTACCACACCGTACCACACCGTACCACACCGTACCACACCGTACCACACCGTACCACACCGTACCACACCGTACCACACCGTACCACACCGTACCACACCGTACCACACCGTACCACACCGTACCACACCGTACCACACCGTACCACACCGTACCACACCGTACCACACCGTACCACACCGTACCACACCGTACCACACCGTACCACACCGTACCACACCGTACCACACCGTACCACACCGTACCACACCGTACCACACCGTACCACACCGTACCACACCGTACCACACCGTACCACACCGTACCACACCGTACCCCACCGTACCCCACCGTACCCCACCGTACCCCACCGTACCACACCGTACCACACCGCACCACACCGTAGCACACCGTAGCACACCGTAGCACACCGTAGCACACCGTAGCACACCGTAGCACACCGTAGCACACCGTACCACACCGTACCACACCGTACCACACCGTACCACACCATACAACACCGTACCACACCGTACCACACTGTACCACACAGTACCACACCGTACCATACCGAACTACACCAAACGACACTGGACGACACTGAACGACACTGAATGAATGACTGCATCACGTGAGCGCTTTCATAATCTTAGTAAAAAAATGAGCATGCGTGGAATCCCTCCGCGCGGAAGAAGTGAAACTTCATTCTCGCTCTGTCACACTCACACTCACACTCGCACTCACACTCACAACACACTCACACACTCACACTCACACACTCGCACTCGCACTTGCACTCGTACACGCACACTCAGACTCCCACTCTGACTCACACTCACACTCACACTCAGACTCACACACTCACACTCGCACTTGCACTCGCGCTCGCTCTCGCACTCGCACTCGCACTCACACTCCACTCACACCCACTCACACTCACTCACTCACTCACTAACACACTCACAGACTCACACACACACACATTCACACACTCACATACTCATGCACTCACACACACACACTCACACACTCACTCACTCACTCACTCAGTGACGGCGTCACATGAGCACTTTCATAACCTTAACAAATTTAACGCTTAACGTTTAACGCTCAACGTTCAACGCGTTAAGTGATAACATTTTTGGAAGTCGCATAAGAAGTTTCAGTTCAAAAAAATCTTAACCTATGGGCCCATCAGTGTGGCTCATAGACCAGTTATGTAAAAAGGAGTCCATAAAGAAGAAAACCATTACAGCATATTCACACAACATATAGGTAACGAGCGACACAGGCATCAAAAAATTGAAAAGTCCAACAAAAAGTACCCGTCACCATCCCGTCACCCACATAAAATTAACGGAAGGCTGTCAAGAGTACCTACATATTAAATCGCTAAATCCAGAGAAAACTTTAAAAACTTTGTCTACACTTCACAAAACTCACGCGCCCCACGCGCCCTAACTAAATTTAAGAAGTGATTGTGCAAGCGCAACTTTAGTGGCAGTGGGTAGAAAATTACGAAGCCTTTTTAAAGAGGCTGCCGAAGCAAACATTCTGCGACTAATGGCATCCAACTGTGGGCCCCAATTAAAACACCGGTCCATTATAACACCAAGATTCTTGACGGATACTACTATAGATAAAAAAAATGTGTGTGCGTGGAGTCCCTCCGCGCGGAAGAAGTGAAACTTTACTCTCGCTCTGTACTGTACGACACCGTACCACACCGTGCCACACCGTGCCACACCGTGCCACACCGTTCCACACCGTGCCACACCGTGCCACACCGTGCCACACCGTGCCACACCGTGCCACACCGTGCCACACCGTGCCACACCGTGCCACACCGTGCCACACCGTACCACACCGTACCACACCGTACCACACCGTACCACACCGTACCACACCGTACCACACCGTACCACACCGTACCACACCGTACCACACCGTACCACACCGTACCACACCGTACCACACCGTACCACACCGTACCACACCGTACCACACCGTACCACACCGTACCACACCGTACCACACCGTACCACACCGTACCACACCGTACCACACCGTACCACACCGTACCACACCGTACCACACCGTACCACACCGTACCACACCGTACCACACCGTACCACACCGTACCACACCGTACCACACCGTACCACACCGTACCACACCGTACCACACCGTACCACACCGTACCACACCGTACCACACCGTACCACACCGTACCACACCGTACCCCACCGTACCCCACCGTACCCCACCGTACCCCACCGTACCACACCGTACCACACCGCACCACACCGTAGCACACCGTAGCACACCGTAGCACACCGTAGCACACCGTAGCACACCGTAGCACACCGTAGCACACCGTAGCACACCGTACCACACCGTACCACACCGTACCACACCGTACCACACCGTACCACACCGTACCACACCGTACCACACAGTACCACACCGTACCATACCGAACTACACCAAACGACACTGGACGACACTGAACGACACTGAATGAATGACTGCATCACGTGAGCGCTTTCATAATCTTAGTAAAAAAATGAGCATGCGTGGAATCCCTCCGCGCGGAAGAAGTGAAACTTCATTCTCGCTCTGTCACACTCACACTCACACTCGCACTCACACTCACAACACACTCACACACTCACACTCACACACTCGCACTCGCACTTGCACTCGTACACGCACACTCAGACTCCCACTCTGACTCACACTCACACTCACACTCAGACTCACACACTCACACTCGCACTTGCACTCGCGCTCGCTCTCGCACTCGCACTCGCACTCACACTCCACTCACACCCACTCACACTCACTCACTCACTCACTAACACACTCACAGACTCACACACACACACATTCACACACTCACATACTCATGCACTCACACACACACACTCACACACTCACTCACTCACTCACTCAGTGACGGCGTCACATGAGCACTTTCATAACCTTAACAAATTTAACGCTTAACGTTTAACGCTCAACGTTCAACGCGTTAAGTGATAACATTTTTGGAAGTCGCATAAGAAGTTTCAGTTCAAAAAAATCTTAACCTATGGGCCCATCAGTGTGGCTCATAGACCAGTTATGTAAAAAGGAGTCCATAAAGAAGAAAACCATTACAGCATATTCACACAACATATAGGTAACGAGCGACACAGGCATCAAAAAATTGAAAAGTCCAACAAAAAGTACCCGTCACCATCCCGTCACCCACATAAAATTAACGGAAGGCTGTCAAGAGTACCTACATATTAAATCGCTAAATCCAGAGAAAACTTTAAAAACTTTGTCTACACTTCACAAAACTCACGCGCCCCACGCGCCCTAACTAAATTTAGGTACAGCCGCTGACACGTCTGTCATAACTGTCTAGAAACGTCAAATTTCATCTCACAATCTTATCGCACCCCTACCACAAAAAGTTGTTAATCCATTTTAAACTTTAACGCGTGGGAATAAGGATTAGCACGTCACCTAATTAGTTTTGCAAAACAAATCCGTAAGTTTGCTGCGGATTTGTGTAACTAGGTTAGCCAGAAAATCTATGACAAGGAGATTTTACATAATATATCCAGCCACATAATATGTATTCATCGTTATCATAGATTGAGTAACAAATTTTAGTATTATTTTTACCAGACTGCTCCTTAACGAGCTCAATGTTTTTTAGTAAATTATGAAGGTATATATATGACTATTCCGTTGGATGCACTGAATTCTAAATGGTTTGATAGATTTTTACAAACTTGAGGTAAGTATTGTTAGATTCATCTTGTAGTTGTGGCATAGGATATCCTATTTATTAATTGTTAAAGAGAAAAGAGGTTAGGACCTCTTTTCACCATCATTATAACGAAATTAAAAAATAAAGGAAATATTACAAGAAATCAAAGAGCTTTAAATATATTTCGTTTGCGCTTGGCCACAACATCACGTGCTATCCAGTGAATATTCTGATGTGATCCAAGACTTGGCACACCTATGTCTTACATTGATAAAATTATGAAAAAATATATTAGTCTATATCTATGAACTTACAGTCTATATTAGAATATTTTAAGTTATAGAAAAAAAATATTTTAACAAAAACCCCTATTTACGAAAAAAAACATCTGGCAGAAAAAACAGCTGAACAGACGACTACAGTTAATGTTCAATCCTTGTATGTATATTGATTAGTAAGTAAATATGCACCATCAATTTTTATTTATTCTGGTTAGCCTACACTATGGCTGACCATCCGGCGCCGCCCGCGCCGACAACAGTTGACTGTCGGTACTCGTAGTGCTTAGACATAAACTCAATTATCTCACATGCACGTTGCATGTTTCTTAATATCAACACAATTACGTTAATTTGTTGAGACTTTATCACCGGAAGTGCGGACAACGTATGTCTTAGCTTGTGAACATTGATAGACGTTCTATCATCAAAACTTTCCTTGGTGTAACATAAAGCAGTGCCCATCAAGACTCACAGTTTCAGTGCACGCCGTGTGTGTTTAAAGCTGATGCCTGGTGCCTGGTCATACCTGGATTTTTAAAGGTTGGTGGAGCTTCCCTTACTGTTCAACTGCATCAAGGATTCACCTCCTACAGTCCATTATTAACAAAACACTTATATACCAGCGAACCTCTGTACAAATCGTACAGTTAATGTTCGTTTGTTTCTCGTGGTCACTTTAGTGTCAAAGACCACCAAACAACATTATTCCACCAAAGACAGATCAAAATTCAAAAATTTTTATTTCAAATAGGCTTAACGCTAGCACTTTTGAACGGTCTTTTTTTTTTTTAAAGCTACCACCGGATCACAACGCGGCCTCAACTGAGAAGATCCGGCAAGAAACTCAGCGGGCTTGTCATTTTTTCACATTTTTTTTTAAAACAAAGTTTGTCTTTTTACAATTAGATCAGCACCAGCGACAGTGTGTCCTGCCGTTCAAAATATCAAATAAAATAAAAAATACGACGAAAATACAACAAACTAAAATGCCAAAGGGATAGTAGTCGGACCAGTCCGACTACTATCCCCCAGACACCCAAGCAGCACCCGCGCACGAGTTGACTCGAGCAGCAGCCATCACTCCCCTCAACCATATTGGAGGGAAGGGGGTGACCCGCCACACGAAGCCGCCACAAGCAAAGACTTTTCGATGGCGAGCATGACCGATCCAAAACCACAGTGGCACACATTAAACATTTACCTTCTGCTGTTAAGCAGTGCCTCGTCAGGCAAGACACAAAGCACTTTAACATATTACCAACTTTTGTCACAAGTCGTCTAAGTTAGATTCACGCCAAGAATAATTTACAAGCTCAAGTGAATTGCCTTCAGAACGTAAATAAAGTAATAATCAATTTTGCTGCTAGACTACAAAAGAAAAAAAAAATCGAATCGATCGTAAGGGGTGTTGTCTCTTTTCATGTGGATCATTTTCAGTCAGAAGTCAGCTATGCTGTTAGGGTAGCAGATTTCTGGACGTGGATTATAAAGGACCGCGCTCACCCATAAGATGCCTGTTTCCTCTGAATAAACCCGTCTGTATTATAACGATGTTTATATTTCAACAGTACTCCCGGTGTTACCTGCCTGGAAAAGAGCTTCAAGTTCAATGTTCGTTGTCCGGCTTCCTTTCAAGTGATCAATTGTCTTGACATTGTCACCCTACGCGGTGTAGGTATGATATTATGTTAACATTGTAGAATTTATGTGACGTGCCGTAGTGAGGGGCTGGTGTTGCGAATTAATTACCCCGTTCAAGGGTCGCGGTTAATTAAACAGGTAATGGAATCCGGCACGTTGGGTAACCGCCAAATTATATGACTGGTAGGTCGGAATTGAAAAGTTGCCAGTACATTACATGTGATTTAAAGTTAAATAAAGAATTTTTTACATTTGTATTTGTCTTTGTTAAGTATACTAGCTGTAACAGCTCAGTGGGCGAGCGCTTGCCTTGGAAACAAGGTTCGAACCCCGGCTCGCACCTCTGATTTCTTTAATTAATCATGTGCGAATCGTCTTTGTGCGATTGTTACCAGCTTTCGGTGAAGGAAAACATCGTGAGGAAACCTGCATGTCTGAGAAAGCCTAACTAGCTTTCAACTGACGTGTGAAGTCCGCCAACCCGCACTTGGCCAGCGTGGTGGACTATGGTCTAAGCCCCTTCACCTTGAGGGGAGGCCCGTGCCCAGCAGTGGGACATAAACAAGGGCTGGTATTATTAAGTATACTAAACTCGTCATATATAGGTATATGAGCTGTTGCTTTATAGGAATTCCACCTAATGGTAAGTGGCTATCAGCTTATGAACTGCACAAGGAGAATGACATTATGTCAGGTAGTACTGTTTCAGGAGGTAAATGGTCAGAAAACCAATATCAGCACCCAGCATGGCGACTCTTTCTTTAAAGATAACTGAAAACCTAAATTAATAGTATAACCCATGACGTATTCAAGGAAGTACCTGTTCTGGTGGTAAAACGACAACCGGCCCCTGAACCTACCGTGACTAATACACCATTACACAATCCAAGCTGATAGGGGCTAGAATGATTATTTGTACTAAGTGTCAAAATCGGCATAACATTTAAAGATCAGCTCATAGTGTTTCTAATCTGCGCTTGATCTAAAAGAATAAATATTTATTATAGGAATTGCTTTCGCAGACTATCTACTAAGAATAATAATGTACCTGAATATATCAGTATGCTTCTCCATAATTCCATCTGGGATGGAAAGCTTTCCTTAGTGGTTATGGCAGTGACTTCTCATAGATCACTAACTTTTTCTCTTCAAGGAAACAATGCCTCTCGAAAGATATGATTTTGCTTTGATCAAAGTAGTATATTTCCAGTCGGGCTCATAACATTTTTTTAAGCCACTGGCTAACATTTATTTGAATGATAGTATTCGAAGATTACCTATACAATACGGTACGTAATGAAGAAGATTAAAGAAATGCTAATGTATTACACTCTTTACGCCGTGAGTTTTTCTTGGCTATGGGTCAGAAAGATAGGTGTTAAGAAAGTCAGCAAGAAACTAGCAAGTACTACCTAATAATGTCGTTGCCAGATGGTTAAAATCCGTTAGTTGTTAAGCTGTTAACTAAAGGTTAACTGCCCATTCAGTTGGCCGCCATTCATGAGATGAACGCTCGAACGAAATCTATAAGGCCGACCATTTAATACGCGTATCGCCTGAGGGGGTAGAAGGGAGCGAGGGGAGATGTTATCGGATGGGTGAAAGGGGTGCGCGGAGCAGAGAGCTTACGTCAAGTGCGGCAGTGCGCTGGCTGTGCTCGCAGCGCGCGGTTGGTGTTTTTGTTACGGACGCTTGAAGATAAACGCACAAGGTATACGACTGCCAAGATAAATCTCAAGATGAATCACTCTTCCAGTTTTGCGAACAAAATTAACAAGCAAGCTAAACAAATAGCATACAATGTATATTCCTTTTTTAAAGCCAGAAAACAAGATCATAATTCTACAGAGTATCTTGAAGACGTAAACCTAAACAAACTTGTTGCTAAAGCTACAGGACTTTCGGTGACTACCATTGTAAAATAATAAAAGAAGGAAATGAACTGAAAGATGAACAAAATAATGTAAATTTTAAATCACCAAAAAAAATAAACAAATCCGATAGAAAAAAAATTGAAGTTGACAGTTTTACAGAGGGCGTTGTTAGAAGAAAAATAACTCAATTTTATACGGTTTATAAGAAGGTTCCTACATTAAAAATTTTGAATGCGAAACTCAGAGAAGAAGGAATTTTAAATTGTGGCCGAGAATATTTGAGAACATTGATTCATAAACTTGGCTTTCGATTTAAGAAATGTCAATCAAAAAGAAAATTACTGATTGAACAACCAAACATCGTATCGTGGCGGTGGCGTTATCTTAATGCGATAAAGAAGCACAGAAGAGATCAAAGAAACATTGTTTACCTCGATGAAACATATGTCAATTCGTCATTAAATGTACCGGCGTGTTGGCAATCCAGTGAAGAACGAGGGGTGCTGTCGCATATTGGCAAAGGGCCACGTTTAATTATTGTACATGCTGGTGGACAAGCCGGATTTATCGATGGAGCTCTTTTAAATTTTAAATCCAAAAGCAAAACCGGAGATTATCATAGCGATATGAATTTTGTAAACTTCAGCAAATGGACTAAAGAAAAGCTATTGCCAAATTTACCGCCAAGCTCAGTTATTGTTATGGATAATGCCGCATACCACTCGGTACAAGAGGACAAAAAGCCTACAATGACATCCACAAAAGCCACCATGCAAACCTGGCTGCAAAGACACAATGTTGAATTTGATATGTCTCTAAGAAAATGTGATTTATTGAATTTAATCAAACATTCTATTTTGTAAATATTTTCTGTCGCGTGTGCGACAGAAAATATTTACAAAATAGATGAAATTTTAAAGGCGGCAGGTCATGAAGTCTTACGACTGCCTCCATATCACCCAGACCTGAACCCAATCGAATTGGTTTGGGTGGATATCAAAGGACAGCTCGCAAAAATTGAAATTTATTCTAATTTAGACAAAAAGAAAAATACACTGGAACAGTTATTTGCCGAATTCTCTGTAGAAAAATGGGTTAACTGCGATAAACATGTACAAACTATTGAAGATGAATATTGTCTGCACGATCGCATCGTTGATGAAGAGATGGACCGATTTATTATTAATTTGCAAGATTCTGACTCCTCAAGCTACACAGACAGTGATGATGATTCAAGCGATATGAATATTAGTGACGAATAGTCCTATAAAATTTTTATCTGTGGTTAAATATTTCTTAAACGGAGTTAATTATTGTTTTATGATTTTGTACCTATGAAACTATTATAAAATATTTGTAAAACTTAAAAATAAATACTTAAAAAAAGATACTTATTATTTTATTCTTTACCAACAATTTGAAATGAAACTAATTTTACGGATTATACGGATTATTTCAATGTGTAATATTCGCGTAAGTATCAGAAATCATTATGTTTTACCAACAATGTCCATCTCGAGATAAATCTTTGGATTATTGACTCCGTGTGTAGCGTTACCCGCCCCCGCTCCCTTCTTACCGCGCAGGCGATACGCGAGTTAAACGGTCGGCCTATAACTAAACAGCTAGACGCCGTTTGACCTTATCACTAACGTCAACTAAATTTTTCTTCTAAATGAAACTCATTCAATAAAATTCCATTGCATAAATATAGAACGTTGTCTTTCAATAAATAATTTCATCTCGGGAATAATACATGTCGGCAAATAGAAAGTCAAGTGTGCCCCATTAAATTGAATTCACACCAACACAATCCATAAAGCGTTCACGTAAAGGTTATAATAGCGTATAATAAAGTTATGATCAAAGGTCAAAGCCCAATGTGTCACAAGTCGATAACCCAGGAATTGCTCGACAATAGCGGAAATAATGTTTCATCTTTGGGTAAAATGTTATTATAGCTGTCACATTTCACGTCGCCCTCAAAGTGAAAAGCGTAAATCAGGATTTTCTGGATAAAGGATGGAACAACTTTCTGCACCATAATGAATCAGCATTGTAGTAAAATACATAATAGTAATAATCATCATGATCATCAGCAGCCGACAGACGTCCACTGATGAACAAAGGCCTCCCCCTTAGAAGGGAGGGGTTGCCATAATCCCCACGCTTGGCAGGCGGCTTGGGGATCGCAGTATAGCTGGATGGTAAATCCAAAAGAAACACAATGCTGCCTGTCTTCCCGTTCTCGCTTAGTCGCCTCTTACGACACCCCAACATGAGGAGATGGGGGATGCAATTCTACCCCACCATCCCACGGGTAATTATAGTAGTAATATGCATATTTTACTAGGTGGTAGGTTCCCTGCGCAAGGAACCGTCCAGGCAGGTACCACCGCAGTGTCTGATATTTAGCCGCCAAGCAGCAATCTGTAAACATTGCTGTGTTCCGGTGTGAAAGCCACTGTAGCTGGAAAAATTACCGGACACAAAATACTTAATATCGAATGTCTATCTGATTCCGCTGGTGTCGCTAGCGTCTAGAGGCTGCGGTGACTGCTTACCATCAGACGGGCCGCATGATTGATTTCCACTTTGGTAGTATATAAAAAATATATAAAGTTCCGAAGAAACAGTGATAGTAGAAACCATTTCGATATCATTTCAACTCAACATTCCATTAGCAGAAATCAAAATCTCTTTTTATTCCGTAATAAATTAGCTAGAAAATAAATTTCATATGGCTTTTGTGAATAAATCACGAACTTCCATTAACGTGCTATCTCAATTATTACAAACTTAATGATGACGGATATGACATACGATAATAATATCTTAAAAGCGAATGATGACTCCCTTTAATTATATGTACCCGGGAACACATAAATAAACAAACTGCTCTTAGCTATATACTCATGGATTAATATGGGATTTAATGAAAATCTTTAGAGAGACATAAATTACGGAGGCATTGATGGCAAAGCTTATTAGCCAGGGTATAAAGACTGCCACGGCTCGGAGGCATTCAACCTCTAAACGTTCCAACTATTAGCCGGAATTATTGAATGGGCCCACTGCCGCGACGTTTGGGGTGAACTGTTCAACTACATTTAGTTATGTTGCGTGACCTAATAAACTTTAAGCATATTGTGTAATACGAGGATAAAGTGTGTTAAAGTCTCGTTAGTGTTAACCACTACTTGGAGATAATGAGGTTAAGACTATTTAGGTAGTGTAGCGTAATGGAAATATTGTTTTTATTTCAAACTCTCATCCTTTATAAGTAATGTAAGTCTAAGAAGCTTAATGCTTAAGTTTCTTCTTTGTTTTCTTCCGTCCACACGCAAGCCTTCAAAAAGTCCGGGAAGCCTCGTGATAATAAAACCGTTTAAATATTAATAATTATAATATCTTTAAACTATTACTATAATTGATTACGTTAAATCCAGGATATTTAAAATCTCCCTAGTCAAAACAAGACCAGTGACAGTTTTAACTCCTATTTCTTCTTGGGGGTCCACTGACGTCTATTCCATCAACATTACTGTAGTCTTATGTTTGGAAGAGAAACGAACCTAGTTATAAACTGCATTTATCTCCTTCTTTCCTCACAGAAAAGTAAGATTACTTTTACAGCTTTTATGGCCTTTAAGCATACAAATTCCATTGAGGTACTTAGTACGTACGTAGTATGTACTTCAATAATTCTAATTTTCATATTTTACTTGACTCTGTAATTTATTTCACAATTGCTATTTAACGAATCTACACTACTACTTACCAAAATCATGGATAAAAGATGTAAGTAATTTACAAAAGATATAGAACAAATAGAAAATCTTTCTTGTTCACAGTCTGTCCTCATCCGTACGTTCACGTCACATTCAGCTGCCTACACAAGTTAAATCGAATGTCCAGCGAGATGGCTGGGGATTGGAGACCCATAAAAATATCAACCGAGGAACCCTTTTCAATGACACGTACTATATACTACGCTAAACATCTGTGATTGTTACAAAAAGCGACTTATTAAAAGCAACTCATTAAAAATTGAGAGTTCAATTCAGCCAGAGAAAGTTTAGACTAGCAAAGATTTTATAAACTAATCTGAACCCAATCCTGATACAAATGTATGGTACAGAATGATTTTTTTAAGTATGCGTGGCCAAATCCGAAACTATAGGGAATAGCAAAAACTACCCAAAGGATTTACGGGGCCCCGAAACGGATCAAAACTAAAAAATAAATATACATAAAATTCGTACATACTATTTTCGAAAACAAATGCGTACAAACAATATAAAAATGTATAAAATAAAAATTGGCGGCTTCTCGTTAAGTTTAAAAAAAGGCAAATGCAGTTTTTCTTGTTTAAAAAAAATTAAGAATCTTTCCCTTGAGTGACATTTTGTATCTTCAATATATTAATGTACTTTTCCTTTATGGCACGTTCATTTTTTCTATCCTGTGTATAAATATGTATTGTAGGTATATTTTATTTTAAATAAATAAAACCGTTTAGAATGCGTATGTGTATTAAGTAGTTGTCTAGTTAAGGATCAGACAGGCGTGTGTAGAATATCAATTGAATATACTAATATTATTTGACTATATTATGTTATGACTAATACACATGTAGAAATTTCACTAAAAATGCTTTCAGCTCTTTCGCAGAAATAGACGAATCCATGAAACCAAACTAGATTTTCCGCGAACAAATTCGTATCGTAATGAGTGAGTTACACAATGAGTTACATTAATCTGTGATATGCTTCTAGGAACTAAAGCTGTTCGATTCAGTCAGCCATATCTTTATTTTTTTTTATCGTCTGGTTACTAGTCAACCAGGTGTCAGAGTTGTTCAAGCAGCAAGTTGACCTCAAATGTGACTGTGCTCAATTCAAATGCCATTAAATGGTTATCCATCTATGACTTCACCTTGCCTGACGTTGCATAACCAACAATTAAAACAATATAAATTTTAGTGAAAGTATTTGTCATTGTCATATTATTATTATATTTGTCATTGTCATGTTATGTCATTGTATTGAATGTGTAGCCTCCGAGGTGCAGTGGGAAACCGCTTGATTTGCATACTGGAGGTCGCGGGTTAGAATCCCGCGGGGAGCAACAACTTTGGGTGATTTTCATGTCATGTCATGTCATTTTTGGTGTATTCATATCAAGTTCATATTAAAGAAATTTTTAAAAATAATATTCTTCTCATGACATTTTTCATATACTTAACACTTTTCGATAATAAACTATTTATAAAAAATAAAAAACCGATTTCAAAGTAAATTATTTAATAAAATCTTTTTAAAAAAAAATTGAATTATTGAAGTTGGTGTTAGCGTACCTGCTGTGTATATTTGGCACCAACTTCAATAATATTTAAATTATTTTATACTTTTCAGTGATATTGAAGTCGGTTCAATTTTTTTTTAAAAAGATTTTATTTTAAACATTTTAGTGATATTTTCATATATAAAGATTGAACCATCGAAAACCGTAAAATTATCTAGGTAGGTTATGATCACATTATCGTCTACATAGTTTTACATAATTAATGTTTCTTCAGAAAAAAATATCCGGTCGTAATGAAATTTGCATGGAAACATCATAGTAGTTTACTCTCTCGAATAAAAAAAGAATCATCGAAATCGGTTCATAATTGTCAGAGCAATGTAATGGAGAACATCAGTTCTATGGTTTTTACCAGATAAATTCCTCCACATCGTTCATGGTCCTCCAGGAAGTTCTTATCCGGTTGTAATAAAATTCATACAGATTCAATACAGTGGTTTCTTCTTTCGAATAAAAAAAGAATCATTGAAATTGGTAAATATTTGCCAGAGTTATGACCATTTTTGTCCGACCGAGCGAGTCCGAGCGACTAAAACGTCATCTATATAGGCTTTCTTGCAGCTCTCAGTGCGCAGTCACCATTCTTGTTTTTTCAGGAACTACTTATTACTAAGCAATATTTTTTTTATGGGACCCAATTAACGGATTAAAGAATGGATGGAAGAAAGATTTTTTCAAATCGGTTCATAATTGACAGAGTTATGCGCGAACATAGATAGAAAAATATATATATATATATATATACAGATGAATTGAGAACCTCCTCCTTTTTTGAAGTCGGTTAAAAAGTATAAAATAACGAAAATGTATTGAAGTCGATGCTAGCACATCATGTTAACTAAGACTAGCACGAGCTGACACCGACTTCAATATATTTTCTTATACTTTTTAGATAATTTACTTTGAAGTCGGTTTTTATTTTTTAAAAATAGTTTATTTAACACTTTTTAGTGAGTTTTATTTTAGCAAAATAGGTATCAGCACTATCACGCAACTCGAATGACTACTTACAGTAACTTACTGAAAACATAAAAAGTTTATATCTCTTAAACTACTGGACCGATTTTGATGAAACTTGTACTCTACCCTAAGTTGAAAAGGATTCTAACTATATCAAAAATATTGAAATGAAACTAATTTTACGGATTATATCGCGATTTATTTTTGATTTTAATTTCCCGACGTTTCGAATACTTTACAGCATTCATGGTCACGAAACTGGATTGTGACTGTGGGCTCTCATACATAGGGCAAACAAAAAGATCGGTAAAAACCCGTGTAAAAGAACATAATATAGCTGACGTTAAACATCGACGCTATACGAAATCTGCAGTCTGTGAACATGTTCAGGATCGCACCCGCCATTATATTACATTAGACTAACCACAAATCCTCGCCAAAGAACAGCGCTACCTACCAAGGATGATTCGTGAGGCTATTGAAATTAAAAAGCATCCAAATTTCAATAGAGAAGATGGGTGGGTGCTACCACCAGCTTGGGATCCCGTGATAAACATAGTCAAATCCAAAGACAAGCATTCCACTGCAAGACCTCAAGATACTGTAAGCTCTTTCTGCGTAGATCGGACTAACAATAATAATTAGAACACCTGAGGATACCCTAAGACAACTATGACATATGGACAGCTACCACCTCAGTCCGCCCATGACCATGAATGCTGTAAAGTATTCGAAACGTCGGGAAATTAAAATCAAAAATAAACCGCGATATAATCCGTAAAATTAGTTTCATTTCAATGTGTAATATTCGCGTAAATATCAGAAATCATTATAATATATCAAAAATAATTTTAGAAATCGGACTTGTAGTTTCTGAGAAATCTGCGGACAAATCTACATACATACATACACTCATAAAATTTGGTAAATTTGTTTAGAAGCCCACATAGACTAATATACAGGGTGGAATTTTGTAATGCCACCTGAAGGGGAAGTACTCTTAATACTGTAGATAGAAAATTTTACTCAAAGAAAACATTCCTTTATTTTTTAAAAGAAAGATAACTGCATTCGAAGATTTTTTTAAATTCGCTTGCCGCACCCGGTAATCGAACCGACTAAAATCTCTAAAAGTTGCACCCTGTACTTTTATTGCATCGATCGTTAGGGTCAATTATAAGGATGAAATCTCTCTAACAAACTTCATAAATTAAATAATAAAAGGAAAACAATGAAATCTTAATGTGCCAAAACCGATGTAAAGTTGAGAATTGTTTTGACACAAACGGTTCCCCCGTTTGTGTCAAAACGAATTTAGAAATGGTTTTTTATACATTCAAAACCCGATTAAGATGCGCTTACAATGCAGTGCACTAACCTGATTGTGTCGGCTCTGGATGCGTGGAGCTTCTTCAGCTGCAGCAGCCTCGGTCGGTTCATTATTTTTTCATTATTTTAATTATTTACAAAAAATGGTAAACTAACTAATTAATTGCTCGAAATGGGCTCCATCTTCTTGGTTACACAAATTTATTCTTCTAACGAATTCATTTGTAATTAAACGAATTCATTTTTAACCTTTAAATAACGTGTTGTGGTGAATGTTATAAATCGTATCCTGAACTTCAACTCTCAACTCGTTTACATTCTCATAAGATTTAATGTAAATTTGATTTTTTACATATCCCCACAAAAAAAAATCTGGTGATCTCGCAAGCTATTTGATTGTGCCGTTTGTACCAATCCAGGTATTAAAATGGTTATTAATGTAGGCAGTAGTGATTCTGCTGTTATGGGCTGGAGCACCATCTTGCTGTAGAATTATTTGGTTTCGCTCTTCCTCGGGGAAACAATTTAACGCATTTCTTAATAAATCCAGTATTTCTAAATACTTGACAGTGTTTAAGTGACCTTCGTATACATGGACTAACACAACCATATTTCTCATAATTCCGCACCAAACGTTGAAAGAAAATCTTACTTGACTGTTAGTTTCGTGAACACGAAGAGGATTCACTCGAGACCAATAGTGGTTATTGCGGCGATTGTACATGCCGTTATTGCTGAAGTTGGTTTCGTCAGACCATACAATGTTACTCAAAAAATTAGGGTTACGGTCAATTTCTCTTAGCATGTCTTGACAAAATTGTAGTCGTCTCTCACAATCCCCAGGATGCAATTTTTGTACCAACCGACCATCGCGATAACATTTAAACTTATACTTTTTCAGCACTTTAAGTACGCGAGTATGGGTTGTTCCAATTACTTCGGCAGCATCTCTGCTTGAAGCCTTCGGAAATGCTTCAAAGTATGTTAAAACATTTAGATCAAAATCGAAGTTGTTGTGCTGAAGAGTTTGCCGTCGCTTTTTGAAACTACCCGTATTCTTTAAATTTTCTACCATTCTTTTCAGTACAAACCGAGTTGGTGCCTGTCGATCTCGATATCTCTCTCCATACCACCGCAGAGCACGATTCACATCTTTGTTATTTAAAAAATAAGCTTCCATTAAATCAAATTGTTCTTGATAAGCCATTTTTACCGTGACACAAATATGAAATGATTTGTAAAAACAATCAAATGTGAATAACAGATGAAAATCCTCTTATATAAATAGTAATACGTCATTTTAATGGATAAATGACGTCAATGATAATTATTAATTAATAACATAAGTAAACAGATGGATCTTTGAGTAAAAGTGCTTTAACTTGATCCATTGAATTAATAATTTAAGATTTCATTGTTTTCCTTTTATTTAATTTATGTTTGTTAGAGAGATTTCATCCTTATAATTGACCCTAACGATCGATGCAATAAAAGTACAGGCTGCAACTTTTAGAGATTTTAGTCGGTTCGATTACCGGGTACGGCAAGCGAATTTTAAAAAATCTTCGAATGCGTTTTCATTCTTTTCTGAGTTTTCTTTCTTTTAAAAAATAAAGGAATGTTTTCTTTGAGTAAAATTTTCTATCTACAGTATTAAGAGTACTTTCCCTTCAGGTGGCATTACAAAATTCCACCCTGTATATGAATATTACGCATTTTTATTAATATCACATACATACGCGTCGAATAGAGAACCTTCTTTTTGAAGCCGGTTAAAAAATGTCATGTAATTAAGTGTTAATAAAGTTTCTAGAAAAAAAAAACAATTATTCCTCGTTGCTAAAAAGTATTGGACTTAATTCCGTATTAGTGTACATGCTACTATTTTTTTTAATCGTTCTATACCTTTACCCATTTTTTTTTACAAGATCAAAATCGGAACAGTACATGTATGAACACAATGAGTGTTGGCTGACCGGTGGCCAGCCAAATGATAGGGTTCAATATGTCATATCCAACTCCACCAATTATCTGGCTGATTTTGTTTCGATTTTGAACTTGTAAATAAAAACAAGGGTACCTAACGAATAAGGTAAGTTGTTTAATATGCGTTTTCTTTCAGGGAAAACGCTGCTATTTATTTCTAGCGTCTATGTAGAGCATACTTATCAGTTAGTAAAATTTATTTTACGGCCTCAATAACCACGTTATATCAGTAGTACTTAAATAATTAACCTCACTCACTGACTTCACTTTAATTTTCCTCATATTAGATAATGTAATGAGCAGTAATGTTATTACTTCCAGGAAGCAGGTCAAGCCGTAATTGTCATAAAATTGATTCGCTATCCATTCACGTGCGCTTTATCACAATCAAGTGTACTAATTAGTTTATGCTTATTAAGCACAAAATATTACTTTATTAACTAAGAGACTCGCCGTTATAACATTCCAGGCGTCCAGTGCCCGTCAATACAGCGGAATAGAAGAAGAAGAAGAAGAAGAAGAAAGGCAAAGATAGAAGTCTTTTTCTTTTCTCGCGGGAGAAATTTCAATCATCATTCGTCAGCGGCGGATATACGTCCACTGCTGAAGAAAGGCCTCCCCCTTCGAAGGGAGGGTTTGCTATAATCTCCACGCTTGACAGGCGCCTTGGGGATCGCAGTAGATATAAGTAGTATGTAATCCAAGAGAAAGACGCTGTTGCTCGTCTTCTGGTTTCCCCACAAACACACAACAGGAGAAGATGGAGGGGGGTGCTATTCTTGTCCAGAGCCCACACGGGTCGGAAATTACAATACTCTTCAATTATTCATACCCACTAAAGCCCTCGCACACAGTACAGTACAGTACAGTACAGTACAGTACAGTAACGGGCGGCAGTTAAAAGCACGGTATGGTATCTTAGAAGAAATGGAAAAAGCTACCTTAGGCTTACTTTAGAAATGAAAATACACACATCAAAAGTGTCTAGGGATCAACATATATTTTTGCAATAACTTTTCTCCTGATTGATATTAATTAAAATTTTCTTTAAGGATTCATCAAATAAAGTGTTTTCGTTTGTCACAGTAACGATAAACCAAGTCACCTTTGCATTAATAAAGAAATTTGCCATTTTCCTAATAAAGGGATTTTTGACATTTGAACCACTAACACAAAAGTTCGAAAAAAAGACTGAAATAACAGTTTTCTTTAAAATTTTATTGGGTAACTTAAACAATTAATAATCCGTGTTTCTACCGCGAACACTAACAACACAAGAACATCGGTTTGGCATACTCAAAATGAGTTCATCCAAATCACGCTGTGGAATGGCCGCCCATGTTCGTTGCAACAACAAAAAAAGGTCTTCTTGCGACTGGATACCCTCCATATTCGGCAGAGCTCTTCTCTGTAGCATATCCCATGCATGCTCAATCGGGTTCAAGTCTGGCGACTGAGCAGGCCAGGGCAGGACATTGATGTTAGCTGCGGCGAGAGTCTGTCTTACAACTCTTGCGGTGTGCGGTCGTGCATTATCATGCATTAACTGAAATAAGGGACCGATTTGCACTTGTAGAGGAACGATGACGTCTGATACAATCGTCTCAGCATAAATTTGAGCGTTGAGGTTGCCTCTGATCCAAATCAACTCAGTTCTTCCGCCGATCCAAATACCCGCCCATACCCTGATGGTTCCACCACTATAAGGATGGACTTCCTGGCAGGATTTTAATCGCTGTTGGCGTCCAGGGGTTCTCCAGTGTCGTATACGTCTTGTATCCGGTCTCATACCAAAACGAGACTCATCAGAAAAGCACACGAAACGCCATTGTTCTTCTGCCCAATTTCTGTGTTCAAGAGCCCATTGATATCGAATCCTACGATTGTGCATTGCTATAGGTGGTACCCGTAGCGGTCTTCGGGAATGAAGGTTCACTTCATGCAAGCGGTTTCTGACTGTTTGGTCGCTAATTAAGTTCCCTGAAGAGTGATGAAGCCTCACGGCTAACATCATGGCAGTTATTGTTGGAGCTCTTCGAGTTAAGATTTGAATATATCGGTCTTGTCTCCGTGTGGTGCAGCGATACCGTCCTCCATGGCGCTCAGCCACGGTACCAGTGCTTCGGTAACGTGTCCAAAGTCGACTGATAACACTCTGACTTGTATTCAGAGCTAAAGCCACAGTACGTTGCCGGGAACCAGCTTCTATCATTCCCACGGCTCTGAGCATTTCTTCCCTGCTTAAATGACGTCGCCGCTCCATAATAACGTTGGTTTTAATCAGTAGTAGGGAAACAGTAGCACTAATAATGTCTTCAATGCGTTGTATGTTTTTATAGGGAAAATATTGACAGCTGATTTTCATCTTTCACTCGAATTTGATTCACAGTTCCTGATTCAAATTATGAAATGCACCAAAAAGGATCCATATAAATTTATAAAATCATAAATTTATTACAAAGCCACATCTCAATCTCAAGAAATCCGCTTAAAAATGCTTGATCCCTAGACACTTTTGATGTGTGTATGATAGTAGATCAGTATTATGCATCTGTTATCATACTTTTTTAGCAGCAGTCGTTGGGCAGGCGCATGCTTTCTATATGGCGGCAATGCTTATCCCGTTATTAGGTTGATTAATATATATATTTATTAGGTTTTTTTTTTTTCTTTATTTAAAGAGTTTATTCGCTTATGCGAATATGACACTCTGTAACAAAAAACATGCAGTAACTTCTAAAAAACAAAAGGGAAGTAATCAAACAATAATTAAGCATTAAATACACTGAATTGTTATTAAGTATGATTCAACTGTGTAACGCGCCAGATCCCCTGTGACTCAAAGCAAAATTGACCATTCTGAGTATTGACATCACTCTATCAGATAACGTGTCTGAAAGATTGATGTCACCACCCAATTGCTTTCTGAAACTATCATTGCGCACACATCTCGCTAAAATGTGGTTTGCAAACATCGCAAAGAGGAGAGTTGGTTTTCAGCATTAAGTATGCAAATTTATTGAGAGGCATATGCCCAGATCTAAGACGCATTAACAGAGTTAAATCATTTCTATTTAGATCACAATTGATCCATGGGTGAAAGGATGGCTGTGACTGGATCGCGTCGATCGTTCTGTACCAAATCCCCTTCTCTCTAGATCTAAGATCAAAGTATTCTTTCCACATTTGGATTGATGCTTTTTTGACAAGTTGGATTCGATCGTAGGGGTGGGGTACAAAAGAACTGACTATTCCATCATCACACGCTTATTTAGCCATTAGGTCTGCTTTTTCATTGCCTAGAATACCTATGTGAGATGGGATCCATTGTATGTATATCTCCTTTTGCTGTGAGGTTATATTTAAGATAGACTTAATAATAATGTATGCTGTTGGACTGCCCCGTGCAGTTGAACTGCAGCGTAATAAATGTTGGATAGAGCTCTTAGAGTCAGTAAAAATTATAAATTTGGAATGGTTAATAGATTCTATATAGGATAGGGCTTCTGCTATGGCCAGAAGTTCGGATTGCATAATAGACGTCTCGTAACTGATTTTAAATTTCCCACCCATACTTGTGTGTTCATCAAAGAAAGCTGCTCCACATTGACTGTTGTCCCTCGATCCATCCGTGTAGATCCTGTAAAACCCGGAGAATTGGTTTAAGAAAAGTAAGCATTGTCTTTTTAATTCAGCAGGATTGTATGCATACTTTTCTTTAGTGATAAAACTTTGATTTGGTTTTAATACTTCCGAGAGATCTATATCGCTTATCCAAGTGTCGAAAGAATACATTTCCAGCTGTGTATTTCTAGACATAGGGACCTGGTGTAAGTAATCATGAGCCAATACCAGAAGAGGTATTTTCTTATTACGTAGCTGAGTACTATTATTGTATAAATTGTGCATCAATTCTAGAAACGTAATACAACTATTTGATTGCATGGACCTTATTTTAAGCCAGTATTTTCCCGCCAAATACCATCTTCTAACCTCCAAAGGAGGGAGGCTCAGTTCACACTCCATTACATGTATTGGGGTAGTTTTAATAAATCCTCCAATTATGCGCATACACTGATTTTGTAAAACATCTAATTTATTGGTGTATTTTTTGAGGCTATCATGGTATAGGAAACTGCCGTAGTCTAAACGGCTTCTTATAGTCGCAATATATAAATGCCTTAAGTGTTTTTGATGCACACCCCAACCTGATCCAGATAAAACTTTAAAGACGTTGAGTGATTTTTGACACTTTTGTACCAATTCATTAATATGCTTGCCCCATGTTAGAGAACGATCCAGCCACATACCTAAATATTTTACATTATCAACCACAGACAGTATCTCATTACGAATCTTAACTTCTATTGAAAATCCAAGATATTTACGGCCCTTTGTAAACAGGCATACCTTACTCTTCACGGGAGATGGTTCGAGACCCAACTCATCTAAAATTGTTGTAACCTTATCTAGCATTACCTGGATATCAGTCACGGCTCCGGCTATATCCTTACTGGTAACATACAAAACTATATCGTCCGCATATTGGCCTATAACTACATCTCTGTGAATCAGTTTACATATTTTATGAGTTGCTACATTAAAAAGTAAAGGAGAAAGGGGATCCCCTTGTGCTATTCCTATGGCCACTGCCATGGGAATCGCACAAGCACCACTGTGCGGTCTAGAGAAAATGAGTCAGTTTGAATGCGTAAACATCTGTTACTCAAAAAGTTGAATAGATATGAGCAAATTTCCTGACCTACATTTAACTCATCTAGAGTTGTTAAAAGCTTAAAGATGTCAACGTTATTGTACGCGTTACTGATGTCTATAAAACAGCACAAAGTGAAAGAGTCCTTATTAAATCCATATTGTATCTGAGACACAAGGCTACTTAGATTGTCTAAGCAAGATCGTGTCTTTCTGAAACCCACCATGTTATCTGAGAAAACCTTTCGGTTTTCCAAGAACCATTCTAGTCGTTTATTTAAAATTGAGTGTAGCGTCTTGCATAAACATGACATCAACGATATTGGTCTAAGCGAATTAGGTGACTGGGGATCGCGGCCAGGTTTAGATATCGGGAAAATGCCAATAGTGCGCCATTGATTCGGAACGAATCCATTGGTTAAGAAGATGTGGTACAATGATATCAAGATACTCTTGCCATTCTCTGGAAGGTGTCTAAGCATTGAAAATGATATATCGTCGCAACCGGGAGCCGTGTCTGATGTTTTAATACTTTCATCTAACTCATGTACACTAATTTCTTTTTGTAACAATGTGTTAACTGATTTAAAAACTGGGGGTTTGTTTACAGCACAATCAGGAGTTAAGCTATATAATAGATCTCTGGCTTTTGATTCACCTGCGTATACTCTTTGAGAGTTGTATCCTTTATACCACTTCATTTGTCGCCACATATCACTACACGAAGTTGTCTGGTCCACCGATGAACAAAAACCATGCCATGATGAATCTTTAGCTCTTCGGATCTGCCTCTGAGCGGTGCCAATTTTCTCTTGTAGAATATTTAAATTTCTCGGTGTAGGATTCTTTCTAAAGCAGGTCAGTGCGAGACGACGTTCAGCTACAACTTTAGATAATTCGGTATTCCAATACTTTTTTGGTTTGAATTTATTGGAAGGGTTATGGTTGACTTTCACTATCGGTATGTGCAGTTCGGCTGCTTTATTTAAATTCTCAATAAACCTATCGTAAGATTCTTGAGGGTCATCAGACATGGAGAAATCCGAAAATACTTCCTGTAGGAAAAGACGGTATTGTTCCCAATTTGCTTTCTTAAAGTTCCTTCTCTTGGTTGGTTTCGTATTGGCCGTGCATTCAGTAGATATTTTAATAATGCAGTGGTCGCTTCCCAAGTTTTCATTGGTGACATTCCAGCTGTACATGAGGGCGAGATCGGTTGTAATTATAGAAACATCTGGGGCAGATTTTTGCACATTATTGCTTACCATTTTTATTCTGGTGGGGACTCCATTGTTCATACATAAGAGATTGTAATTTAACAATGAATCATAGATCTGTGCACCTTTGGTATCACTTCTGCATGACCAACTGTTATGATGTCCATTTAAATCTCCCAAAAATAATGTATTTGTGCTGAACATGCCAAATAATGTGTCCCAGTCATGTTGAGATGTTTGGACGGATGGGGGACAGTATATACGATGATATTAATACGATGCTATTAATAGGGGGACAGTTAAACATCTTTACACATACGACTTCTATGTTGGAGTTTCTGGTACTAGGTTGAAATGTTTGTGCTTTGATCGAGTGATGAATCAAAATAGCAACACCTCCGTAGCCATCGTCTCTGTCTTTACGAAATATATTATAGCCACTAACCTTCAGTGTGGAATTCGGCTCCAACCATGTCTCGTTAAGGGCCGCGATGTGGATTTTTTCTTGGCTTAGGAATAATTCAAATTCGTTACGCTTATTCCGTAAACGTTGGCAATTCCATTGTATTAAGGCTGTTTTTTTGTAATGGTGACTAACCATTATTGTTAAACAAAGTAGACAGGAAGCTTAGCCATGGTATATCGCATATTATATTATTGTACAGCATTGAGGTGAGCATATCAAAAATTATCTGAATACAAGCTTTGATTTTTCTCCCAATTGTCCACTTCTTTATGAAAATAATAATTCTTAGTTTCTCGACTAATTGAGCTACTGTGAATTTATTTTTATCATTATAAGTTTTATCGTCACTGTGTACCTTCTCCTGGGTGGAGTCACAGTCTGAATCGGAGCATAAACATTCCCACTCAAAAGATATGTCATTTACCTTCTGACGATGTTTCTTCCTAGGCTTATCATTATTTTGCCCCTTTTCTGTGTTGTTGATGGCAGGAGTCACTGTAGTATGAGAGGGTATATTGTTCTCCGCCGATGACAAGTCCCGTGCTGGTTCCTTTTGAAAAAGACGATCAATGCTGCTTTCTCTTTGGGATATTACTTGCGAGTTGAAAATTGGTGGATAATGAGTTTCTGAAGCTAAGTTCTCCGGCGTAGGTGTCGATGCTGGGACGTAAATCGATAGGGCTTTTCTATAGGTACAATTAAACTGTGACATAATTGATCTAATTTTTTTCTCTTTTACGTAAACAGGGCAGTCAAGAACTGCCCTGTTTACGTAAAAGAGAAAAAAAGAGACATATGATTCCCGTTACAATTGACACATTTAAAGTCTGTAGCTTCGCAGTTATCATGATTTAGGGCACATTTAGGACATACGATCTTTTTGATAGGGCAAACCTTTTTCATGTGTCCAAATCTCCAGCAGTTCGAACACTGCGTCACGGGAAATATAAATGGTTCTACCTTAATACGTGTATCGTATATGTATATGTAACTTGGCAATGACGATCCCTTAAAGCCTATTCTTATTGTTTCGCTATCACTCCATCCAGATCCATCCCGGCTACGTCGGCTAAGGCGCTTTAACTCGAAAATTTCGGTATCACATTTAATGCTTTTCATAATTTCATCCTCCGAGCAATCCGTCTCCATATTCTTAATTATGCCATAGGTTAATCCTACTTCCATTGTTTTTTGTATTCGCCAACCTTTCTCCTTGATTTCAGGGCATCTGGATAATTTCTGTAGATCGGAATCGCTTTCAAAGTGTAATAACACCTTAAATGGGTTGATATATTTGATTTTACTAATATTTTCGATTTTATATACTTTAAAGAATTTTGCTAATTTAAATTGTTTTGGAAGTGGTTCCTTTCCTGTTAGCGTAACTTCAATTTTTTCATCTGGAATGCAGATCTCGTCCCCAAGACTGCGGGCATATCGTTTTCCTGGCCTTGTAACCATGTTCCACTCGTCTTCTTCCTCATTTTCTCGCCTTCGCTTTTTTTGATTGCCGGCATCTTCAGAGTACCTACTCCATTTCTTCTGATTGCATGTTTTGTTCTCCGCTAGCGGTATTAATCATATCACAATTCTCTAATGACTCGCTGATGGACATAACGCAAAACTCAGGGAAACCGGTCTGCCCGGTGGCGCATGCCACCGGCCCGGCTGCAAGTTGTAAACAATAGCACAACGATAAGCCGTGTGAAATTATAGATATGCGGTCGAAGTACGTACGCGTCTTACTCGCGCAGAGATCCGCCCGTCACTGTGATTTATTAGGTTGGTTATTGTTGTCTTGGGGATGAACCTTTATTGATGATTCCTCGAATAAGTAAGAGTATTAGTTTTTTAACGACTTTCCAAGGCAAGTCTTCGGAGTCGCTGGACGTTCGGAGTGTGGGCCCTAAGACGTCCATTGAGTACGGCGGCGACTCCGAGGAGGATGGCGGCGGGACTCTGTGACCTCCCGGCGGTGGGCTCAAAGGCAAAGCACTGAGGGGTTCCTGGTGCAGATCCCACCGGAGAGCCCGAGGGTCCCCTCTCATATGCCGATGTGACAGCCGCGGGGGTTTTAGTGGGTAAGAATCCCACATACCCCGGTCAAGCCCCACATCTCTCGGGGAACTTTTGAAGGTTTTCCCCGCGAAAAAAAAAGTAAGGTATTAATTATCGGTTACTAGTTTTCACGTGATTTCGCAACAGCGTTCGATCATAGTGAGTGCTAGCGGGAGCACTTCTAAACTCCAATAAAACTTTAAACGAACTGAGTATTGAATTCAGTAGATACTTCACGATCACAACAGCAGAATTTGAGCACTAAACGAACGATTAAAACTAGGTAGTTTTACAGTCATCGTCATTAGTAGTTAAACGGTAAAGCTACTGTTCTAAGATTAAAGAAAACGAAATACCGAACCAACTAAAAATTCTGGAATATATTTCAACAGTCAACTTGACGCTTCAACTAGTCTTTACAATAGTATTAACATTTCCAGCATTAAACTTAGAACCTCAGCACACATAGTATTGGCGATCAGCGATTTCATCCCTTTTCAAAAGCTTAGTACATCGATTGAGCTCTGAGCTCTACTATTATTATACACCTCAAGCATCAGATCACAGCGATTTACATGCTAATCGATTATAGTATCACGGTCATACACGAGCCACTAAAAGAATATTCTCAATTTAAATTCGATTGCTCTGAGATTAATGAGATTGAACAAGTGTTTTTGTGTTTCGAAACGAGCAAAACTCGGTGGTTGTGTGGATGATTTCGCTTACAGAGTACCGAATACAGCTAAATACTGTCGTTTTATGTCAAAATTCTCACATACAATAGTTTCACCTCAATTCCGCAATTGAAGATGCGGCGCCACTGGTACTGTAAAATTTTAGAGAACACAACGAATTCAGCTTTATAGTTTGTTAAATTTTCTTACGGAATTGCGCTACAATACAATATTGATTCATTGCCTGTAACGATTACAATCCAGTGATCGAACGCAGTGAATCGCGTATATGCGATGTATCCAGCTGCAAAATCGCCAATCCCTGTTGCTAAAAGGACGTGCTAGGGCTCTTACAGACAGTTAATATCTAGAAAGAACGTAAGTAAGACATATCGTCAACGGCGCGTCAGTCAGTATCATCAATCACTGACAGGCCGACTCAGCGGAGTCAACTCAGCTTTTCTGGGCGACACTCAACTTGGTTACCAAAATGAGACTACCACGTGATTAAGCGTCTGGGAATCGATTTTGTTATCAAGTAACATAACTGGGTCGCCTCTCTGATGTTCAAACTTGGGTATGTTGAAGAGGTTAAGTCTTTTGTCTTACCGTAAACTTTTTATAAATTGTTCATCAAATACATGTCGATGAATAAAATAACTCAAAACAAAGAATATGAATTAAAAAACCGACCCAGGAGAACAGGCTCTTAATAACTGATGAAAAGATTTTCAGTATGCAAAGCTAAAAAAAACCTTTCTGTATAACCAGAATTTTTACGTTCTAATTACCTACATTCGAAAAAAGTCCAAGAATTAACTTTCTGGGGCATTCCGGGAACAAAAAATATGTACCTACAGTAAAATTTCTGTACCATAATATAAAAAAAAATTGAAATACAATTTAGACATGTGCATTACTCAAAACCGCAATGCATGAAGCTCTTTATAGATTTGTGCACATTTTGTGCAGATACAAGTGCACTTGTACACTAAATAATCTCTTCCCACATACCCCGGTTGAGTTCTCACGGGATCCCGGGGGACCTTTTCTAGAGACCTACAATTTATTATTCCACAAAATTTAAATGCATTCATATTTAGCAGATGACTAGTTACCTCCATGTATTTTGGAAATTCTAACATGAAGTCATTTCCAGTGCGAACCTTTTTTCTATGACATTTATTTCGCATGACTTATCCTTAACGACTACTAAGAATAAGAGAAAGGTAAATAAAAATACTTATTAAGCATTCGAGAACCGACCTCATTGGAAATGTACACATTGTAACGTTGTAAATTCTCAATGGACGACAGCACAAAGCTTCGATCGCCATTGAAGGGTTAACCGCGGTCATCCCTCGCAGATGGCTCGGACACCCTGGGACACGGGGAAACGGCTGTCCAACACCAAACGCCGGATGCATACGACTTTTTAACGGTCTAGACTCAAAGGATGTATTTTTAATTGGATGGTTTACGGTTTGTGGTTTGATGTCTCTGTCTTTATACGGAGATTGAAGAAAAAGCTTTGTAGAACTGATACGGTTTGGTAATTACTTTTGAAGTTCATGCAATACTGATCTCGATTGGGCCATACACAGAAAAATGACCTGAGTGCCTGATATCATATCTGCAAAAATAATTATATTTTGGAGTCATCATCATCATTATCACCAGCCGGAAGACGTCGACTGCTGAACATAGGCCTCCCCTTGGAACACCACGGCGATTGGCGATTTGCATCCCACCGGTTACCTGCGACGCGCACAATGTCGTCTGTCCACCTAGTGGGAGGCCTACCTACGGTGCGTCTTCCGGTTCGTGGTCGCCACTCGAGAACCTTTCTTCCCCAACGGTTATCGGTTCTTCGAGCGATGAAGCGACGAGCGATGATTTTGAAGTCAGCATCAGTCATATTAACACTAACAAAAAAAAACTTTCACCTACGGTCTTTTGAATTTTAGATCCTCTTCTAGACAGCTGTGATACAGCATGGTGAATTGGTGATTTACGATACAAGCTGATGTGATAATATCGACGCTACAGTAATAGATGCTTGAGTTATTGCATCCTGCGATATTCTTAAACCCAATACAACGTCAAAACTTGGGAACTTGGAATATGCAACTAAATAAGGATGACAAAACCAAAAGATTTTAAAATCCTATTGCAAGACGTTTAGTTACAATTAACCTGAAGATTTGTACTCTAGAAAAACTTGCGGAAGTCATTTTTAAGGCGATTTGCATCAACTGATCTTTAAACTGATGTTCTTCAAAAGAAGTCACTTGTTATCAGAGTTCAAACTTTTCTCTATTGCGCAAATAAGTAGATAACCAGTTTACCCAAACCCATATAGCCACTCTTCATGCCCTTATTCTAGAGTAGGAAAAAACAGTTCAGCATAAACCAGCTGCGAACACCATCCATCCAACTTAATCCCTATGTTTACAACGTTCCGTGAGCCTCTCTCGTGAACAAAAACAAACGTATAAAACAGGAGGAGTTGTCGCATGGGAACAATTCCTTGTGACGCAATAAATGGAACTTCGATGCGATATGGCAGCTGTAAATGTCACTTTTACTTTCAGTACAAAACCGTGTCCCAAAACGGAAGGTCTGTTTGGAAAGTTCGTTATTGGATGTTGGTGGTCACTTTGATAATTTCTTTCGTCCAGAAATGTTTAACTGCTAGAGTTTATTCTTCTTTGTTATGGGAACTGGGGTCCTAGCACCAAGTTTAATAGCAGTATTATTTTAAACTTACGTTCTCGATAGAAAGTGACAGAGCTATAAACTACATATATTGAAATCCCTATCTCGTGTCATAGTAATATTATAATAATACTGCTTTGCAGTTGTGCCGCATAAAAAGACTCGCCGTAAGGATCTACAGTGATCAGTGTATTAAAGACACCGAGGATAGATCCTAAGCATCATACGTGCCGTAAAGACTAAGCAAACTACGGGGCAATGCCAAATTATCTTGGAACCTACAGTAAATTCAGTTAATAATTAGACAAGAAAATAAAAAAAGGCCTAAAGAAATGACCTAAATTTTTAGGGTTACCCTAAGAGAACTTGTCTCCTGAAAAACCCCTTAAATTAAATTAATATGTCTTGTATTAAATTCATATAACATATAATAGAATAGGTACTTACGAGCAATTTAACTACTTATACTTAAACTGAGAAATAAATCCAATTATGTTTTACTAGTAGGTATAATATAGTAGATGTTCGCAAAAATACAAATAAAGAAAGAAGAAAATATAAATTTATTTATAGGGCTGTTTTCGAGGGAAACGTTTCAACAATACCAGGGAATATTTTCTCGCAAAGGCGTATAAAAAAGTTATAATTAGTGCCCTTGTGTTTCGTCTAGCCTACTCAAATACCTTGAGGCACTCCAGGCCACAATTGTAGAACTCCTGAAACATGAGATATTGTGTCATGGGAGCAGATTTTTGAGATAAGTAACTTAAGATATAAAAACTCTCTACTCTGACTTGAGACTTTAGTATCTGTATTTTGTAATTTGTTTCTATGTAAGTACTTAAATAGATATTTTCTTCTTTTTAGTATTGACTTAGAAGTAAGTAACAGCTCAGTGGACGAGCGCTTGCCTTGGAAACAAGGTGCTCAGGATCAAACCCCGGCTCACACCTCTGATTTTAATTTGCGAATAGTCTTTCTGCGATTGTACTCTAATTATTACCAGCTTTCGGTCAAGGAAAACACCGTGATGAAAGCTGCTGCTGAGAAAGCCTAACCAGCTTTCGAACGACCTGTACAGTCCGCTAACCCGCACTTTACCTGCGTGGTGGACTATGGCTTAATCCCTTTCATCTCGAGGGGCACGTGCCCAACAGTGGGACAAAAACAAGGGCTGGTAGTATACTGATATGGAAATAGTTACAGTGAATTGGACTAATGAAATTGCTGTTCGTGATAACATACTTCTTCTTCTACTTATAGCTGGTGAAATTACCGGACACAAGTGACTTAATATCTAATGGCTTCAGTTAAGGGTCGACGATTCTTTTGGTGTTGCTAGCGATAGGCTGTGGTGACTGCTTACCATCAGGCGGGCCATACGCTTGCTTGCCACCCAAACTCAAACTCAAACTCAAAAATAGTTTATTTCAAATAGGCTTAACGCTAGCACTTTTGAAAGGTCATGTATTTTTTTTTTAAAAAGCTACCACCGGATCACAACGCGGCCTCAACTGAGAAGATCCGGCAAGAAACTCAGCGGGCTTGTCATTTTATCACATTTTTTTTTAAAAGTTTGTCATGTTACAACTAGATCAGAGCGACAATGTGTCTTGCCGTTCAAAAGATCAAATAATACAGAAAAAAAAAAAAAAATACGACGAAAGTAGGTACAACAAACTAAAAAGCCAAAGGGATAGTAGTCGGACCAGTCCCCCCAAGCAGCACCCGCGCACGAGTTGACTCGAGCCTTGACCTTGGTAGTATATATAAATACTTGTCTGCTCTTTGGCGCAATGGAAAACCACTTGCTTTGCAAACCGGAGGTCGCGGGTTCGAATCCCGCGGGGAGCAACAATTTTCTGTCGTTATTCCTTATCATCGTAGTCTCGTCAATCCCCGGTCGTGTCAGTTTTCCGTCATATCGTATTGTAAGAGGTAAACGGAAGAGAAGGTGCACCTGTGTCAACGCAAGCACTTATGCACAGTATAATAAATATCTCCCGCGTTGACCTTGCGAAAGATTGGCCGCTGTGGTCATATCGGCCAGGAGGACATTATTATTTTTTATCATACCTACATACAAAAAATCTCGAAAACTTGGACAACTATCTCTGGTACAAAAATAACAGCTTTCGGTGTAAAGATACTGCTCGTATTGAGGAGACAATTGAAAAGCTTAATATATCAATCAGGCCGTAACAAAGGTTCGTATTTTATTCGAATAACCCTTTTCCACATAAATTCAAACGTAGATACTTTTTTTTTTTATAAAATAAATCGTAGAATAAGACAATAATTGGTCTGCTTTTTTTTCTTCGTAAAATGCCTTGAAGCGTGAGTCGTCCATTGTAGTATTCTTGTGACAATCTTGATGAATAGCAGAGGCCTCTTGTTCGCGGCGTCTTTTTTGCACCTCGCATTGTGTAATCCTATATTTTTATCTAAAAAATAAATCTATATTTTTTTTTACTATCAAGCAGTTGCCCGCGGCTTCTGGTTTAAGGAGATGGTAAGCTCTTATTGTATGTTGGAGAAAATACGTGTACTTAGCGGACATTTTTTTTTATTTACAAGATTAAAAGCCCTTAAGCCTGAAACATAGTGCTTTAATTAATCAAGTGTCAATCGTCTTTGTGCGATTGTTACTAGCTTTCGGTGAAGAAAAACATCGTGAGGAAACCTGCATGTCTCAGATAGCCTGGCCAGCTTTCGAACGACGTGTGAAGTCCGCCAATCCACACGTGGCCAGCGTAGTGTATTATGGCATAAGCCCCTTCATCTTGAGGGGAGGCCCTTGCCCAAGGGCAAAAAACAAGGGCTGTTAAAAAAAACCTAAAGAAGTAAAAACGTAGTAGAAATGACATCACTACACTAAGAAAGTTGTTGAAATACATATTTTCAACATAAAGATTGAAGCCTTATTTAGCAGTCAGCAGTGACAGAAGATTTGATTCCAATTTAAAAGTTCACTTATGTTACCTTTAAATGTAAGAATCTATCTATTAAATTGTTACTGTGCTTGTGTGATTCGATACACATTCAACCCGTAATCCTTATATGATTCTTGAAAGTTAAAAAAGGAACCTAATAAAAATCAGTTTTAAGGTTACGACCATACCACTCCCATCGCATGATGTCCCTATGATAAAAAAGTTAAGTAAGTAGTCTATACGTAATTTATGTCAATAAAATTTGCTAAGACTTTTTTGTAAATCCTATTTCATTCCCACAACTATGACAAACGGAATGACACACCTTTTTTTTGTTTTACCTATCCATTAGTTCATTTAGACAGAAAGGCGTGACGAAAAATTTAAAAAATATACCCTGGAGAAAAAACACTTCTTCTAGGTCATTCAGATAAAACAGACGACAGAAAATAAACGTGTTCTAAATATCTAAATATACGTTGGCGTTGCAAATCCTTTTAAAGGATAAACAACAATTTATAACGGTTCAAAGCATATACAAAGACAATTTCACAACATGTCAGCAATAATATTAACGTGTTTTTCTCGTTCAGACACGCAAAGTGCCAAGAGAAAAGTGATAAATAATATATCGAGACCTAATAATGTTAGACAAAATAAACAATATATTACTGTCACCGCCATGCCATTGTGTCGGACGGGTTGCTAATACTTTTAACATTTTCCCGAATTACGTCTATAATGTCCCAATAAGGGAGCCAAAAAGCCTTACGAACGATGACATTGCTCCAATATCGATGGCTCCTATAGTTTTATTTACCGTACTTAACTAACATTTGTTAAAGGAAAACTAGAAATAAATATGTTGGTTTATTATTAAGTAAGAAACTAATATGCGGTAACAGCTCAGTGGGCGAGCGCTTGCCTTGGAAACAAGGTGCGCAGGTTCGAACCCCGGCTCGCACCTCTGATTTCTTCAATGAATCATGTGCGATTGTTACTAGCTTTCGGTGAAGGAAAAACATCGTGATGAAACCTGCATGTCTGAGAAAGCCTAACTAGCTCTCGAATGACGTGTGAAGTCCGCCAACCCGCACTTGGCCAGCGTGGTGGACTATGGCCTAAGCCCCCTCATCTCGAAGGGAGGCCCGTGCCCAGCAGTGGGACATAAACAAGGGCTGGTATTATTATTATTATTATTATTAAGAAACTAATCATGTGTTTTTGCCTCAATGCCGCAGTAAGAGAGAGATGTTTTTCGAGAGTAGGTATGTATGTATGTCTGTTTCTTTGGCACGACCTACAGCCTAAACAGCTTGATGGATTTTGACTTATAATATGTTGTTAGATTAGTTGCGGGAGTGATATAAGCAATATAGGTGGTAGGTTACTAGGTGGTAGGTTCCTTGTGCAAGGAACCGTCCAGGTAGGTACCACCGCAGTGTCAGATATTCTGCCGCCAAGCAGCAGTGTGTAAGCATTGCTGTGTTCCGGCGTGAAGGGCACTGTAGCTGGTGAAATTACCGGACACAAAGACTTATAATCTCATGTCTTAAGGGTCGGCAACGCGCTAGTGATTCTTCTGGTGTTGCAAGCGTCTATAGGCTACGGCGGCTGCTTACCATCAGGCGGGCCGTACGCTTGCTTGCCACCTTGGTAGTATAAAAAAAAAAAAAAAAAAAATTATGTTTAGTATATTGCGTTCGTCTGCCGCCATCTTGTATTTTTTTTACTTCCGAAATCATTAATATGGGTTTCAAATGAAAGGTCTTAACGTGACAAGTTGAAGTATAATGCATGTGTATACTTTTTATGTATGTATAATGTAATAATATGACCATTTTTTTTGTTCATAGTTGGGCTTCTATAATTTATACTTGTTTCTCCACAAGTTCTTCCTAAATTTCTCTATGATATGGAAGATTTACGAGAACGGGCATCATACGAGTCGTTTGTAACCAACGTATTACGTAACTTTACGACCTATAAACCGGACAAATGAAATAGTTTGTCGCGGGCGCAATAGTTGCGCGTGCCTCGTCAATTTGTCAACTCCGTGCTCGCCTGAAATTGGCTTTTGTGTGCGCCCTTGTTCGAGACACGCATAAAGATAAGCGAATGTTATTCTACCTTAACAGTCAAGCACCGCAATGAAACAAATATATTTTTAGTGTGTTCCATCATACTTGATTAAACAGAGAAATAGACAACTCTGTTGTAGCAAACTAAATTGTGTACGTGGCACAATGAACGACAATTAGCATCGATATAATATTTAAACTAGACTAGGTGTTACGGTCCGAAAAGGAGCTATTTCTGTCTTTGTTTTTAAGCCACAAGCTGACTTAATTGTTTTTGCCGATATGAGTGTCGCTACTGTCTAACTATGAAACTGTCAAACTACACGTCATTATCATAATAAAACCGTTAGTTCCGTCACCAGCACAGATAAGCATCAGATAAGTTTGCAAACCCCATAACCACATTTTAGATGTCATTTTGTTAGTAAATGTTTATCTAGTTTATATTTTATATCGATCAAAATTAGGCATCGTATCGTCAGTCCACCTAGTGGCCTGTTTTCCAGTTTATGGTCGCCACTCTAAAATGTTTCTAGCCCATCGGTTATCGGTTCTTCGAGCGATGTAGCCTCCATATCACCACTTCAACTTGATAATTCTGAGAGCTACGTCGGCAACTCAGGTTCTTCGGCAAAATTCATTAGAAGTAAATAAGTATAGTAAATATTTTAATATTACATTTTTTTATTTTACCAAACAAGGCTATGGCTGACAGCTTAGTGGGCGAGCGTTTGACATGGAAAACCAGGTGCGCAGATACAAAATCCGGCTCGCACTTCGATTTCTTTAATTAATTCATGGGCGCCAATCTTATTTGTGTGATTGTTACTAGCTTTCGGTGCAAACCTGCATGTCTGAAAAAGCCTAACTAGCTTTCAAATGCCGTGTGAAGTCCGCCAACCCGCACTTGGCCAGCGTGATGGGCTATGGCCTAATCCCCTTCATTTTGACTTCCCCGGTCCGCGCCCAACAGTGGGACAAAAATAAGTTAATGGCTGTTAAGAATAAACAATGTAGGCTGCTTGCCAATTGAAAATTTTGTCTCAACGTATATTTTCTTAAATTCCGTTTTTCTTTTCGACTATTTGCGTCGAGCCTCATGAAACAACCGCACAATTATAAATACGTCGTTTACGTAATAGCAATTACTTTCTTCGCAAATGGGGTACGGGCTACGTTTTCCTCCTGTAGGTATCTAAAAGTTTTTTCTTCGTCCTTGTTTTTTTGCCAGTTATCTTTCTTGTTCTGTTAACAAAACTCGCCAAAGTAACCGACCGGAACGGTATTTGTTTTTCTTCGCAGCCGGAAATAGATTGTTCGAAAATTTTGGATAATTTTGGGTCGCGAATGTCGACAACATCGCCACGGGCTATATCTGGACCTTATAATTTATAAACATACAACTCTAATATTGTCTTGTTTGGCCTCCGGATAAGGTTATTACATTATCCTACGAAAATTATATTATACATTAATGTTTCGTAGGATGTTAAGAGTAGTATAAGTTATAATTTTTAGTATAAGTTTATATGTAACGGATTCAAAAAGGAGTTTTATATTCGACGCGTATGTATGTACTATGCGTTATATTTACATAGGTTTGTATGTGTGGGCATCTAAATAAAATTTACATACACTCATGAAATTTAGTACATTTAGTACTAAATTTTTGTGCCTAAAAAGTGGTCCTAAAAAGCATTAAGCATTTCATCATCAACAGCAGCCTATGGTCGTCTACTGCTAAACAAAGGCCTCTCCAACTGCACACCACTGACTTCGATCCTCTGCTCCAATTTTTGCCAGCCACTTTACGTATATCGTCACTCCATCTCGCTTGTGGACGTCTCACGCTACGTCTGCCGACTCGCGGTTTTCACTCCAGAACTCGTTTGCTCCATCGATTATCGGTTCTACGGCAGAAATAGCCAGCCCACTGCTACTTCTGTTTGCTAACCCGGTGGCCTATGTCGATAACTTAGGTTCTCTTTCTGATCATCTCGTTCCGGATTCGATCTTTCAGGGAAACTGCTAGCATAAACCTTTCCATAGCTCGCTGAGTGACTGTAAATTTGTGAACCAGGCCTACAGTGAGTGTCCACGTTTCAGCTCCGTATGTCATGACAGGTAGGACACACTGATTGAAGACTTTTGTATTTATTATTGAAGTAAGAATAAGTAGGATTCGCTGTCCGGGTAAGAATAGTAACCTCCCTTCTTCCCCCGATGGGTGTCCATAAGAGGCGACTAAAGGAAAACAAGAAGACGGGCAGCAGCGTCTTTCTATTGAAGTACCTACCATCTATACTGCGATCCCCAAGACGCCTGCCAAGTGTGGGAATTATGGCGACACCTCCCTTCTAAGGGACCTTTTGTTCAGTAGTGAACGTGTTACGGGTGCTGGTGATGATGATGATGATGAAGTAGCCCTCTAGTAAATTATCTAGGTGAGTGTTAATCATCCGAGCTCAGGCATTGTTCTGCAAAAAGTTACCCGGCCCGCAGTTTATTACGGGCGCTTGCCACAACATCATTTATCTGAGAAGTCGACATGACAACTCGGTCATACATAATTATTATTGTACAAATAATAGGCCGACCATTCTAAAAATATATCTTCTTACAGTGGACTTAGCATGACGATGTCAAAAATACAGATAATAAAAACGGCAAACTCGCAAACTCATTCTTAAAATGTCAAACAAAAAAATATATTTCAACTTTTTTCCTTTCTCCGTATCACAATAGCTTTCAGTGGTCTTCCAAAACATTACACAAAGATATTGAACGATATGCGATTTTCCCATTTATACCTACTACTTTGTACTTTGTTTCATCGTTAATCGAATTGAGCGCCATCATAATAATTCACTAACAAAGAAATCAGTGTCTACCTATGTCTTATGTCTTTGTTACCGCCCTTATTGAGCAAGCTTTGAATTTGCACAAGTCGTGATATTATCGCGAAGTGTTTGTGAAGATACGTACACGAATATGTTCCTTTACTATCCGAGACCTAACAATAGACAAATTCAAAAGCAATATCGAAGTCGGTTGTCAAATAACGGCTAGTTTAGAACCTCCGATTACCTGGAGGAATCGCCACGTGGTCTTAAACTATGATGCTGCGAGTTTATAATTTAAAGATAAGTTTATTGGAAAAACCATTTAAAAATATCCATTGGAAAAGGACAAGCCCTTTGAATTTCTTGTCGGATCTTCTCTGTGAATGTGACGATCGAGTGTGAAAACTTGTGTTTCTAATATATTTTTTTAAGAAAAAATTAACATAGTAACGAAGTTAAGGCATACCAAATCCTTTCTCATCACTATATCTAATTGTATTGTATTTTAATAAATGTAAAATAAAAAACAATACTGTTTTTAACCGACTTCAAAAAAAGGAGGAGGTTCTCAATTCGTCTGTATATATATTTTTTTCTATGTATGTTCGCGCATAACTCTGGCAATTATGAACCGATTTGCAAAAATCTTTCTTCCATCCATTCTTTAATACGTTAGTTGGGTCCCATAAAAAAATTATTGCCTCCGAATAAGTAGTTCCTGAAAAAACAATAATGGTGACTGCGCAGGAAACTTGCAGGAAAGCCTATATAGATGACGTTTTGGTCGCTTTTTAAGGACAAAAATGGTCATAACTCTGGCAAATATTTACCAATTTCAATGATTCTTTTTTTATTCGAAAGAAGAAACCACTGTAATGAATCTGTATGAAATTTATCACAACCGGATAAGAACTTCCTGGAAGACCATGAACGATGAGGAGGAATTTATCTGGTAAAAACCATAAAACTGATGTTCGACATTACATTGCTCTGACAATTATGAACCGATTTCGATGATTCTTTTTTTATTCGAGAGAGTAAACTACTATGATGATTCCATGCAAATTTCATTACGACCGAATATTTTTTCCGAAGAAACATGAATTATGTAAAACTATGTAGACGATAATGTGATCATAACCTACCTAGATCATTTTACGGTCTTCGATGGTTCAATCTTTATATATGAAAATATCACTAAAAAGTTTAAAATAAAATCTATTTAAAAAAAATTGAACCGGGTTCAATATCACTGAAAAGTATAAAATAATTTAAAAATTATTGAAGTTGGTGCCAAATATACACAGCCGGTAAGCTAACACCAACTTCAATAATATTTAAATTATTTTATACTTTTCAGTGATATTGAAGTCGGTTCAATTTTTTTTTTAAAGATTTTATCGAAGCTTTATTTTTTCGTATCTCACTAAACTAACTGGCGGATTAAGGAGTTTAAAAATTTTCCTAATGCAATTTTCTAGTGGACTGTAAATATAAATATATAATTATATATTAAAAACGCGGACAAAAGAAACTATACTACATTCGCAGCATACTGGATTGCAAGGACAAGGAAGTTAGCAACTGCAGGGAACACAAATGGAATAAATCGCAGCTGCTGCAAGGAAAGGATGGTGCGCCCTACCTTGAACGGCTGCGATGCGATGATGGCGGCGTCCTCTGCTGCTCCACAAATTGGATAGTTGTATCTGCTGCTATTGTCTCTGGCACTTCTTTTGCTTTTAACGAGGGCGGAATTAATTATTATATGTATTATTTTTAAATAATATCGCGATCACGCCATATGAAAATATTTAACGGCGGCGGTGACAAATTCACGTCACATTTCTTCTTTTTTCTATATAAGGCGCACTAGGGAAAGGATGAAGGATAAGGAAATCCAGCCTGCTACAAGTGCATTTTGGTAAATAATAAGTTTTCAATAACGAGATCCAACATCGCCCCGGCCTTGAAGGAATCCCTTCAAAAAATATAGACTAATAAAATCTATATTAAATTGACTATATCAGTCATCAATTAAAATAAATAACAAAAAACTGGTTGGTTACCACCGCTTACAACCTGAGTGTCGCTAACATAAAGTACTAAACTTAAATAATAAATAAAATAATTAGTAAAAAATGCTACTGCGTTGGTAACGGGCACAACCGTACTATAGGTCGCTCGTAGGTACCACAATTAGTTTGCACTTCTGCAACACGAACAATTCCATCTTTACCAGGAAATAATCGTGTTATAACCCCCAATGGCCATTGCAGAGGGGGCGCATTATCAACATTAATTATGACAATCGTACCTACAGCTACAGGGTTGGAAAGAGTGTTCCATTTTTCCCGCATTTGTAAGTTATGAAGATATTCAGAACAAAACCTCTTCCAAAAAGACTGGACAATCGAGTCCATCAAAGAAAACCTGGACAGTAAATTAGCTCTCTCATTGGTCACATCCGCTGCTGGTAAGAATGCCATAGGAGCGGTATGTAAAAAATGTGAAGGAGTAAGAGCTGTGGGTTCTGATGGATCAGAACTTAGGAGATAAAGTGGTCTGCTATTAAGAACACATTCTATCTGATTAAGAATCGTAAGCATCTCCTCATAAGTAAGGATTTGTTTACCTATAACTCGAAAAAGTAAAGCCTTGGCACTTTTTATATTTGCCTCCCAGATCCCTCCAAAATGTGGGGCGGTGGGAGGATTAAAACGCCAAATAATGCGGTTTTTAGTAAGCTCATTTTGAAAAGTTTTATAATAATCATCAGACTTTAAGAAGTCATGCAACTCGTTTAAATACGATTTTGAAGCTATGAAGTTTTTGCCGTTGTCGCTATATAAAAATTTACATGGACCACGTCTTGACAAAAAGCGTTTAAACGCGTCTAAAAATGTGGCAGAGCTTAAATCAGAAGCTAATTCGATGTGAACAGCTTTCGTCACCAGACATATAAAAAGACAAAGATATGCCTTTTGACTGCGAATCCCACGCTTCCTAGCCATTGTAATATACAAAGGGCCAGCATAATCTACCCCTGTATGAGTAAATGCGTTGCATTGTTCTAAACGGCACTCAGGTAAATCAGACATTATAGGGAAAGTTGGCCTTGGGTTCATACGAAAGCAAGTATTGCATTTATGTATGCGTTGTTTTACAATGCGTCTGGCCGACAGAATCCAGGACCTTTGCCTTATTATTGAGAGCAATAATTGAGGCCCAGCATGTAAATAAGTGCGGTGATAATAATCAACTAAAAGATCAATCACATGTCCCTTTCTCGGCAAGAGAGCAGGATGCTTATGAGAAAACTTAAGTGAAGAATAACTTAAACGTTCTCCAACTCTTAATAAGTTATCGGAAGATATGAATGGACTAAGCTTACGCAAAGCGGATGAAACAGCTTTCCCAGTTTGTAAATTCTTAATGTCGTTAGAAAAATAAAAATGCTGGATATGTTTTATTAAATATATCTCAGCGGTATTTAAATCATTAGCGGTAATTACATCGTTGCGAGGCAGTTGTTTCAAAAATCTTAAAACATAAACCACACAATGGAGCAGTTTACTCCATGAAGAGCACCTATCACTCAACAATAATATTGGATCTTCCTTTACACTAGCGGTTACACAAGTGACAATTTTTGATTCTAGTGGTGCTACCGAACTTGGAGAGAAAGTTGAAATAGGCCATTCGCTAATAGGTAGAGTGCACCATGAAGGGCCATTGAACCATAGATGATGGTCCTTTAATTGGGAAGGCAAAAGGCCTCTCGACAAAGCATCTGCGGGGTTTTGCACACCCGGAATATAATATAAATTTTCAGGGTCAATATAAGATTGACATTGTGCTATTCTGTTAGCAACAAATGTGTTAAATCTGTGCGGAGATGATTTCACCCAACACAGTGCGACTTCAGAGTCAGAAAAAGCATAAATACTATCAACAGGATATCGTTGCGATAATGTGTCACACACCATACGCAATAACTTCGTCATAAGAACGATACCACACAGTTCCAATCGAGCAACTGTGACAGTTTTAATTGGAGCAACGCGTGATTTTGAGCAAATAAGACGAACGATTGGTTCTCGATCACCTATAGTAACATGAGTATAAATGACGCATCCATACGCCTTCTCACTGGCGTCAGAAAATGCTATCAACGACAATTTACAACCAGGTTCAATTCCCATATGTCGCGGGAAGTCTAATTCAGATATTAGATGCAACTCACTAATAAAGTGATGCCATAAGCTTAAAATATGCGGGGGAGGTATGTCATCCCATCCCAATTTGAGAAGCCATAGCTCTTTGATTAATAATTTGGAATATAAAATTACGGGACCAACCAAACCTAAGACGTCATAAAGACGGGCAGTAGCCGATAAAATTGCACGCTTTGTGCCTACTGGTTGAGGAGGTGAAGTGGAGAAAACAAATTTATCAAAAGCAGGAAGCCAACGTAGACCTAAAATCTTTAAGCCACTGTCACTGTCAAAAGAAATTGACTCAGACTTACGTTGAGACACTGGTATGTGTTCTAGAAATTCTGAAGAATTGCTAGCCCACTTCGCCAACTCCAACCCCCCGGCCTTAAGCATATGGATGAGCTGATAGGCAATATCAGCCGCCAAAGATACAGAAGATGCCGAAGAACATACATCATCCATGTACGTATCCCTTTCCAACACATCCACGGCAAGTGGGTATTTGTGACCCTCATCCTTAGCCAACATTCGCAAAGTTCTCATCGCTAAAAAGGGTGAAGAACATAAACCAAACGTGACTCTATTATATTCGAAAGTATCTAGCGGTTCATCGGAAGAGAACCGGTACAAAATTCTTTGATATCTGCGGTATGCAGCATGTACTTCAATACATAAGTACATCTGCCGTATGTCAGCAAAAAATGCTACACTAAACATACGAACATTAAGAAGAATACGGAATATATCAGCCTGAAGATTACAACCAGTATGTAAGATATCGTTTAAAGAAACCCCAGCATCCGTTTTGGCACTACCATCGAGCACAATACGTAACTTCGTAGTGTCTTTATCTTCGCGGATAACAGGATGGTGCGGTAGATAAAAACCTGGCTGTATGCACTCCTCTGGTGGAGTACGCGAAATTATACCCTTATCCAGATAGTCACGAATGACATCATAATATCGAGTGCGTAACTCAGATGACTTATCTAGCTTATTTTCCAGAGACAAGTACCTCTTCTTAGCTGTAATGTAAGAGTTACCTAATTTATCAGGACTTTCTTTAAAAGGCAACACTACAGAATAACTGCCAGTGCTATTGCGGGTAGTTGTGGAAATAAAAATATTTTCACATTCTTCCTCTTCAGGACTTAAAAATTTATTAGCGGGTAATTCCTCAAGGATCCAAAATTTTTCTAAAACTTTGTCAAGCGAGTCTTGAGTGAATGAACAAAAAGTGCGGGATAAGTTGGGTGTCATAACAACAGGCGTATTACCCATTACGATATACCCTAATGTAGTTTCAATAGCGGAAGGCATATTATTATTACGCATAATGCGATCAAATAATAAAATTTGACAGTAAATATTTACTCCCAACAATATTTCAACCGGTCCAGGTACGCCATAGGAATCGTCACTGAGTGGAATATTTTTCAAGTAATCTAAGCTTGAAGTATCAACGTAAGAGTCTGGCAAGTGTGTTGTAATATTGTCCACTACTAACGGTTTGATAGAATACACAGTGGAGTTACCAAAACGCGAGCTAAATTTGATATCAGTTACGCCAAGAATACGCTGTGAACTTCCACCGATACCCTGTACTTCAGTAAACCGGTTTTGTGTCGATACTTGAAGGGATAAACGCTTACAACAAGCAGATGCAATATAATCGCTTTGCGAACCTGGGTCAATCAAACATCTTACAATATGATGCTGGTTATTGTTATCAATAATAATTATTTTTGCGGTTCCTAATAAAGTAGTAGATAAAGAACGATCAGAATGATCGCGAGAAACATTACACACAGAAGTGTGTATAGCGGTAGGTGCAACATTCACTTGATTGACCTTATTCTTATTAGACATAGAGTCGCTATTTGCAGGTGTTGCGGATATATGATCCGATTGAGATACACCGCGAGTCACATGTAGAGGTGGAGCGGACACACTTCTATTGGAAGTGCAATTATTAAAATGATTTAATTCACCAAAATGTAATAATGAATGGTGTTTAGCGGAACAGTGGGAACAATATTTTTGCGAAGTGCATTTAAAAGTTCTATGTTTGCAACTTAAACAGTTATTACAAAATGAATTATTTTTTACGTAAATAAACCTATCATATGGTGTTTTTGACATAAAGACAGGACACTGATACAGATGCTCATGAGCGCTATTCTTGCACAGGGTACAAGAAACTTTATTCACTTTATTTGTAAGGTTAACATCAGTGTTAATAAAAGACTTAGTTGGTTTTGGCGTTGGAACTTTATTACGTGATTTATCGAAATCTGGAACTGAAAATCTTTGCCCAATAGAACGAGACATAATCTTGCTTTGCTCTTTTACAAATTCAATTAGATTAGCGTATGATGGAATTTTTTGCTTACGATACATTGTTTCAAATAATTTGATCGTATTTAAATCCAATTTTTGTAACGCAAGGTGTAAGAATATAAAATCCGATAAATCAGTAATTTTTAGTTGTTTAAGTGCTTCTACAGACGAATTAAAATTATTAATGAAACTTTCAAAAGCTGAAGCACTGTTAATATTCAGCGGTTTAAATTCAAACAACTGGTTTAAATAACTACCAGCCAATACGCGAGGGTCATCATATTTATCAATAAGTGCATTCCAAATTATATTATAATTCTCGGCGGTTGGTGGCAAACCAGCGCACACAGACTTTGCGCTGTCAGTCAACTTGCCAACTAAATAGTAAACACGATCACCATCAGTTAAATCCGCATTGTCATGTATAACACTTTTAAATTGCTGGTAGAATAGTGGCCAATTGCGAGCGTTTCCATTAAATGACATCAACTCAATAGGAGGCAACTTAGGCTTGGATTTCGATGCTGAAGAAAAGTTTTGATTGTGACTTTTATTACTAGCGGCGTCTACTTGTGACATAACTCGCTTTATGTAACAGTACATTTCTTCAAATGAAAGCCATGCCTGATAATCAATTTTATCCTCTGGGTTTATTTGCAATTTAAATGTGTTATATTTATCTGTCGCTTGTTCGAACTCACTACGCAAAGTATCAATATTACTCACATTACACAGGAAAACTTCACGTTGGGATTCATTGGTAGCAGCAGACTTAGATAAATCATATATAGACTGCAGCCTGGCAAATAATACATCGCGCTTAGAGCGCAGGATAGTCAACTGGACATGATCCTCGTTAGATATTTCAAACTCTTCCTCACTATCTGCCTTCTTACCATTCCCCATTATTAATATTTAGATAATTAAAAATGGGTACACAAATAAAATATATTTTATGTCACTGTTAAATCAGTCATAAAACACCGTTGAACTATAACAATGTTCAATCAGTTGGTAAATACAAGAAATTAAAAATTAAGATAAATATGAATTTTCAAAGGCATGTGTGAAGTTGCCTTAATACATCTGAACGCATATATGATGTAACCTTAATTACTCCGAACGCGTTATAATAAATCCTTTCTGCGAGTATTGAGGGATCGCTCAGGCGTGACCTTAAAACAAAAGCTACACACGCGCACTGCGTTGACAGCCGATGCGGTTGCAATTAATTTTGCACTATAATAAATATATGCGAAATCACTCTCAATAGAAAATATTAATGGGTATAATAGGTAGAATAAGAGTATTCTAATGCGTTTATGTAATGGAATGAAACAATTATCAATGCGGGATGCGTAAGAATACGACTTAAAACAATAAATTTGATAATTATTTCAATACCAATTACGTTAAATTATACGTATATAGACATAGTACGTAAGTTGTAAGCGGTGGCTAAGAATAACCATATCATTTGCTTTACTATAATAGTATAAGCACAAATTATATTCGGAAAAATCTAAGATTCATTATCAGGGCCGAAGTGACCGCTTTTTAAGGACAAAAATGGTCATAACTCTGGCAAATATTTACCAATTTCAATGATTCTTTTTTTATTCGAAAGAAGAAACCACTGTAATGAATCTGTATGAAATTTATCACAACCGGATAAGAACTTCCTGGAAGACCATGAACGATGAGGAGGAATTTATCTGGTAAAAACCATAAAACTGATGTTCGACATTACATTGCTCTGACAATTATGAACCGATTTCGATGATTCTTTTTTTATTCGAGAGAGTAAACTACTATGATGATTCCATGCAAATTTCATTACGACCGAATATTTTTTCCGAAGAAACATGAATTATGTAAAACTATGTAGACGATAATGTGATCATAACCTACCTAGATCATTTTACGGTCTTCGATGGTTCAATCTTTATATATGAAAATATCACTAAAAAGTTTAAAATAAAATCTATTTAAAAAAAATTGAACCGGGTTCAATATCACTGAAAAGTATAAAATAATTTAAAAATTATTGAAGTTGGTGCCAAATATACACAGCCGGTAAGCTAACACCAACTTCAATAATATTTAAATTATTTTATACTTTTCAGTGATATTGAAGTCGGTTCAATTTTTTTTTTAAAGATTTTATCGAAGCTTTATTTTTTCGTATCTCACTAAACTAACTGGCGGATTAAGGAGTTTAAAAATTTTCCTAAAGCAATTTTCTAGTGGACTGTAAATATAAATATATAATTATATATTAAAAACGCGGACAAAAGAAACTATACTACATTCGCAGCATACTGGATTGCAAGGACAAGGAAGTTAGCAACTGCAGGGAACACAAATGGAATAAATCGCAGCTGCTGCAAGGAAAGGATGGTGCGCCCTACCTTGAACGGCTGCGATGCGATGATGGCGGCGTCCTCTGCTGCTCCACAAATTGGATAGTTGTATCTGCTGCTATTGTCTCTGGCACTTCTTTTGCTTTTAACGAGGGCGGAATTAATTATTATATGTATTATTTTTAAATAATATCGCGATCACGCCATATGAAAATATTTAACGGCGGCGGTGACAAATTCACGTCACATTTCTTCTTTTTTCTATATAAGGCGCACTAGGGAAAGGATGAAGGATAAGGAAATCCAGCCTGCTACAAGTGCATTTTGGTAAATAATAAGTTTTCAATAACCAGATCCAACACTAACATTATATTGAAACTGAATTATACTTAAAAACTATTTTATAATAACTCTTTCCGTTCCCGCCCCCATCTAAATAAATAAATAAAATAGAATAATAAATAAATTAGTATAATAAATATTAAAAAAAAAGAAATAAAAAAATAGTATAATAAAAAAATAAAAAAATAAAAAAAAAATTAGTATAATAAATATTTAAGTTAACTGTATTATGTATTACTTAGAATAAAAATTGTGCACTGTATTGAATCAGCTGTTATACCGAATTCTGATCCCCACGATACAGGCTACGCCTAGTTTAGTGTGGGGATTTATGGTAATCATATTTCTTTTTTGTTTGTACTTTTCTTGGTAAAATAAAATTTATTTATTTAATTAATTATATTTGAGGATGAGGAATGTATATGCATGAATATCCAATCTCTACTGTCACCTAGTCATATTGTTTTCCGGTGGTTTTAATATAGTATTCTAGCTTAGAAGAAGCTTTCTACCGCGTCCATATCTAAACTATGTATTCGCAAGGAAGCCTAAAGCAATCAATTCTCAAAATGGCCAATTAAAAATGTTCACTTCTGGGTGACAAGTTACAGCAGCTTTATTTCTGTTGTGACGTCACTTCCGCTCCCCGGCTATTTCCCGCGTCACTGCGCACACAATCTGCTGCGTTGGAATTAAACTACGATTACGTTCGAGAATGTTCATCTGGAGCGGACTCTGTCGAATCTAAGGAAGCACTGTGCGCTTATAATTGTGTTTTTCATTCCCTTTGAGGGTTGGAATGCTTTAAAATGTAGTAAAACATAATGAGTATAAGCAGAAGTACGCTGGTGACGTAAATTTTTTACGAAGCTCAAGAATAGAGTCACTTGATCCACAAGATTGAATAGGCTTTGGAAATTTGGCAAACATTTATCGACAGATTCAATAGCCTCCTTCGTCGAACAATCATGAATTATTCTAAAGAAGAATTTTGTCTCTCGTCTACACAAAAGCATTTAAAAATAACTTACATTGTGAGCTCACAATACCTTTATGAGGAAAAATTACGTAGGCACCAGGATATGAGGCCTTTATGGTTCAAAATAGATTATTTTATTTAGGTTAAAAGTAAGATTTCTCTTGATATTTAAAAAATATATAAATACATTAAGAGAAAATAGATAAGTAGTTAGACAATTCTTTATTGCGAACCAAATACAAGATATATAAAAGAAAAGGGTACAATATGATATTAATATATGATATGTGAAGTATATTTTTAGTAAAGTGTTTCGATTATTTATATCTTATATCTACAGTGACGTCAGCGTAAGTTTTTTTTCTGACTATTTCTTTTTATTTTTTTATATCTAGAGGGCCCAGCAGACAATGAGATACCCTGAAAATAAAAGAAAAGCTAAGAATCCGATTACAGCTGCAGATACCGGAATCTAAACCATTCAACAAACAACAAAAGCATTAAAATCGGTGCAGCCATTTAGGAAGAGTTCAGTAACAAACACTCGTACAGAAGAATAGTATAAAGATAATCAATTGGTGGTTTTCCACCAACACAAACCGCTGGGTAAGCAAGTAACTTTCGAGTCCAATATTTGTGTACCTACACTACGTTTTTAGTTCATACTGCTCCTTGAATTAAATAAATTGCTATGTAAGATTATCTAAAAAATCCGCTATGACAAATTTGCTCTTACCCACGTCATCCCTAGATACTTTTAGCGAACACGAGGTGTTTTCTAATGTGTTCAAAACAATTTATAAGTTCCAAAAGAAAATATACACAAGTTTAATGCGGCGAGAATTCCTAAGTACGAGTATTCTAGAGCCGCGTTTCTTTGAGTTTTCTTTTATACATATGTATAGTCACTGGATATAAAGTTTCCTTGGAGTAAATTTTTAACCGGCTTCAAAAAGAAGGTTCTCTATTCGACGCGTATGTATGTAATATTAATAAAAATGCGTAATATTAATATATGTTAATCTATGTGGGCTTCTAAACAAATTTACCAAATTGTATGAGTGTATGTATATATGTATGTATGTAGGTTTGTCCGCGGATTTCTCAGAAACTACAAGACCGATTTCGAAAATTCTTTTTGCAATAGTTAGAGTATTTTTCAACTTAGGGTAGAGTACAAGTTTCATCAAAATCGGTCAAGTAATTTAAGAGATTATAAACTTTTTATGTTTTTAGTAAGTTACTGTAACGTAGTCGTTCGAGTTGCGTGATAGTGCTGATACCTATTTTTAACCGGCTTCAAAAAGAAGGTTCTCTATTCGACGCGTATGTATGTAATATTGATAAAAATGCGTAATATTAATATATGCTAGTCTATGTGGGCTTCTAAACAAATTTCCCAAATTTTATGAGTGTATGTATGTATGTATGTATGTATGTATGTAGGTTTGTCCACCGATTTCTCAGAAACTACAAGTCCGATTTCGAAAATTCTTTTTGCAATAGTTAGAGTATTGTTCAACTTAGGGTAGAGTACAAGTTTCATCAAAATTGGTCCAGTAGTTTAAGAGATATGAACTTTTTATGTTGAAAACATAAAAAGTTCATATCTCTTAAACTAAGTAAGTTACTGTAACGTAGACGTTCGAGTTGCGTGATAGTGCTGATACCTATATTGGTAAAATAAGTCACTAAAAAGTGTTAAATAAACTATTTTATAAAAAATAAAAACCGACTTCAAAGTAAATTATCTAAAAAGCATAAAATAACGAAAATATATTGAAGTCGGTGCTAGCTAATCATGTTAACTAACACTATCACCAGCTGACACCGACTTCAATATATTTTCGTTATTTTATGCTTTTTAGATAATTTACTTTGAAGTCGGTTTTTATTTTTTATAAAATAGTTTTGTTATGTTAAAATAAAAGTCACTAAAAAGTGTTAAATAAAATATTTTAAAAATAATAAAACCGACTTCAAAGTAAATTATCTAAAAACTATTTTGTAAAAAATAAAAACCGACTTCAAAGTTAATCTAAAAAGCATTAAATAACGAAAATATATTGAAGTCGGTGTCAGCTCGTGCTAGTCTTAGTTTAACATGATGTGCTAGCACCGACTTCAATATATTTTCGTTATTTTATGCTTTTTAGATTAACTTTGAAGTCGGTTTTTATTTTTTACAAAATAGTTTATTTAACACTTTTTAGTGACTTTTATTTTAGCAAAATAGGTATCAGCACTATCACGCAACTCGAACGTCTACGTTACAGTAACTTACTGAACACATAAAAAGTTTATATCTCTTAAACTACTGGACCGATTTTGATGAAACTTGTACTCTACCCTAAGTTGAAAAATACTCTAACTATTGCAAAAAGAATTTTCGAAATCGGACCTGTAGTTTCTGAGAAATCCGCGGACAAACCTACATACATACATACATACATACATATATACATACATACATACACTTATAAGAATTGGGAAATTTGTTTAGAAGCCCAAATAGACTAACATATATTAATATTACGCATTTTTATTAATATTACATACATACGCGTCGAATAGAGAACCTTCTTTTTGAAGCCGGTTAAAAAGCATAAAATAACGAAAATATATTGAAGTCGGTGTCAGCTCGTGCTAGTCTTAGTTAACATGATGTGCTAGCACCGACTTCAATATATTTTCGTTATTTTATGCTTTTTAGATAATTTACTTTGAAGTCGGTTTTATTTTTTTTTAAATAGTTCATTTCGCTCTAAAATGTAAAAATAATAAAGTACACTTAAAACATTTTCACAATTTCAAATTGTTTGTGATTAAAGCTTTAATATAATTGATAATTGCTTATTATGGTAATTCACCCGCGGGGTGTCCAGGTAAGAACAGAACCCACCGATCCCGTTGGGTGTACGTAAGAGGCGACTAAGGCAAAACAAGAAGACGGGCAGCAGCGTCTTTCTATTACAGCTTTCCATCAACCATCATAAAACATTTTTTTTAGCTTCTTGTGTATGAGTTCGAACACTCTTACGGGAGATTATCTTAATAATTCAATAATAATCAAGGTATGTGATACATTAACAAGCCTATAAAAATGTGGGGACCTCCCCAAGTGGTCTCCTCTAGCCCCTAGAACCACACCAAACGCCAACTCTTGGTCATCATCAGTTATTCAGTTATCCACTATCATCAACTATCGCGAATTAATTAACCATCATCAATTATATCACACAACAATAAATAATAATCTACATATTAATCATAAATCAATAGATATAATACTGGGTTGTCACTTACTCAGCGAAAGCACCAAACCTCATGATGCTCGTCGGCTGCATCTCAATCATCGACGCAGTTCCTCAGGTGGCACGTCGTTTGACAACCAGTCAATCAAGCTCACAAACACATTACAACACAGGAGCCGGCCCACGGCCGCTCGCCACATAATCTCACAATCACTATTTTACTATTCGCTACAAAGTCTCACAATCGACTGTTCACCATGAAATCCTACCGTTGACTGACTAAACTATTCTAGTCGCCAACGACTATTGCAACGTTGGCAAAACAGTACAAGTCAACTAGCGCCATCTATTAAGTGCAATGTCAAACCTGTTCTACCTTTACAATATCATAATAAATACTTATTATAGTTTAACGATGTATTAATAAAGATAGATTCTTACACTTGTTTTATCGATATAATTATTATATTATATCGATGTGTTCCTGCCATTATGGTACATCGCCGTGCGTCTCCGCCGTTGCGGAATGTGGTTTGTCACAGAACTACCTCCAATATAGTTGATATTTTTGATACCGACTATCAGTAATGTTTAACGCTAGCCGCAGTACGAATCACACATAGTCAATCATTAACTTTGTTTACATTCAGTAAATAACTAGGTCAACCTGCACAAACGTATTTAGTGTACTTAGTAGATAGTATGGTTACTTGCTACTAGTAAAGTGTAGTGTAGTTTTACATTACCTACCACCTATACTGCGAATCCCAAGCCGCCTACCAAGTGTGAGGATTATGGCAACCCCTCCCTTCTAAGGGGGATTTATTCAGCAATGGACGTCTTTCAGACTCTGATGATAATGATGATAATTGCTAACCCGAATCGAAATGGCACTAAAACAAGAGCAGTTACCCTAAATATATACCCGAATAGAATTTTCCAGACATATCCCTCGCCTAATAACATCAATACGCGTTCAGCAAACAAAAACTAAAGATCCGAGTAAGAGGATTAGTTTAACGAAGAGTCGGCCTGTTCGTTATTCGTGTTGGCTTTATGCCGGTGGATTAACTATTGTGGACCTAACGAGTGCAGAGTTGTTCGTACATAGTATTATGAAAGGGTCTTTATTATTATTGTAATTAGATTCATTATTAATTAATTTAGTTTTCTTTAGTTCTCATGAACGTTATGCATTTTGGCTCCTCTCTCTCTCTGTCTGTGCTCTTTTCAGTGAAGCAATTTCCAATCCGATCTATTATATGCCTTTATTTTGATCTCCTGACAATCCACCCACTTTTTCTACTACCTGCTTCATGAAACTTCGCCTAGGTCTTCCTCTTCCCCTTTTCCCTTATATTTTATTCTATCGTATCAAGTGGCCAATTCTTTCCTCTCCTATTCTCAATTGATTTTGGCTTCAATTCGTCATTATTTTTTTACCTACGTACTGCATACATGGCTATGTACAGCGCGCAGTAGCTATTTTCGTGTTTTTGTATTCATAACTCAAGACTGTACTTGCGCAATGGTTCGCCAAACCTAACTTCAGAGACACAAAGATCCGCTGTGAGTGATGTAGTGCTTTTTAACACGCTTTTATTAGCTTGACCTGTATGTATGTATGTATGTATGTTCGTAACTATGTAACTTTGTAACTATGATGGTAATGGAATCTTGCGATGCAATTTTGACCCACTTCTACACATCCAAAACATTTGAAATTTTGCACATGTATCAAGGACCGGTGACAATACAATAATATGGTATCCTCGAGCTGATCTGATGCTGGGGCTCGAAGGTGGATAAGGGAACCCTTGGATGGCTACTAGTAAACTAATTGAGTTTGGGCTCATTTGATTTGTTTTAAAGAGTTATTTTCATATTGACCATTAATAAGGACCTGATGATGGAACTGGAAGGTGGGTAACGGAACCCTGGAAGGGCTACTAGTAAACAGATCGAGTTTGGACTCATTTGATTTGTTTTAAAGAGTTTTTTCACTTCGACCAATAATGAGAACCTGATGATGGAACAGGAAGGTGGGTGACGGAACCCTGGAATGGCTACTAGTAAACACATCGAGTTTGGGCTCATTTGATTTGTTTTAAAGAGTTTTTTTCTCTCTGACCAACAATGAGGAACTGATGATGGAACAGGAAGGTGGGTAACGGAAACCTGGAATGGCTACTAGTAAACACATCGAGTTTCGGCTCATTTGATTTGTTTTAAAGAGTTCTTTTCACTTTGACCATTAATGAGGACCTGATGATGGAACAGGAAGGTGGGTGACGGAACCCTGGAATGGCTACTAGTTAACACATCAAGTTTAGGCTCATTTAATTTGTTTTAAAGAGTTCTTTTCACTTTGACCATTAATGAGGGTCTGATGATAGAATAGGAAGATTGATGACGGAACCCTGGAACTAGTAAACCCATCGAGTTTAAGCTCATTTGATTCGTATTAAAGAGTTCTATTTACTTTGCCCAATAATCAGGGTTGATGATGGAAATGAAAGGTGGTTGACGGAACCATGGAATGATTACTAGTAAACCTCGATGGGTTTACTAGTAGCTTGGACTCATTTGATTTGTATTAAGGAGTTATATTTACTTTGCCTAATAACGTGGACGTTGATGAACCCGGAAGGTTGGTAAGCCACCGAATGGCTTCGGACCAGTTATACCATTGAATTGTACCATTAATGGTAGAAATGGTACTAATTTGTCCCATTTATACCTGTAATGGTATAGGTGGTACTAGTTAATACCAGTTATACCATTAGATATCCCTTGAATACTACTTGTAAAACTATTGACTTTTGGCTTACTATCGTCTGTTTAAAGGGTAAATACGTAGTGCTTTCTTAAACTTCGCTAACTCAATCAGATACCTACGCGTAATATAAAAATATGTTTCCCCACAACCTGCCTACAATTCAAGCTACGAACAAATCAATACTTGAGCTAATTATATTCGTAGTTTAGGCGAATATTTCTAAGACTAATAAGTATAAAATAAATTAATAGTTTAAAAAACTAAAAATACACCCTTTTTTAAGGACTACTGCATTAAAAAGCTATAAATAAATTATCTAAAGCGTGCTTTCTTTCTTTCTACCTCGTGTTTGTAATTTATGGATTATATTTATGTGTAAAAGCGTGGGGCGTTTTTTCTGAATAATAGCTTAACATTTTTGTTAAATTTCAAGATCGCTAAGTATTTGTATTCGCATGACAATAATTTGAAATCATTTACAGAGAAAAAGCGCCCCACGCTTTTACACACAAATATAATCCATAAATTACAAACACGAGGTAGAAAGAAAGAAAGCACGGTTTAAATAATTTATTTATAGCTTTTTAATGCAGTAGTCCTTATAAAAGCGTGTATTTTTAGTTTTTTAAACTATTAATTTATTTTTTATCCAACTTAGTTACAAGACAAACAAGTTGTTAGCTGTACTGTTACTTACATTGTCATTCGTCACTCGATACATTAGAAATTGAATCTCTCCCGTCCGGTAATTTCACCAGCTACAGTGCGCTTCATACCGGAATATAATGTTTACACAGTAGGTAATCCAATAGAAAGATGCTGCTGCCCGTCTTTCTTGTTTTCCCTTAGTCGCCTCTTACAACAACCAAGGGGAGGAGATGGATGGGTGCTATTTTTAACCTGGACACCCCAGGGACATACGGCCGGATATTTACATAGATAATACCAATGATATTTTATAATAGGTACTTTATTGATCCATCATTATAAAACACATACCTAACAAAAAAGAAATTACAGATGAGTTACATGTCATAATACCTACACGGTCTTATCACTAAAAGTAATCTTCAACCAGGGAACCTTTGGATTTATAAGGACGTTCAACACCTTAGTCCTTCCGTGACCATGGGTGTTGCAAACCATTCGAAACGTCGGAAAGTAATATCTAAAATAAACCTCGATAAAATCGGTTAAAGTAGTTTCATTTCAATGTTTAGTATTTGCATAAATAAAAGACAACAGCAACCTTTGGATTTACTTAAAGTTATCGCACACTAAATATCAAACCGTCTAAGAGCATTACTAAGCAACCTTATTTAAATAATCCTAGACAGAATTAGATACAAAATTATAAATTTAATCTAACGGTCTGCTAAAGGGACGCGGATTTCGGGCACATTAAACGTATCTTCAGAGTCATCTGGCTGAGCGCTGAGCCTGCGACCTACATAAGCCTAGATTATCTTGGAGTCCTGTGTGACGCAGGTTCCCGACGTTACCGACGACGCGGTTTAATTAATTAAAGTAGGTGAGACCCTGTTTAGCTCACCGCCCGTCTTAAGGTATGGTTTTCTAAAGGCCACATTGTTTGTGGTGAAAGAAAATATTATGACGACCGCGACAGAAAAGTTTTAATTACTAGGTTATTACTTAATTGCAATGATCATATAATGCATTGTTTGTTTATAGGTCTACTATCAATCCGTATAGAAAAATCTAGAATTGTCAATAAAAAGCAAGCTACGCTCTGGGACGTTCCCTCAACAGTAGGTACCTATCCTGTGTACCTATCGCTTGCTAAAGTTCACTGTTCCGGCCCATTGTTCGTTTACGTCTCAAACTGTCGCCTCTATTGAGTGGCCTCGAAAATGCGAGATATAAGTTCTTACTAGTTACCTGCTAGAAAATTCCTATTGTTAGCTCTACCAATATAAGTCGATGGCGGCGTCCAGGCAAAGTTTGTGTTTACAAGCGATAGTGAAAACATCTCAAGGAAGCGATCGAAGAGAATTCTAATGGCGACCTTTGCGACAACTTTGGACTACTGTGTCGTACTGTGCGACTCGGACTACTGTGCCTGGTGTGTATAGTGTATATATGTACAGCGTGAGTGTACGTGGAATAAAATCTTCTTTTACGTTGATCGGCATTTTAATACTCGTCCGCACGTAACAATATTTTTCTTATTCAAAATATTATTAAAAATATTTTTGACCTTATAACTGGGGTCCATAGTGCATAAAACTGTCCAGAAAGATATTCTACCACTAACCAACAGCAGTGTGTAACATTGTTGTGTTCCTGTGCGACTGGCACTGTAGCTGGTGAATTTATCGGACTCAAGAGAATTAATAGCGAATGTTTTTGGTGACGAGCAGCAGTACCACGGAGTTGTAAATAGGCAAGCGTGGCGCTTACCATCAGATGACCATCAAAGAAGATTCCTTCTCTGTTCCTGCAGTAAATACAAATGAGTCCAGCATTGCTATACACGGGGACTTTTTCGTTGTGTTATAAAATAAATAGGTTTAAATATTAATTAACAGTTTATACCACATCACAATGTTCAGTCACCATCAAAAGTGTATTGCAATTAATATCGGTTAACCACAAGCCGCACACCGCAGTCATATTAATTTATTAGTTCATGTGGCAGCGCCAATATTAAATATCACCAAATAATTAACCACGTCCAGTATTTTTATTAATCCTAGTTACTAGACAAATAAGACGTGTGCATTAGAGGTGGGCGTTGAACGTAGAAACTATTTCTCGACTGTTTTTTGTGGTCAACGAATAAACTAGTTTACAGTCCACCGACTAGTAAACTAGTTATTATATTAAGACTAACTAGTTTATTGGTGAACTGGTCCAGTTACAAGCAAATACAATAATATTATCTTTATTTTTCCTTCCATATGAATAGGTAGGTACTACATAAGATTATTTTCTATATAGATTTCTTAATTAGAAAGATATAGGGCTTTTTTTATTTTACTTTTTTTATTGAAAGGTAGGTCACCTGCTTAAAATAAAGAAGAAAACAACATAGTAAGAAAAAGAGATCGTTTAAACGACCACACGTTTTGAAATACAATAGATAAGGGAGAAAAACATGCCATTAATACAGTAATTATTCACTTTATCGAATTAAGCATCAACAAAAACTATTGTTAGAGGAATAATTCCTATTTAATTTAGATTCATAATTATAATAATAATAAACAAACGTTAATCTTTTTCAACATTATATTAAGTTTTTATGATTTTTCCGAGCAAGATATAGTTTTGAAGTATTTATAAATATACTGAAGAGCCCAATTTTACGACTCAATAATAATGTGCAACCTATTTTATAACATATTTACAAGTTTGGATTTCTGTGAAAAATTAAACCTACAATGACAGCTTTACTACGTCAAGACATCACAAACGCACATGAAATAAATAATAAAATAAAGTTAATGTAAAATGGAAACGAGATGAGAATATGTTGACACGTTCACGAAACAAATCACGCCTGAGACCCCCGGATTCGTCGCCTCGCTCCGCATCGCAATCACCGCAACTCAACCAAGAAGCAAATGGTACGCCAGCTCCTGTTGCGTCGAGCGAGAGCGACGATTACTTCTCCCCGCCGACGTCGCCTCCACCTGTACGTCGGCGGAGAGGCCGGCCGCCACGGGAACTAGGACTTTTGGAGCAACCGGCTCCGAACAGGGTCCTCGCCCCTGGTGGTGTAGTGCGGCGCATGCGATGGACCTCATCCATAAATGAGAATGTCATGCGCGCCTACTACGAGGCTACAGAGGGAGGAACTAGTCTCACTGCGTATCGCAACCGGATGCTGTCTCTGTTTCAGGCGCTTGAACCAGCTGTCAACGTCTCGGCTCAACGACTGTCTGATCAGGTGCGCGCCATCCAACGTAGTCATATGTTGGATGGCGCTGTGCTTGATCGGCTACGCTCGGAGGTACAAGGTAGTCGTGTCGCCCCCTGTACATCGTCGTCGCAAGCTGTGGCCCCAGCGGTTAACACCGCGCCCGCGCCTCGGCTCGTAGCCATTAGCGACGATGATAGGGACGACATTACTACCAACGTAAGTACCAACATAAGTACCCAGTTGAGGAGTACTTTGGAGGATGTTGTTCGTGAGTATCGGACCATGCCGTGCGGCCTTAGACCTCGCTTGCCCCGTTTGCCTATGCACAAACGAAATAGGGCGCTTGTGTGTGCCTTAGATTCACTACTGTCAAGTTATTTTGACAGTAGTGAAGACCTCGCTAATGCCCACTCTCTCCTGTACTGCGCGGCCATGACGGCGTGTCGCGTAGCTCGCGTTAAGTTACAGAATACTGACGCAGCTACGCCGAGACCTGCTGTGCCGGCTTGGCAGTGCAGGATAGAGCGTCGCATTGGCGAGGCTAGGGTACTCATAGGCAAGCTCACCTGCTTCAAGGAGGGCAATACACGCCCTAGAGTGATGCGCTTTGTGAGACGAGCATTCTCGGGGACCGGCATCGATCCCCGGGAATACCTTTCACGTGTCACAGAGCGCATCGACTTTCTGAAGCAGAAAGTTTGTGCATGGGCAAGCCGGATACGCAGGTATAGGGCACGTGCGGACCGATACTTTCAGAACAACATGTTCCAAAGGGATCAAAGGTGGGTATATAGATCCTGGGAGCGACCAAGTCAGACCGAGGGTGACGTGCCGCACGTCATGGCCTGATGATGACGCCATGGCCACGTTCTGGCGCAACATTTGGTCTGTGCCCGTCACTCATTCCGAGGGTGATTGGATCGGGGATGTCGAGCAAGTATGCGAACCATTGCCAGAAATGGGGGCCATCACCATCTGGCCCCAAGATGTAGCAGATGCAGTCCGTCTTTTGCCTAATTGGAAGGCACCCGGGCCAGACGGACTGCATAATTTCTGGCTTAAATCGATACGTAGTTTGCATATCTGCTTGGCATCTCTGTTCCAATCGGCCTTGGAATCTGGGTCGCTGCCAGAATTTATGACTACAGGCATAACCCACCTGCTCCATAAGACCAATAGTACCACGGACCCAAAGAAATATAGCCCGATCACGTGTCTGCCTACAGTTTATAAAACTCTTACATCCATTTTGAGAACAAAAATCTACAGACATGTTGAGGACAACTCGATAATGTCTGCGTCTCAGAATGGATGTAGGAGTGGGGCCCGTGGTACTAAGGAGCTACTCCTCATAGATATGGACATCTGCCAGCAGGCTCGCCGTAACCGGAAGGATCTGTCGACATGCTGGATAGATTATAAGAAGGCCGATGACTTTGTGCCTCATACATGGCTTATGAGGGTGCTGGAGTTGTATAAAGTAAATGCAACTCAACGCACCTTCCTGGCGTCGTGTATGAGGTAGTGGAGAACAGTCCTTCGCTATCCAGGGTCTCGACAGACCCTTGGTGATGGTGAGCCAGTAAGGATAGAGCGGGGCATCTTTCAGGGTGATAGTCTGAGTCCCTTGTGGTTTTGTCTGGCCCTGAACCCTTTAAGCACTCTCTTAAAGAGTTCAGGGTTAGGCTATCGGTTGCGGAGAGGTGGTCAGGTCATATCTCACCTGCTTTACATGGATGACTTAAAATTGTTTGCCCCCACTGAACTCCAACTGATGGGCTTACTGAGGGTCACAGAAACCTTCAGTAATTCTATCAGGATGGAGTTTGGTGTGGACAAATGTGCGGTTATGCATGTAAAGCGGGGGAGGATTGTTGAGTCTAGGAGCGTACAGCTCTCAGACTTTACCGACCTGAAGACACTCTCTGCAACCGAAACATACAAATACTTGGGTATGTCACAGGCGTTGGGTATCAATGAGACTGACATGAAACAGTCGTTACGGGACCGCTTCCTGGGCCGCCTGAGAAAAGTACTTAAAAGTCTTTTGTCGGGCGGAAACAGGGTGCGAGCCTACAACGGTTGGGTCATGCCAGTCTTAATGTACTCCTTTGGCATACTCAAGTGGACTCAGACTGAACTAGACACCCTGGATAGAACAGTTCGTACACTGTTAACCACATATCGTATGCATCATCCTCGCTCTTCAGTGATGAGGTTATATATCCCACGGAAATGTGGTGGCCGAGGCTTTTTAAATGCTAAGACCCTACACAACCGTGAGATATATAACCTCAGGGAATATTTCCTCCACTGCGGCGGAGAGATGCATACGGATGTGGTTGCTGTGGACAATGGACTGACCCCTCTATCCTTAGCCAAAGGGAACTGGCGTAAGCCTGTGGTGCTCACCACTGGCGATCGCGAGGCGGTATGGCAAAGTAAGGAGCTACACGGAAGGTTCTACCGGGCTCTTCATGGGCCCGATGTAGACTTCTCAGCCTCCGTGGCCTGGCTACGATTCGGTGACCTCTTTGGGGAAACCGAAGGTTTTGTCTGTGCAATTATGGACGAAGTTGTGATGACGAACAACTACCGGAAATATATCTTGAGGGATGGCACCATCGACATTTGTCGGGCATGTCATCGCCCTGGTGAATCCCTCAGGCATATTATTTCCGGTTGTTCGCGTCTCGCAAATGGTGAATACTTGCACAGACACAACCAAGTGGCCAGGATAATCCACCAGCAACTTGCTTTGAGATACCGCCTTGTGACGTCAGAGGTACCGTACTACAGGTATGTACCAGAACCTGTTCTGGAGGATGGCCATATCACCTTATACTGGGACCGATCTATCATCACAGACAGGACTATTGTCGCCAATAGGCCTGATATTGTGCTGATAGATCGCACCGAGCGTCGTGCAATGATTGTAGACGTCACTGTCCCCCATGATGAGAACCTCGTGAAGGCGGAGAAAGATAAAGAATGCAAATATCTGGATCTCGCGCACGAGGTTGTCGACATGTGGGACATTGATAAGGCAATCATTGTACCTATAGTCGTTTCTGCCCATGGCCTAATGGCCAAGAGCCTCGATAAACACCTCAAGAGGCTCACGTTAGACGGCTGGATCAAGGGCCAGATACAGAAGGCAGTGCTCTTGGAGACGGCACGCATTGTGAGGAGGTCCCTCTCTCTGGAGCCTTAACCACCGTCTGCTAGGACCCTGTTCCCGCAGCCGGTTGGAAGGTGTTTTTTTATATTTTTAAATGTATTGTGTTTTATATTTATATTTAAAAATGTAAAGAATAGTTTTAAAAAAATAAATAAATGGAATAATAATAATATTCTGGGACAATCCACACACGGTCATCTGATCCCAAACTAGGCAGAGCCTGTACTATGGAAACCAGACAACTGATACTAATACATATATACTTTTTTTTCGTAAATACATACTTATATAGTTAAAACACCCAGACACTTGGTGGGAATCGAACCCACGACCTATTGGTCAGCGGGTAGGGTGTCTAACCACTAGACCAACAGGCCCGCCCGTATTATGGAACTATATTGCCTGTAATAAGGAGGTGGGCGTTAATGGCTACGATACAATTTTTGACTAATGCAGACATTATCGTACACAAGTTTTAGTGTAACCAAATAAAAATTTAAAATTATTGTTCTAAATAAACCCGTTTTAGTACCCGTGGGGTGTCCGGGTAAGAATAGCACCCCCCCATCTCTTCCCGTTGAGCGTACGTAAGAGGCGACTAAGGGAAAACAAGAGGACGGGCAGCAGCGTCTTTCTATATGATTACCTACCACGTATACTGCGATCCCCAAGATGCCTGCCAAGCGTGGGGATTATGAGGGGTAGCCCTCCCCCCCCCCCCCCTCCTTTGTTCAGCAGTGGACATATTTCGACTGATGATGCCCCAAATAAAGATATTTGTTACTTTTTTTAAATTAGTGTTCGTTCACCACACACATATCTTCATTCTTCGTACTGGGTTAGGTATATGAAGAAGTAAATCAGGTCAAATGTGTCACTGTAAGCTAAAGTCGTCGCTTCGTTGAATTGGTGTTGTGTCCCAAATTTGCCGCGTCTCGCAACTCATTTCCGCTTGATTTAATAACTTCGCGTTGACAAAACGTCCTGTTGCGCCCGCCTCCTTTCCTTTCAAATCCTGGTACGGACGCGCCAATTTATTTACCTACAAATAAGTTTTACTTTACAGTTGCTAATCGCGAGTGGAATAGTGATAGCTGTATTTAGCGATTTTTTTTATCCCCGACACAAATAGGAAGGCGTGCATAAGTCTGATCTCAAAGTCTGATTGGAAACAAACATAAACCAAGTTTATGTGTTGCAATCGTTCCACTTTACAGTTAAAGTTTTTTCGTGATAAACGTTATAATATTAGCGCATACTTAGTAACTATAGTGACGTTCCTTCAGTTAAACACATCGTCTAATAGCAGGAACATAACACTTGCTGCAAAATTTGTGAAGTAGGAAGTAATTTCTAAGTCACTCTAATTTAAGGGCGTCATGCCCTGTTCCTGCTATGCCATACCTCTCGTAACATGATATCGCTAACAAGAATCGGTGCCGATGGAGTCCGTCATTTCGGTACTAATCCATATAAGGTCGTCCAATGGGAGCCTTATGCGACCAATGCACCTATGCATAAAAATCATGTTTCTTCTTCAGTAGCTCTACGATTTTGAAAAACAGCAGCCTTCTATTAGGCGAAAGGCATGCTCATCGTTCTTAGTTGCATACGTAGCAAATAAAAGAAATCTTATTAGAATGACTAAAAATTAATCATAGTTTAAATTGTTTTATCGCGATCTTTCTCTCCCCTCCTATCACCTTTACGGAAGAGTGAACTACAACATTGTGGGAAATTCTTACGTCGTTAACGGACATAGTTTATATCATATATTATGTATGTGTGTGTCATTTATACGACCCACATTCTACAGTCCACATCGGCGCGGTCGAACAATAAACTCCAAGTAATTAGTCGATCAACGAAGTCAGTTTTATTTGGCCAGTTAATCAAACAAAACTAACCACAGGTCAGTAAACAGTAGCTACCAATTTATTTTGGTATCACTGCTCGTGACGTATCGTTACAGATGAAGGTTCATTCTATACGGGACGACAAACAATCAGACCCAGTTTACTACACAGATAAATCAACTGCTAAGTCAACGCCTCAAAACGATTCCCAAAGTAACAAACAGTAAAATTTTAATCAAGTAAATTGGACAAGAATGTAAATGTCTAGCGCAGGGCGTACTTTTCACTGTTTTTTTTTAAGCTAACTAGAGCTTCTATCCTCGATTTAGTAACCATCAGTTAACATCACGATCAAGTTTCTTACTAAATAAAAACCGGTCCCTGACTGTAGTGCCACCTGGTGGAAAGCTGTGACGCAATCGAGGATCGTAAAGTACATTAGCTTATTGAATGCCTATCACTCTAGCCTTCATCCATATAGACAACCACATTATATTTGGGAAAAACGGACACAGGCAAATTATTCCAATAATCCTTAGCTATCTTCTGTAAATGAATAAATTGCTTTTCTTTTTATATAACCAGGGTGGCAAGCATGCGACCTGCCTGATGACAGCAGTCACCGCAGCCTATAGACCCTAGCAATACCAGAAGAATCATTAGCGCGTTGCCGACCCTTAAGACATTAGATATTAAGTCTTTTGTGTCCAGTAATGTCACCAGCTACAGTGCCCTTTACACCGGAACATTGCAATGTTTACACACTGCTGCTTGGCGGTAGAATATCTGACACTGCGGTGGTACCTACCTGGACGGTTCCTTGCACAAGGAACCTACCACCTAGTTGCTTGGCCGGATTGAAGGAACTTTCATTACATAAGGGTGAGTACGAGTACCTACCAGGCGTCTTGTCGTCCAATGATAGAAAGAGGGTGGTGAAATCAAGTCATGTAATTTCTGCCCATACTCTCCAAAATGCAGCTTTTACCACTCCTATAATACTGAGAGGCTGGCTACTCTGCGCCTGTGATTAGGCTTTAAAATGGCCCCCACTAACTCAGGGTCGCCAATGGCTCTCCATCAAGTCCAAAACTGCGAGATGGCAAGCACAAGCTAACATTGTTCAAAAAACCATACATACATTTGGAAAACATAGCCTTTTTATCAGTTAATAAGGTAAATTGCAGACACGCTAAACACTGTCGCAAAAATAGAACGAGTTCAAAGAAGATGTCAACATTTAAATGTCTTCAGAGATTGCGAATAAATTTATAGTTTAAGTAAGCAAAACCCAATATCTCCAGTATTAAAAAAAAACAATTTATCGTTTGAAAATGTTTGTGCGAGCATCCTGTCTGCTTAGTATATTTAGTAGCAGCGTTTTCCCTGAAAGAAAACGCATATTAAACTACTTACCTTATTCGAAGCTTATAATGAGAGCGGCACTTCCGGTTTCCCGTCATATTTCTTCCTATTGGTCTACTTCACTGTGATTTGATCGGACGTGACGTCATATTGCCAGGCGGGTGGGGGGAGCTGTTGTAAAACACGCTCACTCCATTCGTGTTCATTGTGTCGAAGAAATACCAGGCAGGTTTAAAAAGTAAGCTTCGAATAAGGTAAGTAGTTTAATATGCGTTTTCTTTCAGGGAAAACGCTGCTATTAAACCACAGTACCGTTATTCGAAGCTTATAATGAGACGTGTTTGTTATCGCCTGGTAATATCAGTAGATTAATGACGCCAATGTGATTTACGGATGTATTTTAAATATCCAAGTATGAATTTTAAATAAAAATTCAATAGATTGCATTCTTATATATATATTTGTATATGCTAATAATTTCTTTTAGAAACGAGTAGCAGAGATAGAGAAGAGAAGGAGAATAGAACTGTATCAGCCATTAAAATCAATATTATGGCAATTATTCATTGTGTTTTGTTAAACAATCCAGTACAAAAGTACCATTTTTTTTTTTTTTTTTTTTCGTGCGATGTGTTTTTGACTTCGCCTTTATAATACAGTTTAAAATGTATTAAAAATCTCCAATTTCAATGTGCTAGCTGTTATTAAAAACCACTACGCCTGTGACGCATGATAGGTAATTAATTAAGCTAAATTATGTTCGTGATTTTAGTCTTTTTGACCCATCAATAAAGATAAGATAACTGAATACATATACAATTTGTTTTTAAACACTCAATGCCAGGTACTGCGATGTTGTGTACTTTGCAGTACGTGGCCTTCCGATTAACGCACTTCTTGGACACGACTATGCTTTACAGAGTACTAGGTGATGTTACAATGTTTACCTCTAATTATTATGCAGTGTGATAATCTTTAGCATCCAGCAAGCAACAGTGTGAAGGGTAGACTTCACTTTGTGTAGTAATAGATAAATTATATGGGATTTTTATCTAAACTCTATTAAGGCATTACTCTAGTCATTAGTCAGGGTCTTTTTATAAATGTTAAATCGTCTATACATTGATATATATGCATGTATGTGTTCTACATGTGAAGTAAGCTACTTTGAAAATTGCTCACTAAATCATATCCTAAATAGATGAGTAAAGGATAAGTAAAATCGATTTAAGAACATGTTGCTAAGAATTGACAAGCAAGTAACTGGACTGATCAGTATTGTACATTGTCAGAGTTAGGCAATAATAATACCAAACAACAATGATTGATGCTCGAATCCGCTATAAACTAGCAAAAAATGTGGCAATATTTCGCGTTATTTTTATTTAGTTTAGAAAATCAAGACCAGCTCATGATTCCAAACTACTTCGTGAATTTTTAATGTAATATTTGGTTCGATTTGAAAGGTCCAGTCTGGATCACCAAAACTCACATTTTTAAGTTTCAGAACGAAAGATTATTGTCTGTATGCGAAAACTAGGAAACTCTAGGGACTCTTTAAAAGTTGTGTCATATGAATAGTTGACTCAAAACTCATTCAAGAACAGAGTCTGCTCTCCGAAATAATTCAGGGCCAATACGATTAAATATATATTTAATCTATACCAGAATACTTCAGAGCCAATACGAGTTAGTATATGTTCACTGAATACTCGAATAATCATACATGGAGGATGATTTGTAGTCTTTCTGCTCCAAAGTACCTTAAATATTTATGGATATTATGTACCCCATATACCCTACTATTTGTCTCTAGAAGGTATTGTATAAAATATTATCAATAAAATTTGATTTGTATTAAAGAACTAATTGAAAAATATAATATTCATAAGCATCTGTGAATGGTTGGTCCCACCCCCTGTCTGCATACTAGTTTCCCTTACCTCTGTAAAGGAAACTTGTGTTGTCACTTTGTAATAAATGCGAAATTACAAGAGATAGTAAGCAGGATTGCAAATATTTCTTTTGGTTGCAATGCAACTGCTTTCTTTATATTTTCTTACTCCCGACATTGATCGGAAGTTAAATTCTGGGGTTAAAGAACTTTTATTCTCATTAGAACAATTACAGTTCGTACAATTATACGCCTGTTCTCCGCAATTGTGAATGAGGACTGCATTACTGCATTATGCTAATAATACAGGCGATGCATTTTTGCCATAACTTGGTTACTTACACCCGGTTACACCCATCATTATGGATCCCCAGAATTCCCAATTATAAGAGTACATACATTTTAACTTTGAAATGGGATATAGTATAGAAAAAGTAATGGTGGTCTTCAAATAAAGGACATGTCCCCACATCATATCCATTCATTGTTTGAAGAACTTTCTTAAAATGTTGTATCCAAAACTTTGATAAACTATTAGCAGTTTACGCTCTACTGGTCCTGATATTTTAAGACAGTAAAAATAAGGGACCATGATTACGATCCAAGACGTGACTGCAAGCCAGCGTTATGAAAATTATATATTTATATATAATTGATTCATAGAATCACGTACGTGCAATTTTGTATAGCAACTGCAACCTTCTTCTGAAAGGTAAATCTCTATTCTCTCCCCACGAGAGCGCGTGATAGTCAGAACAAATTCCCCAGAAAAAGGTTATTAATAAGACGATGTGCCAGGCACACACACTGTTAATGTCTTAATATCTCTGCTGAATTTAACAGAAAAACAGGCTCTCTCGAAGAGCAATATGCAGTTACCACTCCTGCAGGGAACTGTTACTTATTGGGGTACCCTGCGGAGGTACGTAATTGCTAAAAACACCGTCAATGTCACTATGCTTATAATAATAATATCCTGGGACAACCCACACACGGCCATCCGATCCCAAATCAGATACAGTCTGCACAACGGCAACCATACAACTATTATATCGATAAATAGTAACAAACTTGGTGGGAATCGAACCCACGACCACTGAGTAGGAGTCAGGGTGTCTATGAGAACGACGGGCCAGTCAAATTATTATAATGAAATGGACTTCAGAAAATAACTTTCAGACTGACAAGGCCAAAATTGATTTTGAAAATTAGGTACGTGCTCTCCACGAGCTATACATGACTGTCCATGCGAGGGAGGTTAAATCTTTGTGTATCCACCCTGCGAGGGTGAGTAATAAAATATGCAGTCCTTGCGAAGGACAATATACTGATGGTGAAATAGACTTCAGCCAACCACTTCCAAATTGACAAATCAAAATTTATTCTAAAAACCGGACACTGTACGTGCTCTCTCCACGAGCTATACATGTTATTGTCCCTGCAAGGGAGGTTAAATCTTTGTGTATCCACCCTGCGAGGGTGAGTAATAAAATGTGCAGTCCTTGCGAAGGACAATATACTGATGGTGAAATAGACTTCAGCCAAACCACTTCCAAATTGACAAATCAAAATTTATTTTAAGAACCGGATACATGCTCTTTATGAGCAACTAAGAAATAAAATAAATAACTATACTTATATACATTATGTATCACGGGATGGAGCTTTATTATTTATATTTATATATATATACATATATGCCCCTGCACCACCCTGCGAGGGTGGTGGTTTGTGCAACTCCATGCAATTTAAAATGAATCTAGAAAATATGCCACGTGATGGTACTTAATGCTGATGGTGAAGTAGAAGTCAGCCAACAACGGTCAGACTGACAAGATCGTTAAAATTGATTCTGAATCAGGTGCGTGGTCATGATCAACATACATAAGATGATACATACCATCCTGCGAGAGGTTAATTATTTGTATATCCATCCTGCGAGGGTGGGCGATAATATTTGCAAGCGTTATGCAAAGGAGAATAGAAATTAGACCTCGTACCACGCGATGGTACTCTATGCTGGTGAAGTAGACTTCAGCCAACATCTTTTAGGCTTTGACAAGATTATCAAAATTAAATCTGGAAACTAGGAGCTTGCTTTACGACGAGCAACTGTACATGTACTGCCTCCGAGATGGGAGGTTTATAATTTGTGCACCCATCCTGCAACGATGGATGGCAACTTGTGCCATGAGATAGTACTTTATATTGATTGTAACCATACGAGGCTTGCCATATATATACGTGAATTTTGTGTATTAGTCACTAAAAGTTACTGCGTTGCGTACGCATGCACTGGATTTCTCCAAGACAAACAGATTTGTTAATATGATAGCATCTCTACGTTTCTCAATACTCTAATAATGCGTCGCACAAACTTATTGAAAAAATTCTAAGAGATTTTAAAGAAAACCGTAATTGTATTTCAATTAACTTTGAAACAGTTATATTTCCACCTTTCCGCTCACAGACTATAATAGTAATGAACCTACATAGCCCACACAAGAAGACTACGAAATATTGTCATGCAAGCAATGATACAATGATATTGTATATAATATCATTGCCTGCTATTTTAGCAGCATTTTTTTTTTTTTTTTTGTTTTTGTTAGATACAACAAATAATATGGTCGCAAATGGTTTGTCTGTAAAATTGAGGTGGCGGCCACAATTATAAGACTTAAATACTCCATTTGTACTGTATCTAGGCTTTTAATTCCCAATCCTAGGTTACCCTATGAGTATAGTTCTACTGGTCAGCACACGTGAACTTACAGATACCGCACAATCAAAGTAATATATTAACAAAACTCACTTGTTTACTGAATTTATCCAATTATCACACCACATTGATAACGCCTGAGCGCCTTTTCTTCAAGTACAACTAATGTCACTGTTTCACTGTTCAGATTGTATTATTGTAAATTGACCATCCATTCTGAAAAAAAAAGCTTAGAACTAACTGTAAGAGATGTATTATTATCGTAGAACTCGTCTACAAAATAATTCTGCAAATGCTTAAAACTGCAGGTAGATGTACTATATTATCGTAGGACTTGGCTACAAAATAGTTCTGCAAATGTTTTAAACTGCAGGTAGATTACAATTTGTAATATTACATTTTTATGTGTCCGTTACTAAGTGTTACTTTATCTACTTAGAAATATTGTACATATAAGCTTACCCACATTAAACTTTAATAAAAATATCAATTCAGCACAAGTATTAAATATTAATTTTTAAAGTTTTCAAATATACAAATTACTGTCAATGGGCTAAACGAAAAATGATTAATACAAATTTTAGACCAACATAGCCCAATTTACTTGCACTATATTCAAACCACACTATTTAATAGTATAAAACATTTCATTATCAATAGTATAAAACATTTCATTAGGAACACACAAACTAAACGAACGGCAAACACCGTTAAAAATGTTTTGTACTTACGTGCATTTTGTTCGGCTTCAACTATCTGTAGCAAATATTGTTATTCAATATTTGGAATTATTTAGATTTAGAACTTAATTTAAATTCCACAAACAGCTGTATATTGTAGCCTCGGACGGGTGTCCGTGACGGGAAACAAGACGCCAATGAACACGAATGGAGTGAGCGTGTTTTACAACAGCTCCCCCCACCCGCCTGGCAATATGACGTCACGTCCGATCAAATCACAGTGAAGTAGACCAATAGGAAGAAATATGACGGGAAACCGGAAGTGCCGCTCTCATTATAAGCTTCGAATAACGGTACTGTGGTTTAATATTCATATTTTCTGGCGTAATATTTTAATTCATTATTGCTGAATGCCATCCTCATCCGGTTGTTATTTCAGTTCATAATTTCAACTCTATAACCGTGATCTATTTTTTTCAGTAGGCATCGTTTTTTACTTCTAACAAATGGTTTGTATTTGTAAATTAACCCTGCATTATCACTGCGAATCATATCCTTTCCAATCCCTAATCGAGATGCAAATTTCAGTAGGATTGCCTTATGATTTTCGGGCCATTTTGAAGTCATAATATTTATGGATAGAGTATTTCCTACGCTTTTGGTGGCATACACATGGAGTAAGCACTCCCTAATGTATATATAGAGGTTTAGTAAAACCGACCTCCCGTTTTAAAGTCTAATTATATTACGCATCAATACAACCTAGGTTATTTACTACGCATTTAGAGTATGACTTACGTCATATATATATACATATATTACGTATGCGTTGCGTTTGTGTAAGTAAGGCGTATGCCTTAAACTGCCGATACGCACTCAGGGTTAAACCTCGGTATTATCATTACTATAGAGTGATCAAGATACTGAGCCAAGACTTATATCCAGGCTTACAGATTGGCAGGATTAGTCCCATAAAATAAACAAGTTATGAGTTTTAAAAACTAAAAGCCGACTACGGATAAAATCGCAGTCTAATAAGGTAATATTATATAGCCTATAAATAGCGGACAATCAAGACGCTTCTAACGACCCCCTACTTGTCAAATTATGTTAAGTAGATTAGAAGATATGCAGGAACAGATGAACATACATACATACATTCTTGTTAAAATCATAACCCTCCCTCCGTTCCGTAGTCGGGTAAAAAGGTAGATAGTTATTTTTCTGGAGTTATAGTACTTTTCATCTCTGACTCCTATTTCCGACCCCTTACAAAGATAAGCGCCGTACAAACGGGAACTATTTCCATGCATGTGAGTTCTTACATTCTACCGCTCCACTGAGGATCACTACAATTGAAATAAACGGATGACTTAACAATACTGGAATGGCTAAATCCATTGTAGTGAATCGAATCGTCCGTTGGATACGTCCCCAATATTTTTATACAAAGTAGTAGCAGTCTCCTAAGTCAGTGTTTAAAGAAACTTGGTAAACGTAGTTATAACGCTATTTGAATTAACACCACCTAATTTGAGAAAAAAAACATTAGGGTGAGTGGGGGAAAGACGAAAGGCACACAAAAAGTCGCCTTTATGCAACTTACCTTTTATGCGACTTTGCCTTTCGTCTTCCTTTCGTCTTCCCTCCACTCACCCTACATCACTTTTTTTCGTGATACTATATTCGTTTCATCATCAGCAGCCGAAACGTCCACTGCTGAACAAACGCTTGGCAGGCGACTTGGGGATCGCAGTATAGGTGGTAGGTAATTAAAAAAAAAGACGCTGCTGCCCGTCTTCCTGTTCTCGCTTAGTCGCCTCTTACGACACCCAACGAGAGGAGATGGGGGAAGCTATTCTAACCCGGCACCCTACGGGTAAAAGAACCTTGATGAACTTAATTATAACCCTATTTGAATTAACACCACCTAATTTGAGAAAGAAGACCATTACACACCTCCTTTTTTTGTTATACTATATTCGCTTACCATCAGGCAAAAACCTAGCTCTTCGTGTCACTAAGACCCAAGTGCACAGACAAAAAGACGTCTGTAATCTATTTTTTAGAATCGTTTACCTATTTTTCACCAGCGCCATAACCCCGGTTATGGACCCTTAACAGTCCATTATCTTAACCTTTTTTTTGCGGTGGAGAAATCCATCATGGATACCCGCGCACGACCTAATATGCGCGGGTTATGTCGGACTCTTACCGACTAAAACTCCATCGGGCCTTCCAGCACCTCCGCTATAGTGGCGGGCCCCGGGAACGTACGTTGTACTTCATCCGGTTCCCGTCAGCGGCCGTTCGGCTTGCGCCAAACCCTCCAACTGCTCGACCAAAATTGCCAAGCCGGAGGCTCTCCAGGCTCTCCCCCCCGATGTCACATGTGGTGCCCTCCAGCCCACTCTACTCTACAGAGAAGTACCAAGGGCGACTACAGTGACAGCACACCCTATAGCCTTCCGGCCCTACCACCCAATTACACTGAGCGACTGGGGCCCATACCCCGGCAATGCCCCTGCCGGCGCCCATACCCCGGTTGTGCGGTTGCTGCGGTGCTCCCGCCCTAAGGCCTTTCGGCCCGACTCCCCCCTGCACCACCCCCGCGCGCAACCGACGTCGTGCCCCATCGGGAATAGCGGTAGCGGTGCCCCCGCCCTACGTGGCCTTTCGGCCCTACACCCTCCCGCACCTCGCTGCCGGTCAACCGGCACCCATATACCGGGAACAGCAGTTCGGCGCCACACCCTAAGGCTTCGCCACCAAGCAACAGCTGTCCATCCCGAGGAGTAGAGAGATATTAGCCGGTGCCCAGGGTACACCGTCCCAAGCCCATTGTCCTTCCTCCGGACGTATCCTCGGGAATTACAATGGGCCGGTCACTCGAGGAGGTGATGCCAGTACCTCCATTATCTTAACCTAGCTCGACACCCCCGGCCACCGTTAAGGACTGTTAAGTAGTTAAATAGTTAATCGATTCTGAAAAATAGATAACGGACGACTATTTGTCGGTGCACTTGGGATTAAGTAGAATTAAAAAATACCCTAGAAATTTCCAAATTATAACGTCTTTATCTAAAGTTCAAACACATCCAAACCGCTCAGCAATACACATACTATTGACTTACAAAGTTAAACTTAAGTGCAAATATTTTTTAAACTGCTCGTTAAATCCCAGGAGGTGACCGCGGACCGTGGGGAGGGGGTGGGATTGCTCAGGAAGGATTAAAGAGACGTCGAACACAGAGCTAATGCAAATCCGCAGAATCCCTATCCGTATAAAAAAGGATATCGTTATCCCTATTGCCTTTCTCATTACTGTCACTGTCCGAGTAATGTAGAAATGGAGGAATATAAAAATAAAATCCGCCAAACAAAGGGAATGTTAAATCTGTCTCGTAAGCAATGTTCATGAAGTATATATTATAGATTGAGCATTATAACACATACTTAATGATTTAGAACAGACAGAGCATAGTGCAACGCCTTTTTAGGATTTCAAACCTAAGGTAAAAAACCCTTAAGATGCGACTTCGTCTATCTGTTGCTCTGTCTGTCTGTCACTTTTATACATTTCTGGATCGATTTAAAACTTAGAACAGTTTTTGATCTTACTCAAAAAACAAAAAAAAACACAATCTTATTGGGGGTCGAAATAGGGCGTCAATATTTCAAAGTGAGACTACCATAGATTTAGGATTTTTCACTACATCTATACTTATAATAAAACTGTAACAGGTCCATTTCTGTACATTGAAGATATTTTGAAAAGTATATTTGGAGGGCATTCTTTAACTGATACTAAAGCCGAATCTGTATTTTTTTTTTCATTTTTGTCTGTCTGTCTGTCTGTCTGTATCACGGCTGCGCATCACGCCGAAACTACTGGATGGATTTGAATGAAACTTGGCATGATTGGAGCTAATACTACGATGAAGGACATAGGATACTTTTTATCCCGTAATCCAGCACGGATCCCTTGGGAGAAGAGATTAAAGTCATAATGGTACTTGGTTATACGCGTGATCTGAGTTTATCCCTTTTTTATTATATAAAAAATAATAATAAGGAGACAGTTGTCTCTTCTTAGACAGATGTTGTTGTTATTAATGTTTGGCAATCAGGTAATCAGGTTAAGCAACGTTAGGCAAACTCATTTCATAGATGGGTGACCGTTTAATGATAATTGAACTGAGCGTTTACGTGCTTCGGAGGGCACGTAAAAAGTGAGATGCAGTTTTTAACCGACTTAAAAAAAGGTGGTTATGTATTCGACGAATGTATCTAATACTGTAAAAAATAATGAGACACTCATAGGCAGTATCAATATGTAGCAATCGATCAGGTTAAGCAACGGTAGGCAAGGTCAATACATAGATGGGTCACAGTTTAATGCCATTCGAATTAAGTTCGTCTCCGTGCTTCGGAGGGCAAGTAAAAAGTGGGCCCCAGTTTTTAACCGACTTTAAACAAAGGTTATGTATTAAAGGCAAATGGATGCTATTAGAAATTTAGCTAACGTAAAAAGAGCGCGAGCGGAGCTGCGCGGGTCGGCTAGTCTAATATCTATGGAGACTACTATGGGTTATCACATGAAAGAGCTCTATTAACATATTTCAAAACGGATTTTTATTTTGGTTTATGTCACGTAGTTTTTGGCTTATAATAAAAAATGTGAAAAAATGTTCACAGATTATCATGACCTAACTCATTAGGAAATTCCTTCTGGCATGGTTGGTTGAAATCGGCTGCCATATTTGAGGCATACCTTGGCCTTCATAAAGCACGAAGTTTTCCAGAGCACGAAACATTACGACTTCATTTTATTGAACTTTTGAGCTACTTCACTTGAGGAATTCGTTCGACTGTAAAATTCCGGTACGTACTTACAGTGGAATTTTGTTAATTCTTGAAACAAATTTTACAGCTTTTTCTTTTATTTTTAAAAGGAAAAATTGTTCATATCAATTATTTCCGTGAATCAAGAATTAAGATCTAATTTTTACAGTGACGTCAAATTTGCACCGCAGCTGCAGCACTAAAAAATAATATATTGGGACAATACACACACGGTTATCCAATCCCAAACTAGGCAGGGACTATACTATGGAAACCAGACAACTGAAACTAATACTTATATACATTTTTTTTATAAATACATACTTAAATATATAAAACACCCAGACATTTGGCGGGAATGGAACCCACGACCTATTGGGTAGCAGCCAGGGTGTCTAACCACTAGACCACAGATCCGTCCTTATATCACATACCAGTTAAAACAATCTCTGAGAGGTGTAAGTAAAGGAGAACTATGTAAAACCATTATTTTGATAAATTCTACTAATTTTTTGCCAAAACCGGTTCAAGATAGCTTAGTTGTTCAAAATTCTGCGGAATGTTTTCGTTTATAGTAGTCGTCATTCATGGAGAGAGCTATCTTTCTTACCATTTATCCAGGCTGCTAAATGTTCCCTTGCAACAATATCGAGCTTATGGCTGGCACCTCATCTGCATAAACCCTCCAGCCGCCCTTAAACATTTTATTACCAATTAAGGGTGCACTGCAAAACTTAGTTTTACTTAAGCACACAAGGTAATTACTCTCGTAATGTACATACGCTTCATATTTTCGTAGAGTTGTGTAGTTAGCAACTTGGCCTATATTTACGGCAAGTTTTGGGCAAAATGAGAGTCGTTGCGGATCAACGCGATATTGCTTAGCAAGTTTGAAAGTACGATCATTATATTTGATACTTTGTTTCTTTACATAAAGTGTGGATGTACTACATTTTTATTTGACACAAATTAAAAATACATCATGTGACAATCGTAACTAAGACATAACGATCGAAGGTCGCGTTCCCTATAAACCAACAAATCTTTCAGTGCAAGCAAACAAGGGTATGGTTAATCAAATATTTACATAGTTACAAACAATTACCGTGCCCTGGAACAAACCTTTCCCTAAGTCGATTGTCCGCCATATTTAAATTGGGTGACAGCTGTCAAAAGGGTACGTAATAATATTGAAGGTGTCAGTTAGGTGTCAATATTAGGATTGTTACCCTTATCGATCAAGTTAGACGTTTACCCTACCTTCGGAATATTTTATTAAATGTATTTTACATGTAAATTAAACATAAATACTTACACTCTTTCTCAGACTGTTAAAATATTTTATGTGTAAGAGAAATAAAGATAAGTCTTTGTAGTAAGTTTATGCAAGGTCTACGACCGCTGTGCCTTGCATATTTTACGATAAGCGACAGTGTGTAAACATTGCCGTGTTTTGAAGTAAAGGTAACATTTAGAGTATGACTTACGTCATATATATATACATATATTACGTATGCGTTGTGTTTGTGTAAGTAAGGCGTATGCCTTAAACTGCCGATACGCACTCAGGGTTAAACCTCGGTATTATCATTACTATAGAGTGATCAAGATACTGAGCCAAGACTTATATCCAGGCTTACAGCTTGGCAGGATTAGTCCCATAAAATAAACAAGTAATGAGTTTTAAAAACTAAAACCCGACTACGGATAAAATCGTAGTCTAATAAGGTAATATTATATAGCCTATAAATAGCGGACAATCAAGACGCTTCTAACGACCCCCTACTTGTCAAATTATGTTAAGTAGATTAGAAGATATGCAGGAACAGATGAACATACATACATACATTCTTGTTAAAATCATAACCCTCCCTCCGTTCCGTAGTCGGGTAAAAAGGTAGATAGTTATTTTTCTGGAGTTATAGTACTTTTCATCTCTGACTCCTATTTCCGACCCCTTACAAAGATAAGCGCCGTACAAACGGGAACTATTTCCATGCATGTGAGTTCTTACATTCTACCGCTCCACTGAGGATCACTACAATTGAAATAAACGGATGACTTAACAATACTGGAATGGCTAAATCCATTGTAGTGAATCGAATCGTCCGTTGGATACGTCCCCAATATTTTTATACAAAGTAGTAGCAGTCTCCTAAGTCAGTGTTTAAAGAACCTTGGTAAACGTAGTTATAACGCTATTTGAATTAACACCACCTAATTTGAGAAAAAAAAAACATTAGGGTGAGTGGGGGGAAGACGAAAGGCACACAAAAAGTCGCCTTTATGAAACTTACCTTTTATGCGACTTTGCCTTTCGTCTTCCTTTCGTCTTCCCTCCACTCACCCTACATCACTTTTTTTCGTGATACTATATTCGTTTCATCATCAGCAGCCGAAACGTCCACTGCTGAACAAAGGCTTGCTCCTTAGAAGGGAGGGATTGCGACAAACCCCACGCTTGGCAGGCGACTTGGGGATCGCAGTATAGGTGGTAGGTAATTAAAAAAAAGACGCTGCTGCTCGTCTTCCTGTTCTCGCTTAGTCGCCTCTTACGACACCCAACGAGAGGAGATGGGGGATGCTATTCTAACCCGGCACCCTACGGGTAAAAGAACCTTGATGAACTTAATTATAACGCTATTTGAATTAACACCATCTAATTTGAGAAAGAAGACCATTACACACCTCCTTTTTTTGTGATACTATATTCGCTTACCATCAGGCAAAAACCTAGCTCTTCGTGTCACTAAGGCCCAAGTGCACCGACAAAAAGACGTCTGTTATCTATTTTTTAGAATCGTTTACCTATTTTTCACCAGCGCCATAACCCCGGTTATGGACCCTTAACAGTCCATTATCTTAACCTTTTTTTTTGCGGTGGAGAAAACCATCATGGATACCCGCGCACGACCTAATATGCGCGGGTTATGTCGGACTCTTACCGACTAAAACTCCATCGGGCCTTCCAGCACCTCCGCTATAGTGGCGGGCACCCAGGAACGTACGTTGTACTTCATCCGGTTCCCGTCAGCGGCCGTTCGGCTTGCGCCAAACCCTCCAACTGCTCGACCAAAATGGCCAAGCCGGAGGCTCTCCAGGCTCTCCCCCCCGATGTCACATGTGGTGCCCTCCAGCCCACTCTACTCTACAGAGAAGTACCAAGGGCGACCACAGTGACAGCACACCCTATAGCCTTCCGGCCCTACCACAAAATTACACTGAGCGACTGGCGCCCATACCCCGGCAATGCCGCCCATACCCCGGCAATGCCGCCTGCCGGCGCCCATACCCCGGTAGTGCGGTTGCTGCGGTGCTCCCGCCCTAAGGCCTTTCGGCCCGACTCCCCCCTGCACCACCCTCGCGCGCAACCGACGTCGTGCCCCATCGGGAATAGCGGTAGCGGTGCTCCCGCCCTACGTGGCCTTTCGGCCCTACACCCTCCCGCACCTCGCTGCCGCTCAACCGGCACCCATATACCGGGAACAGCAGTTCGGCGCCACACCCTAAGGCTTCGCCACCGAGCAACAGCTGTCCACCCCGAGGAGTAGAGAGATATTAGCCGGTGCCCAGGGTACACCGTCCCAAGCCCATTGTCCTTCCTCCGGACGTATCCTCGGGAATTACAATGGGCCGGTCACTCGAGGAGGTGATGCCAGTACCTCCATTATCTTAACCTAGCTCGACACCCCCGGTCACCGTTAAGGACTGTTAAGTAGTTAAATAGTTAATCGATTCTGAAAAATAGATAACGGACGACTATTTGTCGGTGCACTTGGGATTAAGTAGAATTAAAAAATACCCTAGAAATTTCCAAATTATAACGTCTTTATCTAAAGTTCAAACACATCCAAACCGCTCAGCAATACACATACTATTGACTTACAAAGTTAAACTTAAGTGCAAATATTTTTTAAACTGCTCGTTAAATCCCAGGAGGTGACCGCGGACCGTGGGGAGGGGGTGGGATTGCTCAGGAAGGATTAAAGAGACGTCGAACACAGAGCTAATGCAAATCCGCAGAATCCCTTTCCGTATAAAAAAGGATATCGTTATCCCTATTGCCTTTCTCATTACTGTCACTGTCCGAGTAATGTAGAAATGGAGGAATATAAAAATAAAATCCGCCAAACAAAGGGAATGTTAAATCTGTCTCGTAAGCAATGTTCATGAAGTGTATATTATAGATTGAGCATTATAACACATACTTAATGATTTAGAACAGACAGAGCATAGTGCAACGCCTTTTTAGGATTTCAAACCTAAGGTAAAAAACCCTTAAGATGCGACTTCGTCTATCTGTTGCTCTGTCTGTCTGTCACTTCTATACATTTCAGGATCGATTTAAAACTTAGAACAGTTTTTGATCTTACTAACTCAAAAAACCACAATCTTATTGGGGGTCGAAATAGGGCGTCAATATTTCAAAGTGAGACTACCATAGATTTAGGATTTTTCACTACATCTATACTTATAATAAAACTGTAACAGGTCCATTTCTGTACATTGAAGATATTTTGAAAAGTATATTTGGAGGGCATTCTTTAACTGATACTAAAGCCGAATCTGTATTTTTTTTTTCATTTTTGTCTGTCTGTCTGTCTGTCTGTATCACGGCTGCGCATCACGCCGAAACTACTGGATGGATTTGAATGAAACTTGGCATGATTGGAGCTAATACCACGATGAAGGACATAGGATACTTTTTATCCCGTAATCCAGCACGGATCCCTTGGGAGAAGAGATTAAAGTCATAATGGTACTTGGTTATACGCGTGATCTGAGTTTATCCCTTTTTTATTATATAAAAAATAATAATAAGGAGACAGTTGTCTCTTCTTAGACAGATGTTGTTGTTATTAATGTTTGGCAATCAGGTAATCAGGTTAAGCAACGTTAGGCAAACTCATTTCATAGATGGGTGACCGTTTAATGATAATTGAACTGAGCGTTTATGTGCTTCGGAGGGCACGTAAAAAGTGAGATGCAGTTTTTAACCGACTTAAAAAAAGGTGGTTATGTATTCGACGAATGTATCTAATACTGTAAAAAATAATGAAACACTCATAGGCAGTATCAATATGTAGCAATCGATCAGGTTAAGCAACGGTAGGCAAGGTCAATACATAGATGGGTCACAGTTTAATTCGAATTAAGTTCGTCTCCGTGCTTCGGAGGGCAAGTAAAAAGTGGGCCCCAGTTTTTAACCGACTTTAAACTAAGGTTACGTATTAAAGGCAAATGGATGCTATTAGAAATTTAGCTAACGTAAAAAGAGCGCGAGCGGAGCTGCGTGGGTCGGCTAGTCTAATATCTATGGAGACTACTATGGGTTATCACATGAAAGAGCTCCATTAACATATTTCAAAACGGATTTTTATTTTGGTTTATGTCACGTAATTTTTGGCTTATAATAAAAAATGTGAAAAAATGTTCACAGATTATCATGACCTAACTCATTAGGAAATTCCTTCTGGCATGGTTGGTTGAAATCGGCTGCCATATTTGAGGCATACCTTGGCCTTCATAAAGCACGAAGTTTTCCAGAGCACGAAACATTACGACTTCATTTTATTGAACTTTTGAGCTACTTCACTTGAGGAATTCGTTCGACTGTAAAATTCCGGTACGTACTTACAGTGGAATTTTGTTAATTCTTGAAACAAATTTTACAGCTTTTTCTTTTATTTTTAAAAGGAAAAATTGTTCATATCAATTATTTCCGTGAATCAAGAATTAAGATCTAATTTTTACAGTGACGTCAAATTTGCACCGCAGCTGCAGCACTAAAAAATAATATATTGGGACAATACACACACGGTTATCCAATCCCAAACTAGGCAGGGACTATACTATGGAAACCAGACAACTGAAACTAATACTTATATACATTTTTTTTGTAAATACATACTTAAATATATAAAACACCCAGACATTTGGCGGGAATCGAACCCACGACCTATTGGGTAGCAGCCAGGGTGTCTAACCACTAGACCACAGGCCCGTCCTTATATCACATACCAGTTAAAACAATCTCTGAGAGGTGTAAGTAAAGGAGAACTATGTAAAACCATTATTTTGATAAATTCTACTAATTTTTTGCCAAAACCGGTTCAAGATAGCTTAGTTGTTCAAAATTCTGCGGAATGTTTTCGTTTATAGTAGTCGTCATTCATGGAGAGAGCTATCTTTCTTACCATTTATCCAGGCTGCTAAATGTTCCCTTGCAACAATATCGAGCTTATGGCTGGCACCTCATCTCCATAAACCCTCCAGCCGCCCTTAAACATTTTATTACCAATTAAGGGTGCACTGCAAAACTTAGTTTTACTTAAGCACACAAGGTAATTACTCTCGTAATGTACATACGCTTCATATTTTCGTAGAGTTGTGTAGTTAGCAACTTGGCCTATATTTACGGCAAGTTTTGGGCAAAATGAGAGTCGTTGCGGATCAACGCGATATTGCTTAGCAAGTTTGAATGTACGATTATTATATTTGATACTTTGTTTCTTTACATAAAGTGTGGTCATACTACTTTTTTTTGACACAAATTAAAAATACATCATGTGACAATCGTAACTAAGACATAACGATCGAAGGTCGCGTTCCCAATAAACCAACAAATCTTTCAGTGCAAGCAAACAAGGGTATGGTTAATCAAATATTTACATAGTGACCAACAATTACCGTGCCCTGGAACAAACCTTTCCCTAAGTCGATTGTCCGCCATATTTAAATTGGGTGACAGCTGTCAAAAGGGTACGTCATAATATTGGTAGAAGGTGTCAGTTAGGTGTCAATATTAGGATTGTTACCCTTATCGATCAAGTTAGACGTTTACCCTACCTTCGAAATATTTTATTAAATGTATTTTTCACACCACCTGCTCGATAATGTTGCATTATTGGTCATATAAAGATGACATAAAGTACCTCATTATATCCCTATAGTCTAGCCGGGTAATAATGTTGTACTAAACTCCCTTGGGTAATAATGTGTTTGAATTTCGAACGTCAAATGAAAATTCCTCAACACTTTTACCACAGGTATAATACTACTCTAAGCAGAGACCTAGAAAACATTTGAAAATCGAATCGGGCGCGACGACCCTCGTATTATTGACAGTCTCGTTGGTCTAGTGGTTAGACACCCTGGTCGCTACCCGATGGGTCGTGGGTTCAATTCCCACCAAGTGTCGGGGTGATATTTTACTATTTAATTATTATCGTCTGTAGCTCTTAACTAATAGTTGTTTGGTTTCCATAGTACAGGCTCTGCCTAGTTTGGAATCAGATGACCGTGTGTGGAATGTCCCATTTATTAATTTAATTCTAGCAATATTTGTATTTTATTACCTCGCAGTAGGTGTGAAAAGTAGTATATTTTCCTCGGCGATAAAGGTGTCTTTGCCTTGGGCGAGCTTAAATCCCTCGCTGTACTCAGGATTCTAGTATTAACTCCCTCGCTACGCTCGGGAGTTAACTCTATACTCCCTCGCTCCGCTCGGGAGTTACTAGAATCCTTCGATATGCTCGCGATTCAATTTAACGCCCGTGACATAAGACACTACTTTATCCCCTTGGTGCATAAACTACTATTACATGTAAATTAAACATAAATGCACTCTTTCTCAGACTGTTAAAATATTGTATGTGTAAGAGAAATAAAGATAAGTCTTTGTAGTAAGTTTATGCAAGGTCTACGACCGCTGTGCCTTGCATATTTTACGATAAGCGACAGTGTGTAAACATTACCGTGTTTCGAAGTAAAGGTAACAGTTATTTTTGGAGGGCCTGTTGGTTTAGTGGTTAGATACCCTGGCCGCTACCCTCGATGGTTTTATCTATTTAAGTATTTATTTACAAAGAAAAATATAACTATTAGTATCATTAACTGTATAAGTAAGTATTAGTATTACTTGAATGGTATAGGCTCGCCAAGTTTGAGATCAGATGACCGCATGTGGATTGTCCCAGGATTTTTTTCTCTGTATTTGTTACTAGGCTTTGGTTATTCCAGTCCCATCTTAGTTAATACCTAGGTTATTATTATTAATTAATGGGCTCGAGAGGATTAATGACTAACGTCTCAGACTACTAGTGGAAATGCAATGGACGTGATCATAACTGCTGACGTTTTCCATCGAATGAACGGTCCAATAGAAATACTGCAGCCGTATTATACACGTATACGTATGTGAGGTATATTTATATCCAAAAATACTCTAATATAAATCTATCTATACTTATAAAATCCCAGTAAACTGTACCTACTTGAATTTTTAGGTGGCAGGCTCTATTCACACCAAGATGGCAGCGGCCGGCAGTGGTCTGCAGAGGCGCGACGCGGTCGTAAGAGCAGGCTTACGTCGCGTTGGCGCGCTTGGCCGCGCGCCGCCTCGCGTCTAATCTCTAGTTCGTACATTCTACAAGGAAACTCCACTCCCGACGCCGCGAGCGGCCGCGCGGAAGAAACGCGAGGGGCCGCGCGGTTGCTCGCGGCGCCGCAGGCTTCTGCGCGCGTCCACGCAGCCTTTTTAAGCTTTTCAAGTGATACTGGTCTTTTAAGTATTTTAGATAAAGTTTAAAATTCTTTCACATAGAAAGTGCGTGCCGTACAGTGCACGGAAAAACGAGGTTCCCTTTCATAGGACTTTTGAAAAAAATAAAATTTAATTTGATAGTTTCAAGTAAACAGTTTTATCAAGTACATTAAAACATTGAATAAATGAGTAGTTACCGGGTTTATTTCGAGTCTATCCCATAAAAAAATGACTTAATATATTTCAAATGTATGAAAATGGAATTAGTTTTCCTCATAACTTTTTTTTTGTCTTGGATTGTAAAGCTGAAACTTTTAGGTATTGTTGCCGAGCCTATATAAAAGCCACTTGAACTTTGACCTTGACCCCCAACTTCCCCGTTCAAAAGATATGAATCAATTAAAAATGCATATTGGGACGATGTTTTAACGCGCGATAATGTACCTCAAAAAGATATTTTTTTTACCCAGCATTGATCCCTGATAGACAACAAACCTATATGACTATCGATCTTGACGAAAAGCGCACATATTCATAACGTATGAATAAATTAATCATTGAATTTACACATCAAATAATACGATAAGAATGAATGATATATTTATTTGCAAGAATATAGGTAGCTAACATAAGTTCTTAAGATCTATGGGTTTCACGTAAATATTTGTACGGCTGAAATGCCGAATATAGTTAACTGGCATTTCAGCCGTAAAAATATTTAGGTTTTACATCTTGGTTATATTAGCATGCAGTGCACATTTAGTAATTAGCAAAAACATAACAAATACATCATCATCATCATCATCATCAGCCGGAAGACGTCCACTGCTGAACATAAGCCTCCCCCTTAGAACGCCACAATGAACGACAATTGGCTATTTGCATCCACCGGTTACCTGCGACGCGCACAATGTCGTCTGTCCACCTAGTGGGAGGCCTGCCTACGCTGCGTCTTCCGGTTCGTGGTCGTCACTCGAGAACCTTTCTTCCCCAACGGTTATCGGTTCTTCGAGCGATGTGGCCTGCCCATTGCCACTTCAACTTGCAGATTCTGAGAGCTATGTCGGTGACCTTGGTTCTTCGGCGAATCTCCACATTTCGGATTCTGTCGCGCAAAGAAACTCTGAGCATAGCTCTCTCCATGGCTCGTTGTGTGACTCTGAACTTCTCTAAAAGGCCAGCCGTTAGAGACCACGTCTCAGTACCATATGTCATCACTGGCAACACACACTGGTTAAAAACCTTCGTCTTCAGGCACTGCGGTATTTCGGACGAGAAGATATCGCGTAGTTTCCCGAACGCTGCCCATCCTAGTTGGATTCTTCGGGCGACCTCTTTGTCGAAGTTGGACCGACCTAACTGGATAGTTTGTCCTAGGTATACGTAGTGGTCAACAACTTCGAGTGTATCGTTCCCAACGACTACCGGTACGGGTGCAACAATTAGACATGATCTTCGTCTTGTCCATGTTCATTTTAAGACCCACCTGTTGGGAAACGCTACTGAGGTCGCTGAGCATCGTATTGAGGTCCTCCAGCGACTCTGCCATAATGACTATATCATCTGCAAAACGAAGGTGAGTGATGTATTCGCCATTGATGTTGATGCCGAATCCGTACCAGTCCAAGAGCTTGAAAACGTCCTCCAATGCATTTGAGAACAGTTTCGGAGAAATAACGTCTCCCTGTCTCACACCTCGCTGCAATGGGATTGGTTTCGTGCTCTCGTTCTGTAGTCGGATCGACATGGTGGCGTTGCTGTACAAACACTTCAACACTTCGATGTACCTATAGTCAATGTGGCACCGCTGGAGGGACTGCAATACTGCCCAGGTCTCGATTGAATCGAAGGCTTTTTCGTAGTCCACAAACGCTAGACATACTGGCCGATTATACTCCTCGGTCTTCTGTATAATCTGGCGGAGCGTATGTATGTGGTCTACGGTGCTAAAGTGCCTTTTCGGAACCCGGCTTGTTCGGGAGGCTGGAAGTCATCAAACCTGCGTTCGAGACGGTTCGTAATGACTCTCGAAAACAGCTTGTATACATGGCTCAGTACACAAACACAAACAAATACATAGTATTAGTAATTTCAAATATGAAATCAATATATGAGTATGAGTTGAGTTGTATGAGTATGAAATCAACGATTCAGGAGAAGAACCAATCACAATTAAATTAGTCAATGTCACAGTCAGACAGGTTGCCTATGTCTACAAAGTTTATATTTTCTATATCTGAACTAGAAGATAACAATAACATTTTGGCTTCATCTGATAGAGGTTTAATACAAAGTTGCCTTATCTTAGGTCTGAAACTAGAGAGATATGGGTCTGAAGATATCAGTAAATTATGAATAATATCCTCATTTTTTGCAATTCTGCTAGTTTTCCGCGAGTGGAAGGTTCTGAATTCTGTTTAAATTTTATTTCGAGCTTCCGATGCCTCTTCAGAGAATTTGCCGATTGGAATAAAGTTATTAAATTCAATTATGTCGGCACCATGCATGTGTAATTTAGGCACACTTGAGTGCCCTCAAGAGAGAAGAGAGTTATATGCCTATAATACCAAGCATAGAGCCTAACATATGTATGAGTTATTGTAGCACAATATTGACGGAACTTTTCCACGTCTAAAAACTCTCCACATGAGATATCTGAAGAATCACTCCAAATCTTCTAATGAGTTCTTTATCAACCCCCGTGATCTGCGAAGTCACTTCGGGATTAGCAAAAAATCTTCTGGCAGTATTTCCATCATTGGTAGTTCCTGCACCTTGTTTAACTACATCCACAAGCAGTCCCATTTCATCCCGAAATCGTTCTTGAATATATTTTTTATGTTGTAATTTTAAATCATCTACTTTAGCTTGTCATTTCTTGAAGTCAAGGCAGTAAGCAATGTGCAAGATGCATTCCATGCATCTAATACGTGCATGAAGGGAAGATTGACCAAACTTAACATGTCGACAGAATGGCTTCTCTGTGTTACCATGTCGATATTATCCATCTCTTTCGGTGTCGTTTTGCAGATATCGCATGTCGCTGTGTAGGTATCTGATAGATGAGAGGTTATCTTGTTATTATCACTTCATCAGTATCATCTTTCACCATTTTCAACGGAACCTTCCAATTTTTGTTTGTAGTTGCTGTGTCCAGATGCACCGTCAAATCCCCATTTACTGACTAGAGTCAAATTACTGCCAGTAACTTCAGTTGCCATAATTTTGAACTTTCTCTTGACCGTAATGTTTAAAATTGACTGTAGTTTAATTTTGGTTTCAGTATCGGTTATCACCATATCTTCTTTTTCTACGTAGCACTTTTTCTTCTCATTCTGTAAAACATCATATGATGGGAAAATATCACATCCCATATCTTTTGTTGTCTGCCTTAATGTATTATATTGTCATTTTGACAACTTTAGTGATGTTGACATACCCAGTGCCTTATCAGCAGGCAAAATTCGATTCGTTGAATTCAGACAGGCTCGAAGCATCGATGCATCCTCTGTTTGTTTAATTAAATGCTTCACTAATTTTGCAAAGTCCCTTAGATTTTCATTTTCACCAGCTTTCATTATAAGAGCATAAGCTAGTGTATCAAAATCATTTTTAGCTAGAAGATCTTTAGTTCGTCTTCTTTTTTGAAGTGGACTTAGGTCAGCAAATTCTTTCCGAGGAGTAATTGTAGTGGTTGACGTTGACAGACACAGTACAGGGCTGAGCGCACTCTGTTGATGTACTAGGTGCTGTTACTGTAGAAACACTTGTTGAGGCATTTTCATATGTCATCTCAATACACGATGGTTCTTCAGTTCTAAATTGATCAATGTTTACTTGGAAAAAGTCTGGCCATTTAACTTCTGAGTCTAAAATATTAAAAAAAAAAAAAACTGTTGTATTAAGAGATGAATTCCATTTTCGTTTAAGGTTACTCGTATATGTGGCACAAAATGATTTAGGCTTTGTATTTTCCTCTTCAGATAAAGAAATGTTCACGGAAGTTAACACTTTTTGTGACAACATGTCCACATTAAAAGAATTTTGCTTCATGAATACAAATATAGCAAGATTTGACGTAATTCCCTCCATACTGAGTAACTCAAACAACAAATTAGCGGAAGTAGAACGTTAGGGTACGAATCAGTAATGATAAGTGAAAATAAGTAAAGGTGCTCTCAGTATTTATACTGCTTTCATTTAGAATAGAACTCTAATCCATCTGGAAATGATTGTCGTACCTTAAGTGCACTTAAGTACCTACATATATTCCCACTATTTGACAAACAAGGAATCTAATTACCCTAATTAGCAAAACCAGAACTCAAATGAATTGACCGGAATCATTGTTTGATCTTTCATGACGTACAGTCATCTATCTACCTAGAATAACAACAAAACTCTCAGAAAAATGGTAAGTGTACGCCGTGCAGTGGTTTGTTTAAGTATGTTCCCATTATTTGATAAACAATTAATCTGATCACCCTAATTACTAAAACTGAAATGTTTGGTCACACCTGCGCAATAACAATGGGAATTGAGGGTAGGTGGTGACTGTTATTAAGTGATGCAGTCTAATTTGACAAATATATAGGTAGGTAATTAAGGAATTCTTAGTAACTGAATACAATGTTGCGACTTTAACAACCATTTGTACCATGACCAAATCTCCAATATATATTTTTTTAATTAATTCATATTCATACGTTTTGAATAAGGACGTTTTTCGTCAAGATCAATAGTCACATAAGTTTGTTGTCCATCAGTAAAAAAAAAAAAAAATTTTGAGTTATATTATCGCGTGCTAAAACATCGTACAAATATGCAATTTTAATTGATGCATATCTTTTGAACGGGGAAGTTCGGAGTCAAGGTCAAAGGTCAGGTGGCTTTTTATAGGCTCGGCAACAATACCTAAAAGTTTCAGCTTTACAATCCAAGACAGAAAAAAGTTATGAGGAAAACTAATTCCATTTTCATACATTTGAAATATACTATATAATGTCATTTTTAATGGGGTAGACTCGAAAAAAAATCGGTAACTACTAATTTATTCAATGTTTAAATGTACTCGACAAAACTGTATACTTGAAACTATCAAATAACACTTTTTTTTTTAAATCCTATGAAAGGGAACCTCGTTTTTCCGTCCATAGTGCGCCGCGCCGCTGCCAGCCACTGCCATGTAGGTGTGAATTGTGCCTTACAATAAACTTTTAGTTGTTCCTATTCTGACAGCAGGTGGAGATGGGTTCCTCACATGGCACTTCTCTGTCTACTCCGTAGCACATACTACCTCATACGTAGTTCGTTTTCAATATTAGGTAGGCCTTTAGTTCTCGTTACGAATAAAAAATATTCACAAACTTCCTGAATATTTTTTACTCCGTACAATATTGCGTACAATTTATGCCTAAGACCATAATTTATGTTTATTTTAATCCACGCAAAGTCAATACAGCTACAACCAAAACCCATTGGGCAAAGCTATTGTAGTACTTAGTATGGAAATGCTTCATTGCCGCTTGTGACAGAGTAATTTATTCGATAAACGGATTCGATTCTGTCGACGCGTAATTTACTATCTCATCGTTTAAATATTGGTGCTTCACCGGATTGCTGATACATAATATCGATAAAATCAGCAGAATTGAGGATAGCATTTCAAAACTACCATTAAGAGCCACTTGTAAAATATATCTTAGAGAAAGCCAGCTGAGTGTCTTGTCGGATCTTCTCATGCCCCGTGAGGCCTTTTTTTTCGCGTGGGAAGCCTTCAAAAGGGTCCCCGGGAGCTGTGAGGGTCGACCGGGGTATGTGGGATTCTTATCCACTAAAACCCCCGCGACTATGGCATCGGCGCATGAGAGGGGACCCCAGGGCTCTCCGTTGGGATCAGCGCCTTACCTTTGAGCCCGCCGCCGGGGGCGCATTGTATCCGCCCCGGGAACCAGTCACGGTGCTCACGGGGACGGGGGTCGCAACCCCGAAGCCGTCCTCCTCGGAGTCGCCGCCGTACTCAACGGACGTACCAGTGAGACCTATGCAAAATAATTTTGATTTTAATTTAATATCCCTCCTGAGACCCTTTATTTTGTTAAAACGGGGGAATCCTTCAATAGGTACTGTGCAACGCGACCTGTAGGGTTCAACCGGGGTATAATAATACGGTATTTTCGCCAACTAAATCCCCTGGCAACAGCATCAGCACATAGGAGGGGGAAAGCCTCAGTGCCTTGCCTTTGAGCCCGCTGCCAGGGGGTGCATTGCAACCCCGCACCCCCCACACCCCGAACTTCCCGCACTAAAGGAGCCTCCTGAGGCTTTTCAACTACCTCTAATAGCAGTTTTATTACAATCTTACTTTAAACGTCATAGAGACGTCACGACGACTTTCTATAGAGAAAGTAAGAAGACGATAAACTGCAATTAAAGATGGCATTGATGGCAGGGCCCTTAGGGGTCGTCCATTAATCACGTGAGGCTCGAAAGGGGGGGGGGGGAGGTGTTCTGAAAAAATCACGATATATCACCAGGGGTATAATGAGACATCACGTGTATTTATTTTTCGTTGAACGCACGATTTCTAAACCAAACAGCGGCACGTGGCCTGGACTCACCGTTGCCGGCAACGACTTCCCCTTCTTTAATCAGTTAAGTACCTGTATTTAAAGATAATATTCCGAAAATTTCAATTAAAGTATATTGAAATTTTGTACAAAAAAATACACGTGATTTTGGATGTAGTTTAAAAACATCACCACATATCACCAGGAGGGGGGGAGGGGTTAAAAAGTTGCTAAAAAACATCACGTGATTAATGCACGACCCCTTAGGCATAAGAAATGAGAGAGATTGAGCCATATTCCACCACGCGCGCCAATATCCTGCTTGCTTGCCTGCTTTTCGTGGGGATGCCATAATCCCCACGCAAAGCAGGCGTCTTGGGGATGGCAGTATATGTGATAGATAATCCAATAGAAAGACGCTACTTCTTGATTTCCCTTATATAGTCGCATCTGGCGACACCCAACGGGAGGTCATGGGTCGGTGCTATTCTTAGCCGTACATCCCTCAGGTATATGATCCACACATAGAGGAAATCAGATTGGCACATCCTACAGGTATTATGATCCACATATAGTGGAAATCAGATTGGTACTGCCAAGTGCGTACTGATACTGTTACTTGTGGGGTTTGAACCAGCAGCCCGCCTCTAAGCTACAATCTCACGAATCGATGACAATATAATTCGAATTCATTGCTTAAAAACTGAAATATAAACCAATTTATTGCTAGAATAGATACTAACAAAGTGTTAATAATATATTTACTATCGCAAAAACTCAGTCCCAATCCAAACCAATTCTTTAATGCAAAAAGTTGATCTAGCTTAAGTATAATATTTATTGAAAATATATTTTTGTCACATCAATTCTGTTATTATAGCTATAGTCTATCTAGATTAATTTATTCTTATAGTGGGTATAGTATTCTTATTGGTTAAAAGCTTATAACAAATTAATTAATAATTATTAATAATTAATTAATAATTATTTATAGCTGTAACAGCTCAGTGGGCGAGCGCTTGCCTTGGAAACGAGGTGCGCAGGTTCGATCCCCGGCTCGCACCTCTGATTTCTTTAATCATGTGCGAATCGTCTTTGTGCGATTGTTACTAGCTTTCGGTGAAGGAAAACAACGTGAGGAAACCTGCATGTCTGAGAAAGCCTATCTAGCTTTCGAATGACGTGTGAAGTCCGCCAACCCGCACTTGGCCAGCGTGGTGGACTATGGCCTAAGCCCCTTCATCTTGAAGGGAGGCCCGTGCCCAGCAGTGGGACATAAACAAGGGCTGGTATTATTATTATTATTATAATTAAGCCTGAATATTGAAAATTGTACGTATTATTTTGGGCGTTTCCGTAAAGAAAAAGGGCTTATTCCACTTTTACCCCTTAAAAATCCCCCCTAGGGGGGAAAAGTGGAATCTAAAAATAAAAGTTCAGAAATCCCCCCTGCTCATCCAGTTTTCCCCCTTAAGGGGGAAAAATGGATTCCAGTTGTTGTTGGGTTCCAGTTTTCCCCCTTAATGTCCGAAAACCGCCGTTGAGGTATAATACGGTATATCTTTTTTTTCATACAACCAAGATGGCAAGCAAGCGTGCGGCCCGCCTGATGGTAAGCAGTCACCGCAGCCTATAGACGCTAGCGACATCGGAAGAATCACTAGCGCGTTGCCGACCCTTAAGACAATAGATATTAAGTCTTTGTGTCCTGTAATTTCACCAGCTACAGTGCCCTTCATGCCGGAACACAGCAATGCTTACACACTGCTGCTTGGCGGCAGAATATCTGACACTGCGGTGGTACCTACCTGGACGGTTCCTTGAACAAGGAACCTACCACCTAAAAAATCTATATTGATTTATTTAATACAAGTGCATATGTTCTAAGGAATATATTATCAAAGAGTTTTTTTTCTTAGATGAATTGTAATCTCACACTGTAACGTTCTATCTGCATGTTTCGTTTGCTTAAATTTAATTTATCACTCTGCTGTACTTAATTGATAAGGTTCTTTTTCTATAGGCGGAGACCTGTGAATGGCCTTCCTATCATTATCATAATATACTCATATATCTGTATTAGCTGTAAGTCTTCCTAAAAGTAATAAAATAAATAAAACACGTACGCCCACGCCGCAAAGGATCCTAAACAAAAGAACTTTTTCCTAGTTGGTCAGTTACATAAAATATTTTTAATATGTTATTGTTTGCAACTCATCAGAACTAAATGTAGGCAGGGGTAATGGTAGCCCTCCCTACCAGTCATTTTAATTTATCTTTATGTATCTAGTTAACGCTTAGTTCTGTTACTGAGTGCATCATAGCTAGTTTTAGTCTTAACATAAGGCTTACTGGAAGACCAAATTATGAATGGTTGGTATGTAGCCAGAGCCCAGACGACGACAGTAGCAAAAAATTTCGCCAATACATGCTCCAACAATGGCTAAAAGACGAGAAATTTATAAAAATCTGGTGCGTCTTGGTTTTTCTCAGGGGCTGCGGCTACCGCTAGTTATGCTAGGTTTCAGCTATATATTTGCGCCCTTTTGCGGTGGAGACCATGGGACCTTGGCCTTGGCACGGTTTGGTGAAAGAAATTTCATCCAAACTTATCGAAGTCTCAGGAGACCGTCGGGCTGGTAGCTTTTTCTGCCAACGTATATACAAAGAGGTAATGCCGCCAGTATTTTAGGTACTCTTCCCTCCCAGTGCGGCGTCAACTTGGAGGAAGTTTTTTACCTAGTTTAAGTATACATATTTCTAAATAAACTGCAAATACATATTTAGTGTCAAAAATAAACATGATTAGGTATTTATTATTTTTTATTGTCTTTTTTTTTCTATTACCGTAGGTGGGGAAATTGGAATATATATACAAAACTATAAGGGGGATTACTGGACTTTTTTCACATTAGATTCCACTTTTCCCCCTAGGGGGGATTTTTAAGGAGGAAAAGTGGAATAAGCCAGAAAAAGCGTCAGCGTCATGAAAGAAAATTGGTAAATGAAGAATTTTCTTAATTAAGAAGTAGTGTAATCGCTTTTAGTCTAGATTTTAAACTAATATATACAGGTTGTACATGAAAGAAACAACACTATTGAAACCGTTTTGCCAGATGTGAGATGGTTTTATATGGATCACAAACAAACTTATTAAATTATAATTTTTTCTAATATTTTTATTATTAGCTATACAATGCGCTTGAGAAATGGGTATCCATAAATACTATTTTAAACTGCTTAAATGCCCATTTGATAAACGGGAGAATCCTACTCTAGACGCAAAGAAAATAACAATCAATATTTTATTTTTCTCCGATCGGCTTGAGACGTTGTGACCGTCTCATATGACCTGAAATGCATTTATTTTAAGCGGATTCAATAAATAAAATATGTCAGAAAGGCTGAGTTCTTAAGAGACTTAATGATTTCTGATATTTACGCGAATACTACACATTGAAATGAAACTAAATTTTACGGATTATATCGCTGTTTATTCTTGATTTTAATTACCCGACGTTTCGAATACTTTACAGCATTCATGGTCACGGGCGGACTAAGGTGGTAGCTGTCCAAATATCATAGTTGTCTTAGGGTACCCTCAGGTCTTCTAATTATTATTGTTAGTCCGATCTACGCAGAAAGAGCTTACAGTATCTTGAGGTCTTGCAGTGGAATGCTTGTCTTTGGATTTGACTATGTTTATCACGGGATCCCAAGCTGGTGGTAGCACCCAGCCATCTTCTCTATTGAAATTTAATTTCTTAAGAGACTATCAAGAATAACTAGTAGATATGTACTAAATTATGCAATCAGCATGCTATTTTGTCGGAGTACTAATGGTTTTTTTCGAGTATACCGTCCGTATCGTATGTGTAAAGAACCTTTCTATTTGCTCTTGGGAAGGAAACCTTCAAAAGATACCCAGTCTCCTTATGGGTGTAGGCCGAGTTATTCCGGATTTTTACCCAATAATCCACCGGGAAGTTTAACTACCGGTCCCAATATCCTATCGATCCCTAACTATAAGTTAAAATCATCGATCAGGTCATCGATTTCCCGTGATAAACCTCCGAAATGGAGCGATAACTAGAACCCTGACAGACTGTCATTTGAACAATCAACAAAGCAAAAGCGTAAGCTGCTAATATGTTATAATTGAAACGGAAATATGTCGTTATAGCTATCGATGGTAACTATTTTAACTTATAGTAAAGGATCGATAGGATATTGGGACCGACAGTAAAGCTGGTTTCAGACTACGCTATAGGTACTAAGGTGCTATATTGTATAGCAAAGAAGGACCTTATGCTATACTATATAGCATGGCGTTCACATTACGCGATATATTATCGCAAGCAAGATCGTTGTGTCGCTCGTTTCGCTTGCGGGACGGCCGGGGTTGAGGGAGGAAGAAGAGGTCGGCACGTGATATAGCACAGCATGAACATAGCACATCGCACGAATTTATAGCGTATAGTAAGCCAATAAAATATAGTACAGTACAGTGTGAACATGTCCTTAACAATGTATGGTGCGCGATATTATTGTGCTATGAGCTATATACTATATGTTATATACTATACGCTATATACTATATGCTAGCGTAGTCTGAAACCAGCTTAAGACATTCCCACATAACCGGAGTAAAATATGGCTGCTCTTTTCTTCTTCTGAATCATCTTTTTTATCTAACCGACTCTGTTGATAAATTTTATACCTTCCTAGTTTCATTTTGTACCTTACTAGTTATTTTTAAGTTAAACTTAAAATTCACTGAGTGAATTAAAATTTGCGGCCGCACAGTACTTACATATGAATATACCATCGTCAGTACAAATTGATTCAGTGTCAGGCATTGATTGTCTGTCAACATGTATTACTCAGTGAATCCATTTTAACCGTTTAAAATTTATTATTTGGTTGAAATCCATTTGCGTTTTCGTAATAAATAATGACCTCAATTATTAATTGATGTTGTATTTAGCGATTATTATTTTATATTTTGATAATTATACTTAATAAATCATATCTCTATCATAGAAATGAACTAACACCATTAATATCTACTGAATATTTATTCTTGTGAATCATTGATTACGTCCAAATAGTGAGATGTAATCACGTTTCAATGAAGAAATATTCAGCCTTGGCCTTAAGTGGGCTATTGGGATAAAACTTATATATAAATATAAGTTTTTTACTTAAACTTATTTATAAATATAAGTTTTTTCCCGAGAGACGCAAATAAATAGCTTCAGATTTTATTTTATCATGTTAACTTAATTGAATTCAAGTGTTTTTAAGGTTTTTGTTCTATTAAATACCAACATAAAACACCATATTGTCTCAGTATTACAATTGGCAAGTTCTACATAAGAAAAACTTGACATCAGGGTAGAGTAATAAATAAGAACGAGTAACTTGCAATAATGGTAAGTAAACTAAAAGTACGATATCTATACTTATAATAAAACTGTAACAGGTCCAATTCTGTACATTGAAGATATTTTGAAAATTACATTTGGAGGGCATTCTATAACCGATACTGTTAGAAATGTGTATTTCTATAGTAGTTTGCAGGTTTATAGAAGACTCCCTTTTGGGCTGGATCCGAATAAAAACGATGAGGCACTTATTTTTCACCATTTATTTTCTTACACAAATCAACCATTCATCGATACATTTTGACAAGAAGACAAAAAAAAGCAGTGTTGCTATTATATAAAAACTAGGTATAAAAACCATAAAGAACGTTCTATATTCATTCGTCAACAGATACTGAGGCCGCAAATGTAATTTTTTTTAATTTTTGTCTGTCTGTCTGTCTGTCTGTATCACGGCTGCGCATCACGCCGAAACTACTACATGGATTCAAATGAAACTTGGCATGATTTGAGATCTTACTACGAGGTAGGACATAGGATACTTTTTATCCCGTAATCTAGCACGGTTCTTTTGGGAGAGGGGATTAAAGTCAAAATGGGTACTTGGTTATACGCTTGGTCCGATTTTATCATTTTTTCTTTATAATATAATAAATAAACCACAAGGGAACACTCATAGAGAGTTGTTATCAAGGTTTTGTAATCGATCGGGTTAAGCAACGTTAGGTAAGGTCATTAAATAGATGGGTGACCGTTTAACGCCATTTGAACTAAACGGGTCCGTGCTTTGGAGAGCAAGTAAAAAGTGGGTCCCAGTTTTTAACCGATTATAAAAAAGGAGATTATGTATTCGATGCGAATGTCTGTTATAAAAAATTTTGTTAATGTAAAAATAGTGCAGGCGGAGCTGTGTGGGTCAGCTAGTTTGTAAATATAATCTTAGAAAAAAACACTTGTACGTTGTAGGTAGCCAAGGAAGTCTCAAACTAGAAAAATCATGTATCATGAGCATCACCTACAGTCTGGCGACCGCACTATGCTAGTCATTCACTGAGAATTGAAAGAATTCAAAAACGACTTCTATACCATCTCGCTTTCTCGCTGGGTATAGCTAGGAAGAAGAGGTCTTACAGCAGTAAGCTAAAGTTTTTAATGTTAGTTCACTATCACAACGGCAAGGGTTGTTGGATTTAATGTTTTATATAAGATAGTAGGAAACAGAATAAACTCAACAGATCTACTTAAAAAAAATTAACTTTAAAGTTTCTATAAGAAATCCTTGAGGCAAAGTGATACCACTAGCTCCTCCATTTCTTCAATTACAATTACTAATTCCCACCTCAAAATTGTCGCTACCTATAGAACAACATAATATGTACCCATAAGAATATATGGCGCAATCATGAAAATATATCCCGAGACGCATGCAATATCTTGAGGATTTCAATCTGCGATCCATGTTGACACAGCATGAATCAACAAGCTCTGATATTTTAGGTTCCAAGGTAATTACAATGTACGAAGTTGTAGCATTGTTGAACATCAACACAAGATACGCAAGATTCTCTTAGCCTTGTACAAGAGACTAAGTTCGGCACTTAAGTACCGCGGAATAGCAAATTAGTTAAACCACGAACGACATAACTTATAGTAACTATGAATATAGAATAATGCAGTGCTATTCAAAATTTAAACTACTCACTTTCAATATCCTTCTGTACAAAAATATCAGAGCTACAAGACAAAATATAATTTTTTTTTTTTTTGAATCTTTATTTATTTATAGAGGGTTTGATCAGACATGATCATGCCACCCTCATTGGTACATACAATTTGCTTATAATCTACGCTTAATGCCTAAATTTACAATTTTGTATAGCCTTCTAGCCAGATCTGACAGAGGCCAAGCCAAAATACTATTAACAATACCAATTGTTCTTACATCTATGCCCATTTGGTGCTTCAGCATAAATCTTTCCGGTTCATTTCGGACACACTCCGTCAACACGTGATACACATCTTCTACCAGATTACAATCAGTGCAATTAGGTGAACTAGACTTACCCATTAGGTATGCAAAACTATTTAGAGGAATGTGTCCGGAACGAAGTCTAAGTGCGGTCACAATGTCGGCTCTGGATAATTTTGAATTGTCAAACCACGGTGAGCGAGTCAAGCACGGCTGGATCGTCTTATACCATATGCCCTTACCAAGCGCCCTCTCATCGAAATACTCTTTCCATATAAAAGTACATTTTTCTCTTACAAGATATAGACGCTCAGAAAATAAGGGCATACAGTCGAAGGGGATTCCAGTCAAGACAGCCTCTTTAGCCAGGCGGTCGGCTTTCTTGTTACCCGGAGTGCCGACATGGGAAGGTATCCACTGTATAGTAACGAATTTGTTCATGTTTTTTAGTCTATCAAGTAGATCCAAAATGCTGTATGCTATTGGGTTTCCTCGAACATTTGACGTACAAGAAGCCAGATGATAGATCGCACTTTTGGAGTCTGTCAGAATAACATATTTACCAGCTTCACAGGAAACAACATATGACATAGCTTCCGCGATAGCAATCAGTTCTGTGTGCATAATTGATATTACAACTTTAATCTGTAATTGAATGGAACCATTTGTTTGTGTATCATACAGGGCTACTCCGCAGTTACCATTTTGGTCTTTTGACCCATCAGTATAGATTTGATAACAATCAGAATAATTAGTAGATAAATACTCAACGCAAATCTGTTTTAGTTCATCCAACTGATATTTATTTTTTGGTTTATCGGCGGATTTAATATCTGGTTGCAATATTGACGTAAGATCCACATTGCTGGCCCAGGTATTCATAGAAAATATCCCCAGCTGATCACAAGAGTAAATGGATGCACCGTTAAAATCATGGTATGCAGATACTAATAAAGGCTTTAACCTGCGACTCCAATATCCATTGTTACATAAAATGCTTAAATTATATATAATAACAACTATTTCACTATCAGTAAAGGATTTTGATTTCAACAAATATTTTCCAGCAAGGAAATACCTACGTACATGTAGCGGTTCCATGTGAAGTTCAGATTCCATAACGTGTATGGCTGTACTTTTAATAAAACCTCCGACAACCCGCATGAATTGGTTCTGAACTCTATCCAGTTTACTTAAGTGTGTTTTACTACAATTTCCGTACAAAAAGCTAGCATAATCTAACCTGCTGCGAACCACAGCTAAATAAATACGTCTGAGGATACTAGGATGAATACCCCAACATGATCCAGCTAAAACTTTAAATACATTTAGTAGTCTTAGACACTTTTCCCTCAGTTCGTTGATGTTTTTGCTCCATCGGAGTGATCTGTCTACCCATAGTCCCAAATACTTTACGTGTTCAACAACTTGTATTGTACCCACATCGGTTGATATATCCGTAAATTCCCTTCGATAGCCTCGTTTAAAGATACAAATTTTGGTTTTAGTAGGAGAAATTTCCAGGCCGATATCAAAAAGGAGTTTTACGAGTTCATTTATTGCGACTTGTAATCGATCTCTTCCCTCTTCTAGGTTATCACAGGTAACGTATATAACGAAATCGTCCGCGTATTGGGATATAAATACATTGTTTATACTTTTGCATATATTAACTGTGGCAATGTTAAAAAGAAGAGGGGATAGAGGATCTCCTTGAGCTAAACCGCGGCATGTACTTCGACTCATATGTTCTCCTTCTACAGAAACTTTTAAATTTCTTTCTTTTAAAAAACTCCATAGATACCTACAAATCCTGGTATCTACGCCTAGTTGTTCCATAATACCTATCAAACTGCTTATATCGACATTATTATATGCATTATGAATGTCTATAAATGAAGCTATAGTCATCAGATTTTTTGCAAATCCAGTTTGTACTCTTGATACTAAGCATGATAGGTTATCTAAAGTGGAACGGCCTTTTCTGAAACCAGTAGTATACGGCGACAGAATTTGATTCCTCTCAATATACCACTCTAATCTTTTCATTAGAATGTTGTGAAAGGTTTTACATATACATGAAATCATAGATATGGGGCGAAGAGATCCTGGGGTCTGCGGGTCTCGACCTGGTTTAAGTATCGGAATGATATTAATATCTCTCCATTGCGTGGGGACAAAACTAAGAGCATAAAGGGTATTATATAACATCAATAAAATAGATTTGCCATTATCTGGTAGGTGACTTAACATGGAATAAGATACCTGATCACTTCCAGGAGCAGTGTCCTTATGTCGCATGCAGCAGTTTAACTCCTGTATAGTAATAGGTTTATCCAAGCTTGTTTCAGTTAATTTAAAACTAGGATCACTAGGCACCGCGTAGTCTGGCGTTAAACTGTGTAAGAGTTCCTCAGCCTGTTCCTTATTAACGTGTGATCTAGGCACATCATATCCCTTTAACCATCTTACTTTGCGCCACATTTCGCTTGAAGAAGAATTACCATCCACCGATGAACAGAAATCCTGCCATGATTTTGTTCTAGTCCTACGTATCAATTTTTGTGTGTCACGAATCTTTGCATTCAAATTATCTAAATTTAAAGGCTGGTAGGGTTACGTCGAAATGTGGCCAAAGCGAGGCGTCGCTCAGCAACTGCTTTGGATAAGCACTGCTGCCAGTAAGGTTTAGGTGTAAATTTACTATCAGGGTTGTGATTTATTTTTGATTGCGGAATGAATTGGTCTGCCGCTGTGTTCATACATTTTACAAAATCATCATATAGTTGTTGAGGGTTGTCCAAATTATACTGAAAATCATTAAATTTAGTATCCAAAAAATTCGTATATGATGACCAATCCGCCTTATTAAATTTACGACGCAGAGTTATATGATTAGAGGTTTTGTACAAATGAGTAGATATTTTACTAATCTTGTGATCGCTCCCTAAAGTTTCATTTATAGTTCCCCAATTGAATTTTATCGCTATGTCAGACGAGGCTAATGATATATCCGGTGAAGATTGTTGCAGTACATTATTAACTAATCTTAAACGTGTTGGAATTGTGTTGTCATTCAATGATATAAAATTACTTTCTGTGATAGCATCGTGTATATAAGCACCACGAGTATCAACTTTTTGCGACCAGTCTGTGTGGTGTCCATTAAAATCGCCAAGAATCATACATTTGTTTATTACAAATATTAAACAAATGGTCCCAATCTGATTGACTGGTGCGTACAGTGGGCGCACAATATACAGACGCTATATAGCAGATGTTTTCACAGTTATATATTTGTACCATAATCATTTCGATGCCAGCATTTATACTGCTAACGTTATACAAGGTAGCTTTAATAGAATTATGAACCAATAATGCTACACCACCGTACGAGTCCTGTCTATCATTACGAAAAACAGTGTATCCTTTAACCTTAAGCTGAGAATCAGGTTCTAGCCATGTCTCATTGAGTGCCGCAATGTGGATCGACTCTTGGTATAATATTTGTTCTAGTGATACTAACTTAGACCGAAGGCTTTGCGCATTCCATTGAATTATGTTTAGCTTAATAAATTTACGATTTACTGCCATTAGGAACAGAGATATTCCATTAGGGTTTTCAATACTGGCCAATCAGCGACGTTTTCCACTACTACTAAAATAAGCCATTCTATACAGCTCTTAATAATACTCTGCACTTTTTCGGATATTGTTACACCTCTTAAAAATAAAATTTCTTTCATCCTGCCAAGAAGCTCACTAAATTTCACATCTCTTTTCTTCTCTTCTTCTACTGTTGCCCTTTGGATATCCGACTTTTCAAAATTGATTGAGCCCTTAATTTCAAATGGATCAGCCTCCTTCACTCGCCTTGGCTTTTTAAACAGACGGCTATTAGGTTGTATGTTACTATTTGTTTGTATAGACTCTTGTATAGTGATATCTGGTATTGACGGAGCAAGCGGGCTAGGTTCTGTCAAAGCGATCACAGGTACTTCGTGTTTTTGTTGATATTCAATTTCGGAACTATCGACTGCAGGCTCTCCGGGCGGTACATAAACTCTCATCGCACATCGGTACGTGCAGTTAAATTCAGACATTATCTCTCTAATTCTCTTTTCCTTTAGGTATGCCGGGCAGGATCGGTACAAAGCCATATGTTTACCGCCACAGTTAATACATTTAAGTACCGATGTGTCACAGTTAGCGTGGTTTTCACTGCATTTTGGGCATATTACTTTTGCTGACGGACATCTTTTCGTCGTATGGCCAAGCTTCCAGCAGCGAGAGCATTGGGATACAGGAAATATATATGGGTCCACCCCGATGCGCAGTCCATCTACAGATATCATTGGTGGTCGGAATGATCCTTTAAAACACAGTCGCACAGATTCACTGGGTATCCACCCATCACCTACTGAATTTCGACGCATTAGCCTGTTCACACTAGTTACCTCACCGGGTTCTGGGCATTTAATGCTTTTAAATATTTCCTCCTCTGTCATATCCAAGTCAACATCTCTTATAACGCCATATGAGAAATTAACCTCCAAAGCTCTCTGTACTTTCCACCCTCTGTCAATAAAAGCCTTGCATTTTTCTAGTCTTTCTACACTGTACTCATTCGAGATATCTACTCTAATTTTGTAAGGGTTTAAATATTTAACTTTTTCGATATTCGTAATGCCTTCATTTTTAAACAATTTAGCTAACGTAAATTGTTTAGGCATTTTTTCTTGCGACGAGAGGAAGATTTCAATGCTATTTACGCTATTCCCTTTACACTTCTTTTCTTTATTTTTAACCAAAGTCCACTCATCTTCCTCTCTTTCTCTTTTCATCGCTTTATGTTCTTCACATTCACTACTTTCATCTTGTGACATCTCAGCCAGGTATTGTTCCTCTCCTCGAATTTCCGCCATCATTTCCGCAATCATCTCTTGATCACTTGGGGATATCGGTTTATAATAACTCGTATTCTCGCTCATTGTTGTTATCGGCGGCCGGCCGGCCGGCCCGGCGCGCAGGCACCTAACGGTACTCCCAGGAGCCGAGTGTGCACGGCAACGCAAACAAATGAAATATTTTTATTACTACGGACGCGGTCACCTCGTTCGAGTGCCGAGACGAGACTGGACAAAATATATGAAAAGAAAAAAAAAAAAAAACAAAAAAAAAAAAAAACCCAAATTAAAAAAAAAAAAAAAAAAAACTCTATACTCATTATCGAGGAAAGGAATAAGCAAAAAATAAAAAAAGAGAAAACAGTCTCTGAATTATTTTAGAGGAACGAGTGATTCTAAAAAAAAATATTCTTCTATAAGTAAGGGCTTTCAATCTCTCGAAAATATTTATTCAGCGGATATTGTATTATATCAACATATTCAAAATGCGTTGTCATCAGTCACTACTTTACTTGTATTATGTTTTGTAGGATTGTAGATGACATTTATTTTTGTTAGGTTAATAGTTAACTCGACTGATATTGAAATCAAACTACTTTTACGGATTTTAACGCGGTTTGTTTTTGATTTTACTATCCCGACGTTTCGAATGCTTTGCAGCACCCATGGTGTAGGGAGGACTGAGATGTTGAACGTCCTTATGTCACAATTATGCCGGTGTACCCTCAGGTCTTCTTAGTTATTATTGTCGGTCCGATCTACGCAGTAAGAGCTTACAGTATCTTGAGGCCGTGCAGTGTTTTGCTTGGTATTGTATTTAATTATATTTATCACAAGATCCCAAGCCGGTGGTAACACCTAACCATATTCTTTATTGAAATTAGGATGTTTTTTTTTATATTTCAATAGGGTGTGATCCTGAACGTGTTCACAGACTGCAGACTTCGTACAACGTTGGTGTTTCACATCAGCTATGTGTTCGACTGATATTTTATCCCACGATTAAAAATCATCCCTAAACAGTGTAAAATAACGCCTCTATACGATACATACATTTTTTCCGTCTCTCCACGTTCTTCTAAACTTGACAAAGAAAACGGTTTTTATATAGAGCACTTCAAAAACAAAGCAAGCTATTACGAATATTAAGATAATCTACCTAAATACCATAAAGATAATCATGATCCTACAAGCCCAATCCTTAACATGGTCGCAATAACATCCAGACCCGGGGCAAACGATAAAATGTTTGTAAACGATCAATTCAAACCTCACACCGTTATTTGACCCCGGGCAACAATTTGCAGATGGGCACTTGTAACTCCAGCCCGGGATGGCCATTACATAGCCACAAGTTGCCAACAACCGATATTTGTCATAAGTATAACACCCGCAAATTGGAGAGCTTCCTCGCTTCCCGGTGATATTTGCCAGATATCTACATCGTCTTAACTATAATTCATCATCATCATCAGCCGGAAGACGTCCACTGCTGAACATACGCCTCCCCCTTAGAACGCCACAATGAACGACAATTGGCTATTTGCATCCATCGGTTACCTGCGACGCGCACAATGTCGTCTGTCCACCTAGTGGGAGGCCTGCCAACGCTGCGTCTTCCGGTTCGTGGTCGCCACTAGAGAACCTTTCTTCCCCAGCGGTTATCGGTTCTTCGAGCGACTTAACTATAATTACGACCTTTAAATGTACTCGTATATTTTTACGCATAATAATAATATCTTGGGACAATCCACACATGGTCATCCGATCCCAAACTAGACAGAAGCCTGTACTATGGAAACCAGACAACTGATACTAATATTTATATACATGTTTTTTTTGTAAATACGTACTTAAATAGATAAATAACACACAGACCCTTGTTGGGAATCGAACCCACGACCCATCGAATAGCAGCCAGGGTGTCTAACCAACGGGCCCGTCGTGATGTAGTGTATATTGGGTTATTATAGTCATAAATAACATATAGTTCTGAGAGTCCGTGTTTCAGTGGGTAATCACGCGTTTTGAAAACCACAGGCCTGAGGAATAACTACACCAAGTTGTTACTTCCTGCGGGATTGCAACCTTCGGTTTGAAAAGCAAGCGGTTTTGCGCTGCACCAAAGGGCTGGAGGCTACATATATTCAATTAACCGAGTGTGTGAAGCCACATCTGTGTAACATTACATGGTATTCCTCTCCTTATTTCTATATTAGGTATATTACGGTTCATCATCATCACCAGCCGGAAGACGTCCACTGTTCAGCATAGGCCTCCCCCTTAGAACGCCACAATGAACGACAATTGGCTATTTGCATCCAACGGTTATCTGCGACGCATACAGTGTCGTATGTTTACATAGTACGGAGGCCTGCCAACGCTGCGTCTTCCGGTTCGTGGTCGCCACTCCAGAACCTTTCTTCCCCAACGGTTATCGGTTCTTCCAAATATATAATAATATCCTAATAGTAGGTTGTCTGGAAGAAATCGCTATTAGCGATAAGGCCGCCATTTGTACTATCCTTTATTGTTTGTTCTTTAATGTTGTTATTTGTTGTTTTTGTTTGTATTAAGTCGTACCATTTTCTTGTTCATTTGTTTGGTGTACAATAAAGTATATTCTATTCTATTCTATTCTATTCTATGTGGCCTGCCCATTGTAACTTCAACTTGCAGATTCTGAGAGCTATGTCGGTGACCTTAGTTCTTCGGCGAATCTTCACATATCGGATTCTGTCGCGTAAAGAAACAGGAGAAATGTTTCACACGTTTCGCGTTTCATATTACGTTTCACGGTTCTCTAAATGGAGAAATTTTCGGTTAAATAAGTTTAACCCCTCTATGATTTTTCAGAGATGATCTCTACAATAATGCCACTTATCATAATAATATTATATGTAATAGGTGCTTAAAATAAACGATCCGTTCTAGATATATCTAATAAAAGGCTCATTTATATGACTTTCATGTTGAGCCTACTCATACCCGAATCACACGAAATTCAACCTACATAAAAAACGTTTTTTATAGCAATAAAAACGCGATCATGGACTTTTGAACAAGAAGGCTGATCGGAGGAATTGTTTTCCAGACCGGGTTACATTCCTTTGCAAATACCGGGCCGGGAACATTCCGCACGTCTGAACATTCCATCGGCTGTCGTCCCGATAAAACTTCCAACTCCCCTCGGGAACTGGAACTCGGATATAAGGACCCAAATCCCTACTTTTTATGAATATTATTGAACTTACGTATTTACGAAAGCTCGGGAATCAGGTCATGACAAAAGTGTTTTATTGTACTGCCGTAATGGATAAAATATTCAAAATGAAATGCTACAAACATCCAAATCTATTTAAAAATATATTGATTTCACCAATAAAAGCTGTAGATTTCCTGCACATCTTTGTGTTCCCAAGCAGCGTACCACTATGTTTAGTAGAAACTCATAATGCATGGCTATCCGTATTTACGTGTAATATATTATCCAAAGATTTAACAAATATTAGTGTAAACCTATTTAAAAAAAAGATTGTTTCAATTATTTTTGAATAAATGTTATTATACCACAAATGACTTTCTTTGTGATAAAAATATTTATGATTTAGGTAACTATATAGATTTTTTATAATTTTGTTACTTTATTATATTACTAGCTGACCCGTGCAGCTCCCGCCTGCGCTTTTATTGTCTACATTAAAAATGCTCCGATGTCCAAATTTTCTCGCCTTCTCATTCTTTTTCTCTCCCCCTTTTTTTCCATTTGATTCCCTATTTTTTCTCCTCTTTTAATTTATTTCTCTCTCCTCACTCTCTCTGCCCCCTCGTACCTTCCCGTCACATGCCGCTCTGGTCTTCGCCCGAACTCTGCCCTTTTCTAAACCACTCCACCCTATCGCTCAACCCCTCTGTCGCACTCCTATCGCTCCTCCCTCTCTCAACCCCTCCTCCCCTTTCTAACTCCACAAATCTTTCAATCTCTTCTCATATAATCAAACTCTACACAACTATATTCATCTCTCTCGCTCCAACCTCGTCCGACCACCCGGTCCGACTCAATGGATAATTATTCGTATCCGAAATAAAAGTCTACTTAAACAAATTCTGTCAAAATTATCCGCGTGCGCATGTAATTTTACGCGTTGCCCTTAAATATTAATGCCCCACCCTGCAGGAACCCTTTATTATTGGGGATAAAGAGTACCTTCAATTCTAGATCGTTATCCTAGATAAGCGATCAGACCCCAAACGTTCCGAAGAAGCTTTAATCTTATAGTTTGATGAATCTTATGTTTATGTGGTCAATAACTTCATATAATTTTATTATTATCTTTTGACTTTCAAGATATACCTACTTCAAAGATTTCGATATCTTTCTCATCAACGTACAGAGGTTTGAGATTTTATGGAACCATCATATTTTTGAACACAATGAAGCCATCAATAAATTGAAACCATCATCTTGCGTATAATTGTAAAAGCAGAAAACCTAGATAATATCTAAATGATTTAAAAATAACTTTAAAGTAAATATCAGAAAACAAAAATTCCTAATTTAAAAAAATCACACATCGAGTACGAACCTGAAACCTACGGCGCCTCTTAGAAGCGCCAGTCGCGTCAACGCGCCCAGCTGTGACGGTCGCGTGCTAACGATAGCAATAATATCTCAAGTGAAAATGACGAACGTGTTAAAGTGCAACAAGTGTAATATTGTCATCGACGAGATGTTATCATACATCCAAAATAAATTATCTGTCATTGTTGAAGAAACGTTAGTGCGTATTTGTACTACTTCATTTACTAGTGACGAAATTAAAACGTCGAAGTCCCTTTTGTTCGATTCCGTTTCTACAGAGTTGCGCAAGATTGTTCGAAAAAACAAAGGGAAGGAAGGGCGTGACCTAGCAGATGTTATTAATTTATTCAAATCTGCTGAGCCGACCGAAATACCAGTCTTTGTAGCTCGACAGCTGGAAAAATTACCTCCAATTACATTCGACCACCTAGATTGCACGAAACTCCTTAAGGCTATAGTACGGGTGCCAACTACAATTACTGAGATGAAATCTACCTATGCTACCTTGGATCAGTTGAATGAGTTAAAAGCTCAATTACTTCAAAGTAAAAATGACTCCTTGGTGGGGACGTCTGCATTTAAAGTGAACACAAAACGTGGCGCTTGGTTACTAGACAGTGGCCCAGTTGGGCTTTCTAATCTCCACAATTCTTCAGTAAATGATGATTGCATACATAACGATAGTGTTTTGAATAATAACTATGAAAAAGCGTCGCCTCAATACAGAGAGATTATGGCGGTAGATGAAACACAAAACGAAAAATATTTAAATCCGAATCGAGTGGAACAACGGTCGGAAACAGCGGGCATTACATGCACCGCAGGGGTTCATACGAAAGAATGCGATAATGGAACGGTGATATCAACAGCGTTACGTCCAGAACGGCCGAACACTCAGCCACCTGTTCAGCCAGGGTCTGCTCATGCACCTAAGCAGATAGCGAATCAGCGGTCTATCACTGATAACGATGACAGTGATATAAACTTTCTCAGGACGCGGCACGATGCACCGTCTGCTAATGGTACTTTACCAGTAGTAAATAATAACGTCGAGGAATGGCACCAAGTCACATACCGGAAACGAAACGACCTAGCTACCGCTATGCGGGCAAGTCGGGAATAGCGAGGGATTTAGAGTGTAATTTTAAAGCAGCTGATAAGAAAGTTTCTATACTTATAACGAATATTCACAGAGAAACGACTGAGGACGATATAATTAAATATGTTTATAGTAAGACACAGCAAACGGTGTCTCTTGAGAAAATTAATACGAAAAAAGTTAAGGAACATAATGCCTAAAATTTTTTTGTGTATCTAAATTATCTTTATATTTAGATGAAAAAATGTGGCCTGCTGGTATCATATTTAGGAGGTTTGTGAATTTTACCCGGCAAAATACGAGCGGATTCAGATCTGCTAGCGGCTATAATGAACAAAATAATGGATAAATGTACCTACCGATTCGCCAGTTTCAACTGTAAAAATGTCAAGCGTTCTGTCGAGAGTGTAAGACAGTTGTGTCGCACCTGTGATCTGATTGCATTGCAAGAAACCTGGTTGCTACCGGAGGAAATACCTTATCTTAGCACAATTGACTGCGACTTCGGATACACAGGTTCGTCGGCGGTGGATACAGCCGCTGGCATACTACGTGAGAGGCCGTATGGCGGTGTTGCACTGTTGTGGAGAAGCAGTGTTTTCCAACAAGTGTCAGTGGTACGTTGTGACAATGCGCGTATCAGTGCAATAAAAATTGTGGCAAATGACCGACCAGTTCTTGTTTTTAGTGTATACATGCCTACAAATTGTGCGGATAACCTGCCGGATTTCACAGACTGCTTGAGTGCGGTAAGCGCTATTATACTTCTCAGTCGTTACACTCTTGGCAGAGTGGTCGTGGTTGTCATGAGAGTGGTGGTAGCACGCCTGACAATTCGGCGCCAATCCTCCCTCACTGCCGCCTTTCTGGCGCATTGATGCACTGTACCGCCAATGGACGCTTTTATTTGATCGGTCCATCGCATGGGTGATCTCCCGTGGGCTCTGATGCCTTCTATTTTTCCCTCTATGACAAGGCGCTCGATGGAAATGCCATCTCTTCGCGAAACATGTCCAAAGAATGACAGGATGCGAGACTGAACAATTGACGACAGACGCTGCTCGATGGCGAGTTCCTGTAGTATGGACTGATTCGTTCTGAATAAGCGCTATTATAGACGAACATAATATTGAATCTGTTTTTATGTTGGGTGATTTTAACGCTGATATATATGCATTGTTCTATAATGAGCTTGTACATTTTTGTAGTGAGCAGTATTGGTCATGTATAGATATTGACTTTCTCGGCACAAACTCTGGTACGTTTACTTTCATGACTGATGCATACGGTTCGTCCAGCTGGTTGGATCACTGTGTGGTTACACAATCGGCAAGGCGAGCTGTAACTAACGTTTATGTCAGATATGACACACTGTGGTCTGATCATTTTCCTCTTATCATAGAATGTAACCTAAATTTGCTTACACAAAAGATACCGCAAAGTATATTAACCAATGATAGAAATATACTTTGGGGTGTAAGAAACAATGAGCAGGTCGAAGATTACACCACGGAGTGTCATAAACGTTTAGAATTAATTGACTTTCCCGCTGAATTTATAAACTGTACTGGTTGTTATTGTAACGACCTCAACCACAAGCGTATTCTTGATGCGATGTACTCTGATATAGTCGCCGCCCTTCGTGACGCGTCTTTGGCGAGTCGAGGAAGCATAAGGGTGAGGAGGAGGGGGGCGCGCATAGTGGGATGGAATAGACACGTCAGCGCGGCCCATCAGGAGGCTAGGATGAAGTTTGCGGAGTGGGTATCGTGCGGTAAGCCAAAATCTGGTTCTGTATACGGTGAGATGTGAGCCAGTAGGACAACATTTAAGTCACGACTTAAATGGTGCCAGGATCATCAGGATCAGATCAAAATGGATAATCTTGCTGAAAAACATTCCAGGGGTGATTTTCGTGGCTTTTGGCAGGGTATCAATAAGGTTAGTGTCAGACCTGGGCTTCCGGCGAATGTCGACGGGTCGAGTGATTGTGAGGACATTGCAGAAATCTTTAGGCGTCATTTTTCTATTCAGTCGCCTTTGGGTCCGACTCGTAAAGTTATCAATGCCGCAATACAAGACGAGCGACCTGATGCAACGGTAGGGGTGAGCTTTACTGCCAAAGAGGTAGCCGTTGTCATTAAAAACATGACAAAGGGCAAAAGCCCCGGGCATGATTTTCTATCAATCGAGCACTTGAAACACGCTGGCACACATATCAACAGAGTACTAGCTTTGTTCTATTCTCTATGCGTGACTCACTCTTACCTGCCACCGGATCTGATGAAAACTGTGGTAGTGCCTATTGTGAAAAATAAGACCGGCGACCTGGCTGATAAGTGTAACTATAGGCCAATTTCTCTAGCCACTATCATTTCGAAGGTATTTGATTTTTTGCTTAATGCACAGTTAAATAAACATGTATCCTTGCACGATAATCAGTTCGGGTTTCGGCCTCAACTATCTACAAAAAGTGCTATACTGTGTCTTAAGCATACCATTAGATACTATAGGTAATGACCGCAAAACTCCCGTATACGCGTGTTTTCTCGATTTGTCCAGGGTTTTCGATTTGGTTGTGTATGATATTATGTGGGAGAAGCTTGAAAGTATCAAACTACCACGAGAACGTGTGAGTATCTTCAAGTACTGGTATACACACCAGGTCAATAGTGTCAGATGGGTGGGGGCAATGCCGGAGCCGTATCGACTGGAATGCGGCGTGAGACAGGGCGGATTGACCTCACCTATACTATTCAGCCTGTACGTGGATGCGCTGATCGTCGCGCTCAGTAGTCAGCATGTCGGATGCCGCATTGATGACGTATGTGTCAATAATTTAAGTTATGCGGACGACATGGTTCTGCTGAGCGGGTCGGTCTGTGGCCTCAGAAGGTTGATAGCCATTTGTGAGGAATATGCGGATAGGCATGGGCTTTTGTATAATGCTAACAAAAGTCAATTTATGGTCTTTGAGGCCGGCCGTGCTAGGTGCCCGGAGCACATACCAGCTGTGCGTCTGAATAATAGTTCTCTGGAGAGGGTAAAACAATTTAAATACCTAGGGCATATAGTCACGGACGACCTCAGGGATCATGCCGAAATTGAACGGGAGCGGAGGGCGCTGTCAAAAAGAGCGAACATGTTGGCTCGTAGGTTTGTGCGATGTTCAGGTGAGGTAAAAATAACGCTTTTCCGATCGTACTGCACCTCCCTGTACACGTGTAGTCTGTGGGCTAACTACTCGCAGAGATGTTACAGCGCTCTTCGTGTCCAATTCAACAACGCTTTTGGGGCGATGTTGGGCCTGCCCCGCCACTGCAGCGCGTCGGGTATGTTCGCGTGGGCGCACACGGACTGCTTCCACGCGACCATGCGCAAACGCTGCGCGTCTTTGGTGCGCAGAGTGAGGGCGAACGCCAACACCGTCCTAAAGATGATCGCCACTAGGTTAGATTGTCCCTACGTCCGGCACTGCTGTGACCACCATCTGGTAACATTCAGTGCGGTACGTAGGTTACTATTGTGATTCTGTGCATGTGATTTTGTGTGTGTGAATTTTTGTGTTTGTATTGTTTCGTTTAATTTATGTGTTTGTTAATTTTAATTTATATAGGTCAATAGTTACCTGAAATAAATGAATTAATTTTATTATTAGAAGCGACCGTAACCACTTGGCCACGGAACGCTTAGGCGACATGTCGAAAAACCTTACCTTATGCAAACTAAATCTCTGTTCAGTCCCAATTGTATATAGCGTAATAATATATATTATTAATTGACTGGTCAGTTTATAAGTAATCACCCTATACAAAGCAAATCCTATGGTAATATGTGCAAGTAATGTTTCACTGCTTAGCCCCTATGAAATATAGCGTGATGCTTCATCACCAAGTTTATTAGTGATTGTTTAGTTTGTTTGTTTGTTTAGACCGGCGCGCGAAAAGTACCATATTTCGGAATATGGTCCTTTTGCATATAAATCGAAGTCAAGATACAATCATTATTTACGTGCAAAGGTAACATATTCCGAAATGTGGTACCTTAGCACGAGAAATTTTGTTGTTATTACATTGTGTGTATGTTCAAAAGTGTTATTTTTGAAATGCGTTTGTTTTGCAATAACTTTTACGTGAACTTTATCTTATTGCTTGGAGCTTAAGTGACACATTTGAAATGTATTTGCTTTGCTTATAAGTTTTTCGTTAACTTCATGATATTGCTTGAAGCGTAAGTGTCATTTTTGAGATGCGTTAGTCTTGAACGTAGCTTTTATGTGAACTCAAACTTTATTGTTTAGGACGTAAGTGTAGTTTTTGCGATGTGCTTGTTTTGAATAGGTTTTTTACGGGATTTTAATCGTACTGTTTAGAGTTTAAGTAACATCACATTAAATGCGCCTATTCCGCATAAGATCTACTCGATAATATAATTATAGTATTCATAAAGTTAAGGTGCAAAGTTAGTTTCAATGTAATGAAAAAGTTAAAACTTGCATTTAAAATTATTTTTTTCCTTCAAACATTTTAAAAAGCAAATAATGATGGGGTTTATTTACAGCGTGTATATTTGAAAAAACTAATTGTTTGTATTTACTTTGTTTTGTATTTACTTTACATGACCACAGAATGAATAACAGAGGACAAAGGATTCTAAGCATGGTTTTAAATCATGCTCAACCAATGATGATACTTATGAAGCTTTGGCTCCAGCAGTTGCACAAAGCATCATACTTCAAGAACAAGAACATGTTGTAATCGAAGAGAGATGTGAAGAAGACAAGCAGTCAATAGATTCGTTTGACATAAACTCTATCGCAAATAGCCAGCATAATTTGAGTCTATCGATACTCGATTCGGATAATGAAGATCTTCAATCAGGGCCCGAAAATACTAAAAGACTGCATAATAATGTAGTTATTGAAAAAAGTAGCTCTGATAGTGATTCGAACAGTGATTCCGGTGAGTCTTCAAAATCGGACAGCACAACAGGTGATGGGTTTTCTTCGGATGACAGTGTGAAGGATCCTAATTTCCAAATACCAGAAAAACCAGATGTCTCCTCAGATTCTGATGAAGAAGTAACCAGATTCCAGATTGCCACCTGCTCGACCACATTTATCACCACAACCTGGATCTTCCAACGTCACTGACGAAAAATTAGTAGAACCAAACAGGAAGAAATTAAAATCTAGACGGAATTATAATAGCACACAGCGACTGACTGATTCGATCCAATTAACCAGCATTCATGAGCTCCCAAGAAGCTCCAGCGTTGACATGCAATCACCCAGTGTTGATGTGGCTTATCCATCCAGCGTCGATACGCAGCCACCCAGCGTTGATACCGAAATTACCGAACCACCAAGTGAGCAAACTAGAGCCTATAGAACAAACAAACTAGAGCCTATAGAAAATTGCACGGAAATAAAAAGGAAGTCTCGAAAAAGGAAAGCTTATCCTGAGTTATGGTTGAAAAACATTAACAAGTCATGGAAAAATAGTGGATAATCTTATACATCTATGGCAAAGTCAAGAAAAGTTTATGAAGCTAAAAAAATGGGACTGGCATGTTCTGAAAAATGTAAGTTGAAATGTGACGCGGAATTTTCAAAGGAACAACGGCTAACTATATTTGAAGATTACTGGGAGTCAGGCCACGTAGAAGTTCAGAGACAATTTATCCGTAGCAATATGGTTGAAGTCATACCTAAGTATCGATACAAGCGAGAGGGCAGCCAGCGCAAAAACTTTAACAACGCTTACTACTTTCCACGAAATGGTCAGAAAATACGAGTTTGCAAAACTTTCTTTATGAATACTCTAGCTATTTCAGATACAACGATTAGAACCGTTGTAAAGAAAACGTTGAATAGTAAGCTGGGATTTGAGCAGTTGGGTGACAACAGAGGAAAGCATGAAAGCCATAATAAGTTAAAAACAGACGTCACGGATGCTTTTAAGGCGCATATCAACTCTATCCCACGGATCGAAAGTCATTATTGTCGTGCTCAATCGATACGAGAATACATTGAAGGCGGTACCAGCGTTGCAGCCCTTCACCGAGACTATGTTGAAGATTGTAAGTCTAAAGGATTAGAGCACGTCTCATACCAAATATATTACAATATCTTCATGACTGATTTTAACATCTCATTTTGGCAGCCAAAAAAAGATCAATGTGAAGATTGTACTGCCTTCACTAATGCTGAAGATAAATCATCTCTACAAGAGCAGTACGACCTACATCTGAAAGAAAAATGTCTAGCTAGAACGGAAAAAGAAAGAGATAAAGAAAGTATCAGTGACAATTTGGTGGTCGCAGTTTATGACCTTCAAGCTGTGATGCCTTGTCCACAAGGCGAGGTGTCCAGTTTCTATTGTATCTCGAAAGTAAACGTTCTAAATTTTACTATTACTGAGCTCGGCACTAAAAATACAACTTGGCATGAAGGAGAAGGAGCTCGAGGCGTAAACGAAATTGGATCTTGCGTGTTCATGTACCTTGAAAGCTTGAACGAAAAGGCAGCAGTTGACTTTGACGTAGTGTTTTACAGTGACAACTGCTGTGGTCAGCAAAAAAAAAACAAATTTATGTTGGCAATGTACCAATATGCCGTGAATGTCCTTCCTAAGCTCAGACGTGTTACCCACAAATTTTTGATTAAGGGACACACGCAAAATGAAGGGGACTCTGTTCACTCCACTATTCAGAGGAATATTACTCGAGCACTCAAGTCTTCCCCCATTTTTGTCCCTGATCAGTACATTACATTGATTAAAACAGCAAAAAAAAGGGCACCCCTTACTCTGTACAAGAGCTTACGCATGAACGCATTTTTGACCTGAAATCATTGGCGGTAGGCAACTATTCCACCGACACCGACGGAACTAAAGTGAAATGGGCGGATATTAAGATTATGAGAACGGTAAAAGAAAACAGAAACAAGTTTCTATTCAAGACTTCCTACGAACAGGAAGATTACAGATCAGTCTCTACGTTAACAAAGAGGCAAACAAAGTCTGGGTCTGAAATTGTAGTAGGTGATTGTATAGTGAGGAAATTATATGCCCAAAAACTCAAAGATCCGCAAGCAAAGACAGAAGGTATTTTAAAGCTGATCCGAAAGAATGTAATACCAAAATATTACGAATCATTTTTTATTAACCTTTAAGGATTAGTCTTATTTGTAGGTATCAAAGATACAGACAGATTTTTCCACATTTTTTTTTTGTTTAATGACTCTGCGTCTGGTTTTTTCTACATTTAGAATGTTTTAAATGATGCATGGTGTTAGTTTTAGGTAATTAGTAGTCAAAATGGTCTCGTCTTATAATAAGTAAGAGTAAGGTTTAAAGTAAGTATGGTGATGGTTTTTAGAAGCATTTATTTTGATAGAAATATCATTTGTTTTTATATTTTTTCTTGTGTATTTTATTAATTAAAAATGTGTTTTGTGAGAATTTATAACTTTTTGTTTTGTTTTGTAAGAAATTTTAACTTTTGAGACTGTTTAAAATTTCTATTTCATATATTCAGTAGAGCGTTTTATTACTAATGATTAATAGACTGAATAATAAACAATGTGATTTCGATTTATGCTACTTGGTACTGAAAACTGTCTAATAAACCTTATTTTTTATGTAATGTGGTCTTTTAATGATAATTTTTATTAACAGACACATCCATTTTTATATGCTAAAGGCACTTATCTGGTGTTATAAGACATTGGGTTAAAGTTCGTAAGTAATTCTAATTAAAATTACGCGTCGATTGATAGGTGAAACATAGATATGAAAAGAAAGACTTGCTCAGAAATTAAAGAAAAACCTTTTGAAAACTTTGAATGTCTCTAGTGAAAAAAGTGAAATTTTGGAATGTGGTAGCTTAGCATTTAACCAGCGAAATATTCAATGTACAGAAAAAATGCTCTTTGAGTTTTATTATAGTTTAGAAGATAAGCAATATTTGTACACCAAAAATTGGTAAAACATAAGGATGTAAATGTTTTTTTGTAACCATAACAAACTACATACTACACTACTACACTATACTACTACTACACTGTAAACTGTACTATATTTTAACAAATCAATATATATTTATCTTTACAGTGTAATCGTAGCGCTACGTTTGCTACACCGTAGTATATACCGTAGCACGCCTACGGCGTAGGTCTGAAACAGGGCCCACATTAAAGTCTTAATAGAAAATTGTAATATTACACGTCGACAAAAGATGTAAGCATACCCTAATAGGCTTTTACTGCAAACGAGCGTCTTTGGTTACCCATAACATGTTTAAGAACTCAATTTCTCTCATTCGCCGAACAACGCCGGCAACTCGGTCCGTAAATAATGAATGAAGATCCGATTGGAAATTGAACCGTACTGCCGACATATTTCTACGGGTATTCGCGACGCGAAAGGAATCTATGATGGAATACCGACCGCAGGGAATGGCTAATGAAACTGCAAATGTCGGCGATCCTTTAACGCACCCAAGCAGGCTATGGACACTGTATCCCGGACACGACTCAACGAATATGCCTCAGTCCAGTTATATCATATTATGAAAATCTTTATACTGTTTATAGAAGTTTCAATAACACCGTAGAAGATCGGAATCATATCATAATCATCAGCAGCCAAAAGACGTCCACTGCTGAACAAAGGCCTCCCCCTTAGAGGGGAGGGGTTGCCATAATCCCCACGCTTGGCAGGCAGCTTGGGGATCGCAGTATAGGTGGTAGGTAATCCAATAGAAAGACGCTGCTGGGCGCAAGGTGGGAATGGAACCGTCGACCTATAGGTCCGGGTGTCTAACCAGTAGAACAGTCCGTCACGTTAAACTTTGTTTACAATTTGGTTATTCCATAAGTGGCGATCATCGATATAATATGAATGCGGTTCATATATCACTCACAATTCTGCTCTTACCGCACCGACCTCGTTAAATTCATACTATATAATTCAAACGGAAACCTTGCTCGGCACTCTCATTCCCTTGCCAACGTGTTAATCTCGTGTAACCCAACCTTCAGAATGTTGGTTGAAGATAATTGTAACGGATATCGTTACAAGCATGATGTTGATAGACAGTAGTCTGATACTAAAGTTCTATTGCATAAAGTCCAATTTTCAATAATCCGATGACTAGTTACATGACAGGACGTAGTCAACAATATTGGTAGACTAAGGTATTTTATAGATGTTGTAAGATTTCAGATTGAATTAGGATAAAATGACATGATGTTGGATGTTTTGGACGATTTATGTTCAGTTTAATAGGATTATTAGATTGGTATTTGTGGACATATTGACCGATTTTGTTGTAGGCATTCCGTAATTACTAAACTTTACTCATTGTCCTAAAAAAAAGAGAGACAGAAGAAATAAATGATAACATTGTTCTACAAATGTTACCTTTAAATCCATTGTTTAAATCCATTAAGATAACAATATTTAAATAGGAACAGTAGATTAAGGATTACATATAGACAATTAAATGTTTTGATTAACTTATATTTGAGTACAATAGTAAATAATGGAACAAAAATGGTCCAAATACCCAACCAATTACATTCACGCAACATATAATTTAAAGCCACAAATAAACGCATTAGATGCCCATTGTTTTGAATTATTTGGTGTATGTAGAAGACATTACAATTATAAGTAGAAATTGTAATTATTTGATTAAAGTCACGAAAACTCTCTTTTTAGTCACACGCATAATTTTGAACCATATTGTACTAGAAATAGAGCTATATTTGGTAGATATGATTGCGTAGCAATTAATATTAGTGGCCGTGAGAATTAGAGCATTAAGTATATGATTGCATACTCTAAAAATTGAAGCAGTCCAAAGAAGCAAGTACCTTCATTTACAGAAGAATTCAGGCAGTTAACGCGCCTTTCGAGTCACTTCGTATACCTACAGTGAATTTTCTATGTGGTAGTTTCCTTGTGCAAGGAACCTTCCAGCAGGCAATATTAGATACTCCGCAGCCAATTGGCAGACGAGGCCAACCCAGTCCTAATTTTGCTTGCCAGCAACATACCTAGTTAAAGATTCTTAGCGACTGTCTTCTGATCTTACATGCCTTTTTTGTCGGGAAGGCAAACTTTAAATGGTTTTCAAGCTTCATATGGGTAAAGGCCAGTGTATAATTAGTAGTGATTGTTTATTGTAATTATATATTCTTAACTAGATGTCGCCTTCAAAATTGTGACTCGCGCTAGCAAGATTGGCGCGCGTTCATATAATTTATGTGGAATATTTGTATTGAGTTAGAATTCGAATGGGGTTCTAAATTCGAATTAAATAAACTTCGGAAACCTATATTCTGTGTATCATTACACTATATCAGGTCCACTCTGATATCCCCTCCCCAGGACCCTGATTGGTTTATACAGCCAGGTTATCTGGATTGTTTCCCCTCTAAAACCCGATATGTTACAACAACGCTGTGAAGACTGGGCACTCCATACAGAACTTGCCAGGGACTCTCCAGCAACGAACGCTTGCTAAAGCCTCGAGAGCGTCCCGAGGATGTCTGCAAAGAATACATGCTCCTCATAGTGCTTGCGACGACGCAAGGCCTACAATGCGTTGCCCAAACCCGGCTTTTTTTTCGCTGGGGAAACCTTCAAAAGTTCCCCGGTAGCTGTGGGGCTCAACCGGGGTATGTGTGATTCTTACCCACTGAAATCTGCGCGGCCGTTGCACATGAGAGGGGACACCCAGGCTCTTCAGTGGGATCTGCACCAGGAGCCCTTCAGTGCCTGTCTTTGAGCTTGCTGCCGGGGGGCGCATTGTAGCCCGCGTGAACCAGATCCTTTTCTCACGAAGACGGGGATCGCAGCCCCAGAGTCGTCGCCATACTCAATGGACTTCCTAGAGCCTACACCCCGAAAGTCCGCCTACAGTAGCTGTCATATCACCAGGCAATTGAAGCCTATTCCGTTGGATCCTTTTTTTTTTGACGCGGGGTAAATCTTCGAAAGATCCCCGGGAGCTGTGGGGCTCGACCGGGGCATGTGGGATTATTATCCACTAAAACACCGGCGGTTGTCGCATCGGCACGTGAGAGGAGATCCTGGTCTCTCCGGTGGGATCTGCACCAGGGGCCCCTCAGTGCCTTGCCTTTGAACCCGCCGCCGGGGGGCGCATTCTAGGCCACCCGGGAACCAGTCACGGTGCTCACGGGGACGGGGGTCGCAAACCCGCCGCCATCCTCCTCGGAGTCGCCGCCGTACTCAATGGACGTTCTAAGGGCCCACACCCCGAACGTCAAGCGACTCCGAAGGATTCCATTGGATCCTAGCTCAATGTAAAATGAAAACGGAGGCGGACTGTCACTATTGATTGCAATAGGTAAATAAATTAATATAAAATTAGGCGCTTGTTGGTGTCGTTTGCTCAGTAATAAGGGCCTCCGCCCACTAGCGTTTTCTAGCTGCAACGACTGGCAACTTTGCGACTGCATCGCGTTTTAGCAACTCATTAGCGACCATTGAGCTACTCCTTGCGCTCGGTCGCTGTATCGGAGTCGCGCGTTTTAGCAACCGCATCAATGCTGCACCGCGTTTTAGCGACTGCTGTCATCGATGCACAGTGGGCCAAAAATAAGGTTCACTAGCTTAATTTTTTTGAAAAATGAAATATATTTTATGTAGTTCAAATACACGGATTTGTTAAAATTACCATAACATCGAATTACTTAGTAATCACAAGTTTTATTTTTTAACTTAACAACATTAAATGTTGTAACAACATTTCAAATGTATCAAAATATAATTTGTTTCCCCTTTTTTTTGTGTTTGAATTGTAAAGCTGAATCTTTTTGGTCACGTTACGGTTATGGTAACAAAACCGTCTGAGTTTCAACCTTAACCCTTTTACAAATATCACATGCTGCTATTGCGGTATTATAGATGTCGTTGTTATTATGTTGATATACATATAAGTATGTATAAACTAATACCCAGTAGGTACTTTATAAAAAAACAAGTTCGCTTTGCATCTAAGTCACCAGGATTTGACTAATCCTTCTGAATAATGGTAAAATCGCTTAAGAACTTTGAAATGCAAATATATAATCAAGAAGTTGAATGAAATATAAAAAAACGATATTATATACTTCACCCAAAACAATTTTCAGGTATTATTTAATTATATAATCTTTACGATAAACAAGCACAATAAGAACAATTTAGACAGAAATAAAAACTACAAATGCGTAGTTTTTTTTTATAAAAAGAGAACTTCATCTGCCTTTTAATTAAACCAATGTATTTAATAATAATATACGTTTATTTCAGACTCTTGATCCATACAAAAAAAATACAAAGACACATTGACAAAAAAAAGGAAGAAACCAAACAGAATAAATAAATAATAACCAAACTAAACAAAAAAAACATTCCGTTAAAAAAAAGAATTTTAAGCAGCTATTTCACGCCAACGTCTACACATGTTCGTTATAGACCAACGGTCCGCGATTTCTTTAATAATACCGTTTCTACACTGACCAACCCTGGCCATATATGAAGCAATTCAACTTTTCTGAATGGCATTGAACGTGTTCAGACGCGCCTCCGTAAACTTGCTAGAGGCACTACAGTACCTATTTAAAACCCATGAGGTGTCTGAAAATGTTATTATATTGTACACGAATACCATCCAATGACCTCCTTTTATAATTTGTCCAGAGTTGGCAAGTGTAGAAGTTTTTACAGTATGATTCAAATAAATGCACTTAAGTTTGAACATTAGCTTTAAAAAAATTGATCTTCTCTCACTTTCTTGGTAATAGATATGTATTAGTCTATCATAATATATTATAATATGTAGTTTTTTTTTTTTTTTTTAATATATATATATATATTTTTAATCCACTTAATTTATTTATATAACTGCACCTGCCCATAAGAATGCTCTGTCCTGTACACCAAGGTTGACTGGAAGAGATCGCTTTAGCGATAAGTCCGCCTTGTTGTTCACTGTTTTTAATTGTTTTAATTTCAAATGTATATTTCTTTTGTGTGCAATAAAGAGTATTTGTATTGTATTGTATATTATGTACTAGCTTTATCCTGCAGCATCGCTTGCACATATTTAGTTAATATCCTGGGACAATTCACACACGGTCATCTGATTCAAACAAGGCAGAGCCTGTACTATGGAACCAGACAACTGATACTAATACATATATACTTTTTTTTTGTAAGTACATACTTATATAGATAAACACCCAGACACTTGGTGGGAATCGAACCCACGACCTGTTGGGTAGGAGACAGGGTTACTAACCACTAGACCAACGGGCCCGTCATCAGTTAGTACTTAGGTATAGATTGTTTATAGGTTTTAAACAATCAGTAACAACGCATATTGTATAATAATTTCATGCAAGAAAACTTCGTCCTTTACACGTCGTCATTTCATTTTCATCTTATTTTCAATCGGCCTGTATTGTCCAAACCAATAATAAATAACTTACTTCGCGCGTTTCGCGTTTCATCGCATTTAGCAAAGTGTAAAGAAGAGCCCGGAGCTCTTCAGTTTCTAAAGCAAGCGGTTTCCCTGCGCTTCTGAAGCAACAAAGTAAGTTACATAAATGAAAAACGGCCAGTTCATGAAACCTTGATTGAACTGCGGGATAAAATTTTCTCCATTTTCATAACCCCTAGTGCATCTTTAAAATCACTTAAAGCTTGCGAAATATTTATTTATTTATTTTATTTAGAAAGTCTTTTCAGTACCTACGTATTGTGGTAATCGAACGCAATGATCTTATATCGTTATGATTATGAATACGGTTGTTTGTATTTAAAAACCACAAGAAATACATTATCAAAAATCTTATGAAAGAGAAGCTTGTTTTAACGCCCACTGTGCGCTGTAACGTGTGAATCCAATACACTGTAACTACGAAAAACTGATTTTGAGAAAATGAGCAAAATAGATTTTTTAGTTTTTTCAAGATTACTCCAAAATTTTCGTTAGAAAGTTTTTAGTGTTTGCTGCCAATTTAAAAATAATTTTATAAGTTATCCAGGCTATTAAGTTTTATATATATTTAGAGTATACATAATGAATTATCGTCGATAACTTGTGTTGCTCTAATAGTTGTCAGAAGCTAAGGAAGATATTGTTAAGGCAATACACAGTATCATATAGTTGCAGTGTATTGACTTGGGAAAACAGGGCCTAAAAGTGTATTGGTAGGTATAAGTTGGAGAACCATAATACTGCACAGACGTGGCAGTTCTTGATATATTTTGGTATTTTCTATTGAGAATGCTCCATATTTAGATCTTGATTTCAATTAATGCACATTTTTAGAAGTCACTTGTTACTCTTGATAATGTTAAGTTGTCCACTTTAAATTGTCTCTCTTAGCTATCTTTGCCTTTATCTTCTCCTTTCTCTTTGAGTTCGGTTACTGAGGGGGTTGGGAATTATATCATCATGGTCTTCAGTTAAAATTGTTATTACCTAACATTGAAGTAACCTTGACCAATCCTTGTCCAATAATCACTCGTTTCTTAAACTTTTAAATTGAATCCTGTTCTTTCCCGTCTTGGGAAGAACGCTTGTCATTGTCATTCCTTTTCCCAAACAGCCAAATTTTTCTGTTACAAATTTTAATCCTATACCTACACTCCTTGTTCTGTTCTGGAAGTCCTGGAAGGTATTTATTGTTTACAAACAAATGACAGACTATTTTACACCTAATTGTCTTTTAGTCCTTAGTTTTAGTAAAAATAAGTGATGTTTGACGCTTGGTTATAGAAAGCAAACAACTGATTATTCTGGTATTATTGGATCTTGGTAGTGACTTCAATTCTGTTTATTTTGACATACTTCTAGGCATTCTTTCCTCTCTCTATGTCGCTTTTTCAGCTATCAATTGCTTTGATCATATTCATATCATCGTGGGCGCTCCCAGTCTGTCCGCTTTGAGGAGACATCATCTGTGTGGTGTGAGCTTGAGGCGGGTGTTCCACTGGGTGGCGTAATCTCTCCTCTTTTCAGTTTTCATGAACGTTATCGCGAGGGTTTTCTAACTATCATCTCTATGCATGATCATCCTTAGCTTTATCGTCATGCCAATATTGATAAGCTTCGGTAAGCGATATATACGCTTAATAAAGATTTAGATAGCATAAGTCAGTGGGCAAAATCAATTGGCTTGTTAGTGAACTCTACTAATTCTCAGGCTATCATATTTGGTGGCGGATACGGTGATGAATCTGGTGGACATTAACTCACTCTCCAGTTTAGTTTTCGATTCCGTACCAATTGCATACTCAAATAAAGTTAAAATTCTTAGAGTTCTGTTTGATTATAATATTTCTTGGGAATCTCATGTTGGAGATAGGTATAAGTAAGAAGATCTTTTACTCTTATCAGTCTCACAAGCGTCTCCAAAAATTTCTTCTGCGTCAGACAAAAATCTTTTTTGCTTGATCTTTAGCTCTTTTCGATTATGCTGATGTATGTTTCTAGATGCAACTGAGGAGCTTCTTAATAAACTGGAGCAATTGTAAAATTTGTGTATTCATTTCATCTTTGGTCTGCGGAAATATGATCGTGACGGAATTTCGGGCTCAACTAGAATGTCTGCCAATCCGTCAGCGGCGGAACTGGTACATTTTTTATTTTCTAAATTGTATACTTAACAATCCTTAATCTCCTCTTTATCTTTGTGAGCGTTATTCCTTGCTCGTGTCTTGTGACAAGCCTTGACGTTCCAGTATATCTGTGCATTTTGAAGTTCCTCCTCATTATTATAGTAGCTATAATGTTTTTTTTTACCATGCAAGCAGTGCGGCTATGGAATTCGCTTCCACATTCCTTGCGTAGTAGCTGTAATTTAGTCATATTTAAAAAACAACATTTCCTCTCCAGATAGATTTATTTTAATATTTAGTGTATTTATAATACTATATTTATTTTTAAATTTCAGTACGTATTAGTTCATCAGCTCATACTTTCCAGCCACTGCGCCGCCGTCGCTCTCGGCCAGATTGACCAATAATAATTGAAATCGATAGCCCAGCCTCAATCTGATTGGCGTAGCCACGTCGCGCTAGCCCTTCTACTTTGTTTTGACAAATCACTGTATCTTGCAATCCGCGAAGATTATTTGGACAATGCACTGGATCATCATTTGCCGTGTTTTACTATTTCAGGCCTGTAGTTTTTAGTAAAAACAGTGTAATTTGCATTGCAATATCTCTGTATTTTTCATACAAAGTAAAAAAAACTATGAATGCTATAACATTAAACAGGTTAAAAGAAATCGAATGAACGTTGTTAATTCAAAACACTGTATCTGAAGTTACAGTGTATTGGATTCACACGGTACCGCTGGTGTGACATGTTTTGACTTAGGGGGGTTACCAACTTTTTCTGGTAGTCTAGATTATTTTCGGGGTCGATTTAAGTTACCACTTTTTAAGGAATATTGCTGCTTTGGTTTTTAATTTCAAAGAAAGCACGTATTGCAAAAATATATATTTCACCTTCTACATGATTTTTAACACAAATCTACATGAATGATTGAATGATAATGTTTGCTTCAACACATAGGTTTTTGAAAACTGGTAATTGGATGTAGCCAGTACCGCCTTCACCGTGATTTATATTTTCACTTTATTAGTAAAGCAAGAAGCAGTGCAGCTTTATAAGAGTCCATGGTAACGTTTAGCATCGTCAATATTTATTATTACACTGAACACATATTGCACACACAGAAATTATTTCAGGCCTTTTAGTTGCATTTTGAAGGCGGTTCTTTTTATTGTAAAAAATATTTTTATTTTATTCTTTTTAGTGGTTCCCTTGGTGTATTATTAGGTTAACTTTTAAAAACTTATATTTTATTCTGACAAACAGCCAGTTTAATATTTATTTTAAAAACACCCACTACATAACACAACTATGAACCATCACTAAAATATAAGCTTAAGCAAAAAATTTAAAAAATGTAGATGTGACAATATCTTAATAAAACAAACCAATTGCCGTTAACCGAAGATATTTAGGTGTTATACTCGTAGTTCTCGAGAACCATGGACTGCAGGCTCGGTGGGTCTACATTTATTTGTGCCGAGAACCCGTGTCCACCTTCTTGCTCCATTGTCAGACCCTGATCACCATTTTTCTAGCAACTACTCGTCGAGACCTATCCAACGAGTCCAAATTCGGTAGGTCTACGTTTGTTGGTGCCGAGATCCCGTGACGACCTTCTTGCTCCATCATCAGACGCTGATCACCATTTTTCTAGCAACTACTCATCGAGAACTATCCATCGAGTCCAAATTCGGTAGTTCTACGTTTAGTAGGCACGGCTAGGATAGGATGGATTGTTAATTTTATTACAAAGTTCCGGTGGCCGTCTATGGCCTTCTTCATCAGATCCACTTCACCAAATGATACTTTCTGAATGAAAATGCTTAACTAGTTTCTAAATATACCAAAAACGCTATATGTATGCCTATAATATTTAAGGAGTTCCCTTAGTTACTCATGGTTCCCATCATCAGAACCTGTTTTTGAAAAAAATGCGACCAATCTGGAAGCATATCCTTTCAATTAAAAAAATAATTTTCCAAATCGGTTCGTAAACGACAGAGTTCTGAGGTAACAAACATAAAAAAAAACATACAACCGAATTGATAACCTCCTCCTTTTTTTTGAAGTCGGTTAAAAATGTTTCCTCCCTAAATCAAATCAAATGATCCCCAATTATACTTTATTATTTTAGCCGTCTTAAAAAAGGAGGTTCTGTATTCGACGCGTATACATATTATAATAATTGACATATGTTAGACTATATATGGGCATCTAAGCATATGTATATCCGAGTAACCCCTTCGGCTTTTGTTAGTCTCCCTACCCATTACAATTTGTGAAAACGATACTTCTACCTTCCATTTAAGACACAACAAGACATTGACCTTTACTTGTCAAATAACAACCCAAACACGATCTTGTTGTACATGCTACGCGTCTCCACCGAACAGGCAAATCGTTTATGAGCCAAAGTATACACTTTTATAACAAACTGCCACAGGATATCCGAGATCTTCCAATGAAGAAATTTAAACTTTTTGAAGCCGATTGTCAAAAAAGGCTTATTATAAAATCTCGATTTACCTGGAGGATAAAACTGCGTGAGCTTGAACTGCTCAAATTATGTAAGCTTAGAATTTTAAGGCTACCTATACATAATTTGTAAAACTGTTTACACAATTGTTAAAAAAATATTACAAAATAGGACATGCCCGCTGAGTGTCTTCCAAGATTAACGCGTTTTTTGCATGCTGTGGCGACCTATAATTAAGCTTCAACTTAGTTTTAAGTTCACCAATGTAAAAAATGCAATGTATTAGTGTAAGTCTTGTTGGTTGTCCTTAAATAAATAAAAAAATAAAAAAAAGATCTTCTCAGTAGCGGCCGCGTAAAAATTATTTTTGTGTAAGCCTCCGTGGGACCTATACATAATAATGTTATTTTGACTTTGACTTTGATGCTATTGACCTCATACCCTACATTTTAGAATTAACAGGACATTTAGTATTAATTGACAGCCTATACTAATGACCCGGCTGCGACATATATACATACATATATGTGTGTCTGTGTGTGTATGTATATATGTTTATTCCCATACTTCTCAGAAGCTACAAATCCGATTGCGGTAATTCTTGTTGTAATAGCTTCATCAAAATCAGTTCGGTACTTTAGTATATAATGCACTGTTTTGTTCCTAGTAAAGTCTAGCATAGTTGTTCTAGTTGCGTGGTAGTTTCATGCATTCAGAGCGTTATAATAGGTAAAGTCAATAAAAAGATTAAATAAAATATTTCTAGTATATTAAAATCCGACTTTAACGATATTATTATGATCTAAAAAGTACTATATAACGAAAATGTATTGAAGTCGGTGCTTAACATAACATATTGAATGAATGAATGAATGAATGTATATTTATTATGAAACACCACACTAATAAAAGTACAACCATTATAACAACACAACATAACAAGAACATACAATCTAAAAAAAAAACTTATTTTAATAAAATTGACCCTATGTTGGTGGTGGTGTCACACAAAAGGACGCACTCAGCATCAAGCCGTGTTTAAGCACGGCGCTGGTTTTCAGTGCGCCCTTCAGATTGAGGTGACGCTTACTACAAGGTGCCTGTCTAATAATATCTTAATAACTAAAAGGTTAACCGTAATATAATATTATGTATTTACACCATAATATTTGCAAAAATATACGTACCTATACAGATGAGTGTGATAATATAATTAATCACTGCAGTTATAAATAGTTACACAATAAATAAATAACAATAAAACACAAAACTAAAATTAATAATGCTACTGGTAGGTAATTATGTTGATGATTAAGTAAGTCAACCGCAAGACAATGATTAAAAGTATTTATGTGTGTGCTCGTTCACGCAACGCTGTGGCACTTGGCAATATATATACTAGCCATCTAAATTAATTGGGCATACAAAAATTAATAAAATAAAATAATTAAAAGATTCGATAGGGAATTAATACGACTAAGTGATTACGAGTGTATAGTTTTAAAAAGTAATATTAATCATCATCATGGATTCGTCATCATAGATGCTGTGCTGCTCATATACTGCTCATTTCCTGCGTTCCCTGTCTGAAACTGTGAGGTAAGGTGAAGTTTTAATGCTCGTTTTGTTGTAGCTGTAAGTTTTATATTATTATTATTATTATTTATATTAACTGACATCAGCTTCCCTCGCCGGAGTTTTAAACCTTATAATTATACATTATAATTATACCTACGTATAATATTAAAACGTACCGAAACCCTCAAAATGATTGTAGAAATTGGGTCAAAATTCAATGTTTAGTTTAGAAACAAACAGGAGCGACTATACGTATAACACGGATAGTGACTGATTTTATATCTAATAAGTACCTAGGTATCTACTTATTTAGATTGTTTTAAATTTCATACACTACAAGCGGCTTTGCACGGTACGAAAAAATATTTCAACGAATAAAATTTTAACAAAATTAATCAAACTCAATATATTTTCCTCGAAGCAAGTTTTTTACACTAAGATCTTAACTACAAGTCGGTTTTAAGATTAATAACATTGCCCATTAATAAATGTTGCGTAATCAGAATACAAATAGTTCAATGTATTATGCTCCATTTATTTAGGGAGAAATCCTTAAAGTTGGGAACCCCGGAACTACCAAAGTCGCGGCGACTGGCATCTGTAGTGTGCGTGGTGTAGCGCGCGGTTGCTGCATCCAGCGACAGGAAAGCGTCGAAATCGCTGGTCGCTATCTGCTAGTAGTGTGCGGGGGTTCGCGATCGGCTGCGGTATCAAGCTTCCGAAAAGCAACAGAGTTGCCGAACGCGGATGCAAAAAGTATCGTGTCGGCGGAGGCCCTAAGTATCGTCGGGGTCGGTGTTGCCCGCCCTGTGATGACAAAATTCCTATATTCATGCGTGAACATTGTCTATGCTTTTCATCTTTACGCAGCACAGCCGATCCAGTAGTCACTTGATCCATCCGATAAGGGATCACGGTCCAGCCTGAAGAATGTGTAATAAAATACCCCGGACAGAAAGGAATGTCAAATGAAAACAAACCAAGAGGTCCACTCCGTGATATTAATGTTTATTTTACTAAATGCACACGTTGTGGCGGCCAGCCATTTGCGCAAATGTAATGAAAATGCCACGTCGTCGTTAAGGAAATAGCCGCAGTGGTCTAATTTTGTCATTGCCATGGTCTAAATAAAAGTGGGTCTGAAATAAGGTGAAATATCTTTAAGAAATTGTTGGATATGAAATTGATTAAACGTATTAATAAATAAATAATAATACCAGCCCTTGTTTATGTCCCCCTGTTGGGTACGGGCTTCCCCTCAAGATTTCACACGTCATTCGTAAGCTACTTAAGGCTTCCTCAGACATGTAGGTTTCCTCACGATGTATTCCTTCACCGAAAGCTGGTAACAATCGCACAAAGACGACTCACACATGATTAATTAAAGTAATCAGAGGTGCGAACCAGGGCTCGAACCTGCGCACCTTGTTTCCAAGGCAAGCGCTCGCCCACTGAGCTGTTACCGTTACCGTTAAACGTATTGTAAGGCAGTAAATTGGGAAACACTGAATTAATCCAGTTAATTATTTATTAGCACAAACAAAACTCAAATACCTACACATGGCGCGAAAACGAGAAGTGTCATCAGCGTGTTTAGTGCGGGGACACGTCAATCGGTAATTGGGATAGTGAGGTGCCCCAACCATATTGATATTGTTGTCTAACAGTATAGGCCACAGAACGGCCTTTGGGAATTCACGTCATTAGTTTCTACAACTTCCATCAATTTTTTTTTTTGTAATGATACAAAATACGTATGATATAAACAGTATTCTCATTCAGTCATTGCAGTAACGCAACAAGAAATTAGGCATGTTTCCTTTAAACATATTTTTATGGGAATAAAGCGTACAATAACTCATGTAACATGTTTTGTGATGAAAATTTTGCTATCTACGTAGGTATTTTCTGTTCCTTAGTATTTAAAAATCTTTGGGATATGGTCTTCTCTACTGGCGGTTACAACTAGTTTACAGAGGGTGATAACATTGCAGCATCTAAAAAAAAAATCATTATTTTACTAATGACCAGAACAGTGATAGGAATATCCTTTTTATCAGTGCCCATAAGCACACTTAACCGAATTGAACTGTTTTTTCATCATCATCAGCCTACAGTCGTCGACTTACATGCCACTGACTTCGATCCTCGGCTTTCCTCACCCAATTCCTGCCCGCCACTTTACGTATATCGTCACTCCATCTCGCTTGAGGACGTCCCACTCGGACGATGAGTACCTACGTTTGCCGAATCGCGGTCTAACCTCAAGAACTCGTTTGCTCCAACGATTATCGGTTCTACGGCAGAATGACGAACCCACTGCCAGCTTTTAACTTGCTAATCCGGCGCCCTATGTCGGTAAATTTGATTCTCTGTCTGATTACCTCGTTCCGGATTCGATCTTTCTTTCAGATTCTATTCGATCTATTCAGTGCTGTCTCGTCACTCAGTAAAACAAAAAGAAATTATTTCTATTAAGTAGAGTAAATACCTACAAGAAAATAATTTGGCAAACAGTAATAACTACGTTACCTCCAACACATTCAAACATATATAAGCTATTTCTCTTAATTACTACTACATTTTCTGTGAGGGGAACAAAATAGCAATATGTAGTTGCTGTGTTTACCTTTCATTCGCAGATGAAATAATTAACGCGATGAAATTAGGTAAAGAAAAATAATAACAATAATGGTCCGTGGTCTGAAATCTTACATGTAACTGCTAGAGGTATATAAATATTATGTAATACATTATTTTCCTTAGCGAAACTTGCTATAATACTTTGGTCAGTGATATTTGTTTATTTTAATATACAAAAAAATGCAAGTGGCCAGTATCATTTTTCTAATTCGGCATACAAACTGATGCATTCGATTTTCAAAAACATTATTATCCCTCGCATCTAGCTTGTTAAGAATGGATTTTAATACACTTTTTTCCTCTTGCATATTTGTATTGTAGTAATTACTTTCTGCCTCTTTTTCAACATAGGGTTGAGGTACCTACACCTAGCAGTATAGTAGGTATAAATAATAGACCGCTAACGGTAAAAAACTAGACCGCATTCAAATAGACGCGTCGGGTGTTTTCTTGCGATTGTAGCAGAGCTCTAAAAGGACCCACTGTTTTAAATTGAATTCTAAATATCTATATTATGCAAAGGCCTCACGGGGGCAATTACATATTGTCATTTTTTTAACAACTACCACCGCATCACAACGCGGCCTCTACTGAAAAGATCCGGCAAGAAACTCAGAGCTTTATGATTTTTTTAATGTACCTATGTATTTTTATTCGGGTTTCCGGTTCCGGTGGCTAAAGTGTCAACACGTACGTTACAGACCTCCGCGTAAAATAATTCATAATCCGTGCAAAACAGTGAAAACAACATTACTCAAGTGACTTTCGAATAAAACAAAGACTATAAAGTCAATTAGAAGTAATAACCACTGTGCGGGCGTTAATACTTTCACGAAAAACTAAATTCATCCATCGTCATCATAACCTCAAAAGTTTAACAAATAGTAGACTCGTCACGTCACCTACATAGTGCCAACCTTACAACATCTGACAGTGACAGTGTCACTAAATAGTCGACATCAACATCGAGGTTGCCAGTAAAATAATTAAAAATCCCCACAAAAAGCAGTGATACCACAACAATATTACTAGAAATCTACTAGAGTAATAAACCACTATGGATAAAAATATGGAACTACTTCTACGAAAACTTGATGAGAAATTGGATAAGCAATCCGACCAGATAACACAGGCGGTAACCAAGAATGTCACGGAAGCAATAGATGAGAAAATGAATGCATTATTTGAAGAAAACAAATTTCTCAAAAACAAAGTATCAGAACTGGAGCTGAAAATTAAATTCCTAGAAAGAGAGAAACGAAAAAACAACCTCGTCTTCTTCGGAGTAGAGGAAATAGGAAAATCGGAGCGAGAATTAGTAGACTATATAAAAGATACCATAGAAGACCTAGGAGTGCAAATGTACAGCCAAGTGATTATAGGTCTACCAGAATCTCATGGCATAAAAAAATGTGATTTTAATATGGCAATGTCAATTGTCACCTGTCAAATCAAAGTACGTGATTTGTCAACCGCTGCTAAGATTTTGTGATATCTTCAAGACAATTAGTTTCTTTTTGTGAAAATGTCGAAAAAGCCACATCGATCTCAAGCGAGAAATGTAGTTTTTTTTTTTCAGAATCAGAATCAGAATTATTTTTATTCATGTAAACCATACAGTGGGTACTTATGAATCGTCAATCATGTACTTACATAACAATAGTAAAAACTATTTAAAAAAAATAAAAACCGACTTCAAAGTAAATTATCTAAAAAGCATAAAATAACGAAAATATATTGAAGTCGGTGTCAGCTGGTGCTAGTGTTAGTTAACATGATGTGCTAGCACCAACTTCAATATATTTTCGTTATTTTATGCTTTTTAGATAATTTACTTTGAAGTCGGTTTTTTTTTTTTAATAGTTTATGTTAGATTTGCATCTCATGTCCGTTACCTATTAAGGGGTCAGATGTTAAAAGAAGCCGATTCAGGACATCAATAATGCAAGTAACGCGTGAAAACTTCCTTAAGTAAGTAATCCTAAATGATGTTTATTGAGAGCTTCTGCAGCTTCTTCGGAGAGTTGACCTATTGAAAGAATAGCTTCTTTTGTGACTTCGCTTTCATGACAAAGTACCTTGTGCATTGTAGGAGACATAGAATAAAACCAATATAGAGGTACGTATAGTTCAGCCGTGTTTTAAAATTATTCATTTCATTACATTTATTTTAAATCCGCTACACAGTGCATCTAAAATAACTTTTAGACAATAAATTAAGTTTTTTTCAACCCTGGTTATATTCGCCGATAATTCGTATTCCTCGAAAATTCGTCTACTCGTTTACCATCATTCGTATTCCCAAAATTTGTTTTAGGGGTGTGCGCTACGGCACACCTTGCTATCCACCATGGTGAATAACATTTTGTGTGTAATGGACACGTCTTCAACGTCTGTGCTAGAAAGTTGTGTAATCTGTGATTTTATGTAATCTATTTCTTCGTTTGTAATATCAGTTGACTTCTTGGTAAATCTTATCCTTATAGGTCGACAAAAACGAGAGGATGACTGTGTTGGATTTTGTCAGAGTAATTTTTGCACTTGTACCTCAGCAGCTAAGGTCTCGGTTACGCGGTGAATCTCAGGATATAGTGCCATTGAGCCATTCAGCACTGTCTTTTTCGAATCCTGCTTTTGTTTTACGTGTAGCTGCCCATTTCTGTTGAAACTGGTGTTTGATAATGAACAGCTTTTGCTTTATATATCAGCAATCCTTGGATCATTTTCCGAATAACTGTTTAACAATTTTTGCTCCATAAATGTAAGCTTCCCGTCAAATGTCGATTCCTCCGACCTTTGCATGATGGTACACAACTCATTTCGAGTTATGAACTTCGATCCAAAAGACCCGGCCCGGTGACGCCTATCTGGTCGGCGAGCTCGGCGTCGATGAGCGTCACCGTCGACCCATCGTCGAGAAGCGCGTATGTGTCCGCTGTTCCATTTGGTCCTGAAACACGCACGGGTAATATTTTTAAAAATGAAGCTTGAGGTGCCCATGCAGAATTCACCTTCTCTTCCATTGGTTCTTGGCTGTCCTGTTGATTCGTAGCGTGGGGTGGCTTCGGGTGATGAAGTAGTCTGTGGTGAGCATGTGGACAGCCGCCTATTCCGCATTTCCTTGTTTTGCACCTATGTTGTTTGGTGCGTTCATTTAGGCATCTAAAACATAGACTACATTTCTTTGCGACGTCCCATCTACTGTTTACCGACAGCTTCCTTAGCTCTGGGCAGTCACCGTTATAATGACCCCGCCGACCGCATAACTGACACAGTGGTTTATCCTTATAATTAGATTGAGCTATATTTACCCGCTGTATCCTGCGCTGCGGTGGCTGCGTGCCTCTATCCGCTGAAGCGATTGGCTCCGGCGGGGCGTACGGGCTGCATATTTCCGCCTCTCTCGTTATGAAGCGGCTAAATTTCAGTAAGTCCGGCTCGCCTCTGGACTGCGATGCGGCGAACTCGTACCACTGTCTTTTCGTCGTAGCAGTCAGCTTATCTATCAACATCTTTGTTATTTCTGGATTAAACATATAATATATACAATTCAATGCTTGAAGGATACTAATTGCATTTTCAATCTTAGTGGCAAATGTACATATATCCCTAGGATTGTCCCCTAGTCGTGGCAGTGTTTTAAGGCGATCTATTTCGGCCATCGCTATGGCGTCTGGCCTCCCAAAACGCATTTCTAATGTGCGCATAATACTATTTGGGTCAGCATTAGCAATAAGGAGTCCCTGTACTGCTTCCCTAGCGGTGCCTTTCAGGCTTTTCCTTAACCTTGACATGTTTTCTAATGGCGATACGCAGACTCGCTATACGCTGCCCTGAAGGTCAACCATTCCTGGTGGGAGCCGTTGAAAAACGGTAATTCCGCATAGCGCGGTGAATGATTGCGTTGTGTAGTTTGCATAACATTCGTGATAGCCGACGCAAGCTCCTGTATGTCTGTCTTTGGAGTATGATTTGCGTTACCTCGGTCATCTGTGTGCGGCGGCCAAGATGTGGCTGCAGGCTGGACCCCCCTTGTGGGGATCGGTGGCGGCGCTGCGGCGTTCGTCAGCCACGGGTCGGCGGCACCCGTCGGCTGCTGCGGCGCTGTTTGCTGTTGCTGCCAGGAGGCGGCAGTGCTCGCTGGCGGCGGCGGCGGCCCGGCCGAGTGCGCCTGCCAGGGGGCGGCAGTGTCCCCCGGCTGCGGTGGGGCGGGTGTCCGCGGCGGTTGCCACGGGTCTCTCACACCCGTTGGCGGAGGTGGCGCGGCAGATCGTGCCGGCCAGGGGGCGGCAGTGTCCCCCGGCTGCGGTGGCGCGGTGGAGTGCGCCGGCCAGGGAGCGGCAGTGACCCCCGGCTGCGGCGGCGTGGTGGAGTGCGCCGGCCAGGGGGCGGCAGTGTCCCCCGGCGGCGGCGGCTGCAAGGTGAAGTGCGCCGGCCAAGGGGTGGCAGTGTCCCCCGGCAGCGGCGCTATTGACGACTGCGGTAGCCAGGAGCTTGTCACGCTCACTGGCGCAGTCGGCTGCGGATGCTGGTTCAGGCCCCAGGTCGTGGTGGTCCCTGGCGGCCGCATCGCCGCAGGGTAATACCACGACGTCCTGTGGTAAGCTGGAGCATCCCTCTGGTTGGGATACCTGTATACTGGCGTCGTCGTCGTCGCCGTTGGTGCTGATGTGTGATGCGCGGCGCAAGCTATGCCCGAAGGTTGCAGGGACGGGGGTGCGGCAGTGACTCCCGCCGGTGCAGCTGCCGAAGGTCTCCAGTCATCCACTGGGACCAGAGGTTCGGACGGCAGGTGCTGTTCGGTCTGCTTTCCTCCTGCGGTGCGAGGCTCGTCATCTAGGGTGAGCAGTCGGCCTGTCTGCAGCCAGGACTGCACCCTCTGCTCCTCATGTCGTTCGGTGATCACCGATTCAAGGTCATCATCTGAGGATTCAGCTTCTATGGCAGCGACTTTTGCTGCGGCAGCCTCCAGTTTCAGTCGCGCAAGTTCCGCCTTGGCGGCGGCTAAGCGGCGTTGTTTCTGTCGCGTAGACGTAGTGGACACAGTGGGGCGTGGTTCAATCACATTTTCTATACTGGGTTCTGCGGCGGTGATCGGGCGGCCTTGTGCCGACTCGCCGACTTTCGCAGATTCCCTAGACGTGGTCTGTTCCGTGACCGTTATCGTCTCTGCCGACCCTTCTTGTGAAGTGGTCACAATGATGGACGGTACCTCCACCCTTCTTCCCACCGATCGTGTCACAGGCATCGTGTGTTCACAAATTAAATGTTCACAAAGAGTTCGAAAAATATAGTTCAAAGTTCAGTGCGTAATATAGTCCACTTAATAAACACAACAATAGACAATGTACATACAAAATATTTACACAATATAACCTACAAATAAGTACACGGCTTGCACTGGGATATACGTTTATGTCCTAAATTTGGGCCAAAATCCGACTCGCAAGGAACAAAATGTGGGGAACTGGTTGTTTACAATGTCCTTCGATAGTTCAGTTAGCCCTGATGGCTCCAATTCCTACACATTGTGCGCTGGTTTGGGAACAAATAGCATAAAGATATACCCAGTGCAATCCGTGTAAATAAAACAATTGTATACATAAACAAATAGTCTAATTATTATTTAATTTACATGGACAAGAATGTCGACGGTATGTCCGCCCTTGATGCAAAACAAGTATGTACTTACACGATTCAGCTTAGAACTATAAACACATATATTAAACACTATAAAACTTACACTTTGGTTCTAATTAACAAAATGCCATCTGACTGACGTGTTTACTTTACTTTCATTACTTTATCAATGAACATACATTAAACACTATATTTACAATATCTATGTCCATCTGACTGAATACAAATAATTAGTACAATAACTAAATTTACACCACTTGTATACCTTATTCTATTACGCGTTATCTATAGGTACTTATACAAACTATTAATTCTTATGTGCCAATCTGGCTGACTTTACACATAATATTTATTAACCTAAATAATATCACTTCTCTACAGACTATTAAGTACTGTGTCGATCTGACTGAGATTGATTAATTAACAATTAATTAATTACTAAAAATAGTCCCTAAAACGCACTGAAATTAGCTAATTTTAATTTGTGAACACTTTAATTAATCACTGGTGTTTACTAGACGACGGCTGCTCGACGACTGCCCTATTTATACCACTTGTGTTTACTAGATGAGAACTGAACGACGACTGCGACTAATCTGCCGTGTCAAACAGTTTTGTATGGTCGCTACTAGGCAATCATAAACAGCTAATACAAGATCATATTATTATGTGTGCGTGATGAGCTCAACCAATCACAGCAATTCCGTTCGCTTGTGGTGGTTTTTTCTACTGATTGCAGCTATTTACATAATAAATATTCAGAAGTTACATTCATGTATGGTTTCAACAAATGTTTACATTATTTTCGTTATATAAAATTAATGTTTTCCCTATAATTTTAAGTAGAATTTAACAGGTTAGCCAACCTAATCACTGGGTTGGCGGGCTATATGTGTGCCGTACGTGTGTATCAAGCAGTGAGCGAGCACGAAAGATCTCCTATCTCTACTTCTAGACCAGTGATGCAAGTCGCACCACATTGAATTAATTTATTCTTGATTTATTTTGTACTGAATGATAAAAATGTTTAAAAATATGAAATATGTATGTGAAAATGTACTCATGCTCGCTCCCTGGGTCACCTCTTACTACCTACATAAGTCCTGTCCTGCACAGATACTCTAACTATTGCAAAAAGAATTTTCGAAATCGGACTTTTAGTTTCTGAGAAATCCGTGGACAAACCTACATACATACATACATACATACATACATACATACATACATACATACATACATACACTCGTGAAATTTGGTAAATTCGTTTAGAAGCCCACATAGACTAACATATATGAATATTACGCATTTTTATTAATATTACATACATACGCGTCGAATACAGAACCTCCTTTTTTGAAGTCGGTTAACAAATATAATGAAACCTTAACTTAAGGATTATATATATATATATTTATCCATATATATGAATATATATATATATATATTTATCCATATATATGAATATATATATATATATATCGGTATACATTTATATGAAATAGCTAACAGCTATTTTCGTTCCATAGGAGGAGCTGGACATGCACCTAGCCAAGCATCTTTATCCTTTAAATAGGTATCTAGTGTGTAGTACGCCCGTTTACAAAGTGTGCGTTTTATACAAGCCTTAAATTGATATTCCGTAAGCGAGTTAGAAGGTATTTTATTGTAAAATTTATCACAATACCCCATGAAAGATGTATGGATTTTTGATAACCGAAACACTGGTTGAGCTAATTTATCCCTATTTCTAGTATGATATGAATGCCTATCACCTAACTTTTTAAAAAGATGTAGATTTTTACGGACATACTTACATGATATTTTCAAAAATGTATTGGCAAGCGACCGTCATTATGTTGACCTCTTTGAACAATTCTCTAAGGGACTCGCGACTACCTAAGTTATAAATAGCCCTAATAGCTCTCTTTTGCAAAATAAAGATCGATTCTATGTCGGCCGCTCTGCCCCATAGTAGAATGCCATAACACATGATACCATGAAAGTAGCTGAGATAAACTATTTTTGCGGTATTAACATCTGTTAACTGTCTGATTTTTTTGACTGCGTAAGCAGCTGAACTAAGCCGTCCGACCAAAGCTTTAATATGGGGACCCCACTGTAACTTGGAATCGAGCGTAATCCCTAAGAAAACTGTGCTGCTAATAAACTCAAGCTTTTCCTTATTTAGTATTATATCACATTTACTACTTCTGACATTTGGTAATGAAAACACACATGGAATGGATACCAAAACTAAAAAACAACAGATCCAAACAAGTAACAAATCGCAGAAGAATCCAGAGTCTTGCCACAGACTACTATCGAACTCTCTACTCAAACAATGACATTGACCGAGAAAAGAACTCCAACAATAACTTAATACGAGTTATAAAAAAGTCCCACCTGTACTTGTGCAGGAAGCACAGAAAGACATTATGTCATAGAAGCTGGAAAAAGCTCCAGGACCTGACAATATAACAAATGAGTTAATCAGAGACACCGAAGAAGAAATAAGCCCAATCCTAACCAAGTTATTCAATGATATAATAACAACAGGCATCATCCCAAAACAATGGAATGAATCACATATCATTCTCCTCCATAAGAAAGGGCATAAAGATGACATCGGAAACTATAGACCAATTAGCCTAATATCAAATGTGTACAAAGTCTTCGCAAAAGTAATCCTAGAAAGAATAACAAGGGTCTTAGACGAAAACCAACCGATTGAGCAGGCAGGATTCAGAAAGAACTACAGTACTATAGACCACATCCACACAATCAAACAAGTCTTGAAAAAATACAATGAATACCAGAAGACACTGTATATCTGCTTTATAGACTACTCCAAAGCATTTGACAGTATAAAACTCAAATTTATCTGGCTGAGTCTAAAAGAACAAGGAGTAGACGATATCTATATAGAACTAATCAAGTCCATCTACAAAAAAAGTAAAAGCAGTATTAAATTAGAGTCAAAGGGAGACCCCTTTCCAATAAACAGAGGCGTGAGACAAGGAGACCCACTATCTCCAAAGCTTTCTAATGCTGTGTTGGAACACACATTTAAAAGATTAGACTGGGATAATTACGGTATTATAATCAATGGAAGCCGCCTCAATCATTTGAGATTTGCAGATGATATTATTCTGCTAGAAGAAGATCCTAAGAAACTAGAATACATGGCAAAAGATATAGCAGAGAAAAGCAGAGAAGTAGGTCTAGAAATAAATACAATAAAACAAAACTAATGACCAACTCAACAGAAAGCAACATAGAGGTCTACGGAACCAAGATCGAGTATGTGAAAGAATATGTTTATCTAGGACAAATTATATCTCCTGAAGACCCCATGTCCAAGGAAATAAACAAAAGAATAGCCTGCGGTTGGAAGAAATACTGGTCCTTAAAAGAAATAATGATGAATAAAGATCTAGGAATACATATCAAGAGAAAGGCTTTTAACACTTGTATTCTCCCCTGCATGACATACGGCTGCGAGACATGGACATTAACGGATAAACATAGTGAATAACTTGCTAAAACAGAAAGAGCAATGGAAAGAAGCATGTTGAGTATCAGGCTTAGTGACAAAATCCGAAATTTGGAAATAAGAAGGAGGACAAAAGTAACAGATATAATAACTCGAATAGAACATCTAAAATGGAGTTGGACAGGACATATGCTACGTTGCAAAATAAATAAATGGAGCAAACAAGTAACTTTATGGTATCCAAGAGGGGACAACAGAAGACAGGGGCGTCCAAAAACAAGATGGAGTGATGATATCCGTTTAACCCTAGGACCATACTGGACCAGAGTTGCAGAAGACCGAGCTCAATGGAGAGAGCTGGAGGAGGCCTATGCCAAGAGGCACGCCGAATTGCGAGACATATTATAAGAAATAAAATTCATAAAATCAAAAATGTTAAATTGCATGTAATTCGGAATAAAAGGGCTTCATTATTATTAATTATTATGTATTTTTATTCGGCTGTATTGTGGCCAAGACATCTTTGGTCGTCACTTTTGCTGCAGCGATACCACACACGCACACACACACAGACACACGCACATACAGACACACACACACACACACAGACACAGAGTTTTTCCTTGTTTTATTAATAAGCTTGTGCGCTAAGTGAAAATCCATCATGACTGTTAGGCCGTGGCAAAGAAATAGACATATATATGTACATACTTACATACATACTCTCAAAAACCTAACCCTCCCAGAAGGAGGGGTATTCGGGTAAAACGACTGATTATCAGAACGATCGTCTGGGTCAGATTATCCAGGTGTGCTAGTGGGACATCATTATTATGTCCTAAGGGTAGAATGTCACAGGTCCACTTATATATCAATTTGAAGCAAAAGTAAAATATTTAAAAAAATATCTATCTCTTTTGTAGCTCAATAATTACAGACCTTTCCAATACAGTCATAGCAAAATCTTTTATCAGCCAAAAATAATTTCAATATAAAAAATAATGTTCACACTCGAAACTCACATATTCACATCCAAATGTGGCCTAATTTTTATAACAGTAAAATACCTTTTTATCGTCCATAAAAATCTTCACTCCATTCTCTATGTGTCTCGTGTGTACAGAATGAAGAACAAAACTGAAAAATATCAAGAATAGTTTCATGTATAGATAATTTATCATTGTCATAGCCACAGAGCGGCGTAGGTAGCGCCTTGCCCGCGATGTTCTGCCGATCGCGAGTAATTAATGATTCCTCTGATATTTTATGAAAATAAACGTATCAGGATAAACCGTATTGGAGCCGCGCCGATTTCTTTGTTAGTGGGTTATTTATTATGATAGCTGCTTAATGCGATGGAGGTGTTCATAGTCAGTTGTAATCACTATTCAGTCCTTAGATGGATAGACTGAGCGTCTGAACCTGAATAATCAGTCCCAGTTGTTGTCATTTAGACAGCGGTCGTTAAGCCCAGTCAGAGACCTTAGGACAGTGTGAACAACGCAGACACGAGGTTGGCTACAATGCGATAAAAAAACCTAATAATTTTAAGGTATTTAATAAAACCACCCCCTTTCCTCTAATATGGATGAGAGGAGTGATGGCTGCTGCTCGAGTCAACTCGTGCGCGGGTGCTGCTTGGGGGGACTGGTCCGACTACTATCCCTTTGACCTTTTAGTTTGTTGTAATTTCGTCGTAATTATTTTTTTCTCTATCATGTTTTATCTTTCGAACGGCAGGACACACTATCGCTGATGCTGATAACAAGACAAGACAAACATTGTTTAAAAAAAAGTGAAAAAATGCCAAGCCCGCCGAGTTTCTTGCCGGATATTCTCAGTTGAGTCCGCGTTGTGATCCAGTGGTAGCTTTTAAAAAAAGACTATTTGAAATAAATATTTTTGAATTTGAAATTACACCGGAAAGTACACAGCCCTCCCATCTACTCCGGTTCGGTGTCTGTAAGGGAAAACAAGAAGACGGGCAGCAGGGTCTTTTTAATCCATTACCTATATCACCTATACTGCGATCCCCAAGACGCTTACCAAGCAGGGGGATTATGGCAACCCTTCCTTTCTAAGGGGGAGCAGCACTTATACAGCAGTGGTCGTCTTTCGACTGGTGCTAATGATGAATTAATATTACGGCTTCCAAAATTATGTACACATAACACTGTTAATTGTTTCCAGATACCAAAACTACGACAGTCAACTAAACTGCCTTTTAAACCTGCACGCCAGCGCCACTAACTCGCCTTCATAAATCTGTTTTATGCACCACGCAGCTCTCTTCGCCACCCGATAATCCTGGATTGAGAACTATTTTATAGTTAAATTTTACTGTCCCGAAATGCGGAAGCCACTTTCAGAAGCAATTTTCTCTAATGCTTCGAAAAATATTGCTTTGCTATCGCGAATTGCAAATGAAGTGTTATCAATAAAATTGAACCGCGTATCCACAAAAAGCTGTCCTTGCCGGTGATGAAACTTTCAAAAGGTACCCGATTTCTGAAGGGGCAGAGGCCGGGTTATAATGATTTTTAGCCACTTAAATCGCCCCGGTCGTCTTAACCAACCTTGTGGAGAGAGTCGATCACTTTGTTCAACTCCAGCGACTGACGTCCGCTAAAACACGTCCCGTGGTTAGCAGAGTTGCTCGCTCGCCTTGGCACCATCGCAGTGCTCGCGACAACGCAGGTCCTACACCGCATCGACATCCGCCTCGGGGTCGCATTTAGTAGGGACGCACAGAGCTTCCCACTCAGAACTCCCACCCTGTGCATACGCGATACTTGAAAAGGGTCTGCCGAATGGAAATGTTGCCTGATCGAGTACTAGAGAGAGAGATCGATTACAAGTCTCTATGCCACTGGTGACGTGTAAAATAGTGCTTATTTGGCCAGTTCTCTCCCTTTGTAATTTTGCTATTAGCCCGTGACAAGCGTGGTACAGATCCCTCAACGTGTGTGTCCGCGACCCACGAGCTCCTTGTAAGACGTTTCTGGACAATATGGGAACGCCAAACTTACCAGACTCAGCTCAGTTATGTTGTCAATTTCAAACTGTTCTCTAGTACGTAAATCTATGTAAAACTTGCTATGTTCATGTGAAGGGCACTAAATGTTGCACCTGGTAAAATTGCCGGGCCCGAGAGGGTCGGGTGACGAGCGGTATTGCAGGGCACCTATCCATAGGTAGGCGTATCGCTTAAAACCTGACCTCTTGGTAGCAAAAGTATTTAAAAATTACACTACACTACACTACACTGTGACCTTTATTTGCATATAACTAACAAGAAAGCCAACAAGAACGAAGTTTACATATGATTTGGCAAGGAAACCCCAAATAGTGGCTTGATTACAAAGAAATCGGAACCGTGCCGTTTTTTTGTGTAAACAGTAACTGTTTTGTATGGATCGCTGGCGAGATGTCGTGGAGTCGACTGTGCAAATTTGACCCTTTTTTGTTTGGAGGTTTTCCTTCACTATAAATATAGTTAACTATACATAGTTGTCTGTCTGTAACTCTAAATCCTCCCAAAGCGGTTTCAGCTGTTTTCACCACAGAACATTTAACTTATGTTCTGTGCTCATGTTCTTAATTTTTGATAATGTATGTAATGTTGGCGATCCTTAATAAATAAATAAATAAACATTAACCAAGTATTCCATGGTTTTCACAGTAAGTTAGATTTATATCAAATTAATATTATATAAAACATCTAATTAAGTAGAAAAAAGTTGCAGTCTTTTAAATAACACACATGCAAAGAGGGGTGGCGTGGTGAGTTATCTATAAGTTACGAAGTCCAATATTTTGCATAGCGATAAAATAATGTGAGGTTGTGTCAGTGCGTGTGTTGTGTTTGTAGCAATGTGTGTGTATATTTAATTATTTATCTGTGAGTTTTTGTGATTGCTTAGTTCTGTGAAAGAAGATTTAGCTTAGCGATAAAAAAGTTAGCACTTATGTACGTAATTGTTTACGTGGGGGTGTGTGTGATTATGTGTCTTGTAGCATTATGTGTGTAGTTTTGGTCGACGTTTTAATAGGATTTTATTATAGGTGAGATTATAGTTATACAGAAGAAGACGCATTCTTGACTAGTTCTGTAGAATAATATAAGCGATAAAACAATGTCATGTTTTTATGGTGTGCGTACATTGTTCGTGTCATCACAGTGCATGTGTGTGTGTATTTAGCATAATAAAATTTATGAATGAATAACCTTTCTTATCAACAGACCTACATGAAGGTCGTAGCAACAATTTATCAGTAAAATTTGAGCGCACCGCGTGTGAGTAGACTATACATCTTCAAGATATATCAGTTTGAATTCTGAAAGACTAGCTTTTAGGTACGCAGAGAGAGATTTATAGTGAATGTACGGCAAATACAATCAAAGCATCAGCCTAACCTCGCCGCGTTCAATTCGTAAATGTACGAACGCCGAACGTAACGTTTCTAATAAAATTTTATATATATTTTATATTCGAAAATGTAAAAATTTCGTGACCATTTCATCGCTTCATAATATGTTTTTTGAAGGAATTATTGGTAAATATACGTATTTTATTAAACATCGAATGGATATTAATAATATAACGGCTAAGAGACTTTTGTAGTATTTGAGTTCTAGATTAGGTATTCGGTCTTCTTATTAACCGCGCGACACAGCTGTGAGGCTACGACGAAGATCAATAGAAGCTTGAATAGAAGTCTTATTGACATTAATTTACTGATCGAAACTAGCAGTCATTTAGAAATAGATGTAATATTTTTTCTTTGGCAATAACACAAATTAATAAGCTTAGTAGTTATTACATTTTATTGCGAAATAACTGTAGATGAAAAACATAAATTGGACAAGAATACAATATTTATTGGAGCACTAATCAGGACAAAACTCATTACTCCTCAAAAGAAAGACTGATAATTTAAGAAATTGTTCAGTTATTGTAGCAACTACAGCATAACGCGCGAGATGGCGTTGTAGTAAATATGACGTCCCAGTAACATTCCTGAATCACGTTATTGCAATTCCACCAGCATCTGAATAGACAGAATATCTCACTCAACAATAATTCGTATTGTCCGGTGAAGCTGTAATGGCCATCTGCCATCAGTACCAAAAAGAAAAAAAAACTTAACAATAATAAAGATTATATTTTAAAACTTGGTTTTCGTCTACGGCGAGGTATGAACGAAGTACCCAGAGTCTCCATAATTGTTACAAGTTTTAAAACTTAAAAGATCCACGTATCCCGACCTCCGCCCCTCCGGACCCAGGGTATCTTCTGAAGGCATCCTTTCCCGACAGCAAAAAAGGTCTAGTAAGCAAGGGAGGCGCCATGAACCATCACAATGACACATATTCTGCCGCCAAGCAGCAATTCACCAATATTACTATATTCTGGTGTAAAGGGCATTCTAGCTAGTGAAAGTTTCGGGCTCACAAACGTCAGTTCTAGTTAATTGTACTTAAGTCATTTTTTGAAATTCCTTTATTTCGACACTCGAAGCCAATTAATACTTAATTACGTTCAGAGTAAGTAGATATATCAATATTCTCGTAATAATTAGTCAAAAATAATCATAAGAGACTCTGAAAGTCAAAATAAAGAGATTACAAAAAATTACTTAATTTAAATTAAAGTTAACTGACGTTTGTGAGTGAGGCAGTTAATAACTAATGCCTTAGGTGACGAGCGGCAGTATGTTGCTTAATATCAGGTAAATGAGTAGCTTCTCCCACACTGTGCTGCATAAAAGGCCTCTTTCTGCGCACTACTGTCTTTTTCTACTAGCACTGAAAAGAACAGAATAAAGCAGGACGGGGAAAATCTATAAATTAAAAGCCGGGCCGCAGCTCGTGTTCGTCATAGCACATTTATTCGCAAACTAGTGAAAAACAAAATAATGTTGCAAACAAAATATATATTAGATCGTTAGCGGGGGCATAGAAATGAAGCGACACATGAACTCCGCACTAAGGTATTTATTCGACTAAAGGCCGGACGGCGTGCGCGTCGCAGCGCGCTTACGCATTCTTATCGCTACATGCCTAAGTATAACTAGAACATCCCTCCACCTTTAGATTAACAATAATGATAATAACTTAAACTAGAAGAACTGTTTATAATTTATCGGTTTACGATAACGCTTTTGTGGTGCAGGTTCAGAGGAGCTAGAAGCTTGTTCCTTGGTCTGGTCTCGAGTTGCATCTTGAAATTGTAGTCCCTGGCGCGGGAGGTCTTCTGCTGGAGGGGTATCCCCGCCATTGTCCGAGTCAGCAGTATCGTACGTCTCAACCTGCGGTTCACAATCGTAACTCTGCGATTCGGTGGGCGTAGCTTGTGATGTCATTGGGCGTAAGATAACCGGAGGCAGATATGTCGGGCCAGTGTCAGGGGATGTAACACACAAATCAGCTGATTCCATCGGATGCTCGGGTTTGCTAAGCCTCTCCTCCCCTTTATATTTTAAAATTTGGTTTTTATGCTTCTTAACCAGTCCACCGGATTCTGACAATTTGACGGTATATATTGCATTGCCTACTTTATTTATGATTACACCTTTTACCCAGTAATGTTTTTGTTGTTTGAATTGTTTTACTAATACAATGTCATTAATATTAAATTGCACTTTGCGTTTACCACCATAATAATCACACTGTAAGGACTTTTTATCTTTAACTAGAGCGTCGAGTGTAGCATCGGCGGTGGGGACTTTCGTAGTGATAAGTGAGTCGAGCCTGTTTCTTAATTTATGGCCAAATAAAATTTCTGCTGGTGATTTATCTGTTGTGCTGTGTGTTGAATTTCTATAGCAAAATAAAAACTCTTGTATCTTATTTTTTAAATCTTTTTGACTACACCCTTCCAAGAGAATCCCTTTAATAGCTCTTTTTACAATTTTAACAGAACTTTCGGCTTGGCCGTTGCTAATAGGGTTGTAGGCTGGGGAGGTTAGATGTACAATGCTGTTCCTAACACAAAATTGCTTGAATTCCTCTGATACGAAAGAAGTTCCATTATCCGTGCAAATTGTATGAAATAGACCGAAGCGCGCCATAACCTCGTACAGTTTATCTATGACAACCTTTGATCCGTAACCAGTTGATACATCGAAACACTCTATCCATTTGGAATAAGCATCAACTACTAGCAAATAAATACGGTTGTTGATCGGTCCTAGAAAATCTAAGTGGACGCGGTACCACGGTTGTGGCGGGTACGGCCACGGAGTGAGAGGAGCGCGTGGTGGGGATGGTCTGACGTTCGTACAGACTTTGCACAATGCAACGTAATTTTCGATATCAGCTGACATACGCGGCCACCAGAACCGGTTTCTTGCCTCAGATTTCATTTTATAAACACCTAGGTGACCTGCGTGTAATTCTTTTAGAATTTGCATACGACAGGAAGAGGGAATGACTAATTTATGTCCTCGAAGTAGACATGCACTTTCAACAGCTAATTCATGCCTACACGAATAATAACATTTTATGTTAGTGTCATTAATCTTAGAAGGCCACCCATTTCTGACATACGTACAAACAGTCGACAAAGCACAGTCAGACTTTGTCTCATCTGCAATAATATTTAATGCTAGAAATTTCTCTGAATCTACCACAAAATTTACGTATGTGGCCTTATCGGTGTTTAAATCGTCATCCATATCGTCAGTAGTACCTACAGTGGAGCGACTTAAATAATCTGCAGTATTCTGAGCACTGTTTATATATTCTATGGTAAAGTTATACGAACTGAGGTAGATAGCGTACCGTTGCAAGCGGTTGGCAGTTACCTCCGGTATACCCTTATTGAGATCAAAAATTGATAAGAGGGGTTTGTGGTCAGTCCTTAGTATGAATGGGGTAGACCGACCGTATAAATATTGGTGAAATTTACGAACTCCAAAAATAATGGCTGTTGCCTCTTTTTGGATTTGGCTATAGCATTTTTCAGCTTTAGATAAGGATCGCGACGCGTAAGAAATTGGCTTTTCAGAGTCCCCCTCTACCTGAGACAGGATCGCACCTAAACCATGCGGTGAAGCGTCAACTGTAAGTATGATTTTAGCATCAGGATTAAAATGAGCCAACGTTGCGTCAGACGCGAGCTTTTCTTTGATAGCTGATATAGCCTTATCATGCGTCTCAGACCAATGCCACTTGACATTTTTTTGTAACAATTGGTGCAAAGGGCTTAAGATAGATGAAGCATTCTTAATGAATGACCTATAATAATTAACAAGGCCTAAAAGTGATTTTAATTCTGTGACGTTAGTAGGAGTTTTGGAATTTACAATGGCCTTGATCTTATCAGGACATTTATGTAGACCATACTTGTCAATTATAAAGCCAAGATAGGACACAGAGTCCTGAAAGAGAAAACATTTTTCTCTTTGCAATACCAAACCAGCATCCTGCAGCCTCTTGAAGACCTCGTTCAATCTGGCAATGTGGACATCGTCTGATGGTCCCGAAATGAGAAGATCATCTTGAAATATTAGAATCCCTTCTATTCCGGCCAGTATAGACTCAATAGTTTTTTGGAAAATTGCCGCTGCACTAGACAACCCAAAGACTAATCTAGTGAATTTAAATAGACCTTTGTGTGTGTTAATGCATGTAAGCATCTGAGACGGCTCATCCAAGCTCAATTGATTGTATGCTTGGGACAAGTCTAATTTTGAGAATTTAAGGCCCCCGTGAAGCTTAGCAAATAACTCTTCGATTCTCGGAAGAGGATATTTGTCAATGACGAGCTGTTTATTAAGTGTGACCGAGTAGTCGGCACAGAGACGTATGTTGCCGTCATATTTGAGTACCGGCACTATTGGGCTTGCAAACTCTGCATGGTTAACCTGTTCCAGTATACCTAAATTAACCAGCCTATCGATCTCATATTCAACTTTGGGTTTCAAGGCAAAAGGTAAAGGTCGGGCTTTGTAGAATATCGGATGAGCTCCCTCTTTTAATCTTAAACTCACTGTGGTGGTATTACAGCAACCGAGTTTATCTGAGAAATGTTGAGGATACTTTTTTATAAAATGGTCGACAAGGTTGCAAGAGTTCACTGCTAATATTTGTAGGTCAAACTTTGAGAAAAAATCACGGCCCAGTAATGGAACTTTCCTACCTTCACTATTTGCCACATACACTACAATCTCGCGGCACTTGGAATCATAAGTGACCGGAACCGAAAAGTAACCAAGAGTTTTTATACTAGTGCCGTTATACGCACTCAAAGATACATTATTTGATTGAAGGGGTATATTAGTAAAATGTTTTTGGTACATAGATAGTGGTATCATAGTAATGGGGGAGCCAGAATCTAATTCGAATTTTAAACTAGTATTAAACATCTTAACAAACTCAAACATAGGCTCGCCACTGACGGATCTAATATTTGAAATAATTAACTCACCGTCATCACCGTCTACCTCACCTTCGTTGCTACACTCGATGAAGTTTTGTTTAGCACTTATCTTTGGACACATTCTACGTAAATGCCCCTTAACCCCGCACAATGTGCATTTATATCTCACAAACTTGCACTTCACAATCTGATGACCATAGTAGCCGCACGCCGGGCAACGCTCTGTAGGTCCTCGTTGATTAGTCGAAAACGAGGAACCAGCTCGAGATACCTGATTCGAGCTATGTGTTGCTGCTGACATTTTAAGCAGTGGCGTAGGTGTCGGCAACGAGTTGTTTGTCGTTTGTGCCGCGCCGATCCGTGCGCAACGGATTGCTTCTGCCGTTGCAATCGCCTTATTTAGTGGAAGTTCATTAATGTCCATCGTAAATAGCTTATCTCTTTCCGGGCCCGGTAGCATCCCAAGGACAAATCGGTCTCGCAGGGCTTCGTTCAAAATAGTGGCCGGGAAGTCACAATTGATAGCAAGACTCCTGACGCGGGCTGCCCATTCGGATAAACTTTCATTATGGAACTGGATCGCACTGTGGAAATGGAACCTTTCCGCAAAACCACACTTCGGGGTTTTGAAATGGTCGTCTAGCAATTTAATTACTTCCACATAGCTCAAAGAAGAAATGCTTTTAGGCAAAGCTAAATCTCGTATTAGTTTATACGTGTTTTCCGACAAACTGCTAATGAGAATTGCCCGCCTTTTTGTTTGTACTTTATCTTCTTTTTCCAGCAAGTCATTGGCGATAAACCATTGTTCTAGGCGATCTTTATAGATGGTCCAATCTTGAGCTTCGTGGTTGAAAACACTGAGATTACCAACTGATAACTTTGCCATAATGACCGCAAACTAAGTAACGATTGTTTACTAAAACACGCGTTTGTGATTGTATTCACAAAGTCGTCGCCATTATTAGATCGTTAGCGGGGGCATAGAAATGAAGCGACACATGAACTCCGCACTAAGGTATTTATTCGACTAAAGGCCGGACGGCGTGCGCGTCGCAGCGCGCTTACGCATTCTTATCGCTACATGCCTAAGTATAACTAGAACAATATATAAAAATGTTCCACTATAAATTTGAATTATAAAATAGTTATAAAAGTGGCCAAAAAGGTTTGCAACGATGCAGGTCGACAACAAGCACTGTAGGCTTAGGTAGCGAACCCCGCGAGGTCGGGACCGTTCTCAGTCACGCCCGCATGATTTACATTAATTTATTCCGCGTGCGTTTAATTAGTTCCGTTCGGTATGTTAAGTGCGATCCAATCGTTCTTCGTACGCGGCCCACTAAGTAATTGAACTTTAGGTTGTAAAATAAAGACGTGATCTGGATATTGGTATCACATCGAAAGTACTTCATACTTAATGTAGCCTTGATTCGCAGCACTAAAAATCTATGAGATTTGGCGTTTTTACGAGTAGGTAGTCTTTAGTGTAGAAAAAATATAAAAGATTACTCTCCTTGTCTGTATGTCTATTTGTTTGCTTACTTCTTTTGCACTATACCTACCTAAAGGTTGCCTGGAAGAGATCACTACTAGTGATAAGGCCGCCCATTGTATATTTGCTGTATTACTGTATTTTTCTTGTTTTTTTATGTTTTATGTTGGTTATACAATAAAGAGCTATATCTACAATGAATTTTGATTGTCACCATTAGGGTTTTTTACAGAAGGTATGTACAATACATTATCTATACTTATAATAAAACTGTAACAGGTCCAATTCTGTACATTGAAGATATTTTGAAAATTATTTTTGGAGGGCATTCTATAACCAATACTGAGGCCGAAAATGTATTTTTTTTAAGTTTTGTCTGTCTGTCTGTCTGTCTGTATCACGGCTGAGCATCACGCCGAAACTACTGAATGGATTCAAATGAAACTTGGCATGATTTGAGATCTTACTACGAGGTAGGACATAGGATACTTTTTATCCCGTAATCTAGCACGGTTCTTTTGGGAGAGGGGATTAAAGTCAAAATGGGTACTTGGTTATACGCTTAGTCCGATTTTATCAATTTTTCTTTATAATGTAATAAATATTAGTAAGGGAACACTCATAGAGAGTTGTTATCAAGGTTTTGTAATCGATTGGGTTAAGCAACGTTAGGTAAGGTCATTAAATAGATGGGTGACCGTTTAACGCCATTTGAACTAAACTGGTCCGTGCTTTGGAGAGCAAGTAAAAAGTGGGTCCCAGTTTTTAACCGACTATAAAAAAGGAGGTTATGTATTCGATGCGAATGTCTGTTATTAAAAGTTTAGTTAACGTAAAAATAGCGCAGGCGGAGCTGCGTGGGTCAGCTAGTTTATAATATAGGTGCTATTTATCAATACAACACTTTAGGTTTAGTGATTTAAAAGGCAGTTGTAGCTGCGGCGAATCATTCGTATTGAATTATTTATTGATGACGTTGATAAAAATGTAGGTTTATTACAGACATAATTGGATTATAAGTTCCATTATTTTGCTGATTAAATAAACTATATTCTAATTTAATATTGTTCAAAGTAAAAATAATTAATATTTCATAGAACGTAAAAAAATACTCAAGAGAATACGAAAACGCTTCAAATATCTATACTCAAAATACTCTGTTCCTTTTTTTCTCAATATCTCTAATAAAGCCCGGCAAAATACCTTTTTTCGATCATAAATTTAAGTGATAATTTTTCCCTCGGCCGATATGAAAAAGGGCGAAAATAAGGAAAATAAATAAATACCAAATCCGCTTAGGAAGCGGCTGGCTAAATGTCAGGAGAATAAAGATATTACGTCAAAGAGACCACAGCCGTTTGTGGAATTTGTTGTCACTGGGGAGGTACGGGGTACGGCAACGAGGCTTATTGTGTGTCGTGTCATCCTGTGTGCATTGTTAATGTTCCTGTTATGCTCCAAAGGTACTTGTTGTAGAGTAATGACCAGGTTGTAGAGTAATGAGGCACTGTTTTGGCCAATTAGGTCATAGATAACAGTGGCGTGCACTGAAAGCAGGCAAAAATATCTGCGTGTTGTCAATGCTTTATGCTATTTGTTCGTGTTCCAGCACAAATATCCTTAAATTGACCAATATTACCAACATATCCATTTACATTAAAAAAAAATACGTTAATTCATGTCCAAACTAAGATTTTAAAAATTAAGACTGTTTAGAGAAATCCTAGGGTAGGCAAAGTATTTTTGTCAGTATGGAGCCGCTGAATAAACTTATTAATGTTCTCAAATGCAAATTAATATGTCTATAGTAAGTATTTGCTTGCATATGGATATTTGAAATGGTATAATAACATAGTTAAAATAAGTGAATCAAGCCGAATACATTTTTTTGCCTACCCTCTGTGCATGCCACTGATAGATAATAGTATACATAGTATATTACTTAGAAATACATAGGTAACTCCCACGTCAAAACGTCCCCAAAACGCCGCCCAACACCGCCTCCAGCGGTGTGATTTCAAACTTAAAAGAGGATCGGGCATTTTTAATAAAAAAAATTGCTGAATCCATGTAGTATCCTATATAAAGCACGCGGACGTCAATAGTATATGCATAAGTATTATAGGCATAAAAAAAATAAAAAAAATTATTGCATACGGACTGGGATTCGAACCCGCGACCCCGAACTCGTGTTAATTTAAGGCTCAATTCATACCACGGTGGCAGCGGCCGGCAGCGCACTTTTAGTGTGAAACAATTTTAAACATTATCTGCAATACCTTAAAGACCAGTATCGCTTGAAAAACGTGGCGCGCCGCCGGCGGTCGCGAGCAGCCTCGAGTGGCGTCGTTTTTCAAGGGATACTTGTCTTCTACGTATTGTAGATAAAGTTTAAAATTCTTTCACACTGAAAGTGCGCTGCCAGCCGCTGCCATCTTGGTGTGAATTGAGCCTTATGATAACCGTTTCATAATACTGATCTACTATCATATTTTCATTTCTAAAGTAAGCTGAAAAGAGAAAAATTGCAAATTACGCCGCATGAGGGTGCTACTGGTAGTTTTTTTCCATTTCTTCTCAGAGACCATAGCATAAATTAGGCATTTTTTGCAAATCCATACTTTAATATTGTAATTCCAAAAAATACCTTCTTACGATACCAGGACGAAATAAATGAACGACTGAATGAACGTTTTTTCGACTGTTTTTGTCGTTAACAAACAGACTAGTTTACTGTCCACCAATAAAGTAGTTGAATCATAAACAACATCATGTTGGAAGCTTTGTGGATCGTCAAAGTTCAACGCAGTCGACAACGAAAAACTTTCCGACCGTAATGTAAACTAGTAGAAACTATGGACTTTTATCTACTGGTTTATAGAAGACGATAATAGGTCTCGTTTCGACGTCGGTAAGTACGTTGACGACCCATCCTACACTACTGTAGTGCTGATCCAATCTTAATAAAGTGCAACTCATTGAAGGATTTATGAGCATTTTTAAATGCTGCTCCTGTGAGGTAGCCCTAGATTAATTACACACAAGACAAGGAAATAGGCATAATTTCGTAACTGAAGTCACTAGTACTCACGAAGACCAAATGCAATCAATTAGGTACATAAACAATGTGAATAGTGCAAAGAAACTAAGCTTCTTTACAGAATTTGCAGACTCAAGAAATGACCGCTATCTGCAAGATTAGGTAATAACAGTATGTAATCCATCGCACGGTATTCCATTGTCGATTCCTTTTACGCCTCTCGTGCCAGCGTCGATTACTGCACGAATATGTCGGCAATAGGATTGAATTAGCAATCGGATCTTCATTAATTATTTACAGATCAAGTTGTGGGGATTGCTTAGTTAAGAGAGAAGGTTAAGCAACTCACACACATAGACAAATTATTGTGGCCGCATATTCGAACCCAAAATATGGTCGAAACACGCAGAATTACCACAAATTATCTATGTAAAAAAATTAAAAAAGTATAAGTCTATTAACCAGTACATACCTACAGGATAACTACATTGACATAACTACAGCATTTTATATTGGACCTCAGACAGCGAATAACGGAATATAAAGATGGTAAGTCTAGTGTCTACCCGCTGTCGCATCCGCTTGGAAATAAGAAGAAACCTACATCCACATAAAAACCTAAAATCGTGTTTCCTAAATCCAAACCCAACGTATTTTTGGTTCCTATTTCTAAGTCAAAGAAAAATCAGTAGCCCAGTCATTTATAAACGAAAACAAATATAATATTTAACATTCTGCCGAAACAAGACTAGGCTTGCAAATATAGATAGATAGATAGATAGAGAACTCTTTATTGCACACCAAAAAGTACAGAAAACAAAGAAGTACAAAGAAAATATACAATGGAAATAATACAATACAATGAAAATATAAATATCCGCATTTTGCCCGTGTGGTAACTCACCACACTGGCAAAATGCGGATTGGTTTTGAAGTTATGGCTTAAACTTAACCTTTCCTGTTACATGTGGCTCTGCAATATAGCAAAAACACTTCACTAGACTGCTGCTTTCCTATTACTTGAAAATTTGCCTTTATCTTGGTGTTTTCCGTAAAACGCATTCGACGTGACTATTGAAATTCTATTCGAAATTCTAAGGAACAAAGCTGGCATTTTTGGTGTCTCCGAGCAATTCTGAAATCTTATTCAATGAACACGGAAAGAATATTCTTTAATTTACTTTGTATTCGACGTTTGGGTGCAAGTTTGTGGGAATACTTTCCAACCTAAATTGGATATGTTCTGTATACGTATAGCTAGAGAGTAATACAAATAAAAACTTGGTTCGTGTCTAGGCTCATATGAAATCCCTACAAGAAAGGTCAAAGTTTCTGCGCAACATCGCAGACTAAGCTCGTTGTGGGTTTCAATTTAGATTAGCAATCGATTTGAAGGACGTCTAATACATATGGTTAAGTAAATCATTAAGAACAGATTTGATGACTGTAGTTTCCTATAGATTCATAGTAAAACTTTGTTCAATGAATCCGTTCCAACTACTTAACGTACTGTCCCGGTAGTCGAGTGAACAAATGCATCTCTGAGGAATGATATAGGAGTGTAAGGGTGTTTTCTCAGATCAGAGAACGGTATTACTTATTAGGCTTTCTGATACAGAATACAGGTTTGCTAACCGGGTTAGTAAAGCTTCTAAGGGAGTTTTATGTGAGCTTAATTTAATAATGTACTTATCTAACAAAATAAGATGATAATAATATCGGTATTTTTGGTATCTTGTAAATACATAAAACAAGTTACCTTCAACCGCAAATTTCTCTATATCTTAAGATATTTAACGAATATGTATGGATTCTGATTAATAAGCTCAGAGGTGCTTATTAATTAGAAGCCATAAAAATATTTCGATAATCAAATACCATGCTCTAAATCCCCAAGATACTGTCGATATTAATTAGAACTGAAGGATAATGACAGATTCTTTTTATAATAAGCAATTAAGTTAATTAAAGAGACCATGGAAATTTTAATTTACCTTAGTCACGAGACAACCTAGCCATTTGCCTCATGGTAAAAGATCTCTACCTTTAGACGCACTGCAATGTGCTCGTCACCCGAGACATTAGTTATTAATGATTTAACTAATGTCTCGGGTGACGACTGATACACAGTAGGTTCAGCACGACGCTGCTTCGCGACAGAATGTGTGACAACTGGACGGTCACTCGCACAAGAGATCCTAACAAAAAAAGTTACACCTGTCTACGGCCTGCTGTAACTTGCTGCGGCACCCCTGGTGTTCGTCTTGTTCCCTGGTAGTTCTATTCTCTTCGTTTGAGTTTCTCATCGTTCCTTTAAACTATCTTCCTTTACTAGGTGGTAGGTTAAGTAACCTACCACCACAACCTTGCACAAGTGTGCAAGCAACCATCCAGTTAGGTAGGTACCACCGTATTGTCAGATATTCTGCCGCAGTGTACAAACATTGCTGATTTCCGGCGTGAAAGGCATTGTAGCTGGTGAAATTACCGGCCACAAAGACTTAATATCTAATGTCTTAAGGGTCGGCAACGCGCTATTGATTCTTCTGGTTTTGCTAGCGTCTATAGGCTGCGGTGACCGCTTACCATCAGGCGAGGTGCACGCTTTCTTGCCACCTTGGTAGTATATAAAAAAACTTGGTCACCAATTTCCTCGAAACTACAAAGATAAGCTTCAAAATGGCCATTATTTGCCGCAAAGATAAAAATGCAAGTATATTTTATTCGCATAACTATTTTCTGGGAAAAAATAATAGTCAGGTATTTGTGAAGCCACAGGAGCGGGACACAACTACCATTGAGGATATCCTACAATGTCGGTTGCGCCGTCGAAAGCAATAAAACCGCATATAAACCATACAAAGCTTTATGACCGAGTCTCGGATCTTCTTTTTTCATCCGGCAACTTTTTGTCTTGTAAAACACACGATATTTATTACGGCCACATGTGGGCCGGACGTGAACGGCCGTGGGCCCGTCTGCTTCGGATCTTGTATCGCATTGTTTTTTATTTGTTATATTTACGTGTTGCGGTATATGAATGATTGATAATGTTTTGTCCAGACCGATCCGTAGCCAATCTTTTAACACGATAAATCAACTACACAGGAGATTTAGTGCACTATGTGCTTGTGCAGATAAAGATGTGCTCTCGCCTCCTTTTTTCATCATCATGGACCACGCCATAATGTATGAAAACTAACTATTTGCTTCCACCGGTTGCCTGCGAATTGCACAAAATCGTTAGTCCGCCTAGTGCGAGGCTTACCTATGCTGCATCTTCCAGTTTGTGCTCGCCACTCGAGAATCTTTTTTCCCCATTGATTTGGTTCTTCGAGCAGTGTATCCTTATTTATTTATTTTATTATTTTTAGATAGATGCGGTAACAGCTCAGTGGGCGAGCGCTTGCCTTGGAAACAAGGTGCGCAGGTTCGAACCCCAGCTTGCACCTCGGATTTATTTAATGAATCATGTGCGAATCGTCTTTGTGCGATTGTTACTAGCTTTCGGTGAAGGAAAACATCGTGAGGAAACCTGCATGTCTGAGAAAGCCTAACTAGCTTTCGAATGACGTGTGAAGTCCGCCAACCCGCACTTGGCTAGCGTGGTGGACTATGGCCTAAGTCCCCTCATCTTGAGGGGAGGCCCGTGCCCAGCAGTGGGACATATATTTTTTTTTATCACCAAGGTGGCAAACAAGCATGCGGCCCGCCTGATGGTAAGCGGTCACCGCAGCCTATGGACGCTAGCAACACCAGTAGGATCACTAGCGCGTTGCCGACCCCGTAAAAACTTGTTAACTCCCTTTTTAAAAAACCTCATGCTGTAATTATTTGGGAAAACCTCGGCAGGCAATTCATTCCACAACTTCAAAGTGCGGGGAAGAAAACTTCTTTGAAACCGCAAAGTGCGGGATGACATTGTTTTTAAGATGTGAGGATGAACTCCCTGCCGATGGCGAGAGGTGCGATGGTAAAAGTGGCCGTGGGCATCATGTCAAACAATTCTTCAGAGCACTGTCCGTTATACAATCGGTAGAAAACACACAGGGAAGCAAAATCTCTTCTCACCCGTAGTGATTCTAGACCGTTTGAGAGTTCAGGATCGTCGACAATCCTGATGGCTCGTCTCTGCACCGAATCGAGTGGTCCAAGTTGGTATTCAGGCGCTGCCACCCATAGGTGACAGCAGTACTCCATATGCGGCCGAACTTGCGACTTATAAAGTAACAACCTATTGCGCGAGGTGAAGTACTTCTTCGCCCTATTAAGCACACCTAGCTTTCTAGACGCCAGCTTGACCTTATCCTCAAGGTGCTCTCGGAACTGCACATCAAAGGATATATTGACACCTTCGATCCCGATGCTCTTTGACATGCTAAGGGCTGCGTTCTGGAATTGAGGTATTACAGCGAACGGGGTTTTCTTAGTGGTGAACGCACAGACTTGTGTCTTAGTGGGGTTAAACTGGACTAAATTAAGTCGTCCCCAATCAGAGATCTTGTCGAGAGTACTCTCGATTTCAGACACAAGGCATCCACGGCTTTCCTCCACAACAGAACGAGGGATATTGGCACGGCCCGAGTAATTGGTATCAACGGTACTGTCATCTGCATAGCAATGAACGCCAGCATTAATCTCCATGCTATCAGAGTAACTGCCATCGACTACGGCTCTAATGCATCTGTTGGACAAAAAGCTGGCAATCCATTTGCACAAACCCTCGGGAAGTCCGTAAGATGATAACTTCGATAGAAGGCCACGGTGCCAGACCCTATCAAACGCCTTTGCCACATCCAGGCCGACGGCCAAGGCCTCGCCTTGACTCTCTACTGCAAGAGCCCATCGGTGAGTGAGGTGCACAGGAAGGTCACCAGTCGAACGGCCGTGTCGAAAACCATATTGAAAATCACTCAACAAGTTGTGACTCTCTAGGTAACCAAGGAGCTGCCTGTTTATCACACGCTCCATCAGGGTGAACATAGGCAGTCTTCCATGAAGACGGAACTTGGCCTGCGGAGTACGAAAGCGCAAATAAACGAGTCAATGCGGGACATAGCTCAGGAGCACACTGCTACGTCCAGTGAGAGTAATTCCCGCCGGACTTCTCGCTGCGTTATACGAATTTCAGGCATGAAATTGCCGCATAGCGGGATAACAGCACAGCGCCTCCGTCGTCCAATGTCGAGTTAGAGGCAAAAAGAGTACCTAGTAGATCGGCTTTCTCCTTAGCGCTGTGGGCCAAATTTCCGTCAAGCTTACGTAGTGGAGGCAAGGACTACCGACAAAAGTTTCCCTCGGCAGCTTTGGCAAGCGACCAAAAGGCGCGACTTCCTGAGGGATAGCTAGCAACTCGCTCACCAATTCTGCCCACGACATCGAATTTAGCTTTGGCAATAGCTTTTTTACTAATCCTCGAGGCAGCACACTCACGCTTCACATCATTAATATTCGGATCCTGAATAGTTCGGGTCGTGATCCAGGCCTCATACTTAGTTTGCTTCAAGCCTCTGGCCTCCTTGCACGGCCGACTAAACCACGGACGCCTTTTAGACCCGGCAGCCACCAACTGGTTTGGAATGTAACAGTACATTCCGATGAGGATGGTTTCAGTGACAGCAGCTGCACAAGTATCAGGATTGTCAGATGCAAAGCAGATTTGCTTCCACGAACGATACGATACGATGCAAAAAAATCACGCAATCCATACCAGTCTGCAGACTTGTAATGCCAAACACGTCGCCATTCGGTTGGTCTATGCGAATCGTGCTGTGCGCCGGGCACTTGCGACCGAATAAGACAGTGGTCTGATGACCCAAGTGGTGCATCCACTGATATCGAATATCCATCCGGCTGCGTAGTCAACAGGAGGTCAAGTAAGGAGCTCGCATGGGTCGCAATGTCTGGTATTCTGGTAGGACACTGAACCAGTTGTGAAAAGCCATAAGTAAGAGCCAGTTTGTGAGCAGCTCTACCCGCGCAGTTAGTGGACTGAGAATTCAGCCATTCCACATGGTGGGCGTTAAAATCTCCGAGGATCACCAACTCCGCTGACGGATACTGCTCAAGAACTTTATCAGTCGTCGATTGGAGGTGCTCAAACAATCGCTTAATTTCCAAGTCACCACTGTGGGACCTGTAAAGGCAGGCGTAAACTCGAGTATGATCACCTTGATCTACGCGTAGCCATAAAACAGACAGGTCCCTGTCTTCCAGGTCATAGAGACGACGACAGCAAATATCCTCCCGAAGATATGCACAAACTCCAGCACGGGGCAAAAACTTGTGCTCCAACTTGTATCCAGGGTAATGCAAATATGAAGTATCATCCTGGCAGGATATTTGCGTCTCCGTAAGAAATAGCAGGGTCGGCTGTGCAGTCTCGAGGTGTTGGTGGACTGCATTGATATTGACGTGTAGACCCCTGATGTTGCAAAAGTCCATACTAAGTGTGGACGAAGAGGCCGCTGATTTAACGTTATTTCATTTTTTTGCAACCATTCTTTGTTTTTAAAAAGGGAGTTTTTTTTAGAGGATTCGCTATGGTGGCAGCAGAAGGGACAAAGCGTGGTTTCAACCCACCAAAACACTGTGTAAGTTGTGCGGCTTGCTGACGCGGCGAGCGGAAGGGCCCCCGGTCCCCCCCTATTGCAGTAGTCGGGTCCACCCCGGTCTCCTCCTCCGGCACGACCACTACACTAGAGATTATGCGCGAGACTCGCAGTTCAGCCTCCCAGGGCGGAGATTACGTAATCCCTGGGTTCGGGAACCCGTTCAGCCTGCGGGCGGCCAGCGTACAACCGTTTCACCGGATCTCCCTGACCGCAGCGGCAACATGCCCCGCCCACGCAGCGGAAGGCGGTGTTACGGCACCACAGGTCCCACAGCTGCCAGCACAGCAAACCCCCATAGAGCGCTGGTAACCTTACTCACCGCAGAAACACAACACCACTCGGAGGCGGCGTTACTTTACTGCGATCTTCTGCAAGGTGGAGGTCCTTCCCCAGTCGGGCTGCAGGCTGCTCCAATTCAAGCGGACGAACCCGCTATGCCCTACCTCTCTTAAGGGACATAAACAAGGGCTGGTATTATTATTATTCTTGCACACTTTAAAAATGTGTACAAAAGATGCCTTAGGCATTCTCTGCCAGTCTACCTTTGGTTGATCCTAAATTAATTATATCATTGTACCTGTAGGTTGGAATTGGTTTTGCATGATATTCAAGAGGCCCAGTTAGTAATGGCTTTTTAAATATACTGACGTTTCACTTCACATCTAACCCGTTGCAGTCAGGACGTCGAATCATTCAATTGCGAACAATCCTGAAATGACGACCAAATCCCATTCATTCCGCACGTGTTCCATCAGCTATCCGAGCATTTCAGCTATTGTATACATGTATTCAAGCGGCCACAACTCAGCGCTTGATACAAGATGCAGTGCACAGATAACTCCGTATTGTGTACGTGCACAATGCGTACATGGCCGGTGACCGCTGAATTTCAGACGGCCATCGAGTTGCAACGTGGAATCGATGTATCGATATCGTTATGTATCGATTATAATATATTGTTATAGGTTCTTGTTAATAGTTCAACAACGTTTACCAAGGTCAGTCCAGAGATAGGTGACCGCAGCAGTCGTAAGCTAAGTCAGAGTTTGAATAACTGTGACACCTAGTTGGCCACTAACTATACGAAAAGAAAAGCGAGTGTGAATAAGCTTTTAGTAAATTAGTGAGCTTTTAATTTAAGAATAATTCTAAATAAATAAAATTAATAATAATAATAATATCTTGGGCCATTCCACACACGGTCATCCGATCCCAAACTAGGCAGGGCCTGTACTATGGAAACCAGACAACTGATACTAATTACTTATATACTTTTTTTTGTAAATACACACAAACAATTGGTGAAAATCGAACCCACGAACTATTGGGTAGCGGCCAGCTTGTGTCTAAGCACTAAACCAATGCCCGTCAATTTAAAGTTAAATTTCAATTTTTATCTTTCATTGACACAATCTATAGTTTTCTCCCTCAATAAAACCAATATCATCAGCAGCCAAACCACGTCCACTACTGAATAATAGGCCTCCCCTTAGAAGGGAGGGTGGTTTCATAATCCCCACGCTTATCAGGCGTCTTTTTGGAATAACAGTAGGTATAGGAGGTAGATAATCAAACAGAAAGACACTGATGTCCATCTTTTTGTTTTGCCTGCGTGGGTGTGTGTGTGTGTGTGTGTGTGTGTGGGTGTCTGTGTGTGTACGGGTAAGAATAGCCCCCTCCCATAGCCTCCCGTTGGGTGTCCGTAAGAGTCGAGAGAAGTACAGAATTTCTCATTCCAGCTCATTAATACTGCTGTAGGTAGCTAAACAAAAACATTTTTTATTTATATCAATCGAAGAAATAGTTCCGTGCATTACGCACCATTCTCAGAACGACGTAGCAAGCACTACAACAAAGTGCATGCAATCCAACCGCCGTGTTTTTCACCGAGTACCGGATCCCATTAGGTCGCTCAGGCCCCGCGCGGTTTTTGCCTCGCGCCTTCCTATATCTATAAATCTTTGTAAGTGCCTCGTTAGTTGCTTTGGTCAATTCGCGTCTAGCATCAGCTGCAAAGAGATTTTTTATTTGGCCAATTTATGTGGGCCTGGATATCTGTTAGTGAGAAGTACCGATTTGTGGGATGATCGAGCCCTTGTCTACAAAAGGATTTATTAGTATAGTATCCTCCTTGCCGATACGACCACAGCGGCCAATCTTTCACAAAATCAAAGTGCACAAGTGCTTTGCGTAGATAAAAGTGCACTCTCTCTTCCTTTATCTCTCACAATCCGATGGGACGGAAGACTGACACGACCCATCTACATGCCCATCTGACGCATGGATCATCATATTTTATAGACAATCAGGTGATTGCCCTGCATTGTCCTAGCCAGTAAAGAAAAACTACACAAAGTTATTGCTCCCCGCGTGATTCGAACCTACGACCTCCGGCTTTCAAAGCAAGCGGTTACTCACTGCGCCACTGAGGCTACAAGTATAGTACAGTAAGTATGAAAGTTTGTACCATTTTGCCCTAATGCCCCAAAAAGAGAGTACAGTAAGTATGAAAGTTTGTACCATTTTGCCCTAATGCCCCAAAAAGAGGGTTATGTTTTTCGTATGTATGTATGTAAGTATTTCTTTGGCACGGCCTACAGTTTAATTAAACGGCTTGATAGATTTTCACTTATAATATGTCGTTAGATTCGTCGTAGTTGTGGGAGTGATATAGGCTATATCAATTTTTCAAACTATTAAAATGGCGGCCGCCAGCCGTCATTTTAGGTTTTTTTTTTTACTTCAAAAACCATCAAATGGGTATCAAATGATAGGTTTTTGGACGAGTTGAAATATATATACATGTGTATATGTATTATCTATACATATAAAATTACTTGTCCTGACTGACTGACTGATGACTGATTCATGAACGCACAGACAAAACCGATGGACCTAAAAGCTGAAATTTGGACAGTAGGTTCTTCTTATGACGTAAGCATCCATTATGAAAGGGTTTTTGAAAATTCCACTCCTAAATGGGTTAAATGGGGTGGAAAAAAATAGCGGGCGTAGCCGAGGGGAATTGCTAGTGTATAATATAATTAAAGTCCATTCAGTTTGTTCGCAGTTAGGCTTTTTAAGCTTTTATATAATGTATACTTGTGTTGGTATTTGTTCAACTACATGGTATTCTATAAAAAGATTTAACAAACTCGAAACCTGAATCCGTGGCGAGATATGAAATTCGTTCAACCAATTCAGCTCGTTCATTTCCCTCACCGCGGAATTAGCTTTCGAGTTTGTTAAATGTTCTTACAGAATAACCATTGCATTTTTTAATTAATATTAGCGTTTACTTGATAGATAGTAGCCACACGTCTAGCTGCCGTGGGATGCCGGCTAAGAATTTGCATCCCCCCCTCTCTTCCCGTGGGTTTCGTAAGAGGCGATTGAGGGAAAGCCAGAAGACGGGCAGCAGCGTCTTCTGTGAAATATATCCATCTTAATGTTGTCTTTTACTTACGCGAATATTACACATTGAAATCAAACTACTTTTACGGATTTTATCGCGGTTTATTTTTTGATTTTACTATCCCGACGTTTCGAATACTTTACAGCACCCATGGTCACGGGAGGACTGAGATGTTGAACGTCCTTATTTCACAATTATGCCGGTGTACCCTCAGGTCTTCTTAGTTATTATTGTTGGTCCGATCTACGCAGTAAGAGCTTACAGTATCTTGAGGCCGTGCAGTGTTTTGATTGATATTGGATTTAATTAAATTTATCACAGGATCCCAAGCCGGTGGTAACACCCAACCATCTTCTCTATTGAAATTAGGATGTTTTTTGATTTCAATAGCCTCACGAATCATCCTAGGTAGGAATCGGTGTTCTTTTGCGAGTATTTGTGGTTTATCAAATCTAATATAATGGTGGGTGCGATCCTGAACGTGTTCACATACTGCAGACTTCGTACAGCGTCGGTGTTTCACATCAGCTATGTGTTCTTTATCGCGAGTTTTTATTGCACGCTTTGTTTGCCCAATGTAGGAGAGCCCACAGTCACAATCGAGTTTATAAACTCCTGCATCTTGTAGAGGTATATGGCACTTGACAGGTGGTAAAAACTGACTAATCTTCCTTGGTGGCTTAAAATAAGTTTTGATCGAAGCTCGCTTTAAGATGTAGCCAATCTTGTCTGTAACTCCTCTAACATATGGTAGAACAGCAGGCTGACGCTCGACAGTGGCTGGTTTGACACGTTCACTATGACGGCGGCGCGGGACTCGGAGCTTGTTGTCATGCAGTACTTGCTTGACATGTTGCAGCTCAGCGCTCAGATGGTCATCATCACAGATTCCGCGTGCTCTCTGAAACAAAGATTTTCCGACAGTAGCTAACTGTGTTGGGTGATGGTGAGACTCACCATTCAAGTACCTATCTGTATGGGTTAACCTTCTAGTCAATCGAGACCTGGGCGGTATTGCAGTCCCTCCAGCGGTGCAACATTGACTATAGGTACATCGAAGTGTTGAAGTGTTTGTACAGCAACGCCACCATGTCGATCCGACTACAGGACGAGAGCGTGAAACCAATCCCATTGCAGCGAGGTTTGAGACAGGGAGACGTTATTTCTCCGAAACTGTTCTCAAACGCTTTGGAGGACGTTTTCGTTTTGCCGATGATATAGTCATTATGGCAAAGTCGCTGGAGGACCTCAATACGATGCTCAGCGACCTCAGTAGCGTTTCCCAACAGGTGGGTCTTAAAATGAACATGGACAAGACGAAGATCATGTCTTATGTTCATGTTGCACCCGTACCGGTATTTGTTGGGAACGATACACTCGAAGTTGTTGACCACTACGTATACCTAGGACAAACTATCCAGTTAGGTCGGTCCAACTTCGACAAAGAGGTCGCCCGAAGAATCCAACTCGGATGGGCAGCGTTCGGGAAACTACGCGATATCTTCTCGTCCGAAATACCGCAGTGCCTGAAGACGAAGATTTTTAACCAGTGTGTGTTGCCAGCGATGACATATGGCACTGAGACGTGGTCTCTAACGGCTGGCCTTTTAGAGAAGTTCAGAGTCACACAACGAGCCATGGAGAGAGCTATGCTCGGAGTTTCTTTGCGGGACAGAATCCGAAATGTGGAGATTCGCAGAAGAACCAAGGTCACCGACATAGCTCTCAGAATCTGCAAGTTGAAGTGGCAATGGGCAGGTCACATTGCTCGAAGAACCGATAACCGTTGGGAAAGAAAGGTTCTCGAGTGGCGACCACGAACCGGAAGACGCAGCGTTGGCAGGCCTCCCACTAGGTGGACAGACAACATTGTGCGCGTCGCAGGTAACTCATCATCAGCCGGAAGACGTCCACTGCTGAACATAGGCCTCCCCCTTAGAACGCCACAATGAACGACAATTGGCTATTTGACGACAATTGGCTATTTGGCAGGTAACTGCAAGGACGCAAATAGCCAATTGTCGTTCATTGTGGCGTTCTAAGGGGGAGGCCTATGTTCAGCAGTGGACGTCTTCCGGCTGATGATGATGATGATGAAGAAGCGATTCATGAAAACAAGAAGACCGGCAGTAGCGTCTTTCTATCGGATTACCTACCACCTATACCGCGATCCCCAAGACACCTGACAAGCGTGGGGATTATGGCAACACCTCCCTTCTAAGGGGGAAGCCTTTTGTTCAGCAGTGGACTTTTTTCGGCTGCTAATGAGATGGTACCTACCACCCAGTAAAGGGACCTACCTTCTTCATAGACGGACCGATCACTTATGGACTTTCCTTTTTACGGAGTGGTTCTTTGAGTCTTACCTTTCAATGAATAAATAAATGCATAAGTTATTATAACTCCCTAGGTATCGTAGAGACACGTAGTAGGAGTAGGCGGCATCCACTTATCATCATATAATGAACGCTATAGTCAGCCAGTGTGTTTATTCAGGGATTAATTAAGAATGTCTAATCAGAACCCCTACGCTATTTAGGAATGGTTCACACTATTGACCTTTTAAATTCAATCAAAGTTTCAAATTGTGTGGCGAGTGGGCTCTTCCCTCTGATATGGTTGATGCATCGATATAATATTTAAACTAGATTATCTGTTACGGTTCGAATAGTGGCACACAGAAAGCGCGCTCTTGTGTCGCTATTTCTTTTCAAGCCACAGGCTGACAAAATTATTATTGCCGATGACAGTGTCGCTACTGTCTATATGAAACTGTCAAACTACACGTCATTATCATAAAAAAACCAGTAGTTCACTTTTTCGCCACCAGCACAGATAAGTCCGCGACCCCCGTGACCACATTTTAGATGTAATTTTGTTAGTGAATGTTTATCTAGTTGATATTTATATCGATGGGTTGAGGGGGTAATGGCTGCTGCTCAAGACAACACATGCGCGGGTGTTACTTGGGGGACTGGTCCGACCACTGTCCTTTTCTTTCTTTTTTTTTATTTATTCTCTTTTGATTCGTTTTTACTTTACTTTTTTTTAAATTCCAATAGCAACAAATTGGCATAAAATTATGTTGAACCAAATGTACTGTGTTGAAAAGAAAAAATACATCATAGATTAAAATTACAAGCCCACTAAGTTTCTTGCCGGATCTTCTCAGTTGAGGCCGCGCTGTGATCCGGTAGTAGTTTTTTTTATAAAATATGACAATTCGGTATTGCTAATTTTGGCCTATTTGAAATAAATGATTTCATTAAATACCTACCACTTTAGTACCATGGCAACATGGAAAGCCGTTGGTGTGGGATGCGACATGTGTCGACACACTTGCTGCGTCCCACACCCCGGCAACTTGCAGGGCGGCGGGAGGGGCTGCGGCGACCGCTAGTGATGCAAAGCGGCGCAAATAGCTCTAGGTTCGAGCTATATATTTGCGCCCATGGGGCCTTGGTCTCATGAGACGCACGGTTTGGTGAAAGAAATTTCATCCAAACTTATCGAAGTCTCAGGAGACCGCCGGGCTGGTAGCTTTTTCTGCCAACGTATTAGCTTGGCTATACAAAGGGGTAATGCCGCCAGTCTTTTAGGTACCCTTACCTCCCAGTGCGGCGACTTTGAGGAAGTTTTTTATCTAGTTTAAGTGTACATGTTTGTAAATAAACTGTAAATAGTTGAACTGAAACAAATTTTACTTTCATTAAATTTAATTTTAAAAATTTCAGATTTCTTTTTAACACGCTTTTATTAGCTTGACCTGTATGTATGCATGTATGTATGTATGTATGTAACTATGTATGTATGATGGTAACGGAATCTTGCGATGCAATTTTGACCCACTTCTACACGTCCAAAATATTTAAAATTTTGCACATGTATCAAGGACCAGTGACAATACACTAATATGGTATCATCGAGCTGATCAGATGCTGGGGCTCGAAGGTGGATAAGAGAACCCTTGGATGGCTACTAGTAAACTAATCGAGTTTGGGTTCATTTGATTTGTTTTAAAGAGTTCTTTTCACTTTGACTATTAATGAGGACCTGATCGTGGAACTGGAGAAGGTGGGTGACGGAACCCTGGATTGGCTACTAGTAAACACATCAAGTGTGGGTTCATTTGATTTGTTTGAAAGAGTTCTTTTCACTTTGACCATTAATGAGGGCCTGATGATGGAACTGGAATGTCGGTGATGGAACCCTGCAATGGCTACTAGTAAATACATCGAGTTTGGACTCATTTAATTTGTATTAAAGAGTTCTATTCACTTTGCCCAATAATCATAACCTGATGATGGAACAGGAAGGTGGGTGACGGAACCCTGGAACGGCTACTAGTAAACTCGTTGAGTTAAGCTCAATCAGATACCTACGCGTAATACCAAGTTTAGTAAAAATAAGATTTGCCACAACCTGCCTACGATTCAAGCTACGAACAAATCAATACTTGGGCTAATTTTATCCGTAGTTTAGGCGAATATTTCTAAGACTAAAAAGTATAAAATAAAATACTAGTTTAAAAAACTAAAAATACACGCTTTTAGAAGGACTACTGCACTAAAAAACAATAAATAAATTATCGAAACCGTTCTTTCTTTCTTTCTACCCCGAGCTTGTAATTTATGGATTATATTTATGTGTAAAAGCGTGGGGCGCCTTTTCTGAATAACGGCTTAACATTTCTGTCAAATTTCAAGAACGCTAAGTACTTGTATTCACATGACAATCATTTGTAATCATTTACAGAGAAAACGCCCCACGCCTTTACACATAAATATAATCCATAAATTACAAGCTCGGGGTAGAAAGAAAGAAAGAACGGTTTCGATAATTTATTTATTGTTTTTTAGTGCAGTAGTCCTTCTAAAAGCGTGTATTTTTAGTTTTTTAAACTAGTATTTTATTTTATACAACTTAGCGACGAGACAATCAAGGCGTTCGCCTGAAGGTAAGCGACAAGCCTGCCGAGAGATAACTGCATTGCACTGCCGCTCGTCACCCGAGACACTGTCCGGTAATTTTACCTCGGTCCGGTTTTTTTTAACTTTTATACTGTGTAAATCGTCCAGTGTGGTTACACCTTACTTACGTCTTCCCACGAATATCTGTTTCGTAATAAAGATCGCATATCCTCCATCTTCATTATCACCACTCGACAGATTAAAATACCTTTGCAGTGTTATGTCATTGACCTTTTCTAATTGTAGCTGTACTATTTACTTGGTACTTCTAGCATATAATAATATATAATAATAATAATATCTTGGGACAATCCACACACGGTCATCCAATCCCAAACTAGGCAGAGCCTGTACTATGGAAACCAGACAACTGATACTAATACTTATATACTTTTTTTTTTGTAAATACATACTTAAATAGATAAACAACACCCAGACACTTGGCGGGAATCGAACCCACGACCCATCGGTTAGCAGGCAGGGTGTCTGCCAACTAGACCAACGGGCCCGTCATATATGCTAACTAAAACGTTAATTTTAATATAAAAAATGTAGATTGCATAAACAAAATATTTTTTAAGCTGCTTGATATCAAACTGATATGGTATATGCCTTACCTACCTAATAAGCAATCGACGACGATTGAAAATTAGTTTATGCTAACGAATGAAATTTGATTAATTGATTTCTAGAAAATTCGAGTAGGTATGTTTGTGTATTTTGATAATTTATCCGCGCCGTCAATTTCCGACGCGTGCGGCGCGGATAGTGGACGCAGTGCTATGTATAATCATACAAAGCAAACTAAAATCCGTTGCGTGCGGTGCGTCCGGCGCGTGCCAATGGACGCGTACCTTTATAGTATCACACTTAATATATGTATGTAAAATATATCTTTTTCTTTCTAATGTACAAAAATCTCGTGTCACGGTATTTGTGGTCACACTCCTCCGAAACGGCTCGATCAATTTTACGTTTTTTTTTGTGATTATTTGGTAGGTATGAGAATAGGTCGTAAAATATATTTCATACCGCTAGGTGATATTGGGCTATTGTGAATGTAAAAAATGATAATGCGCAGGTGGAGCTGGGCGGGTCAGCTAGTAATTTATATTTGCTTACTCTCACTTCAAGATTTCGAGCGAACAATAAAAAAATATTTATATCAGAAGTGATCATCCATACTGCAAAAACCCAAACATGTAAGATATTAATAAAATATTACAAAGATATTGGTCATAAGATTTACAGACTTGCTATTTGCGTGAGCGTTGTCTGTTTTTCGTTATGGTTAAGATACTTTTTACTGCTTCGTTTTCAACGTAGCATAATAATCTTGTAGCTATAATGAAATGAAGCAATTTCTTACAATTAACAACGACTTAACAACTGTTGAATTTTGCGTAAATTGTATTTACCGGAAACTCAAACACTCACTAAGCCAAGTCAGAGGCCTAAAAGCAACTTTAAACCAGGTTGGCCACTAACCATACTGTTACGGCTCTGGACTAGCTTCGAAATATCGAGACGTCTTCTGTTTGATAAAAATTCTCACTTTTTAGTTGTAAGACAATAGGATAATGATTTCTGATATTTACGCGAATACTACATATTGAAATGAAACTAATTTTACGGATTATATCACGGTGTATTTATGATTTTAATTACCCGACGTTTCGAATACTTTACAGCATTCATGGTCACGGGCGGACTGAGGTGGTAGCTGTCCATACGTCATAGTTGTCTTCGGGTACCCTCAGGTCTTCTAATTATTATTGTTCGTCCGATCTACGCAAAAAGAGCTTACAGTATCTTGAGGTCTTGCAGTGGAATGCTTGTCTTTGGATTTGATTATATTTATGACGGGATCCCAAGCTGGTGGTAGCACCCAGCCATCTTCTCTATTAACAACTAGACAATAGGATATTGTTTTATGTTTGCTATCAGTTCCGTGAACCTCGGTATTTCATTTGTGCGCTATTGTTTAATTGTTTCCTTTATTAGGATATTTACAACTTTGTTTACAACTTGCGAATGATCCAGAAAACATAGTCCTGTATAAAAGCCGCCCTCAAGCCGACCAGAGTTAATGTGTTTTACGCTGCGGTACCAGAAGAATCCCAACGCGATATAGTGTGCGATACGCTGCGATATCGGAAAGATCTCAACGCGATACAGTGAAGTGATAACTGTGAACGACTAAAGCTTGTGATAACGGACTCCAAGTGATATATCTGCGATTTGGACTGCTAACTTGCTGTACTCTTAAGTGTGTGTGGAAATGAAACATCTTCACAAAGCAAACGGCATTTTAAAGAACCCTGGGACGTAACAATACACTAAACTAACAACTATAGTCGTGAGAACCTAGAAATGGCTCTCTGTTTTCTCTTTTGTTATCATTCCTTGGTAATAGCTGTAGGTTTTCCTTTATAATAAATAAATAAATAATGAATACTAGTGTATTCGTAATTCTTTTACCTGCAGATTTGCTCCTGCGGGGCTCCCGTTATGTACCCGAGATAAATAAAAATGAGCCAACCCGCATTTGGCCAGCGTGGTGGACCATGGCCTAAGCCCGCTTATCTTGAGGGGAGGCCCGTGTCCACCAGTGGGACATAAACAAGGGCTGGTATTATTAAATAAAAATGAATTGCCTAATGGGCCCGTCAACATACATAAATAGATAAAACACCCAGACATTTTGTGGGAAAAGAACCCACGACTCACTGGGTATAGTCAGGGCGTTTGACCACTAGACCAACGGGCCGGTCTATATTTAATCTTAGGATATCCTATCACGATAACCATCAAAAGTGTTTCATACAGCAGCCAACAATTTTTTGTGGATTTTATTTTTTATTTTTATCCAAGAGCCGAAACCTGTAACCCGTTACTCATAATAACGACAGTATAAAAGTAATATTATATTCAAAGCTCGTAAATATATTAAGTACAACATTAAATATGTCGCTAACGTCGTATTTGCATCCCATACCAATATGTGTATTATTGCCTAAAATATATCGTTTTAAAATCCCATATAAGAAGACACTCCTGTTTGATTATGGGCATAAAGGCGTTTTATGATTATAATCAAGACTAGCAATTTCCTGCGGCTTCGCCCGCTAATTTTTTTACAGAATTTACCAACCCCTAACACACCCCCAAAGGTTGTTTTTGAATATTCGCGAAATACGTGTTGATTTATTTTATTTAGAGAATCTTTTCAGTAAATTTCAAGTCAATCGAACCATACAGTAAAAAGTTTCATACAAAAGAAAACACCCCATTTAACCCCTTTAGGAGTCGAATTTTCAAAAATCCTTTCTTAGTGGATGCTTACGTCATAAGAAGAACCTACTGTCCAAATTTCAGCTTTCTAGGCCCAGCGGTTTGGCCTGTGCGTTGATGAATCAGTCAGTCAGTCAGTCAGGATTATATGGACAACCTTTGATCCCCGACTTTACTTGTGGGATTTTAAACAAATAGGTTTTTTAGGTGGTATTCTGGCATGGTCTGAACGGACTCCCCAGAGTCGGTCCACCCACACCATCGATGAGGGGAACCAGGGAGGTTTTTATCATCATCATCAGCAGCCGAACGTCCACAACTGAACAATGGCCTCCCCTTTGAAGGGAGGGGTTGCCCTAATCCCTACGTTTAGTAGGCGTCAAGTCGGTCAACAGTTGTCGGACAAAACGGTGAAAAAAAAATGAAGTGGAACATAGAACCTCCTCCTTTTTTGAAGTCGGTTAACAAAATAAACACATACAAATTATAAATACAATCTATTCAATTGTTATCACACAGGTGATATTCCCGTAAAACTGCACAGTACACAAGGTGTTGCCCCTCAAAGGAATTGTACCCTCTCCAGTGTTTGCAACGCAAGCGATTTCCGACATTGCCACGGAGGCTCACAGAACAGGGTGTTAGGATTTAAATTTAAGCTAGTCATAATTCATTTTAAGTATTATAGTTACGAACCACTCGATAGATGGCGTTCCTTAGAAATTAACACACGCTATTAATGTAATTCCTTAGTTTGTTTTATCATAAGTGATTTATTCAGTATACTGTATATATATTTTTCTTTTTTTTTTATGTATGTTCGCGCATAACTCTGTCAATTATGAACCGATTTGAAAAAATCTTTCTTCCATCCATTCTTCAATCCATTGATTGGGTCCCATAAAAAAATTATTGCGTAGTAATAAGTAGTTTCTGAAAAACAAGAATGGTGACTGCGCACTGAGAGCTGCAGGAAAGCCTATATCGATGACTTTATGTCGCTTTTTAAGGACAAAAATGGTCATAACTCTGGCAAATATTTACCAATTTCAATGATTCTTTTTTTATTCGAAAGAAGAAACCACTGTATTAAGTCTGTATGAATTTTATTACAACCGGATAAGAACTTCCTGGAGGACCATGAACGATGTGGAGGAATTTATCTGGTAAAAACCATAAAACTGATGTTCTCCATTACATTGCTCTGACAATTATGAACCGATTGCGATGATTCTTTTTTTATTCGAGAGAGTAAACTGAAGTTGGTGCCAAATATACACAGCCGGTAAGCTAACACCAACTTCAATAAAATTTAAATTATTTTATACTTTTCAGTGATATTGAAGTCGGTTCAATTTTTTTTAAAAAGATTTTTTAATCTTGAACTGGTTGTATTATTTATCGGCCTTTTCTAAGATATTTTTCGGGATCTGTACACAGGGGCCTTACCGTGAACTCTTATAGCAGGACAGTTGAACACAAAAAGTGACCTGTATTTTAACCGTGAGCGCACTAATTAGGCCACCCCAACAGGTGAGTGGTCACGTGACAATATATTATTGTCACACTAATTAGTGCGCTCATGGTACAAATTTGTAAAACAGGTCACTTTTCGTGTCAAACTGCCTTGCTATTAACATGAACTCTTAAGTTCATGTTAATAGCAAGGCAGTTAGTGTTATTGCTAACACCAACTTCAATAATATTTAAATTATTTTATACTTTTCAGTGATATTGAAGTCGGTTCAATTTTTTTTTTAAAAGATTTTTGCATTTACTCATTTATACATTTACTCATTTCAGTGCATATTATATATCATATTTGAATCGAAACGAAGTCAGTAAATTATATCACCACTATTATGTAGCAGCGGTTGAAACCGAAACATCAGTTATATTTTATACCTCGATAAAATTGAATCCGCTTAAATCTCACAGCCGCGTTGTGTCAATAAAAGGTAATACTCTGTGTTGCGGTTACTATTTCCAGTTTGTAATTATTTAGTAGCGATACTATTAAATTCTAGCTATTAAAGTACCTAATGAATGCATTTTATTGTTCACTAAAGAACATCATCATCATCAGCCGGAAGGCATCCACTGCTGAACATAGGCCTCCTCCTTGGTACGCCACAATTAACGACAATTGGCTATTTTCATCCACCGGTTACCTGCGACGCGCACAATATCGTCTGTCCACCTAGTGGAAGGCCTGCCTACGCTGCGTCTTCTGGTTCATGGTCGCCACTCGAGAACTTTCCATCGGTTATCGGTTCTTCGAGCGATGTGGCCTGCCCATTGCCACTTCAACTTGCAGATTCTGAGAGCTATGTCGGTGACCTTCGTTCTTCGGCGAATCTCCTCATTTGTCCTTGTCTCCTCGTTGTGTGAGCTTCTCTAAAGTACGTGGAAGTTAAAAAATAAAATATACGCAGATATGTTGTTATAGTTGAGCAATGGTTCCTAACCATATGCATAAATAGATATACTCGGTGTCCCGGAAAGGGTTTTCCGGGACACCCAGCCAAACGGTATGTATAGTATTGATAGTAAAGACCCCGAAAAAGATGTCAAATACGGCAATAAATGATATTTTGAATTACATAAAAAAATATTTATATCGTCTTAAAACTGTTTCTAAGCAACCCTGTGTCATCGTGCCTCTTCCTATGGAGAGACTGCTTGCTGGCTAATTTATTAAGAAATTTATATATTTTCGGGTAAATAACGGAAAATTTTTTTTATCTCAGTGCACTAAAACTGATTATCACAGCCCCCCCCCCCCCTTATGAGGATGAACTTCAGCATATTCTCTTTCTCTCTCTCTCTCTCTCCCCCTAGAGAGGGGGAGAGAAAGCTCTTCGGCATGTAAGCTACAAACTGCTTCCACCCAGCTAGATTTTCTCAAGGTGGAGAGCTGCTTTGCCCCTTTTTCCCCCTTAGAAGATTATCCGGACACCGCTTCAGATAACGTTTTTGAGTCATTTTTTTTTTCAATTTAACACACTTTTTTCTTATGAATCTTTTCGCGCAATATTACAGAATTCTAAACATACATACATAACTATGTATATAGTCAACAGTTTCGGAGTACGTCCAAGCCGTACTTGTAGTAAATAAATATACACGGTCTAAAATTATATTTCCTTTACTTAGGGTAAACACACTAAATGATAAAGCGTTACTGTGATGAGGGTAAAAGTCCAAATGCCGACGCCACGCGCCTCGCGCTTTCTCTCTATGATAACAAATTTGACAGCTGACAGCTGGCGTAAACATGGCGCGTTTGTCACAAATAAATATTTTTTACATAAGTACGTGAAATCGACAAATTTTCATCGCTGGCATAAGAAATTTGATGGCAAGCATCAATATTATATTGAAAATAGGTTCAAATATAATTTCGTTATTATTCTAATAAAAACTATTCCTCAGGATCCCTGCAATAGTTTCCAATATCTTTGGTTTCCTGCATCTATAACTTACTTTTAAAAGAAGCATCAAAGAGGATAATTATAACCACTTGCTATATCGCTGGAAAAATTATATACCACTATCTTCGGATTCGAGTTCTGATATGAAGAGGATGTAATCACTACGTATAATATAACGCTGCTTGGCGAGAGAATTCTCTCGCCAAGCAGCAGTGTGTAAAAAATGCTTTGATCGGGTGTAACGGACACAGCTGTAGCGCGGTAATGGTATGACACGGTAATGGTATCACATCACGGTAATAGTATGTTATAGTTATGGCTGCTGCTCGAGTCAACTCGTGCGCGGGTGCTGCTTGGGGGGACTGGATCCCTTTGGCTTTTTAATTTGTTGTACTTTGTATTTTTTTATTTTTTTCTGTCTTATTTGATATTTTGAACGGCAAGACACACTGTCGCTCTGATCTAATTGTAACATGACACACTGTTTAAAAAAAAAGGTGATAAAATGACAAGCCCGCTGAGTTTCTTGCCGGATCTTCTCAGTTGAGGCCGCTGGCCGAGGCGCAAAACAAAACATGACATTTCAAAAGTGCTAGTTAAGCCTATTTGAAATAACCTATTTTTGAGTTTGAGTTATTACATTAAAAAAAATGGGATAGGTAATGACAAAATATCATAAGTACAAAATCTTCCTTACTATAAACTTAACATATTCTAGAATAGATAGCAGAAGGCCGTATCAGCAACAAGACTCTAAGACATGGTAATGTCAGTAGTTTAGTAACAAATTGGTGTTCAGACTGCAGCGTTGCGAGACCAGGCGCGTCCCATTTCGGTGCAAGTTACCTCAAATATGGGCGAACTTTGCCCAACTCCGGCACTACACTGTGCCGCGAAAATATGGACGTTGTACATTACTTAAGTGATTGCTTTGCATATGTAAACGAAATAGCCGCCAATATGTGGTATAGTATACAAAATGACTGTACTATACGCGAAATCTTCTCGTCCGAAATACCGCAGTGCCTGAAGACGAATTTTTAAACAGTGTGTATTGCCAGTGATGACATATGGTCCCTAACTGTTGGCCTTTTGGATAAGCTCAGACTCACACAACTAGCTATGGAGAGAGCTATGCTCGGAGTTTCTTTGCGCGACAGAATCCGGAATGAGGAGATTCGCCGAAGAACCAAGGTCACCGACATAGCTCTTAAAATCTGCAAGTTGAAGTGGCAATGGGCTGGCCACATTGCTCGGAGAACCGAAAACCGTTGGGGAAGAAAGGTTCTTGAGTGGGGACCACAAACCGGAAGACGCAGCGTAGGTAGGCCTCCCACTAGGTGGACAGACGACATTGTGCGCGTCGCAGGTAACCGGTGGCCTATGTTCAGCAGTGGACGTCTTCCGACTGGTGATGATAATGATGAAGTATAGTACATCTCTTTCATTCACTAGACCCTAGATAGACCGTAGGCCGCTCGTGGCTTATGCATAAAACCATCCAGTTCGGAGTCATCATGGTGTTAAGATCAGAGCAGAGCACACCAGAAGTGTGCACGTGGACATACCATTACGTTGTAATGTATGAAACTTTATTATTATCAATTCAAAGACAACAATTTGGTCCTATATGTTAGTAACAATTTAACTTATTCTATGTTAGTACTTATAATAGATCCAACCGTTTATTTTCTTTTTGACAGCACCAATAGAACGTAACTGCGTCATGTTACGCAAAAGTTCACTTAAAGTGAACTTTTAAAAGTTGCTGTCAAAAAGAAAATAAACGGTTGGACGCTCTATAATAACTAACAGTGGTTTAGTCTGATTGACCATTGCCCAGACATGTGGCTGTCGGCTCGCGCCGCTATCGCACGCTGGATACTGTTGGAGCTGCCGCGCAACCTGTTTAGCAGAGATGCGACTTTTTTACTCCATACTGCGTCAAAACCATCAGTGTCTGCTTCTGCAAACATCGCTGAAGCGCTACAAAAACGCGGCAACTGCAACAACGCCCTAAATTAATTATTGTATTGAATCCGCAGAGCATTGTAGGCCTTTTGGTTGTACTTAAACCATAAAGCTTTCGCGTACAACAATGTACAACATACTTTAAACAGTAAATTCTTGACTTCCGTTGTACAACGGGTGGACCTACGGGCCAACATATTCGCTCGCACCGACAATGCTCTGCGTTCATCTAGGTCATCTTTGAGTCATAGCATACCGGTTACTTATACGTCATTATGTCACGCAAGCGGTGTGCTATGTCTCATAAAGTTCCACTTCAACGTCACAGTTAGTGCACGCAACGCACTTACGTCTACGCATTTGGAGTTGTGTTGTCGTTAGTCTTTTTCTTTATTATTCTCCGACCAAAAACGAGGGGTGTTATAAGTTTGACGCCTATGTCCGTCTGTCTGTATATCTGTCTGTGGCATCTTAGCGCTCCAACGAGTAGACGGACTTCAATGCGGTGTTTTTTTCAATTTGCGGAGTTTTTCAAGCTGCCCTCTAGATGACAACTGGGTTCAACTTTATACGTGCCGTCAAAGCGCGACATAATCCGTACCTCTCTAAAATTAATTTCATTTCAAGTTGCATAAATAAAAAAAAAACATTATAGTGAAGGACTATATTTTTTTTAATATTTTATTAAATTTGTGAATCCCCTTAAGACGTATGGAAGCGAGCCAAAATGCAAAATTATATAACCTAGCCAGCGACCACTTTGAGTACACAGCGAACTGGTTTTCTGCGACACTTTTCCACTATTTGCGTGCTAGTTAAAAATACTTCGCTATATTTATCTACCAAGTGAATTTGTGTTGCTTAACGGTTTATAACTAATTATTTATTGTATTTTAGATTATGTATTAATGTCGGGCCTGTTGATTTACTGCCAGTCCCAATATCCTATCTATCTCTTACGATCAGTTAAAATAGTTGCCATCGATAGCTTTATGACATAAGTATTTCCGTTTCAATAAACAAAGATAGAAATATCTGTCTAGCTTCGAGTGTCTAGCTTAGAGACCTTAAAGCTTACTAGAGATAAGAAAATTAATTTCGTGTCATATTTTTACTTTTTAACTGAGATTGCTATCGGCGGTAGCGTCTTGGGACCGGCCGTTAGTGGTTAGTCATACACTGACTGCTACCTAATCGGTCGTGGCTTCGATTGCCACCATGTCTTCAAAGTAGAAGTAGTAAGAAGTATCAAAAGCACAGTCAAAAGTATTTATATCAGTTGTCTAGTTTCCGTAGTACAGGCTCTGCCTAGATTAGGATAATTTTGGATTTGTGCATAGCCTTACCAGATTTAAGATATCAGCCGAATTTCATTGGATTTCATCGGATACGGAAATTTCCGACGTTTGGAATTAGACTTACAGATGACCGTGTGTGAACTTTCCAAGGATACTAGTATTCTTTATTATTCATTATCATCATTAACAACCGATAGGCGTCCACTGCTGAACAAAGGCCTCCCCCTTAGAAGGGAGGGGTTGCCATAATCCCCACGCTTGGCAGGCAGCTTGGGGATCGCAGTTTAAGTGGAATATAAATACAAAAGAAAGACGCTGCTGTCTTACTGTTCTCGCTTGGTCGCCTCTTACGACACCCAACGAGAGGAGATGGGGGATGCAATTCTAACCCTGCACCCAAGTGGTATTCTTTATCTATACTTATAATACAACTGTAACAGGTCCAATTCTGTACATTGAAGATATTTTGAAAATTATATTTGGAGGGCATTTTATAACCGATACTGAGGCCGAAAATGTATTTTTTTTAATTTTTAACCGACTTCAAAAAAAGGAGGAGGTTCTCAATTCGTCTGTATATATTTTTTTTTTGTTTTTTTTTTTTCTATGTATGTTCGCGCATAACTCTGGCAATTATGAACCGATTTGAAAAAATCTTTCTTCCATCCATTCTTTAATCCGTTAATTGGGTCCCATAAAAAAATTATTGCTTAGTAATAAGTAGTTCCTGAAAAAACAAGAATGGTGACTGCGCACTGAGACTTGCAAGAAAGCCTATATAGATGACGTTTTAGTCGCTCGGACTCGCTCGGTCGGACAAAAATAGTCATAACTCTGGCAAATATTCTTCAAAAAAGGTGATACAACTTTATTGAAGAATTATAGACCCATCTCACTCCTGAGCCATGTATACAAGCTGTTTTCGAGAGTCATTACGAACCGTCTCGAACGCAGGTTTGATGACTTCCAGCCTCCCGAACAAGCCGGGTTCCGAAAAGGCTTTAGCACCGTAGACCACATACATACGCTCCGCCAGATTATACAGAAGACCGAGGAGTATAATCGGCCATTATGTCTAGCGTTTGTGGACTACGAAAAAGCCTTCGATTCAATCGAGACCTGGGCGGTATTGCAGTCCCTCCAGCGGTGCCACATTGACTATAGGTACATCGAAGTGTTGAAGTGTTTGTACAGCAACGCCACCATGTCGATCCGACTACAGGAAGAGAGCACGAAACCAATCCCATTGCAGCGAGGTGTGAGACAGGGAGACGTTATTTCTCCGAAACTGTTCTCAAACGCATTGGAGGACGTTTTCAAGCTCTTGGACTGGTACGAATTCGGCATCAACATCAATGGCGAATACATCACTCACCTTCGTTTTGCCGACGATATAGTCATTATGGCAGAGTCGCTGGAGGACCTCAATACGATGCTCAGCGACCTCAGTAGCGTTTCCCAACAGGTGGGTCTTAAAATGAACATGGACAAGACGAAGATCATGTCTAATGTCCATGTTGCACCCGTACCAGTAGTTGTTGGGAACGATACACTCGAAGTTGTTGACCACTACGTATACCTAGGACAAACTGTCCAGTTAGGTCGGTCCAACTTTGACAAAGAGGTCGCCCGAAGAATCCAACTCGGATGGGCAGCGTTCGGGAAACTACGCGATATCTTCTCGTCCAAAATACCGCAGTGCCTGAAGACGAAGGTTTTTAACCAGTGTGTGTTGCCAGTGATGACATATGGTACTGAGACGTGGTCTCTAACGGCTGGCCTTTTAGAAAAGTTCAGAGTCACACAACGAGCCATGGAGAGAGCTATGCTCGGAGTTTCTTTGCGCGACAGAATCCGAAATGTGGAGATTCGCCGAAGAACTAAGGTCACCGACATAGCTCTCAGAATCTGCAAGTTGAAGTGGCAATGGGCAGGCCACATCGCTCGAAGAACCGATAACCGTTGGGGAAGAAAGGTTCTCGAGTGGCGACCACGAACCGGAAGACGCAGCGTTGGCAGGCCTCCCACTAGGTGGACAGACGACATCGTGCGCGTCGCAGGTAACCGGTGGATGCAAATAGCCAATTGTCGTTCATTGTGGCGTTCTAAGGGGGAGGCCTATGTTCAGCAGTGGACGTCTTCCGGCTGATGATGATGATGATGATGGCAAATATTTACCAATTTCAATGATTATTTTTTTATTCGAAAGAAGAAACCACTGTATTGAATCTGTATGAATTTTATTACAACCGGATAAGAACTTCCTGGAGGACCATGAACGATGTGGAGGAATTTATCTGGTAAAAACCATAAAACTGATGTTCTCCATTACATTGCTCTGACAATTATGAACCGATTTCGATGATTCTTTTTTTATTCGAGAGAGTAAACTACTATGATGTTTTCATGCAAATTTCATTACGACCGGATATTTTTTTCTGAAGAAACATGAATTATGTAAAACTATGTAGACTATAATGTGATCATAACCTACCTAGATAATTTTACGGTTTTCGATGGTTCAATCTACCTATATGAAAATATCACTAAAAAGTTAAAAATAAAATCTTTTTAAAAAAAAATTGAACCGACTTCAATATCACTGAAAAGTATAAAATAATTTAAATATTATTGAAGTTGGTGCCAAATATACACAGCAGGTACGCTAACACCAACTTCAATAATATTTAAATTATTTTATACTTTTCAGTGATATTGAAGTCGGTTCAATTTTTTTTTAAAAGATTTTATTGTCTGTCTGTCTGTCTGTCTGTATCACGGCTGAGCATCACGCCGAAACTACTGAATGGATTCAAATGAAACTTGGCATGATTTGAGATCTTACTACGAGGTAGGACATAGTACACTTTTTATCCCGTAATCTAGCACGATTCTTTTGGGAGAGGGGATTAAAGTCAAAATGGGTACTTACTTGGTTATACGCTTGGTCCGATTTTATCATTTTTTAAATATAATAAATATTAGTAAGGGAACACTCATAGAGAGTTGTTATCAAGGTTTTGTAATCGATCGGGTTAAGCAACGTTAGGTAAGGTCAATAAATAGATAGGTGACCGTTTAACGCCATTTGAACTAAACGGGTCCGTGCTTCGGAGAGAAAGTAAAAAGTGGGTCCCAGTTTTTAACCGACTATAAAAAAGGAGGTTATGTATTCGATGCGAATGTCTGTTATTAAAAGTTTAGTTAACGTAAAAATAGCGCAGGTGGAGCTGCGTGGGTCAGCTAGTTATTACTATAGACATATTATTTTCATTTTGATTATTCAACTTAGGGTCGAGCCAAGACCTTCGCCTGAAGGTAAGCAACAAGCCTGCCTATAGACAACTGCACTACACTGCCGCTCGTCACATTACTTATTAATTACTCGAATTCGGCGATTCGGTGGAATTTCGGGTTTCAGGTATGAAGGCCAAGCTGGTGAGCTCACGAGCATCTACACAGAATGAGGCTAAGTACTAGTGACATTTGCAGATTCTGCGAAGATGAAGAAGAGTCAATGCGACACATATTGTGTAGCTGCGACGCTCTTGCGAGACGTATGTTGCATCATCTGGGAGTAGCCTATCCTACGCCAAATGATTATGTACAGCTCCAAGCTGGCGCTATCGCTACGTACCTGAGGGAGCTCTTCGATACGCCAGCAACAGAGTAAGGGCTAGGGCGTGCACAATGGATCCAACTGGGTCGAAATGCGTTCCGGGAATACCGGGCCCAAATTTATAGCCACCAAGAATAGTGATTTCTGATATTTACGCGAATACTACACATTGAAATGAAACTGACCAAACTGAAACTGAACTGACTGAATGAGACCTCAAGACACTGTAAGCTCTTTCTGCGTAGATCGGACTAACAATAATAATTAGAAGACCTGAGGGTACCCTAAGACAACTATGACATTTGGACAGCTACCACCTCAGTCCGCCTGTGACCATGAATGCTGTAAAGTATTCGAAACGTCGGGTAATTAAAATCAAGAATAAACCGCGATATAATCCGTAAAATTAGTTTCATTTCAACACCAAGAATAGAATAGAAATAGGTACAGGTGCAAACTTTCTTTTTGTGGGCGATAGGTTTCCTAGGATCTTGAGAAGCTTGATAATAAAACACCAGTCTTCGTGGAAACAGTAGGGAGGCAGCGGAGGCGGGGCAGAATTCCTTTTCTTCCTTTTTCTTGACTTGTTCTTGCGAATCACTTCCAAATTGCGAATGACGCCTCGGCCAATCAGCGTCCCTTTTATACTTTGCCCGAGTGTTTTTCTGGAAGGTTCTCTGCCTCACCCCCTCTGACCAATCTTTATTGATAACCTTTTATTTCTATTACATATAGGTTTTATCTTATGTCTAGGTCTTAGGTTAGGTAATTCCACATTTCCTGGCATATGCGTGCGCACCCGGCGTTGCCTGGTTTTAGAATGGGAGCGCGCGGACGCGGCGGGGATATTTAAGTGACCTCGCCCCCCACCGTCCTAGTATAAATATTCGCCCTACGTGCGCTCCGCATGCCATTCCATGATAGCGAGCCGTCGCACGCACATGCATGACATTATGATCTTATATTTACTTATTTCTTACAAAATTAACATACCTAAACATTTCTAAATACATATATTACAATATCTTATTTATTTTTCCTTCAAAATAAAACACAATAGCAAGTATATTTTATTTTCCAAAAAATCCTTATTCTACTAGTTACGCTACTCACTAGTTGAGATACCATTCTTATACGACTACCTTATCCTATTTTTCTTAACATCTAAATACTGTAAAAAACTACTTTAAACATGTAAAATATGATGTCCTTATGTCCCTATGCCTATCCTATGATAATATACACATGTAAACGCACTGTCTCACGCACTGAGTCTATTCTGTCGTGCACATTTCTCCCGCCGTCGCAGCTTGCGATCCCATTTGGAGCACGACGATCTTCTTGCAGGGTCTTCGCAGGACGTGCCCGTTGCTCGTAGTGACGTCCACGACTCGTACCTCGTTGTCCTTTCCCGGGTAGACTCTGGTCACTCTTCCTCTGGGCCAGATGTTCCGCGGTAGGTTCGGGTCGCAGACGATGACCAAGTCACCGACCTTCGGTGCCGCGCCCTTGGTGCGAGGCTCCCGCCGGTGTTGGAGCAGGGGAAGGTACTCCTTGACCCATCGCCGCCAGAACTCGTCCGCCAGCCGTTGAGCGCGCCTCCATAGTTGCCGCGCAGACTGATCTTCCTCGGTGAACTGGCCTGGTGCTGACACGTGACTGTTCGACCCCAACAGGATGTGGTTCGGGGTCAATGCTTCTGGCTCTTCCGGTGTCACAGCCACATGAGTGAGCGGCCGTGAGTTGACGATGTTTTCGGCCTCGACGAGAAGCGTGTGCAGAGTCTCATCACTGGGGTACTTCTCGCGCAGCGTGGCACGTAGGGCTTCCTTCACGCTGCGTACCAGGCGCTCCCACGCGCCGCCCATGAAAGGTGAGGCGGGCGGTATGTAGCGCCAGGTGATGTGACGCGCGTTGGCTTCCTCTTCCGTCGCGTCCCAGGATTCCTTCACCGCTTCCGTCAACTCCTTGTCTGCCGCCTTGAAGCACGTCGCGTTGTCTGACCAGATCTCCGTCGGCTGTCCTCTTCTGGCGATGAATCTTCGTAGCGCGGCGATGGCACTGTCCGCGCTGAGTGATGCGACGACCTCCAGGTGAACCGCCCTCGTTGTCATGCAGGTGAAGAGAGCGACCCATCGCTTCTCTCGGTGTCTTCTGACGGTGACTTCCAATGGCCCGAAGTAGTCCAGTCCCGTAAAGGAGAAGGGCCGCGCGTGATGACTAAGGCGCGCGGCTGGCAGGTCTCCCGTCGCAGGGCTCATTGGCTTCGCTCTTCTCAGAAGACACTGTGGGCAGCTTCTTATCACCCCTTTTACTGTTGGTCGTATACGTGTCACCCAGAATCGCTGTCTTAGTTCGTTCACCACTAACTCAACGCCGCCGTGACCCATCTTCTCGTGTACATGTTGTATGTACATTCGTGTGTATCTATGTTGTCCATCCAATACAGCGGGGTTGATTGTCTCGTCGCTTAAGTCTTGTGCTGCTGCAATCCTTCCGCGTAGTCGCAGCGTTCCGTCTTCCATGTACACACTTAATGCGGCGAGACGATCCTTTGTGGAGGGCGCTGCGTTGCACATAATACGCGTTTTCTCGTTTGCGTAGCAGTCGTCCTGTACCTTCATTATCCATAACTTTTCTGCCCGTATAAGATATCTTGCGTCCAGGCAGATGAATCTTCTTTTTTCCGTCTTCTTTGTGGCCACATTCATGTCTTCTTTCGTCTTCCTGGTCTTGCTGGTGTTCCACGTAGGGTCCTTCTTCGCGTTTTCTTTAGTCTTCTTATGTTTCGCTGCCGCGGCGACGTGTCTTCTTGGGCGACACATGTCTATAAACTGCAAGACACGTGCCGTAGCGCGAATAAGTACTTGCCACTTCGCGATATTTTCGATGGCAGGCAAGTATCCATGAGTCTTCTGCTCTTGCGCTACGTGACACCTTTCTTCTCCGGTCTTCTCACTCGGCGTGCGGACTTCTTCCGGCCATTCTTCTTCTGGTCGCCGTAGGAAGTCGGGTCCATGGTACCACCGGTGCTGCGCGTTGAATCCAGCTGGCGTCTCACGGGTGGCGTCGTCGGCTACGTTCTCTTTCGTAGGTACCCATCGCCACTCGTTCACCTTGGTCAGCTCTTCGATTTCCGCCAGTCGGTGTGCGACGAACGTCTTGTAGGCGCGAGGCTCAGCCCTTATCCATGCGAGAACCGTGCGTGAGTCGCTCCAGAAGATCTTCTTCGCGAACTCAAAGTCGTGTTCCTCCTCTGTTGTTCTCGCGAGGCGTGCACCCAGAAGAGCTGCTTGTAGCTCCAGTCGTGGTATGGACGTGGGCTTGAGAGGCGCGACGCGACTTTTCGCTGCTGCCAGTGCGACGTGTACGGACCCATCGGCGCGTCTCATCCGTATGTAGACGGCGGTCGCGTACGCTTCTTCGCTTGCGTCGACGAACGTATGCAGCTCCCTGGCGACGACTGGTGGCCCGGCGTTGTAACATCGCAGGATGCGTAGCTCCGTTACAGCGCGCAGGTTTGCTAACCACGCTGTCCAACGCGGTTGTAGGTCTTCTGGTATGTCTTCGTCCCAGTCGGTGCCGTATCGCCATGTCTCTTGCATTAGTCTCTTCGCCGGTGTTGTGAGTGGTGAGACCAGGCCGAGCGGATCGAATAATGACATGATCACGCTCAGGGCTTCTCTCTTCGTGGGCGGTCGTTCACTGCTCAGTACTTCGGGTGGTGTCTTCCTCTCATTGAAGCGAAAGCTGATGCAGTCTTCTTTCACTTCCCATAGTAGACCTAAAGTCTTCTCTACACCGTCGACTCCTATTGGTACTGCAGTGGTCTTCGTGTCTGCGTTAAAGTGTCGTAACACAGACTCCTTGTTCGATGCCCATCCTCGTAGAACAAAACCAGCGTGACGATGAATGTGGTCCACGTTCTTTGATACTTCGATAGCTTCTTCTTCAGTCGGGAAGCTTGTGATATAATCATCCATGTAGTGGTTCTTCTTGATTTCCTTGACTGCTCTGGGGAAGGTCTTCTCGAAGTCTTCTGCGTTTCGGTCCTTTATGTACAACGCTGTGCATGGTGAAGACGTTGCACCGAAGATCACCGATGTCATCTGGTATTCTCTTGGTCTTGTGTCGCCTCTGTCGTCCCCTCTCCACAGAAATCTCAGTGCGTCCCTATCTTCTTCTCGGATCTTGATTTGCATAAACATTTCTTTGATGTCCGCTGAGACCGCGAAGGGGTGCTGACGGAACCTCATGACGACTCCAGGTAGCGACTGCAGAAGATCGGGGCCGGACAGCAACATGTCATTCAGGCTTCGTCCGTGTGACCTTGCCGCCGCGTCGTGTACCAGGCGTATCTTCGGCTTCGATGGGTTGCATACAGCGAAGTGTGGCAGGTACCATGTTCTTCCCGACACTGCAGGCGTGCTCGCTTGGACCGCGTAGCCCGACGTAAGTAGGTTGTTGACCCGTTCTTCATACTTTGACTTCAAATCCGGGTCGCGGTCGAGCTTCTTCTCGAGTGTCATCAGTCTTCTGTATGCGTCTATGTAGTTGTTCGGTATGGTGACGTCGTCTTCCTTCCACAGCAGAGCAGTTTCGAACCTTCCATCGGGCATTCTTCGACTCTTCTCTTGTAATATCTTCATGGCGCGCTCTTCCGGGTCATTCTTCTGTCTTCTTGGTTCTACCCCAAGAGCTTCCAAGTCGAAGAACTTCTTCATCATGCCATCCATCGACTCTTCCGGGCCTGTTAGCACTGTATGCCCACAGAATGCCACAGGTTTTTGGTATGACGTACGACAGCCATGTAGCACCCAACCCAGTCGCGTGCGTGAAGCGACAGGCTGATTCTTCTTTCCTGTTCTTACTTCAAGTGCCACGAGCAGTTCCCAGTTGTCCTGTCCAATGAGTATCTTCGGACAGGCATCCCTGTAGACAAGCTGGTCTTCCATGTCGCGTAGGTGAGTGCAGTCCAGAAGATCTTCCTTTTCTATGTTCTGCCTGGTGAACATCAATCGCTGTACTGTGCGCGCGTTTCGCATGACGTATTCTTCCTCGCTGTATTTTCCTCGTATCTTGATGTCGACCCTCTTGCTGTTCTCGTGCTTGACGGTCTCGTTCAGGCCCTGTACCCACATTTCGTCGCGTGGGCCGTCCAACTCGAGTAACTCCGCCAGCTGTTCATCGACGAGGGTGATGGTGCTTCCGTCGTCCATCAAGGCGTAGGTGTTCACTCGGGTGCCATTTCGACCGGTGATAGTTACAGGTGCGATTTTCAAAAATGCTTGACAATTTCCGATGCGGTCGACGTTGTTGACGAGTTCTACTGCCGACACGATTTCTTGTACTGCGGGCGAAGGTGGTGGTGATGGTGTTCTTCGTGGTGCGTCTCGATGCAGCAGGTAGTGGTGTGCCATCGAGCATCCATTTTTTCCGCACGTCTTCGCTCGGCAGGTACCTCGGCGGTGTGTACTTCGTAGGCAGCGGAAGCAGATGCGGTGTCTCTTCGCTATCTCCCAACGCTCGCCAACGTCGAGGTCTTTGAATCGCTTGCAGTCAGGCAGTTGATGGTGGTCACCCTTGCATGTGGAACAGTGTTCTTCTCTCTTGACATTCTCGTTGGTTGCGAAAGTGCGCTCGTACCTCTTCTTGTAATGTTTTTCCGGCGTCGTGTTCATGGCGATATCTTCTGGTGGCGCGTAGGCGCCGCACTTGTCCGCTTCTTCATTTAAAAATGCGGCAAGTCTCTTCAGGTCGGGAATGTCTTCTTTATTCTTCGCTGCGTAGTCATACCACTTGCTTCTTATTATCGGCGTAAACTTGTCGATGATAATCTTCACTAACTCCGGATTGTAGAGATAGTGAACTTTCTTCAGTGCTTCTATCGTGGCCACTATGTTAGCCACCTTATTGGCGAATATACATAAGTCTCGCGGGTTGTCGCTGAGTCTTGCTAATGTCTTCATCTTCTGCATTCCACTCATCGCCAGTGCATCCGGTCTTCCGAATCTTCTTTCCAGGGCTTCCATTATTGTCCCCGGATCCGGCTGGCTGATGAGTAGACTGCTGACCGCCTCCGTAGCTGCCCCCCTGATGCTTCTTCTCAGTCTTGATACATTTTCGGTCTTCGAGAATAGTGCTTCAGTTTCATAGTAGGCGGCGCGGAAAGCGAGCCAGCTGCCGCACTGCCCGTTAAAGGTAGGCAGTTCCTGTAGATACTTCGGCGCGTCTCTTGTCATTCGCACCGCTTGAGTAAGAGCTGCTGCCAGGGAAGTGACGTCCACGTTCGGTGGCTGACGCGCAGGCCGGCTTCTTCCATGTCTTCCCGGTGCTCACGATCCTGGTCCTTGTGAGCGCCCTGTCCTCGTCCTTTCTCTTCACTTTCCACAGGCGTCTTCTCTTTTTCCTTCTTGTCTTCTGCGGGAGGGTCCTTCTTCTGCCCTTCCAACCATTCCTGAACTCGGCTAGGGCATTCTTCTTCGTCTTCCGACGCGGAGGGTGCCTCGTCTTCTTCTTCTTCTGTGGCCCGCTGTCTTTCAAGCCGAGCCTGGGCGAGGGCGAGCGACGCACGTATTTCTTCCAGCTTCAATTCGGCGATCTTCTCTTGCGCCTCCAATTCCATGAGCCTCTTCTTCTGAGTGTCCGAACGTCTTGACTTGGCGCGCTTCGACGGCTTGACTGTGCTTGCGTCTTCTACTTGCGTCGTGGCGGTCGTGACGTCGGTGCTCTCGGTGGAAGTCGTGGTCGTAGTCGCAGTGGTGCCCGTAGTCGCCTCTTCTGACGAGTGCGTAAGCTCCCCCTGCCGCGCCGTCCTGGCCGTGTTCGTGCTTCTTGTGGCGATCCCCGTGCTTCTGACGGCACCTCTTGAGCCGCTGGGATCTTGATTCGCAGGTTCTTGATTCGCTGGATTCAGTCTTGATTCTGCGGTGTCCGCGACGCTTCCCTTCTGCGATCTTGTGACAGGCATCTTCTTAGTCCTTCGATAGCTTTCTTCCCAAGTCCGCGCTGTTTAATCTTCTCTCTTCTTAATTTATCCGGCGAGCGAGGACCACACAATGTGGGCGATAGGCAGTCCTCGCGAGTCTTCTTTTCTTCAGTGATCCGGCTTCTGAAGGACCACACAATGTGGGCGATAGGTTTCCTAGGATCTTGAGAAGCTTGATAATAAAACACCAGTCTTCGTGGAAACAGTAGGGAGGCAGCGGAGGCGGGGCAGAATTCCTTTTCTTCCTTTTTCTTGACTTGTTCTTGCGAATCACTTCCAAATTGCGAATGACGCCTCGGCCAATCAGCGTCCCTTTTATACTTTGCCCGAGTGTTTTTCTGGAAGGTTCTCTGCCTCACCCCCTCTGACCAATCTTTATTGATAACCTTTTATTTCTATTACATATAGGTTTTATCTTATGTCTAGGTCTTAGGTTAGGTAATTCCACATTTCCTGGCATATGCGTGCGCACCCGGCGTTGCCTGGTTTTAGAATGGGAGCGCGCGGACGCGGCGGGGATATTTAAGTGACCTCGCCCCCCACCGTCCTAGTATAAATATTCGCCCTACGTGCGCTCCGCATGCCATTCCATGATAGCGAGCCGTCGCACGCACATGCATGACATTATGATCTTATATTTACTTATTTCTTACAAAATTAACATACCTAAACATTTCTAAATACATATATTACAATATCTTATTTATTTTTCCTTCAAAATAAAACACAATAGCAAGTATATTTTATTTTCCAAAAAATCCTTATTCTACTAGTTACGCTACTCACTAGTTGAGATACCATTCTTATACGACTACCTTATCCTATTTTTCTTAACATCTAAATACTGTAAAAAACTACTTTAAACATGTAAAATATGATGTCCTTATGTCCCTATGCCTATCCTATGATAATATACACATGTAAACGCACTGTCTCACGCACTGAGTCTATTCTGTCGTGCACACTTTTTATACTCACAATTCGACAGAACTAAAGATAGATAGAATAGAAGACCGACAAGATCAGGAGCAGAACTGACTTTTCATACTAATCTGATGTATGGTATTCAACGTCTTGAGTAAGGAACAACTCTATGGAATTTATGCTCCCCGCGGGTTCTGAACCCGTAACTACCGGTTTGATATGCAAACAAGTTCACACTACGGAGCTCCATTGCAAGTGAAAAATATAATACGCCCTAAGTAAGGCAAAATGAGTGTATATTTAACTATGATAATAATTATTATAATTAGAACTTCACTAAAAACAAATTTTGCGTGCCTCATTGTAATGAAATTAATCAAGTTCCCGTTCCTAATTGGATCTTAGATACTTTTGTAATTAGTCGGGAACCACGTTAATTAAGAAATTAAACTAAAATAAGCATTCAATTATAACGAAATCATACTTAATTACTAAAAGAAGAAATCAGCTTAAGATTTTTGAATGAAATACAAAATATGTGTTCGCAGAAATTGTTCTTTATTTACTCGAGACGTGGGGTAACTTCAATAAAGATTTACAAGAAATATCTGCGAGGCCGCGCCAAAATGTTTTGCTAACGGAAATTTATTAAATCAAGCCAAAATGTGTTTGGGAGCACGACGAATCCAGGATAAAGAACCAATTTCACGGAGTCATTTGCTTTCGTATTACAATTTTTGAATGATGCAATAATAATACTCTTTACAATAGTAGGTACATATTATGTATGGTATGTGTACATTAGGTGCATTTAAAAAAAATATAATTTCTTGCAAACCCTTGCCTTGCCTGCCGTCCAAGTAGGTTGTCTAATGTCCAACAATAATAACTAAGAAGACCTGAGGGTACACCGGCATAATTGTGACATAAGGTCGTACAACATCTCAGTCCTCCCGTGACCATGGGTGCTGAAAAGCATTCGAAACGTCGGGATAGTAAAATCAAAAAATAAACCGCGATAAAATCCGTAAAAGTACATAGTTTGATTTCAATCACTATGTGTTGACATTCCTGTGTTACAGTGTGACACTATAGCTGGTGACTTTAACGGACTCAACAGATATAATACTAATGTTTAATATGTGTTGCTTCATTCTCCAACTTCGCCTGTCTATCTTACTTCTCATTTTCAGAACCTCAGTTCTATTCATACTAAATCTCTCCGTTCCTCACATAATCGTCTTTTGTGTCCATCTCATCGTTCTAATTTCGCACATTATTCCTTTTTTGTGCAATCTATTCCTCTCTGGAATGCAATTACTCAGGAAATTTATGATGGCTAAGAATCGCTTACCTATAGTTTAAAGTTAAGCTTCGCGAAATGCTTGTCATAGTAAAATATGTATTGTAAATGTAATTGACTTTATTCAAAATTTAGGAAATATCATAATTAAAGTTGAAAAGTTATTAATGTCATTAGGATATATCATAATTTTACTCGCCATTAAGCCATTTTACTCATTAAGACATCTAGTTTCTATATCTGTTTCAGTTTTTATTACATCACTATGAAATCATAGTGATGTAATAAAAACTGAAACAGATATCAGATATTTTTCGTAAATACGAAAATATCGCTTGAACGTTCCCATCCTGTATTTGAAAAATATTTTAACTAAATGGGTCACAATTTTTGGCGAGCATTAGTAGAGACACATAAACACAAAAAAAAAATATTTATTACGATAAGAATGGGACAACATACAACCAAATACTGTTAAACACAGTGAACTGAACTATACAATTAGTTTGCCAAAACGAGTATTTAGTGTGAAAACTCTGGTACCCAAGGCAAGATTAAACTTGTGTTATGGATACCACTTATTTCTCAAATGTGAATACGAAAGTGAAATATGTATTATCTATGGTTTATAATATCATTTGGTACACCGACAACGTTCGCTAATATATTCGTGGGTGTGTCTAGATATAAAACTTGTGTGGGTGTTATTTAGTAGAAACAACGTTCCTAACCTTGGCATAAAATATAAATTCTCAATTCCCTTTCGCGTTTTCATTCAAATATTAATTTATAAGGTCTCCAGTTTCGTGCCGTACCTTGAAACTATTATCACTAGTCTAGCCACTTTGGTTTATATGTATTTGTAAAGTAATAAAAACTATAGCCGACTTAAAGTTACCCTGAATATGTTCGGGTATGGCTTCATTAATATGCGGGTGATATTAATGAAGCCAAACACGAATACATTAACTATTTGCATTATCTTTAATAAATCACACCAAAAATTTTGCTGTGAAGGTTTCGGTAGACAGCGGACGGGACGGGACGGGACGTGAAAAGTTGTAATGTTCTAGTGAACATAGAATATTATGTCACACAGAGCCGTAAGACGCAGCCGGCCGCGTCACGTCGTCGTCGCGTCCGACGGTAATACAATAGGCACGTCGCGTCCGACGTGACGTCAGTGTTGCATAATGGTCGTGGAAAAATGGAAAATGGATAATATCAGTTTACGCCGTTTTTGGCTAACATAAGCAGCACAGCTTCCACGGCTGAATAGCTCGACATTTTTCGAAATCTATATTAATAAAAGAGCAGGGTGTTTTCTAGGAATCACGATACAGCAAATACCATATAACGTACAATCTTGAAATTTGGAACCAACATTATTCAAATAGTCTAGGTGAACAATAAGAACGGATTTTTCGAAATTCCATACCTAAGTGGGTCAAATGGGCTCAAACAAAAGAAATAAAGAAACACGTATATCACACTTTTTGAAAATCGACCCCTATTGGGATTTTAGCATGGTTATTAAGTATGCAATGCGGAAAAAAAATTTCATACTGCATTGCTGAAACTTTGCTAATACAGTAATCAAATTATAGCAATCCAAGTGCAAAGAATCATTTTTTGAAAATCAACTCCTAAAGGGGTCCAATTGGGGTCCAAAAAATGTTTCTCGACCTACAGTCATAAGACTTAGTTTATATATTGCACACAAGAATTTAAGAAACCTATTTCCGGCATTTTTCGAAAAACTACTCTTAAGGTAATTTAATGGGGTTTCAAAGTTTGCACAAAGAAGGATTTCCATTTTATCCTATGATGCAGCTAGAGTAACGAAACTCGGTAAATAAACTCAACACAACAATTAAAAAAACTAATATTGAGCATTTTTGTAAAATCAACCCCCAAGTGGGGCAAATGGGCTCCCAAAGTTTGTATGGATAATATTTTTTTCGTCACATGGTCACGAAACTTTGTCAGTGTACTGAACAAGAGAAATAAAGAAATACGTGTATCACAACTTTTTGAAAATCAGCCCTTAAAGAGGTTTTAGCATGGTTTTTGAGTATGAAACGAGGAAAAAAAATTTCATGCTGCATCGATGAAACTTTGCGAATACATTTATCAAACTACAGCATTCCATGTCTGAATAATCATTATTTGAAAATCAACTCCTAAAGGGGTCCAATTGGGGTCCAAAAATTGTTTTTCGACCTACAGTCATTAAACTTAATTTATATATTGCACGCAAGAATCTAAAAAACCTATTTCGGGCATTTTCCGAAAAACTACCCCTAAGGTCATTTAATGGGGTTCCAAAGTTTGCACAAAGAAGGATTTCCATTTCATCCAATGATGGAGCTAGAGTAACGAAACTCGGTAAATAAACTCAACATCATCATCATCATCATTCTCCTTACCTTATCCCATCAACTGGGGTCGGCGCAATATGTTTTATCCTTCCATTCATCTCTATTTGCAGTCATTTCCACACTCACTCCAGCTACATTCATATCATTCGTAATACAGTCCATCCATCTCTTCTTCGGCCTTCCGCGCGCTCTATATCCATCCACATTCAAGCTCATCATTCTTCTCGTGACATGCGTCTCCTCTCTCCTCAATACATATCCAAACCAAGATAGCAAACTCAACATAACAATTGAAAAAACTAATTTTGAGCATATTTGTAAAATCAACCCGTGTTGGGTTCCCAAAGATTATATTTAAAAAAAACATCTCTCGGATATGGAATTTTGTCAATGTACTAATCCAAAGAAATTAAGAAACACGTGTATCATAACTTTTTCAAATTCAACCCGTAAATGGGTGTTAGCATGGTTTTTGAGTATGAAACGCGGAAAAAATATCATGCTGCATTGATGAAACTTTCCGAATACATTTATCAAACTAAAGCAATGATTGTATAAATAATATTTATTTTGAAAATCAACTCTTAAAGGGGCTCAATGGGGGTCCAAAAATGATTATCGACCTACAGTCATAAGACTTAATTTATGTATTGCTCACAAGAATCTAACAAACCTGTATCCGGCATTTTGCAAAAAACAACCCCTATGATCATTTAATGGGGTTGTAAAGTTTACACGTAGAACGATTTCCATTTCATGCTATAGTAATAAAGCTAGAGTAACGAAACTCGGTACATAAACTCAATACAAAAATTGAATGAACTAATTTTCAGCATTTTTCACATATACACGAAATTTTGTCAACGTACTAAACAAAGGAAATGAAGAAACACGTGTATCATAACTTTTTGAAAATCGACCCTTAAAGGGGTTTCAGTATGGTTTTTAAGTTTGAACCACGGAAAAAATATTATGCTGCATTGATGAAACTTTGCGTATACACTAATCAAACTAAAGCAATTATTGTATAAATAATCATTTTTTTGAAAATCAACTCTTAAAGGGGTCCAATTGGGGTCCAAAAATGCTTTTCGACCTGCAGTCATAAGACTTAATTTATGTATTGCACACAAGAATGTAAAAAAACCATTTCTGGCATTTAGCGAAAGACAAGGTCATATAATGGGGTTGGAAAAATTACACGTAGCACGATTTCCATTGAATGTCATAATGCAGTTAGAGTACGAAACTCGATACATAAACAACAAAACAATTTAAGATACAAATTTTCAGAATTTTTCGAAAATCAACCCCTAAGTCAAATAGGATATGAAAAGAATTTGAGAAACACGTCTGTCACATTTGTTTTCAAAATCAACCCTTGACGGGGCCTTAGCTCGGTTTTTGTGTATTAATCCGGAAAAAAAATCATGCTGCACTGATGACACTGCGGATGCATTCATGTAATTAAAGAAATCCATATGCACATTATTATTTTTTTAAATTGACCCCCAAAAGGGATTAATTGGGGCCCAAATCATGATTTTTTACACTACGGTCACAAGAATTATCAAATGCATTGCACATAAGAATCTAAGAAACCGGATTCCTGCATTCATCGAAAAACAACCCCTAAGGTCAATTAATGGTGTCAAAGTTTGCATGCAGGATTTCCATTTAAGTTATAATGCAGCTACAGTCACCAAACTCGGTAAGTAAACTCAACACAACAATTTAACAAACCAATTTTCAGCATTTTTAACCGACTTTAAAAAAGGAGGTTCTCAATTTCTCATCATCATTTCATCTGTAATTTTTTTTCTATTTATGTTCGCGCATGACTGGCAATTATGAACCAATTTCAAAAATTCTTTCTTGTACGGATAGGCCGCTCCACTGATTAGGTCCCATAAAAAAATATTACTTACGAATAAACTGTTCCTGAAAAAACAAAAATAGCGACTCAGAAAAAACTGTAGGAATGCCTAAAATATTGTTTGTATCGCTTTTTAAGGACAAAAATGGTCAAACTCTGGCAAATATTTACCAATTTCAATGATTCTTTTTTATTCGAAGGAACAACTGTAATGAATATGTATCACAACCAGATAAGAACTTCCTAGAGAACCATGATTGATGTGGAGGAATTTATCTGGTAATAAAAGAATACATACAGACGAATTGAGAACATCCTCCTTCTTTGAAGTCGGTTAAAAAACCATGAAACTGATGTTCTCCAGTCCATTACTCTGAAATATAGGAACCGTTTTCAATGGTTCTTTTTTTATTCAAGAGTGTAAACTACTGTTATGATTCCATGCAAATTTCATTAGGACCGGATAAAGTGTTCCTGAAGAAAATATACATAATAAGTACGTCAACACCAACTTCAATAACATTTAAATTATTTTATGCTTTTTAGTGTTGTTGAAGTTGTTTCATTTTTTTGGTACGTTGTGTGCAATGTTTTATTCGAAAATCAACCCGTGGGACATACGGGTTGATTTTCGAATAAAAGTTTGTATGTAAAAAAAGGAGGCCTAGATTCAGCAGTGGACGTCTTCCGACTGATGATGATGTTGTAAAAAAAATGATTAAAGACACGAAACTTTGTCAGTGTACCATCACCACCACCATAACAGTGTACTCATCAAAAAATTGAGAAACACGTCTGACACATTTGTTTTGAAAATCAACCCTTAACGGAGTTTTAGCACGGCTTTTGAGTATCAAACGCGAAAAAAAAATCACGCTGCACTGATGACACCTTGCGGATAGTTACATTCGTCATATTGAAGTAAGCCATGTATTTTTTTTTAATTAACCCTTAAAAGCGTTCAATTGAGTCCGAAAAAATATTTTATTCCTACAGCCACACGACATATTTTATGTATTGCATACAAGAATTTATGAAACCGTTTCTGGCATTCTTCGAAAAATCCCAAAAGTTTGCTTGAAGAAAGATCTCCATTTAATGCTATAATGCAGCTATGGAAACTCATTAAATGAACTAAACAAAACTATTGAATAAACTAATTTCCAGCATTTTTCGAAAATCAACCGTCTACCAAATGGTTTCCACTTAACAACCTCATAAGTTTTTTAATGGAATTGCAAAATAAGTACAGTATCTTTTTAAATATAAATAAATAAATAATAAATAAAATCTTTATTCATTAACCAGAAAGATTATACAAACTTCAAAACAAGGTTGGAATCGCCTTTTAAGTGTAACACCTGTGCTAGACGATTCCGCTCTTCCATAGCCATAAGAAGGTATACATTTTAATAAACCAAGCAGTACATTGGGTATTATTGTAAATATTAACATTAACAAATAAAAAAGAAAGAAAAGGTAAGTAATCATTTTTGTATTCTGTATATGAATGTATGTATCTGCGTGTGTGTGTTTTGTGTGTGTGTGTGTGTGTGTTTTGTGTGTATGAGAGAGTGTTGGTATTTAATTATGCATAAATACAATCCAAAGACGTCCCATACGAATGCCAACAGATTAAATTCATTATTTTTACTATAGGTACCTACTCCCTACAATATAATTTAAGAAGTTGATTGTAATAGAGTTTCCGTATCTTCATACGTTAAAGATTTTAACCAATTAGTTATCTTTAATTTACAGTTACGAGTATCCATAGGATAGATATTTAAAACTTTATTAACTTTATTATATAAGAGGGCTGATTGTTTAATATACTGTCGTTGAGCAAAAACAGTTTTAACATTTTCTGTAGTGAAAACAATATCTTTCCTTCTTTTAGTTAAAATATTGGGATCAAAGAATATAGATTTGTGCCTTTTTAGTAATACAGACAAAATATACAATTTTCTCACAGTCAATAGATTACTTTCCAAGTAAAGCTCATTTGTGGGGTACATGTACGGCTTGAAATACATCACTTTTAAGAGCGCCCTTTGAGCTCGTTCTACTTCCAAAAATTTTATTTTGGATGCCCCACCCCAAACAGAGACACAGTAACCTAACACAGACTGAGCTAATGCTAAATATATTCTATTCAAAAGTGATTTAGATGCTACATACCTTAATGTTTTAAAAATCCATATTATCTTTCTTATTCTAGTAGAAACTAAATCAATATGACTGTGCCATGATAATCTTTGATCAATCATTACACCTAGGTATTTAATCGAAGCTACTTTATTAATTGTGGAGCAATTGCAATTTATTTCAGGTGGATAATGACAAGTATGTATCTGAATACCAAAGTTAGTAGCAGGCTGGGTACGTATATTTTTAGAAAAACACATATAGTTAGTCTTTTCACTATTGAGCGTAAGAAGGTTTGTCTTTAACCAATGAGCCACCTGCATAAGTGCCAGTTCAGTGTCGTTATGAACAGTATCCCATGAAGGACCGTTAACAACCAAGACTGTGTCATCGGCATAGCAAAATATATTTATATATATATATATATTTATATTTATATAGAAGTAAATATTTAAGAAATGGGAGCTATGCTAGCTTACACAAAAATACAGGCTACGTACTTGATACCTACTAGATCAGGGTTAATAAAAGTGTGAACAATATTGAAATCGATCGTCTGAAGATCCGACCAACAATCATAACTAAGAAGACCTGAGGGTACACCGGCATAATTGTGACACAAGGACGTTCAACATCTCAGTCCTCCCGTGCCCATGGGTCCTATAGCCATGGCCCGAAACGTCGGGAAAGTAAAAGCTAAAATAAACCGCGATTAAATCCGTAAAATTAGTTTGATTTCAATGTGTAGCATTCGCGTAAATAAAAGACAATATTAGTGTAAACAATATTTTAAAAAACCTCGATCCATAATTCAAATACGTTTGAGTAACAAAGTAAACGCGGGCGAAGCCGCGGGCTACAGCTAGTACTCGATAAACGCGCCGGGTCATCACGCCCGCAGTGTAACATGCACGTCGCGTCGCCGTCAAGCGTCCCGTCGCCGTCCCGTCACGTCCGTTCAAAAGTCAATAATTGAAATAATAGTAAAATTTTATGTAGAGGCGAGCTTAACTCATAATGGGTTAAAAATATTAAGACTCTAAAAATACAATTCTATAATATTTCTCCTAAAATTTTAGGTGAACATCTAAGTTAACCCTCCCTGCCTATATCTTTTATTAACATTTTATCACATCAAAATAAAAAACGCCGAATATAACTAGATAAAAAGGCCACATAAAAAAGGTCTACGTGTCTTATTTACGAAATAGTTCGAAGTATTTGAACGTTATAGCAAGAAATCACTAAACTATATAGATGCACTAAAATCCAACGCAATCTTTTATTATCCAATATATCCAAGTGAATCGAAATATACGAGTGTATACATTTGATACTGGCAATGAATATATACGCACATAGTTTAGATACCATTTATTTAGAAAAGGGGTCGGTGCCGACGGCTATGTAGCTGTACCGCAAGGTCAAAACTGCCTCTCTTAAAATTCTCAGCAAGTAAATTCGCAAGCAAAAACTAGTAAGAAAATAAATCTTGGTCTACGGTTCAAGTTACAAACGATGCAAGGTTTTTAGTTTAAGTATACATATTTATGTATATATATGTATAACATCCGCAAGGACGTGTAGACGACACGTCCCCAACCCTTACCAAGTTTGCTATATACAGTACTACTAGGTGTAATTTTTAGTAGATTGTTTTAAATTTAGAGTATAGTCCGATTGGGAATATGACAATCACGGCGTAAAAGAGAAGTAATTAAACGTTCAATGACTTTTTATTAGGTTTTATATTTCTGAGAGCAAACTAGTGTTTTGTTTTTTTGTTATTATTGCCAATGGTGAAATCAGATATTTATATGAATTTCAGTAAATCCAAAAATCAGTACAATCAGCTATGAAATCAATATTGAAGTACATCTTTCATTCAGTACATCGGTAGATCCCTTAAAAATCAGTAGATCTGGAGTAATAGAACCAACGAAAATCAAACCTATCACAGAACACATCAGTCATCAAACTTTGTATAATAGTTCTGTTTTATTTGTGTTGGGGATTAAAAATTATTCAAATTCACAAGCTTATCACTTGCACCATATTCAAAAGCCACATTCTAGAGGCGTCAAAGAAAAATCGTAACAATTTATTTGTCGGGGCCGACCCTGGATGGAGAGAATTTTCGCTGTCCCGTCGTTACCAGGCTTTTCACTCAAAGCGCTATATTACGTAATCTCCGGAATTAATTTGTCTTTAACTTTAACTATTAACTTTTCGGTTGCTATTGTCTAATGAAACTTTAAGTGACAATAATAAATAGTACAGCTACGTAAAATTGGCAAAGCTTTCTATTAGTCTTCTAATTTTTTTTATAGCATACGTTTGCGTTGAATACATAACCTCCTTTTTTAAAGTCTGCTAAAAACTGGGTCCCACTATTTACTTGCCCTCAGAATCACGTAGACGCTTAATTCAAATGACATTAAACGATACCCATCCATGTATTAACCTGATCGATTGTCATATATTGATAACAACTGTCTATGAGTGGATCCTTATTATTATTTATATAACGAAAAAATTACAGTTTTGGCTTCAGAAGCCTGACTGGCTGACTTACTGAAGCCAAAACTGTAATGCGCCCTCCAAAAATAATTTTCAAAATATCTTTGATGTACTTACAGAATTGGACCTGTTACAGTTTTATTATAAGTATAGAAGAAGATTAAATATAAACATTGCCGTAGAGTCTTATTTATTTTTGAGAATACTACGCATTGAAGTAAAACTTGATTAGATTTTTCTTTCCTGGGAATACGAAAATGTGGCACGTTAAGAACAAAATACCAAATTGGAACTATTATTGTAATGAATAATTTTATTTTAATATCATAAACATAGCCATATAAATGTTCACTTACAAAGAGTTTAAATATATTAGCCTTAAAACAGCCTTTGGGATTTTTTTATACAAAAATTGCCATCACTTTTTACAACAGCCAACTATATTAAATTCGTTAGGCATCAGTATCATCTACAGCCAAAAACTGTCCACTGCTGTACAAATGCCTCCCCCTTAGAAGGGAGGGAGGGGTTATCATAATCAACACGCTTGTCAGGCGGCTCTCTCTAATCTGTCTCTCATCATAATGAAATCCTGCGTTACTGTAATTATCATAGAAATCGTATGTGTAATTTACTTTTTTTTCACTGTGTTGTTACTCATGCTAGTATCATGTCTTTTATCACCAATTAGTTATAAGCTGTTGCCTCTTTCTTATTTAATTATAGTCCGCTTTAGAAATCAAATATCGGTAATGCTTGTTTGGCCCTGTTTTTACTTCTGTCACTGGTGTTCGTACTTTTTGGTAAAAAACTCAGCCTTCGGTTTCCTATTGATCTTGTTATCCTATACTTATGTTTTCTATCAGTCTATTAATGCCTGGTTATATTGTACCATATATTATTTTATTTATAGTTTAATAACATTGTTAAAATGATTAATAAGCAATTGAAGGTCGGTTTGCTGAATGCAGGTTCCCTCGGCACGAATCATGACAACTTTGTGGCAGCGGTAACTCGAAATGACCTTGACATATTAGCTATAAATGAGACCTGGCTCAGAGAGGGGGGGGATGGCTGTGCCCCTGCGCTGCCCGGATACCGCTTAAGGCATATTCCTAGGTCAAGACAGGTACGATCGCGTGGGGGCGGGGTTGGTTTTTATGTTAGGCGGAATATTACGGCACGCACTTGGCCCCATCCAGTTGACCCGTTACACAGTTCCGTAGAACAAATGTGGCTCACGCTTTCCCTTAACGGTAAAAAGCTTGTGATGGGAACGGCATACCGCCCTCCCTGGATGGATGTAGATTTGTTTTTTGACGGTATCTCAGACTCTATTAGTTCTATTCCTTCATATGATAATTTAATTCTATTAGGAGATTTTAATATTAATTTATTTCAGAATTTTGACATCAATTCGAAGAAATTTATGACATTTTTATCTTGTTTTAATCTATCACAATTAGTTACGGAACCAACTCACTTTACTGAAACCAGCCAGACACTTATTGATGTGGTTTGTACTAATATGCAATCTAGGAAAATAAATTGTGAGCATGTAGGGACTTTATATGGACATCGTTTAGTTATTTGTGAGTTCTGTGTGAAACGGGAGAGACCTGTGCCTGCAGTCATAAGCTACAGACCGTTAAAAAACATCTGTAGGGATAGTTTTGATAACTCTTTAGATGCCGTACACTGGAATGCCTTTTTCACAATTGATAACGTTAATGACATGGTTGATGCTTTCAATGACACCATTGTCGAAGTCTTTAATTTGCATGCTCCAGTTAAGACAATCTGTATCAAGGAGCGTTCCTTTCCTTGGATTACGGAAACCATTCAGCTGATGATGCGATTGCGTGATAAAGCTGCAGCGGACTATCAAAAAAGTAAAAAAGATACTAAAAAAGAGTATTACAAATCCCTAAAATCTTTAGTAAATCAATCAATTTATTACGAAAAATCTGCATATTTTAAACAAAATATAAATAATAAAATAAACGACCCAAAATCATTATGGAAAAATCTTAAAAATACTCTTTTACCTTCTAATAACCCATCTCACAGCTCACTTACTATGAATACCACAAGTTTAGTGATGCAGTCTTTCACATCGAACCAGTTAGTATGGATCGGTTGGTCAATATTGTGAAGTGCCTGAAATCCAATGCTGAGGGCTGTGATGCTATAACTCTAGACATGCTTACGATGACGTTACCATATTCAATAGACACATTAAGAGATATTGTAAATAAGTCTATTACCACGTCGACGTTCCCTGATACCTGGAAACTGGCTATTGTTCATCCATTACCTAAACATAATAATCCACTGGAATTAAAAGATCTCAGGCCAATTAGTATTCTACCCTGCCTTTCGAAAATTCTGGAAAAAGCTGTTTGTGCTCAATTAACTGATTTCCTTGAAATAAACAATATTATACCCGATCTGCAGTCTGGTTTTAGGAAAGGAAGGAGCACAGTAACGGCCTTGTTGGATGTTACTGACAATCTACTTGTCTCTATGGATCGGGGAATGTGCACTATCCTGGTATTATTGGACTTTTCCAGGGCATTCGACTCGATAAATATTGATCTTCTGATGTCTAAATTAAGTTTTTATGGGTTTGACTACAGTGCATTACATTGGTTTAATAGCTACCTATGTAATCGCCATCAGTATGTAAAATTGACAAGTAGAAATGGTTCTACTAGTATATCTGATAGCATGGCTGTTAATAGGGGTGTACCACAGGGGTCTATCTTGGGGCCAATCCTCTTTATCCTGTATATAGCTGATATAAAAGCACGAATTAAGCATTCTAATTTTCACATGTATGCAGATGATATACAGCTATATATTTCTTGTCACCCATCGGAAATAGATAACGCTATAAAAAGCTCAATGAGGATCTACTTAATATAGCCAGGTGGTCTGCGGATAATTGTCTACTGTTGAATCCATCCAAAACTAAGTATCTTATATTTGGTACTCAACATCAGATTGCTAGTCTTAATCCGGCAGAGACGGTTACGCTTATGAATGAACCAATTGAGCGTGTGTATGAAGCACGCAACCTTGGTCTGCAAATGGATAGTAACCTGCGTTTTGAAAAGCATGTTACCAGTGCAGTGAGGAACTGCTTTTATAAATTAAAAACCCTATACCCACTGAGGCCATATATTAAAGAAAGTTTGCGAGTCCAGCTTGTGGAGGCACTGGTCCTTTCTAAATTGAATTACATGGACGTGGTGTATGGTCCTCGTCTACTGTCGAGGTCACAAAAATTAATTCAACGCCTCCAAAACGCGTGTGCTCGTTTTTGTTTCGATATTCCGCCAAGAGCTCATGTGACGCCATTCCTAAATGAAAACAATATACTGAAAATGATGCACCGCCGCAAACTACACCTAGCCTGTCTTCTCTTCGGAGTCTTAAAGCATAAGGCACCATCATATTTGTACGATAAGTTAAAATGGGTATCCAGCCAGAGGTCCTGTGGGTCCCGGCAGTGTGCGGCGCAGCTCTCGACACAGCACCATAGATTAGAGGTAGTTTTCGTTATGCCGCATCAAAATGTTGGAATAATATTCCGCCGCCAATAAGGAATCTGCAATGTTTGCACGGTTTTAAGTCTAAACTAAAAAATCACCTTTACGATCACCAGAAGCAACAGGAAACTCTCTTGCATGACACCAGCCTAATATGATATACTCACCATGTACGGCTATTTTAACATTTTATTGTATAAGTGGCACTATATCATTACATTTATTTCATCTCACTGTTTATTGTTTAATGTCAGGGTTTTATGTGCGAGTAGAGAGAAATAATATTTAGTATTTAGATGCTGTTTTTGATTTTATTCTATTTTTTGCCTCATCATTCAAAATATGTACTTACTTGTTTTTCGATTTTTGTTTGTTATTTTTGTTTTAGTGTGCATTATTTATGTTGGCTGAGTGGTCAGTGTGTGTGTGTTTGGTGGAGGGTCCGTGGAGTCACCGGGGGTTGCAACGGAAGACCAGCGCGGCTTGCGCTAGCCGCATCATGCTGAGTTGGGACCCTTTCGTGGCAAACTACTCATTAAGTTATTGATGTACTTTTGTTTTATTCTTCAATGTACTGTTAGCCACGAATAAACTTTTTTCTTCTTCTTCTTCTTCTTGGGGATTGTAGTACAGCCTGTTGTACGTAATCCAATAGAAAAACTCTGCTACCCGTCTTCTTTTTCCCCCTTAGTTACGGACCCCCAACGGGAGGTGACAAGATGGTGCTATTCTTACCTGGACACCCCACGAGTCACGGGTTCTTTAGTAAATATACAAAATACAATGAAAGTAAACTGTAGTCTTATATACTTTTAGACTTTCGCGTTCCATTATCAAACTTTATTCTAAACCTCGCTATTTGCCGGCGGTTAAATATACAGATACTGTGAGTGTAGTGTGTAGTGGGCTTAACGTTACAAGTGAAAGAACGGGGGTAGACGAAGATATTTCTACCTCGCGCACGGAACCGTCTCGCTGAACCAGTCTGCTTGTGACCACGGCTGGTGCAACCCGGCCGAAACGTCAAGCCAAAATATAAGGTAAATCGCGTTAATTCCCGATTAGAATAAAGTTTGAAACTGTAGTCTTATTCAGTAATTAATCACAGTACTACTACTAGGTTACATTACATTTACAAGGTGGTAGGTTCCTTGTGCAAGGAACCGTCCAGGTAGGTACCACCGCAGTGTCAGATATTCTGCCGCCAAGCAGCAGTGTGTAAGCATTGCTGTGTTCCGGCGTGAAGGGCACTGTAGTTGGTGACTTAACATCTAATGTCTTAAGGGTCGGCAACGCGCTAGTGATTCTTCTGGTGTTGCTAGCGTCTATAGGCTACGGTGGCTGCTTACCATCAGGCGGGCCGTACGCTTGCTTGCCACCTTGGTAGTATAAAAAAAAAAAAAAAAAAAAAAAAACACTAGGAGAATCAGGTGGAATATATTTTGTCATCGTTAATGTCTAATGTAGCGTGGAACATTGTAATCACAGCTGAGACATACTGAAAGTGACATAGTGTGATTGATAAAAAATACCACCGCCGAATCCTACGCCTTCTCAACCAATAAAGTTAAGACCAATAAAGTTTTTATATTTTCTGTTTGAGTGAATATTTCGCAGTCACTTCGCGCTACGTATATAACTTTTTAGGCTTTATTTTTGTTAGACACTGGTAACATGTAAATGAGGTTGTGAATATTAGAATAAGAAGAATATATGTCGTAGAAAAGCGGAGCTGTTTTGGACTAACAAATGATTGATATTTGTTTAAATAATTTGGTGGGATTGCATTCAAGCATTAGCTTCTGCCTTGGACTTCGATTCTTCTTCAGTGGGCACTGAGTACACTTGAATGATCTAAGCAGTGACCGCTCAGCGAGCGCATGCCTTGGAAAACAAGGTGCGCAGGTTCAATCCCCGGCTCGCACCTCTGATTTCATTAATAAATCATGTGGAAATCGTGTTTGGGCGATTGTTACAAGCTTCCGGTTAAGGAAAATATCATGGCAATTAGCATGTCTGAGAAAGCCCGCACTTGGCCAGCGTGGTGGACTATGGCCTTGACTTTTAATATATCTTGAGGGGAGGCTCGTGCCCAACAGTGGGACAAAAAAAGGGCTGTAGTAGTAGAAAAGAAACTAGCTTCTATATACTTTTAGACTTTCGCGTTCCATTATCAAACATTATTTTAACGTCAAGCCAAAATATAAGGTAAATCGCGTTAATTCCAGATTAAAATATTGTTTGAACTAGCTTCTAACAAAAAAAAAACGATTATAAAGAAAAATATGTTACAGAAGATTTTCACAAGTTTTTTTTTTTTTAAGCGGTTAAAAGTTACTGTTGTACGTACGTCTATAGGTATACTTATGTATATTCTCTCAATACTGCTCGCTTGCTCTTCAAAGAATGAGCCCTTGTGAAGATATTACAGGTTAAAGTTAATTTTAGGTCCATTACGTTGAGTTATCTCTCTAGTACTCTTCACGCCATTTTATAAAGAATATATTCGGCTGGCAATCATAAAACGGAGGAGCAAATATAATAATTTAGCACAAGTGGTTCAACGTCCTTATTATGTTAATGTTTCTTTCTTTTGATTTTATTGATAGTAACGGTAAGCATATACTTAATAAAAAAAAACCAACAGATGTTAGTGTTCTATTGTAAACTATTCTAGGTAAACTAAACCTAATAACACACTTGAAACACACACTTTCCAACAAGAAATTGTTCTCTATGTATGTATAGGTACGTACCTAGACGATTATTATTATAGATAGTAACGTAACGATTATTATAGACAACTTAACTGTAAGTTTAAACAAAGAATTATACTAGTATTGTTTGGTATCCAGACAAAGCCGATTTAGGGTTTTTGAGATACTTCTTAATTAACTGATGTGTACCCTTTTTAATATAAATAAAGAAAGAAAAAAAGGTATTATTGCAGTTTTCACTGCAAGAGAAAAAATATTGCTTTTTGCCCGAATGTCACAAGGTTATGTATGTAAGTATGTATGTATGTGTATTTCTTTGGCACGCCCTACAACCTAAACGACTCGATGGGTTTCGACTTATAATATGTTGTTAGATTCGTCTAAGTTGTGGAAGTGACATAGGCTATATATTTTCTCAAGAAATTTTATATCGCGTCCTTCAGCCACCATTATTTTTTTACTTTCATAAACTTCAATATGGGTATCAGATGGAAGGTCTTGCCGAAAAAACTGGAAATATACATATATGTATACTTTTTATGTATGTTTAATGGGATATAAGACAAATGCTCTTATGTTTGTTCGCAGTAGGGCTTTTTGTGCTTTTTAACCGACTTCAAAAAAGGAGGAGGTTCTCAATTCGTCTGTATATATATATTTTTTTTCTATGTATGTTCGCGCATAACTCTGGATTGGGTCCCATAAAAAAAATATTGCTTACGAATAAGTAGTTCCTGAAAGAACAAGAATGGTGACTGCGCAGGACAACTGCAGGAATGCCTATAAGATGACTTTATGTCGGGTTTTAAGGACAAAAATGGTCATAACTCTGGTAATATTTACCAATTTCAATTATTCTTTTTTTATTCGTAAGAAGGAACCACTGTACAAACCACTGTTATAGAATAGAATAGAATAGAATATTTATTTACTCAAGTATCAGAGACTCATTATAAATAGGTAGGTAAATAACAAATAAAATATAAACTAAGATTATGACTAATATTAACAATAATATACACACATATTTGCATACGTGAATCACCGCTGCAATATTCCATGTTATGTTATGAATCTGTATGAATTTTATCACAATCGGATAAGTACTTCCATGATCATGTGGACCATGAACAACGTGGAGGTATTTATCTGGTAAAAACCATAAAAGTGTAGTTCCCCATTCCATTACTCTGACAAATATGAACCGATTTCGACGATTCTTTTTTTATTCGAGAGAGTAAACTACTATGATGATTCCATGTAAATTTCATTGTGACCGGATATTTTTAACCGACTTCTTTTTCTGAAGAAACATGAATTATGTAAAACTATGTAGACGATAATCGATAATCGATCTATGTAAACCTACCTAGATTATTTTACCGTCTTCGATGGTTCAATCTTTATGTATGAAAATATCACAAAAAAGTATGAAATAAAATATTTTAGAAAAAAAATTGAACCGACTTCAATAACACTGAAAAGTATAAAATAATTTTAATATTATTGAAGTTGGTGCCAAATGTACACAGCAGGTACGCTAACACCAACTTCTATATTATTAAAATTATTTTATACTTTTCAGTGTTATTGAAGTCGGTTCAATTTTTTTTCAAAAATATTTTATATAATTTATACCTGTATATTTACTAATATATTTCAGTGATATCCGTGGGGTGCCGGGTTAGAATTGGATCCCCCATCCCCTCTCGTTGGGTGTCGTAAGAGGCGACTAAGCGAGAACAGGAAGACGGGCAGCAGCGTCTTTCTTTTGGATTTATCTTCCTCCTATACTGCGATCCTCAAGCCGCCGGCCAACCTGCCCGGGGATTATGGCAACCCCTCCCTTCTAAGGGGGAGGCCTTTGTTCAGCAGTGGAAGTCTGTCGGCTGCTAATAATGATGAATGATGCTATCAGCGATGTTAGCAGGATAAACTTTCAATTGTTTGTAGAATGAACCGCCTAGCTATGATTAGGTTTATTGTATACAACATAAATTACTACTTATGCTGGAAACTGCATAAAAAATGAACTTATCTTGAGCTCATCCACCGTATCTATGTTAGAAAGTGTTAATGATAAAATTTACTAAACATCCATAATTTATTAATTTTTTTACCAATTAACATTTCATTTTGAGGTTTCTGCATAAGTAAATATAATATTGTATGTAATATTTTACATTAACAGAGCTACTACTAATAAACCCATTAACATGGAATATATTAAATATCCCTGTATTTAATGTACTGATGAATCTTAAGACTACCCAAGCGAAGCTAAGGGGAGTCAGCTAGCATAACATAAAATACATTTTCTTGCCAAACTCGAAACGCCTCACAACACGATATGCCACCTAAACATCCAATTAGTAATAAATCAAAATTGAAATCCAAATTACCAATTACCCAGACTCCTATTAAATGGTTACCGTTTAATTAATTGCTCAGATAGATTTGCTATAATTGCTGAATGTAATATTGAATTTAGACCAATATGTACTACCTAGACAAGTTCCAAGATTGTGCAAGTACAATGGTAGACGTTGAGTAATGGTTGTTAGCTTCTTATACCAGATTGTTCTATTATGTATTACTTGTTTAATAATAAGAAACTTTAATAGAATTTAAACCAGTCGATTAAGAAGTTTGTTTTTGAGAGTAGTTCGGTCAAGTTCAAAAACTATCGATTAACCATCCAGTTACCTAATGACTCAGAACTAGCCGTACTATTAAAAATGGTGAATACGGGAGAACTATATCGTCGTGTGCTCAAAATATTTCTGAATATAGAGATAAGTAGTTCTTCAAACACTAATGATCTCATAGCGTAGGCAAATATGATTTCTATACAAATCAATTATGAAAAGCAAGCTTTTCATAAAAGAAAATTAAAAACAAGTATTTAGACTAATGTTATTTATAGTGTTTCATACCTCCATTAGTTCAATAAAACATATTATTAAGTTCTATGCTCATGTCAGAATTAAACTAATTAATGATTCTCTTATAGTTCCACAACAAAATCCAATTGAACTCGTCGGAACAACGGAGCCATGAAGTCAATTACTATCAGTCCAATCAGCTCCTTCGACTCCAGAACTAACACTTAATGAAATGCTAACTAAATTTAATTGGTAATTAATTGCGCTCCGGAAACAAGTGCCCAACCCGCGTCAAGGGTCGATGTCAAATCAACACGAGATGGTGGTGTCAATAACATTCCGCGGACCCCAAACTTGGGGCGGGTTGCCGTTTTGGAGCGAGGGGCACTCGAGGTGCTTAACTTGTTTGGAGAGTTTAGGGCCAACGAGCTTTTAATACGTGTACACATACCTATACGCTACGCTTTTGTATCTGATTTTTTTAATAAATGAAAAGGGATTTGAATGTTGTTATGCAAAAACAATAAGTAAGTTTAAAACAACGTTTAGATAGTGTAATGGCGGGCAGATACCTATCAGTATTATTGAGAGACTTGTTCGGTGGTAATGATTATATCTATACTTATAATAAAACTGTAACAGGTCCAATTCTGTACATTGAAGATATTTTGAAAATGATATTTGGAGGGCATTCTATTACCGATACTGAGGCCGAAAATGTATTATTTTTAATTTTTGTCTGTCTGTCTGTCTGTCTGTCTGTATCACGGCTGAGCATCACGCCGAAACTACTGAATGGATTCAAATGAAACTTGGCATAATTTGAGATCTTACTACGAGGTAGGACATAGTATACTTTTTATCCCGTAATCTAGCACGGTTCTTTTGGGCGAGGGGATTAAAGTCAAAATGGGTACTAGGTTATACGCTTGGTCCGATTTTATCATTTTTTCTTTAAAATATAATAAATATTAGTAAGGGAACACTCATAGAGAGTTGTTATCAAGGTTTTGTAATCGATCGGGTTAAGCAACGTTAGGTAAGGTCAATAAATAGATGGGTGACCGTTTAACGCCGTTTGAACTAAACGGGTCCGTGCTTCGGAGAGAAAGTAAAAAATGGGTCCCAGTTTTTAAGCTACTATAAAAAAGGAGGTTATGTATTCGATGCGAATGTCTGTTATTAAAAGTTTAGTTAACGTAAAAATAGCGCAGGCGGAGCTGCGTGGGTCAGCTAGTATTTAATATGGCGCATCACAGGACTTATATACTAGGACCTAAGTTACGTAAGAAGGTGGTGGGTGCCTATAAACACACTACAATAGGTACCACCACAGTGTCGCATATTTTGGCAAGCAACAATGTTTACACAGCAGCACTGTGCACTTGGCAGCAATTACGGGTCGGTAATTTCCGGATATTACACAAGGCTCAGGATGGTCAGCTTCTAACAGAATGATTTTCAAATTCAAATTATTTATTTCTAATAGGCTTAACGATAGCACTTTTGAACGGACAACGGTCGTATTTTTACCCGACTTCAAAAAAGGAGGAGGTTCTCAATTCGTCTGTATATATATATATTTTTTTTCTATGTATGTTCGCGCATAACTCTGGCAATTATGAACCGATTTGAAAAAATCTTTCTTCCATCCATTCTTTAATCCGTTAATTGGGTCCCATAAAAAAATTATCGCTTAGTAATAAGTAGTTCCTGAAAAACAAGAATGGTGACTGCGCACTGAGAGCTGCAAGAAAGCCTATATAGATGACGTTTTAGTCGCTCGGACTCGCTCGGTCGGACAAAAATGGTCATAACTCTGGCAAATATTTACCAATTTCAATGATTCTTTTTTTATTCGAAAGAAGAAACCACTGTATTGAATCTGTATGAATTTTATTACAACCGGATAAGAACTTCCTGGAGGACCATGAACGATGTGGAGGAATTTATCTGGTAAAAACCATAAAACTGATGTTCTCCATTACATTGCTCTGACAATTATGAACCGATTTCGATGATTCTTTTTTTATTCGAGAGAGTAAACTACTATGATGTTTCCATGCAAATTTCATTACGACCGGATATTTTTTTCTGAAGAAACATGAATTATGTAAAACTATGTAGACGATAATGTGATCATAACCTACCTAGATAATTTTACGGTTTTCGATGGTTCAATCTTTATATATGAAAATATCACTAAAATGTTTAAAATAAAATCTTTTAAAAAAAAAATTAAACCGACTTCAATATCACTGAAAAGTATAAAATAATTTAAATATTATTGAAGTTGGTGCCAAATATACACAGCTGGTAAGCTAACACCAACTTCAATAAATATTTAAATTATTTTATACTTTTCAGTGATATTGAAGTCGGTTTAATTTTTTTTGTTATGCAAAAACAATAAGTAAGTTTAAAACAACGTTTAGATAGTGTAATGGCGGGCAGATACCTATCAGTATTATTGAGAGACATGTTCAGTGGTAATGATTATATCTATACTTATAATAAAACTGTAACAGGTCCAATTCTGTACATTGAAGATATTTTGAAAATGATATTTGGAGGGCATTCTATTACCGATACTGAGGCCGAAAATGTATTATTTTTAATTTTTATCTGTCTGTCTGTCTGTCTGTCTGTATCACGGCTGAGCATCACGCCGAGACTACTGAATGGATTCAAATGAAACTTGGCATAATTTGAGATCTTACTACGAGGTAGGACATAGTATACTTTTTATCCCGTAATCTAGCACGGTTCTTTTGGGCGAGGGGATTAAAGTCAAAATGGGTACTAGGTTATACGCTTGGTCCGATTTTATCATTTTTTCTTTAAAATATAATAAATATTAGTAAGGGAACACTCATAGAGAGTTGTTATCAAGGTTTTGTAATCGATCGGGTTAAGCAACGTTAGGTAAGGTCAATAAATAGATGGGTGACCGTTTAACGCCGTTTGAACTAAACGGGTCCGTGCTTCGGAGAGAAAGTAAAAAATGGGTCCCAGTTTTTAAGCTACTATAAAAAAGGAGGTTATGTATTCGATGCGAATGTCTGTTATTAAAAGTTTAGTTAACGTAAAAATAGCGCAGGCGGAGCTGCGTGGGTCAGCTAGTATTTAATATGGCGCATCACAGGACTTATATACTAGGACCTAAGTTACGTAAGAAGGTGGTGGGTGCCTATAAACACACTACAATAGGTACCACCACAGTGTCGCATATTTTGCCAAGCAACAATGTTTACACAGCAGCACTGTGCACTTGGCAGCAATTACGGGTCGGTAATTTCCGGATATTACACAAGGCTCAGGATGGTCAGCTTCTAACAGAATGATTTTCAAATTCAAATTATTTATTTCTAATAGGCTTAACGATAGCACTTTTGAACGGACAACGGTCGTATTTTTACCCGACTTCAAAAAAGGAGGAGGTTCTCAATTCGTCTGTATATATATATATTTTTTTTTTCTATGTATGTTCGCGCATAACTCTGGCAATTATGAACCGATTTGAAAAAATCTTTCTTCCATCCATTCTTTAATCCGTTAATTGGGTCCCATAAAAAAATTATCGCTTAGTAATAAGTAGTTCCTGAAAAACAAGAATGGTGACTGCGCACTGAGAGCTGCAAGAAAGCCTATATAGATGACGTTTTAGTCGCTCGGACTCGCTCGGTCGGACAAAAATGGTTATAACTCTGGCAAATATTTACCAATTTCAATGATTCTTTTTTTATTCGAAAGAAGAAACCACTGTATTGAATCTGTATGAATTTTATTACAACCGGATAAGAACTTCCTGGAGGACCATGAACGATGTGGAGGAATTTATCTGGTAAAAACCATAAAACTGATGTTCTCCATTACATTGCTCTGACAATTATGAACCGATTTCGATGATTCTTTTTTTATTCGAGAGAGTAAACTACTATGATGTTTCCATGCAAATTTCATTACGACCGGATATTTTTTTCTGAAGAAACATGAATTATGTAAAACTATGTAGACGATAATGTGATCATAACCTACCTAGATAATTTTACGGTTTTCGATGGTTCAATCTTTATATATGAAAATATCACTAAAATGTTTAAAATAAAATCTTTTAAAAAAAAAATTAAACCGACTTCAATATCACTGAAAAGTATAAAATAATTTAAATATTATTGAAGTTGGTGCCAAATATACACAGCTGGTAAGCTAACACCAACTTCAATAAATATTTAAATTATTTTATACTTTTCAGTGATATTGAAGTCGGTTCAATTTTTTTTTTAAAAGATTTTATTTAAAGCTACCACCGGATCACAACGCGGCCTCAACTGAGAAGATCCGGCAAGAATCTCAGCGGGCTTGTAATTTATTCACTTGTTTTTTAAACAGTGACGTACCTTTTTGCGCGTTTCTTGTCGGTCACTCCCTTGAGATGCTCTTAGCATTCTATAGGAACCGGACTTGCTTCTATTTTCCTGTCTTCCACAGAGACCTGTGCATAATGGATGCGAAAACCAACAATTTCTATTGCAGCCGTTATAATAAAAGCCGAAACATTTGCTAACACCTTTGATTATATATACGTCTAGATAGCGTGTTCGATGTTCAAACACTTGACAATATCAAGTACACCAAAACATCAAATTGGTATACTTGGTTGTTTAGTATCACTTGAACTGTACCGATGGTTTGTGCTCGCAAAAAAAAAACATTATGCCGAATTGTGTAATCAAATCGTGAAAACATTAACTAAGTAAAATTAATAAAGATCCTAACTTAATTTTCCATTCATAAGTCTTAAGATTCTGTGAAGGATTATTATAAAAACTCGATTGTTTTTTACGACAATTTGTACATTGTCCGACTAGACTGGTGTTGCTAGGTAATAATGGGGGAATATATCTTAAGTCTGGGGTAATTTTTCTTTTAACAAAAAATAATTCAATGAAACGTAATACGGTACTGACTAAAACATTAAATAAATCAATTAAAATAATTTATATTTTTTTTATAAATTAAGGCAAATAAGACGTCCACCTGATGGTAAGGGACACGCCATTTAATTTAATTTAATTTCAATTTCAATTTCATTTTCAATTTCATTTTATTTTATTATTACACATTTACACAGTTCATATCAATGCATAGCCCACAACGCTATCGCTATTTATGGGAAAAATATTTATAACTGGAGATCCCCAAACACGCACACAACCACAGATGACGCGAGTGTACAACGAGGCCTGCACGCACACACGAATTATGAGGTTGTGATGCTTATGAACGTAACGTTACAAGACTATTAGGTATCTAGACGTATATATAATCAAAGGCTAACACCTACCTACACTTCGAATTTATGCTCACCGCGACATAAAATTTTCATCGTCTAGGGCCGAGTTCATTGCGTTTTAACAAGTGTACACCTCTTCACGCCTACAACCACTTTACGAGAGCGGCTTGTTTGCGACGCATTGTTTGAGAATGCCACATCATACAACACTGAAACGCAATAAAAATGACCCGGTTTTGCGTAATGTAACTTTTTTAAAGTATTTTTATTCAATGTACTCAGTGAGTTCTTCGTTGATGTTATATCTGTACCCGCCATTGTAGGAGTTTTGAACGTACTAAAAAGTTTTTGTTAGTTTCCGATAGTGGCTATAGGTATTTGTTTACGTTAACGATTAATCCTCGTTCTAGGAGTAATAGATATGCTAAGAGAGATCTTCTTGCGTCAGAAACGGCATCAGATTAATCAGGTCAGGATTAAATATTTAATTACCTATGTATTGTGTTTCTATCATTATTAGAGGTCAAAAAAATTAGCACGCACTTTCACTTTTCAGAAAACGAAAGCCAAAACAAAGTCAGATTCCGATGACGTTGTATTGACGTATTAACGTTATCAGAGCTCGGGGTCGCTGTGTCTGCATTTCCTACCTCTTTCCTACCGTTTTTTTGCTACTTTATACCTAGTTAGGTATCGCCGCAATGCTGACACTGCAGTTCAGATTATCTGAATATTCTGCCACCAAGCAACAATGTGCAAACATTTCTATGTTTCGCTGAGAAGGGCACTGTAGCTAGTGAAGTTACCGGATACAAGAGACTTAATACCTAATGTCTTGGGTGGCGAATGGCAGCGCAGTGTAGCTGTTTAAAGCACGCGTGTCGTTCACGGCGAACGTCTTTCTTGTCACTAAGCTTATAAAAAAGAAATGTTATTATGCCTTGGAGGACTGTTATTAGAAAATTGTTAGCAACTTTAGTACGATAAAGAGTAACGTTTAAGTGAAAAAGTTGGCTATCAACCTGCAGCACTCCTACTCCTACTTGCCCCAGATAACGGGCACCGAGCGGTATTGTTTAATTTTCTAATCAATATGCGCCGAGAAAAAGTTTTAAGGCACCGTTTCCACAACACGCAAGCCCGCAGCGATCATCCAATACCAGACGTGTGGCTAGATACCACCTCTAGTATTAAGACATGCCGGAATTCATAAGTTAGAAAGAGTTTATAGAAGAGGTCCCTTACGCAATGACCCATCGTGGCAGGTTCTACCGACAGATATTCTACCGCCAAGCAGCAGTGTGTAAACATGGTTCTGGTGTGAAAAGCACTTTAGCTGGTGAAATTACTGGACACAAGATACTTAATATAACTAAAGCCTCCTGACACAAACGGCAGTGCAATGCATGCTGTTTATAGCCACAGTATCGCTTACCATCAGGTGAACGTCTGGTTACAAGAAAACGAACTCAAAATAATTAAATCTGATTAAAACAGCCTTCAAATAAAAAAAAACTATATTCGAAGCCGTCTATTTTTTGGGAGACTGTTCGATTGTTTCACAGACACACAAATAGATGTTCAGTTCCTTTATAACTATTTTCTGCGTCAGATTATAATACAAATAGCCGTAGATATGCCATCAGCGCACGATAGTGAACACGAGATGAAGCCAATAATAACCACTTGCAATTAGTCATCATTAGTTAGGGGTTAAAACAGTTTGGAGTCGCTAGACGTTTGGGGTGTGGGCCCTCAGTGTGGGCCCTAGACTAGAAGTCCATCGAGTAAGGGGCGGCAACTCCCAGGACCGGGGACTCCCAGGGTTGCGACCACGTCCCTGTGAGCACCGAGACAAGTTCCCGGGGAGCTATAATGCGCCTCCCGGCGGAGGGCTCAAAGGCAAGGCAATGAGGTGTAACTGGTGGAAATCCCACCGGAGAGCCACTTATTTGGAGATGCGACAGCCCCGCAGGGGTTTCAGTGAGTAAGAATCCCACATACCTCGGTTGAGTTGCCCCTGGCAAGCGAAACTAATGTAGGTTTCCCTCGCGAGGACAAAAAAGGAGAACCACCGGTTTTAGCGTAATGGCAAAGCGATCGCGGCGCGGCATCCATGCAGTGAATACGCACCCTAATTCCGTTAGAGACAAAATCTTTGTTGTAGCCTCTTGCAAAGTTCGCCATTGCTCGTCGGCCAAGTAGGAGTTAGTATAAATAATACAAAAGTTTTGAAGTCCTCACAGGCGACGCTTCGTAACTGAGATTTTGAGAAGTCTCGGCGCGCAACGATCACATCTTAGAATCCCTCAAATTTCTTAGATAGCTCGCTCAACGCAATCAATGATTTTAGAAGATTGGGACGGGCTGCTCTCTGACTTGATACTAAACTACGAATACTTACTAGGTTTTTTATTTTTATAAACCAGCTCTTAACTGTGATCCCCTCATAAGGAAGGCGACAATGCAATCAGGGAATCAGCCTATTCACCATTCGCCACATTATAATTGGACGGCATAATAGACGCGCCGCAGGCAAGGACTACCCGTCCGTAGCTGTACGGCTGTAACTCACGAGTTAACGCCAGATCATCTAAGTAACTTTGTTTTTCTGATGTAAGTAAAGTAACCATGGTTCTGATCCAGCAATGACTTGATGTCCTGCACGCCTGCCCATGCACAGGACCGTGCATAGAGTACTATTGAGGAGTCGCTTTGTTGACAGCTAGAGGAAATCCAGATCTTTTGATGTGAGCGCTATGCGTCCGTTTGTGCGTTTCACTGCCCACATCGGCACCAACCACCGCTCGGCATCTCTGCTCCCATTTCTAGCTTAATCATGGTCATTTTGCTGTTAAATGCTACCCATGGAGTGCCGGGTTAGAATAGCATTCCCCCATCTCCTCTCGTTAGGTTTCGTGGGAGGCGACTAAGCGAGAACCGGAAGACGGGCAGCAGCGTCTTTCTTTTGGATTTATCTTCCACCTATACTGCGATCCCCAAGCCGCCACCTGCCAAGCGTGGGGATTATGGCCACCCTCCTCCTAAGAGGGAGGCCTTCGTTCAGCAGTGGACGTCTATCGGCTGCTACGCAATGCTTCCGCCTGTGTGTTTTAATGTCAACGTCCGCACCAAGCCCTGCTCCGCGTTTCCGCACTGATCAAATTGGAAGTCAATGGCGATTACTATGCAATTACTTCATGAATTTATTAAGTAGTTTATTGATAGCTCTGATTGAAATACTTTTGTAATTCAATTTTATTAACTATAAAGTTACTTTAAATGTAACAATATTAATTTAATACGAGTATAATGTTAATTTTGCAGAGCAAACTTCACTGAATCAAGTAGCACCGAAACACTAGAGTTTGATTACTTTGGACTACCTGGTTTGAGTTTGGTTAGTGCCTAATATGGCTCTGTCTGAGTAGTTTCAGTCTAACTATTCCAGCTGTCGCATCTTTGATCTGTGTCAAAGATCCACCCAGCGCATACCCTATTGCTTGACCAGAGGTAGCTTACAAACTTTCAATTAAGGCGGATATTTAGTAACTTGATAGTTCGAACAGTCGTAAGTATAAGATTAAAATGTAGGTAGAGCTATTTAGCTTTTCATAGACATGAGAAATAATGGTGGGTCTGTGTGTGTGTGAATGTGTGTGCGTACTTGCGTGTGTGTTATTGTGTGTAGTTTTATTGGACATGTGTGTAGTTGGATTTAATTCTGAACCAAAAATATAATCACGAAACAAAACAGATTTTGAATCCCGTCGAGGCAATGAAAATTAAAATATGTTTTTTTATTCCAGTTCAGTCCTGAATTTGATTCCCAATTCAAGCTACTTTCAAAGTAGCTCCCCGAATGCAGCTGACGTTACGCTAGCTTACTTGCTGCCTTTGGAATTTTAAAATTTCACCACGCGCTTGGTGAAATTTAAAATTAGTTTAGTTTGAAATTCACATAAGTCCAGAGTCACCTCACTGGTATAACAAGCAGCAAGGTATGGTATATTTAGTCGCAACACCATGTAACATAACTTAGTAGCGCGAAACACTATGTGCTCTAACAACGCTAAACAATTCCATACAAAAAAGAAACACGGTATCGCACCCGATTGTGTCTGAAAAACAGCTAAGACGAAAATACAAAAGTTTTCTTGGGAGGAAACTGTCCGATTAACACAAAACGAGTGAACGTATCTGCACGGGCGGCGATCCCGAGAGTACACTTAGCGCTGGCCAGTATCGCCGCAGTAGTTACACGATCCACGCCACCAACAAAGAACAAGACCAGAAGGTAAACTTTAAACATTTTTGAAAAACAAGACAATTGATCCTTCAAGTAGGTACCACCAAAGTGTCGGATATTCTGCTGCAGAATATCGAGACTGATGAGGGCAGCAGCGCTGTAGCTGGTGAAATTACCGAAGACAAAAGACTTAGCAACTAATGTCTCGGGGGAAGAGCGTTGCAATACAGTTGTCTATTAACAGGCGTATCGCTTAGCACCAGGCGAACGTTTTGCTTATCTCGTCTACTATTTACTTAAATTTACGTGTAAAATATTTATACTAACTACGTCTATAAGGACGACCTTGCTCCGAGGAGAATAATAGAAGATATCGTCACAGAATATAAATCACTTTTATTACAACACACTTTGTACACTGAATATACACGACTACAATAAATTAGATAAATCAAATTCACAATAAACAGTTACTTCCAACTCTTAACAGTCTCGTGGTTGACACTCGAATACCCTCACAATACTACCGACCATGCTTTTATCAGAGAAATCCCTACCCGAAAACTAAACCCCCAAACGACTCGCCACGACCAATCACAGCCCGCATCAGTTCTCTTTAATGCGGCTCCGTGATTGGCGGGCGGCGGCGCTACGAATCAATTGCAGAGTCTATGACTAACTTCCGCTTCTGTCAGTACTCGAAAAGTAGTTACCAGTATATTAAAATATTAAACAATTAAAATAAAGTATTAAATAAGTAGCGATAAATCTCTACAAAATTGCAAACCCTAACAATCGACCATCCTGACGACGTGTGCGTCCCCGCACACGACCCAGGTGGAACCCTAACAATCGGTGTCGAGTACATGGTCAGCAGCACGAAGGTCCATTCTAATACAATCAATTGAACATCAACAATTTGTACAAACTATAGTTTAGAACCTGTTTTATTTTTATCTTATTTACATCATGTTATGTACATGTATTTTACATTACTATAAACTTCGTTAGTTAATTAGATAATTCCATAATAATTCCATTCCTTTTATTTTATTAAAAACAAATGTATCATTTATCTAATTGCTGTTAGGAAAACTGTACACTTATATTGTAAACATCTAGTATTCCATTCTATTCTAATTTATTAGACAACGAATCGAAACCACATCAAAATATCAACATGTACATATATCAATAATTGCTGTTAGGAAACTGTACACTTTTATTTCTATTCTAATTTATTAGACAACGAATCGAAACCACATCGAAATATCAATATGTACATATATGGACTTACTCAGGTCCACAAAGACTGGTGACTGGCACACCAGCGCAAGCCGATCGATTGCTTCACACGGCGCAGGTGAGACTACTTAATGGGATTGGGATCGAATCGAGTCCGTGCAGGACTGCCCAACTACCATTTCAAAATCATATAGACCCCAACTGGCGGATATACAAGACGATCGATTACTTGATACCGCGCAGTGGGACAATGCATCGTGGTGGCTCACACAAGCCGATCGATTACTTGTGGAGACGCACCATCGTGGCACCGAACGTATCAAAATATGGCACGATCGATTCGATACCATACATGACCGCCCGACTACCAATTCGAAACACCAACTGGCGGCACAAGCCGATCGATTACTTGATACCGCACAGTGGGTCGATGCATTGTGGTGGCTCACACAAGCCGATCGATTACTTGTGGAGACGCACCGTCGTGGCACCGAACGTATCAAAACGTGGCACGATCGATTCGATACCATGCATGACCGCCCGACTACCAATTCGAAATCAGATTAACACCAACGGCGTGCACAAGCCGATCGATTACTTGAGACGGCGCTGTGGGCCGATGCGCACAAACCGATCGATTGCTTGTGATTTATCTGGAAAGATACAAAAGACCTTCTGTAGCAACATTACTCTTAATATCTCATATTATACACGCAAAATTACGGATTCAAATTAATTACTATCATTACTATTCTACTACATTAGCTTTAGATTCATTTTCGTGAACTTCTATTTCACCTATGTAGTTCCAAGGCCTGCTAGTTTATAGTTCGTTTTGCATGCGTGCTAATCCACAAAACATTAATGACTACAGGGTTCTATAAACGTGGATATGTCCACGTTTATAGCTTTTTGCTTTGCCCATCACTGTTAAAGCAGGGTTTATATTTCTGTCCTCTTATCTATCCTATCTTGAACCCCATTTCGAATAACGGAAACCGCTATTAAGTAGAGTTTGATAGACTATCACGTTAAGAATAGAGCTTTATCCCATTCATGCTGGCACCAAATAACACCTCTGAATCAGATACACCTATGTTTTTTTTTTGCGTTTTTAAGTATCCAACAAACTCTCCCCAAAAGCCTAAATCAATCTTTCTCATCATTTTGTTTAGTTCGTTTAGCGATTCAAGGATAGTACGATTGAACCCTTCCAACTAACCGTCAACACCGACTAAACAGTGTTCAAATCTTATGAAAGCATGTGATGCAGAATAATTACAGCGATCGCTTGCCAAGCGATCCCCTGATCGACCCCAATTGTGTAATTTATAATCTTCAAAAACGAACACAGATTGTTTGTTTTCTTGACAGGTATAATCAATCAGGTAAACACACCCATAACTACAAGTAGGTGAGTATAACCTCTCTTAGATCTTACGAAGGGCCCAAGGTGGTCAACATGCAAATCATGAAACGGCACCACTACTTTTGTTTTTGTGACATTGCGGAGTAATTCGCTTTTAAATTATGTTTTTTTTTTTAATAAGAGAATTCTATGCAAACGTTTATACCTTTTTTTTTATTTGCCAATACATAAATCGCTTCTTATTTTATTAATACTTTAATCGTATATACCAACGATATTGTACCATAATTTTAATTTTATTTACATTTTTTTTGTGGCCCTACACGGTCCATAATTATACTTAGCTTTAAGCTACCAATTTAATAAATAACCACCCAATAAACACCTTGTAAATATTATGGAATGTAATAAACGATATGAATCTATTAATTTTAACATTATTTTCTGACGAACCAGGATTGTCAGTTCTAAGGTCTTCTTTTGACACTGAAATATTCAATGTCGCCGTGGTTCATACCTGTTCATACGACACAGTTGCCACACCGCATCCCTCAGAACTACCCATCGAATACTGCTATTATTACCATGTACATAACATAATACTTGACGGTCTTTTAAAACGTAGTTATTTATGTAATTTAGGCACTTTTCATCACAATCGCTGTTAATACTTTTGATCCTACAGATTGGTCTCCCAGTTGGACAGTGCAACCAAGTAGTCACTAAAGTTTGTTATTACACTCAGAAATTGGTCAGAAAAGGCTTCCACATTGAAGGCTACGGGATTTCGCGGTAGCTTATTTGGCGACATGGCTCACTTTAGAACCAGTCCTATGTTACAGAACAATCGACCTCTTGCAAAGTTTACACATATAGACACCTACTAAAGGTTCTCGGAATTAACCCCGGTACAGAAATGTGGAATGCAGCTCACTAACCGGTAATTATTAAAATACGGTACCTAGCAGATAACCCTAAACTTTCGCAGAAAGAAAATCACAGCTAAACTTTACAACTGAGTAGAGGTTCTTCGCTTCTGCTAAAGTCTATGATATAGTATAGTAAGCGACGATATGCTTGCTCTACTCAGAAATCGGAACCCAGCTATCAACCCAACTTATTGTAGCAGTGCATGCTAGACGTCGAGCAAGCACCGAATTAGACGTAGAACCTAACGCCGCAGGGATCCGTACTCACTATCGAATTTCTGCTCAACGTAGAGCTGACCGTTAAACTATTAGACCCTCGTGGCGGTAGTGTTGCTTAAGCAAATTTAGTGAACACGAAAACTTGACAAGCCACTGTCGTAGCATCGAGCTCGAGCCCTTGCTGCTTAGAGAACAGCACTACGGGTAATATCGACGACAGGCCTGTGCAGCTAGTAGAGGCATTTAGTCTTCAATGACAGGAATAAGATAATTTCAAGTTAACAGCCGATAATCTATGCACATCCTAAATGACCAATCCCTTTTACGAACAAGCAAAGACTAGCTTGAGACGGGCCTTCGCGTTCGTGATGGGACAACCTGTTTGAGTGGTAACTATTCAACTCGTGATGTTTGCGCGTCCTAAATTATGGAGGGACGTCGACAATATTTAGAGTTTCAGTATGTCTAATAGACGTTGCTTATCTTCAGACACACGAGCCTGATTATTATAATGCTGCGCTTGTGACTACATTTGACGGTGGTCCCGTTATGACCTTGTCAGAAAATTGCACTATCCTCACGACAAAATACAAAATCTATCAAGATCCGACATATGGCTGATGATTGCACTATCACAACATCAACACGTCCGCACTTAGCTTGATACGTCCTTTAGACATGTGTTACTGTTTCTACTCTCATGTGTACTATTCAGTTGCAATGCGTTTTTTTTTTTTTCATAACTGCTACTAAATGGTAGATCAATCAGCCAATACCGTGGCTGAGCCGTACAACCCAAAGACATCGACTGATCAAGCCGTAAGGGAACATTCACTCATTTGACTAACTCAGGTTAAGGAGAATTTTTTACCTACATCAAGAAATTGCAACTGAGTCAAGTTTTTATAAGCGATTAAGTATGTTCGTGCAATTCACCACCCCCTGATACAACTTGGGCAGTAACGTCTATGCATAGTTGAGGTGATAACATACCCAGACTTAACAAAGGACCATGCCCATAGTATGGAGCTGAAAGTCAGCAATGCAAATTGCACTATGTCACAAGATAACTTTTTAGCAGTATGTATATGTTATCTAGATTTAATGTTATGATATTGGACATTAAACATGATAATTTCCTACGGTTTTTTTTTTTACTTTATCGTTCACAGACAGCATTGCTATTAGTTTTTCACTAGGAACTTCATGATCACATAAGCTAAGCCAGATCAGTGTTCTTTTATATACTTATATGTATGTTATCAGACAAACATGTCAGTTATGTGGAATTATCTAGTCTGTCCCCATTGTATAATGTCAATATGTATGTGAAAACAATTTGGTTAGATACACTGGTACTGCAATGTTAACAAGAATGTCTTATTATTATTATTTTTTATCTAGTGCTTCATATGATTTAAAATTAACAACATAATTCTAATTTTATTTATTAGAGCAATCTTGTAATATACTTTCTCTGGGCATTTCTGGGGCACAGATGGGCATTGTCCTTTGTAAAACCGATGAGAGATGATTAGACAAAGTCCTAATTTTTGCACAACATATCCATTCGTTAAAGTGGAGTCACTGCCAAAGGGTACAAAGGCGGTGAAGAGTCCTATTTTCCGTACTTCATTCATAAGTTTTGAGTAACGGCTCGGCTATTCCGACTTAATTAAACCTATACATGTCGCTTTTTGCAATGCATTTTAATAGATTTAGGACAGCACCAGTAATTCATATTGGGGAACTTACTGGGGAACAGTCAGCAACAGGACTGATGATATTTAATGCCACAAAGATATTGCAAGAGCAGATCAGGATATGAGCATCGCGATGCCAGGGAACCAGACCTCAAAGTTCGATAGTTGTATCTGTGAATAATACACTACCGCACGTTTTCCCTACAATATCACGTTGATTGTGTGTCAATTCTTCGTAATAAAACTCGTACCTACTCCTTCGTCCTAAGACTCCTAAGTGCCCCCCTTCAAGACATAAGACCCGGCTATGTTCTGCTCGAAAGGAAAAGCAAACAGTAATTTCTCTTGCCATTCCTACCAGGTCAATAGAATCGAACTACCAGACCTCGGCCAGATCCTTGGTAAACAAATATCATTAATTTAACAAAGTATGCATGCGTTGAGTTCAAGGATCCAAAATCTAATATTATATAAGGTTTTTGCGTCCTGGGAAGATGCAACACCATCCCTAACGCATTTAAAAATATCATTTTTTTCTTTTCAAAACATTTTTTTTTTTTTTTGGATAATGAAGGACTACGTGACCTGTTAGATTGTCCCGCGTCGACACGTGGCTCTGTGCTACCGGCAGTCAGCGGACCGATTGCGATGGCTCCTTCCACGACGGTCGTTGTCCCGCCGTGATTGTGAACGCTGATTCCGATCCACCTTAGTCATCCTCGTGGCCGTCATTCCGTAAATCACGCTCGACTCGCAACAAAAAGGTTGTGTGAATATTATGTTACAGACTTACACGTGTATCGTATTATGACGGTAGCTTGTAAATATTAGAGAGCATTTTATATAGGCAAACTAAATTTACTACCTATGTAGTTAAAAGAAAACAGATTGACGACTACCTAACACAATCACTGCCATACACTGTAGGAATATTTTGGTATCAGGTCACCCAATAATAACCGATGAGACCATAATACATTACTAATACTGCAATCTGACACTAATACTGCGCACTTCAGATATAATTCGATACAATACAGACACTGCTATCATCTTCCATATTATTCCATATCATGCAAGAAATAAATACAATCTCCCAATTATATTATTAGTTATATACTATCCGAAACTGTTACATACCTATGTATTTTTTTTATAAGAATACAATTGGTATGGATGTATCTGTCAATCATTGGACTACCTATTGAAATTTCTCCGTCTTACCGTCAGCTGTTTTTATTTGCAGAAAATAGCGGATTATACTTATACGGTTTAAGACATTTATTTTCGCAAAAGATTACAAGATAATCACTTACAGAGAAAATACAAAATATAATATACGAACAGTTTGATTTGCTCAATTAGCGTTGTACATAAAAATAGAGGGTAGGTACTTTAAAAATATTTAAACATTTTTATTTTTCCAGGTATTGCGGGTACCTTCAAATTTCATTTAGAAATCACAATGCACGATGATAAATTTTAAGCAGCAAACCGATATAGAAAAACTACAACGCGTAGAGATAAATATCAATTCAAACTAATTCAAAAGACAAAGATTACTTAATTCAAAACACTTCTTGTCTAAAAATTGTAGATTTGGGCGTGTACTTACGTTTTGTTGAAGTTAGTTGCGATAGCCACTTCTGATCTATAAGGACGACCTTGCTCCGAGGAGAATAATAGAAGATATCGTCACAGAATATAAATCACTTTTATTACAACACACTTTGTACACTGAATATACACGACTACAATAAATTAGATAAATCAAATTCACAATAAACAGTTACTTCCAACTCTTAACAGTCTCGTGGTTGACACTCGAATACCCTCACAATACTACCGACCATGCTTTTATCAGAGAAATCCCTACCCGAAAACTAAACCCCCAAACGACTCGCCACGACCAATCACAGCCCGCATCAGTTCTCTTTAATGCGGCTCCGTGATTGGCGGGCGGCGGCGCTACGAATCAATTGCAGAGTCTATGACTAACTTCCGCTTCTGTCAGTACTCGAAAAGTAGTTACCAGTATATTAAAATATTAAACAATTAAAATAAAGTATTAAATAAGTAGCGATAAATCTCTACAAAATTGCAAACCCTAACACGTCTGAGTTGGTTTAGTCGGAATATCTTGCCGCAAGTATGTTGTGTTAGTGTGATTGTAATACTCTATTTTTAAGATCACTGATTTAAAGTTCTGTGGCAGGTAGTTTTAAAATTGTGAACTTGTTGAGGGTATGCCACTAAAAATAGTATGAGATGTATTTTAAAAATAACAATCTGGAAGGTAGTGTTTGTAATGTGTTATGAATTGGTTGTTATAATGACATTCAATGTGGTGGGGGAAAATGTCTAGTAGTATTTCAGGAACCTCATTGTATTCTATTCATTCAATCTGTGCGCGTGGTGGAATAAACACGTGCCAGGTACTTCAGTGTTTTACTCAGAAACTATAACTAAAAGTAGACATTGCTAAGCCGGTTTAGGAGGTACAATTGCTTAAAGAATTATTTATTCAATAATTATTTACTGACAAATGTCGACCGAACGAACGAATGAACGTTTTGTCTTAATTGTTTATAATACTGGGTCCATAACTTTCTCTTAGCTAATTCAAGTCGCAATAAAAACTAGGACACAAACTTAGTATGCGCTGTCCTACGCAGTTCTGCGCAAAGCCTTTTAAATGAAAAAAAAACATCCATAACAATTTACAGTCAAACCAAAGCACGTGCGAGCTTTTCCAGCAGAGTCTGGATCTGTGGTCTGAATCGCGAGTGAAAGAATTGATTGTTTAAGGGCAACATAAAATTTCTGGCAAAAATACTTGCCGCAAGAATTCAGATTCTCAGGATCAAAAGAACGCGACTTGTGATTACTTTCTTTTTCAAAAATAGTCTGTCAAAATATCTTTATTATGTATAGGCCCCACGGAGGCACTTACACAAAAATCATTTTTACAAAGTACCACCGGATCGTAACGCGGCCGCTACTGAGAAGATCCGGCAAGAAACTCAACGAGCTTGACTTTTTTGTCATATTCTTTTTTTAAAAATTATGTTTTACAAATTATACAAAAGTAGCATTAAAATTCTAATTTTGCATGAGTTGAGCTGTTCTAGCCCACGCGGCTTTATCCTCCAGGTAATCCAAGATTTTATAGCCTTTTTTGACAATCGGCTTTTTATCAAAGGTTTAAATTTATTTATTGGATGATCTCGGATATCTTGTGGCAGTTATAAAAGCGTATAAACGATTTGCCTATTCTGTGGAGACGCGTGGCATGCACAACAAGATCGTGTTTGGTCGGGGTATTAATATTATGTGTATCACTGTTCTTTTTAAAAGACCTGATATTTTTTTTAAGATAAACTCTTGACTTGTACTTCTCTTCTTCTTCTGTATTGTCAAAAGAGGTAGACTACGATGTGTTTACACGAGTCAAACATTCGTGGTAGCAACGAGTGAGTTCCGCGTTCGGATACACATTTACTCCCAGCACTGGGGGGATTTTGTGTAACTCCACCCATACATCATCTCGTTGTACAATATTTTATGTACATAAAATATACGAATCATAACGTAATTATTTACAAAAGAGTTTTATTAAAAAAAATGCTTTGCAAACGTGAAAACCATACCCAAATTTTATGTTCTTTTTTTCTTTTGTTTTACTTTTCGTATACATTTTATTCCATTACTGGGCGATACATATTTTACTGTTTAATATGTTGCCCATTTCGAAAGAAGAGTTAAGAATAAATGATGTGCCGTAATTTTATATTAAAATCTTAAATATCACTGAAGAATAATTCAATCAACCGTTAGCAGTAATAATAATAATGTCTAAACATTTGACCATGGTTTATATGCCTATAGGCAGCGTCGTTTGCTAAGTGCTGGTTAGACGTTCGGACCCTAGGATGTCCATTGATCCCTGGTTTCAATCCCACCGGATAGCTCAGCTCTCCCCTCTCATGTGCCGATGCGACAGCCGCGGAGGTTTTCATCATCATCATCATCATCATCAGCCGGAAGACGTCCACTACTGAACATAGGCCTCCCTCAAATAGACAATTGGCTATTTGCATCCACCGGTTACCTGCGACGCGCACAATGTCGTCTGTCCACCTAATGGGAGTCCTGCCTACGCCGCGTCTTCCGGTTTGTGGTCGCCACCAGATCGCTTATCCTAAAATTTACTTCACCTTTTGGTAAAAAGCGATTAAAGATTTATTTATTTCGGTATTAACAAACCATATGAAAAAATCTGTGTTGCAATAGCGGAACAAAGGTAATTCCAGTGCACTGGATTAAAAATATGTTTTTTTAACAAACCTTTGTTTGCAGCGCCGTTATACAGTATTTTTATCGCAACCTGTGAACTTTTTTGAAAACAGAAAGCTTCTGTGTTAATTAAAGCTTAAACAAAGTGAGTTGAAAGAATCAAACAGCTCTGGCGTAGTTCAATAATAGCTAGAAAACAAACTTTATAAAGATATAATTAATTTATATTTATTTGTTCGGGTTACGAAGTGGGATCTCATAGAAAAACTAAGTAATTCTGTATGAATCTGACAATTTTATGTCAATGAATGACAATTACAATTCAGTATTGTCTAAAGTAATATAAATAAATAAATACATTCTCTAAAGTCCACGCCTAAGAAACATTTTACTTTATAATAAAGAACACGCACGTAAAAATCTACCTGCCTCAAAACATAGACATACTTTGTGCTGTACTAAATGTTTGGCAGCCTTCGAAAATCCTCTTGAGTGTCATTTCAAGACAATATTATAAACGAAAACAAAAACGTATCAGATATAATCGAAATACGATAAATCAGATATTTCTGCTCCACTGAAGACGTCCGCAATCGTTTTAGCATCAGGCTTTTGTAACAATGAAATCTCGAATACAAGTATCAATCTTCAAAAATAAGGATCTATTTACAGGATTTTATTTTGTCTCCATTTTGCACTGAGATATACATCGATAGATAATAAGGAGATATAGTAAATTTTCCCCGGAGGTCGCGGGTTCGAATCCTGCGGGGGGTAACAAATTTGTGTAGTTGTTCCATACTGGCTAGGACAATGCAGGTCGATCACCTGATTGTCTGTAAAGTAAGATGATCCATGCGTCGGATGGGCATGTAAAAAGTGTGTCCTGCGCCTAACCTCTCCCCGGTCGTGTCGGTCTCCCGTCCCATCGGATTATGAGAGATATAAATAAAGGAAGAGAGAGTGCACTGTGTCTGCGCAAACACTTGTGCACTATAATATCTCCTGCGTACATGGTTGATCTTGTGAAAGATTGGCCGCTGTGGTCGTTTCGGCCAGGAGGATATTATTATTATTTTATTATAGTAAATTTTACATTATTTTTAGTATATAATTATTAAACTGTTTGATATAGAAACGACGTTTTGAATGCACTATGTCTCATAGGATAGTAACAGCTGAATGTTTAACTGTACCATTTCTATTCACAAACAAGAAACATATCTAGTTAATCGTTGTAACATTTGTTTTCCCTTGCACTCGAAGATAGAAAATGGACGCGTAATCCGATGATAGGGTGAGTGTTATATTGTAAAGGAGCCTTGCCTAGTGGACTGAGAAAAGCTAATACTGCGTAATTAAACCCGGAAAATTCATCAATTTATTACTTAAAATTGAATTTATTGTTAATAAAATTATTTAGGGAATTGCAGTATGATTCGGTTACCTTCACAGATAATATCGGCTAATGATATCGGCAGATCGAGATTTGTGTAAGAGTGAAGGGGAATAAAATGAGTTTACTATGTAGTAGGCCGTCGAAGTTCAGTCCCATCGGACTGTGAGAGTAAAGAAAGAGAGAGTGCACTTGAGTCTACGCAAGTACTTGTGCACTCTAACCTCTCCATGTAAATAGCTAATCTTGTTTACCTGATCGTAAACGTCACATTAACCGTTAGACGATAGTGTTCCGTAGCCATTTGTGACCTTACACATTAATTATTCTCTTGAACCATTTTCAAGCTATAGTGCACTTACATCGGTACATATCGCATGTAACCATGTAAACCATGGATGCATCCATGATGTAAACAAATGTCTGTAACATACACAACATTGTTCGTAAACATAGATAAGGGGCATGGCTTGAGTGTCTTGGCGATCAAAACCTCTGGAACATTTTGCCGGAGCTTGTGGAAAACATCCCCCGCGTTCGCCAACGGGAGGGGAGATCGCTCATTTTATTTTTATGTTCGATTTTGACGGAGGAAGACGTTTCTCCCGGAATATTTTTTTTTTATTTTTTTTTTATTTTTTTATACGTTCGTTCAGTTTTTTTGGTTTAGCTATGCAGTGGATTCCAGAGCCTATATTGTGATTAGTCTCGTTGATACATGAAAGAGCCGTGATTTGGGATGGTAGGTACCTCAAATGAAAATCTAATATATAAAATTCTCGTGTGTGTCGTTTTCGTTGCCATACTCCTCCGAAAAGGCTTGACCGATTTTGATGAATTTTTTTGTGCTTATCCGGTATCTATGAGAATCGGCCAACATCTATTTTTCATCCCCCTAAAATTTTTTTTTTTTTATTTTATGGCAAAACAACGTTTGCCGAGTCAGCTAGTAAAATATAAAAATCAGATGCACTCTGAAGGAGATGTTTAAAAATCTTTGTTACTGAACAAATCGCAGCGGACGGGAAATGTTCAATGTTCACTAGACAATGTTCTGTTTAAAAATTGTCGCAGCAGACCCGGCTTAACACTGCGATGGTACTTTTTCAGCCTCTTACAAAAGGGCTTCAAAAATATTTCGATTAGGATACAATCACGCAGCTTTTATATGTAACTATGTCTAAACAAAACATTTTTAAAGTGATTAGTATACGCTCCGCAATATTTAATAATAGCAGCCATTTGAATATTCAGTGAAACGATGGATTATTCAAGAAGTGGCGGTTAGAACCCTTCTGTTGCAAATTTAACGTGGAAAATGATTTTGATTTATTATTTGTCTAGTGTTGCGCTCAAATAATTACTGTACAAGACATTTATTTTATTCAAACACAGCATTTTTTATGTTTAGTAACATTTTAATTAAAGGGTTACGCCCTTTATCTTTTTATGACTTACTTTCTATAAGAACTGAATGAGCATTGGAAAAAGAAATCGCGACAGAAAATTTTGCAAACTACGCAGTTTGACTACCACAACTAAATTAAAAGTAAGTGGGTGGGGTAATTACTGTCTTAATTTTACCTATAAAAAATATCAAAATGGGTATAAGAGCTTACGGGAAAATGCTAACTACACACACATATTATGTGCACACATCTTAAGTTTAAATATGTAATAATTATTTATCTTCCGCTATTCCTTTGCGGGTCATAAACCGAGACATCTTCTATATCCCCAATTAATTGCCTAACCGCATCCCACAGCGTGTGTCAACGTTAGTTCAGCGGTTTTCCAAGTGTAATTTGCGATAACAATTACAAATTACAACTTCAACTTTGTCTCATTGTCTCATAGAATAATCTCTCTATATGCATATCGTAGTAAAACTCCAAGGGATTTCGCAGAATCACAGAAAATGCGGTATATCTCAGTTAATTACTTCATCTATGCTTTGTACTTCGGAGGCGCTTCGTACTTCGGAGGGCACATGAATAGTCGGTGCCAGTCGTAGACAGAATATAACAAGACATCTAGCTAGCGTGCCGCCGATAAGGACAGAAAATAATCATTCGTACACATAACTCACGTTATGGATATTTATTCAAGTGCGCCTATTATGTAGGTTAAACGATATTTCATAATGCAATTCAATTTAAAACTCCAAAGCTAGATCGTGAACGAGAAAAGGAGACAGAGATGATTCTATACAATTTTGGGTCCAGGTTGTAAAAAGATGAAAGCTGTGTCTGTTGATAGCTAGTATATTCTTAAATTAATACTGAACATTTTGCGGATTTTGGCAGTCTGAGAGATAAGTTATAAGATATTTATGAAAAGTGAGGTTATGTAACAACCGGTACCTTAATGGGTGATTTTAAGTACAATTAATATTTTTATTATAAATATATAATTATATGATATACTATCTTGGCTGTAGTTATCTATGAGTAAGGCAAGGGTATACCCTGTTTTTAACCGGCTTCAAAAAGGAGGTTCTGTATTCGACGCGTATGTATGTAATATTAATTGAAATGCGTAATATTCATATATGTTAGTCAATGTGGGCTTCTAAACAAATTTACCAAATTTTATGAGTGTATGTATGTATGTATGTATGTATGTATGTAGGTTTGTCCACCGATTTCTCAGAAACTATAAGTCCGATTTTAATAATTCTTTTTGCAATAGTTAGAGTATTTTTCAACTTAGGGTAGAGTACAAGTTTCATCAAAATCGGTCCAGTAGTTTAAGAGATATAAACTTTTTATGTTTTCAGTAAGTTACTGTAACGTAGACGTTCGAGTTACGTGATAGTGCTGATACCTATTTTGGTAAAATAAGTCACTAAAAAGTGTTAAATAAACTATTTAAAAAAAAATAAAAACCGACTTCAAAGTAAATTATCTAATAATCTATTTAAAAAAAAATAAAAACCGACTTCAAAGTAAATTATCTAAAAAGCATAAAATAACGAAAATATATTGAAGTCGGTGCTAGCACATCATGTTAACTAACACTAGCACCAGCTGACACCGACTTCAATATATTTTCGTTATTTTATGCTTTTTAGATAATTTACTTTGAAGTCGGTTTTTATTTTTTTTTAAATAGTTTATTTAACACTTTTTAGTGACTTATTTTACCAAAATAGGTATCAGCACTATCACGCAACTCGAACGTCTACGTTACAGTAACTTACTGAAAACATAAAAAGTTTATATCTCTTAAACTACTGGACCGATTTTGATGAAACTTGTACTCTACCCTAAGTTGAAAAATACTCTAACTATTGCAAAAAGAATTTTCAAAATCGGACTTGTAGTTTCTGAGAAATCCGTGGACAAACCTACATACATACATACATACATACATACCTACATACATACATACATACATACCAGTGGCGTGCAGTCCATATAGGCAAAAAGTGTTTGCCTACCCTGTGATTTTCCCAATCAGACATATCAATAAAAAGTGTGCATAGTAATATTTCGTTTTCAATTATTTCACCATTGTAAATAAAGAAAAGCACGCAAAATATTTGAAATCAATCACCTATGCGCGACGAACTTAACATAAATGCACTGTACTATACCTATCTACTCATAAATGTAAAGATAGATTTTGCGCGCGGGCCACGCAAAGACACGATACGGCGTTGCCTCAATATGCACACATTCAAACAGATTTCTTGCACACAGACTCACACCGATACACGCACCCATAAATAATCTGACATGTATAATAGAAGAAATATCACGCACACAGACAAAGGACAGAGACACAGAGAGACACTGCCTACCAAAAGTGACATTTCAATATAGTTTAGTCCCAATAGATATTTATGTTACGACATGAATGCTAATTTGACGCGCATAGATATAGCAGCGGCAGATCATTTTGTTAGGCGTTCGGAAGCGAATCACGAGACGCGAGTTCGTATCCTCTTAGAATCGAAGTTTCTTTTTGTAATGTTTTTAAATTATTTAATAGAATATAAAGCGGTGCAGGTATATAATAAGTAACGAAAAAGAAAAGAGGACGTGTGAGCACGTAGGTCGTACTTTGCGAAAGATAATAATTTAGCTATTATATTTTTCGATAGTAGGTATGTTTATATTTTTAACATGGTCTGCGGCATATTAAAGTAAAATCCATGGCTGCATGGATTTTAATTTAATATACTTAGGTACTTCCTACATAATCGTAAGATTCGTTTTAGTTATGGGAGTGAAATAGAATATATTTAGGAATATTTGAGCAATAATGCAATAATGAGTCAACAAAAATATAAATAATTCTGTGTTAACGCCATCTATCTCTTGTTATAGGCCCAGGCGACGTTTAAAAAAATGCCCATGTCAGTAATTCAGCTCAGTAAGTTAGTAAAGCTCCATCTAACAAAAAAAAATCTTAATGCAGTTTGTCGCCTAGGCCTATAACAAGAGATAGATGGCGTTAACACAGAATTATTTATATTTTTGTTGACTCATTATTGCATAGCAGTGCTCATTTATTCAAAAAAAACATCAGTAAGTACAAATAAATAGACTTACTTATGTTACAGTGTCAATACGTACAAACAAAAAGACTGTTACCCTACGACTCTAGAGATCTAAGAAATTTGCTTTTTTGCCTACCCTAATCAAAAAGTCAGTGCACGCCACTGATACATACATACACTCATAAAATTTGGTAAATTTGTTTAGAAGCCCACATAGACTAACATATATTAATATTACGCATTTTTATCAATATTACATACATACGCGTCGAATAGAGAACCTTCTTTTTGAAGCCGGTTAAAAAGCATAAAATAACGAAAATATATTGAAGTTGGTGTCAGCTGGTGCTAGTGTTAGTTAAAATGGTGTGCTAGCACCGACTTCAATATATTTTCGTTATTTTATGCTTTTTAGATAATTTACTTTGAAGTCGGTTTCTATTTTTTAACAGACTTCAAAAAAGGAGGTTCTGTATTCGACGCGTATGTATGTAATATTAATAAAAATGCGTAATATTCATATATGTTAGTCTATGTGGGCTTCTAAACGAATTTACCAAATTTCACGAGTGTATGTATGTATGTATGTATGTATGTAGGTTTGTCCACGGATTTCTCAGAAACTACAAGTCCGATTTCGAAAATTCTTTTTGCAATAGTTAGAGTATCTTTCAACTTAGGGTAGAGTACAAATTTCATCAAAATCGGTCCAGTAGTTTAAGAGATATAAACTTTTTATGTTTTCAGTAAGTTACTGTAATGTAGACGTTGTTCGAGTTGCGTGATAGTGCTTGTTCAGGACGACTACAATAGGAAGAAAGGACAAAATAGTGTTTGTGTTACAGAGTGTTGTGTTTTATAGTAATATATAGTTAAGTTTTATAACTCTGCGATAGTTAAGAGCCTAGATTTAATTACCTAATAAATTATAATATAGTTTTGTGTATAAGCTCACTATCCCGAGGAGGGGTGAGCTGAATCAGTTATAGATAGCCTAGCCTAGGTCTCATAGTACTTGCTATTTGTAATTAGCGTAGGGTAATAGTATAATAGAAGTACCCACATGCCCTAGATGTGCTAAGCACATATATGAACGGCAAATAGCTATTTGCAGCTAGGTCCCAAATCTAGGAACCAACTCAGGACCTAGATCTGGGTCCGCCTTGGTGGGTCTAAGTGCCTAAACAGCACTGATGTACATATTTCCATAGTTATAGGCAGTTGTTCTATCGCATATCATGTTTTCTAGGGTTTTCGCTATGACCTAGGCCCCTAGGTGGTCTAGATCATAGATATACAGATAGTACACATCGCAGGCTACCTATCGGTACTATTTGTGGGCATGTGGATGCTACGGGCAGGGCGCAGGCGAAGTGACAAGCGGCCAAAGCATGGTCGTCGCGCCCCTATTACAGTATTTATCGGCCTGTAGTTCCCTAACAGAAATAGATAGATAAACCCTATGTACACCGTTAGAAAGCTGCTTACACGCACTTTCTAACGGTATAGGTATCATGTATGTGTCTAGAATAGTCTAAGTAGAATAAGCGAAAATGTACAGTTTTTATAATAAAAATAAAACGTTAGTGGCTGCCTCGGTGGGGCTCTCGTTACGGTAAAGTTCCCTGCAAGGATAGTAAATGCGCATTCGGCGCCACTGTCGGTGAACAAGCAAGCGGTCGACGCGGGAACTAAAAGCAAGATATAAATAGAAGAAAAGAATATTCAGTACGAAGAGCGCCACCGTCGTAGCCACTATCAAGCTTGCTATCAAATTGGGAGTTCTTATTTCACGGACACCTTGTAACCAACCTACATTGTAACCAATAGCGTCAACACTCTTCGGCGGGTTCATACCGTACCAGCGATAGCTACAGACACACAGGACGTCAGTGGCTCGTGCATTCGGGTCCGCCCGTCCTGCACATTCGCTGGTCCTACGGAGCCGGATTACCGAAGAACCGGCTGAAGAGCTGAAGATTTGAACTGAAGGACTGAAAATTTGGACTGAAGACTTACAAGATGCCCATAACGCGTTCAAGAGGACGGGCTCCCGAGGCATGGATGATTGAGGTGGGGGGGGCCCCCACCCCCAGAGAAGAACCGTCCGTTCGCCACGAGCTGCCACCGCGTTCCCCGTCGACCGTCAGCACCGACCCGCCGCGGCCTGCGACCCCGCGGCGGTCCCCTCCGCCGGCCCCGAGGACTGTTCCAGAGAGACCAGAGCCGCCGAGCCAGAGGAAGGGGAAACATACAGGAAAACATTCAGATGCGACGCTGCGCCCCGCCGACGAAGCACACCGACCGGACGCAGCGACCGTAAGCCGGGAAGAAGAAACCCGGACCGAAGAATCGAAGAGGCCGACCGGCCCACCGAAGTCCCACAGGACTCATCGATCCCAGAAGAGGATACTGAAAGCCCGTGAAGAAATACTGAAACTCAAGTTGGAATTAGCCGAGCTAGCGCTACAGAAGGCTGAAGAGGACTCATCGGAGGACGACTACGATGACGACGGTCACTCCAAGACAGAATTCGTACGTTCCTGGCTGGAAGAAGCACCGGAACCAGAGTCACAGCCACGCCCAGAAGAGGACGAGACCACCGGGAGGGATGCCGACGCCGACGCCGCGCAGCCCGTTCAGACACTGCCGCTCTGCCCGGAGGACATCGCGCCGGCTCAAGACAGAAGACTTCACGAGCATCGACCGGATCCCGACGCCGCACAGAAGACTGGGGTTCCGGATACAGAAGAACAGAAGTGTGCTGATCCAGTGAAGATCCCGAAGGAAGGCGACGCACTCCGTCCGTTCATCAGCGAACTAACGTCCGCTATCGCCGCGCTCGCCGACCGAAGCAAACCGTTCGAGACGTACGCAGTCACGCCGGTTGCCGCCGCATCGAAGGTCATCATGGACCTGCCAATCTTCAGTGGAGCACACACCGAGTGGTTATCGTTTCGCGCCATATATGACACCACTCGCAGCTACTTCAACGACGTTGAAAATACAGCAAGACTAAGAAGAAGTCTCAAGGGAAGAGCCTTGGAAACAGTTAGCTCGGAACTCATCGGGCACGCGAAGCCGGACGACATTATGAAGGAATTGGAACTACAGTTTGGCCGTCCGGACTCCATCGCTCAAGCGGAAACAGAAAAACTCCGAACTTTGCCGCGCTGCACGGAATCGCCGAAGGACATCTGCACCTTTGCAAGCAGGGTCAGAAGCAGCGTGGTCACACTTCGCGCGTTGAAGAAAGAATATTATCTCATCAACGCCGAGCTACTGCGGTGTCTCACCGAGAAGCTACCGAACTCTCTGCGCGTCCAGTGGTACAAGATGTTCACCGAGAAGTATAATTCAGTTCCGGACTTAGCAAGATACAGCGACTTCGTCACCGAGCAAGCCCGCTACTGCAGCGCCTTCGCACCGCCGGAGCTGATCACCGAACCACGGGCCAGTCTACGGACGACGCCGACGCACAGAGCGCACACCGCAACAGAGAAGCAGACGCCGCGGTGCAGGGTCTGCAACAAGGAGGGGCACGCCATTACAGATTGTGCCAAGTTCAAGGAAGCCGATTCAGATGGAAGGTGGGATCTCGCGAAGAAGCACAGCCTATGCTTTCGCTGTCTGAAGCCAAGATACGCGAAGCATCACTGCAAGATCAGAAGGTGCGAGATCAAGGGATGCAAGAGGACGCACCACCGCCTTCTCCATCACGAAAAGGCGGCGTTGGTAGCGTCCACCGAAGAGAGGAATGCGGAGGAAGCCAGGGAGACAGTCGCCAACGCATGGATGTCGCAGAAGCCTCAAGCCTATCTGAAGATAGTTCCGGTACGAGTCATCGGACCGGCGGGAGAGACCTCGACGTACGCCCTGCTGGACGACGGGTCTACGGTGTCTCTCATCGACGAAGAGATCGCCAAGCAAGTGGGAGCCGAAGGACGTCTGGACCCGCTCAAGATGGAAGCCATCGGGGACATTATCGTCGACACGCCAGAGTCTCGTCGCGTTGCGGTCTCGCTCACGGGGCCGCAAGGACAGCGCGTTAACCTACACGCGCGCACCGTACCAGGACTGCACCTGTCGCCGCAAACCGTGGACCGGAACGACGTCACGGGCTGCGAACACTTAGAAGATCTGCGCGAGAAGCTCGCCTACGAGGGAGCGGTGCCACGAATACTCATCGGGCAAGACAACTGGCACCTGCTTCTCGCCAGCAACGTGCGAAGAGGCCCGCGACATCAGCCGGTAGCTTCGCTCACTCCGCTGGGATGGGTGCTACACGGCGCGCACACCAGAGCATTAGGTCAGCGCGTCCACTTCGTGAACAGATTGACTGCCAGCGAAGACAGCGTAGAAGAGCAAATGAGGGAATTTTTCGCCATAGAATCTCTCATCGTCAACCCTCGTCGGCCGGCGAACGACCCCGAGAAGAGGGCCGAAGACACGCTCAATAAGCACACACACCAGTTGGAGGACGGACACGTACAGACTGCGCTGCTATGGAAGAAAGAAGACATAACGATGCCAGACAGTTACGGCACCGCTATGAAGAGGCTTGTCTCCACGGAGAAGAAATTGGATCGCAATCCCGACCTGAAGAATAGGTACGGCGAATACATGGATTCGCTCGTACAAAAGGGATACGCAGAGATAGCACCGAAGAACAGCGTACCCGGAAGAACCTGGTACCTGCCCCACTTCGACGTCCACAACCCGATGAAGCCTGAGAAGCTGCGGATCGTACACGACGCCGCCGCAAGATCAACAGGAATGTCTCTCAACGATTACCTGCTCACCGGACCGGACTTGCTGCAATCACTGCCAGGAGTGATGATGAGATTCCGCCGACACCCCGTCGCAGTCTCGGCGGACATAGCTGAAATGTTCATGCAAGTCAAAGTGAGACCAGAAGACAGAGACGCGCTCAGGTACCTGTGGAGAGGACACCGGCGGGAGGGAGCCCCGCAAGAATATAGGATGACGTCGATAATTTTCGGCGCAGCAAGCTCACCGTGCACCGCCATCTTCGCCAAGAACTGGAATGCACAGAAACATGCCAGCAAGCATCCGGAGGCGGTTGAAGCAATCGTCCATAATCACTACATGGACGACTATCTCGACAGTTTTCGTACAGAAGAGGACGCTGTGCGAATAGCGAAAACAGTACGTGACATACACCGAGAAGCACACTTCGAGTTACGAAAATGGGTCTCCAATTCAGAAGACGTCAAGAAGACGCTGGAACCAGAACGGGACGCAGTCAACACAGTCAGTATAGGCTGCAAATCAACAGAAGAGAAAATTCTGGGACTGATCTGGAAGCCGGAAAAGGATGAACTGAGCTTCAATCTAAAGCTAGCACGTCTACCAGAAGACATACTGCACAGAGTCGCGCCGACCAAGAGAGAAGCCCTCAAGATCGTGATGTCGCTATACGATCCCCTCGGCCTCGCCTCACCGGTCACAATACGGGCCAAACAAATACTGCAAGAAGCCTGGAGAAGAGGAATCGGATGGGATCAACAGTTAGACGAAGACCTGGCGCATCAATGGAAGGAATGGATCGAGCACCTCAAGAATCTCAAGACCGTCAGTCTGCCGAGAAGCTATCCCGGATACACAGACGCAGAATCTCTCCAAGTACACGTATTCACCGATGCCAGTGAAGCCGCCTACGCTGCTGCCGTCTACTGGAGGACGACTTCGCTCGACGGAACACCGCACATCAGCCTGGTCATCGCCAAGGCGAGGGTGGCGCCGCTCAAGACCACGTCAATCCCACGTCTTGAGTTGCAAGCCGCCGTAATGGGAAGTAGACTGGCTGCTGCCGTCGTGCAAGAACACCGGGCGAAACCAGAGTCGGTAACATACTGGACCGACAGCAAGACCGTTCTCACGTGGCTTCGAAGCGGCGCGCGGTCGTACAAACCGTTCGTCGCTCATCGCGTGGCCGCCATAGAAGAGCACAGCAGGGTGACGGACTGGCGCTGGGTGCCGTCCAAAATGAACGTCGCCGACGTCGCTACCCGCGACGTGCCGCCGAACTTCAACGCCGGACACGAATGGTACCGGGGCCCGACGTTTTTGTATGAAGATCCGTCACAATGGCCGAACGAGAGACCAAGCATCAACGAACCAACGGGAGAAGAGAAGACTCTGACAGTAACAGAAGCTCGCAGCGCACCGAAACACAGAGAAGTCGTTCCCGATCCGCACAGATTTTCGAAGTGGGAACGATTACTGCGGGCCACGGCAAGAGCGCTTCAATTTATAGCACTGTGTCGAAAAACCACAGCGAAAACGTGCTACAAAAGGACCAGAAAGAATCCGGAACAAGATCCCGACTGGAGACGACAGAAGAGGACTCAGAAGACCTGCAGACCTCCACAGAAGGCAGTCACCACTCGAAGATTCGTCACGTTACCGGCCGAATTCCTAAGGGAAACAGAAGTACTACTGATCCGCGTAGTACAAGAAGAGTCCTTCGGACGGGAAATCAATGACCTCCGGAAGGGCAACAGTATCGCCATCGACAGTCGCCTGAGATCGCTGCCGATAGAACTCCGCAACGACGGCATCATCACGCTCAGAAGTCGCATCGCCGCTGCTGAAGATGTAACAGAAGAGACGAAAAGACCGCCCGTGCTAGACGGCGATCACTACATCACGCAGCTCTACATCGACTGGACGCACCGCGATCTACACCACAGTGGAACAGAAATGATCGTAAACGAGGTGCGCCAGCACTATTGGATAGTGCGACTTCGGCCCGTCACGAAAAGCATCGTGAACCGTTGCTTGAGATGTCGCATACGACGAGCACAACCTCCAGTACCGTCCACCGGCGACCACCCGAAGACACGACTGGCGCATCACCAGAGACCGTTCACATTCACCGGTCTGGACTACTTCGGACCGTTCTCCGTCACCGTCGGTCGTCAACACCAGAAGAGATACGTGGCCCTCTTCACCTGCCTCACCACACGGGCCGTACACCTCGAAGTCGCGGCCAGCCTCAGCGCGGACTCCGCCGTGCTCGCGCTACGAAGGTTCGCGGCACGCCGCGGGTGCCCCGCGGAGATCTATTCCGACAATGGCACCAACATGCACGGCGCGGACAGGGAGCTGCGCGACGCACTCGCCGAGGAAGCCGGCCGTCGTGGGATGGCGTGGCGCTTCATAACGCCCTCAGCGCCCTTCATGGGAGGCGCCTGGGAGCGTCTCGTTCGCTGTGTCAAGACCACACTGAGCACAGTACTACAGGAGAAGCACCCGCAAGAAGAGGTTCTGGCCACGCTGCTCTGCGAGGCCGAATACACAGTCAACAGCAGACCACTGACGCACGTATCAGTGGACACCGGGGACGACGAAGCCATCACGCCCAATCACCTGCTGCTCGGGGGGTCGGCGCGGCTGCCGACACCCGGGACGTTCGACGAGAGCGACCTAGACAGCAAGAAGCAATGGCGACGCTCGCAAGCGCTCGCCGACATGTTCTGGCGACGCTGGGTGCGCGAGTACCTGCCCGAGCTACAGTACCGGCGGGAGCCCCACGGGAGGGGTCCCAGTCTCCAGGTGGGCGATCCCGTCCTGATCGCCGACGGACAGCTGCCGCGCAACACTTGGCCGCGCGGGAGGGTCGAGGCAATCTACCCCGGAGCCGACGGAGAAGTCCGCACTGTGGAGGTGCGCACTGCGGGGGGCATCTTAAAACGCCCCACGAAGAAGATCGTGCCACTACCGAAATAGAAGCGTCGAGAGCGCCGGAAGCGTCGCCCTTCACCGGAAGAGGATGCAGCATCGCTCCGGCCCGTCGCGCTGCAGCACGGCGGGAGAGATGTTCAGGACGACTACAATAGGAAGAAAGGACAAAATAGTGTTTGTGTTACAGAGTGTTGTGTTTTATAGTAATATATAGTTAAGTTTTATAACTCTGCGATAGTTAAGAGCCTAGATTTAATTACCTAATAAATTATAATATAGTTTTGTGTATAAGCTCACTATCCCGAGGAGGGGTGAGCTGAATCAGTTATAGATAGCCTAGCCTAGGTCTCATAGTACTTGCTATTTGTAATTAGCGTAGGGTAATAGTATAATAGAAGTACCCACATGCCCTAGATGTGCTAAGCACATATATGAACGGCAAATAGCTATTTGCAGCTAGGTCCCAAATCTAGGAACCAACTCAGGACCTAGATCTGGGTCCGCCTTGGTGGGTCTAAGTGCCTAAACAGCACTGATGTACATATTTCCATAGTTATAGGCAGTTGTTCTATCGCATATCATGTTTTCTAGGGTTTTCGCTATGACCTAGGCCCCTAGGTGGTCTAGATCATAGATATACAGATAGTACACATCGCAGGCTACCTATCGGTACTATTTGTGGGCATGTGGATGCTACGGGCAGGGCGCAGGCGAAGTGACAAGCGGCCAAAGCATGGTCGTCGCGCCCCTATTACAGTATTTATCGGCCTGTAGTTCCCTAACAGAAATAGATAGATAAACCCTATGTACACCGTTAGAAAGCTGCTTACACGCACTTTCTAACGGTATAGGTATCATGTATGTGTCTAGAATAGTCTAAGTAGAATAAGCGAAAATGTACAGTTTTTATAATAAAAATAAAACGTTAGTGGCTGCCTCGGTGGGGCTCTCGTTACGGTAAAGTTCCCTGCAAGGATAGTAAATGCGCATTCGGCGCCACTGTCGGTGAACAAGCAAGCGGTCGACGCGGGAACTAAAAGCAAGATATAAATAGAAGAAAAGAATATTCAGTACGAAGAGCGCCACCGTCGTAGCCACTATCAAGCTTGCTATCAAATTGGGAGTTCTTATTTCACGGACACCTTGTAACCAACCTACATTGTAACCAATAGCGTCAACACTCTTCGGCGGGTTCATACCGTACCAGCGATAGCTACAGACACACAGGACGTCAGTGGCTCGTGCATTCGGGTCCGCCCGTCCTGCACAGTGCTGATACCTATCTTGGTAAAATAAGTCACTAAAAACTATTTTCAGAAAAATAAAAACCGACTTCAAAGTAAATTATCTAAAAAGCATAAAATAACGAAAATATATTGAAGTCGGTGCTAGCACATCATGTTAAACTAAGACTAGCACGAGCTGACACCGACTTCAATATATTTTCGTTATTTTATGCTTTTTAGATAATTTACTTTGAAGTCGGTTTTTATTTTTCTGAAAATAGTTTATTTAACACTTTTTAGTGACTTATTTTACCAAGATAGGTATCAGCACTATCACGCAACTCGAACGTCTACGTTACAGTAACTTACTGAAAACATAAAAAGTTTATATCTCTTAAGCTACTGGACCGACTTTGATGAACCTTGTACTCTACCCTAAGTTGAAAAATACTCTAACTATTGCAAAAAGAATTTTCGAAATCGGACTTGTAGTTTCTGAGAAATCGGTGGACAAACCTACATACATACATACATACATACATACATACATACATACATACATACATACACTCATAAAATTTGGTAAATTTGTTTAGAAGCCCACATAGACTAACATATAATAATATTACGCATTTTTATCAATATTACATACATACGCGTCGAATAGAGAACCTTCTTTTTGAAGCCGGTTAAAAAGTGTTAAATAAACTATTTTAAAAAAAATATAAACCGACTTCAAAGTAAATTATCTAAAAAGCATAAAATAACGAAAATATTATTGAAGTTGGTGCAGAATATACACAGCAGGTACGCTAACACCAACTTCAATAATATTTTCGTTATTTTATGCTTTTTATTAGATAATTTACTTTGAAGTCGGTTTATATTTTTTTTAAAATAGTTTATTTTAAAATAGTTTATTCGTTACAAGATCGAAATCGTAGCATAAAATGTTTGCATACAGGAGTGATGGCTGGTCGGTGGCCAGCCAAAAGCAATTTATAGGGTTCAAAACTAAATATTCAACCCTAGTAAATGTTTTTGTCCGACTTCAAAAAGGAGGTTCTGTATTCGACGCGTATGTATGTAATATTAATTGAAATGCGTAATATTCATATATGTTAGTCAATGTGGGCTTCTAAACAAATTTACCAAATTTTATGAGTGTACGTATGTATGTATGTATGTATGTATGTAGGTTTGTCCACCGATTTCTCAGAAACTATAAGTCCGATTTTAATAATTCTTTTTGCAATAGTTAGAGTATTTTTCAACTTAGGGTAGAGTACAAGTTTCATCAAAATCGGTTCAGTAGTTTAAGAGATATAAACTTTTTATGTTTTCAGTAAGTTACTGTAATGTAGACGTTCGAGTTGCGTGATAGTGCTGATACCTATCTTGGTAAAATAAGTCACTAAAAAGTGTTAAATAAACTATTTTTTAAATAAACTATTTTAAAAAAAATAAAAACCGACTTCAAAGTAAATTATCTAATAAACTATTTAAAAAAAAATAAAAACCGACTTCAAAGTAAATTATATAAAAAGCATAAAATAACGAAAATATTATTGAAGTTGGTGCAGAATATACACAGCAGGTACGCTGAGGTTTATAGGGTTCAAAACTAAATATTCAACCCTAGTAAATGTCTTTGGCTGGCCACCGATCAACCATCACTCCTATATTCATACATTTATTGCTATGATTTTGATCTTGTAAGAAAAAACGGGGCATATATTGTTATATAACCACAGTTTGCCTGATATGTTTAGTTCCCCTAAGGTAGGATTGAGGCTTTTGCCATTAAATCAATTGCAACCCTGAGCCAGCACCCAGAATTTCATAGAGAAACCCAATACTTAATCCATTGCTCAATGCAATGCAATGCAAGCAATGGATTAACTATTAGGTTTTTCTCTAGCTCTTCAGTCGCGCTTACGACCAAGTATGAATTATATGTTTATCATATTGTGTATGTAAGTAGAGTAAAAGGAGACTCCCATGATTCTCCTTAAGAAGGGAGAAATAAAACTATTAAGTATTATAATTGTTTATTTATTCGTCTTCAATTTATTAAAATATTACCTTACTAAAAATTGTTCAGGCGGTACTAGGTATATGATCTTGGTATCGTTTTCTTTTTTTTCGCGGAGATAACAATCGATAGGTCCCCGGAGTCTGGGGGTCAACCGGGGTACGTGCGATTCTTAACCACTAAAACCCCCGCCCTAACGCCCCCACTAAAAGGCAGTCTCATCGCCAGATGGACCCTCTCATCAGACCTGGGCTCTTCGGTGTGATATTCATATAATTTTATTCACTTTCATAATTCCTTTCATAATGTAGGTATAATTAGATCTGCACCAGGAGCCCCTCAGTGCCTTGCTTTTTACCCTGCCGCTGGCGAGAGCGCATTGCGGCCCCCGGGAACCAGACACGGTACTCATGGGGACGAGGGTCGCAGCACCGCTGCCGTCCTCTGAGTCGCTGCCATACGCAATGGACGTCCTAGGGCCCATACCCTGAACCACTGGACGTTAGGGGGGTGGACTCCGAAGGATTATTTATTTATTTAATCATTTATGTACACACAAACACAAGATAGACAAAATAAACCTTTGGATAATACAGCTCTCGTAGCAGGCTGCTGCTGACCTCTCTGCACACCTATAGGTATTACAAAACCATCATTACCCCGTACATATTCACCAAAATAAGATCCACTCCTGTATAATATTAGAATACTTGATTGAGGAGTTGAGCTATTATATAGTAAATCGCTCGTGATGAAAGCGAACATCCACAGCGGAGACAAACATTAGGGTGCCCAAGTTATCTCGATTCATTTGCAGTTGGTCATCGAGCTAGGTCCTAGTAAGCTTGACAAACATGAAAGCTGCTGTTTATCTGAAAGATGGGAACAGTTTTGAATGTAATATAATAAATATCGTAAAGGTAATGTAATCAGCATGGTAGTCGCTGGTAAGCTAACAAAAGGAAGTATGAACTTACAGGCTGTAGTGCATGCTATTCACGAATCACTGACAGTATCAACTCATCATCCAAAGGTCGTTGGCCTAGTGTATCACAGCGACTAGTCGCTATGCCGCAATTCACACAGCGATCCATAGTAAAATCCAAAACAATGAGTTGAAGTCAGAAGCGAGTTTCTCCGTGTCCGGCGATATCATAGTGTGGTTCGTACATATAAAGCAAGCTCAGAGGTCCGTAGAAAGCAGTACTTGAGGGATAAAATCAATTAAATATTAAATATTGAAAAAACCCTGAAGAAAAAACTAGATAACAGTCAGAACGTACGAAACGAGTGAGTGTTGTAGAGACGCTCGATCCGCATCGACAATTATTAACAAAAAGTATTTATTTCATGCATTTTAAACTAATATCTTATTTCTAGTTTTCTATTATTAATATAAAATCTTATTAGTAATGGCAGCTCGGGTGCTCCTCCCTTCCGGCAGTTTTGTGAAGGTACTTGTGGAAGCACAGTTCCCCGATAGGACCTGAACAAACCTGAAGGTGTGCGTGTTGTTTTTTCGGTGCACCCAGTCGTTTAGCACCTTTAGTCGGTATGATCAAGTAGTCGGTGCTTGGCTCCGCCACTCGCTTCTGCGACCACACAAGGACGTCGTCTTGTGCCTTCCTTCGCTATCGCTGAACTTCAACAGGAGGTGCTCCGCCCCGGTTCCGCACTTCTGTATTCTGCCGGTGTAAGTCGATATATCCGCCTCCAAGTGTCAGGGTAGGACAACAATGGATGGACCTTGGTTTGGGCTGTCAGAATGTCCACCCACACTGGCGCACCATAGAGGGATATCGTTATATAAGCGATGGCAACTATCACTTTGGCTACCCAGATTCGACAGGTGCCGCAACAGAGCACCGGCGCGGCGCTAGACCCTTGAAATGTTCGTCATTGGCTTTCGCTGAAACATAGGATAGGACCAGCGAAACCTATACGTTAGGTCGTTTGACTAGTCTGTCTGTATGCAACAAAACCTAAAGAGCAATCATGGGCTTTCTCTGAAACGTCCAACATACTAAGCACGATATCCAACACTTGATACATAAGTATGAGTATGATGTCACTACGACGTAGTATTTTAATTCTATTTTTTGCATGGAGAACTTTTCTGTGTTCAAAACTGTTGAGTAGGTCTGTAGGCAGCATTAGATATACACGCATGTTGGTCGAACCTTTTTTTATACTGGGACAATTCACACACTGCCATCTGATCCCAAACTAGTTAAAGTCCATTCTACGGTAACCGGACAACTGATACAAATACTTATATACTTTTTTTGTAAATACCTACTTAATATAGATTGTAACAGCCAGACGGAAGGTGGGAATCGATCCTATTAGGCCATGGTGTACCCACCAACAGACCATTTTTTTGCCTTCAAAAGGTACCCAGACTCCGTAGGGGGCGGAGGCCGGGTTATATGGGATTTGAACTCACTAAAACCTCCCCGGTGGCCTTCATAGACGCTTGGCAATCTGGTCGCTCCGCTCGGACCTCACCAGAGTCTCCAGCCACACACACTTGACTTGATAGAGCATGTTGCTGGGGAGCAGAAATGCATTTCCGCCAGGATGTTCAGGGATGGTAAATGTGCCAGGATTGTTGCCACCTTACATGAGATGTTGCCGCACCTTCTTGCGACCCGGATTAAGCACTGGATCATAATAATGTAATTGAATGAACCGATAATTGAATCAATACAGTGAGATGCTTTCAATTGAGATCCAAAATATCGATACAAAGCGACTGGGAAGAACAACCCTAAAATGATTATGACTTCTTTAGTCTTTCCTCCAAGATTATGACAAATAGCCATAAACTCAGAAAAAAAATGACTTGTCAATGCCACGAACCTGTATTAGAACTGGACAGCGCAGTCTAGTAAAGATCACGAGCCGAATGAGAGGCCCAAAAGTAGAAGTTCATCTCTGTCTAATAGGGTGTCCATTACTATGTGGAAGGATACTTTTTCTCACTTCTAAGGTCACAACGGGCGGTGCCACATCGGTGCTCCTGCGTGACCTCCGGCAATCTGAATGTTGCGAGGCGGACCGCATGAGACGATTTTTGCGTTCAGATCGTAATTTTGGTGTCATAATACTAATAACAATTATTATTTGTATTGTATAATTGGATGGAATTTAATGGCAAGTCATGAAATTACTATGCAGCAATTATTAATTTTGAAAACTTGTTGCAATCAATTTATTTAAATTTAGGGTCTTATTTTAATTATTTTAATATTACATTTATGATCTGCTATACCTACCACAAAGGACATTAAATTATTTGAATTTGTGGTAATACCTAGCTACCGTTTTCTTCCGGATATCAATATTTCATTCCCTAATTCAGGTTTAGTTTGTATGGGAACCATCATCCGAGACGACCGACGCAACGCCATACATGACAATGGTCACCCTAATCTAACAGTACACCGCGACACCGGTTACTTACTACGACAATCACACAACAGCTCAGTGCTGCTACCTTCATAATGATAAATTGTTACTATTATTATTGTTAATAAAAGTTTTGCATGTTGTTCGTTTGCTAATTTATGATATTACATTTCATCGTCCTAGATGTATTATATTTCGATGTTTTATTACACGAAACACTTATAAACTAATGAAATCAACTTTTAAGAAATCTACCTAACACTACTAAAAAAGAATCATATTTTTCGTTGGCAACTTACTTGACAAGGGCAGATAAGGACACACATCTACTTTTGAGCTATCTCACTCGGCTCGTTTTTCTACTTCGACTTGTGTCAGCGAAAAACAAACCTTAAGAATGTAGTATAAAGTTTAAATTAGTTATATTAATATATGTAAGTGATCTATCCAGTTTTACGAAGTAAATAGTTTTACGAAGTAAATATAAATCCGTGGTCAATGCAGATACCACAGATTAAAAATACATAATTGATTTAACGCGGCTAATGAGGCGATTCGTGAACTTAAATCGATTTGAAGATTACTCTTGTAAATATTTTTAGATCTGTTAAAATATCGCAATGATTATTCATAACATATAATTAATTAACTAAACACACAGTTTGGTATTAACGATTTTCAATAATTAATACGTTTAAGGGCACATTAATCGATTATAGTATAATAGATAATCTATTTATGAACTGCCTAAACTTCTTGTTAAGATTCCTCGGTTTCCAGCTTGATTTAATGGACTAGTTTTTTACATTTTTAAATAGAAATATATAACCATTTTTTAGGCCGTAACTCATCTTTTTACAAGTTGGACCCAATAATCCCAGTCTCCTTTCATGAGTACTCGAAGAAAACCGCACCGGCGGTGCGCCAGGTGCTACACACGCTGATGGACAAAAAAATCATATGCTCCTCCTTTTAATTAAAACTTTCACCTGTTTTGATTAAGGCAGTGTAGAAATCCCCTTCAACAACGATTTCAATTTCATATTTTTAATCCTACATCGAAACATTATTTACAGTCTATACGAGCAAGTCTCTAAAATTTTTGTTTTTGTTCGAATTTACGAGTACGATTGTACGTATCGAATGATATTGGTACATACATTCAAAGGGTTGCAAACATCGAACGTTTTTATTACTAGAATTATTTGAATTAAAATATCAAATCATTATTTTTAGCTCAGAGATTTTTAGTTATTATAATTTCAACATATGTAAGTACTTGCCACGCCATTTGTGTGTATTTATGCGCGTGCGCGTGTGTGTATATGTATAATATGTTTATGTGGAGTTTTGTGTCTATAGGTATGTTTGTGTGTGCTGGTGGGTGTGTCTGTTTTTTGTCAAATTGCATTAAGACCTCTCCCCATCTCCTCTCGTTGGGTGTCGTAAGAGGCGACTAAAAGAGAACAGGGAGATGGGCAGCAGCGTCTTTCTTTTGGATTTATCTTCCACCTATACTGCGATCCCCAAGTCGCCTGCCTGGCATGGGGATTATGGCAACCCCTCCCTTTTAAGGGGGAGGCCTTTGTTCAGCAGTGGACATCTATTGGCTGCTAATGATGATGATGAATGATAATTAACACCTATTTTTAACTGACTTCAAGAAAAAGAGAATGTTTTCATGTATTTAGCCCTTTATCACTCCTGCGCTGCGGTGCTACCACAGATATAGATTTACATCTGTGGGTGCTACCGTCGCTTTTCCTCAACATATTTATTGGTAAATTATACAATACGATAAGATCGTTATTCGGTGAGCAGGTAAAGTGATTGCAGGCAGCCGACAGCCTGCATGACTTTTACCGTTAGACCTTATAATTTCTAAGTAGACTCTTGAACTTTCCTACAGAATATGGGAGTTTTAATAAGATATTTTTTTCATAACACTGTTATACCAGCGTACAAGTACCTTGTAGAGGGTTGGTTTTTTTCTTCGAATAACTTCTAGGAAGGTTAGTTTATGTACACTTCAGTATTTTTAACAATTAGAATAGGTATACTTAGTAGTTTTAGGTCTAGTGGCTAGATCAAGTAGAGATCACTGTTATTGATAAGACACTTAAAATAACTTGTTTTTTATATGTTTTATACTTAATTAGAGAAATATATGTATCATTATCTAACCGTAACCGTCTGCATTAAATAAATATTTTACATAGCTTGCATAATCATGGGTTCATTCAATCAAGTTCATACGATCCAGTATTTATATAAAGAGACTTATGTGCGAAAAAATCACCATAAAAACGGAATAACATCGTTGAGCGAACGTTTGCAATTCGCATTTTTAACGAGCACTTGTGCACTATGCCACGCCACGCGAAAATGTAAAATTGTAAACGTATATATTATTTTGTTTATGATTTTACATGTTTTTTTTTTAAATATAGTTTAGTTAAGGGTTGTGCTCCAAAAGCCATATCTGAGGGTGCCACGGGTGCGAATCCAAGTTCCCGTGTCACATCCAGGGGTGCCTTGGGTCCGGAATGATATATAACTTCAAAAAATAAATGGCACTTCATACAAAGACTACGGTCTATATAGTGGGTACTTTTATCAATTTTTATACAGTAATCCAACGCAGCGAGCTGTCCAAAGATACAACAACGCTCGATGATAAAATATCGTACTTATATGCAAATATTCTAAAGGCACTCACATCCAGGCGGATACTTGAAGTTTGTGTTCTGGATTGACCGGGTCGTTCCATCACACTCTGAGAATTTTATCGTGTCGTTCCATAATAGGCATGATGACTGCAACACAATACCAATAAATCTGTGCATCTCATTTTCATAATAATAGAGAGATTTTCGTGATATTCAAGAAAATAAATTACTCAAATACAGCTAATCGCCATTTTGTAATAAACGCTGATCAGAGTGAATGACGTCAATCCTGTGTAAATAAACAACTGTCATCTCAACTTTTTCTTTCATACAATGATTCACTTTTATACCTACAGACCATCGATATCTTCTTCTTCTATCTTCTATACTATAATAAAACTCAAAGAGCACTTTTTCTGTACATTGAATATTTTTCCAAAATTTCTATGTGGGGATACTATACTATCGACATAGAGGCCAAAAATTTTTTTTTTGGAATTATTGTCTGTCTGTCTGTCTGTCTGTCGTTCTGTTCGTCCAGGTATCATTTGAAAACCCGTGGATGGATTTTGATAGGAATTTCACCGATGTGTTGTGTAGAAGTCAAGGTATAAGTTGGTATATAAAACATCACGCTATGTTTCATAGGGGCTAAGCAGTGAAACACTACTTGCACATATTACCACGTAATTTCCTTTGTATGTGAATAGGGTAATTATAGACTTATGGTTCATGAAATTTTAATGAAACTCCCGAAGTCCAGGTAGTGTATAGGTAATGTATTACAGTCGCAACAATAAAAGATGCGAAAAATTTAGAACTTTCATTATGGAATATCATTAGACAGTAATTTACGATGTTAGCGTGATTTACATTATGAACAGCGCCATCTATCGGTGAAATTGAACATACAATCACTATAGAAAGTCGTGTTAGTTACACTATTTATAACTCAAGAACGGCCTAACCGATTCGGCTAAAAATTGGTGGGGAGGTAGCTTAGAACCAGGAAACGGACATAGGTTAAGGTTAAGCAACGTTAGGTAAGGTAATTAAATAGATGGGTGAACCGATTGGTATGAAAGTGTGCATATCGGGTAGGTCTGAGAATAGGCCGTAAAGTATATTTCATGCCACTAGGTTAAGGTTAAGCAATATAAGGAAAGGTCATTAAATAGATGGGTGAACCGATATGTATTAAATTCTGTGTGCATATCGGGGAGGTCTGAGAATAGGTCATAAAGTATATTTAATGCCGCTGATACCATGATTGACGAGGATATATAGAACGAGAGGAGGGTGCAAGAGAGGAGAAAGAGGGAGAGGGGATTCGAGGAGGGGGTGATGGGGTGAGGGATCGGGGGAGTTAGGTGCAGTAAGGGGGGAGCGAGAAGGATCAAGTTCGTAGAAGAGAGAGGGGGAGAGGATTCAGAGAGGGGATAACAGGGAGAGGAAGAGGGGGAGCGTGACGGAAAATGAAGTGGGAGGGGGAAAGAGAGAGGAGAGAAAGAGCATATAATTCGATTTTTTTTATAAGAGAGAGAGATATGGAGAGAGATAAATCTAGGGAGGAGGGAGAAAAGGGGAGCAAAATGTAATAAAAGCGCGGGCGGAGCTGCACGGGTCAGCTAGTAATATATAAACTAGATAAACATTCACGAACAAAATAACGTCTAAAAAGCGGTCGCGGAGGTTACAAACTTATCTGTGCTGGTGGCGGCAACGTGAACTAACGATTCTATAATGATAATGACTTGTAGTTTGACAGTTTCATATAGACAGTAGCGACACTCCTATCGGCAAAAATAAATTTGTCAGGGTGTGGCTTGTAAAGAAATAACGACATAAGGGCGCTATTTCTCGCTACCACTTTTTGAACCGTGACACCAAATCTAGTTTATATATTATATCGATGCTACAGACAGATGTTTATTTACACCGTAGTGAAGTCACAAAATGGCGCCATGCATCGGCCATCGTTTTGGAACGAAATTCAAAATCTATTTTAAAAATTGAAAAAAATATTTTCGGCAATAGTAGACCCGTAAGTACATTATAGAGTATTTATTCAAAATTAGTCATCATGCCTATTGCATCAACACGAAACGATAACATTACTACTCTGTTCCCATGTAGCTTTGTAGTCGAGAGCCGTGTGTGGTGGAAGTGGACTGCTAATAATAATAGTACGTATTATATCCTTAAAGTCTGCCGGATATACAGTTTCAATTAGAACGCTGAAAAATGTGTTCAAAGTCCCGGGGCGGGTTGGGAATTTATCCAATAAGTTTGTGTCGGTCGCTGACACTGACGCGCCGCGCCGCGCAATCGCTAAATAATTAAACTTCCAAGTAAATACGTGAATACTTAAGTCGCTACAGGGTAACTTCCTAGATTAGTGGGGAAAAGTTTGCAATTTAAAACTAGCTAGTTTACCGTGGAGACAAGTGTGGGAGGATAGGAATTGGTAAAGATTTTATTCGCTTACGGTTTTTCAAATGACGATGTAGGCTATAGCTTGGCTATCATCATCAGCGGAAGGACGTATACTTCTAAACAAAGGCCTCCTCCTTAGAAGGGAAGGGTTGCCATAATCCCCACGCTTAGCAGGCGGCTTGGGGATCGCAATATAGTTGGTAGGTAAGACGCTGCTGCCCGTCTTCTTGTTTCGCTTATTCGGCTCTTACGGACACCCAACGGCTTACGGCTTGCCGTGGGATGCCGGCTAAGAATTTGCATCCCCCCCTCTCTTACCGTGGGTTTCGTAAGAGGCGATTGAGGGAAAGCCAGAAGACGGGCAGCAGCGACTTCTGTATAACATATCCATCTCTTCAAAACTGCGATCCCCAAGACGCCTGCCAAGCGTGGGGATTATGGCAACCCCCCCCCCCCCCTAGGGGGGGCCTATGTTCAGCAGTGGACATCTTCCGGCTGATGATGATGACGGACACCCAACGGGAGGAGATGCTCAGGCACCCCACGGGGGGCTACTAGACAGTGGCCGACCTGGTGTCAGAGTTTCAAGCTGCCCTTAGGCCTCTGACTTAGCTTAATGAGTGATGTCTAGATGACAATAGCCGGGACAGACTTTTAACATGCCCTGCAAAGTACGGTGACGCTCAGTTCAATTACCACTAAACGGTCACCCATCTAAGGACTAACCTTAGCTGACGTTGCTTACCCAACTGCGGCAATACGAACAATAAGTACTGAGCTTGACACTCAGTCCTTTCTTCCGGAAAAGTTTACAACCAATATAAATTTTTACTAGTTTTGTTAAAACAACGAAAATTTACATCGTATTTTTAAAATTAAAAAATCTATTATATAAAATTCTCGTGTCACAGTTTTCGTTGCCATACTACTCCGAAACGCCTTGACCGATTTTGATGAATTTTTTTGTGCTTATCCGGTATCTATGAGAATCGGCCAACATCTATTTTTCATCCCCCTAAAAAAATTTTTATTTTATTTTATGGCAAAACAACGTTTGCCGGGTCAGCTAGTAATCTATAACTTTACAACAACGGGAGGCGATTTGAAAATAAACTTCAAGTTTAAAATATAAACGAAATATTAATAAAATTCAAAACGGACGTAACTGAAAACTATGAAGGGAATGGTGTTTGTTCGTGCGGGTCACACATACTCCTTACCGCCGCTGCATATTTATGACTTAATCAAGTGAGGCAGATGGCACCTAGCGGGGCATTACGGGTGTGTGTTCGTGTCCACAGCGTTTGTCTCGAGGCAAAGCATAATACTTTGCCACCTGAGTTACGATTTTCCGGGCATATTGCTTGTTGGTTAGATTAAAAAGGGTGATGGAAATTTTCCTGCGGGCATCGTGAATTTTTAACAGACTTCAAAAAAGGAGGATGTTCTCATTTCGTCTGTATATATATATATATATTGTTTTCTATGTATGTTCGCGCATAACTCTGGCAATTATGAACCGATTTGAAAAAATCTTACTTCAATCCATTCTTTAATCCGTTGATTGGGTCCCATAAAAAAAATATTGCTTATTAATGAGTAAGTACCTAGTTCCTGAAAAAACAAGAATGGTGACTGCGCAGGAAATCTGGAGGAATGGTTAAAAGATGACATTATGTCGCTTTTTTAAGGACAAAAATGGTCATAACTCTGGCAAATATTTACCAATTTCAATGATCCTTTCTTTATTCGAAAGAAGGAACCACTGTAATGAATCTGTATGAATTTTATCACAACCGGATAAGAACTTTCTGGAGGACCATGAACGATGTGGAGGAATTTATCTGGTAAAAACCATAAAACTGATGTTCTCCATTACATTACTGTGACATTATATGAACCGATTTCGATGATTATTTTTTTATTCGAGAGAGAATAAATTGAAAAACACAATGCTGGTCCATAAAAATGTAAACGTAATGTGCTATTTTATATTCTTCACTATAATGCGCTAGTTCGTGAACTCTACGTATATTTTGCAAAATCTTGTTTTAATTGTTCCTCAGACGTTTTTATAATTTTCATAAAGATGAGAAGTGGCAGCTGGTCGACATTTTCTGTATAATTAAAAATGTTGGATATTCGTACTGTCTTTCAGCGTTCTTTAAAAAATAGACGTTACCTCAGTATGCAGGACACGCACCAACCATTATTTATGTAGGATCGGTAGATACATGTAACTTACCGTATTTTAGTGCTGGCTTCCACCGAGACTGGTGTTTGGGAGGCACTGTCGTTGGCAGGCGCTACCAGCGGTTTTTACGCACACATGATGCAAGTGTTTGCTTTATTCGCAGCCTGAGGGCCAAGAGAAGATACGAGATGTGGATGTCCGCCTAATAGTATGCAACTTGACTACTCATATTTTATATGCATTTGCATTACGCTATCCTCATCTACGGCATTAATTTCTAACTGCCGGTCCCAATATCATATCGATTCCTAAGTATAAGTCAAAATCATCGATCAAGTCATCGATATCCCGCGATAAACCTCCGAAATGGAGCGATAATTAAAACCCTGACGTCTGTCATTTGAACAACCAACAGTAAGCTGCTAACATGTTATTTTTAAAACGGAAATATGTCATTATAGCTATCGATGGTAACTATTTTAACTTATAGTAAGGGATCGATATGATATTGGGGCCGGCAGTTAATAATTAGAACCCAATTAAATTTAACATCAAATTCCTGATTAAAAACTTATTACACGGGTAGTAAGTTTCATGTGTAATTTGTCTTATATACCAAACATATTGAAGAAATATGCCTAATTAGGTACGTGTCGTGTCTATGTAAATCTAGTTAATGTATCTATTACATCCTCTTTGGTGTAATGTGGTAACACGACTGAACTGGAAATTGTAGTTAATTTTCGTAAGTATTTTGTATAATTATCCTATACTTAATTTAGAATAAGTATATATTATACTGCAAGATTTTTCTAAAATAATGTCTATCGTATTCAGTGAACTGTTATTACAGTAATGACAGGTCACAGATCGTATTCCTCTTTATTCTTTCTGTCTTTAATTTTTATTGTACACTAAGGCTGCCTGTCCACCGGAGCGGAGCGAGGCACTGGAGCGGAGAAACGGAGAAATATTAACCAATAAGATTGCACACTAAAGAGGAGCGGAGATTTTGTGCAATCTTATTGGTTAACTAGCTGACCCACGCAGCTCCGCCTGCGCTATTTTTACGTTAACTAAACTTTCAATAAGACATTCGCATCGAATACATAACCTCCTTTTTTATAGTCGGTTAAAAACTGGGACTCACTGTTTACTTGCTCTCCGAAGCACGGACCCGTTTAGTTCAAATAGCGTTAAACGGTCACCCATCTATTTAATGACCTTACCTAACGTTGCCTAACCCGATCGATTACAAAACCTTGATAACAACTCTCTATGAGTGTTCCCTTACTAATATTTATTATAATTATGAAGAAAAATTGATAAAATCGGACCAAGCGTATAACCAAGTACCCATTTTGACTTTAATCCCCTTTCCCAAAAGAACCGTGCTAGATTACGGGATCAAAAGTATCCTATGTCCTACATCGTAGTAAGATCTCAAATCATGCCAAGTTTTATTTGAATCCATTCAGTAGTTTCGGCGTGATGCGCAGCCGTGATACAGACAGACAGACTGACAGACAGACAGACAGGCAAAAAATAAAAAATAAATACATTTTCGGCCTCAGTATCGGTTATAGAATGCCCTCCAAATAAAATTTTCTAAATATCTTCAATGTACAGAATTGGACCTGTTACAGTTTTATTATAAGTACTAGCTGACCCACGCAGCTCCGCCCACGCTGTGTTTACGTTAACTAAACTTTTAATAACAGACACTCGCATCGAATACATAACCTCCTTCTTTATAGTCGGTTAAAAACTGGGACCCACTTTTTACTTGCTCTCCGAAGCACGGACCTGTTTTGTTCAAATGGCGTTAAACGGTCACCCATCTATTTAATGATCTTACCTAACGTTGCTTAACCCTACCGATTACAAAACCTTGATAACAACTCTCTATGAGTGTTCCCTTACTAATATATTTATTATAATTATGAAGAAAAATTTATAAAATCAGAACAAGCGTATAACCAAGTACCCATTTTGACTTTAATCCCCTCTCCCAAGGGAACCGTGCCAAATGTGGGGATAAAAAGTATCCTATGTCCTACCTCGGAGTACCTATTAACTCAAATCATGCCAAGTTTCGTTTCAATCCATCTAGTAGTTTCAGCGTGATGCTCAGCCGAGATACAGACAGACAGACAGACAGACAAAAAAAAATACATTTTTGGCTTTAGTATCGGTTACAGAATGCCCTCCAAACATAATTTTCAAAATATCTTCAATGTACAGAATTAGACCTCTTACAGTTTTATTATAAGTATAGATAGATATAGATATTTCTCCGTTTCTCCGCTCCATTGCCTCGCTCCGCTCCGGTGGACAGGCAGCCTAACGTTCCTAGCCGGTTGTAACCGCTGTTCGGTAAACGATCAGTTGGGTAAGCAATGTTAGGCAAGGTCAGTCCTTAGATGGGTGACCGTTTAGTGGCATTTGAACTGAGCGTCTCCGTGCTTCGGAGGGCACGTTAAAAGTCGGTCCCGGCTATTGTCATCTAGACTGCAGTCGATAAGCTCAGTCAGAGGCCTAAAAACTCTAACACCAGGTTGGCCACTAACCATACGACAAAAAGAAAAAAATTGTACACTAAAAAAAAATCATTACATCATTGGTAAAACCAAGTACCTACACATGCGAGCTTAACTCTTCGATGGAGAGCTAAAGGAAATAGTGCTAACTCCCTACACTTTGGGCGGTGGGTGTTTAATTTTCCTCTCCAAACTTCGACCATATACATATATATCTTTGAAAGTATTTGCTTAAAATTTAAGTTCTATCGAAAAAAATATCGGTGACCAATTTTATCGGACTCAACTAAGGAAAAGGGGAATTAATTATTAATATTATATACTATACCCGTGGGGTGTTCGGGTAAGAATAGCTTCCTCCTTCGGAGTCGCTGGACGCTCGGGGTGTGGGCCCTTTCAGCGTCCATTGAGTACGGCGGCGACTCCGAGGAGGACGGCGGCGGGGTCGCGACCCCCGTCCCCGTGAGCACCGTGACAGGTTCCCGGGGGCCTACAATGCGCCCCCCGGCGGCGGGCTCAAAGGCAAGGCACTGAGGGGCCCCTGGTGCAGATCCCACCGGAGAGCCCTGGGGTCTCCCCTCTCATGTGCCGATGCGACAGCCGCGGGGGTTTTAGTGGGTAAGAATCCCACATACCCCGGTCGAGCCCCACAGCTCCCGGGGATCTTTCGAAGATTTCCCCCGCGTCAAAAAAAAAAAAAAAAAAAAAGAATAGCATCCTGCCGTTTCCTCCCGTTGGGTGTCCGTATGAGGCGACTAAGGGAAAACAAGAAGACGGGCAGCAGCGTCTTTTTACTACTGATGATACGGCTGCTGCTGATGATGATGATCTAATCATCATCAGCAGCCGAAACACGTCCACAGTTGAACAAAGGTCTCCCCCTTAGAAGGGAGGGATTGCCATAATCCCTACGCTTGGCAGGCGTCTTAGTGATCGCAGTAAAGGTGCTAAGTAATCCGGACGCTGCTGCCCGTCTTCTTGTTTTCCCTTAGTAGCCTCTTACGCACCACCAACGGGAGGAGATGGGAGGGTGCTATTCTCAACCCAACCCCCACGGGTAATGTTTTTTATTTCAGGTAGGGGCGTAGAATAGTTTTTACCCGCTATAACCTCCCCGGTGACCTTCAATGAAGCTCTGGTCCAAACAGTGTCCCTAGTCTGGGCACTTCGTTAGCACTTCGTCAAAGTCTTTCCCGGTGAAAGGTCGCTTGAGTACGTTCCAGAGGGGAGCAGAGAGTGCATGCTCTTCCCGGCACCCTCGCAGTGCTCGCTCGCGTCGTCCGCCTCAGGACTAATTAATAAACCTAGTTAGACGCAAGGTAAACTAGTGATACGATAATAGCCATTTTACAGCGCGATATTTAAAGAGAGACTATACAATAGTATGTTATGCGACATGTGTCGATACACTTGCTGCGTCCCACACCCCGGCAATCCACTATTTTTAAAGAATTGCTTTTTGCCCCTTTTTAACCAACATAAAGAAAAGGAAGAGGTTCTCAATTTGGATGTAGTTTTTTCTTAATAATTTTATTACTTCAGAACCGGAACTAAATTAGTTAAACGATTTGGAAAATTTGAAAGTAAGATACTTCTAGATTATTTTAATTTTCATCACAATCTAGGTCTCTTTATGGGATCCATAGGAAATTCACGTCACGTCAATTATAGTTAATGCTCATTTATCCATTTTTGAAATCGATTCAAATTATTGCTCAATACGCAGATAGTGAGAATGGTAGAGATATCAAATACCTCGTATTCAATAATCGAAAATAATCATAAACAGCTTCGACGGTCGAAATAAACAGATTTTAATAACTGACTTAATTATAGTTAAAGTTAATTGACATTTATGAGCGCGACATTTAAATTTACAATGTATTTACATGTGCTTTAATGAATTTGACCACCAGCAAAAAAATCTTAACTTGCCCCCCTAGACCAAAAGCTGCGTACGCCCATGGCCTTGGTCTCATGAGACGCACGGTTTGGTGAAAGAAATTTCATCCAAATTATCGAAATCTCAGGAGACCGACCGGTAGGGCTGGTAGCTTTTTCTGCCAACGTATAAGCTGGCAGGTAACACCGCCAGTCTTTTAGGTACCCTTCCCTCCCAGTGCGGCGACAACTTGGAGGAAGTTATTTACTTAGTTTAAGTATATTGGTAAATAAACTGTAAATATTTAGTTACTATATAAATAAAGGAGAATAAGAGAGATAAAATGAAGTAAGAATAGTTACTAAAAAATGTGCGTGCGTGGAGTCCCTCCGCGCGGAAGAAGTGAAACTTCATTCTCGCTCAGTCGATCGGTCGGTCGGTCGGTCGGTCCCTCACTCACTCACTCACTCACACACACACACACACACACACACACACAAAAACCAACTCAACTCAACTCTCAAACCAACTCTCAAACCAGCTCTCAAACCAACTCTCAAACCAACTCTCAAACCAACTCTCAAACCAACTCTCAAACCAACTCTCAAACCAACTCTCAAACCAACTCTCAAACCAACTCTCAAACCAACTCTCAAACCAACTCTCAAACCAACTCTGAAACCAACTCTCAAACCAACTCTCAAACCAACTCTCAAACCAACTCTCAAACCAAGTCTCAAACCAACTCTCAAACCAACACTCAAACCAACAGTAAAACCTACACTGAAACCAACACTGAAACCAACACTCAAACCAACACTGAAACCAACACTCAAACCAACACTCAAACCAACACTCAAACCAACACTCAAACCAACACTCAAACCAGCACTCAAACCAACACTCAAACCAACACTCAAACTAACTCAAATTAACTCAAGCCAACTCGCCCACGCCTATCGCCTATCGTTTAACACCTATCACTTAACGCGTTAAACGATAACGCGTTAAGGTGACTCATTTAACGCTTGACGCGTTATGTGATAACATTTTTGGAAGTCGCATAAGAAGTTTCACTTCAATAATATTAAAGACATCGGATCGTCACGACAGACTACTGAGTAAGAATGGCATACACCCCGGTTGACCTCCACAGGTCCCGGAGACCTTTTGAAGGTTTCCGCGATAAAAGAAATAAAAGGTGGACTTACACTTACCTACTTATGGTTCTCTTTTGATTTAAAAAAGGTAAAGTTTTGTTAGGTCAAAATCAAAAAAAAAAACAAAAATGTTTATTTGGTAACCAAAATGATTTACATAAAAACATGATAGAACGATGATACCTGCAGAAGTATATAATACTGTGTCGCAAATATCAACGCCCCTCACCGCAAAATGTATCCAAACTGAACAGAAAAAACTGAAAACTGTTTTGGAATATACAAATAAAAATAAAAAATATATTTATTATTATTAAGCAACAAAAAGTAGACAAATATACAAGTACATTACAGAGCTGAGTTGTGTGTGTGATTATGCGTGTGTGTATGTGTGTGTGTGTGTGTGTGTGTGTGTGTGTGAGCTTGTGGTTGTGTCTGTGTTCGTTTGGGGATATCAACGTATTTATTAAACTAAAATACATATAAGATCTTCAGTATCTTTATAAGACAAAGATAGCAGCCAATTAATGCATTTAAGTTTGCATTGGTACATTGTTAGAGGATAAATATCCAATATACTATTTAATTTATTGTATAATCTAGAACTAATATGATAAAAGTGTCGGCATGCAATTGCAGTGCGTCGGTATTCAGTCTTGCATACCAGATCAAATCGCCGTTTAGTCTTACGAATCTCAGGGTCAAATAGAAGTACGGAATGTTTTCGTAAAATAGTATAAAGAATAAAGAGCTGTCGAACCGTCAATACATGACAAAGCGAGTACAGTTCCGTCGTAGGAAAACGAATAGGTTTTTTTGTCAGAACTTTAAGAACAGCTCTTTGTGCACGTTCTAATCTAAGCATGTGAGATTTTCCAGAACCTCCCCAGGCGGTTATACAGTACGATAATACAGACTGTGCAAGGGCAAAGTATACAGTTTTCAGGCATTGAAAATCAACCACAGATCGAAGAGTTTTAAAAACAAATATTAACTTTCTAACGCGGGATACGACACTATCTATCTGATGTTTCCAAGACATAGCACTGTCAAGCACTACTCCGAGGTATTTTAAGGAAGAAGTTTTCTCTATTGCTGAACAGTTACAGTTAGCAGGAATAGCACCAGTGAGACATTTGTGCACTCGAATAGAAAAAGAGGAAGGGGCTTGTGACAATGAATTGGTAGCAAAAGTTATGAATTTCGTCTTGGAAACATTAAGAGTTAAGGAATTAGTATAAAGCCAGTTCATGACAGTCCTCAAAGCATTTTCTGCAACAGCATGAGCTTCTTGCCATGAGCTACCATGGACAAGTATAGCAGTGTCGTCAGCGTAAGTGATAAATTTACAGTTTTTTAGGGAGATGTTACACAAATCGTTTATATATATAAGAAAGAGAGTCGGACCGAGGACACTACCCTGTGGAACTCCGTGAGACAGCGGCTCTTCTTTGCTTTTGATACCGTCGATAACAACATACGGGGAACGGTTTGTAAGGTAACTACAATATATATCCAGAACAATTCCCCTGACACCTATATGCTCAAGTTTAGAAATAAGAATCGGAACGGAAATGGTATCAAAAGCCTTACAAAGGTCTAGGAATATCCCAACAGTTTTTAGTTTATTATCAATATTATTAATAACAGTTTCAGAAAGTTCCAGGACAGCATCCTCAGGTGACTTACCATGTCTAAATCCATATTGATTTGGTGACAGGATATTATGGTCATCAAGAAACTTTACCAGCCTTTTGTTCAAAATTTTTTCAAATATCTTTGATATAACTGTCAAAACCGAAATTGGTCGATAATTTGAAACACAAATTTTGTCACCAGTCTTGAAGATGGGATGAACAACAGCTTTTTTGAAGACACTCGGAAAAATGCCCGAAGTAAGACAAAGGTTAAACACGTAATTAAAAATGGGGATAAGTATATGCTTAGAAGATTTTATGATAGCTGTTGAGATACCATCCCACCCAATTGCACATTTATCTTTAAGATTTGTAATAATGGAGTTAATTTCATCGTTATCTGTTTCAAGTAAAGCCATTGAGTTTAAAGGAGGTGAAGAGAAAAAGGTATTCGATTTATCTGTACTCGAAGATTGGGATGAAGTTGAATAGGAATTAGATTGTGGGATAAATTCGGATGCAAGATTTTTACCAACATTAGCAAAATAGGTATTGACTGAATCGACCGATGAATGAGGATTATTATGCAGTTTTAGTAATGATGTTGCATTCGATTGTTTACAATGAATATGAGCAGTACGTTTAATAACATTCCACACCGCCTTGGGGTTTGTTTTGACCTTTTGAAATTCTATTTGCTTAAATTCAATTTTGATCCTTTTTAATAGATTATTGCAAAAGTTGCGATAGCGGTAGAAAATCGTTTTATTTATTGCATTACTAGGGTCTTTTTTATGTATGCGATAAAGTTTGTCTTTATGGCGAATGCATTTAAGAAGGCCAGGTGTAATCCATGGCCTAATGATCCGTTTCCTACTAGGAATAATTACAGGGGAGGTACGTTTAGTAACTATATTAGATAATGTATTTACAAGATTACTGGCAGCAACTTCAGCATTATTACAAGTAAGTACAGAAGAGAAGTCCGAATTACAAATATCATGAACTATAGCTGACACATCAGAACGCTGATAAAATCTAGGACCCGTAGTCAAATTTAGCTTAACATTAGTATAACAGCAGAAAACTATTGGAGCATGATCTGTGATGAATGAATCGAGAACCAGTGTAGTAGATTGGTAAGGAGTCCGAATTATTACGTGATCTAGGCAGTTCTGTTCTCTAGTAGGAAAAAGATGAGCTGGTAACATTGCATGAGACGCTACAAGGTTAAGATATTCATTGGCATTGGAGTCATCACACCTAGGATTAATATTTATATTCATATCTCCAATCATTATAACAGATTTACAGTTTCTCAAAGAAAGTAACACTTCATTTAGGCTGTCAATAAAAGGATTTAAATTATTGTACGACGGTGAACGATATAGGGCAAGTATAGCCATATTATTTGCAAATCTGAGAGCTAAACAATTAGCTTCATTAAAGTTTGGAAGTGTAATATTACAGTCTACAGGTACTCTGTTTTACTGTGTAATGGTCTCACAAGATGTTTTATATGACTCGATTTTTAAGTCGTTAGCCATATATGTGTTAGCCATTATACTTTTTTGAAGTGAAACTTCTTATGCGACTTCCAAAAATGTTATCATTTAACGCGTTAGACGTTACGCGTTAGGCGTTAAACGTTAAACGTTAAGCGTTAAATTTGTTAAGGTTATGAAAACGCTCATGTGATGCCGTCAGTGAGTGAGTGAGTGGGTGAGTGAGTGTGCGTGTGTGTGTAACTGTGTGTGTGAGTGTATCTGGCTGTGTGTGAGTGAGTGAGTGAGGGACCGACCGACCGACCGACCGACCGACCGACCGACTGACTGACTGACTGTAGAAAGAGACAGAACGAGAATGAAGTTTCACTTCTTCCGCGCGGAGGGACTCCACGCACGCACATTTTTTTTTTATTGGTGACGCTTAGTTTATTTAACGGTGACCGTGTAATTGAGCTATTATCAGGGGCCCTAAGCTTAATTAAATCGTTCTATGTTTAATAAAGAAAACAGCGAAGCAGCTGAAAATAAATTGAAAAAGTACTCTACATCTAGCAGCAAATAAAACCTTAACTATTCTCCTAACACTCAATTTTTTTAATCGTTTTTGGATCCAAACTTTTGTGCCGCACACTTCGCCGTAACTCTTAAAACGAGCTTGCAATTCCAAATAGCTTCCTAAAGTTCTCCCCTGTGTTAATCAGGGTTATAAACTGTAGCAATAGTATCCATTCGTGCCAAAATCGTCGACGATTTGTCTATCTACTGCGAGTTATAAAAACACCTTTTCTTTTATTACCAAACATAAAAACACGATTATATCTTAGGTACGACAGATACGCTCAAGATATTTTTTAAATTATTCTTACGCTCAGGGCGTTTCGTAGATAATATCTCTTTTCAACAATATTATTTATTAAATCCCAGAAATCGAGAGGAATTTGCAAGGGTGTATTAATTTACATAATATTTGATTCGTTTCCATAAATTAATGTGTATCCAGCGGGTTGTGTAAATTAAAATTGATTAAAATATGCCAAAGAAGCTGCTGACGGCAACAGATTAAAACATTATGCGAATATCAGTCGTAAAGCCTCACCAAATAAAGTTAATTTTTTAATATGATATTAGATTTATATTCACTGGAGCAGAAAATTAAATATCACAATTATAATTAGGTAATATTAAATCTACCGTCATACTGTCTCTGTCTCATACTAGACAAGCTTATCAAGTTGAGCAATTTTTTTTAAAGTAAGTATATTACATATTGGAAAGAGTGGGTGTGTAATTAGTTATTACTTAATACTTATTAGGAACTTTTGATATTAGGAGATTTTCCCCGTGGGGTGCACGGTTAAGAATACCACTCTCCCGTCTCTTCCCGGTAGGAGTCGGAAAAGACAACACATTTAAGCTTATTCGACTTCGATACAAATGAAAGACCGACCAAGATTAGAAATGTTTCGAAATAGTCCACAGTACTGCAACATTGAAATGTATAATAAGATACCAAACGCAATAAGGGATTTAAATACAGATATTATAATATAAAATAATTTATGGAAGATAAATGTATTTGAGTTTAGAGTTAACATGCTAACCAACTTTTCGTATAATTATTGTACGTATAATCTTTCGTATAATCTTTGCGATACCCTACCAGGGTATGTACATACTAGTATAGTTTTAGGTAACTTAACCTTTAGCATAAGAATGTATGTATATTACGCAAATAAATGAAATGAAGAACGCGGTCAGCAGCATCTTCTGTGTGATATCCACCTACACGTATACTGCGATCCCCAAGACACCTGCCAAGCGTGAGGATTATGGCAAAAGCTCAAACGTACTATGGCAATCGTTGATTGGCATTTAATACCCACCTGCTCGTTACAGTAGAAACCATTAAACGCGCAAGGTAACAGCAAGGACTTTTGTACCCAATACAGAACATGCCAGAGATAGATACATGTATAGTTTTTGCCCGCTTTTTTTTCCAAAAGCTCCCGGGAGCTGTGGGTCTTGACTGGGGTATATGGGATTCTTACCCACTAAAACACCTGCGACTGTCGCTTCGGCACATGAGCAGGGGCCCCCGGGCTCTCCGGTGGGACCTGTACTAGGAGCCCTTCAGTGCCTTGCCTCTGAGCCCGCCGCCGTGGGCGCATTGTAACCCCCCGGGAACCAGAAACGGTGGTCACGAGGACGGGGGTCGCAACCCCGCTGCCGTCCTCCTCGGAGTCGCCGCCGTACTCCTTGGACGTCCAAGAGCCCACACCCCGAACGTCCAGCGACTCCGAAGTTTTTTTGCCTACTTGTTTAGGGCGGCCATCTGCTTTGCATTCAGCAAGGACCGTCTCGTAATATCGCATGGCGCTTTTTGGTAGTTCGTCGATTCGTTCAATTCCCACCTTGTGTCTGGGTGTTTTTTATCTATGGTATTTATAAGAAATGGTCCATACATATAACATACGTGTATGTGTTCATAGGAGCGTCGAGACCTGGTCGCAGTCATCGGATCGGACCTCTCCCTGGGCAGCGTAATGTCGGCTATGCTGTCCGGGGATGCGGCGTGGGAAGCGATGGCCGCCTTCTGCGAGACTGTCATGTCTCAGAAGGAGGCCGCTGAGCGCGAACGCGAACTCGCTATTCTGCTCGGCGACGAAGGCGCCGGCCGCGTCAAGCGGCCGCCCAACGTCTCTCTCCTCAGCCCTGAGCCCGGGGCTATAAACAACGGGCAACCTTCGGAGTCGCTGGACGTTCGGGGTGTGGGCCCTTAGAACATCCATTGAGTACGGCGGCGACTCCGAGGAGGACGGCGGCGGCGGGGTTGCGATCCCCGTCCCCGTGAGCACCGTGTCTGGTTCCCGGGGGATACAATGCGCCCCTCGGCGGCGGACTCAAAGGCAAGGCACTGAGGGGCCCCTGGTGCAGATCCCACCGGAGAGACCAGGGTCCCCTCTCATGTGCCGATGCGACAGCCGCGGGGGTTTTAGTGGGTAAGAATCCCACATACCCCGGTCGAGCCCCACAGCTCCCGGTGATCTTTCGAAGATATCCCCCACGTCAAAGTAAAAAAAAATATGACGATGTGTGGATATAAAAAAAAATTTGCTAATTCTTCCCGCATATAAAGTCTACTAAAAACCATACTAATACCCGTTAACTCGTTAATACTCGTTCGTCCATAATACTTTTTCATCATACTTTTGCAGACAATCAGATGATCGGTCTGTATTGTCCCAACCATTAATAAAACAAAAGAAAAAATTACAAAATAAACAAATAACATATTTATGTAGATGGTAAAACTACCATAAAACAGAACCCTGTATCCATTCTTCATCCCTCTATTTACATAATGAAATCCGAAGTAGGTAAGTGAAAACTTTATAAAGCAGACCGCAATGCGGCCTCGTGTGGGAATGATACAAAACCAGCCACATTTATAAACAAAATATATAAATAATTAAATAGTTGCGTAAGCATAAGAAACGGGTGAATTCAGTGAGTTCTTGGCTTTATAACGTGGCTGTTTTGTTAGGCCTGCCGCCGCCGCAAGCCGGATGGGCTTTGGGGTGAGGATCCACAAAGCAACAAATTTTAGGACAAATAACTATTGCTTTTAAGCTATAATTTGTATACTTACTAAGGTTAGCCTAGCCTTCTTTGGTCCCTTCGGAGTCGCTGGACGCTCAAGGTGTGAGCCCTTTGAGCGTCCATTGAGTACGGCGGCGACTCCGAGGAGGACGGCGGCGGGGTTGCGACCCCCGTCCCCGTGAGTACCGTGTCAGGTTCCCGGGGGGCTACAATGCGCCCCCCGGCGGCGGGCTCAAAGGCAAGGCACTGAGGGGCCCCTGGTGCAGATCCTACCGGAGAGCCCTGGGGTCCCCTCTCTCAAGTGCCGATGCGACAGCCGCGGGGGTTTTAGTGGGTAAGAATCCCACATACCCCGGTCGAGCCCCACAGCTCCCGGTGATCTTTGGAAGATTTCCCCGGCGTCAAAAAAAAAAGCCTTCGTTGGTCCGCCTGCAAGAGTCTACCTTTTAGAGGTTGTATCGACCTTGTGTTAATTCATTGCTTGTCTCCCGTTTTGCAAAGGAGGGAAGTGGAATTTATGTCTTTCTAACTCCTCCTATCTACCTTTTAAATTAAATTTGTTGCGGGTTCCAAGACAATTTAGCGTTTCCCTGGGACTCGGACTCGCCGAGGGTTAAACCTCTGTGCCTTCAGTGGTGACTGCAGATCCTGGCTTTCAGGAGTAACAGTGGTGGAAATGAGTGGTGGGATTAGTCCCATATAAAAAAAAACTAACTAGGTATTAATTTATATACCTTGTATAAGTAAATGACAGATTTATTGTTAGGTACAGTATTGATAGAACTCGATTTTCTACCCCGACATCGTACGAATACCCATTGCAAGGCACGTTTGTATGATGATTGATTTATTTATAAAAAAAAACTGCGGCAGTTGCTAGCAGTGGTATTCTCTAAGCAACACAACCTCGAGCTCAACGCTGCGGCAGCGGCGAGTTGCGGATTAACTAAATCTGCTTACGCTGCACTAGCGCCACCAGAATTTTTCGGTTTTCAGTGAAACTACTTATGAGCGAATAGTTTGACAGTCATCTCGACGTCGAGCTGAAATGCGATACTGAATATGAATTTTTACAGCAATAAGCTCGCCGTCAAGTACAGCCACGACAGGTTCCGTTAGAAAATAGACACTGGCTCTAATCTCACAGACTGGTAGTGCCAATATGATTCCTACGCTGTATGAATCATAACTATTAATCAAAGCATTTAACATTTGCTAATAATTAAGTAAAATATCTAGAGGAAAACCAGACGTGCCTCCGAAGAACTTATTCAAAATTCAAAATTCAAAATTCAAAAATTTTTATTTCAAATAGGCTTAACGCTAGCACTTTTGAACGGTCATTTTTTTTAAAAGCTACCACCGGATCACAACGCGGCCTCAACTGAGAAGATCCGGCAAGAAACTCAGCGGGCTTGTCATTTTTTCACATTTTTTTTTAAAACAAAGTTTGTCTTTTTACAATTAGATTAGCACCAGCGACAGTGTGTCCTGCCGTTCAAAATATCAAATAAAATAAAAAATACGACGAAAATACAACAAACTAAAATGCCAAAGGGATAGTAGTCGGACCAGTCCCCCCAAGCAGCACCCGCGCACGAGTTGACTCGAGCAGCAGCCATCACTCCCCTCAACCATATTGGAGGGAAGGGGGTGACCCGCCACACGAAGCCGCCACAAGCAAAGACTTTTCGATGGCGAGCATGACCGATCCAAAATCACAGTGGCACACGTTAAACATTTACCTTCTGCTGTTAAGCAGTGCCTCGTCAGGCAAGACACAAAGCACTTTAACATATTACCAACTTTTGTCACAAGTCGATCATTCATGCTTTACCAATCCTATGATCCTCCAATCCGCTTTTGGTCCTCGTAACTATATCCTTAACCCTCTCAGCGTTCACTAAAAAGATAGAACCAAGCAATGTTACTTTACTGGGGGTCTAGTAGGTGTTTTGATAGTTAAAGAACTCGATCAAACTGTTAGTTTTCCCCCGTACATTTTACTAGTTATTGATAATTACCGCTAGGGGCGCTGGTGTGAAATGTATGGAGAAAACTGTCAGTTTAATCGAGATCGTACTAGATGATGATATCACAGAGAATCATAGTCACTCTAGTCTTCGAGAAAAGGGGAAATGTCACAAGGGAAAAGCGCGCCGGAAGGGCGGAGCTTTTAAATTTACTGCCACAAACTTAGGCCACACTTAATTTATGACGAACAACTTTCTTCGCGAGTAAATAATAGTGCTCAAACGAATTAGCAAATTGGTTGACGAGGCCGGTTCTGTGTTAGCTCACGGGGCGTCCCGGACCTTTTAATTTGTTACTATGTCTCTGTTAATTGAATAGAGTTCGTTTCGAGTTTGGTGAAGTTTGTGAACTTATGTGGTTGAACTTTGGTTGGGAATATTTGTTAAAACCTACGTTGAATATTTATAATCAAAGCACTGGCATACTGTAATAAGTACATGTTTAAATTTGTTTTATACTATTCTTAGCACTGTCATGTAACTGTCTGTCTGAATAAAACTAATGACCATTTTTACTGTTAATCTACTATTTAATTATTTTAACCTTCCCACTGAAAGCTACTCTGCCTGGGCACCCAGTTCCCAGAGGTTATCGTCCCAGAAGACGCTAAAAGGTAAAGATTTTTAATTAGTAACGAAAAAAAATCAGTATGGATGGAGACCAACAGTCGTCGTCGGTACAACCACAACAATCAGCCTCTACTGGCTCTTCTACAGCAGTGGTTACCAACACAACCTTGAGTTTTGCTAAATTAAAAGGTAGCAGCAACTACGCGACTTGGTCTTTTGCAATGAAAATGTGTCTCATTGACAATGAACTGTGGGATTGCGTCATAAAGCCTGCGGAAGAGGTTTCTCATTTTGAACGTAAGGATGCTAAAGCAAGGTCAAAGATATGCCTATGTATTAGCGAGCATCTTTATCCCCTAGTCATGACAGCAGAAACATCCAAAGAAACTTGGAAGCGACTTCGAGAAGCCTACGCCGACAGCGGACTTACTCGACGCTTACAACTAATGAAAAAGCTACTAAGTACCAAGCTAGAAATGTACTCAAGCATAGAAGCCTACGTAAATGACATACGTCATGTACAGCATCAGCTAATTGCCATCGAAGCTGGCTTAGATGATGAACTTGTTGGTGTGATTATGCTGGCAGGACTCAGCGACAGCTACAGCCCGATGGTGATGGCGATAGAACATTCCGGCACCCCAATATCCACAGACTCGGTTGCATCGATCTTACTGAAGGAAGAACGTCGTGATGCCCCTACTTCATCAAGTGCCCTGTCTAGTGTAAATAGTGTGCCTGTTTGTAAATATAATAAGATGTTTTGTACATATTGTAAGAAACTAGGCCATGTAGTGTCTCAATGTAGGAAACGCATAAATCGTAACAAGAAGGGTGATACATCATCATCTCATAAATGCAACAATATATCTGAAGTTACACTTTCATCTTGTTTTCATACTTCTCCTACAGGTTCCACTACTCCCTCACTTTGTACTGATTGGTACGTTGATTCTGGTGCTACAACTCATATGAGTAACAGGAGTGATTGGTTCTTGGATCTCAAGCAGGAATCCACACCAAAACCCATTACTGTGGCTAATGGACAACAAATAAAAAGTGAAGGCAAAGGTACTATTTCTTTAAATGTTTCAGATAAGATTAAGCAAATTTCAGATGTCTTATATGTTCCTGACTTAGCAATTAATTTACTTTCAGTGAGTAGATTAGTTCAGAAAGGGCTAATAGTAGTATTTTCTCAGAAAGGTGCTACAATATTACTCAATAAAGGATGTAAAGTGATAGGTTCAGTCGTAGCAACAGCGTCAAACCATCAAGGCATGTATAAACTAGATACTTCACAAAATAGTGTCTACTACACAAGTGTGAAGGAATCTGCCTTACTATGGCATAGACGTCTTGGTCACATAAATCCAAGAGCCCTTAATATTTTGAAAAATCGTGCCATAGGTATAGACTATACAAGTTTATCATTCAGTGAGTTGAATAATACCTGTGTGTCATGTCTGCAAGGCAAAATGTCACAGAGACCATTTAAAAACTCGCAAAGTAGGTCCAATACCAAATTGGAATTAATTCATTCAGACCTCTGCGGACCAATGAGTACGCATTCATGGGGTGGAGCACTTTACCTACTTACATTTACAGATGATTTCACGCGAAAGACTTTCGGCTACGTGCTAAAATCGAAAAGCGAAGTCTTTACTAAATTTGTCGAGTTTAAAAGCCTAGTGGAGAATCAGACCGGTCTCAAAATTAAAACCTTACGCTCGGATAATGGTACAGAGTACGTAAATCGTAAAATGACTCAATTTCTTAAGGAAAATGGGATTATTCATCAAACCACAGTTCCTTATACACCGCAACAGAATGGAGTATCAGAGCGAGTCAACAGAACCGTTGTCGAAAAAGCTAGATCTATGCTCCAAGATTCAGGCTTACCACGAGCATATTGGGGTGAAGCTGTTTCCACAGCTATCTATCTCAAAAACATCTCGCCTACTCGTGCATTAAATAACAAAATTCCTGAAGAAATGTGGACTGGGAAGAAGGTGAATTTACATCACCTGAGAGTTTTTGGCTGCGAAGCCCATGTCCTTATTCCGAAGGAGAAACGGAAAAAACTCGACTGTAAGACACAAACCCTTATATTCGTTGGATATTCAGCAGATACCAAAGGATATCGTCTTACCGATCCCCACAATCCGAGAAGTATTATCGTCGCGAGAGATGTCGTCTTCGTCGAAGACAAGCCACCATCTATCAAAACTGGTGAAGACCTAACTAAGATGTCAGATGAAGTTCAGTCTGACAATGTTGAAATCCTTATTCCAAATATCCAAAATCCCCTACCTGCACCTGACCTACAATCTATACAAGTAAACGCACCATGCGAAGATTCTTCAGAACCTGAACCTATTGTTCCGCTGGTGGAACCCGAGGTCTTCTCTGATGCTCAGGATGATGTACCTATTCCATTAATAGCTGACCCGTCAGAAGATGTCGCTAACAGAAGATATCCTCTCCGAGAACGACGTCCTCCGGTCAGATTCTGCGAGAATGCAAATCTTACCAGCACTGATTGTGAACCAGAGACTTACAAACAAGTTCTGGCAGATAGTCATAGTCAAGATTGGCTAAATGCTATGCAATCGGAACATGATTCATTGCAAAAGCATGGGACATGGATACTTGTAAATAGACCTGTAAATAGAAAAATTATCAAATGTAAGTGGGTGTACAAAGTCAAAAGGGATACCAACGGGGAAATTATTAAATATAAAGCAAGGCTTGTGGCAAAGGGATTCACACAAGTCTATGGAGTCGACTACGGTGAAACTTTTTCTCCGGTAGCAAGATTATCGTCTATTCGGTTATTGCTGGCTTTTGCTGCTAAATTGAACTTAGAAATCGACCATTTAGATGTCGAAACAGCATTTCTTAATGGCGATATAGAGGAGGAAATTTATATGGAGCAACCAGAAGGGTTCTCCAATGATAAATCGAAAGTTTGTCTACTGAAGAAGTCTCTATACGGACTTAAACAAGCTCCACGACAATGGAACATGAAAGTTTGTGAAGTTATGGACAAACTGTTATTTAAACGTTCAGAAAAAGAAAATTGCATTTATTACAAGCACGAAGATAACAAACTTATAATTGTCACTGTGTTTGTTGATGACTTTTTCATCTTCAGCAACGACAAGAAGATGAAAGAAGATTTCAAAAAGGAATTAAATATGTCCTTTGTAACCAAAGATTTAGGTCCCCTTAAAGATTGTTTAGGTATGAGAGTTACAAGGAATAATGGCAGTATATCACTCGATCAAACTAAATATATCGAACAAGTGATAGATAAGTTTGGAATGACAGACGCCATCCCTGTTACAACTCCTATAGAGACTGGCTCAAGGCTCACCTTGCCAGATACTTTAGATGAACAGCCAGATCTACCATACCAGCAGCTCATTGGGTCTTTAATGTACATTTCTATTGGTACTAGACCAGATATTTCACACGCAGTATCTGTTCTCAGCCAATTCAACGTACATTACGGGGAGGTACACTGGAGAGCTGCCAAACGGGTTCTCCGATATTTAAAAGCCACCAAGGACAAAAAGCTCACATACTATAGTAACAACACCGGTGATGTGATAGGATACGCTGATGCTGATTACGGAAGCAATCTAGTGGATCGACGCTCCTATACGGGATATGTCTTTCAGATGAGCGGTTCATCAGTGTCATGGGAATCACGAAAACAGAGAACTGTAGCCCAATCAACGACCGAAGCCGAGTACATGGCTCTCAGTGAAGCCTGTAAAGAAGCCATCTACATTCGCTCACTCATCAGCGAATTTTTTTCATTCTCATCACCCATAACCATAATGTGCGACAATCAAAGTGCCATAACATTAACTAAAAACAACACTTATCACGCTCGCACTAAGCACATTGACATTCGGCATCATTTCGTCCGTGATTATATTGCAACCAATCAAGTCAATGTCAAATTCATACCATCAACTCATCAAACGGCAGACATCCTTACTAAGCCATTACCTAAGTTGAGACATTACAAGTGCCTTAGTTCTTTAGGGTTAATTTAGTGTAACTTAGGTAGTCACTTTGTTTTTAGAGGTTTTTGTTTTTCTGTACAGGATTTACAGTGTATTTATGTACATTGAAGATGTCTATTGTATACACAGCACTCTGATTACGGGGAGGTGTTAAAACCTACGTTGAATATTTATAATCAAAGCACTGGCATACTGTAATAAGTACATGTTTAAATTTGTTTTATACTATTCTTAGCACTGTCATGTAACTGTCTGTCTGAATAAAACTAATGACCATTTTTACTGTTAATCTACTATTTAATTATTTTAACCTTCCCACTGAAAGCTACTCTGCCTGGGCACCCAGTTCCCAGAATATTGCTGATCTACTTCACTTCGTGTTGTACAATCAAGGACAATATACAATTTTGTGCTAAGTTAAAGTGATCGATTGATAAAAAAAATCTAGGGTACACACATTGCTGTGTCAGAGTCTTCCGAGCTTTAGTTTGTCTGAATTAAGTGTCAAGGACATGCCAGCCGTATTATAACAATAGTGAAATTGGTAAAGAGTATTATGGATCCAGCTGGGTCGAAGTGCGTTCAGGTGGTTACCGGGACCGATTAGTAGCCACCAATAATAAAATAGAATTACGGAGTTCTAGTTTTCATATAACTTGATTCGCTAATATTCATGTTAATTTTATAGTAGATAAATATTCACAAGAAGGGGATAGGACCCTTGTTCAAGAGATTTATATATGTAGATACCGCAGTGTCAGATATTCTGTCGCTAAGCAGCAGTGTGTAAAACTACTGTGTTCGGGTGTGAAGGGCACTATAGCTGGTGAAATTACCAAGACACAAGAAACTTAATAACTAATTTCTCGGGTGACGATAGCCTTATAATAAACCATTACTTAACATGATATGTATCTATATATATTAAACAAAGTCGCTCCCGCTGTCTGTCTGTCCCTATGTATGCTTAGATCTTTAAAACTACGCAACGGATTTTGATGCGGTTTTTCTTAATAGATAGAGTGATTCAAGAGGAAGGTTTTTATGTATAATACATGCATAATATAGTAGAGAAACTATGATAATTTTAGATGTTTCTAATGTGATGTCGTAAATAAACACATTATTTTGCGCTTACATTGCAAACGCTGGCTGAACCCTACGAGATAGATCAAAATAATGTACTACAGTATTGTACACCTTAACAAGGTCTATAAAAAAGTCCGCAATGGTCTCTCAATCAATGGAATCTCTTAGGGATAACCCACAATAACCATATTTTATCCTTTACTTTTTATGAGAAATAATTAACTATTATTAAATTGTTGTTAGCATGAATTTGTCCCTTCTTCGTAACCTTCACTAATATTTTATTTATATAACGTAAACTTCACTAATATTTACACCACTGACAAAAAAGCTGTGAACGTTGTTCATACCACTAGGTTAAGGTTAAGCAACATAAGGCAAGTTCATTAAATAGATGGGTAAACTGATTGATTAAGGTGGAGCAATGGTGGAGAAAGGGGGAGCAAGAGGGGAGAAGAGAGAGAGGGGAGGGGGTTCAGAGAGGGGACAACGGGGAGAGGAAGAGGGGGAGCGTGACGGGGACCGAAGCGGGGGGGGAGAGGAGAGAGAGAGAGCTTAGAATTAGATTTTTCTTATAAGAGAGAGAGATATGCAGAGAGAAATAAATCAAGGGAGGAGGAAGAAGGGGAGCAAAATGTAATAAAAGCGCGGGCGGAGCTGCGCGGGTCAGCTAGTACTTATAATAAAACTGTAACAGGTCCAATTCTGTACATTGAAGATATTTTGAAAATTATATTTGGAGGGCATTCTATAACCGACAATGAGGCCGAAAATGTATTTTTTTAAATGTTTGTCTGTCTGTCTGTCTGTCAGTCTGTCTGTATCACGGCTGAGCATCACGCCGAAACTACTGAATGGATTCAAATGAAACTTGGCATGATTTGAGATCTTACTACGAGGTAGGACATAGGATACTTTTTATCCCGTAATCTAGCACGGTTCTTTTGGGAGAGGGGATTAAAGTCAAAATGGGTACTTGGTTATACGCTTGGTCCGATTTTATCAATTTTTCTTTATAATATAAGAAATATTAGTAAGGAAACACTCATAGAGAGTTGTTATCAAGGTTTTGTAATCGATCGGGTTAAGCGACGTTAGGTAAGGTCAATAAATAGATGGATGACCGTTTAACGCCATTTGAACTAAACGGGTCCGTGCTTCGGAGAGCAAGTAAAAAGTGGGTCCCAGTTTTTAACCGGCTATAAAAAAGGAGGTTATGGATTCAATGCGAATGTCTGTTATTAAAAGTTTAGTTAACGTAAAAACAGCGCAGGCGGAGCTGCGTGGGTCAGCTAGTCTATCCTATAGCTATCCTATATAGTTAAAACAAACCAAACATAACACCTACATGATATTGTTGCTCTGCTAAACTAATGCAAGACTTGTTACCATTGAATCCAAACTATTTCGTACAAGAGCGAATTCGGAATTATTCAATCGAGAATGCAATGCATCTAGATATTCCAGTACTATGAACAGCAATCTAATTCCATGCGTCTGTGCACAGTACCTTAACCAGTTGGTTGTCCGGGTAAGAATAGCACCCTCGCCTCCTCCCGTTGGGTGTCGGTCAGAGGCGACTAAGGGAAAACTAGAAGCAGCGTCTTTCTATTGAATTCAGGCGGTATAGGCATAGACAACCCACGACCGGCAACAGTGTGTTTGTGACTGTACCGGCAGCAAAATCTGTCTAAGATTGTCCATAATAATGATTAAATGACCGTATCCTATTAGGACGTTTTGTGAATAGGGCTTCTTTCGTATAGCTGTAGGTCATTTTGCTATAAGGACTTTTTGCTTGACCTGCAAGCAGAAAGTCCTTATAGCAAAATGACCTACAGCTAGCTGCAGTTTTGCTTTTCAGCCGTTTTGATTTGGAGTAATTTTGCTTATCTGTCCTTTTGATAAAAACAGCAGGAACCAAGGCTTTTCTAAAGTACTTACTAGCTCAAATTGAGTAAAAAATTAGGGAGACCTTTGTCCAGCATGTAAGAAAAAAGTGCGAGTCGGACTCGCGCACCGAAGGTTCCATACCATTTTTGGAACTACTTATACTCAAGTTATTTTACTATTCCTCTAACATCTCAGATAGCAAAAAACCAAACCGCAAAACTAAGTTTGTTTGTCGATGTTATTTTAGGATTACTAAAAAACCGTACCATTTAGAAAGGTTATTTTATTTTTCCTGTAAAATATAAATAGACATGTATTACTAATAATTATTTCAGATGTTTCCCTCCACAAACTTAGAGATAAGGTTATTTATTTATAAGGGAACTGTATTTAGTTTGACATTTTTGATTATGAGCCAAAAACTATGTGACATAAACCAAAATAAAAAGCTGTTTTGAGATGTACAAATAAAGTCCTTTCATATGATACCCCACTCGATATAGTAGTGTTACTTTGAAATTTTGATGACCAATTTCGACCCACATATAAAAAAAAAGAAGAAAAACAATTTTTTGCGAGGGGGATGGGTAAGTTACATCTAAAATAAAATTATTCCAAGTTTCAGTGCTCAGTGGTTCAGCGTTAAATATATAGGTGTGACAAACAGACAGGCAGACGAATTCTCACCATAAGGGTTCCTTTTTTACCTTTTAGGTATGGAACCGTAAAAAACAAAATAGAGGAGAACTCTATTCAACGAATTTTGTTTATGTAACGAGGGTAACTAAATACGAGCATCCGGGAGTAACCTTTTGGTTTTACATTTACTTAGGATATAGCACAATATCTCCGGGCATATTTCAAGCCGAGTATATTAAAACAAAAAGGCGCTTCCCTTGATGAAACGAAGAGAGAATTTCTCAAAGCACCCCTGAATAATTTCTTTAAGAAAATATCTGAATATATGTAATCTGTAGATTAAAGCGACACATTAATTTACGAAAACGTAATCTTTTTATACAAAGTCCTCTTACGTTAACAAATAAAATCTCAAGATCTGCTTATTCTATTGTAATGTGTTTTTTTAGTATAAGTGCTGAAGAAGCTTTATAAATGTCTTTACATAGCAAATTGCTGGATATACTAAAGCAGACATATTAAGTAAGTATATTAAAATCTCATCCATTAATATTTTTTTATTTATTTAGCACTCAAAACGTGCTAATGTACTTACCTAACTACTCGCAATGGCGGCAATTCTAAAACAGCGGAGGCACTCGTAACCATTGTATTTATTTGGTAAACAATCAGTTGGTTAAGCAACGTCAGGCAAGGTCAGTCCATAGATGGGTGACCGTTTAGTGACAATTAAACTAAGCGTTTCCGTTCTTCGGCACGTAAAATTCGGTCCCGGTTGTTGTCATTCAAGTATAATGATATCCTGGGACATTCCACAAACGGTCCTCTGATCCAGCACTAGGCACAGCCTGTACTATGGTAACCAGACAAATGATACTGTCACTCATCGTTTTTCTGTAAATAGATACTTGTGTAAATAACATCCAAACACAAGGTGGGAATCGAACCCACGACCCATTAGTCCCGTCAAAAACAAGTCCCATATTAAATATCCTTTTATGGCGGGGCTCTCAACCACAATATTACTTAATTTCATTAAACTCTAAATTATATCTGACACTGCGACCGTATATTATAGTTATCTCTCTAGTTTATTGCAAAACGTGTCACCACTCAATAGCTATATAGGTAACTAGCGACCCGCCCCGGCTTCGCACGGGTGTAATTGAGAAAAAAAAGAAGTGAATAATTCAAAGTTACTGCCTTTGATTATAGAATTTCTTGTTAAATAATGTTTGTAGCTGACTTTTCGTAACGCAATATGAACAAATTATGTATAGAAGTGACGCGTGAAAGGGCTACGTATAGCTGCTTGTCCATGGGCAAAGTACTCAACGCTTAGATTTAAGCCTGCAACGTTGAATCTCTGAGCTTGCGATTTGTTAATTGTATTTATAATTTTATTATAAACTGTAGACGTGTACCGGTGCACAATTTGGGTGGATTAAGGACAGGAACAGGACACAATTTCTTTAAAACCAATTTATGGAAGCAATACGGGCTTCCTTGTTCGGTTTCATCGTTAAGACGTAAACGGGGGTCAGTCGGGGAATTCTTATTCACTAAAACCCCCGCGGCTATCACGTCGGCACATTAGAGGGCGGACCTGGGCTATCTGTCGGGATCTGCACCAGCTGATACCACTCAGTGCCTTGACTTTGAACCCGCCGCCGGAAAGGCACCTTATAGCTCCCTGAGAACCTGTCATGGTGCTCACGGTTACAGGGATCACGGGGAAGCCTTTAATGGGATTTACGGGACCCTGTTGGTGGTCAACCGGGTATGTAGGATTCTTATACACTAAACCCCCAACGGCAGTGCAATCAGCACATAAGAACCCCTTCTTGGGCTATCCGGTGGGATCTGCATCATGATACAGTGACTTGCCTTGGACCCCGCCACCGGGGAGCACAATAAAGCCACCTGGGAACTTGTCACCGTGCTCACGGTTACAGGGGCGAAGCCTTCAATATGTCCCCGGGACCCTGTTGGCGGTCAACCGGGTTATGTAGGAGGAGTAGGAACTGTATGTATGTATATAGTATGTGTCCCCCACGGCTGTCCACACAAAAGAGTATGCACCGTGTATCCCTCAGTGCAAGGCAAGGGCCTTTGAAACCGCTGCCTGGGGCGCATTATAGCCCTCCGGAAATCTGTCACCGTTGTCACAGTTAAGGGAGTAGCGGGGGAAACATCCAATATGTCCCCGGGATCCCGTGGGGAAGTCAAGCTGGGTATTTGGGATTCTTACCCACTAAAACTCTCGTGGCTGTCACATCGGCACATGAGATTGAAACCTGGGTTCTCGGGTGGGATCTGCACCAGGTGTCCCTGAGTGCCTGGCCTCTGAGTCCGCCGCCGGGGGGCAAGCATTTTATATCCCAGATTTACCTTATATTATATGGAATGATACAATGTGACCAGATTCAGTATTTTAATACTTTTTCACTCTTTTTTAACGTCGTTTTTGAAGATCTTTATCGGTATTTTGCTGGAAGTCAGTATTTTTATTGGGGAAAAATATATGCTATCATTAAGCAGTTGTCCTCGCGAAAATTGTTCAGGGACTTGGCCAAGCATATTCTATATTACATTTATGAGCGTGGATCAATAAATTAGAGACAAAACATTACAGGCTGCTGTGTTGTATTGTTATTTAAGTACACAATGCTTAACAGAGTCTGGACTTTAAGTTTTTAGTTGTATGAGGGGATGTGGGAGGGGATAGTTAGATCCGTATTATAGTGTGTATGAACACAAACCTTGGGAACACTAAAAAAATATTGGTTGGGCATTTTTTTTTATTATTGACATAAATTCTGAAAAGATTACTGGTGTAATAATAAGTGTTGATGTTTTTTTTTGGCAAAATAAAACATGTTTGAAAATACGCTACTTGTGCATTTTTTTTTTTTTTAGAAATGGTTAAAAATCTTTGACTAACAAACTTAGTTGTGCGGTTTGGTCTTTTTGCTACCTGAGGTGTTAGATGAATAGGAAACTAACCCTCGGTGCGCAAATCCAGCTCGCTCTTGATCAGTATTTTTTCGAAGTGGAGTGCTGTACATTTCAGTATTTTTTCGATGAGACCTCGGTATAGATACAACTTCAAAATAAATTCAATTAATATTAAACCTTCAGTGAAAAATAATAAAAAATTGTAAAATGATCAAAAATGAAAAGTTTAAAATTACACAAAATAAACTATTTTTAAAAAAATAAAAACCGACTTCAAAGTAAATTATCTAAAAAGCATAAAATAACGAAAATATTATTGAAGTTGGTGTTAGCGTACCTGCTGTGTATATTCTGCACCAACTTCAATAATATTTTCGTTATTTTATGCTTTTTAGATAATTTACTTTAAAGTCGGTTTTTATTTTTTTAAAAATAGTTTATTTAACACTTTTTAGTGACTTATTTTACCAAGATAGGTATCAGCACTATCACGCAATTCGAACGTCTACATTACAGTAACTTACTGAAAACATAAAAAGTTTATATCTCTTAAACTACTGGACCGATTTTGATGAAACTTGTACTCTACCCTAAGTTGAAAAATAGTCTAACTATTGCAAAAAGAATTTTCGAAATCGGACTTGTAGTTTCTGAGAAATCCGCGGACAAACCTACATACATACATACATACATACATACATACATACATACATACATACACTCGTGAAATTTGGTAAATTCGTTTAGAAGCCCACATAGACTAACATATATGAATATTACGCATTTTTAGTAATATTACATACATACGCGTCGAATACAGAACCTCCTTTTTTGAAGTCGGTTAAAAAAAACAGAGATTTGAACCCAGTCACTGCTGTGTTTAAAAGACGCTTCCGTAACCTCTTGACCACGGCTATTCTTCTTCTATTATTCGAATTACTTGATCATATTCTTGTTATATGTCTGCTCAGTCCCTAATGCGTGATATTTTACCTTATGTATTAAAGTTATCCGTGTACAGTACCTAATTTACGTACTAAGCAAATCTGAGTGTGAGTGTGAGAATATTTGTACCGCCATCGGTTGAGTAATAATGCTGCTTTTTAACCCTGTTAAGGGATAAATTAAAAAAAAAGATCCCTTCAGTGGCTTGCCTTTGAGCCCGCCACCGGGAGGCACAATAAAAAAAACCTGTCACCATGCTCAAAGTTTCGGGGACCACGGGTAGACCTCCAATAGGCTTCCAGGATCCTGCCGGCGGTCGACCGCGGTGTGTAGGATTCTTACCCTCTAAACGGCTGTCCGCAAAAAATATGGGGCTGCACCGGGTACCCCTCAGTGCAAGGCAAGGGCCTTTGAAGCCGCTGCCAGGGGCGCATTATAGCCCCCCGGGAATCTGTCACCGTTGTCACAGTTAAAGGGGTGATGGGGGGCACGTTTAATATATCCCTGCGATCCTGTGGGGGATCCGATCAGGGGTAGCGAACCCGGACAGTCCGTACTTAGAGGACGCTTCCGTAACCACTTGGCCAAGGAACTTTTATTCTATCTTTCAAATTATCGTATCTTATTGTTGTAATATATTTGTACTGCCATCGGTTGAGTAATAATACTTCTTTTTTACCCTGAAAAGGGGTAAATTATAAAAAATATGAAATACTAATTCAATTAATTTTCTTAACGAATGTCTGTGCAAAATTTCAAGTCAGTAGGACCAAGGAATCGCGTTCTCCCATACAAACTTTGCCCCCCTGTTTGACCCCCTTAGAGGTTGAATTTCTCAAAATCCAGTCTTAGTGAGCACCTACGTCTTAAAAGGAACCCCCATGCAAAGTTTGAGACTCCTAGCACTTGTAGTTTCTGAGATTTCGTGATGAGTGGGTTTTTGTCTACTCTTTTATATAATAAGATAACTACTTTAGTATGTACATTACAGTAGGTAGATAGGTAGTTCGGTAGTTAAGTTCATTTTATTATAAATCTATGGTTAAGTTCAAATTTTACGCGTGATTTCGATTTATGAACAGTTTTTTTTATGTTGGAGTGGCCAGCGTGGCGGTACCAATTTACGTTGAGAAAATGTTGCCAAATTAATTATTTCCCCTTGTATTAGTGTTGTGGCTTTAATGACCGAAGTAGACGGTACGTGTTTTGACTCCCAATTAATTGAGTGTAACGGTTAGTGATGTGGGCCGACAGGAAAAAGACGCCGTAGTAGTTCTATGTGAGATAGAAATATTCCGAACAACTATACGGCTTCGCTCTTGTGGGATCTAATTAATTACATTACCTTTGTGCTGCCAAAATGTTAATACACGATGTATGTATATTGACAAAACTATTCTTAACTATAAGTAGTATAAGTAGACATTGCAATCAATCTATTCTTACGGATTATATCGCGATTTATTTTATTTTTCTTTTTTCTTTTTCCCGACGTTTCGAATGCTTTGCAGCACCCATGGTCACGGGCGAAAAGCATTCGAAACGTCGGGAAAAAGAAAAAAGAAAAATAAAATAAATCGCGATATAATCCGTTAGAATAGATTGATTGCAATGTCTAGTATTCGCGTAAATAAAAGACAACATTAGTATAAGTAGATGTGGAAACACGTATTTATTTTGCTGTTGTTCGTCGAATCCCTGTAGGATTCGACGAACAACTTCGGCGGCAAGACTTCTTACAAAATAAATAATTTGTTTTACATAAAAAGAGAAACGCTTCGCTGTTTAATTTTAGGTGAAAAAACGTTTCGCCCAACTTTTACATTCAAATTTTATACTTAATTTACTATTAGATTAGACTATGGGTGACCTCAAATTTGCAGCGCTGAAATTTGAAGGCACCCTAACGCTAAGACTGTTATACGGACATTGACCCCTAATTAGGTCATTATTGATGGCTGTATAGTGCAGAACTTACAAAGTTGTGTTTTTTAATATTATTATTATTAACCCCGAACCATACATAACACGACCTCCACTGAGAATATCCGGCAATAACATTTTAAAATATAGATACCTACCTATACATCTAAATATTAGTATCACCAGTATTACCGGATTATAGTTGGTAAGTACTAAGTATTTCAAGTTCAAGTAAAATAATCTGGAAGCGTGACATTAAAGTATACAGTTTTAACAAACAAGAGTTCAGCTAATGGAAATTAGCTTCCCGGGCTAATTGCTATGAATACGCTTAGCATAAATCAACGGTCTTTTAAAAAACATGACGTGGGACAATGGTGAATTTGATAGAAAATAATGCCCTAAATGCCCTTATAATGTTTAAAGTATTCATCGCACGTTTATTATTTGAGTATGGAAATACATAAGTATTTACGTGGGGGAGTGATGGCTGCTGCTCGAGTCAACTCGTGCACGGGTGCTGCTTGGGGGTCCGACTACTATCCCTTTGGCCTTTTAGTTTGTTGTACTTTCGTCGTATTTTTTCCCTTCTCTTATTTGATCTTTTGAACGGCAAGACATACTGTCGCTGATGCTGATCTAATTGTAACAAGACAAACTCTGTTAAAAAAAATGAAAAAATGACAAGCCCGCTGAGCTTCTTGCCGGATCTTCCTCAGTTGAGGCCGCGTTGTGACGATGTGGTAGCTTTTTAAAAAAGAAAATACCATTCTAAAAAGTGACCATTCGTTAAGCCTATTTGAAATAAATGATTTTGACTTTGAACCTACATAAATTGTTTTAACTTTTTTCTACGGAATTATGGTACATAGTATTTTTTCAGAAGCGCGTGCGCGGTTTGTTCGGAATCATCGCCCGGTGAGTGGTTAAATTATGTCCATATTATTTTTGTCTACGGAATTTAATTTATAATTACCAAAATACACCTACGAATCCTACGATATAACGATATACAAAACATTTTAAACAATTTTTTGACGAGAAAGCTCAACTTCTGATAGTAGTTAATTGCCAAGTTTGCACCTTCACAGAATGAGGCTAAGTACTATTGATACTTGAAGATTTTGTAAAGCTGAAAAAGACTCAATGCGACACATATTGTGTGGCTGCGACGCTCTTGCGAGACGTAGGCTGGGTTATATCCTACCCCTCCTTCGACTACTTTGGCCGATCATGTAAAAGATCATAGTATTCGGTGGGCCAGAACCAAATAAGTATCATCTATGGCCAGAACATTGTTTGTTTGTTTGTGGTAAGTACTTACTTATCTAATTAAGTTATTCTTTTTATTGTTTTTATATTGTCAGTGCAATAAAGGAGATCCATTAAAATAATATTTTAGTATTTTAGTATAATTAATTAATTTTAGTAATTAGTTTTAATATTTTTAATTTTAGTTAATTAATTTTAGTATTTTAGTATAATATTTTAGTACTTACTTACGTAATATACTTCATTCCTTTTAAAGAATTAACAAATAGATAACAGAATACCAGAAAAATGTCATCTAATGTAATCAACTTTCTGCCTAACAGAAAGTTGATTACACTGAATGAATCAAGATAAATATTTATTTTCACATGGCGCGAAATGCCACTAGCGAGTCTAGTGCGGGGACACGACAAACGGTAATAGGGTTAGTGAGGTACCTCGACCGTAATATTGATATTGCTGATTACGATTTTCTTGTTTAATTAAACCCCTGGAGGGCCGTTGGTGCATTATGCACCATAAGAAACGAAAACACGCACCTCCCTCGGGGGCCGTTGGTGCATATTGCACCATGAGGTAAGCATACGATACACATCGTGTTTTTTGTGGTAAATTTTTATTTTTTGTATGGGAACCCTATGCTTTATGGTTTCTATAGTGTATATGCTCTTTATTAAAATCGTCATTAACAGTTCTAGAAAACGACAAGGAATGTACTTACAAAAATAAAACAATGAATTTATTTAATTTTTTTATTGAATCATGGATGCAGGTAAGTAGGCTATATATTTTTTCAATTGTTTACATTGGTCAATAATAAATCACTAGGTGATTCAGTCATTCAGACAGGACTACTGATTCTTATTCCTTTTACAGAGAATGGCGGCGAAATCTGTAAATTTCTTTTAATTTAATATCGATAAATTACATTTTTATTAACTTCGTATGTACAGTTGAAGGCAATAATAATATGTGTACAGTTATGTACTTATAAAGAATTGGCATAGTAACAGCAAAAATACTGAAATATGTAAGGTATGAAATTGTATAGGTACTTACATATTTATTACCTATATTGTCAAAATTCTTTTTTTTAATGTTAGGTATTATTTTACTTCGTAGTTGCATACAGTACTTACCTAGATTTTTACAAATTATAATAATTAATGTCGTAATAGTAGTTTATGCACCAAGGGGATAAAGTAGTGTCTTATGTCGCGGGCGTTTAATTGAATCGCGAGCATAACGAAGGATTCTAGCAACTCCTGAGCGCAGCGAGGGAGTATAGAGTTAACTCCTGAGCGTAGCGAGGGAGTTAATACTAGAATCCTGAGTACAGCGAGGGATTTAAGCTCGCCCAAGACAAAGGCACCTTTATCCCCGAGGTGAATACACTACTTTTCACACCTACTGCGAGGTAATAAAACACAAATATTGCTAGAATTAAAATAATGACAATATTTTGGGACCATCCACACATGGTAATCTGATCCCAAACTAGGCAGAGCCTGTACTATGGAAACCAGATAACTAATATTAATTAATAGTGAAATAACATCCAGACACTTACTGGGAATCGAACCCACAACCTATTGGGTAGCGGCCAGGGTGTCTAACCACTAGACCAACGAGACCGTCAATAATATCAACATAGTGATTTGCCGCGTTATCATCTAAATATTTATTTTCTTTTCTAGAACACTGGGTTGTGCTCGTCGCGCTCGGTTCGATTTTCAAATGTTTTGTTTTTCGTGAAGTTCTCTGCTTAGAGTAGTAATATATATCTGTGGTAAAAGTGTTGAGGAATTTTCGTTTGACGTTCGAAATTCAAACACATTATTACCCAAGGGAGTTTAATACAACATTATTACCCGGCTAGACTATAGGGCAATAATGAGGCACTTTATGTCATCTTTATATGACATATAATGTGACATTATCGAGCAGGTGGTGTGAAAACGTATTTTACATGTCTGTAATATCTTATCAACCTTAAGCTCTCCCTCTCTTAGCAGAAATGAGAATTGAGCGTTAATTTGAGCTCAAATTAAATTATAAAACTTAATTTGCGTTTCTGTTTGCATATTTACGGCACTGTCTGTGCTCATTAATTTTTATTTCTGCCAAGTCAGGAGTCCTTCAGGACCTCTATTAAGAACATTTCACATTTGTTTTTCATTTTTCCGTTTACGCGTCTGTCTTAATCTTACAATTAATGTTTAATTATTTTCTTTTATTTTTCTTTTTATAATTATTTTTAAGTCTACGACATACGCCACGCGTTTAGTCGTTTCAACTTTTAAAAAGGTTCAGTCTTATTTGCGAGTAATAAGCGAGTACATTGTTACTCTGTTATTTTTATTTGAAGAGAAAATATCTTTTCACAAATTGAATTTAATTCAGAACTGGACAAAATTACCGTGCAACTAAACTCTAGCTTAAAATTGTGGCCGTATTTCAGTCAAATGGGGGCATTCTTTTACAGGTCTCCAACAAGTAACATTGATTTATCGCTCGATTAAGAGACTAAAAGACAGCTTGGCACAATTTAGATAAGTAGACTTTAGGTGATCGCTAAACTTTGTTTAAATTGCACACTTACGACCCGAGATATTGGGATAATTATGTCACATTAATGTGTAGAGGATAAAATATTAGTTTCACATCAAAATACGTAACTACTACCTCAGATATTTATAAAGGCAATACTTATGTCCTATATTACACATACTAGTAGGTCGATATTTCTAAAATAGTACCTACCACTTTTGCAGAATGGTATTTCGAAACGGTACATACGTAATAATGTTTTGAATGGAATTTGCGCTCCAATACTAGGTATATCTTCTAAAGTAAAAGCTTAATATACTAAATGAGTATTTGTATGTTAACAGTCTTCTTTAAAATTTACGTATTTTATTGTATTTGATTTGCTCTAATTTAAAATTAATAGAACGTATTTTTTTTCAGCTATAAATCAAACAATATTAGACCATAAGATTCGTATTTTCTTTTCTGATATCCCAAGTAAAGTCTGGGAACTATTACTAGAGTAATAAATAAATTGAAAATTATACAGTACTTATATTTATAAATGCTTGTCTATCCTTCACAACCTTAGAAATAAAAATACAATCAAACAAAAATGTACAAGAACAAAATAATAAAAAATAAGAAACACGTTTACCAGAAGTAAAATCGCACAGTTTGTGAATATACATATTTATGTTTAACAATATAATAAATCTTTAAGTACATTGCCTTTCTACCAATATTTATTTTATCACTGGCAACATTTAAGAGATTTTTACTTTTTAATCCCTACCAAATGATATTTAATCTTAAGGTGTCGCTGCTCAACACAGCTAAGATCGAAAGGAATTCTAGATCCACAAAAAAATACTCATAAATAAATAAGTAGTACATCTTATAACTATAATTATAATACCTACTTTACCAAACTAATTTACTTGTAATAAATCCATTCAAATTGAACGTACCTTGATCAAGAGCCACAGAACTCTCCGTACTTGAATGACTCGCTAAATCAACACATTATTGCATATACCTAAACTAAGTAAATAGTATAAATACACTTTTGTACTGTAATAAGTCCGTACGCACTGTATGGCGAAAAAAATGATATCACATTTCTTTTTCAGATTCTACCTCAGAGTAATTAGAATTCTACCAAATCGGTAGTACATTTTTATCGTGGCAACATATCCTTGTGGACGGTTGTGTTTGCTCATACATATTGTCGAGGCGCTGGTCCATTTTTTCGTGAGTGTGGTAAAGTATCATCGTTGTTACCTGTGTTGTTGTTGTGTAAAAATGACATTTCTACCCCTGCGTCTCCGCCCTAAATAAAATTAAACGAATAATTAGGAAAAAAAACCTGTTTAATATGTAAATTACATACAAAATATCTTTTTAGAATCGGTACCAATCAAGTAAGTAAATACGATGCAACTTCGTCTATTTGTCTGTATATCTGTACAACAGTAGGTATATTACAGCAACTGCTAATGCTAATTGCAAAAAAATATATATCTCCTGTTTTCTCTTCAAAGGGGGAGAGGTGTGCTCTAAGGACGGACCATAGGCAAGAGTCTCAGATTTCAATTTACAGTCTACATGTGTGTCTTTTGTATAAGTGTGTATATTATTATCATCATTAGCAGCCGGAAGATGTCCACTGCTGAAAACTCCCCCCCCCCCCCTTTTAAAAGTGAGGGGTTGCCATAATCCCAACGCTTGGCAGGCGGCTTGGGGATCGCACTATAAGTGGAAGATAAATCCAAAAGAAAGACGCTGCTGCCCGTCTTCCTGTTCTCGCTTAGTCGCTTCTTACGACACCCAACGAGAGGAGATGGGGGGATGCAATTCTAACCCGGCATCCTACGGGTATATTATATTATATAGTATATAATTATATGGCATTATTATTTATGTTACCTCTGAATGCATAGGGTTGGCGGTGATCGTGATTGGCACTTTCGCTGGGATGTAACCGTTGCCGCCGCCAGACTCCGGCGTACCCTTCTCCTCTGTAATGAATCATTCAACGTCTCTGTTAAACGGGACAAAGGAATATTCAACGCTTTCGTAGATTAAACTGCTTATAGAATTGTTAATACATTAAACGTAATTCATTTCGTAATGTTTTGTAAGTATTTACTGTTTTTCCAAATATAAGCTAATGTGTTTGTATACAAGTATAAATTTAAAAATTTAGAAAAAAAACACAGCATTTGTAAACGAACTCTTAAATTCCTGTGCTATTATCAGACCCTGAGACCAGTATTTGTCTAACTACTCGTCAAGATTTAACCATAAATTTATAATTCGGTGAGTCATTACATTACACATTAAGTACATTATTTTACATTTAATGGAGCCCAGTTTCTGTTGCCACCTTCCTGCTTGCTCTCTTCACCAGACCCTGATCAAAATTTTTTCTACCTACTACTCGCAGCAACCTATACAACGTATCCAAATTCGGTGGGTCTACGTTTATTAGTGCAGAGATCCCGTGACCACGTTCCTGCTCCATCATCAGATCCTGATCACCATTTTACTAGCAACTGCTCGTCGAGACCTACCTAACGAGCCCAAACTCGGTGGGTCTACGTTTATCGGTGCAGAGATCCCGTGAGGACCTTCCTGTTCCATCAACAGACCCTGATCACTATTTTTCTAGCAACTACTCGTCGAGACCTATCCAACAAGCCCAAACTCGATGGGTCTACGTTTACTGAGGCCGAGATCTTGTTACCACCTTCTTGCTGATCATCATCAGACCCTAGTGAAGGTTACCATTTTATTTAGTATCATTGGATTTACATAACTTCTAAATTTCAGATCTTTCGCACATGAAAATGTCTATTATATACAAAATATCCCTACCTCGACTCGGAAAAGAGCTGATAGTCTTCAAACGGCTAGACCGATTTTCATAAAACATAGCTAAGAACCATCTCGCTTATACTAGCTTACAAATAAAAAAAAACGCATTCAAATCCATTCACTGGTTGGTACATACATACAGACAGACAGACAGACAGACTTCCGAACATCGCTTTGATGTGGCTATTTTTGCCTTTTAAATTCCAAGTGTGTCCGACGAAACTTATGCTGGATGAAACAAGTGGTTAAGTGATACATAAACTGCTAAAATTAATTTTACAAACAACCCAAGAGCTATGGGCTTACAAGTTCATAAAATAAGAGCAACGCATAAAATATAGGTTGCACACTTAAGCTTTTCGTCTTCAGTTTTATTGACAAATTTTATATCTAAAAGGGCTCCATCAGGATTTGATTTACGACAGTTTTTAGCCAGCTGCTCCTATAAAAGTTACAACCAGTTGATAAACTTTATTAGCGGGGTCAATGAGCATTAAAGCCTTGCTATAATAGGATATCCGTCCTAAAAAAATCTCTATTAACATCAAAGTCCTGCTTTAAAAACTTTTTAATACAGAATACTAGTACGTAAGTAGAAAGGAATACCTACTTAGCTATAGCTAACCACTCACCCTACTAACTCTTATTATTATTTATTGTGTTATTTTTATTGTTATTTAAAATCACACGCACCATGTTATAGTGGTTCCAGCATGTAGACGCTAATAGCTAGTTGTAACCACTGTCCGGTAAACGATCAGTTGGGTAAGCAACGTTAGGCAATGTCAGTCCTTAGATGGGTGACCGTTTAGTGGCATTTGAACTGAGCGTCTCCGTGCTTCTGAGGGCACGTAAAAAGGTTGACCACTAACCATACGACAAAAAAAAAGCATGTAAAACTAATTCTAAATCGATATTAATTTTTTTTATTATCTACCATTTTTGATTTATAGCATTGGTAACAAAAAATATTTATAGGTAACTTTTGAAAATAGAATAATATTTTTTAAAGATGGCTATATAGTTGAAATACTTTTATTATTTTGGCTGTACTATTTTTAAACTATTACAAAAATTTATATTTTTTTAAACACTGGCCACATAAGTCGTATTTCCCAAGTTGCCTTATAAGTACATTTTGTTTTGTAAAATTTCTCTACATACTGTCTGTGGTCGGTCGTCGAGCTCTTCGGCACATTAGCAGTGTAGCGGCTAGCACCACGATGAGGGCGACTGCACCCAACGCTCCCCCCGTGGTCACCAGAGCGCCGGGGGAGGACCGGGTCTGTGGGGTTTCTGCTGTTGGGGTAGCATTCGTACTGGCTACCCCTGCTACTGCTCGTTGGGTTTTCGCCACCTATGGATAAATTCATGACTTTAATCAAAAGTGTTGCTGTGGAAGTTCGCTTATAACAGCTTAAGGCGACTCAGACTCAGTGTAAAATTAATTCTGAATTTTTTTTGGACTTGTTCACATTACCATATTATGACGCGCGTTAAAAGCATTCACATAGCATGCAGGTAGTGCAACGAGCGATGCGGGGTGCGACGAACGTACTATCACGGACACGAACGTACCGCGTAACGTAATGTACTAGTTTTCAACCAACATACGAGTAGTTCGACGTTATGTGCGCTTACCCCGTCCGCACGTATTCTGGACCGGTTCGTGCAAGCGATTATCGTCCTAAAGTTGATACACCGGTTGTGAGCGCTAGAGTACGGTGAGACACATTTCCGGTTGATCTCCTATGCGGACGATAATCGCTTACTCGAGCCGGCTCACAATACATGACCAGGGGGTCTAGTACGAGTTCCGATAGTTTACGAGCTCGATCACACTGACAGTTTTTGCCCGTACATTTTACTAGTTCTTGATAGTTACCGCTAGAGGCGCTGGTGTAAGCGTACGTAACGACGTTTAAACGATTTTGTTTTAAAACTGTTGACCAGCGTTCGTGACCGACACAGTACAACGAATGTAACATTATTATTGTGGAATTTGCATGCCTTAATTAGATTGAATATTTTGGACTTCTACAATCATATTTATTATAAATAACATCTATTCTGGCAATATCCAGGCAAATAAACAATTTTAATTTTAACGACTAATATGCGAAAGTAGAAAATATTAAATTAAGTAAAGGCTCACGATAACGTGAACTTAGCCTAATGCTGCACTGAAATTGAAAGGTAATTTTTTTGAGAAGCTGTACCTTTATAGCACTGAAGTCTGAGGCGGCTTGTGCAGTGTACGCCTGAAGCTTGAACTCGTAGGACGTGTCGTCCGCGAGGTGCGTCAGTCTGGCGGCGCGAGCGGCCCCACCGCCCGGCACCGTGAACTTCTCGTAGGAGCCAGCTGACGATACCGACCGGTAGTACACGTAGAACCCCTCTGCCTCCACCTCCCCGCCGCTTGACCACTGACCAACGATCACCGAGTTACAACTGTCATCATTGGCTTATAATAATAATGCCCTCCTGAGTGATAGGGTCACAGCGGCCAACCTTTCACAAAATCAGTAATCTATGCGGGAGATATTATAGTGCACATGTGCTTGCGCAGACACAAATGCACTCTCTCTTCCCTTTACTCTTTCCTTTACACTACCTTAACTCTATCCACGGTCTTGTAATGTCACCAGCAACAACGTGGGACCAGAACACAGTAATGTTTACATATTTCTGGTTGGCGGCAGAATACTTGACACTATAGATCGCTGAAGTGTGAAGTGGTACGTTGGTACCTGGAAGTTCCCTTACACAAGAAACCTACCACCTTGTTACTTCAATATCGCCATTATTTCGAGATCATCCTTTGTACGTAACAATTGTAACTTAAGGTATAATTGCAATTAAGAAGTGTACCTAGATAATAAGACTTTTTTGAGTAAATAAATGATATTATTATTATCATCGGTATAAATCCGACTCGAAGGACCAAATCTTTTTGTACTAAACGAGATAGCATTTGATAGTGTTTGCTTTATAAACATCTTTTGCGGCTTTACACTGACCGAGTAGGAAAACGCAGCCCAAATCCATACTAAAATTTTACTTCCTCAAATAACATTAAGGGAAACTGCCACACTCAATCTATTAATGGGTCGTTATCTCATCTCATTAGTATTGATTTTGTATTGAAATCGACACTGAGTGACGAGCTAATGATGCAGTAACGAGCTAATGATGCAGCAGGATTATTTTCTTATTAAGAATAAGCCAGTGCTTGACTACAGTCCCACCTGATGGAAAGCGGCGATGCAATCGGGGATGGTAAAGCACACTAGCTTATTTAAAAGCCTATTCACCGCTTTGAAGACCGTAACAAAAAGCTAGGTCCACCATTGCGTAAACATACGGTTGTTTGACTTTAGGACGATAATCGCTTGCACGAGCCGACCCAGAAAAGGTGTGGGTGGTGCAAGCGCAGGTAACGTCATTCAAATGATTTTGTTTGAAAACTAGCCAAGCGATCGTAACCGCGATACTACATTATCTGTATACTCACGGTCCAATCCAGTTGTATGGCGTTCGGTGATATCGGGGTTATTCGTGTAAGCACCGGCGCTCGCGGTGCTTTGAACTCGCCGCGCTGTAGGTGGAAACGAGCGCTACTCTTGCCCATTTTGTTATCATAATTCGAATAAACGGCTGCTATTCGGAACCTAGACGATATAAAAAAATATATATTCGATATATAGAAGGGTATAGACAAAGAAAAAACGAAAATAGACAAAGAACAAAGGTAGAAAAAAAATATTTGTACCTAATTTAAGTTATTTTCTATATATAACTGTCTTCGATATTGATTACTTTACAATGTATTTTGTTGGTTTTCAAGCAGCCGAAAAACGTCTACTGCAGACCAATGGCCTATACCTTAGAAGGGAGGAGTTGCCATAGTCCCCACGCTTGGCTGGCATCTTGGGAATCGCAGTATAGGTGGTTGATAATCCAATAGAAAGACGCTGCTGCCCGTCTTCTTGTTTTCCCATAGTCGCCTCTTACGGACACCTAACGAGATAGGAGGTTGGGTGCGGATTGCACACAATATTGGTTTGCAGTTTTACAGAAATTGTCGCTCAATCCAAGCATAGGTCTTACTTGTAGTATTTGCCGGGAGTGAGGCCGTCTATTTCGTACGAATGCACGTATGATGGGATTTCCTGGTTGGCGGTGTTCCATTGTACGTTGCTGCTGTTGCTGACCTCCTTGTATTGCACCTGAAGGTCGTATACATAGGGTTACACACAATTATATCGACACACGATGATGGCTACCATCTCTCTCTCAACCTATCTACATCAGCTACATTGTACCTCAGCATTTTACGTCGGTGTAAGTCAGTGTAAGTCCAGTGTAAGTCAGTGTAAGTCAGTGTAAGTCAGTGTAAGTCAGTGTAAGTCAGTGTAAGTCAGTGTAAGTCAGTGTAAGTCAGTGTACGTCAGTGTACGTCAGTGTACGTACTGACGTAAAAAAAAAACAATTTAAAATGACTGAAAAATAGACTGACTTAAACTGACTTTTTTTTTGGGAATGATAGACGCTGTTGGCCGCAGATGGCCATTACAGCTTCACCGGACAATAGGAGGCGAGCGCTTAAAGCAATCTAGCCTTAACAGCAGAAGTAGCGACGAGACTTCTAGTCTATTTTCCAATTTTCGTTTTCTCTCTATACTTGATAAAATAATTTATTTTGCAATTGCTATTTACAATATCTACTTGACACTGGCAAAATCATCAATAATTCATGGAAGCCATACCATACCATACCATATCCATTTTATACAAGAAGAATAAGTTACTCCATGGTATGGTATCTTAGAAGAAATGGAAAAAGCTACCAGTAGCACCCTCTTGCGGCGTGATTTGCAACTTTTCTCTGTTCGGAATGAAACTGAGATAGTAGATCAGTATTTTGCGTCTGACGTCATATGACTTACAGCGGTAGCGGTAAATAGGTTGGAATCAAATTAATACGAAGTCTAGGGGGCGCGGGTTCGAACCCCAACCCATGGGTGGGGCTTGTGGATGGGGTTCGAAATTATTTTTCTTTTTTTATTTCATTCCTTAATGCATTACTATTGGCGTCCGCGTACTTTATATCGAATACAACAAAGTTTTAGCTTTTTTTTTTATTAAAAATTCTCGAGACTATCGGGGGCGCGTTTTGACGTGGGAGTTACCTATCTATTTCTAATTAATATACTCTTATCTATGAGTTACTCTACGACAGCATACGTCAGCGTACGTCAGTGACCGTCAGTGTACGTCAGCGTACGTCGTCAGCGTACGGGTATGTGCAGGTAGCTGATAAAATTACCGGATTTTTTTATAAATTTAACCCATTCAACCTATCACTAGGTTGAATTGCTGAAAAAAATACAAAAAAGCAAGGCACAGTTCTCCAAATATACAGCCTGTTAAGCATGGTGTTTCGGCTACGCGGCGCGACCAGCTGGTACCGACCTCCCGAGGAACCATTCGGGTGATTTCGGCAGCCACTCGTAACATTATAAGCTGGTGCGCTAGAACTTCCATCCAAGACTTAGTACCAAATTCGGGGTAAAGCTCAGAGTAATTAGAATGGAGCTAGTATCGCGTCGATTCCCCGAACAAATTTTTCGTGGCACTTTTGCGGGGTGTGGGAGGCGAAGGACACACAGATACAATTTCACGCATACTCTTGCAAAGGTCTAATGCAAACTCTTCATGTTTCTATGTACCCACACTATAATAAACTCGCAACACATTCAAAAAGATACGCAAACAAATAAAGAATGACCTGAACATATGAACATAAAATTTGGCAGAGGGGTTAGCGTATCCAGCTCTCTCCAGAGGTATCACCCCGAAGCGGTCAAGTTATAAAATGAATATAAGCTGTTGCTTTTAAGGAAACAAAACAGTAATTTTATAAATAGGTACCTTAAAGAATTGAATAGGTAGACCGTGGTTATCGTTGGACCAGGACACCATAACACTCTCGTCAGATAACCGCGTCACGTTCGGCCGGGATGGCGGTATCATAACAGCTGAAATTGGTATATAAAGTTTTAATCGCTTCTCAACAACACACCATGCAGTTGCTATGTAGATAGTAATGTTTATTTACCTACCTTTATGTTTTCTAGGGTTCTTTCGATTGTGACGCTTGGGGGTCTGACTCGGGTTTCGCACCTTCGGTAGTTCAGCTGGATAGTCCTGTAAAACTCATTATTTTAAACTAACAATTTCTTCTTTGTAATGTCACAAGATTAGCCATCTACGCGGGAGATATTATAATGTACAAGTGCTTGCGTAGACAAAAAAGAGCACTCTCTCTTCCTTTACTCTCACAATCCCAGGGGATGGAATAACGACACGGCCGGGGGAACTACTTTTTTACATGCCCATCCAACGCATGGATCATCTTACTTTTTTAGACAATCAGGTGATCGGCCTTCACTTTCCTAGCCATTAAGAAACAACCACACAAATTTGTAACTCCTCGCGGGATTTGAACCTGCAAGCTCCAGTTTGCAAAGCAAGCGGTTTCCCACTGCATCACGGACGCTACTAAAGACTACTTCCTCTTTATAAAGCTCCTGTGATTGTAACAAAACATCAACTGTACAAGTTGGTGTTTTGTGAGGCTATTAAATAAAAGAATTCTAATTTCAATAAAGAAGATGGTGGGTACCACCGGTTTGGGGTTATATCCAAAACTAGGCAAAACACTGCACAGCCTCATGATAGTAACTATTACTGCGTAGATCGGACCAACAATAGTAATTCAGAAGACCTGAGGGCATAATTGTGATATAATTGTGACACAAGGAACTTCAACATCTCAGTGCTCCCGTGACTATGGGTACAATGCATTCGAAACGTCGGGAAAGTAAAATGTAAATAAACCGCGATATAATCCGTAAAAATTGTTTTATTTCAAAGGAAAACTCATAAAATTAAAAAATATATGTTTACAAGTATATACATATATAAATAGCATAGTTTATAGTATATAATAGCTGACCCGCGCAACTCCGCCCGCGCTTTTATTACATTTTGCTCCCCTTTTCTCACTCCTCCCTAGATTTATCTCTCTCCATCTCTCTCTCTCTCTTACAAAAAACATCGAATTATATGCTCTTTCTCTCCTCTCTCTATCCCCCTCCCGCTTCGGTTTACGTCACACTCCCCCTCTTCCTCTCCCTGTTGTCCCCTCTCTGAACCCTCTCCCCCTCTCTCTTCTACTAACTTGCTCCTTCTCACTCCCCCCTTACTCCACCTAACTCCCCCAATCCGCAACTTATGCGAACCAACTAAATTTGATAAAAAAAAACTCCCCCAATCCCTCACCCCATCACCCCCTCCTCGAATCCCCTCTCCCTCTTTCTCCTCTCTTGCACCCTCCTCTCGTTCTATATATCCTCGTCAATCATGGTATCAGCGGCATTACATATACTTTATGACCTATTCTCAGACCTCCCCGATATACACACAAAACTTCAAACAAATCGGTTCACCCATCTATTTAATGACCTTGCCTTATGTTGCTTAACCTTAACCTAGCGGTATGAAATATACTGTATGACCTATTCTCAGACCTACCCGATATGCACACTTTCATAGTAATTGGTTCACCCATCTATTTAATGACCTTACCTAACGTTGCTTAACCTTAACCTACCGGGATAAAAAGTATCCTATGTCCGTTTCCTGGCTCTAAGCTACCTCCCCACCAATTTTCAGCCGATTCGGTTAGGCCGTTCTTGAGTTATAAATAGTGTATAACTAACTAACACGACTTTCTTTTATATTCTTATTAGATTAAAGTTCTATAGTGATTGTATGTTCAATTTCACCGATAGATGGCGCTGTTCATAATGTAAATCACGCTAACATCGTAAATTACTGTCTAATGATATTCGATAATGAAAGTTCTAAGTTTTTCGCATCTTTTATTGTTGCGACTGTAATACAATACCTATACACTATCTGGACTTGGGGAGTTTCATTAAAATTTCCTGAACCATCTTATGCAAACTAAATGTCTGCTCAGTCCCTATTGTATATAGCGTAATAATACATATCTTAATGATTAACTGATCGGTCTATAATTAACCTATTCACATACAAAGGAAATTACGTGGTAATATGTGCAAGTAATGTTTCACTGCTTAGCCCCTATGAAACATAGCGTGATGTTTTATATACCAATTTATACCTTGACTTCTACACAACACAACAGTGAAAGTCCTATCAAAATCCATCCACGGGTTTTCAAATGATACCTGGACAAACAGAACGACAGACAGACAATAATTCCAAAAAAAAAAATGTTTTGGCCTCTATGTCGATAGTATAGTATCCCCACATAGAAATTTTGGAAAAATATTCAATGTACAGAAAAAGTGCTCTTTGAGTTTTATTATAGTATAGATAGATAGATTTATATATTAAGTATATTATTAAATAGGCATGTATTGTATTTTTAACTTATATATATATAATATTAAGGTGTGTTGTACACTAATTGTACCCCATTACAAATCTCTCTTTGTAAATTGGTTTGCTGTTAGAAAACTCATGTTTGAGTAAAGCTCGCCAATGTACATGCATTTACTATCTTTTAATTACTGTATCTGTGTTTCTTTGTGTACAATAAGAATAAATAAAATTAATATATGTTTTTGAATTTTACAGCAGTATTTCAAGTTTACCTGGTCTGATATCTGCAGCGGCATGACAGTGAGCATGGCTGCGTCGTAGCTGCATCCCAGAGGGTTGCACGCGAAGCACTGCACGATGCCCGCGTGCCGCTTCTCCACGCGCTCGATGAACAGATCTGTGTCTGTTGAACAAGTGAACAAATCTCAACACTCGGTAGCGACATCTAGTTAGTTTTACAAGGTGGTAAGTTGTGTTTTCCTATCTACCAGTTGGGTCTCCGAGTAAGAATAGCACCCTTGGGTGTCCGTAAGAGATGACTTGTAAGGGTAAACAAGGGTAAACAAGATGACGGACAGCAGCGTCATTCTATTGGATTACCTACCGCGATCCCCAAGACGCCTGCCAAGCGTGCGGATTATGAAAACCCTTTTAAGGAGGAAGGCCTCCTCCTGTTCTGCAGTGTAGTTTTTCGGCTGCAGACTATGATGAGGTGATCCGTAGTCCAAGGGTGTAGGGTAGGTAGTGGCCACCGCAATGTCAGTTATTCTGCCGCCAAGCAGCTGTGTGTCTAACGTCTCGGGTGACGAGCAGCAGTGCACTGCAGCTGTTTATAGGCAGGCGTCTCGTACCATCAGGCGAATGTCACTAAATTGATCCTCTAAAAAGTTTTCAGTTAAAACAACAAGTAAGTAAATAAAAATTAATTATTGAACCACCCGTTTGTTGATGAGTTACAGCTTATTCCTACAGTGGGTTAAATAGGCATGATGACTAATTTTTAAAAAATATTCTATAATGTACTTACGGGTCTACTATTGCCGAAAATAATCATATTTTTGTATTAAATTTACAATTAATAGCAATATTTTCAATTTTTAAAATAGAGTTTGAATTTCGTTACAAAACGATGGCCGGTGCATGGCGCCATTTTGTGACGTCACTACGGCGGTGTAAATAAACATCTGTCTAGGTATAAAAGTAAATCATTGTATGAAAGAAAAAGTTGAAATGACAGTTGTTTATTTACACAGGATTGACGTCATTCACTCTGATCAGCGTTTATTACAAAATGGCGATTAGCTGTATTTGAGTAATTTATTTGCTTAAATATCACGAAAATCTCTCTATTATTATGAAAATGAGATGCATTTTTGGAATCAGTGCAATCTGTTCTAATATTTAAAACCACAGATTTATTGGTATTGAGTTGCAGTCATCATGCCTATTATTATACTTACTTCTATGCTCATGCAATCATATTTTATCTCGATACAACAATTTTAAATTTTGTATTCAAATATTAATGAATGAGATTTCAGATGAATTAGATTAAGCAGCTGATATCTTGCATTTCTAACAGATATAGAAATCAGACGTTAGAAGTTTTACTGCCGCACTCACAAACGTCAATTAACTTTAAGTATTAATGCCATCTTTCAGCTTTGGACTCAGTGGAGAGGCGCGCTAAGAGGCTTATTGGTAACTCTGGTAGTAGTGACCAATTTACAAAGCCTGGAGCACAGGCGCAGAGTAGCCAGCCTCTCGGTATTCTACAGGATGCATTTTGTAGAGTGTGCGCAGGAATTACATGACTTGATTCCACCATCCCCCTTCCATCATCGGACAACGAGACGCACGGCGCGCACACACCCTTATGTGGTAAACGTGCCTTCAGTCCGAACTAAGCGATTTGTATCGTCATTCATAATAAGGACAGCTAAGGACTGGAACAGTTTGCCTGCGTCAGTTTTTCCGCCCGATTATATCCTGGGTGTCTTCAAAGCTAGAGTGAATAGGCTTTTCTATCTATCTATTCTTGGTGGCTATAAATTTGGGCCCGGTATCCCCGGAACGCACTTCGACCCAGTTGGATCCATTGTGCATGCCCTAGCCCTTACTCTGTTGCTGGCGTATCGAAGAGCTCCCTCAGGTACGCAACGATCGCGCCAGCTTGGAGCTGTACATAATCATTTGGCGTAGGATAGGCTACTCCCAAATGACTTAACCTACGTCTCGCAAGAGCGTCGCAGCTACACAATATGTGTCGCATTGACTCTTTTTCATCTTCGCAGAATCTGCAAATGTCACCAGTACTTAGCCTCATTCTGTGTAGATGCTCGTTGGTGCCAAAATGTCCCGTGAGTGCACCTATTAGGTGCCTTATTTGTGATCTGTTAAGGCTTAATAATTTAACCCCACAGTCCACCCTTCCGCTAGAGAACGCTTTGGAGTGGTTTAGGCCTGACGCTGCCCTCCATTCCTTCATGTGTTCGTTCCTAGCATGTGCATATAATGCTTGGTGATATGTTCCATACGGAATCCCCACAAATGGTTCGGGGCCAACCAAATGACTCTGTGAGCCGGCCCTCGCTAGTCTATCTGCCTTCTCATTGCCCTCGACGCCTTCGTGTCCAGGTACCCAGATAAGGCTGACATTGTTGTGTCTTCCCAGGTTGTTCAAACCTGTAACACCTTCTTTGACTAGTTTAGAAGCAACTCGGAAGGAATTCAGAGCCTTCAGAGCTGCCTGACTGTCACTGAGAATGCAAATGGTTTTACCTTTGACGTTTCTCCTTTGCATTTCTTTAATGCTGGCAATTATGGCATAGGTTTCCGCTTGGAATACCGATGCATAATGCCCCATGCTGTGACTGACACTACAGTCCTTGGAATAAATCCCTGCCCCTGTACCTGACTCCATTTTAGAACCGTCAGTGTACCATATGAGGTGAGTTCCACCAACCGGTTTGAGTCCCCTCGTCCACTCTTCCCTGGATGGTATATGTACTCGGTACCTCTTGTTAAACATGTACACTGGATTTATCCTATCACAGGGCATGTCCATTAGATCGTCCAGTTCTTTCACGGGATCCAATAAAGTGTGTTTTGTACAGGGCTTGTTACGATTCCAAACTCCTGCTTTTGCAAGTCTGTATAGCGACTTCCTTGCCTCTGTTTGTATGTAAGTGTGTAGTGGGGTTAGTCCCAGTATCCACTCAAGAGCCAATGTAGGCGTTGTTTTGAAGGCACCTGTAATTGCCATGCAAACTACTCTTTGTACCTTCCTAAGAGAATCCTTGCAGATCTTTAGTTTGGTCCTAGGCCACCATACAGCGCTGCCGTATGTGAGAATAGGTCTCACCATCGTGGTATATATCCAATACATTACCTTTGGTTTGAGTCCCCAGGTTTTGCCATACGCAGAACGGCACATATTGAAGACACGTAAGGCCTTTCTTGTTATGTTTTCAACATGACTATGCCACGTTAGTTTACTATCGAGAGTTACCCCAAGATATTTCACTTCCGTAGCCCATTTTAGTCTGGTGCCGTACATTTCTGGGTCTCTAAGGCCCTCTAAATGTCTTTTCCTCGTGAAAGGCACTATAACCGTTTTGCTTGGATTTATGGAAAGGTTATTGTCTTTACACCATCTTTCCACCCTAACCAAAGCACCCTGCAGCAAATCCGTTACTACGTTTGGAAATTTGCCATTTACTTGTATGACTATATCATCTGCATAGCCTACGGCTTGAAATGGTCCATTGTTAAGTTCCACTAACAACGAATCCACCACTAGACTCCACAGTAATGGGGATAGTACGCCTCCCTGTGGACATCCTTTAGTTGCCTTTACGGTAACCATATCACCTAATAAACTACTTTTAATAACACGTTCCTGCAGCATAGTGCTAATCCATTTAACAATTGTCGCCTCTATGCCATGATTTTGTGCTGAGGTTCTTATTGAAGCGAAGGTTGTTCGATCGAACGCCCCTTCAATATCCAAAAACGCTCCAGCACAGATTTCTTTGGTCTCCAATGCATGTTCTGCCCGGTTGACCACATAGTGCAGTGCCGTGTCCGTAGACTTACCCGGTTGGTACGCGCATTGCATGTCATGGAGCGGTCGTCTCCTTAATGGGCCATCTCTTATATACCGGTCTATCATCTTCTCCAAAGTCTTCAAGAAGAATGAAGTAAGACTGATAGGGCGGTAGGATTTGGCATCTTCATAGCTCTCCTTTCCTGGTTTGGGAATGAAGATTACTTTTGCCTGTCTCCAGGCTGATGGGACATGCCCAAAGGCTAGGCATGCTCTGTACAATCTGCACAAGTGAGGTATGAGAATACCTTTTCCCTCCTGTAGTAAGATGGGGTATATATCGTCAGGTCCTGGTGATTTATACGGACTGAAACTATCAATTGCCCATCGTACCTTGTCTGCGTCAACTACTTTCTTTGCTGTACGCCAGTCGTCTTTGGAAGTTTTTGTAAATTGTTCTTCCATGGTAATGACATTATCAGTCACATTTTGTATCTCCACTGAGTCCGGGAAGTGCATTCTTAGCATATGCGTAAGAGTTTCCTTCCCAGTTACAGTGAGCTTACCTTGGTCATTCCGGATAGATGTAAGTGGATTAACCTTTGCAGAGCTCATTGCTTTACTGAGCCTCATGCCCTCTGGAAGGCTATTGATGCTACTGCAATGAGATCTCCATGATCTCCGCTTCGCCTTGCGCACTTCCTTACTATAGTGCGTAAGAGCTTCGGCATATACCGTAAAGTCATTATTTGACTTCGCCCAGTTGAAAACACGTCGCGTCTCCTGCCTTAGATTCTCAAGGGCAGGTGACCACCACGGTTCCTTTTGCGTCGCCGCCTCTTTCTCCGGGCAGTTCTTGATCCAGCTGGTCTTAACTGCCTGGGTAATTCTGTCAGACTCAAACTCGATATCTATAACTGAGTTGAGTCGCTGCGTAGGATCCCCGAGGTGTTCCTTAAGGTCTCTCCTGAAAGATTCCCAATCGGTTCTCCTTGGGTTCCTCCTTCGTACCTTGCCATAATTATTGGAAGTTACATACCTAAAGCAGATGTAGTTGTGGTCAGATAGACTGACCTCTTCCGACACATGCCAATTACGGATCGCTTTACTCGCTCTATTGGATGCAAGCGTTATATCAATGACCTCCGCCCTGCGTCTATTCACAAAGGTTGGTCTATTGCCTTTATTTAAAATTTGTAAGGGTGAGCTTACCAGAAAGTCCAATAGTGCTTCCCCTCTTTTGTTGTTGTCTGTGCTACCCCAGGCAACGTGGTGAGCGTTCGCGTCGCATCCTATGATGAGGTCGTCGTGAGCGCAATTGTTAACCAGGTCTTGCAGCAGTGCTGATACCGGGTCCTCATTCTCATAGGGTAGGTAAGCAGAAGATATAATAGTATCTTTACTGCCCCCTCCCGTTAACCCCTTAATCCTCACAGTAGTGAGGTCTCTGGAGCAGAAGTCATATAGAGGCATTGCCATTATGCCATTCCTGACAAAGACACAGGTCCTCATATTATTTGTAGGGCATCTATAGAGAAGCTGTCCTCCACGAACGTTTAGACCTCTGATGACGCCCTTGTACAGATAAGGTTCCTGTATGAGAGCGACATCATATTTATCCATATTAAGCGACCGGCAGAGTACTGCCGTAGCCGCCTTACTGTGATGTAGATTAATTTGTATACATCTTAGATAACCCATTGGTGAGGCAACACCAATGGCCTGATCACGCCTGCCTCTCCTTTCAACGGCTCCAGGCTTGCTTCTGCGCGTTTGCGCTGTACTGGTTGTGGCCCTTCCCAACAGCGTCGCTGTCCTGAAACCGGGCTCTGGCGAGCCTTCTCCAGTGACTGCTTCGCCAGCCGAAGTCAGGGCCAAACCTTTATTTTCCAGCTCAGTTTTGCCACCTTGAGCCCCTCGGGTCAGTGTTCCGGTCCCATTCCTGTTCCCAGTCACTACCGACACACCTGGTCCCTCAGTAGCTCCACCGGCCGGCAAGTTATTGGTAGTGGCCCTTCCCAGCAGCATTGCTGTCCTGAAACCAGGCTCTGACGAGCCTTCTCCAGTGACTGCTCCGCCAGCCGAAGTCAGGGCCAAACCTTTACTTGCCAGCTCAGTTTTGCCACCTTGAGCCCATCGGGTCAGAGTTCCGGTCCCATTCCTGTTCCCTGTCACTACCGACACACCAGGTCCCGCAGTAGTTCCACCGGCCGTCATATTTCTAGAGCAACCCTTGGAAGGGCTACCCCCGTCATCCCTAGGGACAGTGCGCGGTTTCTTGTGCGAATCCATGCGAATATTATTCGTAACTTCATTTCACTGACTCCCCACCCTCCACGGAGCCCGCACCTTTGGGGATGCTTTTCTAAGCACCAGGGCTATCAGTGAAATATAGTCCTCCCAAGTGAGTTGTCCACGAGTCCACACAACGTTCGCCTGTGCAGCGCCGCGCCGCGCCACGTTCTCGGCTCACATTGCTGACTGCGGACCCCATCACCCAAGAAGACTAGCCGGTTGGTCTTAAGGACCACCAACAGCCGATTGATTGCGACCGGCTCAGTCGCAACCGCCCGTGTTATAGGAGTCCGGGACCGAAGAGTCGTGTTGCCGCATGGGACCGCGTCCGCAGGCCCACTGTGCAGCTCATCCTCCAGGCCTCCCTTCCCCCTCATTACGGGTCCCCGCGCACGGCAAAAACACGCGGGAGGTCTTACCTACTTCCTACCATCTGCTGGTTTGTTGAGATGGTAGGACCGCAACGCCCGACCTCATGACGCCGCAGTATTGAATAAATATATACATATACATACATATGCTTATAAACATACACATATACTGAGACGCATAAACTTACATACACGAATATATACATACATAGCGGGATTTAAATATACATACTATATATTATACATAAACTCATACTATATAAATATAAGGTGGGGATGAGGGATGGGTGAGGATTGGGGTGAAAGAGTTATTCGCCCAACGATTTTTTTGTTGCGTTTGTTTCTGAAGGAATCAAACCAATAACAGGCGGCAACCTCGGGAAGGCTAGATCATCGGGCTTGCCCTGGAGATCAATCACGACTGTTGCGCTCCCTCCAAGGCCGTTTGCCAAATTACACACGGGATTAGTGTGTAAAGTAGGCAAGCAGCTAGTGCATTAGAAAGGGAAAGGAAACTAAGCAAGCATAGTAAAGCAAGCAAAGCATGCCCTAGCCACTTACCCGCCCGAATAGGCTTTTAAAAAGCCAGTGTGCTTTACCATCCTAGATTGCGTCGCCGCTTTCCATCAGGTGGGACTGCAGTGGCTTATAGGAAGTAAAAAAAAAGAACTATTTTTTTAAAATCTAATTATTTCGACGCTCAGTCGCTTATAATTATTTTTGTTTATTGAGTACGAGATAATTGATATTTCTTCTCAAGATCAGCGTGTTAAGTATTAATTAGCTTTCGCTTGGCGAATTAACCCGATTTCAAAAGGTCTTGACAGTTAACTATAATTTCCATTTGTAGGTGCGGCAGTTAGTTAATGTTTAAGTAAATCAGTATCATAATTAACTATTCTCAAACGTATTTTTACCGTAATTGAAAACAGAAAATGATCATGGAATTAAGAATCATCAAGGAAATAGACTTCCTTTATAAAGCGCTGTGGATATTATCTTTGATTTGAACATATTTTTACAAAAATATATCACTTACTATTAGCCTTAATCCCTTTTTCATTCTTCACAATATCTGCATTGAGCACCCAATAGACAGACGGTGACGGTTGTCCAAACGAGTTGCCGCAAGTAATATGCGCATCGCCACCCTCGTTCGCGTTCAAATTGGTCGCTATACCCTCCCAGCGAGGAGGCTGCAAGGCTATGACTTTCCACGACCGACGGACGCCGTTGGCTGAACACGAATATATACCCTGATGGAAAGGAAATTAATGATCAAAGATAATTTGAGGGGCAAGAAAAGTAAGATTAGGAGACCATCAGCCAGCAACTGGGAACCAAGTGGGATAGCGATCAAATACTATCATATAGTGAGAAAAAAGTAGATTGAGGAAATACGGTATTAGCACACTCAGTTCTCGCGTATTGCGTATTAATCATGGTATCCAGGTGACAGCTATCTTGCTTTAGTTAAATAAAATACCGGTCAAGTGCGAGTCGGACTCGCGCACCGAGGTTTCATGTAACACCTCAGATAGCCAAAAAACCAAACCGCAAAACTAAGTTTGTTTGTCGAGGTTTTTTTAGGATTACTAAAAAACTGCACTACTTAGAAAGATTATTTTATTTTTCCTGTAAAATATAGATAGACATGCATTATCCATAATTATTTCAGATTATTACCTCCACAAACTTCGGAGATAAAGGGGGTATTTTTTTTTGTTATCAGCCAAAAACTACGTCACATAAGCCAAAATAAAAATCTGTTTTGAGATGTGCAAATGAAGCCCTTTCATATGATACCCCACTTGATATAAAGGGTCTTTCAAATAGAGCGGGTCGATGTTAATAATCTGTGGGGCCATTTTGTTTTGGCGGCATCCATCGATATACTATACCAACAAGATTAGCTGTCACGAACAAAATGACATCGAAAATGTGGTCGCGGTTACAACTATACACGTACATGCAAAACAATAATATGTTCATATAAAAAGATAACTTACATACTATAAAATAAGGTTCAATAATAATTGCAGACAATTGAGCGACAGCCGTCTCCGTAGCTCTTATTTTCGTGACCACTTTTCGGGTCGTGACAGCAAATCTAGTTGGTATAGTATATCGATGGCGGCATCTGTCAAATCTGTTTTTTCTTATTCAGTCACTTATGCCAAATCACCATGGCAAGTTACACGGTTGAGCAGCATGTGCAAATGATAAAACTTTAACGCCGTGTGTTCGCTGAATGGGCATCGGAACGCTGCTTGGAAGAGGACCCCGATTTTGGCCGAAAAATAATCTTTAGCGGCGAGGCACATTTTTGGATGAATGGTTTTGTTAATAAGCAAAATTGCCGTATATGGGATGACCACAACCCACATGAGGTTCACCAGGTGGCAATGCATCCACAAAAAGTTACTGTTTGGTGCGGATTTTGGTGTGGCGGCGCCAATGGTCCGTACTTCTTCGAAAACGACGTTGGCGAGGCCATCACCGTCAACGGCGAGCGCTACAGATCAATGATAAACAATTTCTTTTGGCTTGAATTGAACAATATGGACGTGAACGACATGTGGTTCCAGCAGATGGCACTACTTGCCACACAGCGAACGACACAATAGACATTCTGCATGAACGGTTTGAGGGTAGAGTTATCTCTCGCAGAGGTGACGTGAATTGGCCACCAAGATCGTGTGATTTGACTCCGCTAGACTTTTTCTTGTGGGGTTTTCTGAAGTCGCAGGTCTATGCCAATAAACCACATTCGACCGTTGCCCTGAATGCCAACATAACGCAGGCCATCGCTCGGATTCAGCCGGATCTATGCAGCAGAGTCATTAAAAATTGGACCTCTCGGATTCGTGCCACCATACGAAGCCGCGGCGGACATTTGAACGATGTCATATTCCATCCATAATGGCATAAATGGGCCTTTTAAATAAAAAATAAATTTCGTTAATATCTCACACACATCTTGTTTTATTCAATTTTAACATCGACCCGTCCTTGTTGAAAGACCCTTTAGTAGTCTCACTTTTAAATTTTGATAACCTATTTTGACCCCATTTATAAAAAAAGGTAAAAGAAAATAAATATTTTTTTCATTTGCGATGAGGTTGGGTAAGTAAGATCTAAAACTATTCCAAGTTTCAAATCGATAGTATCAGTGGTTCCTGAAATATATAGGTGTGACAGACAGACAGATGCAGTCAGACCATAAGGATTCCTTTTTTACCTTTTAGGTGTGGAACCCTAAAAATTGAATTCCATTCTAAGGAAATTCGTTGAAAACTTGTAATCATTTTGGTGGTCCTTGAAGTAGCTAAACAATATGAACTCATATCTTACAGAACGATAGTACTCGTATACGTTTTAGCATAAGTTTTTAATGTAGTCTACATAACAGTTTTAGATTTTTTTTTGACCACATACTTATAAATATCACTATTAAAACGTTACTACTAGGTGGTAGGTTCCTTGTGCAAGGAACCGTCCAGGTAGGTACCACCGCAGTGTCAGATATTCTGCCGCCAAGCAGCAGTGTGTAAACATTGCTGTGTTCCGGTGTGAAGGGCGCTGTTTAAATTACCGGACACAAAATATCTAATGTTTTAAGGGTCGGTAACGCGCTTGAGATTCTTCTGGTGTTGCTAGCGTCTATAAACTGCGGTGACTGCTTGCCATCAGGGGCGGGACGCATGCGTGCTTGCCGCCTTGGTAGTATAAAAAAACTAGCATGGAACAAAACTGCCACTACGAGACATCTCCCGAACATATTTCAAAGAAGGTATTTATCCTCGTTTAGAGATCGGGACCACTGCCGTACAAAGATTACTGACCTCTTGCTCAGGCGTGAACGGAGATACCATCAGCATGGTGTCGTTATCATGCGTCGTTAGAGGGGCTTTGCCCTCCATACTCCAAGTGATCTTAGGAGGTGGCGTGGCCACCGCACCACACCATAACCTGAGACTCCCTCCCGGCTTCACCGGCATCGTCAACACTCCCTCACTGTCCTTCACACCAACGTATTCATCTGTTTCTAAAAACCTAAAACAAAGCAACACGGCCGTTAGGATCTCCTGTTTGACGTTCGTTTTTAAGTTAATGTCCAAGCAAAGATGTAAGGGGTGATGTGTGAAATAAAAGGGAAATACTTAAATAAAAGGGAAAGTAAACAGTTCTAAATATTTCTAAGGATCGTACTGAATTATTGTTAAAGCAGAAAATTAGGTATAGCTTGTTTAGCTGTAGATAATGGTATTATAAACAATAGATATCCCTACTAATGCGTGCCAAAAATTGTGACCCATGTAATTAAAATATTTTGTCATAATTAGGTATATACTTAGCTAAGGTATTTTATTTTATTTTACTTTATTGGGACAAAAAACAATTACATGTTAAAACTTACAAACAAATCGCACTTACATAACTATTAAACATGTAATCCACAGCAAAGTCCACAGATTATTATAAAAAGATTACAAGGAAAATCGTGCGTCTAAGGTATTAAGAAAAATAATAAATTTTGAGTTTGTGTGTTCCAGCAATGTGTTCAGGGATTATTAGAATCAATCATATTAAGTCTATTAACAGCCAAATTCTTAAATTGTGACTCTGAAACTGCAAAAATGTCGATGTCAATGAAGTGTGTGTTATATGTTTCTAAAAGTCGACGAATGGGTACTCTTTCACCAGCGTTTGTCCTGCACTTTGGCGTATAGAACAGCCGCGGTACACGGGCCTTACGCTGCACTGTTGTTCTTGGTATGACGTAACATAAGCTATTGTTAAGATCTATACAATCGAATTTATTATTACAAATGCCATGAAGCATAGTGGTGATAAGCAATATGCGTCTAGATTTTAGGCTTAGTAACTTATACCTTTCCAGTAATTGTACATATGGAATTCTTGTATGAAAACATCTGTAATGTGCACTACGTAAGAATTTTTTTTGGACCATCTCGAGTCTTTTGCTGTGTCATAAAAGGGACTCCATATCGCAACTGCAAATTCCAGCTGTCCAGATATCCTATATATCCTTTCCATAATAAATACTTTTGTGCAGTACTTTGTGCATTTTCTAAATACGCATGAATGCATTTTACTTTATTTTCAAAGGCACACGTCACGTTCGCTACATTTTAACTGACGCGTGACTTACTGCTAGTTCACCCAATTTGGGTGAATTTCATTGTTTCACTTTTAGTGCGCATGGGATATCTATTGTATAAAATATCATTGGCTCTAGTAAGTTAATGTTACTGATAAGTAAATAATAATTAAACTAAAAGATCTTTCTTTGACTAATAAATACATTTTTATTATATCTATATAAGGTATATGTGTATATATAATACTAGCTGACCCGCGCAGCTCCGCCCTCGCTTTTATTACATTTTGCTCCCCTTTTCTCCCTCCTCCCTAGATTAATCTCTATCCATATCTCTCTCTCTTATAAAAAAAATCTAATTATATGCTCTTTCTCTCCTCTCTCTTTCTCCCTCCCGCTTCGGTTTCCGTCACACTCCCCCTCTTCCTCTCCCTGTTGTCCCCTCTCTGAACCCTCTCCCCTCTCTCTTCTACGAACTTGCTCCTTCTCACACCCCCCTTACTCCACCTAACTCCCCCGATCCCTCACCCCATCACCCCCTCCTCGAATCCCCTCTCCTCTTTCTCCTCTCTTGCACCCTCCTCTCGTTCTATATATCCTCGTCAATCATGGTATCAACGGCATTAAATATATTTTATGACCTTTTCTGAGACCTCCCCGATATGCGCACAAAATTTCATACAAATCGGGTCACCCATCTGTTTAATGTCCTTGCCTTATGTTGCTTAACCTTAACCTAGCGGTATGAAATATGCTGTATGACCTATTCTCACACCTACCCGATATGCACACTTTCATACAAATCGGTTCACCCATCTATTTAATGACCTTACCTAACGTTGCTTAACCTTAACCTACCGGGATAAAAAGTCCTATGTCCTATGTCCGTTTCCTGGTTCTAAGCTACCTCCCCACCAATTTTCAGCCGAATCGGATAGGCCGTTCTTGAGTAATAAAAGTTCTATAGTGATTGTATGTCCAATTCCGCCGATAGATGGCGCTGTTCATAATGTAAATCACGCTAACATCGTAAATTACTGTCTAATGATATTCGATAATGAAAGTTCTTAGTGTTTCGCATCTTTTATTGTTGCGACTGTGATACAATACCTATACACTACCTAGACTTGGGGAGTTTCATTAAAATTTCATGAACTGGCTTTTAAATAAAATGAAATGTTATTTTTCCCTTGCCTATTTCTTTCCTAATCTAGTTTGGACTCGCTCGGGAATTACAGATTTTAACTTTTCAAAGATATAATGTCATATTGCTATCAGCAAAGTACTTAGAACAATACAGAAATCTAATGAAAATTTCCTGGGTGTACCGAAACGGCTTAACCCTTACAAAAATTGACCCTTCGCCACTGCCATATCTTATGCAAACTACATGTCTGCTCAGTCCCTATTGTATATAGCGTAATAATACATATCTTAATGATTAACTGATCAGTCTATAATTACCCTATTCACATACAAAGGAAATTACGTGGTAATATGTGCAAGTAATGTTTCACTGCTTAGCCCCTATGATACATAGCGTGATGTTTTATATACCAATTTATACCCCTACTTCTACACAACACATCAGTGAAAGTCCTATCAAAATCCATCCACGGGTTTTCGAATGATGCCTGGACAAACAGAACGACAGACAGACAGACAGACAGACAGACAGACAGACAGACAGACAATAATTCCAAAAAAAATTGTTTTGGCCTCTATGTCGATAGTATAGTATCCCCACATAGAAATTTTGGAAAAATATTCAATGTACAGAAAAAGTGCTCTTTGAGTTTTATTATAGTATAGATATATTTATATAAGTATAGAATTTTATATAATACTAGCTGACCCGCGTAGCTCCGCCCGAGCTTTTATTACATTTTGCTCCCCTTTTCTCCCTCCTCCCTAGATTTATCTCTCTCCATATCTCTCTCTTTTATGCTCTTTCTCTCCTCTCCTCTTTCCCCTCCCGCTTCGGTTTCCGTCACACTCCCCCTCTTCCTCTCCCTGTCGTCCCCTCTCTGAACCCTCTCGCCCTCTCTCTTCTACGAACTTGCTCCTTCTCACTCCCCCCTTACTCCACCTAACTCCCCCGATCTCTCACCCCGTCAACCCTCCTCGAATCCCCTCTCCCTCTTTCTCCACTCTTGCACCCTCCTCTCGTTCTATATATCCTCGTCAATCATGGTGTCAGCGGCATTAAATATACTTTATGACCTATTCTCAGAGCTCCCCGATATACACACAAAATTTCATACAAGTCGGTTCACTCATCTATTTAATGACCTTACCTTATGTTGCTTAACCTTAACCTAGCGGTATGAAATACACTGTATGACCTATTCTCAGACCTACCCGATATGCACACTTTCATACAAATCGGTTCACCCATCTATTTAATGACCTTACCTAACGTTGCTTAACCTTAACCTACCGGGATAAAAGTATCCTATGTCCGTTTCCTGGTTCTAAGCTACCTCCCCACCAATTTTCAGCCGAATCGGTTAGGCCGTTCTTGAATTATAAATAGTGTAACTAACACGACTTTCTTATATTTAGCTTGATTAAAGTTCTATAGTGATTGTATGTTCAATTCCACCTATAGATGACGCTGTTCATAATGTAAATCACGCTAACATCGTAAATTACTGTCTAATGATATTCGATAATAAAAGTTCTTAGTATTTCGCATCTTTTATTGTTGCGACGTGATACAATACCTATACACTACCTGGACTTGGGGAGTTTCATTAAAATTTCATGAACGACAGATTTTACAGATTTTAACTTTTCAATCAAAGATATAATGTCATATTGCTATCACAAAGTACTTAGAACAATACAGAAATCTAATGAAAATTTCCTGGGTGTACCAGACCGGCTTACCCCTTACAAAAATTGACCCTTCGCCACTGCCATATCTTATGCAAACTAAATGTCTGCTCAGTCCCTATTGTATATAGCGTAATAATACATATCTTAATGATTAACTGATCAGTCTATAATTACCCTATTCACATACAAAGGAAATTACGTGGTAATATGTGCAAGTAATGTTCCACTGCTTAGCCCCTATGAAACATAGCGTGATGTTTTATATACCAATTTATACCTAGACTTCTACACAACACATCAGTGAAAGTCCTATCAAAATCCATCCACGGGTTTTCAAATGATACCTGGACAAACAGAACGACAGACAGACAGACAGACAGACAGACAATAATTCCAAAAAAAATTGTTTTGGCCTCTATGTCGATAGTATAGTATCCCCACATAGAAATTTTGGAAAAATATTCAATGTACAGAAAAAGTGCTCTTTGAGTTTTATTATAGTATAGATGTATAAATAAGTATTAGGTTAAAATATTTTTTTATATACTTATGTACGTAAGTATTATATACATTATTTGTTGTTAATATAATACTTTTTGTTTGTTTAAATTGTATTTTTATGTTTTGATGACTGTGCACTACACTGCAGATCTATTTATGTATAGCTCCTTCCAGAAAGGTTGTCTGGAAGAGATCGCTTTGAGCGATAAGACCGCCTTTGCTCACATTAAAATGTTACTGATTCATGTAAACTGTCCTATAAAATATATACTTTATCTATCTAACTTTCAACATTTATAAATAGTGATGATTAAGGGAATTGAAAGGCGTACAATAATCTGTTACCATGCATTATTTAACGTAATCATAGAAATATGTTCCAGCTCTTCATTATAAGATCAATCTAAAACATATTTGAGGCTAACACCGGTATTAGTCTAGGTCATATATCATCAATGTTAAAAATCTATTGTTTTCTCTAGTAACTACTTACACTAGTACACGTTCTTGTTATATTATTTAACTGTACACTACTCTACAGTTTTTTACAATGCTCCATCTACAAAGGTTGTCTGGAAAAGATCGCTTTGAGCATCAACACAACCTTTGCTTGCATGAATTTTTAAGATTTCGAACTTCTTACTATTTTTTGTAACGTGGGCAATAAAGAATGTATCTATACATCTATCTACTTACCTAACGTCCCCTTTAGCTTCATGTTGCACTTTCAAGTGTATTGTCTGTGGTATATCCAAGGCATCACCAGTCAGCTCATTGGTGGCTCTACAGCTATACGTACCGCTGTCTTCAGAAGTCGCATTGTGAATAACAAGCACTCCATGAGGTGTTTGTATTTGTTTTCTTTTACCCTAAAAGTTAAATATAAATAAACATAAAACATCGTTTTGCAAATAGGTCGACAAGAGAATTAATTACTTTGAAATATGTCTAACAAATCCTAGCCTTTTATCATGCCTTTTATATCAAACGACAAATTTGCCGACAAGCATAGCTACGGGCTCAATACCTAATCCGTCAATTTGTCAATGACTAAAGACGACTGAAGGATAAATGCTTAACGGTGTCATGTCTGGAGGATTGAACGGCTTCCTGTTTTCATGGTTCAGGACTCATTTCAGGATGGTCTCGTGACATTTTATAATTACTATATAATGGAATTGTTAATTACTTGTTATTGTTTACCTAACTAATCAATAGCTCGTAGCATCCGTGGCTTGTCGAAAGACTTTGTGTAGTTGTTCCTTACTGGTCACAACCTGATCACCTGATTTTCTGGAAAGTAAGATGATCCATGCGTCTGATGAACATGTTTAAAAATTCGTTTTTTTGGGAATGATAGAAGCAGTTGGCCGCAGATGGATTACATCTTCACCGGGCAAGAAGAAAATCCGAAAACGCGATTTGAACCCAAGTCCTTCTGTGCTAAGAAGAGGATTCCGTAACCTCCTGAGCACGGAACTTTGTAAAAAGTCGGTCCCGCGCCTGATCTCTCACCAGTCGTGTCCATCCCATTGGATTGTGAGAGTAAAGAGAGAGAAAGTGCACTTTTGTTTAACCAAGTACTTGTACACTATAAATCTTGCGCGTAAATGGCTGATCTTATGGTAGATCGGGTGCTGTGGTCACATCGGCCAACAAAATAGGTCATATATGTTCACCGGTTTTGGTTGGTCATATCTTCCAAGTCTTACCTTAGAACCGCCTTCTTTCCACCAGGTGAATACCGCCGGTGGGTCTGACTGCGGCTCCAAGCAATGCAAGATCACTGTGTTATGAAGCGGCGCTATAACAACCCTCTTATCTATCACTTTGTTCAAGGGGCTGGTCAACCTCGCAATCGTGAGGCGAGCAGGCACAGAAGTCAGACTCACTGCTCCGTACCAAATTATACACTGAAACAATGTTCATAATTAATTGGTTATATGGTATTGGTATTCGTAATGTCTAGGTAGTTTTACTGAGTAGTAGATACCTTATGCAAGGAACTAGCAGTTTTCGATATTCTACCACAAAGCAGCAATGTAAATATTGCTGTGTTCCAGTCTGAAAAGCGCTGTAGCTGGTGAAACTACCGGGCTCGACAGACTTAAAAAATATGATGTCAAAAAACTGTAACCTAATGATTATAACTGTACCAAACCTCGGAAATAATTAACTGCTCAGATTGGACATCGAATTCGTGAGATTTATTTTTTTCACTAGCATTTCGTTATATTATAGCATTTACAGCTTAAAAGGTTCAGCCTTCTTGGGATCAAAGGATACATTCAAAAGTTTTGTTCATTGCGTTACGTAAATATTCATTAGACGGCAAAAAAGTTTTTTGTCTATTTCTTCTGAGTTTTTGTCAACGGTGATTAAACTAATGTCTAATGCGATATTTTTTTATGATAGTAAATTATTCAAATGTTAGGGGCCAGTAGACTTTGTAATGATTATTTTGATACATCGCTTAGAATTAGGCTTCCAGATTAAGACAAACTACTGAAAACCCGACAATAACAATAGGAACAATAACATAAGGAGCCTCCTCGAATGACCTAATAATAAATGTTTGTCTGAACATTCAGCCCTAGGAGATCTTGTTGATTGACCAATTTTACCACTACAACATATAATTAATTATATCTCCGGGGTATTCGTGTCGACTCGAAACGAAACCGTATAATAAATAAGATTTTCTATGAGAGCTTTAATTAATGCTATAAGAGCTAACCTAACTAGTCCAGTTAAAACTTAAAACAAAGTATAATGGAAGCTGATGACATCTTTGAGCATAATTGAAAACTGTCCAGTTCTGGCAGCCACTATTTAAATTAACAAAGATTTAAATTGATTTTGCTGTGTGCAAACATCGGTTTCATTAGCGAATTTCTTTTCTCAATGGATTAGAACATAAATATATCCTACCTGATACAGAGCCACTTCCATATCAATTCTGACGTCAATCTCCAACTTGGTGCTCCTTCCAGGGACGGAGGGAACGATTCTCTTGCCATCTCCTTCTGCCACATCAGCCCAGCTCGCTCCGTCCCTGTCAGGCTTCCATCGCCAGACGAAGCTCTCTCCAGGTACGTTCACTTCACACTCGAAAGTTACTTTATCTCCTGGAGGGGCAGTGACGGATTCTGGATACTTTGTGAACGTCATGTCTAGTTCTGGAAACAAAATTATAATAAATAATTACCTAAGTAATTAATGATATCTCATTAGGTAGAGTACAGGTGATGATAGCTCCAAGGAAAATAATATCGTGTAATAGTAAAGGTGATAATAATATGACAGTTATAAATCCAGTAAAAAAATAATAATAAAAAAGCAATTGCCTATTAAAAATAAATTAAGCTAGGTCCTCAGAATTAGCCGTGCATATTTTATTCCAATCATAATAGATACGAACAACGACAAACAATTTATTGTCGATTCTTCGATCTTAACAAAGATCAAAGGCAAACGCAATTAGGGTCTTTTTTATTTGCATACCAAAAGACTGGCCATAACAATAAAAACAAAGAAATCCTGCCGGCCTTGATACCTTGTTACCCACACATTTCGATCTCGGATGACGCATCCAACTTGAACGAATAAAGCTCATGTGTATACGCATTCTATTTTCAACCCTATTTAGGGCTACCACAGGTTTATTTCATATTGTTTCACTTAATTGAGGTGTAACATTTTATTTTTATTTGTTGTCCGGCACCAATTTATGTGATTTCAGTCCCGTCAGTCATTGACCGAAAGTTTATGGAGAATTTTAAATATTTCATTTCGTTGTCGAATGAGAGATTCACGCTTTTCTTACACGAGTTTCGTGATGATTGTGCTTCCTCAATAAGTTTGTTATGAGTTTCAAGCTTTTCAAGTAACTTCGAATATGAGGCCACCCGCGTAGGGTAAAATATTCTTTTACTTTGCCTCTATACTAGGCCACAGCAGATCGCAGCCGAATAAAAAAAAAATATACAGTCGAATTGAGAAACCTCCTCCTTTGCTTTTACTTGTGTTGTTTATTAGTAAGCTGGAGCATTTGCATCATTGGCATCGATATAATATATAAACTAGATAAACATTCACGAACAAAATGACATCTAAAATGTGGTCGCGGAGGTTGCAAACTTATCTGTGCTGGTGGCGGAAACGTGAACTAACATTTCTATTATGATAATTACGTGTAGTTTGACAGTTTCATATAGACAGTAGCGACACTCCTATCGGCACAAATAAATTTGTCAGGATGTGGATTGTATAGAAATAGCGACACAAGGGCGCTATTTCTCGCTACCACTTTTTGAACCGTGACACCAAATCTAGTTTATATATATCGATGATCAATGGCATCTATATTGAGTAAAAAACAAACGAGCTCTATTATTTTTTAGACAACGACAGATGACATTCCGGAGTCAGCTGAGACCGGTTTGTGCAATAATCATGAGCGATGTTGCGATAATTGCGAATCGTCTCTTTATTATTTTTTACATTATGTATTACAGGCACCGTGTTGGTTGATTCTAAAAATCATACAATATCGTCTATTCGACAATTCTGTTTGAATTTTTTTTAATGGATTCTTTTTCTGCGAGCGAGTAATGTCGTATTTTTGTAAAATATATACATATGAATGCAATATATAGTTTTTTTTTATTCCGCACAAGCTAGTGCTTGATTGCAGACCCACCTGATGGAATGTAGCGACGCAATCGAAGATGGTGAAGCACACTAGCTTATTAAAAGCCAATTCACTGTAACCTTAAATACAAGTAATACATTATAATCGAGCGGGAAAACCGACCCAGGCAAACTGTTCCAGTCCTTCATCATTCATCATCATCATTAGCAGCCGAAAGACGTCCACTACTGAATAAAGGCCTCCTTCTTAGAAGGGAGGGGTTGCCATAATCCCCACGCTTGGCAGGCGGCTTGGGGATCGCAGTATAGGTGGTAGATAAATCCAAAAAAAAGACGCGGCTGCCCGTCTTCCTGTTCTCGCTTAATCGCCTCTTACGACACCCGACGAGAGGAGACGGGGGGATGCAATTCTAACCCGGCACCCCACGGCTTCCAGTCCTTAGCTGTCCTTATTATAAACGAAGAAGAAAATATTTTAGTCCGGACTGAAAGCACGTTCACCACATAATGGTGCGTATGCGCTGTACGTCTCGTCGACCGATGATAGAAAGTGGAATCAAGTCATGCAATTCCTGCGTATACTCTCCAAAGTACATCCTGTAGAATACCGAGAGGCTGGCTACTCTGTGTCTAGTGCTCTAGGCTTTGTAAATCAGAGCGCGAGCGCCCCTTAGCGCGCGTCTCCACACTGAGTCTAAAGCTGCTAGATGGCATTTAGTTTTAGTGTCGCCGCACACGGGCCACCAGCCACAACCACAAAACGCAGCCACCGGCCTATTTCCTGTTGTTTTCATACATTTCGGACACTGTAAACGCCAGTGGTCGCCACACGCCACAAATCGCCACTGCTTGCCTCTAGTGTTCGGCTCGGCGACAAAACGCCGACACAAGCCACTCGCGCGACTCCTCACCTCTCTCTCCCTCGTCGGAGTCCATTATGATACTGCAAGCACGCGTTAAAAAAAGTAGCGGCCACCGACTGCCAGTGTCCAGCATAGACCGTGGCTGGCAAGTGGCTGTCGCGCGCGTCAGCTTCTTTTGTAGCCGCTTGTAGCTTCAAGTGGCGGCGATTGTGGATGACGCTAGTGGCCCGTGTGCAGCGACCCTTAGGCTCTCGTTCCATGATTGTACATTATTTACCGTCAAGCCAAAATATAAGGTCAAAAATATTATTTGATTATCAGTGCAGACCCCACAGACCCCTAGTATTAACTACTCAAAGGCTCGATGGTATTTTATAAACGTTAAGGACAACCCTCTCAACCCGTTGAATCTTCATAGTTACCTACTCGATATAAAATTTCTATAGTTCGTATTCTATAGAAAAGTATTTATGTCATACTGGGAAGATTGGTCAAGCAGCAAAATCTTCTATGGCTGATTGGCTCACCGGACGGCCGGCGAACATAAACATATATATTATGTACTAGCTGGCCCGCGCAGCTCCGCCCGCGCTTTAATTACATTTTGCTCCCCTTTCCTCCCTACTCCCTTGATTTATCTCTCTCCATCTCTCTCTCATAAAAGAAAAATCTAATTCTATGCTCTTTCTCTCCCCTCCCGCTTCGGTCCCCGTCACACATCCCCTCTTCCTCTCCCCGTTGTCCTCTCTGAACCCTCTCCCTCCTCTCTCTTGCACCCTCCTCTCGTTCTATATATCCTCGTCAATCATGGTGTCAGCGGCATAAAATATACTTTATAACCTATTCTCAGACCTACCCGCAAAATTTCATACATATCGGTTCACCCATCTATTTAAAGACCTTGCCTTATATTGCTTAACCTTAACCTAGCGGCATGAAATATACTTTACGACCTATTCTCAGACCTACCCGAAATGCACAAAAAATTTCATACAAATTAGTTCACCCATCAATTCAATGACCTGGCCTTATGTTGCTTAACCTTAACCTAGCGGTATGAAAAATACTTTATGACCTATTCTCAGACCTACCCGATATGCATAAAAAAACATACAAATTTGTTCACCCATCTATTTAATGTCCTTACCTAACGTTGCTTAACCTTAACCTACCGGGATAAAAAGTATCCTATATCTGTTTCCGGGTTCTAAGCTACCTCCCCACCAATTTTCAGCCAAATCGGTTCAGCCATTCTTGAGTTATAAATAGTGTAATTAACACGACTTTCTTTTATATTAATTTATAGATTAAAGTTCTATAGTGATTGTATGTTCAATTTCACCGATAGATGGCGCTGTTCATAATGTAAATCACGCTAACATATACCTTACACTACCTGGACTTGACCCCCCTGAGCCCTAGCCTTGAAGCGTTTTTTGGGAGCGCTGTTCATTGTGTTAGTGTGAATACAATTCACCTAAGTAACCTTCTCACCTAAGTCTTTTACCTAAGTAAAAATTTAGCAAATTCGTATTCTCAATTTCTACCTACCTATACAAATGCTGGCTTTTAAATGAAATGAAATAGTATTTTTCCCTTGCCTATTTCTTTCCTAATCTAGTTTGGACTCGCTCGGGATTTACAGATTTTAACTTTTCAAAGATATAATGTCATATTGCTATCAGCAAAGTACTTAGAACAATACAGAAATCTAATGAAAATGTCCTTAGTGTACCGGACCGGCTTACCCCTTATAAAAATTGACCCTTCGCCACTGCCATATCTTATGCAAACTAAATGTCTGCTCAGTCCCTATTGTATATAGCGTAATAATACATATCTTAATCATTAACTGATCAGTCTATAATTACCCTATTCACATACAAAGGAAATTACGTGTAATATGTACAAGTAATGTTTCACTGCTTAGCCCCTATGAAACATAGCGTGATGTTTTATATACCAATTTATACCCCTACTTCTACACAACACATCAGTGAAAGTCCTATCAAAATCCATCCACGGGTTTTCAAATGATACCTGGACAAACAGAACGACAGACAGACAGACAGACAATAATTCAAAAAAAAAATGTTTTGGCCTCTATGTCGATAGTATAGTATCCCCACATAGAAATTTTGGAAAAATATTCAATGTACAGAAAAAGTGCTCTTTGAGTTTTATTATAGTATAGATTACATATATATGTATAATAATAACGTAATATATATATATATTGTAATTAATCTATTTTTACGGATTATATCGCGATTTATTTTAATTTTCCCGACGTTTCGAATGCTTTGCAGCACCCATGGTCACGGGCGGACTGAGATGTTAACGTCGGGAAAATTAAAATAAATCGCGATATAATCCGTAAAAATAGATTAATTACAATGTCTAGTATTCGCGTAAATAAAAGACAACATTATATATATATATATATATATATATATATTACGAGTACAAGCGGACGTTTTTCCGGTAAATCTCAGAATACCACCACTATTATCGGTAGCCACCATTCATCACAAAATTAGAAAGATCTAGAAATGCAATGAATTTTAAATCTATCTATACTTATAATAAAACTGTAACAGGTCCAATTCTGTACATTGAAGATATTATGAAAATTATGTTTGGAGGGCATTCTATAACCGATACTGAGGCCGAAAATGTAATTTTTTTAATTTTTGTCTGTCTGTCTGTCTGTATCACGGCTGCGCATCACGCCGAAACTACTGAATGGATTCAAATGAAACTTGGCATGATTTGAGATTTTACTACGAGGTAGGACATAGGATACTTTTTATCCCGTAATCTAGCACGAGTCTTTTGGGAGAGGGGGTTAAAGTCAAAATGGGTACTTGGTCCGATTTTATCAATTTCAATTTCAATTTTTTTTCAATTTTGATTTTATCGATTTTTTTCTTTATAATATAATAAATATTAGTAAGGGAACACTCATAGAGAGTTGTTATCAAGGTTTTGTAATCGATCGGGTTACGTTAGGTATGGTAATTAAATAGATGGGTGACCGTTTAACACCATTTGAACTAAACGGGTCCGTGCTTCGGAGAGCAAGTAAAAAGTGGGTGTCCTAGTTTTTAACCGACTATAAAAAAGAAGGTTATGTATTCGATGCGAGTGTCTGTTATTAAAAGTTTAGTTAACGTAAAAATAGAGCAGGCGGAGCTGCGTGGGTCAGCTAGTGTAAAATAAATAAAATACATTACTTAGTATAATAGCTTGCTTGGTTTTAATGAAACCTGGTGTAGGTGACAGCGGGTTTTCAAAAGGCATGATTGCGCGAAAGTTAGGAGATCGTCGTGGTTGGAGAAGACACCTGTCTTCTTAGTCAGGCAAGTATACTTTTATGAGTTCTTCGTCAGGCATTACATCATATTGTTGTTGTTGTTTGTTGTTGTCTATAAAATGTATAACTAATAGGACTCAGTTTTTTCAGTATAGTGTGGGTAGGAGGCAGGTCCCTTTTTCTTCCATCCCGAGACGGGTGACGACGCGGTGTTGGTTGTGCGTCATCGCGAGCACCGCGACAGTAGAGCGTGCAGCCTCTTTGCCCTCGGGGAGGTTGTAGTGGCTAAAAATCCCACATAACCCAGCCAGAGTCACAGGGACCTTTTGAAGGTTCCTCTCCAACACAAAAAAAAAGCTCTCTTGTTCTGTAGGTAAGGTAGCTGGTTGGTCTCCTATGCAAGAGAACGTCTGGGTAGGTATCGCATCAAGGTCAGATGTTCTGTTACAAAATAGCAGCACGGAAAAAAATGGTTTAGCTGTGGTCGCTAAATTGGTTTTGCTGCCAATTCATTTGCTGCTCTGTATAATATCTTAGGTACATCAGCAAAGCATTGTGTATTACAACTAAGACCACTTAGCTATTATTGATAACGACATTTAGCTATAAGAACTACAAAAAATTAACAGGTGTTACAAATTGTTTAACAACTATCGCAAACTTTTTTCGCTATATCATCAAAACAACATTAGGGGTTGCCCTTAGCTGTGGCTACAAATCATTATTACCATTTATGTATAAATACTTCGTCACTATTGCAAAAAGATAGATGCCTTAAGCAGCAAAGACATGTCTGTATCGGTCCTGCTAATAGTCTTTGCAATCACTGCAAATGATTTTGCAACCAGTACTAAATTTGTTTGCAGATGAATCTGTGAAGTTTAATTTGCTAATACTGTTCAAACTCTTAGTAACTATTCCAAATTATTTTAAACACCACAACTAATATTTTGAGCTGTGGTTGCTAATTATAATGTCTTCATATAGCTAAATGGTATTTGCAATCACTGCAAATAATTTTGCAACAAGTACTAAATTTTTTTGCAGATAATAATAATAATAATACCAGCCCTTGTTTATGTCCCACTGCTGGGCACGGGCCTCCCCTCAAGATGAGGGGGCTTAGGCCATAGTCCACCACGCTGGCCAAGTGCGGGTTGGGTTTTTGCAGATGAATCTGTTAAATTTCATTTGCTAATATTGTTCAAAATCTTAGTAACTATTCCAAATTATTTTAGACAACACGACTATCAATTATCAATATCGACTATCAATTTTGCAACAAGTACTAAAATTTTTTGCAGATGAATCTGTTAAATTTCATTTGCTAATATTGTTCAAAGTCTTAGTAACCCTTCCAAATTATTTTAGACAACACGACTAATATTTTTAGCTGTGGTGGCTAATTTTAATGTCTTCCTACAGCTAAATGTTCTTTGCAATCCCTGCAAATAATTTTGCAACAAGCACTAAATGTTTTTGCAGATGAATCTGTTAAGTTTCATTTGTTAATTTTGTTCAAAATCTTAGTAACCCTTCCAAATTATTTTAAACACCACAAGTAATATTTTGAGCTCTGGTTGCTAATTATAATGTCTTCATATAGCTAAATGGTCTTTGCAATCACTGCAAATGATTTTGCAACAAGTACTAAATTTGTTTTCTAAATCTTAGTAATCTAATTGTTCTAAATTTTACAACTATATTTTTACAGCAAGTTACAACAACGCGCAACGGCCAGTGTTCTTTATGCAGTCTCGTAAAGTTAAATGTATATCAAAATTTTCAAAACTAACGGTTTCACTGACGGTTTCCGTTACGAACCCAAGCGATCAAGGCATAGTGTAAGGGGTGAGCCATTATATCGACACACCCCTCTGTGTGGTGGGGGTTCTGGACATAGCCCACCAGCTGGCCGTGTGCGGGTTGGCAAACTACACACGTCTATTTTTGAATGATGTGCAGGTTTCCACACGATGTGTACTTACATCGTACACTGCACCATAAGACAAGTGATAATCAATATTGAAATTAAGATGACATAAAATAAGAAAATCTCCGAGGTGCAAGGCGTTGTTTGAACATGGGACTCTTGTGTTCAAGGCATGCTTTTTGACAAATTTTCTTGACTTCTCTTGACTAAAATAAATATCTCGATTTTACACGTATGTACTTCATACATGCATCTAATCCGTGGGGTGTCCGGCTAAGAACAACATCCTCCCATCTTCTCCCGTTGGGACTCTGTAAGAGGTGACTAAGGGAAAATAAGAAGACGGGCAGCAGCGTCTTTCTATTGGATTACCTACCATCTATACTGCGGTCCCCAAGACGCCTGCCAAGCGAGGGAATTATGGCAACCCCTCCCTTCTAAGGGCCTTTGTTCAGCAGTGGACTACTTTAGGCTGCAGATGATCATACATTTCGTGGATGGGTTTATATATTTAGGTATACATATCTACTTGTTGCCGATTATTATGGATATAATACCTAAGATAATAATAAAACACTGTTTACGGTTACTCAATCTTATGTAGTAATAGGCATTTACTTACTACCTATTAAATACTTGCGTTTTAGTTTGAATTATAAAACGAGCCCGAATTTTTTTGCGACTTTTGCAAATATTATATTTGTAACAATACCATAGAATAATTTGCCAGTACAGCTAACAAGATTAGTGTTTAACTCAGATAACGGGCCTTTAAAAGTATTACCAGATATACCAGATTGGTTTATGGAATCCGCCAAAATAGTGAACAAATGGATTTGACTGTATTCACTCGGTCTCTGAGATGGGTTTTAAACATTGATATGTCCCACAGTGAGTAAAACCGGGATAACATCAGCAGTGCCCACGACTTGTACGCGTGGTCTTTAGTTCATTGTAAATAATGAAGAAAATAAAAAAGGACCAAATGAATCGTACCGAGGACCAAAAATTCTATAGATAGGTACGATAAACGATGAGGAGTTCGAATATTTATTAGAGTAGGTATGATACATTCGGAATAATATCGTAAGTATATCGTTTCGAATGTATCGTTATCAATTTTGAGAGTTGATATACGAATCCAAGATCTGTGGTTATTAGACAGACTTTCCTCAATAATACGCAACTGCTTACAGTAGGTACGTCCGATGGATTATTATGCATTAGGCTTTAGTCCATTGAGATATTGCTTTAGGCTCTCCAAACTTTCGCGCATTCAAGGGTTACCTTCCAGCTCCATCATCAGATCCTGATATTGGGAAAAGTCAATGGAACTCTTAAAGCCGAATCAAGCGAGCCTAAACACGATGTGATTACTAGTACCCACTCAAGGGTTCCTTTACCCACCTTCCAGTTCCATCATCAGATCCTCATTAGTGGTCAAAGTAAATAGAATTCTTTAAAACAAAACAAATGAGTCCAAACTCGATGAGTTTACTAGTAGCCATCTAAGGGTTCCCCCTTATCCAAATTCGAGCTTTATCATGAGATCAGCTCGATAATACTATATTAATATATTGTCACGGGTCTTTGACACATGTGCAAAATTCCAAACGATTTGAACGTGTAGAAGTGGGTGAAAATGGAGTGGCAATATTCTATTACCATCATATATACCTACGTACTTATTACAGGTGAAACTAATAAAAGCGCGTTTAAAAGGCGTTTAAGCTAGCTGCTCATATTATGGCGAACACACAGACAGCAGATACAGGCTTAGTACTTGTCAAGACAAATACATCTAGCCTAAACACGACGGGGTTATTTTGGGTATTTCAGTAGTTCCAATGGTCACCATTCCTAATGTTCCTATGGTCCAATATTAGTAAGTAGGTATGTTCTTCGTAAGACAAGAAAGCGAGTTAATAGGTACAAAAGAAACGTTTTAAAACGAGCCCGAATATTTTAACGACTGTTGCAAATATAGTATTCGCTGCAGTAGCATACAATAATTTGGGATGGTAGCAAATTTATTCGCGTTTTGCGCGGACAAATGAAATAACGGTTCTTGCAGGTGTTGCCAGAGTGACGATTCACTTAATCACATCAATTCACTAAGACTTTGCAGCTCGCTTTACGACTCGATGAAACGCTATAATATAACGTGTTAGTTGTTTATTTAATAGGCGATAAATATTGAAAATTATAATAAATATGGTTTTATACTTTTCATAGGGTGATTTTTCGCTAGTTGGGTTATATAGTTTTTGAATTTACTTTTTTATTTTTGAAATCTCAACAAAGTTATCAACTTTGAGTCATAGTGTTAAAAAATATAATGGTTCCATGAAATCTCAAACTAAACCTCTGTAAAATACGTTGATGTGATAGATATCGAAATCATTGAATCATTGATCTTGAAATACATAAGATAGTAGAAGTACTTAATAAAAAAATATAAGATGTTATTGACGCTTACAATAACATTCTTCAATATATAAGAATGAAGCTCCTTCAGAAAGTTTGAGGTGTGTGGCCCTAGATGTCTAACAAGTACGACAGCTTGCTTGGTGGATGTATAAAGTGTCTCCAGCGGCGGGCTTAAAGGCAAGACCAGAAAACCCTCAGTTTTCTGATGCAGATCCCACCGGAGCGTCCACGCCTCCCGTCTCATGTGCCGTGCGACAGCCGTGGGTAAGAATCCCACATACCCCGGTTGACCCCATAGGTCCCGGGACCTATTGCATGTGTCCCCCGCGAGAACAAAAAGCAAGTAGATCACGATATGCAGCTTGTCACTTATCGTGTAGACAGCTTACAAACAAGATCAGGGTTACTTGAACAATACATAGACGGGCCCGTTGGTCCAGTGGTTAGTGACCCTGTCTGCTAACCAACAGGTCGTGGGTTCGATTCCCACCAAGTGTCTGGGTGTTTTATTTATATAAGTATGTATTTACAAAAAAAAAGTATATAAGTATTAGTATCAGTTGTTTGGTTTCCATAGTACAGGCTCTGCCTAGTTTGGGATCAGATGACCGTGTGTGATTTGTCCCAGGATATTATTATTATTATTATTATTATTATTAATAGATTTACGGATGTACGGGTACTTAGTAGTAAAATGGAAAAATGAATTTAGGTAATGTCAAAATAGTAATATTTTGTATGTGGCATACCTACACATATTCGCCATCGTAGCTGTCATCATAATAATAATAATGTCATCCAAGCCCCTCAGTACCTATCCGACGTATGGATCATCTTACTTTCTAGACAAAAAGATCCGTCATTGTCCTAACCAGTAAGAAACAATTACCTACACAAAGTTGTTGCTCCCTGCGGGAATGGAACCCGTGACCTCCGGTTTGCAAAGTAAGTGGTGCTCCGCTGACCGCTTAACTAAGAGACTCTTTATCCCGAAAAATTGAAGGGTTCCTGCAGGACGGGGCATCAAAATATAAGGGTAACGCGCAAAATATATAGGATGATTTTGATATAATTTATGTAAATCGATCGAGTCGAATCGGGTGGTCAGACTGGGTTGGATGGAGTCGGATTGAGTTCCTTTAGAGTCGCTGGACGTTCGGGGTGTGGCCCTTACTTAGGATGTCCATCCAGTACGGTGGCGACTCTTAGGAGGACGGCAGCGGTGTTGTGACCCCCATCCATGTGAGCACCTTGACACCGTGAACGCTAAAATGCAAGGCACTGATCACACTGGTGCAGATCCCACCGGAGAACTTTGGTGTCCCCACTCATGTGCCAATGCAACAACCTCGTGGGCTTTAGTGGGTAAGAATCCCACATACCCTGGTTGACCTCCACAGATCCCGAGGACCTTTTGAAGGTTTCCCCGCGAAAAATAAAAGGGTCGGATCGAATCGGGCCGAAGGTGATCAAGTTCAATGGAGATGGATCGTGTTATATCGAGTTTTATTTTATGAGTATAACGCGAAAATTACCTACCTACTGGCTGCGTGTGAAGCCGCGGGTACAGCTAGTTCTTAATAAAGATTTTTTTCATATATTTTTGTTAACAGTTATGACTTAGCCTATCACCCGGTCCTGGCTTGATGTCGATTTCCGCATGTACATTACTAACCTTTATTTTTTACATTTTAATGTTAAAATGTTAAATATATTATTTGATAGAAATTACATTTTTAATAGAAAAGTTTCATCTGTATTTTTTTGACAGCACTGGCAACATTGCTTGGTAGTTAGTTTTTCGAATGCTGACAGACGCGTGATCATAGTCATGATCTGTGATGAGCTGAGCCTCAGCTCATCACCTCAGCTGCTGAGGTGATAGGATAGACGGTGAAGTTATTGTGCAAGGGAGGACGTTACAAAATTATTGGAAATCTGGGTTTATGACCAACCAGTCATTGATACATTCAAAGGTTAGTACAATATAATAAATTATAATTGCCTGTAATTAATTGAACAGAATAGCAGTCCTACATATGCCTTATTATATGAAAATGTGCTAATATTTCACAAAGAATTTTTCGGCCACTTATACTAAACCTTCCATTTTACATAAGCTGTTCGGAGTCGCTGGACGTCCGGGGTGTGGAACCCTTAGAACGTTCATTGAGTACGGCGGCGACTCCGAGGAGGACAGCGGCGGGGTTGCGACCCCCGTCCCCGTGAGCACCGTGACTGGTTCCCGGGGGGCTATAATGCACCCCCCGTCGGCGGGCTCAAAGGCAAGGCACTGAGGGTCCCTGGTGCAGATCCAGCGCGCGGGTTTTAGTGGGTAAGAATCCCACATACCCCGATCGAGCCCCACAGCTCCCGGGGATCTTTCGAAGATTTCCCCCACGTCAAAAAAAAGGTATCTTCCATTTTACATAAGCTTGTGGCGAGCTGTTGGTGCGTAAGGTCACCACGGACCCGAGTGCTCTAGAGAGTCGGTCAGGGCCCCCACCTTGGCGTGACTTCGTCGGCCGAGTGAAAACCGAAGGGGGCACGCAGGACTCTCAGCTCTGGCTAGCCTTAATTGGCTAGTCCAGAGAGGAGCTGTTAAAGCTATATGCTCCAGGGGTGAAAGTGTTAAAGGGTATAATGCCGCGAGTAACTTCGGAGAAAGGGCAGCACACCTCTCGACACCTGAGCCACCCACACCGGTGTTGCACTCCGTCGTCTTCTGACGGCCATATGAAGAGCCCATCTAGTTGGTGGCAAGTCACCGCTTGACAAAATATAATTAGTGTATCTACTAATTATGGCAAATGACCCCGACCTTTTACAATAGCCCAGTGTTCAGTCCACCAAATGCCCACTTAAGGAAATCAAGAAATCTTTCCATATACTTCAATAGTCCCTACACCTGCCAGAGTCAACTGCTGTTTATATCTTATTTCCAGCACTTGATTCTGGCAGGTATGTTCCATTTCATTAATTTGTCCTAACAGGCCTATGTGTTGGATTCGTCCCCATGCAAGCTTTTTAAAAGTCCGGGTGTAAAAGCCCGAGTAACCAAAAATGAAAAATAATAATAAAACCTTTATTGCAGGCAACTATGGCCCATAGAAACAATAAGCCTATTATTTATTATGAAGCTGGCTTCAAAATACAGAAACGGTAAATGTTGTCCTTGAGAACTGGGAATGCACGACATCAAAAAGATTATCAATGTCTAAAGGATTAATGAAAATCCACAAATACATGGACGATAGATTGGTAAGTAACAATTTATTACGAACGTTTTAACTAACTTCTACCATGGATAATCCATGCTTCTACGAAACTCAATCTATATGGGTGCGTCCCATTTCATATAAATTTATTTGGTCTATTTTCATTTCAATAACGTTCACAAGATCTAATAAACGTGAGATATACCAACTGTTGCTATAATTTCTTTACATATAACATTTATATATTCTAAAACTTATTAATATAATAATATCTTTGATACAATCCACACACGGTCATCCGATCCCAAACTAGGCAGAGCCTGTACTATGGAAACCAGACAACTGATACTAATACTTATATACTTTTTTTTTTGTAAATACATACTTAAATAGATAAACAACACCCAGACACTTGGCGGGAAACGAACCCACGACCCATCGGTTAGCAGGCAGGGTGTCTGACCACTAGACCAACGGGCCCGTCATATTTCGTATAATGTTATTGGATATAATGTTTATCTAATCGAAAATCTTTAGGTCTATAGTTTAAAATGTATATTTATAGGTACCAACATAGTTAACACCTCGATTCAGAGCAATCCGACTCGGATATGTTAGGCTAGAAGCGGAGCTCCCGCCTTAACCTTCGTGGTTATTGTCTTATGACCACCCAGAATTAGGAGGCCCGCAAAGCAGGGCTCGCGAAATTACAAAAAAACATGATATTATTATTATTTTATTTTTATTATATTAGGCTAAATAGGTTTTATATCTTGTAAATGATATCAAATGGTTTTGTAATCAATGTATGTTATGCTTAATAAAAATAGTTATTTTAAAATTATATCAATCGTTTATTATATCAACTGATATGAAATAAAATTATAGATTCAGTTATTATATCTTGTAAATATTAGAAATTATATCAAATAATACTTACCCAATCTATATCATTCATTTTTTTTTTATTTGTCCACAGCTGGAAATCGATTTTAAAAATTTCTCTACTGATGCTGAAATGCAACTGCATGGAAACGACTCCAGCAAATATTGTGTATGTATTTTGTAAGTGGTACTGATTTATGAATCCCATATTATATGATTTTACTCAGTATTTATATTATAACCATATTCTGTAAAGGTTCTAGTAAATACATATTACATGTATGCCTAGTGTATCGATGTTGTATACAAGATGGATTTGAAATCATCGGCAATACTTAAGACTATGCTTCTGCATGTGAATTACATCCATAGTACAATCATTTTAGGAATAAAAAAGTTTAATTAAAATAAATGTCAGGGATTTTTGTGAGGACTTGACTTGCGTATAAAATATGATGACTATCATTCTGAAATACGAGAATTTATCTGTAGTGATTCATTAAATGTTGTACCTATTATCATTTTAATGTTATGTAGAAGCAAAGGTTAAAATATTGCCAACATTTTCCAATGCTCCCTGTAGTAGTGTATAAGTGTTTTTGTACCCTTATGTGTAATCGTTATTTATATTAAGTATAATGTATAGGCTATAAATTATTGTTAGTCTCAATTTGTATATGCTGCAAGTTAGCTGCAGAATTGTGGTTTAGTCGGGGTATTAGTGCAGTTGACTTATCTCACTATACGGACAGTGGGATAGTCGGTCAACAGTTTCGATGTAGTTATTTCAACTGCACCAAAACTGCAATTGTATAACTAGCTTGCAGTTTAAATGCAGATCATGTGCATTTACCCTAATAGGGGGTTAAGTATTGCATATTTTAAATTAATATACAGGGTTACAGGAAAAGTCGTGCTAGATCCGTTAAGGGCGTGGAGTACCCATCATTTCTGACTTATTTCACTATGAAACACCCCACCCTAAACTTAACCCTTTTCGAGATTTTCGACTTTAAATTTTTTTATTGAAAATTGCCGATGTTTAGGCTATTAAATTTTATTTTGTTTATTTTGTGTGTATTATTATTATTGCATTTTGACATGTGTAATAAGATGCTTTAGGACGTCAATCATTAAAATAGTGCACAAGTTAATTGAATAGGCCGTAGTAGACAAGTGAAAGTAAAGAAATTACAAAAATAATTAGCAGGTTTATTTTTCTCTAAGGGATATCTAAAAAAAATATTATGACAGTTGTTCGACAGATGTGTTTTAAAATATCTTCGTTTCATCAGCTTTCTAACGAGGTATAACTATCTAGGGTTCGTATTACATTTCGTGGAAAAAAAGTAGTTGGGACGCTTCAGGTAGCAGTTCTAACGGTCCCGCATCTATTGTCCTTCAAGTTGGGACACACCGTGCGAGCGAGACAAGTGACGATTTATGCAGGTGTGAATGAAAGAAAAAATGTGTAGAGACTGATAAGGGCTGGTAATACAACACAGGATATTGTTTTGGTTGGCAGTCTGATTTTGTGCTTCGTACATAGTAGATGTGATATCGTTTTGCTCTTTTTCTCTGTGATTCTGGACTATTTCTTCTGATTTGTGACTACTGTGCTTGTTAACCGGACTCTAATTTGTACTTGTGATACGGAAGTGTTGAAGATGACGTCCTACACACCTGAGGAATATGCTGATATGCTTATTTGTTATGGATACTGCGATTGTGTGTCTGTGCAAGCTCGCAACGAATACATAACTCGCTATCCCGGTCGTCGAGTGCCGGATGTGGCCGTTTTTGACAGAGTTTATCGAAGACTTCGAGAAACTGGCTCTGTTTTGAGACGAAGTACAGACATGGGAAGACCACAAATTGATGACAACGAAGAACAGGACAATGAGATAGTGCAACGCTTTCGAGCGGATCCAACTACTTCCACTAATATTGTTGCCCGTGATCTGGGACTTTCGCAATGGAGAGTGTAGTTTACAGTGCATACTGCTGGCCTATACCCGTACCATTACACGCCGGTACACGTTATTGAAGAAGGAGACTCCGCGAGAAGGTTGGACTTTTGCAGATTCATGCTAAATGCTGACGTAGAAGACCCAGATTTTCTAAGAAATATCTTGTGGACAGATGAATCCAAATTTGATAAAGATGGCATAACTAATTATCACAACGCTCACTACTGGGCCCCAAAAGAACTAAGTAATCCCAATAAGAAAAGAGTGACGGGGTCACAACGAAGATTTAGCGTGAATGTGTGGATGGGCATTATCTCCAATCATTTGATCGGACCTTACTTTCTCCCGGACAATCTAAATGGGGAAAACTACGAAAACTTTCTGAGAGGAGACTTGAATGACTTGCTGGATGATCTGCCACTCAACTTAATAAGGGACATGTGGTTCCAACATGATGGCTGCCCTGCCCATTTCAGGAGAAGTGTCAGAGACTGGCTGGACACAAATTATCCAAACAAATGGATAGGACGAGGTGGGCCGTTGCCATAGCCAGCAAGAAGTCCGGACTTAACCCCCATGGATTTTCATGTATGGGGGCGCATGAAAAGTCTTGTATACAGCGAGCCAAATCCAGTTTCGTCTGTGGAAGAATTAAGAGAAAGGATTGTTGATGCAGCAAATCAAATGAGGACAACGTTGACCACTGGAGTAGTGAAGACTGGTCTCCGTAGAAGGATGCGACAATGTGTTAGAAATAGAGGTGGCCATGTTGAACATGAACTGTAGAGAGTGTAGAGTAAGAAAAAGTTGTGTGAAAACCTGATTTAGTAAATGACATTTCATGCTTACCTATTTTTGTTTTACTTTACTTTTTAGGGCTAAGTATTAACTTTCTTCACCACTGTCGCCTATGAAACTAAGTTTTTTTTCCACGAAATTTAATACGAACCCTAGATAGTTATACCTCGTTAGAAAGCTGATGAAACGTAGATATTTTAAAACACATCTGCCGAACAACTGCCATAATATTTTTTTTTAGATATTCCTTAGAGAAAAATAAACCTGCTAATTATTTTTGTAATTTCTTTACTTTCACTTGTCTACTACGGCCTATTCAATTAACTTGTGCACTATTTTAATGATTGACGTCCTAAAGCATCTTATTACACATGTAAAAATGCAATAATAATAATACACACAAAATAAAATTTATTAGCCTAAAAATCGGCAATTTTCAATAATAAAATTTTAAGTCGAAAATCTCGAAAAGGGTTAAGTTTAGGGTGGGGTGTTTCATAGTGAAATAAGTCAGAAATGATGGGTACTCCACGCCCTTAACGGATCTAGCACGACTTTTCCTGTAACCCTGTATAAGCTTAATGTTCCGATTATAGTATAGTATTTCTTTGTTGTTCCGATTATATATAGTATAGTATAGTATTGAAAAAAATTGAAATTGATTTTGCCCTTATTGTCACTTTATCAGATAGTGATTTTATGATCAAGTTAGTTAACACTTGTACTTATAAAAGTTGATATGTTGGAATTACTGTCTTATACCAGTGTTACATAAAATTGTTAGTAAAAAATATTATGTATATAACTTTTCTTTTCAATTATCCAAACTAATGTTTGTTTTAGGAGTAACTTTTTTGTGATTTCAATAAATAGATACTTTCTTTAATTTTGTTTTGTATTGACTTCATGTAACAATTGAGAATGGTGATTAATTTATCATAATTCGTAGCATGTTAGGTAGTTTAAGCAGTACCTAGTAACTAAGGTAATTTATTACTCTATCGTATCACTGTAGCTGCACTTGACAGTGTTTTAAGTGTAAATGTTAGTTGTGTTTGTTTGCTCACCTAAGGATTCAGTTATGTATTACATTTATTTGAAAAAGCTAATGTACAGTAACATGGAAGGTAATTTTAGCTGTTAAAGCTAAGTTAATTTGATTCTGTATCGTTTCACCTTAGCTAGAACTGACAGTATTTTAGCTATGGCTACAAATTGTGTTTGTGACTAAACCTAAGGATTATAGTTGCAATATCTAATAAATTTATGAGAGGTAGCTAATATAATCCGTAGTAGCATGGAAAATAATTTTAGCAGTCGAGGCAAAGTTAATATGATACTGTATCGTATCATCGTAGCTACAATTGATATGACGACATGAATAGAATATGATAAATAAAGTATCACAAAATATCTAATAATCCTGAGTTGCTATAAGTATTTCAATACAAAAAAATGTATTTACGCACTTGATGGCAACAACATAACAATTTATTAGAAAACGAATAACATAACCGTAACATATTTAAAGCTATGTAACCGGTAACCATTTACACATTCTTTTTAATAGTTAAAGATGTTGAATTGCTTTAATTAAATATGTAAATGATCTCATTATTCTTCTTCTGAAGATTTGTTTTGTTGCCATCAAGTTTAAGAAGGACAATCTATCGTATCAAACATACTTCTAGCAACATGAGATAGTGTTAATACATATTTTGTGATATATTTTTTTATCATATTATATTCATGTCATCGTAGGAATTGTAGCTGCATTAATACTATACAGTATCAAATTAACTTTGCTTGTACTGTTAAAATTACTTTACATGCTACTACGAATTATATTAGCTACCTCTCATAAATTAATTAGATATCGCAACTAAAATCATTATGTGTAGTCACAAACACAATTCGTAGCCACAGCTAAAACATTGTCAATTGCAGCTAAGGTGATACGATACAGTATCAAATTAACTTAGCTAATACTGCTAAAACAAACCTATCATACTACGAATTATATTAGCTGACACACATAAATTTATTTGGTGTCGCAACTAAAATCCTTTGGTGGAGTCACAAACACAATTCGTAGCCACAGCTAACACATTGGCAATTACAGCTAAGATGATACGATACAATAACAAATTAAGTTAGCTAATGCTGCTAAAACAAACCTATCATACTACTAATTATATTAGCTGACACTCATAAATATATTTGGTGTCGCAACTAAAATCCTTGGGTGGAGTCACAAACACAATTCGTAGCCACAGCTAACATATTGGCAATTGCAGCTAAGGTGATACGATACAGTATCAAATTAACTTAGCTAATACTGCTAAAAAAACCTACAATACTACGAATTATATTAGCTGACACTCATAAATTTATTTGGTATCGCAACTAATATCCTTTGGTGGAGTCACAAACACAATTCGTAGCCACAGCTAACACATTGTCAATTGCAGCTAAGGTTATACGATACAGTAACAAATTAAGTTAGCTAATGCTGCTAAAACAAACCTATCGTACTACTAATTATTTTAGCTGACACTGTTAAATGTGTTTGGTGTCGCAACTAAAATCTTTCGGTGAGGTTACAAACACAATTCGTTGCCACAGCTAACATACTGGCAATTGCAGCTAAGGTGATACGATACAGTAACAAATTAAGTTAGCTAATGTTGCTAAAACAAACCTATCATACTACTAATTATATTAGCTGACACTCATAAATGTATTTGGTGTCGCAACTAAAATCCTTGGGTGGAGTTACAAACACAATTCGTAGCCACAGCTAACATATTGGCAATTGTAGCTAAGGTGATACGATACAGTATCAAATTAACTTAGCTAATACTGCTAAAACAAACCTACAATACTACGAATTATATTAGCTGACACTCATAAATTTATTTGGTATCGCAACTAAAATCCTTTGGTGGAGTCACAAAAACAATTCGTAGCCACAGCTAAATATTGCTAATATTGTTAGCAGCCACAGCTAAATATAGCAAATAATATTCGCCGCTACCGCTAATCTTAGCTATGACATGTAGTAATTTTAACTAAAATAATTCGCTACCTTGGCTAAATTCTGGTAGCTAAAAACACTTTGCAACGACTGCTACAAACTTCGCTGTCCCTATAGTTCGTAAGAAAATTTGCAATAGCACCTAAAATTTAGTAGCTGCAGCTAATTTTTTTTTTCCGTGAGTGCTTGTTGGAGATTCCGGCGTGAAGGGCAAGTTGTAAAGATTACTGAGCCTAGGAGACTTTATAGAATTATTTCGAAGCCACCAGCCACAACCACAAAACGCAGCCACCGATCTATTTCCTATTGTTTTCATACATTTTGCATGGACTCGCCGCACACTGTAAACCCCGGTGGTCGCCACACGCGACAAATCGTCACTGCTCGCCTCTAGTGGTCGGCTCGGCCTCAAAACGCCGCCGCAAAGCGCCGACACAAGCCACTCGCGCTATTCCCCACCTCTCTCTCCCTTCATTTCACTGCAAGCACGAGTTAAAAAAAGTAGAGGCCATCGACCGCAAGTGTCCAACATGGACCACAAGTGGCTGTCGCGCGCGTCAGCTTGTTTTGTAGCCGCTTCTAGCTTCAAGTGGCGGCGATTGTGGATGTGGCTAGTGGGCCGTGTGTGGCGACCCTAAGCGAATAGCAAGCAGTGCAATGCGCAATGCGCTGGGCAGGCGTATCACTTACTACTTATTATAACAATAAACAAAATCTTACGGTAGACTAGACTTTGAGTTGTATATTTTAAAAGTCATACAAGTCCATTTTAGCGACGATCTTAGTAAACTTGTATATCCTCAAAGCATAATAACAGAGTACTTACATTTTAAAATTAACTAGTACTAATTAGCGTTTATGCTAGGCAAATCAAAATAAATTGCTTATGTCTAAAATAAATTTTACCAAATAAAATTGATACGAAGAACGTAGCTGCAGACAGATGTAGGTATTATCGGTATACCAAATACACTTTTAGATCATACGTGTTGGTTTGGTAGACACAAATTTACGAGACAATAAGACAGAAAAACGCGATCCGCGGGTGTCGGGACCGATGTAAAATATTTCTTAACGCGAATATTTTGCGAATATGCTAAACTACGCTGTAAATGTACTGCGATTTTTCTATACTGCACACTGCATAGTTATAAGGGTGGAAATAAGTAACGTGCATGCAATAAGTTTTTAACTATATTAAAGAAGAGTAATCTTAAATTGAGAAAATTACATAAAGAACAATAAAGCTTTAACAAATATTTAAAAAAAAATAAAAACCGACTTCAAAGTAAATTATCTAAAAAATCTTTTTAAAAAAAAGTTGAACCGACTTCAATATCACTGAAAAGTATAAAATAATTTAAATATTATTGAAGTTGGTGTTAGCGTACCTGCTGTGTATATTTGGCACCAACTTCAATAATATTTAAATTATTTTATACTTTTCAGTGATATTGAAGTCGGTTCAACTTTTTTTTAAAAAGATTTTATTTTAAACTTTTTAGTGATATTTTCATATATAAAGATTGAACCATCGAAAACCGTAAAATTATCTAGGTAGGTTATGATCACATTATCGTCTACATAGTTTTACATAATTCATGTTTCTTCAGAAAAAAATATCCGGTCGTAATGAAATTTGCATGGAAACATCATAGTAGTTTACTCTCTCGAATAAAGAAAGAATCATCGAAATCGGTTCATAATTGTCAGAGCAATGTAATGGAGAACATCAGTTTTATGGTTTTTACCAGATAAATTCCTCCACATCGTTCATGGTCCTCCAGGAAGTTCTTATCCGGTTGTAATAAAATTCATACAGATTCAATACAGTGGTTTCTTCTTTCGAATAAAAAAAGAATTATTGAAATTGGTAAATATTTGCCAGAGTTATGACCATTTTTGTCCGACCGAGCGAGTCCGAGCGACTAAAACGTCATCTATATAGGCTTTCTTGCAGCTATCAGTGCGCAGTCACCATTCTTGTTTTTTCAGGAACTACTTATTACTAAGCAATAATTTTTTTATGGGACCCAATTAACGGATTAAAGAATGGATGGAAGAAAGATTTTTTCAAATCGGTTCATAATTGCCAGAGTTATGCGCGAACATACATAGAAAAAAAAAAATATATATATATACAGACGAATTGAGAACCTCCTCCTTTTTTGAAGTCGGTTAAAAAGCATAAAATAACGAAAATATATTGAAGTCGGTGTCAGCTGGTGATAGTGTTAGTTAACGTGATTAGCTAGCACCGACTTCAATATATTTTCGTTATTTTATGCTTTTTAGATAATTTACTTTGAATCTGGTTTTTTTTTTTTTAATAGTTTATTTAACACTTTTTAGTGACTTATTTTACCATGATAGGTACCAGCACTATCACGCAACTCGAACGGCTACGTTACAGTAACTTACTGAAAACATAATAAGTTTATATCTCTTAAACTACTGGACCGATTTTGATGAAACTTGTACTCTACCCTAAGTTGAAAAATACTCTAACTATTGCAAAAAGAATTTTTATAATCGGACTTGTAGTTTCTGAGAAATCCGTGAACAAACCTACATACATACATACACTCATAAAATTTGGTAAATTTGTTTAGAAGCCCACATAGACTAACATATATTAATATTACGCATTTTTATCAATATTACATACATACGCGTCGAATAGAGAACCTTCTTTTTGAAGCCGGTTAATAACGAAAATAATAACAAAGGTTATCAGTGCCAGCCAGTACTAGTGTTATTGTAACTTGTTATGCTAAGCACCGCCTTCAATATTATTTTCATAGTTTCATGTTTTGTAGATAATTTTCTTTGCCTGCGATTTTTTTTTCTTCTAAAAATAGTGTACTTTACATTTTTAGCGACTTTTACAATACCGAGATATCAGCATTCAGCAGTATGTGGGCTTCATCAAATTAGGTATGACCATCGATATACTATACCAACAAGATTAGCTGTCACGAACAAAATGACATCGAAAATGTGGTCGCGGTTACATATACCTACACAACTATACACGTACACGCAAAACAATAATATGTTCATATAAAAAGATGACTTACATACTATAAAATAAGGTTCAATAATAATTGCAGACAATTGAGCGACAGCCGTCTCCGTAGCTCTTATTTTCTTATTTTCGTGACCACTTTTCGGGTCGTGACAGCAAATCTAGTTGGTATAGTATATCGATGGGTATGACGTATTATACACATTTTTGTATAGAGAATGACGTTTCGGTGTTGAAAACTACATCATACTCCACGTACCGTACATCTTCAAATATCACCATTCCGTAGAAAGAAATCAACGAGTAGGTACTTAGTCGTACCTCAGAGTCGTACAGTTCATGGTAATCGGAAAAGGCGAAACGGATATAGACTAAAAAAGTATAACCAGTCCCGAGTAGGTGGATACTAATGACTTAACACAAATACTTGGACAATATAACGAGGAGTAAGCGTTAAATTTCTTGCGCATACACTCGCAACACAACACAATTTAACTTCTAGGGTTCTATGGGAAAATAACGAAACCTCTGAGTGAGTTATAAGCAGATGTTCATTTGTATTTTGTATTTAAGGCCCTAAGAGCGGTGAAATGCCTAAACTCTTGGTTATTTTGAGATGTTTTTTTTTTCATCCATATTTAATTGAGGGCTCCCACACATAACTGCGATGCGATGCGATGCGGCGCCGCATCGCAGGAATTTGTATGGAAATATTCATTTGTTTCTCGCAGATATTTGCGATGTGATGCGAATTCGCAGTTATGTGTGGGAGCCCTGAGCTATGCACTAGCAATATTTAAATAACAAAAAAGTTTAGGTAAGTAAATATCTATTTACCTAAATAATTTAAATAAATAGTGTTTTGTTTTTTTTTTTTGTTTATATTGGCCAGTTACTAATGTAAATCTATACATATTATAAAATAAAGTCGCCCCCGCTGTCTGTCTGTCCCTATGTATGCTTAGATCTTTAAAACTACGCAACGGATTTTGATGCGGTTTTTCTTAATAGATTGAGTGATGCTAGAGGAAGGTTTATATGTATAATACATGCATAATATAGTAGAGAAACACTGATAATTTTAGAGGTTTCTAATGTGATGTCGTAAATAAACACATTTTTTTGCGCTTACATTGCAAACGCTGGCTGAAACCCTATGAGATAGATCAAAATAATGTAATACAGTATTGTACACCTTAACAAGGTCTACAAAAAAGTCCGCGATGGTATATTTTTATCTCTTAGGGATAACCCACAATAACCATTTTTTATCCTTTACTTTTTATGACAAATAATTAACTATTAATAAATTATTTTTATCATGAATTTGTACCTTCTTCAATATAACGTAATCTTTACTAATATTTACACCAGTGACAAAAAAGCTCTGAACATTGTTCATACCGCTAAGTTAAGCAACATAAGGAAAGGTCATTAAATAGATGGGTGAACTGATGTCTATGAAATTTTTTGTGCATATCGGGTAGGTCTGAGAAAAGGTCGTAAAGTATAATTCATGCCACTAGGTTAAGCAACGTTAGACAAGGTGGACCAGGTTTCCGGGGGCTATAATGCGCACTGAGGGTATTTGTGCACATCTCACTGGAGGGCCCAGGTCCTCCCACTTATGTGGCGATGCGACAGCCGCAGGGGTTTAAGTGGGTAAGAATCCCAGGTACCATGATTGACAAGAATATATAGAACGAGAGGAGCGTGCAAGAGAGGGGAGAGAGGGAGAGGGGATTCAAGGAAGGGGTAATGGGGTAAGGGATAGGGGGATTAAGGTGGAACAAGGGGGGAGTGAGGGTGATCAAGGAAGTGAGAGGGGGAGGAAGTTCAGAGAGGGGGCAATGGGGAGAGGAAGAGGGGGAGTGTGATGGGGATCGAAGCGAAAGAGAGAGAAGAGAGAAAGCATAGAATTAGATTTTTCTTATAAGAGAGATGGAGAGAGAAATAAATCAAGGGAGAAAAGCGGAGAAAAATGTAATAAAAGCGCGGGCGGAGCTGCGCGGGTCAGCTAGTATAATATAAAATAATCCTAGATAAATAACTTGTATAAGTAGGGAAGTAGGTCTATATAAAAAAACTAATAATTCAAAGTGATTCCAGTTCGTTACACAATATTGAACAGAACCATAGACTTTAAAACAAACTTTTTTATAATTTATCATCACTAAAAGCTGTGTCAATGTGTGGGTTAGCTAGAGCTACCTGCGCTGCGGTATCCGGGAGCTTAGCCGTCGCGCCTGTTACACTTTCAAAATAGACGAAAAAACCACTTTATTATTATTTTACACCTCGTTTATTGTCCTTTCTGTTCCCTTGTACCGAGGTTATCGAGGCAGTTATCAGCGAGGAATGGAAACTAAATAGAATTGTGATATTGTAGTAGTGTAGAGCAAAGAATATAATAAAGCTTTTATTTTTTCATTTATTTTATACCTATGTCACTGCTCATAATAAAGATGATTAAGTATGTGCAAAATAATAATAAAATTATTAATTTGTTTTGAAACAGAGATCATTTTATTTTAATATTAGTAGTAAGTAATAAAAATCGGGTTATAGGTACATACATACTATATTAATTAGTTTTCACCTGTTAAGGTATGGATTTAAATTAAAAACATTCAACTGATTGGGTTATACATATTGATGAAAAGTAGATAAAAAAATAGGCATGCATTGAATTGTGAAGTACTTACGAGCTAAAACAGGAACAGAAACTGTTAAAAGCAGCTGGATGTACCACGGTGACGCCATTTTGGGAGCCTAGAATAGAAAAAAAAAAGATTAAAAAAAAACTGTTTATATTTTAATCTATAAAAAATAAAATTTAACATAGGAACGTTGTAATTATAGCAACTGGCCATCAATAATTACAAATGCGTGGGCGTTAGGTCAAAGATGACTAAAATGTTAGAATCGTCTAAACATGTATCGGTCACGTACAAAATGAAGGACCTATAATGTATTTACGACTCATGCTCTATAATACTTCTCGAAAGGTCTGTAAAGTTTGCTAACTGAACTAAATTAAAGGATTACAGGATAACTTATTGATAAACTATACTGTAAATACACAAACAAAGAAAATCAATTAGAACAGAAACTTTGAGAGGGACGGATTTACAAACTATTTAAGTTAAGTATATTTCAAATTGATTTCAAGTCGCAAGAACTGATCTTTTATTCAAAAACCTATCGAGGTACAATAATATAAAAAAGAAAAAGAACATCAAACGACGCGTAACAATAAATTAACTCTAAGATAAAAGTTTTATGTGCAATAAATAAAGAGGGCGAAAGAACAACAAGACAGGAACGTGTCTTTTGGTATCAGGGCACGCGTTAGAAAGCCTATCTCTACGCTTTAGGCGAAAGAGAAATGTCTGTAATTTTAACTACCGACTCGCTGTGGGTATGTCCAGTATTTTTAAGCTTCTAAGCCTAAAACATAAACTTTTTGACGGTGAAATAGATTGTTGGGAAAATCTTTTTTTTTTTGTTGAATGTCATATGCTGCCCTTCAGGCCTCTGACTTGGATGAACAACTGCAGTCTAGATGACAACAAACGGGACCGAATCTTTACATGCCCTCCGAAGCACGGAGACGCTCAGTTCAAATGCCACTAAACGGTCACCCATCTAAGGACTGACCTTGCCTGACGTTGCTTAACCAAGTGATCGTTTATCGATCAGCAATGGCTACGAGCGTATCAAAATTCACTACGTAATTTGGATAAATTAATCTAACAAACAGACAGGCAGATACGGACGGATATTATGTTTAATGTTTAATTGACTGATTGACATAAATACTCGCTTGCGTGAATTTAAGTTTATAAACTCTTGAAATTTACTTCTGAAAAGTTTATTTAAAAATATTTTTGTTTTCTAAGTAATCAGTTGTGTTCTATTCGACACGTGTGGGAAAGGAAAATGCTTAAGTAACATCGTTACAACAAAACTATCAAGTACGCATTTACTTAAGATTAAGATTACTCTCTAGAAATAAAATATTTTTTATAGAAAATATTCATTTTATTTAGTCGTAATTTATAAGTACAAAAATCGGTATGAGAAATTGTTGAGTGCAACAACCACCGTCGCCTCGTCGTCATAGATGTGTGATCCTTTGTAATAAAATTCTATATTATTACTAGTAATAACTTCCTTAAAATTTATGACTTAAGAGGCAACTAGTCACATAAATTTAAATATTTTTAATCGCATACAATTTATTACCTGGCCATAATAGGCCCGCCCAAAGAGGATTTAACACTACGTATAAGAGTCGGCACTCCCATACAAGCCCCTGAATCGAATCATGAACGTACTTTTCCTAACTTAACAAACATAAAATTTTATGTCTACCAGTTGGCCAACCTGCCATTTTTTTTTAAATATTGTATACCACTAGGGCTTACCACCCCTTTCTATGTTTGTCTATCGATATCGATGAAAATGAAAGAACACAATATACGAGTGTGTTTATTGTTAAATTTAATTCACGCAAAGTTACCTATGTACAATAACTCTGTTTTCAAAATAAAAAAAAATATTTATGATTTTTGAATGCTTTACGATGATTAATATGATTAATCTCAAAATTCGTTTCACAATGGAGTCGTCATACTAGATATGCTTATTTATATGCTGTATTAGTTATTCTTAATCCTGATAACACGTTGTGCCATATCTTTGTATGGATAAATACAATAAGTCTTCATTTCCAATTAACTTCACCCATCTGAAGAAAAAAGCATAATATTATAAAAGCACAAAAAACAACTACAAATAAAAACATACATACACACACTCGAAAAATATAGCCCTCCTTCTGGGTTAGTCAGTCAAAAATATCGATATTTATGGACTTATCAGTATATAATATGTACATCACTATTTATTTTGTTCAACAACTAAGTTTTATGAATAAATTCATAATACCATTACAAAACTTGCGATCGACTACTAAATAGGATTCAAAAGTAATGTAACTGCTACACCACAAGAAATATTTACATTTTTATATTAATTTATAATTCATATTCATAAAATTTTACCTTGCCGGGTCATGTGGAAATCTAGCCAAAAATATCTCAGAAAACCTTTTTGTGACTCGCCTAACACCACATATTTCACATTTTCTTAACGATTTACCATCCATAATATTAACACATAGCCCATTAAGGCTTAAATAAATGTAAATAATATAATAACTTATTAGCCGCCAAAATTCAAACCAGAATAAAATTTTCAAATGTCAAATTACATCCACAGGTTAGACAACAAAATAATAACAAATTCGTATTATAATATAATACGTCCAAATTAAAACAGAACTTCATACAGTTGAAGCCAATACGTATTAGCAGTCATTTTAATTTGGTAACTTTATATTGCCTACCTAATTAGTGCCATTATTTCTAATAAGTACGTTCATAACTCCATACAAATATCGGTCTCTAGGCAGTGTCGACGGCCTGGGCCCGCCTTTTTGTTATTGAAATTGGTCATCGTTTTCAGAACGATAAAGTACACGCACTCCACCCACCCACTCGACCGTATTTCTGAACTGTCATGAACCAAGTGAAAAAGCAAAACAATTTAAAATTAGAACGCTGTGGAAACCGACGCGTGCCAATAAACCAAAATAATACGATAATAACTTACTCGCCGCAACCGTTGCAGAAAGTCATTTAAAAAAAGAAACAAAACTGAATTTTTTGACATAGATTCTTGTTGCGTTACTCAAACTCATGAGCCATCCAGCAGGCTTAGCACGACTTGCAAGTCTTGACAGAGCCCTGTGACGTAGTTTTCAACAACGAAACGTCATTCTCTATTCAAAAAATTTAAATACTACGTCATAGTGACGTCATACTCACACTAATCTGTAAGGTTTGCACATCGTGCTAAGCCTGCACCGATAATAACAGGATAGGACATAGGAGGCTTGACATTATCTGTCGCACTCCTAATCTTTAGTTATCGTTACTTCTAACTAAACCATTTATTTAGATCTAATTATTTCGATTTTCGGACGCTTTTACAGCTGTTATTACTACGTAATACCAGTTTATGTTTATTTTCGATTACTGAGTACTAAATAATCAAGATCTCTGCTTACTATCACAGTATAAAGTATTAAATGATGGCAGTGTTGAAATAATCGGATTCCAAAAAAAAAATTATAATCATCATTAATTATATATCGGTAGTATGTCAACTATTTGATTATTCTATATTTTACATGCGACTGACTTACAACACATTTTGATAGTTCTAGAAAATTAAATGTAGAGATTAAAATCCATTTAGTTTTAGATACAGAATCGTATACAGCTCGTAAAGATATTGTAATTCATGGTATGAATAAAGAAGCAGATTTGACTGTGATAATTATTATTTTATAAGTGCCAACATGTTTTGGTGCTGTTCACAGTTAAACTGACATTAATACGCTCGTAATGGTAGCCGTGTATCGTAATCATTTGGTAATGTACCAGTGAAAAAATCGTCGATCGATAACCACTCGATATTATAATGGTTAATGGCCATCTAATAACGATAATAGATGTTAGCAATAAAGTTATGGGTTATCGAGCCGCGAGCATTATTTCATAAAAGCAATCAGGTTTTTTTTCCGAACATAAATCTGTTTTATACCTAAGCAATAACGTTTTAGCGAATTTTGGGTTTTCTGGATGTTTTAGATTGATTGATTTATCATCATCATCATCAGTGCGGGTTGCCATAGTCCCCACGCTTGGCTGGCAAGATGCCAGATATCGCGGTAGGTACAGGTGGCTGGTAATCCAATAGAAAGACGCTGCTGCCCGTATTCTGTCTTTCCCTTAGTCGCATCCTATCTTACCCAACGGAAAAAGATGGGAGGGTGCTATTCGTAACCGGGCACCCCACGTGTATTAATTTAATAATAATAATAATAATAATGGGACAATCTACACACGGTCATCCGATCCCAAACTAGGCAGAGCCTGTACTATGGAAACCAGACAACTGATACTAATACTTATATACTTTTTTTTTGTATATACATACTTAAATAGATAAACAACACCCAGACACTTGGCGGGAATCGAACCCACGACCCATCGGTTAGCAGGCAGGGTGTCTGACCACTAGACCAACGGGCCCGTCAACAATCAATCAATTTTCAAATATATTATTTTTTTTTTGTCGTCAATTTTTTCATCATCATTCATTCATTCATCATTACCAGCCGATAAACGTGCACTATTGAAAAAAGGCTTCCCCTTATGTGCAGGTGGTTGGTAATCCAATAGAAAGACGCTGCTACCCGTCTTCTGGTTTTCCCTTAGTCGCCTCCTATCTTACCCAACGGAAAAGATGGGAGGGTGCTTTTCGTACCCGGGCACCCCAAGGGTATTAATTTTTACTATTCAACAATTCTAATGACTTGCAAAAATTAATATTTTAAACAGAAAGCCTTATTTATTTCTAAAGTTATAAGAAATAATTTTGAATTTTGAGAATTTTGAATGAAAAGTATAAGTAGGTTTTATACGGATTTTAAACCACGTTTAGTGAATCGAAAACATTTTAAATTTATTCCAAGACACTGTATTTATTCAGCACATAAGCACGGAATACATTAGTGTAGTTACAAATCTGTTATATTATAATATAATCATTCGATATTCGTCGCACGTTATAGGTGCCAACAGTCAGCGTCCGGACACTAAATTACAGGAATCGGCCTATTCGCCATGACTAATCCTTCTTAGAAAATATGGCATCTAAATTTGTAGTGAAATTTTGGACAGTAACATTTTTAGAATTGTTTACTGTACTGTTTTATTATCTTCTATTCGTGTTGACAACGAATACTGAAGGTTTATTAACGCCGTTGTGGAAAGATGAGTCTAATGGCAAGGAATTCTAAGGCTGGTTAAACGTCCAGGGATCTACCACAGTTTGTTTGAAAAGTATTAGACTTAATTCATACCAAGATGGCAGCGGCCGGCAGCGCATTTTCACTGTGAAAGAATTTTAAACTTTATCTGCAATACGTAAAATACCAGTATTGCTTGAAAAGCGCGGCGCGCGGGCGGCGAGCGAGCTCGAGCGGCGTCGCATTTTTCAAGCGATATTTGTCTTTTACGAGATAAAATTTAAAATTCTTTCACACTGAAAGTGCGCTGCCGGCCGCTGCCATCTTGGTGTGAATTGAGCCTTAATGTAATATTATCGTAAGAGAAAGAAACGGAGCTATATAAACTGCGTATATCTGCGTCTCTTTCCTACGTAAAAATTAGATTCCTTTAACACTCCCATAAGAGCTGTTAGTAGAGCCTCATGGTGCGTCTGGAAAACGTGTTTTATTTTGCCATTCAAGGAGGCGTTTCCCCGCGCGTTCTTTATTTCATTAGGAACGCGTCTGTCTCTGGTAGAACAAAGATCTCTCTACCCTTCTGCTAATATCATCATAATCAGCCTTTACCAGTCCATTGCTGAATATAATGAACGCTAACGAAACCAAGGTACGTCACAGAGACAGATCTTCGGTCCTCTTTATCCATCCAGTCACTGCCAACCACTCTGCGTATATCGTCGTCCCTGGGCGTTACAGGGCTTAGATAAACGTCGAGCATAGCTCTCTTCCATAGCCTGTGTGACGGGTTATTTACTGTTGCGTTTCTTTACTGAGTTTTATCTGCGGGTAATGGTTCAACTGCTCGCTCAAACCAAGATTTATTTTCTAGACTTCAGTTCAGTGTATTCGCGCCGCATACCTCAATGCGAACCATGTCCAGTCTGGACACTCCTTATTATTAGCACTTCATGAATTTCTGGTGTACTCGTTTTGGTTATAACAAAGCTATAAATGTTAAAATTAATCATACATACTGTATTTATTCACAAGGACTACTTGCAAAAGTTGATCTAGTGACAAATACGTTATGATAATGCTATTCATTTTTTATTTGTTATAAATAAATAAACTTGTGTTTGGCTCTCATTCCTCCTGAATTAATTAATTCAATTCCCGTGAACAATCTTTAAAACGTACACTGTAAAATATCGAGCGGCGAACTTCCCTGCGCCTGTGCTTTAGGCCGGGCATGGCTCCGTAAATTGGTTTAAACGAAACAAGGAGCACTAGTTAGCCTCTTAGCACGCCTCTCCGCAAAAGCCAAAGCTGCTAGATTGTATTTTGAAGCACCAATCCATATTATGACTGTAGTACTCCACGCGTGATCCTGAACTATGTTTTATATGATTTGAGAAACCATCCCTATGTTAAGTATCGCCCGACCTCTGTAAAGACAACTAACTTCTAAAGCATTGGATTCGATGGACCGCCTATAAAATGTTCAGGTTTGAGAAAACTTCAGCATCCAATAACAGAAAGCGTGGTTTTTCTATGGATACATCAGTTGAGGTGAACAGGCTTCTTTTTATGGTGAACATACACTTATGAGTACGTATGAGTATACTGTAGATTTTGAAGATTATTTAATTACCCTTTTAGAGTATTTCTAAGTAATATTTGTATAGTTAACAATAACATTCCCCGTCCTTCTAATGCGATAACAAACTTCCTACCTACGTAGCGTAGGGAGCTTAGATTTACAACAGCATGTAAAGTGTCAAGGCAAGTATAAGCTGGCCGTGACTTGGCTTAAGTTAAACATGAGTGTTTCCGCTTTTCATTTCATTTTACACATGCAGTACACCCTCCTGCATGCCAATTGTGTACCGTGTTTTCTTTTATTTAATACAATTTAACGTTTGAACGCGATAATTATTATATCCTGGGACAATTCCACACAGTAATTTGTGTCCCAACCTAAGCAGAGCCTGTACTTATGGCAACATTGGCCACCAGGCAACTGATACTAATATACGTAGTCTTTTTTAAGTACATACTTAATTGACACCCATACACAGAGTGGGAATCGAACCCACGACCTATTGGGTAGTGACCACGGTCTAACCACTAGACCATCACAACGATCACGAACGGGACGAACGATGGTATCTCATTTCTTATTCGCTAGCATAGCGGCTTCTCATAGACCACGATAAACGAGAGAAGAGTCGTCCACCAGTGGAATATCATGGCATATAAACAATCATCATCACCAGCCGGAAGACGTCCACTGCTGAACATCGGCCTCCCCCATGGATCGCCACAATGAACGACAATTGGCTATTCGCATCCACCAGTTACTTGCGATGCGTACAATGTCGTCTGTCCACCTAGTGGGAGGCTTGCCTACGCTGCGTCTTCCGGTTCGTGGTCGCCACTAGAGAACCTTTCTTCCCCAACGGTTATCGGTTCTCCGAGCGATGTGGCTTACCCATTGCCACTTCAACTTGCAGAATTTTAGAGCTATGTCGATGACCTTGGTTCTTCGGCAAATATAAACAATAACTATTTAATATTGCTGTTGACAAGTTGAATGATGCTAGGCAAGGTCAGTCCAAAGATGGGTGACCGTTTAGACCGATTTGAACTGAGCATCTCCGTGCTTCGGAGCCTCGGAGGGTACACCACACGTAAAAAGTCTGTACCGGTTTTCATCTACACAGTCTTCAAATCAAGTCAGATGCCTAAGAGCAACATAAACAACTCTGACCGGGTTGGCCAATTACCAAACGACAAACAAACAAAATAAAAACAAATTATTGCAATAAATATTAAACGAACTGGCAACATAATTATTATTTCCCACACGCAACACTGCGGAGGAATTAAAAACTGACAGTTGCACCGGTTGCGGCTGCCTGCAGCGTTGAATGGCGGCTCACAAAATACAAAAACTCGCATGGCCGGCAAAATGCGGTCTGACGAGATGCCTCAATCAAAGCCGGGGCAGGAAGTACCTATGAGTACCTATTCGTACACATTGAACGCTAAACTTGGAATGACGCATGAAACTAGCTAGAAAGCAATAAAAGATCACGGTTAGATTACTCACTATTATAAAATGTAAGCTTTCTAGCAACCAAATGTTGAGTAGTTCTAAATTAGAACAATTAAGAACTGGTTTACTTCTCTGTCAATTTAGGCAAGTGCAAACAGCCCGCAATCTCATCTGATAATAAGCGGTGTGGCAACAGTGGATGAAAGCATATTAGATTATCAAAAGTACAAGAAAAATGACCATGTTCCAGAGGTATCTTTACGTTGTTGGCAAGAAAAGGATAAACAATAGTTCCTCAGTCACCAAAAATTGTGGTATAATGTGTAAACACCAACATATCATCATCATCATCATCACCAACCGGAAGACCTCCACTGCTGAACATAGGCCTCCCCCTTCGAACGCCACAATGAACGACAATTGACTATGTGCATCCACCGTGCTGTCCACCTAGTGGCAGGCCTACCTACGCTGCGGCTTCTAGTTCGTGGTCGCCAGTCGAGAACCTTTCTTCCCCAACGGTTATCGGTTCGCCAAGCGGTGTGGCCTGCCCATTGCCACTTCAACTTGCAGATTTTAAGAGCACAAACATATATTCGGGATATAAGCGGAAAAAAATAGAGCTAAAGACGAATATCGTAGTTATCTAAGTAAAAATCATCAGCAATTCGATATAAGTAAGTATACAATATATACCCATGGGGTTCCAGGTTAGAATTGCATCCCCCCATCTCCTCTAGCGAGAACAGGAAGACGGGCAGCAGCGTCTTTCTTTTGGATTTATCTTTCACCCATACTGCGACCCCAAGCCGCCTGCCGAGCGTGGGGATTATGGCAACTCCTCCCTTCTAAGGGGCAGGCCTTTGTTCAGCAGTGGACGTCTTTTGGCTGCTAATGATGATGATGAAGTATACAATAAAAATAAATATAGCCTAACTTTAGTTTAGATATTCTAACATTTACCGTGAGCGTTCTAATTACTCTACATTTCACATTTACAACACACACATACATATATTTCTCGAATTCTTAGGCTTCGTCCTTCAGTATACAATACAGATGTGTTTATTAACACTCATCAAGAAAATTCACAACCTCATTGTCCATTCCTTAGCGTACTCGGGCCGTCAACCGCCTTAAATCAAAACAAACAAACACGTATTTCATTACCATCTCCACATTAATCGGTGACTTAACATATCATTACAGTTAGTGCTGGTTAGGGCATGCATTACTATTCCAGGCGTGTTGGAGCCGAGGACATTGGCGACGCATGTCGGTGTTGCCAACAATTAATGCATTTCATCGTATTAGGCTATTAATATATTCTAAACTCATATGGCAGCCCCGCCTATGTGACAGGGTTCGCCTAAGCAAATAGGATCAAAATTACGGGCTTCAGTAGTGGAATAAATTTTCCTTTGTCTAATGTTAATTTTTTTTTAGCAAATCTTCACTTGTTTTACTAACCCCTTCAACCAAATCTACACATTATTATAGAGTTCAATAAAATCATTGGATGGATGTCTTTATTTAGAAAGGAATGGGCAATAGTTTTATTTTTAACCTTAAGGTATTAGGTATGTAATAGTATTTAATTCGCGGCTACATCTTCTCCTGATCTTTGCCTGGTTACCAAATTGTAATGGCAAAATTTAAAAAAAAATATATACTTATATATTTTGATCTCTACGGCCTTTCTATTTTTCCAATATACAGTATTGTTAACACTCTATTGCGTTGCGGTAGAATATCTACACGGTCACCTATCAGGCGATAGGTAATAGATATTAACGAATATACATACGTAGCAAATCAGACTTTAAGTTCCTAGGTTCCTCTGTACTGAATATACTTATTACTGTTGTCCTGTTGTCTAACCGCACAGTTGACCAAACAGTGAATATAGCAACACAGCTGTCACAAGTATGACGAGAGGCTTACAAACGTCTGGCAACACTGACGCGTCTGTGACGTTTTCTCGGTAAATTCAAATCATTTTGGACATGCTTTAGTGCTTGCTTCCTCGACAGTCGTGCGTGTTGCATTAGGATTAGCGAAATGCGGATTTATGGTCGTATAATTGACAGCTCCGATGTAGTTGCCCAATGGTTGTCCGTCTGTGTTGTGTGGTAGTGGGTTAGATATTTTTTTGACGCCATAGCCCTGAATTGGGTTTAGACTTGTGTAGTACATTTACTAAGTACTAAAAGGAATTAATTCCCTACCCAAACTAGAAAGAACTATTCCTTTTTAGTAGGTATATCATTATTTCAGTACTTCGTCTTTCGCGATGTATTCGTAGTCTCTGGCTCTGTACTAACTGGTCGGCTATTCCTATTCATTTTTAGTACATCATTCATTTCGATTAATTTAGTACTTTTCGTCCTTCACTCGCGATTTATTCGTAATTTCTGATTCTGGGTCCGATCGGTCGCTCGCTCAGAACGGGACTGAACGATCGGGAATGATATGTACTCCAAGTACCAAAAGAGTGAATTAGTTGAAAGATTGTACTAATACGGAGCGCCCCGTTCAGTGTCTGAGCACGAACAAGCCTAATTGGGTTGTGTTTAAGCCAAGACGCCTGCCAAATGTAGTTATTATGGCAGCCTCTCCCTTCCTAGTAGACGTCTTTCGGCTGATGATGAATGGCCTGGTTAGAAATCCCACATAATTCGGCCTCAATCCCTACTTTACGAAGGTGTCCTCCCCGACTGCAAAAAAGGTATACCATTACCTAGGTACATACCTCAGTGAGATACCTATACTTAATAAATATTAAAGTGACCGGATTACTTAATCGTGGGAAGACTTGATCTGACAACAGTTGAAAGGGTTACCGGTTACTGGTTGTTTGTAGGTTGAGGTGTGAGCAGACACTGCTCAAGTCGACTACCCATTACAATAATTTGCTTACAAAGCGACAGGTGTCACAACTCTAACAATAATTTGAATGATTTGAATTAACATCCGTTTGGAAATGATTCCGGAGTTATTACTCCAGCCCCTATTGAATCATCTTTGATCAAGTCGCAACCACCGGACTTTATATAGCTATATAATTGATGATCAAACTTCGTATGATATGACCTCCATTTTATTCATAAAGTGTGATTTTCGGAATGACGTCAGTTGGCAATGTCGTCCCATAACACATACCAATAACGTGGTAATAAAATAATGTAAAACCTCCGACATTCCAAATTAGTTTGTTGTTTAAAAATTAATCTACCAAATACTTAACTCTCTGAAATCATAAATGGCACTGAGAGTAAAAATAATTAGATCTAAAAAATGTCTAAATTAGAATTAAAGCTAAAGCCAAAAATTGTGACTCATGTAATTAAAATATTTTCTCGTATTATAAAGGTTTAATATCCTTTCCTTATTATTTACTTCTGTACAGTACTTTGTGCATTTTCTAAATAGGATGAAGACATTTTACTTGATTTTCACACACGTCACGTTCGTTACATTTTATCGACGCATGACTTACTGCTATTTCACCCAATTTGGGTGAATTTCGTTGTTTCACTTTTCGTGCGCTAATGGCATATCTATTGTATAAAATATCATTGGTATTGCGTTAATTCGTTGTACTTATATATTACTAGCTGACCCACGCTGCTCCGCATGCGCTATTTTTACCGCGCTATTTTAACTAAACTTTTAATAACAGACATTCGCATCGAATACATGACCTCCTTTTTTATAGTCGGTTAAAAACTGGGACCCACTTTTTACTTGCTCTCCAAAGCACGGACCCGTTTAGTTCAAATGGCGTTAAACGGTCACCCATCTATTTAATGACCTTACCTAACGTTGCTTAACCCGATCGATTACAAAACCTTGATAACAACTCTCTATGAGTGTTCCCTTACTAATATTTGTTATAATTATGAAGAAAAATTGATAAAATCGGACCAAGCGTATAACCAAGTACCCATTTTGACTTTAATCCCCTCTCCCAAAAGAACCTGTGCTAGATTACGGGATAAAAAGTATCCTATGTCCTACCTCGTAGTAAGATCTCAAATCATGCCAAATTTCATTTGAATCCATTCAGTAGTTTCGGCGTGATGCGCAGCCGTGATACAGACAGACAGACAGACAGACAAAAATTAAGTAAATTACATTTTCGGCCTCAGTATCGGTTATAGAATGCCCTCCAAATATAATTTTCAAAATATCTTCAATGTACAGAATTGGACCCGTTACAGTTTTATTATAAGTATATAAGTACCTCTCTAAGCTATTGCTAAAATTTTGTACTAATTTATATCTCCAAATTGTTATATTTCTATTCAAAACTAAAATGTGATACACTTTTCTAAAGACAGAAAAGTCTATATTGATGTAATTTTAATTAAACCACCGAGTTTATTTGGTTTGTAGAAACTTTTGCAATATATTTTAGTTCAAACATTTCAAACTCTGTCATAAAGTTGGAGCCTTTGCACTACTATTTAGGTACATTAAAAAATAAACTCGAATGGCCCCAAAAATGTTAAAGCGTTAACGCGAATACAACAAGTAATAAGTTTTAAAAACTAAAACCCGACTAAGGATAAAATCGCAGTCTAATAATGTGATATTAGATAGCCTATAACCAGCGGACAATCAAGACGCTTCTAACGACACCCTACTTGTCAAATTATGTTAAGTAGATTAGAAGATATGCGGGAACAGATGAACATACATACATACCACACATACATACATATATAACATACATATATACATACATATTCTTGTTAAAATCATAACCCTCCCTCCGTTCCGTAGTCGGATAAAAATGTACTTATGAGAATGAAATGAGATATAGAAAAGTCACGTGACAAATTGACACCTTTAGCGAATGACGAAATAGAATCGCTATAATACTTTGCCCTCTTATTTGCTATCGGCCTCCCTACAGTCCGTGCTAAAGCAGGCTGTACAACACAAGACAAGTCTAAAACATAAATATGCAAAAACATTATTGTGATTATCATACGACAGCTAAGTACTGAGGCACTGATAGCCACGTGTAATCACTGTTCAGCTAACTACTGAGGCACTGATAGCCACGTGTAATCACTGTTCAGCTAACTACTGAGGCACTGATAGCCACGTGTAATCACTGTTCAGCTAACTACTGAGGCACTGATAGCCACGTGTAATCACTGTTCAGCTAACTACTGAGGCACTGATAGCCACGTGTAATCACTGTTCAGCTAACTACTGAGGCACTGATAGCCACGTGTAATCACTGTTCAGCTAACTACTGAGGCACTGATAGCCACGTGTAATCACTGTTCGGTAATCGATTAGTTTAAGCAACGTTAAGTAAGGTCAGTCCTTAGTGGCATTTAAACTGAGCATCTCCAATCTTCGGTGGACACGTAAAAAATCGGTTCCGTTGACGTTATGTGTGAACAACTCTGACACCAATTTAGCCACTAGACATACGACATCAAAATACGAAGACTTAACAGCAGCAAATATTTTATAACTAGCTGGCCCACGCAGCTCCGCCTGCGCTATTTTTACGTTAACTAAACTTTTAATAACAGACATTCGCATCGAATACATAACCTCCTTTTTTATAGTCGGTTAAAAACTGGGACCCACTTTTTACTTGCTCTCCGAAGCACGGACCCGTTTAGTTCAAATGGCGTTAAACGGTCACCCATCTATTTAATGACCTTACCTAACGTTGCTTAACCTGATCGATTTCCAAACATTGTTAACAACTGTCTGAGTGTTCCCTTACAAATATTTATTATAATTATAATGAAAAATTGATAAAATCGGACCAAGCGTATAACCAAGTACCCATTTTGACTTTAATCCCCTCTCCCAAAAGAACCGTGCTAGATTACGGGATAAAAAGTATCCTATGTCCTACCTCGTAGTAAGATCTCAAATCATGCCAAGTTTCATTTGAATCCATTCAGTAGTTTCGGCGTGATGCTCACCCGTGATACAGACAGACAGACAGACAGACAAAAATTAAAAAAATTACATTTTCGTCCTCAGTATCGGTTATAGAATGCCCTCCAAATATAGTTTTCAAAATATCTTCAATGTACAGAATTGGACCTGTTACAGTTTTATTATAAGTATAGATATAGATAGATGTCAGGGTAAGAATGCAGGAATTACATGAATTGATCCCACCATCACCCTTCTATCATCGGACGACGAGACGCACAGCGCATACGCACCTATATGTGGTAAATGTGCCTTTAGACCGGACTAAGCGATTTGCTTCTTCGTTTATAATAAGGACAGCTAAGGACTGGAATAGTTTGCCTGCGTCGGTTTTCCCGCCCGATTATAATGTAGATGTCTTCAAGAATAGAGTGAATAGGCTATTAATAAGCTAGTGTGCTTTACCATCCTCGACTGCGTCACCGCTTTCCATCAGTTGGGACTGTGGTCAAGCACTGGCTTATATTGGGTAAAAAAACTATTTTTAAAAAAATAATAACCGACTTCAAAGTAAATTATCTAAAAAGCATAAAATAACGAAAATATTATTGAAGTTGGTGTTACCGTACCTGCTGTGTATATTCTGCACCAACTTCAATAATATTTTCGGTATTTTATGCTTTTTAGATAATTTACTTAGAAGTCGGTTATTATTTTTTTAAAAATAGTTTATTTAACACTTTTTAGTGACTTATTTTACCAAGATAGGTATCAGCACTATCACGCAACTCGAACGTCTACATTACAGTAACTTACTGAAAACATAAAAAGTTTATATCTCTTAAACTACTGGACCGATTTTGATGAAACTTGTACTCTACCCTAAGTTGAAAAATACTCTAACTATTGCAAAAAGAATTTTCGAAATCGGACTTGTAGTTTCTGAGATTTCTCAGAAAACGGACAAACCTACATACACACATACATACATACATACACTCGTGAAATTTGGTAAATTTGTTTAGAAACCCACATAGACTAACATATATGAATATTACGCATTTCTATTAATATTACATACATACGCGTCGAATACAGAACCTCCTTTTTTGAAGTCGGTTAAAAAGCATAAAATAACGAAAATATTATTGAAGTTGGTGTTACCGTACCGTATCTCTTAAACTACTGGACCGATTTTGATGAAATTTGTACTCTACCCTAAGTTGAAAGATATTCTAACTATTGCAAAAAGAATTTTCGAAATCGGACTTGTAGTTTCTGAGAAATCCGCGGACAAACCTACATACATACATACATACATACACTCGTGAAATTTGGTAAATTCGTTTAGAAGCCCACATAGACTAACATATATGAATATTACGCATTTTAATTAATATTACATACATACGCGTCGAATACAGAACCTCCTTTTTTGAAGTCGGTTAAAAAAAGAAAGAATAGCACCCACTCCTCCTCCCGTTGGGTATCGTACGAGGCGACTAAGGAAAAGCAAGTGTCATGTATTAATGTTTTAGCATTACCCACATATTGTATTGTTGTCAAGTTTTCATTAAATAAACGTCAGTCCGCAATTAGCCGTGTTTCACTAATACACAACACTGGCGCAGCTGGTTTATTTATTTCTTTCAAAGTACTTTTCTTGTTCCGAGTGATTATGCCTTTTGGAAAAATCGAACAATTTGAGATCGGATCTCATAATTGGGATGCATACTGCAGGCGTATAAAGCAATTTATAACCCTGAACGGTATCGCGGATGATTTGCACGTGGCAACCTTAGTGACACATGTGGGCGTGACGTGCTACGAGTTAATGTGCGATTTGTGTGCACCTGATTTACCAGAAGACAAGACATTCGCGGAGCTCGAAAGCGTCGTAAAGGAACACCTTGAACCGAAACGATCGGAAATTGCGGAACGCTATGTTTTTCGGCAACGGAAGCAAGGAGAGGCGGAGTCCATAAACGAATACCTACAGAGTTTAAAACACCTAGCTAAAACTTGTAACTTTGGATCAACTCTTGAAATCAACCTAAGGGATCAATTTGTATCGGGACTTCGCCACGAGGATATGAGATCCAGGCTTTTCGCCGAACGTGTGCTCGACTACAAACGGGCTGTCGAACTCGCCCTGGCGTTAGAAGCGGCGGAAAGGCACGCAGTGACGGCGGCGTCCGGGGCGTCCAGCAGCCGAGAGCCGGCCGTACCTAGCGAGGGACTGCACCGCGTGGCCGCACCCCCGAGGCGCGGGCCCGCTGCCGCCGGGTTGCAACCAGCCCGCTACCAGCGGCCGCCCGCACGCTCTGAAGATGCACCCGCGACATGTTCGCGATGCGGTAAGGTAGGCCACGCACCGGCTAGGTGCCGGTTCAAAGCTTACACTTGTGACCAGTGCGGCGAGAAAGGACACTTAAAGGCGGTGTGTCGCAACTTCAAGGGCGGGCGTGCAGCGGATATGAAAAAGGTCAAAGGTCAGTTATATTTCAATGACTCAGATTCTGACAGTGATTTGAACTTCTTTCATTTCTGTGATAGCAGTGATCGAGATGAACCTTATCGTATAGATTTAAAGGTAGAAAGTCATGTAATAACTTTTGAAGTAGACACAGGCAGTAAAATTTCTGCTATTTCAAAACTTTGTTATGATAAGTTATTTTGTAATTTTAATTTAAATAAAAGAACCTTACGGCTCAATTCTTATGTCGGTGATGTAATCCAGCCTATCGGTTATATAACTGTCAACGTAGTGTATGGATCTATATGTGAAAAATTAGATTTATTTGTTTTCGAAAACGGGGGTCCACCTTTATTAGGACGCACTTGGATTAGATGTTTACGTTTAAGTGCGTCAGAATGTTATAACATTAAGCAAGACAACTGTGTTACATCTTTACTAAAAGAATTTCCTGAAGTGTTTTCAGACGGTCTAGGTACATTTAAGACACCAGTACAGTTACATCTTGCGGATAAGACACCAGTATTTGTAAAAGCCCGTACGTTACCACTGGCTTTACGAGGTCCAGTTGAACGCGAGCTAGAACGTCTACAAGAGGAGAACGTTATTTATAAAGTTGAGCGCTCTGATTATGGGACACCGATTGTCCCCGTTATAAAAAAGAACGGAGACATCCGCATATGTGGAGATTACAAAATAACTATTAATCCACGATTAAAAGATTTTCACTATCCACTTCCCCGTATTGAAGATATTTTTGCAACTCTTGCGGGGGGTAAGCAGTATTCAAAATTGGACTTGTCACATGCTTACCAACAACTGATTCTTACCGAAGAGTCTCAACCGATGACAGCAATTACTACACACATTGGTACCTTCATTTATAAGCGAGTTCCATACGGTATAAAATGCATACCCGAAAATTTCCAAAAACTCATTGAGGAAACGCTTAGTGGGTTGCCGTCCACTGTAGTATTTCAAGATGACGTCTGTTGTACTGGTAAAAATGATGAGGATCATTTAATTAATTTGCGTGCAGTCTTATCTAGATTAAAAGATGCAGGTTTACGTGTGAACTGGTCTAAGTGTGAGTTTTTTAAAGACAGCGTTACTTATTTAGGTTATCGTATTGATCAACATGGACTTCACACTGATGATAAAAAGGTTGAAGCCATAGTGGCGGCACCTACACCTAAAGATGTAACACAGTTAAAAAGTTTTCTAGGCTTGGTAAACTTTTATTCCAAATTTTGTGCAAATATAAGTACTGTTTTAAAGCCACTGTATGATTTGCTAAAAAAAAAAGTTAAATGGCATTGGAATAAAAAATGTGAGTCAGCATTTAATAAGATAAAAAATATGTTAAGTAGCGGCCCGATACTGGCGCACTACGATGCTACGTTGCCGCTCATCTTATCAGTAGACAGTAGTGCATACGGGTTGGGTGCAGTGCTCGCGCACCGGTATCCCGACGGCTCAGAGCGGCCGGTTAGCTGCGCGTCGCGCACGCTTAACGCGGCCGAGTCCAATTACTCTCAGTTGGACAAAGAAGCGTTAGCTATTATATTCGGTGTCACCAAGCATCATCAATATTTATATGGGAGGCACTTTTACCTAAGAAGCGATCATCGCGCGCTGAGCTATATCTTTGGTAAAAATAAAGGCATACCTCAAACTGCGGCCAGTAGGCTACAAAGATATGCCGTTCGACTTGCAGCTTATAATTACGATATCGAATTTGTGCAATCGAAATACAATTGTTTCGCTGACGCGTTATCGCGTTTGCCACTAAAGTCTACGCATAAAGATAACATTGATGATTATTTTGCAGGTAGTTACCTTAATTTTGTGGCAGACAAATTACCGGTAACTTTCTCAGAGGTTAAAAACGAAACTCACAAAGACCGTCAATTAAACAAAATAATTGGCTACGTTAAGTTCGGGTGGCCCGATCATATTGATAATGACCAAGATAAAATTTATTTTCTAAAACGGGAAAATTTATTCGTTGAACATGGCTGTTTAGTATGGGGTTATCGTATTGTCATTCCGGCCAGTCTTAAAGCAATAGTATTAGAAGAATTACATAGCGGGCATATAGGTATAGTTAAAATGAAGCAAGTGGCTCGTAATTATTTGTGGTGGGAGGGTTTAGATGCGGACATTGAGCGAATTTGTCGCGAGTGTCCCACCTGCAGTTCTCAACGAGATCACCCGCCCCCAGCACCCCTTCATTCCTGGCCGTGGCCCTCAGAACCATGGTCACGTTTAAATGTCGATTTTTTAGGTCCGTACCGCAATAAATATTATTTAGTAATAATTGATGCACATTCTAAATGGTTAGAAGTTGAATGCTTGTCTAGTACGTCAGCGCAAATGGTAATATCGTGTCTGCGTCAATTATTTGCTAGATTTGGGCTCCCTAAAAGCATCGTGAGCGACAACGGGCCGCCATTTTCTTCATCTGAGTATCTGTCTTATTTGACTAAAAATGGCATTAGGCGCATTCTAGTGGCGCCGTATCATCCGTCTAGTAACGGTGCCGCAGAAAACGCGGTACGTCTGGTAAAACGGGTACTCAGGAAAGCGACGGTGGCCAACGAAGACTACAATGTGGCGTGTTTCACTAATACACAACAGCAAGAAGACTGGCAGCAGCGTCTCCCTATTAGACTACCTGCCACATATACTGCGACCCCGAGACGTTTGTTCAGAGCAGTGGTGGACGTCTTCCGTCTAATGATGATCCTCCGATAAAAGACCCCCTAGTGCAAGCACAAAAAGCAGACTGATATAAACTGAATAACACGGTAGCCTAAAGATAAAGGTTTTTACCTGCGGCTTAAACTCAAACTCAAAAATCTTTATTTCAAATAGGCTTAACGCTAGAACTTTTGAATCGTAATTTTTTAAAAGCTACCACCGGATCACAACGCGGCCTCAACTGAGAAGATCCGGCAAGAAACTCAGCGGGCTTGTCATTTTTTCACTTATTTTTTTAAACATTGTTTTGTTACAAATGAATCGACATTAGCGATATTGTGTCCTGCCGTTCGAAACATAAAGCAAGGAAGAAAAGAAGAAAACAATAAATTACGACAAACTAAAAGGCCAAAGGGATAGAAGTCGGGCCAGTCCCCACAAGCAGCACCCGCGCACGAGTTGACTCGAGCAGCAGCCATCACTCCCCTCAACCATATTATTTATGTAAATATTACGCTTTTTATTCAAATATGTAAAAGTTTTCCTGTATTTTACAAGCCTGGAAAGGTGAAACAGCACTCTACACGTATATTAGAATACTTTTAAAGTGATCATACAAGTATGACCCCTTTGATAGATAGATACGTCGGGATTTTCCTTGATCACGAGAGTATTAGATTTGAAGAGTAGTAGGTTAAATCGTTCAAACTCAGAATACTCCTACTTAGAAAGTCCGCTTTTAAGATGATGGCAAAAAACTTAAAGGCGGCATTGCTATTCTACGCTAATTATGGTAGTAATCATTACCCAGTATTTTACCACAAAACATTGCTCAGCATTTAGACTACAGAATACAAACGATTGCGGCCAACGTTTGCACGAGCCGTTTCTCTAAGCGCGGGCTATCTCGTATAATTCTGAACATGTGTGACCACATAAGGAATGATAGTTCTTTATAGCAAATTGCGTCTAATATGAGGGCATAAAGCTAAACAGACGATCAACTTTTATACGTGGCACGCATTCGAGCTTTGTAACTGCACGTTAAAGGGTAATAGTGAAAAGCGTCATTGTTTTCAATAAAACTTGTCGTAAAGGTCGCTGTATGGGCCCGCATGCCACACGTATGTGTGTTACAATAAAGATTATTGCTTTCATTCCTCTGATGACAGGGCCTTTTCATCACTTCGTGCTTACTAAAAATAAACCGGTCCGGCGGAACTTGTGATGGCTGTCCATTACCGCTGTGGAAGTTTTACAGTCTGTAAAATGTTATGCGTGCCTCATTAAGTCGAAATTCTAAAATTAATAATGTAATAACTGCGTTATTTGAAAATTATTTTGAGGTGGAATCATTAGCAAGTATTTAGTAGGAGAGATACCGCGATAAATGTTTGTAAAGGATGTCAGACAGTTTATTCAAATGTTTAGATCAAAGCGATTCAGTGGTTTGAAATGAGTAAAATTTATTCAGTAGTTTATAGGTATTTATAGAAATTGTAACTAAACGACTAAACGAAAGGCTTGTCCACCAAGCGTACCGATAGTATTAGGTAATAAAACTTACTTTAGAAATTACCTTACTTACTTTAGAATTTTAACTTTTGAATATTCTGAATTTAAAAATACTTTATACCGTAGAGTTGACACGGGAATTTGGGACTTACATATTAATAAATAAGGCTTATTAAATGTTAATTTTAGACATTGCTACAGTCGCAGTAATAATAAACATATAGTAATAATAAGGCATGCCCCCCCCCCCTTATTACTACCCCTTTGTATGCCGCCAGTCTTTTAGGTACCCTTCCCTCCCAGTGCGGCGACAACTTTGACGAAGTTTTTTACCTAGTTTAAGTGTACATGTTTGTAAATAAACTGTAAATATATAGAACAAATTAATACAATTTCTATAAGGCCCCGTAAAAGAATAAACAACGTTTATTGAAACTAAATATTTACAGTTTATTTACAAACATGTACAGAGCAGAATGTCTATGAAAATTTTATACAATACAATGTAAATAATTAGCGATAAAATCCTTCTATTCCCATCGATCCTTTCCCCTTTATATTATAGCTTGCACAAATGTGGACAGTCGGTGGACCCTATGAACAATGTAATATTTATAGTACATTGAACTTTAAAAAATATACTTAACCAGCAATTGCTGCGGCTCCGCCCGCTATTATATTTTTCCATATAAAGTTTACCAAGCTCTAGGGCGCACCCCTAAAGGTGGTTTTTCAAAATTCGCGAAACACGTTTATTTATAGAGAATCTTTTCAGTAAGTTTCAAGTCAATCGAACCCTAAAATAAAAAGATTCATACAAATGAAAAATCTTTAAAAAAAACATTGAACCGACTTCAATATCACTGAAAAGTATAAAACAATTTAAATATTATAGAAGTTGGTTTTAGCATACCTGCTGTGTATAATTGGCACCAACTTCAATAATATTTAAGTTATTTTATACTTTTCAGTGATATTGAAGTCGGTTCAATTATTTTTTTAAAGATTTTATTTTATACTTTTTAGTGATATTTTCATAAATAATGATTGAACCATCGAAGACGGTAAAATGATCTAAGTAGGTTATGATCACATTATCGTCTACATAGTTTTACATAATTCATGTTTCTTCAGAAAAAAATATCCGATCGTAATGAAATTTGCATGTAATCATCATAGTAGTTTACTCTCTCGAAAATAAAAATAAATCATCGAAATCGGTTAATATTTGTCAGAGTAATGTAATGGAGAACATCAGTTTAATGGTTTTTACCAGATAAATTCCTCCACATCGTTTATGGTCCTCCAGTAAGTTCTTAGCCGTTTGTGATAAAATTCATACAGATTCATTACAGTGGTTCAATCTTTGGAATAAAAAAAGAATCATTGAAATTGGTAAATATTTGCCAGACTTATGACCATTTTAGTCCGTAATAAAATCTTTTTTATAAATAAATAATTTAAATATTATTGAAGTTGTCTGGATGTGTATATTTGGCACCAACTTCAATAATATTTAAATTATTTTATACTTTACAGTGATATTGAAGTCGGTTCAATTTTTTTTTAAAAAGATTTTATTTTAAACTTTTTAGTGATATTTTCATATATAAAGATTGAACCATCGAAAACCGTAAAATTATCTAGGTAGGTTATGATCACATTATCGTCTACATAGTTTTACATGATTCATGTTTCTTCAGAAAAAAATATCCGGTCGTAATGAAATTTGCATGAAAACATCATAGTAGTTTACTCTCTCGAATAAAAAAAGAATCATCGAAATCGGTTCATAATTGTCAGAGCAATGTAATGGAGAACATCAGTTTTATGGTTTTTACCAGATAAATTCCTCCACATCGTTCATGGTCCTCCAGGAAGTTCTTATCCGGTTGTAATAAAATTCATACAGATTCAATACAGTGGTTTCTTCTTTCGAATAAAAAAAAATCATTGAAATTGGTAAATATTTGCCAGAGTTATGACTATTTTTGTCCGACCAAGCGAGTCCGAGCGACTAAAACGTCATCTATATAGGCTTTCTTGCAAGTCTCAGTGCGCAGTCACCATTCTTGTTTTTTCAGGAACTACTTATTACTAAGCAATAATTTTTTTATGGGACCCAATTAACGGATTAAAGAATGGATGGAAGAAAGATTTTTTCAGATCGGTTCATAATTGCCAGAGTTATGCGCGAACATACATAGAAAAAAAAAAAAAAAATATATACAGACGAATTGAGAACCTCCTCCTTTTTTTGAAGTCGGTTAAAAAGCGACATAAGGTCATCTATATAGGCATTCCTGCAGTTCTCCTGCGCAGTCACCATTCTTGTTTTTTCAGGAACTACTTATTCGGAAGCAATAATTTTTTATGGGACCCAACTAACGGATTAAAGAATGGATGGAAGAAAGATTTTTGCAAATCGGTGCATAATTGCCAGAGTTATGCGCGAACATACATAGAAAAAAATATATATATACAGACGAATTGAGAACCTCCTCCATTTTTGAAGTCGGTTAAAAACACCCCAGTTAACACCCCAGTTCACCCCTTTAGGGGTTACATTTTCAAAAATCCTTTCTTAATTAATGCGTCGTAAGAACAATCTACTGTCCAAATTTTAGCTTATACCAGGTCCATCGGCTTGGCCTGTGCGTTGATGAAGCCGTCAGTCAGTCAAGACAAGTAATTTTATATACTATACGTAATAATAAAAATTATTATGTTCAACAAAAATAAAACAAAAGAATTTAATTATAGAAACAGACTAAAAGTTAAACCGCTAATGAAATGGGCAAACATTACGACTTATTTATCGTAATCAAATATGCATGACACAAGCACACAACATACGGCGAAGACACAGCGCACTGTTAGCTTATCAAAGGCTAATTACATTGTTTATTCTACCGAGAATGCTACTATTATCATTTTTATGAGATTTAATAAGAAAAAATATACCTTTAGTTGAGTTTAAAGACGAATAATAGAGTCAGTGCAACATCTACATATATCTATCTATACTTATAATAAAACTGTAACAGGTCCAATTCTGTACATTGAAGATATTTTGAAAATTATATTTGGAGGGCATTCTATAACCGATACTGAGGCCGAAAATGTATTTTTTTTAATTTTTGTCTGTTTGTCTGTCTGTCTGTCTGTATCACGGCTGAGCATCACGCCGAAACTACTGAATGGATTCAAATGAAACTTGGCATGATTTGAGATTTTACTACGAGGTAGGACATAGGATACTTTTTGTCCCGTAATCTAGCACGGTTCTTTTGGGAGAGGGGATTAAAGTCAAAACGGGTACTTGGTTATACGCTTGGTCCGATTTTATCAATTTTTCTATAAAATATAATAAATATTAGTAAGGGAACACTCATAGAGAGTTGTTATCAAGGTTTTGTAATCGATCGGGTTAAGCAACGTTAGGTAAGGTCATAAAATAGATGGGTGACCGTTTAACGCCATTTGAACTAAACGGGTCCGTGCTTCGGAGAGCAAGTAAAAAGTGGGTACCAGTTTTTAACCGACTATAAAAAATGAGGTTATGTATTCGATGCTAATGTCTGTTAAAGTTTAGTTAACGTAAAAATAGCGCAGGCGGAGCTGCGTGGGTCTGCTAGTACTTAATAAAACTGTAACAGGTCCAATTCTGTACATTGAAGATATTTTGATAATTATGTTTGGAGGGCATTCTATAACCGATACTAAAGCCAAAAATGTATTTTTTTTTATTTTTGTCTGTCTGTCTGTCTGTATCTCGGCTGAGCATCACGCCGAAACTACTGGCTGGATTGAAACAAAACTTAGCATGATTTGAGTTAATACTCCGAGGTAGGACATAGGATACTTTTTATCCCGACATTCGGCACGGTTGCCTTGGGAGAGGGGACTAAAGTCAAAATGTGTACTTGGTTATACGCTTGCTCCGATTTTAACAATTTTTCATTATAATTATAATAAATATTTGTAAGGGAACACTCAGACAGTTGTTAACAATGTTTGGAAATCGATCAGGTTAAGCAACGTTAGGTAAGGTCATTAAATAGATGGGTGACCGTTTAACGCCATTTGAACTAAACGTCTCCGTGCTTCGGAGGGCAAGTACAAAGTGGGTCCAAGTTTTTAACCGACTTTAAAAAAGGAGGTTTTGTATTCTATGTGAATGTATATTATTGAAAGTTTAGTTAACGTAAACACAGCGCGGGCGGAGCTGCGTGGGTCAGCTAGTTTGTATTAAGAAAAGTGACCGAATGGAATGAACTGAACTGGACACGCAGACGGCTTCAAATTAAATGGTTCACCCATATAATTTAAATAATAAATTTCTAAATAATTTAATTACAGTAGGTACCTAATGTTGTTTTTTATTTACGCGAATACTACACATTGAAATAAAACTACGTTTACGGAGTCAATTATAGTGTTCTAGCTGCCCTTACGCGTCTATCTTGTCTTAACGATTATAATGCCTAGACTCTAGACGAAAACATTAGGGACCGACTTTTTTTGTGCCCTCCGAAGCACGGAGATGCTCAAATTCCACTAAACGACCAGCCATCTATGGACTGACCTTGCCCTTTCTTAACCAACCAACCCCTATTACATATCTCGTGTGACAATGATAGTAATATATTAGACAATTACGGAAAATAGCGCGCGTTTTTTTATTCACGTGCTCAATGCAATGTGAATGAACATACAGTCCACTTTAAAATTATAATTGTATGTGATAAAATAATAATTTTAAAGTAAACAAATTATTGTGGATAATTAGATAAAAATAAATGTGAGTTAATTACGGACGCATACATTTATTTTCTGCGGCACAAGAAAAAAATAAAGAAGAAAAAAAGAAATAACTGTATTTACCCGGTTAAATTAAGAATGCTCTGTTTATTCGCATATAACTTGCAATAAAGTTCTAATTTAATTTTGTAGGAATAATTCTATATGCACGCGTATGTTATGGCTCGGTTTATGGGCCTAAAAGCAATGTAATAAGGCTCACTTTACGAGTGTATTGAAAAGTTATAATCACTATAGCAAAGTGACCATCAAATAACTGTCAAATGATTCATTTGGTATTGCCTTGAATGACCAATAAATACCAATGCTTAACACACTTTCAGTTGCCATCAAAATTCGGTGGACAACTGAAGCTTGATAGATACTTGGGTGGCTAAAGATACGCAATAGACCTGCTGGTCGTTTGACGTACTATGATGACAACTGGCTTTGAACGCATTTCTAAGAAGGTAAGCCTTTTGCATGTCCCATCTTAATTGTCCCCTTAAGATCATAATTCAGTCATTAACCAATTAAAAGAATTAAAACCAGCGGTTAATATTAAATAGGCTAAGGTCCTTTCATCCACAAATATACGTATCAAATTTGACTTTTTCAAGTTTAATTAGTTTTAAACTCTAAATTATGTCACCGTTTAGTTCGATAAAGTTCAATCAAATGTTTCAATGACAAACTTAATTAAGTTTTTTGGGTTACTCAGCAATCTGAACTAAATAGTACGTAATTTGTCTAGCAATTACAGAGAGTATAATTAATCGTCTCAAGTTATTTTTAGGGTGTAAACTAAGACTGTAATTTAGGTTTTAAGTATTTCTCGAATATTTATAGCTATACAAATTTAAAACTTTCTGAGATAGCTGCGTAAAAAGTAATTTGTTTTAAACGTCTGCCCATTTTAATCGTCTTCCAAATTGTTTATAATAATATCCTGGGACAAGCTATACTGCCATCCGATCCCATATTAGGCAGAGTCTGTTTTATGGTAACTGGACAACTTCTTCTGCCTGTCGTGTCGACAATGATTACAAAAATTCATTAAGTAAGTATATGTTCTTTATCCAACAAGTAATAAGTTTTAAAAACTAAAACCCGTCTACGGATAAAATCGCAGACTAATAATGTGATATTATATAGCCTATAACCAGCGGACAATTAAGACGCTTCTAACGACACCCTACTTGTCAAATTATGTTAAGTAGATTAGACGATATGCGGGAACAGATGAACATACATACATACATTCTTGTTAAAATCATAACCCTCCCTCCGTTCCGAAGACGGGTAAAAAGAGGCCACATCTATGGTCTTCTGATTTTCCTGGAGCAAGTCCTCTTTCGTACAGGACGTATACTACCACAGTAGTGTTATTATCATCTATTTGATACAAAGTGTGCCCGCAGATATAGAGACATAGTAGCCGTCCGTAGTGTCGCTTCTCCGGCTATGTGAAATACGAACTGTCCAAGTACCTACCCCGGAACTGTCCGGTGTGTGGTCCCATCGAGAGGGGGGTATAGGATCGATGACACACCGATCACATTTCAAAACAAACACGCATTTGGAGCAGGAACTATTGATTTGTGAGGCTTTGCTTTCATTTCGACCATAAACATAATACAGCATTTGGTATTTTAATAATTATTCAGATATAGACTAAAATCTTTATAGTTTTTATAACTACTATTAATTATTATCCTCCTGGCCGACCACAGCGGTAATCTTTTACAAGATCAGCCTACTACGTGGGAGATATTACTGCACAAGTGCCCTCTCTTTTCGTTTACTCCAATGATATTATATACAATATCATTCGTTTACTCTCACAATCTGTTGTCACGAAAGACCGATACGACCGGGGAGAGGTTAGGTGCAGGCCCCATTTTTACATGCCCATCCGACGCATGAATCATCTTACTTTCCAGACAATATGGTGATCGGCCTGCATTGTCCTAGCTAACAACTACACAAAGATTTTCCCCGCAGGGTTCGAAACCGCGACCTCCGGTTTGCAAAGCAAGCTGTTTCCCGCTGCGCCCACGGAGGCTTTTATAATACTTTGCATAAGGGCAGATTAAAAATCACTACATATTATAAAACAAATCCCACCGCCGCGTCTGTCTGTCTGTATGTTCGCGATAAACTCAAAAATTACTGAACGGATTTACATGCGGTTTTCACCAATAGATAGAGTGATTCATGAGGAAGGTTTACCTAGATGTATAATTTGTCAAGGTTATGTGTAAATGTAAAAAGCGCGGGCAAAGCTCTGCGCCGGTCAGCTAGCCTATTTAATAAAACACGTTTCACTTTGTGTGACAAACAAACAAACAAACTTTTTCTGATCCATAAATACTCGTACTAATCGAAGGACCATTCGAAATCATTCGCTAACGATTAACAGTCATAAAGCATATGAAAATTGCACAACACTTCTCATCCTTTTTCATAATGAACGTGGGTTACTTTTTCTTACATTCTCAATAAATTCGTAAAAGAATAAATCAAGTTACAGTCAAACATAAACATAGAACTGTACGTGATCCACATTCCAACGGTGAAACGCCTTATCTAGAGTAACGAGAACATCCATCTAACAAGTCGAATAAAACCATTCTAACTAATAACTAATTGCCAGAGAGCTGCAGTAACAAGAGCAATTTATACTAAAATATTTTTAGTTTATTTGATTACGAGTGCGATAATTGTGGCGTAGGTCTATCTGAAATACTAGAGTATTTTTATTCAATCCTATCTTATGTTAAGAGTTAATACAGCTGTGGTTGAAAGCGTATTAGTTTATAATCGACCCGTGGGGTGTCCTGGTAAGAATAGCACCCTCCCATCTTCTCCCGTTGGGTGTACGTAAGAGGCGACTAAGGGAAAACAAGAAGACGGGCAGCAGCGTCTCTCTATTGGATTACTTACCACCTAAATTGCGATCCCCAAGACGCCTGCCAAGCGTGGGGGATTATGGCAACCCCTCCCTTCTACGGGGGAGGCTATTTGTTCAAAAGTGAACGTGTTTTGGCTGCTCCGGCTTCGGTGTGTACCATTATATTATAGGTACTTCACATACTAATCAACCAGATTCACGCTTTGAATTTCATTTTGTTACATACTGTATAGTTGTTTATATGTATGTAAACCTTCCGGTGAAAACCGCTTAAAAATCTGTTGCGTGGTTTAGGAGGAGTTAGCAGATATTCAGACACACATACGCGGTAAGCCACTTTGTTTTATACAATGTAAAAAAAGCAGATACAAGGAATATGGGAATGGTAGTTACTGTTGGGCGGTGGTCCCTTCCACTAGACAAGAGGAGCTAACCTGAAGGGCAGGGGAGTGCCGAGCTTCAGGGTACCTCAGGGAGGCACGGCCTCGGCTGGGGCTATTGCTTAAGAGAGGCCTGTCTTCTGCCGGATACAACTCGCCCCCACTGAGAAGATCTGGTGATAAACTTAGTCGGGTGAAGTCGCATGCGTCTGTTTGAAAGGTTAGCATATCGTTGGCTAGAGTGCTGGCCACTTTAAGGTGGTGTTATGTAGGTACTTCTGTTAGAAGGAAGTATTTCTGCAGTCAGACTGATTCAATTTCTACCAAAAAATAGACACGTAAGGATATTAATATAGCTCATTAAAAAGCGATCAGTGACAGCGACATCTGTAATCTTCACACTTCACAGTGTCGTTTTCGCTAAAACCCTTTGATCTACGAAAATCAACGTTCTTAAGTTGCGTGAAAGTCGGTTGATGTTTTAGAAAGTTTTACAAAAAAACATGTTCCCTAATAGCATTGTCATATTTTAGAAAAATACGATTTCATGAATATATTAGATGAAAAAGGGCTTAAAAGTTATTAAGAGGCTTTTTGTTATCACCTACCTATCCCTATCTTGCAAATATGTTGCTTAGTTAATTTATTTATATTTTTTATCAAATACTTTGTTTTACATTTTTGCGATTATGTTAAACTGTTTCCCTGTTCCATAGAGCTCTCTTCCAAGAAGATATTGGTGTATAGAAAACCACAGGTCGCGAATCAAGTGTTCAAAGCATAAAAACCCTACTAATATTTAGCGACACTCAACGCGACAAAAGACCAGTTGGAATGAGCAACAAAGGCAGGCAATCACTAGGTTAGTTTTTACAATTGACTAAAAAAAAGTAATGCTTGGTACCCCGATGGTAAACGGTGGATGGAAGCACGAGCAAAAGGACCCGAGTCAGCGATATCGCAGTGCAGGCAGCGAAAGGCAAGCAGAAGGGCTGCTCCACACCGTGTTACCATGCGGTGCTAGTTTTTTTTTTTCTTCCACCGGGTGGCAATTCGAAACTGCTATTGTATGAAATGTCACTTCCCTTTAGATAAACCATAGATTTAGGATTTTTCACTCTAATATCTTTGGGATACTTTTTTTTACTTTTTAGGACAAAACCCACATGCCCCGGTTGACTCCCACAGGTCCCAGGGAAATATTGAAGGTTTTCCCAGCGAGAACAGAAAAAAAGTTAGGTAAGCGAACTAACAAACACATAACAACTTTATATTATACTTAACATAAAGTTAAACAGACAGAGGAGGCGACATAAAGGATTTTTGTACTTTTGACCAAGTGCCGCGTGCCATAAGATGCCAGTGGTGAGTGGGCCATACTAGTTTCCACACATGCCCTAAAATACACTACCTTAATACAGAATAAACCTATTTTGATGTACTCTCTCCTTATATTTCGGTATGTACCTAATAATAATATTTTTAGCTCTACCAAACTAACCAAATTCCGCTAACTCGTTATTTTATCTTCGCCCATCGTCTCTCGTATAGATGTCCAAGGGAGATAAAAATAAAATTTTTATAAAAAAAAATAAACCGACTTCAATAGACACCACACTAAAAAGTGAAAAATAACTTCAATATTTTATTTATTTATTTATTTTATTTTATCTTATTAGGAAAACTTACGGCTAATATACAAGTATTAAGTACTAATAAATATGTGAAAGCCATTTAAAAGTTTCCACAGATAAGCAACAGTGTAATACAATTTAGTGGATCAATCGGCAGAATCAGAAACTGCTAGTGATTCAGAAAAATAAATTTTATACAAAAAAAAAAATTGTAGTAGTACCTATATCTACGCGAAAAGTTTGAAAAACTAAAAATTATAAATTAATGGTACAAAAAAAAACAATTAGTCAACATGCGTTTAAGATGAGGGACGCTGGTATGGAATAAATCTACATCAATATTGTGCACAATCTCATTAAACTGTCTACATGATCGTATGAGAAAAGAGTTTTGCCTATATGTACTATTAACGCACGGAACGTGAAGCAAAGAAGGCTTACGTAATCTATTGCGGTGAGCTACTAATCCTAGCTTACTTAAAAGCTCTGGACAATCAACAGTGCCATTGGCAATCTTAAATAGATATACTAAATCTGCAATACGTCTACGTTCATATAAGGGAAGAATGTGGAACCACCTACATCGTTCGGTATAGCTTTTAAAATATCTACCTGATTTAAATTGTATGAAACGTAGAAACTTTTTTTGGATACGCTCAATTCTATCGATATAAACATTGTAATTAGGGTTCCATATTTGTGAGCCATACTCAAGGTGACTACGGATCAGCGAACAATACAAAATTTTGAATGTTTTGACGTTTTTAAAATCTGATGAGAATCTCAGCATGAAACCGAGCGCCTTGGAGGCCTTCTTAACAATACTGTCAATGTGGGATGAGAATAGTAATTTAGAGTCAAAGGTAACACCAAGATCTCTAATAGAGTTACATCTGTTCAAAACAGTGCTCTCTAGGGTATACTGATAGATAATTGGATTTGGTTTACGAGTGAAGGAACAGACAAAGCACTTAGATGGATTTAAGGATATTATTGAAGATGGTGCTGGTCAGTTGGTTCTGGTGTTGGGGTAAGTATCGTGTTTATTTTAGCACCAACTTCAAGAATATTGAAGTTATTTTTCACTTTTTAGTGTGGTGTCTATTGAAGTCGGTTTATTTTTTTTTATAAAAATTTTATTTTATTCTATTTAGTCATATGCTCTTGAAAAGTCTTTATTCAACTATATACCGATTTGGATATAAAGCTTTAATACCAACAGGTATAAATTTATTTTAATTAAAATCTCCCAACCCAACCACAGATCTAAAATTCGGTGGGTCCTACATTTCATGGAACAGAGTTCCTGTTAACATCATACTGTTTGCTCCCATCACCAGACTCTGAACATCATTTTTCTAGCAGATACTCGTCGAGACCTACACAACGAGCCCAAACTCAGTGGGTCTACGTTTATTGGTGCAGAAATCCTGTGACCACCTTCTTGCTCCATCATCAGACCCTGGTGAAGGTTACCATTTTCTTAGTACCAGTTTTTTAGTATCAACGGATTTACATATGTTCTAAATTTCAGATCTTTCGGAGTAATAGAAGTAATTAAAAATGTCCATTGTATACGAAATATCCCTATCTCGACTTGGAAAAGAGCTGATGGTTTTCAAAGCTAAACCGATTTTCAAGAAACATCGCTAAGAACCATCTCCAATAAACCAGCATACGCCAATCTGTCCACTCGTTTGAGCGCTGCGATGCCACAGACAGACACGACCCCCCCCCCCCCCCCCCCCCCCCCGCCAAACTAATAACACCTCGTTTTTGGTCGGAGGTCAAAAAGAAACCATCGAATTCGGTACGATGATCTGGATGGCGTATGACCATTTTGTAGACGAAGACATCATCTATTTTATGGTTTCTCCCAGTTATATCTCCTTCCCATCACTCATGTTCTTCGAAAAAGTTCTTATCCGGTCTTGATGAAATTCATACCGAACCATCCTTATGGTTCATGCTTTCGAATAAAAAAAGAATCACTGAAATTGGTAAATATTTGTATGAGTTATAACCATTATTGATTAGAACATCATCTATTTTTAGGCGTTTTACCAGATAATTCTAACATTCCATTCATGTTTTCTCAGGAACTACTGGTTCATAAGGAATAAAAATTTTATGGGACCAACTTGATGGAATGTCCATTAGGTACAAAAAAGAATCATCCAAATCGGTACATATTTGGCGGAATTATGAGTGAACATACATTAAAAAAAAAAAAAAAAAAAATACATACACGATGAATTGAGAACCTCCTCCTTTTTTGAAGTCGGTTAAAAATAACGTTAATTGAAGAAAGTCGGAGGGCCAGGTGGGCCTTTCACCGTAAGCACGATTGTTCTAACGAGATACCTCTAAGGGCATACTATCACCGTCGATATATTACAAAGTTACATTCCAGTTTGCAGCAAGAATAATAGCAACTAAGTAGTACTATACTATAATGCTCTTTTTAGGAGGCGCTCGTAGTAAAAAAAATGTGCGTGCGTGGAGTCTCTCCGCGCGGAAGAAGTGAAACTTCATTCTCGCTCAGTCGATCGGTCGGTCGGTCCCTCACTCACTCACACACACACACACACTAACTCAACTCAACTCAGCTCAACTCAACTCAACTCAGCTCAACTCAACTCAACTCACTCACTCACTCACTCAATCACTCACTCACTCACTCACTCACTCACCCACTCACCCACTCACCCACTCACTCAGTGACGGCGTCACATGAGCGCTTTCATAACCTTAACAAATTTACGCCTATCGCCTATCGTTTAACACCTATCACTTAACGCCTATCACCTATCATTTAACGCTTAACGCGTTATGTGATAACATTTTTGGAAGTCGCATAAGAAGTTTCACTTCAATAATCCAGTTCGGCAAGCCATCAGTTGATAAAGCAACAACATCAAGGTCTGTCTACAGATGGCCTTCTTCGGAGCGCAGGGAAGTAGTCGGTCCCAATTGTTGTCATCTAGACAGCAATATTTAGCCAACACAGAGGCCTAACGGCAGCTTGAATATCTCTAACGTATGACGCCAGAGTGGCCACTAAACCAAAAGACAAACTTAATAGCTGTATCGTTATAATTAGTACAACGCAACCGCTTATTAGCAAACTTGAAGTTACAGTTGTTGTGGTGGGAATGAGTGGCGAAATGAATCCCCAAACTCTACAGGGGGGTTAAGACGCGTTCGGTTTTATATAAATCAAAGTTTTATAAGGTAAATGATAATGTTAACACAATATTCCTTCAATAATTTTAGCAAACGTGACTGTACTTATAATCTTTTAATGGAATCGCTGAATTAGATTCAAAGGAACCAATTCCGTTGAAATCTCCAAGTGCTCTCAACAGAAAATCTTCCTTTGGCCATTTCAAATCAAAACTTCCATTCAATTAAGTTATCCAGTTTATTCATGGTAGATAATATTTTTACAACGAAGCGTTCCCAATATTAAATTTCTACTTGAAGTATTTTAAATATTTTTTAAAGATTAATGGCTTTTTGTAACAGTTTAACGCAATCATTCGTATCTCTCTCCTTTTCTAACTTACGATACAAACCCTATGGTGGAAACGAGAAGAACAACAGCTAAAGCCAACGAGAGAGGCTAGATATGATCCGTTATTCAGAGTCCATTAACATCTGAATTACCACAGATTATATCAAGTGGTCCGCGGCTAGAATTTCCCGAGCATAAAGTACAAAACCGTAACCCATTAGCCCTAAAACCGTTATTTACCGTAGCAAATTCTGAACGCCATATTTGTAAATTATTTCCTTTGTGTATCCGTAATTTCATGTGGACATACTGTTGCCTGCTTTGAATAATAAGTCGGTACAGCCCACGTAATCGACGCTTGAATTATCAAACAAATGTTTTCAGAATAGGCGCCTAGCCGTTTATGGACTTAACAATGTAATGATAATGATCTCGCGTAAAGATAAATAGCCAACGAATGGGGAAAGAAGAATTGCGAGGATTTATATACAGACTTCTAAGTGATATTATTTCTTTCCTTTTGTACTTTTTACAAATCAGAGCAATTACGTTAGATACGAACGCATTAGGAATATTAAATTTAACGAGAAAATCTGGATTTTTTTCGAGGAATTTAGTAAAGTAATTATAGTTAAGGCATGAGTGTAAATTAGAAACTCACAATCCATAGAATACACAGACTGAAAAATAACTTGAACTGATTAAACTTAGATATGGAGAGTCAATTCTTGAACAACTCTGATAGCTGTTAAAGTTTCACATTTTAGAGTGTCGATAGAAAATAAAGCAAGTAAATCAGAATCAATTTGTTTTTACTAAAGGAATGTTAGTAGCGGAATAGGTAGCGCTGCTACTTCTGATACTACATTTACTAACTAATGTTCTTCTAATACAGCATTAAAATTTATAAAAAAATCAACTTTTTTTACAAAGAAATGACAACGCGTACGGTCAAGCACCTACTTAATCCACGTGCCATATCCTGAACACAGACCACCCTGTACCGTCATCATTATAAAGGAACTAATCATCGAGAGTAAGTACTTCGATAGCGATCTTTTTGCACGAACCATTGTTGCCTAGCTCGTGCTTGAGAGCTTGCACGTGCATAACCAAGTAGATTATAAAAAACAATATTCATAGGTACAAATACTTTTTACGTAGGGTTTCCGCTTGATACTCTGGTAGGTCTTCTTTAATCTACAGCTTGTATAATAATCATGTAGAGTCTATCAGCTTTTAAAACTTCTGATCTAACCAATAGAGCACATGCCCACTATCAATTTGACGCGAGAACGAGACAAGGATCTAAGCAGCTCCGTCTGTTACTCCCTTCGAAAGTAAGATTACTCATACTATTACTTATCCTCTCTAAGCAACAATAGTGGCGGAGACTGCCCCCCTAGACAATGTAACATTCTACAAGCATTATCGCTAATAGAAAGTATAAAGATGTATGAGAATTACATAAGTCATCGAAAAATCACGTGACAAATTATACGGAATTGACACCGTTAGCGAATGTAGAAATAGATTCGCTATGAAGCGATTGCATCTTGTCTAGGCCCTCAGATTCTGTAGATGTCACGCGTTGAATCCTTAGCGACAGTATAATAAATATTTACTTCCACGCTGAAATCATACCTATAAATCAAAATTTATAGTTAGAATTAATTAACTTCATGAAGACTTTAAAATTGCTTTTATCATTATCGGCTATTAACATACAAATTCTAAAATATTGCTACACAAAGTGATAATAACGCGGATTTGGCGAGGCGAGACAAGTCTCGCTCAAGAGCCAAGAATGTATTTAATGATACCTACAGGAAAATGTTTCAGATCTTGATGATTTTTTATCGTGTAAATTAGCTCTGTTTCTGAAGATTGTTGGTCTCTTTGACTTATTATCTAAAATATTGTAGACAATACGAGAACATCAACATAGAGTTTATCTTGAGCGTATTCCTGTTCTAGGTTAGTTGATAAGTCTAAATATTATGATGTTTTACATCGAAATCGTCATCAGGGACATCATTATAACAGCTAGATTTTTCTAAAAAATCTTTAGAGTTCCGATTCAACAAAATCACTAGTCTATGTAACTTAATACTTACATTATGTACTGACATTATCGTGGCTTATTTTTGATTTCTCTTTCCCAACGTCTCGAATTGGTCTCGAAGGCTTCTGAATGCTTGAATCCGTAATAGTACCTACTCGCAGTTACAATTTAATATGTAGCTTTCGCATAAATAAAAAAAAACATTATCAGTTGAACTCAGTTTAGAGGTGTTGTTTTGCAAATCCCTGCCTACCTGGAAGTCATTCAATGGCTAAGTTCGAACAACGCCGCGTGCCGCTCTCGCAGCTCGAGCAAGCTTGGAAAATCAGAATAATCCATAAACCAATCTCAAAGAACTTACTGAAATATAATTACAAGTTGATTCACAACTACTGTAACCGCATGTCTAAATCTGTATTTCCAAGTAGAGAAGCATAATCTGGTCCACATTGTGAAAAATATCTATGTATTTGGTTCGATGGAAACAAATAATCAAGAACTTGTTATATTTTTTGTTGATGTCTTCGCGTGACTGGATTTGAGGAAGCCATAACTTGTTAACAAGTAGTTCATAAGTTGCTAAATTTTATATTTGTAATATTATTACTTAGTCTTCTTTCTTATGTGCCTGATGTGGCGTGTCATAGTAGTATGAAAATAAACTATAATATTTCCGCAAAAGATCAAAGAAAGATATTTTTATATTGCTCCAAAATCGTACATTCTATATTTATATGCCCCAACAAAATCTGCCTTATGTTTCAAAAGCATAGTCATTCGGAAATACGCCCCTATGACATTCCTAAGTATTACTTTATTCGATAAAATCTTTTTAAAAGGCTAAACAGATGTTCATGTCATTTTGAATACCTACGTTTTTACTTTTACTATTCTTTTTCTTTTCGTGTCGGCGTAAATAAAAGAGTTATTTAAGTCATGAAGGAAAGATTAATCAGTTAACAAGATCTCTAAGGCTAATATTCCAGAGTCCAGGCTCCACCAGCGAGCAGAGTATTTTTACGCCATTCAAGAAATTCTTGTTCCGCGCAAACCCTTCGCGCGTTCTTGTTTTCATAAAATGAATATTATGTACACTGGTTTAATACTCTCTACTAACACGGACCCGTTGGTCTAGTGGTTAGACACACTGGCTACTACTCTATGGGTCGTGGGTTCGATTCCCACCAAGTGTCTGGGTGCTATTTATCTATATATTTAAATATTTATTTACAGAAAAAAAGTAAGTAAATATTTATGTATTAGTATCTAGTTAGTCTAGTAGTTGTCTAGTTTCTATAGTACAGGCTAGTTTGGGATCGGTGACCGTGTGTAGATTGTCCCATGAAAAAAAAACAATAAAGCCGTAAATAGTAAGCAAGTACGTTGAAAGTATTAAAATGGTTGCTGATCTTTTCCACAGAAAAGATCTTCATAGTATGTCTGTAAGCCACACCAGCTGACTTAGATTTTGAGTTTTTGTTTAAATTGTATTCACTTTGTTGGGATAACCCAGAGGTACGTACCTAGATACATAAGTACGTGTTAGATACGTGTACCTACAGCGGCGACTCCGAATAGTATGGTGGCGGGATTGCGACCCCCATCCCCGTTACAGGTTCACAGGGCTATAATACGCCCCCCGACGACGCGCTCAAAGGCAAGGCACTGAAGATTTCCTGGTGTAGATCGCACTGCAGAGCCCAGGTCTCCACTCATATGACGATACGACAGCCGCGGAAGTTTAAGTGGGTAAGAAACCGAAGCATACCCTGGTTATCCCCACAGTCTTCGGGGACCTATTGAAGGTTCCCCCACGGGAACAAAAATGTCATACATATGTACGGTATTATACCATTTACCACCTACACGTACCATCTTATAACCATCACTAATAACATATTTACCAATAAGGCAACATTCAAACGAAAGCTGGCATTTTACATTACACGGCCCATAAACGTCATGGGTCTTAAAATATTTCACAATCTCTTTAAGTTACTTCAAAGTAAAAGAGGAATGTATAAAAGAAGCCATCCATCCAACGCATTCTCCACGGACAGCCAGACACTGCATAGATTTAATACATTACACCATAAGCATCAGAATAAATCGTTCCCATTCTTCCCGAGGCGGTTTGATCACGTCAATAAAATGTGATATTCGGTCGCACTGAAGCTGGTCGTAGTACCAGTCTCAAATAACCAGTTTATCTCACTAATGCTCATACAGCCGACAATCCAAGTGCGTTTGTAATAAGATTCAAATCACTCCTTATAGTGTTTGGACTTCCGTTGTTGGTTGTACAGGGTGAAATGGGCCGTCAAGGAATATCGAGATACTTATTCAGTGCACTTATAAGTTTCATGTGTTATAAAGCGCCTTTGGAGGTCGTGGCGATTGGAATTAGTTATACCTTTAAGCCTGACATAAATCACTCTTAAAGTTTACGGTCGAAAGCCTTACAATTCTTCACACAAGGATAAAATGTGGTATGGTAATTTTGTTTTTTTTCTGCGTCTTAAGTGTCGAGACAAATTGGACACTTGTCTGATAGTAAGCGACATGTCAGTGCCCCGCATTATACTCATATGATATGCAAGTCTCAACATTCATTTAAGAGTCTTAACTCCATCTCTATATCTCATTTCCATATCTCCAGCTACAGGATTCTTCGCAGCAGCACAGGCAGCAGTTGCTTTTCCGAAACATATCCGGACCGGATCCGATATGGTCTATCTGCCAATTTCTTGATCATTTAATTACTCCCTGCTACTAGTCAAGGATATCATAGCTAACAGAATTTTTAGGTTGTTATGGTCTATCTTTAACTTTGGTCGGTTTTGGAGGATAAGTTACCGATTAACAACTGACCTCTCCTACAGTTTCTGAGAAGTAATAAAACGGCAAGATATTACTATCAATTACATGTAACGTTATACAAACAAATGATAAGATGACATGTACGTAATTTGTAAGGCATATTGTATTTAACTGACAATCCTACTTAGGTTTTAGTCAGCAACAGTAGCAGCCGAGAGACGTTCGCTGCTGAACAAAGGCCTCCCCTTACAAGGGAGGGGTTCCCATAATCTCCACTCTTGGCATGCGTAATGGGGATCGCAGTATATGTGGTAAGTAATACAATAGAAAGACGTTGCTGCCCGTCTTCTTGTTTTCCCTTAGTCGCCTCTTACAGACCCTCAATGTGAGGAGATGGGCAACTAAATTACAGGTAATATTTTACATCAGACAGAAATCAGACAAATGTATTAAGATAATGTTTGAATTAAACATTAATAAAGAATTTACCGCAGCCAGTTGGTAACTAAGTGTGCCTTTCAGCAAATCATGAGTTGCATCTTTAATACTACCTATGTAAATTGTGGGGCGCACGACCTCATTTAATTGTTTTAATAATCGAAGAAATAACTTAAGTGCTTTAAATTTATTATACAGATAATATATTATATATGAATTGCTTTGTTAATAAATGAACGGTTTTTCTATTGTATCAGTATTGGCGCCATGCGCCTACGCTAATCTCGCCGTAGTCAGACTAGATTGACACTCAATGGTTCATATTAGTATATCAACATAATATTACAAAGATATCAAAAATATATCATGACCACCTACGAATTTCACCGCGGTTACGAGATCAACGTTCTTTGACCCAAACGTAACAGTTCGAGTTATCGTCCCACACTTACAAACTGGGCCTACAGCGTGAATGATGGCCGGAAATTGAAGCTGAACCTATCTTAAAGCCTCCATATCTATAGATAATAATAATATTTATAAAATAGATTACTTGCCATTAGGAACAGATTAAACAGAACCTATATAGCTAGCGAAGCAGATTCCCCGCGGGGTGCCGGGCAAGAATTGCATCCCCCATCTCCTCTCGTTGGGTGTTGTAAGAGGCGACTAAGCGAGAACAAGAAGACGGGCAGCAGCGTCTTTCTTCTGGATTTATCTACCACCTATACTGCGATCCCCAAGACGCCTGCCAAGCGTGGGGATTATGGCAACCCCTCCCTTCTAAAGGGGAGGCCTTTTGTTCAGCTGTGGACGTGGTTTGGCTGCAGATGAAAAAAAATACTAGGTGGTAGGTTCCTTGTGCAAGGAACCGTCCAGGTAGGTACCACCGCAGTGTCAGATATTCTGCCGCCAAGCAGCAGTATGTAAGCATTGCTGTGTTCCGGTGTGAAGGGCACTCTAGCTGGTGAAATTACCGGACACAAAGACTTAATATCTAATGTTTTAACAACGGTCGGCAACGCGCTGGTGATTCTTCTGGTGTTGCTAGCGTCTATAGACTGCGGTGACTGCTTACCATCAGGCGGGCCGCACGCTTGCTTGCCACCTTGGTAGTATAAAAAAAATGGATAGAAGCTTAGAATATAGGGGTCTGGATGCTGATTACTTCAGCAATGTTTATTTTTTGACTTTTTCGGATTTTCTACATTGATTTGAACACATAACATGGCAACCCTGCTTATCGATGCTCGATAGCGAACGAAACGCATCTTTAGGAATTCCCCGAATAATATGAATGTGTTTCTTCTTGAATATGTAAGACTATAAAAACTTGATAACAGCTGCTCATGAATCAATAAAAAAACCCAGAGTAGATTAAAAATGTATGTATTAATGTTTACGTAAGTATATGGGGCAGCAAGCAGAATCTCCGTCTTCCTTTAACTAAGCTCTCTCTTGAAATCGTTTCCTATCACATCTTTATTTTCTTCTATATTCTATCCCATCAATATACTATTAAGTATTTCTATCCCTTCAAAATTTTACAACACAATCACACCATAGTTTCTAAATTAATTTGAAACTATGTGATGTGTTTTGTCATTAATGTTTGTTGAGTTATAAATATATCGGTACCAACAGTAACAGCTCAGTGGGAGAGCGCTTGCCTTGGAAACAAGGTGCGCAGGTTCGAACCCCGGCTCATACCTCTGAATTATTCAATTAATCATGTGCGAATCATCGTCTTTGTGCGATTGTAATTAGCTTTCGGTAAATGAAAACATCGAGAGTAAGTAAACCTGCATGTCTGAGAAAGCCCAACTAGCTTTCGAATGACGTGTGAAGTCCGCCAACCCGCAATTGGCCAGCGAGGTGGACTATGGCCTAAGCCCCTTCATCGTGAGGGGAGGCCCGTGCCCAACAGTGGAACAAAAAACAAGGGTATTATAATGCCATGTTCAAATCACATAACTGTTATGGATGCAGATCTTATGGGTAAGTGAAGTGCGTCTGTCTCAAAGTTAAGCGACTTGAAGTCCGCATGCATGATTTTGATAGGCTCTTCCCAGTTAGCTCTTCTCGAGATTCTGAGGCTCCTCTTTAGTTACCGGCAGTACCTACAGGTATCGTGACCAGTCCATTGCCATTTCAACTACCACTATTGCCAATGACAACGACATTATAACGTCCATTCTTATGTGCAAAATTTCCAAGATTCTCCTTCCATAAATTGTAGTTTGGTTTTCCTATCCTATTACTTCAATATTTGTAGCAGTCAACATTATACACTCTATATTTAATGTCGCATTTATTAAGTGTCCTGCTAGTATTGCTAGTATCCAGCAGCCAAGAAAGTTGTTGGTATAATTATTCTCTTCTGTCTGACAAATGACCTATCTACGATCCAGTCGATTTTAAAATTTTGAACAAATGAGTTTTAGGCAATTTTTAGGTCTTTTGCTTATTAGCTACATGTCATTCTAACCGATATGTCCATAGCAGCCAATTTTTGTCAAAGATCATCAACTCGGCAGGGAATGCGTCGCCGCCGCAGACAGATATTCGCTCTCTAGTAGTCCTCTTTCAAAAAACAAAGAGACAGAAAATCTTCTTGACCTCGGCAGGATCAGGTGCAAAATAAATATTTTGGTACTAAGCACAGTATTGCCCTAACTAGGAACAACATAAATACAAAGTTGTTGTTCTCGCAAAATTCAAACCCGCGATCTCCGGTTGGTTACGTAGGTACGTGGCGTTCCACTGAGCCATGGAGGTTAAAAAACTTTATTTAGGTAAGTATTTAACTGATTAAATTAATCAGATATGCATGGTGTTTAAAACAAAGACAGGTAGGTCCTACAAAAAAATAATTTTGAATTGAAGAATAACATCAAATGATGTGTGATTGATATATGAGACCAGAAACCATAGATTTAGGATCACTACTATGCTCGAAACCAATTAGTGGTGGAACAATATAATTAATTACTATGGAGGGATACAAATCACATCGAGGTAAGTACAATAATGCTTACCTAAAAATAAGAAAAAATACACATGCTACAGGATAACGCTAATGATAAACTTGCATATGTTTTGACCTATCACCCACTGCATAAAGTTAATATTAGCATATTAACATAAGGTTAAACTAAACACCTAAGGTAATTTAATTTTTCAGAATGTGTCAACGTTTAGGGACATACACCTACGACTTTATACAGCCACACATTGTATAAAAGATCAGACACATTATTTTCATTAGAATTACAGTCGTATACTATATTCGTGTCCTTTATGTAACTCATTGTATCGATTAGGACAATAAATTCGATAGAGTCGCAAGGTGCGCCGGGGCAGAGCGAGGTGCATTGCATTCCTCCAAGAGGGACGCGAGAGGGAATCGGCTGCATTCTCAGTTATTCTTACCTATTCAGACGGTCAATTCCCACCAAAATCCTCTTCCAAAGCAACAGTACTAACTTTAACACATACTTTGTACGTAACTCGTGTCAGAAATATACAGAGACACATTTAAATTGTATGTTATATTGTTTACATCACTGTCGAAAAAAACACGTGCACCACACACACCCAGCGTACCGGCTACAAGCAAACTGGATTCATTTGGTTTGGCTTGCTGCTGTGACGCGGGCTGAATGCTATTGCTCCGTCTCTTTTCGACACTTAATTACGTATTCTTTGTCCCATTCTCTCAGAGAAAGGCGCCAGTGCACGGCGCGGGCGCCGACTTCTTCCTTCGGGACTTAAAAAAACAAAAGCTCTTTTGAAACAAGTTACTGGTAATAGGGCTTTAGGTGGCTGTCAAGAAATAGTATGATTTAAAATTTGAGACTGGAACGGGCCTGATCGGCTCAATGATACGAATTTAGTTTCCTCTGAGGTGCCTTTGAGACGTAGTCTTGATAAATGGGAGTGACCTTACAAGCCAAGCAAGAAAGTTGGTCAATGGTTGGTCAAAGATATTTATTAACACGTACAAAGGTCACATCTTGTCCACAATTTATCTGTATCTATGTTTTCTGAGACGATAAGTCCAATACAAATATGTAATAAGATTAATTATCTAAGTTTTATCATGTTTTTATACTTTCTACTGCCCCTTTGTATGGTACTTGCTTTGGACACCTGCCTGAGTCCCGGCAAAGTGATTTGTAGAAATATGGCCATAAAAAGTCTTGACATTATTACTAATTTGTGTTTAGTCATTGTCCTTACCTGACCACGTAAAGGTAACTAGGTCCTCTGAGCGAGAAAGTCAATGAAACGACAATTTCTTTGCCGCTTGTTCTAAGTATATTATTTTCTTTCTTTTTCTATTCTATATTATCCCACTGCTGAGCCAAGGTCTCCCCTATGATCATCCACATATCTCGTGAGCCACTTCAGACCAATCCTTCTTAAACGCGTAGGTCTACGTTTTCACGCCATATTAAATTAGAATATTTTTTCGTAGGTACTTAATTACCTAGTATTGGCGACAATTACTTAATTAGAAACTGGGTTTAAACAGCTTTAGCTATGTGAAACAGAAACCGAAAGACAAAGCATAAGTACCCAACTCTGCCTATGCTTCAAAATTTATCTAAGACTCATTAAAAATTATCGCAAAATCAACAAGGACAAAATCACGTAATTTGTAGTTACCCATCTTACTATGTATTATTGAAAACAGATAGGTATGTACTAAGTACCTAATTCGTAATCGTGGGATGGATTTTACATCAGACAAGTACCTAAACTACGTAAAACACTTCTGAAACACAACAAAGTAAAAGTAAAAAAATATTTCTGTAACAAGACACGTTTTACAAAACTGTCATTTTATATTCGAAAACGGATTACCTGATGCATCGATACCTGATGCATCAAATTGAATTGGTTTACACCGGAGCAACCTCTAGAATTTACATTCAATATTTGCTTTTAAACAAAAGCGTAAAGCCTTCTGTGGAGGCATAAACCGTAAAATTGGTATTGCCACTGCTTCCCCGTAAAGCACATTCACAAAAGCGTCAAAAGGAGAGATTGCAGTATTCGAATAAACTTCATAACTTGGAAAGCTTTTAGAAACCCACCCTAGCTTCGTATGGGCGTAATTAAGAAGACTGCTGCAAAATATTTAAGTAAGTAAGTATATTTTTTATTATTTTTTCTCCTACTAACAAAAAAAAATATTAGGATTTTTTATATGTGAATATATAAACCTTCAGTAACCAGCCACTTTCGCCAGAGCCCGGTTTCAGGACAGCGACGCTGTTGGGAAGGGCCACAACCAGTACAGCGCAAACGCGCAGAAGCAAGCCTGGAGCCGTTGAAAGGAGAGGCAGGCGTGATCAGGCCATTGGTGTTGCCTCACCAATGGGTTATCTAAGATGTATACAAATTAATCTACATCACAGTAAGGCGGCTACGGCAGTACTCTGCCGGTCGCTTAATATGGATAAATATGATGTCGCTCTCATACAGGAACCTTATCTGTACAAGGGCGTCATCAGAGGTCTAAACGTTCGTGGAGGACAGCTTCTCTATAGATGCCCTACAAATAATATGAGGACCTGTGTCTTTGTCAGGAATGGCATAATGGCAATGCCTCTATATGACTTCTGCTCCAGAGACCTCACTACTGTGAGGATTAAGGGGTTAACGGGAGGGGGCACTAAAGATACTATTATATCTTCTGCTTACCTACCCTATGAGAATGAGGACCCGGTATCAGCACTGCTGCAAGACCTGGTTAACAATTGCGCTCACGACGACCTCATCATAGGATGCGACGCGAACGCTCACCACGTTGCCTGGGGTAGCACAGACAACAACAAAAGAGGGGAAGCACTATTGGACTTTCTGGTAAGCTCACCCTTACAAATTTTAAATAAAGGCAATAGACCAACCTTTGTGAATAGACGCAGGGCGGAGGTCATTGATATAACGCTTGCATCCAATAGAGCGAGTAAAGCGATCCGTAATTGGCATGTGTCGGAAGAGGTCAGTCTATCTGACCACAACTACATCTGCTTTAGGTATGTAACTTCCAATAATTATGGCAAGGTACGAAGGAGGAACCCAAGGAGAACCGATTGGGAATCTTTCAGGAGAGACCTTAAGGAACACCTCGGGGATCCTACGCAGCGACTCAACTCAGTTATAGATATCGAGTTTGAGTCTGACAGAATTACCCAGGCAGTTAAGACCAGCTGGATCAAGAACTGCCCGGAGAAAGAGGCGGCGACGCAAAAGGAACCGTGGTGGTCACCTGCCCTTGAGAATCTAAGGCAGGAGACGCGACGTGTTTTCAACTGGGCGAAGTCAAATAATGACTTTACGGTATATGCCGAAGCTCTTACGCACTATAGTAAGGAAGTGCGCAAGGCGAAGCGGAGATCATGGAGATCTCATTGCAGTAGCATCAATAGCCTTCCAGAGGGCATGAGGCTCAGTAAAGCAATGAGCTCTGCAAAGGTTAATCCACTTACATCTATCCGGAATGACCAAGGTAAGCTCACTGTAACTGGGAAGGAAACTCTTACGCATATGCTAAGAATGCACTTCCCGGACTCAGTGGAGATACAAAATGTGACTGATAATGTCATTACCTTGGAAGAACAATTTACAAAAACTTCCAAAGACGACTGGCGTACAGCAAAGAAAGTAGTTGACGCAGACAAGGTACGATGGGCAATTGATAGTTTCAGTCCGTATAAATCACCAGGACCTGACGATATATACCCCATCTTACTACAGGAGGGAAAAGGTATTCTCATACCTCACTTGTGCAGATTGTACAGAGCATGCCTAGCCTTTGGGCATGTCCCATCAGCCTGGAGACAGGCAAAAGTAATCTTCATTCCCAAACCAGGAAAGGAGAGCTATGAAGATGCCAAATCCTACCGCCCTATCAGTCTTACTTCATTCTTCTTGAAGACTTTGGAGAAGATGATAGACCGGTATATAAGAGATGGCCCATTAAGGAGACGACCGCTCCATGACATGCAATGCGCGTACCAACCGGGTAAGTCTACGGACACGGCACTGCACTATGTGGTCAACCGGGCAGAACATGCATTGGAGACCAAAGAAATCTGTGCTGGAGCGTTTTTGGATATTGAAGGGGCGTTCGATCGAACAACCTTCGCTTCAATAAGAACCTCAGCACAAAATCATGGCATAGAGGCGACAATTGTTAAATGGATTAGCACTATGCTGCAGGAACGTGTTATTAAAAGTAGTTTATTAGGTGATATGGTTACCGTAAAGGCAACTAAAGGATGTCCACAGGGAGGCGTACTATCCCCATTACTGTGGAGTCTAGTGGTGGATTCGTTGTTAGTGGAACTTAACAATGGACCATTTCAAGCCGTAGGCTATGCAGATGATATAGTCATACAAGTAAATGGCAAATTTCCAAACGTAGTAACGGATTTGCTGCAGGGTGCTTTGGTTAGGGTGGAAAGATGGTGTAAAGACAATAACCTTTCCAAGCAAAACGGTTATAGTGCCTTTCACGAGGAAAAGACATTTAGAGGGCCTTAGAGACCCAGAAATGTACGGCACCAGACTAAAATGGGCTACGGAAGTGAAATATCTTGGGGTAACTCTCGATAGTAAACTAACGTGGCATAGTCATGTTGAAAACATAACAAGAAAGGCCTTACGTGTCTTCAATATGTGCCGTTCTGCGTATGGCAAAACCTGGGGACTCAAACCAAAGGTAATGTATTGGTTATATACCACGATGGTGAGACCTATTCTCACATACGGCAGCGCTGTATGGTGGCCTAGGACCAAACTAAAGATCTGCAAGGATTCTCTTAGGAAGGTACAAAGAGTAGTTTGCATGGCAATTACAGGTGCCTTCAAAACAACGCCTACATTGGCTCTTGAGTGGATACTGGGACTAACCCCACTACACACTTACATACAAACAGAGGCAAGGAAGTCGCTATACAGACTTGCAAAAGCAGGAGTTTGGAATCGTAACAAGCCCTGTACAAAACACACTTTATTGGATCCCGTGAAAGAACTGGACGATCTAATGGACATGCCCTGTGATAGGATAAATCCAGTGTACATGTTTAACAAGAGGTACCGAGTACATATACCATCCAGGGAAGAGTGGACGAGGGGACTCAAACCGGTTGGTGGAACTCACCTCATATGGTACACTGACGGTTCTAAAATGGAGTCAGGTACAGGGGCAGGGATTTATTCCAAGGACTGTAGTGTCAGTCACAGCATGGGGCATTATGCATCGGTATTCCAAGCGGAAACCTATGCCATAATTGCCAGCATTAAAGAAATGCAAAGGAGAAACGTCAAAGGTAAAACCATTTGCATTCTCAGTGACAGTCAGGCAGCTCTGAAGGCTCTGAATTCCTTCCGAGTTGCTTCTAAACTAGTCAAAGAAGGTTTTACAGGTTTGAACAACCTGGGAAGACACAACAATGTCAGCCTTATCTGGGTACCTGGACACGAAGGCGTCGAGGGCAATGAGAAGGCAGATAGACTAGCGAGGGCCGGCTCACAGAGTCATTTGGTTGGCCCCGAACCATTTGTGGGGATTCCGTATGGAACATATCACCAAGCATTATATGCACATGCTAGGAACGAACACATGAAGGAATGGAGGGCAGCGTCAGGCCTAAACCACTCCAAAGCGTTCTCTAGCGGAAGGGTGGACTGTGGGGTTAAATTATTAAGCCTTAACAGATCACAAATAAGGCACCTAATAGGTGCACTCACGGGACATTTTGGCACCAACGAGCATCTACACAGAATGAGGCTAAGTACTGGTGACATTTGCAGATTCTGCGAAGATGAAAAAGAGTCAATGCGACACATATTGTGTAGCTGCGACGCTCTTGCGAGACGTAGGTTAAGTCATTTGGGAGTAGCCTATCCTACGCCAAATGATTATGTACAGCTCCAAGCTGGCGCGATCGTTGCGTACCTGAGGGAGCTCTTCGATACGCCAGCAACAGAGTAAGGGCTAGGGCATGCACAATGGATCCAACTGGGTCGAAGTGCGTTCCGGGGATACCGGGCCCAAATTTATAGCCACCAAGAATAGAAATAGAATAGAACCAGCCACTTGCCTTGGAAAACAACGTTCGCAGGTTCGAACCCCGGCTCGTACCTGTGTTTTCTTTAATTAATCGTTATAAACTTTCGTTGAAGGAAAACATCGTGAGGAAATCTGTATGTCTGAGAAAGCTTAACTAGCTTTCGAAAGACGTGTGAAGTCTACCAACCCGCATTTGGCCATCGTCAGCCAAGATATTCATCTTTGGTAAAAGAAAAAATCACTAACCAGATCGCGTATTTGTTACGTAGTACAGTATAATTATGATTCAAATTAAGTAATAATTAAGTCGATACAAGGCGTTGGTACCCCTAGGGGGTTCAGATAGGGGGTTCAAGAGGAAAGCACGAATTAAGGGATGCGTAAAAACAGGCGCACACTTGACAAATGTACTTATTTCCATTATGACATAAAATATTGTTAATAAATATTTATTGATATAAAACAAATTTTGCGGTTTGTTTTCGCGACATTTCGGTATAATGTTGATGTCATCGTCATCATCAAAGGCCTACCCCTTAGAAGGGAGGGGTTACCATAATCTCCACGCTTGGCAGGTGGCTTGGGGATCGCAGTATAGGGGTAAGTAATCCAATAGAACCTGCTGCCTGTCTTCTTGTTTTCCCTTAGTCGCCTCTTACGGACACCAAACGGGAGGCGATGAGAGGGTGCCACGGGTTGTTGTAGAATATCTAGTAGGTATTATAGCAGTCAGAAACGCTGTCCGTTTTCAATAAAATTCGTTTGAACGACACATTTACGTGCGCTTACCCCGCCCGCATGGGCCGGCTAGTAGGTACAAGCGATTATCATCGTGATCAAGCGTTCGTGTACGCGACCGTACATATAACGTCATACGTTATATGTACGGTCGTCCAGACGTCCACACCTGATGGTTAGAGATACGCCTGGTCCATAAACATCTACATTAAACTTGTCGCTTGTAAAGTAAGATATAAATCTTTAAGCTTTGCTTTATGCAGTTTGAGTGCCATTCATACCGGAACACAATGTCCACGACCTGCTCTCTAGCGAGAGAATAACTGAGACTGCTGTGCCTGTGATACCTACCCGGAAGGTCTATTGCACAAGTGTCCTCCCATCTGCTACAGGTACCTACACAAGGCTATACTAGTCATAAAACATTAAATAGGTGTTACGCCCCTTGAACAGTAAAACGTTTCACGTTTGAAATACAAATATGAAATAATCTTTATGTAGACAATAGGTACCTCAAGTCACTAATTATGTTATTTAGTGGCTTTTAATAGGTAGGCACATCAGTTAAAAAGAGAGATAGTATTTGGGCAATTTTGTTTAATGTTAGATATAGTAGAATAGTTATGGACCTAGCACACTTCCTTTGGCACTCCACGAGTACTCGTAAAGAAAATGCCCAAAAATTAATGGCGAAATGATTAAGCGTTCGTAAACAGGCATCGATATACTATACCAACTAAACAGGGCTATAATATATAATATAATAGGGCTATATTATAATAGGTTGATTTACAAAATGGGATACTTTTCTTATAAGTTCACTGTTTGTTTTAAACTTTCATGGCGATTTACAATCATGTTTTGACGGTTTAGGGTAAGATATTGAGAACAAGAATAGCTCAACCACCTAAGATATATGGCAAGAAGCTTATAATAAGCTTCTTGATATATGGTTTGCCCATAGATTTTGGATTTCTCACTATGGGTTTGCCTAAAATACATAAAAAGGATGTTCCGGTTCCGAAGACCGTTGGGGTAAACTGGTTCTGGAGTGGAGACCGCGAATCGGGAAGCGTAGTGTAGGACGCCCTGTGACTAGGTGGAGCGATTCGACGATATCCGTAGAGCGGTTGGCAGACACTGGATGAGGAGTGCCGAAGATCCGGCTCAGTGGCGTGCCTTGGGGGAGGCCTATGTCCAACAGTGGACTGATGTGGGCTGATGATGATGTTCCGTTTCGACCTATAGTGAGTCAGATTAATTCTCCATCTAGTGACTTGGCAAGACATATCTAGAGTGTTGCAGGAACTGGTGGGTGTATGACCCATCGATTGTCAGACTCTCGTCATTTTGTAGACATTTTAAAACAAACCAGGGTTGAGGAGGATGAGATCATGGTCAGTTTTGACGTTGAATCTCTATTCTATGTACCAGTAATCGAATGTCTGGAAATAACAAAGAGGAAATTGACTTATAATAACGTCCCGAAAGAATATGCGTAACTTCTATAACACTGCTTAACCACGAGATATTTTTTTGTGCAAAAGTCAATTCTATCTACAGAACGATGGAGTAGCTATGGGAAGTCCAGTGGCACCTGTAGTGGCAGATGAAACATTTCGAAGAGCTGGTTATATCAACATGTCCTGTACCTACAAATAAAGTGTTGGAAATGGTATGTGGATGACGTATTTCGTATTATCAAGGGCGTAGAGAGGGTAAGGAAGGGAGAAGTAAATAAATGCTAAGTTCATTTTAATGGTATTTATACCGCAATGCGTTTTACTGCAGAAGCAGCAGAGGACCGGGCATTGACATTTTTTCAACTTTCACATGCCACCTCGCATCACCACCCCGTCACCTTAATTTCGTAGTGAGCTCGCTTATTAATCTTGCTCACGATTTGTGTGATCCTGATTATCTCCCGCAGGAAATCAGCCACGTACAACAGGTACTACGGAGGAATCGGTATAAAGTTAAGGTAAAAGTACCACGCCCACGGAAGATTCGATATATAACAAGAGTGAAACGTCAACCAACTTACCTTTTTTTTTTTTGACGCGGGGGAAATCTTCCAAAGATCCCCGGGAGCTGTGGGGCTCGTCCGGGGTATGTGGGATTCTTACCCACTAAAACCCCCGCGGCTGTCGCATCGGCACATGAGAGGGGACCCCAGGGCTCCGGTGGGATCTGCACCAGGAGCCCCTCGGCGCCTTGCCTTTGAGCCCGCCGCCGGGGGACGCATTGTAGCCCCCCGGGAACCTGACACGGTGCTCACGGGGACGGGGGTCGCAACCCCGCCGCGGAGTCGCCGCCATACTCAATGGACGTCCGCGCAGTTCTCCATCGGTCGACTGCGCGGCCAACGTGATGCTTTAATAACTCTCTGAATATTGAGTCTGCGAATTTGCGACCTTCATTGTTAGTGTTTAGCAAATTCCTTCGTAATATTGACGTAGTCGTTTTTTTTCTACGACACTGTGGCCGAGCAGTCGAAACGGACACCAAGTTTTGTCGTCGGATCGGAATTATATACCTACCGAGATTAACTAAAGCGATTGAAATTACATAACATAAAAACTTCAATCGTGCGAGGATAGATTTAAATTAACTAGTATGTGGAATCCAGTGATAGTATTATAATTAAAAATAGTGCGCGGTCGTTCAAAGTGGACTCGTTAAAACAAAGTGATACTGTTAGTGTGTTTTGTCGTGATTTCCAATCGAGTTCGAGTACCAGTAGTAGCCGTAGCAAGACTGAGGAAAAGGGTAGACAGATTTGTCTGTTCCTAATTTATTCTTTCACCCACCGCATCTTACAGTTATCCAGTGATCATGGCGCTTGCAACAGCGTCGAAATATCTGAAAGAAATAATTAATCATACTTTTCTTATAGTCCTTAGTCCCACCTGCAGAACAAAATAAAAACTAGAATTCTCATAGCGCTTCATTATACCTATATGAACCAGCGTACTTTCTTGTTCTCGCGAGGAAAACCTTTAATTAGTCCCCGAGAACTGTGGGGGTCAACCGGGGTATGTGGGACTTACCCACTAAAACTTTCTGAATATTGTTTCTTCCGAAAGGTTCTGATGATGGAGCAGGGAGAGTGTAACGGTATCTCTGCACAAATAAACGTAGACCCACCGAATTTGGATTCGTTGGTTAACTACGAACGAGTAAGTAGTAGGTAGAAAAACGATGATCAGTCTGGTGATGGGAGCAAGCACGAAGGTGGTTACAGGAACTCAGCTCCATTAAATGTAGGACCCACCGAATTTTGAATCTGTGGTTAAATCTTGATGAGTCGTACGAGTAGCGCAGGAGTCATTTTAAGAGTTCATTCACATGTCAGGGTTTTTTTAAATATTTAAATTTATACTTGTGTAATAAGTACTGATGATAAATTACAGGACACTATATTCACGTATTTCTATAATCTCGGTGAAGATAATCATGTAACTGCCGGTCCCAATATCCTAGCTATCTCTTACTATAAGTTAAAATAGTTACCATCGATAGCTTTATTACATATTTCCGTTTCAATAAACAAAGATAGAAATATCTGTCCTTACTATTGGTCTAGCTTCGAGACCTTAAAGCTTACTAGAGATAAGAAAATTAATGTCGTGTCATATTGTTACTTTTTAACTGAGATTGCTATCGGCGGTAGAGTATTAGGACCGGCCGTAAGTGAGTCGCACGTTCGCTTAACCCTGAAAATGTTTATTTTGCGATAAATAAAACAGGTGTTCCATTCATTGTATAATTTATTCTCATTTGCGACTGGGTATTGAACGAATCTTACTTAAAACATTACAATAATTGCCGCGACCTAACTCCACTGCTGTTTTACTACTACCGACGCTGTTACTCCCTACACAATTATGATTATATAGCAATACTTAGAATAATATTATTCTAAGTAGCAATATAACATAGATACAGTTACATGGCGTTCAAACTTAAATCAATTAAGAGAGCTAAATATACATAATATTAGTAACATTTATTTAGACACAATAATACCAAACTCCTTAAAGTATCCTCCACAGAAACTGTTATTGGTTATTCTAAAGAAAACTAATAATTATTCTGTAGAGAATGCTTATTGATTTGTAGGTAGCCCGCACACCTTCAATAACTTTGTCAATATTCTACAACCCGCCCGAATTAACTGTGCACCTCGCTGGAATGCGACGTCATAGCAGCGGCAGGTGCAGTTAAGTCGCACAGGTTGTAGAATATTGACAATATCATTGAAGGTGTAGAATTTGACTATAAATAGAATCGGTATTGGTATAAAGCAGCCGTAATGTATGTAGTGTATGTCACTTGTAGAGTCATGTTATGATATAGTTTTAGTTAAGGTAGGATATATCCTAGGTCTTAATAACGTCACAATATATCCGCTCCATAACAACACTAGGTAACTAACTGCGTCGCACAAGTCTTTATTTCACGTTTTAGTAAAGATTTTGTAGCGAAATCTAAAATAACCGGCAGTGCCGCAGTAAGACTTGTTATTACAACTAGGTATTACAACTGTTTAGGACAGGACTTCCTAACCAGGGGGGCACGCTTCCTGGGAGAGGGTAGAAATCGCAGGGGGGGGGGATGATTAACGGCTTTAACAGAAAAATCCATATTCACTTAAAGCAAAAATTCGTAAGTTGAGTACAAAGAGAAATGGGGGTTAAAATTTCAGCTATGGTACAGGGTGATGTAAAAAAAGGCTGGGAACCCCTGGTTTAGGAATCAAAAATCATAAGTCATTATTAAGCAACCCTGACACTATAAATTATAAAAAATACAATATATGGGAATGGTGTAATCATATATTTTTTTGACACTCGCAAGTTAATATCTATTATGCCTAAATTTTGATAAGGACAGGGAAAACACCATAATAATGAGGATTAAATCCACCAACACTGCCACCTGTCTATAGTAGTAAAACAGCGCAATACTCACACAAACTTATAGCCTTTATTATATTATCATATCACATAAAGTTTACATCAATAAATACAAATACATTCACGTCCATTGCTACTGGGGCCACTGCTATACGTAGGTAAAAGCCGCTCTGGTATAAAAAAGAACATCTTTAAAAAAGGAACATAACAGTAATATTAGTTTTATTTTTTATCACTGCATGGAATAAAAGGAGGCGGCCAGTTTGATTTGAGATTTAATTGTAAGGTTTTGCTTGTGGCTTGTTCGTTTTCCAATTTATTTCCAGTGCTGAAGTCTATAAAAATCTTCCTATTGGGTATGGGTCCACAAAAAAGTAACTAGTATTGTGCTAATTTTTGGAATGATAAATTACGGAAGGACGGCATAAAAAATACGGGATACCGCGTTTAAAATAATTAGAAAGCCAACAAGCCACACAACTTTTTCAATAAAAATAAATTAGATTAATAAATTAAGTTAGTCAACTCACAACTATTATAACTCGGAATGTTCATCTTTGCCGTCGGAGAGTTGAAGTGGCGGCTCGGTGTCCTCTCCGCCAGTGTCTTCCTGCGTGTCTGGGACCGGTTCCGGGGTCTCCTCCTGCGTCTCTACCTTCTCATTCTCTGTCGTAGGTTCAGGCTCAATAACTGTTTCCTCTGTTTTATTATCAGACTCCTTTTTAACTGGTTTCTTCGGCCGCCATATCTTCATTTTGTTCAACAAATATTTCATCTCCCTGTCCAAGTTCGCCATTTTCTCCCTGATACTATCCACCGTCAATTTAATGTCGTCATTCTTCTTAAGTGCATCCTGTTCTTTGATCGAATTTTTGAGCCAACCTTCTGTCTCTTCAATTTTCTTTTCCAAGACGCCAATTTCTACATCTGTGAAGACATCTTTCTCTGGGTTCGAGTCTTTTGTGTAGTTCTTTGACATTTTGAGGAACTCCTTGGAGCTGTTTAGCATGTTTCGGATAGCTGCTATAGCGTCAGGCCGCTCTCTGTGTTCCCAATGTTTGTAGAAAATAGAATTGGTTTTCTCCTTAAGAACAGCTAATTTCTCATTGAATAGTTCCGTGGATGCTTCATAGCCATCATCATACAGCCATTCAGATGTCTCGCTGCAAATCTTTCTGATTTCCTCAATTTCTTCTGGAGTACCACATTCAGAATATTCCTCCATGTCTATTTTCATCTGTGTGTCGACCACAAATGCTTCCAAATTGTTCAAAGCAGTTTCTCTCTCAATGCGTTTCTTATCTATAGCGTTCAATTCAACGATTTTTGCTTTAGATGATTTAAAATCTTCTGGAGATAATGGTTGTAGGTTTAAGACCTGCTCCTCTGTTTTGATTGCCTCCTTCAGAACAATGATCTTGGGTTTAGGCTTGGTTTCTGTATCAGTAACATTCTGTTTCTCACTCATTGTTTCATTGATTTTCTTTGTTTCATTCTTTTCTGCTTCTTGTGACTGATCTTCTTGTTTTTCTTCTGCCTTCTCTGGTGTCTCGGAATCAGAACCGAAAAGTTTACTTATTGTGCTGCCAATTTTAGACAGTGTACTATCCTTATCATCTTCCTCTGTGACCATTTTCTCAGCAACAAACTCAACGTTGATCAAGTTTAATATGCCTGAATCATCCATATTGAAATGTGCTTTGATACCCTTATGTTCGACATTTTCCCCAGTATACTTTCCAAGAGCTTCACTAACTCCGTTCAGTAAGACTTGACTAAGATTCAACGAGCCAATGTATTGAAGTTCATTAGATGGTATATGGTCCAATTCAGCATAGTTAACATGGAAATCAAAATCTTCTGTATGTTTATTAAAAGTGATTACCTTCTTTTGTGGGTAGGGATTCATGGGTCCAAAGAGGGTCCTCTTTATCTGTAAGAAAACATTAAAATTTTATACGTGACATATACTAGACGTCGTAATATAACATAATATAAGCTGAGATAATTACCCATTCCTGGAAAAAAGGAAAGTAATATTTCTTAATTTGGTTCAATTGAAAAGCATAAAAAGTTTAACATTTTGAATTCGCTTACTAATTTATCGTTTCCATCGACGTGTCTTGTAAATACGACTTGTATGGGCAGTAAAACTGCGTCGCGTACGTTTAGAGGAGCTACTTTGTAGCCCGTCGCCAACGATGCCGCCCTGAGGAGAAAAGCAATATTATTTATTATGCATCTTAGTAGCGAACTTGATGCCTCTAATACTAAAACTCAAAAAACTAAACTACTCCTTGCACGACTTTTCATAGCTAACGAAAAATTTCATATTTTTTTTCATCTCGGCACCAGCCTACCTAGACAATGTAACATTCTACAATCTTTATCGTTAATAGAAAGTATAAAAATGTATGAGAATGACATAAGTCATCGAAAAGTCACGTGACAAATTAAAGGGAATTGACACCATAAGCGAATAAAGAAATACATTCGCTATGATGCGATTGCATCTTGTCTATGCCCTCAGTGCCTAAATGTATGAGACAAGTATAAATGTCTTCGTTTACTGGATGGTATCCATTGATAATCGTGATGCAGTTGTGAAGTTACTCCTATGCAAAAAACATTTTAAGCCGAGACTTGCCAGAGGGCTGTCTGCCGTTTTGGCAACTGAATTTTCCAACTGGTTGTTCACTAAGAAATTAGTTTTCGTTCTGAGCAACTAGAAAATGCTTGAAAGTGATTAAAGATTTCAATTACTTTCTTGTTTGGCAAGCAGTTGCCAACTAATGATTATTTAAAAAGAGCAATGAAATGAGTGATTCCAAGACACCTTTTGGATAGTTTAAATAAATCTTAAGTTCGTTGTTGAAAAAACAATTTAGTAAAATATATTAAGTCTGGTTAGAACTAGTCTGTTTAGTAAAATATATTAAGTTCTAACCAGACTTAATATATTTTACTAAATTATATTTTCAACGATTTCAAGTATAATTATTATCATCATCAGCCGACAGACCTCGACTGCTGAACAAAGGCCTCTCCTTTATACGGAGGGTTTGCCATAAACCCTGCGATTCTCGGGGTCTCGGGGATAATTATATTGACGATATATTACCGCTATCCCTAGTTCACCAGCTCACCTGTAGACGGCGCCCATGGTGGCGGCCTCGTCAGCATTTATAGAGCGTGCGGGCTCATGTCCCACGGCGGCTGAAAGGGCGGCAGCGGCGGCCGGGACCCGCGAGCCTCCGCCCGCGAGCACCAGCCGGGCTCCGGAGCCTGCGCCCCCCGCGGCTGCTATAGCACGCTGAACTACCCCCGCGACTCGCGGCCATAAGTCCGAGCACAGCTCTTCGAACTCCGCTCGGGTCACCTGGGATAATCAAAAAAAAAATTGGGATTTCAGAGATAGGGCTCCAGATAGGAGAGATCAATATATGACTGAGGAAAGAGAGGAAAGAAAGTGGCAAACATAGCAGAAAATATCAACTCTTGAATTCGGTGTGGTCCTTGATTGGAGATGATGGGGCCAAGAAAAGCACTTAGATAAGATCCCAAACCAACAAACTTTAACTTAATTTAACTTAATTAATAATAATAATATCTTGGGACAATCCACACACGGTCATCTGATCCCAAACTAGGCAGAGCCTGTACTATGGAAACCAGACAACTGATACTAATACTTATATACATTTTTTTTTTGTAAATACATACTTATATAGATGAATAACACCCAGACTGATTGAATTTTGTCTATCATAGCATGTGAACCATTATTATTGTTACTTTTTTTTCTTTTTTGTTAGTTATAAGTTACCCTAAGTTCACTTATAGAGCATGTTGTGACACCTTCAAAAATTGTGCATTTAATTAATTTTCTGTGTATTTTGTAATTTAAGTGTGCTAATGTAACAATTACTGGTTGTCCTAATAAATAAAATAAAACCAGGCGAAGCCTATACTATAAAAACCAGACAACTAATACTTATATACTTTTTTGTAAATACATAGTTAAATATACAAAAAACAACACTTTGTGGGTATCGACCCCACAACGTATTAGGTAGTAGCAGGTCAGGGTGTCTAGCCACTAGATCAACATGCCTGTCAATATTCACTGCCCAAGACAGAACTAAAGAGGATTATAGAAGGCCTACACTAAGTACGTACTAGCTTGAAAATTGCTAAAGAAAAGAGAAGGGCATGACGGAAACGGCATAACATTGGGACAGCCCGACTGAGGAAGTAACATACCAATTGTTTGAAGTCCTTGTCGTCTAGTAAGCTCTCAATCTGCGCGTAGTGCTCGGTGTTCGCAGACAGCACGACCTTGAGTCGTTCTGCTTCGCGGAGCAACTTCTCCATGGCGCGTGGTGAGGCTCTGACGTCACCGCCCCCGTTTGCCTCCCACGCTTTGATCAGGTGCTCGCGAAGACGCAGCGTCATCTCGTGCCCACCCAGAGTTCTGATTGAAATAAAAATCTTTGTACAGTGTACCCAACTTATCTGTGAGCTGTCAGCTACTGTCTACACAAATATGTCAAACTGACCGGAATTTTCATGAGAATATTTTAGTTCCTATTTCCACCACCCGTACAGGTAAGTTGGTCGGTCTGTAGAGCCAAATCTTCTTCAAAGTGAAAAATGTTGTGTCAATTTTTGCATAAAATTCAGAACATTTTGATGAGTTTTCCGTCTACGTACTATGATACTGTATAAAGTATTTTTCTTTTCATATTACTCCATCAAGATGAATGCAACATTCATCTAATGGTATCCAATATAGGATACAGACTGCCGGTCTATGAACTAATGCTCGTCATTGAAATGAAACTACATAATATTAATTTAATATTTTAATCGCGTAAATACAAGACAACATGAGGCTCGTCACTTGAAACTATTGGGAGCAGTCATTTCTCCAGCTAAGGTGCCCTTCATATTATCAGGACACATGCTTATAACTGCTGCTTTGCAGCAAAACAGCTGGCACTACCGTGATATACATCTCGACCGTCTTCTGCACTAAATTACCTATTAAATACTTACGGTCTTATTCATAAAAAAAGCTTATCAAAGGTTTTAAGCACTGATTAGTTATAGTGTTCTATAAGGTTATAAAACGTTCTATAAAGTTGCTTATTCATAAACTTTTCATAAACCATCTATAACTAATACGTCTCTATAGAACGTTTTTCAATCAAAGTATTGCCATTAGAATGAAGTTGGTCAACAAATTGACCGAATACACCCAATCGCCCACAGATAATATGTGTCTACACACCGCCTAGGTATGATCATAGACATTATTACAGATTATAAAACATTTTATTGTCTACGAAACGATGACAACTGTCGATTTGACGGGCGTGTTGGTCTGGTGGTTGGACACCTTGGCTGCTACCCAATAGGTCGTGGGTTCGATTCCCGCTAAGTGTCTGGGTGTTATTTATCTATTTAATTATGTATTTACAGTAAAAAAGTACTTATATAAGTATAAGCATCAATTATCAGGTTTCCATAGTACAGGCTGTGCCTAGTTTGAGAACAGATGACCATGTGTGTATTGCCTCAGAATATTTATTTATTTATTGTATTTATGACGCCCATGCCGAATTCGTCATACATCCATCGATCATTGTCATTTGATTGTTAATCTTGTTACAACATTACCAAACAAGGTAATGTTGTAACAAGCGTGTAATAATAACTAACCAATAAATAAACTAACTTATATTAAATTGTATAATAATAATAATAAAATAAACGTTAAGTACTGAATAAAATAATAAAAATCAAAATATAATAGTAAATCATAATAGTTTGTAGTGTGTATACTGCTATTTTGATTTCTTACGAAATTGAACGGATATGAAACCTGTATGGGCTAGACCTCTTACCTTCCCAATGAGGCTCAACTAAAGAAAAAATTTAACTGATGGATGTGACACTGACACAAATGTCATTTTCTTAATAATTCTTAATAATTAATAATCAGCTGTTGAAAGTCGGCCATTTTTAACCTTATATCACGCTTATAGCACTGTTATAGTAGGGGTCTGCCCTCTATAACTTTATAACATAGCTAAAGAACGTTTTAGTGCTAGTTTTTAGCCGTTAGTTTTTAGACAAAGAGAAATAAAACCAATGTTTGACTTACCTATCGAAACCAACGCCCAACACTTGCAACTGAGGCACAGTCTCCACAAAGCCCTTCTCCTTTATTTTTACAGTCTTGTACTCAACCAATGCAGCTTTAGTTGATGCCGCTCCCATGTCGAAGAACAGGGTATGCCATGCTGTTTCATTGATTTCCTAAAAAAGAAAATAAGTAAATGACAATAAAAATTTGCGTCATTAACAATGTGCCCTGTAGTTTGTATGCAGTAATTAAATTTTTGCGTTGTAGTTTGATCTCATGATAAGGTCCTAGTTCTAAGGTACATGAACAGCCTTCAAAACTTTTTTGTCACAAATCCTGAGGTTATGGGCATATCCAAAACCATGACTAATTATAACACACCCTAGTTTATACTAGGATTAATAATCATAATTAATCAATGAATATTAGGCTATGTTCTCTGTAAATAATAATATTCTAGGACAATCCACACATGGTCATCTGATCTTAAACTAGGCAGATATTATGGATGGCAGTTAGGCCTGTACTATGGAAACCAGACAACTAATACTTAAATACTTTTTTGCACTTGGTGGAAATCAAGCCCACAACCCATTGGGTAGCAGCCAGGGTGACTGACTAACCACTAGACCAACAGGCATTCATATGGCATAGAATTCCAAAACAATACTTTATTGATGGAATAAAGTATTGTTTTACAATTCTACACACACAGTTATAATATGATCTATAATCATCATCATCAGTCGAAAGATGTCCACTGCTAAACAAAGGCCTCCCCTTAGATAGAAGGGGTATAATCCCCACATTTTTGGTATAGCATAATATATTTGTATAACATTATTTCTAGCACTTAGTTCAGGTATAAAAAACTCACCTTTCTCCTAAATATGCCATAGTTGATGGCTATACCAGTATAATCATTGATCAGCTGCAGTACATTCAAGCCAGCTAGTGAAGCAGCATCCTTCAATGCACGACGCTCAGCCTGATTGAAGTACCCAGGGACTGTGATCACACACTCTGTGATTGGTTGGCCTGGAGAGAAAACAAACAGTTTAAAAAGATGTTGCAAGATAACAGAAACTATGCAGATTAGCCTGCCTTAATACAAATACAATGGTCACATGCTTAATAAGAAGATATAATGTAAGAATATCAATAGATATTCCATATTTTTAGGTATAAAAATAAAGATAGTTTATACTATTATTCCCATTGTCACAGTGACAGCAAGACACCATTAAAAAGTGTATTATTCACTTAAATAAACTATTATCTTTTATTACGTTAAAAAAGTACTATTAAGTAATTTTTTTAAGTATTAGTGAGGTAGAGTTCTTCTTAATAAAAAAAAAACATGTGTGCAATTCACACGTGGTAGAAGTGAAACCTTCAAAAATTTTGGCTTCAAGAAACACTGTACAATGCTTCCTATCTCATTTTCTCCCCCATTAAATCTTATGAATTTATGTGTCTGTCTCTTTTTACTGTCGCTTTTTTCGTTTCATTGACTTTCAAATCACAACCATGCTAAAGAAGTTTTCACTTCAAAAAAACTGATGTACAAGTGCAATTTACTGCACTGTTGTTCGGTAGGACACGGTTTTAAAATGAGTTTGTAAGAGTAGCCTCTTTTTTGTAATGAGCCAGTACAATGTCCCACTTCAAACGAGGCGAGGTGTTGTGAGGCCTCTGGGGTAATTTGAAGGGACGAGTATGACAGAGACAGACACCCGCGTCATTTGAAAGAGTGAAGAGGAACGCGACATGTACGGTATGCCTGGCCTCACTAACAGTTCACGTCATTTGTAAGGTTTGTAAGAGTGAAGAGGAGGGCGATATGGAACGCCTCAACCAACTGTTCACGTCATTTGAAAGAGTAAAGAGGAACAGGACATGAAACGCGAGTCGTGACATTAAATTTGAAGTAGTACATGTCAAAGTCCTGTACTGCTCTTACATTATTACGTCATGTCCGGGACAAGTGTACTGCCTCTGGTATGTCACACTAATTTACACATGTCACCAATATTGTTCATGTTATTTACAATTTAGGGGAGTTAAACCTTGCTTGGTAATCTTTTAAAAGAAACCTTTACCACACTTGAAATTTAACAGGATAATCTCACCATGACTAATCTCAGCAAAATCTTTAGCCTTAGCCAAGAGCTGTGCCACCAACTCTTCTGGTGTGAACCTAGTCTTCTCATCATGTACAAACTCGGGCGTCCCCCTATCTGTAGCTACTATATCATAGTAAGGATATCGCTTCCTGAAAAATAATATTAGGGATCAATTCTTGTGCTTGATAGTCTTTTTTTTACAACACAACATTCAACTGCATTGTATTTATTTTCAAAATTTATTTTAAAGAAGTATCATATCATTGAAATATAAGAATTTAATGCTTTCAGCATGATCATTATTAATCTCTTTGGAATACCACAATTAAGTAATTTTAAATCACAATTTAATATGCAGAAATAAGTATAGGTTATACTGATGTCACTAACCTGTAAGCTTGCACCATAGGGTGGTCATATGGCTTGCCAAGAAGGTCCAAAAGATATTTATAAGAATTCTTAGGGAACCTCACACCCACTGTGACTGCATCTTCTCCAAAGGTCCTTACATCGTCTCTAAATGCTACAACAGCAGGCGTCTTTCTTTTAGATTCTTTATTCAACACAATTTCCATCGGCACTCCTGGGGACACGATGCCGATCTTCATCCATTCTGAACCCAAATCGATTGATATTACTGCAGCTCCATCAGTCTGGTGACTTAAAAGTAATGGCAACAGCACTACACTGAACACTCCGAACATCTTCTGTAAATTTAAACGAAAAGCCTGGATTAATCTGGAGCACTAGAAAACACATCAGCGATTTCGAGAAATAGGTTGTCACATGAAACTTGCGGTTCCAGAGAAAGTATGAACTTACAATATTTAAAACCATTTTCTTTCAATTAAATAACATCTAGACTAATATTTAAAGTGTATCTCACTACGCTTAAATTAGAATGGAATAGTAAATCTTTTAGATTTTATTTTAGTACGGTGAACCAGCTAATAAAGTCCACGTCAAGTTAACGTGTTTTCTTCTTTTTGGATAACGGAATTGTTGCCAGAATGTATTGGGTCCATTTTGGTCACTGTGGTATATTTTTTTATAAATCGAAACCACTCAATTTATTAGAAATGAGCTCTGAAAAATTTAGGCTATCATGGCATTATTTATCTATTATTAATATTATTTCTTTAGTCGATTTTTTCTAATATTATGGACGAAAGACGCGACCATCGCGCGAATGAATCTCATCTCAGGGAGTGTCTGTCCTAATAGAACGCGATCACGCGATCATCGCGCGAACCAACGACGCGACCATCGCGCTTTGAGTATTAACCATCGCGCGATGACTGGCGAATCAGTCAGTCGTCGTCTCGGTGCAAACCGGTTGGACGTATCGCTTAATAGCTCCGTGTACCTACTTGCGCGTGCGATTCGGATATTATTTCTACAACATGGCGAAATGTGCTAAGTGCGCAAAAATGGTTACAAAAAAATCCCCGGGTATACAGTGCTCTAAGTGTAGTAAGTGGATGCATGCATCATGTTCTTCAATAACCACTGAGCAGTTAAATGCCTTGTATTCGACGGATGCCGTGGATTGGAAATGTCGTTCATGTGCGGGTAATGCCAAACCTAAACGTTTATCCTGCATCCTACCGGACGTTGATGACGAAGAAATTACAGATACGGAGACTGTGATGGATAGCAACGTAACTCAACGTATCCTCAGCGATATACGGTGAGAGGTACGCGACATAATACGGGAAGAGTTGCAAACCACCCTCCAGTTCTACTCCGATAAAATAGACGAGTACGAGAAAAAAATTAACATGTACGAGACCAATTTAAAAGCTGTTGAAAATCATAATACCGATCTAAAAAACAAATATAAAAACCTGGAATTAAAACATGATTTATTGGAACAGAAATTAAACACACTGGAACAAAATCAATTAGCCAACAATATTGAAATTTGCGGCATTACCGATAAACAGGATGTCGATTGTGTTATAGCAAAATTGTGTACAAAAATACAACAAAAGCCTGAAGACGTCGTCACAGCTTACCGTAAGAAAAACACCCGTACCGAAAACATAACAGGCAAGTTGCCCCCTGTCATTGTCGTAACCCTTAAGGAGGGATGCCGGGACCAATGGTTACAAGCCTCTAAGACCCAGAGCATCACCGCAAAAGACTTAGGATGCGGCGAGGATAACCAAATATACATTAGGGAATGTATATCTCCAACAACAGCATACCTACTGTGGGTTACAAAGACCGAACTGAAAGGTACTAATCTATGTAAATTTGTCTGGTGTAAGAATGGACAAATATTGGTTAAAAGACTCGAAAAAGGTAAAACCTACAATGTAAGATCCATTAAAGACATACAGAAACTTGTCATCGAATTTAAAAATAACCAGGGCAAATGAGTTCTTTGCCTTCTCCAACTATGCCCAAAGTAGTTCCCGATATTAGATTTTACAGCAAAAATGGATGATATAAATGGCATCTGTGAAAACACCTTCACTAATTGGAACGATTTTTCAGAAGATCTACCACATATATACAATTCTATATCAATGCTACACGTAAACATCAGATCGATGCTAAAGAATTTTACTCAGCTAGAATACATTATCATGAGCTGTCCTCGTACTGTTCATATAGTTGTTATCACTGAGGCAAATATTTCTGACAATACCAAAACTTTGTTTGAACTTCCGGACTACGATATGCATACTCAATTACGTAATAACAGAAAAGGCGGCGGAGTCATCGTGTATGTACATAAGAGTATATGTTTCACTAGAATACCTACTTGTACACATTACTTCGAGTGCATAATAGGCGAGCTGAAAACGGACTACGGTGTTACTATCGGTATGTGCGCTTTGTATAGACCACCAGACTCTAATAAGACCCGATTCATAGAGGAGCTGACATGTAAAATTAAGCAGTATCCACATAATAATAACTTTGTTTTACTAGGTGATATGAATATCGATTTAAAGCAAAATACTTTTCTAACAGAACAGTACCTTAACTCACTTTGTGAACTGGGTCTAGAATGTGGTATAAATCAATATACTCGTATAGATAAGAGAGGTGAGTGCATTACGAAAACCTGTATAGATCATATATTCATACGCAGTGTCGACTGCCGCACCGTGCAATCAGCTGTTATAAATAATGCTCTAGCCGACCACTTCATAACTGGTTGCGCGTTAGTCGACAATACGTATGTAAATAGAGACAGTCAGTATAAAATCATATCCAAATTAGACAATGCGAAGTTGCAAAGTGAACTGAGTAAAATCAACTGGAATACTGCTTTGACATATGATAAACCGTGCGAAGTATTAAAATTTATTTTAGATAAACTTTCCTCTGTGTATGAGAACTGTAAGTATAGTGTAAAAATAAAAATAGGTAAACGACAAAATTGTAAATGGAAAAGTGATAGAATAGAAAAAATGTGTGAAAAACGAGATCTACTGCTGGATATCTGGCTTAAAGATCAAAGTAATTTAAAAAATAGATTACTTTATAATAAATATAGAAATAAGACAAATAAACATATAAATAATGTAAAGAATAATTACTATTTTAAAGAAGTAACAAAAAATTTTCATAATTCAAAAAAAGTTTGGGAAATTATTAATAACTTATGCGGTAAAATAAATAAATCCATAGACGACATAATTACAAAATACTTTAAAGTTAAGCCAGATATTTTAACAAATAAATTTGCATCTGAATTCAAGGAAAATGTAAACAGTATATGTATGAAATGTAACACACCACTCCTAGATGAAAAGTCCTATGTGGAAAAATGTAGCTTTTCTATGAGATTACAAAAGGCTAGAAACGATGTTGTGTCTTCTATAATAAAACACTTAAATGTACAAAAATGTCCAGGATTTGATGGTATTCGAGTCAAAGATTTACAATACACCCCTGGAGGGCCGTTGGTGCAATATGCACCATAAGAAACGAAAACACGCACCTCCCTCGGGGGCCGTTGGTGCATATTGCACCATACGACACACATCGTTTTTTTTGTGGTAGTTTTTTATTTTTTTTATGGGAACCCTATGCTTTATTGGTTCTTTAGTGTATATGCTCTTTATTAAAATCGTCGTTCAGTTGCCGTTTTGACTTTTTCATTGATAACTTCAGTTAGCAAAAGTGGGCGGTAGCTGTCACTGAATGTTTATTTTGGCGGTCACTGAATGTTTATTTTTAATGTAAATATTGTATTATTTTCAGGTGAAGTGATATTATTTTGTTGTGTTTAGTGTTATAACATCATAATAAAGCAGTGTAGACGTTAGTTAGTTCGTATTTTATCAAAATATTGGATATTTTCGAAATGAAATCTGACCCGGGTGATTATTTGTTTGTTTGTTTACTTTTGGTTTATTTTCGATATTATTTGTAATGTAACTGTTGTAAATACATCGTAATTACATCATAACGATAATAACTCGAAGATAAAGTCATAAAATCCAATCTAACAATAGAATTTTTTTTCATAATATGACGTCATGACGCGCGATGACGACAGTTGAAAAAAATTTTGAGAATTTTATTTTTTTTTGGTAGTGTTTTGTTTAAAACCTATATGAAAAGGAGTTTGGATGCAAAGAATGGATCTTTCTTAGTGCCTGGGTCAATATTCTACCCTCAAAATCGAGATCAAAAATAGGTAAAATCAACTTTGCCGAAAATCCGCCTACTTCGGACTTTTTCTTTAAAAAATCAATATTTATAACTCAAACAAAGGATATAGTACGTAGCTAATAGTTTTATAAATAGAACACAGTTTACAGAATGCGATTCGGATAAGTGGTTCAGATTACATAACGTTCGTAAGTGGTTTGAAACATGATATCCCGGCGCGGCGAAATCAATGTGCCTATACATGACGTGTGCACGTATAAACGCCGGGCCTCCAGGGGATTACGCCTGTTATAACACATTTAATTAACACATGCATTGCCACGTCACTGTACCCTGATCAACTCAAGATTGGAATAATAAGACCTATACATAAAAATGGTTCGTACACTGATGTAAACAACTACAGGCCAATCACTATATTATCATGCATTGATAAGATAATTGAGAGGTATCTTGGCCAAGAAATCACTAGTTTTTTGACAAAACATAATGTTATCAATGACAGACAGTACGGATTTCAGAAAAAGAAAAATTCCTCGCAGTTGTTGTCAAGGTTTGGTAGTGAGGTCAATAAGCACCTGGACAACCGTGAACACGTTCTTGTTGTATTTATTGATTTTTGCAAGGCATTTGACTGTTTAAATTATAACACGCTATTTAATAAATTACAGCAAAATGGTATACGGGGTCCACTTCTGGAATGGTTCAAAAATTATCATAAAAATCGTTTTACGGCAGTAAGTGTCGCAGGTTCGCTTAGTAACTTGGTCCCAACCGACAAAGGAACGGCCCAAGGCTCGATCATTGGGCCGACAGAATACCTGCTGTACGTAAACGACATGTGTAACATATTCGGGGAGGGTTCCGTATATCAATTTGCTGACGACACATGTTTAGTCACTGCACACAAAAACTTATGTGAAGCAGAAAAGGCGATGCAGTGTAATTTCGACCTTTTATGTAAGTGGGCACACGATGCGGGTCTTGCCATAAATATTAATAAAACCAAACTCATGCATATCCACTCACCCTACCTGGAATCACCCGGTATACCTTCTATCGTGGCCCATGAACATAACTGCCTCCATCAGACGGTTAACGCATGTTGTTGTCAAACACTGGACTTAGTAAGTCAGCATATGTATCTAGGCCTGATTATAGATCATAAATTTCATTGGAAGGCACACATTGATTACGTATGTGGTAAACTTAGATCCATATTATCAAAATTATATATACTTAAATACAAATTACCATATAAAACACTAAGGACTATGTATCTGGCACTCGCTGACTCTGTAATTAGCTACGGCCTGAGTTGTTACGGAAATACGTATAAGACTTATGTTGATAGCATTTACAAGTTACAACTTAGTATTCTAAAAACAATTGTACCCAAAATAGTAAAACTACAATTTAAAGGTGATGAAGCAGGTTTATTTAAATATTGTCAAATTGTAAATGTGTTCAACAAGGTCCGTATTTGCGTACTAAGCGATAACTACCACAATGTAAAAAGCCTACATAAACATGTAAGGCCGACGTCGCTACGATGCCTGTCTTATTTACCTACCTATAAGCTACCTAAATATAACAATGTCTATGGGGTACGGACGTGGGAATATATGTTGCCGTCTATCCTGAATAGCTTACCCGTCAAAGTATGCAGTGCACTAAATGCTAAGAATTTAAGAAGCGTGTTAAAGGAACATTTCCTAGGTTTATAAGATACAGAAAGATTGTATAAATAAAAAATTGTATAAGATACTTAAATAAAAATATGTTAAATTGTACCGAGATTGCGGCTAATTATACCACTGTTAAACCCACGATGGTTTTTTTTTTTTTTTTTTTTTTTTTTTTTTTTTTTTTTTTTTTTTTTTTTTTTTTTTTTTTTTTTTTTTGGGAATGATAGACGCTGTTAACCGCAGATGGCTATTGCAGCTTCACCGGACAATCCACGATGGTTTGTGTGGTGTATTCGTGCGTAAACATATGTATATGTGATAATAATAAATAATAAATAAAAAAAAAAAAAAAATGTACATTCGCAGCCAGTTAGGACACTCGTTCGACGTCCATAATATGTTTGACATTTCATCGCGCGATGGTCACGTCATTCGTTCGCGCGATGATCGCGTGATCGCGTTTATTTAGGACATCGCCTCAAACATATGGACGTTGAAAAAGTGTCATAACTGAATTCGCGTGATGATCGCGTCGCATCGAGAGAGTGGGGTGAGGGTAACCAGAGCTTCCCCAGTTTCCCGAGAAACTAAATTGTGGACCTCGGCGGCGGACTCAAAGAACTGAGGGATCCACGGAGTTTTGCTGGGTAAGAATCCCGCATACCCCGGTTGACCTCCACAAGTTCTGGGGACCTATTGAAGCTTTCCCCAGATTTCCGGAGGACTACAATGTGACCCCCGATGGTGGACTGAAATGCAAGGGTCTGAGGGGTCCGGGGGGTTTTAGAGGGTAAGAATCCCACATACCCCGGTTGACCTCTACAGGTTTTGGGGACTTATTGAAGGTTTCCACAGGTTCCTGGAGACCTATTAAAGGCTTCTCCAGGTCCCCGGGGACAAATTGAAGGTTTCCCCAGGTTCCCGGGGAACTACAATGTGACCCCCGGTGGCAAACTAAAACGCAAGGGGCTGAGGGGTCCGGGGGTTTTGCGATTAAGAAAGAAAGTGCCAGCTCTATACGGATTCTTCCTCTAAGTTATGGATGCGTATAGCATCGTAGGTAGGTACAGTTTACACAGTACGTACCTATCTAACTAAGCCTGATTTACACGTATTAAGTTGTCAAGTAGGTAACTAAATTTTAAGTGACTTAATTTTAAGTATGCGTTTACACGTCGTTTTTACTAAATTTTAGTTAAAATCTTTAGTTCTATAGTTCGCCCCAATGGACGGTCGCACGCTCCGTGACGATTTCATAGAACTTTGTAGCGACGGAAAACTAATTTATTTTTAGGATTAAATTATATAAACAACTAATACAGATTATTATTATATTAGAATTTCCTTTTATTATATATATATGTACTATAATTATAATATTAGTTATAGAAAACTAAATGACTTCGTGTCTTCTTGATTGCTGAATTTGTATTTGATGTAAATATTTAACCATTTTACTTGTTTATTGCCTTCCATCCCCGTAAGCACCGTGTCTTGTTCCCGGGGGACTACATTTGGCGGGTCACCCCCTTCCCTCCAATATGGTTGAGGGGAGTGATGGCTGCTGCTCGAGTCAACTCGTGCGCGGGTGCTGCTTGGGGGGACTGGTCCGACTACTATCCCATTGGCATTTTAGTTTTGTTTGTTGTATTTTCGTCGTATTTTTTATTTTTATTTGATATTTTGAACAGCAGGACACACAGTCGCTGGTGCTGATTTAATTGTAAAAAGACAAACTTTGTTTAAAAAAAAAATGGGAAAAAATGACAAGCCCGCTGAGTTTCTTGCCGGATCTTCTCAGTTGAGGCCGCGTTGTGATCCGGTGGTAGCTTTTAAAAAATTGACCGTTCAAAAGTGCTAGCGTTAATCCTATTTGAAATAAAAATTTTGAATCTTTGAATCTTTGAACCCCCAGTGGCAGGCTCCGAAGGAAACGCAATGAAGGACTCCTGGTGCAGATTCCACAGGAGAGCCCAGGTTTCCCCTCATGTCTCGATGTGACAATCACGGGGATTTAGTGGGAAAAAATCCCATTTACCCCGGTTGACCTACACAGGTCCTGGGACCCATTGAACAATTCGCTGCTAGTAAAAAAAAGGATGCCAGTTATATAAATTACCCCAAAATTTCTCCGTTGATCTAAAAATTCCCGAGACTATTAGCCAAATAGCTCTCAATCACTTAATTATACGGCAGTCTATTAGGAAAAGTAAAAAAAAGAACATTTAATTGAAAATATATACTAAATATATATACTACAGCGTAGTAAGTATTTGAAAATTCCAGGACAATACAAATTCTGGAACACTTGCCAGAAATACGGGATTTCTGGCAACCCTAAATATACGTTGGTACAACGAAAACGTGACGAAAACGACTTTGCTCCTATTATATTTGTATATTATCTATGGTATGATCTATAGCTATACCTTTGCACGCACACCTGCAAACGTGCATTATACATGTGTGTCCCCAAACGTATCAAAAATAAACCACGCCCACCTACTAACCCGAAAAATAGAAAAGTTTCTATTCTACTTCATAACTTGCGTACTAAATTTCAACTTGGGACTTGATTTAGTTACGTGTGAACGAAAAATTTTACTTATTCACTTGTGTACTAAATTTTAACTTGAACTTACTACTAAAGTGTTTGTTTACACGCAATAATTTACTTAAATTTTAGTAAAGATTTAGTTACCAACTTGCAACTTAATACGTGTAAATCAGGCATAACAGCATCTCTAGTACGTCTGTGGTTTATGGTATAGTTTGATTGCGTTTGATTTGATTGGTGTTGAAATATATTCTCTTTGGGTATTTTGTTGAGTGTTGATTTCGTTTCGTTCGTGTTCTTCGTGTTGAATAATAATTGCGGAGGTCGCGGAATGCTGTTTATTTATTGTTATTAATTTATAATTGTGCGTTCAACATACAATTTGACCATAAGGTAAGCTAAACACATTCAATATATGAAATAATCCTATTTTGTTTACGATAAAAAGCAATGGCTAAATGTAGCGTTAGGATTACATCTGTTTGTTTAGCGTTCGTTTATTACGCATTTTGGATTTTGCACCCTGGCTAACGCAATAATAGGTTTCAGCACTAAGCACATCAGTATGCAGGGGTGAAAAAGTATCGTTTACATGCGGTTCTAAAAATGTGACTAGACGCATGAATAACGTCGGGACGCGTTCGGTGGCGCTCCTTCTAAATATGGAACGGGTGTTAGTGTACGGTAGTGTTGTCCTCGGCGGGGTGTCAGCGGTGGTCCCTGCGATTATGTAATGGCCCTTGGTGGTGCGCGTCGGCACGTGCATAAGATACTGCACGCGTCGCTTCCACGTCGGAAGCACGACGTCCGATGCTCGATCACGACGCAATCGCGCACGCGGTCGCCGCGCTGGCCCGTCACCAGTTTCCTAGCAACACGTTGTTGATACCACTGATGACCCAATGAATACAATAACACATGGTAGCTGTTACATCACACCTAAATTGCATCGCGACCATATTTCCACTGCCTACGTTGCCAGGGCGCCTATTAGCCAAAACATAATCATTTATGTATGATACATGAGATTTCTACTTTGAATTGAGTCCAGCAACAGTTCCAGTAAGTACCTATCTTCTAGCATTTTTATGTAACAGTTGACCTTGTTTTGGTGTCTGAAACCTGAACCATATATTATGTGAATGCTAACATCTCTTACATAAATATGTAGGTAGGCCCTGTTGTTCTCAGTTATAATTAGAACATAGACCTTTCTGTGACCTACATTTCAGTTCTCACTTCCTAAAGGATTTCTAAATTTAATTGTCACCTAGAGCACTTAAAACTTCTGCTACACTATAGATTACTAACTTATAAATATACTTATAATAAATTAGGAATACAATATACATTCACCACTATATATTTAATCTTTGGCCAAATGATAAGTAATTTACATATCAGTCCAAGGTATGTTATACCTTAGAAACTTTATTTATCTGTGTTTTATACAATCAGTTTTAATACAAACTTTACTGATATGATTTCATAATGTGTAGGTGTAAAAACACCACTATCTTAAACAGTCAACTCATCTTAAATTAAAATTTTTGTTGTATGAATAGGTCACTCAAGGTTACTGCTGCTACTTGTTTATATATTATTAGAATAATTAGATAAAAATAAATATCCTTAAATACCAGGTGTAGTAGGATAGTATTTATTTAAATAGTATACCTGATCCACCGATATGCTCTTGGCCTGAACTACAAGACTCATATTGAAAATGATCAAAGACCCTTGTCCTGCAGTGAATCATTATGGGTCATATGAGTTTATGTTGCACCTTTTTTATGCAATACCTAATGTATGTTTGTAAACCAATTAATGAATAGAAAAGATCTAAAAAAATCCTAGCTATCAAGTTGATTTTTTGAAAATGGAAGTTATGAAAATATGGAAATTATACAAGTCTTGCAGCTTTTGCTACCAAAACTGGGGCAGTAATAGTTTCTAAATTATACGTAACCATAAAAATTATGTACCAGAAACCATCTAATCAGATGGTTTCTCGTCACCTATCTAAGAAGTCTTAGTGGAATATTGTAACAATAACAATATAAACATTGTATTTTATTGCTTCAATCAAATATGAATTTTTAAAATCATTTTTTTACAATACATACATACTTACATGTATGACATTTGGTACATAATTTCTTAAATGCCTTCATAAACTAACATAATATAAATTTTATGCATTATTGAAGTGTCCTAAATAGAGCTGTGAAAGAAAAAAAATATAAAATACATACAAAATTACAATCTTGTTTTTTATTACAAAAACTGATGGAAAATGGTTTTGGAACCATTTTCCAAAACCATTTTCTGATTTTTTTTTCCAATTTTTTTGCTCAGCCAACTGAGCAGACTAGATAAAGAAACAGTGCTGGTCTTCAATTGAAACTGTTTGATGTCAGTATAGTATGACCAAGAATGATACTTTTTACATGTGTAAAACAGAGTTTAATTAAATAGATAATACGGAAAATGAAAAAAAAAAACAGCTTCCACTCCGGGAGTACCAGCAGAAGTGAATATTAACATTGTGCATTTTTTATATTTATGAATGGTTAGGGAATGATTTTGCACGAATTGCTTTAATTATCAGTATAAAAGTACTATCATTTATGTGGTAAAATACAATATTCATTTATTGCGCTATCATACACAAACATGACAATTTGTATAGGGGGTAACTTTTTCCCACGATATGGCTACTTCATAGACGCTGAGCCATCATCAGTCACCATCCATGGATGCGCGTGGCACGCTGTAACACAAACACACACGAACATTCGCGCAAGCGCCCTGCGCCGCCTCAATGTAACAGCAGGCGCAGGCATAAATTTTCGCCGCACGTATATTAATGGTCAATACAGGCTAGTTGTATATTTTGCTGGAACTACATTTTCAGGCGAACTTTATTAACTTATCTACTATCCTCCAATAATCCTCTAATAATTATCCTCCAATTACCATTATCATTTTTTGGCAGCTTATTTGATTCAACTGTGGCTATAATATTGTAACGTCTAACGTCAGCCTTATTAATTGTTATTACATTCTTCCTTTTTTAAAAGCATGTTTTTCTTGGCAGACAATTTTTTTTTTTTTACTAACGGTTTACCCTTTGACCTCCAAAACCGGAATAGAACCATTTCCTTAACATCTACTATAACCATTATCACGTTTTGATTATGAGTCTTCCTAAATATATCGACGCGGAAATGGCATGAGCCAGTCGGAAAAAGCTTTGTCTGCGGAATATTGGTGAAAGCGTCGCTCCACCCGGCTCGGCTGCCGACGACGACGAACAGTGCCGGATATTAAAACTATGTACTTCATATAAGCATTCATTGCTCGTAGATCCACATTTCCATGAGCATCTTTCTGAATGGTATTCTAGTATATAACGCTCTACATATAACTATATATAGTTAATAAGTAGTTGTATAACAGTGGCGTGCACAGAGGGTGGGCAAAGAAACGTATTCGGCTTATTTAACCTATTATATGTATACCATTTTAAATATCCATAAGTTAGCAGATTCTTTAGACATATTAATTTGCATTTAAAAACTGTTATAAGATTATACAGGGGGTCCATACACTCAAAAAGACTTTGCCTACCCTACGATTTCTCTCATTAATCTTAATTTTAAAATATTTTGTACTGACATAGTATTAATGTGATGTTTTTAAATGTAAATGGATACGTCTGTAATGTTAGTTCATCCCCTCCACGGCCGATGGCTTGGATCTGCACAATAGCGCGATCACATTATTTTGTGTCCGAGGGATAGGATATTTGTGGTGGCACACTAACGAAAAGCTAAGACTGGCTTAGAATGCAGATAACTCGCAGATATTTTTGCTTACTTTCTGTGCACGGCACTATTGTATAAATCATTACAATAGGAGCTCTATAATACGTATTTAGAATATGAAAGGTGTAGGAAACTGTTAGCAGATTATTGTGACCGGTGGCAGGTATGGTGATGTCATCATTATACGCATAGAGAATACAGGGAGATAATTAATTAACTGTGCACGTTTATTTAAGTTTCATGTGAGGCAATACACTTTACGTTACTTTGATTTTGGTATGTCCCCAAATTACAGCTTTTTCCGACACCAACTTAAACACATTCCGCAGTGATGTGGGGAGACCTTAACTTTATGCGTGTGTTTACCACGATCCATTCGCGTTATCTTGTTATATAGGGGTCTCTCCATATATGGCGAATACCTTCCTATCAATATCTTGGTCCAATGTACTCTGTGCCAACGACACTTCCCGTTTATTGTTAGATGGCACGGTTATAACCAATTAGAATGAACGAAATGATATATGAATCGTAGTAGTTTACCGACTAACGTGTTTTGAAGCAACCTTGACACTGACAAACATTAGGCAGCTGGCCCGTGTAATAAAATCTTTTTGTTATCAATTTGATATACACGAATGTTGTGTTTAGTTAGGTAATATTCATTGTGTACACGTGCCGTTATGATTCGGACAGAACCGTATTAGGACAATGTAAATAATCTGTTGTTATGTAATCCTAATTACGATGTGTGTCATTCGTGGCTTCGGTGAGGCACCTCGGAGCGGGTTCAATCCGACGATGAAGCGGTGACACGGGACGCGAAACGCCACGCGACGACACGCCATTACCACAGTATAAATAATTTATACTGTGCCATTACATTTAGCTGTTTGTTACTATGCCAAGGTCATGCGATATTATGTGATTGTGTCGCTACTTTATGCGATAAATTAATGAGATAAAAATACTGGTATATTTTCTTTTTTACTATCGTATTAAGCGTATTACGTAAATGCTGTTGCCACTGTTACGTTGTAAGTTTTCTCTGAAATACGCGGTGTGTATTTGCTTCGCAGTAAATGTAGTGTAACAGTAACAGCTCAGTGGGCGAGCGATTGCCTTGGAAACAAGGTGCGCAGGTTCACCTCTGATTTATTTAATTCATCGTATGCGAATCGTCTTTGTGCGATTGTTAAAAGCTTCCGGTGAAGGAAAACATCGTGAGGAAACCTGCATGTCTGAGAAAGCATATCTAATTTACAAATGACGTGTGAAGTCCTCCAACCCGCACTCAGCCAGCGTGGTGGTCTATGGCCCAAGTCCCTTCATTTTGAGGGCAGACCCGTGCCCAACAGTGGGACAAAAACAAGGGCTGGTATTATTATTATAAATGTAGTGTGTACTTCTGCTTCATAATACACTGTGCGGAAAAAATCAAAGCAAGTGATAACACCGTTTGACCTCAATAACCTTATACGTAGCATCACCGCACCGCTCCATTTAATTTGCAATAAATTGTACCTACTTGCTACACAGATATTGAAATCCAGTCATTGTTGTGAACGAACTGGCATTAGATATAATAAAGCCATGCAATAAACTTTAACTGAACAAAGATCTAATAACATCGTCATCTTCAGTTACGGCTGCTACAAAGGTGCATCGCCTCTGTAGTACGCACTTTATTGCAGGTTATTGCGTCTTAATTAATAGTTGTTTATCAACAACACTGATTCAATGTGAAGGTAGTGAAGTCGAAGTTTGAAACCGACCATTTTTCTCTCTGGGTGCTGAGTACCCTTGCACATTTTTAATTTCCTCTATACAGAATATTATTATTATCTACAATCACAAACGCAATATTTCGTACAATATTGCTGGTTACTTCTTATTTCCGTGTTGACACGATATCCTAGTGGAAAGATTGGTAACTCATAAAGATCTTATAAGTCCAGGGTACGCCGGGAAATTATTATTAGGTCATTCTTGAAGGTTCTTTGGAAAACTACTACTAGGTGACCACTGCAGTGTCAGATATTCTGCCGCCAAGCAGCAGTGTGTGAATATTGACACAAGAGACTTAAGAACTAATGTTTTGGATGACGAGCGCCAGTGCATTGTAGCTAGTTTTCCTTGTATCGTCACTAAGTTAAATAAATAAAAAAACTATAGTTCAGATATCTTTCGCGTACAGTTCTATCATGCAAATATTCAAGGGACTACCGTCTTGTTTATCTCTTCTTCTCTAAATATGTGGTTAGTGTGAAACAAACTCACCACTTGCGTATTCGCTTTTTCTTACAAGTACAATGTTTTTTTTTTTAGCCAATCATCTAGAAAGCAGAAGGTTTATTATAGGTGTTTTAGATGCTAAAAATTACGTGGTTGATCCTGTTGGTTCATTTAATTAACTAGCAATTCCTTGCGGCTACGCCTGCTATTATTTTCTTTCCAACCCCATCTGACCCCTTTAGGAGTGGAATTTTTAAAAATCCTTTCTTAGTGGATGCTTACATCATAAGAAGAACCTACTGTCCAAATTCAGCTTTCTGGGTTCAGCGGTTTGATAGTCTAAGTTTGGCCTGTGCGTTGATGAATCAGTCAGTCAGTCACAGTCAGGACATGTATTCTGTAGTCAGGACAAGTAATTTTATATGTATAGATAGATATTTGTAAAAATCAATCTAACGAAAGTCAGTAGACTGTAATGTTGTTTATAAAGAGCAAAGCCCGCCATTTTGTTTCTCTCTCTTATTTACCTGTGCCAGGAGACGGTCGTGTCAAGCTTCCTAGTACTTACCTATTTAAAGAATCTGTTGATAATTAAATCCTTACCGCCTTTTTCATTGCGCCACAATCCTAATTTCCCTGATGTTCCGTGGTAGGTCGCTAGTTTAATTATCATTTGTATGTCAGATGGCGCCAATGCGCGGCGAGCGGTGCGGTTCACCAGCGCGCGGCGTGCGCGCCTCTCTCCCGCTGCCTCGGAGGCTGATCCGGCAGATCGCTCGCCACGTTGCCTCCAGCGGTCGCTCGCTCCGGCGGCTCGAAGTCTCCGGACGGGTTATCGACAATTTCGATGATATCGAGGACGCATCAGACGAATCTGATTTAGAACAGCCACAGCCGGCGTAAGTATTGCACGTGATCACGTGAGTGTACCGCCTTTATAGTTGTACTCTTTATTACTTGGAGTTGTTTGTGTATCCATTAGTATTTGTTTTGTGACGTCGTGTTGTGTTGCGGGTGACTAATACTATGTTATACGTGGGGTGTCCGGGTAAGAATATCACGTCCCGTTGGGTGTCTGTAAGAGGCGACTAAGGGAAAACAAGAAGACGGGCAGCAGCGTCATTCTATTGGATTACCTACCATCTATACTACGATCCCCAAGACGTTCCCCCAACGTCTCCCTCCTTCTAGGGGGAGAGGTATTTGTCCAGCAGTGGACGTCTTTTGGCTGCTGATGAATACTATGGTAAAGGTTAGTACGTTACGTCTAGAAATTTTTATTACCTTCGTGATTGTTCACGAAGGTCAATAAAACTGTCCGTCTATGATTATCAGCTGTGTCAATTATCTATTCTCGAATAGGAAGTAAACACAACAATATACAATTTGTTATCTATACATAATAATACATGCTTACATTACAACTGTCTGTAGGTCAACCAAGTAACTTAAATGTATATTTGACGATTTTACCAAAATGTATATCTACTACGTTCCGACACAAAGTGCGGCTTCATTTAATTCATTTATCAAACAAATACATAAATACTATATGTCATCGTAATAGGTTATCTAACATTGAGTGTCTTGAATTTTAAAGCCTAGGCGATAGAGATTATAGTAGCTTTTACAGTCCAAAAATCACAAGGTTGTCTCAAAAATCTGACTGCAAAATGATTCGTTCATTGTGTGATTATCCCTATATCTTGGCTTTATACAATCAATCAACTACAAGTCAGCGTATAAAAGATAAATATTATCCGTTATCACTTCGCTAGGTTAGTGGGTAAGACAAACGAGTTGATAATAAAGCAACTGAATCCATGGTTACTGGGTTTGATAAGCGAGCGATGACAATAGATTTTGACCACATCTCGAAGTATACTCGTAAGAATGCAATGATTTTGACGCCTAGTTTTTAAATTGTAGACCTGGATACGAAAGGTCTTTGTCAAATATCAGGGTTTTGGTCAAATCAAACTCAGGTTATAAAAACTACTTTTAATTAATAAAATTCTTAACACTGACAACGCAATGCTTAAACCGGACGGTGTAGAAGCATAAAAGTTTGCACAGGAGTTCCTTGTGTGACCTAAGAAGCGATTAGGTGCTAATCTTCTTCATAACGCATCACCATCATATCTACATGTTATCATGTTGCAGTGGAAAGATTATTTAATCAGCTAGATCTTTTAGGGCTGATGATCGTCCGGAGTGTGCCAGGTTTATTATTACGCCATTCGAGAAGGCTCTTCATGCAACCCAATCACTATAAGAAATAACCTGCAAAAAAGAACAATAAACGATCGAGATACGACGAGAATTCACGAAATCACAACATGATTGGAAAATACGTTTAATTACTATGTAGTTATTTCTTGGAAACTCGATGAAAACACTTCCATGTTTGTAGTAACTCTAGCAAACACGTGATTGATGCTTGTTTACGATGCTAAGAGACTAAACGTATTGGCTTAACCTGCCTACTGCATATTGCGATAAGACCGCCCGTTGTCATAAATATGAGATTTTTTTGGATTTTTAGGTTCTTTAGGTCTATCTAACCTCTTTAAGCGCGATCCGCCAGAAAATAAGGAAGTAGGTGGTCGGGTCACATGATGAAAACTGATCTGGCTTCTTGCCAAAAACATGCCAATGCTTGGACCACTTTCTAACAATTATACCGTAGGACATTCACCGTAGGAAATTAGCATTTTAAACGAAAAAGTCCTGCAGTTCAGATTACATGATACGATTATTCGTTTTGTCTGAGGTATCTAGTATAACGAAAATAGCCGAGACTTGCTGATTTCTGACTATCTAGACATGGATATTTTTAGAACGTATGCAATTCTTGTTACATGCAGTTTTGATTTTACTTTTTAATATAAAGCCGCGTAAAAATAGGTTATGGCCTGCCCAAATGGTTGAGCCTCTCGTATTATAGTTGTTTTATATTAATGTTTAGTTTGATATTGTATTTGATTACAACAATTATATTCCTCACCAGGGTGGCTTGCGGAGGCAACGCGGGCAACCTACCTCCAGCAGACCACGATGATGATCTGACCAGTCTCAGCTGGCTGCAAGACAGAAATTTACTCAGAGGTAACCAAACAATAAATACGGGTATAATTACAAAAAAAAAACTTGGAAAATTAACAAAAAAGTCGGCCGTGGGTTTTTTGCGGACTTCTATTAAAAGTATGTTGAAATTAACTATAATTCGAAAGTTTTTGAACGTGTTCCTCTCAGTCCAGCATTTTTGATTATTACAGAATGACCATGAATGTGAATCCATCCCACAAAACACTTAAAGTGTCCTATGAGGGATATAAGTACAGTACGCGACAGGTCGAGATGGCAATCGGGGTGTGAGTTTAAACACCCCACATATGTATCGCCCGCGTCGTTTTACGCGAACAATATGCAGGGGGGTCTACGTGGCAATCGGGGTGTTACCTCCCCGATTGCCACGTAGACCTGTCGCGTACTGTAGGTACATAATAATAATATGTAGTAGATACTGCATACATAATAAAATGTAGTAGATACTGAAAAGTGAATAAAATTTCAATTACTTACTAACATATCATTTTCAATAGCAATAAAACAAATTCTTACAATTTCAGATACTTTACTACAATTTTTTTTTTCAGGTATAAATCTTACAAAAGGCGACATGGAAGACACTAAAATGATCGATAACCAAGTGGTTGTGAAGGTGAGCTGATATTTACAATACGCATTTTACCGTCTCCAACTGTAACACGATTTAACAGCTTATACCAATAATGTATTTAACAAAAATCAACCTTAAATGTAAGAAGATAAGGCGAATGCCTCGTCTCTACGACAAATCCAGTTAACACTTAAACATGTTTCAAAAGATAAACGGTATGATTGTTATCGCTTCTTGTGAGCGAGAAAATTTGACGCAAGCTCAATGTTAGATAATAAAACAGTAACTGTACCTATTGAAACTGAAATCATGCGTATTACGAAGCTAGACTAAATCAATGATTCATAACGTAGTATTAACATTGCTGATAATATTATTAAATGAAAGTCTCCTGCATAGATCGGACTAACAGTAATAATCGTCTACAACCACAGTGTAGTGAGGCGCCCACAGCCAGTTATAATCATAAGGACAAGATTAGATTAAGCAACATAAGGCAATGTCAGATGGTTGACCGTTTCATGGCATTTAAGTATCTCTGTGCTGCGGAACGCATTAAAAGTCTGTCCCATTTGTTAACATCTAGACAGCAGTCGCTAAGTCATAAGACTAAGTGCAGCATGAACAACAGTCACCAGGTTGTTTATTAACCAGACAACAAACAAAGTTCAGACCTCCCTTGATCATAGATATAGATATTGAAAAGTATTCGTTAAGCCGTAGACAGATTATGTGTTAAACAGACTGTTCTGAGCCTTAATACTCTATGACCGTTCTCAGATTCCACGCTCAAATCTCGTCTACCATGAACTACTTACTTTGTATTTTTGTATGTAGTAATTGGTTGTAACCTTGTTTTTATCCTCAACAGTATTTAAAAATTTTCTCCATATTCTCCATCACTCAAAGGTTAGCTGTCAGAAAACTCAATATTTATTATTATTATATTATATAATTATAATATTTAAACATTATATCGATGTTGTCTACGAAATCACATCTATATCGTTTGAATAAAGTTACTTTGTTATGAATTTAAAAGAGACGTATACAGTAACCGGCTTTTAACATATTTTTTTTTTTATTAAATATTAGGATATTGACGTAGATTTAGCAGGGCAAGACTTTCAAGCGGAATGTGAGTGATCATAGAAATTTAGATAGATAACTCTTTATTATACAATCAACATAAAACATAACAAAACAAGAAAAATACAGTAATACAGCAAATGTACAATTAGCGGACTTATCACTAGTATTACGGCCCTGAGATCAAAACTAAACCCCGATAAAATCTATAAAATTCTATTCTCAAACTTAAATTTAAACCATTTTCAAAATCCTCTGTCCAAGTAAAGATCAAACCAGTATTACAATGTTAATTAAACATTTGTTTACTTTATATCTTGTATTGTTTTGTGTGTTTGCACAAGTGCAGCGGACTATTCAACCAATGTCGTTCTGCTTACGTATCGTAGTGCAGGAAGCAGTCATTTGTACGACCCAGTTTTTTTAATCACGACACTTGTACTTAATGTGGCCCTAGCCTTGCGTGACCTTAAGAGAGACCCGTAATAATATTATGTACCTATTGTTAAAATAATCTATGTTTTCCAATTATAATCTGGCGTCTTCAAAGCTAGAGTGAATAGGCTTTAAATAAGTTGCTGTGCTTTTATCATAGATTGCATCGCCGCTACCCGTCAGGTGGGATTGCAGTCAAGATTATAATGACAAAAAAATAGTATTATTTCTATTGTTCCTTCCTTTAAAAGGTAAAAACGGATCCCTTAGCCTTGAGGATCACTTATACAGGGTGTAAGGGACTACGTACCGAAAACATTTTTATAAGTTTTCTCATATTGTCCGTTACAACATTACAGAAACCATTTATATGGAAAATTACAAATGACTAACTTGTTAATTTTTAAGCATGTAATGAATAATATTTATTTTTCCAATTACATTGCTAATTTCCATCGATATACTATACCAACTAGATTAGCTGTCACGACCCGAAAAGTGGTCACGAAAATAGAGCTACGGAGACGGCTGTCGCTCTATTTCAAATTAGTACGAGCCGACAACAGCTAGCGTAAGGACGTATCGAAATTCCTTATTGCGCGTTTATAAACTGTCCAAATACTTATCGTAATACTAAAATAGCAGATGGAGATTTTTTTTTTCGTTTCGTGTTCTTAATCTACTAGTAAATATAAGTAAGATATCATTATAATACGAAATAAAAATTATTTATTTGATATTTTCTCCGCTAGTAGTTCGCAACTGCCATGCCGAGACTGACAAAATTAATGTTGCCGATAGGCGTGTCGCCACTGTCTATACGAAACTGTCAAACTACACGTCATTACCATAATAAAAAAGTTAGTTCTCATTTTTGCCACCAGCACGGATAGGTTTGTAAGTCAGTACACACACAATGGTAACACACCTGTTTTGAACCTTATTTTATAGTGGTTAAGATTTTCTTTTAAATGAGTACATTTTTGTTTAAGTCAAAACAACTACTTTTTTTCGTTAGCGTTGGCGATTTTACTGATTTTTCTTTGTCTCCGATGTACAGGTTTTATGTGCCAACATTACTGCATACAGAATTAGACTTTATTACTACATGTGAAGGCTTCTATTAGTCCGACGTTCCGAATTATTTAAAACTATTTTCTACAATTTCTAGCTACGTGTATAGTTGTGTAAGTATATGTAACCGCGACCACATTTTCGATGTCATTTTGTTCGTGACAGCTAATCTAGTTGGTATAGTATATCGATGCTAATTTCAATCAACCCGCCTACCAAATGTGGAGATTATGGCAACCCCTCCCGTCTAAGGAAGAGACCTTTGTTCAGCAGTGGACTTTTCGGCTGCTAATGATTGCTAATTTTGCACATATAAGTAATTTATTGTTTCTAAATTCAAATTAGGCTTTATTATTATACTAATAATTATGTTATCCTAATTTTATTAAAAAAAAGCGTCATATTTTTTTGGAAATTCTTGAAAAATCCGATGAAAAATTTCAACACTAGAATGTTCAGAATCATGTACTGGATGCCTGGTATCGGTTTTCGGTACGATGTCCCTTACACCCCGTAGATCTCCGTCCCTTTTTACGAGTATGTAATTATTTTTTGTATATCATCGAAATGTTTTTACTACTATAATATCATAATAACCAATAAAAAAAGGAATGTCAACAATGTAATTAATAAGTGTGTATAAATAGCGTCACTTAATGGCTGCTGTATTATAACTATAATTCTATCCTACAAGATGTTAAAAAAATCCTGTCCGATTTGTCTGGGGAATATTCGCAGTGCGGGTACAAATCATGAAAAATATTAATGAGATACCAACAAATGATTTATATACGTATGATTGTATTGCCACACCGAATAATACCCACAGCGACCGAACATGGTTTTATTAACACACTGTATATTGAAAATACAATACATTTAAGGCTGAAATTTAAATATCATTTTCTCCACAGAGAGAAGTCAAAACTCCCCCGCCGGTAGCGCGGCTCCCCTCCCCTCCCCGCACACCGTGCAAAGCTCCACCATCTCCCCCCGCACAGACCACGCACACTAAACCCCCCTACTCCTTCTCCTGCCTCATCTTTATGGCGATAGAAGCGGCCCCCACCCGAGCGTTGCCCGTCAAGGAGATATACGCGTGGATCATACGGCACTTCCCGTACTTCAAGAACGCGCCTCAAGGCTGGAAGAACAGCGTCAGGCATAACCTGTCATTGAACAAGTGCTTCCATAAGGTTAGTTGTATTCTGATTTTATTTCTGTGGTGTTCTATTCTCACTGGCTCAATAATCTATGTTTGTGTGTGTGTGTGTAGGCCATAAGATACGCTCCTATATAGTATGGCCATGTTATGCGCCGAACAATGACCGTATGTTAGTAGAAGATTCCTTGATATTTCTGCCTTGGAGGGAGATATAGAGGTTGCCCTAAATATAATAAGAGGCTAGATATGTGAAAAATGGCATGAGAGCCAATCTCACAACTGAGGACGTTAAAAATCGGCCAAAGTGGAGGAATAGAAGTCGGAAGGCGGACCCTGACAACAGTCGGGATTAATTACGCCAGGCAGAACGAAAAGTGGGCCATAAGATTGTTTTTCAATTAATTGAATGCTACGTCGCTGGCTAAGTGGCATTGGGCAGGCCTCATCGCTCGAAGAACCAATATTCGATGGGGATAAAAGGTTCTCGACTGGCGACCACTAACCGGAAAACGAAGCGTAGACAGGCCTCCCATTAGGTGGAATGACGACATTGTGTTAATCGCAGGCAACCAGTGGATGCAAATAGCTATCATAGCCACGGCGGGAGATCAAGAATATTGCAACAAGGGAAAATGTTCAGGATAACCTTAACGCGAAGACTCATTCATCGCTGATGTAAGGGCTAGAACACGTAATAATATGATAGTCTGAGATAATTTGCGCCTTATATTTATTTGAGCAGTCATAAGAGTCTAATCCAATGGTTTCCACTGTCGAACCGATAGTGTATCGAGGTAATATGATATCATAGTGAGATAAGAAAATCATAAATAAAATCTAGCGTGTATCTTCATCATAAATATTATGCTTGAACTGCACTATTCGTTATAGTATCTAATTAATAAACACGTGTTTGCATTGCAGGTGGCAGCTGCGCCAGGCCTTGGAAAGGGTTCGTTGTGGACCGTCGACCCGCAACACCGTTCCTCATTATTACAGGTGTGTTATTACTATCAAAATACTTATTTATTAACTAAACTAAAATATACTTGAATTGGCATTCCATTCTTAAAGCGTTAATAATATTAAAATAAATGATCAATTAAGTTATGAATATTGACAGTGTATGTATAGTCTAGAAGTTTAGAATATAAACATGACGTAATTATATCCTTAATAACCTCCTTTAGCTGATATAGCATAGAATTGTGCATTAAAATGGGAATTTATTACGGGAAACAGTCGAACCTCTTATTCTTTAGATTAGAACCTGCTATTTATTTGGCTGGATTATCTGTGGTTCCGAAAGTTCGAGGCGTAGAGACTCGCCAATGTTAGAAATTGAATTATAATCTCCTGCAAATTACATAACACCTGTGGGGTGTCCGGGTAAGAATAGCACCCTCCCATCTCCTCCCGTTGGAGTGGGCAGCAGCGTCTTTCTATTGGATTACCTGCTACCTATGTATATTCCGATTTTCAAGATGCTTGCCAAGCATGGGGATTATGGCTACCCCTCCCTTCTAAGGGGGAGGATTTTGTTTAGCAGTGGACGTCTTTCGGCTGATGATGATGATGATGACAAATTACATAGTCTTCACTATGGAACACTTAAATTCACATGTGAACCAATTGTATTTCTCTAAAGTGTTTTAATTAGAAATGTCCGTTGCAGGCGTTCGGGCGGCAGCCGATCCAGGCGGGAGCGGGCGCGGGCGACGCCAAGAACGGGCCCGATCCACAGCTGTTCCCGTTCCTGGCGCGCCGCCTGGCCGCCGAACCTGCGCCCGGGGACGACGAGTACCTGGCCGCAGCCACCGTGCTAACCATGAAGTACGGGCCAGCCGTGCTAGACCAGGTACCGCAACTCTCCCAGTTCTGATGCCCCTGATCCCACTTCTGACACTCTTGTGACATATTCGACCATACCACCAACTCTTATAATAGTATTATAGGAATCTTACTTTTACGTGGGAAAAAGATGCAGATATACATAGTTTAAAGCTCCGTCCTCCCACATAATAATATTACAATAATACTGCTCTAACACCCAACACACGTAGGTATCTTTGATCTAAGTTATGTACCAAGTACCATGATTTCGCTGTTCTAGTGTACCTGATCCCACTTCTGAAATTCGTGTGCCTCGCTAGACCTGGTACCTCACTATTCCAGTTCTGATGCCCCTTATCCCATCACTGACCATTGCACCGCGCTCTACCTACAACGTTCTCCCTTATTCCACTTCCGTGAGCCTTAAGCCTTAATTAAATAGTTGACATGATATGGAATTAGTACATAATTGAATATCTAGATCTTCTCAGTAAAAAGACGGTCCATGAAGGTACCATCGCAGTGTCAGATATTGTTGCCAAGTAGATAAACACCAGTGGGCTTTAGATATATATAGTTTAAACAAACCCTTGTCCTATCGCTGAGGATATTACCCATATAGATGCATCGTCATACATCAATGATCGTATGTATTATCACAGCTGCCGCCTGCAGCGCACCTGGTGATCTCTCGATGCGCTCGTGACGAGCACTCGTACAGCCGCCGTGAAGAGCGGCGTACGGCCGAGGCGTTGCTTAACCTGGCCGGCGTGCGTTCAGAACCGGCGCCCAGCTAGCGGCCCCGGCGGCCTTAACGCGCCCCGCCCTCCTGTTGCTGACGTCATCCGCGATTCGAATACAGAACGCCTTCGACGCGAGGTAAAACATTTGTTTTCTCTTACCTACTGGCTGGCATCTTACCTTCTTCTGATTCAAAAAGAGAACGCCGTGACTCCTATCATCGTGTACTGGTCTCACATTCCTGGGATTCCAAAAAGAGAACGCTATGACGTCACGCCTTCAACGCGCATAAAACCTCTGATCTTACGTTTTTTGGATTCGAAAAGAGAACGCTATGACGTCACACCATCAGATTACACGTTCCTTAAATTCAAAAAGAGAAGCCGTGATCTCACGTCATTTACCCGCTCCCTGTCACTTTTACTGCGTTTTACGGTATTCCGATTCAAAAAGGAATTCCGTGACGTCAGATTACGCAAACGCTTCAATGTGAAATGAACACTTTTTAATTTACTTATGTCGTTTAAATCACCGCGTTGTAGGCGTCAACACACGCGTCTCCGTTTTGATCTATTGACTCCTTGATTTAAATAAGAAAGGCGTTAATCCATCTCATTGTCTCACTACGCCTGATGTAATGCCTATCTTAACAAAAGTAGAAATAAACACTGCCTATAATGTTTAAAAAACTGATATTCTTGTACCGTAAAATTATTCCCATAACTTATACTTAGCAAAATAACATGTTTATTTGTAAATTGTAATCTGACAATTGTCAACATTTCGTTAATTTTTTTTTATTTGACTACAAAATACATATAACTTCAGAATGTAGACAGAAGGATACAGAACAGACCGTAGGCCAGTATATAAATATGGTAATAAGCTAAAAATCAATGTAATGGTATCCTTTAAAAAATCCTATTTTATGCGGTCGCGAGATAAGGCACCTAATTTCCAGTTTCTTTTTTTTTGACAAAATTCGGATATTTATTATTATTTATACATTTAAATTATATCGTTTGGATAATTCTAAAATTATAAGTAAGTTATTTTATTATTATTATAATTATTATAAAATATAAATTCATAATAATAAAGTTAGGATTGCTGGAGCTAAGCTCCGTCATAAATATAATCAGAAATGATATTGTCACGCGTGAGTTCTTAGAACGAAAAATTGATTGATTGAATACATTTGTTAAAGTTTCTAAACACTGTGTGGTGTATTATATAAATAGACAAAAAAATGTTTACCATTCTCTAGTCCAATAAAGACAATCTGTATTTACATCTTTTGGTGAGGCGAACAGATCATTTTTAGTATATAATTAAAATATAATACGAACTATCGTGCTTAGGAAATGATGGCTAATTCGCTCATATAATTGGAGGGTAAAACTACGTGAATCGCATGTCAATCAAACTTTGGGCAGAGTTCGCATGTCTCATTTAGTGCGAAATACGCCTGTTGGTTTTTGTGCGAAATTCACGTAGATTTATTAATTTCATTTATCTGACATCTGACTACTTTTCCATTCAGAAGACGTCGGTAAACATCACATTTATTGTGACAGCTTCTGTTTTCCGAAAAACCATTTGGTATAGATGAATTATTACAATTTTACGTAAATGTAGAATTATTATAGAGATAGATGTGATACTACTTATACTGTCATGTATGAAATATAATTTGAAACGAATGGAAAATAAATAAATAGTAATCCCTGTTTGCATTTAGTATTTCCCCTCTTCACTAATAGTCAATCAATCATACTATATTGTAAGAAATAATTCTTATAAATAATTTTAGAATACATAGTATAATGTAGCCATGTTTCCGTCGGCCATTTTGTTTTTTTTTCTAGTGCCGGATGTTGCCAGAGCGATATACATTTTATTACATTTATTAGGTAGTGTTGCTATGTGCATAATTAATGACGGAAATGTGGTGTGCTAGGTTTTAAGTTATAATAACTATGTTATATTTATTTTATTCGCCTTTGGCTGGATGATATTTTAATTTTAAGAAAATATTCACCGGTAATTCTAATGTGGTAATTTATAAAATTTGGTCCTAAATTGAGCAATACTAAATGTTAAATTTAAACATGCCCTGTGATCTTCGCATACAAATATTATACAGGGCAATCAAAATGTATTTTATTTATTAACGTTTTGTTAATCTGTGAAGTGATACTAAATGTATAGTATATATTTTGTAGCACAGAAATAGCTGTGTTAGCAATAAACAAGCCGTATTTTGTGTTCATGAACTGGCGATATACTATGTACTATTGCTTATAGGCGGTAACAAATAAGGTATAACCTTATTGACGTTAGTAAAATGGTTGAAAATGCCTGTCTCTACATAATCACGTGGAGCACTTATCTCTAGTATTTGATGCCCAAATAAATGCCCAAACAAATACTGGGTGTCCCGGAAAGGGTATATCAAGCCAAACAGTATGTATAGTATTGATAGTAAAGACCCCGAAGAAGATGTCAAATACGGAAAAAATTGATATTTTGAATTACATAAAAAAATATTTGTATCGTCTTAAAACCATTTCTAAGCGACCCTGTGCCATTGTGCCTCCTCCTATGGAGAGACTGCTTTTTATTGATTGTGTGCCTATCTGGTTTAATAAGAAATTCATGAATTTCGGGTAAATAACAAAAAACATATGTTTAAACCCACTGCACTAAACCTGTTGAGCTGTTGTTTTTCATTATTTTCTTTCACGAATTGATTGCTTGTGGGTTACATAATGCGTCATTACCGGCTTGATACCCCATTTCTGGGTCACCCCGTATATCCAATGGTATTTTATGACAAAATAAATACCCTCGCAAATAATCGCTTAACTGTAGATTCAGTAGACATAATGTCTTTCATTTACCCGAATAGGTACTAAACATTGAAATGAAACTACATTCACGGATTATATCGCGGTTTATTTTAGATTTTGTACGGTGCATGCATGCGTACGTGTGTATTGAATCAAACAATATGCGTCATTTTGGTCTCATTTTATTTCAAAAGTATATAATGTAATACGAAACTAACAGGTTTTAAAAAAGCTATTTACAATTATGGGTATTCGTGCTGTGTTCACGTGTAACTTGTTGTATGAGGCCGACTTCTCTTAAGTGCCTATTAAAATGATTCTGTTCTATCGATAATGTGTATCTAAAGTGTGGGTTATGTCCGAGCGAACGAGTGCCGAAATAAGTACTGCTTTAGTACTCAAAGCTTTCTAATTAAAGCAAAATATGCTTTCAACCATTTTCTCTAATAGATATGTCATATCTAATAAAACAGTACAGAAATTTATTTAGGAATAATTGTATATAGATAATGTATTTATTTTGTGCACTCACGGCAAAGCCTTGAATAACACCAAATAATTTTATTGTGATAAAACTACAGTTTAGTATAACGTTCTATTAATGCAAATGTGTCTCATAAGCATAATTGTGTTTTTGGTGAAAAAAATCATGTTTTAGATTCTGGAACTTTCGCCACAATACAATATACTTACATTTAAAATTAAAAAAGATCACTTAAATTTTTCGTCACTAATGACATAATATATTAATATTTATTCTAAAGGATACGTTTTTATTGGCGATTTTGGTGTAAAAATCATTTTCTTAGGATTTGTAAGCAAATTTTTATATTTTATTGAAGGGCTTGATTAGAACAATTTCATTGGTGTTTTTCGTGTAAGAGTAGACTGATGCAATGACTGATTTGTGATGAAGCAATATTATTTATTAGTGGAATTAATATTTCATTTGTTACCCCATCACTCGCGGTTTTATTAATACACGACTGTGCATAGTCGAAATATTTTTTTTTCACAAAATACATAGAGCGCGAAACATTTATAAAATAGCAATAAAATTGTGTCTAGTTTTTTTGGGACTTGCAATATTTATTAACTTGATAAGGGGTAAAAACATAATCATAAAAAAAATATTATTTAAATGTTTAAATAAGCAATGCTTAACAAAATAATAAGCCACATAATTTATGTTATTCTCGTTTCATAGGCTAGTGAAAGGTCTATGTGTGCCAAATGATTGTGAAGATGACAACATTACCATAATAATATATCAAACAAATTCAAATACCAATAATATGAATGTATATTAATAAAAATATTATGATTACATTATAACACATAGAATAGGTCGTAAGTGATATTATAGTAATATAATTTTAATGCTATATAGTTACATTTTTGCTGTATTTAGGAGCGTCTTCCATCTTACTCTTATTGTTTTCTCTTAGGTAAACTACGATCATGGGGAAAAAACCGTGCAATTATACTCCGTTTCCAATGAACTTAATATTTGAACACACACATTTACATTGTCGTAATATGGTTAGCGTTTTTCGACCGCAAAATAAAGTAATCGCAAGTTTACTTGGAACGGAGTTTTATAATACAATAAAAGTAAATATTTCGTCAATATTTAATATTGTTCGTATTAAAGTTGATACCTAACAATAATACTTATCGACTGTGTTAAACACTATTTAAATAACATATTAAATATGTTCCGCAATGAGAACATTTTTTTGCATTCGGCTTTTTTTCTATGACTGTACTAATAATTAGCCTTTCTTTCGGTGTATGTAGATGAAAATTTACAGCAATAATTAGTACCTAATTGTAGTAATTTGCTGGTAGATGCTACGTATATAATTGTGTGATAAAATGCGATTTATTTATTAAGTGCTGTGTTTTAAACTCAGTTTTGTAATAGTAAACAATCAACCCGTCAGAATCAGTTTTTACGGAAAACATTGTATGCGACAAGTTGAAATATTTGTATACAATTACAAAATTCCTTTTAAAAAAGTTATATCGATATGATATTAAAATTGTTACGGCTCTATTATCGAAAAGATTTTTTTATCGAATAATTTATTCCTAGGTTAATGATGCTGTTATCATTTGTTTGTAAAACGGGATTTTAAACGAAACATATATTTCTTTGTATTAAGTGGATTTTGTTTGGAATTATCGTTTTACGGACATTATGACGTCAACCTTATCTTTGTATAGAGAAGGTTCCAATTAGGCCACCATTTGGAAAGTTTGAAATAACAGTAAATATTTGCAGTGACGTCATAACTAGCTAAAAGCACGTTTGTACACCTATGTCCGGACTATATTTAAGTGTAAAATTAAATTATTATTATTGTTGTTGTTGATATTTTGCCGGCTTTTGAACGACACCATTCTTTATTAATATTATTGCTATTGTTGAGAGTTATTGCCAAATTTTTATTTGTCCTAAAATTTTTTGTCTTTGTACATATCCATTAAATAAATTATGTACCGAGAAACTGTCGTTTTATTATACACAATCTAAAGAACCACTATAAGATATTCAAAGTTTAAAAGCCACTGGTTTTTTGAAATTTATTTTAATGCTTCCTGTATAATTTCTCAATTGATACTTAGATTTTAGTAATGGGGAGGGACGGTCCTATTTGTCTTTATATATATAATTCTAGTGTACGTGTGTATGTCACTGAACTCCTCCTAAACGGCTGGACCGATGTTGATGAAATTGTTTGTGTGTGTTCAAGGGGATTAGAGAATGGTTTAGATTCACTTGCGCGAGCGGAGCTGCGCCGGTCAGCTAGTATATATATAAAATTCGATAAAGTGAAGGAAACAACATTTAAATAGGTACAGATTTACTTTTATTCAAAAACCAGTTTGTAATGCAAACATACAATATTCATCTTAAAATTACAATAATGTTTGTCTATCTTGTATTACAAACATAACATCAAGCGTGGTATGTACTTATACCACAATGTCGTCACAACAAAGACTTAAGGCCTTTTTTTATAGATCAATATTAGCTGTGAGTGCAAAAAATCTAAAATCCATTTGAATCTGTACACAGTTTTTTACATAACCTTAAATAATTAGGCATGCGAATGCCCCATCCTACAAGGCCCAATCTTTTCTGGTATATTATCGTTTGTACCACTTATCTTCACAGAAGGCCACCCTTATTCCGCAATAAAGCCAATAACTGCTAACTCACTGGTGGAAATAGGAAGGCAGAATATTGCTCATTACCTAGCAGTCACAGTCTGGTATTTGTTGGTACCTTCTATTGATGTTCTTTGAACGCTAAAATAGATCAGTGGTCGAGCTGTGAAACTATCAAGTTCGTCGTAGGTGCTATTTACACAACTGAGCATTCCACCTTAAAAAAGTGCTCATCTGCTACATGATTGTGACCTTTCTTTTTGTGGTATCAAAGGCTAACACGCGACGTTACAGGTCATCACTCACTTATCAATCCGTACCTGACAGCCTTGCCACCTTCGATCATCACATGTGGTTGTGCGTGCCATTTGTTACCCGACTACGGAACGGTGGGAGGGTTATGATTTTAACAAGAATGTATGTATGTTCATCTGTTCCCGCATATCTTCTAATCTACTTAACATAATTTGAGAAGTAGAGTGTCGTTAGAAGCGTCTTGATTGTCCGCTGGTTATAGGCTATATAATATCACATTAGACTGCGATTTTACCCGTAGTCGGGTTTTAGTTTTTAAAACTTATTACTTGTTTATATTATTATGGATTTCCTTCCATGCTCAAAAACTCCGTAACCTCACCCAGATCGCCTCTAACTGAAGCAGTCTATATGCGGACAATGAGTGGACCTCTAGACCTTTCATTTTCGCGGGGGAAACCTTCAGAGGGTCCCCGGGAGCTCGACCGTGGTATGTGGGATTCTTACCCACTCATTCAATGGACGTCCTAGGGCCCATACCCCGAACGTCCAGCGACTCCGAAGGGGACCTCTGGACCCTACCGGAAGCGGAGACAACGCATCCGTCGCCCTGAGCGGAGCGGATATAATTCGTCAAGTGTAATAGCTCTGAGATCCAATTAACTGTTCTGTTAATTCTCTTTGGCCGTGCGTTATCATGGTGAGCGCCACACTTCGTCGGCAATCAGTGAATGTCGGGGGACGAGGCGGCGCTGGCCGCCGGGTGGCAGATTGATGAGTGAGTGACGACCTGATAAATCTAATTATTTATGTCAAAATCTACCGCGCCGTTTGTTTTCTACAAAAAAAAAAAAAAACTATTTACATTCATACAAACAAAATTCCTGTTATAACCTTCTTTATTAACAAAATAAAGATCTTTGCCAAATTAATTGTGTTCACGTGAGGGACATATCTTTCTAGTTATGTCTCTATAATCTTAAAAAAAATAAAGATTTTTAAAAGTAAATATTTTTATTATTGTTTTAAATTTACATTTAAATTACAATCTTATAACGTTTCTGCTGTGTGACACGGTGAAGATTTCCTTGAGCTGCATATTATAAAACAAAGTACTCCGCCGCGTCTGTCTGTTCGCGACTAACCCAAAAACTGCTGAACGTATTTTCATGTGGTTTTTACTAATTAGAGTGATTCATGAGGAAGGTTTGAACATATAACTTGTCAAGTTTTTGTATAAATTAGTTGAAACATAACGATAATTGTTGGAACTGTCGAAAAAAGCGCGGGCGAAGCTGCGCGGGTCAGCTAGTCAGACATATAATACTAATGTATGTCGATGCTAGGGACAGTTCAAGAGAAGTATATTTGCCTCGCTTCTCCCGGCGTTTGTTCCATGGGGCAGTAGGGGCATTTCAACCTGGGAACAGATACAATTATTATAATTATAAAGTTCTCCACCCGTGTCATGGGGTGTCCGGTTAGGAATAGCACCCTCCCATCCCCTACCGTTGGGTGTCAATAACACTAAAGGAAAATAAGAAGACGGGCAGCAGCGTCTTTCTATAAGATTACCTACCACCTATACTGCGATCCCCAAGACGTCTGCCAAGCGTGGGGATTATGACAACCCCTCCTTTCTAAGGGGGAGGCCTTTGTTCAGCAGTGGACGTCTACAGGCTGCTGATGATGATGAAATAAAATAATAATAATAGTAAAGTAAAAGACACAATAATGCAAATATACTAGGATTTGAAACCGCATCTGACGTTACGTTATTACCTTGGTCAAGCTCGTAGACCACCGAGTCAATTGTACATACCGTAAAGATACGAAAATCAAATATACAATTGGGATAACAAAGTCGAGAGCTGTCATACAATAATCAAACCAACCATGTCTATATTTACAAGAAAATTGAGACCTTAACACGTTGATATCCATAATGATTTCTGATATTTACGCGAATACTACACATTGAAATGAAACAAATTTTACGGATTATATCGCGGTTTATTCTTGATTTTAATTACCCGACGTTTCGAATACTTTACAGCATTCATGGTCACGGGCGGACTGAGGTGGTAGCTGTCCAAATGTCATAGTTGTCTTAGGGTACCCTCAGGTCTTCTAATTATTATTGTTAGTCCGATCTACGCAGAAAGAGCTTACAGTGTCTTGAGGTCTTGCAGTGGAATGCTTAATTATATAATCCGTAAAATTAGTTTCATTTCAACGTTGATATCCAGTTTGAATCTGTAAATAAGTTAGACATCATTTTTACATTACTGGTGTCGCCGTTCATTGTTATACATTTTTCGGTATAGCTCCTCAGCCGGCAAACATCAGAACGTGCGATAAAGAACTTCGTTCTAAATAAAATCTTTTTAAAAAAAAATTGAACCGACTTCAATATCACTGAAAAGTATAAAATAATTTAAATATTATTGAAGTTGGTGCCAAATATACACAGCAGGTACGCTAACACCAACTTCAATAATATTTAAATTATTTTATACTTTTCAGTGATATTGAAGTCGGTTCAATTTTTTTTTAAAAAGATTTTATTTTAAACTTTTTAGTGATATTTTCATATAATTATAAAGATTGAACCATCGAAAACCGTAAAATTATCTAGGTAGGTTATGATCACATTATCGTCTACATAGTTTTACATAATTCATGTTTCTTCAGAAAATAATATCCGGTCGTAATGAAATTTGCATGGAAATATCATAGTAGTTTACTCTCTCGAATAAAAAAAGAATCATCGAAATCGGTTCATAATTGTCAGAGCAATGTAATGGAGAACATCAGTTTTATGGTTTTTACCAGATAAATTCCTCCACATCGTTCATGGTCCTCCAGGAAGTTCTTATCCGGTTGTAATAAAATTCATACAGATTCAATACAGTGGTTTCTTCTTTCGAATAAAAAAAGAATCATTGAAATTGGTAAATATTTGCCAGAGTTATGACCATTTTTGTCCGACCGAGCGAGTCCGAGCGACTAAAACGTCATCTATATAGGCTTTCTTGCAACTCTCAGTGCGCAGTCACCATTCTTGTTTTTTTAGGAACTACTTGTTACTAAGCAATAATTTTTTTATGGGACCCAATCAATGGATTGAAGAATGGATGGAAGAAAGATTTTTTCAAATCGGTTAATAATTGCCAGAGTTATGCGCGAACATACATAAAAAAAAAAAAAAAAAAAAAAAATATATACAGACGAATTGAGAACCTCCTCCTTTTTTGAAGTCGGTTAAAAAACCGTTTCTTAACTATAAAATTCGTAGTTGGGGTAAAGGTAAGGTCGGTACTAACTTGGAGCCCAGGGCGAGTTTGTTGAGCGCGTCCCTGGATATGACGTGACCGCAGAGCAGGCGCATGGGCGGATTCTGTTCGGACGCCTGTTGGCGCAGTATCGGACAGGCGAATACTGAGTGGTAGCCGCCGCCGTCCTCGCCCAGATCCACCTGGATATTGTCATTAGTTATGTCAAAGTCCAAATATGATTTCTATTAGAGATGTGCCGACTAGTCGGCCTTTTCACAACCGACTAATCGGCCTCTTCACAACCGACTAATCAGCTAGTCGGCCAGTCATAATCGGCACATCTCTATTTATTATGTTAATCATCACTAGCCAGAAGACGTCCACTGTTGAATATAGGCCACCTCTTGGACCGTCACAATGAACGATAATTGGCTATTTGCATCCACCGGTTGCCTGCGACGCGCACAATGTCGTCTGTCCATCTAGTGGGAGGCCTTTATTTTTTTTTTTGACGCGGGGGAAATCTTCCAAAGATCCCCTGGAGCTGTGGGGCTCGACCGTGGTATGTGGGATTCTTACCCACTAAAACCCCCGCGGCTGTCGCATCGGCACATGAGAGGGCTTTCCGGTGGGATCTGCACCAGGGGCCCCTCAGTGCCTTGCCTTTGAGCCCGCCGCCGGGGGGCGCATTGTAGCCCCCCGGGAACCAGTCACGGTGTTCACGGGAACGGGGGTCGCAACCCCGCCGCCGTCCTCCTCGGAGTCGCCGCCGTAATCAATGGACGCTCAAAGGGCCCACACCCCGAGCGTCCAGCGACTCCGAAGATCTGTACCGCCTACATCAACCCTATAAATATTTCGATCGTTTGCCGCCACCTTTGGACTATAAACAACAAACAATGAGTCTGTTATAACAGTACAGTATGCTTGTGCACTGACCTCAAACGGCAGCTCATCATCCGCCCACGCCGCGACGACGTGCGGATGCGTCATCTTCGCGCGTATATCGTGCAACGCTGGCAACACACGCGCGCCCGCTAGCACCGCGCCCGCTAGAGGCGACAACGGCGCCAGTCTCAACAACGCGCAGGCTTCCCTCACGAACAGCTCAGCGGCCTCCGCGCCCAGGGCTCGTGCGTCTAGTAGCCTCGCGTAGGCTGCGGGGGGGGATGGTGCGCCCGGGGCCAGCCAGGCTAGTGCACACACGGCCGCGCGCAATGCACGCTCGTGGCGGGCCGCGTGCGCGGGGAACTGACGCCGAGCGTAGGCTATCGCCGCGCCTGTACCCTGCTCGCGCGCCAACTGCTCGAACAACATAATTATACTTTTACTGCCGGTCCCAATATCCTATCGATCCCTAACTATAAGTTAAAATCATCGATCAAGTCATCGATATCCCGCAATAGACCTCCGAAATGGAGCGATAACTAAAACCCTGACAGACTGTCATTTGAACAACCAACAGTAGGCTGCTAATATGTTATTATTGAAACGGAAATATGTCATTATAGCTATCGATTGTAACTATTTTAACTTATAGTAAGGGATCGATAGGATATTGGGACCGGCAGTTAGACTTTCGCGTTCCATTATCAAACTGGGTTTGTTCATGACCTCGGCTGGTGCAACCCGGTAGAAACGTTAAGCTAAAATATAAGGTAAATAATCTTTTGTGTCCGGTAATTTGATCAGCTAAAGTGCCTTTTATAAAGGAACCCGGCAATGTTTACACACTGCTACGTGGCACTGTGGTGGTACCTGTTCAGTTCTATGCACAAGAAACCTACCATGGCCATGACGGCTACAGTGGGCGAGGTTGATAATGCTACAGCTTGAAGATCAGGGAAGCGACAAACTCGATGGCACCATGGGCTCTGACTCAAAATAGGACTAGCTCTACATTAAAAAGATCTGGCAAGAAACTCAGTGGGGTGATGCCCTTCGGCCTCGCCGACAAGACTAATGACTGGAGTGTACGACACAGGAGCGTATCTACCGCCGGTTTAGCCATATCAATGATACGGGACCCCCGGATTACGGGGGCCCCGTTTTCGTTTGTATTATAGTGGTTGGCAGTGTGAGCGACATCGGTCCCATGCAGCACTGCAGCGGGAGGTACCTTGAGCGCGTGCATGCGGTGCAGCGCGAAGGGCAGCGGCGAGGTTTGCAGCTCGTGCGCTCGCCGCTCGGCCCACTGTAGCGCAGGCGCGGGGTCACCGGCCGCTAGCGCTGCAGCGCATCGCTGAAGCAGCGCGAAAGTGCACGTGCGCTCTACGCCCGAGATTTGCGCCTCCTCCACGAACGCGTCGCCCACCTCCTCCAGTCCCTTAAAAACGTGCGACACAAATAAGAAGTCCCTCTGCCGAGATTTGACGTCAATTATCCATTGAATAAGCACAATACCTGTAACGTACCTGTCTATACAAATGTTGTGCGATGGCCTGCTCCATTATAGGACGGTTGGTGTCCGAACAGAATGATTCCGCTTTCGGAGCCACAGACGCATAGTCAGCAATGAAATGCCTGTCAATTGATTTCCCCACTCTTGAAACCGTAGCGTGTAGCTCACGATGATCTATCAAATAAGTTGTTAATGCAACGTGTTTGTTTTGTAAGCAGAAATCCTTGCAACTATGAGAAAAAAATATAATGTATATAGTCACAATCTTTGTTTCCCTTTCGATACTTGCCCCAAAACTTGTTGGTAGTAGCAAATTCCTAAAGGCTTATGTAGGTCGAAAGCCGACCGACCCTGAATTGTGGGAAATCAGTAGTATACAAATGACTGCAAATTACACATTTGTGCGGAAATTACCGACCGCTTCAATGGTCCACAATATAAAAATTGCCTGTGCTGACTACCAGCATATCTCTTTCTAGCTGAATGCACCCTATGAATATTATGGAACTAAAGAACTTCTCAATAGGAGCTGAGCGTATTTATCAAAACCGTAAAAAATTGATATTTTACAGTAACAACATAAACACTGACGCATACAAATAAAAAGTACAAAAACACAGCCATAACAACACAAATGTGCGGTTCTTGCAAAGTTTTACAGTCTGAAACTGTAACAGGTAATAATGTTTGTTGTGGAGTAGAAACTTCATAAAAAGCCCTATACATGCTGTCTAAATAACTACACTCAATGATTTTTACCTGTAGACATTTGGAACACAGACCGCTTCACTGCCGCTGCCAGATCACTTACAACCGTAGCTTGTGCAGGTGACAGAGGAGTATTCAGAGGACCTGCAAACATTTTATTTATTTATTTATTCATTCATATTAGCTAAAATTAAGTATACAGGTGATTTTTTTTAATTGGGTGTGGATGGCTGAATCCAAAAATTGTTGTCCGTAACTGCAATTTTAGTTTTCATCAAAATCGGGGCCCTGACTATTTGGGTAAGTTTAGCTACTTCTTATAGTTTCAGATTTGGTCACTTAAGAATTCACCAGTATATGGGCAAAGCATTCGAAACATGATAATAATCCTTAAAATAGTTTAATTATACATAAAAATGAAGTAATTTTTTATTCACTAGGGATATTTGATATTAACCCCAGTAAATAAAATCATAATGAGCTCATCAGAGCACATTATGATTTATTACCTTGTTTACTGTTTTGCTAAAAGTAGATATGGTGAAATGATATTTATTTTATAATTTATTCACACACAATAATAAAAAAGGGAAAGAAGAAATAAAGGAAAAAGCCACGGCAAAGCCACTTTTTTTTGAGATATAAGTATGTAAAATTTCTTAAGTTTACTAAACCACCTGTAGCACTACTTAGCTTATGATCAATGGCGTGCAGTCCATACAGGCAAAAAGACATTGTCTACCCTAAGACTTCTATAAATGATGAAAATGTGATGAAAGTCTAAGAAAGATGTTTTTAGCCTACCCTGTCATTAAACCTGCTTATGATTATGACACTTAGCTTAGGAATTACGTGACCGTTTATATGAATTACATAATAATCGATGTAGATACTGCAGCAGTGACATACTATATAAACTTACAAATTTAGGTAGATCATTATTTTTTCTGATCATTACTTAATTTTCAGAAAATAAGTATAATGGTATATGAAATTCTATAAGTATATAGGTATCGAAAATTCAACACACTTTTAACCGTCATGTTTTTGTTTGGTAATGCAGACGTTGATCTATTTAGGAATACACAATCCATAGCAAGATTCTTTTCCCACAAAACTTGTTACCAGTAGTAATAAGAAATTCAGCATGCGGCCAAACTAATCCCACGGAAAATATTTTTGAATTAAATATGCCTAATTTTGTTATATGGATCGATGATAAAATGACTGAACGAGACTTGCTTTTTTTTTAAAGATATTTTGTGTTTTTACTGAAGAATTTAATAAAATTCAATTGTAGGAAGTGGGAAACAGTTTAAGCATGAAAATGTTTGGCATAGGCAGCGCCTGTAGAGCGCTACAGCCTTTATATTGAAGCTCTTTGTTGGTAAGGCAATTTATGTATACAAGGTTATGAAACAAGGAGTAACACTAACATTCTGCGATTTGCTTCCTCAAATCTTCAACTTCTTGAATAATGTTGCACAGAACTGTACTTGTACAGTGATTTAACGAGTCAAATTTCGTTAAAGCTTTGTCTAAATCTTGTTCAACTCCAACGCAGGAATCCATGGTTGTAATTGTCACTATCCCACTCAATCTATTACAAAACACAGAGAGTTGGGTTACAAAAGAGACTACCTTATTGCAAATTTAGTTTAAACGTGCATTTTGTTTTTTGTTGATCGGTAAATTAATAAAAACAACAATGGAGAATTTATGAAGAAGACACAAAAAGTAAATGTCATCCACTGTCATTAAATCAATCAATGGAAGTCTATTTTAATGATTGAATTCACCATAGAGTGAAGCAAAGCAAGGTGTAATTATTTGATATTTTTCCCCATAGACCAGAAAACCTTCGAGAAGCGGTAGAGAATCACACACACAAATATGATTTGTTGAGCCGGTCAGTACGCTGCACAGACTACTATGATGCTACCTTAAGTTATTCTTTGTTGGTTTCATTTTATATCGGATTATGTCTTAGAGGAGATACCACTGGAGAGAGCATAATGCGCTAACCCCCTCTGCTAAATTTTTGGTCATATGGTCAGGTCATTCTTTATTTGTGTGCGTGTATTTTTGAATGTGTTGCGAGTTTATTATAGTGTGGGTATGCGTGAAAGTGTATCTGTGTGTGTTTACTTCACCTCCCGCACCCCGCAAAAGTGCCACGAAAAATTAGTTCGGGGAATCGACGCGATACTAACTCCTTTGGTACTTTCTATGAGGACTATGTTGATCTTCTATAAATAATATCTTTGAAGTAAACACATACAATTTCACGCATACCCACACTATAATAAACTCGCAACACATTCAAAAAGATACGCACACAACTGAGGCACACAAATAAAGAATGACCTGAACATATGAACAAAATTTGGCAGAGGGGTTAGCGCATTATGCTATCTCCAGTGGTATCTCCTCTAAGGTAAGCATAGACTCGCATAGCATGCTCTACCTCATTATATACACTCATTTCTAGTATCTAATCTGTGCACTCATTGTCTACCTCCTCTACCTGCATGGGGTTCTCTTTGGTAATTGCACAATTCCAGTTCGATTTCCCAATAGGTTATAAAGTTATTTTGTAAAATCTTTAATAAACTACAATAATATTATAGATTGATACTTCTAAAACATGGCACAAAGTAAATTGAACGATATGGCGGGTAAATTCGCCAAAGGCGGGCCACCGGGTCTCAACGCCGGCTTGAAAGTAGTTGCAGTCCTCGGCGCAGCAGCCTACGGCATCTCACAATCCTTGTTTACCGTAGAAGGAGGTCACCGGGCTATCATGTTCAACAGGATAGGAGGAGTGCAGCAACATGTAATGAGTGAGGGTATGCATTTCCGGATTCCATGGTTCCAATATCCTATCATTTACGACATCAGATCACGACCCCGCAAGATTTCGTCCCCAACTGGATCAAAGGATTTGCAAATGGTCAATATTTCTTTGAGAGTCCTCTCCCGCCCCGATGCTATTCACCTCGCTACCATGTACAGGCAACTCGGTACTGACTACGACGAAAAAGTCTTGCCGTCTATTTGCAATGAAGTTCTGAAATCGGTAGTCGCTAAATTTAATGCATCACAACTCATTACTCAGCGTCAGCAGGTATCTCTCTTGATAAGAAGGGAATTAGTTGAGCGTGCTGCTGATTTCAATATTATTTTGGATGATGTATCTCTCACTGAATTGAGTTTTGGCAAGGAATATACAGCAGCAGTCGAGGCCAAGCAAGTGGCCCAGCAGGAAGCTCAGCGCGCTGCTTTTGTTGTTGAAAGAGCGAAGCAAGAGCGTCAGCAGAAGATTGTACAAGCGGAGGGTGAAGCTGAAGCTGCAGAAATGTTGGGAAAGGCGATGGGAATGAACCCTGGTTATCTGAAATTGCGTAAAATCCGTGCAGCCCAAAGCATCTCTAGAATGATTGCCCAATCTCAGAACCGTGTCTTCCTCCCTGGCAACAGTTTGATGATCAACTTGCAAGACCCAACCTTTGATGATTTGTCTGAGAAGCTGACAAAGAAGAAGTAACATGAGGATGAGGGTGCGTGCGCTGAGTGCCTGGAGCCAGCGACCACTCTTACAGATGTTGATACTGCTGTCATTATTAGTGGTGCTGCTTCAGTTGCCATTTAGTGATTATCTTTAGATATCTTGGCATTTGAAATTGTGTAAAAAGTACTCGCCTTTCTTGTAATAATGCATTTTATGTTATTTAGTTGTAGGTTTATAGTATGTATGGGAATCTATGATTGCATTAAAATAAAATAAAAATTACAAACAATTTTACTTACTCTAATTATTATAGATTGACCTAGAAACCTTCTCATTCATTTAATGATGGTTAAAACTGTGTTAAATATAATGTGTTCTATCAATCAATAATAATGCAGCTACCACATAGTTAACATATTGTAACCTTACAGCTCGATTTTGTTATTCTATATTTGAGTAAAATATAATTCAGAGCAAAGCTAATTGAGTAGTTAGGAAATACAAGTAATATTTATCCAACACTGGTTCTAGACGTATATTACTGTATGGTAGTATGTACCAGTTGTCTGGTTAATACAGTATGTACAGGCTTTGCCTATTTTTATCAGATGACTGTGTAGATAGTGCCAAAATATTATTATGATCCGGTAATATAAATTACAAACTTAATGTAATATTGAAAAAGCAAACTATTTCTGAAACAATTTATTTATCTAAACTGAAATTCATGTAACAATTTTTTTTTTTCATTCACTTCTTAACTGCAGAGGGTTGAGGTAGTCTAAATTTGGACATTTCAATTTCAGCTTCAAAGAAACTCATATTGTCATAGCAGAAGTATTCAGGAACTTTGTACGCGCCCGATTTTTTAGGGTCAACTCCCGGTCCTACTGGTTCACTCGCTGGTTGAATTACGGCAGCGCTCAACCCCGGAACATCAGGTACGGGTTTCGAAGACGAAGAGGCAGCCCCCGAGCTCGTTGCGCCCTCACAGTAATATCTGGATAATACTCGAAATACGTTCTTTCTTAGCACATTCATTTTAATTAATAATTATTTATTACACAATCTTTCTGCGCTGCTCTCTCAGTATCGATATTTTTTCTTTCGATATATCGTATAGGCTTGTTGAAAAAATATCGATACATCGATATTTTTTCTTTCGATATTTTCATCCGATATATAGTTTTCGATATATCGATATAAAATATTAAGTATCAAAAACGATATTTTTTTTTTGGAAAAAGATCAGATCTGTTTTATTTTTTTTAGCTGTAAAAAGACGACCCTGGACCTTCATCACACAAGATCAGTGTAATTTCTTTACAACGAAGCCAGCCATCCTTGTACAAACTACACAAAAAAACAGAAAAGTTATCTCTAGTCAAGCAATAAGCTTCTTTTTATGTTATGCCTCTTGTCTTGCCTCTAGCCATAGAGGATTCTGTCTACGCCTCTAGCCCTTACCACAGACAGACCTTTTGCGTTATCTTTGATTGCATCAAAAAATATTTCGTTCGATCGTTGGTTGGTATTGTTAATTTAATATCTTTGGTTGCATGCGTGGATACATTGCTTGTTATATATTTGTTTGAGTTCAATTAAATAGTTTAATTACTAAATAATTAAGTTTATGTTGAAACTCAGTTGCTTTGTGGACTTTATTTCCGATCTGATGGTAAGCGACACGTCTTTCTATAGACAGCTGTAAGGCATTGCCACTCAAGAAGCATTTTTGAAGTGAAACTTCTTATGTGACTTCCAAAAATGTTATCAAATATCGCGTTAAGCGTTAAATGATAGGTGATAGGCGTTAAGTGATAGGTGTTAAACGATAGGCGTAAATTTGTTAAGGTTATGAAAGCGCTCATGTGACGCCGTCACTGGGTGAGTTGACTTGAGTGTGTGTGTGTGTGTGTGTGAGTGAGGGACCGACCGAACGACCGATCGACTGAGCGAGAATGAAGTTTCACTTCTTCGAATTTTGCTCCCGATATATCCCGATCAATTTTGCTCCCGATATATCGATATTTTTTGTTTCGATATATCGAAGTCGATAACGATATATTTTAAAAATATCGATATTTTTTGGCATTTCCAACATCCCTAATATCGTTTTTTTTTGCAATATATTTTATTTCGTAATATCGATACATCGATTTAAAATATTAAGTATCAAAGACGATATTTTTTGGGAATAGAACAGATTTGTGGTTTTTTTTTATTTTCTAATTTTATTTCTAGCGATAAAATTATAAAGACGCCACTGGACCTTCATCTTGCCATCATCACACAAGATCAGTGTCATTTCTTTACAACGGAGGTTTATTGCTATTGGTCATTTACTGCCGCACCTACTAATGTCAATTATCGTTAATTATAATTTTGTAATTGGATTATTGCGACGCTCGAAGCCAATTAATACTTAATACGCTGATAGTGAGTAGATATATCAATAATCTCGTAATTGATAATCAATAATAATCATAATAGGCTCTGAGAGACGAAATAATTAGATTTAAACAAATTACTTAATTATAATTAAAATTAATTGACATTTGTGAGTCCGGTAGTTAGTCTCTGGTTGCATGCAAGGATCTGAGGCATGGATAATGTATCCATGCCTGCCTGCCATGTTTGTTATCTTTTGTTATACTTATATTTGTTTGAATTTAGATCGTAGTGAAAAATTTGAAAGCTATGATTTAGATAGTATAAACTCAAACAAATATACTTATAACAAACAATGTTTAGTTTAAATACTTTAATCTCAAACAAATATGAATATATAAAAGTTTCATAACTTTAAATAGGAGCAAAGCAAGAAGCATAAATACAACACTGGCGTTTGCATCTAGAACAAATTATTGAAGACAGGTTCATTCACCCTTAGTATGCTTTTTATCCCTCTCACACTTTATCTAAAATTGCCATAAAATTACCACAAAAAAATCACTATTCGCATGGCGACGGAATACCCGATTTTGGAACACAATTAGTTGTGAATTATAATATTTTAGTCATTTACGTTTTATCGAATACTTTTACTTAAAATGATCGTGTCTTGGCGCCAGCGGACTGTCGTGTTTTTATTCACATACCACATTGTTATCTTGACTTATAATACCTAATAGTTCTGAATAATACATTTGTATTCTAATTGAATGATCAAACGAACTTACCTTAAGTGAAGTTCGATCTTAATTATCCAGTCCTTGACGAGAAGATATTTATTTCCATCACTAGTAGTACCCCGTGGGTACGATCCGGAGATATCGCACAAGTTTCAGAGGTTAGAAAGCAAAAACAACATTATTATCTCTTTCGTAACCACCCCGCCTCAGCCGAGCGACAGCCACCTCATTATCTTTAGAGTAAAATGAAATACAGCTGCAACATTGATTCAACAGGGTCATTAATGGGTAGGAAGGGACCTTATATCTTCTCGTCAAGGACTGGATAATTAAGATCGAACTTCACTTAGGGTAAGTTCGTTTGATCATTCAATTATCCAGTCCTTGACTCCAAGATATTTCTTTCCATCACTAGTAGATGTTTAGAGATACAAAATCAATGTTGCAATTAAAGAGATTCCAGAATAAAACAAAGTTAACTTAACTTGTTGCTTAATCTATTAGTTATAATAAAGCCAAATATATTTTGCAATTTTTTGCAGAATACATAAACACGTAGGTACGTATTAATTATTTGATATAAGTAATTATGTTTTTATACATATTATTTGATGAAATGAAACTTATTTAATATACAATGATTTAAAATTTTACATTAACATTATTGAACATGTAATCCCAAATAGCATAGTCAGCCTGCTAATCGTGCAGACCATCTTGCGATCAATTTTCTAATAGTTTTAATAATAAAGGCGTTCTGGAGAGCTGCTGAAGCCAGGGCTCGTCTCTTATTGTAAGTAATAAGATAGAAGTATCGATTGTGTTGTTGAACATACACTACGTATACTGCTGCTGCTACGTGTATTGGTCTTTTATACATCGTCCCATGGCTTGAGAAGACATATACTTATAATATACCATTTATTTTGTTTGCTGTATAGCAAATAATATACCATATTTGGGACAATCCACACGCGGGCATTCGTCCCCAAACCAGGCAGAGCCTGCACCACGACAACCAGACAAACGATATCAATAGGTACTTATACCTTAAATACCTTTCCTTCCTGCAAAATATATCAACCCAAACAGACAAACTACATCCAGGACAAGGTGGGAATCGAACCCACCACACATCGGGCAGTGGACAGCGTGTCAAGATGTGAGCCATGTCATGGAGGATAAAACTGAAAAGTTAATTTTGTTACCAGACAAGTGGGAAATCAATAGGTCTTTGAATGAATTGATGCAGATTTAAAATGGGCTAACATCTACAAATTCCGTACCTAAGGTTTTTAGTCTGTGTAAACCTTACAACACATTTGGTAAATTCTAATAGTTTAGTGAATGACAATTATTTGCATATTTTGTTTACTCTTTAGGCAGAGAATTAAAGGTATAAAGATGTAATTTTTTGGTTTGAATAATATTTTCTAAACTAATAAAATCAGTAACTTTATGTAATGTTTTTTAAGTAACTAAAGTTATTGTGACTTAAAGTAATCTAGTAATTAGATCCTATACAATATAGAACATAGCGAGGAAAGATTGGTTTCAATTTACAGGTTCCTTGAAATAACCGTTTTTACTTCTAATAATATTGCCAATTTTATTTGCGGATATCAAAGAAATAGCTGGTTGTAAATAACCATACAATAATCAAAAAACAATCTAGTCCAGAACTTGTTAAAGAAATGACGTAATTGTCATCATTAAATCAATGTTGTTTGTTTGAAAGACTTATGTTACCTATATATACCTACTTATGTTAGACTTATGTTACCAGTACTCGGTGAATTAGGAGAGAATAACTTCAAAAGCTGATTGTTGTATGTGTTGTCTACGAAAATGTACCAGACTAACAAACATCCTGCTAGGGAAACATGTCGATGTAGTGAATCCAATGCATTCACTACTTGAATGCGTTGGATTTTGAGGAAGAAAGAAAATATTTATTCGAACGAAATTACTGAATTGTCTCGAGAGATGTAAAGTGTGATACCACGGTTAAGACAGCTATAATAGGATAACTCCTAATCACGTTATCAACAGGTTAATAAAGGTTTATTAGCGTTTATAAAATAATCACAGCATTGGAAGATTTTTCCATGACATTTAGTGTCATGGAAATGACATACTCTGCCCGGCAGAGTAGAAAAAGAAAAAACCTGCAGACAATATACAAAAGGTTGCAATATTTTTGTAATAGGAACCGAACACAAGCGGAAATATTACAATTGTGACTCATAATAATAATAATGTCTATAATAATAATAATAATGTAAGGCCAGTGGAATAACTTTCTTTAGAAATAAGCTGTACCTTTGTATTAAGAATAGTATCTTGCCTTTATTTCTTCTATCTTTTATTGTTATTGTGTGTACATAAATGATAAAATAAATAAATAAATGTTCCCTTGGCTGATAGGACCACAGCGGCCGATCTTTCATCAAATCAGCCTACTACACGAGAGATATTATAGTGCACAAGTGCTTGCGTAGAAACAAGTGCACTCTATCTTCCTTTACTCTCACAATTCGTTAAGACGGAAGATCGACACGACTGGGGTGAGGTCTGGCGCAGGACTGACTTTTTACATGCCCATGCGACGCAAGAATCATCTTGCCTGCATTGTCCTAGCCAGCAAGGAACAACTACACAAAGTGGTTGCTCTCCACGGGATTTCAACCCGCGACCTCCGGTTTGCAAAGCAAGCGGTTTACGCTGCGCTACGGAGGCTACAATAAGATTCATAAATAGAAAATAAAATAAAGGCTTCTTTGAGGTCAATTTTTAATAAAAACCGCCTTTTGTAGTAATTTTGGTAGTGGTTATGACGCCTTTTCTTTGTATAATCTCCATCTCGAACTCACTTTGAGGATCATGAATATAGCCAGGTAAATCTTTCCCCTTTCATAAAGATTTAATTTTAATACATGCCTCATTTCGATCCGTATCGCTAAAGAATAGTCTTGGAAAAAATTACATGTTTAGTTTCTTATGCAAGGGGCATTAGGTTTTTTTTATATCCTATCTATATATTAGGGTACCCCCCTAATTAGTCGAAAATTCACAATATATTTTGGTTTTAATTGTATTATACATAAATATATATATTAACTAGCTGACCCACGCAGCTCGGCCTGCGCTATTTTTACGTTAACTAAACTTTTAATAACAGACATTCGCATCGAATACATAACCTCCTTTTTTATAGTCGGTTAAAAACTGGGACCCACTTTTTACTTGCTCTCCGAAGCACGGACCCGTTTAGTTCAAATGGCGTTAAACGGTCACCCATCTATTTAATGACCTTACCTAATGTTGCTTAACCCGATCGATTACAAAACCTTGATAACAACTCTCTAAGAGTGTTCCCTTACTAATATTTATTATATTATAAAGAAAAATTGATACAATCTGACCAAGCGAATAACCAAGTACCCATTTTGACTTTAATCCCCTCTCCCAAAAGAACCGTGCTAGATTACGGGATAAAAAGTATCCTATGTCCTACCTCGTAGTAAGATCTCAAATCATGCCAAGTTTCATTTGAATCCATTCAGTAGTTTAGGCGTGATGCTCAGCCGTGATACAGACAGACAGACAAAAATTAAAAAAATTACATTTTCGGCCTCAGTATCGGTTATAGAATGCCCTCCAAAAATAATTTTCAAAATATCTTCAATGTACAGAATTGGACCTGTTACAGTTTTATTATAGGTATAGATTATGTCTACATAATTATTTTTTACACACGATCTCTCGTTCCGTGTCTGCATTTATCTTATTAGCTATATCAGCCTCAATAATTTAATAAAGAATGAATATATGCTCAAAAGGATCTTGATATACTTAACGACTGGCTAAAATATAATTTACTAACGATTAACACATCAAAGTCGTCATTTATGATCATATCTGCTAAAAACAAACGTATTCCGGAATTCACGCCTCTTACTATAGATAATGTCACCTTGCAACGTTCGACGCATGAAAAATACCTTGGCCTCTATATAGACGATAAGTTAACTTGGAAATGTCATATCGAACATATCAGAACAAAATTAATATCAACACTGGGGGCATTACGCAAAACTGCAAACCTTATACCTAAAAAAGTACGTCCAACTATATACAACACACTTGTAAAATCACATTTAGAATACCTAATAGAAATCTGGGGTTCGGCTGCCAAAACAAATATTGCTCTATTACAAAGAACTCAAAATAAGATTATAAAAATATTATACCGCTACCACTTCCTTACTCCTACGAAACAATTATATGATAAAACTGAAATCTTGAATCTTAAGTGTGATGTCTCACCATTTCGGCTTGAGTCTATTGTATGAATATAACCTATTACAGTAAATAGGTACATGGAACACAACCGTATTAAATGAAACACAAAGTACTTACTCGCTGTACCACGACCGCTCGGCTCGGTGTCTGTTAGACGACTGAGCCGCGCGGCGGGCAGGCAGCAGTATTTATTTGCAATACACCACATCTCTTCCTTTCAACATGTTTTAATTTACATTTACTTTAATTGTATCTATATTTTAAATTACTCTTATTTCTTGAAATCATAATTATTTGATATACTTAATATTAAATATTTTATTTATATTTGACTTAAAAGATGTGAAGCTACCACCGGATCACAACGCGGCCTTAACTGAGAAGATCCGGCAAGAAACTCAGCAGGCTTGAAATATTTTATTTACATTAAGCCCAACGGTGGCAATTTTATAATAATAATATTTTTAACCATTGCCAGAGCACACATCACGTGCCTCCGACCGGGAAGCTCCGACCAGACTCAGTAGGCCTGTCTTCCTTCCCTTTTTGTAACATTTGAGTATTATCATCAATGGTAATTATTTATTTAATTTCACACAACCTTATCATTATATTAGGTATGTTATTAAATTTAAATTGTAAATATGATTAAAGATTTTAACAAATCAATATTCTAATTGTTAGATCATAGAATAACATTGCTGTAATTAAATAAAAACTATATAATATAAATGACCTTATTTTAAATATCTACTACATAACATCACAAATTTCTTTTGAAATTATGAATGTTAACCACACATGTATTTGTGCTCGTTTATTCTGACCACAGTTGCTACTTGCTTATAAGTAAGTTTATTAATATATTTGTTCATATATTTTGTTAATACATAGAATATTCAGATTACAACTTGGTACAAAAGGTTGGTATTATGATGAATTAATTTTACAATTTTATAATTTATTAATCACCCTATAAACCTTCATACGAGATTATTCGTCAATCTATTACTAAATTGAGATTTTGTGGTCACTAGTAATTATTTGGAACAATATTTTGTCAATTTTAAAACCACACATTTTGTTTTTAATAACATACATTGGGGTACTTATTTCTTTTCGACATGTATGGAAACTATAAACCACATATTGATTGCATTAGCATTTATAATAAATCCTAATTACTTAATTAATTAAGGAGTCACACGCTCCATTCAAACCAATTTGATTGAAAAAGGTATTAAGTGACAACCCTTTAACAATAGCATGTGTTTGTTGGTATACATAATATTGTGATATGTTTTGTATCACCCTTATCGATGTCTACCAATGGTTGTATTGTATTGTATGCATTTATTATCGTAGGATAATGTGATACATATTAAGGACTAGTATTTACTAACCTTGGAACCTTTAATATGGTTTTGAGTCCGTATATTTATGCAGAATATGTAAACAAATTTAATTTTATTATATTCTGATTTAGCACTGTTTATGCAGAATAGAAACTAATTAATTAATTCCATCATTAGTAATTATTATATTATTAGGAATTATAGTTGTCGTCAAATAAATTGTGGGTAGGAAGGATAGCCGAACGCGTATATAAGTCACTGCTCTAGCGGCACCGTGGTCATTCGTTTCCCAGATCTCATACAGTGCGGAAGTCTTAGTGAAGTAGCTGCGTCATAGTGATTACAATGTATTCCTGCTACAGGAGTGTGGTAATAATACTTCAGAGGTATGTTCAGTTCTTGTTATACTAAGGTTGTCCAGAGACAATGGTTTCTGGACAGCTTCTCTTTTTTTTTAAGTAATCCTACCTAGGATTGCTAATATCAGAAGTGGGATTGGATTCTGCCCTATCCTCTTCGCTTTCTGATGCATTTTGTTATATTCGTTTCCATTATTTTCACGTATTGTTTTTCACGAAAAAAAAAAATACATATGCGGGTAGTTCGTGTTTCGAAAAAAATATTAATGATGCCCACGGTACGGTCATGTTGGAACACGAATAGGATAAGGATTATTACGATCGATCGTTAGATCAAACGATCATATGTAATACTTCAGTTTACAGTTGTAATAGTACTGTTGGTAGTCCAGTAGTACAGTAGACATACACGATGGTGGAACGATCGAGTCAGTGAATCCATTTAGGTCTATAGTGAGTTCGTTCGTAGAAGTACCAGAGGACAGGCAAAGTCTAGTGTTACGGCTAGATTAGTACAAATGAACTAGATGGATTTATTTCGTTGGTTCGTATTTTAAGCAGTGGGTTGATTTGAGTTCTGTCTGCTAGTTATAATAAAGTGCGATTACTAATAAATCTGGCAGTAAAATTGTATTTCGTTAAGATGTTTTGTGGTTAATCTTGATGAGTCATCGCAATTTGTAAAGTGTTGTTTTGGCTTATTGTTTATTTTCTCGGTCGATGACTAATAATCGTATTTGAATTCTGGTTCGATCTGGATACGTTTTTTGAAGGAAGGCCGAGTGGTTTCTGTCCGGTCGGTCGTACGGGCCTAATATATTGACGAGTGCTGAGTGTTGATTTTAATTCGGTTTCTGTAGTTATGTTCACAGAATGTGTAAGTGCGAGTCGCCATGCGCAAGGGCGATTGTGGCGTTACTGGCTGCATTGTGGCGCTGGGCGCTGCTGCATGAGTGGCTTTATGCGCCATACAGTGGCGTTGCCACCCAAACGGTGGCATGGCCGCCCAGATGGTGGTGTGGCCGCCCAGATGGTGGTTTGGCCGCCTAACGGTGCAGTGGCCGCCCAACGGTGCCGTGGCAGCCCAAAGGGTGCCGTGGCAGCCCAAAGGGTGCCGTGGCAGCCCAAAGGGTGCCGTGGCCGCCCAAACGGTGCCGTGGCCGCCCTAACGGTGCCGTGGCCGCCCTAACGGTGGCGTGGCCGCCCTAACGGTGCCGTGGCCGCCCTAACGGTGGCGTGGCCGCCCTAACGGTGGCGTGGCCGCCCTAACGGTGGCGTGGCCGCCCTAACGGTGGCGTGGCCGCCCTAACGGTGGCGTGGCCGCCCTAACGGTGGCGTGGCCGCCCTAACGGTGGCGTGGCCGCCCTAACGGTGGCGTGGCCGCCCTAACGGTGGCGTGGCCGCCCTAACGGTGGCGTGGCCGCCCTAACGGTGGCGTGGCCGCCCTAACGGTGGCGTGGCCGCCCTAACGGTGGCGTGGCCGCCCTAACGGTGGCGTGGCCGCCCTAACGGTGGCGTGGCCGCCCTAACGGTGGCGTGGCCGCCCTAACGGTGGCGTGGCCGCCCTAACGGTGGCGTGGCCGCCCTAACGGTGGCGTGGCCGCCCTAACGGTGGCGTGGCCGCCCTAACGGTGGCGTGGCCGCCCTAACGGTGGCGTGGCCGCCCTAACGGTGGCGTGGCCGCCCTAACGGTGGCGTGGCCGCCTATACAATGCGCTGTGCCGTGGCGTTGGTCGGTACGCCGTGGTCGTGGCCGGACATCGAAACAAGGAAACAGCTACTGATTTAATTGTGTGGTTATAACAGCCGCACTGGCGTGAGTTTTGCACATTTTGTTGTGCTTTTCATCAGTAGTTGACTGTATGTGCTTATAAATCTACTAGTAGTGATAATAATTATCCCGAATTCAAATTTATGAATCTTAGTGAGAAGAGCAAAGCTTGCCCACCGATAGTGGTCTCTTAGTGTATCGTTGTAAAAAAGCTAGATCCTTATAACTACTTTCGTGGTCCTGGAGCTTGTAGTACACGCAGGGTCATGCCACAGGTTGGCCACTGACTAGCCGTGGTATATCCGGCGTATTATTGATAGTTTGGGTTGAAATATGCTTTTATCTGGAACCGATTCACACACGCAAAGTTATGTCTCACGTAGATCTCTAGCGAGTCGTGAGGTGGCACTCCGCGAAGGGACCTGCCCCGGGTGGTCGGTACAGTTATCAGTTTATTTTATACCCTTGTGCTTAGGGTGAGTTAGGTGAGCTTAGCTTTCATATCTGTCCACGATAGGGAGGCATTGAGCTTCGGTTCTGCCTGGACATGCAAACTTGGCGCCTCTGTCCATGATAGGGAGGCATTGAGCTTCGGTTCTGCCTGGACATGCAAACTTGGCGCCTCTGTCCATGATAGGGAGGCATTGAGCTTCGGTTCTGCCTGGACATGCAAACTTGGCGCCTCTGTCCATGATAGGAGGGCATTGAGCTTCGGTTCTGCCTGGACATGCAAACTTGGCGCCTCTGTCCATGATAGGGAGGCATTGAGCTTCGGTTCTGCCTGGACATGCAAACTTGGCGCCTCTGTCCATGATAGGAGGGCATTGAGCTTCGGTTCTGCCTGGACATGCAAACTTGGCGCCTCTGTCCATGATAGGGAGGCATTGAGCTTCGGTTCTGCCTGGACATGCAAACTTGGCGCCTCTGTCCATGATAGGAGGGCATTGAGCTTCGGTTCTGCCTGGACATGCAAACTTGGCGCCTCTGTCCATGACAGGAGGGCATTGAGCTTCGGTTCTGCCTGGACATGCAAACTTGGCGCCTCTGTCCATGATAGGGAGGCATTGAGCTTCGGTTCTGCCTGGACATGCAAACTTGGCGCCTCTGTCCATGATAGGGAGGCATTGAGCTTCGGTTCTGCCTGGACATGCAAACTTGGCGCCTCTGTCCATGATAGGGAGGCATTGAGCTTCGGTTCTGCCTGGACATGCAAACTTGGCGCCTCTGTCCATGATAGGGAGGCATTGAGCTTCGGTTCTGCCTGGACATGCAAACTTGGCGCCTCTGTCCATGATAGGAGGGCATTGAGCTTCGGTTCTGCCTGGACATGCAAACTTGGCGCCTCTGTCCATGATAGGGAGGCATTGAGCTTCGGTTCTGCCTGGACATGCAAACTTGGCGCCTCTGTCCATGATAGGGAGGCATTGAGCTTCGGTTCTGCCTGGACATGCAAACTTGGCGCCTCTGTCCGTGATAGGGGGGCATTGAGCTTCGGTTCTGCCTGGACATGCAAACTTGGCGCCTCTGTCCGTGATAGGGGGCATTGAGCTTCGGTTCTGCCTTCCTATCTACCTATGCCATCTATCTATGCCGTCTACCTATGCCATCTACCTATGCCATCTACCTATGCCATCTACCTATACCATCTACCTATGCCTTCTACCTATGCCTTCTACCTACGTTTTTTGTTGTCAGTCGATAGAAGACACCCATGTAAAGCCATGCAAACATGGTTTTGGAATAACCATGACATGTTCTTACATATCGTTATTTCTTATAACAGGTTGCGTCAGCGGGACCTACGCTGACTAGACATGCGTAAAGACTAGAGACCGATATAAAGCTTACTGGCATACAAGGTATCGGTTACGCAGGAAGAGACCTGATTAAAGCCTATGATTATTTATTTTCTGTAATTATTACTACTTCATAACTTGACTGTGTTTAAGTGAGCGCTTATTGCTCGCTGCTTATTCTGTTTTTCTTAGCCGCGTGCCATGCCATGCAGACAGCTGCAGGGCGTGTCCTAGCGTGACCTGTTCAACAGCGAAGATCTGCGCACCGGGTATGACTGCCTAACTGGTGCCATGCAGTGGGCGCAGTCAAAGAAGCACAAGGATATGAGTAACAGCACTAACTTTTTATTCTTATTTTTACTTTCCTATTTTTTTAAAGATTTGTTTTTGAGAAAGTTTAAAATCTTTGTATGGCAAGCCGCCCCTTGTGCACTACTTGCTTTACTGCACAGTAGTAGTAACTATACGCCTTATTTGTAATTCAGAGTTAGACATTCTTACGTTCGAATCGAGGGACATTTTTACGTTCGAATTGGGTTGCATTCTTAAAATGTAATGTTATGTGCACACTTTGTTTGGGTGTTGTTTCGTGTTTTGTGCAGGACCAGCAAACGCTCCTAGGCGGTGCTCGTGGCAGCCTAGACTCCGGGATTTCCTGTGAACGATGGATCCCCTTCGTGTTGCTCTCGGGAAACAGCGAGCCCGAGGACGTGCTCATGTCAGGAGAGGCCGTATTAGGAATTATAGTTGTCGTCAAATAAATTGTGGGTAGGAAGGATAGCCGAACGCGTATATAAGTCACTGCTCTAGCGGCACCGTGGTCATTCGTTTCCCAGATCTCATACAGTGCGGAAGTCTTAGTGAAGTAGCTGCGTCATAGTGATTACAATGTATTCCTGCTACAGGAGTGTGGTAATAATACTTCAGAGGTATGTTCAGTTCTTGTTATACTAAGGTTGTCCAGAGACAATGGTTTCTGGACAGCTTCTCTTTTTTTTTAAGTAATCCTACCTAGGATTGCTAATAATATACATTCCATCGCCCTCTGTATCCAGTTACTATTGCTTGCGTTTAATTAACCTTGGTTACTAAGTTTACTTTGGTTTATCACTAACAATGCCTCTCTTTAGAGATTGATTTATCCACTTATGGATTTGTTTATATATTAATTTTATTTTCTCATTTATTTATCTTTATTTTCCTCCTCAAAGAGGTCGGTCTCCTTAAGGGTTTTTCCGCTTGGGGGTATTGATCCTCTTATGGATTTTCCTCCCTGAGGGTTTTACCGCCTTGGGGAGATTGAAGGATATTTAATCCTTTCCCTTTAACCATGCCAGGATTTTCCCCTCTACCACCATTATTATTTTCATTATTATTTTGTTTTAAAAGTGTGTTTGCACAGAATGACATGACCGTCAAACCATGAGGAAATTATATTGAGTATATTAGTAATAATACTAATTATGTCATGATTTTACAACATAGGGAACTTGAACTTTTATAGCTAATTGACAATTAATGTAAGCACCTCAATATGGGTACCCAGACCCAACATAGCACTGTTGCATTTTTTTTTATTTCTTTTTATTTATTTGTTGTGCTGAAACGGGTTATTGAAAACCAGTTACAAATTTTGCTGACAAAGGAACCTAGGTTTTTAGATGCAGATCGAACCTCGGGACAATTGTTCAAGAGACAGACATTCATATTTCGGTTATGCTTTTAAAAAGAAACGCGTAGATGACGGTATCATTTAATGTAAGCATATTGATAGAAAACATCTTATTATAAAGTACTCTTGATAGAACATGTAGGTACCCACTAGCAATATGGCGGCTGATAAAAAGTATACACAAATACTTTTGGCATAATGATTGAGTACCCACAAAATTACACTAATTATTTATTAATGACGCTGGTCATATAAGGCAATATTGAGTCCTATTTTTTATGTTTTAAGGTGTAGATCATAAGTAAATATCTCAACTAATTACTTACTGGTATAGATTCAACAATATATTTGGATAGTAGATCCATGGGAAACAGGATTATATTTTATCAAAACTGCCTTGTCCAATTACGATAAACAGTATCTCAGATTCAATAGTTCATTTCGTAATGGCTTTACTTGTCATCCACATCTATAAAAATCAATGCCACTTTTCGTTGCAATTTCATAACTCAAGAACGGGCTCACCTATCCAAACCAAATGTTTAGGCTTTGTCCGGACTATTTAGTAGATGGTTTATGTGGTTTGCACAAAATCGGTAGAGCGGGTTTTCATTTATCACATTTTTTGTAACAAGTTAATTCAATAAATGGCGGATCTTTTTCCAGAATTAAAACTTTTTTTAGTGTTGACAGTAAAATCATGTTGTTATGTCATTTTTTGTTTGAATAAATGAATTTGATGTTACAGTTAAATGATCTTAATATTTCACTTTATACGTAGCGTAGCACGTACCGGGCTACTAGTATTATAATATATTATTGACACTCTTTACACACTTTTGATACAACCTCAGTTATAAAGGTACGGTAACACTTTCAATATTTCAAAGTTTTGTTATAACTGGGTGTCATTTTAACAATTTCATTGTTGGAACATTTGGTGGCTTGATCGAATATTATTATTCGATAGGTATCGTTTTTTTTTGTTATCTTTTATATCGGGTAATGAACAATATCATCCTTAGAACATTTGGCGGTTTGATCGAATATTATTCGATAGGTATCGTTTTTTGTTATTTTTTATAACGGGTACTTAATGAACAATATCATCCCCAGGACATTTGGCGGCTTGATCGAACATTACGACTCGATAGGTATCCTCCTTTGTTATTTTAATAACAGGTAATGAACGATATATCATCGTTGGAACGTTTGGTGTTTTCATCGGATATTAGGATTTGATTTTAGAGCATATACCATTGTATCTACTCTAAGGAGGTATTAGGTAACATTTATTTGCTATCTGATTTGGCCAACAACGTTTGCGTGCGTGATTAACGATTATTATTATGGGTATTTGTAAACGAATGCATGTACTTATTCAATAATAATAATAATGTCCTGTGACACACACGGTCTTCCGATCCCAAGCCAGGCAGAACCTGCACCATGGAACCTAGACACTATAAATACTTCCTTTCCGTATAAATATGGTTGAAACAATGATTGAATAATCAATTTAATTTCGTTCTATGTGACATTTTGTACGCTCGCACTTATACCTTTTTTATTTTTAAAATTATTTTATTTTTGTATTTATTTTTGGCACTATAATACCAGGCACATTGTTTTGAGAAAAATTTATTTACTGCGCTTGTACTCGTCGCCATGTGATGTCTCACCATTTCGGCTTGAGTCTATTGTATGAATATAACCTATTACAGTAAATAGGTACATGAAACACAACCGTATTAAATGAAACACAAAGTACTTACTCGCTGTACCACGACCGCTCGGCTCGGTGTCTGTTAGACGACTGAGCCGCGCGGCGGGCAGGCAGCAGTATTTATTTGCAATACACCACATTAAGCAACTCTACACATATAAAATTTGTATTTTAATTAGAAATATTACCACCAGTTCAATCCAATCAAATATACAGTTACGTAGAAAAGTAAATAAACATTTTTTACGAAATAGAAATAAACTACAAGTAACTAGAGCACGGACTAATTATGGAAAGTCATCAATTTTATTTGAGGGAGTTGATTTATATAATAACCTACCAGCCGATATAAAAGAGTGTGATCAATAAAATACTTACAAAAACAAACTAAAGAAATATGTACAAACTTTGTAACTACTGCTATGTAAAGCTCCAGAGCGTAATGCATTACTGTTAATTCTAATCAACCTTTGTATCTCATTTTAAGTAAACTGTAAGTTTTTATGAGAAATAAAAATTCTTTAAACCTATATATATATGATGCAAATATGAATTTGTTAATATGTGCACCCCAATTCCAAATGTTAGCCTATCCCAATATTAGCTAGGGTAATAAACTCTACTTATTCTGTGTGAATAAGAAAAGGCAGTGGTATTAGGTATACATACACACGAAAGTCACATTTTTTCTTGTCTCCAGAGACTAAATCAATATAACAATGGATTACCATTACTTTTAGCACACTGTATGTGGACCAATGCTCACCAGTTGTTACGAACCACTTGCTACGCTCCAACTTTAGAGTTTGAGTACAGAGGAGCACGCTACTCGTTAGAAAGGCGTCCGTGAAAATCTGAAGAAAATATTTATCTTGATATTATTAAACGATCAAATTAACGACTAAAGTAAACGCACATAGTTAATGTGTCAACATCAATAATGATATCACAGTTATAATTCATATAAGCAGGAGCTTAGTATCTATCTTGATAAAGTGACATAGTACAATTACATAGTAATTGTAGTTAATAATCTTAATGAAATTAATAATTATATATATATTTGTATATAGTATACCTATCTATATATATATATATATATATTTTTTTAGATTATCTGCTGCGCGCCAAATCAAGCAAAAGTTTGGACCCCAGCATAAAACTTACTTTACTAGAAGTTGTAGAATCAAACATTATACTGGTAATTAATGATGAAACTGAGAGGTTCATTGAACTGTTGTGACGCTTGGACTCGTGGCGGACACGGTCAGCAATCAGTCAGGTGGAGGCCATGATGACAGTCCTCAACGCCGCGCTGGTGGCGGTTAGAGTCCACATTAAAAACTTCACTGGTTTCAGTCCACTGACTTTGTCATTGTAGTGTGTGACTTTGTCGGTCTTCGCGCTGGTGCTAGAATTGAAAAATAGGTTTTCGGAGCCTTTCCCGTTTAAATTTCCAATAAGTATGAAATCTGAGCAATTTTTTTTTTACAAAATTGCCTACTTCTAAAAAAAAAGAAATCTGTTTTACTATATTAAAAGGATCTGTCAAGGGTTGATCGATCCACGGATTTATATTTACTTGTGGATCGACCAGTAGAATAATAACCGACTGACAGGTATCAGTTTCGGCATAGTGAGAATAAGCCAAGAGTCAGTTTCAGTATATACTATTCTTATCTATGCCAAGAGTGGCCCCTTCGTTTAGAGTACGGATATTATCCGGCATATCAGTTTTTTTTTTTAAGATTTAAGAGTCTTGTCCACCTTCTATGAAGCCAATTAAGCTTTACTGACTAATAGCCTTATAACTATCGATCATCATGGTGCCAGCCAATCTCCAGGTTCAGAGTAGCTATTACAAATTGGGTAATGAAGTTTCATAAAACTAAGTGAATCAACTTCGTTAGATATTCCTTCCACCACACCAACAAAACTGATCAGGGACTATTCTGTGGCAACATTTGTAACCGTGACTTGTTGCCTCCGCACCTTCGAGCACAAATTCCGATACCACGCGAAGCTTGCATTTGACTGATAATTACCATTAGGTATCTATGCATAGATTTTGAATTTTTCCTATAAGCCTATTTGAAATAAAAATTTTTGAATTTTGAATTTTCTTTCGATCATAATTGAAGGTACAACAACAGCGAATATTTATTCGCTTTTATCTAAAAATAGACGAACTCATCTGTAGTAGTAAATAATGCGGAGTTAGGCCAAGAAAAAAAATGCAATATCTGAAGAATACAACAGATAAGCTGTATGATTTCCGATGAATGCAACTGTCGTATTTAGGACATTGTGATAATTAGGCCAAATAATATCTGAAGAATACAACGGATAATAAAAATTAGTGCTTCCCAATGAATGCAAAGGGTACACAAACTCAGCTCGAGCGTATAAATCTTCGCAGGTACAGCAGCAGCAGGCAGGCAGAATGATATTTTGGCACAATAATATCCGAAGAATTCTATGGATTAAACACTAGTGATTCCCAGTGAATTCAAAGGGTACACTTTAGCTCGAGAGTATACATCTTCGTTAACAGCGACACGAACAATGATCCACTTTTAATTTTATGTCTTCTTTATTTTCGATTTTTCATGATTTCAAAGATCCTTTGTATTTGAACTCGTGTGAAGACCGTGATCGCACGGACAAGAATGAGGTGGCTGTCGCTCGGCTGAGGCGGGGTGGTTACGAAAGAGATAATAATGTTGTTTGCTCTTTCTAACCTCTGAAACTTGTGCAATATCTCCGGATCGTACCCATGGGGTACTAGTTATGGAAAGAAATATCTTGGAGTCAAGGACTGGATAATAAAAGGTAAACAAAGAAACCAACAATTTTCAAACTGTGCTTCGAAATATCCTGATTTTGCAGAACTCAGGTTATAAAATACACTTGAGAGCAATAAAATCGCACACCTTGACATTTTTATGTCAAGGCAGTTTTTTTCATGAATCTGAATAAATATTTAAAAAAACACACACACTAATTGAAAGTCTACCTCATTACCTTTTTAATGATATCAAATACAGTGTAAAAAATATCCATATGAGGTTTTACGGCACAAAACCCAACAAACGGGTAAAATTACCCAATTTCGCTTAAGAAATAATGAAAATCAAACTCAAAATTCTTGAACAAATTGTTTATTAATAAGGTGTATTCCCTTCCCTAGCATTAATTACAGCTCTTAATTAATCTTCTTAATTTTCTTGTTCATTTGTTTGGTGTACAATAAAGTATATTCTATTCTATTCTATTCTATTCTCTTAATCGGTTTTTCATGGACCGTATTAATTTTACCATGAAATCTTGTGGTATAGCGTCCCACTCCTCTTCAATGGCAAGTTGAAGCTCTCGGAGGCACGTAGGAGCAGGGCTTCTTGCTCGAACTCTTCTTTTCAGCTCATCCCAGACATGCTCAATCGGATTGAAATCACGACTACGAGCTGGCCACTCCATCGCGGTGATTCCAACGTCTTCCATGTAGTCGCAAACTGTTCTGGCGACATGCGGTCTGGCGTTGTCGTGCATTAGGATAAAATCTTCTCCCATAAGCCACGCAAGCGGCCTCACAAATGTCCTTCGAGCACTTCTTCAACGTATCGTGCAGCCGGCAAACCTCTCGATCTCGGGCCGGTATTCGCCCCAGTGATGAATACAATGTCAGTTTTAGTGTCCAACATTATACCACCCCAAAACATACACGATCCACCGCCAAAAGCCACACGTTCGCTTATGCAGCATTGTGAAAATCGCTCTGATGACCTTATGTAGACCCTAGAGCGTCCATCGTGACCATGTAATGTCATTCTACACTCATCAGAGAACATAACAGACCGCCATTGTTCATACGTCCAATTTAAATGTTCCCTGGCAAATTGTAGTCGGGCTTGTCGGTCAGCTGTGGTCAATTTGGGACCATTTGCTGGGCGATGTGAAGTCAGTCCTGCTTCACCAAGTCTTCTTCTGACTGTCCACCGACTTATACTGACATTGCGAACTTCTTGAAGCTCTTGTCCCAGTTGAACCGCATTCAGTTGCCGATTTCTTAAAGACCACACAAGAAAGCGGTCATCACGCTCTGATGTTCTGCGTCGCCGGCCAGATCCTGGTCTTCAAATGTACCTACCGGTCTCTTGAAACCTCTGGTACACACGACGAACAGAGTAGCGGCTCAAATTTAGTCGTCGAGCAACGTCACTTCGAGCAAGGCAATAACTTGAGCGGCTTCTGCGGGCGTGGTATCCATATTTTTCCGTATGCGTTGAGTAGAGATGTTAGTGATAACAACGGTCAACGTGAGTTGACCTTCGGTATGCAACTGATTAAAAATAATACGTAGGTCTTCTCAGGACTTCTCCTCTAGGGGAGTCCGGGGCAACTGTTCGGGACTGTGGTCCCCTGCAGTGGTGTCGTACGCCGCCTGCTAAGCCAGGCGGGGCTCTGTGGCGGGCACTTGGGCCCTTGGTGTCATCGTCCTACTGAGAGGTAGGGTATTCTTTGTTCACGCCCCCGGCGAGATCAAGCCCGCCAGGTGGGACCCCGTTCGGGGAGGCCCGGCGAGCGATCAGCATGCCTGGGGGCGGCTAGGTAGTCTTGCGTGTGAGATGGCATCATTGTGGCACTGTTGCCAGGAGATCCCGTGGCAGTGCTCTCTTGTCCGGTGGGCGCCGATGGTAGGGGGCCAGCTCACGGATCTGGCGGTGGCTGGACCCCTCGGCGCGGTCGAACAGTCTGGTGGTCAGTCTGCCGACGAAGGCTTCGACGCTTTCCATCCGTAGGTCCCGTTGGATGGTGGCGTTCCGCACGAAGCGCGGGGCGTCAGTGATGGTGCACAACGCTAGCGACTGTTGCGCTTGTAGCCTGGCTCTTGCGGGCACCGATGTTAGTGCGTACCAGGCTGGGGCTGCATATGTAAGCCGCGTGCGCACATACGCCTTATAGACGCATAGCTTCGCGCGGAGCGGCAGACGGGACTTCAGGACTGGGCGCAGTAGGTGACGCGTGGTTCGCGTCTGTGCTACCACGCTTTTTGTGTGCGCTTGCATCGAGAGCCGCCGGTCTATGGTCACTCCAAGGTATTTAACCGTGTTGTTCCATTCCAGCGGCTGGTCTTTCAGCTTGAGCGGCGGTGCGAGTCGACGACGGTCGCCCACGATGATGGCTTGTGTCTTCGCCACATTGACTGTTAGCCGCCAGTCGCTCAGCCATGTGGGAAGCGCGTCAAGTTGGCGCTGCATTTTCACTGCGGCGTGCGTCGCTGTGAGTGATGTTGTTATATAGGCGGCGTCATCTGCGTACAGTGCTAGCGTGGCACCTTCGACGACCGGGATGTCGTTCGTGTACCACGCGTAGCAGATCGGGGAGAGGCAGCTTCCCTGGGGCACGCCGGCGCGTGCGGTTCGCTCGTTTGATAGGGCGCCCTCTACCGTCACTTGGAAGCGCCTGTTGTGCAGGAACGACGCTAGGGTCCTGACGATTCGGCGCGGCGTGTCGGTTTCGGTTATTTTGTATAGGAGTCCTGCGTGCCAAACGCGATCGAAGGCCTTCTCCATGTCGAGGCACACCATCACCGATTGCTCGCGCTTGTTGTAGGCGGCTGTCAGGTGATGAATGATTCTCAACAGCTGGTGCGTGGTGGAGTGTTCGGCTCTGAAGCCAAACTGTTCTTCGCGTGGAATGATGTGTGGTTGCAGGTGTATTATTAGCACTCTCTCGAACACCTTTGAGAGCGTCGCGAGCAGCGTGATTGGCCGATAGCTGGCCGGTTTCAAGATGTTTTTCCCCGGTTTCGGCAGCATAATGATACGGCCCAGCTTCCACGAGGTGGGGAAGTGACCGGTGCGTAGGATGCCGTTGAATAGTCGCGTCACCGCCGCGGTGGTTTTTCGCGGCAGGTGACGTAAAGCTTCATTCGGGATCTGGTCGGGTCCCGGGGCTTTTCGGAGCTTAGTGCTGCGTATCATCCGCTGCACTTGTCCGGGGGAAATGATGATCGGCTCGTCGTCATTGGCTATCGGCGTTCTTAGGTAGTCCATGGTGCGCTGCTGGACTGCTAGTGCGTGTTCTATGTTTGTCACGGGGTTCGGTGAGAACTGCGTCTCCAGGTGGTTGGCGAAGATCTCCGCTCGGTCCTCGGCTCGGTAACGTGGGGTACCGTCACCGGCTAGCAAGGGCCTAATCGGAGTCGCCTTCCCGGAGACTTGGCGGCAGAGTCTGTGTATGCCCGACCAGTCTTCTCCCGCTCGCTCGATGGTACGTTGCCATGATTCTGTGGCAATCGCTTCCAGTGCGTCGGAGATCTTGGTGGCCAAGGCGTTCAGTTGGGACTTTAGGCGCGGGCATCTTGTGCGTTGCCATAGGCGTCTCATTTTCCTTTTTTCCTCAATCATCCACAGGATTGGTGCTGGGACGTTCGAGGGGCGTCTGACGGTGGCGGCCTCTTGCTTGCTGACTCTCATCGCCTCCGATATTGATTAAAAATCCAAAAAACCGACCCTTTTATACTGCGGGTAAGGGGTGCAAGTAGTGACAATGCTAACGGGTGAATTTGGCTAATTTGGTGTACGGCTGATTTCTGTAAGTTATGTGAAGGTCAATGATTTTAATTTGGTGTTCTTTTAAAGCTAAGCTTGTATTGTTTAATTTTGCTAAATGATTTGTACTCTATATTTTTAGATTTAAGAAAAAAATCAGTAATAAACCAAATTACAAGGGGTGTGCGATTTTATTGCTCTCAAGTGTAATAACTTTAGACAAATTGTAATCCAAATCAATTAAATTTCTAGCAAATACAATGAAAAACAAACACGCTACTTCAACAACAGGAGGTTTGAGGTTATCAAGTTGTTTACCTTTTATTTTTTGGGAAAATGGATAGGGTATAGAAATAAAATTAGAAAAGCAAAAATTACTATCTATTCCATAGATTTAGGATTTTTGAAACTGTTCCCAAAAAAAAAAGTTTTCGATTTTATATCGATATATCGGATAAAAGTTTCGATATGTTGCATCATAACATGAATTAAAATCGATGTCTCGATTTTTTTTCAACTAGCTTCTACTCTATCTGTCTATTGTCTATGCTCCTTTTTCACGACTGTTTTGGATAGTTTACCTACCTTGCTTATATTGCCGATTTTTCGGTCTAGAAGTGGAAAATGTGTATAATTTCAGTGTATGTTCTTTGAAATTACATATTACAATGTTTTTCAATCATATTTAAGTTTATTTGCTTTGTGAGATTCCGTTATACACGGGTTCAGCCATTTACATGAAAGGTGAGTACAAAAAAATTGTACCTTTATTTTTTTTAGCTTAGGTTTTATCCTAAACGAACATTAACGAAATAATGATTTATTATTAGATATATATCGTATTTGGTCAGTCTAAGTCACATTTTTGTGAATAATTATGCATGCAGTGCTATGGAAGTTATATTTCACATATACCTATTTGCCGCTATTTTGAGTTATATAGATATGTATATCAACTATAACCCAACTAAGTTGAGTAGGTAGGCTGAATTGCGTTTCGTTTTATGTAATCATGTCCGTATTTTATATGTGATTCTACTTTTCTAACCTAATTTTAATTAAAATATCGCTACATTATAGAAAAAATGCATTTTCTTAATTAATGTCTACAATCTTTGGTTGTTTACTTGTGTTTGTTGATAGTAATACGTAATTCGACCAATATTGGCTCGAATTGATTTAGCGTATATTTATAAAGATACAGTTGTGAAATGGAACGATTTGGTCTATGGTTTTTTATTTGCATTTTCGAACCTCTTTTTATGTGATAATATTTTTCTAGTTTCGTTCCTATTGGTTTATTCTGGACACGCTCGGTACTTTAAAGTGTGAAAACAAATTACAAAACCTTTTAGTCTGATATTCGTGTTTTACATTTAATTCAAAAGAGTGAAGACGAAATTTTACACACCGAAATGGCGGATGAGACGCCTGTCTCCGATGTATTGTGCGAGGCAATGGAGTATCTGTCTAAACTGGGGACGAATTTACGTTCTCGTTCTGAAAATCTAAAGGAGAAAAGAATTCGCAAAGATAAATTGAAAAATTCACATGCAGTTCAAAAGGCGGCCAATAAGGTACTTCTTATATGCGAATTGTCAAAAAAATCGCTTGATAATGTCGAGACCGGTGTTCGGAAAGTGCTGTCCTTGCTTGAAGCATCATCGAATATTGGCGCGAAAAGTTCGAATGACAGACCATCAAGTAATAAGCCAGTTGGATGCTATTACTTTGAGTATGGCTCTCGTAAATTAAGAATTGCGAAAAAATTGAATACAAAGCATTATATGTCAGTGAAGGTGTTGACAAAAAGGATGTCACTTGCCATGCAAGAGAAATATCCAGTCCATCATGATTGCAAGTTGTACAGGTACCGAAAGAGAGGTTTACAACATAAAACATCTAGAGATAGTGCAAAGGAATGTAGTGACAGAAGGATTTCAGCTAACGCACCTGACTCTAAACCTAAAAACAGAATAACCGAATTACCACAGAATACAAAATTAGATAGAGATGATAAAGCAAGTAAGGAAAGCAAAGGCGATCATAACAAAATTGATGTAACAACCAACAAATCTAATGTAAATGAAGAAATTAAAACTACTGAACAAAGTGATGTTTCTACTGATAATATCAATGAGACAGATAAAAGTGAACACTTTAAATCAGGTAATGATAATGACCAAAATGATCTTACTTTGAAAATTAATGCATTAGAAATTTCAAAAAATATTGATACTAAAAAGAGAATGCTTGGTAAAAAAAAGACATCTGAATCAGGTGATTCCCCAAACTTAGAAAATGAAATAATTAGTCATGTTTCATTATCAGATGAAATGGAAACTATATCTGATAAACACAAGATTAAATCAGATAAGAAAGGAGATGCAGTTTTACAAAAAGATAAAATAAATTATAGGAAAAAAGAAAATGAAAATAAAAGTAAAAAATACAGACATATTATTATACCAGATGACAGCTCTGATGAAGATGCTAAGGAAAACCAATTGTCAAGCCATTTAACAAAAGATGAAGTAGCACCCTTGTCCACAGATGAAAAGAATAGTGATAGTATGAGCAGTCCACAAGATAGGCCATCTAAAAAAAGGAAAAAATCAAAGGAGAAAGACAATATACCCTGCAAATCAGGTTCAGATGACGAAAAACGTGAAAATAATGATAAAGAAGAAAATACAGCTCATAATGTATCGGAAGATGATAGCAAACCTTTAATTCGATGTGTAAATATAAGTAAGTTACTGAAGCCAGATATTTTAGAAAAAAAAACCTCTGAAACTGTTGGTAAGCCTACAGTTTCAGTAGCTAAAACTGATAAGTTATCTAGTACTATGAAGGAACTTAAAAGGGGACAAGAAAAAAATAAAGAAACTAAAGATGATACATCAAAAAAGTTAAAAGATGAAGAAAACTACTGGGTTCAGAAGAGGAAAGAGGTAAACTCTTTTAAACCAAAAGATTTTACTGTACCCATTACAAGGTTACCTAAAATATCAGAATCTTTTTTGGTGTCACACTGTTTAAAATGTGTTGTTAAAGATGGTATTATCATGTGTGAGGTTAGAGAAGGTGAGAATACCACATCAAACAAAATTACAAAAGATGTTGATAAAGTAAAAAGTGTTTTGTTGAATGACTCGGAATCTGATAGTGAAAAGTTAACAGTTGAACCAAAAAAAGGTAAAAATTGTTTTCACAAAGATACTGATTCTGGCACTTATAGAACTAAACAATGTGAATTGCCAAAAGGTGATACAATAAATGTCAAAAGTGTACAGGAAGGTATTAATGTAGATAAACCTGATCTTAGTAAAGATTTATGTCAAGATAGTATTGAGTTGGTCACTAATAACAAAAATGAATCCTGTAAGGCAAACATTTCCCCTACAAAGATAAAAAATGCTCTTTTAATTGACTCAGATTCAGATAAGAATGAGGAAAATGTTGATACAGAAACTATTGAAACCACTACTCATGGAAATAATGACAAGAATAATGGTGCTGATACAGATAAACAAGCTCTATTAAATGATTCTGATACAGATAAAAATGACAATCAAGGAAATATGGAACAGACAAATAAAGATGATGTTGAAGAACCGTTTTTAAATAAAGAACTCCAAGAATTGGAGAAAACTGTAAGTGACATAATAAAAAATGCTTTGCTGAATGATTCAGACTCTGAAAATAAGGAAAATGATTCAGAAAGTAAAAAGGTAGATGAAACGCAGAATAACAATGAGCAACAGAATGATGTGACAGATAAATCTCAAAATATTCCCAATGTCGATTCTGACAAAGGTGGTGAGAATTCAAATAAGCTGTCACCAAGTAAAGATCCTGAGGCTGTAAAATCTGCCCTTTTGAATGACTCATCAGATGCTGATTCAAATTCAGGAAGTAAAAAGGTGGATGAAACACAGAACTACAATCAGTCTAAAGACAATGAGCAGCAGAAAGATGTGACAGATAAATCTCAAGCTATTCATAATGTGGATTCTGGCAAAGGTGGAGAGAATTCAAATAGGCTATCACCGAGTAAAGATCCTGAGACTGTAAAATCTGCCCTTTTGAATGACTCATCAGATGGTGATTCAAATTCCGAACATAAAAAGTTGGATGAAACACATAACAACAATCAGTCTAAAGACAATGAGCAGCAGAATGATGTGACAGATAAATCTCAAGATATTCCCAATGTGCATTCTGACAAAGGTGGAGAGAATTCAAATAAGCTATCACCGAGTAAAGATCCTGAGGCTGTAAAGTCTGCCCTTTTGAATGACTCATCAGATGGTGATTCAAATTCAGGAAGTATAAAAGGAGATATTATACCAAGAAAAAAAAGACATTGTAGAAAAAGTGCACATACCAAGGAAGAGCATTTAAATCATTCATCTAGTTCAGAAAATGAATATGAAAGTTCTACTAAGAATGTTTCAAAAAAACCAAAATTTAAACATCGTAAAAAAATAATTCGGCAATATAGCTCCTCATCAAATGAAGATCTGAATTTGAATCCAAAAAAGAAACTTAAACTTGATTCAAAACATGCTAGTGATGAATCTGATAATCAACAGAAAGAAGTTTCAAGTGAACATCAGGGATCTTCAGAGGGGTCAAATTCTACAAGTAGAAAGGTTAGGAAGTAACAAAGTATAAAAATATAATATAGCTGTAATTATAAAATTGTACATACATTCTAAGTACATTATCATTGCTGGTTACTCCATATGTATGAAGTAGAAAACTATTGCATTTATAATTTTAAGGAAAAGATGGTGAAAGTTGTCTATTTGTATAAAATAATTTGTATGCAAATGAAATATTAGAACTTTTGTAATATATTTGTCTCAAAGAGTAATGTCTGAAATTAAATACTAGTTCAACCATTGGGTGTTTTTTTATTTATTAGATAGTTTATTATTATTTCAGACGACTAAAACACACAAGGTAGACTTTACTTTTACATTTTGAGTACAAGGTAAAAGTATGAAAATGTAAACAATAATTTTATATTTATTCCATTTTTTGAAAATTATAAAATGCATTTACTTTGTATTCAAATTAAGGTATGAAGCTATTAAAGGCAGGAGGCATTCATATTAAAGATAGTGAAAATAATTGCAGATGGTTCGTTCTAAAGCAAAACCCAGTGGAAGCAGTGGCCAGAGTTCTGACAACCAAGATGCAAGTGACAAAGATATTGATGGGTAACTATGACATTACCTGTTTGGTATTGAAATTGATGGTTACAAGAACAATTTTAACAATGTTAAGAGTTCTCTAGCCACATGGTAGGGACAAGTTAGGGTGGTTTTTAGGCTCAGTGTTAAGGTTTCCAAAAAGATTTTGTATGTGTTGTTTATCGGGGTTAATTTTAAAGTAAAGAATTTTATTAATCCAGATATGATATCATTAGTGCGCGAACTCACAATCGTAAAATTGCCCACCTCAAGTGCTAATGGACCATTTGATTAGCTGTTGAATATTGCAACAACCATTTATCTTGGCTCATTACAGTATTTTTAGGTTGCTTCAGATACATAGGAAACATCAGCTATTTGTTTGTGCATTTCATATACACTGCAAGTTCGTTCATTAAAAAGCTTCATTGCTTGCGAAAACATCCACAGCCAAAAATAATACTCAAAAAGCAAGAGCAATATAATAACTCAGGTTCTTTTATTCAGCCTAGTGACGTGGCAAGCAAGACATTCGGCTGATAGTAAGCATACTGCCTACAGACTGCACTACATTTCCACTCATTACCCTAAACAGTTATTAAGTCTCGGAACCGGTAATTTCACCAGCCACAGTGCCAATTAGACTAACACAGCAATGTGTACACTTTGCGCCAGAATATCTAATCACTGCACTAACGATCCCTTAGACAAGACTACCAAGTATAACCACCACCAAGGTTTCACGATTTCAACTTGTCGCCCATTCAAAGGAACCGTAAGGCTCAATATATACCAAGATGGCAGCGCCGACAGCGCGCTTTCAGTGTGAAATAATTTTAAACTTTATCTACAATACGTAACAGACCAATATCGCTTGAAAAGAACGGCGCCGCTTGAAGCCGCTCACGGCCTCCTGTGGCCGCCCGGGGGGCGCATTTTTCAAGCGATACTGGTCTGTTACATAATGTCGCGCGCATTGTGTGCGCTGCCGGCCGCTGCCATCTTAGTGTGAATTGAGCCTAATAGGCAAGTAAGTAATCGAAGTGGAAAACTTTGTTCATGGTGAATATTGGAAAGTAAGTATAATCGAGCAAGCATTGATGCAGTCGCCAATGGTAAATTATATTTGGGAACATAAATACAGCTATATTTTGTTTATTAAATCCAGTTATGAGATAAGACGTTCGCCTGATCGTAAGCGATACGTCTGCCTATAGACAACTGTGACTGGGGCAAGTCTCTTGTGACGGGTAGGTAATTTTGCTAGTTACAGTGCTTGTACCGAAAAGTCTAGAAAAATATCTTGCAACTTTTGCCTTTGGCCTGATCATCGGCAGTTTAGGTTACTAGAGGGTATTCTTCATTGTTTTTATTTATGCAACTTAGTGAAGAAATCCATCCAGGCACAGGTGGTCAACCGCCATCTGATAAACCAGTATTATTGTAATATTATTTTCGCTATAGTATAAATCTGCGTCACTTTCCCATGGCAACGTAGGTTTATTTTAACCGATTACGATTACGATCAGAATCATCCGCCGTTGAGTGCCATAAAAGCTGAAGGTAGCCCTGCAGATCACCTGAGAAAGAAATATATGTACTACAGCTAGTAATTTTTCAGCCCCTAACACCGGAATGCAAAAATGTTTTTACGCTCTTGCTTCGGACGGACGCTAATTATCCGACTACGGAAAGGAGGGAGGGTTATGATTTTAACAAGAATGTATGCATGTATGTATGTTCATCTGCTCCCGCATATCTTCTAATCTACTTAACATAATTTGGCAAGTAGGATGTCATTAGAAGCGTCTTGATTGTCCGCTGGTTATGGGCTATATAATATCACATTATTAGACTGCGATTTTATCCGTAGTCGGGTTTTAGTTTTAAAAACTTATTACTTGTTTTAGTTAAGTTGTAATAGCATACAGGTGGGAAAGTAGCGGGTTTGTTGTACGTCATATCCATTTTATTTATTATCTTATACAATAAAAAATCCAATAATTTGTGTAATTTGATTAATGCAATGAAGTAAGCATTAATGTGCCCTGCCCCAGAAACCGGCAGGCTCCGGGTTTGCAAGTATTTTGAGGTTTCCCTTACCGTCCTCCCGCCACCAGCAGGCTTGATCTGGAAACCTTTTATTTATTTGTTATGTTGGGAAACAATTCACTTTTCAGTTCTAAAAATTTGTTTGCTTGCCTTCTGTCAGCTTGGACAACAGCGTCCCTAGATTGGTGGAATCTATAATTAGTTGAAGTTTACATTAGATGCCAGAGTTGCCTTTCAGCTCTACTAGACTAGACTACATAGCATACATAAATGATTCGTTAACACTAAGTCGTTTACCGTCTTCAGCGAGCGACTTCGGCTTACCGATGGCACTAAGAGTTTTTTTTAAAGATACTCTGTTAACACTTGAGTCGTCTGCCTGTATAAACCAAGTTGAATGCCACCTTCCACTAAACCAGGAACAGTTTAATTACTTCAGTCGAAACCAGTAAAGGTCAAAAGTTCAAAGGTCAAAGTTGCTAGCCGAAAGCGTCTGCGACACCAGACAGTGTTTACATCAACCTTCGACGTTCCTGATGTATACGACCCATAATATTTGCGTATTTTTTAGTAGTGATTTAAGCAGTTTACCACCTTCAGAAACTTTACGAAACTGGGTACTTCAACACTTAAAATTCTAAATTAAATCCTTAGGCTGACAAATCTGAATAATTTGAACAAGTCGCATCGACGGCGCGGCTCAACGTCGACTACGACAACAAACAACACACAAGACACAGACTCCATTAAGAAAAAAACTAGGTCCAAGGTGATCGGCGAGGAGCTTCTGCCGGCCGAGAGCAGTTCCGATAGCATTTCCGACAGCGAGAACAATGCTGGCAGTGACTTAGAAGGTAAAATCAAATAACGAATGCCGTAGGAAGGAAATAAGTCTATTTGCTAAAATGTGTATGTACGTAAGAAAATTATTTCTTTCGACGTACCTAAGGTAGTATGTATTTGCATTGTCCGATGTTCCAAGTAGATAAAGAAGCCATCACTGCTACATCTTAGTCACGTTCAATTGGCGTCTTGTTAATTATCCCTTTTTAATAACGTTACTGCAATTTAATACGGCCGTAGTATAATTGCCGATTATCAGTGACACAAGACATTCAGTTTTACAATGATTATTATTTATTATAGTAGAACCAGGATGGTGGTAATTCATTGTCCTCTATGTTATTCCATATTTTTTTGCCTTCATACATAAAATAGTCTTGCACATGCACACGACATTGCAATGGGTCAAAGAGCTGTTGAAATTAGGTACTATCGCGGACACGAACGTGTACCAGTTTTCAATCAAAATCGTTTGAACGACGTTACATGCGCTTACCTCGACCGCACCACCGACCGTATTTTGGGCTGGCTCGTGCAAGCGATTATCGTCCTAAAGTTGATACACCGCTTGTGACCGCGAGAGTACATATATAATATTTATTATACTCTTTTTTGTACACACATAACTTATAACTAGTACATACATAAAAAAGTAATTTGTACAAAGGGCGACCTTACCGCTATCCGCGATTTCATTCAGGCAACCTTGGAATGGAAAAAAGATTGCTTGAAATAATATTACTGTTTTGAATCATAGTGCCTATATTATTTAATGTATGAACACAGTAGTGATGTGAATATTAATAATGTCCTCCTGGCCGAAACAACCACAGCGGCCAATCTTTCACAAGATCAGCCATGTACGCAGGAGATATTATAGTGCACAAGCGCTTGCGTAGACACAAGTGCACTCTCTCTTCCTTTATACCTCTCGGAAAGAAGACCGACACGACCGGGGAGAGGTTAGGCGCAGGACCGACTTTTTACATGCCCATCCGACGCATGGATTACAGACAATCAGGTGATCGGCCTGCATTGTCCTAGCCAGTAAGGAACAACTTCTCAAATTTGTTGCCCCCCGCAGGATTCGAACCCGCGACCTCCGGTGATGTGAATATGACATATTGAACCATACCAATAGTCTGGCAGGCCACCGGTCAGCTCCTCACTCCCACTCACTCCTGTTTTCATACATTTTGCTACGATTTTGATCTTATAAAGAAAAACAGGATATAAATATGTCTGTGCATATACTAACTATTATTGAAAATATTTCCCATGTTTGTTAATTAGTGTGCAGTACTTGGTAAGCGAAGCTAATGATAAGTCCGATGTGGTCATTGATTCACAGATCTACCCCCTATACCTGTAGCAGAGCTTAACGGAGGCCCCATAGATCACCTCGCCAAAGATGACCTATTGGGCGATTCTGATTCATCTGGGTCTCATAAAGATAAGACTGAGGTGAGACCTAAAAATATAATTATAAGTTTCAATTCTTTTGCAAAATAATTTTTAAACTTCTAATAAAATTCGCAGGGTAAGTGTTTTGAACTGGTTAACTTGTTACCTACATAGCTTATTTTTTTAGATATTTTATTTATTAATCTACAAGCAACTTCACCCATCCAATTCTTAATTAATTACATAGCACATTCCTAATTAATACCTACCCATTTAAGATTTTTTTCTAAATTTCTCAAATGTTTGTTTGATCTATTTACACTAATGCACTATACATATGTTCACTCTATGTACCTTAATTCAATCATTAGCAGAAACTTTGTTGGCTAGACGTTTTAATTGTATGTTCGATATTATGAACTATTTATGCTGTTTGTTTCTCTTATCTAAATATATAAACTTACACACTGACACATATTCAGCAATTAACTGTATTAAAAAAATATATAAAAAAGAGTAAATCGATTATAGGTAGATACCACATGTAATTTTTGTGCAACAGGTACTATAAAATTCGCTAAATTACAGAAAATAACAGTATACTGTATACTTACCCTAAATTAGAAAAATTAAATTGTTATGACATTCTTACATTGTCTGCCAGCACACACATTATATCAGTCTTCCCACGGCTGGTGGTGTAACATATGTTGCCAATAAATGATCCCAATTCTGAAGTATTTTCCTATTGGTCTCCCTTGATGCGCTTTTTCATATACCATTGATTTGAGATGACCTGTATAATAATATGACACACAGTCTTAAATCATCGGTCATATTATAAGCATTCACGTTGTTTAAATTTTTTAATAATTTTACAGGAGAGTCAGAATTTAGATGATTCGGAAGAAGAAGAAGAAAAGTAAGATTTAGTTTTATTATACACATTTGTAGCTTTTTCAACACTTGAAATATTAATTAAATAGTCTATAATAATTACAATATATTTGTGTACAATCTTAACCCATTTTCTATGTACAGGGTAATATCAAAGCGCCGTAAAGGGAAAGCAATATCGTCGGACTCAGAAGTGGGTTCATCACAGCGGAAGGATCGTGATGTCAAACTGAGTGATTTTGAGGACTCTGAGGATGACAGTGAGCCGACCAAGAGGTCCAAGCAGAAGAGGAAAGGCAGCGACAGTGATGGCTCGTTTGGATCTTCTGACGGAGGGTATTTTTTTTTACAAAACTAAATACGTTCGCTTGGTCGTAAGCGAAAATAAACAGTTGCATTGCACTGCAGTTGCATTATGTCCGTTGAGACAATGTGATTGAGCCTTTTTTCTCTCGGGGAGGTAACCTGCAAAAGGTATCTGCCCCCCTAGACAATGTAACATTCTACAAGCGTTATCGCTAATAGAAAGTAAGATGTATGAGAATGACATAAGTCATCGAAAAATCACGTGACAAGTTATAAGGAATTGACACCGTTAGTAAATAAAGAAATAGACTCGCCATGAAGCGATTGCATATGTCTAGGCCCTCTGGTCTCGTACCTACTAAAACCTCTTGGAACTTCTAATTTCAACAGCTAAAGTTAAAGTGCCCTTTACACTAGAACAACAATGTTTATCTTCTGTCGGTTACAGGTGGAATATGTGGCACTGTGGTGTTGCCTATCTGGTTGATCTCACGGGAACCTGCCGCCTAAAGAAATGTACTTTCACTGTATTATAATAATAATATATTGGGACAATCCACACACGGTCATCCGATCCCAAACTAGGCAGAGCCTGTACTATGGAAACCAGACAACTGATACTAATACTTATATTTTTTTTTTTTGTAAATACATACTTAAATAGATAAACAACACCCAGACACTTGGCGGGAATCGAACCCACGACCCATTATTATTGTAATAAGTTAGATACCATGTCAACAAGTATATTACAATGGGGTGCATGTAGTAATCAGTGCCTTCGGCCTATTGGCGTGGCAAATGTTGAACATTTATATTTCCTTTTAATAGGCCTCTGGCTTAAACGTTTATGTTATTTTTTTTTAAATTACTTGTTTAGGAGATCCTATAAAATGCCAATGAACTAAAATGGAAATGATGAAATGGAATTTCTCTTTTGTGAACACCATCGTTTTATCGGCTTTAATTCGTGCACTATATATGAATGCCATATTGATAGGTTGTGTAAATGAATACCTAATTTCAGCAAAAAGAAGCGTCGGCGAATAAAACCGTTAAACGATAGTGACAACTCCGGCTCCGACACAGAAAATGAAGGCAGGAACAAACATGGAAGGAAAAACATCCGTAAGGTGATACTCTCTTGATACTACATCTTTAGAACGACTTATCTTCTGAGATAATATTCTTACGGAATAAATTATGTACATGATAGTTGAAACCGCATCAAAATCAATGGTGCAGGCCCTACACTGTAAGGTAAAATAAATAAATGTACAAAAATTTGTATGCTTGTTTATGAATTTGTTTTACACCATTTCAAGGATGGTTATGGGAAGTATTTAATATTATCATTATGACGTCTATTTACAGGTTATGGGTAAAAACCAATTGGAAGAGGCAACAAAGAAAGCGGCTCGCGAGGAAAAGGAGAGAATTGCTAGAATTATGGAACGGCAGAAGTTGGTATGTATTGACTATATTTATCGTTTTTCCATAAAGTTATAACATAGTCTTTCGTATGAACATTAGTTAATTAACACTAGGTGTCCCGGAAAGGGTATATCAAGCCGAAGGGTAGGTATGTATAGTATTGATATTAAAGACTCCGGAAAAAATGTCAAATGATATTTTGAATTACATAAAATAATATTTATACTGTCTTAAAACTGTTTCTAAGGAGTGATTTGTCATTGTGCCTACTTCTATAGAGCCACTGCTTTTTATTGATTGCGTGTCTGCCCTGTTTTTATTAATAAGAAATTCATTAATTTTCGGTTAAATAACGAACAAAATTTTAAGCTCACTGAACTAAAACTGTTGAGATTATTTAATTATTTTCTTTCACAAATTGATTGATTGTGTGTTACACAATGCGCCATTACCGTCTTGATACCCCATTTATGGGACACCCTGTATAGGCTTCTCAAAAGTATATAAATAGAAAATGTAATTTTCATGACCTGTGGGGTGTCCGGGTAAGAATAGCAACCACCCATCTCCTCCCGTTGGGTGTATGTAAGAAGCGACTAAGGGAAACCAAGATGACGGGCAGCAACGTCTTTCTATTGGATAACCTACCAGCTATAGTGCGATCCCTCAGCCCCGTGGGGATTATGGCAACCCCTCCCTTCTAAGGGTCGTTGTTCAGTGGTCGACGTTTTTTCGCCTGCTGATGATTTTCATGACACGCATTTATTCAACACATTTTTTTTTTTCAGTATAATAATTTGGAGTTTGATGAATCTGGTAAACCTGATGAGGTTGTATTAGAAAAAGTTGTGCTGGACTTCGATCCGGAGACCAAGGAGCCACTCATCGAGGTAGACAGAGGACTTGTTAAAAAATTGAAGCCACATCAGGTAGTATTACATTTTAAATTTAGAATGTAATATTTTTTTTTTCTTATTTTTGATGATGAAGGCCTTATACTATGCAAGAACTGTTTTTCTTCTTTTGTAGGCAAACGGCATCAAGTTTATGTGGGACGCGTGCTTTGAGAGTGTGAAACGTATAAAAAAAGACAAAGGATCTGGATGTATTTTGGCACACTGCATGGGTTTAGGAAAAACATTACAGGTACGTTTATTGTTTCCCTATAAATTTCTCTCCTGTGAGTCACGAAAACCCGTAGATAACCATAACCTGATCTATACGTACAATAATGGGCCATAGCTGAGAGGGAACTAAACCGAAAAATATGGAAGGAACACATGCATGGATAGATTTGTATCTATCCCTGTATTACCGTGTGTGGAATATTTAAAATTGAATATTTGTGTTAATTATAATACAGGTACTGCTGTTTTTAAGGTTAAATAACCTAAGTCTACATCTTTTTCGGGAATAAGTTAAAATTAATTTTCATAAAAAAAACTGCCTCTTGTAATCCTGTGCGTTACGGACTTTATACAATGAGCCGCCAATACAATATATTGGCTTGGCACCCGACCAATATTTCTACAATACTCACGTCGACACGAAAAAAAATGCCAGTACAACTTACTCTAAAAAAATTAACTTGTTTTAAATAACCACATACGTATTTTATTAGGTGATATCCTTGACGCACACTCTGCTGACCCACGGGCCGCTAACAGGCGTGAACCGAGTGCTGGTTGTATGCCCGCTGTCCACCGTACTCAACTGGGTGAACGAGTTCCGCATATGGCTGCGACACGCTGAGGGCGATTTCCAAGTCGACGTCTACGAGCTGTCGAGGTAAATCTAGACTCTAGCTTCTTGTGAAGAACTTCTCTATGCCGTAGATCCCTTGTGCGAGCGACTGTCCAGGTAGGCACCACCGCAGTGTCAGATTACCGTTCGTGCGCTAATGGCGTACAGCCATCGGCACGTAACTTGGCAAGATTCGTTAGATGCGCAGAAGTCATTTTATAGGTCTCTTTGGTTATCAAGCGGGACGCGGGGAACAAGGTAACGTCGTTCCGAGCGCGCTATTGGTTAGCCGGTCGAGCCTTGCTCCCCGCAACTAGTCTACGTCCCGTTCGCTGCCGAGTAAACTTGCGCGCACTAAAATAGTTCAGTTTGTTTTTGTTAAGTATTTGTTACCAGTTTTTGAAAATGTTATTTTATCACTCTAAGTAGATTCCGACTTTTCATCCTGCAAACTGCCGGCCGCCAAGCATTAAATCAGTAATTACTTTATCACAATATTTTATTTTAAAATACTAAGTTAAACTTTATGAATTTCAATTATTACATCTCATTATATTTCAATAATTCCTCTGTTTTCCTTATTTTTCTGACATGACTAAAAATATGGTAATAAAATTGCAATATATTATATTGACCATGTTTTGTTGCAACTAAGTGCACTTGCGCGAACTTTCCCCCACTACGCTAAAATCTTGCCAACTTACGTGCCGAGGATTATATCTATTGTATAAAATATCATTGAATAGATCACATTAGTTTACCAAAGAGTTATATTCAAAGTTTAAAAAAAGTTTCCATTGGCAATGTTTCTAACTGGTCAGTTCTAAAACCTTCAGACACTGAAAGTACCCTGGTATGATGATGTTGTGGTCAGGTATAAGCAGAACTCGGAGCGAGCGTTCCAGTTGCGGCAATGGTTCGAGGGCGGAGGGGTCTGCGTGCTCGGCTACGAGATGTTCCGTAATCTGTCAGCTGATAACAACAAGAAGTACAAGAAGAAGATGCTTAAAAGCTTCCAGGACAGTCTAGTCGACCCCGGTAGGTGGCCACACAATGCCGATTTGCCCAAGACAAAGATAATATATTTGGCTTTTTTAACCTATTATAAGTATGTTATATACCATTTCAAATATCCATAAGCAAGCAGATATTATATTTTGTTTTTATTTTTCGAACTTCTCCTATATTTCTCCTTTTCTAATTAAATTTGTTGCGGGTTCCAAGACAATTTAGTATTCCCCGGGTCTCTGTAAGGGTCAAACCTCGGTGTCTTCACTGGTGACCACTGTAGATACTGGCTGACAGGAGTCACAGTGGTGGGAATGAGTGGTGGGATTAGTACCATAAAAAAACCAAGCAGATTTTATGGATATATCAAATTGTATTTAAAAACTGTTATCTGATTATTCAGCGGGTCCATACAGACAAAAGTACTTTGTCTACCCTAGGTTTTAATTAAAAAAAATCTAAGTACTGTCATGAATTAACGTAACTTTTTAAAATGTAAATGGATATGCTGATAATATTAATTATTTTAATTATATTTGTGGTGGCACACGAACAAATATCATAAAACATAAATGACTTGCAGATATTTTTGCATGCGGGTTCGTATATTTATGGCAACCACTTAGCGTTCTACAAGATTTTATCAAGTCTTTTTAATTTAGGGCTCAGTGGCGTGGACACACAGGCAAAGACTTTGCCTACCCTACAATTTCTCTGAATCATCATAAATATTAAATTTGCTTTTTTGCCTACCCTGTCGTAAAAGCGCGCCTGTGAACGCCGCTGTTGGGACTAATCCATCACTTATTCCCATCAATGAGTCCTCTCAGCCAGGATCTACAATGGTCATCAGAAATGTCTTTGCTTGTCGCGGCGAGTTGTGGCGCGTCTCCCCTTCCCTCTAATTCAACCCTACCAATTGTCTTTGGCTTGCCACCGGTTAGCCATCACTCCTGTGTTCATACATATAATGTTCCGATTTAGATCTTGTAAAGAAAAACAGAAATACGCTGCCATGTTTTGCACAGGATCGAGAGTCATGGAAGGGAAAAGAGGAGGCCGTTGGGACATAGTAGGCTCATGAAAAAAAATGGTATATATTTTGTGCACAGGGCCGGACTTGGTGGTGTGCGACGAAGGTCATTTACTGAAGAACGAGAAGACCAGCTTGTCACAATCCATGAACAGAGTGAAGACGCGACGCCGCATCGTGCTTACAGGCACGCCGCTACAGAATAACTTGAAAGAATGTAAGTCTTATTTTCATCGGCATTAGGTATATTTTTTTTGTAGCAGTAGTAATTACTGTTGGGCATATTATCAGTTGTTCAAGCAATGTCAGGCAAAGAGGTCAGTTCATAAATGGAGTGGTATTTGAACTGAGTTTCCTTGTTTTGGAGGGCACGTAAAGAGTCTGTCCCGGTTGTCATTTAATGGCAGATACAGTGGCCAACCTTGCACAAGATCAATCATCTAGATTACAGTTGATAAACCCAGTCAGAGACCTATGGGCAGCTTCAACAACTTTGACACCATTGGCACTAACTAAACGACAGGGACACAAAATATCTCCCCTCCCTGCTAACGGTCTTCTTTTTTTTCCCGCTGAATTAATCTACCTTGACACTTCAAGGTGAAACATTTTCACCTTGAAACATTTCCATGTGTAAAGAAAAGAAAAAATATTCATCGACATACTTACAAAAAACGGAATAAATAGAAACTTAAATAAATATGACGTTGAAAGGGCGCCCAAAGAGGCTCAGCTTGATGTCGTCGCTAGAAAGAGCAATGATCCTGGTCTTCCTTCAACACCCAGTGGCGCCACAGACATAAACAAATAGCATTGGTGGATCATTTCATGTTCGATAGTCAAAGGGACCTTGGATCGGTCATGCTCGCCATCGAAAAGTCTCTGCTTGTGGCGGGTCACCCTCTTCCCTCCAATATGGTTGAGGGGAGTGATGGCCGCTGCGAGCAGTCAACTCGTGCGCGGCGGGGGACTGCTCCGACTACTATCCCTTTCTTTCTTTTTTTTTATTTATTCTCTTCTGAATCGTTTTTTATTTTACTTTTTATAAATTTCGATTCGAGACATTGGCACTGATAAAACTATGTTCGTGAGAACCAGATGTACAACTATGTTGAATAGAAAAAAGTACATGAAATAGATTAAAAAATGACAAGCCCACTGAGTTTCTTGTCGGATCTTCTCATTTGAGGCCGAGTTGTCATGCGGTGGTAGTTTTTTTTTCTATAAAATATGAAAATTCGAAAGTGCTAATTTTGGCCTATTTGAAATACCCGATTTCATTTTTTTTTATTGTTGGCAGATTATTGCATGGTACAGTTCGTGAAGCCGAACCTACTCGGCAAGTACAACGAGTACTTGAATCGTTTCGTGAACCCGATCACGAACGGACAGTACACGGACTCCACGGAGCACGATATCAGGATCATGAAGCGGCGATCTCATGTGCTCCATAAAATGCTTGACGGGGCTGTGCAGGTGAGGACTTTTTTTACCTGACTGTGGAGAAGGGAGGAAGGAACAGGAAGTTTAGCCTTCTATGTTTGTAGTTATGTATGTATGTGCCTATAAACATAATATATAAGTTGGATTGCAGCTCAATAAATACTGATTCGATTTTGACAAAGTTAGTAGGCTTTTTTAAATATAATCATAGCCGACAATCTTAGTAAAAGCTTAATAGATAGTTGATAGGCATTATTATGGGAAGAAAACTATGTTTTCATTTATTTACGCGTAAAGAAATGAAAACACTATCAAAATTATTATTTCAGAGGCAATGCCTTTCTCAATAAAAAAAAACTGTCCATTTAGTGGATAATGGGTCGGGTTGTGTATGTAACACTTTCAATCTTGTGTTATTTCTCTCTTGTGCAACACAATACCAATGAATCTATGGTTTTGAATAGTAGAACAGATTGCACTGATTCCAAAAATGCATTTCATTTTCATAATAATAGATAAATTTTTGTGATAAATGAATTTTGACATAGAAACAAATGAATTGATTGACTCCGTGATGAAATGGCTAAAATCAAATAACCTTAAAGCGAATTTAAGTAAAACAAAGTTCGTACAGTTTCAAACTTATAACTCAAACACAGATAAGCGAAATATAGCATATAACGATGTAAAAATAAATGAGACAAACGAAGTAAAATTTTTAGGATTAACATTAGATAGGTATTGCAATTGGAAGGCACAGATTGAAGCGGTATGTAATAAAATTAACAGTTTTGTTTATGTACTTAATAAACTAAGACAGACATCGTCCTTGCATACTCTTAAACTGGCATATCATGGATATATAGGTTCGGTGCTTCGATATGGTCTCTTGCTATGGGGTAATTCAACAGACTCGTCTAGAGCATTTTTAGCGCAAAAAAAATGCATCAGAGCTATGGTGGGTATCCGATGTTATGAATCCTGTAAACCTCATTTTAAAAAATTTGAAATTTTGCCTCTACCTTGCATGTACATTTTTGAAATTTGTGTCTTTGTTAAAAATCACCAACACTTGTTCCGTAAAGCTAAGGACGTTTATCAGCGTAGTACAAGACATGGTGATAGGCTGATTCTTGACAAAATACCGAGAACAGCATTATATTCGAAAAACTGCTATTCAATGTGCGTTAAAGTATTTAATCAACTGCCCTCTACATTAAAAAAACTGCCTATAGTTATTTTTAAAAGGCAGCTTAAGGCGCTAATAACGGTGAAATGCCTGAATTCTTGTTATTTTAAGTTAAATGTTCACAAAAACTGTTAATTTAATCTGTATAGAAAAAATATAAAACGTTAGTTAAAGTTTCGATAAATACGTTTACTTGAATAAAAATTTATTTTTGATAACCACTTTTTAGGAAAAAAAGATCTAAAAAGGACCTATTTATGTCATAATTTGCAAATGTTCTCTAAAACCGCTCAAGCTATGGTGTTGGCTTTTACACAGGAAAAAAGGTCTTGAAAATACGAATGTCTTTACTTGAAAGATTTATTTTTATTCCGTATTTTACTAGAGAAATAACTATTTTTCCCAAAATTTAATACATCTGCGCAAGTATGCCTGCTCCGATCTCTGATTCAGTCCGCTTCGCGGCGTTGTCGAGGGAGGACTGCACGTCGGTGTTGGAGCAATATTGTTTAACTCGTTTAATTTTTTAAAGAGTTTATGCGCATTTATAAATATTGAAATTAATAGAAGTACTTAGTTTAGTTAATATCTATACATTAGTAACGGTAAATATTTTTTTGGAAATAAATTAACTTTTTAAGTACGCAAAGACTAGAAAACTATGCCAATGCATTGGGGCCGCCGGTGGGTGACGTCGGTTTGTGAATTCGGAACGGTCTTAAATACCGTAATTCATCACGGTTCCCTTGGGAGAGGGTCCCAGTTATTAACCGACTTTAAAATTAAAAAAAGAGGTTATGTATTCGACGCGAATGTATTTAATAGGTACTATTAATAATAAAGAGAAACTCATAGACAGTTGTTATGAAATATGTGGCAATCGATCAGGTTAAGCAACGTTAGGCAAGGTCATTCCATAGATGGGTGACCGTTTAATGCCATTTGAATTAAGCGTCTCCGTGATTTGGAGGGCAAGTAAAAAGTGAGTCTCAGTTATTAACCGACTTTAAAAAAGGAGGTTATGTATTTAACACAAATGTATTTAATACTGACTTTTATTTTTGATTTTGACGGGCCCGTTGGTCTAGTGGTTAGTGACCCTGTCTGCTACCCAACAGGTCGTGGGTTCGATTCCCACCAAGTGCAGTGTTATATCTATATAAGTATGTATTTACAAAAAAAAAGTATATATGTATTAGTATCAGTTGTCTGGTTTCCATAATACAGGCTCTGCCTAGTTTGGGATCAGATGACCGTGTGTGAATTATCCCAGGATATTATTATTATTATTACTATAAAAAAATGAGAAGCCCATCTTAGACAGTTGTTATCAATGTTTGGCAATCGTTCAGGTTAAGCAACGTTAGGCAAGGTCATAACATAGATGGGTGACCGTTTAATGCCTTTTGAAGTAAGCGTCTCAGTGCTTCGGAGGGCAAGTAAAAAGTGGGTACCAGTTTTTAACCGACTATAAAAAAGAAGGTTATGTATTCGACGCGAATGTATCTAATACTATTAAAAATAAGGAGCCACTCATAGACAGTTGTTATCAATGTGTGGCAATCGATAAGGTTAAGCAACGTTAGGCAAGGTCAATACATAGATGGGTGACCGTTTAATGCCACTTGAAGTAAGCGTCTCAGTGCTTCGAAAGGCAATAAAAAGTGGGTCCCAGTTTTTAACCGACTTTAAAAAAGTATGTTATGTATTCAACACAAATGTATCTAATACTATAAAAAAATGAGAAGCCCGTCATAGATAATTGTTATCAATGTTTGGCAATTGATCAGGTTGAGCAACGTTAGACAAGGTCATTACATAGATGGGTGACCGTTTAATGCCATTGGAAGTAAGCGTCTCCGTGCTTCGGAGGGCAAGTAAAAAGTGGGTCCCAGTTTTTAACCGACTTTAAAAAAGTAGGTTATGTATACAACACAAATGTATCTAATACTATAAAAAATTAGAAGCCCATCATTGACAGTCGTTATCAATGTTTGGCAATCGATCAGGTTAAGCAACGTTAGGCAAGGTCAATACATAGATGGGTGACCGTTTAATGCCACTTGAAGTAAGCGTCTCCGTGCTTAGGAGGGCAAGTAAAAAAGGAGGTTATGTATTCAACGCAAATGTATGCTATTAAAAATTAGCTAACGTAAAAGAGCTCGGGAGGCGCTGCGCTAGTCAGCTAGTATATAATATATCTTTTGTTCATAATATTTTTGTGTTCTATATTTAATGTTCTATTCATATTATCTAGAATTCTGTATATACATACAGGGTTACTGGTAAATATCACAGCAATCCGTTAAGGGTTTGTAGGAGAGATCATTTGCAAATATCAACCATTTTTGAATAATTTGACATTTTATAATTTGAAGATATCTGCGATATACAACTTCCAAAGTCTATGAAAAAAGTCAATTTGTGATTATTAACAGACTTCTTTTATTCTCTGCTTGATGATACATACGTGCATGTATAATAATCAGACATGATTATTTATTATTATTGGTTAATAGTAAGTATTAGAAACTGCTGCACAATAGGAGTTATTAAAACACGAGTGTTTGCTGTGTTTGTAATGCTTAATTATGTGCAGTTTCAAACACTACTTTATCTAAACTCATGAAATACAATTTTATACCGCCAAACTACATTACAAAACATATAATACAGACAGAGGGAGCTCTGTTTCACACAGACGACGTGCTTTCTATACTATAGTTAAATTTGTTGTACCAAATAGTATGTAATCTGTGTGGAATAAAATTCTATTCCAGTCTATAATATTATGGCACTCAATTCATTCAAATAACTCCATAGGGCATGCGTACAACTGGGTCCCACCCTCCCGATGAATGTATCGTGGCCTGCTGGATTAGATCGCGGACTACTAGATGACATTGCGGCCTACTAGATTGGCTTAAAAATATTTTGATATAGAAAAGTTTCTCTATTACAATATATTTTTAAGCAGATTTTACGGCATCGTTTTGATCAAACGTTTTTTTTTTACCATCTTGGGACCATCCACACATGGTAATCTGATCCCAAACTAGGCAGAGCCTGTACTATGGAAACCAGATAACTAATATTAATTAATAGTAATAATAATAATATTATTTTTTTGGGACAATCCACCCACAATAACATCCAGACACTTGCTGGGAATCGAACCCACAACCTATTGGGTAGCGGCCAGGGTGTCTAACCACTAGACCAACGAGACCGTCAATAATATCAACATAGTGATTTGCCGCGTTATCATCTAAATATTTTATTTTCTTTTCTAGAACACTGGGTTGTGCTCGTCGCGCTCGGTTCGATATTCAAATGTTTTGTTTTTCGTGCAGTTCTCTGCTTAGAGTAGTAATATATATCTGTGGTAACAGTGTTGAGGAATTTTCGTTTGACGTTCGAAATTCAAACACATTATTACCCAAGGGAGTTTAGTACATTATTATCCAGCTAGACTATAGGACAATAATGAGGCACTTTATGTAATCTTTATATGACATATAATGTGACATTATCGAGCAGGTGGTGTGAAAAGGGTATTTAAACATTAAAATTATAAAATAAAGATGCTTAAAATGTTCCTTTTGTAACAATTTATGAAATAAATAATGAGAATAGTAAAATATAAAAAAGACCCCCGTGGGGTGTCCGGGTAAGAATAGCACCTACCCATCTCCTCTCGTTGGGTGTCCGTAAAAGGCGACTAAGGAAAAACTAGAAGAAAACTAGAACTAGTGGCAGCAGTCTTTTTATTGGATTACCTGCCACCTATACTGTGATCCCCAAGCCGCCTGCCAAGCGTGATGATAATGGCAACCCCTCCCTTCTAAGGTAGAGGCCTATGTTCAGCAGTGGACGTTTCGGCTGCTGGATGATAAAAAAGACATTAAAGCAAATGAATTGCTAGGATTTGTACCCACGTCTAACATCACGTTATTACCTTAGTTAAGCTCATATACCACTGAGCCAATTATACATAATATAGTACCGTCGCCAGAAACAAATATACTATTAGGAGAGCAAGTCGAGAGCTGTAATGCAATAATCAAACCAGCCATGTCTATATTTATAAGAAAATTGAGACTTTAATACGTTGACATACAGTTCAAGTCCGTTTGAATCTGTATAAACATTAGGCAGCTTTTTAAATAACTAACAGTTTTGGTGTCGTTTTTCATTGTTACAGTTTTACACTTTTTTCGGTCTTGCCCCTCAGCAGCCCATTTTTTTGTGTATAAAAAAATAAAATGTTTTTAGAACCGAGTTGCATGTGTATAAAGTGTGTCATTAGAGTACTTACTAGTTTTGCATTCATAATTTAAATATTACGATATGAGTATAGATAAAATTCATTACTTTAATGTTTTATATTTTTATATTTATTGTTATTGTTAAGTACCTAACTAGACTTTGTAGTATGTATGTGTATACTTAATTCAGGCTAAAGTATAAATTAAACTTTTTTAATAAACCCCGACATGGGTGAACGAACTCTTAAAATGACTTTCCGGCGCCATTACTCTGATTGATGTCTGTCTAGGAATTACTCGGCAAGATTTAACTATCGATTTACAATTCGATGGATCCTACATTTTATGGAGCAGAGTTTCTGTTACCACCGTCCTGCTTGCTCCCATCCCTCGACTCTTATCATTATTTTTCTACCTACTACTCATAGCAACCTATCCAATGCGTCTGCGTTTATTGGTGCAGAGATCCCGTGACTACCTTCCTGCTTCATCATCAGACCCTCGTCACCATTTTTCTAGCAACTACTCGTCGAGACATAACTAACGAGCCCAAACTCGGTAGGTATACGTTTTTTGGTGCAGAGATCCTTTAAAATAATATCAATAATATCTTGGGGCAATCCACACACAGTTATCCGATACCAAACTAGGCAGAGCCTGTACTATGGAAACCAGACAACAGATATTAATACTTTTTTTTTTTGTAAATACATACTTAAATAGATAAATAACACCCAGACACTTCGTGGGGGAATTGAACCCACAACTCATCGAGTAGCTGCCAGGGAGTCTAACCACTAGACCAACGGGCCCGTCACCTCATCCTTTGACCACCTTCCTGCTCTATCATCAGACCCCATCTAAAGATCACCATTTTCTAGCAACTACTCGTGATACCTACCCAAGGAACCCCAATTCAGTGGGTCTACGTTTATTCGTGCAGAGATACCGTGACCACATTCTTGCTCCATCGTCAGACCCTGATCACCATTTTTCTAGCAGCTACTCGTAGAGACGTACGCAACGAGCCCATTTGCGGTTATTGATACAGAGATTCCGTGACCACCAACCTGCTCCATCGTCAGACAATGATCACCGTTTTTCTAGCAACTACTCGTCGAGACATATCTGACGAGCCCAAATTCGGTGGGTCTACGTTTATGTATTGGCCATCTTCCCGGTCCATCATCAGACCCTGATCATCATTTTCTAGCAACTACTCATCAAGACCAGCCCAACGAGCCTAAACACAGTAGGTCTACGTTTATTGGTGCAGAGATCCTGTGACCACCTTCCTGCTCCATCATCAGACCCTGAATTCCATTCATCTAGCAACTACTCGTTGAGAACTATCCCACGAGCCCAAACTGAATGAGTCTTCGTTTATTGGGGCCTAGATCCTATTTCCACCTTCTTGCTGATCATCATCAGACCCTGGTGAAGGTTACCATTTTATTTACTATTATCGGATTTATATATGTACTAAATTTCAGATCTTTCGGACTTATAGAAATAATGAAAGATGTCTATATACGAAATATCCCTACCTCGACTCGGAAAAGAGCTGATGGTCTTCTAACACCTGGACCGATTTTCATGTAACATAGTTAAGAACCATCTCGCTTAAACTAGCTTTAAAAAAACCGCATTCAAATCCATCCACTGGTTGGAGCTCTACGATGCCACAGCCAGCCATACAGAGAGACAGACACTTCCAGTCAGACATAGGTGTCAAAGTTATAACTCCCCTCGTTTTGGCCGGGGGTTTCAATTAGCCTTTGAATAGAACATTAAAAAAACAATAAAAAAAAATCAAAAACAGCACTTCAATAGACAGCACACTAAAAAGTATAAAGTATTTTAAATATTATTAAAGTTGGTGTTAGTTGTACGTACAATCGCGGACGGAGTATTCAATCAAAATCGTTTGACAAACATTATGTGTGATTATCTCGTCCGCACGTATTTCGGGCCGGCTCGTGCAAGCGATTCTCGTCCTAAAGGTGGTACACCGTTCGTGACCGCGAGCGTACATACCTACTGTATAAATTTAGCACCAAATAATTTTATATTTTTTAGTGACCTGACCAGTAGGTCGGGTTCATCATCATCATCAGCCGGAAGACGTCCAATGCTGAACATAGGCCTCCCCCTTAGAACGCCACAATGAACGACAATTGGCTATTTGCATCCATCGGTTACAATCGGTCGGGTTAATTTTTTTAAATAATTTATTAGTATTTTTTTCATTCATAAATCGTCGTGATGAACTTGGTATGATACCATTGTAGTAGATTAGTGTCACAAATAAAGAAACTCATTGAAATCGGTTCATATTCGTTAGAGTAGGTATAACGGAAGATGTCGATTTTATGGTTTTCACCAGTTAAATTCTTCCATATCGTTTATGTTCCTCCAAATTATTTTATCCGATCTGTATGAATCATAAATATCTATAACAAACAATCGGAATTGCATTGCATTGCATATCATGTATTCTCATACGTTCTTTAGACATAGGTTCATGCTCAGCTCACTCATACTAAACGCTCCCAAATACACACACTACAAAATGACATATTGAACATATTTTTTACCTACTATACTTTATTTTACTAATACTACTAATTACTCTGTAAAACTATGTTGTTAGTAGGATAGTAGGTCCATTGTGCAAGAGACCATCCCACAGTGTTTCATGGGACCAAAAAAATTTCCCTCTCCTGTTTATTGCTTTAATCGATCAAGGTATGCATTTAAAATGCATGAGTAAAACACCCAGGTGTCAAATTCAAATACTTTTTTTTATAAAAAATATAGAAAATTACGTGAGCGTTAACTTATAAAAATTAAATTTGATTCTGAAAACGTAACTATCAAAGATATTTATTTTAAATAAATATTGTCTAATAAAACGTCATTGGACGCATGTTTTCCCTTTTTTATTTTTGGAAAAACCCTTCTGGATTTTGAGTTATTAATTCTTTTCATATTTTCGTAATTATTTTTTTTCTTCCTAAAAACGAAAAAGTGGGACTTGTGACTAGCACAGAAAGATAGCTCTTAAAAAGGGCTATCGATAATAAAAATACCATGTTCCACTTCCGCGGCCTTTGGAAGATATAGACCATTCTGTTCTAAGGTCAAATTATACAGTATAGGGTTGTCGCAAAAGGTCACTCAATTTCTTAAAAAAGAAATAAGTAGGGGTAAGTACTACCGTTTAAGTAATAAAAAAATGTCACTGACATAGTTATCGTGTAGTACGCCTGAAATTATAGTCAAGATGACAAAGAAAAGCATTCAAAAAATATGTAATCACGATATTTCAGGCGTTTGACAAGTACTGGCGGTGGTGCAGTCCTCATCATCATTTCTCAATCGTGTACCAACATGAGGGTGGCGCTCTCGAGTCCCCTTTCCATTAAGGTCTCCAGTTGGGGCTTGGATGAACAGCCTCCAGCAAAAAGGGTAAGCCCCTGCTGAGGCAAAGAAGTATCACGGGACTTATTCAACTCCGTGATAACAAATAAATTCTGCGTCACCGGGTAAGCTATCGTGCCACCAAATAAAAATACGTAATAGATAGCTAGAACAACATAAGCCCGAAGGCATTTATGCGTATGGAAGTACGCAGGTTAAGTTATTATGTATATTTGTGGAGTTTTAGGCAGTGAAAACTGTTCCCGCCTTCACCACGTGGAGGTAATCCCCCAGCTTATGTAGGAACCTATCACAAAAACGGCCTGCCAAGCAAGCAATTTAATTTAACATATTAATGTAAAAAACTATTGTTCAAAACAAAATTAATTAAGGTCAAACAGTATGACAACCCTAACACAATTTTTAAAAATTAAATTTCTCCCAAAGGCCGCAGAAGTGGAACATGGTTTTTTTATTATTGGTAGACCTTTTTAAGAGCTATCTTTCTGTGCTAGTCACAAGTCCCACTTTTGAGTTTCAAAGGAGAAAAAAAATAATAACGAAAATCTGAAAATAATTAATAACTAAATATCCAGAAGTGATTTTCCGAAAATAAAAATAGAAAAACATGCACCTAAGGATGTTTTATCAGGCTATATTTTTTTAAAATAACCAACTTGGATAGTTACGTTTTCAGAATTAATTTTATTTTTTATAAGTTAAAGGTCATGTAAAGTTCAATAATTTTTATAAAAAAAAGTATTTGAATTTGACACCTGGGTGTTTTACTCGTGCATTTTAAATGCATACCTTGATCGATTAAAGCTATAAACAGCAGAGGGAAATTTTTTTGGTCCCATGAAACACTGTGCATCCGGTAGAAATGTACCATCGCAGTGTCAAAAATCATATAGTGTAAAGATTGCCTTGTTCCGGTGTGAATGGCACTGTAGCTGGTGAAATTAATGGGCTCAAGAGAATAACAGTTGTTTATAGGCAGACGTTTCGCTTACCATCAGGCGAACATCTTGCTATTCTCATCACTAGGTTGAATAAAGACATACTACCACTAGGTTGAATATTACACAATTTAAATTACTTAAACTGTGCATATAAAAAAAAACACATCAAGCACAGACACTTGCATGATAGCCTACTGTAAGCTCCAGCAGCAAACCGTCCATTGGAATTAAAAACGCTTTAAATCGTGTGTACATGATAAGACTCAGTGATGCGTTACAATAATAGGCAATATCCTACTTAAAATGATTGTTCTCTCTGCATTTTCATATTCTTCGGACAAATTTAGACTTTGTGTAAGCAGTACCGAGTGAAATTGCTAGATGGCGTTGACGTCGGCGGCGGGGTTCCGCGGGCTCGAATGCTCAAGGTCGTTCAGAGTTATTAAGGCCTTAAGGTATGGCTACTAGATAAAATGTTTTATACTGTGAATGACTTGTTTAAACAAATACAATAAAAAGCAGTTGTAGTCAATAACAATAAAAAATGACATCTATACTTATAATAAAACTGTAACAGGTCCAATTCTGTACATTGAAGATATTTTGAAAATTATATTTGGAGGGCATTCTATAACCGATACTGAGGCCGAAAATGTAATTTTTTTAATTTTTGTCTGTCTGTCTGTCTGTCTGTCTGTCTGTCTGTCTGTCTGTATCACGGCTGAGCATCACGCCGAAACTACTGAATGGAATCAAATGAAACTTGGCATGATTTGAGATCTTACTACGAGGTAGGACATAGGATACTTTTTATCCCGTAATCTAGCACGGTTCTTTTGGGAGAGGGGATTAAAGTCAAAACGGGTACTTGGTTATACGCTTGGTCCGATTTTATCAATTTTTCTTTATAATATAATAAATATTAGTAAGGGAACACTCATAGAGAGTTGTTATCAAGGTTTTGTAATCGATCGGGTTAAGCAACGTTAGGTAAGGTCATTAAATAGATGGGTGACCGTTTAACGCCATTTGAAATAAACGGGTCCGTGCTTCGGAGAGCAAGTAAAAAGTGGGTCCCAGTTTTTAACCGACTATAAAAAAGGAGGTTATGTATTAGATGCGAATGTCTGTTATTAAAAGTTTAGTTAACGTAAAAAGAGCGCAGGCGGAGCTGCGTGGGTCAGCTAGTCAATACATAAAAATTAAATATTACTATACATTCTGACATATTTTTTGAAATTTGTATTATATTACTCAATAATGACACTGTATTATGATATTGACATATGAACTTGATTTATTAAATTAATTGTTAACTTCACCCTTATATTCACATGCCTATTATAGGCTAAATGGAATGGACATAAATTTGTATACATGTACTAGATCTAATTTTGTACTCCATTTAATATGAATAAATATATTTGTATTTGTATTTGTATTTGATATTTAAGCAAATAAATTACTTAAATACAGCTAATCGCCATTTTGCAATAAACCCTGATCAGAGTGAATGACATCAATCCGATATAAAAAAACAACTGTCAAACTATCATCTCAACTTTTTCTTTAATACAATGATTCACTTTTATACCTACAGACAGATGTTTATATAAACCGTATTGACGTCACAAAATGGCGCCATGCACCAGCCTTCGTTTTGGAACGAAATTTAAACTCTATTTTAAAAATTGAAAATATTGCTATTAATTGTAAATTTAATACAAAAATATGATTATTTTCGGTTGTAATAGTAGACCCGTAAGTACATTATAGAGTATTTTCATCATGCGTATTATTTGTTGTCCTGATTTATGTTCTTTTTTTTGTGCTATAGAGGAGAGACTACGGGGTGCTGGCGCCTTTCTTGCCTCCCAAACACGAGTTTGTGTTATTCATCACGCTCAGTGAAGTGCAAATTAAACTGTACCAGTATTATTTGGATAACTATTCGAGACGGTATGTATAGTTTACATTTTTTTTTATATTTAAGCAACCTGACGAGGCGGATAGAATCTTCGCTATACCTACCTATTGACAGCTGCACTGCTATTTCCCCTCCTAGGTCAAAGAATTTACATATGTCTTCATCATCAGCCGAAACGTCCACTGCTGAACAAAGGCCTCTCCCTTAGAAGGGAGGGGTTGCCATAATCCCCACGCTTGGGGATCGCCGTATAGGTGATAGGTAATCCAATAACAAAAGACGCCTTTTCCGGATACTCAGCGGGAGGAGATGGGTCGGTGTTGTTCTTACCCGGAGACCCCACGAGGGAACACATGTCAACACATATGTGTACATATGTCTTACATACCTAGAATGCTGTCTTCTTAAAATAGTTTAAAAAATAACTCTTATGAGTATGAAAGACCCTAAGGTCTCAGTTATGTGGTACATGAGATGCAGAAGACTGTGTGGCGAGTATGTTTCATAAGTACCTTCAAGCCGAAGACAGAGAGTAGTTCTGGGTTGACTAAATATAGGCTCCGACACCTTATTTTTTAGTTCTCGCGGGGGAAACTTTCAATAGGTCTCCGATATCTTGTGGACGGCCAACCGGGGTATGTGGGATTCTTACCCACTAAAACCTACATTAGAGGGAGGACCTGACCTCTCCGTTGGGATCTGCATCAATTACTCCTCAATGCCTTGAGTTGAGCCCACCGCCGGAAGACACATTGTAGCCCTCAGTGAACCAGACACGGTTCTCACGGGGACGGGGACGGGATAGACGTCTAGGGCCCACACTCCGAACGTCCAGTGACCCCGAAGGACGATCTGACACATTGATTGAGATCCCGTCTCGTGCTTAAAGAGTTCAATGATGGTAGGTGTAATGTTATTGTCTTCAGGCCACTGCCTGGAAAGTCCTCAGGCTTTCTGTTCCCGGACTTCCAATCGCTGCAGAGGATATGGACTCACCCGCTCGTACTCAAGTACAATTCTGAAAGATACGAAATTATGCAACAGAAAAAGGTAAGATATACGGGTTATTTATTGTATAACATGACGTGTTTCGTAGTGAATTTACTTACTCAGTCAAATGTCGGACGTTGAAACAAAATGTCTCAACACGCGCCGTCATCATTTTGCCTTTATCACAATGAAATATTGTAATCAATATCAAAGAAAAGGTCTATAAGAGATGATTTTAAATTAAATAAAACACATTTTTATGTAAATATAACCAAATTTGGTGGAGGATACCGCAAGTATTGCGGTCTGCCAGGCGTGGGTATTATTGCAACCCCTCCCTTCTAAGGGGGAGGCTTTTGTTCAGTTGTGCATGACTTTCGGATTACTTGTGCTTTTATAACTTATCATCATCATTAACCGAAAGACGTCTACCGCCAATAAACCTCCCCCTTCGAAGGGAGCAGTTGCCATAATCCCCACGCATGGCTTCGTAGTTCAGGTAGGTAGGTAGGGTAGGTTACCTACCCTACCTACCTACCTGAACGAATGGGATCATCATAAAGGAAAAAAAGTAAATAAAAATTATAAGCAGTAGCTATCTGTGTGAATAGAGTCGATTTGAAATAAGAATGTTATATTGCAAAGTTATAAACATAGTCCATGGGGTGTCCGGTTAGAATAGTAACCACCCATCTCCTCCCATTATTGGGTGTAGCAGGAGGTGGCTAAGGGAAACCAGCCCCTCTAGACAATGTAACATTCTACAAGCGTTATAGCTAATAGAAAGTATAAAAATGCATGAAAATGACATAAGTTATCGAAAAATCACGTGACAAATTGTAGAGAATTGCCACCGTTAGCGAATGAAGAAATAGATTCGCTATGAAGCGATTGCATCTTGTCTAGGCCCTCTGACGACGGGCATCAGCGTCTTTCTATTGGATTACCTACCGTAGGTAATCCAATAGAAAGACCCTACAATTCCCTACAATTTGTCACGTGATTTTTCGATGACTTATGTCATTTTCATACATTTTTATACTTTCTATTAGCTATAACGCTTGTAGAATGTTACATTGTCTAGGGGGGCTGGTTTCCCTTAGCCACCTCCTGCTACACCCAATAATGGGAGGAGATGGGTGGTTACTATTCTAACCGGACACCCCATGGACTATGTTTATAACTTTGCAATATAACATTCTTATTTCAAATCGACTCTATTCACACAGATAGCTATTGCTTATGATATTAAAGTTTCTTTTTCATTCTTTTACAGAGGGAGAGAGAAGAAGAAGACTCTGAAGGTTCTTTAGTTGACTTCATAGACGATGATTCAACACCAGACGTGAGTTTAACATCTTTTTTTATATTTACCTATTGATTTTATTTTTAGTCGTTAAATAACTTTATTTATATTCCATTTTTACACAAACTAGGTTTTCATAGCCAATTGTAATCATCCGGTTTATATGTTACTAAACTCCCCTCCCGCATGCGCACCCCCGCCTTGGTGACGCTCACTTCGCAACGGGCCGTGCAGCGGAAATCTTTTAATTGATATGCAGTAATATTTTAATTTCGCCATAACTTCAAAACCAAATGTCCAATTTTAATCATTCAAAGACCAAATATTATCTACATAAACTGTACTTAATGATGAAATATTTTTTTTTGATAAGGATTAATAGCATGAGTAAAATAAATGCGTTTAAATGTAGTCCAAACAAAATTCAAGACTTAAAATAAAAAAAAATGGTTGTTGGGCCTCACTCGACATAGATCCGCGCGTGTGCCGCGGACTTTTTTGTAGATATTTATAAGATCTACAATTAATTAGAACATTTTATGGTTCTATCTTTTATAGTTTAGGCAGCGTACGCAAAATAAGTAACTTTTCTGGTTGATTTTACACCTTGTGTCCGAAAAAACCCAAACATCTTACAGAACCATAATTTTTTCCAAACTAAAATTTAGCCTATGTTACTCGTGCATAATGTAGCTTTCGAATGGTGAAAGAATTTTTAAAAACGGTCCAGTAGTTTTTGAGCCTATTCATTACAACCAAACAAACAAAGTTTTCCTCTATAATATTAAGTGTAGATCACACACAAACGATCACTCGGTTAAGCAAAGTCAGACAAGGTCTGACGGTAACTGTTTTGTTTAGTGTCATTTTAAATGCTAGTCTCCGTGCTTCGGAGGCTATGTAAAATGCGGACCCGGTGGTTGTCATCAAGACAGCAGTCGTTAGAATAGAATAGTTTATTTGCTAGAAACATCGTATTACAGGTGGTATATTGCACGTTTAGTTAGACATGTTTCGCTTACTTTATTCAACATGCAAATGTATAACATTGTAGGTTATTTTCAATCTAATAAATATAAGACACATTTTTCTAAAATAATTTAAGTTTTGAATTCTAGGAATTCCTTCATCGTATAAAAGCACTTTTCCACTAACCATGACTAACTTAGTTTTAAACTCATTATGGGGGAGCTCTCTTATTGTCCTTTGTATGTGATTGTATACTTTAAAAGTCATCATATGTGAGTTTTTTTTTATGGAAAGCTCTTTTACTCAAATCCATTTTTAATTGTGTTGGATCTCTTTGTATGTACTTTGAATCCTTACTAACCTTAGGATGTAACAGTGGATAATTTCTAACAAACATTACATTCCATTCGTTAAGCCAAGTCAGGGGCCAAAGGGCCGCTTGAACAACACTGGACACACGCACACGCACACACACAGACAACACACACACCCACACACACACACAGACAAACATACTCACACACACACACACTGGGTTAGCCATTAAACAACAAACAATAAAAAATCTAGGGGTGAGACAATGACTCATTTAATGACTGACACATCCTGTGTATACAAAGTCATTAACAGCCTAAAAACTGCAGAACATAGGCCTCCCATTTAAAACTGAGGGGTTGCCATAATGCCCACGATTGGCAGGCTTCTTGGTGATCAAAGTATAAGTGGTGTAATCCAATAGAAAGACGCTGTTGCTCGTCTTTTAGTTTGCCCTCAGCCGCCTCTTATGATACCCAATGGCAATGGCAGGAGATAGGTGGGTGATATTCTTACATAGAGACCCCACGGGCCACACAAAGTAAGTAGATGTGTAAAAATGTAAGTTTGTTTACAGGAATCCTCCTCAGCGGAGTCCACAGACGACTTATCAGATGTGAGTGATGACAGTCGCAAGAAGAGTAAGAAGAAAAACTCCTCGAAGAAGGGCAAAGGGAAGGACACTAAGGTGTCCACGCGGCGAGGAACCAGGGCCAATCCAGGTGAATATTAATAATAATAATACCAGCCCTTGTTTATGTCCCACTGCTGGGCACGGGCCTCCCCTCAATATGAGGGGGCTTAGGCCATAGTCCACCACGCTGGCCAAGTGCTGGTTGGCGGACTTCACATGTCATTCGAGAGCTAGTTAGGCTTTCTCAGACATGCAGGTTTCCTCACGATGTTTTCCTTCACCGAAAGCTAGTAACAATCGCACAAAGACGATTCGCACATGATTCATTGAAGAAATCAGAGGTGCGAGCCGGGATTCGAACCTGCGCACCTATTTCCAAGGCAAGCGCTCGCCCACTGAGCTGTTACCGCATAGGTGAATATTGTTTACTGATAAATAACTTGAGAACTTATGGAATATATTTTTAGCCACAAAGAAGCTCTTTGTGACGATAACTTTACTAGGTGGTAGGTTCCTAGTGCAAGGAACCGTCCAGGTAGGTACCACCGCAGTGTCAGATATTCTGCCGCCAAGCAGCAGTGTGTAAGCATTGCAAAAATCGAGCTGTTTAGGCTGTGCTAAAGAAATAAGACATTCCATACACCAGTGGCGTGGATAAAAAATTTTTTTTTTCACACCGCCTGCTCGATAATGCTCCATTATGTGTCATATAAACATGATATATATACATGATATACATGTACCTCATTAAACCCCTATAGTGTAGCTGGGTAATAATTTTGTACTAAACTACCTTGGGTAATAATGTGATTTGAATTTCGAACGTCAACACATTTACAACAGGTATAATACCACACCATAAGCAGAGTCTTGCACGAAAAAAAATAACATTTGAAAATCGAACCGGGCGCGACGAACAGAACCCAGTAGAACACTGGTTGGGAAAGGAAATCGCTGCAAATAGCTATGTTGATATTATTTATTTCTAGCAGTATTTATATTTTATTGCCGCGCAGTTACTAGAATCCTTCGTTATGCTCGCGATTCAATTTCACGCCCGCGACATAAAACACTTCTTTATCCCCTTGTTTTTTAAAATTGTATCGTTTATTAGTAGTTTATTCAAACTAAACGAATTAACTAACTAATTTTAAACTACCACCTATAGTCAGAACATATTCACAGTTCTCAATAAAATAGACACAAATAGTTATTTATGTTAATTTAATTTTATCGAAGAGGCAGCCCTGCGATTGCTGTGGGATCGCGCGGTGCGAAGCAATCACAATTGTACGCTTGTGCATTTAGGCACATTTTAGCATGCAGCGGTTGCTGACGCGACAGAGTAGGTTGTTATAGCAGTAGGTATTGGTAATTTTCTTCCGAGTGAAGTATCTGTGACTATGTCGCAATGACTACGCGGGACGGCGTGCGACTAACTGCTACAAAACCCAGTTGGGGGATACTCACTGAACGTCTGGCGAGCGCTAATGGCATATCTATTGTATACTAGCTGTAGCCCGCGGCTTCGCCCGCGTTGACTTTGTTACTTAAACGTGTTTTGAATAATGGATCGGGGTTTTATTTATAAAATATTGTTTACACTAATGTTGTCTTTTATTTACGCGAATGCTACACATTAAAATCAAACTACTTTTACGGATTTAATCACGGTTTCTTTTAGATTTTACTATCCTGACGTCTCTAATACTTTGCAGCACCCATGGTCACAGGAGGACTGAGATGTTGAACGCCCTTATGTCACAATTATACATCCTCAGGTCTTCTTAGTTATTATTGTTGGTCCGATCGATTTCAATATTGTTTACACTTTTATTAACCCTGATCAAGGTATCAAGTATGTAGCCTGTATTTATTTTTATGTAAGCTATCATAGCTCCTATTTCTTAAATGTTTAATACATTATTTAAAAAAAAACCACGACCGTAACTGCGCTGTTAAAATTAAATACAACAAAAACATACTGTACATATTTTACAATTCCATTTAAAAACTTATGAGGTTGTTAAGTGGAATCTATTTGGTAATCCCATTGCTATTTACCAATGCCAATAGCGGTTAATTTTCAAAAAATGCTGGAAATTAGTTCATTCACTGAGTTTCGTTACCATAGTTGCATTATAGCATTAAATGGAGATCTGTCTTCACGCAAACTTTAGGGATATTTCAAAGAATTCTTCTTACCGCCGGAAACGGTTTCTTAGATTTTTGTATGCAATACATAAAATATGTCATGTGACTGTAGGAATAAAATATTTTTTGGACCTCAATTGAACGCTTTTAGGGGTTAATTTAAAAACATGTCATCAAAGCAAAGTGTCATCAGTGCAGCATGAATTTTTTTTCGCGTTTCATGCTCAAAAACGTATTAAAATCCCGTCAAGAGTTTATTTTCAATACAAATGTGTTAGACGTGTTTCTCAATTTCTTATGATGAGTAGACTGACAAAAGTTTCGTGTCGAAGAAAAAAAATATACATACAAACCTTGATACCTCATTTATCCCACGGGTTGATATACGATAAATGCTGAAAGTTAGTTTATTAAATTGTTGTGTTGAGTTTATTCACCGAGTTTCGAGACTGTAGCTGCATTATAGCCTAAATGAAAATCCTTTTGCATCCAAACTTTGAAATCATTAATTGACCTTAGGGGTTGTTTTTCGATGAATGCCGGAATCAGGTTTCTTAGATTCCTATGTGCAATACATAAAATAAATCTTGTGACCGTAGGGTAAAAAAACATGATTTGGACCTCAAATAAACCCTTTTAGGGGTTAATTAAAAAAAATATTTATTTTCACATGGATTTATTTAATTTGATCATCATCATTTCATTCATACTCAAAAATTGTGCTAAAACCCCGTCAAGGGTTGATTTTCAAAACAAATGTATTAGACGTGTTACTTAACTTTTGATGATTACACTGACAAACTTTCGTGTCCATGTGCTGAAAAATATTATGTTGCGAACTTTGATACCCTATTTGACCCACTTAGGAGTCGATTTTCAAAACATGATTATTTACACATGAATTGCTTTAGTTTGATAAATGTATTCGCAAAGTTTAATCAATGCAGTATGAATTTTATCCGCGTTTCATACTCAAAAACCATGCTAAAACCCCTATAAGGGTCGTTTTCAAAAAGCTTATGTGTTATACGTGTGTCTTTATTTCTTTTGCTCAGTACACTGACAAAGATTCGCGTCCGTGTGACGAAAAAAAATTTTTTTTTCATAGAAACTTTGAGAACCCATTTGCCCCACTTAGGGGTTGATTTTACAAAAATATTGAAATTTAGTTTATTCAATTGTTGTTTTGAGTTTATTTACCAGGTTTTGTTACTCTAGCTGCATCATAGCATTAAATGGAAATCTTTTTTTGTGCAAACATTCCTAGCCCATTAAATGATCTTTATTTTTTTTGACGCGCGGGAAATCTTCCACAGATCCCCGGGAGCTGTAGGGCTCAACCGGGGTATGTGGGATTCTTACCCACTAAAACCCCCGCGGCTGTCGCATCGGCACATGAGAGGGGGAACCCCAGGGCTCTCTGGTGGAATCTGCACCAGGGGCCCCTTAGTGCCTTGCCTTTGAGCCCGCCGCCGGGGGGCGCATTATAGCCCCCCGGGAACCTGTCACGGTGCTCACGGGGACGGGGGTCGCAACCCCGCCGTCGTCCTCCTCGGAGTCGCCGCCGTTCTCAATGGACGCTCAAAAGGCCCACACCCCGACCTTAACCTGACCTGTTTTTCAAAAAATACCGGAAATAGGTTTCCTAGGTTCTTGTGTGCAAAATATAAGTAAGTGTTGTGACTGTAGATCAAAAATAATTCTTTTTACCCCAATTGGACCCCTTTAGGAGTAGTTTCTCAAAAAATTATTAGTTGGGTGGCTTTAGTTTGATAAATACACACAAAGTTTCATCAATGCAGCATGATATTTTTTTCCGCGTTTCATACTCAAAAACCATGCTAACAACGTTAAGGGGTTACGGGTCGAATTTGAAAAAGTTGTGGTACACATGTTTCTTAATTTCTTTGGCTTAGTACATTGAGAATATTAAATATCCGTGTGATAAAAAACTTTATTTTTTCCATACAAACTTTGGGAGCCCATTTGACCCACTTATGGGTTGATTTTACAAAAATGCTCAAAATTAGTTTTTTCTATTGTTGTTTTGAGTTTATTTACCGAGTTTCGTTACTCTAGCTGCATCATAGGATGAAATGGATGTCCTTCTTTGTGCAAACTTTGAAACCCCATTAAATGACCTTAGGGGTAGTTTTTCGAAAAATGCCGGAAATAGGTTTCTTAGATTCTTGTGTGCAATATATAAACTAAGTTTTATGACTGTAGGTTGAGATAAATTTTTTGAACCCCAATTGGACCCCTTTAGGAGTTGATTTTCAAAAAATAATTATTTGCACTTGGATTGCTATAATTTGATTAATGTATTCGCAAAGTTTCAGCAATGCAATATGAAATGTTTATTCCGCGTTTCATACTCAAAAACCATGCTAAAATCCCTACAAGGGTCGATTTTCAAAAAGTATGATACACGTGTTTCTTTACTTCTTTTGTTTAGTACACTGACAAAGTTTCATGTCCGTGTGACGAAAAAAATTTTTTTTCCCATACAAACTTTGGGAGCCCATTTGACCCACTTAGGTATGGAATTTCGAAAAATCCGTTCTTATTGTTCACCTAGACTATTTGAATAATGTTGGTTCCAAATTTCAAGATTGTACGTTATATGGTTTTTGCTGTATCGTGATTCCTAGAAAACACCCTGTTCTTTTATTAATATAGATAATATCATTGGCCTCACGAATCATCCTTGCTCGGAAACAGTGTTCTTTTACGAGGATTTGTGGTTTATTAAATCTGATATGATGGCGGGTGCGATCCTGAACGTGGTCACAAACTGCAGACTTTGTACAGCGTCGGTGTTTCACATCAGCTATGTGTTCTTTAACGCGAGTTTTTATTGCACGCTTTGTTTGCCCATTGTAGGAGAGCCCACAGTCACAGTCGAATTTATAAACTCCTGCATCTTGTAGAGGTATGCGGCATTTGACAGGTGGTAAATATTGACTGATCTTCTTTGGTGGCCTATAATAAGTTTTGATTGAAGCACACTTTAGGATGTCGCCAATTTTGTCAGTAACCCCTCTAACATATGGTAGGACAGCAGGCTGACGCTCGACCGTGGCTGGTAAACCGCGATATATTCCGTAAGAGTAAATTAATTACAATACATGAGTCGTTAAAAAATTAAAAAATACAATATGGTTTGGATATACATTAACACGCTTTGTGTCGCTACCAGAGTTAAGACGAATCTAATTAGTATATCACAAGTCAAAATCCATCGAGCCGTTTAAGCTAGAAATACACATACCATACATACCTACGTGTATGCGGGACCCGCCCGGGTCACCCCCTTCCCTCCAATATGGCTGAGGGGATTGATGGCTGCTGCTCGAGAAATATCATGACCTTATAAAAGTGCTAGCGTTAAGCCTATTCGAAATAAACTATTTTTGACTTGACTTGATACTGTAGAAAAATAAAGCCTTCTGGGGCAGTTGGACAAATACATTTGAGGCAGTAGCTATGATTGTAATTATGTCGTTTGATTGTGCAGTGGAAGTGGACGACGACGAGCCAGTGGTGGAGGAAGTGACGTCACCGCGCGACGAGAACCCCACCGAGTGGTGGATGAAGCTGGTGGCGGAGCCCGAGCTGGACGACATGAGGCACTCGCACAAGCTGGTGCTGCTCTTCGATATACTGAGGCAGTGCGAGGCCATCGGGGACAAACTGTAACTACACTTATATTATTATATAGTAACTGTATCATCGTCCATCCACCACCGCAGCCCGAGCTGGACGACATGAGGCACTCGCACAAGCTGGTGCTGCTCTTCGATATACTGAGGCAGTGCGAGGCCATCGGGGACAAACTGTAACTACACTTATATTATTATATAGTAACTGTATCATCGTCCATCCACCACCGCAGCCCGAGCTGGACGACATGAGGCACTCGCACAAGCTGGTGCTGCTCTTCGATATACTGAGGCAGTGCGAGGCCATCGGGGACAAACTGTAACTACACTTATATTATTATATAGTAACTGTATCATCGTCCATCCACCACCGCAGCCCGAGCTGGACGACATGAGGCACTCGCACAAGCTGGTGCTGCTCTTCGATATACTGAGGCAGTGCGAGGCCATCGGGGACAAACTGTAACTACACTTATATTATTATATAGTAACTGTATCATCGTCCATCCACCACCGCAGCCCGAGCTGGACGACATGAGGCACTCGCACAAGCTGGTGCTGCTCTTCGATATACTGAGGCAGTGCGAGGCCATCGGGGACAAACTGTAACTACACTTATATTATTATACTAGCTGGCCCACGCAGCTCCGCATGCGCAATTTTTACGTTAGCTAAACTTTTAATAACAGACATTTGCATCGAATACATAACCTCCTTTTTTATAGTCGGTTAAAAACTGGGACCCACTTTTTACTTGCTCTCCGAAGCACGGACCCGTTTAATTCAAATGGCGTTAAACGGTCATCCATCTATTTAATGAACTTACCTAACGTTGCTTAACCCGATCGATTACAAAACCTTGATAACAACTCTCTATGAGTGTTCCCTTACTAATATTTATTATATTATAAAGAAAAATTGATAAAATCGGTCCAAGCGTATAACCAAGTACCCATTTTGACTTTAATCCCCTCTCCCAAAAGAACCGTGCTAGATTACGGGATAAAAAGTATCCTATGTCCTACCTCGTAGTAAGATCTCAAATCATGCCAAGTTTCATTTGAATCCATTCAGTAGTTTCGGCGTGATGCTCAGCCGTGATACAGACAGACAGACAGACAGACAGACAGACAAAAATTTAAAAAATTACATTTTCGGCCTTAGTATCGGTTATAGAATGCCCTCCAAATATAATTTTCAAAATATCTTCAATGTACAGAATTGGACCTGTTACAGTTTTATTATAAGTATAGATAGTAACTGTATCATCGTCCATCCACCACCGCAGCCCGAGCTGGACGACATGAGGCACTCGCACAAGCTGGTGCTGCTCTTCGATATACTGAGGCAGTGCGAGGCCATCGGGGACAAACTGTAACTACACTTATATTATTATATAGTAACTGTATCATCGTCCATCCACCACCGCAGCCCGAGCTGGACGACATGAGGCACTCGCACAAGCTGGTGCTGCTCTTCGATATACTGAGGCAGTGCGAGGCCATCGGGGACAAACTGTAACTACACTTATATTATTATATAGTAACTGTATCATCGTCCATCCACCACCGCAGCCCGAGCTGGACGACATGAGGCACTCGCACAAGCTGGTGCTGCTCTTCGATATACTGAGGCAGTGCGAGGCCATCGGGGACAAACTGTAACTACACTTATATTATTATATAGTAACTGTATCATCGTCCATCCACCACCGCAGCCCGAGCTGGACGACATGAGGCACTCGCACAAGCTGGTGCTGCTCTTCGATATACTGAGGCAGTGCGAGGCCATCGGGGACAAACTGTAACTACACTTATATTATTATATAGTAACTGTATCATCGTCCATCCACCACCGCAGCCCGAGCTGGACGACATGAGGCACTCGCACAAGCTGGTGCTGCTCTTCGATATACTGAGGCAGTGCGAGGCCATCGGGGACAAACTGTAACTACACTTATATTATTATATAGTAACTGTATCATCGTCCATCCACCACCGCAGCCCGAGCTGGACGACATGAGGCACTCGCACAAGCTGGTGCTGCTCTTCGATATACTGAGGCAGTGCGAGGCCATCGGGGACAAACTGTAACTACACTTATATTATTATATAGTAACTGTATCATCGTCCATCCACCACCGCAGCCCGAGCTGGACGACATGAGGCACTCGCACAAGCTGGTGCTGCTCTTCGATATACTGAGGCAGTGCGAGGCCATCGGGGACAAACTGTAACTACACTTATATTATTATATAGTAACTGTATCATCGTCCATCCACCACCGCAGCCCGAGCTGGACGACATGAGGCACTCGCACAAGCTGGTGCTGCTCTTCGATATACTGAGGCAGTGCGAGGCCATCGGGGACAAACTGTAACTACACTTATATTATTATATAGTAACTGTATCATCGTCCATCCACCACCGCAGCCCGAGCTGGACGACATGAGGCACTCGCACAAGCTGGTGCTGCTCTTCGATATACTGAGGCAGTGCGAGGCCATCGGGGACAAACTGTAACTACACTTATATTATTATATAGTAACTGTATCATGAATCATGATACAGTTACTATATAATAATAATCATGATTCATGATCAAAAACAGGCGAAAGACGTCCAGTGCGGAACAAAAGTTAGTAGAGAGGGGGTGCCATATTGTGCTTGACGGGCCTGTTGGAAGTACTAGGTTAGACACCATGGCCTGGCTACCATTCTAAGGATGGCCTTTGTTCAGCAGTGGATGTCTTCCAGTTGATGATGAGTAGTCTCATCACTAGGATCATCATCAGCCTCAGAGTAATTAGAATGGAGCTAGTATCGCGTCGATTCCCCGAACAAATTTTTCGTGGCACTTTTGCGGGGTGCGGGAGGCGAAGTAAACACACACAGATACAATATCACGCATACCCACACTATAATAAACTCGCAACACATTCAAAAAGATACGCACACAAATAAAGAATGACCTGAACATATGAACAAAATTTGGCAGAGGGGTTAGCGCATCATGATCTCTCCAGTGGTATCTCCTCTAAGTCATCAGCCGAAAAACGTCCACTACTAAACAAAGGCCTCCTCATGAGTAGGGTTGCCATAATCAGCACGCTTGGCAGGCGTATTAGGACACTTAACTGCTACACTCACAATCCACAATTAACTTTAATTCTAATTAAGTCACTTTTTAAATTCTAAGTATTTCGACTGTCGGAGTCGTTTATGATTAATTTCGATTATTATATATTATTGAACACGAGATAATTGTTATATCTACTTACTACCAACATATTAAGTATTAATGGGCTTCGAGTGTCGAAATATTCCGATTTCGGAAAATGAATTCATCATCATTAACTTTAATTGACGTTTGTAGGTTCGACAGTAAGATCGTCACTAAGATGCAAGATAGAAAAAATATCTCGATAAAAAAGTTGAGAGGCATAGCCTTTAGACAAGGCTGATATCAAGATGAGGTCATAGTAAGCCTATTTAATATACCAATAATATCCATCTTGCCAACAGATTGGTGTTCTCGCAATCATTGTACTCTCTGGATCTGATCGAGCACTTCCTGGGGAAAGTGGACGAAGCGACGCAAGAGGGCCGCATCGATGAGAAGCTTGGCGGGCATGTCGGTAAGTAAACATTTCAAATGAATACATGTATTCTTTTAATCTAAATATAAAGATCCGTATTCAAATTAAAGATGGGTTAATACCGATATTTCTCAAGATTAGGTAATACTAATATATTCGCCTGGCAATATTATAATATTGTAACTAATATATCAGTATTAGTAATATTTTACATTTCACTAATATCATTAAAATAGACTTGGCAGGCGTATCACGGTATCACTAATCTACGGACAGATTACTGAATATTATCTATCCATCTCATTCGTACGTTAATATTTGTATGAATAATCTCTTCACGAATCCGATGAGCGCTAATCGAGTGAATCCGAACTAATCCGAATGGTATTATCCGGTCTATTTAGGATGGTTATTACAAAGATTAGGCTAATATAAAATATTAGCATATCATAGTTCGTCGGATTACTAATCCACGAATCCCTTCAATATTACTAATCTCTTAACTAATACTAATATATCAGCCACACCATTAATTCAAATCCGTCCACTCGTTGGAGCGCTACAATACCACAGACAGACATAGGCGTCAAACTTATAACACCCCTCGTTTTTGGTTGGTGGTTAATTATAGTATAACGAAGTCTATTTAAGTATAAACTAAGCTACCCGCGTGTCTGTTTGGTTGCTTTTTCTTAATACGCAATCGATTTTGATACGATTTTCGTTGTGCTGTCAGAACATCTTTCACCAAGGACCAAAGCAGGAGGGTTTAAACATTGCCGTGGCCCTTTTTTTATTTTTTTTTGTGACTGATAGACGCTGTTGGCCGCAGATGGCCATTACAGCTTCACCGGACAATAGGAGGCGAGCGGTTATAGCACTCTAGCCTTAACGGCAGAAGTAGCGACGAGATCAAGGGCGCCTCAGCGAGGCACGGCCTCGGCTTGGGCTGTCGCTTAAAAGAGGGCTGAGTTTACCACCGGTTCACAACGCGCCCCCACTGAGAAGAACCGGCAAGAAACTCAGTGGGGTGATGCACGTCGTTGCGGTCGCATACGTACGACCCTTCGGCCTCGCCGGCGAGACCGGTGTCTGATGCCGTGTTCCAGTGTGAATGGCACTATAGTCGACGAAATTACCGTACTCGAGACTTCTAAATGAATGGTTCTGGTGGCGAGTATGCAATGCAGCTTTCTATAGGCAGGCGTGACGCTTACCGTGAGGTCATGTTTGTCATGTTACTAATTTATATTAAAATAAATAGCTGTCCTGCCCGGCTCCACCCGCTTAAAGGGGAATTTGCATAAAAATGGGGGAGGCCAAAAGTCTAGTGAGAACATATTAATCTTCAGTGGTAGTTTCTTTATACACTCGCCAATCGTCATGAAAAATTACTGACTCGTACGTCAAACCTATGGAATGACGTCACGTCCGTCAATGAGCGTTTTCGCGCCAACGTGGAAAAGTCAACCTTTGATTTGCAATGTCTAGATAATTTGTGCATATTTTAACGTTTTTGTTTTTGGTATCTCTAAGTGAGTCTTAAATCTTTATTATACACTAAAAAACAAAAATTGTGCAAGATCCCCATTTTCAAATTTTCTATGCAACTTCCTTATTTGTTTTTCCATACGAACCTTCTACAAAGTAATAGAAAACTTAAAAAAGGCGTCACTGAAAACCAGCGCTGGGAGCACTTCGTGTCCCAGCATCATGCTGAGTGGTGCCTTTTTCGTCGGGTGCGGTGGCATGCGCACAATGTATAGATATTTAGTGTAGGTTAAGGTTTGTAATATTTAGTGCATGCACAGTGCTCGACGAATAAATTTATTTGATTATTTGATTTGAAAAAAAAAAAGTTGATGAAATCGTTAAAGTCGTTCGTGTCGTTCTCAAGTTATGACGTGATCAATGGAAATAGGGATTCATTTTTATGCATAAAAAATATGAATATATATAAATAATGTATTTCTTCAGGATCCTGGTCACAAGGAGTGGACTACTTCAGACTCGATGGCTCAACGTCGTGCGAAAACAGATCTATTTGGTGCAAGAACTTCAACAGAGAAGACAATCCAAGAGCTAGGTATGTAACGGGTTTAAACTATAGCATGCTATTGAACGTTCAGTTATATATTTTTAAAGGAGATATTTTGTAAATGAATGTATATTTTAGAATGTGTACCTAATAATAATATAGGGCAATGACACACGGTCATCCAATCCCAAACTGGGCAGCCTGTAATATGGAAACCAGACAACTGATACTAATATAAATTTTTTTTTGGGACTAATCCCACCACTCATTCCCATCACTGTTACTCCTGTAAGTCAGGATGTACAGTGGTCACCACTGAAGACATCGAGATTTGACCCTCGGCGAGTCCCAGGGGAACGCTAAATTGTCTTGGAACCCGCAACAAATTTAATTAAAAAGGTAGATAGGAGGAGTTGGAAATACATATATTCCACTACATATACATGTATTTTGTAAATACATACTTAAGTAGATAAATATCACCCAAACACTTCGTGGGAATCGAACCCACGATCCATCCAGCAGCCTGGGTGTCTAACCACAAGACCTACGGGCCCGTCAAAAATCTTCCAGTAATGCACTTTTTACAACCTAGTAGTTGTAAGTAGTAGTTGTATTGGATAATTATTCTTAATATAATTTTCATGCATGTTCCCTATTCCCAGGTTGTTCCTAATATCAACGCGAGCGGGTGGATTGGGCATCAACTTGGTGGCAGCGAATCGCGTCGTCATCTTCGACGTGTCCTGGAACCCTTCCCACGACGTGCAGAGCATATTCAGGGTATACCGCTTCGGGCAGAAGAAACCCTGCTACGTGTACAGGTTTCTAGCTATGGTAAGTCTACAATCTTCACTAATCCAAGTACTCCGGCTTGTGTTTGCTGGTCTTTCTCGAGTAAGGGTGGATCGAATAAATATACTCCCACCTGTATGCAAAATACGCGCTTTGTCGTGCATTTACGGATACCAGCCGGTTATACCAAGTGAAAAGACTACAATGTAAAGTATACAGGATGTAAGAGACTACGTACCGAAAACTTTTTTGTAAGATTTCTCATATTAGATAAACCGTTGGTATAGTATATCGATGGATAAACCATTTAAATGGAAAATGACAAATGACTAACTTATTAAATTTTGAGCATGTAATGAATACGTGCGGAATAATATTTATTTTTCGAATTACATTGCTAATTTCAATCAAGCCGCCTGCCAAACGTGGAGATTATTTATTTATTTAAATAAGTATCAAGTAAGTAATTTATTGTTTTTAAATTGAAATTAAACTAATTTCAATTTAAAAATGCAGCAATTGGTTTGTTTAGTCATAAACGCAGATGTCTCCAGACAACGTAGATATACGCTGCAACAAACATTTGTAAAGATGCTGTGGCCAATGATGATGACTAATTTTATTAAAAAGCGGCATGTTTTTTTTTGGAAATTCATGAAAGAGCTGATGAAAATTTTCTACACTAGAATGTTCAGAATCACGTACTGGATCCCTGGTATCGGTTTTCGGTACGATGTCTACACCCCGTATACCTTTCCTTCCTTCCTTCATTGCTTCGCTCGCACTTTAAACTGTTACGAAGCGCTATTGTAGAAAGAATGTAACCAAGGTAACCAAACCAGATGCCCTGGTCAATTCAAGGATAGTTTAGCTTTTCACTGATAACAGTGTGCAAAATTGCTATTAAGCAAAATTTAGCTCAATATGTCATTCAATCCGTCAATATCCGTTTGATGCTCAGCACCATTGTTCGAGAAGACTTTAACTTCCCTATGTCTTCTCTGAACAGTTACAGTAAAAATAAGTCTGTGTATTAAACTTTGTTTTTAAAAGGAAATTGATATCTGTAATGTCTAGTTCATTTATGGATATTTGAGAGGACACAACATAGAGCTTGAATTCGCAGTCATATAGGTAATTTGCTGTTTTGCCTTCCCAGTCATAATATTGTCTGCACGCCATTACTCGCGCGTGTATCCCACGGCTCTATAAACGACGGCCAATGTCGGGAAACAAGTAGTAACCCAGTTGATACATCGTAGGGCACAATGGAGGAGAAGATCTACGAGAGGCAAGTGACGAAGCAGGCGATCTCGAAGCGCGTGATAGACGAGCAACAGATCGACCGGCACTACGCAGAGAACGATCTGGCTGAGTTGTACACCTTCCAACCGCGGCCAGATGAACCGCGCCCGCTTCCTTCTCTGCCCAAGGACCGACTCTTCGCAGAAATGCTTCGCGAGCACGACGCACAGGTATTATATTATATATTACGTCAGCTCGTGCGCGGGTGTTGCTTGGGGAGACTGATCCGACCGCCTAGTTTGTTTTACTTTCGTCGTGTTTTTTTTCTGTCTTATTTGATCTTTTGAACGGCAAGACACACTGTCGCTCTGTTCTAATTGTAACATGACACAGTGTTTGAAAAAAAAAAGTGAAAAAATTACAAGCCCGCTGAGTTTCTTGCCGGATCTTCTCAGTTGAGGCCGCGTTGTGATACGGTGGTAGCTTTTTTTTTAAAAAACATGACCGTTCTAAAGTGCTAGCGTTAAGCCTACTTGAAATAAACTATTTTTGACTTTGACTTGACTTAAATGTTGTAGCCCATGGGGTGTCTGGATAAGTATATCACCCACCCATCTCCTCCCGTTGGGTGTCCGAAAAAGGCGACTAAGGGAAAACAAGAAGAGTGGCAGCAGCGTCTTTTTATTGGATTACAAGTCAAGTCAAGCATGGGGCTTATGGCAACCCCTCCCTTCTGAAGGGCCTTTGTTTAGCAGTCGAAATCTTTCGGCCGATGATGATGATTTTTTATTCTGAACATAACCTTTTTCCTGCCACTCATTCTATAGTATCTGGGATTGCAGAAAACTTAGTGATTCTTAATGACTTCACATCCTTTCTTTCTACAGATTTACAAATACCACGAGCATGATTCCTTGCTAGAAAACAAAGAGGAAGAGACGCTTAGCGAAGAAGAACGCAAGGCCGCGTGGGAAGACTTCGAGAACGAGAAGAACAAACCGCCGCCCGCGCCATTCCCAGCCGTCTGGCCGATGCATAACGGAATGGGTGAGTCCACTATCATGGTTATTTTGCCTAGCAATTGTAGTTAAAGCATTTGCAAGAGTACATAAAGGCAAATAAAGAAAACCCTGAGTGTCACAATCGAAATAACTGTTTACCTTTCACAATCCGATGGGACCATCGATATAATATATAAACTAGATTTGGTGTCACGGTTCAAAAAGTGGTAGCGAGAAATAGCGCCCTTGTGTCGCTATTTCTTTACAATCCACATCCTGACAAATTTATTTTTGCCGATAGGAGTGTCGCTACTGTCTATATGAAACTATCAAACTACAAGTCATTATCATTATAAAATCGTTAGTTCACGTTTCCGCCACCAGCACAGATAAGTTTGCAACCTCCGCGACCACATTTTAGATGTCATTTTGTTCGTGAATGTTTATCTAGTTTATATATTAAATCGATGGATGGGACGGATGACCGACACGACCGGGGAGAGGTCAGGCGCAGAACCGACGTTTGTTCATGTCCATCCGACGCATGGATCATCTTACTTTACAGACAATCAGATGATTAGCCTACATTGTCTTAGCCAGTAAGGAACAACTGCTCAAACTTGTCGCTCCACTGATTTCTCAGTTTCTTAGAAACTATAAATGTAATTATTTTTGCAATAGTACCTTTCAACTTAGGGAAGAGTAGAAGTTTCATCAAAATCGGTTCAGTAGTTTCAAAGATAAGGACTGTTAATGTTTTTAGCAAGTTACTCTATATAGCCGTATGAGTTGCGGGATAACGTGAACGCGAATTAAAAAAGTTTTTTGGACTTCACGACTATAATATTCCAAGATAGGGTAGCCGGAGAAGTTAAGTTTTATATACATTTATATTAACTGATTTGATGCAGCCCATACTGTTGATATATTTTAATTACATAAAATTCACTAAAAAGTGACAAATGAAATATTATCAGAAAAAAAAATGTTCTAAAAATAACGAAACTATATTGAAGTTGGTGCTAGTCGTTGCTGATTTTACTTAACACACCATAACGTTACTCTTAGCACCAAATTCAAAATATTTTATGTGTTTATTTTCGTATGTCTTGACATGACGATGTCAGTCAAAGTCAAAATTAGTTTATTTCAAATAACACTCTTGAAAGGACATGTTTTTCTAAAAAAGAAGCTACCACCGGATCACAACGCGGCCTCAACTGAGAAGATCCGGCAAGAAACTCAGCGGGCTTGACATTTTTTCAGTTTTTACAGTGTGTCATGTTACTATTAGATCAGACCGACAGTGTGTCTTGCCGAAGAACAAATAAGACAGAAAAAAAAATACGACGAATAGTACAACAAACTCACCAAGGTCACCGACATAGCTCGACAAAATCTGCAAGTTGAAGTGGCAATGGGCAGGCCACATCGCTCGGCGAACCGATAACCGTTGGGGAAGAAAGGTTCTCGAGTGGCGACCACGAACCGGAAGACGCAGCGTTGGCAGGCCTCCCACTAGGTGGACAGACGACATTGTGCACGTCGCAGGCAACCGGTGGATGCAAATAGCCAATTGTCGTTCATTGTGGCGGTCTAAGGGGGAGGCCTATGTTCAGCAGTGGACGTCTTCCGGCTGATGATGATGACAACAAACTATGCGGCCGGCGGGATAGTAGTCTGACCAGGTCCCCACGAGTTGACTGCTCGCAGCAGCCATGTGTGTGTGTGTGTGTGTGCAGTGGGCATGGGAGGTCTACTGGCGCAGCAGCAACAGCTGGCGTTCGCAGCGCTGGCCGCCATGTTGAGGAAGGACATGCCCAACATCAGCGACCAGCAACTACGGGACATGCTGCCTCTCATATACAACTCCAACCCGGGGGTGAGTACTGGTGGTTGTTAATATATCGCATAGCACCATGAGCACGCTATATTAACTCGACGTACAGCGTACGCTATAAATATTTCCGTTAGGCGCTCAAAATCGCGCCGCGATATTTAGCTAGAGAAGTTATACCTACGAACGAACTAGTGCTAAGCGCGGCCTCGCTACATAGCAGTTGCATCAATTCGTCGGTCAGTCACCGCCACTGAACACTATTACTCCAAGAGAAGAAAGGCCACTCCATACAAAAAATATGCATGCACGTGCCTCAGTAACGCCCAGCAGGCTTAGCACGACTTGCCAAGACTTCGTAATCTTGACAGTTCGGTGTGGAGTATGACGTAGTTATCGACCTAGCTAATACCGAAAATGACGTTTCTATGTCGATAACTACGTCATACTCCACACCGAACTGTCAAGATTAGGAAGTCTTGGCAAATCGTGCTAAGACTGCTGTGGCGTGCACACACTTTTATGACAAGGTACAAGGTAGCAAAACAGCTTATTTCTTAGATTATTTACTATTTGTTAATCATTTATAGAAATCGTAGGTTACGATTTTGCCTGTATGACTGCACGCCACTGGTAGCGCCAGCTATTCCTTCCCATATCAACCAATGTTAGGCGTAAAATAAAATCACTAAAAGGGATTTCTTCTTATGTGCTGACTTGCTGAGATTCGAACCCAGGAACTTGTAAATTTTTAAATCCATTTACCAACTCCACGGTCACCGCTTGTTAGCGCTCGCGTAACGACGTACGCTTATGCTTATCATGACGTCGCACGCTATCTTCCCAGACATTCGATATGTATGCAAAGTGTTATTTTACATGCTATAATATAGTTTATAGTCATGAAATAGCAGATTTAACCAATACTAGTGAGTACACCATCCAGTGGCATATCACCCCATAGCTAGCCCATGTCTCCCCGAGATGGCCCTTGGGGTTGGAGTGCTATAAGCGCTATCCTACCATTGCCTGGTGAAGCTGTCATAGTTGAGATGTTCTACATATATTTATAACATGTAGCCTTGACACTTTGAATTTAGTATTTTTACAGTTTGTATCCGATACAAATCTTTCTGTTTAATAATTCTAATGATCTATAATCGAAAGGTATTTGAAGATTAGAAGTTATAATGAGACAAACTGCCGCACTCACAAACGCCATTTAACTTTAATTCTAATTAAGTCACTTTTTGAAATCTATTTATTTCGACTGTCGAAGCCATTTATGATTAATTTCGATTATTGAACACGCAATAATTTATATCTCTACTTACTATCTGCGTATTATGTATTAATGGGCTTCGAGTATCGAAATAATCCGATTTCAGAAATGGATTAATGGATTGATGATACTTTAATTGACGTTTGTAGGTTCGGCAGAAAGTGTACATAGATTTAAGTGCTGTTTTTATACTGTTATACCATCATCGAATCCATTTTCTCAAAATTTACATTATTATTTTTTTGTTTCTTTCAAACATTGGCGTCTTTGAACAAAATCTTATGTCCCATCCTCGAATTACCGTTCCCACAAATTGTATCATCAGCCAACATAATCTCATTCACACATTTATCTGTTTAGATGTTCGGTGGATATGACTATGGCGTAAGTTATTTAATTCTGTCCCTTGTTTATTTAGAGATACGCCACTATAACTCGGACGCCGTTAGACTTATTTTATGTTTGAGCATGCACATTATCGTTATTTTGTAGTTACAAAATACTTATTAGTTAATTCGGTAACATTACTATTGTCTTTATGTTGTAGTTGATGCAGAAACTCAGCGATATGTATAAATACGCTCAGCCTGGCATGATGAACGCTGGCATGATGAATCCAGTCATGAACCCTGGTAAGTAATATTTTTTTTATGCGACTACAGATTTACATTTTTTTTCTAGTGGAAGGCCCTTTATACAAAGGGCCGTCCAGGTGGTACCACTACAGTACCTCCAAACAGAAATGTTCACACATTGATGTCTTTCGTTCTGAAGGTCACTGTAGCCGGGTAGAGTTACCGGTCATAATGAACAATGTGACTAGGGTGACGAGTGCAGCATTCTATGCTTCAGATGTATATATATATATATTTATATTTGTTTAACAAATAACGTGAACCTCCACCGGTTGCGCAGTTCTAATACCAGCCCTGGTTTATGTCCCACTGCTGGGCACGGGCCTCCCATCAAGATGATGGGGAGCTCAGGCCGTAGTCGACCACGCTGGCCAAGCGCGGGTTGGCGGACTTCACACGTCATTCGAAAGCTATTTAGGCTTTCTCAGAGCGGGAGCAGGAAGCTAGTAACAATCGCAGAAAGACGATTCGCACACGATTAATTAAAGAAATCAGAGGTGCGAGCCGGGGTTCGAACCTGCGCACCTGCGGTTGGGCAGTCCTGTCTGCGCGAATGGACTGACTGTTGACTATTAGACTATACTAATCAAGGGCCATCCCTTTAAGCGTTAGAAAGTTAGCGCAGTTTGACTATAGTTGAGGGGCGATGTTTGAGCAGCGTTGTGTCACGCCAGGTGTGGCGGGCGGGGTGGGCGGCAGCAGCGGGCTGCAGTACGAGCCGCCGTGGCAGCGGCAGCACCAGCAGCAGCAGCAGCTGCGGCTGCAGCAACTCATGCAACAACAGAACGTTAGTACTGCATCTGTTACTTATACAATAATATCCTGGGCCAATCGACACACGGTCATCTGGGAGGCGATTCTCGCACTTTCGAATCAATCACGAATTCGAAAAATTATTCGAATTCGAACTATTGGCGACTAAAAATCACGTATTAGTATTCTCGACATGTCGAGCCTAACCTATTTCGAACGCTAGCCGCTCGAACTGTTTCGACTGGTCAAGACCATTCGAATCGTCCTCTCGAGTTCGAATCACAACAAATGTCAAACCTTGCCGTATAATATGATTATAATTTTAAGATGAGTACCGTATTCCTAGATTATTTTATTCAAAAAACATTATTGGATAGTTTATTAAAGTACAACTACACTTTACGAAGTCCTCGCACTTGATTAAAACTTAATTCATTACCAAACAAACAATCAACAACACAGACTATAAATTAAGAGATACTGCGATCGACAGCCAATTAAGATAAAATCATTATGCCGACAAGATTATACACACCTAAACATCACATAAACGCCTTTAAGAATACGGACAACAATAATAAAACTTATCTTTTTATAAATAACCTTTCGGGCATACTAAAACAAAATCGTAAACATAAATACATAAACATATGGTATTTTTGTTTTAATTTTACTTCGCCGAAAGAGGCAAAGGTACTAGGATCATACAGCCACAGACTACTAAGTAAGAACCATAGATTTATAAAAATCTATGGTAAGAACACACAGCTTTGTGTATTTATTACTCATTAATTTGTGATAAATTATGTGAAAAATCGTACAAAATGTCGTTCTACCATTTTATACACTTTAAAGATATGTTTTTCTACTAAAAACATCCCATCCGGTAAAAAAACCGTATCAACTACTTGAACAGAATGACTCGCGGGACATTTATCTTTGATAATGGCAACAATTTCCTCATTCGAATAGAGATTATTTCGAAGTTTACTTCGATTGTTGCCCAGAATACAAGATTCGAGAAAATCACTTCGAGTTACGAGATTTCTTAGTAGAGATAGGCTTCGTATTGCAGATTCGAAATCGAAGTCGATTCGAAGTAAGCGAGAATCGCCCCCCTGATCCCAAACTAGGCAGAGAAATACAACCTTATATTAAAAATTATTTATTGTGCATAGGATCCACGGAGGCTATTACATAATGTCATCTTTTTTACAACTCCCACCGGATCTTAACGCGGCCTCCACTGAGAAGATCTGGCAAAAACAACATACTCATTATACAGATAAATAACACCCAGACGTTTGATAGAAATCGATGCTCAATGGAGCACCTTTCCAAAGTTCTACGGGTTTTACCACAGTGGTGAATCTACATTTATTTGTCACTTCAATAACCCATATTCGCAATAAATTATTTGAATTTGAATGGCGGGCCCGTTGAACTAGGTAGAGGTCACCATTCCATCCATAGGATACATCTTGCGTAGGAGGAGATATCCTGGCCGCTACCCTATAGGTCAAGGGTTTGATTAAGTATCTGGTTGTTATTTATCTATTTAAGTGCGTATTTTCAAAAAGTATACAAGAAGTTACCATATAGTTAAGGCTCTGTCTCTGTTAGGAGGTGGGGTTGCGACTCCTATTCCCCTGAGCACCGTGTCTGGTTTTCAGGGGCTATAATACGCCCCTCAGCAGCGGGCTCAAAGGGTTTCTTAATGCAGATCCGACCGGAGAGCCCTGGTGTACTCCTCTCATGTGCCTATGCGACAGCCGTGGGGGTTTTAGTGGGTAAGAATCCCACATACTCCGGATGACCACAGGTCCCGGATCATTGAGTTCAGGCTCTGCCTAATTTGGGATCAGATGACCATGTCTATAGTATGTCCCAAATAAAAAGAAAAACCCCTGTGGGGTGTCCGGGTAAAAATAGCACCCTCCTATCTCCTCCCGTTGGGTGTCCGTAAAAGGCGACTAAGGGAAAACACGAAGACGGGCAGCAGCGTCTTTTTATTGGATTACCTACCACCTATACTGCGATGCCCAAGCTGCCTGCCGAGCGTGGTGATTATGGCAACTCCTCCCATCTAAGGGAGAGGCCTTCGTTCAGCAGTGGACGTTTCGGCTGCTGATGAAAAAGAAAAAAATGTTCCAAACATAGTCGCTTCTCGCACAAGCTCACGCGAGCGTCTTCATGCTAAATGATACTCACTATCGGCAGCAAATGGGCGCGAAGTTATACGCGGGCGGACTGGGCAGCCGCGACCCGGTGGCCATGGCGCTGCAGCAACAACGGGCGCGGGAGATCATGCTGGGGGGCGGCGCGCCCGCCACCGCCGGCAGTGGGGCGGGCCGCCCGCGGGGGCGCCCGCCACTGCAGCCAAGACCACCCGCGCCCGCGCCCGCGCCCGACGTCGTCAACCTGGACTCCGACTAGACCGGTGACTATACTAGCTATTGCAGCCGCGACCACCCGCGCCCGCGCCCGCGCCCGCGCCCGACGTCGTCAACCTGGACTCCGACTAGACCGGTGACTATACTAGCTATTGCAGCCGCGACCACCCGCGCCCGCGCCCGCGCCCGCGCCCGACGTCGTCAACCTGGACTCCGACTAGACCGGTGACTATACTTGTACAACGGACTGGCTTAATATGGCAGTGCAGGCGAGCGAGTTGCTCACCAGCAACTGAGCTAACATTTAAACAGTATGCAGATAGCCACAGGGTTTATAGAAAATATATTATACAACTGTGGTAGTGAGTGAGTACACGTTACACAATAACACACAGAAAACACTAAATTGGGATATTCAAAGTTATCCTTTACGATTTAAGGTTAAACTTTAACCTCGAGTAACTTCTAAACGAGTCTACTTAGCGAAAAGTCAACTCAGACCATTTTTGTAGATCGTTAAATTTCCTACAAGAATATGTTTTGATTTTCACGAGACATTCATTCACATTCATTCGTTCAAGTGCATTAAAAATCCAAACAAAAAATATAAAAAATCCTGTTATTTATATGGGAAATAAAAAAGTACGATGAGTCACCTCTTAACATTAATATTAAGGGCTCAAAATTTACCAGATTTTTTTCCCTCAACTCAGACGATATTTTCATGGTAACTAGTAGTAAGTTTTTTTATGAATGGTTGAAATGATAACCGTTTGTGACGAAAAAACTGTAACAATTTATAAATCAACAAATTTTGCTGACCTAAATAAAACAGAAAATGTTATTCCAGGTACTACAACAACTGTAAAGTGATTAGATGTGTACAGTGAACGATATAGGTGCTACACAGCCGTATGGAGTGAGGCTGTCGACGGCCGCGCTCGCTGACCGTCTGGCCAAATGAGGAGTGATATTTTTCCACTGTTAGCTCCGTGTATGTAGCTTTTCGCCTCGAGGCTTGCGCTCTGATGCTACATATCAAGAATCTCAAGTTTATTTGTAGATCCTCCCGAATCGATTAAACTCGTATTCCGATTTAGCGGCGAAGTGGCTTTCACATATCAGAGAATTTCCACTTGTTAGCTGAATTTCGAATAAAAGCGGAAGGCGTATGCACTTATATGAGTAGGTGGCGCACAATTTTGGTCATATTTTAAGTCACATTCATGTTATGATGTCTTAAAATGTGGCACGTGTGTTTGGGAAGGTACATTGTAATATAGACATGGTATTATGCCTTTGCATTTTGTAATCACCTATCAATATTTCATAATTCGAATACTTTTGGGGGTGTGCAATTATAAAATAACCTATCTAACTGCAATTGCCCAAGTGCAGTACTGTACTCGCCACGGTATTTCGCTACCTTTATGTCAGGTCTAAATAACCGGAAAATATATTCAAGTTTGTCTTTCATCTTGGTATTTTTGATAGGTGATACAAAACGTGTCAGTCTAGGTAATTTATAATACTACGTATGCTACCATAATAATTATTCTAGGGAACGTCGAGTAGGGAAGTATCCTACTAAGCTAAAAGAATGGTATTCACTGACCAAAGCGGAATATCGTTAAATTTTAAATTGTATCTCCCTATTGTAGGATGCTTCAAATGTCAGGTGGATAAAATTAACTATATCTCTCAGTACAGGAAATTAGCGGTAAGATAAATGTCGGTAGTTAAAGAACTTTGTGTCTAAATTGGGGTTGGCCGCAGAGAGCGCGCGGTCAGCCAATCGCTGCACCGTCATGCACCCAGTGAATATTTAATATACAATGTAATAGTGATTTAATATGCTACTAGAGTGATTGGAACACCGTTCTGATTGAAGTTGATTTATAATTTTACACAATTATATTTTCATAATAGTAATTAATTAGAAAATTACTTGACAGCTCATAAAGCATTTCATATTGTATATTACTACACTCAAAACCAAATAAGCTTGAAGGCGATTACAACTTTATTATGCAGTCATAAAACACCCCCGCTACATAGATGACCGTTAACGCGGCAGCAAAAAAAGGTTGGTAATACAAAGTTGTTTTTGCTGACGCGCCTAGTTGACAATGTATGTAGTTATTGAGCCGCAAACGAAGTTGTAATCGCCTTCAAGCTTATTTGGGATGGAGTATACTCATATGTTCTGTAACTAGGTTTAGTACATGTTCAAACGTAATTAGGACATGCGAATCACTCCTAGTAAAAATGGTATTATTAATGTTGTCTTTTATTTACGCGAATACTACACATTGAATCAAACTACTTTTATGGATTATATCGCGGTTTATTTAGATTTTACTTTCCCTACGTTCTGAATGCTTTGCAGCATGGTCACCAGAGGGCTGAGATGTTGAACATCCTTTTGTCACAATTATATCCGGTATATCCTCAAGTCTTCTTAGTTATTATTGTTGGTCAGATCTACGTAGTACGAGCTGTATTGTCTTGAAGCCAAAACGCTGCACGGCCTCCCGTGATCATGGGTGCTGCAAAGCATTCGAAACGGCGGGAAAGTTAAATCTAAACTAAACCGCGATATAATCTGTAAAAGTAGTTTAATTTCAATGGTATTATTCATTTACGCAACATTCATGTTTTGTTTAATTAAGAAAATAATACCCTGGCATTCCTGAACCCTTGCTATGATTTATCCCTTACAATGTGTGATCTGTTTCACTGAATGTATTAGGTAGTTCCTATTTGGATATTATGTCTTGTTATATCAAAAAATATTTGTAGCAAATTAAACTTCACTATTCTTGAAGCAGATCACTTATTGATTCCAGTTTATATCCAGCTAAGAAAATTGTGTGGGGAAATAATTTTTCCAATTTTAAGATGTATCGTTTTACTATAGGGCGAAATAAAACTTAAGTGCAGTGTAACTGTAAGGTTTATTTTGAAAAAAAATCTTAAGGTCTAATAATTCAATGTTGTTTATGTGACTATTTATTTGCCTGATGACGAACAGGCAGTTTAGTTGTGATAATCTCTAATCTTAAAATTTTTGTATACGTTTATTTTAATCAAGTCGCCAATGTGACTTTAATGTTAGATGCAACAATTAATCTTAAACTCTGTTTCGGATGAATTTGAAAGCAATTACAAATCTATTTTGCAGTTGAAAAACACCTTCCAACAACAACCAAAAAGCTTGTAGCCATGGGCACAACATGGGCATTCTGTGGTTATTGAGGTGCAAACAAATTTGTAACTGCTTGTCAACTTGTTTAGAATGGATTTAGTTATATTTTTAAAATACATTAATATACATTTTCCATGACTTGCAAATTGTAATGCATTTCGGTTTGTGAGCTAGAGAATTATTTTATGAGAAATTATCAATGTTTTTATTTTGGATAGTACATTTACAGATTTTTCTATGTGCAGAATGTTATTTATATTTTAAACACAGTTAACAAACAAGCAGTATTTCAGTTAGTTGTAAGATTATGTTAATTCATTTTTCACTCCACACCTTAGAAGTTTATTGTTTTTTTTTTATAACTTGCTAGCAAGTGTTGCGAGGTGAATATTGTGTGGTTGCTACACATGAGGACTGCTGTAACTGTTTCATTATTTATGTAATATATAATAATAATGTAACTGTAGAGAACTTCCTATTATTTTGTAGTACAATCAAAGTATAATAAATAATTTGGAAATGTGAAAACATTTTTATTTCTTTACAAGATCAAAATCAGAACAATAAATGTATGAACACAGATGACCAGCCAGACAATTGGACGTGTTGAACATACATAACTTCATTATCAGTGGCATGCAGACCATACAGGCAGACTGCTCTGGATAATTATAATATAAATAATCTTTAAGTATAGTTCTTGAAAGACAATTCATATCAAACTCAAACTCAAACTCAAAAATCTTTATTTCAAATAGGCTTAACGCTAGCACTTTTGAATCGTCATTTTTTAGAAGCTACCACCGGATCACAACGCGGCCTCAACTGAGAAGATCCGGCAAGAAACTCAGCGGGCTTGTCATTTTTTCACTTTTTTTTTTAAACATTGTTTTGTTACAAATGAATCGACATTAGCGATATTGTGTCCTGCCATTCGAAACATAAAGCAAGGGAGAAAAGAAGAAAACAATAAATTAAGACAAACTAAAAGGCCAAATGGATAGAAGTCGGACCAGTCCCCCCAAGCAGCACCCGCGCACGAGTTGACTCGAGCGATATTTGATTTGAAATGTATTTAGGTGTAGATAATATGATAGTTTAGGAGGCACAATAAAATCATAGTAGAGCCTAAGAACTCAGATATTTTTGTCATTTGGACATTTAGCTAACCCTGTCTTAAAATTGTGCACATGCTGGCATAATCATGTTCATAATCTTTAGATCTTAATTTTAAAATTTACAACATATAACTTGAGGACTAAAAAATACTTAGAACTATGAGCTTTATCAAGCAAAATTTTCATTAAAACCTTACACATATAATATGTCAGTAGAAACTTGCTACAATAAATATTTATGATGAAATATACACCTAATTCTATGTTCAAATGACTGATTAAGTTAATTGTCATATACATATATCACCGGATAATAAGCCGGTTAGGGTTCGAAGGCACTACACGTAACATCAGATTCCAACTGAATTGGTTGGAATATAATCTAATTATGGTTTATAATCTCACATCTTCATTCACAATCTTGACGATTTATAATCTCACTTGATTAATTATAAACTACTTGTTTGTTTGTACAAATCTGGTAACATATACAGTGTTAAAAATCCCCTGCTAGATTTCTATGGGGAATATTCGTCTTACATATTTAACAAATGAGTTACGCTATTGATAGTATTGAGACACCGATTAATACCATAAGCGATTGGAGAGATCGGTGATATTAACACTGTATAGTTACTGAAGAAGTGATAAAAAAAACCCCAAAGGCCGCTCTACAGCCTGTATTTATCTTTGCATAAAACGAAGATACAGTACTTATGCACAGGAATATGTGCCACTTAAAATGTTAAACATTAAAGTTAGGGATGCCAGTTTTCACACCAATAGTCACTTCAAGGTAATTTAGCAATCTTTGTGCTAAAAACATAGCACCATTATGATCAAACACATCTGCGGTGAGTAGGTCTAGCTTCATTTCTGTATTGAATGCTACGAGTTCACTAGCACTTATCGCCATCGCATTGACGGGTAGCCCACCGGCGTTCACCAGCACCACGCGTCGAGTTCTTAAGTCTGGGTGAACATGCTCAAGAACTGACTTCGCCCATTCCAAACAAAATATCTTACTCGTGTCTATAGCTAAAACCACAAAATCTATAGCCACATTTCCAGTTAAGTTCGACTGTTTAACTAGCTCCACCAAGTCAAACGAACGTAACACAATCAATCTCCACCGTTTATTTCTTTTTTTATGCACCACTGATAAAGCTTCGGATATTTTATCGATGATTTCAATGTTCGATGACAATACGACGACGGATAGCGAATTTTTACAACTAGTGGGACCGAGCCACGGTGCAACTGCGATAATAGACATATTTTTAATTACTTATCATTACGACGGAAGAACTACTATTTTATATAGAAATAAAATAGAAATGTATGATAGATAATAACGGAATAAATTTCAAACTGAATCACACAAAGTTTGTGCTCAAATCAAACGTCGCACTCAAAAAAAAAAACAAAACAAACATAAGCTAAGGCTGTAGCCGAGTCTATTTTAATGATTACTTGAACCATAGAGTATAAGAGTAGAGTAAAGTAAGGTGTTGCAATCTTTTGAAAAACTTTCCCCTAAATTTAATGTAGAATCCCACAAAAACATTTTCGTTGGAGTAATATTTATTTCGTAATACTCTCTAAGATTTGAACAGTGCATATTTTCTAATTTTATTTTTTAACATCCGATAATTTATATATAAAAAAAGCAAGTTCACATCAGACTATTGCGGTCAATCACATATACCTGGATATAATTTTATTTTCAATTTATTACTATCTACATAATAATGTTGTCTTTTACTTACGCGAATATTACACATCGAAATCAAACTACTTTTACGGATTTTATCGTGGTTTATTTTTTGACTTTACTATCCCGACGTTTCGAATGCTTTGCAGCACCCATGGTCACGGGAGAACTGAGATGTTGAACGTCCTTATGTCACAATTATGCCGGTGTACCCTCAGGTCTTCTTAAAAAATCCATAAAAGCGATAAAATCCGTAAAAGTAGTTTGATTTCAATATCCACATATTTTTAACTACCTAAATATTATGTAGGTAGTTAAAAATACCCCTAAAATATTATACCCCTAGAAACCCCATCAAACTTTTTTTTCCTAATTCTAGGGGTAAAACCCCTAACTTGGAAACCCTGATTCCTATTCGTATCTGTCAATGTCAATCTACGCTGTGAATCCTGGAAATCTTAGCGGAAGAATCCTGGAAATAGACGATATTTGCCATAGTTACCAACTTACCACCGGCATCGGTCCAAGGTCCAAGTCTGAAGTCTGTCTTGTGTCTTGCTTGGACTCACAGAGTAATACAGAGAGGGTCTCAAAAATAAGCTAAAAGCGTTAACTAAAATGAATATTTATCTCGTTTACTCTTATGGGGAATGAGCATTAGAAAAAAAGAGACAGATAATGTTTGTCACGTCCCACTTTTTCAGCCGTACACTTTTTTTAAACGTCAATGGACCGATGGGACCACAATACTACTTTCGAATACTACAAAATTTAAAAGTCAATATTTGTCTATGGTGGAACTTATAGTGATAGACTCTTTAATTTAGTCATATAAAATGACAGCATTGTTTACTTCCTCGATGATGTTTTGATTTGAAAAAAAAATGTGTTTATTATAATAATTACATTAGTATTCATATAAAAACAACTTGTAAAGTTATACGGAATGAATCCAAATTTAGGAATTAAAGTACTTATAAATTGTTTACAGTTATACCTTGGGAGAGCCACACACGGCCATCTAATCCTAAACTATGCAGAGCCTGTACCATGGTATCAAATCAACTGATACGAATACTTGTATACGTTTTTGCCTTCTCTGCCTAAGGAGAAGAGCTATATATTTCGAGAGTGTGGATGTATGTATGTCTACATATTTCTTTAGTACGGTCTATAGCCTAAATGGCTTGATGGATTCCGACATAGGCGAAGTCTTAGAGGAAGAAAACAATAGAGGGCTGGACACTTTCTTTCTCATTCACGCAAGAAAAGAATGCGTTTATGTAGGTTACGTGTGATAGAAAGAAACAGTGTATATGATTTTTTGTCCCTCAGCATGTGTTCGATTTTTCCGCGCCGTGGGTGCGAAACAAATTTGACGTTTGCTCCCACTTTGCTCCGTGACAATTTTATCGTGGTTTTAATATTAAATAAATAACTTAAAATTCAATAAAAAACTAACTGTGACATTACTGTGTGTTGTGGAAATCCTATAAGAATCGTGCAGTGCAGTATTATAGGCTGTAAAAGTGACAGTGAACGTAAAATTAGTGGAGTATCGTTTCACAGGTAAACGTGAATTATTATGGCCAATTTAGAGATTACATTTAGAAACTAATACATGTAAACGACTTATTTAGATCTTATTGCTCTAAATTAGTTACTATTTTACTTGAAAGTTACGTGTAAGATCGATAAATTCTTGTTTTTCATCCATAACCTAAAATTTTCAGTTTATTTATCGCTAATGGTGTGGCTGATATATTAGTATTAGTTAAGAGATTAGTAATATTGAAGGGATTCGTGGATTAGTAATCCGACGAACTATGATATGCTAATATTTTATATTAGCCTAATCTCTGTAATGACCATCCTAAATAGACCGGATAATACCATTCGGATTCACTCGATTGGCGCTCATCAGATTCGTGAAGCGATCATTCATACAAAATATTAACGTACGAATGAGATGGATAGGTAATATTCGTAATATTCAGTAATCTGTCTGTAGATTAGTGATACGCCTGCCAAGTCTATTTTAATGATATTAGTGAAATGTAAAATATTACTAATACTGATATATTAGTTACAATATTATAATATTGCCAGGCGAATATATTAGTATTACCTAATCTTGAGAAATATCGGTATTAACCCATCTTTATTTATCGCCATTATCAGTGTTGCCAGTGTATAAAAGAGAGACTACCATAAATAAGTGGTAAATTATTATTAAGTGCATCATACACGATCCCACATGCTGGGTGCATCGAAGAATTTCTCAGATTTCCCGAATTTATTTTTATGATTTCCTGAACATATGGATATTTGTGTACTGTGGATAGCAGCAACAAAAAGAATTAATTAGGTTGCTAAAAGTTATTCCCGAATGCTTAAATATTCAGAAATAACGTAAGCGCTCAAGTAATTCGTCCAAGGCTGCGCAAGACGTATTCATTCGTTATTTATAGGCACAATGGTCATTGTACATTTAATCGTGCTTTTACTATATGCATGTTGTTTAAATATATGTATGTATGTTGTTGGTTACAATTTATTGGTAAATTTGTCTGAATTATAAATAAATAGTACCGACGTTGAATAGTTTGTTTCATTTGCCCCCCTATTATGTACCTATCTCATTTGACAACTAAAGTGATGATCAATAAAGCAAAGTGACTATTAAATAACTATCAAATGATTCATTTGGCATTGCCTAACTTGAATCACCAATAAATACCAAACACACTTTCAGTAGACATCAAAGTTTGGTGAACAACTGAAGCTTGATAGTCACTTTGCTTTATTGATCATCACTTTGTTTTTTTGTCGGAATAGTACTGTTTCACCAGACAAGAGGGCGAGCGCTTAAAGCGCTCCAGCCAGAAAGGTTTGGGTAGCGACTAGCACAAGGGCACCTCAGGGAGGCACGGCCTCGGCTTGGACTGCCCGCTTAGAGAAAATGAGTTTACCACCGGTTCACAACGCGCCCCCGCTGAGAAGAACCGGCAAGAAACTCAGCGAGGGGATGCATGTCGAGGTCGCATGCGTACGGATCCCTTCGGCCTCGCCGGCGAGACCGGTGTCTGTGTGTTGATGTGTTTACGACTCTTGACATCGTTGTCGGTGTTGGTGTTGTGTCATGGTCCAGGAGGACTGACATCGGGTCGGGTGGGTCGAGTATTACATGCCGCGGACGGCGGCGATGTACGGCTGTTCGACGATCTGAGGGACCTGGCCGCTGCCCAATAGGACATGGGTTCGATTCCGAAGGATTCCGAACAATTGTCTGGGTGTTATTTATCTATTTAAATATGTATTTATACAGTTTACAAGTATTTGTAATCATTTATCTGGTTACCTTACTAAAGGATCTGCGTAGATTGAGATCAGGTGGTCATTGGTCAAGCGTAGATTGTCCCAAGATACTAGTACTATAGATTTGTATATTGGAGAAATTTACTAAAACTTACCCGGTAAATGGCCATAGTATGTATTATATTAAGTTATAAGAAAGCCAATTTTTGCCTACCTCTCTGGGAAATAACATATTATTGTTTTTATCTCTTAACTTTTTTGTATGAGGCTAATAATTATCTACAGCTCTTAGCCACTTTAATCACCACGTGATATCACCCAGGTGAACAATGTGGAATAGACCTTAGCTACAGCATATATGATATTAAGTGTACATTCACTTTGTAGCCTCCGTCGTGGGTTCGAATCCTGCGAAGGGCAACAAATTTGAGTAGTTGTTCCTTACTGGCTAGGACAATGCAGGCCGATGACCTGATTGTCTGTAAAGTAAGATGATCCATGTGTCGGGATTTGCGATAGGACGTATGCCCGACTCCTGTCCGTCAAATTAAAACACCGAGCTTTGGTAATAAACACTTATAATCAAATTATTACACACTTATAATGAGAGAGAACAACTTATAATACAGTGGAGTAAACCTAATAATTAAAACATGTCTCTGCCATAGATACTAGCGCGCTGTCATCTTTTTGATAGCCCCTTTGGCGTTCCGAAACCGTGATCCGAGATACGCCACACATGCGTCGGATGGGCATGTAAAAAGTCGGTCCTGCGCTTAACTTCTCCCCAGTCGTATCGGTCTTCCGTCCCATCGGATTATGAGAGGTACCTATTATATAAAGGAAGAGAGAGTGCACTTGTGTCTACGCAAGCACTTGTGCACTATAATATCTCCTGCGTACATGGCTGACCTTGTGAAAGATTGGCCGTTGTGGTCGTTTCGGCTAGGAGGACATTATTATAACAATCACTTTCGTACTTTTTGCAGACTGTCATAGATTAAGACGATATAATGTAAGAAAAGTAAATGTTGTGTCAAAAAAGTGGTTTTTGGTTAGGAAAGAAAATATAATTTACAACAACCTCCGTATTTGCTTTACACAAAGGGTAAAATTTCCCTTACGTGGCAACTCTAAATTTAGTATGTACTTATTTTTCTGTCCTTATCGGCGGCACGCTTGGTATATGTCTGTATTATATTCTGTCTACGGGCGAAGTATACACTTTTCTAAAAATGTTAATATGGCCTGTCAAACGTCAATTGATAATGTCTATCATACGTAGACAGAATATAATACAGACATATACCAAGCGTGCCGCCGATAAGGACAGAAAAATAAGTACATACTAAATTTAGAGTTGCCACGTAAGGGAAATTTTACCCTTTGTGTAAAGCAAATACGGAGGTTGTTGTAAATTATATTTTCTTTCCTAACCAAAAACCACTTTTTTGACACAACATTTACTTTTCTTACATTATATCGTCTTAATCTATGACAGTCTGCAAAAAGTACGAAAGTGATTGTTATAATAATGTCCTCCTAGCCGAAACGACCACAGCGGCCAATCTTTCACAAGATCAGCCATGTACGCAGGAGATATTATAGTGCACAAGTGCTTGCGTAGACACAAGTGCACTCTCTCTTCCTTTATATAATAGGTACCTCTCATAATCCGATGGGACGGAAGACTGACACGACTGGGGAGAAGTTAAGCCCAGGACCGACTTTTTACATGCCCATCCGACGCATGTGTGGCGTATCTCGGATCACGGTTTCGGAACGCCAAAGGGGCTGTCAAAAAGATGACAGCGCGCCAGTATCTATGGCAGAGACATGTTTTAATTATTACGATTACTCCACTGTATTATAAGTTGTTCTCTCTCAATTTGATTATAAGTGTTTATTACCAAAGCTCGCTGTTTTAATTTGACGGACAGGAGTCGGGCATACGTCCTATCGCAAATCCCGACACATGGATCATCTTACTTTATAGACAATCAGGTCATCGGCCTGCATTGTCCTAGCCAGTAAGGAACAACTACTCAAATTTGTTGCCCTTCGCAGGATTCGAACCCACGACGGAGGCTACAAAGTGAATGTACACTTAATATCATATATGCTGTAGCTAAGGTCTATTCCACATTGTTCACCTGGGTGATATCACGTGGTGATTAAAGTGGCTAAGAGCTGTAGATAATTATTAGCCTCGTACAAAAAAGTTAAGAGATAAAAACAATAGTATGCTATTTCCCAGAGAGGTAGGCAAAAATTGGCTTTCTTATAACTTAATATAATACATACTATGGCCATTTACCGGGTAAGTTTTAGTAAATTTCTCCAATATACAAATATATAGTACTAGTATCTTGGGACAATCTACGCTTGACCAATGACCACCTGATCTCAATCTACGCAGATCCTTTAGTAAGGTAACCAGATAAATGATTACAAATACTTGTGAACTGTATAAATACATATTTAAATAGATAAATAACACCCAGACAATTGTTCGGAATCCTTCGGAATCGAACCCATGTCCTATTGGGCAGCGGCCAGGTCCCTCAGATCGTCGAACAGCCGTACATCGCCACCGTCCGCGGCATGTACTGCTCGACCCACCCGACCCGATGTCCGTCCTCCTGGACCATGACACAACACCAACACCAACACCGACAACGATGTCAAGAGTCGTAAACACATCAACACACAGACACCGGTCTCGCCGGCGAGGCCGAAGGGATCCGTACGCATGCAACCTCGACATGCATCCCCTCGCTGAGTTTCTTGCCGGTTCTTCTCAGCGGGGGCGCGTTGTGAACCGGTGGTAAACTCATTTTCTCTAAGCGGCAGCCCAAGCCGAGGCCGTGCCTCCCTGAGGTGCCCTTGTGCTAGTCGCTACCCAAACCTTTCTGGCTGGAGCGCTTTAAGCGCTCGTCCTCTTGTCCGGTGAAACAGTACTATTCCTACAAAAAAAAAGTGATGATCAATAAAGCAAAGTGACTATTAAGCTTCAGTTGTCCACCAAACTTTGATGTCTACTGAAAGTGTGTTTGGTATTTATTGGTGATTCAAGTTAGGCAATGCCAAATGAATCATTTGATAGTTATTTAATAGTCACTTTGCTTTATTGATCATCACTTTAGTTGTCAAACGAGATAGGTACATAATAGGGGGGCAAATGAAACAAACTATTCAACGTCGGTACTATTTATTTATAATTCAGACAAATTTACCAATAAATTGTAACCAACAACATACATACATATATTTAAACAACATGCATATAGTAAAAGCACGATTAAATGTACAATGACCATTGTGCCTATAAATAACGAATGAATACGTCCTGCGCAGCCTTGGACGAATTACTTGAGCGCTTACGTTATTTCTGAATATTTAAGCATTCGGGAATAACTTTTAGCAACCTAATTAATTCTTTTTGTTGCTGCTATCCACAGTATACAAATATCCATATTTTCAGGAAATCATAAAAATAAATTCGGGAAATCTGAGAAATTCTTCGATGCACCCAGCATGTGGGATCGTGTATGATGCACTTAATAATAATTTACCACTTATTTATGGTAGTCTCTCTTTTATACACTGTCAACACTGATAATGGCGATCAATAAACTGAAAATTTTAGGTTATGGATTAAAAACAAGAATTTATCGATCTTACACGTAACTTCAAGTAAAATAGTAACTAATTTAGAGCAATAAGATCTAAATAAGTCGTTTACATGTATTAGTTTCTAAATGTAATCTCTAAATTGGCCATAATAATTCACGTTTACCTGTGAAACGATACTCCACTAATTTTACGTTCACTGTCACTTTTACAGCCTATAATACTGCACTGCACGATTCTTATAGGATTTCCACAACATACAGTAATGTCACAGTTAGTTTTTATTGAATTTTAAGTTATTTATTTAATATTAAAACCACGATAAAATTGTCACGGAGCAAAGTGGGAACAAACGTCAAATTTGTTTCGCACCCACGGCGCGGAAAAATCGAACACATGCTGCGGGACAAAAAATCATATACACTGTTTCTTTCTATCACACGTAACCTACATAAACGCATTCTTTTCTTGCGTGAATGAGAAAGAAAGTGTCCAGCCCTCTATTGTTTTCTTCCTCTAAGCTATCATAGAATGGTACGTAGGCAATTCATAAGTCTAATAAGTGTATACTTTGTTGCCAGTTTACCAGTGCGGAACCCATGGACATCAATGAAAATGTGTTTCCTCTGCGAGTACGTTCTGCAACAGCTGTTTGGAACTACAGGACGGGTACAAATGTTATCGAAAAGGCCAATATATTATTATATTAAATAATTTAATATAAGTTTGTTTTTATTTATCACTACATTTTCCTATAATTTATGTATGTTAGATAAAAAAAAAATGCCTCCCTGGCCAAAACCACTACAGCGGCCAAACTTTCACAAGAACAGCCATGTACGCAGGAGATATTATAGTGCGCTTGCGTAGACACAAGTACGCTCGCTGTTCCTTTATGCCTCTCATAATCCGATGGGACGAAAGACCGGCACGACCGGGGAGAGGTTAGGCGCAGGATCGACATTTTACATGCCCATCCGACGCATGGACCATCTTACTTTACAGACAGAGAGAACAAACGCTTGCTATAATCCCCACGCTTGACAGGCGGCTTGGAGATCGCAGTATAGGTGGTAGGTAATCCAATAGAAAGACGCTGCTTGTCCGTCTTCTTGTTTTCCCTAAGTCACCTGTTACGAATACCCAACGGTAGGAGATTGATAGTTGCTATTCTGACACCCCACGGGTACCAATAATTATTTTTAATATGATTCACTAATAATCTGGCTATTGAAATTTTTAAATACCTGGCCACCGTCACCTATTTGCCTGTATTGCATATTTATTTTCTTATAAATAATAACAAAAAGAGTTTTATTTTCCATCAACATAGATAAAACTTAATTACTTACTAATAATAAAAAAAAGACAAGCCCGCTGAGTTTCTTGCCAGATCTTCTACATTGAGGCCGCGCTATGATCCATTAGTAGCTTTTACAGAAAAATATAACAATACGAAAGTGGTAATTTTACCCTATTTGAAATAAATTATTACTTTCAAAATATATTGATACTAACAAAATATATTGATTCAAAACAATAAAGTACTGAAACGCTGCATTAAAAATGTTTTCGATGACATTGTCTAAATATCGATATGCGTATCCTTGCATGGACACCACTAACTTATATTTTTAAATCTAAAAGTGTGTTCAACCTTTCTAAATGACGCATTAAGAAATATATAGGTGTCCTTGTTTGTCTTGATGCATGCCTATATGGGGAAAGAGGATGGATACTAAGTGGTTGGTTTCGAATTCCTAGAACGACTCCATTTTATTCCTTCCTCCAAGCTTGGACTGGACCAAGAAGCTTACATTTACAACACTGGAGTATGCAACGCAAATAATATCTTGAAGCCAAAAAATTTGGCCTTGAATCATTTCACTTATGTTTTTTGTCTCTTTCATTAGGATGACCACGACGAATCTAAGTTTAGGATAAATACATACGGATTACGTATAAAAAAAATGAAAACGTAAGATAGGAATATATCATATAAAACGTATTTTATAGTAAGGGCAGCGTTCGGGAAATCGTGTGCTGTCAGTGATACCTTAAAGCACAGAGACATAGTTGTTTACTATTGGCTCATTAGAAAGCTCCAACAAGCAATGGAGTTAGCTATGCCTAAACATATTCATCCATCCTCCATTGTCTGTTCATTTCTGATTTTATCACGTAGCGAAACCTTGGGGTTACGTAGAAGAGCCGTATATGAAGTAGAGTACCCCTATAGCTTTGAGAATATTCTAGTTGAATTGGCAGTGGGCGGAGCACATAGCTGGAAGAACCGATGGCCGTTGGGCAAAAAGTTTCTAGATAACGACCACCGTCCGGAAAGTGGTGTGTAGAATGGCCCCTAACAAGAAGGTCCGATAATGGTATCACACGCGTGGCAGGAAGCCAGGGGATGCGAGTGGCGAAAGTCCGTTAAGTGTGGACGTCATTGGGGGAGGCCTTTGTCTGGCAGTTGACGTCATTCGCCTGATGGATGCAAGGATAGATTTTATAGAAATGAAAAACAACAATATCATATATCATTTATTAACATTCATAATATTCATTATTATACAAGCCAGGCCCTAATCGAAAACATTTTACAGGGAAATTTCACTAATGTTTGTAAGCATTTAATCACAATCCTAAATCAAAAGGAATAAAATACACAGATTGAAGGGTTCTGTCTAGGATTAAAACGATTATTAATATTTTTGCAAGATATAATGCGATACCAAATAAAGACACACAGCGAGCTAGTTTTACAGAGAGAGAGTAGTGAACATAGATTACTAGCAAGAGACATTGGCATCGTCGACATATAGAATGACATCAGTCTGTAATGATGGTTTACAGTTACAACAAAAAGCGGTTAAAGCGTTTGCTATGACTGTACATTTCTACGTAATTCTCCTTCAATTCCTTCAAGAAATATGACAACAATTATCATAATAATAATAATTGTTGTCATATTTCTATAAATGTAGAGTCAGGATTGAATGATGCAGCTCTGATATTTGATTGAGCTATACTTGTAGAAGAGCCTATGGTGCTAGCCTAAAATATAAATAAACAGTTATTTAAAAAGTATTTTTGAATGACTGGCTTAGAACCATTTCTTACGAGGAAGCAGAGTCAATTCTACATTTTTATTAAATAAAAATGCACTCTTAATTCATGTCTCACATTTATATAGACACAAATATTTACACACGTAAACGCTCACGCACACACACGTAATATTACTACAATTTTTACAATTTTTTTCTTTTTTCCCGACTGTATATTTTTCATTTAACTTAAGCTAAAGCTTATATGGCTATAGAAGAGCGGATCCGTTATACTCAAGTATTATTATGCTTAACTGAGGGATCCAACCTTGTATGTAACTATTTTAAAGTAAGTTAATGAAATAAACATTTTTGGTTATATTTTGATTACCTTATTCAAAGTTGACCTTAGCCAAAGTTGAAACACAATCCTGGTCTGTGTGGGTCATAGTCCCCTCTGTTTTAAAATGTAAGCTGCTGCTAATGTAAGCTGACAAATATCATGGATTAATTTATCCTTTATTGGTACATTGGCTAACAAAGTTTTTCCTTTTGTAACACCTTTCGGGAAGCTGAAATATAAATATGATTAATATGTTGTTACTAAAGTCCAATCAATAATTCACTAGAGTAAATTGACATTTGCTAATGTCACTTTGTAAAATAATATTGCCATATTAACAGTAGTAGTGATGTTCCCATTCTATAGCGATGCAATTACTTGCTCAAAGTTAATTAATGAAAACATATCTAATACTAACAATAATTTTAATTAGAAATTATATTGAGTTGTCAATAGATGATAACTATAAATAAATCTAGTGAAATTGACGAACAACAAGGCTGCATGGGCTATAATTTTCACCAAGTCGGTGGGAATAAGTTGACCTTGGCTTTACACACGCCGCGTCATATTATTCATCATTTGGCTTCTAATTTCTGGTCTGAGTGGACGAATGTTTGTTTTGCTCGCAAGTACTGACGAAGTGATCAATAGAATCATTTTGTCACTTCACAATTTTTTTTTCATCAAAAACTGGTAACACAGTAAACGTCAGTTTACTCTAGTGAATTAATGATATGACTAAGTACTATTTCTATCAGGGCTTACTTTCCAGGCAGAATTTTGATACATGTTGACTTTTTATCACGTAGCGTATATACCTAACCATAACTATTATTATGAAGATTTTCATTAATACAATTTCTGAATACAAAATCTGAGTCTAGTTCGCTTAATACTAAATATATAAAAATAATGTGTCGAAATTAAATTGTATTTCAGTTGGTACAACTTCGGTATATTTTACGTCTGTGGCGGCTATGGGTCCTCTTATGAGTGCAAAAATATTCTATTTTTGACTTTTAAACATTAAACTCATACTTATGTATAATTACGTATTCCTCGACTCAGAAAATCTTAATTTCAGTGTTAATGGTCACCCTACTGATGTAAAATGTTTATTTAAAATTAGATGATTATAGAGCATAATTGACAGAATAAAATAGGTATATCATCTAAATATCGCCACACAACACTAAAATTAATAATTATTGACTTGTTTTTAACATGATTCGAAGGTAAAAATGTATGAATACATTAAATACGATTATTATCGCAAAAATGCACTAACCTGTGAAACTTATTGTAAAAATTTGGCTTCCAAACACTTCTGCAATTGTGTACAACATGTTACAATGTTTAAATAGCGAATCTAATGAGAATACAGTTTTATTTGATCTTTTAAAAACCCGAAGTGGTAGAAAACATATGACGGAGCAGCCATATTGTGTTCAATGAGAGTTGCCATAATGTTAAAACGGCAGCTACCAACAATCAGGGTAGTGAAGGGCTGGTTTAGGAATATGATTTCTATATAATTTATTACTGACGTCCATAGAAAGTACTCAAGTTGACGTGGATGTAATTTTTCTTATAATTCATGTAAAGTCTGTCAGGAGAACCCCGACGGACGTTGCGAAATCTTGGCTTATCACAATTCTCACAATCGGGATTGGGATTTTTTGTGTTAATCATGGCAATTTTAGTTAAAGTGTGAGAGGGATAAAAAACATAATTAAGGGTGAATGAACCTGTCTTCAATAATTTGTTCTAGGCTAAAAATCCATGTATATCTAAGATTCTTGGACTGGACCCGTCCACGCTTGGACCAGTAGTCTGTGGCTTGGACTAAGACAAAGAGGATGTAATATACGTCAAAAAACCAATAATAAAATGGACAAAGTATATAAGCCGATAAAGCTCTTGGAGGGAGTAATAGTGCGTTCTGTGGATTCTGTGGATTAAGCCAAGACCCAAGACAAGCCCAAGACACAAAGACCAATCTGTCTTTTTTCACAACCATAGATAATACACTATATACTGTTCACAAATGGTTCACAACCTTAGAGGAGATACCACTGGAGAGAGCATGATGCGCTAACCCCCTCTGCCAAATTTTTGGTCATATGGTCAGGTCATTCTTTATTTGTGTGCGTGTATTTTTGAATGTGTTGCGAGTTTACTATAGTGTGAGTATGCGTGAAAGTGTATCTGTGTGTGTTTACTTCGCCTCCCGCACCCCGCAAAAGTGCCACGAAAAATTTGTTCGGGGAATCGACGCGATACTAACTCCTTTGGTACTTTCTCTGAGTTCACAACTTTTGAATTTGATGCTTGCTTGTAGACACAGACGTAGGATGCTACGCATCAGACGGTGAACTGCCCTAGAGGAAAAATCACATTACGGATTTGCAGTAATAGAATATGACGTTTTTTTTTTTTAAATTATACGCTCATATCATGTGCCGTGGGTCAGGACTTTTCGCCCATTTTTAAAAAAACGGAGACTAGTCTTTTAAGCCGCTTTACTTTTCATATTCCTATTCCATTTTTTCAGGTTTAGAATAAAATACAATATACATAATTTAAATTATTTTTATTCTTTATAAAAAAAATATACATTTAAGGTAAATAAGGTTAATACTTTGGTCAGGATGTGACTCTCCGGGTAGTTTTTAGTTAATTCATTTGTTTCATAAACTGTCTCCATTTATAATAGCGGCTAGTTAAATATTATTAAAGAATGGGTTAATGCCATGGTCGAGATGTGGCTTGTCACAGCTTTTTAGAGATATGTTTGTTTGTCCGATAAATTGGCATCGTTAACAGCATCAAAGGGACCATCGCAGAGTGTACAAATTCCAACTGAAACAAGAGTGGTGTACAATCACTTTCGTACTTCTTGAAACTTGTCATAGATAAAACCGAATAATGTAAGAAAACTAAATGATGTGTCAACAAGAATGTATTTTTGGTTCTGAAAGAAAATAAATTTAATATTTACAGCAACCTCCGTATTTACTTTATACAAAGTGATCCTTTACTCGCCGGATGTAAAATTAATTATATAGCGGGATGTAAATCCGGCAGGTCATATAGCTGGATGTATATCCGGCAGGAAATAGCTGAATGTTAATTCGGCAGGACGTATAGCTGAATGTGGATTCGGCAGGGCAGCTGAATGTATTTCGGCAGGAATTAAAGCTGGGGTCAATCCGGCAGGACAGCTGGATGTAAATCCGGCAGGTCATATAGCTGGATGTATATCCGGCAGGAAATAGCTGAATGTTAATTCGGCAGGACGTATATCTGAATGTGAATTCGTCAGGGCAGCTGAAGGTAAATTCGGCAGGAATTAAAGCTGGAGTTTATCCGGCAGGATAGCTGGATATAAAGCCGGCAGGAAAACAAAGCTGGAGGTCGTTCCGGCAGGAATTGGAGCCGGTCTGGAGGTCAATCCGGCAGGGCACATATAAATGGTGCATGGTATTATGGTGTCACGGGTAATGTGACAAGGTTTCACTATTATAAATTCAATTGATACAGTCCATAGGAGGTTTCATAGAGGAGTGAACCAGCGAGGAGTGTGTACGGAGGTTAGCCGACGGTGCCGGGTGGTACTGGGTGGCAGGTTGGATTGGATGTCAGCCGCAGCAGGGCGATACATAGCGAATCCAGGTTATTGTGTACCGGAAAATCGTGAGTGTTATTATTGATTTAAAATACGGTCTCAGTGAACAAAGAGGCTAGTGCAATTTAAAGTGAATTAGAACATTTTATTTTATTTCATAATTTGTTATAATTATTTGAAGCAATAATATTTATTTATTAATTAATTATCCGCATTAGCTTTGCATATAACAAAATGCCGAAAATTGAGGCAATTATTAATTACCAAGAGGAACTGTATTCTCGTATTATAAAAGGTAGGACAAATTATAAAAAGAGTCCTAAGGAAAGAATAAATAAAGAATATGTGGAAGGCAGATTAGATCTTCTTGAACAATGGTGGAGTGAGTTTTATAATGGTCATAAGGAGCTCATGCGTTCAGTTTCGTCGGCCATAGAGTTGATTAATACTGACTACATTAAAAACTGTGTATTTGATTCAGGTGAAGAGACATATTTTGAATATAAAATAGAATTAAAGACTGCATTGTCAGCATTGAGCTGCGGAAAATCTAATCAACCTTCCGATAGTTCTGCAAAATCTTGTGAAGTTAATTTACCTAAAGTCAACATTCCAAAGTTTTCTGGTAAATACTCTGAATGGAATACATTTCGAGATTTATTTTATTCCCTAATCCATAAAAATACTAATTTAGGAGATGTCCAGAAGTTGTTATATTTAAAAGGGTATTTAAGTGGGGAAGCTGAACAATTGTTAAGTAATATTCCTATAACTGATCTTAATTATGTAAGATGTTGGAAACTTTTAGAAGAGCGATATAATAATAAACGATATATCTGTCAACAACTATTAAAGAGATTATTAAGTCAAAGGAATATTATTTATGAATCAGCTAACGGTCTCAAAGAATTAATTGATACAACCAATGATTGTTTGTGTGCATTGTCAAATCTTGGTATTAACACCGAGACTTGGGATGTGCTTATATTACATATTATTACTTTAAAACTGGACCCGGAATCTAGAAGGCAGTGGGAGTTTAATGTGTCAGATACGAACTTATCCGATGAATTGCCCACATATCAACAGTTTCAAGATTTTCTCACAAATCGTTATCGCGCCTTAGAATTTCTAGATACCAGATCCGGTAGTGTAAATAAAAACCAAACTCATAATTTGCCTACTAATAGAATTAATTCATTGCATCTTGTAAACATGCAGTGTTTCTTTTGTTCGGAGGGGCATAGGCTTGATTATTGTAAGGGGTTTGCTAATGAGACTGTCCATAACCGACGTAATTTTATCAAATTGAATAATTTATGTTACCAATGTTTAGGAAACAATCACTCTGCCAAACATTGCCAAAGAAATATTAGATGTCGCATATGTAAAAAGAAACACCATACTCTTGTTCATCCTGCTAGAAGTAATAACTTTAATAGCCAGGTTTCGAATAATCCGGTTTCTAATGATCATAGGATATCATCGTCGTCGGCTAATCATGAAAAGTCGGGATCGGCACCCATGGTCTCTTGTTTTTCTAACAAACTATTTAAAGCGAATCAGGTGATACTTGCTACTGCGCTAGTGAAAACTATATCACGAGGTGGCGATTGTCATACGATGCGTGCTTTATTGGATCAAGGCTCGCAGTCGTCGTTTATAACTGAATCCATGGTGCAATTGTTAGGTTTAAAGAAAACTTCAGTTGAAGGCGAAATATATGGATTAGGTGGAGAAAAAGGTTTAGTCTCCAAGGCTATGGTTAACATAGATATAATGTCACGCGTAGATCAGAATGTGATCTTACATGTGAAGGCTTTTGTTATAAAATCTATTACCACTGTTTTGCCAGATAACTTAAAACAAGTGGAATGGAAGGAACTATCAGAACTTGCATTGGCTGACCCAGTATCTGCTGAGTTAAATAGTATCAATCTTTTATTAGGAGTGGAAGTTTACAGCCAAATCCTTCAGGAAGGTGTAAAGAAACATCCAACGTGCTCTCTAGTGGCTCAATCTACGTCTTTAGGCTGGATAGTGTCGGGTGTCGTTGATGCAACTGGCAAATCTTCTGATAAAATTAACGTTCTGCACTGTTGTGTAAAAGAGTTGATCAAAAGCCCACTGCGAAAAGAGGAAAAATACACTGGAGAAGAAAAGCAGTGTAAAGAATTATACAATACATCGGCTTTTGAAAAAAGAAAATGGTCAACAAGTAACAAAGATTTAAAGAAAGAAATAATACCAACACTGCAGAAACCTGCGAAAATAATAGAACAAAAACTATGGTTAACGTGGGACGAAGCAGTTCCCAAGGAAATGTTAAGTAAGTGGTGTAATTACTGGAAACAAGTAAAAATATTGGATAATTTTCCCAAACCTCATTGGTTGGGAAGGATAATTAAACATGCGTGGAGAGATTCTACAGGGTTACTCGCCTGGTTAAGTGCACATCCTAAACGCTGGAAGGTCTTAGTTCATCGTGTGCGGGCGTGTGGTATTGAACAATCGCGTTTGTTGTTCAAGGACCAAGGGATAATATTTATCGTAAATAAGTCGTTTTTAGTTAGAGAATCTTTAGTTATCCCACCAGATAAAGTTTTGGGTCATCATAGGTGAGTGTGTTGCGAAGTTTCAGTTTATTCAACAGGTTCTTTAGGATTCCTGGTGATATTGGCAACAATACGTAACAACAATATATAATTGTGCCTACGATTATTAATGTAGTGATTGTTAATTTTACCCTCCGGGTTAATTAGCCCACGTATATGTGGCTGTAAGGCAGAGTGGTTACTGCCCATCCGGGTTAGGATAACATTGATATGGTAGTAACCGTGAAAGTAAAATGGTATTATACCACTATTTATTAGCTTGTGTTTGTCTTCAGTCACTAAATTGTGAATATATTTGTAAGTTTTATAATGTTATTGATTGTATTTAAGTTTATATTATATAACGATAACTTTAGAACTTCTCAAGCATTGTCTCTTGTTAAACAAAGTCCTTCATGGTGGGCGAAGGTAAAGAACGAGCTTTAGATCGTTCTTGGTGGGCGATATGTACAATCACTTTCGTACTTCTTGAAACTTGTCATAGATAAAACCGAATAATGTAAGAAAACTAAATGATGTGTCAACAAGAATGTATTTTTGGTTCTGAAAGAAAATAAATTTAATATTTACAGCAACCTCCGTATTTACTTTATACAAGTGGCATGCTTTAGTATTTTGTATCACACACAATTACCAGAGAGAGAAGATAAGAGAACCTAGTGCAAAGTGAATAATTCCGGTTAATTATGATTCTATCTTATTTTTTTACAGTAATAAGTTTTCAGCACTTGCAGATTTATTAGCCTAGCCTAATAGTATGGAACTGTCCTACTACAGCACAAAATTTACATCATTATCATCGGAGTAAATGAGGACAAATTAGGTACAATAATGTATAGTATAAATCTCCTCTAAGGTATAAATACAAGACAACTGTGTAAAATATATAAAACTAATGTTATAAATGTTAATTCATATATTGCATGATATAGTAGATTATAAGTTAAATTAGGTAGCATTCTAATGAAAAGTATGAGAAAATATTCGTAACAAGGTAAGTACTTACCATTGTGGTCAGTGTGCATTGTATAAGGAGAGCATTTGTTGATTTCGTAAGCCAAAAATAACGTAGCATAGGCTTCAACACGAAGACGAAGCCTCACTGGTATGAGGCAATGAACTTTTCCGTGAAGAATATCCTTTCACAGTTCATGTTTATATGTTACAGTCCTGCATATTACAATCTTGGGGAAAAACATTAAATTGATTGCCGTCCTTACTCCTACAAGCACAATTCACGACACAGTCTTTTAAAACGTAATGCAAGTTGTTATTTAAAGATTTTACACATTCATTATGTACAAAATTGTAAAATTACAATGAACAACGAACTTGGTAAAATCACAATGGCGTCCTTGTTTCCTGTCTTATTAAAATCAAATATGGCGTCTATATTACAGACGACAAAGGAATGAAGTATGAAGGAGGGAGGAGGGAAACTGTCAAAATGGATAGTTACAATATGGCTACAATGCGAGGAATAGAAGTACCGAGATTTATAGCCGTGCTTGTAGATTATTTGATGTAGTAGGTAGTGGAATAATTTTACGCGCCAGCCAAGCTAAAGAGAAAAATCAAAATCTGTGCGGTTGCCTAATATTCTAAGGGGTTGACCATGAAGTTATTTAAAGGGTTTAATTTATTTTACTGTCAGTAACCTACTTACGTATTTACCTACTCGCCAATGAGGAAATCTAGAAAGTAAGTTATCGCTTGTTCTTATTTGCTCAAAGACAGACACCGACACTGAATAGTGTAGAAATTTATTGGCTTGCAGACTTGCACACATAGTGTTCTTGCATATTACGATATTGTACTTACTTATTTATTTACAAGAAGTCTAGCTAAAGTAGCAAGTAAGCGTGTCGTAACACAGAACATTATTTTACAAGCTTTGTAGTGATTATTCTGTTTATAGGTACTATCCTTTTTGTTTGTAAGAAACAAGAAAGTACTTAATTAAAAAACTATAAAAAATGAGCCGTCGCGATGATATGTTTCCCGATAATGGATTTGAAGCTTGGGGTGGATATATGCAGGCTAAAATAGCAAAACTAGAAGAACAGTTTTGTGATACAGCCGGTAAAGAAGAAATTTTATCTGATATTTTTAATGGTGTTGGTATATATGTCAATGGATTTACTATACCTTCTGCTGATGAGCTTAAAGTGTTAATGTCCAAACATGGTGGTGTATACCATACATATCAGAGGAAAGAGGACTACATAATTGCTTCAAATTTGCCTGATACTAAAGTCAAGAATATGTGTCTTACCAAAGTTGTTAGACCAGAATGGATAACAGATAGCATAGCAAATAAAAGATTACTAGATTACAGGGACTACTTGTTATACAAAAATTCTAGAACTCAGCCACAATTGAATTTTAAAAAGATTACGAATGATGAAGATTCTCCAATTAAAATAAGATTTTCAATTCCTGCAGCTGATGAAATTATAACACCCTCTAGTACTGATTATATGAAAGGTGATGAACCAACTTGTGATCTTTTTTTACATAGTGGTAATCTAACTAATATAAACCCACATTCATCAAATAAACCAATAAATCAAATTCAAGTTACAAAAACAGCAGCTGATCCTAATTTCATAACTGATTTTTATAACAATTCTAGACTTCATCATATTTCACAATTAGGAGCCTGTTTCAAACAGTATATCAATGATCTCAGAGAAGATAGCAATTTCTTATTTCCATGTCGTAGAGAATTAAAAGAAAAAAGATTTAGTTTAAATATTTCAAACAACTTATCACAATTAAGATTTGAGAAGAACAAAATTATAATGCATATTGATATGGATTGCTTCTTTGTGTCTGTTGGCTTGCGAAATAGGCCTGATCTCAAGGGCAAACCTGTAGCAGTGACACACTCTAAGGGTGGGCAAGGAAGGCCAAAAAGACAAGGTGTTGATAGATCCATTGAGTTTGGTCTATACAAACAAAAACAAGCCAAGAAATTGTCTAATATCACTGGCCACAATGAGCACAACATTGATTTTGAAAGTAGGGTTGATAATATTGGAGAAGAAGATGACAAGTATGGTTCTATGAGTGAAATAGCGTCTTGTTCATATGAAGCTAGAGCTAAAGGGGTTGAGAATGGAATGTTCATGGGTGCTGCTTTAAGGTTGTGTCCAGATTTGCAAACCATACCATATGATTTTGAAGGGTATAAAGAAGTAGCATATACATTATACAACACTATAGCACAGTATACTTTAGATATTGAAGCAGTATCTTGTGATGAAATGTATGTGGATTGTACAGAACTTCTAAAATATATAAATGCTAGTGCCCAAGATTTTGCAACATTATTAAGAGATGAAATAAAAAGTAAAACAGGTTGTCCATGTTCAACTGGATTTGGTGGCAACCGTTTACAAGCCAGGTTGGCAACAAAACGGGCTAAACCAGACGGTCAGTTCTTTCTGACTGAGGACCTTGTAGAGGACTTCATGGTTGATATAAAACTACGAGATTTGCCAGGCGTAGGGAGACAGATTGCTCATAAGTTAGAGGCTTTAGGTCATAAAACATGTGGATCTCTACAGAATTTAGCACTAGCTACATTAAAAAACTATCTTGGGAATAAGACCGGTGCTCAATTGTTTGACCAATGCCGTGGGAGAGATTTAAACCCATTAACATTTCACACTGTAAGAAAGTCAGTATCGGCAGAAGTCAATTATGGTATTCGATTTGAAAATACTAATCAATGTGTTAATTTTTTAAAACAGTTATCAGCTGAAGTACATTCTAGAATGAAACAATTTAAAGTTCTAGGTAAATGTATAACATTAAAATTGATGGTGAGAGCTGAAGAGGCGCCAGTAGAAACTGCTAAATTTATGGGGCATGGTTTCTGTGATGTTATTAATAAGTCAACATCCCTAAGTTGTGCTACAAACGATGTTGATCTAATCACTAAAGAAGTGATATCACTATGTAAAAGACAAAATATAGATCCTAAAGAAATGAGAGGTATTGGGATACAAATAACAAAATTAGAACCTATTAAATCTAACACAACAAAAGGAGCAATTAACAAGTTTTTACATAATAATAAATCTGTTAAAACTGAAAATAAAGATATACATATTCTGGATATTCAGAAAGATGCCTTTACAGACTTAACTGACAAAGAAATTTTACAGAAAAAACCTAGTACACCCAAAAAATCAAAAAACATTGCGTCACCAAAGAAGTCGCCTGTACTATTAGTAAAATCTCCATCTGGTAAGAGGAGAGGCAGGCCATCTAAAACTCTAAAAATACAACATCCATCTTCCAAAAACCTCATGAATAAATTTCTTAAGGGACAAAATACGACAGATACTCCTTATAAAAATCCTATGGTAAAGGAAGTAATAAGCCAAAAAGAAGCGAAACCAAAAGAAGATAGGGCTCAACGTTTACTTGGACTTCCATGGAATAAAGTAAGGGAATTGTTAAGAGCATGGCTTGAAAGTGGACAAACTCCACTGTCATGTGATATTGCTATGCTTGTTGATTACTTACAAGACATGGTAGTTAATAAGAATATAGAAAAATTACATGTTTTAATTTATTTTCTGAAAAGGAAAACTGAAGAAATAGCTTGTTCTGAATGGACAGAAGTATATCACCACCTATTGGAACAAGTACAGAATGCAATGATCGCTGTTTATGGAAAAAAAATGTATATTTCTAATTAGGTTGAAATTATTGGCTACCTACTTGTTAAAGGAAGTAATTCGTTAAGAGACCATGTGATGAGAATGAGTGAAATAAAAAACAACATACAAGTATTCATTTATTTTTTTATTTTGATACTATTTTAACATTACTTACTTAATTTTGCGTTGAATATGATTATCACATTTTATAGAACTGCCATCACTAAAGTTATAATTATTAGCTCTGTACCAGTATGAACGATACAAAATCCTAGATTTGGCAGCTACAGAATCAATGTAATCTATCAAATGTAAGTATGTAAACTGTTTTGGCACAAACAAGTGCCACCAGAATTAAAAACTTAATCACATACTCCATTGCACATTTTTCAAAATGGCAGTTATATATCACTATTTTTTAATAAGCATAACAGGCACTACCAACCTATGATTGATGGGTGTATAAATACATATCACTCATCAAATCACTACAAGTAGGTAGTCTGCAAAAGTTGTCATGATATTAAATCTCGAATTTAGCATCTCATAACATTTATTATCACAGTTTCTTACGCAAATAAAAATAGACTCGTACGTATAGGCTGCATAGATCAATAATTTAGTACTAAAAAATATACATTTTATATTCATGATTGATATTTTAAATTGAGAATTGTGGTATTTAAAAAAAACAACGTAAATTAATTCCCTCGAATCAAGCTCTCAGCTTGAATAAAATGTTATAACTAAATGCTTTGTGACTGCTATTGGCTTTCTCTAAATACTTTGAAACTACTGATTGAACACTGACCTACTAATAGGTCTGTGTAGATGCAAGATTCCTCCTATTGCCTAGCTACCAATATTTAGCTAAATATCAGTTGCACATCATTTTATATGTTAGTTTGTCGTGGGAATGTTATTTTCACGACACATGTAGTTTGAATACAGAACAGAAACATTGATCTTACAGAGTAGGTACTTTAACTAATTCCACAACACAATGTTAGTATACGATGAACAAAATAGGATTACACATACAAATGGCAATAAAAAAGACACTTTTTACATGTCAGTTGCATTCCTAGTATCATAAAATAAAATATTACACTTATTGTAGCTGTTATATTATGGTTCGTCTACAACAGATTGCCTGCCGCCTTCGGCTACCGACGACGACGTCGACCGACTGAGATGATGACTGTCGCCTTCGACTAACGCAAAAGCAGTCAATTCACGACAGTTTAAAATACATAAAACCTAGTTTGTTCGACAGTCGCTTGCTAAAAGCGTGCTAGTCCAGTATTTACACCGGGTTGGTGACCATCACTCGGTGAGCAATCAAAGGCGACCTGAAGACCAGGTGTAAACTAGCCATGCTAGTAAGACTGGCATAAGTCTCATCTTTAAATGGAAATTAGTATCTTGCTTTATTACACTTACTTTTAGGTTTTCAGTTCTAGTTGCTAGCAATTGTCACGCTACCTTGTCAATTTAGAGTTGCATTTGTAATTTTATACACATTATACATGGAGAATGGCGCTTATCAATGGTTCATTGTAATTTTTAAACATGGCGGTAGTTTTTAAAACATAGACAATTGTTCTGAATAAAATGATAGGACAATATTTATGTATCTTTGCCATTAATTTGTAATATTCTGACAGATAATAATGATTATGCTTATTATAATATATGTATATCCTTGATGAAGTCGTTTTCACTTAAAATATAATATTGTGAATTGTGGTAAGAAATGCAGCTAACACATAGTGGGTCCCGCCGCTGACCTCACGCTGACGAGGTAATGGATACGGAGTGCTTCAGCTTAGAGTCGATAATGATCTCGTCGCCGGACCGGATATTATAAGAGTACAGCTGTTTCGTCGGGTATTTCATCTCCTCGGGGCCCTGGAAAAACTACAGAAAGTGACGTGTACCGTTAACTTATAGGGAGAAACCAACATTCTAATCGGTGTCCATCAATGTAGTAGATTTGTAAAACCTATATTAAATACAGAACCATGAAGAAAGTATATAAATATTCTGCCGTAAAGCAGCAGTGTAAGTACTGCTTGGTTCCAGTGGTAAGGCCACTGCAGCTGGATTACTTACTGAGCGTAAGAGACTGCTATTTTCGAAGGTTTCAACAAACTGCTGTGAAATGCAACTGCTCATAAGTACCTACGCGTATCGCTTAGTATCGCTCGAGTTGCCTTTAATAAAATATACATTTATTAAAATGTTAGACTTGATCTGACTCGCTATCATTGATTGATCCCACTTCTGATGTGAAGAAATGGACGGTTTTTTCTTTTATTCCTATTACACTATAGAGTAAATGGTACTCAGTTTACTGAGTTTTCTGACAGCATAATACAACAACTTTAAAATTATGTTCCTAAGATATAATTTGTCTTCTTTATTTACGTAATCTTGTACCATTACTTTATAATATCAAACATATTGCAAGTAGATAGTCACCTGTGTATCTCGAAGCTCTTGGTCCACGTAGAATAGTCTCATTTTGGCCGCGGGGAAGCCGGCCAACCTTTCTAGTCGTGACTTCAAATCGGAAACAGTTCTGAAATATAATTATAAATATTTTACAGCAGTCCCTGATACTATAATGCTTTTTGCTAGTTTATTAGTCCCCATAAACGGACTAGCGGTCATTCTTGGAATTTAGCAAAGTTATATAAGTAGGTATCGCAACTCAAGTAGGCACACAGAGATCGCTTTCAACTTTTCAGTTGCAGCAAACAGCAGTTTTTTTTTACATGTCTACTTATTAGTAGACAATAAGAATAAGTGATAAGTGGTCTAGGAATAAGTGATAATGGGTGTTCAAAATGGGAGCTAATGTTGGGTAACAATATTTATACCTACCCTGTTTTTCTTTACAAGATCAAAAATTGAACAATAAATGTATGACACAGGCGTCATGGTTGACCGGTGACCACTGTGACCAGCCAAAGACAATTGGTACGGTTGAATATGTCCTATTAGCCTGGCCACCGGTTACATCACTTCATACATTTATTATCCCATTTTTGATCTAGTAAAGAAAAACAGAGTATAAGTATAAGGTACATACCTATAAACGTCGACAGTTCGCACTTCGCTAACGTCGCCACATGTGAAGGTGATCTGCACTCTCTTCTCTGGCCTCAGGTCCACTGACACGAGAGGGTCGAGTTTGCCGTGAACTCCAACTAATTCCCAATACCTTAAAACGAAAAAAAACATAGTTGACAGTTGTAATAAAGAAAAAAAAATCTACCGCCATTTAAACTTGTATTCACGCGGTCACGAACGGTGTATCACCTTTTGGACGACAATTCCTTGCACAAGCCAGTTCAGAATACGTGCAGGCGAGTAAAGCGCACGAAATGTCGTTCAAGCGATTTTGTTTCGAAACTGGTACAGCGTTCGTGACCGTGATAGTACGGTCAGCTTAGGTAAGTATCGTGATGGCTTTGGAAATACAAATACTCGTAGTCTTTCCGGATTCGTATGTTCTAGGAGTCTAGTACGGGTCTTGATAGTTAGCGGACTCGATCAAACTGTCTGTTTTCTCCATACATCACACCAGCGCCCCTGGCGGTAACTATCAAAAACTAGTAAAATGTACGGGAGAAAATTGACAGTTTGATCGAGCTTGTAAACTATCAAAACCTGTACTAGACCCCCTGATATGTCGCAATAAAAGTGTTGTATAACATCTAGGTACTATAAGAAACAGCGACCATAGCATTATGTTTTTTTAACAAAAGTAGACCACCATTATGGAAATTAAACATGAAGTTGGGTTGTTTTAAATAATCGCATATCTTGCAATATCCATTTCACCTGCATATATAATCAAATAGTAATAAAACAGAATTAAGGTATAACGGAGCGATAACACCTACGTCTGACTATCTCATTAGCATGCAGCTTTAGTCATTTAGGTCGAGACTACATTGGCACAGATACATCGCCCACATTGTTCCGTATTATTAGGACCTTCGCAGTTGTGTCAATCAGAGGACGTTACGGGTATATTTTTGATAATTTAGGATAATAAGGTTTAAGTTACATTTCTAAGGGCATTTTCAGCCACGAGGAGGAGTTGTCATCATCAGTAACAAATCATTACAAAACAAGTGATGTAGAACAGGTGGTGTAGGTCTCCTCAAAAAAGCACCTCCAGGAAAGCACCACGGAGGACGGCGGTGGGGTTGCGACCCCCGTCCCCGTAAGCACCGTGACAGGTTCCCCGGGGGCTACAATGCGCCCCCGGCGGTGGGCACTGAGGGGCTTCTGGCGCCGATCCCACCGGAGAGCCGGGGGTCCCCTCTCATGATCTGATGCGACTGCCGCGGGGGTTTTAGTGAGTAAGATTCCAAAATACTCCAGTTAAGACCCACAGCTCCCGGGGACTTCTTGAAGGATTCGCCGGCGAAATAGCTAAGATTCGACAATAAATGATAGGGTAGAATCTGATATGCCACAAATGTAATGATGCCAATGCTCACCTATCCGGTCTATCAGACTCAGGTTTCTCCATGTAGTATCTGATGAAGGCTCTCTCGGCGGCGTCCCGTTCTTCTATAGGTACAGCTCCGCCTCCGTTGAGGGTCCTGACGTGTGGCAGTCGCGCCACCAGCAGTAGACGGCGCTCGTGTTCCGTGGACTCGAAGCGCTCCCATAGAGGCCAGCCCTTGAAAAATAAAAATAGTGAGGTTCGTTAATAAGAATCAGGTAATACAATTCTTCGTATTGGGCATCGATATTATATTATATCGATGGTTTTGGGAGTGTTACTCATAACGGCATCACAGTCTCTTGTAAGTTTGTATTCGATTAAACAGAAAAACGCGGATAGTTACAGTTTAGTTCCTTTGTTTTGATATAAGATATGTATAGTAGCGTAGTTACTATAAACATACAATTGTGTAATACACCTGATTATTGCATGGAGAACAAAGAAGAGAGAGGAGAAGAACTGTCTTCGAAGAAAATCTATTCTAATCTTTTCTTCTTCTTTCTCGTATATAAAAATGTCATGTCACGGTGTTTGTGGCCGCACTCCTCCGAAACGGCTCGACCGATTTGTATGATTTTGTTATGTAAATTTGGTAGGTCTGAGAATAGGTAACTAAATTTCATACCGCTAGCTGATATAAAAAAAGTGCAGGTGGAGCTGCGCGGGTCAAATAGTTTTATATAAATAAAATTGAATTCATACGAGACGACAGTCAGCAATGCTAAGAAGCTTTAAATTCACAATCTTTAGTAGATAACAACAGATTATCTTCTTCTACCATTCTTATGTAACAGCTCAGTGGGCGAGCGCTTGCCTTGGAAACAAGGTGCGCAGGTTCGATCCCCAGCTCGCACCTCTGATTTCTTTAAATAATCATGTGCGAATCGTCTTTGTGCGATTGTTACTAGCTTTCGGTGAAGGAAAACATCGTGAGGAAACCTGCATGTCTGAGAAAGCCTAACTAGCTTTCGAATGACGTGTGAAGTCCGCCAACCCGCACTTGGCCAGCGTGCTGGACTATGGCCTAAGCCCCTTCATCTTGAAGGGAGGCCCGTGCCCAGCAGTGGGACATTAACAAGGGCTGGTATTATTATTATATATTATATCTTCTTCTACCATGAGGCCTGCTTATTGTTTCGGAATGCCACAAACATGAAAAAAGTCACGAACTCACGATTCCACGTCGTCGCCAATGGATCAGGAGAGAAACAAAAAGTTGTCGATTTAAATTGAATGGAATTTTTTTGCGGTCTCAAGGCTCCGAGGATCAAGTTTCCTTGTAGGGAACACCGATTCGCAGACATTGCTTCGCTTCCTCGTATCCTTCTCGGTGTACTTGAAGCTAGAGTTGAAGGCCAGTTGTGGCTCTTGTTATGTTTTTCTGATGAAAAACCTTTATAATTAATGGGCCCCGGGACCATAGATCATTTTTTTTTAATTTTTTTATCAAAATACAATAAAAAACAGTTTCCATAGGTAAAACATAGAATTGGCACTAATTTAAACCACTGAGGTTTGTCAGATATGCCAAGAAAAATCAACACCAAGCTTAGTAGTGCACGTTAAAACGTATAGAATATTATGAGTATAATTATGTACTTATATTAAGATTCTATATAATATTATTGTAAGCGTTAACTGAAAAATAACAAAAGAAAAAGAACAAGCAACGAAACTACGTAAGAGCATTTGTGGGTATAAAAAATAAATAAATAATAATGTGATCTTGGATATCTATTGGCCAAGAAAATAAGATTTCAATTTTGCTTTAACATTGTTATGCGTAATATTGTCTTTTATAGAAGAGGGTAGCTTGTTTAAAAAGCGAGGTACAAGGTACCGCGTAGTTCGCTCGCCGTAAGTGTTGTTTGCTGGCGTTGTACGCAAACATTCACGAGCCACGGCTCTCGTAAATATAGGATGTTCTATTTTTTTTTGATATTGTAAGTTAAAAAAGTTTCCTTGAGCAGATTATATTTAAATTGACTATGAACTGGCAGAATTTTGCAATGTTTAAAGAGCCCTATTTCGTTATCCTGAAATTGCAATTTAACACTATTTGAGACATTTTTTTTTAATATTCTTAATTGAAGTTTATATATGCTGTCTAAATATGTATTGTATGTACGACCATAGCTACTGATACCATATTGAATATATGACTCGGCTAAAGAATTGAACAACATTAATTTAACTTTAAAAGGAATACGATCTTTCAAGATTACAATATTAGCCAAGAACTGCCTTAGTTTATTACACACACCCTCGATATGACTGGCCCAATTAAATTTGCTGTCAATAATAATGCCAAGGTATCTATAGGAATCTACAAGTTCATCAATTGATACGATTCTACATAGGGAAACATTATAGGTAGAAGGACATTGACATACTTGGCTAGAACGGGAATCTACATTGCGATTGTTAGAAATGGTTCCAAAAAACGTAGGTAGGTACTTATATCTCCCGCACTTGTCACTCTCTGATATAAGGGTTCGTAATTGTTTTTCAGAATCATTATTTTTCGAAATCCTCTAAGACAAAAGTATAACTCGCCTCAAAAAGTCCGCTTATTCCTTTTTGTCACAGCATGTGAACATATCAATCTGTCGGCAGGTGCATACTACGCTTAGGGTATGTATTACAGTGATCAACGCTCACTAACGATCAGTAATATAGACGTTACCTAGATAGGTAACGTCTATATTACTGATCGTTATATATCACCGGTCGGTATAGATATACCACTCATAACTATTATAATAGTTATGACTATTATAATATTATGTATGTACTTACATACCTATATCAAGTTCAATCCTCCTTTGAAAGTGATTAGAGGCAATAATGTAATCTCTAATTCTGAACTCCTGAACTCATACAGCTCAAGTGTATGTCTATAACAATCTCTACATAAACGGTTTAATGAATCACATTATCACCTTATTGCAGCACTCATGATTCTGTTAATTAAACATTATCTCGTCACTTACTGTCGACTCTGAGACCGTAAGATAACTTGCAACTATGACCAATAACTTCAGAAACTGTGTGTGCATACGAAATTAGATCTAAGCCGTTGTGTTATTGAGTTTAGATTCTATTATGATGCAAAATTCCTTTGTTCTCCCTGTATCGGCAAGCGTGCATTCAACCTTGTTAGCCTGTTTTGCCTAAAAACGGAAGGCGGAATCACCATTGCATGCATCGGGCATCGGGCGCTACGGAATTCGTTGCTGCCGGCTACAGCATAGTTTATGCCTGCATTTTAAAAGGTATATTTTGGACTTCGAGGGGTTTTAAACTAGTGTAAGTTAAAGGAGGTGTTCGATGACAAAATAATGTGTAAGTAAAAGAGAAGTTGTATTATGCGCTTATTGCAATTGGAAGGCCGGTGCGGGGTGTGAGAATGAAAGGGGCGATCCTGCGTCTGTTAGCAAGAATAGCTAATAATTTAGCCTTACTAGGTGGCACGACTCTTGTGCAAGGGGCCATCCAGGTAGCTACCACCGCAGTGTCAGATATTCAACTGCCAAGTAGCAGTGTGTTAATGTTAACAAACACAGCTGTGTATTATGTTACCGTGTGAAGTGCGCTGCAACAGGTGAAATTACCGGACACAAGAGACATAAGAATCAACATCTCGGGTGACGAACGGCAGTCCAATCGAGCTGAGTAATAGGCAGCTGTGTCGCTTATCATCAGGCGAAATTCTGGCATGTCTCGTCACTAGTTTGAATAAATAAAAAACTAAAAGAAGAAGATATTTAACTTTCGTTGTTTTTGTTTAACAAAGGCTGAGGAGTTGAAAGCTGGTTCCTTCCTTTGGCCACCATTTGTCGATAGCTATAAATATATCTAAAATAGATGGATCGCATCCAACTTAAACACCCCTATTTTTGCATCGGCGGCAGTTAAAAAACTTCGAGCCTCCCCCTAGCCTCAGTCAATCGTGACGAAAATAAATTTTGACCTGGGCGTCTACTCGCAAAAACGATTATCGATACATCGTGACATTTGTCGTGTCGAATCCTACTCTAACCAAAATTTTGTTTTCCGTTCCGACCGGTGACCGGTCCGTTCTGAATCATTAATTTTACCGTATCGATCATTTTGGTTATTACTACCTGAGTAACATATGTGTAACAAAAATTGAGATGATTAACCTGCTTTTTGTATGCATTGAAGTTTTAAATACACACATCAAAAGTGTCTAGGGATCAAGCATTTTTAAGCGGATTTCTTGAGATTGAGATGTGGCTTTGTACTAAATTTATGATTTTATAAATTTACTAGCTGACCCGCGCAGCTCCGCCCGCGCTTTTATTACAATTTGCTCCCGTTTTCTCCCCCCTCCCTTGATTTATTTCTCTCTCCATCTCTCTCTCACTTATAAGAAAAATCTAATTCTAATTCTCTCTTTTCTCTTTCCCCTTTCCCGCTTCGGTCCCCGTCACAGTCCCCCTCTTCCTCTCCCCGTTGTCCCCTCTCTGAACCCCGTACCCCTCTCTCTTCTACCACCTTGCTCCCCCTCACTCTCCCCTTGTTCTACCTTAATCCCCCTATCCCTCACCCTATCACTCTCTCCTCGAATCCCCTCTCCCTCTCTTTCCTCTCTTGCACCCTCCTCTCGTTCTAAATATCCTCGTTAATCATGGTATCTGGTATCTGGGATTCTTACTCACTTAAACCCCTGGGGCCGTCGCATCGCCATATATGAGGGGAGACCTGGGCCCTCCAGTGGGATATGCACCAAATACCCCTCAGTGCGCATTATAGCCCCCGGGAACCTGGCACCATGACCACAGGGACGGGGCTTGCAACCCCGTCACCGTCCTCCTCGGAGTCGCCGCCGCCCGTCACCTATCTATGTAATGACCTTGGCTAACGTTGCTAAACCTAGCGGCATGAAATATACTTTACGAATTTATTCTCAGACCTACCCGATATGTACACAAAATTTCATACAAATCGCTTCACCCATCTATGTAATGACCTTATATTAGTGAAGTTTATGTTATATTGAAGAAGGGACAAATTCATGCTAACAACAATTTATTAATAGTTAATTATTTGTCATAAAAAGTAATGGATAAAAAATGGTTATTGTGGGTTATCTCTAAGAGATAAACATATACCATCGCGAACTTTTTTGTAGACCTTGTTAATATGTACAATACTGTAGTACATTATTTTGATCTATCTCGTAGGGTTCAGCCAGCGTTTGCAATGTAAGCGCAAAAAAATGTGCTTATTTACGACATCACATTAGAAACCTCAAAAATTATCAATGTTTCTCTACTATATTATGCATGTGTTATACATATAAACCTTCCTTAAGAAACACTCTATCTATTAATAAAAACCGCATCAAAATCCGTTGCGTAGTTTAAAAGATTTAAGCATACATAGGGACAGACAGACAGCGAGAGCGACTTTGTTTTATAATATGTATAGATATGGATCCTTTTTGGTGCATTTCATAATTTGAATCAGGAACTGTGAATCAAATTCGAGTAAAAGATGAAAATCAGCTGTCAATATTTTCCCTATAAAAACATACAACGCATTGAAGACATTATTAGTGCTACTGTTTCCCTACTACTGATTAAAACCAACGTTATTATGGAGCGGCGACGTCATTTAAGCAGGGAAGAAATGCTCAGAGCCGTGGGAATGATAGAAGCTGGTTCCCGGCAACGTACTGTGGCTTTAGCTCTGAATACAAGTCAGAGTGTTATCAGTCGACTTTGGACACGTTACCGAAGCACTGGTACCGTGGCTGAGCGCCATGGAGGACGGTATCGCTGCACCACACGGAGACAAGACCGATATATTCAAATCTTAACTCGAAGAGCTCCAACAATAACTGCCATGATGTTAGCCGTGAGGCTTCATCACTCTTCAGGGAACTTAATTAGCGACCAAACAGTCAGAAACCGCTTGCATGAAGTGAACCTTCATTCCCGAAGACCGCTACGGGTACCACCTATAGCAATGCACAATCGTAGGATTCGATATCAATGGGCTCTTGAACACAGAAATTGGGCAGAAGAACAATGGCGTTTCGTGTGCTTTTCTGATGAGTCTCGTTTTGGTATGAGACCGGATACAAGACGTATACGACACTGGAGAACCCCTGGACGCCAACAGCGATTAAAATCCTGCCAGGAAGTCCATCCTTATAGTGGTGGAACCATCATGGTATGGGCGGGTATTTGGATCGGCGGAAGAACTGAGTTGATTTGGATCAGAGGCAACCTCAACGCTCAAATTTATGCTGAGACGATTGTATCAGACGTCATCGTTCCTCTACAAGTGCAAATCGGTCCCTTATTTCAGTTAATGCATGATAATGCACGACCGCACACCGCAAGAGTTGTAAGACAGACTCTCGCCGCAGCTAACATCAATGTCCTGCCCTGGCCTGCTCAGTCGCCAGACTTGAACCCGATTGAGCATGCATGGGATATGCTACAGAGAAGAGCTCTGCCGAATATGGAGGGTATCCAGTCGCAAGAAGACCTTTTTTTGTTGTTGCAACGAACATGGGCGGCCATTCCACAGCGTGATTTGGATGAACTCATTTTGAGTATGCCAAACCGATGTTCTTGTGTTGTTAGTGTTCGCGGTAGAAACACGGATTATTAATTGTTTAAGTTACCCAATAAAATTTTAAAGAAAACTGTTATTTCAGTCTTTTTTTCGAACTTTTGTGTTAGTGGTTCAAATGTCAAAAATCCCTTTATTAGGAAAATGGCAAATTTCTTTATTAATGCAAAGGTGACTTGGTTTATCGTTACTGTGACAAACGAAAACACTTTATTTGATGAATCCTTAAAGAAAATTTTAATTAATATCAATCAGGAGAAAAGTTATTGCAAAAATATATGTTGATCCCTAGACACTTTTGATGTGTGTATATATGTACGAGAGGTGCTAGGAGAGATAATTATGACCGGACATTCACCACCTCCTCATCCGCCTTCCCGTGGTTTCTGAAAATAATTAGAATCGTCGGGAAAGTGAAAATCTAAATGAACGGCGATTCTATTCAAAGAAAGATCTCGGACCCATAAACGCACGCGTGACATGTACAAGATGATTGTTTTTGTTCCGGGTATTAATATCATGGGTATTAGATACTATATTTTCCTAACATAAACTAAATTTTCAAATGTGAATTGTGATACAACCGTTAGAATATCTATTTCTTAGAATTTTTCTATAAGTGAAAAAGTAGGAGCCAAATAGTAAACACAGTAACACCTACATGCTTTATCATTCCATAATCGCATGTTTGTTGATCAAACTTTACAAAACATAGATCGTTATGTAGCAAAGACCACATAAAAAACCAGTTTCAATGTAACGTTATGGCTAATGAATTCGACGACTACGTTTTTATTGACGAAAATATATATACCTACGGTTGCCCTTAGCGCGTCGTAATTAATATTTTATTACTAACTAGGTAGTCGAGTGCCCGGTGATTTTCCATCGGGCACAGTCTTTAAATTCCTCTTCATTGCTCGGCTTAGATCTTCTTCCATGCCTAATCCGAATAGCTACTTTGCTAAGGGATATTTTTTTTAAATCCACTTTTAACAGCGCCTATACGTTATAAAGAATTTGTGTGAAACATTTCACGCTTTTAACTTACCTATGGGGTGTCCGCATAACAATAAATGGGAGGGAATCCTATCTCCTACCGTTGCGTATCCGTAAGAAGCGACTAAGGTAAAACAAGAAGACGGACAGTAGCGTCTTTCTATTGGATTGCGATCCCCAAGATGCCTGTCAAGCGTGGGGAATATGGCACCCCATTTTTAGGGTTCCATACCTAAAAGGTAAAAAAGGAACCCTTATGGTCTGACTTCGTCTGTCTGTCTGTCTGTCACACACCTATATATTTCAGGAACCACTGAGGCTATCAATTTGAAAATTGGAATAGTTTTAGATCTTAACTACCCAACCCCATCGCAAATGAAAAAAATATATTTTTTCTTTTACTTTTTTAATAATGGGGGTCGAAATGGGTCATCAAAATTTCAAAGTGAGACTACTATATTGAGTGGGGTATCATATGAAAGGGCTCCATTTGCACATCTCAAAACAGATTTTTATTTTGGTTTATGTCACGCAGTTTTTGGCTGATAAACAAAAATATCAGAAAAAATACCGTTCCCCCCCCTTATCTCCGAAGTTTGTGGAGGAAAAAATCTGAAATAATTATGGGTAATACATGTCTATCTATATTTTACAGGAAAAGTAAAATGATCTTTCTAAGTAGTACAGTTTTTTAGTAAACCTAAAAAAAACTCGACAAACAAACTTAGTTATGCGGTTTCTTTTGTGCTATCTGAGGTGGAAGACGACTAGTAAAATAACTTTAATACGTCCAATGATGGTATGGAACCCTCGGTGGGCGAGTCCGACTCGCACTTGACCGGTATTTTTTTGAAGGAGGAGGCCCATTGTTTAGCAGTAAACGAATTTCAGCTACTGATGGTGTTGAGAATACCTTATTAGTTCTAAACCCGATCGGTTAAGGCTATGTGGCTACTTGTAAGTAACAATTTAACGCGTATGCGTACATACTATCTACCTTGTTTACAGGGACTATAATACAAACAACTAGCGGCAATTACTCAGGTGTTTAATAACATTGTAAGGGCACTTGGACAAATCCATTGATAAGCTATAGATCTGTTTCCTATAACAATAGTTGTACCTACATTGTGTATACAAATGTATTTTGATGGAAATAGTTGCTTGTTGTATGTATGACAACTATATAGTTGTCATACATCCATCAAAATACATTTGTATACACAATGTAGGTACAACTATTGTTATAGGAAACAGATCTATAGCTTATCAATGGATTTGTCCAAGTGCCCTTACAATGTTATTAAACACCTGAGTAATTGCCGCTAGTTGTTTGTCATTGGACTAACTAACCATACTGTAATTACCTAGTTGGGTAGAACATGAATGTCGCACACTTTTCATTTGGTACTCATTCGCAGTAAGATGTCAATTAATGTTAGTTACCTATATAAAAGAGGGGTATAGGTATAGAATATAATACATTACTGAAAAATTATTAGCTAATTAGGAAACTAGGCGGAGATTTTTTAGAGCACAAGTGCTTGTCGAGGCGCAGATGCAATGCTATCTCCCTGGAACTAGTGGGACGAGACTTGATAGGAGATAGACACGACCATAAATAGATCAGGCACAGGGAAGATTATTTTCATGCCAAGCCTTGAGCAATTTCCACATAAATCAAATGATCATTGTGTACTATTGTCTTAACCAGTAAGGGACAACTACGCAAAGTTATTGCTTCCTGTAATAATTGAACCCTCTACCTCCTCGGTTTGTAAATTAATAATATTATGGTGCATAGTCTGCAGGGATTAAGTATTAATGTCAAGTATAGATCACGGGGACAGCTGACCTACAGGCATAGTTCTGAGTAATTTATTCATAGGTCACGTCTAAAGAAGTGACGACACTGACGTCGTCGCGTCGGCTCTTACTACTGATGTGATATAATATATTGGTTTTTGTACAATGTTATTATAATTTAAATTGTTTCTCGTTACATTTATGTTGGACATTCTTTAGATATTATAGTATGGACATTGGACATTCTAATTTACAAATAAACAGACGGAAAACATAATACGGCGTTATTTGATTGCGATCTTACGAAGGGCCGTAATTTCCCGTTGGCCAGAGCGGTTCAACATCGATTACGAACGCGGCGCGTTAGCCATCAAACACGAGTATTAGGCCCAAGCAAATACCAACAAAAATGGTATCTACTAGGGTTCCAGGGGTCCTTCCAGCTTTATGATAAAGATATACAAGTAACTATATTAACAACACTTGATTCTTTATGTAGCATGAGCAATGCGCACTGGTAATCATGCAAACTGTCGCATATGGACGGGTAATTAAAAACGCGGTGTAAATTGTGAGTAATATAGAGATATTCGGACGCATGAGAACATGCACCCCAAATGCACTCGGATAGGTAGGTATAACCGGAGTTTCGCAGTCACGATTATATTTACCATAACTAAACAGAGGGGGCTTGAAGGATAGATTACTATCATACTACGTTTCTTTCGAAACGTTTCACCCTACATTCTCGTTATTATTTTTTACGAAAGAAGCCCAGTTATTGCGTGACCCTATTCTTGTACAAAGACGACATGTGTAAGAAATTATTTTTGCTTAACATTTTCCGAGCCAGCAATGCAGGCGGCATGAACGAGCAAATAGTTATAAGTACTTAACTATTTGATAACAATCGGATCAAGGAAATGTAGAGCCAAATTGTCCCAAGAAATTATTATTATTAAAATAAAAAACATTTTAATTAAAAAAATACAAATTTAAATATTTAAACTCGATCGGTAAATGACAGCAACAGTAATAAGTCCATAGTGCCGTTTCTGGGTCACCCAGCGTGACCCGCAAGCCACGTTATGCCACTATGTATATCTATACTGAAATGTACCATCAGCGTTTGCCGTTTACGTGGGGATATTTACATCATTTTGCTTCGACTTTAGAGTAAGGAAATAAGAATTCGAAAAATTCCGAGAAGGAAAAAAGTTTGGACACGAAGAAAGTTTGGACTTGGATACCTAACACTTACTTAGAGGTACGCGCTGCTTACCATGCAAAAATTTTCCTTTCTTGTTTGGTGCACAAATCAATATGAAATTCGTGTTGGTTTTTACGGACAAGAGTTTCCAAAACCGAAAAAAAACACTTGCTGTGCAGTTTGTAGTGTTTCAAAATAACATTCGGACTCACCTAAGTGCTCAAACTTACCTAAGTACTCCTCACGCTGCATAGCGTCGCAAATGCATATTCTTTATTGTGTTCGCGGAACGTGCCCAGTTAATTATGGAAATGTTCCGTAACAGTCCTTTTTCAAACAAAAACGAAAAACAGCACATAAAGACCCGACAGTACGACACATTTGCTTGTCATATAAAGTCATATTAGTCTACATTGTACACAGTGGCGTAGCTTGCCTTAGATGGGAGAAAATTTGTTGGGGGGCCCAAATGATGGTACGGCCTAAAAGGTTACCTATATGAGAACATCGATTTTACGAATTGTTGCTTACACATCATTGATACGGCTGATACGGTGGTAGCTACGCCCCTGATTGTACAGGGTAATAACGATAATAACATCAGAAATTCAATCGACAAATTGCACGTGGAGGTGAGTTGAGTCGCAAAAGGCGTGGGTGGCTACTTCAGACCCCGGTCGACCGTTGATCGTCCCCGTGTCGACGTCCCAATATGAATCATAAACTGGTTTATATGTCTGTTTGTCTTACACGCCAAATATTTTCCATTATAATTTGTTAAGTCTTAATAATTAAATTTTTCGGGAAGTGAATGATAAAGATAAAAACCGCAATGAAGCGAAAAATAGACTAGTCACAAGCGAAAAATAGACAGGCATAGTAGCCTAAGCCTATTATTAATCTTTAAAATATAATTTCGGGACGCGAATAATATAGATAATAAGATAAAAGCTGTGATGACGATGTGACGTTTGGGAGCTTGGGAGCTTAAGTACCACAGACATATACATCATACTTATCACATGACACACCTCGTTTTTGCGTCGTCTAGTGTTAAAAATAGTATACTCTTTTTACTTCATATGAACAAAATTAGAATAATTATGGTTATTAATTGCAGTGTTTATAAGTATACCGGGTTGGAACATTAAGTGTCCAGACAGTTAACTCGTCTACATAAAAGATAATAAAAAAACTTAAAATTGGTAAGGAAACTGCTTAGTTGATTGCATAAAAACGACTTTAAGTGCTTCAAATGTGTAGGTATCTACTGTACCTATATTATACTCACTATCGATATCTATATCCATTTGGATCATTATATCAACCAATATCTAGTCCTAAGTAGGTAGGTGATACATTAGTCTGGAACCTATAACCCATTCAAAAGTGGCACCTCTCCTAAAAATCCACTTGTGCTAATTTTCCTTGCCTTTTATGTATTCCTAGTGATTAATGAATGTATGGAAGGTCAAATATAAATTTAAAATAAGCACTTCACTGTTTTAGTCCCGACAAAGACTTGCACAATATCGAACGGTTCTACTTTCAGTTCTCATAACCTCGTGTGAGTAACTGAGCAGTATCTAGATATACCTACCTAAAACAGATTACAGCTTACATAAAGATGCAACCATAATATAATGTTGGTTAACATTCCGTCGGTTAGGTCGGTTAAAATTCGAATTATATATCGATAAAATAAGAAAAGCAGTGGTTCCAGTTAAACCATTCTATAGGTGTAAATTAATTAATTTTGACAATTAGACTGTTAGCAGTGAATAACTCATATTAATATTTATTAAAAGTATATTACAATAAATCGTCCGTTCTAAAATACCTAATGTCACAGCAAGGTCGTCGAGTAATTCAACTCCAGCTGATAATGTGAATGACCTTTGTTGCATCGGTCGAGTTTAATGCAATTTTCGAATTCGTCATCCATTGGCGCAAACCCTTTACTTTTTTTTATTGCAACACCGTCTTCCCGAGACGTTTATATACCAGTAATTTTAAATAAATATCAGGGCGCTTCAATCGAGAAAAAACCATTCACTGATTCAGTCATCACAAGAGTTTCGAAAAAAATTATAAAAGTTACGGACTTGAAATTAGGCATTCTTTCATTGAGTACAGATCTAATAAGAAAGCATCTTGTGAAAATTGATTCCTAAAGAGGGATGCAGGGGATAGAAGAAAAAAATCCCATTTGCATTTAGCTATCGATTAGAGTTTGCTATACGGTCGTCAAAAAACCTGCCAATCTAACTTCCTCATCCTCAACCTCTCATCAATTCTAATATACCTATCACGGCATAAGTAAAGTTTAATAAAAAAAATCTACAACAAATACAAGTCGACCACGACAATGAAATCGGATAAGTTAAAACATCACCAGCCTAACTAAACGTACAATAAACTCACAACACTTTCACATTCTGTGTCGCATGACGGTGACAAAACGTTGATTCTGCAACAAGGTAGGTACTATATCACATACGTCTATTTATCTATCTAGTACTAGCCATAGGGAAAATACTCTTTTGACTACATAAATAAGCAATGATGTCGCGTGTTACATACTATTAGCTATTAACACAACAAAGAACGCGATACGCGAGGACGTACACAAAGAGATTAATAGCAAGTTATGTTTAGACGAGTAGCTCATGGATCATGCTCTTGCTCATTATTAAAATGTAATTACTGTTCGTTCAATATTTAACGAACTAACTTGACTAGAGTTACAGACAATTCTAGTGCACACGCGACATAAAAAAATCGATATGAAGCGATGAGTAATTTTCGACATTACAGAAATCGTTGCATTGTTATGAGAACCTGCAAAGGCTACTTTTATTGATATTACTTTACAATAAAGCTTTAGATCATAAAACTGAAAGTAATCGGATGCATCAGACGTATCCAAGGCTAAAAACGCTATAAAATCCAATGCTCCCGCGAATCCAGAGAAGCGCGTGATGAAATTAGCGTGGCTGAATGATTGGAGGCACATTAGCTAGCGTTGCACAACGGCTGGGCGTTATGTAGGCCGACACTATATCGGGAAGACCTTCACCCGCATTATTCCGTGCTCCCGTGATTTCGAGGGACTTCGCACGGCCGATTTGAACGACACTACGAAACGACTTGCGGGCGTAATGCCAGCGTCTTTTTCAATTTGGATGGATGTTACAGCATCACAGGGCGCCAGTTCTATCTACTAATATTACCTAATTCAGGATATCTTTAGTCGGATGATTTCACGCACGGCGGATTAGAGTGTCATCCTTTTCCAGCTATAGATTGGATCGTAAAACACGTGTTTTGCTTAGAATATCCGGCAAAACATTAAGCAAAAGACAAGTCTAAGTTTTGTTTTTAATATACATTAACATATTGTACCTTACCGTATCGAATTTATTAAGTTGTAGGTCTTCAGCATGTAACTTCTTGCAATAAATTTATTTATTTTTAAATTAAACACCTTGGCACTTACTCGAACTGCTGATTGAGCGGAGACGCGTGTTTTGACGTGCTAAGAGTCTAAATCAATATTCATTATCGACAAATCGTGTTTATACAAATGCTTTGAGTATTAAAGTACAAATGCTATGCGTGTTTAGAATTCGAAAAATTGTTCCGGCCATATGGACGAGCCTTTCATGAGGTTGACTTTAGCAAATATACGGTGTACATTAGTATAAAACGTGAAATACATAAATATGCTAAAACTCACCTGAACTCGTAAACTCTTGAGTGCTGGGAACTGAGCTATTCGGTCGACCTCGTCCCACGTCGCTAGGCCCGTGTTGTTCAGATTGAGGAAGCGCAGGTGTCTGGAATATCGATGAACCTTGCTAATGCCACGACAACAACGAATCAAACAATAGAGTGGAACTGTTATCTGAAGTTCAATAGGTCAATGTTAGCAGACACATTGATTCAATTACGTCTTATAGAGGAGTGATGTAATGTTTTCGTTTTACTTACGGGAAGGCATCGTGACTTTTCTTGTTTCCATTGCTGTCTCCACATTTTTCGCAGGGGTCTGGCTCCAATGTCGTCACAGGACAATCGTTTACAAGGAGGGTTTCCAAATTAGGGAAGGCGTAACCAAGTTTCGAGATCTCCCGCCAGCTGCTGACGGGGTTTCCGGAGAAATGAAGCTTCTTTAACTGTTCGTGCACTGGTTCAGTGGCCTCGACGTTAAGTCGCGAACACGTCTCGCATTGATCCTTTTCGTCTACGTCCTGGCCGCTCAAGTTGACGTATGAGTACTCGTTAAGGCTCAAATGCAGCTCCTCAAGAGCTGGTAGAGCTTTGAGTAACGCATGTACACTCGGCCAGCCGACGTAAGTAGAATTCAGTACGAGATAACTGAGACTGTCCCATTGAGGCTGAAGTGCTTGCGCCGCTTGGATTTGCGCAGACAGACGATTAAAACTCAAATTTAGAAACCTTACTCTCGGCGTTTGCCCCAATATTGCAAAGACCTGTAAAAGATAATACTGTGTTATTATTTGAAAAGCACCGCGGAAGCGAACGCGGTGTGCAACCAATAATTGGATCAGTTAGACATAACTGTGAGAACGGCAAGTTAAGTTGCGTAATGATTGTTGGCGTTGTTGACACAAGGATCATTATTACCTATTGCTGAGGGTCTTGTTTTGCATTGTTCTTACTCACCTCCTCCCATTCTGTGAGTTTATTATTAGCTATGTCCAGTTCTACGACGTCAGCGCACTTGTCAGCTAGGCCGCAAGCATCTCCTGCGCAGTCGATGTCGCAGTCGTTTAGCACGAGCAGTGTGGGTACGCTGAGCCTTGGGGAGCGTTTAGGCACAAATATGGCAACAGGCATGTCGTCTATCGGAGGGTTCACCTCACCCTTCGCACCATACTTGCGCTCCAGAGCCTCTAGGAGCGACGGCATTTTGATTTATACCTTTAACAATTAAAATACAATTAACAAACTTGTTACTGAAAGTCAATTAAAATGTAGTTTGATTGACAAAGCTGATAAAGTTCGATTAATAGATTGATATCTAAATATTATTTTCATTTTGGATGTGATTGTTTATTTATTGAAACTTATTAAGTACATTGTTTTGAGTTGACAATAACTATCTGCACGTTATTTTTGACGTGTGTATGTTGCAGTCTCTTGCAACATGGAATTAATTAGTCAATATTAATGAGCTGCGTTTCCTCGGTTCAACTCATGCGCAACCAGCTAAATAAATGTACGCAGTGCGCAAGCTAACCAAGCGGAATATTTACCCAAGGATTACACGAGTATGTTATCGCAAATATTATATGTTTTTATGTATATTTAATTGATCAAGAAAGATAATTGAAGTTGGAATTGATATACGAGTATTAGTATTGTGCGCATTTGCACAATTGTTATTATACTTGGCATATTTACTTCGAACGTTTTTATCATCTTTACATTTAATAGCTTCTGTTTTTCTACCAAGATTATTTAATACAGAAAATTCGTAAGCATTAGTAGCCGAAAGACGTCTACTGCTGAACAAAGGCCTCCTCCTTAGAAGGGAAGGGCTGCCATAATCCCTACGCTTCCTCTAGTCGCAGTAGTCCGGTTGTTAGTCCGGTTGTTAGACACTAAAGAGTATCAGTAGTCCGGTGATATATTTCAACCGAACTACTGCTACTGAAAAGTTGCACTAGTTCGGTCAACCGGACTAACAACCGGACTACTGCGACTAGAGGCTACGCTTGGCAGGCGGCTTGGGGATCGCAGTATAAGGTGGAAGATAAATCCAAAAGAAAGACGCTGCTGCCCGTCTTCCTGTTCTCGCTTAGTCGCCTCTTACGTCAACCAACGAGAGGGGATGGGGTGATGCAATTCTAACCCGGCACCCCACGGGTCGCAAATATTAAATTATGTAAATCGACACGAAAGTTTCTAATCGTATCTATCTGTCCATTTTAGTAGTCTCGAAGTCTAGAGTAGTCTTTTAGCAATTTGTTGATTGTTTTTATAGAGTATAGTGCTCGATTTGTTGAGTAATATATTAACATTTCGCATTCATCAGTCATCATTACCGTAATGTTACTATAGGTAATGCATCTACCTATTAAATAATAATTTATTAGCGGTTAATACTACTTGTCCACTCGTGCGGTTGCGTGACGAAATGATATCGCAGCGCCGTCTTTAAATGGATATCAGTTTCACTAATCCATAATTATATATTTTTCCGCGCCAAGAAAGATGGTATTGTTTGTATCGAAAGTCACACATAACAAAAATACCTAGACCTACTGCTACTGTTTCAATGAACAAAAACGAATAAGTACATTATGTAAACGTAGACGTAAAATAAGTTCTTCCTAAACAGACTATTAAAGAAGATAGAAAAGTTTCCATCATCAAACAGTTTTAGAATCATGAGAATACATTATCCATATAGTTTTGTTAATGCAAATAATAGAGATTATGAAAATAATAACCCTATGGCGATTGCTATTGTAATGACTCAATCTGTTCCATGCCGCTAGTGGCTAAAATAGAATAGATTGCCTTGAATTAAAGACCTTGCCTCTGCTCACTGAAAATTAAAACTTAAAACCATATGAAAAGGAAGATCTTTAATGAAAAAAGTCAAATAGCCTACGCAGTTATCAGCTAAAGTATATACTTACTGTTCACCACAACTGGTTCAAATAATTATCTCTTCAATATGTACCTAAGGATAAACAGATTGAAGAGAGAATTACTTGCACCATTTTGCAATGTCAGGAACAATATTAGAAGGGATATTGCTTAACTCTTAGCGCTTGAATTGCCTCGATTATCGTGACCGTTGGCTGCCACTAAGGTCGAGTTTAAATGTAACATTATATTAAAGATTTAACAGTCAATTAGCCACAAATTGTAAAGCCAATTAACTTTACTTTTGTCAGCTGTGTAGCTATGAGCTAGGCTAAAAGAATAGTGAGATCGTTGTCAGTAATAAACTGCATTGCGGATGCATTAACTAAAGGTCTTGTTGTCTGGTATGTGTTTGAATACATCCGGATTAATTAGTCTGAATTAAAATTGTGTATGATTTTACTGTTTCAACAGTCGTTCTGATGGAAAATGTAGGAATTTGCACCTACCTCAAACGACTGCATTGCTATGCTAAACATGAATACGCGTGAAGACGACCGTAGAGTATAATCAGACCCTGACGGAATTTGACTGAACGTTTATAGGCTCATATTGTGTTCAAAAGTTCCAAACTGTAACGTAAATGAAAAGTACATTCTATAATTTACATTTTTTACATGGCCATCATCGAATCGCTTTAGGATTTAGGGTTGGTCTAGTTGATGCTTCAGCAGGTCATGTTTAACATAAAACTTTATCATTGGGCCAAACACATTTTTATATAGAGTGAGGCTGACGATCTACTGAATGCAGATTTTCTGCAACAGAAATTGGATGACAAAGGCCAACGATTGAGCTGAGTGGCTTGTCAATGATGAGGCATATATTCTGCAGTTAACGGTAATCTTTAACATATTTTTCCTTTGTCTTTACATGGCGATAGGCATGAAGGAAGTCTCCGGATGAGCGGAGATATGGCCGGAAAAAATCAAGGATAATTGGATTTAGCCCGTATACGATCGAACACTAATGAGCTAGGAACTTTTGGTGCTAACACGTCTAGATTTTAAATTGTCTAATGAGATATCCAGTCGTCTGAGAACTGGGTGAGACGTTAGAGCCAGTATTTTATAATTGAAGGCAGACAGTTAATGGATATAAATGGGAAGATAATGTCTGAAAATTAACAGGCGTACCATCAATAAAACATGACATGCGTTGTCGGCTCAAATTGCCACAATAACACCACATATGACATCAAATCACGTTGGACATTTCCAATGATTGCTGTTGCGAATAACGACCGTGTTAGCCAACATGACCAATTGTTGTGCAAACATTAGATGCGCATCGGGGATATGAAATGAAAATGATAGTGGATTGAGCACTCATTACGAGTAATACATAATGTTACTTTAGCACTTAATCGCTGGCATTTGACGGTGCATGCAAGGATCTCTGCAACGTGGTTTGTAAGGCAGACATAAATAACGATAATAGCGGCAGTGGACTGTCTTGGAATATGTAGCGCTGCGTCTTTCGTAAATTATTCATGTTTTTATTATGAAAATAGATGCAAAATACAGAGCCCAATACAGATACGATTTTTATGGGTTTGTTGGTTGTTTATGCATAAAGCCAAGGTCGCCAAAGCAGACATCTATTATTGATTAGAATACCCCTGTTTCGGCTAAAATCTCGGTGTACTCAATCGATGTACTCGTATAAGGTTCATGAACCAAAGCAATTCACTGTATGATTCCAGACATTTAGTTGACTATATGTAGTGATCGTTTATACGCATGTCAGTACCTCTCGAAATAAACTTTCCTGACGTTATGACGTTACATGCGTTACGTTCAGCATCCATGGACACGGGAAAATAATGGATGGTGAAATTATGAGTGTCATTTCAAACTGCTAACTTTGGTTATGACCTCGCCAGCCTTGCATGCATTGCATAAATATAGAAAATCCCGTTTCATAAATTAATGTTCATTTGTTTGGCCCCCTCCCCACGTTTAGACAGCCGACACTGCCGACCGACAATTGTAATTACGTTAACTAATTCTGCTCTAATAATTTTTTACATAACACGTAAAACACTAGCAGCCTTATTAATAAACTATGATTAGCGTCAGAACAACTTTACTCCAAGACTTACGCAAAGATTAGGCAATTATGGTATTAATAAACTAGTAGTAAGGACGGAGTTAACTAATCAAAATGTAGTCCCGGAGTAAAAGTTACTCCGCGGAGCCCCATGGTTTAACGTTTGAGTAAGCATAGATTTGTATTGTATTTCTAACTTCCATTGAGATAATCTATATTACTTATAATAAAACTGTAACAGGTCCAATTCTGTACATTGAAGATATTTTGAAAATTATATTTGGAGGGCATTCTATAACCGATACTGAGGCCGAAAATGTATTTTTTTTAATTTTTGTCTGTCTCTCTGTCTGTCTGTCTGTATCACGGCTGCGCATCACGCCGAAACTACTTAATGGATTCAAATGAAACTTGGCATGATTTGAGATCTTACTACGAGGTAGGACATAGGATACTTTTTATCCCGTAATCTAGCACGGTTCGTTTGGGAGAGGGGATTAAAGTCAAAATGGGTACTTGGTTATACGCTTGGTCCGATTTTATCAATTTTTCTTTATAATATAATAAATATTAGTAAGGGAACACTCATAGAGAGTTGTCATCAAGGTTTTGTAATCGATCGGGTTAAGCAACGTTAGGCAAGGTCATTAAATAGATGGGTGACCGTTTAACGCCATTTGAACTAAACGGGTCCGTGCTTCGGAGAGCAAGTAAAAAGTGAGTCCCAGTTTTTAACCGACTATAAAAAAAGAGGTTATGTTTTCGATGCGAATGTCTGTTATTAAGAATAGCGCAGGCGGTGCTGCGTGGGTCAGCTAGTTATATATACTAAACATAACCTAATTGTATAAACCTCGCAATATCCCTTTTGAAGACCTTGAAGACGAGTTTAAATATAAATATAGATTTACACGCTCAACTGCATATTACATTACTGAAATGGTAGAATGATTTGGCTGGAGATGCAGTAGGCTTTATACCACCTCACTTGAAAGTTTTAGCTGCAAAAAGGACTTGGGCTCGTGGAGAGGTAAATAAACTATCTCAATAAACTAAACTATTAGGCTAGTTATGTAGGCTACAGCCGGATGATTCAGAAATAACTTAGAACAGATTTTAAAACTAATTTTTATTAATTTAAATTACATTTTTAATATCTAATTTAAATATGTAATGACCGCTTCGATGTTAGAAGCTAAGTGAAGAGCCGATTCCGTCGCTATGGGTCCATACAATGGATCTAGTTGTGCGCCGTCAGCTGGTTTTCGGTACACATGCTCGATGCGTCCATACAATAGCCCTTCTGTTCTTGGATAGGTTGCATTGTCAGCAAGTTTTGCATTACACGCGCCGGCTCGTGCTTGAGGCCCACCGTGGTTTCTGCTCTTACACGCGTTTTTTGAGGTGCACTGTAGTTTCTTGTTAGGGACGGTGTGTAACAGGCTAGATCCCCGGCCTACTTGTTATATACTTTCTTGATTTATAGATAATATTCTGCTAATAAAAAAACACAAATTCTAAAACCACTATCTTGAATTCAACAAGAGAAATACAGAATATTATGATGTAAGAGAAATATAGAATATTATGATGTAAGATAAATATAGAGTGAAAGTTGTGATTGTCAAATAAAAGTGTCAAATATCAAAATTTACCTAACTGCCAGTGTCTTTTTAGTCATTTTGTTTATTTTTTTTACTTTTAATTTCAGTGGGTTGCCATAACATACACCTTAGTCTCAGTGTAAGAATTGTATTGTTAGTCCGAACCTACTTCGTATTTATTAATACCGTTATTAAGACGTAGCTATTCCGTGACTAGTCTAGAATTAACTACTTCCGATGTAACTTTGGAGTAAGAGAAAAATAAGCGATTTTTATTAATAAGACAGTGTATGTATGGTTATTATTATGAAAATACTATTACGATATAACTTCATTTTATAAAACAACTAAATGGCGAGATTAGACGAACGTACTTGCGATGATACGCGAAATGCCTGCAAATTTCCGCTCGTCAGCTAAGAAATAGTTATTAAGTTTCTTGTGCCCAGTAATTTCTAGTGACAGTGCCCTTTCCACTGTAACACAGCTGCGTTTTGCCTTGCGGCAGAATTTCTGTACACCAAGTTGGTTAGTCTCTTGAACAAGGATCTAACTGGATATATACTTTTTCGTTTTCTACACAACGTATGAAATGCAACGGTTTTGTAGATACACCTTGTATCTTGTGTATTTTTGCAAAACGGCGTTATTTATATGACATTTAAAATACATTTATGAAGACTCCACAAAATGCTAAAGCATATTTGAAACAAAACGTTAATTATTTAATGTACTTTTTTAGTAATAGTATAGCCTTACTGAGCTAATAGGAAGGCGGTTCCGAAAGCGAGAGTCACAAGGTCGAAACGGCCTCAACAACAGTTTTTGCACAACATACTGGTGGTTTTATTCTTTTTGTAAGGTTCAGGGACAAATGCAGGCGCAATTAACAGTCAGAATCAAAGGGCATGGCTTCATCAGATAGAGACTCGTTAAGAGCATTTATAAAGCGATGTGGACCCCAAAAACACTTGGAAGTAGGTACGAAGAGGTAGGCGTAACGACAACCCTGAAAATTATCAGAATAAAGCTGGTATGGTGTGATAGCTAATACGCATGTGAAAAATTGATATTTATTTGTAAGATGTTATACGTATTTTAGCCGTTGTACTTAGTACAGTTATCTCAATCCCGATATGGAACAAAGACACTATAAATCGCTCCTGAAACAATGAGAGTCATAAATTCCTTAACGGTTTAATTGAAGAACATCGCCAGAAACCATACCTATAGTACGAAACTACTGCGTATAAGCTACGTTCCAGGTAGCTGTTAAGAACAAGTCTGTATATACAAAGGCCAAGGGCATATTAATGGCAAAATATCATCAACTTTCCCCTGTTTGTAAACATAAACCCAGCCAGAACGTTTTTCATCCACTTATTTTTGCGACTGTTCCAAGACTGTTCATATTATGAGAACAAAAGAATAGCCGTCTGGCGTTTGTTTGGATAAAAGAGAGCATAGTCAGGCACAGGGGTAGTGCACCCCGTCAGCCGTCGCGACGCTAGAGGGCGGCGAACCTAACGTCAGACTACCCACACTTGGACTAAACCACTTTACCTAATGGTAAAAGATGTCTGCTTGAAAAGGAGCGTCTAGGATTAATAATTTTGGAGAAGATATTTATTACAAACGTTTTCTATCCCTACTTTATGACGTAGGTTCATCTAGAAATTATAGTTACTAATAATGATATACATATTAGTATGTCGTTAAGGAGCTCGCCCGGAGTTCAGTTTACGGTCAATGGCAAATGCCACAAGTATATATTATAGCTATAGTAACATAATAAATTACAGTAAACATTATTCATAGGAAACAAAAAAGGTGAAGAGCAAACATAATTAAACAAGTTAAATAGATGATTTAAAGGAAATAGGAAATTAAAAAAGGGCGAGACTTGTTTAACCAACAAAAGAGATAACAAAACAGGATTGCACACTAATTTTATCGTATAACTATGTTGACTCGGTGACAAAGCAAAGCTAAATCGCTCATATGTCCTTGGTTGACATCGACTGTAAGTACTGAACAAAAAAAAAACTGCTTGGATTCCTAATATCGTCGCCGCGTTGGTTGTAAGGAAACATTAGGTACTGCGCAATAAAAAATGCTCAGCTTGGGTTGAAAAATGTAATATTTTGTTTACATACATCACTCCGGACTGGTCTGGATTATCTATTAGGTACAGGTAAAGAAACTGTTTGTTTGCATAAGTTTTAGGGTAGTTTTTAAGGTAGGGCCTTTAATGTACACCTCCAGACAATGTATTTCACTTATAAAAATAATATTATCGAATGGAAAAAATTTGAATTGATAGATCTATGTACATATATAGAACAGATAAAACTAAAAAAGACGACAATTTGAATTGTAGTAAACAGAGTAAGTCCCTGTTATCAAATAACAATTACACCAGCCTGACAAACAGCAAATGTAATAGTTTGTTAAACCTTATGATGATCTTATACAAAAACGAAACATTTGAAGATAATAATAGAAAGAGTAATAAATAAGGAATAGTATCATTTATTGTCGTACCTACGTAAATATTGTCTAGTTTACGTTAAACTTTACTTTAGAAGATAAATACAGTTCAATTGAGTGTTTTCTAGTTTGCGTAGCTTATGAAATGATCACATGGATGGAACGTATTGAATAAACGTTAAAAAAGTATTTTTGAAAGTAGCGTAGAATTTCTGTTTTTGAATTTAAGCAACAGATTTAGCAATTTTTGAAGGGATTACTAGATTTTCTTAGGATGAGTGAAAAGTGGTAGAGTTAAGGTTGGGTCCAAAGTGAGCCATAAACGAGAAAGATTCTGTACCTATATAATTATTCTCCTGTCCCATTTTAGAATTAGCTTTTGCTTATCATATATCTACTGCTTTCTGTCAGATTATTTTTAGGATTGTGAAAAGGCACTCACTTGCTAGTTGGTTCTTGTATAGTAAAATTCTAGAGATTTCGCCAGATTCAATGTAATAAATGATTGTATCTCGTTTCGAAATCAATTGATAACTATTACTACTTATCATGAAACAAATAACTCCGCCGTGTCAGTCTGTTTGCGATAAACTCAAAAACTATTGACCGGATTCACATGTGTTTTCACCAATAGATAGAGTGATTCATGAGGAAGGTTTAGATATATAATTTGTCAAGGTTTGGTGTAAATTGGATGAAATATCACGATAACTGTTGTTAGTGACGGAAAAGCGCGGGCGAAGGTCTGCGCGGGTCAGCATGAATATTGGAAATAGAGGATTAGAGATTATATGTATGAATGAATATAAGCTCTAATCCTCTATTTCCAATATTGTAAGGAAACCCAGGTATACCCCAGATATATTTGGAAGGTGTGTCTGACTGATTTACCAATTCGCCTTGTCCCACGTGGAAAATTATGGTATCGAGGAGGAGACGCGTAAAGCAATAGCCGCCGTGGACGTATCGGCCAGGAGGACATTATATCATCATCATCATCACCAGCCTAAAGACGTCCACTGCTGAACAAAGGCCTCCCCCTTAGACCGCCACAATGAACGACAATTTGCTATTTGCATCCACCGGTTGCCTGCGACGCGAACAATGTCGTCTGTCCACCTAGTGGGAGGCCTGCCTACGCTACGTCCTCCGGTTCGTGGTCGCCACTCGAAAACCTTTTTCCCCCAACGGTTATCGGTTCTTCGAGCGATGTGGCCTGCCCACTGCCACTTCAACTTGCATAATCTACGAGCTATTTCGGTGACCTTGGTTCTTCGGTGAATCTCCTCAGTCCGGATTCTGTCGCGCAAAGAAACTCCGAGCATAGCTCTCTCCATAGCTCGTTGTGTGACTCTGAGCTTATCCAAAAGGCCAGCTGTTAAAGACCACGTATCAGTACCATATGTCATCACTGGCAACACACACTGTTTAAAAACTTTTGTCTTCAGGCACTGCAGAATTTCTGATGAGAAGATGTCACGTAGTTTCCCGAACGCTGCCCATCGGGCAACCTCTTTGTCGAAGTTGGACCGACCTAACTGGATAGTTTGTCCTAGGTATACGTAGTGGTCAACAACTTCGAGTGTATCGTTCCCAACAACTACCGGTACGGGTGCAACATGGACATTAGACATGATCTTCGTCTTGTCCATGTTCATTTTAAGACCCACCTGTTGGGAAACGCTACTGAGGTCGCTGAGCATGGTATTGAGGTCCTTCAGCGACTCTGCCATAATGACTATATCATCGGCAAAACGAAGGCCATTGATGTTGATGCCGAATCCGTACCAGTCCAAGAGCTTGAAAACGTCCTCCAATGCGTTAGTGAACAGTTTCGGAGAAATAACGTCTCACTGTCTCATGCCTCGCTGCAATGGGATTGGTTTCGTGCTCTCGTCCTGTAGTCGGATCGACATGGTGGCGTTGCTGTACAAACACTTCAACACTTCGATGTACCTATAGTCAATAATATGGCACCGCTGGAGGGATTGCAATACCGCCCAGGTCTCGATTGAATCGAAGGCTTTTTCGTAGTCCACAAACGCTAGACATAATGGCCGATTATACTCCTCAATCTTCTGTATAATCTGGCGGAGCGTATATATGTGGTCTACGGTGCTAAAGTCTTTTCGGAACTCGGCTTGTTCGGGAGGCTGGACGTCATCAAACCTGCGTTCGAGACGGTTCGTAACGTTCGGACATTATATACATATATATAATTTATGATTATTTTATTACTGATGGCAGTTCTAATTTAGCGTCTATGGACGCACTATTAGTTAATTCACGTAGCGCAACAGCGTGATACAAGGACGATTCACTATTTCTGTTGGCGATGTTGTAATGCGCGGGAATTTATGCTTTGCTGGATCGTACTACTGTTTTTTTTTAACACTGGTATTGCGTGTTTTAATCTTTAAAACTTCCGTAATTACCGAGACTAAAATAAAATGTTTTATTAATAATCTGACGCAACAGATATTTTATTATGGATGAAAATGATGATAAATTGTATTTTTCGTAATCTTCGTAATAAGGTGGATAAATAGTGATGTCCGTGGGAAGGAAAATAGCCAGAAAAATAAAACAAACTAAAAGTAGCTAAGGCTAAGGTATACGAAATAATGTTGATAAGTATCGTGGAGGCAAGCAAGAAAGTAAATAGATTAAACAAATACATGACAAAAAATTAGTCAGCTGATAGAGACTGACAAAATTTCGTTATATACGGAAGTAGGTACCATGTAGAGGTGATACGCACGCATAATGAATTAAATAGGTCACGGTCAGAATCGATAAAGCGAATGTTGGACAAGGCGGTAAAGTAAGAGTAAAATAACTAAAGAGATAAAATACGCCAAACTACTGTTTTCTGCCAAGATTGTGTTAGCAACTCCAATTCAATTCAAAACTAAGCAAAATTACAAATAATTGGTTATTGTGAGCAAAAATTATGTGTATGTAACTCTAATAATAAAAAAAAACTACTTTATAAAACTATAGATAGAGCAAAGAGATAGAGTTGTTCAGGCAGCATAAAAAAAATCTACAAGACTAATAGATAGTTATTAATGCAACATATTGCTTTGTATAAAATTTAAATACTTATGGAAAATAGTATCGTTATGAAGGCCTATTTTGACACAATAATCGGTTGTATATTTTTTATCTGGACAGTATAAAATGCATACGATTTCGTGTTTTATCGTAAAATGTAGAGTACCTTTTGTATAGCTTACCTGACAAGGAAATGTTTGTATGTCGTCATCGCAACCAGTAAAAACTAGTTTTATAGAGCCTTTGTACTACACGCAGAAATCTAAATTATTTAGATTACCATCGAAGCTAATATAGTTATCACTATGTATGATAAAACATGTGTTTTTTCGAAATTTAAGTATTTAAATTTAGAAATGTCGTGCACTCACCCCTGAATTATTAGTTGCGGGAAAATATAATTCCAATTGAATAAAAAACACAACACAACTCTAGAACTGCTCAATCAATGTGAATTCGAATCTTTGTTTTATTTACATATTTTTCTTTTAATATAATAAACTGACCTTTTGGCAAAACACAGTCCTTAGTTGCATAAACAAAGACTTTTCTCGTACATCAATAAAGCGCTTAATTTTCGACTTCTCAAGGAGGCTAGATTTCACAGTAATTTTACATTCGAACGTAATCAGCTGTTCACATTTTTCTCAGATGCGCCTCGCAAAGACTCCGATACGGTCCTCTCACTAAACGCACTGAAACAAAATGATACGAGAATGTTTACATCAATATGAACGCTGCACCGTCGCAATGCCTGTTTTCGACGCACACTAAAACTCGTTTGTATACATACAAGCAACAGAAATTATTGACTGGCGCTGGTTGGAGTAGGGATGAAAGAGGTCAATGACGTTTGCATGGACGCATTAATGCTAGAAAGAGTCAGTGTCTGAAACTGGTTGAGAGAGAAATACAACAAAACGGCAAGCGGGCAAGCCTGTGTGCTAGGCGCTAGGCTAATCTATCTACTACGCAGTATCTTTAGACTCGTACCACAGTGCACCGTACAAACTAATATCTGTGCTCGTACTGAATCTGGTAATAGTATACTCTTTGAGACAGTCCGTTGTACGCAGTAATGGGTAAAACCTTTGATTATATATACGTATTTATAATCAAAGGGTAAAACAATTTCTTGGGTTAATATCATAGCCAAAAAGTATTTGTAGACGCAGAGTAAGAAGCAACTAAATATAGTACTAGGTATTAGGATATTAGAAATAACAAAAAAACGATTACTACAAGACTGACAAACTATGTAACTATGTATATATATTATTATTATTTCATGCATCTAAACAGGATGGTACTTAATATGAAGATAATATAAGGAAAATTGGAATAATTTTTTTGTGCAATAATGTTAGTGGTTTTTGGAGCCAATACATACTTACATGTCTACACATATGTAGTGTAAAACATTTTAGGCAAATGTAGAACTTACCAAGTCGTATTTGAATTACATTTAATTTAATTTCAATTCAAAATTGATGTTATTATGTATATTTAATTTTTACATTTTATTATTTTGTATTCATTCCCTAAACTGACAGAATACTGACGACGGGTTTCAATAAAAAAACAATAACAATTAAGTAATAATTTTGTTACCAGCCAGTAGTTCCGTACCTAATACAATTTCATTTTATTTCTAGAAATTAATTTTGAATCATCTTAAAACCTTAGAGGAGATCTCCTTTATGTATAAAAAGATCCCCGGGAGCTGTGGGGCTCGACCGGGGTATGTGGGATTCTTACCCACTAAATCACGGGGGCTGTCGCATCGGCACATGTGAAGGGGGACCCCAGGGCTCTCCGGTGGGATCTGCACCAGGGGCCCCTCAGTGCCTAGCCTTTGAGCCCGCCGCCGGGGGGCGCATTGTAGCCCCTCGGGAACCTGACACGGTACTCACGGGGACGGGGGTCGCAACCCAGCCGCCGTCCTCCTCGGAGTCACCGCCGTACTCAATGGACGTTCTATGGGCCCCTTAGAGGAGATACCACTGGAGATAGCATGATGCGCTAACCCCTCTGCCAAATTTTGTTCATATGGTCAGGTCATTCTTTATTTGTGTGCGTATCTTTTTGAATGTGTTGCGAGTTTATTATAGTGTGGGTATGCGTGAAATTGTATCTGTGTGTGTTTACTTCGCCTCCCGCACCCCGCAAAAGCGCCACGAAAAATTTGTTCGGGGAATCGACGCGATACTATTCTAGCTCTATTCTAATTACTCTGAGATGGGCCCACACCCCGAACGTCCAGCGACTCCACTTATCAAGACCTAGCCAACGCAATCCAACGAGTCCCAATTCAGTGGTTCTACGTTTAGTAGAGCATAGTTACTGTGACCACTTACCGGAACAATCATCAGACCCTCTACAACATAGTTTTACCAACTAATCATCGAGATCTGTCCATCATCATTATCATCAGCAGCAGCCAAAATACGTCCACTGCTGAACAAAGGCCTTCCTTCCCCTTCCACCAACCACCAACGGCTTAGTTATGGAACCAGCTGTATGAGTTTAAACAGCATGCTGCCTCAGAAGGAACGAAATTGCTGCGCCAATAGTTGTGCAGCGCTGGTATTCTGGCAGCAGCTCCAAAGGTGACGTACGCCACAGCCGATGATAAAATAAATGTATATAGCAAGTAGAGATCGGAAAATTTGTAGAATCTAATGTGTAGTGTTTAACGGACATTTAGGATTGGGTGGGTGTTGTTGGTGCTCAACGGTGCTTACCGCATAACAGTGCTTGATCAGCTTGAAGTATGAAATTTACCTACCTACGACAACTTACGTGCGTACCACCAGCAAGAGTCAGCCGATAGATGAGGCAAGTCGTCGCCAGCTGTACTCTTTGTACACGAATGCGGCATATTTATACTAAATCAATGACTAAATTTAAGGGAATAGCTGAGTGTAGTGATATTTTATGACTGGCCAAAGTTGCCTGGTTTTGCACAGAATGCAAATCAACAGTCTATTAAAAAAAATTACCAAGCTTATCTGCTTTACATTCGATCATAGACCATGCAGTAGGTCGTGGTGTGCTGCGCTTTCTCCAAAGCTAAATCGCAGCGTTCCCTTAGTGTCACCGCACACGGGCCACTAGCCACAGCCACAAACGCCGCCACTTGAAGCTAGAAGCGGCTACACTGACGCGCGCGACAGCCACTTGCGGTCCATGTTGGACACTAGTGATCGGCCGCCACTTTTTTTAACTCGTGCTTGCAGTGAAATGAAGGGAGAGAGGGGTGGGGAATCGTGCGAGTGGCTTGTGTCGGCGTTTTGTGGCGTGTGGCGACCACCGGCGTTTACACAGTGTGCGGCGAGTCCATACAAAATGTATGAAAACAACAGGAAGTAGATCGGTGGCTGCGTTTTGTGGTTGTGGCCGGTGGCCCGTGCATAGATAAGAATAAGGGTGTGCGGCGACACTTAATCTAACACTTCTTAGCTCTTGGAGGCCCCCTGCCAATATACATTTCCTCAGATCCTTTCAGCTGACAAAGACACGCCGAGGTGGCTTGCCTCCTGTGGCCTGCCTGCACCCAATCTGTGACCCATCTGAGATCTGAGTGAGGCGGCCATGTTTAGTCTATAACTTTTGACAAAAACGACATTGACAGTGGGCTGTGACACTGACAGTTGACACTATACATGACTGACAGACATGACGTGTGCCAAAAATGTTGACTTGCTTGACGTAAATAATACGTTTGTTTCTTTTAGTATCTAATCTGTGGTTTCTTTGTTTCCCTGCGTGCGGCACGCTATAACGGTCGTTTTGACGTTTGCTGTTCTTCGTTCTTTGTTTTGTAGAAGTTAGTGCATATTCTGTGAGTTGGTGGCAATTATATATAGGTTTTAAGGAACAATGTTGTTCCTTAAAATATACCTACATAGTTGTCACTTTAAGCGAGGCACCGCGGAGAAAGAAGAAGCAAGATAGCTTCAAGACGGTCATCATAGCTTGCCTTACGTATATAAATATTCAATCAAATCCGAGCCTCGAGGAGTGAGGAGCCCCGTGATAGCGAGTATTAGCGAGATTAGTCAATAAACTAATGGAAATAAGCGAGACCCGCTGTGCTGCATTGTATAAGTAAAACCTTTGAATCGATTGGACTGCTTATCTCTGAGACCGGGGACGGCTTATCTTTGTGTTATCAATTTTAACAGAACAGTTACTCCAAGAGGATCTTATTGTGATAATAACTTTAATACTTGGACAGTCGTTGTAGCTGGTGCGATTTTATGTGAGTATTTAATGCCAACTATCTTCCCTCAGCTGCATCTCCTACTATAATATATTGTTCTAAACCCAATAAACCTGTATGTGATATACACGAAAACTTTGGTGATGTTGAAAACTGTTAAGTGGTAGTTTAAAAGTAACTGCATAGATAGTTAGATTATCAGTGGGGTGTCGGGTAACAATAGCAAGCCGACTCATTCTGCTGGGTGTCCGTAAGAGGCGACTAAGGAAAAACAAGAAGACACATATACTGAGATCCCCAAATGAGTAACATCTTCTTCTTCTTCTTCTTCGTACGGGCGTATCCACAACTCGACGACTGAGCGCCTATTTTGTGTTGAGGGTGGAGGTAGGCTGGTTCACTCCAGCCATCCCAGTTCCACCAGGAAGTCTCCTAGCCGCTTGATGTTGCCGAAGACCTCCCGGAGGCAACCTGGTGTGCCCAGGTGCGTCGCCCGGTAAGTTGCCACCCCGCTGCAGTTCAGCAGCACATGGGCAGCTGTTTCTTCCTCCTCCATGCACGCTCTGCACAGTGGACTGTCAGTGATACCTAGATTAACCAGGTGTCTATTAAAGTTGCCATGACCCGTTAGTGCACCTGTTACCAGGCGGATCTTAGGTCTACTCAGCCGTATAATACCTTTGGAGAAGTAAGGGTCGACTTGGGGTAGCGCAAGTCTGGCCAATCCCCAAGGTTTTCCCAGTATGATTGGTGTTGTAGGCTCGTGCGTCGGCGCAAAGTGGCTTTGAACCAGTTCAATGGTAGAGGAATAATAGGTTCTGGTCCTACCGGGGTTGACTCTGAACCTTTCCTGGCTAGTTCGTCTGCCGCCTCGTTGCCTCGGGCACCGCTGTGACCCCTGATCCACTGTAGGGTAAGCAGATTAGAGTTACCTACCTTGTTTAGGGTTGAGTGGCACTCTTGTATAAGACTAGAAGTTGTTGTATTGCTATTAAGAGCTTGAAGTACCGCCTTACTGTCAGAGAGCACCCTTATATTGTACTCGCGAAGATCTCTAGTGAGAATTTGGCTGGCTGCGAGCAGAATACCCATGCACTCTGCCTGAAAAACAGTGTTATATTTACCCAGTGATGTATAGAGTTGTATGTTTAAGTTGTCTGAGAACACGCCAGCTCCTGTACCCGACTTAGTTTTGGAGCCGTCAGTATAAATACACAGCTCCTCAGTATGGCCTGTGCCAGTGAATCCATCTAAATGAGTAACATAATTATACAAAGTTTTAGATATATTGATTGTAAAATTATTTAAAAAAATACAATATGCATAATTGAAAAAAGACAAGCCAGCTGAGCTTCTTGCCAGATCTTCTTAGTGAAGGCCGCATTATAGGTAAATACAATAACTTACTCCATTATGTAATTGCCTATTGTATGTTGAAGCTCATAATGTTAATGAGGAATTGGATTGTATTCCTACTTGAATTATTATTGGGTTGAACACTAATAACAATGCATATTTATGGATTGCTTGTGGTAGTGCTTATAATAAAAGATTTTGATAGGTTTTTTGCTGTGAAACAAATTGAATTTAAGGTTTTTAGGTACCTAAAAATAAAATACCGGTCAAGTGCGAGTCGGACTCGCGCACTGAGAGTTCCATACCTTCTTTGGACCTTTAAAGTAGTTTTACTACTCATTTAACACTTCAGATAGCAAAAAGACCAAACCGCAAAACTAAGTTTGTTTGTCGAGGTTTTTTTAGGATTACTAATGTACTACTTAGAAAGATCGTTTTATTTTTTCTGTAAAATATAGTCATATATATGTATTAGTCATAATTATTTCAGATTTTTCTCTCCACAAACTTCGGTGATAAGGGGGGTACGGTATTTTTTTGTTATATTTGATTATCAGCGAAAAACTATGTGACGTAAACCAAAATAAAAATTTGTTTTTTGATGTGCAAATGAAGCCCTTTCATATGATATCCCACTCAATATAGTAGTCTCACTTTGAAATTTTGATGACCCATTTCGACCCCCATTATAAAAAAAGTGACAAAAAAATTTTTTTTTTTCATTTGCAATGAGGTTGGGTTAGCGAGATCTAAAACTATTCCAAGTTTCAAATCGATATCATCAGTGGTTCCTGAAATATAAAGGGTGTAAGGGAGCACATACCGATTTTTTTTTTATAAGATGTCAATTAATGTCCGTTACAACATTACAGAAACCATTTATATGGAAAATGACAAATGACTAACTTATTAATTTTCGAGCATGTAATGAGTATATGCGGAATAATATTTATTTCTCAAATTACATTGCTAATTTTCTAAAATAATAATAATTAATTGCCTATGTACTGTTTTAATGCATAAAGAATAAATAAATAAATTATTAAATATTTTTTCCACGAATAAGTAATTTATTCTTTTTAAATTAAAAGTATGCTTTATTATTGTACCAATAATGATGCTATAATAATTTTATTTAAAAAAAAACGGATTTTTTTTTGGAAATTCATGAAAAAGCCGATGAAAAATTTCAACACTAGAGTGTTCAGAATCATGTACTGGATCCCTGGTATCGGTTTTCGGTACGATGCCCTTACACCCTGTATAGGTGTGACAGACAGACATACAGACAGACAAAGTCAGACTATAAGGGTTCCTTTTTACCTTTTAGGTATGGAACCCTAAAAGGGAATCCTTGAAATTAGATCCTTTATTTAAAATACCTAGTCCAAAATTAGCACTTTGGAATTGTCATATTTTATAGGAAAAAAAACAACCACCGACGCGGCCTCAACCGAGAAGATCAAAATAAAAAAAAATACTTACACGACGAATTGATAACCTCCTCCTTTTTTGAAGTCGGTTAGTAAAATTATCTTTCTAAGGAGTACAGTATTTTAGTAATCTAGTAACTAAAAAACTTAGTTCTGTGGTTTGGTTTTTTTTTATCTGAGGTTTTAAACCAGAGGTTCCCAGACTTTTTTTCTCATAGACCACTTTCAAAATTTACCTGGTTCCGGTGGACCCCCAGCAGCTGTTTCTAGTCATATTCCCAAAACTCGACAAAAAATGTAAAGATTAAATCTAACTATGGAAATTTGCGTTGCGCCAACGTAGACCCCCGTCGCTTCGTTTGCTTCTTCATTTATAATAAGCAGAGCTAAGGATTGGAATAGTTTGCCTGCGTCGGTTTTCCCGCCCGATTATAATATGGGTGTCTTCAAGACTAGAGTGAATAGGCTTTTAATAGGCTAGTGTGTTTTATCATCCTCGATTGCGTCGCCGCTTTCCATCAGGTGGGACTGCAGTCAAGCACTAGCTTATAAATAGTAAAAATAAAAGAGTTTCCGGTGGAACCCTGGGGGTCCACCTGGACCACTGGGAACTAAGGTGTTAGACAATTAATAAAATTGCTTTAACAGGTTCAAAGAAGGTATGAAACCCTCGGTGCGCGAGGCTGACTCTATATTTCCTAGTACAAACAAAGAGATAGAATTAAATGTCTGAGTACATATAAAAATGTTGGTAACTTAATTATGAGATTAGTTAATAACTAGCCATGCATATAAGTTGGCAATATATTGCATCATCCACACTGAAACAAACTATTGAGAAACATTGAACCTAATATGGTTTGGTGTTGATGAATTTAATATTGTGGCGACTCAACATAACCCGATGGTGCCACATGTGGTACAATAAAGCGATGAGAAGCAAATAGTACTACATACAACAAGACAGATGGCGCCACCGATTTCTGAATCGTGCAAGCGAAGTTTCTCCAACTCGGAGAATATATACAACATCCCGACAACAACTGTCGGGGGGCTTCGGCCCTGGCCGAGCATCACACCTCGCTCGGTCGGAGGATCCTCCCTTTAGCACCGCCGCCGTAGCATCGCTAAACTGGTGACCCCGCACAGAACATCGTCGCAGCCTTCAGATCCGGACGGCAGTGCAGCTTCGCCATCGCTCTCTCCCCACAGCAAGCAACTCTCCAGCAACAACCAGCGAGTCACAAGCCAGCCAGTACCCCGCCTCATCGGACGACCACCGCATTGCAGCTGCAGATGCAAGCCTGGTCTACCTTCGGCCTCAACATGGCACAGCACCCCTGCACTACGGCCGGTCCATGTAAGAAGAGCGCATTTCTCTCACCGGTACGTCTAGCAGCCGCCAGCCATACCCACTGCACACCTCGACTCACTGAGGACGACGCAGCAGCAGCCCCGACTTACTGGGACTGCACTCACTGGCACTGACCGACAACAACTGTCGGGGGGCTTCGGCCCTGGCCGAGCATCACACCTCGCTCGGTCGGAGGATCCTCCATTTAGCACCGCCGCCGTAGCATCGCTAAAATATTGTTGTGGCAGTTTTACATACCTACCTACTTATTATAAAGTACTTACTACAAGATATTCTTACCTACCTATTGTGACACTATCTATACCTAAGTACAATGATCTATACCTAAGTCTAATTGAGTAAATGTTGGTGTCGCAAAACAGTTTATCATTGTGAAATAATGTCTTTATTAAATAACAGGATGCTGCATAAGCTGACAGTTGGTGGTTGGCGGGCAGCGGGTGTGGTGTGCACCGCGACTAAAGCAGGCTTGCGCGTGCGACTCATGTCATCAGCTATGGATAAGGGATCCAACTTCTTTTTTAGACAAGTAAGATTAGAATAGAATTTATGTCCTGCCAATTCCTCTTAGCTATCTTTCTTATTATTTTTTTGGGTTTCATCTATCTTTCAAATTATTTTTACATTCGCACAATTTAGCATTCTCCGGGACTCGCCGAGGGTCATACCTCGGTGTCTTTAGTTGTGACCACTGTAGGTTCTGGCTTATAGGAGTAACAGTGGTGGGTATGAGTGGTGGTATAAGTCCCAAAAACTAAAGTTATTTGTAGCCTATTAACCTAAGTCATAGGTTCCCAAAGTAATTTTTTTTGCCCACTGCCCTATCCTATTTCTCTTTGGGAAGTAAACATTTTCTAGAGGCTCCAAAATGCGTTTGGTTACCATCCATATGCATGCTAAAATAGCTGAATTCAAACTTACATTTGCAATAAGACATTTATTATGTCTTCATAATTGTTTGAAATTCTTATGATGGTGAAAAGGAGTAAGCAAATATAGGTGACTTTGTTTTTACCCCTCGACGTAAAAAGTCATGCGGGAATTCATTATTTGTTAACATGTTTGCGTGGTTTTACTTATTAAAAAAAACCTTATGAAGGTAATTTGTAATTTTTGTGTATGCTGCAATTAACTATCTAATCAGATCATCGTTGATATTACGTAATCAGGAATTAAATTTCGGTACTCACACATAACTAGATTAAGATTGTCATATACAAATGACCTTTCACTTAATGACAGTGATTATAATACACCTCTCATTGTTAATTTTATATAATATTGTTAAAATCATAGACTTACTAAAAAATATTTTTAGTACGTCTATGGATAAAATATAAGTACAATATATGGAAAGCCAATTCGCTTTTTGAATTATGAATCTGTGTAAAGCAATAAATTAAATGTTAACGGAATTTTCAGCTAGCCTGTCTGTTTTCCAGCTGTTCGACACAGTGAGTAGCACGTATACGTATCTGCTGGGAGACACGCGGTCTGGTGAGGCGGTGCTCATAGACCCAGTCTTGGAGCACGCCGAGAGAGATGCGGCGCTTATTAAGGAGTTGGGCTTCAAGTTGTTGTATGCAAGTGAGTAAAAATATCTATTTTTTACCAAACACGTTAGGAGGAGGATCCTCTATAGAGCCTACTTAAAGTTTTAGTTAGAATTATTTTAATCGTATGGGAGATAAATAAGAATGCTCTTATGCTCGCGCATTCCGCCGGATCGGTTTACTAATTTGACTTAGCTTACTAATGATTTATGTTTTTTTTTTTTTCAAATGTATCTTTCTTTTGTGTGCAATAAAGAGTATTTGTATTGTATTGTAATGCTATGTCACATGTACAACTTTACTCTTGGTACGAGTTTTGATCGTTAACGTAAACGATCATAATTTCACTAAGTCTCGTTTGTTTTACTCTTTTTTGTTTTGATTGGGTTTGGGTTAGGCGTGAAATGTACCTATGGAGAAAAACTATGAATTTATTAATTTTCGTTACTTATAAAACCCGCCCCCCATGATAATGTTATACCTTCAAAGAGCACCTAGCCATAACAGCCCTTCGTATCAATTGCAGTGAACACACACATGCACGCTGACCACATAACTGGCACTGGGAAGCTAAAATCTATAGTTCCCGGTACCCGGAGCGTGATAGGCAAGGCTTCAGGCGCTCAGGCCGACGTCTACTTGTTCGATGGAGACGAAGTCCAGTTCGGAGGACATCGACTTCTAGCGACAGCCACCCCGGGACACACTAATGGCTGCTTAACATATGTTTGTCATGAGCAGGTCAGTCGAAAATAGTTTAAATCAGTAAGGAATTACAAAATGTGTAAACTATAAAAGATGATTTCTTGATGTTACATGTTGTCGTTTCATCAGTTGGTGTTTGAAACAATTTAGTCACTTTATAACCTTTTTATATTATTTAAAAACTTTTTGTTGAGATAAGCAAGCAACCGGACTACCGCTTGCTTGCTTATTACTAAGTAAGCCACACACCTGCTTATAGACTGCTGCACTGTGTGGCTCGTCATCGGAGATATTTTCTTATTCATCACAAGCTAAGCTTGATTGCAGACCCACCTGATGGAAAGTTGCGACGCAACTGAACGTGGTAAAGCACACTAGCTTATTAAAAGCCAATTCACTCTAAACTTAAAGACACTCACATTATAATCGAGCGGGAAAACCGACGCAGGCAAACTGTGGCACTCCTTAGCTGTCCTTATCTTAAACTAAGAATCAAATAATTTAGTCCGGACTGAATGCACGTTCACCACATAAAGGTGCGTACGCGCTGTGCGACTCGTCATCCGATTATAGAAGGAGTATGGTGGAATCAAGTTATGTAATTTCTTAGAATACCGAGAGGCTGGCTACTCTGCGCCAGTGCTCTAGGCTTTGAAGATTGGCTTCCACTAAGCTAGTGTCCCCACTTAGCCTCTTAGCGCGCCTCTTCACTGAGTCACATTATTCACTAAGTTTCTTAAGCCCATGTATTTCATCAGCTAGAGTGGGGTACCGTAGTCTCAGTAGAACACACAAAATCTGACACTGCGGTGATACCTGCTTGGGCAATCCCTTGCAGAACAATTTTTGAACTGGGAACCGGGGTATGTGGGATTTCTTACCCACTAAAATCCCCGTGGCGGTCACACGGCACATAAGACACGGGCTACGGTGGGATCGGGACTAGGAGCTCCTCAGTAACATGCCTTAGAGGATAGGGGTCGCAACCCTGCCGCCGCCCTTCTCTCAATAGACATCGTAAGACCTCGAACGTCGAGCGACTCGTAAGAGCGCCTTGCAGAACCTACTGGACTGATTCAATAATTTCCGATACAAAATACATTATTTTATTACAGTGTATGGCATTCACAGGCGACACACTATTGATACGAGGATGCGGCAGGACCGACTTCCAAGAGGGCTCATCGCAGCGCCTCTACGAGTCGGTCCACGGTCGGATCTTCACTTTGCCAGACCACTACACGCTGTACCCCGCCCACGACTATAGAGGCCAGACAGCCACCACGGTGGGGGAGGAGAAGACATACAACCCAAGGCTGACGAAGCCGTTGAAAGAGTTTATACATATAATGGAGAATCTGAATTTGCCGTATCCTAAGATGATTGGTGAGTCAGTAAACTACTAGCTTGATTAATAATAATGCCCTTCTTGCCAAAACGACCACAGCGGCCGATCCTTCACATTTAGCCACCATCTGTTATACCAGTATTATTGTAATCTTATCTTCGCAAGAGATAGGAACGGACCTATAAACTACGTATATCTGCGTCTCTTTCCCTCATAAAAGTAAGATTACTTTAATTGCCATAAGAGTTGGTGGGCCCCAGATCTACGCAGGAGATTTAATATGCTTACGTACACAAAAGTGCACACTCCCTTTACTCTCACAATTCGATGGGATAGGAAAGGGTTATGAACGGGGAGAAGTCAGGCGTGGGCCGACTTTTTACATGCCCATCCGACGCATGGATCTTCATCTTAATTTCCAGAAAATCAGGTGATCGGCCTGCATTGTTCTAGCCAGCAAGGAATAACTACACAAAGTTGTGTTGCTCCTCGCGGAATTTAAACCCTTGATCTCCGGTTTGTAAAGCGAACGGTTTCCCGCTGCACCACGGAAGCTACAAGCGCGTGCAAGCGCACGCGGCAGAAAAATATTTGTGTCAACATGATAACGTTTTTAACATTGTGAGGAAATTCAGGCATACCATAAATATAATTCGATGGGTGTGTGATCCATCAAACTGCACATGGCCCGCATCGTGAATTATGGCGTAAGCCATAGGTTCTAAACTTATTTTCCTGACTTTGAAAGTAAAACGAAATCTTGAGAAACAATTTGTTTAAGTTTATCATCCAACCATACATACCAAGCGCGTATATACCCTTAAAAAGCTATCACAGTGACTACATTTAAAAGTATCCTCCTATCTATGTACCATTATTTCCAAGTACAAACTTAATTTTTACAATGAACCGTTCTCGTTAAGAAATCTATTGTGACGGTAATAGGTTTTTATTTTAGTTATTACGGATTGTCCTAAGGCTTCCAGTGCCCCCAGGTGGGCGTCACCGCCCACTTTGAGAAAGACTGGCCTATGTCCAACAGTAAACCATGACATGTGTATAGATAAATCTGCTGAATTAGTGGGCTATATTATTAACATGTAGTGGTAACTAGCGCTTTATAGCATTTACTAGGTGTCAGTGACAGAGAAAACATTTTCTGTGTTTCGAAATGAAGGGCACTGTAAAGTTCTGGACTCAAGAGACTTAATAACTAATGCCTTGGGTGAAGCAGTAACAGCTTAGTGGGCGAGCACTTCTGATTTGTTTAATTAATCATGTGCGATTCGCTGCGAATCGTCTTTGTGCGATTATTCTCGTAATAATTTCGGTTAAAGAAAAACATCGTGTGGAAACCTGCATGTCTGAGAAAGCCTAACTAACGAATGACGTGTGAAGTGCGCCAACCCGCACTTGGCCAGCGTTGTGGACTATAGCCTAAGTCCGTTCATTTGGGGGGGGGGGGGGGGGGCGTGCCCACAGTGGGATATAAACAAGGGCTGGTAATATTATATTGGGTGCCACTGTCCTGTCTGGGCAGGCGTGCCGCTTACCATTAGGCGATTGTCTTGCCTGTCTCATCACTAGAATGTATAAACAAAAATATTTTGGTGGATCACAACATTGTCCTTTTGTTTCAGACAAAGCTGTTCCAGCAAACAGAGTGTGTGGACTCCACGATGTGTAACCTAATAACAGTGAAATTTCTTCTAAACTTCGTACTAAGACATATTAAAGATAGTTTCATTAAATTCCAAAGGAAGGTATGAAATAAAAATCTGATAAAGATTATAAACATTAACATTAGTCGAAGTGACTGACCACTCTGAAGGATTGTAACTTTTTTTAAGTGTAACATCATAATTTATTTTTTTCTACTTTTATAAAAATCAATCATTTTATATAGAAATCATTTTATATAAAATCTTCCTTTCTTTTTGAAAATTAGAATCGTCTGTGATAGTGGCAGTAATTTCTAGCGTATTACAATATGAATATATGCAGATATGTTTTCGTTATCACTAAGCGTAAGCATTATTTTGTTAGCGTATTAATTATTGTTGAATTTGTGAATATAAAAGCTTGATGAAACATGTTTTACTTTATTTACAAATAGTACTAGTATTGCGTCTATGTCTACACCTGTTTTAATTAATTATTAAACATTCACTAACAAAATAACATCTAAAATGTGTATCTGTGCTGGTGGCGGAAATGTGAACTATTGGTTTTATCATGATAATGACGTGCATTTTTACAGTTTCATATAGACAGTAGCGACACTCCTATCGGCATAAATAATTTTGTCATCCTGTGACTTGAAAAGAGATAATAATAATAATATCTTGGGACAATCGACACACGGTTATCCAATCTCAAACTAGGCAGAGCAACTGATACTAATACTTATATACGTTTTTTTTGGGACACAGAAATAGCGACACAAGGGCGCTTCTGTGTGCCACTTTTCGGACCGTAACACCTAATCGTGTTTAAATATTATATCGTTGATTAGAATAGGGTAAGAGTAAAGTACTATGCGTTTCAACTAAGAATGTGGCCGCCATGATGATCACGACTGCGAAACTTCACTCGTTTTTTACGATTTTTGTACCGGCAGCAGAGTAAACACAAAATGAAAAATTCGCTCCGGTTTTGATTATTTATTGTAATGTCTTATTTTGCCATCTATTTTTGTTAAAACATTATTTTTAGTAATTATTATATTTGAAATTGCAAGATGGCGGCCACATTCTTTGTTGAAACGCATAGTAATACATGTGGATGGCAGAGTTCTTAGTCACTAAGTCCATTTTCCTTGTCGTTTTCGCGAACTCACACAATAGCGGCAATAGTTCGAGAATAAACGAACAATAGGTGGGGCAGTGAACCGAGAGCGAGCTGTAGGTAGGTACAATACCTAAGTACTTGCCGAATTGGAGGGAACAACTTTCTATTGAGAATTCGAGATCTCTCGATACGGATCGATAGTAGACCTATATACTAACAATGCATTTTGAGATCATTGCAATTAAGTAATAATTAACGGAGTAATTAACACTTTTATGTCGAGGTTGTAACAATATGTAAGGACCTAATACTATAATTATTATTACGAAATAAAAGGGGATCCTTTTATTCAGCGGGTGTTCAAACTATGCTCTACCTTTTCCGCGTACTTATTGCCGACAAAACTACTTACTTGTAGCTTGTAGGTATCGCGTGAAAGGGAACGTCAGATATTCTGCCATCAAGCAGAAGCCCAAGGGCACTGTAGCTGATGAAATGGGGATGATGACTGTGTAAAAAAAATAATAAGCCCGTCAGTTAGATAAAAACAAATATTGGACACGTATTTTTGAGGGTTCCATACCTAAAAGGTAAATAAATTACTAGTTAAAAAACTAAAAATACACGCTTTTATAAGGACTACTGCACTAAAAATCAATAAATAAATTATCGAAACAGTTCTTTCTTTCTTTCTACCCCGTGCTTGTAATTTATGGATTATACATATTTATGTGTAAAGGCGTGGGGCGCCTTTTTTCTGCATATGCTGATTGTCATGTGAATACAAATACTTAGGGTTCTTGAAATTTGACAGAAATGTTAAGCTGTTATTCAGAAAAGGCGCCCCACGCTCTTACACATAAATATGTATAATCCATAAATTACAAGCACGGGGTAGAAAGAAAGAAAGAACTGTTTCGATAATTTATTTATTGATTTTTAGTGCAGTAGTCCTTATAAAAGCGTGTATTTTTAGTTTTTTAAACTAGTAATTTATTTTATACTTTTTAGTCTTAGAAATATTCACCTAAACTACGGATAAAATTAGCCCAAGTATTGATTTGTTCGTAGCTTGAATCGTAGGCAGGTTGTGGCAAAACATATTTTTACTATTTTTACTTTTTACGCGTAGGTATCTGATTGAGTTTAAGAAAGCACTACGTATTTACCCTTTAAACAGTCGAAAGTACGCTAAAAGTCAATAGCTTCACAAGTAGTATTCAAGGGTTCCGTTACCAACCTTCCGGGTCCATCAACAGGTCCACGTTATTAGGCAATGTGAATATAACTCCTTTATACAAATCAAATGAGTCCAAGCTCGATGGGTTTACTAGTAGGTAATCATTCCAGGGTTCCGTCAACCACCTTTCATTTCCATCATCAACCCTGATTATTGGGCAAACTAAATAGAACTTTTTAATACGAATCAAATGAGTCCAAACTCAACGAGTTTACTAGTAGCCGTTCCAGGGTTCCGTCACCCAACTTCCTGTTCCATCATCAAGTTCTGATTATTGGGCAAAGTGAATAGAACACTTTAATATAAATTAAATGAGTCCAAACTCGATGTGTTTACTAGTAGCCATTGCAGGGTTCCATCACCCACATTCCAGTTTCATCATCAGGCCCTCATTAATGGTCGAAGTGAAAAGAACTCTTTAAAACAATTCAAATGAGCCCACACTTGATGTGTTTTCTAGTGGCCAATCCAGGGTTCCGTCACCCACCTTCCTATTCCATCATCAGGTCCTGATCAATAGTAAATGTGAAAAGAACTCTTTAAAACAAATCAAATGAACCCAAACTCGATGTGTTTACTAGTAGCCATTCCAGGGTTCCGTTACCCACCTTCCTGTCCCATCATCAGGTCCTGAATAATGGTTAATGTGAAAAGAACTCTTTAAAACAAATTAAATGAACCCAAACTCGATGTGTTTACTAATAGCCATTCCAGGGTTCCGTTACCCACCTTCCTGTTCCATCATCAGGTCCTCATTAATGTTCAAAGTGAAAAGAACTCTTTAAAACAAATCAAATGAGCCCAAATTTTATGTGTTTACTAGTAGCCAATCTAGGGTTCCGTCACCCACCTTCTCCAGTTCCACCATCAGGTCCTCATTAATAGTCAAAGTGAAAAGAACTCTTTAAAACAAATCAAATGAACTCAAACTCGATTAGTTTACTAGTAGCCATCCAAGGGTTCTCTTATCCACATTCGAGCCCCAGCATCAGACCAGCTCGATGATACCATATTATTGTATTGTCACCGGTCCTTGATACATGTGCAAAATTTCAAATGATTTGGACGTGTAGAAGTGGGTCAAAATTGCATCGCAAGATTCCATTACCATCATACATACATAGTTACATACATACATACATACATACAGGTCAAGCTAATAAAAGCGTGTTAATAAAAAGGAACCCTTATGGTCTGACTTCGTCTGTCTGTCTGTCACACCTATATATTTCAGGAACCACTGATGGTATCGATTTGAAACTTGGAATAGTTTTAGATCTTACTTACCCAACATCATCACAAATAAAAAAATATATTTTTTTTTTACTTTTTTTATAATGGGGGTCGAAAAGGGTCATCAAAATTTTAAAGTGAAACTACTATATCGAGTGGGGTATCATATGAAAGGGCTTCATTTGCACATCTCAAAACAGATTTTTATTTTGGCTTATGTGACGAAGTTTTTGGCTGACAACTAAAAATGTAAAAAAAAAATACCGTCACCCCCCCCTTATTTCCGAAGTTAGTGGAGGAAAAAATCTGAAATAATTATGGATAATGCATGTCTATCTATATTTTACAGGAAAAATAAAATGATCTATCTAAGTAGTTTTTTAGTAATCCTAAAAAAACCTCGTCAAACAAACTTAGTTTTGCGGTTTGTTTTTTTTTGCTATCTGAGGTGTTATATGAATAGTAAAATTACTTTAATACGTCCAAAGATGGTATGGAACCCTCGGTGCGCGAGTCCGACTCGCACTTGACCGGTATTTATTTAACAAATCAATAAAAATAGGCATGATGACTGTAACACAATACCAATAAATCTGTGGTTTTAAATATTAGAACAGATTGCACTGATTCCAAAAATGCTTCTCATCTATACTTATAATAAAACTGTAACAGGTCCAATTCTGTACATTGAAGATATTTTGAAAATTATATTTGGAGGGCATTCTATAACCGATACTGAGGCCGAAAATGTATTTTGTTTAATTTTTGTCTGTCTGTCTGTCTGTCTGTCTGTGTCTGTCTGTCTGTATCACGGCTGAGCATCACGCCGAAACTACTGAATGGATTCAAATGAAACTTGGCATGATTTGAGATCTTACTACGAGGTAGGACATAGGATACTTTTTATCCCGTAATCTAGCACGGTTCATTTGGGAGAGGGGATTAAAGTCATAACGGGTACTTGGTTATACGCTTGGTCCGATTTTATCAATTTTTCTTTATAATATAATAAATATTAGTAAGGGAACACTTATAGAGAGTTGTTATCAAGGTTTTGTAATCGATCTGGTTAAGCAACGTTAGGTAATCTATACTTATAATAAAACTGTAACAGGTCCAATTCTGTACATTGAAGATATTTTGAAAATTATATTTGGAGGGCATTCTATAACCGATACTGAGGCCGAAAATATAATTTTTTAAATTTTTGTCTGTCTGTCTGTCTGTCTGTCTGTCTGTCTGTATCACGGCTGAGCATCACGCCGAAACTACTGAATGGATTCAAATGAAACTTGGCATGATTTGAGATCTTACTACGAGGTAGGACATAGGATACTTTTTATCCCGTAATCTAGCACGGTTCATTTGGGAGAGGGGATTAAAGTCATAACGGGTACTTGGTTATACGCTTGGTCCGATTTTATTAATTTTTCTTTATAATATAATAAATATTAGTAAGGGAACACTCATAGAGAGTTGTTATCAAGGTTTTGTAATCGATTTGGTTAAGCAACGTTAGGTAAGGTTATTAAATAGATGGGTGACCGCTTAACGCCATTTGAACTAAACGGGTCCGTGCTTCGGAGAGCAAGTAAAATGTGGGTCCCAGTTTTTAACCGACTATAAAAAATGAGGTTATGTATTCGATGTGAATGTCTGTTATTCAAAGTTTAGTTAACGTAAAAATAGCGCAGGCGGAGCTGCGTGGGTCAGCTAGTTTTCATAATAAGAGAGAGATTTTCGTGATATTTAAGCAAATAAATTACTCAAATACAGCTAATCGCCATTTTGTAATAAACGCTGATCAGAGTGAATGACGTCAATCCTGTGTAAATAAACAACTGTCAAACTGTCATCTCAACATTTTCTTTCATACAATGATTCACTTTTATACCTAGACAGATGTTTATTTACACCTTAGTGACGTCACAAAATGGCGCCATGCACCGGCCATCGTTTTGGAATGGAATTCAAACTCTATTTTAAAAATTTAAAATATTGCTGTTAATTGAAAATTTAATACAAAAATATTATCATTTTCGGCAATAGTAGACCCGTAAGTACATTATAGAGCATTTTTTCAAAATTAGTCATCATGCCTATTGCCAAACATATATGTAGAGCGTCAAAGTTGGGAAAGCTCGTGACGTGACGTCACGCGGCATTCCAAAGCACTATCTTCGTCATTTTTTGTTCAATCGATAAAAGAAAAAAATATGAGTCCAATATTTTTTGATTATCTAAATGACGGACTAAAAAGTCTAGTCATCTAGCATAACAGACCTAATCATGTAACGGTTGACGAGCGGCAGTGCAATGCAGCGCAATCTATAGGTATGCGAACGTCTTGCTCGTCGACACTGAGTTGAATAAAAATAACATATCATTAGATTAATATACTTAATTTTTTTTTGACGCGAGGGAAATCTTCAAAAGATCCCCGGGACCTGTGGGGCTCGACCGGGGTATGTGGGATTCTTACCCACTAAAACCTCCGCGGCTGTCGCATCGGCACATGCGGACAGGTCAGACCCAGGTCTCTCCGGTGGGATCTGCACCAGGGGCCCCTCAGTGCCTTCCCTTTGAGCCCGCCACCGGGGGGCGCATTGTAACCCCCCGGGAACCTGACACGGTGCTCACGGGGACGGGGGTTGCAATCCCGCCGCCGCCACCTCGGAGTCGCCGCCGTACTCAATGGACGTTCTAAGGGCCCACACCCCGAACGTCCAGCGACTCCGAAGGTTGCCCGTTGTTTATAGCCCCGGGCTCAGGGCTGGGGAGCGAGACGATGGGCGGCCGCTTGACGCGGCCTGCGCCTTCGTCGGCCTCCTTCTGGGACATGACAGTCTCGCAGAAGGCGGCCATCGCTCCCCACGCCGCATCCCCGGACAACATAGCCATCACTACGCTGCCCAGGGAGAGGTCCGATCCGATGACTGCGACCAGGTCTCGACGCTCCAACGACCACGCGGGACAAGCCTCAAGCGTGTGTTAGTATATTAATATACTATCTTAACTCTTATGGTCTTCTTCTCGTGCCGTAACGATTACCTATTTAGTACAAAACAGTTATTATTGTCGCAGGGGAAGGATTGATCAATCTGAAAGATTTTCTACGGCCGATTGTTCAGTGCGCCTGGCAAAAAGATTTCATTTTTACGCCTTTCGTGGAGGCTCTTATGGTGGCGAACTAAAAACGAAAAATCGATGTTATGGCTATTAATATGTCCCCCGTCCAGTTTACGCGACATTTCGTTAATGTCAGGGGCACCCCTCTCGCATGCCGTGCTCCCCACGTTAGTACGTGGGTACAAGCTCGCCCCTAGAGACCACTAAACACTATATATCGAGCTAAGGCGATAATCAGATTATCGCCGCGGACGGATCCACCGCCTTTCATTTCCACTTTGTGATTTTAAAAGATGCGTGTTTTGCTCTCTCTGCTCTCTCTCTGCTCGTTGTAGGAAAATAATTACAAATAACATTATTTATCTACTCACTTTCAGTCTTATTACGAAAATCAGTTGAACAAAAAACCTAGGTATAGACTAGACCAAGGTCAACAGTTTTTTGAATTTTAACCTAGGTTCATTGTTAAACTGCTTTTTGTAATAAGACGGTTTATGTTAAGTACCTACTTGAGCAGGAGACGTCGTATGCAAAATTGAATATAATAAAATTAGGTGAATGCAAGAAATGAAATGAAAAAATGAATTATTTATTTATTTACCTGAATACAAAATATATAATCAGTTGAGGCTCTGTAGCCGAGCGTCTTCCCCGTTCAACGTATAAATTATTCTTGTAAATACATGTGTAAGAATTAAGTAAATTATTTATTTATTTATTTTACAGTAAGTATATAATTAACTAATTACAAAATTATCATAATTCTGTGTGTACGTGCGTATGTGTGCACGTGCGCACACGCGCGCGTGTGTGTATGTGTGTGCGAGAGACAGTGTATGAGTAAATTGCGTATGTGGGATAAGTGTGTTATTTTTTATAGCTGTGGCTGATGCGACTGTCTCTACCATCGGACCACAACCACCGCACCCAATCAGAAGATCCAGCAAGAAAGCTATTTTTAAGGCTATTTTTATAGCTTTATGTTATGACATATCTCCGTTTCAATAAACAAAGATAGAAATATCTGTCCTTATCTTATCTCTTTTATCTCTTTTATCTTGTCCTGTCTGTATTTGTCCTTAGAAATATCTGTCTTATTTTGTCCTTATTGATCTAGCTTGAGGCCTTGAAGCTTACTAGAGATAAGAAAATTAATGTCAAGTGTCATATTGTTACTTTTTAACTGAGATTGCTATCGGCGGTAGAGTATTGGGACCGGCCGTAAGACAGTTAAATCTCTAGGTGTCTGATCCTCGAGTCATAGCTCATAAATAATATCATTGGTCACGGAACTTGCAATAAACAATTCCATCAACATCACTGAGGAAATACAAAAACAACTTGATAATATTCTTAGATGGCGCATTTTGGGAAAAGTATTGCAGCACCTCTGTGACACCACTATTTTAAAAGTGACGTAAGATGGCGCTATGCAGCTTTCTTACGTAGTGTCCTAAAGCATGGCTTTCTTCAAATTGCGAAGTGCTTTCATTTTAGTTTATTCATGGATGATTTGTAATGCCGCTCGTTACTTGAGAAAACAGATATTCTTCCGCCAAGCAGCAGTCTGTAAAAATTGCTGTGTTCCGGTGTGAAGGGCACTATAGCTGTTGAAATTACTGGACACAAAGGCTTTAATTGGCAACGTTCTAGTGTTTCTTCTGGTTTTGTTGGCGTACATAGGCTGCGGCCAATTCTTACCATCAGGCGGGCCTCATCCTTAGTAGTATAAAAACACTCAAATATTTATGTACTTGCTCGTAGGTCCATTCGAGTACCTAACTAAAATCCCCTAATATCATAATTCACGGTACACCAAAGTTGTTTTAATTAAGAAATTGGTAGGTAGGTATGCGTTATCTCGTAAACTGGGGCACATATGAATCTTATAAGATTACATAAATGTCCATACTTGGCAAGATAACTATGCATAACCCTCTGCAGTCTGCATGTAAAGTAATTTATCCTTGACCGACTTAACGGAACTGAAAACATCGTTAGTAAGAAAGACTAGATTATATCACACAGACGTGTCGTTATTTTCATATTCGTGTAAGTTTGGTAGGTATGCTTTCACTAACTGCAGAATCGATGAAGTGAAGTATGTAGGTACTTACCTATTAGTTAGCTTTGCAATTTTCCTCATTATCGAATTAGTCACTGTTTCAAGACTATCGTTAAGATTTGGTTTAATTCGTTTGACAATAGAACTTGATAGAGACGCTGTAGTACCTTTACCCTAATCTAAAACAATGACTATCTGCGTCTGTCTGATTGACGCTTATTTCTTAAACTAGCTGACCCGTGCAGCTCCGCCCGCGCTTTTATTACATTTTGCTCCCCTTTTCTCCGTCCTCCCTAGATTTATTTCTCTCCATATCTCTCTCTCTTATAAAAAAAATCGAATTATATGCTCTTTCTCTCCTCTCTCTTTCCCCCTCCCGCTTCGGTTTCCGTCACACACCCCCTCTTCCTCTCCCTGTTGTCCCCTCTCTGAACTCTCCCCCCTCTCTCTTCTACGAACTTGCTCCTTCTAACTCCCCGTCACTCAACCCATCACCCCCTCCTCGAATCCCCTCTCCCTCTTTCTCCTCTCTTGCACCCTCCTCTCGTTCTATATATCCTCGTCAATCATGGTATCAGCGGCATTAAATATACTTTATGACCTATTCTCAGACCTCCCCGATATGCACACAAAATTTCATACATATCGGTTCACCCAACTATTTAATGACCTTGCCTTATGTAGCTTAACCTTAACCTAGCGGTATGAAATATACTGTATGTCCTATTCTCAGACCTAACCGATATGCACACTTTCATACAAATCGGTTCACACATCTATTTAATGACCTTACCTAACGTTGCTTAACCTTAACCTACCGGGATAAAAAGTATCCTATGTCCGTTTACTGGTTCTAAGCTACCTCCCCACCAATTTTCAGCCGAATCGGTTTGGCCGTTCTTGAGTTATAAATAGTGTAACACGACTTTCTTTGATATAATATAAAGATTAAAGTTCTATAGTTATTGTATGTTCAATTTCACCGATAGATGGCGCTGTTCATAATGTAAATCACGCTTACATCGTAAATTACTGTCTAATGATAATCGATAATGAAAGTTCTAAGTTTTCCGCATCTTTTATTGTTGCGACTGTAATACATACATAATCTAGTTTGGGCTCGCTCGGGATTTACAGATTTTAACTTTTCAAAGATATAATGTCATATTGCTATCAGCAAAGTACTTAGAACAATACAGAAATCTAATGAAAATGTCCTGGGTGTACCGGACCGGCTTACCCCTTACAAAAATTGACCCTTCGCCAATGCCATATCTTATGCAAACTAAATGTCTGCTCAGTCCCTATTGTATATAGCGTAATAATACATATCTTAATGATTAACTCATCAGTCTATAATTACCCTATTCACATATAAAGGAAATTACGTGGTAATATGTGCAAGTAATGTTTCACTGCTTAGCCCCTATGAAACATAGCGTGATGTTTTATATACCAACTTATACCTTGACTTCTACACAACACATCAGTGAAAGTCCTATCAAAATCCATCCACGGGTTTGCAAATGATACCTGGACGAACAGAACGACAGACAGACAGACAGACAGACAGACAGACAATAATTAAAAAAAAAATTGTTTTGGCCTCTATGTCGATAGTATAGTACCACCACATAGAAATTTTGGAAAAATATTCAATGTACAGAAAAAGTGCTCTTTGAGTTTTATTATAGTACTAGCGACCCGCCCCGGCTTCGCACGGGTGTAATTGAGAAAAAAAAAAGTGAATAATTTAAAGCTACTGCCTTTGATTATAGAATTTCTTGGAATTATTTATCAGTTTGTAGCTGACTTTTCGTAACGCAATATGAACAAATTTTGTATAGAAGTGACGCGTGAAAGGGCTACGTATAGCTGCCTGTCCATGGGCAAAGTACTCAACGCTTAGGTTTTGTGATTTGTTAATTGTATTTATAATTTTAGAAACTGCAGACGTGTACGGGTGCACAATTTGGGTGGATTAAGGACACCATTTCTTTGAAACCAATTTATGGAAGCAATACGGGCTTCCTTGTTCGGTTTCATCGTTAAGACGTAAACGGGGGTCAACCGGGGAATTCTTACCCACTAAAACCCGGCTATCACGTCGGCACATTAGAGGGCGGACCTGGGCTATCTGTCGGGATCTGCACCAGCTGATACCACTCAGTGCCTTGACTTTGAACCCGCACCCGGAGAGGCACATTATAGTTCCTCGAGAACCTGTCATGGTGCTCACGGTTACAGGGATCACTTCGATCCGTTTAATATGTCCCTGGGATCCTGTGGGGGATTCTTACCCACTAAAACTCTCGTGGCTGTCACATCGGCACATGAGAGGGGGTTCTCCGGTGGGATCTGCATCAGCTGTCCCTCAGTGCATTGCCTTTGAGTCCGCCACCGGGGGGCGGGTATATTATATCCCGGATATTTACCTACTTTATAATATATGGAATTAATGAAATTCTCTAGTACTTGATTGTTAACTATGTATCTCTTTAGGTTTAGTCAATGTAAGCTATGTAAGTTTATTTACTTAGATAAAACTTAAAACCTTCAATGAAAAATTATCTAACCGATGGTGAAAATCGCTGCGTGGTTTAGGAGGTGCTATCCGATATTGACAGACTCGGATAGCGACTTTGTTTCACACTATTTAAAGATACTTTGATGTCGTTGGTCCCCAACACCAGCCAACCTATAAAAAAACCCTGACTGACAGACAGACAATAATTCCAATAAAGTTTTGGCTTTTTTTATATCATACGTACAATAGGTGCATGCATATTGTATTCCTACCCAAACAGACATTTTGAAAATATATTTTCATTATTTTATTTTTAGTTTGTTATATTTGCGAAACAAACAAATGATACCACTTATTACTAAATATAAGATCCAATAGTACAAAAATCAATTCAGTTTCCACTAATAACTAAATCATAACATTAGAGAGAAGTTAACTACGTATGTATGATTTTAAAAAAGTATTAAATATAAAAATATATTAGAGATAAAAAGTGCCGGAGTCAATATGAGTTAAATATTTAAAACATCGAATCTTAATATAAATAAAAAAATCAAAACAAAGTTTAAAAATACAAAAAAAATACCGCACACGGGTAGCGAACCCGGACAGTCCGCACTTAGAGGACGCCTCCGCAACCACTTGGCCAAGGAACTCTTATTTTAACTTTCGAATTATCGTATCTTATTGTGGTAATATATTTGTACCGCCATCGGTTAAGTAATAATACTTCTTTTTTACCCTGTAAATGGATAAATTATAAAAATATGAAATACTAATTCAATTAATTTTCTTAACGAATGTCTGTGCAAAATTTCAAGTCAATAGGACTAAGGAATCGCGTTCTCCCATACAAACTTTGCCCCCCTGTTTGACCCCCTTAGAGATTGAATTTCACAAAAACCCGTCTTAGTGAGCACCTTTGTCCTAAAAGGAACCCCCATGCAAAATTTGAGACTTCTAGCACTTGTAGTTTCTGAGATTTCGTGATGAGTGGGTTTTTGCTTACTCTTTTATATAATAAGACTAGCGACCCGCCCCGGCTTCGCACGGGTGTAATGGAGAAAAAAAAATGTGCGTGCGTGGAGTCCCTCCGCGCGGAAGAAGTGAAACTTCACTCTCGCTCTGTACTGTACGACACCGTCCGACACCGTACGACACCGTGCCACTCACTCACTCACTCACTCACCCACTATCACCTACTATCACTCACTATCATTCACTATCATTCACTATCACTCACTATCACTCACTATCACTCACTATCACTCACTATCACCCACTATCACCAACTATCACCCACTATCACTCACTATCACCCACAATCACCCACTATCACTCACTATCACTCACTATCACTCATTATCACTCACTATCACTCACTATAACTCACTATCACTCACTATCGCTCACTATCGCTCACTATCGCTCACTATCACTCACTATCGCTCACTGTCGCTCACTATCGCTCACTATCGCTCAATCACTCACCCACTCACCCACTCACTCAGTGACGGCTTCACATGAGCGCTTTCATAACCTTAACAAATTAAACGCTTAACGTTTAACACTTAGCGCTTAACGTCTACCGTTTAACATCGGACGTTCAACGTCTAACGCATAACGTCTAACGCGTTAAATGATGACATTTTTGGAAGTCGCATAAGAAGTTTCACTTCAAAAAAAAAATGTGCGTGCGTGGAGTCCCTCCGCGCGGAAGAAGTGAAACTTCATTCTAGCTCTGTCTCATTCTATTCCCCCTCCCCAGGAGCGCTGAACGTAAGTCGCTGAAGTTTCACTTCATTGACTCGGACTGACTGACTGACTGACTGAATCCGAGTCAGTCCGAGCCAGTCCCGGTCAGTCCCGTCAGTCCCGGTCAGTCCCGCTCAGTCCCGCTCAGTCCCGGTCAGTCCCGCTCAGTCCCGTCTGTCCCGGTCAGTTCCGGTCTGTCCCGCTCAGTCCCGGCCAGTCCCGGTCGGTCCCGGTAAGTCCCAGTCGGTCCCGGTCAGTCCCGCTCAGTCCCGCTCAGTCCCGGTCAGTCCCGCTCAGTCCCGGTCAGTCCCGGTCAGTCCTGGTATGTCCCGCTCAGTCCCGGTCAGTCCCGCTTAGTCCCGCTCAGTCACGGTCAGTCCCGCTCAGTCCCGGTCAATCCCGCTCAGTCCCGCTCAGTCCCGGTCAATCCCGCTCATTCCCGGTCAGTCCCGCTCAGTCCCGGTCAGTCCCGGTCAGTCCCGCTCAGTCCCGGTCAGCCCCGGTCTGTCCCGTTCAGTCCCCGTCAGTCCCGCTCAGTCCCGCTCAGTCCCGCTACCACACCGTACCACACCGCACCACACCGCATCACACCGCACCACACCGCACCACACCGCACCACACCGCACCACACCGCACCACACCGCACCACACCGCACCACACCGCACCACACCGCACCACACCGCACCACACCGCACCACACCGCACCACACCGCACCACACCGCACCACACCGTACCACACCGTACCACACCGAACCACTCACACACACTCAGACAGTAGGATTCTTATACACTAAACCCCCAACGGCCGTTAAATCAGTACATAAGAAGACCTTTTTTTTTTTTTGACGCGGGGGAAATCTTCGAAAGATCCCCGGGAGCTGTGGGGCTCGACCAGGGTATGTGGGATTCTTACCCACTAAAACCCCCGCGGCTGTCGCATCGGCACATGAGAGGGGGGACCTCAGGGCTCTCCGGTGGGATCTGCACCAGGGGCCCCTCAGTGCCTTGCCATTGAGCCCGCCGCCGGGGGGCGCATTGTAGCCCCCCGGGAACCAGACACGGTACTCACGGGGACGGGGGTCGCAACCCCGCCGCCGTCCTCCTCGGAGTCCCCGCCGTACTCAATGGTCGCTCAAAGGGCCCACACCCCGAGCGTCCAGCGACTCCGAAGGTAAGAAGGAGACCTGGGCTAACCGGTGGGATCTGCACCAAGATCCCACAGTGGCTTGCCTTTGAGCTCGCCACCGGGGGGCACAATAAAGCCACCCGGGAAACTATCATCGTGCTCAAAGATACGGGGATCGCGGGGAAACTTCCAATAGGCCTCCAGGATCCTGCGGGTGATCGACTGCGGTATGTGTCCCCCACAGCTGTCCACACAAAAAAGGAGGGCTGCACCGTGTACCCCTCAGTGCAAGGCAAGAGCCTTTGAAGCCGCTGTCGGGGGCGCATTATAGCCCCCCGAGAATCTGTCACCGTTGTCACAGTTAAGGGGTGGCGGGGGAAACATCCAATATGTCCACGGGATCCCGTGGGGAAGTCAACCTGGGTATTTGGTATTTTTACCCAATAAAACTCCCGTGGCTGTCACATCGGCACATGAGAGGGAAACCTGGGTTCTCGGGTGGGATCTGCACCAGGTGTCCCTCAGTGCCTGGCCTTTAAGTCCGCCGCCGGGGGGCAAGCATATTATATCCCAGATTTACCGTATATTATATGGAATGAATGATATATAGAATGTCTAGTACCTACTTGATTGTTAAGTATGTAGGTACCTCTTTAGGTTTAGTCAACGTAAGCTAATTAATTTTATTTACTTAGATAAAACTTCTAAATAAATTAAGTAAAAGAACTTCAGTGAAAAATTAAAAAAATAACAAAATGATCAGAAATAAAATGATTAAAAGTACACAAAAAAAAATCCCAAAGAGAGATTTGAACCCGGAACCTGATGTGCTTAGAAGACGCTTCCGTAACCTCCAGACCACGGCTACTCTCTATTAATCGAATTACTTGATCATATTCTTGTTATATGTCTGCTCAGTCCGTAATGCATATAGCGTGATATTTTACCTTAGATCCAATTGTACAAAAATTAAGTTTCCACTAATAACTAAATCATAACATTAGAGAGAAACTAACCACGTATGCATGATTTTAAATAAATAAAAAAGTATTAAATATAAAAAATCTAATGTTGTCTTTTACTTACGCGAATATTACACAAAGCAAAGCATTCGAAACGTCGGGATAGTAAAATCAATAAATAAACCGCGATAAAATCCGTAAAAGTAGTTTAAATTCAATGTATAAAAAATCTATTAGAGATAAAAAGTGCTGGAGTTAATATAAGTTAAATATTTAAAACATCGAATCTTAATATAAATAAAAAAATCAAAAACAAAGTTTAATAATCAAAAAAAAAATATCCGATCAGGGGTAGCGAACCCGGACAGTCCGTACTTAGAGGACGCTTCCGTAACCACTTGGCCAAGGAACTTTTATTTTAACTTTCAAATTATCGTATCTTATTGTGCCATCGGTTGAGTAATAATACTTCTTTTTTACCCTGTAAAGGGATAAATTTAAAAAAAGCATGAAATACAAATTCAATTAATTTTCTTAACGAATGTCTGTACAAAATTTCAAGTCAATAGGACCAAGGAATCGCGTTCTCCCATACAAACTTTGCCCCCCTTTTTCACCCCCTTAGAGGTTGAATTTCACAAAACCCCGTCTTAGTGAGCACCTACGTCCTAAAAGGAACCCCCATGCAAACTTTGAGACTCCTAGCACTTGTAGTTTCTGAGATTTCGTGATGAGTGGGTTTTTGTCTACTCTTTTATATAATAAGATAGAAGATAGAAGATTATGATGATAATAATAATGCCATCTTATTGTGTAATCATTCCAGATTTAGCTATTGACAGGTCACCGAGATGTACTAAGTAGGTAAGAACTACTAAAAAGTATTTTTTTAGGCATAATCCTTGTTGGCCTTTCAGAGAAGCTCAGAGTCACACAACGAGCTATCGAGACATCTATGCTCGGAGTTTTTTTGCGCGACAGAATCCTCAGTGAGGAGATTCACCGCAGAACCAAGGTCACCGACATAGCTCTTAAAATCTGCAAGTTGAAATGACAATGGGCAGGCCACATCGCTCGGAGAACCGATAACCGTCGGGGAAGAAAGGTTCTCGAGTGGCGACCACGAACCGGAAGACGCCGCGTAGGTAGTCCTCCCACTAGGTGGACAGTCGACATTGTGCGCGTCGCAGGAAACCGGTGGATGCAAATAGCCAATTGTCGTTCATTGTGGCGTTAGAAGGTGAGGGCCTATGTTCAGCAGTAGACGTCTTCCGGCTGGTGATGATGATGAATCCTTGTTTAACTCTGCGCAAAAATGAGTCAATTTTTATATAATGTATATTTTTGAATACTTTTTAAGCTATACAACACGACAATTTGAATAATTCGTCATCGTCAGCCCTAATGATTATAAAAGACCTAAAAGTTCCACCTTTCCTTTACTTATAGGGTTTACATGGGAAGGTCGGATTTATAGCAAGTTGGATTCAAAGCGCGATGACCCCGGACAATAATCCTTCCACGTCCGTCCTGCAGCTATCCGGGATGAATACCGGGCGGGTGGGTCCGACGCGACGCGGCGTGACGTCACCGTCGCCGCATATGTAAATATCTAGAATGTTCCAAGCTCGGGTTGCCAGATGACCCCGATTTTCATGGACGTTCCCAATTTAAAGTTCAGTCGTTTTGGCCCGCGTTTGGGGTTTATAAAGGTTTTCCTTTTGATAGATAGAGATATTAGGAGAAATATGGCTTTTGTATTGTCTGCGTTTCTTATTTGTTTTTGTTTTAAAGAAAAATTTAATTTGTTATGTTAGCTTAAAAGTTAATCCCCACAGCTTAGTTTAATTACGTGCGGCGCGGTGCGTAGCCGTAATCACGTTTCGTAGATAAATCCTACAGTCCTACATTATTAAGGTATCCCGTTTTTCATCACTTCCACCTGGTGACACTATTCTCGGTGAACGTCGAAGTATTTCTATGTGCAGATGCTTTAATGGCCCGCCTTGCTTCGCTTCAAAATTCGATTTGGTGCCTATCTTCTGTCTGCCATTTAGAAGATGCCTAGCGTGCATGTATACCCAGATACCTTTTGATGTATTTTGGTATATATTATGTTACCTAAATGAATTACCGAACATGTAGGTGTAGACTTGCTATTTGAGGGTAAGTATTTTAGGGTTGATAGATTATTTTAAAAGCACAATAACCCGAATGGAAACAAAATGGGCTTACATTTCTTTATGACAAAATACATATACTTACTTACCTGCATCATTTATATTAATGTTTAAGTCATTTTGATCCAAAAAAAAGAAAATTGCGACTGACGTCCACACTTTGCGTCCACAAGCCCATTAGAAAAAATATTAAATAAATGGACTATGAACTGAGCCTATGACACTCGTACAAGGGCTAAAAAAAAGATACATCATAATTTGCTAATCTATTTTAAAGGTTTATTTAAGGCCGTGTCTTGTATAGAAAGATCATCATCATCAACAACCGATAGACGTCCACTGATGAATAAAGGCCTCCGCCTTAGAAGGGAGGGGTTGCTATAATCCCCTCGCTTGGCAGACGTCTTGGAAATCGCAGTATAGGTGGTAGTAATCCAATGGAAAGACGCTGCTGCCAGTCTTTTTACCCGACTACGGAACGGAGGGAGGGTTATGATTTTAACAAGAATGTATGTATGTATGTATGTATGTATGTATGTTCATCTGTTCCCGAATATCTTCTAATCTACTTAACATAATTAGACAAGAAGGGTGTCGTTAGAAGCGCCTTGATTGTCCGCTGGTTATAGGCTATATAATATTACATTAAATTCAATGTGGCGCCATCTACAGGACAAAAACTTCTGAAGTAAAACAAAAATATTTTTTGATTAAGTTGAAATTAGGTACACATGTGTATTTCTGTTGCCCAAGCATGATCGTGTAAAGTAAATAATCATCATCATCAATATATATAAAAGGAGATGTCCTGATTGATTGACTTATTGACTGACTGACAGACAACGCACAGCCTAAACTGCTGGCTCTAGTGACTTGAAATTAGGGAGGTGTATTCTTCACAATACGTAAACGCACACTAAGAACGGAATTTTCAAAATTCGCATCCTAACAGGTCCAAATAGGGGGTTTTAAGTTTTATAAAAAAGCGTTAAAATTCATGAACGGTTGGTACTAGAGCCTCGAATTTTCACACACAGATACCTCAAAGCAAATAAACAATAACGTGTTTTTGCATTTCTCGAAATTTTCTAAGTAGAAGTCACAGGACCTAAATTTTTGTGTAAAATAAATATTTTACAATTTCTTAACACATTTCACTGTTTTCCGATACAATATGATAGATAGGATTAGGACGAAGTCAGGTTTAAGAAATTATGAGGGTTTTAAGGTCAAAATAGGACCCCTAAGTTAAAAATCTCGCGTGTGGTGTCTTTTAAAAGGTAATTGGAAACCGTTTTTTTTATGATATAAGCAGTAGGCATGCGTTATATCTTGGGTTTTAAAACTAAATACGACATCGATGTTTAAAATTTGAATCTGATATCATTTCAAAAGTGATGGGAAAAATCATATTGTTTAGTTAAACTATTTTGCTAACTGCTGCGTTAGCTCAAGTGTGACTTCTAAGTACACGCAAGGTTACAATTCAATAAGAGACTGCCGAGAGTGTCCGCAAATGCGCGCTCCCGCGTCATGCTGACACCTAAAATAAAAAATAAGTTCTAAAAACTAAAACCCGACTACGGATAAAATCGCAGACTAAAAAGTAGAAAACAAGAAAATATTTCTTGTCAGATATGCTTATCTACCAACGCCTTAAGCAATTAATTATCGTCTAGTAAGTAGATAATTTGTATATTTCAATTTAACGTATTATAAGTATAATTACTATAGATTGTAGCCGTAGTCGCATGCCACTGATGCCTGATGATCCGTCGTGGCATTGTCGTTTATACATAAGTCGGCGATCTGTCCCCTTAGACAATGTAACATTCTACAAGCGCTATCGCTAATAGAAAGTTTAAAATTGTATAAGAATGACATAAGTCATCGAAAAATCACGTGACATATTGTAGGGAATTGACACCATTAGCGAATGAAGAAATAGATTCGCTATGAAGCGATTGCATCTTGTCTAGACCCTCTGGTCAGCTGCTAGTCGTCGAAGTGCATCCTGAATTTTGTGTTCCCAACGCGACAATATAACATTGGCCATATTCGACATTAGCAAGGTGGCATGCGACTACGGCTACAATCTATAGTAATTATACTTATAATACGTTAAATTGAAATATACAAATTATCTACTTACTAGACGATAATTAATTGCTTAAGGCGTTGGTAGATAAGCATATCTGACAAGAAATATTTTCTTGTTTTCTACTTTTTAGTCTGCGATTTTATCCGTAGTCGGGTTTTAGTTTTTAGAACTTATTTTTTATTGTTTTACCTTATTCGCTACTCACGGACACACAACGGCAGGAGAAGAAGAAGGGGGGGGGTCTAGAAAAATACAATCGAAAAACCGGTGGCTTCTTGATCAAAAATTGGTATAGGTATCTATTTGATGGGTACACGTTCAATGGGTAACCGATAATCTCAAATCAAGTAACTGTGTTAGCTAAACATCCGAGTGAAGTGCAGAATCCTGTTTAAACGTTATATAACGAGCACACTCTACGGTTGTGCTCGGTCCTACAGTGATCAATATTGGGCCAATCGTTGTGGCCCGGACGGCGGAGCTGCCAATCACACCGGTAGAGCGAAGCAGACCATTATTGGAAGGAATTACGCATGACAAATGAAAGAAATGATTATTTTTTGTGTTAGTTTAGTAATGAGACGAACAAGATGTTCGCCTTATACTATAGAATACTGTTTGCCTAATGTGAGTGACTTGTTAAGTCAACAAGTCTGGTAATTTTAATAAAATGACATACAATTACCATTCTAAGCGACACACTATCGAGACCTAAAACCATTAAGGTGTCTCAGTGGTGTGACACCACTGCGCTGGTTAAGGTTATTTTAGTAGTAGTAGTAATACCGAATTTGTCACAATCGTAGTGGAATCTCAGCGAACTATAGAGAGAGCTATGCTGGGTGTTTCTCTAAGAGATTGAATACGGAATGAAGTGATTAGTCAGAAAACCAACGTGACTGACACAGCTCAAAGGATTAGCCAGCTGGGGTGGCAGTGGGCTGGTCATATTTGCCGCAGAACCGATGACCGTTGGGGTAAACTAGGTCTGGAGTCGAGATCGCGAATTGGGAAGCGTAGCTTAGGACGCCGTGTGACCAGGAGGATGATATTCGCAGAGCAGTTGACCGAAACTGGATGAGGAGAGCCGAAGATAAGGCTTAGTGGCGTGCCTTGGGGAAGGCCTATGTCCAGCAGTGGACTGATGTGGGTTGCGTTTTTTGCTATCTGAGGTGTTACATGAATAGTAAAATTACTTTAAGGCGTCCAAAGATGGTATGGAACCCTCGGTGTGCGAGTCCGACTCGCACTTGACAGGTATTATTAAAATTATCAGACTTGGAGGCCTGCATTTTTCTATTCTATTCTATTGTTGGTGGCTATAAAATCGGGCCCGGTAACCACCGGAACGCATTTATACCCAGTTGGATCCATTGTGCATGCCCTAGCCTGTTGCTAGCCCTAGCCTTATTCTGTTGCTGACGTGTCGAAGAGTTCCCTTAGGTACGCAATGATTGCGCCAGCTTGGAGCTGTACATAATCATCTGGTGTGGAGTCGGCTACTCCCAGATGACTCAACCTACGTCTCGCAAGAGCATCGCAGCCGCACAATATGTGTTGCATTGACTCTTTTTCACCTTCGCAGAATCTGCAAGTATCAACAGTACTTAGCCTCATTCTGTGGAGATGTTCATTGGTCCCAAAATGTCCCGTAAGTGCACCTATTAGGTGCCTTATTTGTGATCTGCTTAGGTTTAATAATTTAACCCCACAGTCCACCTTTGTGCTAGAGAAAGCCTGCCTGCAATACAATATTGACATTGCTATGTAGCAGCAATGCAACAAACTTACATTAGATATGACTGTTATTCCACTGTTCTGGCCGTATGCCACTTGTTCAGTTTATTGATTTTTACTATGCAGACAAAATATCTCATGACTCGTGAGCTTTAAGCTCTATCTAGAGTATAGAGCGCGAAGGTAAATGAGCTAATTAAAAATCAAACCACTTAGTAGATGCCTGTTGTAAACTACGTTTTAATTTTAATACTAGATAAAAATTCTAATAATAATTGAAATCAAACTACTTTTACGGATTTTATAACGGTTTATTTTAGATTTTACTATCCCGACGTTTCGAATGCTTTGCAGCACCCATGGTCACGGGAGGACTGGAATGTTTATATCGAACCAACAATAATAACTAAGAAGACTTGAGGGTACACCGGCATAATTGTGACATAAGGACGTTCAACATCTCAGTCCTCCCGTGACCATGATATGCTCGGATAAAACCATCGATATACTATCTAAACAAGATTAGCTGTCACGGCCCGAAAAGTGGTCACGAAAATAGAGAGGCTGTCGCTTATTTCAAATTAGTACGAGCCGACAACAGGATGTATCGAAATTCCTTATTGCGCGTTTATAAACTGTCCAAATAATGTAATACTTTAAACAATAAGTTCCGTGATAATTGTTCTTGGTAAAAATAGATTTATCTTATAAATCTCTGTGAAGTGACGATTAAAGTGAACTTTTATGCCTAATATTCAAATACAAATGTTATCTCCTGGAATAGTAATGTACAGTGGAAATTATAGATAAACTAAAGTGAACAAAAAAACTGTGTGTAACTGTCGCAATAAACTTAGTATCAGTATCTCACTCATCAGGAAATATAAACAACAAACATAATTTTTTAATGTAAACAGTGTAATACAATAACAACTTGTGCTATATTTTATATAAGTACCTAACCGAGGCGACATCAGTGTAGTGGCTGGTTACAACTGCCACGGAACAACCGAATCCGACGACCGCCGATTCGTGTCCGATGCACAACAACTTTGCTTTGCTTTTTGTGCAATAACAATAATAATTATAAATAGGTACTCAATACTGCCACAAGATGATGTCTACATCTACTGCGTGTGCCGGCTGTCTTAAAGGAATAGCAAGTAAACAATGGCTTCAATGTTGCTTGTGTAACCAAGCATTTGATTTATTATGTGCCAACATCTCTCAAAATGTGTATGATACTAAAATGACCACCAATCTCAAGAAAAAGTGGATATGTATGGAGTGTAAGTGTAAACAACCAAAAATAGACAACGCCAACACCCCTGTCCGATCTTCAAGAACAGAAACAATTTCTCATCGCACCGATAGAATCATGGTTGACGACATTGCTGTTACCCACAACACTCCTGTTGATCAACTTAATGGTAGGAGACTGAGTGATGACCCCAATATGAATGTCACAGTTCGAAAGCCAAAGTCAAATGAGCATCGTAATACTCGTAGTGACGATGGGCTCTCTTTTAGCCAAGTATCAACAGATGAGTCTTATTTAGATAACCTGCGCATTATAATCCGTGAAGAGTTAAAGCTTGCAATAAATGAGCGCCTTTCTAATGTGATTAGCAATGTTGTGGGAGAACAGGTTGCTCTAATTATCAACAATACTATTGCTAAGCTAACGGATCGAGTGGTTGAACTTGAAAACAAATTAATATATATGGAGGAGAAAATGCAAGAAGAAAGGACAAAGCAATGCCGACTGCAAGCGGAGGCTATACTGTCCCCGACTATTGCGGATTACGAACATCCAAAAATGCCTAGCTCAGATATATCTGCTTTACCGTTGTTTAATAATCAAGTGGAGCTCATTGGTGACAACTTAGATAAATCAATACCAAATAGTGGATGGATCGACACCAAGAAAAGGGTACCAGCTAAACAACTCAAAGGTGTGATGCGGGGTACTGCCTCTCCTGGCACCACGCAACTTGAAGCCTCCGAACGTTTGCGATATTTACATCTTTTTTATGTCAAGGTGGGCACTACGGAAGAGCAAGTGAGTAGCCACTTACAATCTATTTGTGGTGACTGTGTGTGTAAAGTAGAGAGTCTAAAAGCACGAGGCAACTATGCGTCTTTTAAATTGAGCGTGCCTTCCAAACTCGCTGAGCATGTATTAAATTCAAAGCATTGGGCAGAGGATATATGTATCAAGCCCTGGCGTCAGAACTTTCGGACCTACAATGCCAAGAACTTTCAGGAATCAAAAACCAACTAGGACATTTTCGCTATACTATCAGAACGTTAGAGGTCTACGTACGAAAACTGACACATTTTTAAAAAATGTTCTATTGTGCTCTAGTGATTTCATAGCACTAACGGAAACCTTTCTTAATAGTTCTGTAAATAGTGGTGAACTATTTCCTGCTGATTATATTGTATTGCGTAAGGATCGGTCTGGCGACACGGGTTGGGGGGGTGTCCTATTGGCCGTGAAAAATATCTATAGAGTTAAAAGAATTACAGATATCGATGGTTTATCGGACGACAAAGAACTGTTGTTTGGTATGATAACATGTAAAAATGTAAGGCTATTCGTCTGTGTAGTTTATCTGCCACCTAGTTACAATGCTAAACAATACCTCGATGTCTTGAACTGTATTGAGAACGCTATTTGTAAGTATGCTGAATGTGAATGTATAATAATTGGAGACTTTAATCTTAATTCCTGTAACAGTTCTGTTGTCGCGCAATTTGATCAATTTACTGATTACTGTAAAATAAGGCAGAGTAATTGTGTTTGTAACATATATGGCGGCATCTTGGATTTTGTTTTAACAAATCTTGATTCAGAAAACATTGGTGTGACGTCAGAAATTGAACCTTTAGTTCCAATGGATGCCTATCATCCGCCCTTGGAAATAATGATTGTACTGCAGAGAAACCTATCGAACATTCGTCAGCCATTATTAGTACAGAATAAGAAGCAAAGCACTGACTGGAACTTTAAGAAGGCTAATTTGTATGATTTATATATGGAAATAGGTAATATAAACTGGACTGATTTGTTACATCAAACTGACGTAAATTCAGCTGTCGAAATTCTCTATAATAAATTATACAGCACTATTAATAGTATTGTTCCTCTTAAGAGTAATGCATTACCGCGTAAATATGTATACCCGTCTTGGTTTGACAGTGAAATTATACGTATTATAAAACTAAAGTATTTTAACCTAAAAAGGTACAAATCACAAGGCCTGCAAGTCAATAAAGAGTTGTTTAAATATTATAGAACTAGAGTTAAAGAGTTAATCAAGGTAGCATATAGAAAATACATAACATCAATCGAAAAAGATATAAGTAACGATCCGTCAAGGTTTTGGAAATATGTAAAAGACAGACAGAAATCTCGACACCAAATTAATGAGTATGTACACGGAGACAAAATCGTAGAGGGGCAAGAAGCCGTCGATTCATTCGCGCAACACTTTAGTTCAGTCTTCCATAACTCTCTTCCAATGTTAGACCCTTTAGCAGCGGAGCGTGCTGCAACTGCAATAGATGCAGGTCATTTGACAAATATTAATCTAGACCACATCGATATTGCCGAGTTGCGTAGAGCGATCCGTAGACTTAAAACATCGTCTTCAACTGGTCCTGATGCAATACCAGCATTTGTACTGAAAGATTGCCTGTCGGTATTGCAGACGCCGTTATTACACGTTTATAATCTTTCACTACAATGTGGTGTTTATCCAAGTAGATGGAAAATTTCGAGGGTTACGCCAGTCCCAAAAAACGGATCGTCCAATAGCATAACTGATTTCAGACCTATTGCGGTGCAATCTGCGTTGGGTAAGGTGTTTGAGTCAATCATAAATAACTCTATCTCCCGGCAGATTAATGGCCGCCTAGACAATTCACAGCATGGGTTTCGTTCTGCGCGCTCCACACTAACTAACCATATTGTTTTTGCTGATTATGTGACCTCCAACGTGACTTCGGGCTGTCAAGTTGACGTAGCTTATTTTGACTTTAAAAAAGCATTCGATCTTGTAGACAATGATATCCTGCTGATGAAGTGTTCTTCTTTCGGGTTCTCTCCCCGGCTTCTTGCATTATTGGCTGACTACCTAAAAGATCGCAAACAATACGTTAGAATAGAAAGTTACCAATCCGATGAATATTATACACGGTCAGGTGTTAGCCAGGGCAGCATCCTAGGACCAACCCTATTTCTGATCATGGTAAATGACTTGCCAAATGTGTTCGATGGCTCGCAGTGTCTGTTGTTTGCCGATGATTTAAAAGTTTTTCTCTCGGTCCGCGGCACAGAAGGCTGTATGGTGCTGCAACGCGACATTGACAGAGTTGTTGATTGGAGTGCGAGAAACAATTTACCATTGAACACATCAAAATGCAAAACCATAACCTTCTCACGATCTCATATGCCAATAAAAGCGACGTACAAAGTTGCAGACAACGTACTCGAGCGTGTAGATACGATAAGTGATCTAGGAGTCATAATGGATAAGAAATTTAGCTTCCGTGACCATGTTAAAAAAATTTGTAAAGACGCAAATAAATCTTTAGGGTTTATTATAAGGACGTCAAATCAATTTCAAGATAATAGAGTCTTGAAATTGCTCTATAACGCGTTTGTCCGCAGTAGATTAGAGTATAACTCAATAGTTTGGGATCAGCAAGAAAAGAATTATACTCTTATGATAGAAAAGGTTCAGAAAAAGTTTGCGCGTCATTTATATAAGAGAATGTACGGGTATTATCCATATTTATATCCTTCTTTGTTTGTGTCGGGGATGGTCGGTTATGATACTTTGCAACTGAGGCGTAAATTGAATCATATTCTACATTACTATTTGTTATTGCATCACAAGATAGATAATCCTCCTGTGCGTGATAATATTCACCTATACGTACCTGATCAGTATATGCGAGGAGCCGGAAGAAGGCGACATCAACTCCTGACTTGGCCGGTATCATGGCGCGCACCACAATCATGGAAATGTCCAACCGCTAAGGCAATTAAACTAATAAATATTTTTCTTGAGAACAATCCAGACGCTGACATATTTAATGATTCCTATAACATTATATTCGAACTTATTATTAAAGCTGACATTCTATAAATGTACCTAGTTATATACGTTTTCACAATTTATCTTTCCAAAACTTTGACTTGTATTTATTTTATTTATCTTTGCTTAACTCTTTCAAACTGAATGTATGTATTTGATATCACCTTTTACTAGTACCTATTAAATTTATCAATGTATTTTATAACTAGCATGTAAGTGACTTGGTGTTAAACTGTAAGCTTACATTGTTTAAATTAATAAATAATAATAATAATAATAATAATACTTATCGTAATACTAAAATTGCAGATGGAGAATTTTTTTTTCGTTTCGTTTTCTTATTACTACTAGTTTAAATAATAAATATAAGTAAGATATAATTATAATACGAAATAAAAATTATTTATTTGATATTTTCTCCGCTAGAGACTGACAAAATTAATGTTGTCGATAGACGTGTCGCCACTGTCTATACGAAACTGTTAAACTACACGTCATTACCATAATAAAAAAGTTAGTTCTCATTTTTGCCACCGGCACGGATAAGTTTGTAAGTCAGTACACACACAATGGAAACACACCTGTTTTGAACCTTATTTTATAGTGGTTAAGATTTTCTTTTAAATGAGTACAGTCAAAACAACTACTTTTTTTCGTATAATTTTGGCGGTTTTATTGATTTTTCTTTGTCTCCGATGTAAAGGTTTTATGTGCCAAAATTACTGCATACAGAATTAGACTTTATTACTACATGTGAAGGCTGCTATTAGTCCGACGTTCCGAATTATTTAAAACTATTTTCTACAATTTCTAGCTACGTGTATAGTTGTGTAAATAAATGTAACCGCGACCACATTTTCGATGTCATTTTGTTCGTGACAGCTAATCTAGTTGGTATAGTATATCGATGGATAAAACTAATTATAAGTAACGTTCTCTTTTGTTTAAGCGAATACTTCACATTGAAATCAAACTACTTCAATAGAGAATATGGAAGATTAAATCCAAAACCAAGGAAAACACTGCACGACCTCAAGATACTGCAAGCTCTTACTGTGTAGACCGGACCAACCATAATAACTAAGAAGACCTGAGGGTATACCGGCATAATTGTGACATATGGACGTTTAACACGTTTACTATCCCTTTGGCCTTTTAGTTTTTTTGTAATTTTGTCGTAATTTATTGTTTTCTTCTTTTCTCCCTTGTTTTATGTTTCGACGGCAGGACACACTATCGCTAATGTTGATCCAATTGTAACAAGACAAACAATGTTTAAAAAAAGTGAAAAAATTACAAGCCCGCTGAGTTTCTTGCAAGATCTTCTCAGTTGAGGTCGCATTGTGTTCCGGTGGTAGCTTTTAAAAATTGACCATTCAAAAGTGACCGTTAAGCCTATTTCAAATAAATATTTATGACTTTGACTAACATCTCAGTCCTCCCGTAACCATGAGTGCTGCACAGCATTCGATCGAAACGTTGGGAAAGTAAAATCTAAATAACCCCGACATAATCCGTAAAAGTGGTTTGATTTCAATAACTATAAGTAGGTAATCTTAGTCTGAAAAACGTCTCATATTCAGTATGTTATCGAAAAGCAGTGATCCATAGAATTAATAGTCAAAACACGCCAGTAATGAATAAATACGCGAGATAGTCTGAATGCAGGCAGACCCGAACTCAATTACAAGAGATACCGGCTACTCCATCAAGCTAAAGTGCGGATACTCGGACAGTCGAGTGCATAAATGCATTGCATAAATCGATGTACTTATTACTGTTCGATTACTGGCGGGATTAAAAATAAACTCTGTTTCTGGCCAGTGCTGCATTGGGAAAGGAGACTGGGATTATTGGGTCCAACTTGTAAAAATATGAGTTACGGCCTAAAAAATGGTTATATATTTCTATTTAAAAATGTAAAAAACCAGTCCATTAAATCAAGCTGGAAACAGAGGAATCTTAACAAGAAGTTTAGGCAGTTCATAAATCGATTATCTATTAAACTATAATCGATTAATGTGCCCTTAAACGTATTAATTATTGAAAATCGTTAATACCAAACTGTGTGTTTAGTTAATTAATTATATGTTATGAATAATCATTGCGATATTTTAACAGATCTAAAAATATTTACAAGAGTAATCTTCAAATCGATTTAAGTTCACGAATCGCCTCATTAGTCGCGTTAAATCAATTATGTATTTTTAATCTGTGGTTAATGCAGATAGCATTGAAAAGTCATTTTTAGGGTTCCATACCTAAAAGGTAAAAAAGGAACCCTTATGGTCTGACTTCGTCTGTCTGTCTGTCTGTCACAAACCTATATATTTCAGGAACCACTGATGCTATCAGTTTGAAACTTGGAATAGTTTTAGATCTTAATTACCCAACTCCATTGCAAATGAAAAAAAAATTTTTTTCTTTTACTTTTTTTATAATGGGGGTCGAAATGGGTCATCAAAATTTCAAAGTGAGACTACTATATTGAGTGGGGTATCATACGAAAGGGCTTCATTTGTACATCTCAAAACAGATTTTTATTTTGGTTTATGTTACGCAGTTTTTGGCTGATAATCAAAAATGTCAAAAAAAATACCGTTCCCCCCCCCCTTATCTCCCAAGTTTGTGGAGGGAAAAATCTGAAATAATTATGGGTAATACATGTCTGTCTATATTTTACAGGAAAAATAAAATAATCTTTCTAATTAGTACAGTTTTTTAGTAATCCTAAAAAAACCTCGACAAACAAACTTAGTTTTGCGGTTTGTTTTTTTTTTGCTATCTGAGGCGTTAGACGAATAGTAAAATAACTTTAATACGTCCAAAAATGATATGAAATCCTTGGTGCGGGAGTCCGACTAGCACTTGATTGGTTTTTAAAGTATAATACACTTTACGAAGTCCTCGCACTTTAACTTCATTAACACACAAAAAATCAATAACAACCGAACTAAGATATACTACGATCAACAACCAATTGGGATAAAATCACTATACAAGATAGTAAGTATATCTCAACATCACATAAACAAGTTTAAAAATACGGACAACAATAAAATTTAACTTTTTCCTTTCGCGCATACTACCAACTTTGCTACAAACAAAATCGTAAATATTACGTAATCCTATATTCTGTGAACATATGGTATTTTTATTTTTATTACACCTCGCCGAAAGACAGGCAAAGGTACTCCTACCATACAGTCTTGTTTATTTTTGCCACAGTTACATCGCAATTCGCCAACGAGTCGAGGTAGGGATATTTAGTATACAATAGACATTTTTCATTACTTCTATTATTCTGTTAGAACATATGTATATCCGATGATACTAAATAAAATGGTAACTGTACGAAGTACATCGTTGACCTACAATCAGGTCGACAACATCAGCACGACGCGACAAGTTGCACTTAACATATAAGTATTTTTATAGTAATTAAATAGTGAGTGTACGTACAGCCGTGGGCTAATAAACATCTTACATCGCTTTCCGCCGTCTTACATTCATTTACATATCCGTCATCCCGCGGTTCCAGGCGTTACACTCCGTTGCAGCAGCTGAACCTGGCTCTGCAGCTAACATAGTTTGGTCCTTCGTATAACAGAAGTTGACCTCGCGTTCGCGTTCTAGTTTTTTCGCGTGCCGGGAGAAACTTTTGTGGATAAACCAGTGACATTTTGTGGATGAACTCAGTGACAATTTTACATTTTACATAATTTACATTTTTTACATTTTATTTACAAAGTATTAACGTTTTTTTTACATTTTTAGTGACAATAATTACATACTTGTGAAATCCTTAGTTTCTTACATTTTATTTTATTTACATTTTGTTGAAATTTGACATTTTAGTGATTAGAAGTTACAAACTTTACATTGTGAAACTTAACATTCATTTACATACTTTACAAAGTGCAGTTTAAGTGTTAAAGTGCTTACCAAACACATCTTCAGGGAGTGAGGTTTCCAGAGAGTCACGCGCGGATCTTAAGGCAGTATTCCTGAGCTACAAGTAAGATCTTTCCATTTTTCATTAACCATTCAATAATGTCTACCTTATTAGCGCGTCAAGCGGAGATTCTTGAAGACATTAAGAAGATCCTGACGAACTTCAAAAAGGATTCGCCCAGCCGGAAGACTGCAGATTATCTGCAGACTAGACTCACTCGCCTAGAAGAACTTTGGCAAGAATGCCAAAGAAATCAGAGGAGGTTGATGCTGGAACCTGATCAGAGCCATCAATATTACAAGGAAAATATCTTTGGATTCATGCAATCGTGGTATGATGAAACCAAAAATTTATTACAAACTTGCAAACCTTATGAAATAAAAGAGCAGCAACCGGAAGCCGTAAGTGGCCCATCTACAAGGCCAGTTACATTTCATAAGGATAGCAGTGACAATTCAAATTGGGACATTGAATATCAATCAGGTAAAAATAATAACATCGCAGAAATGCAAAGAACGCAAAATGCCAATTTTCGAGCGCTTACAAGATTGATTACTAGCTTGGAAAGTGAATCAATCGTCGAAAAATGGGAAATAGAAGACAGTTTAAAGTGTCTAGAATATCGGTGGAGTACAATAGACAACTTACATTTAAGAATTGATGGAATTTTGGAGGGTGCGGACTTAAAATACAATGACATTTACACAAGTTATGAAAATCAGTTTAAGGACATGAAGAGAAAGTTAAATAGAAGGCTCGGATCGTCCATGCATCATCAGCGCACTATGCCACAGATAGAAATTCCAACATTTAGTGGAAGTTACACTCAGTGGCCGACATTTATGGACCTTTATTGTGAGGCTATTCATGACAATCCTTCACTAAGCGACACGCAAAAAATGCAGTACCTAAAAGGAAAATTGCGTGGTGAGGCGGAAAGATTAGTACAGCATCTGAACATAACTTCAGAAAACTATAAGATATGTTGGCAACTCATTACACATCGGTACAACAATAAGCAATTACTTTTTTCAAAACAGTTTCAACTTTTCATGAAACAACCGTCCATACAACGACAATCTGCCTTTGAACTAAAGAGATTGTATGATACAACCATGGAGGCCATACATGCCATCAACAACCTCGGCGTGGATACATCATCCTGGGACCCCATGCTTGTACATATTTTATGTGAAAAGTTGGACACGGAAACTTATGCAGACTACATGGAGGCTAGGCGATCGCCTCGAGAATTACCGACGTTTAAGGGGTTCATGAATTTCATCGAAAGCAAATTTACAGCTTTAGAACCTGTTTCACAGAAGAGGGAAAGAGCGGACATTACTAAATCTCATTTTAATACACAGCGTCAAAACCCAGTAGTTAACAAACATACTCAACCCAATTATTCTAGAGGGCATAGCAACAATACATGTCATGCCACTTTAAATACAAATAAATGCATAGTTTGCAATAATTATCACGCGCTCTTCCAATGCAGAAAGTTTATAAGTATGCCATCAGAGTTGCAATTAAGAACAATATCAAACCACAACATTTGCAAAAATTGTTTATATTACCATCCGAAAAATTATTGCAAATCAGAAAATCGCTGCAAAGAATGCAATTCTGCACATAATACATTATTGCATTATGCTTACAATTACAACGAACAAACAACATCGACAGCCCCAGATTTATCTAGTACAATGGGTCATCAGTACACGCGTGTTCAAAACCAGTATGACGCAGATACCTTTGAACAGCAAGATGCAACTCAGCAAAACCGACCAGGCAAAGATGCGGGAATAACTTACAACTGCAACACCGTTATTGATAATAAGGATTTACAACAACCAGCTACAGTCAAGTGCAGTCATCTTTACAAGAACCGTAACACCAGTCCGAAACTTTATCATGATTATTTTTACACCTCATCAAAAAGGGTAAACGATGACAAAAATCAGTCATCACACATTTACAGCAATGTACAGCACGGATCGAATAGTACAACGGGATATAAGAAAAAGAATTACAGTCAGCATCCGTCTTCCTACTTACCTCATCATGGAGCGTACGAGCTGAACACACCAAAACGTAGATCCTTACAGAACTCGGGATCCTTGACTATGCACCCAAATAGTCATCGATACAGATTTAATGCAAATCGAATAAAATACTAATTAAGATTACAAAACGACGGACTAATTAAAAAAAAAAACATGCAATGTTCCATGGACACAGAAATAAATGCCTGCGAATAATTTACATATTTTACAGTTACATGACAGTCGAAATATTTACACGAAGTTACATTTTACAAACAGTATGGAAGCGTATTAACATACGCTCAGTTAACACCGATTTACATTACATTAAAGATTTAAGAATACTTCGTGGATTGGAAGAAAGCATGATAAAACATGATTTTTGTTACGCATCGGAGAAGGTGTATGCACGTGCAGTATGCTCTCAAATTACAAGAGTAAAAACAAAACTTACACAAAATCGAGGCTTACACCGATTCTCAAGAAACTATCATTATCCTGCCACATACTTTTTGAAGCACAGTTATACAAAAAAAAATACCTATTATAAAATGGGAATCAAATGACAATATATATGAAAGGACGGATATTATGACCGTGTTTAATTAGCTAAATATAAATATTTCTGAATAGAAAACTTGGTTAAAAATTGAATATGTCATTTAATGACGTCATTCCTAAACACCAATTACGTTATATCAGATAAAAAATGCAATACGAGTTTTACAGCAGTTATGGTGGCAAGAACCATCATGATTACATAACATTCACAAATATAAGACCTGCATTATAATCACAAAGTATCAAACAAACACAAACAAGTTTATGTGACATAATCAGAACCTTTACAATTTTTACAATTACTCCAGACTGAGATGAATCTTAAAGACTTACAACCTGAAAGTATCATCTTCAGTTAAAACACAAAATGGAGAATTATACTTACTGCGTGTGGGCGGAAGATTACAGCACTTTAATTGTTAAGAAGTGTGCAAAACAGCTGCACAGCAAATTGACAAATCTACAAGTATATAGAGCAAGTTCATTTACATATTTTACAGAGAGGAGAGGAGATTAAAAAGGTCGTAAGAGTGCAAAATACACAAAGGCATTATGTCATCGATTTATTGATCAACAAGAACAACAGATTATGGTCTATTTAACACCAAGCAAGAGTAATACCATCATGCACTTACCCATACAAGAGATACTTAACAGACCATTTGTTAATAGAAAAACAAATAAGGAAATCGGACGTTAAGATTACATCCTAGTTATTAGTTGCTTACCTACAAAAGCAATTAATTAAATTACAAGACAGCGACGTCACAGAAGTATCTTACCTAAGCAGTTTGAATTTTTTATCAGTTGTGAAACGGTTTCTGAACTATAAGAAGAACACCTCGGGATATTTACGCAATCCCTGAGCTTACAGATGAGGAAGAGTTATCAATTACGTCAGAAGACGTATTTTTGAAAAAGTCGTCTACATTTTACAACAGTTACAAGTTCGCTACACGTGGAGAAGACTTACAAAAGATATTTAACTTATTATTATTAGCATCAAATAACCGAACATTCTTGTAGCCAGATGGCCAACGGGGCGAATAATAGAATTACATACAGGGAAAGACGGTCACACCAGAGTCGTCACCCTGAGAATTGCAAATGGGAATATGAAACGACCTATAGGAAAATTATTAAATTAGCACCCTTACTATACGCCGAGGAAAATACTAACGAATGTCCAGAAACGCATCAAAGTAACGGTGATCGATCTAAAACACATAGTCCTTCAAAACGAACTAACCTGGAGCAACCTGTTGTGCTACACGTTGTTACTTTTTATGACATTATTAGCTCCCTCAGTTCAGCAAACATCAAATGTATATTATAATTTATTACATCATTGAGACTTAACCAAACATTATATTTCGACAAAGTTGCCGACATACAAGAGATTAAAGATGAATGGAAGTTAATACTTTATTACAATAAGAGTACTTATTGGAAAAATACAGATGACCTACAAAAGTTTATATCACACTTAAGAAAGATGACAAAATCAAATTGGATGATGCAATTTCTAGTGATAACAAATCAATTAGAACATGATATGAACGAATTTCAACACTACAATAATTTACTAAAATCGCAAGCTGTACTTAAAAACAGAGTAAGAAGAGGAATCATTAATGGTGTAGGATATGTAGCAAATTCATTATTTGGTATTCTCGACCAGAGATTTGCTGACCAATATCAACAAGATATTGAGCTGATTAACCAAAACGAACAACACCTATTAAACTTAATTAAGAATCAAACAAGTATAATCGAAGCAGAGCATAACATTATTAAGAGAAACGAGAAAGTCATGAATCAACAATTGGAACTAATAAATGAACATATGAAAAGTGTGCAGACAGAGCTTACTGAAATCAAGGCAGACAGTGAGAATGCATCTTATGTCCTTATTTCTACCTTTGCAGCAGACAGAATTTTATCTAACTTAAAAAATATTCAATCAATCTTATCAACACTCTCACTAACATGCACAATGGACATTATAGACATGCATTTATTACCACCAAATCAGCTGGAGAGCCAACTAAATCATATTGCTAGACACTTACACGAACACCTGTCATTACTAGACATAAGGGATAATATAAGAGATATATATAAATTGCTACAGATACAAGCGAGAATCACAAGCGAGTATCTTATTATAGAAATTAGAATACCTTTACTGGATGATGACGTTTTTGAACTCGATAAGATCATCAGCGTCCCACAATTACTTACAAACTCGAAAAACATGCTAAATATTATACCCTCATCGAAGTTTATGGCCATTAACATACACAAAGATTCATTTATTCCGCTGGATGAATCGGACATAAGGTTATGCAAACCATTGAATGATAAAAAATTATTATGTCCCTTAAGCCATCCAATATATGATACACGTACAATTGACATATGTCGTATCAATATAATTACAAATAACGGTCTCAATTCTGATAAATATTGTAACTCGGAAGTACGCCGTTGTTATCACAAATGGATAAAATTGCATAAACATAACACCTGGCTGTTTTTCTGTTGCGAAGAATGCGCAGTACGCATTTTATGTCCAGACGGTATGGCGTCTAAACTGCTGAGCGGACAAGGTCTACTCACGCTCGCTAAAGGTTGTGTTATGAAAGGCGATAACTTTATGATTTACGCGAATAACGAGTATACAGACACAATGATTATCAACCAACGGCTGCTAACCCCAGAGATATCTCCCGTAAATACCGTTATTAATACCTCATATATGCACACCTTTCACACAGAAAACCATGATGATCAATTCCAAAAACTGCACGTGGACATACAAAATTTGAAAGCACAATCAGAGTTGCATCTTATTTCACACCACGATTTGCATCAATATATAATAATTTACATCGCTCTGATCAAACCCACTGCCACTACACTCCTTATCATCTTCATCTACCTGTGGGTAAGACATCGACGAGGTCAACCTGGACAAAGGGACGTCGAGCTGCAAGAGGATAGCGGCGAAACATCGTCGCCTGTGCCGACGCGGACGTCGCCAAAACCAATGTGTAGTGCAGTGAAAAGTGCAAGTGTTTTGAGTACACATAATATGTCAACCTCGCCGATAGTGCAAGTGAAATTTGACACTAATAGGGACTTGGAAAACTAACTTACAATTAAGCATATTGTTACTAACAACCGTATTATAGTTGTTTTTTATTGCATGCACTGTTTTTATGTTTTAATTTTTTAAATATTTTTTTTACACTTTGGTCTAGCATTGATTTAAAATATTTTATCTTATTATTTTACAATCTATTGCATTATTTTACATTATGTTTAGTATCATACTGTTTTGTATAGTTTGTGATACCTTTTATCCTTGTCGTTGTTCGGGTCGCCAATATGTACGAAGTACATCGTTGACCTACAATCAGGTCGACAACATCAGCACGACGCGACAAGTTGCACTTAACATATAAGTATTTTTATAGTAATTAAATAGTGAGTGTACGTACAGCCGTGGGCTAATAAACATCTTACATCGCTTTCCGCCGTCTTACATTCATTTACATATCCGTCATCCCGCGGTTCCAGGCGTTACACTCCGTTGCAGCAGCTGAACCTGGCTCTGCAGCTAACAGTAACCTTCACCAGGGCCAGGGTCTCCAGGAAGAAGGTGGTAACAGGATGTCGGCCCAAATAAACGTATACCCATTTAGCTTTGACTCGTTGGATAGGTCTAGACAAGTAGTTGCTAGAAAAATGGTGATCAGGGTCAGATGATGGAGCAGGAAGGTGGTCACGGGATCTCTGCACCAATAAACGTAGAACCACCGACTTTGGGCTCGTTAGGTAGGTCTCGAAGAGTAGTTACACGAAAAATGGTGATCAGTCTGATGATGGAGCAGGAAGGTGGTCACGGGATCTCTGCACTAATAAACGTAGACCCACCGAATTTGGGTTCGTTGGATAGGTTGCTGCGAGCAGTAGGTAGAAAAACGTTTATCAGAGTCTGGTGATAGCAAGCAGGAAGGTGACAACAGGAATTCGGCTCCATTCAATGTAGGACCCACCGAATTATAAATCTATGGTTAAATCTTGACGAGTAGTTGGACAGATACTGATCAGGGTCTGATAATAGCACAGGAAAGTCATTTTAAGAGTTCGTCTACCTATTAAATTTATACTTGTAGTACAGTTACTAAAGTACAAATAAAAGTAAAGCATACCGTAATAATTCTGTTCTATATTGAAAGTCAAATTACAAGAACCATCTTCCAAACACTTTTATGGTTGCCTATAGCAACCTTAACAAATATTTATTTTGAAAAACATGCCATGGTCTTAGAATAATAACGCTATGGTTATTTTTTAATAGGGGCTGAAATAATAATAATACCAGCCCTTGTTTATATCCCACTGTAGGGCACGGGCCTCCCCTCAAGATGAGGGGGCTTAGGCCATAGTCCACCACGCTGGCCAAGTGCGGGTTGGAGGACTTCACACGTCATTCGAGAGCTAGTTAGGCTTTCTCAGACATGCAGGTTTCCTCACGATGTTTTCCTTCACCGAAAGCTAGTAACAATCGCACAAACACGATTCGCACATGATTCATTAAAGAAATCAGAGGTGCGAGCCGGGGTTCGAACCTGCGCACCTTGTTTCCAAGGCAAGCGCTCGGCCACTGAGCTGTTAGGGGCTGAAATGTGGACTCAAAATATCAAAGTGAGGCTACAATATGGAAGGGCTTTATTTGCACATTTTAAAGCTGATTTTTATTTGGTTTTTGGTAAGTATGTAGTTATTGCCACATCGCTCGAAGAACCGATAACCGTTGGGGAAGAAAGGTTCTCGAGTGGCGACCACGAACCGGAAGACGCAGCGTTGGCAGGCCTCCCACTAGGTGGACAGACGACATTGTGCGCGTCGCAGGTAACCGGTGGATGCAAATAGCCAATTGTCGTTCATTGTGGCGTTCTAAGGGGGAGGCCTATGTTCAGCAGTGGACGTCTTCCGGCTGATGATGATGTAGTTATTGGATTTTTTTATACGACCAAGGTGGCAAGCATGCGTACGGCCCGCCTGATGGTAAGCAGTCACCGCAGCCTGTAGACGCTAGCAGAACCATAAGAATCACTAGCGCGTTGCCGACCCTTAAGACATTAGATGTTAAGTCTTTGTGTCCGGTAATTACACCAGCTTAAAATCAAAAATGTCAAAATTTTTTAATAAAAAATACCCTTTTCCCCCACTTATCTCCGAAGTTAGTGGAGGAAAAATCTGAAATAATTATGGGTAATACATGTCTATAGATATTTTACAGGAAAAATAAAACAATCTTTCTAAATATTAGCTATTTAGTAATCTTAAAAAACCTCGACAAACAAACTTATTTTTGCGGTTTGGTTCTTTTTTTTGGAAATCTAACAAATTTTTTATTAGTAATAACAAGTTAGGATAGACACGTATCTTTATTTTTCATAATGACAGAATGTACTGACAAGACCTTTTAAATATAAATACATCTTACGCTATGCTCTATAAAAAGTTCGAACATGTAAAGTTATAATAAAATTATCAAATCTTAACACTTTTGCTGTCTGAGGTGTTAGATTAATTGTAAAATAACTTTAATACGCCCAAGGATGGTATGGAACCCCCGGTGCGCGAGTCCAACTCGCACTTGACCGGTTTTTTTTTTCTGAGTTTATGACTATTTGTCATAATCTTGGAGGAAAGACTAAAGAAGTCATAATCATTTTAGGGTTGTTCTTCCCAGTCGCTTTGTATCGATATTTTGAATCTCAATTGAAAACATCTCACTGTATTGATTCAATTATCGGTTCATTCAATTACATTATTATGATCCAGTGCTTAATCCGGGTCGCAAGAAGGTGCGGCAACATCTCATGTAAGGTGGCAACAATCCTGACACATTTACCATCCCTGAACATCCTGGCGGAAATGCATTTCTGCTCCCCAGCAACATGCTCTATCAAGTCAAGTGTGTGTGGCTAGAGACTCTGGTGAGGTCCGAGCGGAGCGACCAGAATGCCAAGCGTCTATGAAGGCCACCGGGGAGGTTTTAGTGAGTTCAAATCCCATATAACCCGGCCTCCGCCCCCTACGGAGTCTGGGTACCTTTTGAAGGCAAAAAAAATGGTCTGTTGGTGGGTACACCATGGCCTAATAGGATCGATTCCCACCTTCCGTCTGGCTGTTACAATCTATATTAAGTAGGTATTTACAAAAAAAGTATATAAGTATTTGTATCAGTTGTCCGGTTACCGTAGAATGGGCTTTAACTAGTTTGGATCAGATGGCAGTGTGTGAATTGTCCCAGTATAAAAATAAGGTTCGACCAACATGCGTGTATATCTAATGCTGCCTACAGACCTACTCAACAGTTTTGAACACAGAAAAGTTCTCCATGCAAAAAATAGAATTAAAATACTACGTCGTAGTGACATCATACTCATACTCATGTATCAAGTGTTGGATATCGTGCTTAGTATGTTGGACGTTTCAGAGAAAGCCCATGATTGCTCTTTAGGTTTTGTTGCATACAGACAGACTAGTCAAACGACCTAACGTATAGGTTTCGCTGGTCCTATCCTATGTTTCAGCGAAAGCCAATGACGAACATTTCAAGGGTCTAGCGCCGCGCCGCGCCGGTGCTCTGTTGCGGCACCTGTCGAATCTGGGTAGCCAAAGTGATAGTTGCCATCGCTTATATAACGATATCCCTCTATGGTGCGCCAGTGTGGGTGGACATTCTGACAGCCCAAACCAAGGTCCATCCATTGTTGTCCTACCCTGACACTTGGAGGCGGATATATCGACTTACACCGGCAGAATACAGAAGTGCGGAACCGGGGCGGAGGACCTCTTGTTGAAGTTCAGCGATAGCGAAGGAAGGCACAAGACGACGTCCTTGTGTGGTCGCAGAAGCGAGTGGCGGAGCCAAGCACCGACTACTTGATCATACCGACTAAAGGTGCTAAACGACTGGGTGCACCGAAAACACAACACGCACACGTTCAGGTTTGTTCAGGTCCTATCGGGGAACTGTGCTTCCACAAGTACCTACCTTCACAAAACTGCCGGAAGGGAGGAGCACCCGAGCTGCCATTAGTAATAAGATTTTATATTAATAATAGAAAACTAGAAATAAGATATTAGTTTAAAATGCATGAAATAAATACTTTTTGTTAATAATTGTCGATGCGGATCGAGCGTCTCTACAACACTCACTCGTTTCGTACGTTTTACTGTTATCTAGTTTTTTCCTCAGGGCTTTTTCAATATTTAATATTTAATTGATTTTATCCCTCAAGTACTGCTTTCTACGGACCTATGAGCTTGCTTTATATGTACGAACCACACTATGATATCGCCGGACACGGAGAAACTCGCTTCTGACTTCAACTCATTGTTTTGGATTTTACTATGGATCGCTGTGTGAATTGCGGCATAGCGACTAGTCGCTGTGATACACTAGGCCAACGACCTTTGGATGATGAGTTGATGCTGTCAGTGATTCGTGAATAGCATGCACTACAGCCTGTAAGTTCATACTTCCTTTTGTTAGCTTACCAGCGACTACCATGCTGGTTACATTACCTTTACGATATTTATTATATTACATTCAAAACTGTTCCCATCTTTCAGATAAACAGCAGCTTTCATGTTTGTCAAGCTTACTAGAACCTAGCTCGATGACCAACTGCAAATGAATCGAGATAACTTGGGCACCCTAATGTTTGTCTCCGCTGTGGATGTTCGCTTTCATCACGAGCGATTTACTATATAATAGCTCAACTCCTCAATCAAGTATTCTAATATTATACAGGAGTGGATCTTATTTTGGTGATTATGTACGGGGTAATGATGGTTTTGTAATACCTATAGGTGTGCAGAGAGGTCAGCAGCAGCCTGCTACGAGAGCTGTATTATCCAAAGGTTTATTTTGTCTATCTTGTGTTTGTGTGTACATAAATGATTAAATAAATAAATAATCCTTCGGAGTCAACCCCCCTAACGTCCAGTGGTTCAGGGTATGGGCCCTAGGATGTCCATTGCGTATGGCAGCGACTCAGAGGACGGCAGCGGTGCTGCGACCCTCGTCCCCATGAGCACCGTGTCTGGTTCCCGGGGGGCTGCAATGCGCTCTCGCCAGCGGCAGGGTAAAAAGTAAGGCACTGAGGGGCTCCTGGTGCAGATCTAATTATACCTACGTTATGAAAAAGTGAATAAAATTATATGAATATCACACCGAAGAGCCCAGGTCTGATGAGAGGGTCCATCTGGCGATGAGACTACCTTTTAGTGGGGGCGTTAGTGCGGGGGTTTTAGTGGTTAAGAATCGCACGTACCCCGGTTGACCCCCAGACTCCGGGGACCTATCGATTGTTATCTCCGCGAAAAAAAAAAAACGATGCCAAGATCATATACCTAGTACCGCCTGAACAATTTTTAGTAAGGTAATATTTTAATAAATTGAAGACGAATAAATAAATAATTATAATACTTAATAGTTTTATTTCTCCCTTCTTAAGGAGAATCATGGGAGTCTCCTTTTACTCTACTTACATACACAATATGACAAACATATAATTCATACTTGGTCGTAAGCGCGACTGAAGAGCTAGAGAAAAACCCAATAGTTAATCCATTGCTTGCATTGCATTGCATTGAGCAATGGATTAAGTATTGGGTTTCTCTATGAAATTCTGGGTGCTGGCTCAGGGTTGCAATTGATTTAATGGCAAAAGCCTCAATCCTACCTTAGGGGAACTAAACATATCAGGCATACTGTGGTTTTATAACAATATATGCCCCGTTTTTCTTTACAAGATCAAAATCATAGCAATAAATGTATGAATACAGGAGTGATGGTTGATCGGTGGCCAGCCAAAGACATTTGCTAGGGTTGAATATTTAGTTTTGAACCCTATAAATTGCTTTTGGCTGGCCACCGACCAGCCATCACTCCTGTATGCAAACATTTTATGCTACAATTTCGATCTTGTAACGAAAAACAGGGTATACCCTTGCCTTACTCATAGATGACTACAGCCAAGATAATGTATCATATAATTATATATTTATAAAAATATTAATTCTACTTAAAATCACCCATTAAGGTACCGGTTGTTACATAACCTCACTTTTCATAAATATCTTATAACTTATCTCTCAGACTGCCAAAATCCGCAAAATTTTCAGTATTAATTTAAGAATATACTAGCTATCAACAGACACAGCTTTCGTCTTTTTACAACCTGGACCCAAAATTGTATAGAATCATCTCTGTCTCCTTTGGAAGTATAACGAATATCATCGATGTAGAATAAAACAGTGTAGAGTTTGATAGAGCGGTAAGGAGAAGATTTTTTACGCTTTATGTCGAGCTTTTTGAGCATTAAAGCGAAGATTTTTTACGCCTTATATCGAGCTTTTTGAGCATTAAGGAGAAGATTTTTTACGCTTTATATCGAGCTTTTTGAGCATTAAAGAGAAGATTTTTTAAGCTTTATATCGAGGTTTTTGCGCATTAAAGCGAGCTTTTTGAGCATTATTTTTCACATATCTTTTATTGAGTTTAGCTGCAATATATTTTTCGATGTATGTTTACATATCGTAATTAAAAGTGCTATTAGATAGATTTCCCATAACTATGATGAATGGAAATATTCTGATGATTATAATAATAATAATAATAATATCTTTATTTATCAGACACAAGATCCATAAAAATAAAAGTTCCAAAAAGAACATAAAAAAATACAACTACTTAATAATATAAAATACAGTTATATAATAGTAGTAAGTACCTATACATAAATGAAGTAGGTACCTATATTACTCAATCAGGCTGCTATTAGTAGCCATCGTTTGTACATGATTAGTATATACTTACCTAAAAAATCTTAATTAGGTTTTGAAACAAATTAATTTCCTTGTAAGATTAAAAAAATTGCCAGAATAATGGAAATCGACTCCCACGGATAATGTTAATGAAGTGAAACGTAACTATTTACACTTCTGCCCACCCCATCATAGATGTACTTACTTGAAAGTTATTTTTTTACGTCAACAGTAGAGTAGGCAGAAAAAGATATATTGAAATATGTTGAAAGTGGTACTAATACAAGCGATGACGAGGGTCAAAGGTGCGAAACAGGGGTACATATCAAGAGTAACAGCGGGATAGGGAAACTAAACTTAAAAAAATAACAATAATAATTACGATTTTGGAACGGTTTATAAATGTATAACACCGTTTAGTTGTATATATTCAACGATGTTATAGTAAGTTAATATACGGGGTGTAAGGGACATCGTACCGAAAACCGATACCAGGGATCCAGTACATGATTCTGAACATTCTAGTGTTAAATTTTTCATCGTCTTTTTTTTTAAATTAGGATAACTTCATTATTGATAAATTAGTAGTCAAGGAAAATAAAAATAATACGGAAAAGAGAAAGAGATCACCAACTTGCAGCCCTCAGGAGGAAATAACTTACGAACCAAGCACCTCAAAACCTACACCCAAAGTGAGTAGAGCAAACGCCTTCGATTTAATGAGACCACGAACAAACTCTCTCTCATCCAACAACAAGAAAATGTAGCAACCAATACCCCGGGACCGGACAAGTATAAATACAAACTATGAAACTAATACTAACAATACATCTATAGTCCCCAAGCCGGCTGGTCCCCGAGGGGAGAGCGACCAAAACCCTCTAGCAGAAAAAACAAAAAATGTAAAAACAAACAAACACAAATCAGACAACAAATCGGACACAAGTCTTTATCGGTCCATAAAACATAACAAAATTAACTCATGGAATATTGCCACACTCAACGTAAAAACTTTAAGAACTGAAGATAGTCTCTTGGAATTAGAACATGCTCTACAGAAATTAAAATGGGACATCCTAGGAATAAGCGAGATGAGAAGAATGGGGGAGGCTATTAACGAAAGACAAAACTTTATAATATACCACAAGGGTGAAATCCCAGGCCAAAGCGGCGTAGGGTTTCTTATCAAGCCTCACGTAAAAAAATATATTAAAGAAATAAGAGGAGTCTCGGACAGGCTAGCTATACTTCACATAACGGTACCTAACTACAAGAAAGATTGGGTGATAATGCAAATCTATGCGCCAACAGAACAAGCCGATTCGAATGTATTAGACTCCTTTTACGAAAGCCTAAGAGAGGAAATCCAGAAGCACCTCAATAAGCATATAATACATATTAATGGGAGATCTGAACGCGCAAATTGGCGAAAAACAAAGCAACGCGGAATTCGTCATAGGTAAATTTGGGCACGGCAAGAGAAGCAAAAATGGACAAAAACTCGTAGAGTTCCTACTGGAAAATAACCTATTTATTCTTAATACCATGTTCAAGAAAAAAAACTCGAAAAAATGGACATGGAACTCTCCAGGAGGAATATACAAAACGGAAATAGATTACATTATTAGCAATCATCCTAAAGCCTTTAACAATACAGAAGTAATTCAAAGCTTTAACTTCAATACAGATCACCGTATGGTGCGCGGTGAGCTAAAACTTCACGCCCCAAAAATTAGCAGAAAATGCATTAAAAGCAACGACGCACACCAAAATATCAACAAAGATAGCAAACATGAAGCATTGACGTTTGAAGAACTTCAAATACAACTTAAGAATGATAACCCACTTGAAGTATACACAAGATTTGAACAAATTTTGAAACATTCTAAAATTGGATGCATAAAGAAAAACGAATCAAAATTAAATGAAGAAATACTTAATCTTTTATCAGAAAGGAAGCTATTATTATCTAATCATCAAAGAAAAGAAAATTTAAACTGTATTACCGAGCTTAGTAAAAAAATTAGAGAAAGTATTAGACGCCAAAGGAAAATTAAAAGACTACAAACATTAGAAAACCATATTCAAAAAACATGAGGCCTAAAAAAAGCACTGAAGGAGTTGAGACAAGACGGAAAGGAATGGATGGTTAAAATGAAAAAAAAAAGAGACTCCACTAACAAAGAGACAGGACATCAAAGAATTAGCCACAGATTATTACCGTTCTCTATATACAAACAACAGAGAACAAGAAGAACACGTTTTACCAGAACCGATAGATCTCCCTCATGTACCGATGGTTCTGCCCTGTGAAGTGGAAAAAGCCATAAAGGCACAAAAAACTGGCAAACCACCTGGCCCTGATAAAATCAACAATGAACTACTCAGAGGAACAATAGATGAAATATGTCCAGTGTTGGCTAACATATTTAGCGGTATTCTAAGAACGGGAAGTATTCCGGGACAATGGGGTGAGTCGCATATAATCCTTATACATAAAAAAGGTGACAAAAATGACATAGGTAACTACAGACCCATAAGTTTAATATCCAACGTATACAAATTATTTGCAAAAGTAATACTGGACAGAATAAGCGGAATATTAGACGAGAACCAACCTGTGGAGCAAGCCGGCTTTAGAAAAGACTTCTCAACAATTGACCACATACATACCGTAAAACAGGTCATCGAGAAATTTAATGAGTACGGAAAAGCAGTCTACCTGGCATTTATAGACTATGCCAAGGCATTCGACAGTCTAAACCATAGTTGCATTTGGAAATGCCTAGAAAGCCAGGGAATAAGTATAACCTATATCACCTGCATTAGAAATATCTATTTGAACAGCAAAGCTAGAGTACAGCTAGAAACAATTGGTGAAGAATTCTCAGTTTGTAAAGGTGTACGGCAAGGAGATCCGCTTTCTCCAAAACTGTTTTCAGCTATCCTGGAAAATATCTTCCGCAAACTAGACTGAGACAACATGGGCCTGAATATAAACGGCACTCTTTTAAACCACCTACCCTTTGCAGACGATATCGTATTGTTCGAGGAAAATCCAAATAAGTTAGAACGGATGATACGCGATCTATCAAAAGTAAGTAGCGAGGTTGGGCTCGAAATAAACTATTCCAAAACTAAGCTAATGACAAATTCAACTGAAGAGGTAGTGACAGTCAATGGGATAAACTTAGAATTTGTAAAGGAATACACCTATTTGGGACAAATCATCTCCCCTGAAGATCAGTCAACGAAAGATATAAATAAAAGAATTGCAACAGGATGGAGAAAGTACTGGAGTCTTAAAGAAATAATGAAAAGTAACGATTACAATATGAACACAAAAAGGAAAATATTCAACACTTGTATACTACCATGCCTTACATATGGATGCGAAACATGGTCGCTTAGCAAGGTCCACAGAAACAGACTGCAAAGCTGCCAGAGAGCTATGGAAAGAAGCTTATTGTGTATACATAAAAGAGACAAAGTAAACAGTGCAACTATTAGAGCTAAAACGAAGATAATGGACATCCTGACTACAATTGACCAACAGAAATGGCGATGGATAGGCCACATGATCCGTAGTAAATATGACAAATGGAGCAAAATAGTAACGAATTGGTACCCAAGAGACGGCAGAAGAACAAGAGGAAGGCAGAATAAGAGATGGGAGGACGAGATAAAATTGGCAGCTGGACCTTTCTGGAGAAGAGCAGCATTAGACCGATCACATTGGAAAGAGCTAGAGGAGGCCTTTGCCTGCAGGCACTCTGAGATAAGGGACACAATATAGGAGGAGAAGAAGAATAAACAACAAAAAAACCTCAGATAAAAGGCTATAATAATAATAACTTCATTATTGGTATACTAATAAAGCCTAATTTTTAACCCTAAATTTAAAAACAATAAATTACTTATTTGTGCAAAATTAGCAATCATCAGCAGCCGAAAAGTCCACTGCTGAACTAAGGTCTCTCCCTCAGAAGGGAGGGGTTGCCATAATCTCCACGTTTGGCAGGCGGCTTGATTGAAATTAGCAATGTAATTTCAAAATAAATATTTTCCGCACGTATTCATTACATGCTCAAAAATTAACAAGTTAGTCATTTGTCATTTTCCATATAAATAATTTCTGTAATGTTGTAACGGACAATATGAGAAATCTTATAAAAACGTTTTCGGTACGTAGTCCCTTACACCATGTATACTATACCTATGTATATACTAATACTAGTAATGTCTGCATGCCGCCTCGCCGCTGAATCATGCCTAATCGATTTTCAGCACCTATTTCTAAGGACACGTAGGAACCGTGACTCGGGGTTAAAGTTCTGCCGCCCTACGTTATAAACGATGACTCAGAAATGGTAGTTGATGGGTAAAATCTTATATTCCTATAGCCTATTCAAATATTAATTGTATTGGCGCCTATTTAAAGTCTAGAATGAAGCCATTTTTTGTTTATGCAACAGAAATATATCGAAGAAAAGCAAACTTTATATGGACAGTGATTGGTATCGGCTCTCGATGGTCAGGAAAAATGACGCATCATCATTGGGAAATCCAGACAAAGCCAGACGAAGACGGCATTCGCGATTCCCTTCGATAGAGTCCTCATTGTACGCAACGTTTACAGCAGTGCGCGTGCGTTATCCTCCCTCTTGCCTCTCTGTTCCGCCCGCAGCTCCGTGTGCTCCATCTCCCTCACACCTGGGAGGGTCGATCTATACGACGCTAGGTACGTCTACAGTGAGGGACCAACTGACTAGTACGCAGGTTTCTGGCGTCTGGCACAAACGTTCGTGATCGCCAGTCGGGTTTAGGAACGCAACGCGGCCGCAAAAATGACGCGCGCCGTGCTTTTTATAAGTGTTTTTACCATATTTTTGGACGTCCTGCATGCTGGACAGGTAAGTTGCGTATTGAATTTATCTATATTTAATGTATTTTTTTACGTGAGCCATGCCGGCGGCCGTGTCGTGCCGCCTCGTGCCGGGGACACTAAGTCGAAAATCGATTGAACACGTTCGGTAATGTTTTCAAGGCGGGTGTGAAATAGTAGCTGGCTGAAAAGAGTACGTTTATCGTAGCGGATGCCATAAAAGTTGTTTTTGTACGGTTTTAGAATAGTATTTTTTCTGGTTGATTGGTTTAAACCTTTAAAGGTTGCGTAACATTTTTGCGAGTTACGAAAAAACTTGTACTCTATTACAAAACGAGTTAAGTTGCATAAACTCATAACTAAGTATAAAAAAAACGTAGGATCTACTGACTGGCATGTCTACCGAAGCTTTACAATTCGGGACGCACTTTGCAAATCGGGACGTAAGTAAAAATATCTCTACATATGCTCTACATAAACGCAAGCAAGAGTAAAATACCTATGTACCAAAAGCGCAAAACAATTGAGCAATTTAATTAACAAAAATACACTATATAATTCTTACAATGCGACTGTTCGGAATTTTAAATTTAATTTTGGAATATTTATTTTTTTATTCCATGCTACAGATATATTAGAATACTTAAAACTTTGTGCTACAAATGTAACCTACGATTCGATTTTTTAAGAGCATTGATTAAAGATACGAAGCCGTCGGTATTCTCTTAGTATGAGTCATATTTTCGGTAGCAATGAAAATGCGGCGATAAACGAATAGTATTAGCGACGATTACAGATTTATAACTGCTGTAGAATTTATTTCAGCATGAAAAGAGATGAGCCGTGGTTATTACTTAGATTTTTTTTACTTCAGATTTTGATGTTTTCAAAACTGAAATTTCCAAAGGCGAAAAGAATGCGACTGCGATTATTCAGGGTTTAAAAAAATAATAATAATCCCTTATTCTCGGGAAAGCAAGACCAGTTCTGAGATGGGTGATCGTTAATGGAAACTGAGCGTCTCCATGCTTTGAAGGGCACATAAGGTATCTGTTGTTATATAGACAGCTGCAGTGGTTAAGCCAAATCAGAGGCAGCTTGAACAGCTCTGTACAGAAAAAATGGGAAGCTTTTTACATAATGTCGAAGATGTTGTAATAGAAAAAAATATATTACCTCTAAGGAGGTCTCTTGGTAATACTTACATAAATCTTCATTGTTAATTCAAAAATTTTAATTTTTAAATTATTTGTTTTATATATTTATTCTGTAGCACACTTAAATATGTAATACATAGGTAAATATCATTGATGGATTGATTAATTATCATTTAGAGTGAAAAATATTATTGTATTGATGATATGGTAATATAAGAAGGATTTTTTTTTATTCGAATGGGAAAAGTAAGAAAACTACTACTACTACACTAAAAGTGGTTTTAGGAAAGGTATTAGGAGTGGTATGGGAATTAGGAATGGAAAAAACATACCAATAATTTCTATACGAGACTTATACGCTCTTTTCAAGTAATATTTATTTATCATTAATTCGGTTAAATAAATAGTTGCGCAAAAAATTTCATATTTTTTATAAGTTCTTATCAAATATAATACGTAATATTTAAGAAATGACATCCAACAACTACTTAGTCCCTTATATAGTTCCCTCTGTTATTTCCGTTGCGTTATGGCCTGGGGTTCCATAGGTGCGGTGTCAAATACGTAAGAAAAATCGTACAGAACATTCTGGGTTTAGAAAATCAATAATTACGATTACTGTATGCAACTAGTAACTACTTAATATTTTTGACTCTCCATGTAAAAAGAAGGGTTTTATAAGTGGGTGAAAATAGGGGTGTTGTCGACGCCTAGGACTGTCAGCGTGTCTTGTATCTAGGTATGATAGATAAAACGAGTGCTCAAGGGCGTATCTGAACGTGGTTTTTTATTGTTAATTTTTTGTTATTTTAATTTTTCAACTTATACTTGTTCCTCTATTAAACACATAGGGCCTCCGCCCACTAGCGTTTTCTAGCTGCAACGACTGGCAACTTTGCGACTGCATCGCGTTTTAGCAACTCTTTAGCGACCATTGAGCTACTCCTTGCGCTCGGTCGCTGTATCGGAGTCGCGCGTTTTAGCAACCGCATCAATGCTGCACCGCGTTTTAGCGACTGCTGTCATCGATGCACAGTGGGCCAAAAATAAGGTTCACTAGCTTAATTTTTTTGAAAAATGAAATATATTTTATGTAGTTCAAATACACGGATTTGTTAAAATTACCATAACATCGAATTACTTAGTAATCACAAGTTTTATTTTTAACTTAACAACATTAAATGTTGTAACAACATTCCAAATGTATCAAAATATAATTTGTTTCCCCTTTTTTTTTGTGTTTTAATTGTAAAGCTGAATCTTTTTGGTCACGTTACGGTTATGGTAACAAAACCGTCTGAGTTTCAACCTTAACCCTTTTACAAATATCACATGCTGCTATTGCGGTATTATAGATGTCGTTGTTATTATGTTGATATACATATAAGTATGTATAAACTAATACCCAGTAGGTACTTTATAAAAAAACAAGTTCGCTTTGCATCTAAGTCACCAGGATTTGACTAATCCTTCTGAATAATGGTAAAATCGCTTAAGAACTTTGAAATGCAAATACATAATCAAGAAGTTGAATGAAATATAAAAAAAATGATATTATATACTTCACCCAAAACAATTTTCAGGTATTAATTAATTATATAATCTTTACGATAAACAAGCACAATAAGAACAATTTAGACAGAAAAAAAAACTACAAATGCGTAGTTTTTTTTTTATAAAAAGAGAACTTCATCTGCCTTTTAATTAAACCAATGTATTTAATAATAATATTCGTTTATTTCAGACTCTTGATCCATACAAAAAAAATACAAAGACACATTGACAAAAAAAAGGAAGAAACCAAACAGAATAAATAAATAATAACCAAACTAAACAAAAAAAAACAAACATTCCAGTAAAAAAAAGAATTTTAAGCAGCTATTTCACGCCAACGTCTACACATGTTCGTTATAGACCAAGGGTCCGCGATTTCTTTAATAATACCGTTTCTACACTGACCAACCCTGGCCATATATGAAGCAATTCAGCTTCTCTGAATGGCATTGAACGTGTTCAGACGCGCCTCCGTAAACTTGCTAGAGGCACTACAGTACCTATTTAAAACCCATGAGGTGTCTGAAAATGTTATTATATTGTACACGAATACCATCCAATGACCTCCTTTTATAATTTGTCCAGAGTTGGCAAGTGTAGAAGTTTTTACAGTATGATTCAAATAAATGCACTTAAGTTTGAACATTAGCTTTAAAAAAATTGATCTTCTCTCACTTTCTTGGTAATAGATATGTATTAGTCTATCATAATATATTATAATATGTAGTTTATTTTTTATTTTATTATTTTTTTTTTAAATATATATATATTTTTTTAATCCACTTAATTTATTTATATATCTGCACCTGCCCATAAGAATGTTCTGTCCTGTACCCCAAGGAAGACTGGAAGAGATCGCTTTAGCGATAAGTCCCCCTTGTTGTTCACTGTTTTTAATTGTTTTAATTTCAAATTTCAAATGTATATTTCTTTTGTGTGCAATAAAGAGTATTTGTATTGTATATTATGTACTAGCTTTATCCTGCAGCATCGCTTGCACATATTTAGTTAATATCTTGGGACAATTCACACACGGTCATCTGATTCAAACTAGGCAGAGCCTGTACTATGGAACCAGACAACTGATACTAATACATATATACTTTTTTTTTGTAAGTACATACTTATATAGATAAACACCCAGACACTTGGTGGGAATCGAACCCACGACCTGTTGGGTAGGAGACAGGGTCACTAACCACTAGACCAACGGGCTCGTCATCAGTTAGTACTTAGGTATAGATTGTTTATAGGTTTTAAACAATCAGTAACAACGCATATTGTATAATAATTTCATGCAAGAAAACTTCGTCCTTTACACGTCGTCATTTCATTTTCATCTTATTTTCAATCGGCCTGTATTGTCCAAACCAATAATAAATAACTTCATCATCATCATCATGATCACCAGCCGGAAGACGTCCACTGCTGAACATAGGCCTCCCCCTTCGAACGCCACAATGACCGACAGTTGGCTATTTGCATCCACCGGTTACCTGCGACGCGCACAATGTCGTCTGTCCACCTAGTGGGAGGCCTACCTACGCTGCGTCTTCCGGTTCGTGGTCGCCACTCGAGAACCTTTCTTCCCCAGCGGTTATCGGTTCGCCGAGCGATGTGGCCTGCCCATTGCCACTTCAACTTGCAGATTTTATGAGCTATGTCGGTGACCTTGGTTCTTCGGCGAATCTCCTCATTTCGGATTCTGTCTCGCAAAGAAACTCCGAGCATAGCTCTCTCCATAGCCCGTTGTGTGACTCTGAGCTTATCCAAAAGGCCAACAGTTAGGGACCACGTCTCAGTACCATATGTCATCACTGGCAACACACACTGGTTAAAAACCTTCGTCTTTAGGCACTGCGGTATTTTGGACGAGAAGATTTCGCGTAGTTTCCCGAACGCTGCCCATCCGAGTTGGATTCTTCGGACGACCTCTTTGTCGAAGTTGGACCGACCTACCTGGATAGTTTGTCCTAGGTATACATAGTGGTCAACAACTTCGAGTGTATCGTTCCCAACAATTACCGGTACGGGTGCAACATGGACATTAGACATGATCTTCGTCTTGTCCATGTTCATTTTAAGACCCACCTGTTGGGAAACGCTACTGAGGTCGCTGAGCATCGTATTGAGGTCCTCCAGCGACTCTGTCATAATGACTATATCATCGGCAAAACGAAGGTGAGTGATGTATTCGCCATTGATATTGATGCCGAATCCGTTCCAGTCCAAGAGCTTGAAAACGTCCTCCAATGCGTTTGTGAACAGTTTCGGAGAAATAACGTCTCCCTGTCTCACACCACGCTGCAATGGGATTGGTTTCGTGCTCTCGTCCTGTAGTCGGATCGACATGGTGGCGTTGCTGTACAAACACTTCAACACTTCGATGTACCTATAGTCAATGTGGCACCGCTGGAGAGATTGCAATACTGCCCAGGTCTCGATTGAATCAAAGGCTTTCTCGTAGTCCACAAACGCTAGACATAATGGCCGATTATACTCCTCGGTCTTCTGTATAATCTGGCGGAGCGTATGTATGTGGTCTACGGTGCTAAAGCCTTTTCGGAACCCGGCTTGTTCGGGAGGCTGGAAGTCATCAAACCTGCGTTCGAGACGGTTCGTAATGACTCTCGAAAACAGCTTGTATACATGGCTCAGGAGTGAGATAGGTCTATAATTTTTCAATAAAGTGTTATCACCTTTTTTGAAGAAAAGAACCACCACATTCCTGTGCCATGCTTCTGGCGTTGTACCCTCGAGTAAGACGGAATTAAATAACTTCTGGAGGACTAAAAGTACCGGTTTTCCACCCGCTCTCAGAAGTTCTGATGTGATTCCGTCTTCACCCGGCGCCTTGTTATTCTTGAGCTGTTTGAGAGCCATTCTAATCTCGTACAGGCTGATGTCTGGGATGTCCTCAGTGTAGTGTCGGGTTAGTTTGGCTCTGGTGTCCTGAGCTGTTCTATCAATGGGTTCCCGTGTTGAGGTGTATAACTGTCCGTAAAATCTCTCGAGCTCTCTCAATATCTCCGGTTTCGATGAGATGACACTGCCGTCATCGATCCTCAGCTTCGTCATATGGCTACGCCCAATAGACGAATTCTGTGCGAACACTTTAGAGCCTTGGTTCCGCTCAATTGCGTCCTTAATACACGCTGTATTATAGGAACGCAAGTCGTGTCGCATGGATTTCGAGATTCGTCTATTGAGTTCAGCATATTCTGACATATCAGCTGAAGATTGCAGTCTCATCTCAGTCCGGTTTTCCATTAGCTTAATGGTTGTATTGGAGAGCTTTTGAGGTTTTTTACGGCGTGGGGTCTTATAGAACTTGGACCCCACTGCGTGGACAGTTTGCACCAACCCATTGTTTATCTCGTCCGCAGTTTCGCAGTCGGCGAGGCACTGGAAGCGATTATGCAGTTCAAGTTGAAAGTCTTCGGGGTTCTGGATTTGGGCGGATCCTGGACGGAGCGTGGACTTCATCAGACGAAACCTTTCGAGCTTAACATTGATATTCAATGTGCCTCTAACAATACGGTGATCACTCCCGGTTTTCACCCTGCCGATCACGGAGACATCATCGAATATGTGTTTCTTGGTCGTCATGATGAAGTCGATCTCATTTTTGGTTGAACCATCGGGGCTTATCCACGTCCACTTCCTGGATGGTCGCTTCTTGAAGAAGGAGTTCATCGCATAGAGTCCCTCCTTCTCCATGAAGTCGACCAGCCGCTGGCCCCTTTAGTTCCGCTGCCCATACCCATACGACCCCACTCTCAACTCATCGCCATTCCGAGTGCCCACCTTTGCGTCAAAGTATGTTTTGGAGGTATGTATGGCTTCTGCTATCTCCTCATACATAGCCTCTACTTCATGGTCAGGGTGTGCCGAGGTCGGCGCGTATACCTGTATGACCTTCAGCGAATACCGATCGGTTATTCTGAGTATAAGGTACGCTACCCTGCTCGACACACTATTGACCTTTACCACGTTGTTAATAAGGGACTTACGGACGAGAAACCCGACACCACCCTGGGATTTAACCTGGGAATAAATAACTTACTTCGCGCGTTTCGCGTTTCGTCGCATTTAGCAAAGTGTAAAGAAGAGCCCGGAGCTCTTCAGTTTCTAAAGCAAGCGGTTTCCCTGCGCTTCCGAAGCAACAAAGTAAGTTACATAAATGAAAAACGGCCAGTTCATGAAACCTTGATTGAACTGCGGGATAAAATTTTCTCCATTTTCATAACCCATAGTGCATCTTTAAAATCACTTAAAGCTTGCGAAATATTTATTTATTTATTTTATTTAAAAAGTCTTTTCAGTACCTACGTATTGTGGTAATCGAACGCAATGATCTTATATCGTTATGATTATGAATACGGTTGTTTGTATTTAAAAACCACAAGAAATACATTATCAAAAATCTTATGAAAGAGAAGCTTGTTTTAACGCCCACTGTGCGCTGTAACGTGTGAATCCAATACACTGTAACTACGAAAAACTGATTTTGAGAAAATGAGCAAAATAGATTTTTTTAGTTTTTTCAAGATTACTCCAAAATTTTCGTTAGAAAGTTTTTAGTGTTTGCTGCCAATTTAAAAATAATTTTATAAGTTATCCAGCCTGTTAAGTTTTATATATATTTAGAGTATACATAATGAATTATCGTCGATAACTTGTGTCGCTCTAATAGTTGTCAGAAGCTAAGGAAGATATTGTTAAGGCAATACACTGTATCATATAGCTACAGTGTATTGACTTGGGAAAACAGGGCCTAACAGTATATTGGTATGTATAAGTTGGAGAACCATAATACTGCACAGACGTGGCAGTTCTTGATATATTTTGGTATTTTCTATTGAGAATGCTCCATATTTAGATCTTGATTTCAATTAATGCACATTTTTAGAAGTCACTTGTTACTCTTGATAATGTTAAGTTGTCCACTTTAAATTGTCTCTCTTAGCTATCTTTGCCTTTATCTTCTCCTTTCTCTTTGAGTTCGGTTACTGAGGGGGTTGGGAATTATATCATCATGGTCTTCAGTTAAAATTGTTGTTACCTAACATTGAAGTAACCTTGACCAATCCTTGTCCAATAATCACTCGTTTCTTAAACTTTTAAATTGAATCCTGTTCTTTCCCGTCTTGGGAAGAACGCTTGTCATTGTCATTCCTTTTCCCAAACAGCCAAATTTTTCTGTTACAAATTTTAGTCCTATATCTACACTCCTTGTTCTGTTCTGGAAGTCCTGGAAGGTATTTATTGTTTACAAACAAATGACAGACTATTTTACACCTAATTGTCTTTTAGTCCTTAGTTTTAGTAAAAATAAGTGATGTTTGACGCTTGGTTATAGAAAGCAAACAACTGATTATTCTGGTATTATTGGATCTTGGTAGTGACTTCAATTCTGTTTATTTTGACATACTTCTAGGCATTATTTCCTCTCTCTATGTCGCTTTTTCAGCTATCAATTGCTTTGATCATATTCATATCATCGTGGGCGCTCCCAGTCTGTCCGCTTTGAGGAGACATCATCTGTGTGGTGTGAGCTTGAGGCGGGTGTTCCACTGGGTGGCGTAATCACTCCTCTTTTCAGTTTTCATGAATGTTATCGCGAGGGTTTTCTAGCTATCATCTCTATGCATGATCATCCTTAGCTTTATCGGCATGCCAATATTGATAAGCTTCGGTAAGCGATATATACGCTTAATAAATATTTAGATAGCATAAGTCAGTAGGCAAAATCAATTGGCTTGTTAGTGAACTCTACTAATTCTCAGGCTATCATATTTGGTGGCGGATACGTGATGAATCTGGTAGACATTAACTCACTCTCCAGTTTAGTTTTCGATTCCGTACCAATTGCATACTCAAATAAAGTTAAAATTCTTAGAGTTCGCTACTAGCGCGCTCGTCGCGCTAGCCCTTCTACTTTGTTTTGACAAAACACTGTATCTTGCAATCCGCGAAGATTATTTGGACAATGCACTGCATCATCAATTGCCGTGTTTTACTATTTCAGGCCTGTAGTTTTTAGTAAAAACAATGTAATTTGCATTGCAATATCTCAGTATTTTTCATACAAAATAAAAAAAACTATGAATGCTATAACATCAAACAGGTTAAAAGAAATCGAATGAACGTTGTTAATTCAAAACACTGTATCTGAAGTTACAGTGTATTGGATTCACACGGTACCGCTGGTGTGACATGTTTTAACTTAGGGGGGTTACCAACTTTTTCTGGTATTCTAGATTATTTTCGGGGTCGATTTAAGTTACCACTTTTTAAGGAATATTGCTGCTGGTTTTTAATTTCAAAGAAAGCACGTATTGCAAAAATATATATTTCACCTTCTACATGATTTTTAACACAAATCTACATGAATGATTGAATGATAATATTTGCTTCAACACATAGGTTTTTGAAAACTGGTAATTGGATGTAGCCAGTACCGCCTTCACCGTGATTTATATTTTCACTTTATTAGTAAAGCAAGAAGCAGTGCAGCTTTATAAGAGTCCAAAAAGAACCGCCTTCAAAATGCAACTAAAAGGCCTGAAATAATTTCTAAGAATTAGTGGTTTTTACATATACTTTGTTGGACTTGGGCTACAACATATTATAAATACATATTACTATCAAAGACGGCACCAAACTGGAAAACAGTTAGGTACCTACTGCCCTTGTAAGTATTTGCTAGACGTTAGGCACCGACTTCGATAGTAATATGTATTTATAATATGTTGTAGCACAAGTCCAACAATGTATTATGTATATGTAAAAACCACTAATTCTTAGAATTCTTTTAGTTGCATTTTGAAGGCGGTTCTTTTTTTTTTTAAATATTTTTATTTTAAGGAGTCCGGTCACTGGCTGCAGGCTATGCCATCGTCTCATATTGGTACCTTATTGACCAACACCACACTTAGTCTTGCAGTTTGTTTGCGGGTGGGTGCCAGGACCAACCTTCCTCATCGTTGTCGCTGTGGGGAGTACGTAGATAAATATGGTCACCACGGGCTGTCTTGCTCGCGTAGCGCTGGCCGTATGTCACGCCATGCCGCCCTTAATGATATTATTCGCAGGGGGCTTGTCACTGCCGGTGTCCCTGCCGTACTGGAACCAGTCGGCATTACACGAGATGACGGCAAGAGGCCTGATGGTGTCACTTTAATACCATGGCAACATGGTAAGCCGCTGGTGTGGGATGCGACATGTGTCGACACACTTGCTGCGTCCCACACCCCGGCAACTTGCAGGGCGGCTGGAGGGGCTGCGGCGACCGCTAGTGATGCAAAGCGACGCAGGTATGCAGCTCTAGGTTCGAGCTATATATTTGCGCCCTTTGCGGTGGAGACCATGGGGCCTTGGTCTCATGAGACGCACACTTTGGTAAAAGAAATTTCATCCAAACTTATCGAAGTCTCAGAAGACCGCCGGGCTGGTAGCTTTTTCTGCCAACGTATAAGCTTGGCCATACAAAGGGGTAATGCCACCAGTCTTTTAGGTACCCTTCCCTCCCAGTGCGGCGACAACTTCGAGGAAGTTTTTTACCTAGTTTAAGTGTACATATTTGTAAATAAACTGTAAATATTTTGTTTAAAAAAAAAAATATTTAATTCTTTTTAGTGGTTCCCTTGGTGTATTATTAGGTTAACTTTTAACAACTTATATTTTCTTCTTCTATTTTCTTCTTATACTCGTAGTTCTCGAGAACCATGGACTGCAAGCTCGGTGGGTCTACATTTATTTGTGCCGAGAACCCGTGTCCACCTTCTTGCTCCATTGTCAGACCCTGATCACCATTTTTCTAGCAACTACTCGTCGAGACCTATCCAACGAGTCCAAATTCGGTAGGTCTACGTTTGTTGGTGCCGAGATCCCGTGACGACCTTCTTGCTCCATCATCAGACGCTGATCACCATTTTTCTAGCAACTACTCATCGAGAGCTACCCAACGAGCCCAAACTCGGCGGATCTACGTTTATTGGTGCAGTGATCCCGTGACGACCTTCCTGCTCCATCATCAGACCCTGATCTCCATTTCTCTAGCAATTACTCGTCGAGACCTGTCCAACGAGTCCAAATTCGGTAGATCTACGTTTGTTGGTGCCGAGATACCGTGACGACCTTCCTGCTCCATTATCAGACCTTGATCACCATTGTTCTAGCAACTAGTCGTCGAGAGCTACCCAACGAACCCAAACTCGTGGGTCTATGTTTATTGATGCAGAGATCCCGTGACAACCTTCCTGCTCAACCATCAAACCCTGATCTCCATTTTTCTAGCAACTACTCGTCGAGAACTATCCATCGAGTCCAAATTCGGTAGTTCTACGTTTAGTAGGCACGGCTAGGATAGGATGGATTGTTAATTTTATTACAAAGTTCCGGTGGCCGTCTATGGCCTTCTTCATCAGATCCACTTCACCAAATGATACCTTCTGAATGAAAATGCTTGACTAGTTTCTAAAAATACCAATAACGCTATATGTATGCCTATAATATTTAAGGAGTTCCCTCAGTTACTCATGGTTCCCATCATCAGAACCTGTTTTTGAAAAAAATGGGACCAATCTGGAAGCATATCCTTTCAATTAAAAAAATAATTTTCCAAATCGGTTCGTAAACGACAGAGTTCTGAGGTAACAAACATAAAAAAAAAACATACAACCGAATTGATAACCTCCTCCTTTTTTTTTGAAGTCGGTTAAAAATGTTTCCTCCCTAAATCAAATCAAGTGATCCCCAATTATACTTTATTTTTTTAGCCGTCTTAAAAAAGGAGGTTCTGTATTCGACGCGTATACATATTATAATAATTGACTAATGTTAGACTATATATGGGCATCTAAGCATATGTATATCCGAGTAACCCCTTCGGCTATTGTTAGTCTCCCTTCCCATTACAATTTGTGAAAACGATACTTCTACCTTCCATTTAAGACACAACAAGACATTGACCTTTACTTGTCAAATAACAACCCAAACACGATCTTGTTGTACATGCTACGCGTCTCCACCGAACAGGCAAATCGTTTATGAGCCAAAGTATACACTTTTATAACAAACTGCCACAGGATATCCGAGATCTTCCAATGAAGAAATTTAAACTTTTTGAAGCCAAAAAAGGCTTATTATAAAATCTCGAATTACCTGGAGGATAAAACTGCGTGGGCTTGAACTGCTCAAATCATGTAAGCTTAGAATTTTAAGGCTACCTATACATAATTTGTAAAACTGTTTACACAACTGTTAAAAAAAATTACAAAATAGGACATGCCCGCTGAGTGTCTTCCAAGATCTTCTCAGTAGCGGCCGCGTAAAAATTATTTTTGTGTAAGCCTCCGTGGGACCTATACATAATAAAGTTATTTTGACTTTGACTTTGATACTATTGACCTCATACCCTACATTTTAGAATTAACAGGACATTTAGTATTAATTGACAGCCTATACTAATGACCCGGCTGCGACATATATACATACATATATGTGTGTCTGTGTGTGTATGTATATATGTTTATTCCCATACTTCTCAGAAGCTACAAATCCGATTGCGGTAATTCTTGTTGTAATAGCTTCATCAAAATCAGTTCGGTACTTTAGTATATAATGCATTGTTTTGTTCCTAGTAAAGTCTAGCATAGTTGTTCTAGTTGCGTGGTAGTTTCATGCATTCAGAGCGTTATAATAGGTAAAGTCAATAAAAAGATTAAATAAAATATTTCTAGTATATTAAAATCCGACTTTAACGATATTATTATGATCTAAAAAGTACTATATAACGAAAATGTATTGAAGTCGGTGCTTAACATAACATATTAACTGACATCAGCTTCCCTCGCCGGAGTTTTAAACCTTATAATTATACATTATAATTATACCTACGTATAATATTAAAACGTACCGAAACCCTCAAAATGATTGTAGAAATTGGGTCAAAATTCAATGTTTAGTTTAGATTAAGGAAACAAACAAACAGGAGCGACTATACGTATAACAAGGATAGTGACTGATTTTATATCTAATAAGTACCTAGGTATCTACTTATTTAGATTGTTTTAAATTTCATACACTACAAGCGGCTTTGCACGGTACGAAAAAATATTTCAACGAATAAAATTTTAACAAAATTAATCAAACTCAATATATTTTCCTCGAAGCAAGTTTTTTACACTAAGATCTTAACTACAAGTCGGTTTTAAGATTAATAACATTGCCCATTAATAAATGTTACGTAATCAGAATACAAATAGTTCAATGTATTATGCTCCATTTATTTAGGGAGAAATCCTTAAAGTTGGGAACCCCGGAACTACCAAAGTCGCGGCGACTGGCATCTGTAGTGTGCGTGGTGTAGCGCGCGGTTGCTGCATCCAGCGACAGGAAAGCGTCGAAATCGCTGGTCGCTATCTGCTAGTAGTGTGCGGGGGTTCGCGATCGGCTGCGGTATCAAGCTTCCGAAAAGCAACAGAGTTGCCGAACGCGGATGCAAAAAGTATCGTGTCGGCGGAGGCCCTTATACTCGTATTACCAACTTATACTTATTGTTCCTCTATTATACACATATATTACTGATTTTGAAGATTCCATCGCGGTTTAGTATTCACTCAATGCTATGTTCGTTTATTTTCATAATAAATTACTTTTATACCTATAGTTTGTGATTGAGAGAGTGTAATTACATACTAATTATCAGCAGCCGACAGATGTCCAAAAAGGCCTCTCTCTCCCCTAGAAGGAAGGGGTTGCCATAATCCCCATGTTTGGCAGGCATCAGGCGTCTTGGGACTCGCAGTCTAGGTGACAAAGACAAAGACATTTATTTGGCCATGCAACAATGAGACACAATTAACATACGTACACAGAAATAAAAACAAACATAAAAATATACCAAAAGAGTAATTGCAAGAATGTGCCCCATGGCCGGACCAAAAAGGTTCCAGAGCTTGGCGCTGGTTTTCATCTGGACCTAGTAGGTCCACGGATGTCAAGCAGTTGATTTAAGTATAATATATTTTAATAAAAAAATATATAGGTATTTACTTATAAATTATATAGGAAAAAAGAAATTAGTAATTGGCTAAAAACAAATAATAGTTATATTATAACATAATAGGTGGTAGGTAATCCAATAGAAAGACCCTGTTGCGCCTCTTCTTGTAGTCACCGTTCACGGACACCAAACGGGAGGAGATGGGCGATATTCTAACCCGGACACCTCACGGGTAAATACACTTATAGGATATCAAGGAAAAAATTACAGTCGAATTGAGATCCTCCTTTTTTGAAGTCGGTTAAAAACAGATTCATTATATTAGATTTCAGATTTAAAACTTTTCATCATCCAGATTAAAGCTTTCCAATAATAAAAAAAAACGCATTTTATTATTCTATACGTTTGGGAGCTACGATACCACAGACGGATATAATCGTCAAACTTATAACATTTCGGAAAGCCATTCTTAATTCTAAATTACTTAACACTTTTAAAAAAGAAATTCAGAATGTACGTTATCTTTCAAGCAATTTATTTCCTACATAATTAATCATTTGTCAACTCGTAACTTGAGCGATTCTCACTTAGTATAATTATTTTGATAAACTACTCTTGGACAATATGACACATTAATTATTATAAAAATTAATATAGAAGCTTCCAAAAAATAAGTTCTGGCTTTTTCAATTAAATTTACAGAAGAATTAATATCCCAGACAGAGTAATACGAACTCAATTAGTAACTGTAATTAAGCAAAGAAACTGAAATGAATAAGTTTTTTTATTATTAAAAATGGCTTCTTAAATTGTACACAGACTTATAAAAATCAATTAGGGCTGGGGGAGGGGCAGACGTGGGCAGACAGCTCTCGTATCAAATGCTTATTAAGTGCAAACAGTCTAGACGTTGAACAAACCTACTGATGCAATGCTATACCTATATATATATATATACACATTTATATATGTAGATAGTGATAGGGAATGCTTCTGTAGTGGGTGTAAGAAGATGCATTCTATTCTAACTAGAGACGTGAAAACATAATGCAAATAAGTACATTGGTTATCTATCTCTATAAGTATATAAAAAATACATATACGACGAATTAAGAACCTCCTCATTTTTTGAAGTCAGTTAATTAATCCTTATTTCCCTTGGTCACGTCAAAACTTGTGAACGACTACCGATTTCATCCATCCTTTTTTTTATTTTCTAATACAAGGTTCTTACAAAAAATAAGCAAGTGGCGCATTAGTAAATTACGCGGGCGGAGCTACGCGGGACAGCTAGTAGCAATATAAATTTATAAAAACTTAGTTGCTATGTTCTACGTCACAGTGTCGTCATTAGTGCTTACGCAGTGCAGCTTGTATGCAGTTAAAATAAAAATATTTAGTAGGTTATATGAGTGAATAGAAAAGACTGTGAGGTCGGTTTTTAGTTTACATCAGGTTAGGTAATTTCGTATTGGATTAGGTAAACTGAATACAAAGTATCGAATATTATTTTTATCAGGCTTAGAATAACTTATCAGGTATCAACGCGATGTACCTTATACAAGCGCGGTGCAGTTTGGCGAATTAAGTATTGTTTACATAAACTTTGTTGTAAATCTTATAAGTAATAAAAAAAACATAAGTATTTTGGCCGGGTTTCACCAGCCATTGTCACAAGCGTAGTATCCTACGAGTTGGATTCATCGGTCGGGTGATTTAAAGACACAAAATAAAAAATTAAATCGTAGTCGCTACTATTCACCCAGGTGATTTGATTCCAAGGTGATCAAAGTAGACTAATTAATTCCACTCAAATCACCCAGCTAAAATCACCCAGGTGATTTGATTCCGAGGTGATCAAAGTGGAATAAATTGTTCCACTCAAATCACCCAGCTAAAATCACCCAGGTGATTTGATTCCGAGGTGATCAAAGTGGAATAAATTGTTCCACTCAAATCATCCAGCTCAAATCACCCAGGTGATTTGATTCCGAGGTGATCAAAGTGGTATAACTTGTTCCACTTTAATCACCCAGGTGATCAAAGTGGATTAGACCACGTAAGCGTAGTAGCGAGCCTTATCTCGGTTTTCGAAAAGCAGAAACACATCTATCAAGATGTATGTTCCCTATTGCAGAAAGCCTGCACCAATAAAGAAGCGTGTTCCTATCTCAGCTGCAGAGCCGTCGACCCATAAATAACCCGATGCGGAGTCTCGGTGCCTATCAGCCTCATCTCCATACATTGCCATCCTATTCGCTGCGTGGCTACACTTACGAATGTGAAATATAGCAGCCGGATAATTGTGTTGTTCGTTTTATTACGCATCAACTTTTACACTGTGGAACACTCAATTGTTTCGGGATTCCTTTTTTGATTCGCGAAAATTTTCTGGTGTCGTAAAACACGACACCATTTTTAAGAAGAAAATACGTTTTTTTTAGAGATTTTGCGCTAGTTTATTACCTTTTCCAATGTATTTTTTGTTGGTCGATACTTATAACCAGTTTATTCAATTTTAATGTTAATATACCTAACTGGCGCACCAATGTCAATTAGTGTTAATATTTATTAATGCAGTTCTTTTAATCGGGTTATTTCGACGAAGACAAAATAATACTTCTGTTATTGAGTAGAGATTGTGTCAATGTCGATTATCTCGTACCCTGTAATGAAAAATTTAAGCATAAAAGCCTCCGAGAGACTAAGTAGTTAGAATTACTTAACGCTAATTGTTATTTGTGAGTACAGTGTTAGGAACTTTAAGTACTTAAGAAAAACCTAATCTCTTTGAAATATGTATAATCAAAACACTACTTACTACTCTACTGTACTAGGTGGGTAAGTTCCTTGTGCAAGGAACCGTCCAAGTAGGTACCACCGCAGTGTCAGATATTCTGCCGCCAAACAGCAGTGTGTAAACATTGCTGTGTTCCAGTGTGAAGGGCACTGTAGCTGGTGAAATTACTGGACACAGGAGGCTTAATATCTAATGTCTTGGATCGGCAACGCGCTAGTGATTCTTCTGGTGTTGCTAGCGTCTACAGGCTGCGGTGACTGCTTACCATCAGGTGGGTCGCATGCTTTCTTGCCACCTTGGTTGTATAAAAAAACAATTCTTTCAGACGCTTCTATCAATTGCAGTACCTATTAATGATATTTTATTTATAGTAAATCAGTGCCTTAATATTATTTTTTCCTTAAGTTAAAATCAAGTCAAAGCAAGAAAATAACGTTCAATGAAGCGGTGCAAACGTGAGCGAATTCCAAATTAACAGTCATCATTTTTGTGTATGTTCGTTTTAAATAGTGTGGGCTATAAACATGACAAAGGGATATAAAACTGGTTTCTTTAGCAGACGATGGGCGTTAATGTTGTATGTAAATCCTCGACTCTCGGTGAACGTGTGAACAATGTTTATGATAATGTTAATGTTATGTATGTACATCTACTTAGTAATCGTCGAATGATCTCATTTGGCAAGTGCCTAGTGATGTGCTCCGAGGTTAATATTGTTGCCATGTCTTTGCATAAATAATTTAACGTAGTTAGGCAAGAATATATCACTATTACTAATAATACAAGAATATATGTTGGTAATAACATAAAAAAATCTGATCAAAGAGGTAAAAATCAAATTAAAAATCCACATACTTGTTATGTAAATATAAGTGTTCTTTCACTAGAGGGGAACTTCAAAAAGCGGATTTGATCTCGTTATCTGATGGAATATATTATTGATTGACACCGTGAAATACAAAGGGATAAAGGCAGAGCCATAAGCATATCGAATCGGCAGAATCCAATCAATATGCCTGTCAAGCACCGAATACAGGTTTGTCGTTTCGGCAACGGTAAAACTGGAATTTCTGGTAAACCACCGATTGCGTTGCGAACTCGAAATAGATGGCGGTAGTATCAATGTGTCATGGCGGGTGTGACAAGTGTCGCTTGCATGGTCGCCTGTCAGTCAAATGGCAATGTGTAAGGTATGGAACGCGAGTTAGGTATGCATGTCAGAAATATTGAATGAAGAAGGAACAGGAACGTAAGAGCTGAGTGAGTGAGATGGAAATAGGATGGGACGCTGTGAGTGAAAGGGTAATTAGATAGATTGACAGATAGTGTGAACGAGATAGTTGTAAGGTAATTATAAGTAGAGTAAAAGAAACAAAAATAAACAAAGGAAAATTGAAAATATAAGGTAAATCGCGTTAATTCCCGATTAAAATAAAGTTTAATATACAAAGGATTAACGAACGTCTTTCATTTACAAAAGTGTGAAATAGAAAGACGCGACTGCGTGAGGGAATACCTATATGTATAACGTTCAGACGCCATTAACCAGTTTAAAATGTAATTATTAGAAGACCCATTTTGACCAGGATCTCATTAGACACCTAACATGTCCTACATGGAGCGATCCAGTTATCACTTACAAGTATTATGCGTTTCCAATAAGAATGTGGCCGCCATGATGATTGAGACTGCGGAACTTCACTCGTTTTTACGATTTTTGTACCGCCAGCAGAGTAAACACAAAATGAAAAATTAGCCCCGGTTTTGATTATTTATTGTAATGTCTTATTTTGCTATCTATTTTTTTTAAACAACATTTTTAGTAATTACTAGCTGACCCACGCAGCTCCGCCTGCGCTATTTTTACGTTAACTAAACTTTTAATAACAGACATTCGCATCGAATACATAACCTCCTTTTTTATAGTCGGTTAAAAACTGGGACCCACTTTTTACTTGCTCTCCGAAGCACGGACCCGTTTAGTTCAAGTGGCGTTAAACGGTCACCCATCTATTTAATGACCTTACCTAACGTTGCTTAACCCGATCGATTACAAAACCTTGATAACAACTCTCTATGAGTGTTAACTTACTGATATTTATTATATTATAAAGAAAAATTGATAAAATCGGACCAAGCGTATAACCAACTACCCATTTTGACTTTAATACCCTCTCCCAAAAGAACTGTGCTAGATTACGGGATAAAAAGTATCCTATGTCCTACCTCGTAGTAAGATCTCAAATCATGCCAAGTTTCATTTGAATCCATTCAGTAGTTTCGGCGTGATGCTCAGCCGAGATACAGACAGACAGACAGACAAAAATTAAAAAAAATACATTTTCGGCCTCAGTATCGGTTATAGAATGCCCTCCAAATATAATTTTCAAAATATCTTCAATGTACAGAATTGGACCCGTTACAGTTTTATTATAAGTATAGATATATTTGAAATAGCAAGATGGCGGCCACCTTCTTAGTTGAAACGCATAGTACCTAGTTTGGAATGTCAACACGTAGGAAGCACGAGGTAAGAATAGCATGATCTCCTCCCGTTGGGTGTCTGTAAGAGGTGACTAATACAAACAAGAAGACGGGCAGCAGCGTCTTTCTATTGGATTACCTACCACCTATACTGTGATCCCCAAGCTGCCTGCCAAGCCTGGGGATTATGGCAACCCTTCTAAGGAGAAGGCCTTTGATCAGCAGTGAACGTCTTTTGGCTGCTGATGGTGAAGGGATCATAAGCACAAAAGGAGCTTTTAATTTAAACTTATTTTTAAAACTTACAAAAAGAATACAATTTTGTTGAAGCCTTTTTTGCTAAGATTAACAGATAAGTAGGTACATCTAAAAGTACCTTTTGGCAGTATCACTCTAAGCAACTATGACCTTTATAAGTACTTACATAGATTTTTGAAAAAGGTTTCTATTTCAGTAAAAATTTTGTAAGTACTAAAAAGTTATGTTTCATTGTGGAAATGGCGTTTTTATTTTTACATTTCTTTTTTACGTTCCACTCAACAGAATATGCGGGGGTTATAAAGTATTTTTTTTTTAAATAAATCCTCTGAAAGTAGATATAATACTGAAATGTTGCCAAGCCTTGTTGCTCATGTCTTTATTCCCGGTTCCCTTTCCACCAGGATTTAGGACAGCTTTGTGGAGTGACCATTGTTCAGGGGACGCGAGTGTGCCTTTGTTTAGGGAATGTGTGTGATTCTTGATAAGGGCCGTTGGGGGACTTGATTAATTGCGAGCTTGAGGGGGTTAAATGCAGAATTGAGACGTTTTAGGAGTAATCGTGTTAGGAGTTCGGGTAACAGTTTAAAATGCATTTTTTTGCGGCATAGGCCGGCCTTTTAAGTTTTTCACCCTAAAATATCAAAGACCGAATAATATAGGTATCCTACATTTTGTATTGCTAGTCGCTACATGATGGTGAAAACTGCATCAACATTTATAGTTTAAAAGAATTTAGAGAACATACAGCCAAACAGTATAGAGAGGTAGAGGATATAGGCTTTATTTTATACAATTTAAAGGTTATATCTGTTGCAGGTATTACTGCGATATAGGTTAACTTTGCCGAAAAGGCTTCTGAACAATTGAATGCACATTGCTCCTATTCTCATATGCCCAAGTTCCATGCGTTGCTTTGATTTTAACAAATTTTTCATTTTTCAATAACCCCATAGGAGAGAAGACTGTCTTGAATTAGATTCGATTTACTAGGCAATAGTCGTTACAATGGTGAAGATTTTATTAAACATTTTGAAATAATTTTACGAACACATAAAATTCTACGCAAACACTGATCAAATATTCATTGAATTTTTGAAATGAAAAACAAGAATATAAATGTGTACCTATATATACAAAATGTATTTTAATACGAAAAGTATTCTTTATATTACTTTAGCTAGCCGTAGTAATAATTCGGTGGAATAAAATATTGACATACAGAGAGATTAGGATTAAACGATCAATAATAATGTTTCAAGAATAATGCTATTTTAGTAGGTACTATAAATTGAAAGTTGGTTGAAATTAAATAAATATATATTAATACCTCTGTATATATATTGTATATGTAATATATATTTTTATAATTTCCATTTATATTTTTTTATTTTTCCATTCTTATTTATATTTTGTAACATAGCTTTATTCTTGAAACATTATTGATCGTTTAATCCTAATCTCTCTGTATGTCTCTATAATTCCACCGAATTATTACGCTAAGCATTTGATTAGATATTATCTAAACGATAAAGCTTAACCAATATTGTGTATAGACAATAGAGGTATATAGTGTTGGATATTAATGTCGGTTATCGGAGCGTTCTGCTCTGCTGCAATATACACTTGGATGCGTCTATTCAAAACTTGTGTCTATGTAGTTGGCTCTACATATTGTTTTTGCTCTCTCTATGTAGTGAATTATTTTTGGTTCATGAAGATTTGCTCACGAGTTTAGACACCTTTTGATTGTAAAAACTATTTAGATTTTTTTAACAAATTTGGAAATATAAGCAGACATGCGATCCGTTGGTAGTTGAAAAAAGTTGACACTGTGTAAGAGCCCCGAGATCAGTGTAGGCAAACTTGCGATACGGCGATAGTAGATCACACTGTGTCAGAGCTACCGTGAAGCTCATGCTTAATAAAGACATTTTTAATTGAATTTGAATTAAAATCAGGTGAAATGCACATTTTTTTTGGTTAAACCTGATTTATGTCTATACATACAACAGTGGTCCTATGACCATTTTTATTGCGGCATAGTCTTTTTATATTTTTTGCTTTTTTTAAATTAAACCTAGTGAAGAGAACCTATACATATATACAATAAATACATATATACACCTGCATTTAGACAGCTGTTATGCACTGGTGCTTGTCCCCTAAACATTAGTTATTACCAAACATAATACCTCGATGGTTATTAAGTCAAGTGAGCCCGGTAATTTCACCAGTTACCGTGCTAGCAATGATTACACACTGCGGAGGTACCTACTTGTGAAAGAGGCCTACTTACCAATTAGTAAACACTAATAACTAGCACTCATTAGTGGTAGTAAGTACTTGATAAATTATCGGCAGCCCAAGGACGTCTAATGCCGAACAAAGGCCACCTCCTTAGAAGGGAGGGGTTGCCATAATACACGCTTGGCAAGGCGTCTTGGGGATCGCAGTATTGGTGGTAGGTAATACAATAGAAAGACGCTGCTGCCCGTCTTCTGGTTTTCCCTCTAATGACACCCAAGGGGAGGAGATGGGTGGGTGCTATTCTTTCTCTACCTACCTACATACTAAGGGTAAGTAATTTAGAAATATATAAGTACTTATTTAAATCCTATCTCTTTGTGACATACATTGAACTATAAGTTCTTATTTTTTTATAATATTAAACCTAGATGTAGCGTCGCTGACTAGTTTCTAGACTAGTTTCAAGTTGAAGATAATATACTGGTACCAGCTCAAGTAAAGCGACCTCAAATTCAAAGAACCCCTTTGAAATTTAATCCCCTTCCTCAAGATGGCGCACTCGGCGTGCTAAGTCTGCAGTTGCCGAGATTAGGGCCACGGAACGAGCGCCACAGAACATCATTTCCGCTTAGATGGAGCTGAAAGAGCGTTTGATGTTTATCGACGAGATATATTAGACGGTATGTACATGTAATTATGGTACACAATAGAATGGAGTACCGGAAGATTTAACAAAGAAAAACGTTACGTAATTTTTCAGGAAAAAATGTGCCCATATTTAAGTCCTCCAAGAACATAGTGATAAGAATATTGAGTTTTTAAATGGAATTATTGTAAGAGTAGGTAAATAAGTGAATAAAGTGAATTATTTATCGATTGACATATATTTGCAGATTCTAAAAACATATCATACAAAGATACATATCATACACCTAGGAAAAACTCGTCACTCAAAAAATATTTTTAAATATAGTGTTTACACGTTGAGGTAAACCATGTTTTAGGTAGCTAAGATGTATTAGGTAACGTAACTTGGTACTTTAATCTAACCTAATACGATACGGTAATGTATACAAGAAAACAGTTGACTCAAAATTTTACAAAATGTGGAAAATCTTTGCGAATTTGTCTACTAGAATTAATAAAACCAGCCTAAAATCGTGTATTTCGCGGCTCAACATGCAAAGCGTCTTTCACCGTGGGGAGATCCAATGTTGCAGTCTTTTGTTTAACAAGAATATGTCCACGCCAACTCTTGTGGCGACGCAGCGACGACGCCCAGTGGATGCAAAGGGAAATTTATCTATTTTTAGCTGGAGCTCGTTTAGAAAGGAGAAATATGGCTTTAGATGTTTGAGTCCATGAACTTGAACAGTACGTATTGTATGTAAATGTCTACGACTACACATCATTTTCAAATGTTATTCCGAGAGACACAATTAACTACTTTCAAAATTCATTAGAGCATGGATAAAACGGTTAGAGTCAAAGTCCTAAAAGGGGGAGGTTCTTAACTCATCGCGAATATATTTTTTACTCAATAAAAGTTAGTCTAGTGCTTTACCGTGAAGGTGCAGCCCTTGATGGAACCAAACTACTCCCTAGTTTATTATGAAACCACTCTAGATATCGATACAGCATATAAATCTTGCATCAGAAGTTCTAGCACTAAAATGGTCCAACGATGTTCCCGATGATTATATAGGTACTTACCATATGAGTGGTAAATATTTGGACGCAAAGCAACAGCGACTAAAAATTAATGTGTTCTGGTGTAAGAGGCACTGTAACTGAAGAAATAACGAGGCTCAAATTACTACTAATGTCTAAGATCTTAGTATAATGCAGCTGTCAGTGGGCAGCCATGTTGCTCACCCTTGTCGTTGAATTTTACATATAATGTATAAAAAAGAAAAAAATGCAAGAAGTCATTAAAAGGAAATTAAAGAAGCAAGTGCAAGATCCTGACTTACAGGAGTCACAGTGGTGGAAATGAGTGGTGGGATTTGTTCCAAAAGAAGCAAGTGTTTGTATACTATTCCACCTGATAAAGAGTGTCGATACCATGGACCAATTATCTCATAGGTGATGAGTCGTCTGTGTCGATACAGTAGTGAAACCCCTAGTGGGTTTCACTACGTAGAACCTATTCACTCTTGCCTTGACAACCACATTAAGAAGACGGGAAGACCGACACTGGCAAACGATTACAGTTCCTCGCTGACCGTGTCCATCGACTATTATATACATTAGTATATAATAGTACCTAGTACATCAGTATAATAGTAGTATAGTATAGTAGTAATATAATAGTAGTATATATAGTAGTAGTAATAGTAGTAGGTAATTATATCTACTAACCAGCCAGTTAATTCATTAGTCAAAACACAATGCTATTTATCTAAAGTAAGTTGCACTTAAAATCACCATTCCGTGTATTGATAAGATGAATCGCACGCCAGCATAGCTGCATACAGCGGTGTTGCAACTTCGCCAAACTCGTTTCTCGTTTGGCAACAAGACTATTTTGTTTCATTGCACTTTTTATTGCCTCCGTCTGTGTCGAGGACTGCTCGAGTGGTTGTTTTAAGCCAGAGACTTTCGAGTATGTCCGTTTTCGTCTTAAGGGCTTTTGCATGTGCTTGTAATTGTATTGAAACATTTCTTTAAGGTATTTTAACGCTTCATTTCTTTCTTATTTAATTTAGGTAGGTACTTTAGAAATTTCTTCTTTGGTAAAAAATCTTGATCCCGATACCAGTATGAGACTGGTATCGGGATCAAGATTTTTTAACTTATATTGATTTGTATTTATATTGTACTTATATTGATTTAAGGGTTTTCTGCTATGTTTTAGAACTTAAAATATATAACAGTTTTTTTTCTAGTTAATAAAGCCAGTGGCTGACCACAATCGTACCTGATAAATGGTGATTCTATTCTATTGCTGGTGACAATGAATTGGGCCCGGTAACCACCGGAACCCGCCATTCGATTCGATCCATGTGGATCTATTCTGCATACCCTAGCCCCTACGTTATTGCTGACGTGTCGAAGAGTTTCTTTAAGGTACGCCACGATTACGTCAGTTCGGAGCTGTACATAATCATCTGGTGTAGGATATGCTACACCCAGATGATTGAATCTACTAAGTCATAAAAGAGCGTCACAGCCACGCAACATTTGTAGCATTGAGTCTTTTCCACCTACACAGAATCAGCAAATATCTACAGTACTTAGCCTCATTCTGTGTAGGTGCTTGTTGGTTGGGTACGTGGCTGATGCTGCCGAGGATGAACTATTGACAACACAAGGGACACAACCTTGTTTTTGAACTATCACTGTGTTTGCACCAAAAGGGATGAATGATCGTCCCTCATTCGCCGTCATCAGCTGATAGCCGTTCACTACTCAACAAAGGCCTCCTCCTTAGAAGCGAGGGTTTGCCGTTATCCCCTCGCTTGGCAGGGGTTTTGAGGATCGATGATCGTCCCTCAGTCGCCAGCATTGTGACTTAGAGAGGCATCTTAATTACCACAAGAATATCACGCCCTTGGAAGCTGGTACTATATGTATGGCTATAAATTTTCTGGGACAATCCACACACGGTCATCTGATTCCAAACTAGGCAGAGCTTGTACTATGGTAACCAGGATACTGATAGAAATACTTATATACTTTTGTAAATAAATACTTATATAGATAAAGAACGCCCAGACACAAGGTGGGAATCGAACCACCATGGGTTCGATTGGGTAGCGGCTAATCACTAGACCAACAGACCCGTAATGTGATGTTTCGCAAAATAAAAAATCCTACAGATTATATATTTCTTGCAGCACGCAGTGTTAAATCCGAATGGAATAAAACCAAATCGATTAGACTCGTTCTGGAGTTAACTGTAAAAGATAATACAGAAATCGATGAACTCGCCCGTCCTTGGTAGGACGAACTATTTATAACTTAGCAAGATGTCTAGACTTTATTGCATTTCAATATACGGACTGTGATTATTCATGCATAGAGAATATGGTGTCAAAGCACACTATAATCATGTCTCCAGTCTTAAAGATATTGATAGTTTTAGTTTTTAGGTGCAACATAATTAGGTGTTTTTAGATTGATTGAATAAGACCGAAAAATATAGTGACTCCCGTGGCCATTCCTATAGTATTATTATGGGCAGGTTACTTCAAGATTGTATGCACTATAATTATAAATATAACCTAAAGTGTAGTGTCACTAATAGTATTTATTATACTTACCAAAAAAATAGAAAGAATATTATCAATCAATAGTTATAAAATTCGGAAAATAAGAAGATTCCAGCTTGTTCTTTAAGCTTTATGCAGCTAAAATTGAGCCATAGGTCTCATTTGCGTAGTAATAATGATTTTAAATAATTTATGCAAATATTACAATACATATAATCAAAATATAACTAATTTCATATCAAAATATAACTAATTTTACTTTGTCTAACACCATGATAACACCTCAGTCCTCCCGTGACTACGAATGCTGTAGTGTGAAACTTCGGGAAAATATAAAGCTCTGGATCCGTAAAATCAGTTTTCTTACAATTTATTTTCTAGTCGTGATACTGATACTACTCTCAATCTGTACATCGCATATTCGAATATATATTATATTATTTATATAGGGTTAGGGATTTACGTAGGGATAGATGGATCGACTATTTATCAAGTTAACAACGTGTTATCAACTCCGCATCAATATAAGGCATTAAATCCCTAAGATATTGCTAGCGAAGCAACTAGTTCATGCTATTACCGTCTTCAAACTTCATTATAACGGCAATGTAACACACATGTTGGATCGTAACTACGTCAGAGGCTCACAAAATGCCCAATGGGCCGGCAAATAGGGCCTTCTGCTCCAGTAACTAGCGATGGGCCTAAACATTGATATCCTGGAACCTCGAGCGGATAAACTGATCAGGTCTGTTTTACTCTAGGCCGGGCTGCGTGAAAAATGAATTTTGAGGCAAAAACTGCAAGTGAATGTTGAGATAGTTTTGGAGCGTATTTTTATGTAACTTATGACATGGCATACGTTAGAGCAGTATTATTGTAATATTATATTCGCGAGAGAAAGAAACAGAGCTAGATGCTGCGTATATCTGCGTCACTGTTCTAAGGAAAAGTAAGATTATTAACCGGCTTCAAAAAGAAGGTTCTCTATTCGACGCGTATGTATGTAATATTAATAAAAATGCGTAATATTAATATATGTCAGTCTATGTGGGCATCTAAAAAAATTTACCAAATTTTATGAGTGTATGTATGTATGTATGTATGTAGGTTTGTCCGCGGATTTCTCAGAAACTACAAGTCCGATTTCAAAAATTATTTTTGAAATAGTTAGAGTATTTTTCAACTTAGGGTAGAGTACAAGTTTCATCAAAATCGGTCCAGTAGTTTAGGAGATATACACTTTTTATATTTTCAGTAAGTTACTGTAACGTAGACGTTCGAGTTGCGTGATAGTGCTGATACCTATCTATCCAGCAATGTGACTCATTATTTCTTTGTAGCAGAAAATGTGAAACCCCTTGCACAAGGACCCACCACCTATTAGCAATTTTTAAATAGGTATTATAGGTTTTGATTTTGTGTAAATTGCTTGAAATATAATTGTTGAAAGTGTCGAAAAAAGCGCGGGCGGCACAGCGCGGGTCTATTATTTCTAGATAAGACAAAACGAAAAATCCAGATAGGTATATCAGAATATTCAATTGGATCGCCCAATCATCGGACAGATCACTGCAAATTGACAATTCCAGACTCAATTACGATGAATTGCTGGTATCAACAATGATTCGCAAATGCCCGCAGCTAGACCAAGGGCCAACAATCGCTGAACCGTATCGATGTCTGCCAAATCCTCATGTAGGTCGGCTGATAAACCGGCATTCATGGCGGGGCACCGGACCGTGTCACTCCGACCACAATGCCTCGTTTCCTGCCTCTGTTCCCCAATGCCATATGCCAATAATCCGATTTCCAAAGGCTTCTGTATCGAGTTGGTGTATGGTACGGTGTTTCTGTGTATATGGATAAAGGTTATGACTTTTTTTTTTCTTTATTTAAGGACAACCAACAAGACTTACACTAATACATTGCATTTTTTACATTGATGAACTTAAAACTAAGTGCAAGCTTAATTATAGGTCGCCACAGCATGCAAAAAACGCGTTAAAAGTGAAAAAACTAGTAATAATGTAGAAAATTGCTTAAAAAGAAAAATTTAAATATAAAAGAAATGAGTTGCTTTTCGGTTAAGTATATATTTTTTTTTATGAGTAAACTAACAAGTAACATGGCAGAATGGCCGAAGGCAAGACACAAAGTATAAAGTAAAGATTGTGTACCCTATAATAGAATATTAACGGAATATAAGGTAGGTACCATTACTTAGAGGACAGCATTACTTTACGACGAAAACTAGTGATTTTCTCTGAGAAGATGTCTATTTTGTACTTTTTTGCTAATACATTGTACTGTCTCATAAGTCTGTTCATTGGGAAGTGGAGTCCCAAATTACTTTTGGACGAGGATATATATATATCTCGAAGGTATAGGATGTTCCTGATCTGGGTAATTTTCTTGGGACATGAAAGTTCAGGTTTTCACATAAGGCTGTACAATCAATTTGACCATTGAGTAATTTGTACAGAAATATATGATCGAGGAATTGTCTACGTTGGAGCAAAGTGTGAAGTTTATAGTAAGAAAGACGTTTGTCGTAAGATGAGTACTGCTTGGCTTGTTTGTATTTAAACGCGAGGTGCCAAAGAAAACGCTTTTGAACAGATTCTAAGCGTTTTATATGCACATCATAGTTTGGAGACCACACTTGACTACAACGGACTTACATTGTAATGCTACATATCTTAGAAGCACTGTTTCGATCTCTACTACTCAAAACAAGCTCTGAATAACAGTTTTCCGATTAAAAAATCTGCATAAACTTGGTCTAGATGTTAGTCTAGAAAATAAATGGTAACAGATGGTCTTAAGAAGAAATTTTGTTAGAGTGTCTAAGTCCCATGGGTCACGAATACCCTAGAACTATAGTATGGTATTAAAAATTGTACTAGCATATTTTACTAAAAATAGATGGTCTACTTTGATCATCTGGCGACTTTCCGTGCTTTCAAGCGTTTCTGCCATACCTATTATTGGAAACAATTACAATAGTAGATATCTAGTAACTACCATCGTACCCTAGTTGATGCACCTGAAAGACCACCTCTTTCGTTCTAGCTTAAATTGACCAGTGTGATTTTTACTTGTCTACTGCTTTGCAAAGGGGGAAAATATGCAATTTATATTTTTCTAATTCGTTCTATATACTATTATTTATTATATCCTATACAGGGTGGAATTTTCTAATGCCACCTGAAGGGAAAGTACTCTTAATACTGTAGATAGAAAATTTTACTCAAAGAAAACATTCCTTTATTTTTTAAAAGAAAGAAAACTGCATTCGAAGATTTAAAAATTCGCTTGCCGCACCCGGTAATCGAACCGACGAAAATCTCTAAAAGTTGCACCCTGTACTTTTATTGCATCGATCGTTAGGGTCAATTATAAGCATGAAATCTCTCTAACCAACTACATAAATTAAATAAAAGGAAAACAATGAAATCTTAAATTATATTAATTATTTACAAAAAATGGTAAACTAATTAATTGCTTGAAATGGGCTCCATCTTCTTGGTTACACAAATTTATTCTTCTAACGTATTATTCATTCAATGGATCAAGTTAAAGCACTTTTACTCAAAAAACCATCTGTTTACTTATGTTATTAATTAATAATTATCATTGGTACAAACGGCACAATCAGATGGCCTGCGAGATCACCAGATCTCACCCCTTTAGATTTTTTTTTGTGGGGATATGTAAAAAATCAAATTTACATTAAATCTTATGAGAATGTAAACGAGTTGAGGGTTGAAGTTCAGAATACGATTTATAACATTCACCACAACACGTTATTAAAGGTTACTAGAAATGAATTCGTTAGAAGACTAAATTTGTGTAACCAATTCTAATTGAACTTACGGGTTCCAAGAGTTTCCCCGGGAGTCGCCGAGGGTCAAACCACGGTGTCGTCACTAGTGGCTACTATAGATCCTAGCTGACAGGAGTCACAGACCACAGTGGTGGGAAAGATTGGTGGGATTGGTCCCATAACAATAGACCACCAACTGTCCATTAAGTTAGTGTTAAAATTACATAATATAAGTTAGAATCTAAGTAAGTATTTTGCTTGGCTTACAAATAAATAGGATCCATTCATGTACTTGCTCACAAGCACAACGACTAAAATCCTGATAAAGAAAAATTCGGACACTGACGGGTCGCAAAACATGAATAAAACATACAACCTGCCGCTCTCTAAAACGATGGCTTAAGGAACCATAAACCTACGGTTGTTTCACTAAGTAATATAACTGTGTAACCGCACGCAATACGCTACCGAGTTCTCTCCATTATTATCCAGCATTTCCACGCCCGCTCGGTGCATTTGGTTGATTGTTTTAGTGATTAATACGGCTAAATCAAATTGCAATCAGCGTTGTTATCTGATTGGTTGCTCGTCTATCTCCTTAATTCGAGTGGGTTTTAGAGATACGGGCTGCTTGAGTGACTCTTTCATCATTGAGAATTAAGTGTAGAGTATTTTGGATTTTAGGTTAAATATTTATACAACAACACGGTACTTTCTATTCCTGAAAGGTTTGAAAGAGATAGTAGTCATATCCAAGTATTGCCAGCTGCTACAAGCAATTGTTAACTTCAATACCACCAGATTTAAAGCAGCGATGCTTTCAGGCATTTGAAAACAGACTCAGCTTGTTAGGGAGCTATTCACTTTAGCCTTAAAGATAGGCTTAGAGATAAACAAACCGGCCTGCACTTAGCTTATTAAATAGCTTTTCACTGTAGCCTTAAATATAAGCATACAGATAGAGGAGACCGACACCTGCAAACGGTTCTTTGCTTTACAATACAATACAAATATTCTTTATTGTACACCAAAAGAGAAGATACAGTTTAAAGGATAAGAAGATTACAGTGTGACAATTTAAAGCTTTACTAACCTGGACTAGATGCATCAAATCGATGATAGAATGTAAGATGGACACATTATTGTTAGGATTTTTTAATTTTCTTAATAATAGTATAACACCGGTGTCCGCGTTCTCGATTATATTAAGAAACAAAACACGTTACAGCGTTACAGTTTTCTTCCCTCAATACGTTGTAGTCATCAAACCGCAAAATAATGTTGCATCCCAACATCGCAGGATTCGCAGGGCACTAAACGGCGTACGTGCGACGCGTAGATACTGCCACAACTCATAAATAAATTCCATTTAAATAGCGCCACAATGATGAACGCACCAATTACAGACGTGAATCGAGGGACCGTATATATTTACATACATTGTCCCAGTTTTGGGGCCTTCATTTAAAAATTGGATGCCCAAGACGCCTGCAAAGCGTGGGGATTATGGCCGCCTCTTCCTTTTACGGGTGAGCCCTTTGTTCAGCTGTGGACTTCTTCCGGATGAAGATGAATGTCCACTATTAGGCAATGCGGATTCATGGGTCAGACACACCTTCGCGTTAGAATCAATAATTTATTTCAAGCCAAGCCAGGGTTTCCTTAAAAAGTTTGCCTTCAGTATTATTAAAAGAAAGTGGAAATCACATGAACACTGAAAAATGGAAGTGAAATATTTACTACTTTATCTTATTATATGCATACAACACAATTTTAGGGATATTTTTAACATTAGCTCTTTTTTTAAACATGACTAATTTATACAAGTACTAGAGACATGAAGTAGAAAAAAAATATTTATACACATTATCACGGTGTTTTTACGTTTTAGTGCAGTACAAATCATATTACTTTTTCATTTTTCTTCTATCTTTTCTTTTTTTTTGTAAATTATTGCTTGCGACAGTAGTTTAAAACCTGAATTGTGTTCTAAGATGTCTGCCGCCCGTTCACCGTCTCGTCTGGTAATAGCATTGTAAAACTTTAATGTGGTCCGAGGCTATGCGTTGGACGTGTCTTGTTCAGGATAACTGTAGCCACTTGGACAGTTTTGTGGTTTTATTTGCCTCTTAACTTTATTTACTTTACCTTAAGCTTCGTCTATAAGAATATATGAAAGAGTAGCTGTAACATTGGAATTGCAGCGTGACTTTTTCAGTAGCAGTCACGTTATGATCCACTTGTAGTTTGATAAAAAAATATTTTGTGCTAGTCTCTGTGGGGCTTAATATTGATATTTTAACCTTGATTTTGAAACCAACCTGACAGCGTGTTTTCTTCTAAATTGAAAATTATTATTATTTATTACTTTCAACAAATTGGTATACCTAATTACACATTGTCCCACAAAACCTTCTAAAATTCTATATTAACTTAAAATTATTCTAAATTAATAATAATACTGTTAACATCTTGAGAAGTAATGTCGTAATGTCGTCTTAGTAGTTCCATAAATTACTCCTACAAACGAAGCAAACCTACAAACTCATCGTCCGATCCCAAACTAGGTAGGCTCCACCTAGTTTGGGACTATGGAAACCAGACAACTGATACTAATGCTTTTAAACTATTTGTTTTGTAAATACATACATAGATAAACACCCAGACATTTGGCGGGAATCGAACCCACGACCTATTAGGTAGCGGTCAGGGTGTCACCAACAGGCCCGTAAAAATAATCACCTATCTGATGATAAATTCGCATATACCTGATAAGTGTATGAGATTTGATGATCATAAACTATTCTGAAAATATTTCCGTAATTTAAAGCATTTTAATTATAAATCGTCTTCTTATACACTGAAGCAGCTCTTGTTGTGAACAGCAATATGCTTTAGATAGATGATGTCGTTACAAGAGGTGACACTGTCGATTCATTTGTCCTCTTCCCTGCGTTAAGCCCGAAACAGGTAACGTTTAATGAATTTATCTTGTCAGGGGAAACATTAACCAAGTTTAGGAACAAATTACGAGCGCAAAGTTGTGTCTTACCTTCGAAGTTCGTACTTAATTACGGCGACACTCGACAGAATTCGGGTACTGTTAGCTAGCTTTTTATTGCCAAGTATGGAGCATATCGGTGTTATATTTTGTAACAAACGGAGCAAGACGTCGGTTTTATTACTTGTCAAGGTGCCAGCTAGTATATGAATGCGGAAGAATATCATCGGTGGCTAGACACGAGTCGATGAAATCAATATCCTAGTTAACGTGTGTTGTGTTTCCAGCATTGATCTCAATGACTGCTTCTTAAAAGATAATATTTGACTACAAAACATTGATTTTTAAAAATCTCGCGTCGAGCGTAAAATACCTAAACTTGCATTAGACGATTTTGTGATAGGCCTCTTAACTACAATTCCACAAGATAGTAAGTGATGCAGTCATTGATGCTAATGCGAATCTTGGAGCTGGCATCAAAAGGGAGGAAGTAAATAGCTCTCAGCTTCATAGTCAGCGACTCCAAATAGAGCTCTCGGACTGCTCCAATTTTGGGTAATCCCAGTGGACTCCAACTCTCTTAAGGTCATAAAAGCTCAAGCCGATGACATAAAAGCTCCACAAATAATTCTACTTTAGTAAAATACTCGTAAACTGAAATTTCGGTGCGTCGTCGTCTCCTCAGTTTTATCTAGAAAATATACCGCTTTGCTACATTGTCTGTTGTTTTATGTATCGCTGCTTTAAGGTTTTATGACGTGTCGTTTATATTATGTTCGCCACAACACTTTACTGGTTCCGGTTCTACTGTTGAATTTTTGATGAGAATATATTATTCGGCCCTTTCCAAGTCATCATTTATAGTAGATAAGAAGATATCTTGAAATTCAGAACTACGCTTTTGAAATGGCAGCTGCCTACAAAAAATAAGAATAAAGTGTCACTACAGTGAGATTAGCCGTCAGCAGGTATCAGGCTCGCAGCAGTCTCTAGGTGTGACACCAGCGATGTGAAACGGAGCATGTAGGTTAAGGGCCCTTCTCGCTTTGTTAGCGCGCTCTAATCACTGCCTACCCTTGACGGCACGCGAGTCGAGGGCTCGTGGCGCACTAGCGAGCGTTTTGTGCGGCTCCTCTGCGGTGCATCTCTGCGGTTTTCTAGTTACCTGGTACCTGATTGTAGTATAGACTTGACTGTACTTAAAAATAAAAGAATGCCTTAATATAACGATTAGCGACTTTCGTCATTAAACGACATAAGGAATGTGCCTTTAAGTTAAGGGCGTGTGCGTAATCAGATAATAAAACCTAAATACCATAAAGTGCGACCGTAAAGTCTTTAAAATATTGAAATATGCAATAGTATACTTTTTGTAATTAAAATAAAAGAAATTACATGATATGTTTATAATAAATTTCATTATAGCAGCTCATTAAACTAATGATATTCTAAATTCCTCATACGCAATAAAAACTAAATTTGTGAATCAATAAAACTATTCGTTAAATTTTTACGGGAACTATAACTCAAAGGGACGTCCAGCGGCCCAGCAAATATAATTGCTATGGACCAATAAATCGAGATAAATGACGAGATAAACAGGCCATTGCAATAATCAAACGGCGGCGCACGCGTTGTTTATGTTTAGCAATAAATCAGAAGACACAATAGCCTTCTCAATTTGGCCGCATGTCGGAAACTACTGGCCAAGGTAAGCTTTTAAGATTACCAAATCCGTTTGCCGTTCGTTTTCTGTCGTTATTTACTACAAACTTAAAATTGCTGACGCGAAACTACGAGTTGATATAATCTCTAGTTTTTGTAGCCTCCGTGGCGCAGAGGGAAACCCTGGCTTTGCGACCGGTCACAAGTTCGAATCCCGCTGGGAGCAATCATTTTGTGTAGTTGTCCTTTACTGGCTAGGACTATGCAGGCCGATCGCCTGATTGTAAAGTAAGTAAGTATCCATGCGTCGGATGGGCATATAAAAAGTCAGTCCTGCATTTGACATCTCCCCGGACGTTTCGGTCTTGTGTCGGATTGTGAGAGGTAAAGAGAGAGAGTGCACTCGTGTCTCCTAAAACACTTGTGCACTATAATATCTCTCGCGTAGATGATTGATTTTTTGAAAGATTGGACGCTGTGGTCTTGGATTGGATAATGTGTTCCTGGCGATACAGGAACACATTATTATTACAGTTTTTACTTTCAATTTCCATGAAATGTTTATTGTAATAAGCATAACGTTGGATAAATCGGGCATCCATTATTGTTTTGGCGAAATTTATAGCTCTACCGCCAACCGTGGTTTGAATGTGTAATATGATTTTATACGACTCGTTTGCGAGTTTTCTAATATTTTCACGTGTTCCAGAAAACGAGATATTGTAACCGTCGGGAGTTTGTGACTTTGATTTCAGTATTATTAATGAGGCAGCCTCGCCACCGGTTGCGTGATCTGAATAAACCTCGTTAGGGAAATTCGTTACTTTTTTAAATAGATTTTTATTATAATGGGTTTTCAAACGAATCTCATATTCAGTATTGTTTTTAATACTAACATTATGTATTTTGTTAAACAACCAAAACTTTTTATGTCAGTTTTATTGCAGGATTTTTTCTTATAGTTATCTTTTTCTTATAGTTTTTATAACACATTAGTTAATCTTCTGATTGAAACTAAATAAGGTGAAATAAGATTATTAGAAAGTGGGTGCGCAGATAGTAAGGTTAGCAGTTCGGTTGATAGCCAGTGAATAAATTAATTGCGGAATTCTGCTTAGCTTCAAGTTTGACCACATTCTTTTGCATACTTTTTTTGCTTGTAAATAACCGGGCAGCGAACCCGGGTAACCACGCAGTGAGTATTGACACTTAAGCCCAAAACATACTATTCTGTCACGTCATGTCGCGTCAGAAGCCCATTATGGTGCCGGTTTGTAGCGGACTGCACACAGCAGCAGCAGACGACGAGTTGCTGCGACACGACGCAGCGACATGACCATAAATAAGAGACATGACACTGCGCTCATGAATTCGAACCCAAACGCAGATGGCTGCAGCAGAGGGCAGGCAGCCAATAAACTGTCAGTATATTTTTGTGATGTTGTTATTTAAAGTATGGAAGTCCCGTTTGGTTATCACTACTAATCTGCGGTCGCACGACCATCGCACGACACACGTCTGATGTGGTGCGACGTGTAGTCGGGTGACATGTCGGACGCTGCGGAATGTATTTCATAGAAATACATAGAAACTAGTAGGGTCGCAGCGACATGTCGTCGGCTGCTGCTGTGTGCAGTTCGCTACGAACCGCGCGTAGAGCGCAGCACTGCGGCACGACGCCTGAGTAATGTGTCTCGATTCGAGACTCTCGAGTCTCGAACCATACTATAACCGATATACTTCTGACGCGCCACGACACGACAAATTAGTCTCTTTCCGGCTTTAGTCTTGTCCTCATGACGTAGTCATGTAAGTACCTACTTACATATCATCATCTATGTCACATAAATATTGCTAAACGAGAGTTATATTTACTTACATATCATCATCTATGTCACATAAATATTGCTAAACGAGAGTTAAATTTACTTACAGTCTGTTTGTCACTTGGTTATAAAAAACGGGATAAGATCCTTTTGAAACCTTTTTGTTGGAAAGTAAAATGAAGTACTTAACCGAAATAAGCAATTCAGAGATACAATAAGTTAGCTACATTATTTTCTTGACGGGAAACGTAATATTATTTGCCCTACGTAATTGTCAATGCTGACATTTTAGAAAAATTCTCTCGAGTAGCGGAATTGTTTACTCTTGCAAGGCAGACGGGGTCAAATGGATTTGCTGACGGTCTCATAATGAGGTTGCTTGCTTGTCCCTTCATAGGGAAGTCAGAGGGTAGGAAGGGGGAAGACGGTGACGCTCATTTCCGGGCTGTAGCGGAAGCCACCGCGGCCAATAAGCAGAGAAAAAAATGTGTTCAGAACTCTTTTGGACTTTCAAATTATGGTACCTAATTTATTTTCCTCGTGTTGCTAAATTCCTAAATTTTAGTTATGTTTGGCTAGCTTGGATAGTGCACTAGCACTGTCCATGCTCTTTACATTAAAACTATCGTATCTTTTGGCCCAATTTTGCTAGTTATAGTCAGAATTAGGGCCTTGAAGCTGTACATTCCACAGGGGATCGAATTTCCATTGGATTAATAATGAACGTAAAACAAAACAAAGCTCTAAATACACTCACCTCCAGTTTACACGCAAGGATTTTACGTCTGGAAATGGCGGCCGTTCTTATTTTTTACAAACTTAAAAAAAAAGGAGGTGGTTCTCAATTCGCCGTGTATGTCATGTATTTTTTTAATGTATGCTCACTCATAATTCGGCCAAATATGTACCGATTTCGATGATTCTTCTTTGTACCTAATATAGAGAACGTATCAAGTTAGTCCCATTTTTTTTTAAGAATAAAAAACTGCTTAATAAACACAGCAAGCTGTAAACATATTTTATTAACAAAATGCGACTGCCACCTTTATTGCGCTTTTCTGGTCACACCGGCATTTTTAAATTGGCAATGTTATGAAGTCGCCCGGAGTCCGTTCATGTTGGGGGTGCTTGGCAGGCCTCCAACAGGGTTGCCAACGAAGTATGTAGGACACAAGTTTTGACATACCAGTTTTGACCTACTTCAGGTGTTTTTACCGACTTCAACCCGTGTTTGAGGGCATTTCAGTGTTATTTTTGATATTAATGAGTCGGCCATAAGTTAAGTTTATTACTGCTGGAAGTAATTATACGAACGTTCATAAGATTTCAGATTTTGTATTTAGTGTAATAGAAATGAAATTACGATGAAAGTCGACATCAATCACATGGCAAGGTTGAAGGCAAAATTAATATAAATTCTTCTTGATAATGGAAGCTCCCTTGCGATAATAAGGTTTCTGTTTCCGAGTTACAGAGTAATTTCAATTTCCCATTTCTACAATTAAATATAATTCTAGTCTCAGAAAATGTAAACGTTAAAACGTTAAGGTTGTTGCTATTCAAAGTTGCTACGAGTATTATAATGAAGATACCTAATAGGTAGATGACTAAAATTTAGATTTGATTGACAAGTTTGGTTTAATTTTCATATTGTGGAGTGGATTAATATTCATTAGGTCTTTGACTTTTCAAAATAGCAGGATATAGTGCGACGTTTTTTTATTCCAATATATTTTTTTTAAATGTAAATAACACTAAGCTCTCTAAACCGAGTTCAGTAGGTAAGGGGTCGTCCATTAATCACGTGTTGTTTTTTAGGAATTTTTTAACCCCTCCCCCTATCCTGGTGATATGTGGTGAGGTTTTTAAACTAGCCCCCCCCCGCCCTCCTATCCAAAATCACGTGTATTTTTTTGTACAAAATTTCAATATACTTTATATTGAAATTTTCGGAATATTATCTTTAAATACTCAACTGATAATAAATGTACTACGTGTGGTACTTAACTGATAATAAATGTTGAAGGGGAAGTCGTTGCCGGCAACGGTGAGTCAAGGCCACGTGCCGCTGTTTGGTTTAGAAATCGTGCATTCAACGAAAAATAAATACTATAATACATATTTAAAACTTTCGCTAAATAAAAAAAAATGCGACAAAATATCTGCAACCCTCTTTGGATAACTGATGTGTTACAGACTTCCGGTCCCTGCTCAACTTTGTGCACCTAGATAATTATATATTAATTATATTTGTGATTTAATTTGTTCTGTACCTTGACATTACATTAAATTGTGTTTAAATACTTTTTTAACTACCTACTAAATAAAATAGAATTATGTCGCCGTCCGCTTGACAGCTTCCGGCGTAGCAAAATACTGATTATGAGTAATATTTACATTAGTTGCGGTTTATATGTATTATTGATTGATAATTCTCCTAATTAAATCTCCAATCTAAATTGTATTAATTAATGTTAAATATGTAATAGTTTTTGTATATGTAGGACTCTTGATTAGCTTATCTGTTTGTCTATATAAACCGATGTGTCACAACGTTCGAGATATTCTTTCTGTAACCGTCGTTGAGAACAGTTGTAAGTGGAAACTCTGCCCAATTGTTTATAAAATATAATTGACCGTAAAATGCTTATGTGTTGATTATTGCGATTATCCTGATTATCCGACTTTGAACAGATGTGTGTTGTCGGTATGTGGAACCAAAGTGGATCTAATATATTGTGGAACTTGGAAAATATATATATGGGTTTATTTATACTCAGTCTTTCCTCCAAGGTTTTATATACCTTCGTATTTCTTTGTTGGCCACATCAAGGCAAACAAAACATGAAAATATCTTAATTTGGCCACTACTGTGTTCTGCAATAAATAGAAGATTAGAAAGTACACTTGATTTCTTTTAACTTGAATGTCACTAAGGCCCAAGTGCATCGACAAAAAAACCTCCGTTTATTTCAGCAAATAATCGATTATCTATTTTTCACCACTACCATAACCCCGGTTATGGACTCTTATAGAGCGTCCAACCGTTTATTTTCTTTTTGACAGCACCAGTAGAACGTAACTGCGTCATGTTACGTAAAAGTTCACTTTAAGTGAACTTTTAAAAGTGAACTTTTGCGTAACATGACGCAGTTACGTTCTATTGGTGCTGTCAAAAAGAAAATAAACGATTGGACGCTCTATAACAGTCCATTATCTTAACCTAGCTCGACAGCCCCGGTCACCGTTAAGGACTGTTAAGTAGTTAAATAGATAATATAATATGCTAAAATAAACGGACGTTTTTTTGTCGGTGCACTTGGGCCTAAATGAAATAATGATGTACACTTATTATTGTATCTCTGTTATATTAGAATAGATAAGATCAATAACTTTCTGGAATACTGTTTTTATTTAAAGCCTGTATGTATTAAAGCAAAAGATCGCGAAACAAGGTTTAGAATCGTCCGCCGTTTAATCCTCTTTGGAATGATGCCTCGTTTTTCGCTTCATTCTTTTTCACAAACGCAATCGGAGGAATCACTCTGCCTTTGATCGGTCCGCGAAAAAGAAAAATAAAATAATAACTACCCGCAAAGATACAGTATTCAAAAGCTGTGTAGCATTTTATAGCGGCGATAGGACGTCGTTTCAAAGTCACGCCGCTCCATTTATTTGCGTTACCATTCGTATATTATGCTGGTGCTGCAGCAGCAGCAGCATGCTGCTAGGCTGCTAGTGACGATCGTACAAAGTTATCACTTCGGGTTGGAGCTTTCCGCCTTGCATTACATATACTGAATATATGTAAATAAAATAGCGTTTGAAAGGAAAACGTTGGGCCCGTATGCTTATCGAAATGTGAAAATGCGCACTGTTTATTCACTATACATGCCAAGTCGCTCGCAGTTAGTATTTGAAGTTACGCTAAGTGTAAATAAAATGATGTGGACATATGCGTATACCTACGTCTTTTCGTTAAATAAAATCGTTTTATTAGTTTTATCGGTGACCTACATTTACTTGTTTAAGTATTTTGGGTTCATAAGTTCTCTACCTATAGTTCCCTTGCTAAACACAACAACGTTTACATTACTGCGGTGTAGGTATCTAATATTAATACCAACTCAATTTATCAGTCAAGACGTATTGCCATTCTTACCGTATCACATTACCGCCCAAGCGTAGCCGCGGGCGCTAAGAGCTTAACAAATTCGCTCTGTACTTCAAGTCATATTATAATAGGTACACACGGTGACACCTCAACCTAGACTGTGTGGACTGTGAACTTTTAGAAGTTGAACGCTGCAAATCGAGCGAGAGGATGCGCTATGCTTTGATTATATATACGTCTAGATACCTAATAGTCTTGTAACGTTACGTTAATAAGCATAACAACCTCATAATTCGTGTGTGCGTGCAGGCCTCGTTGTACACTCGCGTCATCTGTGGTTGTGTGCGTGTTTGGGGATCTCCAGTTATAAATATTTTTCCCATAAATAGCGATAGCGTTGTGGATTGATATGTACTTTGTAAATGTGTAATTCCTTTTTTTTTAAATATAACGTATAGCTGTTTGATGTCAAAATAAAATAAAATAAAATGAAATGAAATGAAATGAAATGAAATGAAATGAAATGAAATGAAATGAAATGAAATGAAATGAAATGAAATGAAATGAAATGAAATGAAATGAAATGAAATGAAATGAAATGAAATGAAATGAAATGAAATGAAATGAAATGAAATGAAATGAAATGAAATGAAATGAAATGAAATGAAATGAAATGAAATGAAATGAAATGAAATGAAATGAAATGAAATGAAATGAAATGAAATGAAATGAAATGAAATGAAATGAAATGAAATGAAATGAAATGAAATGAAATGAAATGAAATGAAATGAAATGAAATGAAATGAAATGAAATGAAATGAAATGAAATGAAATGAAATGAAATGAAATGAAATGAAATGAAATGAAATGAAATGAAATGAAATGAAATGAAATGAAATGAAATGAAATGAAATGAAATGAAATGAAATGAAATGAAATGAAATGAAATGAAATGAAATGAAATGAAATGAAATGAAATGAAATGAAATGAAATGAAATGAAATGAAATGAAATGAAATGAAATGAAATGAAATGAAATGAAATGAAATGAAATGAAATGAAATGAAATGAAATGAAATGAAATGAAATGAAATGAAATGAAATGAAATGAAATGAAATGAAATGAAATGAAATGAAATGAAATGAAATGAAATGAAATGAAATGAAATGAAATGAAATGAAATGAAATGAAATGAAATGAAATGAAATGAAATGAAATGAAATGAAATGAAATGAAATGAAATGAAATGAAATGAAATGAAATGAAATGAAATGAAATGAAATGAAATGAAATGAAATGAAATGAAATGAAATGAAATGAAATGAAATGAAATGAAATGAAATAAAAATAAAAATAATAAAAAAATACAATAATAATAAAAAAAATAATAATAATTAAATACAAAAAAATTAAAATATAAATAAGAAAAAAAAATAAGAAAAAAATAGAAAAAACATTAAAAATAAAAAAATAATAAAAAAAATAATAAAGAAATTGATTTGATTTGAAAAGAATAGAATTGAAATTAAATTAAATTAAATGGCGTGTCCCTTACCATCAGGTGAACGTCTTATTTGCCTCATGACCAGGAAGAAAAAATACTTCTAAGTACTTACCTATATAAAAGTAATTAATTTATTAAAAAAATAAATTAAAATTATTCAGATATATGATTTATTTCATGTTTTGGTCACTAACTACGTATTAAGTTTCATTGAATTATTTTTTGTCAAAAGAAAAATTACCCCAGACTTAAGATATATTCCCCCATTATTACCTAGCCACACCAGTCTAGTCGGACAATGTACAAATTGTCGTAAAAAACAATCGAGTTTTTATAATAATCCCTCACAGAATCTTAAGACTTATGAATGGAAAATTAAGTTAGGATCTTTATTAATTTTACTTAGTTAATATTTTCACGATTTGATTACACAATTCGGCAAAAAGTTTTTTTTTTGCGAGCACAAACCATCGGTAGAGTTCAAGTGATACTAAACAACCAAGTATACCAATTTGATGTTTTGGTATACTTGATATTGTCAAGTGTTTGAACATCGAACACGCTATCTAGACGTATATATAATCAAAGGCGCTATGTTGTTTTATTTCGTCCCAGTCGGCGCGTGCGGCCGCGTGTCCCATCGCTTTCCAACAATTCTCTGTGTTGTGTGTAGCGTAGTTATCACAGATATAGATTTACATAGATAACGCAAATGCATGTACTTCGCGTGTCCGAACCCCGACGAAACGTAGGGGTTGGTCGGAACTTGGTCGCCGCTAACTTACAGTCCGCGCGCGTCTGTTGTTGCAGCCTTGCAGCCGGTCGCCGCAAAAACTAAAAAAAAATCGGCGGGGCATCTACGGGGCATCGACGGCAACGGTGTCTTTGAATCGGTTTGGACTTCCCGTCACTAAATTCGCCCGTGACGTCACAGAAGGTGTTAAAACTTGGTTCAAAAATCGGCACGAGAAATCGAGATACTTGCGTTATCTATGGAAATCTATATCTGTGGTAGTTATCGTGATATAGGATGTCGAACTTGATGTCTAGCTGTGTGTACACTTTACGTACAAGTACTCTGCTCTTCAGCCTGTAAACCAATCTGTATAAGAATTAGTCTTCGCAGCAAATTTCGTTAACTAGAAACTCGGTATTGTGGGGAGTTCTGTCGTGGATCCCAGTTTCCCGAGGGACTCCGATAACAGCTCCGGAATTCCATTAATTATTACTGAACCCCTTATTTCTCGACATTAAACATAAAAAAATACTTACTTAAGTATATATTACTACTGAGTAATATATACTTAAGTAAGTATTTTTTTGCTTGCTGCTGAAATTAATTAATCATTTCCTTTGTTTCAGGTAAGCCGGATTTTCACTAATTAAGGTTAATATTGGAGATAAGACTACAGGTAAGAGAGTTTCTAGTATTGCAGCTGGATTCGGGTAATTATTTATTTCTGGCTTTCCACGAATTATTTTATTTCATAGATACATACCTAAATATAGTAGGTACGTATACGTCACATACTTATCCATCTGATCATAATATTTTACTTGCATTTTGAGGAAAACATTTAATTGCTAATCAAGTCCGTGTTGCTAATAAAAGCGGTCAAGTACCTACGGTACTTTAACAGATTATACGATGCTTTTCGAAGATGATTTGATTGAGTCGCTGAAAATACGGATTTTGAGTCTAATAGTCGGCTTTGGGTGTATTCTACTTATGAGAAAGTTTAAATCGGAAAGATTAATCTTTTCGTATAAGTATATATTGTATTTTTGAAGTATTATATAAGTACAAGTATTATATTTTTTACGGGGTATTTTGTAAGACGTTGTATTGTAAATATCTTCTATAATAAAGAGTATTCTATTCTAAATATACAATATATTATATACTTGTTATTTATTCTTGAAAATCGTTCTCGGTGTAACAATCAGCGACCGTGAGTACCAGGATTACATAAACAGGGCGTCAAATTATTAATTTATAACACAAAGACGTGAGTCAAGTTTTATAATTAATTTTAATTATTCCCGCGACGCCGCAACCACCAACCGCCATCTTGTTGAATATTCATCCCGCGAAGTGATCCGCCATTATTTTTCTACAGCCTCTCTAACCTAATTTACAGTAATGAGCCTCGTAGGACGGAGCCAACAATGCGGTGTTCGCACAAATAAAATATCTTTTTTGTCTTTTTAGCCTTACGTTACTTGATTATCTTTGTTATTTGATAGAATATATTTTCATCTCTTCTCGTTGCGTGTAGTAAGAGGCGACTAAGTGAGAACAGGAAGATGGGCAGCAGCGTCTTTCTTTTGGATTTATCTTCCACCGATCCCCAAGCCAAAGCTAAGCCCAAGCGTGGGGATTATGGCAAACCCTCCCTTCTAAGGGGGAGGGTTTCCTCCTGTTTCCTAAGAGTTTTAACTTCACGGGTTGCTTAAATCCACCGGTTTACGTGGTCGCCAAGGGTACCCTACGGTGTCAACTGCCTTGGCGGAGCGGGCCCCGAGCGCTCGCGCGGTTCGTCCCGGAACCGCGCAACTCGGACGGAATCAGGTTCACCGGCCCTGGGAGTGACCCCCTAGTCGACCCTGATCGTCTCCCTCCCACCCTCCTCTTCCTGATCCTATTCTTCGGGTGCTGTTTGGCACCAAGTCGGCTCCGGTCGGCTTGCTGTCTCTGCCCCGGAGCAGCTAGGGCTACTCACCTCTCGCACATTGAGATTGGCGAGAGTCACACGTTAGGGCCTACACGCTAGGTTACTCACCCTTCCCCCGCCTTCACCCGGTGGGGGGAGTCATTCGCATACTCACCGATTGGGGTGTCCCCCCCAGTCGTGAAGCATGGAGCGCCCTGGGCAGGAGTTCCTTTATGAACTCTTCGAGTTCATAAAGGCGCACAAGCCTGAGGTGCTCTAAGCCTTTTCCCCATCTATGACTGCGTCCCCCGCGACGGCGTACCCCGCGACTACGTCCCCCGCGACCGCGTCTCCCGCGACCGCGTCCCTCGTGACCGCGTCCCCCGCGACCGCGTCCCCCGTGACCGCGCTCCCTTCGTTGCCATCTGCGCCCGCGTTGCCCGATACTGCCCCGGGGTTCGAGGCCGACCTTCTGTCGGGCTCGGACATGGAGGTCGAGGAAATATCGAACACCCTGACGGACGGCTTCTCCGTAGTTAGCCATAAAAAGAAGCGCTCGCGTCACCCGGGTGAGCTGCCCCCGGCAAAGCACATCCGCTCACAGGATGCCGCGATCCCCCCCTCCACAAGGGAGATTCCCTCCCCCTCGTCCACTCCGGCTGCCGCTCCCCGCGTAAGCCAATCCCCGTCTCCGCGCCCTCAGCGCAAAGCACCCCCGCCCCCGCCCATTGTCGTTTAAGACAAGGGAGCGTGGGAGCGCATCAATAAGGCGCTTTACGCGCGCAATATCAATTATAATAAGGCGTCGAACACCCCATTGGGAATCAGGGTGAAGGTGTCGTCCTCGGATGAGCACAGGAGCCTCTCCAGATTCCTCCGTGAGGAGAAGATCCCTTTCCATACATACACGCTCGACGAGGAGCGTGTACTCAGAGCCGTGATCCGCGGCGTTCCCATCGAGTTCTCGGAAGAGTACAAGTCCTCCCCGGCTCGAGGTAGAGAGCCATACCAAATGGTGTACGTAGTGTTATACCGCACCGCAGAAGGCAAACGGATTTTCAATTTGGAATACGTTTGCAAACTCTCTGGCTTCACCGTTGAAGCCCCCCACAAACATGGCATGCCCGGGCAGTGCCACAATTGTCAATTATATGGGCACTCGGCCCGCAACTGCTTTGCGCGCCCCCGCTGCGTCAAATGCATCGGGGATCACGCCACTGCAGAGTGCACGCGCTCTCGCGAGACCGCGACCGAGCCTCCCGGCTGCGTTCTTTGCGGAACCATCGGGCACACCGCGAAATATCGCGGATGCCCGAGGGCCCCAAGAGGAACCGCCGGGTGGCGAGGCGCGACCGCCTTCGTCCCTCCGCCCCTGCGCCGTCAGCGCTACGACCCCACGCGCCCTCAGCGCAGCCATCTTCCCCTGCGATCTCAGAATCGCCCCCCTCACCTGCCTCGCAAGTAGCGCGCCACAACTCCACCACGCGGCCACGCCCCGATCTCCTCCGCGGGAACAAGCACCCTCGCCCAGCTCCCCCGCTCAGGCTTCACCGGCTTCTTCCGTCAAAAATCTTTTGGCGGACTTTGCCCTAATTAAGGATTTCCTTAACGATCCGATGATCGATGAAATCCGTCTTCTTGCGCGTAAAATCCGCGCGGCCCCTTCGAACCTAGATATTTTGTTCGCACTCGAAGAGCACCACGCTGCCTTCGAAGCCGTGTCCTCCCACTACCTTAACATTCACTTTCCCTAATAATGATTTCTGATACTTACGCGAATATTACACATTGAAATGAAACTAAACTAAACTAAAATAAACCGCGATATAATCCGTAAAATTAGTTTCATTCACTTTCCCTTATTATGGATTTACACCCGAATAGGCAGAAACCCCACTCCCTCTCCCTGGCGTTTTACAACGCCTACGGCCTCTCCCGTCAAAGAGATCAAGTTGCTGACTTCTTACGGAGTCACCAAGTTGATATCTTCCTTGTGCAGGAGACCCTTCTAAAACCTTCTCGTAGAAGTCCTAATATCGCCAATTACGCCCTTGTGCGCAATGACAGGGAAACCTCCGCTGGAGGTGGCACCGTCATTTATTACAGAAGGGCCCTGCACTGCATACCTATCGATCCCCCTGCGCTTACTAATATAGAAGCCTCGGTCTGTCGCCTCTCGCTTTCGGGCCATTCGGCCGTCACTATCGCGTCGGTCTATCTTCCACCTGACAAGCGGCTCCTCAGGAGTGATACCGAGGCACTCCTTGACCTGGACAGCGCGGTCATTCTGGCCGGCGACTTTAACTGCAAGCATGTCAGGTGGAATTGTAATGTCACCACCGCCAACGGTAGGTGCCTCGACGCCTTGGTCGACGTTCTCGACTTTGACGTCATCGCACCTATGAGCCCGACCCATTTCCCTAATAATATCAATCATCGCCCCGATGTCTTAGACATGGCCTTGCTGAAGGGTGTGACCCTCCGGTTGCGCACTTTAGAGGTTTTCCATGAGCTAGACTCAGACCACCGACCGGTCCTTATGGAACTAGGTCCCCCGCCCACTTCTCAACCGGTCACTAGGACCGTTTTGGACTGGAATCGGCTGAACGCTTGTTTAGCCGACGCCGACGCTCCCAATCTTGCCCGCTTCCCGGCGCAAATCTCGTCACCTCAGGACACTGACCAAGCGATCGGTGCTTTCACCGATCATCTCAAATCGGCCATCAGCCAGTCTTCTCGGCAGGTTGAAGCGGAGAATGTTTATTCTAACCGCTTCAAGCTACCTGAGGACATCAAGGAATTAGTCCGCGCTAAAAACGCGGCTATTCGCGCGTACGACTCCTACCCCACCGATGCCAACCGGGCCCGCATGCGAGCTTTGCAGAGGGACGTGAAGCGTAGCATCGCGGAACTCAGGGAGGCTCGATGGGGAGGGTTTTTCGAGGATATCTCGCAGTCACACCAGGCTTACTGGCGGCTCGCGAGATCTCTCAAATCCGATACGGTGGTGACCATGCCCGCCCCTAATCCGCCAGGCGATCAACCCGCATTCGATGACGACGAGAAGGCTGAGGTGCTCGCTGACTCTCTAGAGATTCAGTGCTCCCCCAGCTCCTTGTCCGTCGATCCAGCCCACGTCAACCTAGCGGATAGGGAAGTAGAGCGCAGGTCTTCACTCCCTCCCACCGTCTCCCTCTCCCCGGTCACGCGGACCGAAGTGGAGGATCTCATTAAAGGCCTTAAGCCTAAGAAAGCACCGGGCTCCGACGGCATCTCCAATCGCGTCCTTAAGGTCCTCCCCGTTCACCTGATATGTCTTTTAGTGACTATATTCAACGCTGCCATGTCCCACTGTGTCTTTCCAGCCGAGTGGAAAGATGCCGATGTCATAGGTATCCATAAGCCGGGTAAGCCACGTAGCAGCCCTACGAGCTACCGGCCTATCAGTCTCCTAAAATCTCTCGGCAAACTCTATGAGCGCTTGCTACTAGCGAGACTCAAAGACTTTGTCATCTCTAATAATATCCTCATCGACGAGCAGTTTGGCTTTCGAACCAGACACTCTTGCGTCCACCAGGTGCACCGCCTCACGGAGCACATCCTGACCGGGCTCAACCAGCCCAAGCCCGTCTACACAGGGGCTCTATTTTTCGACGTTGCCAAGGCCTTCGATAAGGTCTGGCACAACGGCTTGATCTACAAGCTATTCCAACTAGGTGTCCCCGATAGGCTCGTACTCATTATACGAGACTTTCTCTCAAATCGTACCTTTCGATACCGGGTCGAAGGTACACACTCTTCTCCCCATCCTTTACAGGCCGGAGTCCCCCAGGGCTCTGTGCTCTCTCCCCTTCTGTTCAGCCTGTTCGCGAACGACATCCCTCGTCCGAACAGAGTCCAACTCGCCCTTTACGCGGATGACACCGCTCTCTATTATTCCTATAGGAACATGTCCTATTTGACGCGTGCTCTTCAAGCCGCAGTCGACGCCCTGGGCGAATGGTTTCGTACGTGGCGCATAGAGGTGAACCCGGAAAAGAGTGCTGCGGTGCTTTTCTCCCGGGGACCCACCACTATGTTCTCTCCTAGAAGCCTTCAGCCCAGGAGACGACTAGCTCCAATCTCTCTTTTCTGCCGCCCTATCCCCTGGACTAGGAAGGTTAAGTACCTTGGAGTCACCTTGGACTCCGCCATGACTTTCGGACCGCACATTCGGTCCGTCCGCAATCGTGCGGCTTTCGTATTAGGTCGCCTCTATCCCCTTCTCTGCAAGCGGAGTAAAATGTCGCTTAGAAATAAGTTGACATTATACAAAGCCTGCATTCGCCCTATCATGTCCTACGCGAGTGTAGTTTTCGCGCACGCCGCCCGCACTCATATCGATAGCCTCCAGGTTATCCAAAATCGTTTCCTCCGACATGCCGTCGGTGCCCCGTGGTACATGCGGAACGTAGACTTGCATTCCGACTTCGATTTAGATCCCCTTCGAAAGTTTTTCAAAGAAGCGTCGAAACGCTACTTTGAAAGCGCGTCTCAGCATCCTAACCGTTTAATCCGCGCCGCCGCCGATTATGCTACTAGTCCTTCAGACTCGCGCCGCCGTCCGCGACACGTATTAATAGATCCCCCAGACCCAATGTCGGCCCTATTGGACCATGGCATTGAGCCTGCCCCTCCCCGACAACCGTATGCTACACTATCAAACAGACACCGGTCTCGCCGGCGAGGCCGAAGGGTCGTACGTATGCGACCACAACGACGAGCATCACCCCACTGAGTTTCTTGCCGGTTCTTCTCAGTGGGGGCGCGTTGTGAACCGGTGGTAAAATCAGCCCTCTCTAAGCGACAGCCCAAGCCGAGGCCGTGCCTCCCTGAGGTGCCCTTGAGCTCGTCGCTACTTCTGCCGCTAGGCTAGAGCGCTTTAAGCGCTCGCCTCCTATTGTCCGGTGAAGCTGTAATGGCCATCTGCGGCCATTAGCGTCTTTCCTCCCAAAAAAAAAAAAAGTACTGTCGGGGGCTTCGGCCCTGGCCAAGCATCACACCTCGCTCGGTCGGAGGATCCTCCCTTTAGCACCGCCGCCGACGCATCGCTATACTAGTGGTAGGTTCTTTGTGCAAAGAGACCTTTTAGGTATGACTAGTATGTATGTTGTTATTATAGGTATGTCTATTTGACAATAAGCTGTTACTGTCATTGTTATTGGAAACCAGTAATAAACCATAAACAGGTCATTACACTAGGCGGTTGTTTCATTGCATTCTCCTAACATATCACTGGCGACAAGGATGGGATAACTGTTATATGTATAAATTACTAGACTGACTTTTAAACTAATATCTCCAAAGATGAGTGGCAGTGTTAGTAGCTTTGAAGTTGGTGCTAAACAGCATTGTTATCTCTTTCTTACCCGTGGCGGTAAGTTGGCGATCAAACCATCTCCCTTACGCGTCAACTCGGAAAGCCTGTTTTCAGGCCAGTCAAGGCTCTTCGTCATTACACTAAGCTAGCAATAAAATCTACATCTGACTAACAGTAAACTCATATACTCTGGAGAGTTCACTCAATAATTCACGACTAGATGTCGACAAAGGCGTACATGTCGCGAGAGACGCTCATCTCGGATCTCATCTGTCAGATGGACGTGTTGGTTTACTTTTTATTAGGCCTATAAAAGTCAGGCGTGACCTTGTTAAATAAATCCGTCAGGATTGGAACAGGCATGGCTAGAATCACAATGTTACTAATTTATGGTGGTACTTCACAAAAAAGAAGATGTTTATACGAGTTATTAATACTGGTTTGATTATAAAAGGTTTTATACTTCACAAAACTGAAGAATACTTCTAAAATAAAAAATACAAGCTATTACTGCTTAGTACATAATATGTTAACACTTTACTGCTTCTTAAATCGAATATACTGATATCGTTTTTAATAATACTATTTCATAATTTTTCGTTTTTATTTAGTAGTCGGTTTAAGTCATTACAAAATACAACAAAACCTGCACTCTTTTATTGATCCAGGATGCTAATATCTGCTGGCTCATTTTTCTTGTGGTTAAGGGTAAAAAATGGTTTATCACGATTTCCGGCTAAACTACAAGTCTTATGGAAAAATGGCAAATGGCAAGGTTGTAGGTAATAAAAAGAACTACAACTTTTGTATTTACACTTTTTCTCACATAACCTCAAAACTTATGTGAAAAATTCAAAAAACCAAGTTCTTGGTTTTTTTATTTTTCTTTAAATAGACGTCTACTTATTTTTTTATTGAAACAAAATATTTACAGTTTATTTACACACATGTACACTTAAACTAGGTAAAAAACTTCCTCGAAGTTATCGCCGCACTGGGAGGGAAGGGTACCTAAAAGACTGGCGGCATTACCCCTTTGTAAGCTTATACGTTGGCAGAAAAAGCTACCAGCCCGACGGTCTCCTGAGACTTCGATAAGTTTGGATGAAATTTCTTTCACCAAAGCGTGCGTCTCATGAGACCAATGCCCCATGGTCTCCACCGCAAAGGGCGCAAATATATAGCTCGAACCTAGAGCTGCATACTTGCGTCGCTTTGCAACACTAGCGGTCGCCGCAGCCCCTCCAGCCGCCCTGCAAGTTGCCGGGGTGTGGGACGCAGCAAGTGTGTCGACCCATGTCGCATCCCACACCAGCGGCTTACCATGTTGCCATGGTTTTTCTTTTGTTTTTTTTTTATTTTTTTTCATGAAATTTGCTGAAACTTACCTTTTTATGTCCCAAATACACTGTAATTTATTTGCTTTGAAATATTTATTTTTTCACCTTATTTTGACTTAATTATCGAAAAAGCACCCTAATTTTTAATCGAATGTTCACCCGTCAAAATATCAGCTTTTTTCCAAAAGTTGGTGTGTTTTCTGTTGTTTGAAATCTCTATTTTCCGATGGTGTGAAAAGAAAAATATTACTATAGTAAATCTTCTCAGAAAATGCAAATAAAAACTAGAACTCGAAAAATTTTTTTGTCTATTATTTTTTTTCACTTTTTATTATTTTTAAAGGCCTACCCTGGTCTAATATCACTTATCTTTAAATGGGCTCGGAGATAAAAAAAAACTGAATCTGTTTTCGCAATTATCTACAACATTCAATTGATCTAACTAAAAGTCGTTCAAGATGAAACAATTGTCTCATAAATGATGGCTAAAATGTTTTCATCTATGTTATCATAAAGTTGACACCATAAATCGCCGTGCAAGCAAAGTAATAACTTTATCGACTTTTGACATTTCACCGTCGCGAAGATACGGCAGCACTCTATGTACTTAACACGGAATTCAATCTTAAGTTTGTACTTAATATTGGATGCCGTGTAAGGATGCCCTAAAATTCATGAGGACTTTAACTTATTTTGGAAAAAAATATGTTTTTGACTTATTTTTACTTAAATAATGTTCAAACCATTGTATGCTTCAAACAAATAACTCCTTTCTTTGTGCGTCGGGGGGTTAAAATACTAACTAAATAACACTAGGCACCACAATCACATAGAAAAAAAATGGACAAACCAACCTTAACATAAGTAGAATACGTTGAATATAATCATAAAGTCTAGATACAGATACCATATCACTTGAATTAATCAGATGAGAAAATGAAAATATTATTCCATTTCCTCGACCTGCTCCCACGGCACGGTTATATCTCAATCCGGATATTACTCGACTGATGTGACCCGGATATAAATCAGACATGGCCCGAACGCCCTTTATGTTGACACTATTTTTTATCGAAACTTTACATGTATATTTTGCGATATCGAGATATGGTGGTTTGTGTATGATAATGGGGTATCGTGATAAAAATAAACATTTTAGGTTATGTTTTGTTCATTTTTAACCGAAGATTCAAGAAGGGGTGGCCCAAAACTGGCCTCCTCATCGGGCGACAAGAGGGCTGGCTCATTCGTTCGCTCGCTCAACGGATCGGCATAGCGATTCAACGAGGTAAGGCAGCCAGCATTCTTGCCACCATCCCACATGGACAACATTTTTTATTTTAAATTGTATTACAATAGTTGTATTTAATTGACTGACCCGTTGGTCTAGTGGTTAGTGACCCTGTCTGCTACCCAACAGGTCGTGGGTTCGATTCCCACCAAGTGTCTGGGTGTTTTATCTATATAAGTATGTATTTACAAAAAAAAGTATATATGTATTAGTATTAGTTGTCTGGTTTCCATAGTACAGGCTCTGCCTAGTTTGGGATCAGATGACCGTGTGTGAATTGTCCCAGGATATTATTATAATTTATTATTATTTCTAGTTATGTATGAGTTTTATATGTTTGAGAAGGGGTACAAATTTAATGTTTATATGAAGACCACAGTAACCCTTAGTTATTTTATTCTAATTAATATTTATAATTATGAGCGCGCATGGAGACATAATAAATATTTGTCCATCAGTCAGCTCTATTCTGCAATCGATAAATTTAATAGAGGTGGGATCAATAATTAGTAGATATCACTTTTGGTTCAGAAATTAAGAACTTATGGTTACGTACTTTAAAGATGACCTCTAATTACAAGCTCTCAGAGTCTCATTACAATATTAGTGAATAAAACGAAGGTTAAGTTACGACAAACCTACTTAAGAAATTAAGAGTGAATCGGACCTTCATTAAACACGATAGCAACAAAAAGAGAGAAAGAGAGAGAGAGAGCTTATTTTTTTCCAGTATGAGTACCTATATAAGTTAATATTACACCTAAGATGATATTAGTATTTTAATTAAGTTGCGTGAACAAAATATGTTTTTCGTTATGTAACAAGCGGTCGCAATAAGTCCAATGATTAATATCAAGGCGCCCGGATATCCGGGTCAACGTTCTGTTTCATCAGTATTCACCCGGGTCCGTCTCATCAGGCTACCGCATTATGCTAGACTACGCCGGGTATTACCTGACGCCCGGATATAAATCCCGAAGCCGGGCGAATGTAATTGACTTGTGTTACGTCACTCTTCTGAATCGATTTATAGACTTACAGAAATCACTATTATTTTTAGTTTCAGTTGCTGGTTCCTTTGTGCATGACACCATCCAAGTAGATTTTACCATTTTCAAATGTCAGATCGCCAAGTAGCAATGAGAAAACATTGCTGAGTTTTAGTATGAAGTAAGTTTTAGTATGAAAAGTAAGTAGGTACTAAAGTTTGAGAAATTATCGGGCTCATGAGAATAGGCTCAATGTAGCTGTTTATGGGTAAACGCATTACTAGATGAACGCCCTGCTGGTCTCGTCCCTTAGATTAGCATGACTATACAGTACTTAACTTTTTTTTATATACTAATGAATATTAAATTAAACTAACTCAGATAAGAAAAGTATCATTATTACTGGAAACATTCTACTAAATTTAAGAAGTTTTATTAGCCATTAAAGGATCATGGGCATTTTGGGCCCAGTTTGTAAATAAACTGTCCAATCAAGATGAGTAATACGACGTTGATTCTCTATTTTTGAGTCGGTCATAAGTTATTAAAAATCGGTCATGCTCGCCATCGAAAAGTCTTTGCTTGTGGCGGCTTCGTGTGGCGGGTCACCCCCTTCCCTCCAATATGGTTGAGGGGAGTGATGGCTGCTGCTCGAGTCAACTCGTGCGCGGGTGCTGCTTGGGGGGACTGGTCCGACTACTATACCTTTGGCATTTTAGTTTGTTGTTTTTTCGTCGTAGTTTTTATTTTAAAAATGACAAGCCCGCTGAGTTTCTTGCCGGATCTTCTCAGTTGAGGCCGCGTTGTGATCCGGTGGTAGCTTTTAAAAAATTGACCGTTCAAAAGTTAAGCGTTAAGCCTATTTGAAATAAAAAATTTGAATTTTGAATTTTTATGGCAACAAATCGCAATTCACTGTCCGTTTTTAAATACTGTTATTTTATAAATATCTAAGAAATAATAAACTTTCAATGTTAGATCACTAGGCTGTTCCGATCGGACAATGAATGGAGACAAGCGCCTTGGTGTAAATGAAATACCTTCATAATGGTACAATTTTTATTTTTATTGAATGGTGGGGCGATAGTCTATACTATTCTGCCCATCTTGATTTAGGTGTCTATAATGAAAACTCTCTTACCTAATGAACCCTATTTAGTTGGTTTGTTAAATACTGCCAATGAAATTTTAAGAATTATAGAAGATTGCTGCTTTATTGCACTTATGTCTTTTTAAAACAGCAAAATGTCCTCAACATTAGCATGAAGCGAAGTTAAAATCAAATTTAATAACCTGTCGATATATTTACAAAAGATTGCCAAAAAGCGTAAAGGCTAAATGTTAAAAAGTCTTCCCGATCTCACGATCTTCCTTTAAGCGTCAAGTCCAATTTACCTTCATCATCTATTTTAGCACGTAAACAATTTGGCATCGAGTGAGATACATAAATCCATAATGCTGTTGATAACTTGCACAAGAGCCTTCCGAATATTGATTTGAAGAGACCAGTCCATGGTGGTTTGTCTCGGCGAAGTTTATTGGAAATTCCTGAAATATTTATCCTTATTGACCTGTCATAGGCTGGCAACCACCTAGAACTAGGAAAGATTTCACGCCTTTATTATATTTAGTCAAAATGAACAGGTATTAAAGTCTACTAGTATCCGGTTCGTATAATTAACTTCTCGTTTTACTTAATGCTTCTTCGTTCTTACTGTCTATACGAATTACGAACTGCTTAGTAATATTATCACACATCACATAAGCCTAGTTGATGCTAAAAAGAGTAAAACAATTGGTTGCCACAATGGATGATTTGTCCTAACAGAAACATAAGCTTATTTAACTCGAAAGTAAAGTAAACTTACTAACTGCAGCATTTAAGTATAAAATGCTACAACTGGTATACAGGGAGCTGTACTGGCGAAACTGTATGTGAAAATTGTTCGAAAGCATCGAGCGGCCATTAGGGACAGCTGCATTACCAGGGGAGTATGAACGTGCAGGACATAGCCCTCTGTTCCAATTACTCGGCCAAACGAGACTCGATAGTTACCAAAAAAGAAAAACACGATCGGCACCTCCACTCTGGGGGCTGTGATATATTTCCAGTTGAATGGAGTCGCTTTTGTAGACTAAAACGTGAAACGGGACTTTGTATCGCGTGTTCAACAAAGATATTCGTTAACCGATTTTTGTTTAACCGATTTTGAAATATACGGTTATCGTGGTGCAGTTCTAGGGATTATACAGCGCCGTGCTTCAAAATATCCATAATTTAGGCACATGAAACACTTGTCGTTTTTCTGTAATATGATCAATAGAAAACTATCTTCTTAGTATTATTATCATCTTACTTGATTTGAGGTCCTGTCCTGAGACGTGGTCTTTAACAGCTGTCCTTTTAGAGAAGCTCAGAGTCACACAACGAGCTATGGAGAAAACTATGCTCGTAGTTTCTTTGCGTGACAGAATCCGGAATAAGGAGATTCGCCGAAGAACCAAGGTCACCAACATACGACGACAGGGATAACTGATGGGGAAGAAAGGTTCTCGAGTGGCGACCACGAACCGGAAGACGCAGCGTAGCGCAGGCCTCCCACTAGGTGGACAGACGACATTGTGCGCGTCGCAGGCAACCGGTGAATGCAAATGGCTAACTGTCGTTCGTTGTGGCGGTCTAAAGGGGAGGTCTTTGTTCAGCAGTGGACGTCTTCCGGTTGATGATGATGATGACATGAGGTAGAGACGTCAATATATATAGTTTATAGTCACATTCTATTAAGAAAGTTAGGTAAAAATAATATTGCTATTAGGTAGAGGTGATGGTACAGGCCCTGATCTAAATATGTAGTCGACAGGGGCCAACATGGGTTGATGTTGGGCAAACACTTTGGGATGCTTTGTTTGATAGATACATAAGCATCATGTTGCGATGTGTTTATTAAGTTGATAAAGTCTTTGGTTATTTTTTCTTACAACACTAACGGAATCTTGGGCATCATATATACAATCATGTAGTCTTCCGGGAGACTAGTGAACAATTGAAGATATTGGATTCTTGCTTGAACAAATAGATTCTAGAATGTTTAGAGCACAAAACATTTTTGGATTTGCTAGTTACTAAAATTATGTTAAAATTTCTTGCTCATTTATGACCTCATCAATGTATGAAAAGCAATTAATATTTGCCTTTTTAGTTACTTCTATCCTTCTAGTAATCTTCCTGGCCATCGTGCCAGCAGTAACGGTACCATCCGTATATAGCAGCCTCGACAATGGCCCAACCTTTAAGCCTCTGAGGGCCATGAGTCGACGCTTTGCAAATCAATTAAGCAAGGATTACACCAGCCTCTCTTATCTGTCCGATGATGGCACCGCTTCGTCTCATTAAAACTTTGTCGGTCGGCCCTTTATAATGACCTACGTAATGAACGATCCGACCCAAACTTTTAAGGAAGGTCAGTGGACTAATTCAAATTCAGTGTTACTCTGCGATTATGTAAGCTTATCGTGCATTATCTTGACGTTTTCATGAGGTTGTTTTGAAAAATGTTTTAATGGTTTTTAATTCTCCATTGTCACGTTTTCGGCTTTGGTGTTGTGGAGATTAAGACGAGTTTATTAATGGAATTTTGCTGTATTGTTTCCTGTTTCGTCTTTTACTTCGAGCGAACTTTTAAAAGCTGTTTCGGTTACATATCTCTGATTATTGTTATATTTAAATGATTTTAGAAAATATACCAAATTAATGCTTACCTTTTATTACGGATCTAAATTTAAGCAAATAAAAACGAGCAAATTTACTCATTATAAAATTTATGCCAACTTAACAAGACACCCTAGACAAAAGGCATTTTAGTTTTCTAGCACACAAGAAATTAATTACAAGTTAGTGTCATCCTCTATCTTACTATGTAGAGCATGTAAAAGGTACACATTGAGGTATTTCGAGTAATTTTAGGTCGGAGTCTAATTTGTCGCTCTGCTTGGTACAAAACTTTGTTTCCCTCTGTACGCTGATTTAAACTCTGTTTATTCGCGGTTTATGACTAAACTTTCCAAGTAAATTGTGTGTCTCCGGGCTCTCCTGTTCAAATATGTATATCATACTTTATTTAGACTGTGAAAGAGGATTCGAAACGAGCTTAACGCTTAGAAAATATGATAATAGCATTTTCAGTAATGAGTTTGTGATGGTTGTAAATTTTAGAATGCCTTATTAACGTGTTTAGCCGGTGTTTATATTGCAGACATTTGTTCGTCTGTATACAATAAAATATTGTGCTGTCAACTTTTACTCCAAATACATTTTTGACAAAAGAGTTAAACATGGTTTTAGGCAAACGCCTAAAACCATGGTGCAAACGCACCATGTACGCCCAAGTAGTCTTCTCGAACAAGGTCCTTCTAGGATGACTCGTATTAATCGCTGACTGTTTTATTATTGGACAAAGTACAAGGCAATAGCAGAGAAACGATTGGAAAAAACAAACTTATAATAATAAATAGTAATAAAAACTCACCCTAAACGAATCCTTCTCGCTCAACGACAAAGCGATACTTGTGACACAGTTTTGTTTCCCTGTGCTGTTAATAATTATCGAATGACTTAATCTACACTTACCAATTTTAAAAAAAGTACCTATTTCTATCATTTAAAATCATTAATCGAAGAAATGGAAATCACTGAAAATTCTCTTTTTCTTTCTCTTCTCTTTGTTTCTACACTGGAACCCCCTTTAAACATATAATCTATATTTGAAATTCTTCCGAAAACTTTCCTTTAAATCCACGTTGCAATCTCATGTTGGCAGTCTCTCATTAACTTGACTAGGCGGCCGAGTTATCTCAAGTGTGTTCCGGCCCTGACACACTGACTCGAGTTTCTTTACACTTTAAATGATTGGAGGGGTGGCGAGTCGTTTATTGCTTTTACGTCATATTTAGAACTGACCTTTTCAAATATCGACTACTATTAGTGAATGTACTTACACACTAGCTGACACCCCCGCAGCTTCGCCCGCGTTTTAATTTTAAGATATATATATAAAGATATTATTATTATTAATTTTTACCCTAACACTCAAATTTCAGTTTCTGGACATTTTTTATATATAGGGTTACAGGAAAAGTCGTGCTAGATCCGTTAAGGGCGTGGAGTACCCATCATTTCTGACTTATTTCACTATGAAACACCCCACCCTAAACTTAACCCTTTTCGAGATTTTCGACTTTAAATTTTTTATTGAAAGTTGCCGATTTTTAGGCTATTAAATTTTATTTTGTTTAAGTTAAGTTTAAGTTTTTTTTTTTTTTACTTTTTTTTATTTTGGTTAAGTTTAGGGTGGGGTGTTTCATAGTGAAATAAGTCAGAAATGATGGGTACTCCACGCCCTCAACGGATCTAGCACGACTTTTCCTGTAAACCTGTATACGTATATTCTCTTATCCCCTATCTCTCTCTGTATCTCTATCCCTGTCCTCCTTTCAGCATTTGCCTTTGACATGGACTTCCGCTCTGTTTTTGGTAAGGCGTGTAAATAGCTTAGTTCCTTCATTTTTAACACGCTTTTATTAGCTTGACCTGTATGTATGTATGTAACTATATTGTATGTATGATGGTAATGGAATCTTGCGATGCAATTTTGACCCACTTCTACACGTCCAAATCATTTCAAATTTTGCACATGTAGCAAGGACCGGTGACAATACAATAATATGGTATCATCGAGCTGATCTGATGCTGGGGCTCGAAGGTGGATAAGAGAACCCTTGGATGGCTACTAGTAAACAAATCGAGTTGGGGTTCATTTGATTTGTTTTAAAGTTCTTTTCACTTTGACTATTAATAAAGACCTGATGGTGGAACTGGAGAAGGTGGATAAGAGAACCCTTGGATGGCTACTTGTAAACAAATCGAGTTTGGGTTCATTTGATATGTTTTAAAGAGTTCTTTTCACATTAACCATTATTCAGGACCTGATGATGGCACAGGAAGGTGGGTGACGGACCCTGGATTGGCTACTAGTAAACACATCGAGTGTGGGCTCATTTGATTTGTTTTAAAGAGTTCTTTTCACTTTGACCATTAATGAGGACTTGATGATGGAACAGGAAGGTGGGTAACGGAACCCTGGAATGGCTACGTGTAAACACATCGAGTTTGGGTTCATTTGATTTGTCTTAAAGAGTTCTTTTCACATTTACCATTATTCAGGACCTAATGATGGAACAGGAAAGTGAGTGACGGAACCCTTGAATGGCTACTAGTAAACACATCGAGTTTGGGTTCATTTGATTTATTTTAAAGAGTTCTTTTCACATTTACCATTAATCAGGACCTGATGACGGAATAGGAAGGTTGGTGACGGAACCCTGGATTGGCTACTAGTAAGCACATCAAGGTTGGACTCATTTAATTTGTATTAAAGAGTCTATTCACTTTTCCCAATAATCAGAACCTGATAATGGAACAGGAAGGTGGGTGACGGAACCCTGGAACAACTACTAGTAAACTCGTTGAGTTTGGGTTCATTTGATTCGTATTTACTTTGCCAAATAATCAGGGTTGATGATGGAAATGAAAGGTGGTTGACGGAACCCTGGAATGATTATTTGATGTCTAGTAAACCCATCGAGCTTGAACTCATTTGATTTGTATAAATGAGTTATATTCACTTTGCCTAATAACGTGAACCTGTTGATGGAAGGTTGGTAACGAAACCCTTGAATACTACATGTGAAGCTATTGACCTTTAGCGTACTTTCGAGTGTTTAAAGGGTAAATACGTAGTGCTTTCTTAAACTCAATCAGATACCTACGGGTAATACCTAGTTTAGTAAAAAAATGTTTTGCCACAACCTGCCTACGATTCAAGCTACGAACAAATCAATACTTGGGCTAATCTTATCCGTAGTTTAGACGAATATTTCTAAGACTAAAGAGTATAAAATAAATTACTAGTTTAAAAAACTAAAAATACACGCTTTTATAAGGACTACTGCACTAAAAAGCAATAAATAAATTATCGAAACCGTTCTTTCTTTCTTTCTACCCCGCGCTTGTAATATATGGCTTATATTTATGTGTAAAAGCGTGGGGCGCCTTTTCTGAATAACAGCTTAACATTTATGTCAAATTTCAAGAACGCTAAGTATTTGTATTAACATGACGATCATTTGTAATTATTTGCATAGAAAAGGCGCCCCACGCCTTTACACATAAATATAATCCATAAATTACAAGCGCGGGGTAGAAAGAAAGAAAGAACGGTTTCGATAATTTATTTATTGCTTTTCATTGCAGTAGTCCTTATAAAAGCGTGTATTTTTAGTTTTTTAAACTAGTAATTTATTTATTATATACCTGTGTCCGACTGTTTCGACAATGAGATCGCACGAAGAATCCAAATCGGATGTGTAGCGTTCGGGAATCTATGTGACATCTGCTCGTCTAAAATTCCGCAGTACCTGAAGACAAAGGTTCTTAACCAGTGTGTGTTGCCAGTGATGACATATGGTACTGAGACGTGGTCCTTAACAGAGGACCTTTTAGAGAAGCTCAAAGTCACACACCGAGCTATGGAGAGAGCTATGTTCGGAGTTGCTTTGCGCGGACAGAATCCGTAATGAATCCAAATTACTAACTGTCGTTCATTGTGGCGGTCTTGGTTCAGTAGTGGACGTCTTCCGGCTGATGATGATGATGATGAACCTCTGTTCAATATTTTAACTTTTAATGTGAGAAAAAAATTACCCCCTTTCTAACTGGTTATAGGATTTTCACTTCCAATCATTCGCACAACGTAATAATTTTTCTCCATACAAAGTTTACTAACCCCTCCTCCTTCGATCAGTTGCTTTATCGCTTCGTAAAGAAAGAACAAACCACATATACACTTATATATCAACAACAAAATTTGTATTTTTAACCGACTTCAAAAAAGGAGGAGGTTCTCAATTCGTCTGTTTATATATTTTTTTTTTATGTATGTTCGCGCATAACTCTGTCAATTATGAACCGATTTGAAAAAATCTTTCTTCCATCCATTCTTCAATCCATTGATTGGGTCCCATAAAAAAATTATTGCGTAGTAATTAGTAGTTCCTGAAAAAACAAGAATGGTGACTGCGCACTGAGAGCTGCAGGAAAGCCTATATCGATGACTTTATGTCGCTTTTTAAGGACAAAAATGGTCATAACTCTGGCAAATATTTACCAATTTCAATAATTCTTTTTTTATTCGAAAGAAGAAACCACTGTATTAAATCTGTATGAATTTTATTACAACCGGATAAGAACTTCCTGGAGGAACATGAACGATGTGGAGGAATTTATCTGGTAAAAACCATAAAACTGATGTTCTCCATTACATGGCTCTGACAATTATGAACCGATTGCGATGATTCTTTTTTTATTCGAGAGAGTAAACTGCTATGATGATTCCATGCAAATTTCATTACGACCGGATATTTTTTTCTGAAGAAACATGAAATATGTAAAACTATGTAGACGATAATGTGATCATAACCTACCTAGATAATTTTACGGTTTTCGATGGTTCAATCTTTATATATGAAAATATCACTAAAAAGTATAAAATAAAATCTTTTAAAAAAAAAATTGAACCGACTTCAATATCACTGAAAAGTATAAAATAATTTTAATATTATTGAAGTTGGTGCCAAATATACACAGCCGGTAAGCTAACACCAATTTCAATAATATTTAAATTATTTTATACTTTTCAGTGATATTGAAGTCGGTTCAATTTTTTTTAAAAAGATTTTATATGCTATTAAGTTGTTTAAAGAAACACCTCGCTACCTAATTAAATATTTGTACAAGAAAAGGGCAGCGCTATTAAGATTGTATTCATTAAGGGAGAGGAGCGTAGGGACCAAAGTGAGCTTTGTTTCGTCTTTAAACGGTTAAACAAGCATGAATTTGTAATTGCTACCTGAATTAAAAATGACTTGAAGTGAGTGATTTAGTGAACAATTTTGAACGCACATGGGTTTGTGAAAAAAAGTTTATAAGTAATATTTTTTTCTGAATTTTCTAATCTATTTTCTAATGTTTTTATTTATGAAAGCTGATCACCACCAGCTTTCATAAATAAAAACATGTTAGAAATAGTAATAAAGGTAAACTGGTACCTTAAGGTGTTAAGGTAGACTGGTAGAAAATGCCATAGGCATTAGGTGCGCCTATGTACAAATCATAAAGCGGTTACATGTTCATAGTAGCTAAGGCATAAATAACATCACAGGCTATTTGATATCTCGTAAACTGTAAAAACAGCTCTGGGACTTGGAGCAAACAAAACTACTTAGTTTTGTTTGGGTTTAATAAATATTCTTCAATTTTGCAACTGTTAATAAATGTTTTCGTTTCCCCCCGGTAAGTATACCGGGAGCAGCGAAAAGTAATAAATTAAATATATCTGCCAATCTTAATCTCGCATCAAATCAAGTTATCTGCAGAGGTCCTCGCTTCGTGCCGACTTTTTAAGCTTACACAGCGACGAAGCAAGAGAGTTCTTGACTAACTCATTTTCATATTCAAGTGTCTTCCCCCTTAATTTAAACGGGCAAAAATTATGAAAAAGGATTTTAAAAATGGAATTTGAATATCAGGTCATTTTAAGTAATTGAGTGAAAATGCCTCAGACAGAGTTTTAAAAAAGTGTGATGTTGTTTTCTAAACAAGAGAATTACTGGTCTAAAAGAAAACTAAAATATCTTGAAGTTTAAATTACAGTCATAGAATTGTATAACTTATTGACAAACAATGAGTTTGATAATTGCTGACTGACATTTATAATTAAAGTAGGTAAAGATTTCTGCTAGCACTTAAAAAACATTTAACAAAGAAAGAACCACTAAGATTTTTTTTTAAACTACTAACTGTTTTCTCTCTATCTTTATTTTCTTTTTTTTATAAAACTTCTATCAGGACTGACTCTGTATTCAATAACAAGCATATTACAATAACTAAGTAAGGCTAGCGCATTAATACTTCATTTTATAATATTGTATTTTACTTCAGTATTTTATGTACCGTGTGATGCAGCGACTGGTCTACAATATAATAGTACATACATATATGTATAGGATATACATTACAGTATATGATATAAAATTTATGCAATATGTGAATAACGTCTCATTAGAAAACTAGTCCATAAATCACTACCTAGGGAACACCCATTCACTTGATAAATTGTGTTTGGTGTGAAGCAAAAACTAATAGCAATTATTCAAGTGTATCAAATATATAATTATGGTCTTGCAAACAATTTAATTTTAGAAAATTGTATATTGAGGATACTATTGTATTATTAATTTCAAAATAAACTGTGATTATGTATAATCCGTAAAATTAATTTAATTCCATGTGCACAAAAGAAAACATAATGTTTTCTTTAGTGTAAATAATTTTCTAACTGTGTCATAAATAGCTGTGCGCTCGCGCATATAAGCAGGACGTGGGAAAAATCTATGTCTATGATTTCGAGTAAGAAAAATAAATCGCTTTATCGCATGACTCGGACCACGCCCATCATTGCACTATAAAATCACCGGGCGTTAACGTTGTTAGCGCGAGATGCTTATCTGCGTGATAACGTACCGACTTGGGCCAGTATTAGGATACCTTCGAAGGTTATACTCCACCTAACCCATGTTCTAAAATGTTCCAATCTAAAATGGTGGGATTTGTCGAGAAGGCTAGTTGAGTCAACAGGGGACCAGAGGGCTGGCACATACCTTGCGCAGCATATAAGCTTGACCATCCAGCGGGGTAACGCTGCCAGCCTTCTGGGCACATTACCAGGCGATAGCGATGTGGTACCAACATAATTATAGTAAATTATTTGTTTTTTTTTTCGTATGTATAGGTACCTATATTATCTTTTCTGTTTTCTTTTATACATGTATATAAATGTAAATATTTTAATCAAAATATATTATTTTTATGTTTAACAGGAAAACGAACAGCTGTAACAATATTAATAGTTGATTCCGTAGGTCAAATGGTGGTATTATTTTAATTATCACAGCAAAAAACACTCCTTGAATTGAATCTAAAATAAACCGTGATAATTATAATCGTGCTTAGTACATGTATTTAGATTTTTTTAAAACAACCTTATCTCTATATGTGGGTTCATTACCCGCCATAATGAGTATCTACAAAAAAGAAAACATTATAGAAAACACTCAAATACACTCAGTATATTGGTTGTACATAACTATAAGATGTTGTCTTCTGTAACAGTAAATGCACAAAGATCTGTATTAACTGTGTGTATCTGATTAATGGGTAATTTTGTTCAAAATTCTTAGATTAATTAGATTACAAAATATCCCAAATATTTCTTATCCTGTGCTATTTTGACATGTGTGGTGTTAACCTGAGAATAGAACCCCTAGAAAATAATACAATTTTCTGCGATAGGTATCTATCTAGGTAGGTAGTAACTCAAGACTTATTTCGTCTAGACTTCGCTATAAAATAGAGGGTTGACTACAGCAGGCGGTAATAGTGCGATTTATATTTTATTGTCTTTAATAAAATAGGCACATGATATAGTATTGCAAAATATAAATGTTATAGTTTTTATTTTATTCCGTTGGATAGAGTTGGATAGCGTGGAGCTGGAGATGTGTAATTTAGGTTTAGACAAAAGCCTACAGATTTGAGTTTTTTTATATGGCTTTCTGAATTTAAACACATTTTACTGGTTTTATTTTTATCTATGTTTGTGTTAGTGATTAACACCTCACTAACACAAACTTAGTTGAAACCAGTAAATGTTGTTGTCGATACTTAAACACATAAAAAGAAGAAAGAACAATAGACGGACAACAGTGGTAAGTTAGGCCAAAAAAATTAATACCAAATAGCAAAGTCAGGTAATCTACAATGTAGATAACACAGTTGAAGCAAGAGCTAGATCAAACTGTTCTATAAGTGCGTTTGTGATTCGTTTTGTAGTAAAAAATTACACTGTCAATTAATAATAACATCCCGGTACAATTATTGGTGTTACAATATATACCTTCTCGGTCCACTGGTATCATAGGAAAGAACTAATTAAAACAGTAAAAGTAATGGAGGATTCCAATCAGCTGTTTTAGCTCATTTTGTAAATAGCCGGCGCCGTCTAGTAGTTCCTTTCAGATTGACAATAGGATTTATTCCGTTGTCATGGCAATTGGGAACCCGATAGAGGTATAGCTAATTGAATAGCAAAAGCCAAAGAAGTTATTGGCTACATCCTACAGTACCTTCACAATTCACGCCTCAGCAATTGGTGCCGGGTGCCGGCCATAGAGTATCGTGTACAAATCTACAAGTACTGATCCCGAGTGCTCCTGCTCCACGCAGGCGCTGCCGCTCGCTGTCGGCTGTATATAAGTAGTGTCTAATTTATTTACGATCTATTGTATGTTTCTGTGTTATTTCTATTATTTGTGCATTTTAAGTGTATGTAAATTTTTTTCGCTCTTTGTTTTGGTAAGTTTGTTTATATTTATTTTTGCAATTTTGTTCCACGGTGTCCGCATGCACGCTGGTGCCTCACAGCCGGAACTTGTGAAATGTCCGCAATGCAATAGTGGAAAACTGTTTAAGGGGTCTAGGGGTCTCAATATTCACATTTCACGTTGCCACAGTCACCCCATTTCATCATCTTGTCCTCGGAATCTTGTCTCTGAACAAAATTTAAACTCTTGTAATCATGTCACCCAATCCACTCATGATTTCATTCCTTTGCCGTTTAACATTCTCATTTCTCGCCTCCAGCAGTCCACTCCTCTCGTTAAGCGAATCCCAAGGGGAGCAAGAATATCGTTAGCCAGAGCTCTTTCCAGCACTATTCATAAATGTCTCAATAATTCCGAAAAATCTTGGCAAGAACTATTTACTTTTTCTTACACATTCCTTCATGCCAAAAGGACTGATAACGTAACGCTAACACAACAACTTAAACTACAATGTGAGAGAGATACAAATTTTCTCTCCACCTCCCACCTCTCTTCCACCAGCTCACCTCCGTTAAAAATTCCCCCTAAAATCTTTAATTTGGCCCGATCTATAGAAACGAAAGTCCAGGATGGTGACATTAGAAATGCGGCCAGACTTTTGTTTTCTAATGACACTCTTGCTCCACATAATGACCTAACGCTAGAAGTTCTTAGGTCCAAGCACCCCGCTCCCAACCTTGCCTCTGAACCCCCGGTCCCTCCTTTTGTTAGTTTGCCCTCTTTTCAGATTTCCGATGACGATGTTCTAGCCGCAATCATGTCCTTCCCTAGTGGCTCTGCTGGCGGCATCGATGGGATCACACCGCAACACCTCAAAGATCTGGTTAGCGTGTCCGCCGGTGATGCCGGCAGAGCCCTCTTGGGCGACTTATCTAAATTATCCAACTTTATGCTCTCCGGTAAAGTTAATAATTCATTTCTTCCTTTTCTTTATGGCGCGAGGTTATGCGCTTTCAACAAAAAAGATGGTGGCATCCGTCCGATCGCAATCGGATCAACTTTCCGGAGATTAACCTCCAAATTAGCTTGCAAACGCATAGCCTCCTGCCTCACTACCAAATTTCAACCGGTACAATTGGGTTTTGGCAGCAAGGGAGGTTGCGAGGCTGCAGTACACGCCACACGTACCTTTATCTTATCTGATGATATGGAGGTTTTACTTAAGGTCGATGTGAAGAACGCTTTTAATTCGTTGGATAGGTCAGCCTTGCTAAAAACTGTGGCGTCTCAACTGCCTGAACTTTATCCCTATATTTGGCAATGTTACAGCTCGGCTTCAAAATTAATTTTTGGGAATCACGTTATTGATTCTGCAGTTGGAGTTCAGCAAGGTGATCCACTTGGCCCTGCCCTTTTTAGTTTAGCAATCCAACACTCTATATCATCTTTAAATTCAAAATTAAATGTGTGGTACCTGGATGACGGTACCTTAGGAGGCAAAGCGGTTACGGTTCTGTCAGATTTGAACAAGGTTTCTCATGATTTCAATTATTTAGGCCTTGAATTAAACTCGTCAAAATGTGAAATTTATATTTGCGATTCTCTCCCTCCCAGTCAGAAAAATTCAATCATTGATAACTTTAACAAAATTACACCAAATATCAAAATTCTATCTAAAGAATCACTTTGCCTTCTCGGTGCCCCTCTACTCGACGAGGGTGTAGAACCATTTTTGGAGGATAAATTTAATAACTTTTTAGATAATTCTTCCAGACTGGGCATACTAAATTCCCACATAGCATACACTATCTTAAAATACTGTCTATTCGTCCCAAAATTTACATACATTCTACGCGCGAGCCCTGTCTGGAAATTTTCAGGACAACTTAACCGTATGGATGCCGCCCTTAAAAACACCCTCGAAAAAATTCTAAATTTACCCTTTCACGACCTTTCATGGCTCCAAGCAACTTTACCCATTAGACACGGCGGCATCGGCGTGAGGAAAATTTCGAGTGTTGCTCTTCCAGCTTTCCTTGCCTCTGTACACGGTGCTCACGATCTTTGTTCAAAAATAATTAACTACCCAACAATTGCTGGTGTTACAGAAGCATTGGAAACCTGGAAACGTATTTGTCCCAATGTCGATATCCCGAAGGAAGTAAACGAACAAAAACTTTGGGATTCGCCATTGGTACAAATCTCTCATGCAATTTTGGCCGAAAAATTAACCAGTGATCGGGACCGTGCCAGGCTTTTAGCTGTAGGGGTAAAAGAATCAGGTCATTGGCTTCACACCATCCCTGCATCCAGGCTTGGTACTCTTTTAGACTCCGAAAGTTTTCGGATTGCGGTAGGTATCCGTCTGGGGGCACCAGTATGCATGGAGCACAGATGTCCGTGCGGAGTGGAGGTGGATCGGTCTGGGCTCCATGGGCTTTCCTGTCAGAAAAGTGCTGGGAGATTTTCCCGCCACAGCTCTCTCAACGATATCATCAAGAGGGCTCTTGCCACCATCAACGTTCCTTCACTATTGGAGCCTTTAGGAGTGTTTCGCGATGATGGCAAGAGACCTGACGGAATGACACTGATTCCCTGGGAGAGGGGACGGGCTCTTGTTTGGGATGCGACGTGTGTCGATACATTGGCCCCCTCCCACCTCAGGGACGCGGTGTCTAAGGCGGGCGCTGTGGCGGAGAAGGCTGGTCTGGGCAAGCGGCGCAAATATGTGTCTCTAGCAAATACACATATATTTGTGCCGCTTGCTGTGGAAACTTTTGGTCCATGGAGCTCCAGCACAAGAAACTTTTTCCAACAAATTTCTCCACGACTGATCGCCTCCACTGGTGACAAGAGGGCTGGCTCTTTTCTCGCTCAAAGAATCAGCATTGCAATTCAGCGAGGAAATGCAGCCAGCGTTCTTGCCACCATTCCGCGCGGTCACGATTTATTTGATAATTTGTAAATAGTTTGGTATCTTTTTAATTTAAATGATAACTGTACATATCTATGTTTATAAATAAATTTACAAATATATTTAAAAAAAAAAAAAAAAAAAAAAAAAAAAAAAAATTAAAACAAAGAACCAATTAGTTGCTATCATGATTGTCCCACAAATGTCCGTGTTTTATGGCTACTGTGACGTTGACGTTAATATTTCACGAGGTGCAATATTCGCTGTCACCATAAATCTGGTCAAATTATGGACACACCAACTGACGCGCGGACGTTTTAATTTGCGGCTCTGAGGGTCATATCTCCATTTTATTGGTTACCAAATATGTTTTTTTATTAGAGATTACATATATTGACCATGACCTTAATTAGGTCATGGTCAGCTATCCGTTATTCAGCTTTAATTGACAAGGATTTGTGAAAATGTAGGCGAGATACTTATTGTTTTTTGTAGCAAATAAATATGTTTTCTCTCTATCTTGTTTCTTTATTTTCCTTTTCTTGCACGTGGTAGATAAAAGTCAACCATTTTTACCAAAATAAACATACACAAAATTCGCTGACGATGATCACATCAGATCCTAATCGAATTTGTTATATTGATTAGCTACATCGCTAGTACTGAACTATTCATAAACTCGCTGATTTAATCAAGCCCGCCTAGCAGTCGAACTTTAACGACTTCGACTTAATCGAACTTGTAGAGTTCATCGCCAAGATTTCAGTTCGATTTCTGTACTTGTCTACTTACTGGATTCTGGGCTGAGAGTCACGTATCTCGCAAACTATTCGTATTTCACGCTTTTCATATTGTTTTACTTCGCGGTTCGTATTTCAAGGGGCTGCTGACCCGACATTCCAAATTCAAATTCTGACGTTGAAGTTGCGCGGGCGAGAATTGTTGGAAAGTCCCGATTTGGGTCGAAGGTATGGCGTCCCTGCGTGACGGATGTGTTGGGAATTATCCCGATAAGGGTTAGGGGGAACGGGAGGGCGCTAAAATGCGTGTCAGGTTGGTGTGCTAAATTAATAGTTGCCACTCGTGTGGGCGGTACATTGTGATTACGTAACCGTAAGTTGTGCTCTTGTCCGTTGTAGGTACCTACTGATGGTTTGTGGTGATTAATTGAACACATGTAATGGAGAAATAGTGTTGCTCTACTTAGTATTTTATCTAGTTATTTTAAACAAAATACTCTGAACTTTCTAACTTCTATACTGCTCGGTGGTCTGGTGGTCGTACGCGAGGATCCTTAGGTTTTGATTCGATTGTCAAGTCGAACAAAGTATTATTCAGGAGAAAGTCGGGGTTCTGGGTAGTGGATTCCTCCATGACCCCAGATCTTGTTTTTTTTTTAATTTGTCAAATATAATTATGTTTGGGGTACGTTTATTACTTTCATCTCAATATAAATCACAAATCGTTTGCGGTTGAACAGTTATTTGCTGTTTGTATCGCCTCGCCTCCTGCGTCCTTCACCTGTAAACGCTATTTTACATAAGATTCTGAATTATCATATTAATATAATTAACACTATACATTGTACCTACATTAGTTGGAGCACTTTTTAAGAAAATATAAGCGACTATTCTTGAAGTATTTTTAAAAAAACGGTTCCATTTTACGAAGGAATTTGAATTTTCTGCTGCTCTTGGCGGTGGCGTCAATAGGTGCATAGAGTCTCGCCAGCTAAATGAGAAATTCCTTGAGTACGTGCAGCATAGGGTTGGGACCAAGACGTGATGGTTATCGATGTTCTGTTCGACGTTACATCCGATTTATCAGTTCTACAAGATCGTTAACCGATCGCTTGAACCGGTACAAAGTAATTTATTCTATGAACAATTTACTCACATTTTTGTCTTATATGAGCTGTTTAGTTTATCAATTAATTATCAAAACCTTGCGCTGAATTAAGGTTGGGCGTTATTTTATAGGAAAAGTCTATGCGAGTACCGTTTATATTTGACACCGGCACAAATCGATAAATACAGTAACACATTAAAGATAAATCACCCTGCAAATAAACAAAATGGAATTTTATCGATACCGCATATTTGGAACGTTGTCATCCCTAGTCAGTACCGGAGGCCTATTTGGAGCGTGTACTAATTCGAAGTTCGTAATACGAGGGTTTATTAAAGAGAGTAGAATTTTTCGCGTACTTTTCACCCTTACTATACGGGGCGGAAAGTTAATTTGTTCCAAGATACTGCTCCTGAAACGTAATAAGTGGCCGTTTTATGAGAGGCTCTTTTGAGAGGCTCGTGAAATTTTCGATGTCATTGGGACCTTTATACATAGGTACGTTATATGTTAGGTATATGTGTGGTATATATGTACATTGCTTTGTGATCCTTCATGTGTGCGTTAGACGGGACGTTTTGTGATATATTTTGTGGTAAGTAATAGAATACTTCCTTCTTCTAGCCTTGTATAACAACATTATTATCGTTATCAGCCTATATTCATCCACTGACTACATTTTTTTAGCAGCCCTTGTTTTTTCCCACTGTTGGGCACGGCCCTCCCCTCAAGATGAAGGGGCGTAGGCCATAGTCCACCCAGCTGGCTAAGTGCGGGTTGGCGGACTTCACCCGTCATTCGTAAGCTAGTAAGACTTTCTCAGACATGCAGGTTTCCTCACAATGCTTTCCTTCACCGAAAGCTAAGCTAAAGCACCGAAAGTAACAATCGCACAAAGACTATTCGCACATGAATAATTAAAGAAATCAGAGGTGCGAGCCAGGGTTTGAACTTGCAAACATTGTTTCCAAAGCAAGCACTCGCCCACTGAGCTGTTACTGCTAATAAACTATTTAGTAAATATTTAGTTATTATTTAAATAAAGACATTAAGTTTGGCCAAATTGCAAATATATTTGCCCATCCCTAAAGGCTAAAACGAACGATCATAAGTACATGAATCATGTATCTGGAAACATATATTATGTTCAAAGGTTACCTTGCTATCCTTTTAGAGAATTTAGCCCAGCAGAGATGAAAATTTTATCACCACGCTATGACCACTAAAGGTCAATAATTTAGAGGTCCACTATCTTTCGTTCTGATCACGACGGTTATGCCCGGTGTAACGTGATTTCCGTAAACAACCCTATTATAATATTCCTTTATGGTTGTTAGCTTCGGGCTCAGATCGAAGCTCGGAGATAAGCATCTAGTTTGTTTCCATAATGCAGGCCCGTCTATTGGCGTATTAATTATTTTGTTACTGTTATTGTGCGGCTATTCTCTTTGGTTTTACGGGTAAAGGAAAATTGGAATGCTGTAGAAACAGGTCTATTAATTTTTTTTGGATGTTATCTTTTAATAACACTTTTATTAAGGTGGCTTCAATGTAAGTTATTTTTTTAGTAATTAGGTAGTGTCCTATATAGAACTAAACGGAACTAAAGTTTATACCGACGTGAACGTAAATCATAATAAAGAAGAAGGCAGCGCTTCTGGAGACAGCACGCATTGTCAGGAAGTACCTCTTGCTAGGATGCCTGTTCCCGCAGCTGGTAGAGAGATGTTTTTCACATTTTTACATATTATATCATACATATTATAGGTATATTTATTGTTTTACCAAAGTGCACAAAAACCAATTACTAGTTTCTGTCTATCTATTTTATTAAATAGGTATTGAAACCATTTTAAACATATAACTCACACAAAATACATTAGCTTCTTATTAAGCATATTATTATGTCCAATGCAAATAATTGAATAAATTGTGATAGTGTTCAATGTCCTTTAAATTGCGTTCAATATCTTTACCGAAGTGCGCTTAGCTGGATGCCTTGGCGCTAATCGACCCCGTCACGGCATCGTGTCGTTGCGTTCACGTCACGTGATTGCAATGACAATGGACACGGGCACGCTGTTTGCTATCTGCGATTGATCGGTTGGATAGGATTAAAGGTCTGAAAACAACAACATAGCATTAAGCCATACCTGAAGGGATCGGTCGAAGTGTGTTGGCACGCCCAGTTTTCGCTAGCCATGTTAGGTTCCATTTACTCTTAGTAGAATACCAGCTGCACTCAGAGATTATCTTATTGCTTAGTTATTAATGTTATACAAATATGTACATACTATGTGTGTACTATAGAAAAGTAGCCTACGTGGCGTATTGGGTAACCACTTGATTTGCAAACCGGAGGTCGCGAGTTTGAATACCGCGCGGAGCAAAAACGTTGTTCCTTACTGGCTAGAACAATGCAGGCAGATCACCTAATTGTTTGTAAAGTAAGATGAATCATGCGTCTAATGGGCATGTAAAAAGTTGGTCTTGCGCCTGACCTCTACCCGGTCATGTCGGTCTTCCATCCCATCGGATTGAGAGAGGTAAAGGAAGAGAGAGTGCACTTGTGTCTACGTAAGCACTTGTGAACTATAATTATCTCCCTTGTAGACTGATCTTGAGACCGATTGGCCGCTGTGGTCGTATTAGCCAGGGGAAAATGTTTAAAAAAAAAAAATCGACAATAATAATAGAAATTGACTAGAAATACTATCGATGATATTCTCTCTATAATTACAGTGAAGTCTGAATAACTTGTTACTCTAGTTGTCACTGCTTGTTAGAGAGTAGGTATGCTTGATGGCTTGCTGTGGGAAGGTTTAGTCTAGATTCTCTTCAGAACAGCCTGGACCGGTCTGCGTGCCCTCAACTTGTCTTGTGCAGCGTTTACATCGACAAGGTTTAGTAACTACTAAGCTACTAGCTAACTAGCTAGTGTGGAAGTAGATATCTGCTCGCAGAAACTGGATAACACTAGAATTAAAGTAATCGTACTTTAATAGTATTCTACTAGGAAATTATGTACGCGGCTGACAGTACAATAAATATATAAAAAATAATTTATCCTGCAGTTATGATTAATATGATTAAATGTGTGCGCGGAAAGAGTCTTTCTGAATGGCGTACTGGATATTAGTGAAAAATCCCTAGGCAATTAGTAAAAGCTAATTGACCAATCTCTCTATTATGATATAAATAGCCTTTTAGAATAAGACGATCTTGATCAAAGCCGTGTGATGTTGCGCAATATCTTTTAAAATCAACATCATTGTTTACATCATTCACACGTTATTTCAAATCACGACCCATAATTTGTTTTAATTTATGTGTGTAAATATGTAAAACATTTTCCTTTATCCTTTCTTTTTTTTTCTTTTTGATATAGTAGATAAAGTGAAAGAGTCGAGACTGAGATGGTACGGTCATATACTACGACGAACGGATGACCACGTAGTGAAAAAGTGTCTTTCCATGGCTACGAAGAAGAGGGGAAGAGGTAGACCACTAACGACATGGTTGACGAAGGTCCAAAAGGACATGAGGGAGATGGCACTCAAAGAAGATGACGCACAATACCGAAATAAATGGTGTCACATGATTGGGAAAGCCGACCCCGCGTAACGGGAAAATGCGAGGCCAAAGAAAGAAGATTTTCCTTTATCCTTTCATAATTAACGTTAAAGTTATCATGTCCAAAAAATAAAATTCGCCACTAGAACCTCAGCGCGCGAAACCCATTAGAACTTAGCCGTGTTTTTTAACGTTATTTAACGTTGTACCGGTACCTACTCATCTCACTTCTCGCTATTACGACCCTGTATTTTAATTGCTTTTGCAGTTGAAAATTCGTTAGCTCTCGTTCTATTTAAAATTTTACATCACCATTTTAACATTTTGCTATCGTTCGGACGAGTGTCATGAAGATCGAAATATTGCTTTTATTGCTCATAATAATCTGGTAATTAAACGCGTACTTGATGATAGGTGGTGATGCAACTGCATCACGCCATTCGGCAATAAGACAGTGTCTTATTAACACTAACGGAATCAGTATTTATCTAAAGACTTGTGTCAGAGGAATAGCCAAGTCGAAGTGGATATAGCTCAGCCTGTAAACTGAGACGCTATATAGGCTATAGCCTATATTGATTAGCAATAGACTTTGAGATAAAAGACCTGGTAGCGTATACGCTACCAGGCCTTTGAAGTCGTTTTCCATACAAAGGTCGTTTCGTTTTTAAAAGTCAAAAAGATCAAAACTAGCTTTAACTATAATAATAATAATATCTTCGGACAATTCACACACGGTTATCTGATCCCAAACTAGGCAGAGCCTGTACTATGGAACCAGACCACTGATACTAATACATATTATATACTTTTTGAAGTGTAAACTTCTTTAGCGGCGCTGTACACTTTTTCGGATGGGGAAACAATGTTAAATTCGTGACACGTGACTGAAAGACCTAAAAATTGCAATGCGAGGTAAGACGCGGCGCAGGGCGCTTGCGTGAATGTTCATGAAACTTCTTTAGCGGTACTGTGCACTTTTTCGGATGAGGAAAAATGTTAAATTCACATCAGGACACGTGACTGAAAGACCTAAAAATCGCAATGCAAGGTAACTATTCAATGTGTGGATGTGTAAAACAGCGCCATCTGCTAACTTTAATCATCAAAAACTTAAGAACCAAAATAGTCTCAGTAGATCATTCTAGTAAAACAGCGCCATCTGCTAACTGTACTTATTATCACGTCGTATCATCAATAAGTTATTTCAGAACCAAAATAGTCTCATTATACCATTCTAATAATATTTGCTCATTTATATTACACGTTGTACTAAAAATTCTAGACGGAAAATAGTAACATTCAGCCTGTTGATGTGTTCAAGTTAAATGTGATTGAATATTCAAGTTTTCACTTCTGTTGGCAGTCCCGGAGTGCAAAACTGTTGTTTTCTTTTTTTTTTTAAATACGTACTTATATAGATAAGACACCCAGACACTTGGTGGGAATCGAACCCACGACCTGTTGGGTAGCAGACAGGGTCACTAACCACTAGACCAACGGGCGTCGTCGATACTATCACTCAATATATGGCGTGTCTGAATATCTGTGTGAAATAAGACAATACATTGAAGGGGATAACTTTCTTTCTGAGAGATTGATATTTCAAATAATAGACACGAGTATCCTTATTTTGAATTAGATGTTTAGTGTTATATTAAATACTAGCTGATCCACGCAGCTCCGCCCGCGCTGTGTTTACGTTAACTAAACTTTCAATAATATACATTCGGATAGAATACAAAACCTCCTTTTTTAAAGTCGGTTAAAAACTTGGACCCAATTTGTACTTGCCCTCCGAAGCACGGAGACGTTTAGTTCAAATGGCGTTAAACGGTCACCCATCTATTTAATGACCTTACCTAACGTTGCTTAACCTGATCGATTTCCAAACATTGTTAACAACTTCTATGAGTGTTCCCTTACAAATATTTATTATAATTATAATGAAAAATTGTTAAAGTCGGAGCAAGCGTATAACCAAGTACACATTTTGAATTTAGTCCCCTCTCCCAAGGGAACCGTGCCGAATGTTGTGATAAAAAGTATCCTATGTCCTACCTCGGAGTATTAACTCAAATCATGCCAAGTTTCGTTTCAATCCATCCAGTAGTTTCGGCGTGCTGCTCAGCCGAGATACAGACAGACAGACAGACAAAAATAAAAAACATTACATTTTTGGCTTTAGTATCGGTTATAGAATGCCCTCCAAACATAATTTTCGAAATATCTTCAATGTACAGAATTGGACCTGTTACAGTTTTATTATAAGTATAGATATAGATTCGGTTTTTAATATCAAATTGAAGTCCGTCTTTGTTATTTTACCATTAAAGTGATTACAAGGAAATGAAACCACTAACTTCCTTATTCGGCATACTAAACGAGGCACGAGGTACGGCACGAGACTTATAAGTCGCGTGGGAGAAGCGTGGGTAGGTAGTGTGATTAAATTACCATGAGCTGACAACTGAACACGCAACTTTGTAATACATTACCAAGATATCGACCCCTTGGTTATTGTTCAGGTTGGAATACGAGTTTATTTAGCGAGCTCTGTTTTTAAGAATCATGCTTGTATTTGAAATGTTAGGTTAATCGCTGTATTGCTTACAACTATACTAGTAATTAAATGAAAAGTTGCTTGATATTTTTATAGATATCTTTACCATACTCTCCAAATTGGGGCATAGGTATGTTTTGTTTTTAGGGTTCCATACCTAAAAGGTAAAAAGGAACCCTTATGGTCTGACTTCGTCTGTCTGTCTGTCTGTCTGTCACACCTATATATTTCAGGAACCACTGATGCTATCGATTTGAAACTTGGACTAGTTTTAGATCTTACTTACCCAACCTCATCGCATTTGAAAAAACTATATTTTTTCTTTTACTTTTTTTATAATGGGGGTCAAAATAGGTTATCAAAATTTAAAAGTGAGACTACTATATCGAGTGGGGTATCTTATGAAAGGGCTTCATTTGCACATCTCAAAACAGATTTTTATTTTGGCTTATGTGACGTAGTTTTTGGCTGATAATAAAAAATGTCAAAAAAATACCGTAAAAATTACAGAAAATTAGGTAATAAAACTGAATATCAAAATTTAAAAAAAAAACTTATCCTTATAAAGTTAATTAGAATTTAATCAAGATTATGTTTCTACAATCTGCCCTTACTATACTATCTCATATTACCACCCAGTTTATAAGTTTATTTTAATTAAAATTAATTGAATGTTAAATAATTAATAAATTAATTGATGATGTGAAGTATCCAAACATTATTAATGACTTGATACAAATATATATACATAGTAAATACCACGGTACTTAAATACAAATGGTTTTGTATTTTTTTAAGAATATTAAATAGGTATACTATTTAATATATACATTATTACATATTTTATACCTATTTCGATGATTCGTTAACATTATCTCTATGATTTGATACGATGAACAAAATCTTTTGTTCCCAGCCTGCATTCTATTTTTCAGGATTTTTGTGTTTTTAAGCCATGTATTTTTCGAAAAGAACACCTATCTAGGGGTTCTTTTCGAAAAATATACGGCTATGCACATACACACTTTCGTCTTCACAAAATACGTCATTTCAATAAGGGAAGTCGGTCATAGCGTTTGCTTACATGGCAAACTCATCATTTATCATATAAACTATCACATTACCCCCTACAATATTATTTTATTCCCAACATATTTTCGCCTTTTTGCTTATAAAGGGCATCCGTATTAGACCCTAAAAGGGCTCTTTCCACACCGAATCACCGCGGACAGTTATCCGTCATCCGACCATCAGAAAGTCTATCGGACCGATTCGGATCGCGGCGTGCGGTATAAATCATACGGTATATCCCGGACAGGATTTCCCCGTATTACCCTACCACCAATTTATTTAAGCCGTAAGATATTTGCTCGGGATCAACTCATTCTTCATACAATAGGGGATGTTCTTGTATTGTTCGGAGACTTTTTCTTCCCAGGTGAAACGGGGGTCGTTGTTCCCGTTCATTGATTCGTTACGGGTGTAGTGGAGGTTGTTTGTTATGACTACAATAGCTCGTTTTCAGTATACCGTATAGATCATACCATAATGTCTACGTCCAAATCTGTATTATTTTTCACAAATTGATGAAAAACATTTTTAGGGTTGACGAATTTATTTTTTATTACCTAATAATAATATGCTAACAATCTACACATCATCCGATCCCAAACTAGGATACCAGACAACTGATACTAATATTCTAATACTTATATCGAAACAACCAATTTGTATGAAATTTTGTGTGCATATCAGGTAGGTCTTAAAGTATATTTTATACCGCTTGGTTAAGCAACGTTTGACAAGATGGATCATCATTACATAGATGGGTGACCATTTTATGCCATTTGATCTAAGCGTCTCCGTCCTTCGGAGGGCAAGTAAAAAGTGGGTCCCAGTTGTTAAACGACATCAAAAAAGGAGGGGTAATGTATTCGACGCGTTTGTATCGAATACTATTAAAAATGCGTCATATGAATATGTCAAATATAAATATAGGATATTGCCTAACTGCCGGGCCCAATATCCTATCGATCCCTTACTATAAGCTAAAATAATTACCATCGATAGATATAATGACACATTTCCGTTTCAGTAATAACATATTAGCAGCCTACTGTTGATTGTTCAAATGACAGTTTGTCAGGGTTTTATTTATCGCTCCATTTCGGAGGTTTATCGCGGGATATCGATGACTTGATCGATGATTTTAACCTATAGTAAGGGATCGATAGGATAATTGGGCAGTAAGTAATTTTAAGTCTATGTGGCCATGCAAAAACGTAAAAAGTGCGCGGGCGGAGCTGCGCCGGTCAGCTAGTTGTTACAGAGATTAGTTAAACCCAGACACGGGACGAACGGACATACATATATTTATTATTTACACAAATTTTTGTCTTGGGTAGTATCACGTTTAAAAGGTAGTAGCATATTTTGAGTTAATGAAATTGTATGATAAAAAGAGTTAGATATAAATACATCAATCGACCTTGTTATGAGCTCGACGTTTGTTAGCATAAATTAAATTAAAGGGATCCATTCAATCACATCAAAAGATTCAATCAGAGAGAGGTCGCCGCAGTGGAGCGTGATACCAATCAATATTTGCTAGAGGTGTACACCTTCATCGAGATTCTATTAGTCGGGTCGGTCCATTACAATAAATCAACTTTTATTAATATTATAACTCTTATTATAAATGCTGCCAGCTACTGATAGCAGTGACAACTCAGTGGGCGAGCGCTTTCCTTGGAAACAAGGTGCGAGGTTCGAACCTCCGGCTCGCACCTCTGATTTTTTTAAAATTCATCATGTGCGAATCGTCTTTATGCGATTGTTACTAGCTTTCGATGATTAAAACATCGTGAGGAAACCTGCATGTCTGAGAAAGCCTAACTAGCGTTCGAATGTCGTTTGCAGTCCGCCAAACCGCACTTGGCCAGCGTGGTGGACTATGGCCTAAGTCCTCTCATCATGAGGAGACCCGGGCACGGGCGCTCAAAAGTGGGACATAAACAAGGGCTGGTATTATATTGTATACTGATAGAGAATTCTAATCTTTCTTCGACACATTATTTGAATAGAGTAGATTACCACCTAAGCTCTTTTGGTAAAATAAAAAGATAATAATAATAATATCCCGGGACAATTCACACACGGTCATCTGATCCCAAACTAGGCAGAGTCTGTACTATGGAAACCAGACAACTGATACTAATACATATATACTTTTTTTTTGTAAATACATGAAAATAGATGAAATCATAATTAGGATATCTTTCGAAAAAAAAACTTAAAAGACCAAAAATTTCGAATTAAATAAATATTATTGGAAGTCCGGTGATAAACAGTCGGTGTTATCATTTAGCATTTATAGAAAACAATTCGTAAATGCAAGTGGATCGAAAACAATGTTATTGGTAACGGTTTAAAAACGATTAGTAAACCGACTGCTTATGTTAGTGCTCCCATAATTTTCGATTTTCACTATAGGTACATGCTACCATGTTCATCTATAATATCACATCTATTCAATTCTAGCATCTCTTCTATAAAATAGCGACATGTACTTAGCAGTCTGTGTCGTTTCTCTCATATCGAACCCACAATAGCCAGCTTATCTTTATGTATCCTGCTCTGTCATAGCGACTTTGAAAGAGATATCGACATTCAAAAGCTAAACCCTGCCAATGTTTGGATAAGGGAGTAATATGACATGCAATATTTGGCCTGTATTTTTGCTTTTTTTCTTATATATCAATTTTACGTAGTGGCGACACTGACAGCTTACAGATAAGTTGGGTACACTATACTTTGTTCAAGAGATTTGATAAGTATTGCCTTTGGTGCCATGAAAGTGTTCATGGGTGGGTTACCATCAGCCCAACCCATCCCATTATATAACGTGAATACACCACGTAACATTTTCATTTCTACCATGTAAAGGAGTTGTTGCAAAATGGGCTAGCAATATCTACACCACCTCAAAAAATCGAGAAAAATCCATAGAATCCGGGAAAAATATAAATTTTTCGTTTAAATTACTATTATTATTGTAATTTTAATTATAATTATAATTTATTTTATATCTATAATCAATATGGCGTCCTAAGATGGCGTCTCACTGATGTCGAATTGAACTGTCAGCCAGCCAGCTGTCAATAGCTACTGCTGCTGTCACACTTGTCACAGTTGGTTGTGTGCGTGTATTGTATGTAGTGAATTGATTATCACTGATATTTTAATTAACCGACTTCAAAAAAGGAGGTTCTGTATTCGACGCGTATGTATGTAATATTAATAGAAATGCGTAATATTCATATATGTTAGTCTATGTGGGCTTCTAAACAAATTTACCAAATTTCACGAGTGTATGTATGTATGTATGTATGTATGTATGTATGTATGTATGTATGTAGGTTTGTCCGCGGATTTCTCAGAAACTACAAGTCCGATTTCGAAAATTCTTTTTGCAATAGTTAGAGTATTTTTCAACTTAGGGTAGAGTATAAGTTTCATCAAAATCGGTCCAGTAGTTTAAGAGATATAAACTTTTTATGTTTTCAGTAAGTTACTGTAATGTAGACGTTCGAGTTGCGTGATAGTGCTGATACCTATCTTGGTAAAATAAGTCACTAAAAAGTGTTAAATAAACTATTTAAAAAAAAATAAAAACCGACTTCAAAGTAAATTATCTAAAAAGCATAAAATAACGAAAATATTATTGAAGTTGGTGTTAGCGTACCTGCTGTGTATATTCTGCACCAACTTCAATAATATTTTCGTTATTTTATGCTTTTTAGATAATTTACTTTGAAGTCGGTTTTTTTTTTTTTTTAAATAGTTAATAAAATGATGTATGAGAAAACAGAAACAAAAATACAAAGAGTACTGTAATAAAAATAATTATAACGCCATTGATAAAAAAAATGACACATGACAGTGACACTTTTCCGCCATGCCAGTTTTATGTTATGTGTTGCAATTTTAAGTAAAAATTCTTAAGTTTTACAAGCAAATAAAGCCAAATTATAGTAAATGGATAGTTAAAAACTGTTTTATGTGTGTTTCCCTATTTTAGAGTATAGTGTACAAAGTCCTAGCCCAGTTTCCATACATTTTCATCTCTTCTATGGTTTAGTAATGACATTTCTTGATAATTAGAATGCGGGTAGTAGGCAAAGTGGATGTGGTATTGTGGGTCACATGTACGTCACGTATGCCAGTCACGTGTTGTCTTGTATGTTTGATTGGCTGAGCGCTCACTAGGATGTTAGCGCTTGGTAAACGGTCGTCCGTATTACTTGCATTAAACCAAAGTCCGGAGATTTTAATTACAGATATTATCGCATTTGTATACTGAGGAATTGATCAAAATAATAACTTGAATGTTATATCCAATATTATCCAATGATATTATAAACCATAGTTATTTTATATCCCCACTAAATGTATGTAGGTAATTAAATTATGTAAATATAAATGTAATTAATACTTATACATATAGTTAAGGTACGATATCCTTTCCTTATTATTTATTTTTGTACAGTACTTTGTGCATTTGCTAAATACGAATGAAGGCATTTTTGTTGATTTTTACAAAGGCAACACGTCAGGTTCATTACATTTTACCGACGCGTAACTTACTGCTAGTTCACCCAATTTGGGTGAATTTCATTGTTTCACTTTTCGTGCGCTAATGGCATATATATTGTATCAAATATCATTGGTTATATATCTATTCTAGAATCCAACTCGGATGGGCAGCGTTCGGGAAACTACGCGAAATCTTCTCGTCCAAAATACCGCAGTGCCTAAAGACGAAGGTTTTTAACCAGTGTGTGTTGCCAGTGATGACATATGGTACTGAGACGTGGTCCCTAACTGTTGGCCTTTTGGATAAGCTCAGAGTCACACAACGAGCTATGGATAGAGCTATGCTCGGAGTTTCTTTGCGCGACAGAATCCGAAATGAGGAGATTCGCCGAAGAACCAAGGTCACCGACATAGCTCTTAAAATCTGCAAGTTATAATAAATAATAATAATAATAATAATAATATCTTGGGACAATCCACACACGGTCATCCGATCCCAAACTAGGCAGAGCCTGTACTATGGAAACCAGACAACTGATACTAATACTTATATACTTTTTTTTTTGTAAATACATACTTAAATAGATAAACAACACCCAGACACTTGGCGGGAATCGAACCCACGACCCATCGGTTAGCAGGCAGGGTGTCTGACCACTAGACCAACGGGCCCGTCAAAAGTTGAAGTGGCAATGGGCAGGCCACATCGCTCGGCGAACCGATAACCGCTGGGTAAGAAAGGTTCTCGAGTGGCGACCACGAACCGGAAGACGCAGCGTAGGTAGGCCTCCCACTAGGTGGACAGACGACATTGTGCGCGTCGCAGGTAACCGGTGGATGCAAATAGCCAATTGTCCGTCATTGTGGCGTTCGAAGGGGGAGGCCTATGTTCAGCAGTGGACGTCTTCCGGCTGGTGATGATGATGATGATGATGATATATCTATTATTCAATTGATAATTAGATAGTGAGTAGTGAGTGGGTCACGCGTGTGTGTGACACGTGTTGTTCCGTTGGCTGAGCACTCACTAGGGCATTACCGCACGCTGTGGATGGACGTCCGTATCATTTGCATAAAGGCGTCCACGATCAAAGACCGGAGACTGTAATTATAGCAATCGGGAAATAGATCTCAGTCTGTTCGATTTGCAAGCAGTTGCTTGCTCTATAAACACGCTTTATTGGTATTCGCTTTCTGAGCCAAGAACAGGTCTGATAGCAATTAACATATCTGTTTATGCTTTAGGTCTGGGAAATCTGTAATACATAATGTATTAAAGTCAAAAATATTTATTTCAAATCTCTTGAATGGTCCATTTTTTAAAAGCTACCACCGGATCAAAACGCGACATCAACTGAGAAGATCCAGCAAGAACCTCAGCGGGCTTGTAATTTTATCACTTTTTTAAACATTGTCTTCTTGCAATTGGATCAACATCAGCGAAAGTGTGTCCTGCCTTTCGAAAGATAAAAAAAGAGAGAAAAGAAAAAAAATACGACAAAATTACAACAAACTAAAAGGTCAAAGGGATAGTAGTTGGAGCAGTAGGGCCAAGTAGCACCCGCGCACGAGTTGACTCGAGCAGCAGTCATCACTTCTCTCAACCATATTAGAGGGAAGGGAGTGTGGTATGCTTGTAACAACGAAGCGGCACCGCTCGGTTGATGTAATGATTAATTAACTCAGGACTATTTAAACACACTATTAATTAGTCCCAAACTAGATGGAGCTTGTAATATGGCAATCAGATCCAAGAAAATGTTTATGTTTCTGCATGTAAATATTTATCAAAACAAAAAATCAATCGCGAGTGGGTAGAAGAAGCCAGGGCATTCAACTTCTGTCCAGTGAAATGTTAACCAATAATTTCAGTCAGACTAATTAGTGTGCCCAAGCATTAGAGTCAAATACGTTCTAAGTTAAGTAGTACTCGTAGTTACAGATGAGCTTAGTTTTGTTAGTTTCGCTGTAACAGTCTACATTTCTGCGGTTACTGGCTTAATAAGTTTTGTTTAAACCCACGATTTGCAAACGTGAGAAGTTGTAACAGCGTTAAAAGGCTGCGTTACTCTGTTGTTAATCAGTCACACTGGTTCTCCTGCTCGAGTCAACTCGTGCGCGGGTGCTGCTTGGGGGGACTGGTCCGACTACTATCCCTTTGGCATTTTAGTTTGTTGTAATTTAGTCGTATATTTTATTTCTTCTTTTCTCCCTTGTTTTATGTTTCGAACGGCAGGACACACTATCGCTAATGTTGATCCAATTGTAACAAGACAATGATTAAAAAAAGTGAAAAAATTTCAAGCCCGCTGAGTTTCTGGTCGGATCTTCTCAGTTGATCCGGTTGTAGCATTTAAAAAAATTACTATTCAAAAGTGAGCCTATTTGGAATAAATATTTTTCAATTTGACTTTGACTTTGCCAGGTGAGATTGCAATCCCGCACTGCAATAATTCTTTCAAAAATCGGGATTTATGTTTCCTACTACATATTTAGTTTTTTGCCTAAATTCGATGTGTTGCAAAACAAATTAGCATTCCCTGGACTTATAGAGGATCAAATCTCAACGGTTTCATTCTAGCTTACAAAAGTTACAATGACAGGGATACATCAAAGAAAAACCTATCATATATAAATTGGATATAAATCCTTTCTATTGGTTCAAAAAGCAATTTAGCATAGGTAATATAAAAGAAGAAAATGCAGATCACACGAATTTAACGACATCAAATTTTATGCCTTATTACACAAAATATCGCGTTTTCATACCTCTTTTGATATCATTAAATGTACCGAACATCAATCGTAACAAAGAGAAATCAATTTCCCCTATACATCTTCACTTTTTCGCTGCAGCCCGGTAACATTAGAAAGCCTTATTTTTTCCACAAAAAGAGGCCGTTTCCTCCGTTTTCCCGATGAATTGTCATCCATCGATGTCAGACCGAACAAAGAGAAATCACAGTACATTTGCCGAGAACCGAAAAACCAACTCATTTTAAAGCTTAGCAGTACGCAGTGCCGCCTGCCGGCCGAACCGAGCTCACAGATAAATAACGAGGGATTTAGATTTATTTCGGCTCGTTCAGCTATGGCAAATCTACTGAATACGATATAATGTTCGGTAAATTAGGCCTCTGTTACTGCCAATGAATGTGAAGTTTTAGTCACTATTAATGTTATTAGCGGTACTGTATTTTGTATAAATATACTAATATCAAACTAATCAATACGGTCAAAATCAGGCTTTACCACCATTTCTGAAGCAGTATTATTATAGCCTTGCCCGTGGGGTGACCAGGTAATAATAGCACCCTCCTATCTCCTCCCGTTGGGTATCAGTAAGAGGCATCATCTCATCTATACTGCGATCCCCATGACGCCTGCCAAGCGTGGGGATTATGGCAACCCCTCCCTTCTAAGGGAGAGGCCTTCGTTTAGCCTAGTTTAGCATATTTTGTCTACTTTTATCTTACAAAAAAAAATGTCTTAGAACAATTTATAAAATGAAAAGTACAGAGTCCTTAAGACTAGTATTCAAAGAAAAAGGTTTCCTCACCCTTACTGGTATCTATATTTTTGAACTTTGTTTATTTGTAAAAAACCATACGGAATAGTTTAATTTTCAAGCTGCTAATAAACCTAATATTCGTTTACAATATAAATATAATATAAATCTACCCGTTATAAGAAATAATGTATTTTATAAAAGCACAGCCATACATACATACGCTATAGCTATATATATAGCTTATATTACAGCCATACGCGTTTATAACCATTTACCTATATATATTAAGCAAATAGATGGAAATTTGTTTAAAACAACCTTAAAGAAATGGCTTAAGCAAAATGTTTTTTATGATTTAAAAAGAGTATTTTAATTTTAAAAGTAATTAATATGCTTTTTCTTTAGTCGTGAGTAACCAATACCTATTGCTTGTCCGAGAGGATAAATTGTTGTTTCTAAATGTATGATACAGAACACCTTTTGTACACAATTGAGCAATAAAATATATTCTATTCTATTCTAGCAGTAGACGTATTTCGGCTGCTGATGATTATTATAACCTTACAAGAGGTAGAGACGCCAATAATACTCACAGTTTCTCAGTTTCTATCGAGAAAGTAATCTATACTTATAATAAAACTGTAACAGGTCCAATTCTGTACATTGAAGATATTTTGAAAATTATATTTGGAGGGCATTCTATAACAACAACAACAGAAGTCAAGAATTTACTGTTTAAAGTATATTGTACATCGTTGTACGCGGGAGCCCTGTGGTTTAAGTACACCCAAAAGGCCTACAATGCTCTGCGGATCCAATACAATAATTCATTTAGGGCGTTGTTGCAGTTGCCACGTTTTTGTAGCGCTTCAGCGATGTTTGCAGAAGCAGGCACTGATGGTTTTGACGCAATATGGCGTAAAAGAGTCGCATCTCTGCTAAACAGGTTGCGCGGCAGCTCCAACAGTATCCTGCGAGCGATAGCGGCGCGAGCCGACAGCCCACATGTCTGGGCAATGGTCTATCGGACCAAATCACTGTTAGTTATTAAGTATTAACATAGAATAAGTTAAATTGTTACTAACATATCGGACCAAATTGTTGTCCTTAAATAAAGTTTAATTATTATTATTATTATAACCGATACTGAGGCCGAAAATGTATTTTTTTTAATTTTTGCCTGTCTGTCTGTCTGTCTGTCTGTCTGTCTGTATCACGGCTGAGCATCACGCCGAAACTACTGAACGGATTCAAATGAAACTTGGCATGATTTGAGATCTTACTATGAGGTAGGACATAGGATACTTTTTATCCCGTAATCTAGCACGGTTCGTTTGGGAGAGGGGTTTAAAGTCAAAACGGGTACTTGGTTATATGCTTGGTCCGATTTTATCATTTTTTCTTTATAATATAATAAATATTAGTAAGGGAACACTCATAGAGAGTTGTTATCAAGGTTATGTAATCGATCGGGTTAAGCAACGTCAGGTAAGGTCATTAAATAGATGGGTGACCGTTTAACGCCATTTGAACTAAATGGGCCCGTGCTTTGGAGAGCAAGTAAAAAGTGGGTCCCAGTTTTTAACCGACTATAATAAAGGAGGTTATGTATTCGATGCGAACGTCTGTTATTAAAAGTTTAGTTAACGTAAAAATAGCGCAGGCGGAGCTGCGTGGGTCAGCTAGTATTACAATAATACTATTATTAGAGGTAGGTATAAGGCCCCAGCGGAATCGTATTTTATACTTACCATATGTTATTTTATCATTATTTAAATAATAACTATTCTTCTACATAGGCTTTGAAGTTCTAAGCTACAACAAATTATATGAACAAAAAAATCATGTCAAAATCCATTAGGGAAGTAGTTACACCTGCCTGATTACAGACAGGTGAAAGTGAGTTTAAGATTTTTACACTAATATTGAAAATGATATTCTTATAATTTTCAATCTCGATCTCTGTGTAAAGATTTACTCAGGGCCAAGATATTTTGCTTACCAATCACAAACATATTTCTTAAATAATAGGAAAAGCTCTTCATTTGAATACACAATTACAGAAAATATCTTATCATAAGCCAATAAATGGCATACTTAATAGCTGTTTCCCTTCAAAGACTAAAAGTAGATACTGTATTTGACCTTACAGAGGCCGCCGCAGGGTGCCTGGGGGCAGACACACCCCGGGGAGCAGACTTACAGCTACAAACTATTTACTACTCTAACGACAAAGCTATGAGATCCAATTTACGACAGCATCCTTCACCCTCCCCAGTTTAGACTAAAAGCTACTTTCAGCTACTGTAATTAGGTACATAATGAAACAATTTGTAATCGATCACGTTCGATGCTACCTAAGGTTCATGAAAAATGAGCTTCTAGAGCTAGTTATTAGGGTTCTATTTCGTTTGATGGATGGAAGACAAAAGGCTACCGCGCCGCGTTGCTTGTTCAGGCGTAGCTGTTTGGGACATAAAGTTGACATTTGCCCGACCGATGTTTTGTTACAAGGTTACATGTTGAGGTTTTTGTATTTTACACACAAAATATGGTTTGCGCAAGTGCCGCAAGTATGTATGCTAATGTTTTTTATAGCATTGCTTGGTGGACCCTGATCGAATTTTTATATTAAGGGTGACGTTTCCCGAGCATAAAACGATGTTTTGTTACTGTGTCGACTGGAATAAAATGTATTAGAAGTTTCGAGAACAATCTTAAAGAGGCTTTGATGGGCTTCGAGTGTTTTGACTTTCAGCAGTTTAGCCTAATTAAACGTTTTAGGGAAAGGGTTAGTGGGGTCAATTATTTAAGTTGATTTTATGTGTAGTTAGATTGCCTAGTCATAGAACGATGTAGATAATCTTCTGAGCGCTTAACTAACATTTTTTTTTCAAAAAATGTAAAGCGGTTGATTATTCGTCTTTATTTATTTAAAGTACGAATCTCCAGGGTCGATTCGTATTCAGAACATTTGAAATACGATACGACAATTTTGTGATTGTCTTTTTTTCTGTGAGTTACTTCGTATCAATATAGTAAAAGTTACTTTTTAACAATATGTTAATACTATTTTTTATTAATCTTTGTACGATACTGCTGGCCTTTTGGAGAAGCTCAGAGTCACACAACGAGCTATGGAGTGCTAAGCTCGAAGTTTCTTTGCGTGACAGAATCCGAAATGAGGAGATTCGCCGAAGAACCAAGGTCACCGACATAGCTCGTAGAATATGCAAGTAGAAGTGGCAGTGGGCAGGCCACATCGCTCGAAGAACCGATAACCGTTGGAGAAGAAAGGTTCTCGAGTGGCGACCACCAACCGAAAGACGCAGCGTAGGCAGGCCTCCCACTAGCTGGACCGACGACATTGTTCGCGTCGCAGGCAACCGGTGGATGCGAATGGCAAATTGTCGTTCATTGTGGCGGTCTAAGGGGTAGGCCTTTGTTTAGCAGTGGACGTCTTCCGGCTGATGATGATGATGATTAATCTTTGTAATATTGCTGGGCAATTGTAGTTCCCATTGATTATGGTCGTCATTTTGTACAAGCTCTATCCTATACCTAGACAATCTTAATGCTGCCTTTTGCTTGACCTGCCCCCGGGGGGCTTTGGAGTAACTTCTTTATGGTTAACCTAATTATGACGACATCCGTGGAGCATAGGGGCCAGTTCAAAACCAGTATCAGGCATTATGTTTAGCAATATGCTGATCTCGGTACCTATTTAGACCCACTGCTTCGAGACACATACCATTACGATTTTATTTTCTTTCTCGTTGTTTTTTTTTTCATTTTCTCTTGGTATTTTATACGCAATTTATGCCTCACTGTTTCATCATCATCAGCCGGAAGACGTCCACTGCTGAACAAAGGCCTCCTCCTTAGACCGCTACAATGAACGACAATTTGCCATTTGCATCCACCAGCCCGTTACCTGCGACGCGCACAATATCGTCTGTCCACCTAGTGGGAGGCCTGCCTACGCTGCGTCTTCCGGTTCGTGGTCGCCACTCGAGAACCTTTCTTCCCCAACTGTTTACTGTTGTTCAAAAAAACTATTTAAGTTGGTGTTAGCGTACCTGCTGTGTATATTCTGCACCAATATAATCAATCTAATTCAATAATATTTTCGTTATTTTATGCTTTTTAGATAATTTACTTTGAAGTCGGTTTTTATTTTTTTAAAATAGTTTATTTAACACTTTTTAGTGACTTATTTTACCAAGATAGGTATCAGCACTATCACGCAACTCGAACGTCTACATTACAGTAACTTACTGAAAACATAAAAAGTTTATATCTCTTAAACTGCTGGACCGATTTTGATGAAATTTGTACTCTACCCTAAGTTGAAAGATACTCTAACTATTGCAAAAAGAATTTTCGAAATCGGACTTGTAGTTTCTGAGAAATCCGTGGACAAACCTACATACATACATACATACATACACTCGTGAAATTTGGTAAATTCGTTTAGAAGCCCACATAGACTAACATATATGAATATTACGCATTTTTATTAATATTACATACATACGCGTCGAATACAGAACCTCCTTTTTTGAAGTCGGTTAATAAATAGCTTTCTTTCTTTTTCTTATGCATCTTTTAAAACCATATTAGCTATCGGATTATAACAAAATATTTACAGTTTATTTACAAACATGTACACTAAAACTAGGTAAAAAACTTCCTCGAAGTTGTCGCCGCACTGGGAGGGAAGGGTACCTAAAAGACTAGCTATCGTAGCTAAATTGGAGACACATTTGAAGACGTTTCTTCAATCTAAAGATACCGCTTACTGGTCTGTTTCAATGGATCGGTTGCTTACAAAGTTTCAATCCGCTGTTTCTACATCGACAATATCCTTCACAAAGGACTAAATACAACCCTGTACCATCATCGTACTAATTAAACGCTCTATGTAAACAATGTCTATACATGAAGACAAGACATTACTCGGAGGTATGTCGCGACCGCAACGCGTTTGTTGTTGAATGTTGGTGACACGGTAGCTCAATTGTAATTACTTGTAAAGATATTGCTATCTAGTAATGTACCTTGCTACTGAATAACCCTGGAGAAAAGACATTATAGAATGGTTTATATTTAAACAATGTATTAAGGCCAAAATGGTACTGTTTTAGTGGATCTCCGGCACTTGTCTACTTACTTGTCTGTATATGAGAAGAAATGCAACGGGCGGCCGAATAGCAGACACATTTTTTCACCTCCTCTAAAGCAATATTAATGTAATCTTACTATGATACGCGGTAGAGACGACAATATAGGTATACAGCTCTGTCACTTTCTAACGAGGAACTAATATTACATTAACACATCCTTGATAATGCTCTCATAAATAGCGACGGGCCCGTTGGTCTAGTGGTTAGACACCCTGGCTGCTACCCGATGGGTCGTGGGTGCGATTCCAAGTGTCGAGGTTGGATTCGGATTTCGGTCGGAGGATTCGAAGTGTCTGGGTGTTATTTATCTAATTTACGTACGTATTTATAAAAAAAAACTGTACTTATTAAAATTATTATTGTATTAATAGCGACGGGCCCGTTGGTCTAGTGGTTAGACACCCTGGCTGCTAACCGATGGGTCGTGGGTTCGATTCCCGCCAAGTGTCTGGGTGTCGTTTATCTATTTAAGTATGTATTTACAAAAAAAAAGTATATAAGTATTAGTATCAGTTGTCTGGTTTCCAAAGTACAGGCTCTGCCTAGTTTGGGATCGGATGACCGTGTGTGGATTGTCCCAAGATATTATTATTATTATATTAGTATCAGTTGTCTGGTTTCCATTGTACAGACTCTGCTTAGTTTAGGATCGGATGACCGTGTGTGGATTGTCCCAAGATTATTATAGAAACTTAACTAAACTTGCATTATTATAAAAACTTAAATATTTTTGCTCGTTCTGTACAAGTACAGAATAATCAGTCAGATCAGTTATAAGTATAGTTGGTTATATCTATATAATGTATATTATATTAGCAAAAAGTCAGATATCTATCTAGCGAAGGAAAACCGGTTGTCGACGTCATTACCGTACATCTATTTTTCACATGTCATGTCAAGTACTTAGAACGCTCTTATTACTCTGGGCTAATACTTAAATTGTTCACGAAACATAAAACAAAATGAAGCTTAAAATTAAGCCCAACATTCCTGGGTCAGGGCCCTTACTAGAAGCAATTAACTTATTTTCATGTGTTCAAGTATCTACGAGTAGGTATTACTAAATACTTCCCTACCATTTAGAATTCCATTACCCACAACACGATAAATAGGCAATTCTGAATTATGCTAAAATAACGTTAAAACAAGCAAAGCGAAATCTCGGCTTAATAATAGCCGATATAAAATGTAACTTCGTTTTGAAGAAAAGTTATAATCTCAAGGCGCTAGCGGTACCCTGGTGGGCGTTTTATCATAATAAAAGGGGGAGGGGTAGGGGGCACTGAACTTCTCAAGGAAAAATGTATAAAACACCTACGTAACACGACCGAGTCAAATATCCAGCTTGTGTAAACTGAAGGAGCCGGTGAGAAAAAAAAGTGATTTGCAAACTTTCCCAGCTTGAAGTAACGTTTAAGTCGAGTGGAAAGGATTTGTGAGACGGATTTTGTTTAGGGGTAGACTTGAAAATGTTGGAAAGTGGAAATTCTATGCTTGAACGAGGCGTAAATATTTTTGAGGTCATCATCATTATCAGTACTGTTGAACAAAGGCCTCCCCCTTAGAAGGGAGGGGTTGCCATAACCCCCACGCTTGGCAGGCGGATTGGGGATCGCAGTATAGGTGGAAGATAAATCCAAAAGAAAGACGCTGCTGCCCGTCTTCCCGTTCTCGCTTAGTCGCCTCTTACGACACCCAACGAGGGGAGATGGGGGGGGATGCAATTCTTACCCGGCACCCCACGGGTTTTTGAGGTCACTTTTCGTAGCTTATTAGGATAGTGTAGGCTATGTGTTAACGTTATAAGACTACGCGGGCTACGAAGCGCGTAGCCATGCTACGGAATAATTACCATTTGTGTGTCATAAGTAAGATGTAAGAATTTTACCCGTGGGGAGTCCGGGTAAGAATAGCACCCTCCCATCTCTTCCCGTTGGGTGTCCGTAAGAGGCGACTAAGGGAAAACAAGAAGACGGGCAGCAGCGTCTTCCTATTGGATTACCTACCACCTATACTGCGATCCCCAAGCCGCCTGCCAAGCGTGGGGATTATGGCAACCCCTCCCTTCTATGTAAGGGTGCGGCTTTTGTTCAGCAGTGGACGTTTTACGGCTGATGATGATGATAAGAATCTGATAATTATTAAATGTGCAATAGTGTTTATAACTTGTTTACTAAATATGACCTATGTTCGATTTTAGAAGCAATGGTAGGCACTATATAAATTTACATTACTGTTTTTTCGTGCCACAATTCAATGCTATCCATCATACAATAGGATTTTCCTGACAAAACTCAAAATACATTATGCTATCTCATAGCACTTTGGCTGCAACACCGCTATTTTAAAGAGCACCCCAGTAATGTTATCCTGCAGCATGTATTCGGTTATCGCCGGTTGGCGTCGCAATTTGGACATATTATAAAGTCATTTGCGGTTCATAGCGTTCCCTGGAGTTTTCATAGTGCTGAAATATTTTACTTCGGACCAACGCCACGTACGGCACAATATTAGCATCTCTCTTGAGTGAATTGTCAGTGTTTGTATACAGGATGTCCCAGAAATTGGGTATCAAGCCGGTAATGATGCATTGTGTAACCCACAAGCAATCAATTTGTGAAAGAACATAATGAAATAGTCAACAGTTTCAGTGCAGTGGGCTAAACATTTTTTTCGTTATTTACCCGAAAATTCATGAATTTTTTATCAAACCGAGTAGGCAATCAATAAAAAGCAGTCTCTCCATAGGAGTAGGCACGATGGCACAGGGTTGCTTAGAAACGGTTTTAAGACGATACAAATAATTTTTTTTGTAATTCAAAATATACATATTTCCCGTATTTGACATCTTTTTCGTGGTCTTTACTATCAATACTATACATACCCTTTGGCTTGATATACCCTTTCCGGGACACCCAGTATAACGCCTATTGAAACCTAGATTATGCGCGCAATACTTGTATCACGCGCGCAATACTTGTATCACGCGAGTATATATACGTATATACTTAGTCCAAAATAAATCCTGAATCCTTCTACCATGGGATGACGAGACGTACCTACTGCAAGTACACACCCCTTTCGTGGTGAACGTTCCTTAAGTCATCCTAGACCCGCGCCTGATCTATAATAATAATAATATATATATAATAATAATAATTTTATTAAGTCTAAAAATAGAGTACATTGTGCATAGTAATTTTACAAAATTGGAAGTAGTAATTAGCTACAAGTTGTAATGCCAAACTTAGGTAGGTACTACATTTTCTTTGGGATTCAGCCTGATTTCCTAGCTAGGTTACAAATACCTGTATTTAGGAGAATTAGTACTGTGCCCCCAGAATGGTAATCAATTGAATTATTTGAGTTTTCCTATTAAAGTGTGTGCATCTATGGATATATTCTTAAGGAACGAAGGCGTACCGCTGAATAAAAGACTAATCGTTTCCAACATGTCTTAATTAAGTAGATATCCTCACAATCGAATGTAACTTTGTATATAATGTATACTTTTCATTGTTACAGGTAAGAAAGCCGGAGATAGAAGTTCACAAGTATTTCGGCGTTTTAATTAAAATCACCAAGTTCAAACAGTCTAATAAGAAATTCTTTCGATCCCACTTTCGAAGCAATCTAGTTTCGACAATTTGTTGAACTTTCACGTTTCTCTGTTATCCATCTCACTGTTTTTATAGCATTGATGAATTGTATGGCGCGTAATATGGCGTGTAATAATATACATCAATATCATTAAATATACTTTTTTAACTGCAAAAATGAATAACTTGATGTTCAATCTAAGCTAAGATTTATCTGTAATATTAAATGTCATCCCCTTAAAAAAAATACGACCAATTAATTCAAAATATAAAGATTTTTGCATAAACTCCTACAGAGATTTCTCTGGCAAAACCGAAAGCGAATCCATCCATCCATCTCGCGGTCTGCAGCTAAAATCTACGACCACAAACAACCATAGTGGTAAGTAAAATAATAAAACAAGCTACCAAAGCTCAACTCAACTGTAACTTCAGGTTACAGTATTAAGTTCTAAACAACATTCAGTACGCGAACAAGTCCGAAACAGAAACATAAACGCGAATATTTCCAGTTTTTACGAGTTGTTACGGAAGTGTTATGGTGCTGCGACGTGTCGTAAATGGTCCCCCGATGATATCACACCCCAGATAGTCGCAATGTAGTGTGGGGTGGTCTGCGAAACGTTAAGAAAATATGTTTTTATGTATTTCATATGGTGTTGCCGCTCTTTAAATTGGGAATGTCTTGACGATGATAAAATTGTAGTCACTCTATTTCGTGTTTATTTTTTATTGTTATATCAGAATAAAGTTTAGTTTTAATAGCAGCCGGACAGTGGCTTGCACAGAAAGTAGGCAAAAATATCTCTTAGTTATATGTACTCTAAGTTATTTGTTAGTATGCCACCACAAATATCCTTAAATGAACTTACATTACAGATGTATCCATTTACATTTAAAAACGTCACGTTAATACCATGTCAGTACATAATATTTTTCAATTAAGATTATTTAGAGAAATCGTAGGTTAGGTAATTCTTGTCTTGTGTTTATGGACCCTCTGAATATTCTTATTACAATTAGTAAATGCAAATATGTCTATAGAATCTGCTAACTTATGGATATTTGAAACGGTATACTAATATAGGTACATATAATAGGTTAAGCAAGCGGAAATCGTTTCTTTGCCTCTATGCATGACACTGGCCACAATCCCAATAGAAATACGCTGCTGCCCGTCTTCTTGGTTAGCATTAGTCGCCTGTTTCGACAGCCAACGATAAGTTACGGTTTTTATAGTACCTGCCACAGATTTGCAATATTGAAAAAATCTAAATCTGTGGTACCTATCAATATTTATTAAGTACAAGATTCAGTTTCTATTTCGTAAGATCCCATTTTCATCGCAATATTAATATGCTATAAATAATAATACCTGTGGGGAGTCCGGGTAAGAATAGCACCCCCCCATCTCCTCCCATTGGGTGTCCGTAATAGGCGACTAAGGGAAAACAAAAAGACGGGCAGCAGCATCTTTCTATTGGATTACCTACCACCTATACTGCGATCCCCAAGCCGCCTGCCAAGCGGGGGGATTATGGCAACACCTCCCTTATAAGGGGGAGACCTTTGTTCAGTGGACGTCTTTCGGCTGTTAATGATGATGATAAATAATAATTAATATTAGCAGGAAAAGGTATTATTAGTGTCTAGTGTTGGAAACTTATGCGTACATATGTACGTAATATTCGATCCAAGTTATACTGAAATTTCCACCACTAAAAGGTAATGAAATCAGTGCATTTGCAAAGGTGGTGACCTCAGATCACTGCGATCTTCAAATTTGAATTTAAATAAATGCTCAAATCTCTGCCCACCCTATGTCATAAATAACCAATCTAATATCTTAACCCCCAATCTCCTCCACAACAGCAACGACCCCTAATCATATTTCTCCAAACAACCATTACGCACATTCGTCGCCAGTATTCTGCGATTCAGACGACTGGCCTGTGATGCACCCCTGCATCCCTAAGGCATTATTAAGCCATTATGTTGAAATAGTAGTCCTCTTATCTTGGGGGGCGAAGCAATCAAATTGCATCACTAACTATTGGTGATATACCATCACCAATAGTTAGTGATGCAATTTGTGTTTGGTAGGTGCATTTACGGATCTCTTGCAAATACCGCAATTTTTCGACAGGTTGGTTGAATAATAATATCGGTCATCTGATCCCTAACTTGGCAGAGCCTATACTATGGTAACCATACCAATGATACTAATTCTTAAATAGCTTTTTTTTGTAAATACTTATACGGGGTGTAAGGGACATCGTACCGAAAACCGATTCCAGGGATCCAGTACATGATTGTGAACATTCTAGTGTTGAAATTTTTCAACGGGTTTTTCATGAAATTCAAAAAAAAAATGGCGCTTTTTTTTTAATAAAATTAGGATAACATCATTATTGGTATAATAATAAAGCCTAATTTCAGTTTAAAAACAATAAATTACTTATTTGTGCAAAAATGTTGTGCAATAAATTACTTATTTGTGCTGATTTGTGAAAAGTCCACTGCTGAACAAAGGCCTCTCCCGTAGAAGGGAGGGTTTGACATAATATCCACACTTGGCAGGCGGCTTGATTGAAATTAGCAATGTAATTTGAAAAATAAATATTATTCCGCACATATTCATTACATGCTCAAAAATTAAAAAAGTTAGTCCATTTGTCATTTTCCATATATATGGTTTCTGTAATGTTGTAAGGGACAATATGAGAAATCTTATATAAAAGTTTTCGGTACTTAGTCCCTTACACCCTGTATAGATATAACACCTAGACACTTGGTGGGAATCGAACCCACGACCTATAGAGTAGCGGCCAGGGTGTCTAACCACTAGATCAACGGGCCCGTCAAAATACCACAAATGTCACCCAAAGGTAGTGGGTATGGTGACTTAGATAATTTTTTTTGTGTTTTTTTTTTAGAAGACAAGGTGAAATATTGTTCTAAACTACTTATTCAATTCCTCTCGACAAAGGAATCGAATTGATTATTCAATCAAAATGGACCATTTCACAAGTCAATGACCCGTAGTCTGGAGTGCTATTTGATCGATGACAGTAACATTTTTACGCTCATAATAAAATTCACATAAAATCAATCCGAGAACTGAATTGAAGACGTCAGCGCATGACATCATTCCTATAAAATTGGTCAAATAATTACTCTGGCTAGTCGAGTTTTAGTGAACGTATCTCTATTCAATTGATTATAATGCTCAGATATCGCGCTATTAGCACTATAATTGGTAAATTATAATGCTAATCAATACCAAATATCGCAGAAGACTACAGATGCCGATTCGCTGACATCTATCGACGCTCTTCACTTAGGCAATTCCCATCCGTCTGATTTAGCGCTGATTAAGTTCGGATCAGTTCTAATCGACTCTAACGATGTCTACATATTTTGTGCACCAGCTGATTTCACAGTATCTATCAGTTTCAATTGTGATTTGGTATCAGCGCGAAATGCCTATGATAGACGAGCTAACTTGCCCAACATGACCCTACCTCTATTCACTCTGTAGAGATTTTTTTCTTCTGCGTCCAGCCCGTATAACGGCTATTGACAGAAACCATTAAGTTAGCTAATACGGAAACGACTTAGAAAACAAAACAGACAGCCATGATTTTTTCGTTTCTATTACTATTGTGCTTTTCTATGCAATAAAAGTAATACTCTGCCGAATTTTTCGATCACACAAACCCTATACCTGGGGGTAAAAAGGGCCACTCACGTTGAAGTGACGGCCTGTCCTGAGGGAGCGATTACACGTTCACTGGGATCCCTTCCCGATACTCTGCCCGGTAGTACCCGGGCTAATATATTATGTCCCCGGTGGTACATAGATAAACACCTATTCTTAATCTATTTTGTAACGAAACATGACTTTGCGTATACACGATGACGTTGCTCTCATGGGGTGTTAAGGAGTTTTATGTATGGATTTCTAGGAGCATTTTTCATGTCGTATAGATATGAAATGTCTTAAAGGTAGAACATTTTTCATGCAGTATAGCAGTATAGAAACGTGATATAAGGGAACTGGGTTGCGGAGACCCAAAGCTACGATATTTGATTTTATTAGATCCATTAATATTATTTTTTACTTATTTATAAGCTAGTCTTTACTCATATTGCAACTTGGTGATAAGCGGTGAGACAGTCGTAACTTGGAATTGTTTTTAATCTTAGTTAGTGATGAGACAAACAGAATGATTTCTGATATTTACGCGAATATTACACATTGAAATGAAACTAATTTTACGGATTATATCGCGGTTTATTTTTGTTTTTTATTTTTTGTTTTTTTTTTTTATTTTTTTATTTTAGTTTTGCGTAGATCGGACTAACAATAATAATTAGAAGACCTTAGGGTACCCTCAGTACCCTAAGACAACTATAACATATGGACAGCTACCACCTCAGTCCGCCCGTGACCATGAATGCTGTAAAGTATTCGAAACGTCGGGAAATTAAAATCAAAAATAAACCGCGATATAATCTGTAAAATTAGTTTAATTTCAATGAGACAAACAGAACTTTTATCTGATGATAAGCCCATTAGCAGATGTATTGCACTGCCACTTGTCATCTATGAAATAATTTATTATTCTGTCTTTAAGGCGAGTAATTTCTCCAGCAACATTGTTCTTCATACCTGAACAAAGCAATATTTACACACTGCTGCTTCATCATCATCAGTCGGAAGACGTCCACTGCTGAAACATAGGCCTCCCCCTTAGAACGCCACTATGAACGACAATTGGCTATTTGCATCCACCGGTTACATGCGACGCGCATAATGTCGTCTGTCCACCTAGTGGGAGGCCTGCCTACGCTGCGTCTTCCGGTTCGTGGTCGCCACCCGAGAACCCTTTTCCTCAACAGTTATCGGTTCTTCGAGCGAACTTCACTGCGGTAGTATTTTCCTACATGGATGTTTGTACACGGTAACCTATTACGTTGTTCTTTATAGGTCTTCCTATCTATAAAACTCAAAGAAAGCAATGATATCCTTCCGAGTCTTAACATAAAACAGAAACGGTCGTCTTTTCCGCCTATTTCTCTCCAACAAAAGCTAATTTATCTTAGGAAACCCTAAATAAGCTTCATTTTACATCTCACCTGCGCCATAAAGTATCTTACATTACTGTAAATTGGGTACTCGCCGGCTCTCAGCGTTTTGGGTTTACGTAACCTAATAAAACGGGAAAAAATCCCGGCACGAGCGAGTAATCCGGGAAAACGGTGCCCATTTCTATAATAAAGTTTAGCCATTAGTGTTTAGCGTATTCTAATATGTGTAGAATGAGGTTGAGCTTCTCTTTAGAGTTGTGGAGATTGTAAAAATACTACTTCTCTTTATGTTATTTATAATGGATTTGTTCTACGTTAGCCGGAAATTATTTTTAGAGAAGTATAAGAAGAAATGCGGTAATAGCTCAGTGAGTGAGCGCTTGCCTTGGAAACAAGGTGCGCAGGTTCGAACCCCGTCTCGCACCTCTGATTTATTGAATGAATTTGTCTCTACATTAAGTTGAATGAAATCGAATTTCTGCTTATAATAATAATATATAAATAATAATAATAATACCAGCCCTTGTTTATGTCCCACTGCTGGGCACGGGCCGCCCTTCAAGATGAAGGGGCTTAGGCCATAGTCCACCACGGCCAAGTGCGGGTTGGCGGACTTCACACGTCTTTCGAAAGCTAGTTAGGCTTTCTCAGACATGCAGGTTTTCTCAGACATGCAGGTTTTCTCACGATGTTTTCCTTCACTGAAAGCTAGTAACAATCGCACAAAGACGATTCGCACATGATTAATTATTAAAGAAATCAGAGGTGCGAGCTGGGGTCCGAACCTGCACACCTTGTTTCCAAGGCAAACGCTCGCCCACTGAGCTGTTACAGCTATCGCAGTATAGTTGACAGGTACCTAATCCAATAGAAAGACACTGCTGCGTCTTCTTGTTTACCCGTCCATCTATTCCCATTTGGTTTCCAAATGGGAAGAGATGGACGGGTGCTATTCTTAACCCGACATCCTACGGGTAATGATTACATGATTTCCGTTTAGTGTTTTAGTTTCATACATCTTCATAATTCCTCTAAACTCACAAAACAAGAAATACAATAAAAAGTAGGTACATAATATATATAATAATAAAATACATATATGTATCAACTTTGTATCTGCAATTCTTCTTCGGATAACACACCATTAACGTTCCCGAGGTATCCGTGATACGTACAAATTTGTACCAATATTTATTGCCAATATATTTTTGCTTACGGCTCCATTACCGTGATGGGTTTATGCTCTCATAACGCAAGCGTGTTTGGGATTAATATGAATGGATTTATGCTATATCGTTGAACGGATTAATGGAGCACCGGATAATTAGTTTGTGGTTTTGGCTCAGGCATGTAATACGTCCGGATGATAAAAGCGACTCCGAGTCACTCAACTTTGGTTAAGGGAATTTTATGGCTATCGGATACATTGCAAAAAAAAAATCATAGCCCAAATTTATATATCTATACTGTTAGTACTGAATAATAGTAGTTGTAAAAAGTGCATTACTAAAAGATTTATTCTAAATTTTATATTTCTTTACATGATATTTTCTTTTAAAGTAACTTTTTTTTTATTAGGCTGAAAGTATGTCCCACTGTTGGGCAAAGGCCTCTCCCCCACTCTTCCACAAATCCCAATTTACTGCCACCTCTGTCCAAGCACTGTCCGAGAATTGGTCTAACTCATCCCGCCATCTTCTCTTTGGTCTGCCCCTACTTCTGCGGCCATCAGGTGGTGTCCACTGATTAACAGTCAATGCATAGTATTGCACCACGCTGGTCCTAGAAAAGCTTTTTGCACCATTGACCACGTTCACTTTATACTGAATATTATTATGTTCTTTCCAAATTGTTGAATATATAATTACTCCAATTTGTATGTTATTGTTACAGTACCTTAGTGAACACTAAGACAAAAACAAAAATCGTATCCTAAGTGTCTAAAAAGGGGGCTTTATGTTATTTAAAAAAGAGTTACATTTAGAACTACAGACAGATAGACAGACAAAAATAAAAAAAATACATTACTGGCTTATGTATCGCTTATAGAATGCCCTCCAAACATAATTTTCAAACTATCTTCAATGTACCTACAGAATTGGGCCTGTTACAGTTTTATTATAAGTATAGATAGGTAGCATGCACATTTTTTTGTGACAGCAGAGATTCTGGGCTTGCATAAAGATACCAAAAACAAAATAGTAAATACACACATCAAAAGTGTCTAGGGATCAACATATATTTTTGCAATAACTTTTCTCCTGATTGATATTAATTAAAATTTTCTTTAAGGATTCATCAAATAAAGTGTTTTCGTTTGTCACAGTAACGATAAACCAAGTCACCTTTGCATTAATAAAGAAATTTGCCATTTTCCTAATAAAGGGATTTTTGACATTTGAACCACTAACACAAAAGTTCGAAAAAAAGACTGAAATAACAGTTTTCTTTAAAATTTTATTGGGTAACTTAAACAATTAATAATCCGTGTTTCTACCGCGAACACTAACAACACAAGAACATCGGTTTGGCATACTCAAAATGAGTTCATCCAAATCACGCTGTGGAATGGCCGCCCATGTTCGTTGCAACAACAAAAAAAGGTCTTCTTGCGACTGGATACCCTCCATATTCGGCAGAGCTCTTCTCTGTAGCATATCCCATGCATGCTCAATCGGGTTCAAGTCTGGCGACTGAGCAGGCCAGGGCAGGACATTGATGTTAGCTGCGGCGAGAGTCTGTCTTACAACTCTTGCGGTGTGCGGTCGTGCATTATCATGCATTAACTGAAATAAGGGACCGATTTGCACTTGTAGAGGAACGATGACGTCTGATACAATCGTCTCAGCATAAATTTGAGCGTTGAGGTTGCCTCTGATCCAAATCAACTCAGTTCTTCCGCCGATCCAAATACCCGCCCATACCATGATGGTTCCACCACTATAAGGATGGACTTCCTGGCAGGATTTTAATCGCTGTTGGCGTCCAGGGGTTCTCCAGTGTCGTATACGTCTTGTATCCGGTCTCATACCAAAACGAGACTCATCAGAAAAGCACACGAAACGCCATTGTTCTTCTGCCCATTTTTTTGCCCAAAAATGCTTGATCCCTAGACACTTTTGATGTGTGTATATTCAAAAACAATTAATAAACTTCAAATAAAAAATTGGCATCTCTAAATTCACTCTAAAACGTTCACGGACATGATATGACAGATTGTAACGTTAATAAGACCATGGCTACAGAAAATATATCCAAGTGCTGATGGATAGTGAAATCAAGTGCTGTTTTAAATTTTGAATATAAGTTACTTTAAATATCCCTAAAACGTAGACTCCTCGACATGTATATTCTGCCTATTCTAACTTATGGTGCCCAGACTTGGTCTCTAACAAAGCTGCAAATGTCCAAGCTGAAGATTTGCCAAAGGGCAATGGAGCGCAGTATACTTGGTGTAAAGTTGATAGACCGGATTAGAAATACCACACTGCGCTCCATTACACGTGTAGTTGATGTAGGTGTGAAATCTGCAAAGTTGAAATGGGAATGGGCAGGGCACGTGATACGTATGGGGACACACCTATGGCCAAGTACTGTCACGAAATGGACACCACCTGATGGCCGCAAAAGTAGGGGCAGACCAAAGAGAAGATGGCGGGATGAGTTAGACCAATTCTCGGACAGTGCTTGGAGGTGGCAGTAGATTGGGATTTGTGGAAGAGTGGGGGAGAGGCCTTTGCCCAGCAGTGGGACATACTTTCAGGCTAATAAAAAAAAAGTTACTTTAAAAGAAAATATCATGTAAAGAAATATAAAATTTAGAATAAATCTTTTAGTAATGCACTTTTTACAACTACTATTATTCAGTACTAATCATAATTTCTTATTAAAAAAATTGTGCGTATTCCGTTATTTATAAAACACCATTGCAATTTAAATAGTAGATCATAGATCATGATAAAAAACCTAATTACATTTGGTGTAGCATTATTTGATTTTTTCTAAAATAATGACACAAGACCACAATAATTAAAAAATAACTTTTGTAACTTTTATATTTCTATTTTCAGACAAAAGAGTATTTACTAGGGCGAAACCAAGGGAGAGTTATTTTGCGGGTCTCAAGCTCAACAGACTTTCCCTCAGTTACAGGCAATTTGGTCTCGGTATAATGTTAATTTCAATTCTAGAGAATTTTCCTCAAACAAATTATATTGAAACGCTCATAAATAAAGTACTGAGGCTCTGTATTAATCTGGTTTTCTACATCTAGAATATTCCCATTTTATGTCTGATAGGCAGTTTCAGGGCCTTCAAACTTGAATGGCGAGAGCTTCTAAGGCTCCTTTTAAATTGTGAAGTTTTATGAATAAAGTTTCCAGATTAGATTGGCTTAGATAGGAGTTTTCAGGACGTCGAGTGTTGCTTAGATAAAAATAAAGTTTTAATGAAAGGAAATAAAATACGATAGCATTTTCTTCCTCTAGGGTCGTTGACCTGGAAAACTTTAGGTATTCGTAGGGGCATGGTTACTAAAAGTCGCTCGTGGCCACTGTGCGATCTAATTTTCTTTAGTCTGTAAATAACAAGATAAGTAGTAGGTAGTTTTAGAACTAGTACACACTAGTTCTTCTTTGTATCAGGCTAGGCTAGCGTAGGTGTATCAGGGTAGCTGAGGGTTACAAACTGGAAATTGTTAATGTATAAAATGATACGATTTTTTTTTTATTTCAAATAGGTTTAGCTTTTGAAAGGTCACAATTTTTTAAGACTACCATCGGACTTCAACGCGGCCTCTAGTGAGAAGATCCAGTAAGAAACAGCGTCATTTTTGCTTAGTTTTTTTATCGATACTAGTGTGCTTTGCCGTTCGAAATATAACGCAAAAAATATCGATAAAGTTCTTCCTAATTCGCACATAAAAAAATACTCACACTCCTCTAAAATTATCTATCAACCTCACCCTATTCAAATTTGTATCCATTGTGATAATATTTTAGTTCTCATTAGTTTTATGGGTCAGCAAATAATGGCTGACGTTATCCGGTGTTGACCCATCGCCATTAATAAAGGTCAGAACACAGGAACCGTCAGAAGGTAGTCACAACCAAGTGGGTCGGGGTTCGAGCTCATTGTTCGAATTGTTCTGGATTCTTTTATCTGTCGACGCGATGGGCGTGGCTTGCCGACAAAGCGTGTCATGAAAATGGCTTCATCGATGTTAATGACACTGTGTGGGAGATAGCACGTTTTTGCCGTCTGTCGAAACCGCTAAGTGGATCGTGTTATCCCAAATGGTATTTTTTAGTCCTTTTTGTCATTTCGAAGGGCGTTTTTATTACATTAATGGTAATCCTGGGACAATTTCACACACGGCCATCTGCTCCCAAACTAGACAGAGCCTGTAGTATACTAAGTAGTTAAGTACTCCTTTTTTTTACTTAGGGATCCGTAGCTAAAAGGTAAACAAGTAATAAGTTTTAAAAACTAAAACCCGACTACGGATAAAATCGCAGACTAATAATGAGATATTATATAGCCTATAACCAGCGGACAATTAAGACGCTTCCAACGACACCTTGCTTCTCAAATTATAGTAGATTAAAAGATATGCGGGAACAGATGAACATACATACATACATACATTATTGTTAAAATCATAACCCTCCCTCCGTTCCGTAGTCGGGTAAAAAGGAACCCCTATGATGCCATTTGGTCTGTCTGTCACATCAACATATTTCTTTCAATCATGTTTACTCAGCCTCATCACCATTTTTTTTATCATTATTAATTAACTTAACTTTCTTTTCAAGAGGGGCCGGAATAAGGCATCGAAATTTTAGTGTACGACAACTTTATCAGGTGATGTATCACGTAAAAGCGATACATTTGTAAATTTCAAAAAATATTTTATTTTATTCACGTAGTTTTTGAGTTATAATTTAAAATGTGAAAAGAATACCGTCCCCTCCTTATCTCCGAAGTACCTATATGGAGTGAAAAGTTACCTATATGGAGTGAAAAGTGAAAAGAAAATTTTACATGAACAATTAAATGATGTTTCTAAATAGAATAGAAGGAATTTTAGCACAGTTTTCTTTTAGAAATCATCAAAAACTTGGACAAACGGACTCAGTTGTGAGGTTTTCTCTTTTTACTAGGTACTTGAGTTGTTAGGTTAAAAGCAAACTAACTTTTATACGTCCAAAGCACCCCTCGGTGCACGAGTCCGATTCGCACTTGACCAATTTTTTTATCCAAACCTTCTTTTTACAAAGCTTAGCTTTATACTTAGAATCACGCTACTCTTGCATTACTTACTGTTTACAATAATTATATCACTCATAAGGCTTTTAGTAAAACTCTCCCACCAAAAGAATATAAAATAATCTAATATACATTCGTAATAGTACATGCATATCGTTCACCGTGTGCCTCACGCTTTATGGTCAACAGTCATACATAGGCAATGGGATGGCGTTTGCAACGATCCTTTTAGCTGATGAACACAAAGGAGTCTTTGGTCTTGCGGTAATGCTTGCAAATTTTATTGTGATTACGTGTTTATTCAACGCCCAAAAAGACGGCACAGAGAAATATATGAGCATCAGATTATGCTTTTAGAATATGATTTTCTTTCGTATAATATATTTTTGTATTAAAAGTGATAAATCATAGACCTATGGAGATTATGTACAATACGGTCACGAACGGTGTACCACCTTTAGGGCGACAATCGCTTGCACGAGCGGGCCCAAAAAATATACGGGCGGGGTAAGCGCACGTAAAGTTGTTCAAACGATTTTGATTGTAAACTGGTACACCGTTCGTGTCCGCGATTGTATATGTATGGAAAATTGACAAAAAAACAAAATATGTGAAAAACAATTGTGAGACGATTGAGACGGTCATGAAAATCTTTTTAACGATGAACTAGCAAGGATATTAAAATCTCTTGATTTTTACCCGACTACGAAGAAGGAAGGGAAATGAGTGTTGTTAAACTAATACATGCTGTTGTTTGTATGCCGCCGTGATTAAAGTTCGTCCCTTACAAGTTAGAGCGATATGTGTTAACGCCTTTTACCTGTACCTATGTAAGTAAGTATATGTTATTATGTGTATATATTTGGGTAGGTATGTCAGTTAATGCCGCGTTGTGATGCGGTGGTAAATAGTTTTTTTTTCTGTAGATTTTTCGATAGATATGTATGACATTTCGAAAGTGCTAATTTTGGCCTTTTGAAACAAACGATTTCATTTTCAGTACTAAATGTAATTCGGAATTTTGTGATATTTGATATAATATAATTAAATTTTTGCGATTTAATTTGGTGTAAACTTTCAAGCTCTAAACTAACTACACTGCATTTAACAGGTTTACGCAGTAAACCCTCGATATCTGAATCATATTACATAGTCAAGTACAAGTAAATTAAAATAGGAAAAATAAGTTTTGTAATTTTAATTTAGTGAATTTAAAATATTCTAGAATCTTATAATCCTCCTCCTCGCGTCGATACCTCAATACTGAGGGTCGTGACCTGTTGTTACGGATGCAGATAATAGTTTGCTTCGGATGACGGTTTTTTTTTTAATTTATTAGGATTACCAACGATTGTTACACTATAGTATATTTCATTACGAGTGCGGAAAGCCTGTCATTGCAAAGAGTTCCGACAAATGTCTACCCGAGCCGAGGCGCAGCCAAAGGCGAGGGTTGACAGTCGGAACAAGTTGCAATGACGGTTCCGCACGTGTACTGAACAACTATTTTTAATACAGTTGCGAAAAAACGAAGCAACTTAATAAAATAATAAAAATACACAACAAACTCAACTAACTTATCATTTATTTCCTATAAAAGTTATAATTCACATGTACATTGAAATTGGTACAGTTTTTAATAGTAACTGGGGAAGTTTTAGGTTGCATATTTACTGTTTGAGACAAACTATTATTAATTTCGTATGATTGTTCATGTATATTTGTCAAAGGTGTTAAACATTGGCGTTTGCTAGTTGATGGAATAGGATCTGATGAATTATCGTTATCAACGACGGTAGATGGACAAATGTTCTCTTCAGTATTGGCATGTGAAGGAGACGGACTGGACTTTAAATTAATGGATCGTGTGATTTTTTCCCAGTTTCTAGTTTGTTGTTTAATGAATCAGCAATATAGCCTTCTGCAACTTTGTCTGATTTCCAACCTCCTAGTCGCTTTAAGGACGTCAAATTGGCTCCCGAATCTGCCAATAATGTAGCAGAGGTCCTCCTGAAGCTGTACCCAGTATAACACTCAGCATCCGGCAGACCAAGAAACGTAGCTATTTCTTTTGGCATATTACCAAATTTGTTTATCCCGATTGCTTGAGTTGTACACTTTCCTTTTTGATAATTTTGGAAAAACGGTCGGTTTTTGCTTTTTGGGACCGCTGAATCATATATTTTTGCACTATTCTAAGAAAATCTCCTTCAACAACAAAGCTTCTCGGTATCTTATTTTTTGTATTCGGAATTTTGATTAGTAGCATTTTCCCATGGGTTGCAGTATCTTTTAAAGTAATATTGGCTAACTCCTCTCTGCGGCAAGCTCCAACAACACCAAAAATCAGCGCAACCTACAAAAGGGATTTGATTAATATTTTTTTAAATAATATATAAAGTGTATTTTGCGATTTCGTAAACTGAATACTAAAGAAAAATATAAGTACTTATTAATAAATTAGGTAAGTACCTTTGTGGCTAAATAACGATCATCGGGAGCTTCGTTCAACAACCTTTCCACTTCATTAGATGTTAATATTTTCGACTTTTTAGTTGTAAAACCGTCTGATTGTCGTTTTAAGAAAGCATTTCGTTTTGGCTATTCACTTATATCCACGTTGTTCCTTATTTTCAGCATACTTTTTATCATCGAAAACCTCGACCATAACGTAGAAGGTTTTAATTTTGCTGAGAGTTCGGAGAAGTATGCCAACATAACATTTTCTGAAAAACTATTTGCTTTTTTCTCTTCTCTCCACGCAATAAATTCGTCGTATGTAGATATGTAGCGACTTTTTGACTTTTCCGGTAAAATGTTCTCCGAAGCATTTTGTGCAATTATACTGAGTTCGGGTGGTGTTAATTCAAAAAACATATCGTCGAAATTACTCATTTTGTGCAACAAGCAACTAAACTCACAACAAACAAAGTACAAGGATTTTTTTTTGAAAATGGCGCCAACCGTAAAATAATATAAGCAGTTTTTTGTTTTCTTTATCCATTCTGGGTAGGCAAAGGGAAATATGCCCATACAGCCAAATCTGATATTGAAACAAATTAGTAGCTGAATCGTAAAAACTTCTATGAATTCTTTTTAGTAAAAACTTCGTGGTTGTTTTTTTTTCTCTTTTTAATAGACATTATTTTGACAGTTGGGAAAGAAAACGCACGAGTGCGGGAAAGGTAAAGAAAAAGCACTAGTGCGTAATAGCCTACATCCCGAACGCTATACATCCCTGCAATACGCCACTTTTTGAGCAACTGTATTAAAAATACATTATCATAACACTTGCCATAAAGATTTGAACTAAATGCACAATCACTTAAAGGTAAACTCAACATGCGATTATTAAAGTAGGTACAGTTTTTTCTTCTTTACAGCAGCTAGCAGTTTACTTAAATATAACTTAAAATTATCTTACAAATTATTGTATCTAAAAACAAACAGACTACTCTTAGAGGCATTTACTTAGGTATGTTGATATATGGTAATAAAACATGCATATGGAGTCAAAATTGACATCGACTAGATCACTACATTGATTCAGAAGCTTACAAAGGCGAGGAACTGGCGAGCTTGAGCCTAGAACTGTTCTGCGTAGGGGAGGTTGCAAGGGGGTTATGGGTTTACGAGGTATCCTGGAGGGTGAACGAAGATGAAATTGGGTCAACAACTGTGGACAATCAATTAAATTTCTAAAAAGTTTGTATAAAAACATCATAATATCTATTAAGTCCCAGTGCTTAGAAAGAGAAAGCATTTTGAAATGAATCAACCTGCTTTTGTAGGAAATTAAATTATTAGCCATCCCAGCTGCATATGTCAAATGCCACAGAAAACGTTTCTGTATTCGTTCTAACCGAAGTGCATGTGTAGCATAATGAGGACGCCACACGATACTGCAGTACTCCACCACACTCCGAACAAGACTGTTATAAATCAATATTTTTGTATTTGGATTACGGAATATTTTTACATTTCTTATTACAAAACCCAACATTTTTGATGACCTTTTTATAGTGCTTTCTACATGAGGTATAAACGTTAACTTTTTATCATAAAAGACACCAAGATCTCTGATGGTTTCTATCTCCTGAATTAACTCTCCATCGATATGGTACTCCGAAGGTATGATATTAAGATTCCTAGTGAATTTAACATGTGAACATTTTTTACGGTTTAAAATCATGCCATTGTGATTACACCATTGTACTATCCGATCTATATCATCTTGCAAGTATGCCGAATCATCAATGGTAGTTTTACACTTATCACGATCCGAGGCATCATGGAACGCTACGTGCACTGGGGTTTCGAGAGTGTCGCGAATCTGGTCAGACCAACGTGTCAGAATCTTATAAACACATCAAAATAATTATGTTATTAAATATCGCAATATTATTTTTTTCATCCCTAACTAAGAGGTGAGAACCTCTCAGTTAGGGATGAAAAATACAGTCATAAGTTTCAAACCTACATAATTATGTCGTGTGTGTATGTCGATCTGTGTTATTGTAACTTCCAAATGAATGCGATAAGATGATGTTCATCTGTTTATTATGTTAGTAATTGTGTAGTTTCTTTTCCATCTTTTTCTTTAACTTTTCTTTTCTTTTTATTCATATGAATTTTTATTTATTTATTTATTTAAGGAAAACATACAGCTTCTATAACACAAAGATACATTTTGATGTTTAAAACATTAGCAAAACAGTTTCCACGAATACGTAGCACAAAGTGAAGACAATAGAACACAAGTAACGTATTTAACAAAAAACAAAAAAAAAAAGATTATATGACGTAAACAAAAAAAAAGATAAATTAAAAAATATATATGATAATGAATGAAAGATGATATCAATAAATTAAAATGAGAAAAATAACATTAACATAAATTACTATTTACTTATCACCAGAGAAATATATTTACTTAGTTTACAGTTAAACATATCAACATGACAATAACGTTCATTATAAACTTTACACGCTCTGACAAGGAATCGATTGACAGAATAGTTAGTTCTACAAGATGGAGTTGAAAAAGAGTTCTGGAGCGAGCACTCAACCTAGGGCACTCATATTCATTATTCATTTTGAGTGCGGAATGCCAACGGTGCCCTAGACGCCCTGTATATCGAATAAACAAGTTTTGACTGTTGCATAGTGTCTCTTCATTATTTCCTACCCAACCCTTCCACCGCCATCCATTTCAGGCAAACAAGAAAAGAAAGTAGAGCACGTATTTTGTCTCTTATCTTTTCCCCCGCTTTTTGTAACAAAGGAACGTGCAACATTGGCTTTTCCGCTAATGAAACCTTTTCCGTAATGCATTCGACAAAGCCGATCCGATAATAAATCGTGGAAGCTATTGGTGGGTGTTCGTTTAGAAAACGAGGACTCGATCAGATCTTTGACCTTCGTTTTGTTTGAATTGATTTTTACAGGTGTACAACATACGATGTTTATTTTATAAATGCAAAAAAAAATGTTATATATAATATGCAATTATATATAGTAATATGCAATTGTATTAAATTATTATTTGTAATAATAATTAAACTACATGGATTCCTGATCCGATACCAAAAAATATTTTACTGATAAAATGCTAGTTTATTCCCGAGTGACGTAGGACGTTAATCTAATCTATCAGTAGGTATATTAAATATCTATTTATATTTTTTTAGTAAGTAGGGTTATTTAAGTAGATGTTTGTACTTTCCAATAATTTCATTTATCAGTGTTGAAGAATACTAAAGAATATCTATCAATAATGAAGAGTTAGAAATATTTTTTTTTTACTCCCTATCCTATAAGCCAGTGCTTGACTGCAGTCCCACCTGATGGAAAGCGGCGACGCAATCTAGGATGGTAAAGCACACTGGCTTATTAAAAGCCTATTCACTCTAGCTTTGAAGACACCCAGATTATAATCGCGCGGAAAAACTGACGCAGGCAAACTGTTCCAGTCCTTAGCTGTCCTAATTATGAATGACGACAAACCGATTGGCTGGACAAACCGAGAACAGTCATTTAATAATAATATGTTCTTAATTTCAATTATTAATTTAAAATATCGGATTGATCGCATGAACAGAGCGAATTTTTTTTCTAACTTTTATGTTATCACTTTGACAATTTATTACGAAGTAGGTACTGTTATAAGATCAAAAATATGTATTAGAAAGATGTTTTATAAATTGTACAGACTTCGCTTTTACGAATTTTTAAAGTAACAAAAATGTTGCATATTTTTAACGAGATTGTCTTATACTTGTAGATTAATTTCAACGAAAGCTCTTGGCAACTCAACTAAGTAATTTCTGCGTAGAATAGTCGGCGTAATAAATTGGTTACATAATAATAATCAGTTGATGTTACGCGGACCTTACACGCGAAACTAAGCCTTGAGATATTTTCGTGAATGACGCCTCACTCAACGCAATCAAGTCCACCAGGAGGAAGGACATAACAATAATTACTTTTTGCACTATAATTATTTGGGAAAACTATATACTCGTAGAGCAGAAAATTCTCCCTTAGTAGTGTCTTTCGTCTACTTAGACGCCTCGTATTACAGAGAGTCATCGCAAAATTCAATGTTCAATATTTCTTTTTTTTAACCAATTTAGTGTCAAGCTATGCACAACGCTCGCCTGATAAGGTAAGCTACATGCTATCCTAAGGCTAGTTGTGTTGTAATAACGCTTGTCACCTGCAAAAACTATGCAGAAAGCATTCAAAGGGGTCATCCCTTTGTCAACATAATAAAATTGTCATTATATATCAATGTATATATATCCACTTTTCCGTCCAGATTACTTTTTGCCCGACTGCCACAGAATAAGGGTTATGTTTTTGAGAGTTGTATGTATGTAGATAATATGCATGTATGTCTATTTCATGGGCACGGCCTACAACCTAAATGGCTTGATGGATTTTGACTTATAAATGTCTGTCTTTAGATTCGTCTCAGTTGTGGGAGTGACACAGGCTAGATATTTTTTTTCAAAAAAGTAATATGTCGGCCGTGAGTCGCATTTTGTATTTTTTTACTTCCAAAAACATCAGTATGGGTATCACATTAAAGGTCTTAACGAGCAAGTTCATTATAATATACAAGTGTATAATTAAATTAAATTTAAATCCACTTTTTAACCGGCTTCAAAAAGAAGGTTCTCTATTCGACGCGTATGTAAGTAATATTATTAAAAATGCGTAATATTAATATATGTTAATCTATGTGGGCTTCTAAACAAATTTACCAAATTTTATGAGTGTATGTATGTATGTAGGTTTGTCCGCGGATTTCTCAGAAACTACATGTCCGATTTCGAAAATTATTTTTGCAATAGTTAGAGTATTTTTCAACTTAGGGTAGAGTATAAGTTTCATCAAAATCGGTCCAGTAGTTTAAGAGATATAAACTTTTTATGTTTTCAGTAAGTTACTGTAACCTAGACGTTCAAGTTGCGTGATAGTACTGATACACTAAAAAGTGTTAAATAAACCCACTATTAAACTTTACAAAGAAGCAGGTGTGTTGATGTCGGTACGGCAGTTGTATATTCTACAAACGGTGTTAAGAGTACACATATCTAATTCTAACCTATCTAAAACTATTTTTTTTTGAAAAAAATTAAACCGGCTTCAAAGTAAATTATCTAAAAAGCATAAAATAACGAAAATATATTGAAGTCGGTGTCAGCTCGTGCAAGTCTTAGTTAACATGATGTGCTAGCACCGACTTCAATATATTTTCGTTATTTTATGCTTTTTAGATAATTTACTTTGAAGCCGGTTTAATTTTTTTCAAAAATAGTTTATTCGCAGTCGGGCTTTTGAAAAATGCTACAAACTCTTTTGCTATCTGTAGCATTAAGGTCCCTGTTTTTTGTTACAGTATGTTTAACTACACAATGATTATGTGCTCCGATACACATTACATTATACTGTGAAGGTACCGTGGCTGACATAAACGATGCCGCAAAGTTATTAAGCCGAGCACACGGCTCGATTAATAAAGCATTCCTGTGCACATTCAGTTAATTCCAGTAGTTCAATTGCGCGAGACAGTACCTACTCGGTGTAGGCAGAATAATTCAATTTTCTACTACTCTTGTTGGATTACCATTGAAGACTACACTAAATATAGTAGGGTTTGTATTAACAAACCCTACTATATTTAGTGTAGTCTTCAATGTGGTTTAATGTTAATAGGATTCGACGGGACGTGGGTTCAATACCCGCAAAGTGTCTGGGTGTTATTTATCTATTTATGTCTGTATTATCAAAATAATAATAATAATATCCTGGGACAATTCACACACGGTTATCTGATTTCAAACTAGGCAGAGCCTGTACTAAGGAAACCAGACAACTGATACTAATACATAAATACTTTTATGTATTAGTATCAGTTGTCTGGTATATAGGTGTATAGGTGGTATAAAGATTAGTAATTCGGCGTGGCGCTGCACGTCATTTTTAAGGTTCAAAAATTTTAAACACTCATAAACCTTGTAACTTTCTTAATATGATGGCGAAAATAGGTTCAAAATACCTCAGCGTGTTAGGGAAGGGCTACGTTCAGAGTGTCTCTACTTGATAACGTCCGGAACTAAAGTGACTGAAATAGCTCTGGTAGTAAGCTGAAGTGGCAAGAATTGACAATCAATGGGGAAGAAATGTTCTCGAGTGGCGAACAAAGATCAAAGCCGCATTAAAATAACATGTGTCGTTGAGAAAAAAAAAGAGAGACGCGAAAAGTAACTCTATACGTTATTTACTTTTTTTCATTTAAATTTGGCACATACCACTAAATATTTATGCAATAATCAAAGGTAGAATTTTAGAAAATGCCTAAGGCATTAAGCTCAGCTCATCATCTCTGTAAAGTTTAATAGTTAGTATATTAGTAGGTATATTTTATTTTATGTTACTATGTTAGTATATTATAAGTTGTAGTTAGTATATTAATATTTATTGAAACTAAATATTTACAGTTTATTTACAAATATGTATACTTAAACTAGGTAAAAAACTTCCTCCAAGTTGTCGCCGCACTGGGAGGGAAGGGTATATACCTAATTAAAATATTAAAATAAAAATATTAATTAATTAAAATATAGTAAGTAAGCGTGGGTACGGTAATAATCAAATAAACCACCATCTTGTTTTAATTGGTTCTACTAATTGGCGCCCCGAGGTTCAGTCTGGGAATAATGAATCCTCGCTTTGTTCCTATTTCAATACTAAATTCGACGAATGCCGTACGAGAATCGTTTTATTTTGTGCTCAATTATTCAATTAGCAATTGCGCAATAAACACATGGCCATCTCATTCTTAACTAGGCAAAAACTGTAACAAGAGAATATGGTAACAAGAGAATATGGTAACAATAGAATTGATACAAATACCTATTGCACCTATTGTGTCTGTCTTCTCAGTCGTTTCTTCAATGTACTTATTTATATACTAGCTGACCCACGCAGCTCCGCCCGCGCTGTGTTTACGTTAACTAAACTTTCAATAATAAATATTCGCATAGAATACAAAACCTCCTTTTTTAAAGTCGGTTAAAAACTTGGACCCACTTTGTATTGCCCTCCGAAGCACGGAGACGTTTAGTACAAATGGCGTTAAACGGTCACCCATCTATTTAATGACCTTACCTAACGTTGCTTAACCTGATTGATTTCCAAACATTGTTAACAACTGTCTATGAGTGTTCCCTTACAAATATTTATTATAATTATACTGAAAAATTGTTAAAATCGGAGCAAGCGTACAACCAAGTACACATTTTGACTTTAGTCCCCACTCCCAAGGGAACCGTGCCGAATGTCGGGATAAAAAGTATCCTATGTCCTATCTAGGAGTATTAACTCAAATCATGCCAAGTTTCGTTTCAATCCATCCAGTAGTTTTGGCGTGATGCTCAGCCGAGATACAGACAGACAGACAGACAAACAAAAATTTAAAAAAATGCATTTTTGGCTTTAGTATCGGTTATAGAATCCCCTCCAAACATAATTTTCAAAATATCTTCAATGTACAGAATTGGACCTGTTACAGTTTTATTATAAGTATAGATATTAAGAAAACTTTCGGCTACAACAATAATAGTGTGATAAATGTAAATTAAGAACACAAGTATAAATTTGAAAATTAAAAAAAAAACCATGACAGTTAAAGAACTTTAAAAATGACTTTCCTGTGCCATTATCAGACCCTGATCAGTATCTATCTAACTACTCGTCAAGATTTAACCATAGATTTATAATTTGGTGGATCCTACATTTAATGGAGCCGAGTTCCTGTTGTTAGCTTCCTGCTTGCTCCCATCACCAGACTCTGATCAACATTTTGCTACCTACTACTCGCAGAAAACTATCCAACGAATCCAAAATTCGGTGGCCTACGTTTATTACTTCAGAGATCCTATGACCATCATCGGACCCTGATCACCATTTTTCTAGTAATTACTCGTCCAGACCTACCCAACGAGCCCAAACTCGGTGGGTCTACGTTTATTTACTTTGTGTCCTTTTCATCGCCGGCGCGCAGCACCGTGAATTGTCTAGTTTGTTTAAGTGATAAAATGTACAAGGCAAATTAATAAAGAATATTATTATTATTATTGGTGCAGAGATCCCGTGACCGCTTTCCTGCTCCGTCATCTTGAATTTTGAATAACAGCTCTTGTCCAAAAGCACTGCACTGGCAGCAGAAGGTGGTTTTTACTAGATGGCAGGTCAAGAGACATACCTGACGGCTGTCAGTTTCTTGCATATTGCAAGAAACCTTATGCAAGGGACCGTCAGGTTGGTACTACGGCAGTGTCAGATTTTCTGCTACCAAGCAGCAATCTGTTAAAATTGAGTTCCGGTGTCAAAGGCACTGTAGCTGGTGAAATTACCAGACTAAAAAGACTTAATAACTAATGTCTCGCCTCGGGTTTATATATTGGTTTATCGTTTCTACAACATCCATAGATCCATAGACGAGTGATCGTTTACTCGTTTAGTGGCAACTGAACTAAGAATCATCATCATCATCAGCCGGAAGACGTCCACTGCTGAACTGAGCATCTCCACTAGAGAATACAATCCCGGGATCCCGAAATTCGGGATCCCGGGATTGTAATCTCTTGGCCCGCCGCACCGGACACCCCGCGGGGAAGGAACAGATGCATTCTTACGATAATTTCTACGAAATTTTCTAACCTCTACAAATATATGTACTTACTCAATATTTATTTGAATTCTTCATAAAATTCCCTACAGATAAGTATGTAATAGGTATTAGGTAGTATAAAGTTTTTACATATAATTTTTTGAAAATAGCCGGTAAATAAGAGAGAATAAAATATTATGGAAAAAATATTATTTTATAATACATAGTCTAATCCCGGGATCCCGGGACTACGAATCAAAAATCCCGTAATCCCGGGATTGAAAAAGATGCTCGGGATTGTATTCTCTAATCTCCACGTAAAAAGTCGGTCCCGGTTGTTTTCACCTAGAAAACTGCTCTGTTAAGCCTTTGTCTAACAGCTAAAAGTTTACAGTTTTCTTAACCACCAGTACCAGTGATTAAAATGACAAAACCTCGCTATTTGCCGGCGGTTAAATATACCGATACTGTGAGTGTAGTGGGCTTAACGTTACAAGTGAAAGAACGGGGGTAGATGAAGATATTTCTGCCTCGCGCACGGAACCGTTTCGCTGAACCAGTCTGCTTGTGTGACCACGGCTGGTGCAACCTGGCCGAAACGTCAAGCCAAAATATGAGGTAAATCGCGTTAATTCCCGATTAAAATAAACTTTTCTTAAATAACTCTGACGCTAGGTTGATCCAAGAAGACATTAATGAATGGCGGCTTCATTGTATCTTCACTGAATACTGTTAAAGCTACTTATTTAGTCTATAGTTATTATTGCAAGCCCTTAGAAGTGCTGTTATGCAGTTCTGTTAGTTTCAAGCGCGTTTGTTCATCGCGAATTCTACAAACAGGGCGGGTTAAACAGTCTACAGTCAAATGTTGAAAAATTAGGATGGATTTCTATATATCATTAGCCGGAAGACGATGAACATAGGTCTCCCCTTGGAACGCCACAATGAACGACAGTTGGCTATTTGCATCTTTACTTCCGACGTGTACAATGTCGTCTGTGGACCTAGTGGGAGTCCTGCCTACGCTTCGTCTTCAGGTTCGTGGTCGCCACTCAAGCACCTTTCTTCCCCATCGGTTATCGGTTCTCGGATTTCTTTTAACGATACGATAACAGTTTATTTTGTTTTTGTTAACCTGGCAGAAGTTCATAATCTAATAACGAAAGCAGTTGGAAGTTAGTTTTTGCTATCGCAGTATCCTTCCAAAGCGACCTATCTTAATTAACGTTATTTTCCGATAGAAAGAAAAAGGGTGTATTTTATGGGAACTCAGCCATTGTTCTTCGCTACCTATTGTTTTCTGATGACTATGGATTTAATAGTCTGTTAAAGACTGCGATGCTTACGAAAATGGGCGATGTTTGACTAAACATCGCCCATTTTCGTGCGACTGCACATAATGCGAGCTCTTGCAAAGTTATTTTGTGACTTACTTCTAAAAAGATTAACACAGTAATCTTTCTTAATAAACAAGGAATAGCCTAAATTGGTAGAGAAGTATGAAATTTTGAACAGACCTTCGTTATATAACGTATTTAGGTAGACACTGAGAACAGATTTCCATAACTTATCTCATATGAAAGCTGTGTGGCAAAATGGGAATCCTACCAGGCAAAGGGCTAGTAAGCAAATATTTCCACTCCTTGTTCTGTGCACCAATAAGAAAAAATAAGTAGGATTCTAGTAGTTGGTTTACTTTGAATGCCTTAGTAAATAAATGCGTGTCAAAATGGGTCCGGCAGTTTTCAAGGAAAATATTCAATTGTGCATGCACATGTGTGAGAAAAAAATATTATCTCAATCCAAAATAAATATTCAATCGTGAACTCTGAATAACAATAAAAAAAGAACATTTTTTTTCAATGGCCCAGTGTTCAACACAAAGGAATATTTCAAGAAACCTTTCCAACGTAACAAAAACTACCGAATGAAGAAATTCAAGACAAACGCCGCGAGTAGCTACAGCGAGTCTTGGAATTCTGAGCAAGTTTCTTACAAAGTTCTTTTACTATGTACAGCTTCATCCGCTCCCATGAGGAGGCCCGCAATCCTGATAAAAACTTTAACTCATGTACTTACCAAAATGTAGAACTCTATGTACACTCACGAAGAGGAAACTTTGAGCACCGTGCTTGTAATCTTTATATCGTCCGCACGTAAACAGTCTGAGCCAGAAGAGTGACACAAATAATGTCATAGGAATCTAAAGTTTAACTTACCTAATTTTGCATTGACTGCCTGAATGTACATGTAACATTCAGACCGTCAAAATAAATGTGAGCTTATTCACATTTTCTGGTTATAAAAAATTGTGGTTTGTCCACAATTTAGAAAATTTCGAACATTCGAACTTAGGTTCCCATGAAAATAAGAATAATAACTACATTTTTTTTTTATACGTAAGTCAAAACCATAGATCGTAGTGAAAAGAAATCTAAATCCAATACCAAGCAAAATACTGCACGGCCTCAAGATACTGTAAGCTCTTAATGACTAGATCGGACCAACAATAATAACTAAGAAGACCTGAGGGTACACCGGCATAATTGTGACATAAGGACGTTCAACATCTCAGTCCTCCCGTGATCATGGGTGCTGCAAAGCATTCGAAACGTCGGGATAGTAAAATCTAAAATAAACCGCGATAAAATCCGTAAAAGTAGTTTGATTTCAATGTGTAATATTCGCGTAAGTTAAAGACAACAATATAAAAAATCTAAATCTGTGGTCATACCTAATTTTTATCATTTCTATACTGAAAGCCTTGCCCATTGGGGCAAGAATATAGAATATTGATACTATACATCCATGATATTTGAAGTTTTACTTTCATAATACAATGTATTATAGATATAACACATGAGTTATATGTAATCGATTTATGTACACATTTATTATTAAAAAAATATTTGTTATATCGTGTTCTTTTAACGTTATTTTCCTTATAACTACAGCGATCTAGTCCCAGAAGACTTGGATGAAATATTTGCTTCATTTCATCACTGTATTCTGCGTACGTTCTTATTGGGTGTAGTAAAAGATTTTGGTTTAGATCTTATATGGGACGTTCTTTGGCCTCCATATTTTTGCTCAAAGGTACAAGTCGATGCTATTAGGGAATGGTCGGTTTGTTGTTGTACGTTTTTTATTAATAGAATAGAATAGAATGGTTTGAATTAAGGTTTTGGTTTCTGTCGTATTATTATTATATTGACCATTACGTTGCGTAGGTGAATTGAAAAGTTATGATTCCATTGGTCCAATAGTGAGACACGAGAGGTCATAAAAAAAGCTAAGCTTAATTTACTTCCGAACCCTATATAGACAAATATGTTTAATCCATAAATGCATTGAAATAATTTTTCATTACCTATCAGAGAAACATTACTACTACTAATACTATCGTCTTCAAGGCGATAGTACGATACGTACGATAGTATTAAGTTAATTAAATTATATCTCTTATAAGATGGCTGAGAGCGGCAGAGGATGGAGGGTGAGAGGCGCCAGTTTATTGATATTTATCGGGAAATATTGAAAGCGCAGAAAGGATAAAACTTTTTAATGATTCCCTTTGCTATGACTGTTAATAGGCCAGGGTCTGTAATGCTTATCCGTGCAGACAATGAAAATGAGCCTTATAGAGACACGGATAAAATATATTTTTTTTAGAATCTTATGCTAATTCATTACATAATAAAACTGAATGAATACAAAGGGAAGTCGGTAACACTTCACTCTTACCTTCAGAACAAAATACCTCTTGACATGAATCGCATTAAACATAAATCGTCTTATTCAAAAAAGCAGTTTAACTATGAACCTGGGTTTAAACTCAGGGAATTGTTCCTTAAACCTGGGTTAAGCAGTTTAAACTGCTTTACGTAAAGACGGAAGAAGTTCATTTAATGTAGTAAAATTCAAATTTAAAGAGGAAGTGTTCTAAGTTATAGAAATTGATATAAAAAAAACGCCAGATGCATACGATTTCAAACATAATAAAATCTTTTAAAAAAAAATTGAACCGACTTCAATATCACTGAAAAGTATAAAATAATTTAAATATTATTGAAGTTGGTGTTAGCGTACCTGCTGTGTATATTTGGCACCAACTTCAATAATATTTAAATTATTTTATACTTTTCAGTGATATTGAAGTCGGTTCAATTTTTTTTTAAAAAGATTTTATTTTAAACTTTTTAGTGATATTTTCATATATAAAGATTGAACCATCGAAAACCGTAAAATTATCTAGGTAGGTTATGATCACATTATCGTCTACATAGTTTTACATAATTCATGTTTCTTCAGAAAAAAATATCCGGTCGTAATGAAATTTGCATGGAAACATCATAGTAGTTTACTCTCTCGAATAAAAAAAGAATCATCGAAATCGGTTCATAATTGTCAGAGCAATGTAATGGAGAACATCAGTTTTATGGTTTATACCAGATAAATTCCTCCACATCGTTCATGGTCCTCCAGGAAGTTCTTATCCGGTTGTAATAAAATTCATACAGATTCAATACAGTGGTTTCTTCTTTCGAATAAAAAAAGAATCATTGAAATTGGTAAATATTTGCCAGAGTTGTGACTATTTTTGTCCGACCGAGCGAGTCCGAGCGACTAAAACGTCATCTATATAGGCTTTCTTGCAGCTCTCAGTGCGCAGTCACCATTCTTGTTTTTTCAGGAACTACTTATTACTAAGCAATAATTTTTTTATGGGACCCAATTAACGGATTAAAGAATGGATGGAAGAAAGATTTTTTCAAATCGGTTCATAATTGCCAGAGTTATGCGCGAACATACATAAAAAAAAATATATATACAGACGAATTGAGAACCTCCTCCTTTTTTGAAGTCGGTTAAAAATAATATTTAACAACTCTGCTTTCAAACCCAACGGAATGAGTGATTTGCACTGGAACTACAATTTTAATAATATTATTCATTCTATTATCATTATAACACATGAAATGGTTGTCTATGTATGTGATTGAAATCCCTTGGCAACTGATATTTCAAAATGCATTTTCTACAAAGAACTGAATAGGAATTTACAAAAATGCTATGAGGCATTTCATGCAAAATACACAGTGAATTTCACATGTTATACTCTGAGACTCTTGAAACAAAGGAAGCTTTGCAGAAAAACGATTGTGCATGGTGGTTATTTTCATATGAAAATAGCCTTTTTCTTTTTAAAATACCTAGGAATTTACAATACAGTTTTGCAAGTTTCATGTGTAAAATATTCCGGGCAATGTACGCGAACTATTATATTTGTACGCGAAATAATAAAGAACTTTAGTGAGAATAAAACCTGGGTATAATTTTTGATATTTTGTGAAAACACTTTGGATTTTTTATTATTTACTAATTGATAAATTAATGCTTTAAAGTATGTTAAACAAAAAGCCACGGATAAGGCTATCTACTAATGGGTTTATACTAATGGATTTTAAGACGTTTTCATTACTCAATGGGTTTTCATTATTATTCTAATCGTTTCTTAAAGTATAGATAACGGTTGAGTTGTAACAGTTATTAAACAACAGTTTTTTTTTTTTTTTTTTTTTTTTTTTTTTTTTTTTATTTATGGTCTACAAAACTGAATACAATCGCTAAACAACTTGTTACTTAAATCAATTTAGTATGATGGTGAAAGTATCCTTCTTGATGTAGACACGGCGTGCATATAACATCGTATCTGGTAAGGGCTTTGCATTTTAAAAGTTATACAAAAAAAAAAACTAAAAATAACTAAGATATATACTTAAACAAAAAGTAATCTAAGTTTGCATTTAATGGAGGCGATAGAACCACTAAAAATATCTATATTGTCTCTGATGACGTTACAACTGGATAACATGCGGTATAAGGGAGAGTGCTGACCGATGTTAGTCCTGCATCTTGGCAATCTGAAAGTATGCCTATTGTGTAAACGGCTACTAATGCGTGGGACTGAAAAACATACGCGTTCGAGAGTACAGGGTGAGTCTATGAGCCCACGCAATAGTTTGCACAGATACAAAACGTCTGCAATTTTTCTGCGACTATGGAGAGATGCCACTTTATAATGTTTAAGTCTCTGATCGTAACTTTTAAGCGTGTGACATTTATTGTCTGAGTAAGAAAGATGGTACAAAAACCGCCTCTGCACGCGTTCTATGCGATCGGAGTGGACTTGGTAGCCAGGATTCCAAATTGTGCTGCAGTATTCTAATATACCGCGTGTAATGGTGTTGTATACAAGAATTGTTAGATTAGGTTCTCGGAATACCTTCATTTGGCGACCAATAAAGCCGGACAAACGGGATGCCTTATTAATTATATTATTTATATGATTCCGAAAACACAGCGAACTATCCATCATTACTCCCAGGTCTCGGATAGTGTTCGTTTCTTTAATTTTAGTACTGCTAATTGTATATTCCGCTACCTGTGGAGTTTTCTTTCTAGTGAATTTTATGTGGTAACATTTATCCGGATTTAGTAGCATGCCGTTATTTATGCACCACCTGTGTATGCTATCAATATCAGCTTGTAGGCCGCATATATCTGTTGGGCTTTCAATGACTCGGTACAGTTTTAAGTCGTCAGCGTAAAGTTTGTATTGACTAACAATAGGGTCGCAAAGGTCATTGATGAAAACCAAGAAAAACAGAGGGCCTATATGGGATCCTTGTGGAACTCCAGACGGCGCAGTATACTCGAATGATTTAAAGCCACGTATAGAAACTAATTGAGAACGGTTACGCAGGTAGGATTCACACCACCGTAGTAGACTCCCATGGACACCCATGCATTGCAACTTAGCTAGCAGTATATCATGATTTACTAAGTCAAACGCTTTCCGGAAGTCAGTATAAATGGCGTGGACTTCTTTGCTATTATCCAGTGCAGCAGCTATATCTGACACATATTCTACCAGGTTCGAAGTAGTGGATTTCTTAGGGAGGAACCCATGTTGATTGGGATTTATTTGATTTTTAAGGTGAGAAAGCATTCTCTTATGGATCAACGATTCGAATACTTTTCCACATATCGACAGCATGGAGATTGGTCTATAATGAGTCACATCGTCGAGATCACCGTCTTTGTGTATCGGAGTTACGTGTGCGATTTTCCATTTGGAAGGGAAGTGTCCACTATACAAAGATTTGTTGTAAATTGCGCTCAGAGGTTTGTGTAGGTTTGTGGAGCAATTTTTAAGCAAAATGGGTGGCAAGAGGTCAGGTCCAGGTCCTTTGGCGCAATCTAAGTTTTGTAATGATGATAAGACTTCTTGCTCTGTAATAGTTATATTGTTCATTAGGACAGAATTCGATTCCGTTTGGCCTCTCGTCGTGGTACTGTTAGTGGAAGTATGTTGTGTAATATTATAAACAGATTGAAAATGTTGAGCAAAAAGATCTGAAATTTCCTGACCACCTTTAGCTACGGCCGCACCAAGATGCATTTCGTTTGGAATTGATGAACTTCGATCCTTCTGGTCTTTAATAAATTTCCAGAACAACTTTGGGTTATTACGAAGTTCATGGGAGGCGTTGACTTTAAACTGCTTGTAACAATTTGCAATCAATACATCGCATCGTTTTCTTAACATATCATAAGTGTATTTGTCGAGGGGATTGTTGTACTTCTTAAATCTGTGATGATATTTATTTTTTTCTTTTAAGGCTTTAATGAGGGGAGTGCTAAACCAGACGGGGTATTTTTCATCTTTGACTTTGCGCAATGGTGTATGCTTTTTTATCAATGGTTCGACTGTACTATAAAAAATCTCCAGCATGTCGTCGACATTTGTGACTCCTTCCCACAAGTTGGACCAGTCTATTTTACTTAGATCGCTGTTGAGAGCCTCAAAGTTGGTCAAATGGTAATTAAATGATAGCGATTTTTTAGGTTTAAGCAATGGCGTATGTGAGGTTTTAAGGGAAATTTCTAAACAGGGGTGATGCGGATCTACTGGTAGTATTGGAGACATGGCTTCAGCAACTGATATGCACGTAGGTTTATTGCAAAGGACCAAGTCCAGAATTCGCTGATTGTTGTTAGGAATCTGGTTGCACTGGTATAATTCATTAAAAGAGATAGCGTCTAGAAAATCATTAACAATGCTCCTAGACTTGGCCGAAAACGGTGCACTATGCAAGCTGGAATCCATTATCCACTGTATTTCGGGCATATTAAAATCACCTATCAGTATAGAACAAGATGATTGCGGAACTTTGTTTTGAATTACCTCAGAAGTGTTTTGGATAAAGGTATTTACATATTCGCAACTAAGAGGAGGAGGTATATATACTGTACATATATTTATACACTGGCCGTCACTCGTCCGTATCGATACCCAAAGATCTTCGCATGATGATGAGTTTAATAATTACTACACAAATTTTCACAGGAACATCACATTCATACTTTAAAATTGTTCAATTCTTCTCAAACCTGTATATCGTTAGAACGTAAATAAAATTTTCAAAAGGGAAATTTCTCTTCTGTAAGCTTATGTCCTTTGTGTGAGTGTTCTCGTTAAATTTAATATTCTTGAGCTGCCTTCAGTCTACATCGCTGGGGACTGATGCGGTACTGTTTGATTAGCGTTGAGTTTTGCCAGACAACTCTTCAACTTTATTGCTTTTCTGTAACACAATGCTGAGACTTATAGGAAAATCACGAATATCCCTAGGGGATATGTAAAATTTTAACTAGCCAACTTAGAATTTATTTTATAGTTATCACTTTAACAAAGATTCCTAATGTGATCAGTATTATTGAACGCTGATAAAATTTATTTATGTTCTAATCGCTATTTCTCACAGCTCGAGATATTGGAACATTAAAACATATAACACCATAAAACAGCAACATATTAATTAGGTACGTAACCGTTTATCAATATTCTCATTTCCTTCAAAGTACTTGGTCCCAAGTGATTAAATGGCACTAAACTGTAAACGGGCGATTCCAAATCACAAATTCATTGACAAACATCCGAGGCTCTATCGGAGCTCCTCGGATCTCAAAGGCGAAGCTTTGCCGACACGTAAGTAATGTGTTTTAAAGGATCGCCGTCTCCATAATAGTCTTCAAAGGGGCTTATTTATCAAAATGGATACTGAAAACTGGAAGTGCTTGACCTCCTTAAGTGATGTATGGATAGCGTTATGCAAAATGGATTCGGTTATGTTAGTAAATTAGTTTGATGCTTGGGCTTAGATGTATGGGAGGGTAAATGCGTTGTGGAATGCGGTTGAACGGGTACTATGTATGTCATTTATGGGGCATTTGGGTTAGACTTGCATTGAAGTACGAACTAATAGGGTAAACGTACATAAAATAAAGTTTAAAAACATGTTAACCGTTACACGCCAAGTGACCGAAACACAATGGATTTTTCTATTGTTGCGTGACCCGACGGCAGTCAAAGACATAACAGACGAAGAAGAAGAAGATTAAGAAGTCCTATTACAAGACTAATGCTATAAATTAGTTAGTCATTTTCTACCAGTAGTCGTTACTGAAATATATTAAAAATATTAAAAAGGAAGGTAGAAATATGTAATATGAAATATAGTTTTTTGGAACATTAGGCAGAGCGGAGACGGCGGCAGGTCGCTAGTACACGCTGGTTATACCATAGCGCTATAAAAGATTATGACTCTAGGAATATCAGTTATTTCTTCAGAAGTAAGACAAGTAAATCCAAACGATCTTCATAAGTAACTTCTTAGACCTTACTTAGAAGTAATGTTTCGGAAAACGGAAGGTATTATTACTTTTCTTGGTATATTTCTTGAGAGCCAAGACACACCATCGGCACAATTATCGTGCATGTGTTCATACGATTGTTCACAATCTTCGTCGTGCAGAAAGCAGTCGAGACGGACGTGATATCTATTTCTGCAAATACAATATATTTAATTTCTGTTCAGAACAATCAATTTCACTGAATAAAAAATTAAAATACATGTTAACTGTGACTTGATTTATTTATTTATTTAATCGTATGGCTTGACTAACCTTAAAACTTGTCACACATTTAGCACCGCCTAGGGGATACGTGCAGGGTTGTGGGGGGTAATTCCCTCGTAAGCGAGTAACGCCTTGATTGATGAACGTGGGAAACAGAACTTTGTATTGATAGAAAAACGAGACTTATTGTTTTCCACAGTTATGAAGAATCTGCCAATATGGACCTATGTTCGAGTCATCATAAAAATACATACTTAATTTTTGGAATGTTAACCAGTTGAATGTTAACCAAATTATCAACGTAACCATTGTCTGAGGACAAAATAGCCATATTTTACGAACTATAAAACGGAATGGTTACACCAGGAATGGAACGTTTCTAAGTGAAGTTCCCCTAAGAGCGAGCGGCGTTTGCGACGATTTATTATAACTCGTAAAACGGTTTCTGGTTGAATTAGTTGAAAAGTTGTGAGTAACGGGTAAACTTTGCTTTAGATTTCATTTTATTCAGGAAACTATGAAGAATTCCTGACGGTCTGCGTTTGCTTTGGATAATAACTGTGATCGTAAATTAATGAACCTTATAGGTTCAGAAAAGGTTCAGAATTAGTCACCGATTTTCCATAGTTGGTTCATCGATTGGCCTTTCAAGGCTCTGAAATTAAAATATCGTATTTATTAACAATATTTGTTTTATAAACCTTTCGGGAGAAATTCTCCAAACGATGATGAAAACCGCATCCAAATTCATTATTTTTGTCACTACATCATTAGGTAGTTTAGAAGATATGTGCGAATAAATGAAACAGATAGCTGCTATTTTTGATATTACTTAAAGATAAACAAGATTTCTAGACATCGGTATACCATACTATACACATTTTTTTTAGTTATTTATTCATGATAAAACAAATGGTTACAAAAGGCTGATACAAAATGAACAGCGAGATAAACTATTTAAAAAAAAATTAAAACTGACTTTAAAGTAAATTATCTAAAAAGCATAAAATAACGAAAATATATTGAAGTCGGTGCTAGCACATCATGTTAACTAAGACTAGCACGAGCTGACACCGACTTCAATATATTTTCGTTATTTTATGCTTTTTAGATAATTTACTTTGAAGTCGGTTTTTTTTTTTAATTAGTTTATTTAACACTTTTTAGTGACTTTTATTTTAGCAAAATAGGTATCAGCACTATCACGCAACTCGAACGTCTACGTTACAGTAACTTACTGAAAACATAAAAAGTTTATATCTCTTAAACTGGACCGTTTTTGATGAAACTTGTACTCTACCCTAAGTTGAAAAATACTATAACTATTGCAAAAAGAAATTTCTGCAGTTGTCTGTAAGATCCCATGTGATATGTATACTGACATAAGGAGCGTTCTACACCTTTCCGGTTTACATAGAAGTTCATCAAGCACACTCATGACTCGGCTGAATAAACATCCAAGTAATGAGGGTCCCGAAATAATTGGCTAGCAATCGATCGCTGTCAGAAAAATGACCGGATATTTCGTGTCCATTGCACAAAATATAATTGGTGACGAATAAATGCCTACTTCGAACATTTAGCAGAAATGTTGTATTTTTCTCTCTAAATACATTTATGAAAACATTCTCTTTGCTTTTTTGGCGATGGACGAATAAGACATTCGCGTTGGCCTGCATCTCCTAGATCGGAATTAGCGGTTACCGTCGTCGCTTGCTTAGTAAGTAAAATACTTTTTTGTTGGGGAGGAAAGTTTTAAAAGATACTCAAGGTCAAAAGTCAAAGTCAAAAGTCAAAAATAGTTTATTTCAAATAGGCTTAACGCTAGCACTTTTGAAAGACCGTGCTTTTTTTAAAAAAAAAACTACCACCGGATCACAACGCGGCCTCAACTGAGAGGATCCGGCAAGAAACTCAACGGGGTTGTAATTTTTTTTACTTTTTTTTTTAAACCGTGTGTCGTGTTACAATTAGATCAGAGCGACAGTGTGTCTTGCTGTTCAAAAGATCAAATAAGACAGAAAAAAAAAATACGACGAACGTACAACAAACTAAAAGGCCAAAAGGATAGTAGGCAAGTTTATGAACCCACTAAAACCTCCACGGTGACTTTCATCGAGGCAATGTAAAGACTCCGGGTATTTCGTTCGGACCTTGCCCGAGTCTCCAGCACATCAGCACTTGAGAGGTACCCCGGAACTCGCGGGAACAGGCGCCTCTTAGTAATCAGTACGGAAATTACCTCTGCTGACTATGCAGAAACCGGTGGAAGCAAATAGCCAATTGACGTTCATTGTGACATTCTAAGGGCCAGGCCTATGTTCAGCAGTGAACGTCTTCCGGCTGATGATAATTATGATGCAGGCCGATCACCTGATTGCCTGTAAAGTAAGATAGATGATCCATGCGTCGGATGGGCATGTAAAAAGTCGGTTCTGCGCCTGATCTCTCCCCGGTCGTGTCTGTTTTCCGTCCCATCGGACTGTGAGAGATAAAAGGAAGAAAGAGTGCACTTGTGTCTACGCAAGCACTTGTACATTATAATATCTTGCAAAGGATTGGCCGCTGTGGTCGTATCGGCCAGGTGGACATTATTGGAGTGGTGCCGGTTGCTATCATTCCAGGTGGAATGGAGCGCGTTCATGTGAACACGCCGAAAAGCTGTAAGCCATTCACAAAGAGTTTTCAGACTAGCAAATTCCATTGTTACATTTTGTTGTATTTTATATAGGTATACGTACAAATTAAGCCAGCCACGGTTGAATCAGAGCTATGTAAATAAACCTATTTCAAACAAAATAATGTTTTTCTTCCCTACCGCTAAGCTCTACAGGGTTTGAAGGGAATTTCAGGTATTAACCCTCGCCATTAGTTTATTACCCGTGAGTTTTGTAGAATATTTAATTTTAAATTAATAGTAGGTATAGCTACTTTATGCGTCACCGGTACAGGGCTGTCTAATACTAGTACTCGTATTGTCATAGTTTTAGTAATTACGAATGGTGAGTATTAAATATGTATTTTTTTTTCATACATTTCACAAGTATTTATTTCAACGAATTTCAATATTTTACGACATTGAGAACATTGCTATAAGTCTGTTCCAATATTATAGATGCTAAGAACATTTCTTGATTTGTCTTTGTATTTTTTACACGCAGCAATGAAGCAAGAGTTCGTCTTGTTGTTTTTTTTGGCATAATAACAGGGAGAGTAACATGGTTTTTTACGATCAGATAAAAAACTAGTTAGTAATAAATGAAAAGCATTATGATATTCAATTAAGAGTACTATATCAGTAAAAAGAAACTGATTTTCTGCATGTAAAGTTGGGGTATTAAACAGTGTAGGGTAAATACTCTTGTTCTTAGACAGCGGCCGAATCATAGTCGAAAATAAATAGCAGTCAGTGAAAACATTTATCACGCGAATTCTCGAACAAATTTCGATGCCGACGTGAAAATGGGCATTATAAATAGTGCCACGGAATGTGGTTGTAAATTCCCAGCATTTTACTGCGCTACACGTTTCTATCTATTGGACGTTGAACAAATCATACCTGTCAGTAACTTTATATTTAATTCCTGAATCCAGTGGCTGAAATACAATCGTAGTGACAAATGATCGTATGTTTTATTTCTTTTAGAGAATCGTTGTAGTAAACAGAGTTAGTTGTTCAATTATACAAAAAATGTCTAAATAAACTGTTTTAGTTCAAACTATGACCACAGCGATGTTTACGGCGCTACTGTACATAGATGTCGCGTGATTGGCGAATGCTTTCGTGCTATAGATGGTGGCCTTAGTTAATGGTCAATATTTCTTTTCGGCTATTGTTGTTTGACCACGCACCTTTAAGTTATTCTCCAAGGTTAAAACTTAAATGGTTTTAGTTCGTTTATAGTGAAAATCATAAACAGGTCAAGGGTATTTTTTTGGGTATCAACTGAGCAATAACGTTTTCTAATCAATCAAAGTTATGCTATTAGTTTTATATTGTCAAGTATTCTGGAACCCATGTATAAATATACATATTTTAGACCAGACCTTTATATTTACATAGAAATAGACGAACCCAGAAAAACATCGCACAACAAAATATCAAATCACTGTCTTTTACGTGATGCGACAGTTGAAAACATGCAAATCGTTTGGGTTTGGGAAAATTCTATATATTTTTTTTGCGATGTCAAAATAAAAATGTAAACTCGGCGTGTCTGAGACAACAACATATGACGCATTTTTCCCCTTGTTTCAGGTGAGTGACTCGATCAGCCGGGAGCGGCACGCAACTGGGGTACTCACCCTATTGTTGGGGCACGTAAGGGCCATAATATTGGCGGTGTTGACACTATAAGTTGATGCATATTGAATCGATATTCACAGCGAACAAATATAGGTTACCCAGTTACCCTGACTCTTTGGAAAATAGAAGATTTTGTGAGTTTGTGCGATATGAAAATGATAAGTAGTGAGTATAAATCAAATCAGGGATCGAAATCTCTAAGTAGGTAATAGTATAAGGTAATACAAAAAGTAATATATATTAAGCAGGATTCAAAAATATAAATAGGAAAAAAGTAGGCAAAAATGAAGTAAGTATAAATTAGAGATAAATGATATCGCCGCCGTAAAATACATATAATACACACTGTGTTGCTCTTCAGTTCATCAAAATGTATATAGAGCTTCGGATTCATTACATAGAGTAATAAATATGAAAGTATATGTAATTAGGTACTCGTATACCCGACGACGGAAAACCAATTAAACGGTACGCTCTGATAGGAAATACGGCCTTTACGATACGGCTCTCTTACAACACTGAAAATGACATCCTTAATAGTTTCTATACCATGTTCAAAGGTAATAAATAAATGGTAAAGTAATTATGTTAAGGTCATTTTAACTATATATGCAATAAAATTTGTGCGTCGTCTTTGTGCGATTGTTACTAGCTTTCGGTGAAGGAAAACATCGTGAGGAAACCTGCATGTCTGAGAAAGCCTAACTAGCTTTCGAATGACGTGTGAAGTCCGCCAACCCGCACTTGGGCAGCGTGGTGGACTATGGCCTAAGCCCCTTCATCTTGAAGAGAGGCCCGTGCCCAGCAGTGGGACATTAACAAGGGCTGGAATTATTATATTATTATTGTGCGTTGTTTTTACATAATTATGATTCGATTTACTTACCTACTATTTGATTTGAGTAGGTATTAAAGAATAATAATAATAATGATTGTGTCTTTTTTGTTAATGATTTTTGCTTACAGTATTTCGTTTTATCTTTTACATCAATCCTGCTATTAATACTTGCTATAATTAAGTAATGAAAAGTAAAATACTTACTTACTCAATAAAAGTAAATTTGCAAAATTTCCATTTTTGCAGCTACCTGTATTAAAAACAAAACAAATGGCGTATTTCTATGGCCGTCGTTGTATTATTGTCAATGTAATTAATTATTAAAATAAATGAGAATCATTGTCTGTTAATACCCGTGGGGTGTCCGGGTAAGAACAGCACCCTCCTATCTCCTCCCGTTAGGTGTTCGTAAGATGGCTGCTGCTCGAGTCAACTCGTGCGCGGGTGCTGCTTGGGGGGACTGGTCCGACTACTATCCCTTTGGCTTTTTAGTTTGTTGTACTTTGTATTTTTTTATTTTTTTCTGTCTTATTTGATATTTTGAACGGCAAGAGACACTGTCGCTCTGATCTTATTGTAACATGACACACTGTTTAAAAAAAAAGTGATAAAATGACCAGCCCGCTGAGTTTCTTGCCGGATCTTCTCAGTTGAGGCCGCGTTGTGATCCGGTGGTAGCTTCTTTTAAAAAAAAAACATGACCTTTCAAAAGTGCTAGCGTTAAGCCTATTTGAAATAAACTATTTTTGAGTTTGAGTTTGAGGCGACTAAGGGAAAACAAGAACACTGGCAGCAGCGTATTTCTACTGGATCACTTACTGCCACAGTACACTGTGATACTGCGACCCCCAAGACGCCTGCAGGGATTATGGGGAGGTCGTTGTATAGCACTAGATGTCTTTCGACTGATGATGAGATGCATGTCTTGTTATAATTAAAACAAAACAAGGAACGACTTGGGAACGAAGAATACAAATGGATACGAAACAAAAAAGGTGATCTAATCACCATAAATATCTCGCACGGATTCCAGCTCGTTGTGAATCGAACAGATAGGAGATATGACGGTCCGAGCCGCAATATCGTGAGCCGTCCAATCGAAACGCCATCGGCCCGCATGTGCCGGTTTTTTTACTGGTTGTTTCAATGAAATAGCTATTAGGATCTTTAAAAAATACTTTACGTTTCTATGTGATAGTTCATAAAATGCTTAGCATCGAGTGTAAAAGTCGTTATTGCTTTTAAAGTCACCACTTACATAGTTTAGCTTTGTGTGTAATGAGGCTAAGTACTGGTGACATTTACAGATTCTGCGAAGATGAAAAAGAGTCAATGCGACACATATTGTGTAGCTGCGACGCTCTTGCGAGATGTAGGTTGCATCATCTGGAAGTAGCCTATCCTACGCCAAATGATTATGTACAGCTCCAAGCTGGCGCGATCGTTGCGTACCTGAGGGAGCTCTTCGAAACGCCAGCAACAGAGTAAGGGCTAGAGCATGCACAATGGATCCAACTGGGTCGAAGTGCGTTCCGGGAATACAGGGCCCAAATTTGTAGCCACCAAGAATAGAATAGTTTAGCTTTTATTTTATCAAAAGTTGTATAAAATAATTATATAAGTGCTTATAAAATGTCATTTTAATCTATTACCAAATACATACTAGGTAGGTACCTACTTTGTTACATTATTTACCCTACAAACGCACTAAATAAAATACAAGCTGAAATTAATTAACTTGGATCTTTTTCTTGGAATTTCACTGGTTCAATCCTACCTGGTGGAAAGCGGCAATGCAATCACCCCGATAGTTTTCAATATTAGAAAGAATAAGCTTTTAATAAGCTTATTAAAAGCCTATTATTTCTAATCTTATAATCCTCCACATTATAATCTATTTAATTAAACACACTATTTTTTATCTTTTGTCAGAATAACTTTAACCTTTTATTTGTAGGCTATAACACGTTCAAAGTTTGGACGTGATAAAGCGGTTATTGTTTGGACTCCAAACGATAATGCAATAATAATAAAGAAATATATACTTACCGAAATTCATTTATAAAATAAACAACAAATACAATATAATATCAATCAAAAATCGTAAATCGTAAAACCTACTAGCAAGAATTATTAATAATAATTAGCCTTAATAATTCCTGCTTAATTTAAATGTACCTACTGGTACATTTTCCGTAAGTTATATGAGTTTACGAACGCAAGAACTTATAACTCTACTCGTTCGGAAATTGCATCCTGCCGTTTTGCTCTTACTATAGACCCCGATCGTGTCGATACGGGCGCTAATTGCTTGCAATCTAGAGCTTTTTAATGTGTTTGCGCCGGTGGAGTGCTTTATTTGCACTATTTTCGTGCAGCACAACATACGTGATTAGAAAAAAATCGAGGAATAGGAAAAATAGGAAAATATAGTAGAGAAATAATCTTGTAACTTAAGTTTCAGAGAAATTATTGTTACTATTATTTATTTTTATTTCAGACAGATGTCCATAGAATGTTAGTATTATTAGTAATATTATGAATGTTAGTATTATTATACTTACATATGGGCCCGTAGCATGCAATGCCTGTAAAATACAATGAGACAGAGTATATTTGAAAGACTTTGTGTGGTTTTATGCTTATGAATTCCAAATTTTGACGAAGTAATTGAATTTGTCTTGACTAAAGTTTGGTTAGCTTAAATAACAACTTAATTCCAAGATACAGAATACATAACTGATGAAATTTTCAATTTATTAATTTGTATCGCCTGATCTGTTTAAAAATGCTACTTAACGTTTAATTCCCACCAATTGACATAACTATAAGTACCTTGATTACCTACCCAAAGTATGATGCAAGGTTTGGTGCAATTAGATTCCATAACAATAAAATCATACCGATTTAAAACTGAATCGCTTTTTAGTATAAACTGATTCACTCATAATTGTCCAGGAGTATTATTGATCACAGCTACCCCAGCCAGTCTCCCCTACATGAGTCACCATCTAAATTAGTTATGGGTGATTGCATTGACTCAACTTTCATTACATTTTGAACTATAACCGCAAGGGTTCTTGTGTTCATTAAATGCTTTATGAATCTGAATAGAGAAATGGATTTTTAAATTAAGCGTGTTCATTAAATGCTTCATGAAGTTAAATAAAGAAATTTCCAATTTCAAAGAGCCGTTATCACATTTTCTGCTACTCACTGTCTTTTTATCTCTTTGGCCTTCGATAATAATCATGAATGCATCGCGTCATGTAGCTTTTCGCATTCTTTGAGATTTTTACATAAAGTTAAAGTGATATTCAAGTGTATTAATGTATATTTGCTATATTTACTTCACCTCAAATAAATTTACAAATTATTAATAGCATCCTTTCAAACACACACACACACATACGCAAACATACATTCAGATACAGAATACAAAAAAAAAAACTTACTTTTTCTTTATTTTTTGTCTGTTAATGTTAATATTTACAATAATACACAATTTACTGCTAGGTTTATTGAAATGTATAACTACATATGGCTATGGGAGAGCGGAATCGTCTGGCACAGGTGTTACACTTAAAAGGCGATTCCAACCTTGTTTTGAAGTTTGTAATCATTCTGGTTAATGAATAAAAATTTATTTATTTATTTATTTATCCTTTCAAAACTTGAATAATTATAGATCATTAATATCTACATCAACCTATGGACTATGACTAATAGGTATTGTTTATTGTTATCCCACAGCATATACATAAAAAGAAACAGAAATGTACGTTTAAAGACTGGCCCGATATACATGCCACTTACGGGTTAACACAGCTTACTTACATAGTAGATAGACAAAACAATGTGCATGTTATTTAAAAAAAAATTAGGAAGAATTTGTGAAGTAAAATTTAATATTAAAGTTCAAACGTTATTTCACTGTTACTGTTACTGTGTTCTCTGTTGTTTCGTTGTTATTATTATATTCACTGAAATCTGGATTAATTACTCACACATCCTGCATGTTTTTAAAACTTATTCAGAAATTGTAATCTAATCCTATTAAAATCCAATGTTTTACATATATATAAATATAACCTTCACGATACTGTCTACAGTGCATATGGTGTTTTCCCCTATAATTTGTCAGTCGCTAGTAGACCACGTATTGTCATTACACGCTGTCGTACCATCCATCCTCGCGTATAACGGAACGAAACGAGCTACTGGATGGTAATGTAATGAAATAAGCACGCTGCCACGTCACTAGTTGACAAGTATAAATTAAAAATGGGCGACACAAGAATTATAAAAATTATAAAAAAAATTAAGAATTATTTAAAATAAGCAGAAAGGAAATTACTCAGCGGTCTGCGGGTAAAAATGTCACCCATTACTTCCCGTTGTATGTCTTTAGATAGAAAATTTGCAAACGAAAAATAAATAAACAAAGTATTTCAGAGAAATTGAGCATTTAAAAAAAAAAAACTATGCGTTTCAACAAAGAATGTGGCCGCCATCTTGCAATTTCAAATATAATAATTACTAAAAATGATGTTTTAACAAAAATAGATGGCAAAATAAGACATTACAATAAATAATCAAAACCGGGGCGAATTTTTAATTTTGTGTTTACTCTGCTGCCGGTACAAAAATCGTAAAAAACGAGTGAAGTTCCGCAGTCGTGATCATCATGGCGGCCACATTCTTAGTTGAAACGCATAGTAATTACTACTTATTTTTAGTTTGTTGGCATGATAAATCTTTACAATGTGTTGAAATTATTGTTGTTTACTTATTTCCGGTGGGGTGTCCGGGTAAGAACATGACCCATCTCTTCCTGTTGAGTGTCGTAAGAAGCGACTCAGGGAAAACAAAAAGACATGAAAAATCGTTTTGTTATTGGATTACTTACCACCTTTACCGATCCCCAAAACGCCTGCCTAGCGTGGGGATTTTGGCAACCCTTCTAAGTTTTTGAGGCTTTTGTTCAGCAGGGGATGTTTTGCAGCTGCTGACGATGCTGAAAACATCTTCAAAACGAATATCTTCATTGATATTTTGGCATGGAATGTCCACCTGCGTACCAGTGGCCGCTCCACAATTAATGTAGCGTATGTGTTCCAAAAATACTGCGTGTTAAAATCCGCCCCGGTTCGCTGCGCTTTAACTCGCACATTAAGCCCTGTGAATATTTTAATACAGTATGTACACGCGGGCGTGTTTGCGTATCAAGTAATTGTTTTCTGAAATTATAGTACGATTGAAATGAAATGAAAGCTATTGTGCTCTGTTTCGTGATGGGTTTAATGTGTTAAGATATAAAAAAGTGTGTATTATGAATACAAACGTTCTAACTTATATGCTGAGTGCTGTTAGTCCGTCGGCGGTCGCATGGTGCAGATCGGAATCATCAGTCGTTGAGAGCTACATATATATATTATAGGATCCTATGATATATATTATATCATAGGATAATATATATTATAGGATATGTGGAACTCTCAAATGAGAAACTCAAACAATAACTCACAATAGAATTCCTATTTTTTATCAAGTTAATATAAACTGCATGGAGATATTCATGTCATTATGGATAGATGGATCATTTAGAAATACCTTCTAACGCTAATTGTCCAGGCGACCGGCAGGCAAACATTTATTATTTCGCCATTCGTGGACCTCCACGACGCGCAACCAAGTAAAGAAAAGAAAGTAATTACTTTTAGTAAACAACTATAGTTCCAATTATTACTGAATGAAAACTTATCATGCTATCAAATTTAAAATAAATAGGTACTTACCAATTTTTTTATAATACTGAGTTTTCGCTGAAATATCATACTACTTTGTTTATTTATTTATCTTCTGCAAACTGTACAATTTCAGACTTAATGCCCCTAGGCGTTCTATGATAGACGACCTTCTACCCAATTTTTTTTTATTAAAATATAAGTATTTTTTCTGCTAACTCTGAAATGTATATTTTATTTGGAAACGTTTGATGTTTCTTTAAATTTGTTGAAGCAAATTATATGGTTTCGTGGTTTTCTTAGTAGCGGCTGCGTTATGATCCGATGTTAGTAGGTATGTCAAAAAATATTTGTTTTATGTATGAGGCGCATAATAAATATATTTTGACTTTATTCGACTTTACCCGTGGGGTGCCGGGTTAGAATTGTATCCCCCCATCTCCTCTCGTTGGGTGTCGTAAGAGGCGACTAAGCGAGAACAGGAAGACGGGCAGCAGCGTCTTTCTTTTGGATTTATCTACCACCTATACTGCGATCCCTAAGCCGCCTGCAAAGCGTGGGGATTATGGCAACCCCTCCCTTCTAAAGGGGAGGCCTCCGTTCGGCAGTGGACGTCTTTCGGCTCCTAATGATGTAAATGAAGATGATATTTTGAATTTTAACAGAGATCAGCTAATGAAGGAGATATAATCTAGGAATGGGTAGTAGTACTCAATAAGGCAGAGGTTTCCAACCTTTTTTTATATTACGACATATTTTTGACCTATGTAATGCAAAAGAGATTCGGAATAATAAAAAGAAAACACGCCCTTAATAGGACCGCCTTTAATTAACTTCATCGTAATATATCCTGCTCGTATTCTCAGTTTATACGCGAAAATCGAGCTCGCATTCACTTGTTAAATCCCAATTCCGTTCTGAATGTAGCATTATTTCCCGGGTTGGGACCTTACGCTGAATGTTATTATCAGTGTTCCGGTCACGTCGGGTTAGCGCACCACTAGTTATAGAGATACTCCTAGTGTGTGTGTGTGTGTGTGTGTGCTACCAACCTCATGTGTGTGTGTTCTACAATCATAGGATTTTACGATGCCTGAATATTTTATGGCAATAAGGCAGCGGCTGTACTTACTACTGAATATTTGTGTAACTAGATTATCTTAGATATGATTAGTTTTCTTTGTCTGGGAGAGCTCGCAGCTACGATACAGCCGTTCAAGTATTCACAATTAAAATTGTTCTTTGTATTTTTTTATCGTAATAGAGTTCAATAATGATACCTATTAAAATAATTAGAGGAGCTGATTTAGTGGCTGGCTATTCACCACCAGTGATGTACGCCTGGAAATATACCCACTCCCCGGAATCTATTCTATACTTATAATAAAACTGTAACAGGTCCAATTCTGTACATTGAAGATATTTTGAAAATTATATTTGGAGGGCATTCTATAACCGATACTGAGGCCGAAAATGTAATTTTTTTAATTTTTGTCTGTCTGTCTGTCTGTCTGTCTGTCTGTCTGTCTGTCTGTCTGTCTGTCTGTATCACGGCTGAGCATCACGCCGAAACTACTGAATGGATTCAAATGAAACTTGGCATGATTTGAGATCTTACTACGAGGTAGGACATAGGATACTTTTTATCCCGTAATCTAGCACGGTTCTTTTGGGAGAGGGGATTAAAGTCAAAACGGGTACTTGGTTATACGCTTGGTCCGATTTTATCAATTTTTCTTTATAATATAATAAATATTAGTAAGGGAACACTCATAGAGAGTTGTTATCAAGGTTTTGTAATCGATCGGGTTAAGCAACGTTAGGTAAGGTCATTAAATAGATGGGTGACCGTTTAACGCCATTTGAACTAAACGGGTCCGTGCTTCGGAGAGCAAGTAAAAAGTGGGTCCCAGTTTTTAACCGACTATAAAAAATGCGGTTATGTTTTCGATGCGAATGTCTAATTCAAAGTTTAGTTAAAGTAAAAATAGCGCAGGCGGAGCTGCGTGGGTCAGCTAGTATATAATAAATATTTCTTTTCTTTTCTAAAAAAAAAACGAGAAGAATCCATAAAATTCCGGAAATATATAAATATTTTATTTAAATTACTATTACTGTTGTAATTTTGATTATAATTATCATTTATTTTATATCTACATTCAACGTTGCGACCTAGGATGGCGTCTCATGATGCCGAATTAAACTGTCAGCCAGCCAGCTGTCAATAGCTACTGCTGCTGTCACACTTGTCACAGTTGGTTGTGTGCGTGTTTGTATGTAGTGAATTGATTATAATTGATATTGTAATTATTAAAATGATGTATGTATGAGAAAACAGAAACAAAAATACAAAGAGTACTGTAATAACATCGATATACTTACTATACCAACAAGATTAGCTGTCACGAACAAAATGACATCGAAAATGTGGTCGCGGTTACAACTATACACGTACACGCAAAACAATAATATGTTCATTTAAAAAGATAACTTACATACTATAAAATAAGGTTCAATAATAATTGCAGACAATTGAGCGACAGCCGTCTCCGTAGCTCTTATTTTCTTATTTTCGTGACCACTTTTCGGGTCGTGACAGCAAATCTAGTTGGTATAGTATATCGATGTGTAATAAAAATACTTTTAACGCCAGTGATAATAAAAATGACACATGACAGTGACGCTTTTCCGCCATGCCAGTTTTTTTGTTATGTATGTATAAATTCTTAAGTTTTACATTGGGTTTTACATGCAAATAAAGCCAAATTAAAGTAAATGGATAGTTAAAAACTGTTTTATGTGTGTTTCCTTATTTTAGAGTATAGTGTACAATGACCTAGGCCAGTGGCGTAGCTTGCCTTCGATGGGCCCCGTATCAAAATTTGTTGGGGGGCCCAAATAATGGTACGGCCTAAGAGATTATGTGAGAACATGGATATTACGAATTTTTGCTTACAAATGTTCAGGGCCCCTGTATCTCGGGGGCCCCGTATCATTGATTTGGCTGATACGGCGGTAGTTACGCCCCTGACCTAGGCCCAGGCTCCATACATTTTGGAACATCTCTTTTCCATATTTTGGGTCAATTTTCAGCCATATTGGGAATATTGCCGGCAATGTTATGTCCATTTACGTTTTCTTTGCAGTAGAATATTGTATGTTGCGGACCCTCCAGGTAGGTACCTATCAACATATACAGGGCTTATCTCTTTCAAAAGGGATGGGAGGGTGTCTTGCAATGAACCGCCGATGGTGGTTGAAAAAACTAATCGAATGTATGAGATTGAACTAAAAGTATGATCGTTTTCGTTCACAATCAAAATTCGTGCTAAGTAGGTACTAACGTGATTAGCAATGACTTGCAAATATCACACTCAGGTCTCATGTGGTGGTGTTGGCAACTCTGCCAACTCGTGTAGGTATCTTGTGGGTATTCTAACCGCTTGTAGTACCGCATTGCAGAATACATATTACGTGCAAATTGATTTGAATATTTTTAAGCACTGTAGACTTTAGGCGGAAGGTTTATTATAGTCGAATTAACCTTCCGCTCGTTCTCGATTTGGACTATTTTGCATAAATGCTTCACTCGTAGGCTATAGTGCACCGATAGCACCGTGCGTGGAGGATATTATAATGTTAGTTTTTAGATGTGTTTAAATTAATAATACAGTACATTAATAGTCGTAACCTACGAAACCTCATGTATTTGTTTGTAAGTTTCTTCTAAACTACATAATTGATGTTCTGCTTGGCATCTCGTTGGATGCATCTCTATCCATAAAAGTATTTCTAAACACACAGTGGCAGATACGCTGGGCGCTGTAACGTGCAGCGTCGGCATCCTCAGGACAAAATTTAAGAATGTTTGGGTTCGCAGGCGGCTATCGGCCAATCACAGTGCAGCACACAAGGCGCAATTGCCGCGGGGGCTTGTTATGTATGGATCTAGGAACTTAATCATTATCACCTTGTTGCGTACGTATACGTATGTACGAAGTCGTGCTAATTTTATTTATGTAAGTATTTAACTAATTTAAAAGATGTATGTAATGAGCCGGTAATGATTTTTGTAGCTCTTTTATCGTTTTCAGTTTATTAAATAAATTCAAGAAATAAATTCCGTTTGATGTGCGTACGCTATTTTTGCTTTTAAAAAAGCTAACTATATTTCTAAATAAATTTATTAAATTTTTTACCTCATTTTTTTTACGCGTGGGAAATCTTCCAAAGATCCCCGGGAACTGTGGGGCTCGACCGAGGTATGTGGGATTCTTACCCACTAAAACCCCCGCGGCTGTCGCATCGGCACATGAGAGGGGTCCCCAGGGCTCTCCGGTGGGATCTGCACCAGGGGCCCCTCAGTGCATTGCGTTGCGTTGTTAATTTTATACCTTTATTATAATTTTTTTTCATTTTTTTTGGCGCGGGGGAAATCTTCTAAAGATCCCCGGGAGCTGTGGGGCTCGACCGGGGTATATGGGATTCTCACCCACTAAAACCCCCGCGGCTGTCGCATCGGCACATGAGAGGGGGGACCCCAGGGCTCTCCGGTGGGATCTGCACCAGGGGCCCCTCAGTGCCTTGCCTTTGAGCCCGCCGCCGGGGGGCGCATTGTAGCCCCCCGGGAACCAGTCACGGTGCTCACGGGGACGGGGGTCGCAACCCCGCCACCGTCCTCCTCGGAGTCGCCGCCGCACTCAATGGACGCTCACAGGGCCCACACCCCGAAGCGTCCAGCGACTCCGAAGGATGTAAATTTTTTAACCGACTTCAAAAAAGGAGGAGGTTCTCAATTCGTCTGTATATATTTGTTTTTTTTTCTATGTATATATAACTCTGGCAATTATGAACCGATTTGAAAAAATTTTTCTTCCATTCATTCTTTAATCCGTTAATTGGGTCCCATAAAAAAATTATTGCTTACTAATAAGTAGTTCCTGAAAAAACAAGAATGTTGACTGCGCAAGAAAGCTGCAGGAAAGCCTATATCATCTATATAGGCTTTCCTGCAGCTTTCTTTATGTCGCTTTTTAAGGAAAATATTTATCAATTTCAATGATTCTTTTTTTATTCGAAAGAAGAAACCACTGTTATGAACCTGTATGAATTTTATCACAACCAGATAAGAACTTCCTGGAGGACCATGAATGATATGGAGGAATTTATCTGGTAAAAACCATAAAGATGACTGATGTTCTCCTTTACATTTCTCTGACAAATATGAACCGATTTCGATGATTCTTTTTTTATTCAAGAGAGTAAACTACTATGATGATTCCATGCAAATTTCATTACGATCGGATAAATTGTTTCTGAGTTTCTGAAGAAACATGAATTATGTAAAAGTATGTAGACGATAATGTGAAATCATAATGATGTCATAACCTACCTAGATCATTTTACCGTCTTCGATGGTTCAATCTTTATGTATGAAAATATCACTAAAAAGTATAAAATAATTTAAATATTATTGAAGTTGGTGCCAATTATACACAGCAGGTACGCTAACACCAACTTCTTTAATATTTAAATTATTTTATACTTTTTAGTGTTATTGAAGTCGGTTCAATTTTTTTTAAAAATATTTTATTACCTATGTCAACTTCAATATTCAATAATATAATAGGCAGCGGAAATAAGATACCTTGGTATAATTATAGATCGGCACCTAACATTTGATAAACACATCCATATGATAGCACAGAGAATGCGTAAGCTTATTGTTGTGTTTAAGTATTTAAGGTACATCCTAGACGTACAAATTTTAAAAACCGTTTAAGAACATTTTGTCATATTGTATAACGTTTCGGGGTGGAGCTGATAAAACCAAGTTAATTGGGCTGGAAAGAGCACAAAGATTAATTCTTAAAGTGTGTTTATTTAAGCAACGCTTATATCCCACTATTAAACTTTACAAAGAAGCAGGTGTGTTGTCGGTGCGGCAGTTGTATATTCTACAAACGGTGTTAAGAGTACACATATCTAATTCTAACCTATCTAAAAATATACCGCTAAAACCATTGTCAAGAAGAGATTATATTGTGTGTGAAACCTTAGGCTGCAGGACTTTTTTTGCACATCGTTTCTATGGGTTTCGGGGTGGACCGATGTTTTTTTTTTTTTACTCCTTATAAGCCAGTGCTTGACTGCAGTCCCACCTGATGGAAAGCGGCGACGCAATCTAGGATGGTAAAGTACACTGGCTTATTAAAGCACAATGTACAATTACACAAATAAGATACTAACGATAAATAGAGATAGTAAAATAGTTTGTAAGAAGAAAGTAACTGAATGGCTGTTAACTTTAAATTACGATGAGACAGAAGAACTACTGGAAAAGCGTATAGTCATACATATTTAATGAGAAAATAAAAAAGATAAATGTAAAGTAGGTATATAGGTATTATTCGTAAACCAAAACACACGCACACACACATACACACACACCTTATGCGTACCTAAATTAAACCTTGCATGTATACATAAATACTGCGATCTGGGTGTGGAGACCTGGAACCATGCCCCCCTTGACCCGCCCTTCAGGCGACCCACCCGCGTTCGAGGACGACGAGAAGGCTGAGGTTCTCGCTGACTCTCTAGAGAGTCAGTGCACACCCAGCTCCGCTCCCGTCGATCCGGCGCACCTCGATCTTGTGGATAGGGAAGTAGAGCGCAGGTCCTCACTCCCTCCCACCGAATCCCTCTCCCCGGTCACGCAAACCGAGGTGGAAGACCTGATCAAAGGCCTTAAGCCGAAGAAAGCACCGGGCTCCGACGGCATCTCCAATCGCGTTCTCAAGGTTCTCCCTGTCCATCTGATATGTCTTTTAGTGACTATCTTCAACGCAGCCATGTCCCACTGCGTCTTTCCTGCCGAATGGAAAGACGCGGATGTAGTAGGTATCCCTAAGCCGGGTAAGCCTCGCAGCAGCCCTGCGAGCTACCGGCCTATCAGTCTTCTCAAGTCTCTAGGCAAACTCTATGAGCGCTTGCTATTAGCGAGACTCAAAGTCTTTGTCAGTTCTAATAATATCCTTATTGACGAGCAGTTTGGCTTTCGAACCAGACACTCTTGCGTCCACCAGGTGCACCGCCTCACGGAGCACATCCTGACCGGGCTCAACCAGCCCAAGCCCGTCTACACAGGCGCCCTATTCTTCGATGTTGCCAAGGCCTTCGACAAGGTCTGGCACAACGGCTTGATATACAAGCTCTTCCAGTTAGGAGTCCCCGATAGACTCGTACTCATCATACGAGACTTTCTCTCGAATCGTACCTTTCGATACCGGGTCGAAGGTACGTTTTCTTCACCCCATCCTATACAGGCCGGAGTCCCTCAGGGCTCCGTGCTCTCTCCCCTCTTGTTCAGCCTGTTCACGAACGACATTCCTCGTTCGAGCAGAGTCCAACTCGCCCTTACGCGGATGACACCGCTCTCTATTATTCCCATAGGAACATGTCCTATTTGACGCGTGCTCTTCAAGCCGCAGTCGACGCCCTGGGTCAATGGTTCCGTACGTGGCGCATAGAGGTGAACCCGGAGAAGAGTGCCGCGGTGGTCTTCTCCCGGGGACCCGCCAATATGTTCTCCGCGCGGAGCCTTCGGCCCAACAGACGACTAGTCCCAATATCCCTATTCAATCGCCCTATCCCTTGGACTAGGAAGGTTAAGTACCTCGGGGTCACCTTGGACTCCCGCATGACTTTCGGCCCGCACATTAGGTCCGTCCGCAATCGAGCGGCTTTCGTATTAGGTCGCCTGTATCCCCTTCTCTGCAAGCGGAGTAAAATGTCGCTTAGAAATAAGTTGACATTATACAAAGCTTGCATTCGCCCTATCATGACTTACGCGAGTGTAGTTTTCGCACACGCCGCCCGCACCCGTATCGATAGCCTCCAGGTTATCCAGAATCGTTTCCTCCGTCGCGCCGTCGGTGCCCCGTGGTACATGCGGAACGTAGATCTGCATTCCGATTTCAAATTAGATCCCCTTCGTAAGTTCCTCAAAGAAGCGTCGAAACGCTACTTTGAATCCGCGTCCCGTCACGCGAACAGTTTAATCCGCGCCGCCGCCGATTACGCCGTTAGTCCTTCTGACTCGCGCCGCAGACCACGGCACGTACTGCTCGACCCTCCTGACCCCATGACGGTCCTATTGGACCGGGATGCGCCGACCCCTCCCCGACAACCGTATGCTACACTAGCTATCAGACACCGGTCTCGCCGGCGAGGCCGAAGGGTCGTACGTATGCGACCGCAACGACGTGCAACACCCCACTGAGTTTCTTGCCGGTTCTTCTCAGTGGGGGCGCGTTGTGAACCGGTGGTAAACTCAGCCCTCTCTTAAGCGACAGCCCAAGCCGAGGCCGTGCCTCCCTGAGGTGCCCTTGTGCTCGTCGCTACTTCTGCCGTAAAGGCTAGAGCGCTTCAAGCGCTCGCCTCCTATTGTCCGGTGAAGCTGCAATAGCCATCTGCGGTTAACAGCGTCTATCATTCCCAAAAAAAAAAAAAAAAAGGAGACCTGGAAACCTAAAATACAAGCGCTAGCTTAGTTTGGGGTCCAGTGCCTCTACTATGATTTAATTATAATTTCGCGGCTCTGTGCTATGGGGGTGCGGGACGTTTCGTACTTTACAGTATGTCTTCTTTGCCTCTTACGCTGTATGCACAGCCATACACAGTATTGTAGACTTTGTGTCCTTTTCATCGTCGGCGCGCAGCACCGTGAATTGTCTAGTTTGTTTAAGTGATAAAATGTACAAGGCAAATTAATAAAGAATATTATTATATAAAATATAAGTAAGGCAATTAATAAAATCGTTCGGTACTGTCCATCAATTTTCAAAATTAATTTAAAACTTCGCTCAAACAACTCGGGGACGGGGACAGCAATTAGCCGTTATATTTCGAACTATAAATATTCGCGCCATAGACGACCAGCAGCGGCCTCTCGCGGAGAAATTGCCAATTTCCTGTCATCCAACGGTTGGGACCGACCATTACCGAGCTACGTTGGTGTAAGAAATTTGTTTTCATGCAACTTACACGCAGTTACAGTTCTAATTTATGAGCAATATTTCTGGTTTTTGCGTGTTTATTCTAGTAAGAATTCGGTCGTTATGTGAAATTCAACCCACACAATTTAACACGGGGAGATATAAATATTTACTGCTTAAGTATTAAAAGTTGACGATCTGTGATAATATGTGCTTCGTCTTTTACTGGCCCCGAGATGAAGGGCCCATAAAGTTATTGAGTACCAAAAAGGCTCTACCTGTAAACGCATATTTTTATATGCGATTATCTATCTCTATAACCCGTACCTATACCAAAAATGAAAAATTGGCCCTAGTCCTCGTGAACGTTTCTTCAGTCCGGACTTAGCGATTTGCTTGTGAATTATAAAACATAGAAACGGAACAGTATTCCCGATTATAATGTATTCAAGGCTAGGATGAATAAGCTTTTAATGAGCTAGTGCGCTTTATCATCTCTAACTGCATCGCCTCTTTCTATCCGTTGTAATTGCAGTCAAGCATCAAACTGCTGTCCCACCTAATAGAAAGCAGCGACGAAATGAGGAATAGTAAAGCACACTAGCTTATTAAAAGTTTATTGACGCTAGACTTGAAGAGACCAATATTGTATGTAATCGGGCGAAAAACCCGTTCGTTTTCTTATGTTGATATGTCCTCGACTATGTCGGTGTAGTATCAAAAAATAAATATCCATTAGGTATTATTAAAATTAATAAATCAGCCATTAGGAATATCAATTCTAGAATTGGAATATCAATTCTAGAAATGATATTCCAATTCTAGAATTGATATTCCAATTCTAGAATTGATATTCCAATTCTAGAATTGCGCGTTTAACTAAAATTATAATACTTGTTTAATATTTTTCCATGGAAAATGTAGTAACGTATAGGCAAATTTAATTTGTGATTAAAACATTAATTCTCCTCACGCAAAATTTATATATAAGTACACACATTATCCAAACATATATTCTGTGATCCGTAAAATTATTGCGTTCCGGTACACTAATATTGATTATACCTATATGCATAGTATTGTAATCAAATAGAGAAAATGTAATTATATTGGGATTGAACGCGAGCTAATCGTCGTTGTAAATATTTCCAAACTGAAATATAGCTTTAAATTATAATAATCTGCATATACTCGTAGTCTAGGGTGTTAAACCAACATGAGGCAAAATAAAAATGTTTCAATATGAGCCACAAAAATTATTCAGTATTATTCTTTTTTAATGAAAATGGATTCGAAACTGAAAAAATAGCATCTATTTATTAAAAAATATTATAGATATTAAAATTTCTACATTGTAATCCCAAAATTGTTTTAGACTCATAGCAGAATAATACCTAAACCTTTAGACATTTTTATACAATCAGACATAAACTTACTTCTGTATACCCACTTGTCACCACTGTGTCACCTAAATTGTGTAAGTACTATTTATCAAACGTTATTTAAAACGTGGTAAGTATATTATTGTGTGAGTTATATTAATTGTAGACCGCATTAGAATCATGACGAGACTGATACTAATGATCTACGAAATCGAGCAGTATAGGAGTATAATGAGAAGATACACCGAGAAACTAAGGTTACAGACATAGCTCTCAGAATCTGCAAGTTGAAGTGCCAATGTGCAGCCCATATCGCTCAAAAAAACCGATAGCCGATGGGGATAAAGGTTCTCGAATAGCGACCACGAACCGGAAGACGCAGCGTAAGCAGGCCTCCACTAGTTAGACAGACAACATTGTGCGAGTCGCAGGCAACTGGTGGATGCAAATAGCCAATTGTAGTTCATTGTGGCGTTCTAAGAGGGAGGCGTATGTCCAGCAGGACTGCTGCTTGCTGAACATCTTCCAGATGATGATGATTATGCTAGCATACACTCTATATCCCCTAAAATAAAATACTATACTATAAAAATAAACTAGAGTCCCATTATAGAGCGTGTGGGCAGTAATCATGTCTGATATTATATTCCAATAGCCAGAATGTACGCAGAAAAGGAGTCATTCTGTATTATCTGCTGAACCGATTGGTCGTGATAATGTTAAGGGGGTAACATGCGCCAATGACCTTGAGAATCTGGCAGTTCCGGCCGAGAGTTGTCATCGTAGAGGGCGCTACCAACAAATATGAATATTACATTTGAAAAATTATAGACTAAAATATGCAGATGTGTCAAATGGAGCTTTATTAATTTTGCCTATTCCGTTAAGGAAGGAAATTTCAATATAGTTACATTTACTGAAAATATACTTGACGATATAACTTTTGAATATTTTATTGATTATGTATACATATATATACAACGTAACAACGTATTAAAAAAAATAAAAAAAATAAAATAAAATTTATTGGGAACTTAAAATAATACATGATAAAAATGCATGATAAAGAAATTATATTAGTTCATAGTGACGCGAAAAGAACAAGACTGATGCAGTATAAGAACGGTCCCCGCCAGCTCAAGTCGTCGTTCACTGGAACATATTCTGTTACGTAAGTCGAAAGACGGGGAAATTTACATTGCCGATAAATCTTACTTAGCTTGTTGATCTACCAACACGAACACCGTATACCGAGAACCACACTGCATACTGCTGGGACCTTCTGCTGGTGACTGATCTAGACAAATGTCTAAATACGAAGTCATTTTATCCTCCATAATCACTCTCTGGGGAAATCTGTATCTCACTTTTTATACTTTGATTTTGATGTATACTTTGGCGTGCCGCCTAATTACAATCTGATAACGCATCAACTTACAGTGGTAACGTAATTGCGTGTTGCGTCAGGATATGGATTATTGCATTTCATATTCCAAACTTCATATCAAAGGTTCTCTCCGTCTATTATAGAAGGGTCAATGCCTAAATAGTGAGACTTTTACATACTTCTATTCTATTGTTGGTGGCTATTAGTTGGGCCCGGTAACCACCGGGACGCACTTCGACCCAGCTGGATCCATTGTGCCTGCCCTAGCCCTTACTCTGTTACTGACTTATCGAAGTGTTTGTTTAGATACTCCAAGATTGCACCAGCTTGGAGCTGTACATAATTATTTGGTGTAGGATAGGCTACTCCCAGTTGACTCAATCTACGTCCTGCTAGAGCGTCCCAGCGACACAGTATCTATAACATCGACTCTTTTTCATCTTCACAGAAACTACAAGTATCTACGGTACTTAGGCTCATTTAGCTTCTTGATGCACCCATTAGGTGCCTGATTTGTGATCTGTTCAGATTTAATAATTTAAGCTCACAGTCCACCCTTGTGCTGGGGAAAGTTCTGGAGTGATTTAGGCCAATCGCTGCCCTCCATGATTTCGTTTGTTCCTTCCTAGCGTTTGCATGTAATGCTGGTAGTTCCATTCGGAATCGCTATACGTATGTACTACTTATAATTTACAGTAGTCACAGCGGATCTATGTATGAAGTTAGGTTTAGCGAACCATTGCGCAAGTATAGTTGTGAGTTGTGAATACAAAAATACAAAAAATAGCTTCTGCACTGTGTCTTGCAGCCAACTTCAGACACACGAATATCCCCTGTGACTACTGTAAGCGTACTTGAAATGGAACTATACACAAAATGCTAATGTTTTTGTTATGCACGTCAAAACGAAAGCGCTTAATAGAGCCGCCAAAATATAGAAAAAATATCAGAAAAAGAATATTTTGAACATATTTCCTGAATTGGTTCCTATTCTTCCAACCATCCATCTGATAGTAAGGCTTTTTGGTACGTGGAAAAATGAATTGAAACGAACTGTATTTAAGATGTTCGCATTTGCCAACGACAGGGACTTCAAATGCTGCAAAGACTTCTCACATGCCAGTGGCCCTGATGAGATGTCAACGTTATTATTAAAGACGCGTCTAACTGTATTGTTTCCTATTCCCACTAGTACCCAAATAACAAATAACCTAACTCCACCAATACTTAAACCCATACTTACTAGATACCCATCGTAGACCCAAGTCGTGCAGACCCATAAAACCGTATATTATTATTATTATGGCAATTAGTTCCGTGATCGACTCCGTGATGGCCATCGAATATAAACAATGATAATGTACGAGCCAATAATGCTCATACAAAGACCGAACATATGGTTATATAATTGCATCAACGAGTGCCCGACCCACATCGTATGCGAGAATCAGATTACAACAACAATGATTAAACAGGCGGGCCTCCTTGCCCTAGGTCAGGACTGTGTAATTCAATACAGAGACGCTACCATGTACTCGCATAATGTTTTTAGCAGCAAAACTAATGTAGGTATAAATTTAGAAGTGCCGACTATCGACTCGCCAAACGATGGAATGTGGGAAATGTATAAAAATACAAACATTATACTACCCAAATTAAACCTGTCTTATGAACAAAGATTATTAGATCGAAAAATAACCACACAAAAAGAACGCGAGTTTCTACCCAGCGAGTTAAGTATCCACGACATCGGCAACTACACAATAAGTACTTTGCTGGTGGGAGGAATTGTCATCACAATCATTGTATGGCAGTTCAAAAGATACTGCTCCTCGAACAAAAGAAGCAAGAAGCCAACAGCAAAAAAGACTTTACCGAGAACCTCGGAGAAAATGGAAGATATTGAACTGGAGGAGATTGCTACCTACGCTGAAGTAGAATATGGACGGTCGAAGAGGAATCCTCAGTCGCGACCAACAGCGGGAGCAAACTTCCAACTTTAATTTATAATTTGCTTATTGTGGTTTTTTGCCTTTAATATTTTTTACTTATTATAACTTTTACTATTTTTATACTTTTACATTTTTAACATTTAACTTATAACTTATATTTCAACTTGTAACACATGTTTGGTGATCTGAGTACATACCTTCATCTTTCCCTCGGGAGCATGTACGAGCCAATAATGCTCATACAGCAAATTAATAATTAACCTACTTTATATAGACGAGCAGTCGTGCTACAACCTCCGTCACGCGCTAATGTGTCAATAACTACAAAAACATTACGTAAGGTGCGACTCAGACACTAAACATAGCCGTAGACAATAACTATAAATAAATACGTATAAACAATAATCAGTGGTTTTGGTGTGATCTACATACTACAACAACCGGGATACCGTCAACGACAGGATATCCCCAACAGATAAGATACTTAACTTTTTTACATAATAAAGTACAAGTCAAAACCACCCAGACCCAAGACAAATAGATTATGTTCATGCACATGAGTGTGGGAATCGACTCCAAGATCTTATGGGTAGCGGCCAAGGTAGCAAACTACTAAATCAACGGGCATGTGTTGTTAATCAATACGTGGATGCCAAAGTAATCCGTAGTACTGTTTGTTTTAACGCACGAATTTAGTAGAAGAAGAAGAAAGAAGAAGAAGAAGAGTTTTTAGTGTAACGTCGTATGTACGTAACGTAACTTCGTCTTAAGTTCTGTACCGATGGCGGGGTTTGAACTACGTGGAGCAGTAGACATCGATTTTAATAAGCAAACAGGTATTAGAGTAACTAAAATTTTAACGTGGTGGTACTTTTTCTGCCAACACAACCATGAGTTTATTGTTACGCAACTTAGTTAAGTAAAAAGGTATTACCTGATAGTAATCGAATCACCGACCCATAGAAAACTCCCTTTCTGTCCCTGTCATCCAAAACTATAATTATAGCGTTTCGGTCCAATAGTTTCACCAGTTTTGTTACTTAGCGGCAGAAATCTAAGATTGCAGTGGCACCACCTAGATAGCACACAAGTACCCTTCCAACCTAACCAACCCAGATATCTCAAAAGACGAGCAACTGTCCGTTGGTAAGCGTGTCACTCACCACCAAGCAAACCACCTGGGTACTATACTCGTTGCTAAGTTGAAAAAACCAACATGATAATAATAATCACCACACCATTCATGTTTTGACAAAAAGAAGGCATTGTCAAGTATATCATAATGTATGTCATTTTGTCGACCTACTCAGTAGTAAATACGATCTAAATTAGTAAGATCGTATATGACTCTGATACGCTTTAAAAGTTAGGCATTATACACGGCAACGATACTTTCGCATACTCTATGATGAACCACAAAAATGGTAGTAACATAAAAATATATTTAATTAAATAAACAAGTATAAATTCCATTTGCAATTATTTATAGTGTTATAATTATACCATTTTTAACATATTTTAATTAAAAATATGTTTAAAATCATTTAAATTAATTCCGACTTGTCAAAAAAAAATCGGGCATGTCCACTCTCCGTCACAGTCCACGAAGGACTGATATATGGCGATCGCGGGGGCGCTGCAAGGGGAAATGCATCGCGTACATGGTTTTTCTATAATTTCTTGTAAATCATGTATGAAATTAAGAAATGTAATCAATACAAATTGTAGGATAGATTATATGCTTTTTAATAGTCCAAGTTTGACATCTATCCGATGAACGGATGTTGAACGCTAACACAATTAATATCCAACGTAGTACATTTTTTAAATACATATTGCTTGAAAACGTTATATTTAATCCAATATCTAATCAATAAAACTATTTGCTGAAGATCTGAGGTATAAGTACATATAATTTTCATAGCCAATGCAATAGCGGATTGATCCATCGAACTCTTTAAACTAAGGCTATTTTTGCAATTTTACCGTTGTTACCCCCTTAACCAGATTTATTTTCACATTTATTATTATGAATGCTAATACCTTCAGGAACCCGACTTCATAAATATTTCCGCTCATAATTTTGTCGCAATAGCACTCAAAGTTTCTAGGGTACCCTAAAGACTTTCTAGACATCCAGCTGGCAGCTGCCGTAAAATGTACCGAAATAATGCCCGTAATAAAAGTTGAGTGTAATACTGTTAAGTAAATGTAGGTACTATCCCGAGAGATATGTAGAAGCTAGGTTTTAGAAAGGTTGCTTAGTCAGAGTGTAACAAACCATGCTACTGCGATACAACACAACACACGTCCTCTATAAAAACGTCATAACACAAAATGATTAGGTTCTTAGGTAATACAACATTCGACTACACTTTTCATTGGTTTTTATAATAAAAGAAAACCTAGGGGTTTCTTTTGTTATAAAAACCAATTGTAGATGACACAAGTGACAGTCTTTTAGGAAACGTAAATTAACTAACTTCGCAAGAAAAAACTTAAAATGCGTATACTTATATCAAAAACTGCATTTTCTAAGTTACGACCGTTTTTACAGGATATGCGATAAAAATAAAAATCTTTCCTACTTATTTACTTTTCTTTAAAAGTCCAATCACTAACTGCCGTATTAATTACGGCATTACATTACTAAATATGGATTAACGTTAATTCTTAGCGAGCTATTATTTTGAAGCTGATTATGCGCTTCTCGGAAATGTTAAGGTTCAGTTATGAGTATGAGACAATATCGATATCTCTACTCAATATCTTCTTTCCTTTAATTTATTATCTTCTGTACCTTTACATGGTATAAAATAAAGTCGCTCCCGCTGTTTGTACGCTTAGAACTTTTATACAGCGGAGCGAATTTTAAAGCAGTTTTCAGCAATAGATAGGAGACGATTTAAGAAGACCGAATCCGACTTCAAGTACTGGATTAATAATAATTAACAGTAATTAACGTCTGTCAATGCGGCTGTAAAACACCAATCAATTATTGAAAACTGTGCTCCCTACAAAAAAAATGAAAACAGTTAAAACCCCATTCCATTGGCGGGCATTCAATTGCTATCGGACATCGATATATTGCCTACGCTAGGCGATCACTCTACTGCTTTGGACAATAAATTTAGGTTTTACACACAAAGCTAACACTTTGATGGGCCACGGAAATTTGCCAAGGGGATATCTACTGGCTAATAAATATGGAGACCGCTTTATTAGCCGGAGTGCTTTATAGCAGTGGCATTAACTTAAACGACCTGGTTGTCGTGTGTTGAAATGTGGTGTGTTGAAATCCAGTTACTAGTTCTAAAACAGCACCAAATTTTAGGTACTATTATTATTATCTCTATTTGAAAAAAGAATTGTAACGTTTTTAAATTAAAAAATGAAAGATTAAAAAATATTTTTTTTTTGCCAATAATTTAATTGCTTTTCAAAAAAATCGGAATCAATAAATAAACTACTCTTTTTTTCTCTTTTCAAGTTACTCTTTATGATCTTTATTAGGTATCTATGATCTTTTCATGAAATTTATTACTGGTGTAATGTATTTTGTTACATCTCTAATAACTTCATCTGTACGTTTGTATAAACATTAAGTAATAAGTATGTGTGTGCAAGATCCTATCTTAAAATGGAGGTGCACCCCATCGTGCAATCTCCTTCACCAAGGTATTTCTAGATGTCTGAACAACATGAAATTTTGCAGATATGCCAAGAATAATTTTATAGCTAGGACCTGAAAAGTTAGTTCACGATGATATGTTTTTAGTTTATAAAGAAAGTTTCTTCGTGTCAGCGTTAATTTTCGATCGCTTGCACCTTTGGTCATTAATATGTAACTATAAGTCATAATGGAAATAAGGGTGAATTTCAAATCCACCCACTCATTCTAGTGTTGGCTATTTTGAATTTTAAATTAGATACAACTTAAATTTGGAATTCATAATTCTGGTAGGTACGACCTTAATTGAGAGATGTTTGGTCCCTTTAGTAACGACATGACGTCACTAATACCCTTCTTGGCACAAGGCTGTGGCACCGGTAGGAATATTATATTATTGTCAAAAGGTTATTTTGGGTGCGACGCTTTGATGGGAACTGATCAAAGGACTTCAAATTAATATATTTGGATTATTAAAATCACGCTTAAGATTCTATACCAATATTTATTATCATCATCCATCACCCTTAGTAAGGAGGGGTTGCCGTAGTCCCCCACGCTTGGCAGGCGTCTTAAGGATTGCAGTAGATATATGTAGGTGTTAGTAATCCAATAGAAAGACGCTGCTGCCCGTCTTCTTGCTTTCCCTAGTCGCCTCTTACGAACATCCAACGGGAAGATATGTAAGGGTGTGTTATTCTTATCTAGGCACTCTACGGGGAATTATTACCACTTGTTTTAATGAAAACGGAGAGTAGGAGCCGAGTGGTTGTGTGTGAATGTCTTTCTACGCTGCTTTTGCTAACCCGTTCGCTGCAACTATACTCAGCTCCATTTGAGTGTTAGTAAAAATGCTGTTCAAACTTTAACTACAGCTGTGATGGCTCGGTTATAGTCAATAGTAGGTTACGAGTAAGCTTCAGGTCTGTTACAGACAATAAAGACAAGCAAAAGTCGCAAAAGGTAACGAACCTTTTTATTCTCAGAGTGTATTTTAAAACTCATTTAAAAGTCGAAGTTGGTAGCAGATAATTAAAAAAATACTGGTCAAGTGCGAGTCAGTCTCACGCACCGAGGGTTCCATACCATCTTTGGACTATTTACTATTCATGTAACACCTCAGATAGCAAAAAAAAACACCGAAGTTTGTTTGTCAAGGTTTTTTTAGGATTACTAAAAAAAATGTACTATTTAGAAAGATCATTTTATTTTTCCTGTAAAATATAGATAGACATGTATTTAATGATTTCAGATTTTTCCCTCCACAAATTTCGGATATAAAGTAACGGTATATGCCCGTGCCCCAAAGTAAAAATCTGTTTTGAGATGTACAAATGAAACCCTTTCATACGCAACCCCACTCGATATAGTAGCCTCACTTTGAAATTTTGATGACGTATTTCGACACCCATTTAAAAAAAAACTAAAAGCAAAAATATATTTTTTTATTTGCGATGAGGTTGGCTAAGTAAGATCTAAAACTATTCCAAGTTTGAAATCGATAGCGTCAGTGGTTCCTGAAATATAATTTTATAAGTGTGACAGACAGACAGACGAAGTCTCACCATAAGGGTTCCTTTTTTACCTTTTAAGTATGGAACCCTAAAACATGTAATAAGTTTTAAAAACTAAAACCCGACTACGGAAAAAATCGCAGTCTAATAATATGATATTATATAGCCTATAACCAGCGGATAATCAAGACGCTTCTAACGACATCCTACTTGTCAAATTATGTTAAGTAGATTAGAAGATATGCGGGAACAGATGAACATACATACATACATTCTTGTCAAAATCATAACCCTCCCTCCGTTCCGTAGTCCGGTAAAAAGAATCAATTTGATATTGCAACGAAACTAAAAGAAAATCCGCCAAGCCAATTATAAAACTTTACGTTAGTTCAAGTTGCTCAGTATAGGTAGGTAATATTTAAGTTTGATTATCAATAGAACCCATCAAAATGGTACCTAATAAAATTTGGTCGCTTCAGTTTTCAGAACATTAAACGTCTGAGTTATTGTAGATAAGTTTTAATGTGAGGCTTATAATAAGTCCCTCGAAAATCCTACACACTGGATTCTAAAGGGTACCATACTGCAGTGGCGTGCACACACTTTTGTGACAAGGTAGACAAATGAGCACTTTTCTTAAATTATTTATTATATTATAGACATTTAGAGAAGTCTTAGGATAGACAAAGTCTTTTTGCCTGTATGGACTGCACGCCACTGCCATACTGACACGTTTACACCCTTATTTTAAATGCCCATTTTAAACAACAGAGATTAACGCCGCATTTTCATACCATTATGTTTTTTTTTTAATGAAATACTTTTTTAGTGTTGTGAAAAAATTTTTCGATGTTCTTAGTAGCTGACGCATAGCTGTGTTAACCTTACGGGTTGTAGTGCAGTAAAAAAATATTCGATTTAGTCAGTTCACCCTTGTTCTTGTTCCTTTTTTGCCCCGACCCCTACTCGGGGTGTAGGGGGAAGGTGCGCGCGCACACAAAATCAATACGGCCTGTGCTACGCACAAAATATGCGGAATACTGACGGAGTACGACTGAATAGAGATGTCAACGCCAGAATGTCGATATTAATTAGTCCTCACACTTTTGTATGGCCGGAAAAATGGCCAATCATATTTGGTCGGACTGTTTATTGTGTGTGAGATAGCTGACTTCCAGTATTGTATAAAAGTAAGCATATATATAGGTAGGAAATAAGCCTTAGCAGTGAGCTAATTCCTTGAAGCTAATTTCAGCCGTTCCTAACTATAACTCTGTTCTGGGCCTTTTTTTTTTTGACGCGGGGGAAATCTTCCAAAGATCCCCGGGAGCTGTGGGGCTCGACCGGGGTATGTGGGATTCTTACCCACTAAAACCCCCGCGGCTGACGCATCGGCACATGAGAGGGGGACACCAGGGCTCTCCGGTGGGATCTGCACCAGGGGCCCCTCAGTGCCTTGCCTTTGAGCCCGCCGCCGGGGGGCGCATTGTAGCCCCCCGGGAACCAGTCACGGTGCTCACGGGGACGGGGGTCGCAACTCCGCCGCCGTCCTCCTCGGAGTCGCCGCCGTACTCAATGGACGTTCATAGGGCCCACACCTCAAACGTCCAGCGACTCCGAAGTCTGTTCTGGGCCTATACCATCCACCTCTAATAGTAATATTACTGTCACCTTACTTTTTCGATAGAAAGTGACAGAGCTATAAAATATGCATATTGAGGTCTCTACCTCATGACAAGTAAGGTCATACTGCTATTAGAGGTGATGGTACGGGCCCTGTACTTATGTTCTTAGCTCTGTCACTAACTACCGAACCTATATACGTCAATAATGATCAAATAATGATCATTATTGACGGGCCCGTTGGTCTAGTGGTCAGTCACCCTGCCTGCTAACCGATGGGTCGTGGGTTCGATTCCCGCCAAGTGTCTGGGTGTTGTTTATCCATTTAAGTATGAATTTACAAAAAAAATAAGTATTTTAGTATTAGTATCAGTTGTCTGGTTTCCATAGTACAGGCTCTGCCTAGTTTGGGATCGGATGACCGTGTGTGGATTGTCCCAAGATATTATTATTATTATTCAATTTTTTAAATCGGATTATTTCGACATTAGAAGACCATTAATACTTCTTAATACGCAGATAGTGAGTAGAGATATCAATTATCTCGTATTTGACAATAAAAAAAATCAGAAGCGACTCCGACACTCAAAAGGAATAGATTTTAAAAAGTGATTTAATTACAATTAAAGTTAATTGGCGTTTGTGAGTGCGGCCGTAAGTTTGTTAGAATTATTACTGCAGTATAAATGTTTTGTGTTTTTATTATTTTAATAATAATAAATAATACATGTAGGTATTGCGTTCGGTCTAGTTCGGTCTAATAGCACTTCTTCGATTGCGCCGCTGCTTTCCATCAGGTGGGACTGGAGTCAAACTCTGATTCATGGATTTATGTGGAGTAAAAAAAAGATTTTTAACGCTTTGACGTTAAAGAAAGGGCTGCCTTTTTAAGAAATACTAAAATTACGCTGTCGGAGTAGGTTTTATGATAATGGATTACTGTAGAATATTGTGACGTAAGAAATATCTCTACAGTTAAGTTTATTACTTTCGTCAAAGACGATTTTTTATGTAATGATATTCTATCGATTCTATTTGATATATTGCTTATAATATTACTATCGAAGCGTTTTGTCTGAGATCCATTTTTTTTCTTTTACTTTATTGTGTCTTGTCTCGAGATACCTTCGGTAAACGGCCTTCTCTAGGTCTTTGCAATCAAATCGGTCTAACGCTGCTATTCTTCAGAATGGACCAGTTGTCAGTTTTATCTCATAACTCCCATCTCTTATTAAAATTTGGCTTACGCCAGGATGCCAGTTTCCATGCTCGCGTGGTCAGTGTAACTGGATTTTTCTGTGATAAAATTTTTCGTGCAACAAGCTATACTGCCGCACTCATTCCTTAATATAGTATAGTACAGATTGTGTACTAGATAATGATTCATTAACGTGTACTGCATAACGTGATTCATTAACGGGTACTGCATCAAAATACGTGCATGCAGTAAAATTACGTCACACGAACGGTCCTGAATCGCGTTAACGAAGTTTTAACTTTAGTAGTTTTAACTTTTTAACTTTAGTTACAACACCACAACAAAAACCATTGATGGCTTTGGCCTTGGCCGAGCATCACACCTCGCTCTGTTGAAAGATCCTTCCTATATCACCAGCAGCGCTGCTCTTTTAAAACGAATTCTAAATGCAGCACTTCAAGTATAAAGCTATGCGCAGTAAATGGCAGTAGAGTTGCTCGCTTTTATAAAGCAGCTCAACTTGGCTAAACATGGGTCTAATATCTAACTGTTAATGTTATATAACTAATAACAAAATATTAACAAACTACGAATTTCGTCATAACAAAGCGACCTATCTTTGTTATTAAAACATTTAATTACATGCTCCACAGTTAATTTGTTCGTCTGACTTTTCAAAACAAACGATAACAGAAATTGCGAGGGAACCCATAAAATCCAATTAATTTAACGGGGAGACTCGCTTTCGTGGGGACGTGATTAAAATAACAAAAAAGATCCATTACGCGCTATCTTCGGTGCCGGCTCGTTGGTATCGGCGACACCGAGCGTTGGACTGAATTATAAACATGAAATAGAGTTACGCACCACTTATTGGTGGAAGTAATTTTTGGTTATATTTCTACATCATTTAATTGAGGGCCAATTGTGATCGGAAATTCTTTGTAATTGTATTATCTGCAATGTATTGATTGTAGTTCATTTAGGACGACTTTTAAAATAATATTGGTGATTTGATTGTTCTTAATAGCTGAATTATTTATTTTATTAATTTTTAAGAGACAGACTAATAACAGGTGTATAGTTACTAAAAGTAAATTATTTAAATTGCTACTAAAAAGTCAGCAAATATGCACATCCTTGTGGAGTAAATCACTTATTACGATATCACAGTCTACTATATTTTTGTATGAAATTTAAAAAGGCCCGACACAATAATACTAGTCATCATCATCATCATCACCAGCCGGAAGACGTCCACTGCTGAACATAGGCCTCCCCCTTAGACCGCCACAATGAACGACAATTTGCTATTTGCATCCACCGGTTGCCTGCGACGCGAACAATGTCGTCGGTCCACCGTATCATTAAACAAATAAAAAGGATTCAAATAAAAATCCGTCTATTCGTTTAGGTAGGCGACATTAAAGGACAGACAATCACACATACAACATACATCAAACGTAAAATAAAGAGTGCATCCGTCATTTCTTTGCGTAGAGGGTTAAATATGGACGTCTGTCGTTTTCAGAGATATCTTGCCGTATCTTCTCAGCGGAGGCTGCGTTAAAACCCGGTGATAGGTAAAAATATTTTCTGTCTTACTTACTACATAATAATAAAGATTGTGAGTTTGAAAATAAGTTAGAAGCTTTTAAAGTACGGAAAAGTGCGGTAACCTTTCGCGTGTTAATCCGGATAACAATTGTTTTTTACCCGGGCGGGCGCGCCGCGGGCGCTTGGGCGGGCGGGAGCTCGAAATCTGCCGCCCTTCCTGCAGGGAACTCCTGCGTGCAATATTACCATTTGTCAAGTAATTCGGTCCTTTTTGATTGTAAATAATATGGATTGTTATTTATAATGGTAAATCTATCCGATTCTGGTGTATTGCGATATAAAATGGAACCTGTATCAGTTGTATAGTTATCATAGTACAGGCTCTGCCTAATTGCCTAGTGGAATCAGAAATGACCTTATGTGGATTACTATAAAAAAATATTGTAAGTAAAAAATATTGTAATTTTGTAAGTGTAGTGAGTTTCTTACAATTTTTATTCAATGTAGTTGGTATTATCCTTTACTACAATGAAGACCGATTTTGATGTAGATTTTTTTAAGGTTAGTCTGATTCACTAATTGATACTTGGCCCACGTTTTGGATTAAGGCTTAAACACAAATGAATATATTACAAATACTAGCTGACCCACGCAGCTCCGCATGCATTTTTAAGTTAACTAAACTTTTAATAACAGACATTCGCATCGAATACATAACCTCCTTTTTTATAATCGGTTAAAAACTGGGACCCACTTTTTACTTGCTCTCCGAAGCACGGACCCGTTTAGTTCAAATGGCGTTAAACGGTCACCCATATATTTAGTGACCTTACCTAACGTTGCTTAACCCGATCGATTACAAAACCTTGATAACAACTCTCTATAAGTGGTCCCTTACTAATATTTATTATATTATAAAGAAAAATTGATAAAATCGGACCAAGCGTATAACCAAGTACCCATTTTGACTTTAATCCCCTCTCCCAAAAGAACCGTGCTAGATTACGGGATAAAAAGTATCCTATGTCCTACCTCGTAGTAAGATCTCAAATCATGCCACGTTTCATTTGAATCCATTCAGTAGTTTCGGCGTGATGCGCAGCCGTGATACAGACAGACAGACAGACAGACAGACAAAAATGAAAAAATTACATTTTTGGCCTCAGCATCGGTTATAAAATGCCCTCCAAATATAATTATCAAAATGTCTTCAATGTACAGAATTGGACCTGTTACAGTTTTATTATAAGTATAGATTAACAAATATATAACAGTGATATTCGTAATATTTTATTACACAACATTACAATTTTAACGCGCATAAATAACTAACAGCATTATTAGTGCATAAATCACATTAACTTTAACCCGGGTGTGAATCGAATTTCCCCGATCCGGGTTGGGGGTGCGTTGAGCGTGCCATTTTACCCGGCTCTACCCAGATCTACAGTGCATAATAAGTATGTATTTGTAGAATAAAGGATAAATAATGCGATAAGCAAATTTTGGAAACAATATTAATTGTTTTGGGTAATATCTCTGTGTTCCAAATGCAAGAAAGGCTTCTCAATACGATGAATGGCTATAATCTTAATTTAATAATAATACCAGCCCTGATTTATGTCCTACTGCTGGGAACGGGCCTCCCCTCAAGATGAGGGGGCTTAGGCCATAGTCCACCACGCTGGCCAAGTGCGGGTTGGCGGACTTCACACGTCATTCGAAAGCTAGTTAGGCTTTCTCAGACATGCAGGTTTCCTCACGATGTTTTCCTTCACGGAAAGCTAGTAACAATCGTACAAAGACGATTCGCACATGATTAATTAAAGAAATCAGAGGTGCGAGCCGTTGTTCGAACCTGCGCACCTTGTTTCCAAGGCAAATGCTCGCCTACTGAGCTGTTACCGCATTAATCAAAGAAATCAAATCAAATTAATCATAATCTTAATTTAATATATTAAAAATTAAAGTAACCAGAAATTGTCCTAGGTAGCAATGTAGGTGGTGAAGTCGGCGAGGTTGACGAGCGGCACTGCAGTGCAGCTAGGGCAGGCCTGTCGTTTACCATTAGGCTAACGTCTTACTGCTATCTCGTCACTGGGTTGAACAATAAAACATAGTATTATTTTTATTATTATGAAATATTTTTCAGACGAGATGATTGTCAACGTATACCATTCTGCTAGTTTATCTATATTAATAATCAAATCACGCGACATTCGTTTATACTTACATAGATCAATGATATTTTATACAATATATATTTTTTTTCTGTCTTATTTGATCTTTTGAACGGCAAGACACACTGTCGCTCTGATCTAATTGTAACATGACACACTGTTTAAAAAAAAGTGATAAAATGACAAGCCCGCTGAGTTTCTTGCCGGATCTTCTCAGTTGAGGCCACGTTGTGATCCGGTGGTAGCTTTTTAAAAAAAAAAATACATAACCTTTCAAAAGTGCCTATTTGAAATAAACTATTTTTGAGTTTTTGAGCTTGAATACATAATTATGTCATTAGCGCACGAAGTGAAGACAAATCACCCCAATTGAGTGAACTAGCAGTAACTCCCGCGTCGGTAAAATGTAACGAACGTGACGTGCGTTTGAAAATCATTTAAAATGGCGTCATGCGTTTTTAAAAAATGCACAAAGTACTGTACATAAGTAGATAATAATGAAGAGATATCATATCTTAACTATACATATCTATATGAAAAAATATTTCAATTACATGGGTCACAATTTTTGGCATGCATTATTGCATGCATTTTAGGGAAAAAACATACCTATCTGTGGTATATAATATCATTGACATAGACATAAAATCACAGGAAATAAAATACAAACGAACCCTTAATAACTGCGATGCGATGCGATGCGGCGCCGCATTGCAGGAATTTTCGATGCGATGCGAATTCGCAATTATGTGTGGGAGCCGTTATAGACAGTTCTCCAAACACTAGTTCTACGTACTACCACATTACTTTGTTTGGCGACTTCATCAAACTTGTAAGGCTTGCGGCTCGTTCAGTCTAAATCCAATGAAATTGAGGAATGTATATCCAATTTCTAACTTCAAAATAGATTTGATACCACTTTATAAATCGTTCCCTCACATGTTAACAACCAATTTCTATAGCTGACATATTGGTATTTATCTTCAGGCTTGACATAGATAGACAGAGGTGAATCTTCTTTTAAACGCGAATACTACACATCATATTAGGTAATCATTTGACGGGTTCGTTCGTCTAGTGGTTAGAAACCCTGGCTGCTACCCGATGGGTCGTGGCTTTGATTCTCACCAAGTGTGGTGTTATTTATCTATTTAAGTATGTATTTACAAAAAAAAAATGTTTATAAGTATTAGTATCAGTTGTCTGGTTTCCATAGTACAGGCTCTGCCTAGTTTGGGATCGGATAACCCTGTGTGGATTGTATCAAGATATGATATTATATCAACCAGAAGACACCGTAGAATACCCAATTTAAAGTTTGCTAGAATTTTTCTTTCTTTTTTTTAGAAACTGGCTTTGTATATAAGCGAAACATTTGTTCTTAATGCACCGAAATAGGTTTCATTCATCATAATTTGCTCTTAGCGCAGTTCTTACCAGTATTCATCGTCATCACCAGCCGGAAGACGTCCAATGCTGAACATAGGCCTCCCCCTTCGAACGCCACAATGAACGACAATTGGCTATTTGCATCCACCGGTTACCTGCGACGCGCACAATGTCGTCTGTCCACCTAGTGGGAGGCCTACCTACGCTGCGTCTTCCGGTTCGTGGTCACCACTCCAGAACCTTTCTTCCCCAACGGTTATAGGTTCTCAGAGTGTTGTGGCCTGCCCATTGCCACTTCAACTTGCAGATTTTAAGAGCTATGTCGGTGATCTTAGTTCTTCGGCGAATCTCCTCATTACGGATTCTGTAGCGCAAAGAAACTCCGAGCATAGCTCTCACCTTAGCTCGTTGTGTGACTCTGAGCTTCTCTAAAAGGCCAACAGTTAGAGACCACGTATCAGTACCTCATGTGTAGTGTAATAAAAATTATATACTTTGATATGTGGATTTTATGAAGCGCAACTAAAGTTCAAACGGTCCATTTTTTTTTAAATCCGGTAGTTGGCCGGATTTTAAAGTTGGTCCGGATAGGCTCGTTAACGGATAGTTATCGCTTTCATCTCTAATCAATGTAACTCTTACATTAACATTAATAGACTATTATTGTATTGTTATTAATAGACTATTGTTGTATTGTTGCCAGTACGCAGCAAGGCAATGACTTATTTACCCTGCCTGCCTGCTAACCGATGGGTCGTGGGTTCGATTCCCGCCAAGTGTCTGGGTGTTGTTTATCTATTTAAGTATGTATATACAAAAAAAAAGTATATAAGTATTAGTATCAGTTGTCTGGTTTCCATAGTACAGGCTCTGCCTAGTTTGGGATCGGATGACCGTGTGTGGATTGTCCCAAGATATTATTATTATTATTATTTATTAGCGAATCCACGTCACTCACACATTTAATCCAGTGTGTTTGATGAACTCCACAGTGATACGTCATCATTAATCACAACCGGATGTGGATTAGCCGCAATACTATCCAGTATTGCGGCTAATCCACAAGTTTCATAAATAATAATATCGTAATGAACTTCGTGACGATAGTTTAGGAAAATTCAAAAGTAGATTCATCAAGTAGGTTTTTTAAATATAAGCTAGTTTTAAATAGAAGCTAGTGCTTGACTCCCACCTGATGGAAAGCGGCGATGCAATCGAAGATGGTGAAGCACACAGCTATTAAAAGCCTATTCACTCTAATCTTGAAAACTCCCACATTGTACTCGTGCGGGAAAACCGATGCAGGCAAATTATTTCAGTCCTTAGCGGTACGTAGGTATGTATTATAAATCACTTAGTCCGGACCAATGATATTATAAACCATATAATATGTTATATCCCTACTAATGCACGCCAAAAATTGTGACTCATGTAATTAAAATTTTTTTTCATAGTTAAGGTATGATATCTTTTTTAGTAAGTCTATGGTATGATATCACTTCCTTATATCACTGCCTAGTTTGGGAACAGATGACCGTGTGTGGATTGTCCCCAGATATTATTATTATTATTTACTTTTGTACAGTACTTTTTTCAGAATTTTCTAAATACGTATCTCAGCATTTTACTTGATTTTGAAAGGCGTCACGTTCGTTATAGTCATAATATATCATTTTACCGTTGCGAGACTTACTGCTAGTTCACCTGTCTGTCTGTAGTCTGTTACGCTGATTTATTTCAGAAACTGATAATAATTTCAAATAGATAGGATTTGAAATTAAAAACAGGTAAGTAGGTACTTTTAAATATGGTTTACCCACCCCTAATACCAAGGCTACACTTTATAATTTTAATAATAATAATAATAATAAATACGCTTTATTGTACACCAAAAGTTACATGTAAATTGAACAAGTAATAAGTTTTAAAAACTAAAACCCGACTACGGATAAAATCGCCGTCTAATAATGTGATATTATATAGCCTATAACCAGCGGACAATCAAGACGCTTCTAACGACACCCGGCTTGTCAAATTATGTTAAGTATATTAGAATATATGCGGGAACAGATGAACATACATACATACATACATACTTACATACATACATACATTCTTGTTAAAATCATAACCCTCCCTCCGTTCCGTAGTCGGGTAAAAATACGTTTTAATCTTAGAACAAAGCAAGCTAACCCAGTTAAGTGTGGTGCGATTACTAATATAATTATGTTGCACAGCGCATAAATAACTTGTTACATAATAAATGGCAAAGTTCCCGGAACTTAGTAAACTCAGGACCTCAGGGAGGAAGTGTTGAAAGTTTATCCCAGTACAAATCATAGTCGGAATTGTTTGAACAGTCTCAGCATCACATCGTATGTAAAAGAGTTCAGTTTCAGATATTCTGTAAGATTAATGTACCATCTTGGTCAAATAGACAAATAATAATATATTAACTGGCGGGCTATAATAATAATATAGTCTATATAGGTAAAAAGACTTTGCCTACCCTGTGACTGCCCTGGATGATTATGATAATCTTATATAAGTACTAAATTTAGATTTCCCCGTGGGGTGTCCGGGTAAGTATAGCACCCACCTATGGGCTCCCACACATAACTGCGAACTCGCATCGCATCGCAAATATCTGCGAGAAACAAATGAATTTTTGTATTGATAATTCATTTGTTTCTCGCAGATATTTGCGATGCGATGCGAGTTCGCAGTTATGTGTGGGAGCCCTATCTCCTCCCGTTGGGTGACCCACTTAAGGGAAGACAAGACGGGCAGCAGCGTCTCCTTTCTTCATCGGATTACCTACACCTATACTGCGACCCCGAAGACGCCTGGCCAGCGTAGGGATTATGACAACCCCTCTAAAGGGGATCCCTTTGTTCAGCAGTGTAAGTCTTTTGGTTGACGATGAAGTTTAGTTAATAAAACGAAAATTTGTCTGTAGTTTGGGTTTAATTATGGATATTAAAGTAAGCACAATAAAAACTTCATAGAGCTTAAGTACTCTAGAAGTAGACATTGCAATACTATGGTACATATACTCGTAATGTATAATTATGACCCATTTAAACGAAGCAAGTTACTTGCCTCTTGCATACAATAATATTGCGGCAATAATTGCTTTGCATCGTCTGAACAACATGTCACATTCTTGCTCTACTGACCAAGATTTGCATTCAATAATTACATACAAATTTTTAACCAGTATCCGCGTGTAAACAGTTACTTACAATTCTTGAAGGTCAATTATTACGCTTCATTTATTGCATTCAATTATTGCTCTTGTATGTACAAGAAAATGGCATCATGTGAATGAGTCTTTAATTTTAATCGGAAATTAACGCAAATTATCTTATATTTTGGCTTGAAGCTTCGGCTGGGTCACACCAATCGTGGTCACAAGCAGACTACCGAAACGTCAAGCCAAAATATAAGGTAATTTGCGTTAATTCCCGATTAAAATAATGTTCGATAATGGAACGCGAATATCCAAAAGCATAGGGATTTTGATAATTTTTGCTTTTTTTACTGCACTGCCGTAGAAGTGTGTGCATGCTACTGATAACAGTGTATCCAAATAAATATCAGCGTTCCCGTACGAGAATTTTAAACTTTGGCACAGCGAAAATACCAGCTAAGCTCTGTCCTCTGTTCACAGTCTTGTAAGAACTAAGAACATATATACCTGAGTCACATAATTCTGTATTCCGTTTCCACGCACATGTTTTGTACCTAATTTGGTATATATAGTTATGTATTACATACTCGCATTAGTTGCGTGAAACTTGGCGGCACACACCGGTTCCGACTTGTCAACTTTGTTCCCGGACGAGGCTCGAACTTTGCCGTGACAAATACACGGCCCGCGGAATTGATGGGAAATCAATAGAGGGTGCTTCCCGGGCATTTATGTTGCGTTTCAGTATTTATTATATTGTTTGGCAGAAGTAGCTTTAATGGGAAATTTATGAGTCATTTGGATTTTCGTTGGCTTTATCCGCGTGTATTGAAGGATCAAATAGTGTCCATGTATCTGTATTTTTTTCGTATTGTTGATCATTAGATTAAATGGTATAACTGGTAATAATTAGAGAGTTAAACACATATAAACCGCCTAACTTCTAATCTAAAGAGTTAAACAGTAATGAAATAAGATACTTGAAATAATTAGTGTACAACATTCTCTGATGTACTACATCATAATGTCAGTCAGTAGCCAAAACAAAAAATCATAATGTCAGTCAGTAGCCAATACAAAAAATCATAATGTCAGTCAGTAGCCAATACAAAAAATCATAATGTCAGTCAGTAGCCAATACAAAAAATCATAATGTCAGTCAGTAGCCAATACAAACAATCATAATGTCAGTCAGTAGCCAATACAAAAAATCATAATGTCAGTCAGTAGCCAATACAAAAAATCATAATGTCAGTCAGTAGCCAATACAAAAAATCATAATGTCAGTCAGTAGCCAATACAAAAAATCATAATGTCAGTCAGTAGCCAATACAAACAATCATAATGTCAGTCAGTAGCCAATACAAAAAATCATAATGTCAGTCAGTAGCCAATACAAAAAATCATAATGTCAGTCAGTAGCCAATACAAAAAATCATAATGTCAGTCAGTAGCCAATACAAAAAATCATAATGTCAGTCAGTAGCCTAAACAAAAAATCATAATGTCAGTCAGTAGCCGAAAGTCGTCCACTGCTGAACCAAGGCCTCTTAGAAATGAGAGGTTGCCATAATCTCCAAGCTTAGCAGTCGTCTTGGGGATCGCAGAATATGTTTTAGGTCATCTAAAAGAAAGACACTACCTCCCGTTTTCTTGTTTTCCCTTAGTCGCCTTTTACGACACCAAACGGGGGAAGATAGGTGAGCGCTATTCATACGCGGATACGCCACGGGGCTCAAATCATAGTGTACTCGATAAATATAGTAGTAACGAAAATTTTCGCGTGCAACGTATGAACGAACTATCAATTTTTCAATTTCATATAAAATGATAATGAGGTATTCCTCGTGAAATTTATGTGGTGATCAAATTAATTTATAGTCGGCTCACGCACCCCGCGTGGTGATGAATAGGCAAACGGCAGTGAGTTATGCACATGTTAGTGAACCGAATTCATTCTTAAACATGCATATATGTGTTTAATAAAATACACGTTTGTTGCTTCATGTAAGTAACATAACAGAAGACGGATAGTAACAATGCACTGTCGCTTATCATTACAAATTAGAATGCTACGGGGGCTGGAACTGCGATTCTTACATATGTGTTGACGCTGACTGACTTGATGGGTGGAGCGAGTTCGCTGGCGGGATGTCTTCGAGTAGTTGCTTCCCCGTAGGATCAGAGTTTGCAGAAATTAAACACCCTTTTTCTTGACAAGTGTTAAGTATTTATTCTTGCTCTTCTTAGTTGTTGCTTGTAAGGATGCTAGTTTCGGAATGAATTGGCATAGAAATGTGCCCCTATTTTATATGACCCGCTGACGAACCGTAACGGTAATTCGATGACCGTTGCTTGTTTCCCATGGCAATTAGTTTTATAATTACCAAGTTTTCTAATCCCTTTTAACAGTTAAATATTGCACAAAATAAACTGTTTTAAACACCGCCTTTTACAATGTGCCGGTACCTCTATAAAATCTATCCCTATCATAAAACCATTGCGAACACGAAAGGTTTCTAGCGGTACACGATCCCTATCATAAAACCTAGCGGTGCATCGTCCCAAACACATTTATCTTAATATTCCCTATTTTTAACAACTTACACAGCTTTCTATATTATTGCCTACAATTACAATTAAAAATAAACCATAACATTACGCTTAGATAAACATTTACAAACTTATGATATAATATCTTAGGCTAGTGATTGGTGTCGTCGCCAACATTCTCCCCCACGGTGCGTAGCACTGCATCTTCTTGAGGCGACGACGCCGCTGGAACCAGCACGACGACCCGTCGAGTTGGGCGGCGAAGTATTCCTCCTGATGTCCGCACGTCCAGCACTCTTGTTCTCCCGTCTGGTCCAGGGTATGTCTTGACGACTTCTCCACGAGGCCAAGAATACCGCGGTAGTGTCGCGTCCACTATCAGGACGATATCGCCCTCTATAGGGTCGTTGGTCACTCTTCCTTTAAGTTGCCTTGGCATAAGGAGGGGCAAGTACTCTTTAACCCATCTTCTCCAGAAGTGATCGGCAAGCCTTTGGGTAGTTCTCCAGTTTGCCTTCCCGATCAGCTCTCTGTCGTCGAACTCCCCCGGCGCCATTACTCCACAGGATCTTCCCACTAGAAAGTGATTTGGCGTCAGACTTTCTTCATCTTCGGGGTCCATACTAACTGAGGTGAGGGGCCTAGAATTTACTATGTGCTCGACCTCAGTCATTAGTGTATGGAGCACTTCTTCGGGTGGGCTTCTTTCGTTGAGAACTACTGACAGTGCTGTTTTGACCGTCCGCACAAGTCTCTCCCAGGCGCCTCCCATATTCGGACATCCTGGGGGTATGAACTTCCACTTGATACCCTTTTCTTGTGCGGCCTCTTCCAATTCTTTCTTAGCTCCGACGAAGTTGGTCCCATTGTCGCTGAATATAATTTTTGGCGTTCCTCTTCTGGCTGCCATCCGTCGAAGTGCCATGATCATCGAGTTGGTGCTGAGTGAGGATGCCAACTCTAGATGCACGGCTCTTGTGGTGAGGCAAGTAAATAATGCCCCCCAACGCTTCTCAACTCTTCTCCCGACGGTGACGTGCATCGGCCCAAAGTAATCCACTGCTGTGCAGGAGAACGGGAACTCATGATGCTGCAGTCTCTCGCTCGGCAGGTCTCCCATCGGTGGTATTTCCGGCAGACTCTTCCGGGTCTTACACCATTGGCAGCTGTGCGCGACTGCCTTTAAGGCTGCCCTTAAACCCAGGATCCAATATTTCTGTCGGATTTCGTTCATCACGGTGGTAGTATTTCCGTGGAGAAACTTCTTGTGGTAATGCTGCATGATAAGGCGCGTAATTTTCTGTTTTCCGTCCAGAATGACAGGATTCATTTTCCTTTTGCTTTCGTCGTGAAACTTCATTGTTCTACTTCTTAATCTGATGATTCCGTCTTCCCTTAGGTAGACGTCGATCTTCTTAAGCCGACTTGCGCTGTCCACGGGTTTTTCTGCTTTTAAGTTTCTTATGTCCGCCGCGAAACTATCCTTTTGACTCATCTTCATAAGTATCTCTTCGGCCTTCTTTAGATCTTCCTCTTCTAGTGGTAAGTACAATCGCTTCTTTGGTTCTTTGAATACTGATTGTTTCGTGATTGGTCTTTTCTCCTTCTGCGGTCTTCTTTGGGGTCCCCAGGGCTCGTCCCCCTGGCGAGTAGCGGTGGTGGTTGCTTTATGGATCCTCTTAAGCAAGACACGCGCAAAACCAACCACTCTGGCTGTAGTGCGTAATAGTCGCTCCCAGCTCGAGAATCTCTCCGGATCGATGAAGGCTATTTCGGCATCTTGTATCGCAGTCACTCTTTGCTTGCCTTTTTCTTCTAACAATGTTCTCTCCGGTTTAAAGTCGTGAAATGGCCACTGTTCCTCTGGTCGACGGAGAAATGTCGGACCTTGGAACCATCTTGCGTTGTGGTCGAATTCAGTTGGAGTTCCCCTCGTGGCGTCGTCAGCCGGGTTTTCCTTGGTTGGTACCCATCTCCAGTCTTCTGGCTTGGACCTTTCTTCGATTTCGGCCAGTCGATTGGCCACGAACGTTTTGAATCTTCTTGGCTCCGCCTTTATCCATTGTAGTACTGTGCTAGAGTCTGTCCAGTAGGTTTTCTTTGATATGTCGAGCTCCATTTCTTCTTCAACCGTGGCTGTGAGTCTGCTGCCGAGCAAGGCTGCTTGCAGCTCCAGCCTCGGAATTGAGGTTGGCTTGGTCGGCGTTACTCTTGCTTTACCGGCGATCATGGAGACCCTTACTGTTCCGTTAGGCTCGACTGTCCTCCAGTAAACTACCGCCGCGTAGGCCTCTTCGCTTGCATCGGTAAATGTGTGTAGTTGTCCTTCTGTGCCGCGGGGTGAGACGCATCTTGGTATTTTCAGTTTTGATAACTCGGATACTTCTTCTAGATATTTCGCCCATTTTTCTTTCTGTGCTTCGTTGATTGTTTCATCCCAGTCGATTTTCGTTCGCCAGATTTCTTGGATCAGTTTCTTTCCTTGTATAAGTACCGGCGTCGCAAAGCCCATTGGATCGAACGTGGACATCACGGTGCTAGTAACTTCCCTTTTTGTTGGGCTTCTTTTGCCTTCTATGAGATCCTTTGGTGTATTGCGCAGCCCAATGTTGAAGGCCAACGCGTCTTCTTTCACGAGCCATCTTAGTCCCAAAGTCTTCTCTTCCTTGGTCAATTGCAAGGAATCTTCCTTATTGATGTCTTCTGACAGTACCTCTGCATTGTTGCTGGCCCAACCCTTTAAGTGGAAGTCGGCCTTCGCGTGAATGTCTTTAACTTCCTTCGATACTTTCTTGGCTTCTGCTACAGACGCGAAACTTTGCAGATAATCGTCCATGTAATGATTTCTGCCTATTGCCTTCACCGCCTCGGGATGTGTTTCCTTGAATTGGTCGGCATTCTTGTTCATTACATATATTGCTGTCGCCGGCGATGATGCAGCTCCGAAGATGATGGAGGACATCCTATATTCTTCAGGCTTGCCCGTCCTCCTACTTCCACGCCATAAGAACCTGACACTGTCTCTGTCGTCTTCTCTGATCTTGATTCGGAGGAACATGTCTTGAATGTCAGCCATGACGGCCACTGGTCCTTCCCTAAAGCGTAGCAGTACGCCAAACAGCGATTGCAATAGGTCTGGGCCTGGTAATAAGGCGTCGTTGAGGCTTTTGCCTTGGTACTTTGCGGCCGCGTCGAACACTATTCTTAATTTCTTCTTAACTGGGTGAACGACGGCGAAGTGTGGTAGGTAAAACGTTCTGTCTTCTTTTGAGGTTTCTGGAACCTTTTCTGCGTATTTCTTCTCAATTAGATTCTGAATCTGCTTCTCGTATTCTTGTTTCGCTACTTCGTCCTTGTCCAGTTTCTTTTCGACATTGATCAGGCGTCGAACCGCTTGATTATAATTGTTGGGTAGGGTTTCATCTTCGTTTTTCCACAGAAGTCCCGTTTCGAATTGACCGCTTGCCAGTTTCTTTGTAGTCTTCTCAAGGGTATCCAGTGCCCTTTTATCGCTGTCATTAGTTGGTGACCGATTTTGGATGCCGAGAGATTCTAACTGGAAGTGATCTCGAACAATTTCTTCAATGTTTTCTTCAGCGGTAGTGCCTCTGCTGTAGTGAGCGAAATTAACTACAGGGTTTGCTCCAGCTTCACATCCATGTAGCACCCACCCTAGATCGGTGAGGGATGCTACGGGTTCGGATGGCTTGCCCTTCTTTAGTTTTCTTGTTATTATGAGCGCCCAATTGTCTTGGCCTATGAGTAACTTGGGCCTCTCCGCAGCGTAGAGAAGTTGACCTTCAATTGCCTTTAAATGTTGGCAACTCTTCATGGTGTCCTTGCTTATAGTTTGTTCGGACAGCTTCAATTCATCGATGGTTCTAGCTGTGATCTTTTTCTTGTCTCTTCTATGAGCCCCTTTTATCTTCAGCTCGACCTTCTGGGAACGATCCTTCCTTATGACTTTCCCACCGATAGTTTCAATTGTAAGTCTTTCTTGATTTCCTTCGACTCCAATCTGCTCGGCAATTGATGCGTCTAAGAGCGTGACGGTTGACCCTTCGTCTAACAATGCCAGCACGCGTGCATGGCCTTTCGGTCCGTAAAGATCCACTGGGATGATCTTTAAGTAAGCCTTCTCTTCCCCTTTAGCGTTGTGGATCAATGCGACCTTCCCTTCCTCTTCCTCTGTGATTTCCCCGTATTCTTCGGTGGATTTCTTCTCTATCGGCATTGGTGGCTTGTCAGAGTGTAAGATAGTGTGATGCCATCTTTTACACTGTTTGCAAACCGGAGCTTTGCAGTTGATTCTTGAGTGCTTGAACCGAAGACACTTAAAGCATACTTTTGCCTTCTTGATCATGTCCCATTTTTCGTCCAGGTTAGCTTCCTTGAACTTCTTGCATTCTATTGCGAAATGCTCCTCTTCACAAATAGGACACGTCTTCTTGTATCTTTCTTGTGACGCTTCTTGTACCGTATGCACGGGTTTTCTTATCGGCTTCCTTTGCTCTACGGACACTTCTAGTTGAGCAAAGTCCCCGCACATGTCGGCTTCTATTTCCAAAAACGCTTCAACGAGTAATAATTCTTGAACTTCCTCGTTCCTTCTGCCTTGGTGGTAGGCAAACCAACGGAACTTCATAGACGTTGGCATCTTGTCCACTATGGCCTTTAGTGTCTCAGGAGAACTAAGGTAGTGTGGTTTCTTCAGCGCCTTGATTGTCTCGATGGCGTTCTTCACTTGGCTTGCGAATATGCATATGTCGCTCGGGTTTTCGCCGACTCTTGACAGCCTCTTCAGCTTCTCCAGTTCTGCTAATGCCAGCGCTCCAGGTCTTCCAAATCTTGCCTCCAAACCCTTAACTACTTCGCGGGGGTTTTCTGCCGTGAATAGCAGGCTTTGGACGGCTTCTTTTGCTCTTCCTTGGATCGATCTTCTAAGGCGCGCTAGGTTCTGCGAGTTGCTGAAGTAGGCGGCAGTATCTTCGTATGACCTCTTGAAAGCCAACCATTCGTGGCAGGCCCCGTTGAATTGCGGGAGTTCAAGGTGTCTTGAAGAGACGACGTCGTGCGACTTCTCAGATAATTTGAGTATGACTGAAGCTAACTCCTGGATATCGCTCTTCTTTTCTTCCGTCCTGACAGGCCTATCGTTCTGGTTAGGTCTGACTTCGGTTTGGATGATCCAGTTCTCGACCTCTTGAGTTCTTACGAAAATGTCTTCTCCGTCACCATCTTCTTTGTCCGATTCTGCGGCCAAAAGCTCAAGTTCGGCTCGGGCCACCCTTGATCGTGCTTCGGCCACCTCCAGCTCCCTAAGTGCTAGCGTCATTTTCGCTTGCGCTTCTGCCCTCTTCTTATGCGATGAGCGAACAGATTGTGTGTCTGCATCGCGGGTCGGCTGGCGTGTTGGGTTCGGTGCTTCGATTCTCTCTTCGATGGTGCGGGCCGGGGGGTCGATGTGAGTCGCTTCCCTTTCCCCCGGCGCTGATTCCTTTTTAGCAGCATCCTTTGACGGCTGGTGTTCTCGTACGCTGCGCTGCGGCGATCTCTTCTTAAGCGTCGATCGACTGGCAATTGGTGCGCTTGTAGTCGCCGTGTTTGTAGAGTCGCTTGGCGTATTCATATTCCAGTCCGTAGTACTTCCACTTGTGGATTTCTGCACCGATCCTGCCCTTGTGGTTGGCATCTTCTCGGTACCTTGAACCCGATCCGGCTCCGAAGGACCACTGTTGACGCTGACTGACTTGATGGGTGGAGCGAGTTCGCTGGCGGGATGTCTTCGAGTAGTTGCTTCCCCGTAGGATCAGAGTTTGCAGAAATTAAACACCCTTTTTCTTGACAAGTGTTAAGTATTTATTCTTGCTCTTCTTAGTTGTTGCTTGTAAGGATGCTAGTTTCGGAATGAATTGGCATAGAAATGTGCCCCTATTTTATATGACCCGCTGACGAACCGTAACGGTAATTCGATGACCGTTGCTTGTTTCCCATGGCAATTAGTTTTATAATTACCAAGTTTTCTAATCCCTTTTAACAGTTAAATATTGCACAAAATAAACTGTTTTAAACACCGCCTTTTACAATGTGCCGGTACCTCTATAAAATCTATCCCTATCATAAAACCATTGCGAACACGAAAGGTTTCTAGCGGTACACGATCCCTATCATAAAACCTAGCGGTGCATCGTCCCAAACACATTTATCTTAATATTCCCTATTTTTAACAACTTACACAGCTTTCTATAATATTGCCTACAATTACAATTAAAAATAAACCATAACATTACGCTTAGATAAACATTTACAAACTTATGATATAATATCTTAGGCTAGTGATTGGTGTCGTCGCCAACAATATGCTTAGAATTTTAAAGCATTTTTATACTATTTATTATTATTTTCTATTCAAATTTTAGTATCGTCAGCATATAGAATCATCTGTGTGGTATTATTTCAGGTAGATCATTTTAATATAAGTATAATACTCGTAGGAAGATCAAGGGCCCTAATATGCTGCCTTGGACATGCCAATATTTTGGAAGTTTCAAGATCTTTGTAGTTATTTCATCAAATCCCGTCGCATTATATTATTATTCTTATTAAATCAGTATCACTTACTGGGGGTCATAAATATTGTGTTAGGTAAGTGTGTCAGAAATGGGTATTTTTTATTTATTTTCTTGTCAGAATTCATAGTTATGTTGGTCTGGTTTATTAAGAAATTATGTTTAGGTACATGAAGCACAGGTTATCTTTTTTTTTTTCAGTCAATCCGGTGTTCGTATCTTTTCTATTTTAATCAATAAAGAACAACTAAGTACTCAAAGCAATGTCTAACTAACTTAAATTCCCAACTAAACTTTTACTAACTTCATAACTGCTAAAAGTCGGTTCGTATTTGAGCCCATGACCTATGACTTATAAATCAACTGACTTCCCGCTGCACAACGGCAGCTACATTTGAAGTTAATAGGTGTTATGGTCGTTCGTTAAGGTATAACAAATAACTTAATTTATTAAAATGTATAATTTCTTGATATCTCAGGGTGGAGGTTGATGCCAAAACAATGCTATGCTGCAGATTAATTAATCCAGAGCATAGGATCAAGGTTGTATTGGTATTCCATTATCACTTAGTACTTACTAAGTCCTGAACCGAAGATTTGAGATTATTTCGATTCGAGGTCATTTTCAAGTACAGAACATTGTAAATATACTTAAAACAACTCAACTTTGTCATGTCCTTCCATGTCAGCGCAGTCAGTGCCAATACCAGGCCAAGTGTACTTGGCGGTTCATGACTTAGTAAGTACTAAGTGTTAATGGAATACCAATACAACCTTGATCCTATGCTCTGGATTAATTAATCTGCAACATAGCATTGTTTTGGCATCAACCTCCACCCTGAGATATCAAGAAATTACCGATATGAATTTGAAGGACATGTATTGTATGATCAACCAATCTGTAGATTGGTCAACAATACATGTCCTTCAAATTCATATCGGTTCTGTTCGGATTCTATTTTAATGAAGATAAAAAAAATTTGTGAACCAGATTTATTCTACTAAAGTGTGTCTTACTAAGATCCATGGTCGGAAAGCATGGAAGAAAGCCAAGGGTTGATGTAATATGTAAATATGAGGGACTTTTTGCCACCATCCACTTTCAGGAGGCAGACAAACGGCGCTCGCGTTGCCTTACTCCGTAGGCCTCATTAATCACTCTCACAGACATATCCATAGTAGAGAATAGATGTGTTGAAGTCAACTACCTACCTCACTATGGATGTGGATTATATATTTTATACAACTTAATAAACAGGACGACAACAACGCATACAATCGACAGACTCATCATACCTGAAACTTTGGTTAGTATATCTTTTGAGCCTAGTAATTTCTTTAAACACAGTGCTATTCATATTGGACTATGACAATGTATTCACTGCTAATTTGCTGCAGAATATCTACCTGTATGGTTGCAAAAGAGGCTTACTACTAGAGATATTTTCAATACTGATTTCTTGTACTAAAATAAGTAAATAGTGTATAAGTTACGAGTAGATTTAGATGTTGGTGGACAAGAAAAGACAAAAAAAAATTATTTACAAATACACAAAAGGTAGAAACGTAGGCTGTAGTATGAATGAACTTTTAGATTTATATGTATTTGGTGAAACTAAAAAAATATATACATTTATTCAAACCCTTTCGTTCATACATGCCAGTTTTATTATTTTTATTAGAAAATCCTTTCATCTCATAATAAGTGCAACTATGTGCCATCGGTACGTGACAATACCTCGATTCACTGGGAATTAAAATAAAATAAAATTCCATCGGTGTGTGCTTTTCTTTTTTACTTTCCTTCGCCAAGCCGCGGAGGGGACGTGTAAGTAAAAAATGCGAAGAGCGAGCGATGAGAGCTTCAAGTGCAGCTCCTCCGGGACTCGCCGGGACTCGGATAGGGCTGTCATTACCATAAAATTTATTATTCCCAAGTTAAGCTTCGAAAAAGGTTGCTTTAAGCTCAAAAGCAATTTAACCATAACATTTTAGTTTGTTGTCCGCTTTTAAATGGTAATTAGTGACTCTTTTCTATCCAGCCTTTAAGACTACTAAAGGTAAAGGGAACCGAAATGACTATCGTTATTTAGTAATTTTCTTATCTTTTCTTAATTCAGCATCTCATTAATTCCGTAGAGCAATAAACTAACTTCTTGGCGACTAATTAACACTGTCAGCCCTAATTCTTTCCGCTTCTTTAGTGTCAACTTTACAAGTGTCTGCAGGATCTGAATTCATTTGCATAAAGATGTTCTCGGAGTTCCCGGAGCTTTTCTGCACTTGGACGTCACTTTCCGCAGTTTTATTGTCTGCCAATTGAATTCTTAGCTAAGTACATGCCTCGTGAATTTGAGATACTTTTACATTCTAGTTTCTTGAAGTAGGTACATTTCTTGAGAAACTACTTTTTACGGTTGTGTCGACCACAGCTACGAGAAAATGAAGAAGTTTCAGACCCATAATAGAGATATTTTCAATACAGATTTCTAGTTCTATGGTTGAACTCATTTCACAAGTGATGACTTTCTAAACGAAGCCTTACCGAGGATCAATTTATCATATAATCATTTTGGTCGACCTATAGAGAGATCTATCTCGCTCATCAATTATTTTTCCGCCAGATAAAGATATTTCGTGGAACAAAACTTTTGTAATGTTCTCGTGTGACTTCAGGTATGTGAAGGATGTCTGGGTCGATTATGTCACATTGTTCGCCATCAATGTTTGAAATTTCAGCCTCATTCATATCAAATTTCTCAAGCAAGACTAATAATGACGCCTTCACTTACATTTTACCTTCATAGATTAGGTACTGTTAAGTCAAGATTTATCTTTATTCTTGGAAAACGATTTGATTTTCCCACCTGTTATTTAACTAGTGTACCTATATTCCTTTAACTAGATTATTAATTATCTATAAAAAGAAATAACACTAAGCTGCCTATTTGTTAGTTTAACATTAGTAACTTATACTTAAAGCTCCTTAACAACTTGGTCAACCTGGCCATTTTCATCTGTTATTCGATCAGTTTTACATTTGTCACCTTCTTCGGAGTCAGTCATTCTTTTGTTCCTTAAATTTCCCAATATTTGCACTGAAAATGCGGAAATTTGTTGCAAATGGCAACTTAGTTTCGTTTTACAGCTGTAGCTTGCCATTTTTGTTGTAGTTGGCAGCTGCTCAGCAAGCGAGCCACGTACCTATGTTTCCACGACAATGGGTGATTATGTTTACTGCCTTGGTGGTACACGGTATTTCATTTCGTACTTTGATCGTAACTTTCGGGAATTTAGGTCACTCTATGCGTGCTTAAGTTAAGTTCTTGGATAGGTAGTTTTATTTATTTCACTTCTTGGTGCCAGAGCTTGTTTATTAATGTTTGGAGTTTTCTCTTGTTTAATCAGTTTGTACTTTTAATCATTCTGCATTTATTGAATTATATCAACAAAATCTACTATTTTTTTAAATTAATTTGGCCCATATAATTGAGTAGAGTCAAGTATTTGAAACAACCTTATGAGATATTGGAAGGAAAAATACTAATAATTTAAATTGACCTTGTGATATTTGAGTACCCATTCAGCACACAGAACAATAGATAATAGACAATACATTTCTATAAATCGAGTAAACCGTCTCGAATTGAAATAGTTTTCTAAATAAGCCCAATTTTGTATCGCAACTTTAGCAATATCGGACACTTGGCGAGTGTCACACTTCGCCGCCGACACAGCCCTCTGGTGTACGTTCAATACAATATTAAATACACTGCGGTGTGCTCTAACTTTTAACTTTTATCTCTCGACGACTTTTAAATAGTGTCCGAAAGTCGATTTTGTAGTTTCACTGAGGCACGCTTGGTTCGCGACTTTTCTAACATAAATAAATCTAACTGAGACATTGATATTTTTTGATTTTTATTTTCAAACAACAACGAATCCTTATGGTTAACGGTACGCCTGCCCATGGTCAGCTACACTGCCGTCTGTCATCCAATACACTAGTTATTAAGGCTGATCAGCTCGATAATTGCAGCAGCTAGTCTTACTCTAGTCACAAAGTAATTTCAAAATCGGAACCGATTGTAAGAGAAAAGGAAAAAAAGGGTACCTATGTCTACGCTAGCACTAGAGCACTGGCCACCTGCGTAGTGCGGCTGATCATGTAAAATATTGGACATAAGCCATCACCCTATATAGTAATAAGTCTGGAGTAGGTACTATAATGTCTGGAATCACGGGACTGTTTGGGGTGACGACCATCGAGCACAGCGGTGACTTCGAGGAGAACGTTGGCGGGGTTGCAACCCCCGTCCCCGCGAGCACTGTGACCGGCTTCCGGAGGTTACAATGCGTTCCCCGCCGACTGGCTCAAAAGCTAGGCACTGAGGAGTACCTGCAGATCGGTGCAGATCCCCCTGGACAGCCCTGGTCCTTCCTCTCATATGCCGATGCGACAGCCGCGGGATTTTGGTGGGTAAAAATCCCAAATAGGTGGGGTACCTATGTTGACCACCACAGAGTGCCGAGGACTTATTGACGGTTTCGCCGTTAGAAGAAAAATAAAGGCACATATTATGTGTATACACGGGGGGCTCCCGGGGCTGTAAATTGACGGTTCACGTTAAATTAATTTATTATTATGCGCCCATAACTTAGGTACTTATGTGACGAGAATATCCGGTGGGTGATTATATTTCCTAATCTCGTTGTACAATATTGCCATGTAATATGTCCGAGCATAATAAAGAAGGCTTTACGAATGATTTAAAACGCTTTTGTCTACACAATATTATGAGACTTCGTTTATGTTGCGTATGTTAAAATTTTTTCGTCCTTTGAAAAATTTGGACACATAATTGTTGGACAAAATGTTATACTGTTCCTGCACGAAACATGGGCTGAATCTATTACAATTTTTCAAGAACAGCTACAAACTAATCATTTAAGGTTAAATTAATGTTATATAACTCACTAGCCGAAGCTTATATTCAATATGGTTTATCTAGTTATGGCCGTACATATAAAACTTACTTAAATGATATATATGTATATACTCCAAAAAAGAATTTTGAAAATACTAGTATCACCAAAAATTAAAAAACAATTTAATGGCGAAGACTATGGACTTTTTAAGCATTGTAATATTTTACCAGTACAATTGCAATTTAAATACAATGCTTAAAGAAAACTTTTTTAATAAAAAGTATTGGGTCGAAATTAAACATATCCTGTATTCACGCGTGCAGTCGCTCAGAAACGACTTTGTACGTGTACCACCCGCGTAAATAACTGCTATGGCGAGCGAACATCTGCTTACCTAGTTCCTCGGTTTATCAACGAACTACCTACAAATGTACGTGATAATATTATGTATACTTAAAAAAAAAACTGGCAGAATATGTTACTTTAGTATGTAGTGTCTTGAAGTGTATTAGCATTACCATAAACCTTAGTGGTTCGCAGTGCTATGTAAACATTTTGTTTGTATTAACTTTTTACTTGATACCTAATAAATAAAAAATATAAAAATAAACTACTCTGAAAGGCTGTCAAAATATGGGGCAAAATCAACGCTAAAAATTGTTTAGCCGATATTTAAGTATTCTGAAATAAAGAAATACTGTCTAATTCTTAAGTAACTAATAAAAAATTTATAACCTCGGATTTTATTCTTTATAATCCACTTCCTTTCCTTTATTTATAATGAAAATTATTAAATCTTTGTACTTAACATAGATTTATGTACTTAGGGTGTTTTTTATGACTTACTTATCTGTCATCACGTCAAGTTTTTAGTGTAGACGGATCAATCATAAATACTCTCATTTAAACTTAAATTTAAATTATTTTGATAAGTACACGAATTCTATTTAATAACAAACCATACAATTTTAGAAGGAATCTAAGGGCGTGCCCTTAGATTAGATTAGGGTAGATCCGTGGATCTACCCTCAAGATGAAGGGTCTTAGGCGATAGTCCACCATGATGGTCAAGTGCGGGTTGGCGTTCACATGTCATAAAAAGCTAGTTAGGCTTTCTCAGACATGCAGGTTTCCTCACGATGTTTTCCTTCACCGTAAGCTAGTAATAATCGCACACGATTCGCACATGATTAATCAAAGAAATCAGAGGTGTGAGCCGGGGTTCGAACCTGCGCGACCTTGTTATTCAAAGCAAGCGCTCGCTCACTGAGTTGTCACTGCTTTAATATTTACATAAGTTTTAAATTGACTGAGACCATTGGTCATCAAAATTTTATAGATAAATAAAACCGCAAAACATTCCTTAAAATTTCAGAGTAAATTCCGCAAAGATTCATCTTTCTGCTATCTATACAGTTAGACTCGAGCGGACCGCCTTGTTCCCAACTTTCCGTTTTACAATACCAGTATTTGCACTTAACACCCCTCCTGCTAGCCTCCCACCACCATCCCCTACACAGGCAAGTCGTGTCTGACTCCACGAGCCAACAAGTCAAGCTGAAATTAAGTACCCTGTATTTATTTGTTTATTTCTTTTTGAGGATACAGCGCGTCCATATTGTGGAGAAATTATGATTTACAAAACAGAGTTTTTATTACTGAGCGACGTGAGTTTTTCGAAGAAGAAAAATGGTAAAGAAGCATGCGGCCTGCATGATAGTAAACAGTGGCCTGCATGATGGTAAACATTCACCGCATCAGGCAGGACGCCAGCATCTCCATGAGAATGCCTAGTGCGTTGTCGACTTTATAGTCACTTGCTTCCAGTAATTTCACCAGCTACCCTTCACCCTTCACACCGGAACACAGCAATGTTTACACATTATTACTTGGCGGCAGAATATCTGACCTACCTGGATTCTTTACACAATGAACCTATTACATAGTAGGGACCTACCACCTAGCCTACCAGATAATGATATTAGGATGACAAATTTGTTGTATTCTACACAAACTTCCCATTGAATGGTTCTCGTCAGTCGGCCGCTAACGAGCTAAGTTTGTTTGATTCGGGACGTGCCCAAACTACTCATAATATACATAACTAATACAATAACAAGTATTCTGGAAACTATCGTTACTTGGTATAAGTTTGTACTTAAATGTAATACCAATAGTTTATTTTTATTTAGTAAAGCCATGAATTGTATTGGTACAAAGATACGTCAACGTAATTAATTTGCAGTAACACCATAACAAGATTTTTCTAGAAATTAAGTAGGTAAGTGTACTGAAATCTAATGTCACTTTAATAATTTATTAGTGCCATCTTTGTTACCGAAGGTTGGCTATCATTGTGGCAATTTGAACCTTTGACACAGCTGCTCTAAAAAGTGTAGGCACAAATGTGCTTTTGCCAAACTAGTGTCGAAGATTTTTCAACCAAGATGTTCTCCTTCTTCCCGGCTTACGTGATCCCTGAGTTTTTCATTATTTTGTTGTAGCTTTCTTTTAGTAATCTAATCTGAAAATTTAATGCATAATTCCAACTGTTCTGTCTACAAAACAGCATTCAGTCTGTTGGACAGCTTTAATTAAGTAGTCAAGCGGCGACAGGCGGTGAAGTGAAAAGACTGCAATTAGCTGTAACGAATGGAGTGGTTATTTTAAATGTCTAGAAGTTACCTATTTACGTTTTCAGCATTGAATTTTTTGTGTAATTTCATCAGACAGAACCTGTTGTCAGAACCTACGTAATACATTCTAGTACTAAATATTAAAATACAGTAGGTACTTAGTTGTACCTATCACAGCTTCGAGTAATTTTGAGTTTATTTTAGTTTATCAAATATGCTCATAATTATATATTAACAAAATACTAATACATATAAAAAATTAATAAAACAAAAAAAAAAACAAAAAAAAAAGTTAACTCATTAGGTGAAAATTTGGCCCTACCACATGTGCCATGGGCAAATATTGGAATCATTTTTCCAGAACAAGCCTACCACAGTAAGCGTCTGCAACTACCATACCACATGAATATAAATTGTATTTATAGAAATGAAAAGTAAAAATTACTAAAATTTATCATTGAAGGTATAACTTAAGGAAAAAGATTGCGAGGTAGAAGGATGTCATGGACTGGAAACATAAGAGGCTGGTTGAAGGTGGAAGACACGGACAAATTAATTCGCATGACTGCTGACAGGGAGACATGTCGACGAATGATCGCCACATCCGAGATGGAATGAAAGAAGAAATAAAAAGATACTAGATAAACTTAGTCATTCTTCATATCGATTTCATAAAACATCTACTCAAATTCACTTATCTTGTAAATAATATATCTACTTACATTCCACGAATGCCCTCCAAAGCCCTTTGATCCGATACAAGTACCCTTTATTAACCCTAATCACTCATGCCGAACAGTGACCTTGATTGTATACTTTTTCTCTAATATACCCACTCAGAGGGTATTTTCGGTCTGTCTAGACGCATGTAGCAGGTCTGACTTGCGGCTTCTTATTGAAGATACCTCTAATATGCGGATTTTTTATCATTTGGGTAAACGAAGCGTTCTGTTGCGTACGTCTGTACTTTGATTGACAGACATTTTACTGTCGTTCATTGTGGCGTTCTAAGACCTCGTTTAAGGAGGCGCGGGGCGTCACGCGTCGCGATGGGCGGCGCGGCCCGCACTGAGTTAAATAAAACATAATGGCGTTGTAGGAGTGAGGCCTCATTTACGGAGGCGCAGAGCGTCGCGCGTCGCGTGTGGCGTGGCGTCTCGCATCTCTCTCTCACTCCTACAACGCCATATGTTTTAACTCAGTGCAGGCCGCGCCGCCCATCGCGACGCATGATGCCCTGCGCCTTCGTAAATGAGGGCTTAGGGGAAGGGTCTTTCGGCTGATGATAAGTATCAAGAAAAAAAACAGTATCGTACCTACATGTAATTTCCCATATCGATGTACGTTTTCATGAAAAAATCTGTTACTTATTCATTTTTCAGTATTTACTGATCATGTCGTATAACATATTTCTGACGCTGCTTTTCATAGTTTCAGGTAATATTTCATTTGAAATACGCAGAAATATTCAGAAACATATTTACTCTAGAGGTTATGTAAACAACAAATGACATTTATCGCAATGTTGTCAGTTTCTAAAACCGCAAAACTAGTAGTGTCAACAAAAACTAAACAGACTCTAAGCATCGATATAATATTTAATCTAGATTAGCTGTTACATGGCTGTTACGGTACGAAAAGTGACACACGGAAATAGCGCCCTTCTTTACAAGCCACAGGCTGTCAAAATTATTTTTGCCCATAACAGTGTCGCTACTGTCTATATGAAACTGTCAAAATACACGTCATTATCATAGTAAAACCGTTAGTTCACGTTTCCGCCACCAGCATAGATAAGTCTGCGACCCCCGTGACCACATTTTGCATGTCATTTTGTTAGTGAATGTTTATCTAGCTAGTTTATATATATCGATGGAGCTTAGTATATATATGGCTAATTATTGATGTTTGTGTTCCAGGCGAGCAGTGGCGCGGAGCCGCAAGTGGCGGTGCTGTGCGAGGCTGGCGGCACCTACCACCCGCAGTACATGTCCGCCGCCGGCCGGTGGACCCCCGACCTCACCACCAAACCACACAACTGCCTCAAAGACAAGATGGAGATACTAGATTACTGCAAGAAGGTGAGAACACTCGTTCAAATAGGCTAGATGACTAAAAAATTATATTTAGTCCGTCATTCAAAAAATACTGGACACGTATTTTTTCTTTAGTGAATTAAACAAAAAATGACGAAGATATACTGAGTCGAAATTCCGCATGACGTCACGCCTGTATACATTTTTTACTTAGGCGCGACGTCACAGTTCCCACTCCTGAACTTTGACGCTCTATATCTTTGGCAAATTCTATTGCTTTGATAAATTAAAAATATGTGTCCAATATTTTTTGATAATCTTACTGACGGACTAATTACAATTATTTTTTGTTTACCCAGTTATCATACGCATTCTCAGAGTAATTAGAATGGAGCTAGTATCGCGTCGATTCGCCGAACAAATTTTTCGTGGCACTTTTGCGGGGTGCGGGAGGCGAAGTAAACACACACAGATAAAATTTCACGCATACCTACACTATAATAAACTCGCAACACATTCAAAAAGATACGCACAGAAATAAAGAATGACCTGAACATATGAACAAAATTTGGCAGAGGGGTTAGCGCATCATGCTATCTCCAGTTGTATCTCCTCTAAGTACGCATTATAAGCGAATGGGGAAGGATAGTCAGAAATAACTTTTTAAAAGTGCTACGAGGTGTTACTATACCCTATCCATTATCCCAAAAAATAAAAGGCAAACAAACAAACCAACAATTTTCAAACTGTGCTTCGAAATATTGATTTCGCAGTACTCAGGTTATATAATAATATTTTTAGACAAATTGTAATACAAAGCAATTAAATTTCTAGCAAATACAATGAAAAAACAAACACTCTACTTCAACAACAGGAGGTTTGAGGTTATAAAATTGTTTACCTTTTATTTTTTGGGAAAATGGATAGGGCATAGAAGTGCACAGTACTCGTAACTAAAACTACTTAAAGTAAAAACGTAAAAACTACAGTGTAAATAATACGGTAATTCAACACTTTTTAGGGCTTTATACCTGAAAGGGGAAAAGCCATTATGGTGCGACTTAATCTATCTGTCACATCTATATATCTCAAGAACCACTGTGGGTATCGATTTGAAACTTGGAATAGTTTTAGAACTTACTTACCCACCCTCGTCGCGAAAAAGAAAATCTCTTATTTTCTGTAAATGGGAATTAAAAAGTATTCGGGTAATCAAAATTTCAACGTGAGACTACTATATCGAGTGGGGTATCATATGAAAGGACTTCATTTGAACACTTCAAAACGTAGTATTAAGTATTCATGGTTATGTGGTGTACGACACACACGAATCGTGTAGTATCTATTATTCATAGGATAAGTTGTAGTCTATTAATCACTTAAGCTGTAGTCTATGGTCGTTCCTCATTGTCTGTCGTCGTGATTGTAAAAGTATTCTGATTGTTTTTATTATAATAAAGAAGTTAAAAGTATATGTCTGTCTGTGTGTTAACTGGAGAAGAACCCTGAAGGAACCATATACCCAATCACATATGAAAGGTTACTGGCGGACTGACGTAGTAGCTGTACATCATAGTTGTCTCAGGGTACCCTCAGCTCTTATAATTACTATGAATTAGTCCGATCTACGCAGAGAGCTTACAGTATCTTGAGGTCTTGCAGAGGAATGCTTGTCTTTGGATTTAATTATATTTATCACGGGATCCCAAGCTGGTGGTAGCACCTAGCCCTCTTCTCTATTAAACCGCGATATAATCCGAAAAGTTAGTTTTATTTCATGTACTTATTTAGATTCAAAGTTTAGCTATAGGTACAATACATACCTACAATATACCAGCCCTTGTTTAAGTCCCACCGTTGGACACTGGCGTCCCCTCAAGATAAAGGGCTTAGGTCATACTCCACCACGCTGGCCAAGTGCGGGTTGGTGGACTTCACAAGTCATTAGCTAGTTAAAGGCTTTTTCAGACATGCAGATTACTTCACGATGTTTTTCATCACCAATTCGCACATGATTAATTAAAGAAATCAGAGATGCTAGCCGGTGTTCGAACCTGCGCACCTTGTTTCCAAGGCAAGCCCTCACCCACTGCGCTGTTACCGCATAATATAATCTAGTAAATATATCTCACCTCGCAACTACGCCTAATCCCTTTTATTGACCTAATCTTATTAGCTGAGTGGCTTAGTTAGCACTTCCTATAGATTTACGTAAATATTTTGTTAGAGCTATTCACGTAATGGTGCCTCTAGATACATAAAACTTCCTGTTTCGTAACGTAATCCGTATACCGACTGATGCAGTTTGTTTTGGTAACAGTTTTCTTTATAGATACTACTGATTGGTCGTCAACGCATTTACCGTTAACGAAACGAGACCGTTCATCATCAATGATAAACCAGTTTATAAAACAGTATAAAGTATTAGTCTAGTTTATACCGGTAACGAAAAGTAGTCAACGTTGGACGTATTGCAAGAGTCCACCAATAAACTAGCTAATCATTAGACTAGTTTATAGATGTACTGTAAACTAGTTTATTTGTCGTTCACACAAACAGTTAAAAAAACAGTTTGTTCGTTTAAAGCCCACCCCTAAGAGATACTACTGCCGCACTCATCGTCCGTTAATGAATCAATATTTCATCATTTATGAGTAGATTTCAATACTACACTACTAACTGACTTACCAACATTATAAGTGTGGCGGTATAGTCCGTATTTTGAATGTAGGAGGAATAGCAGCGTTTTCCCTGAAAGAAAACGCATATTAAAATACTTACCTTATTCAAAGCTTATTATGAGAGTGGCACTTCCTGTTTCCCGTCGACTTTGCTCCTATTGGTCAACTTTCTTGTGATTTGACCGGAAATAGCATCACCATGGCAGGCGAGGGCAGCAAGGGTTAGTTAAATATGCCCGCTCGCCCCGCTCTTGTTCATTGTGTCGAAGAATTACCAGGCAGGATTAAAAGTTAAGCTTTGAATAAGGTAAGTATTTTAATATGCGTTTTCTTTCAGGGAAAACGCTGCTATTAAATTACTGTACCGTTATTCAAAGCTTATTATGAGACGTGTTTGTTTTCGCCTGGTGATGCCAGTATACATGACGCCAATGTGATTGTGATACATAGATGTATTGTAATATCCATGTGTGAATTTTAAATAGAAATGCAATAAATTGCATACTTATATATCTACATAGTCTGCTACGAATTTCTTTTAGAAATGGGTAGCAAAGATAAGGAACTGTATCTCAACCATTGGAATGGTCTCAACCATTGATTGGAATCAATGTTATGGGCAATTGATAATCAATAATTATTTATATGCGATGTACTTTTGACTTCGATTTTATAAAACTGTCTAAAATGTAATAAAGACCTCCAATTTCCAGGAGGTAGCTAGTATCAAAAACTTAACTATGCTTGTAGCGCATGATAGCTAACTATTTAAGCTAGATTATGTTGGTAATGTTAGTCTTTTTAAACCAATCAACGGCAGCTATCGTAACTGGAATATACAAACAATTTGTTTTTGGTATTTAACGCTGATGCTTTAAGCGCAAAACAAATTTTATTTTAACGCTGCAGGCGTTGCAAGCAGGTGGTTTTCCGATTAACGCAATTCCAGGACGCGACTATGAATTACATCCTACCAGGTGCTGTTGCAATGTTTAGCTAAGCTACTGCATGAAAATTATCCTTGGACAGGAAATTCACTAAATCATAACCTATTTAAAAGACTCTTGAGGATTGACAAGTATAATCGATATAAGAACATATCGTGACAAGAAATTACCAGTAAAAAACTGGACTGATCAGTAGGACTGTACAATCGTCAGACAAATGATTTAGGCCAAATAATGTTAAATGACAATTATTTACTTATGTTTATTATGTATTTATGTATGAATCTGCTATAAAACTGTCCAAAATGATGCCAATACTTTAAATTAGATTAGAAAAAGTCGGCACAGATTTTACAGACTAGGTTCTGGTACTATGTGAATTTCAATGTATATATGTTTTAGATTGCAAAGTCAAGTCCTTCACATTTCCACTTTCAGGATCACGTTGTATGTTAATAGATAGTATTGATCTGTACGTCCACTAAGACTAAGGTTGTGAGATATGAATCAAAACTCGTTCAAGAAACGAGTCTACTCCCCAGAATACTTCAGCGATTAAGTATGTGTTAACCCACACAGTATGTTTACCTTATAACCATATACTCAAAGATTTAAACATAGATAATATTTTATGGTATACCTGCTCTGAAGTCCCGAAAATATTTATTGTAAATATTAATTTATGAACTTAGGTAAAGCTCAGTCTGTACTACTATCTCAAAAAAAAAAATGATCTGTCAATAGAATCTGTTTCTAAATGGATATTGAAAATAATCAATAAAATTTGATTTGTATTTGATTAATATTTCGTAGCGAACTTTATCTGGTATGTACATACTTATAATGTAATATCCGTAAGTGAATGGGTGAGACCCCCCCCCCCCCCCCGTCTTTGCGGAGGTAAAGGCAACTTTTTGTCATAAAATCGAAATTGCAAGGGATAATAATCAGGATTGCTAACATTTCTTTCGGTTACAAATGTCCTGACATTGATCGAAATTTAAATTACACGCTTTTGTCTACCAAAATTGTGTCAGGAGTGAATTTCTGGCTGGTAAAAATGCATGCGATGCAGTGTTGCTACAATTTCGGGTAAGTGGTTTACTTACCATACAATACAATTGAGTTTTCCAATATTATGGAAACTCCTGGATAATTCTTTTAGGCATTATCATTGATTGCATTATGTTATTATAGGTCCTCAAAACTTCCAATGATTAATTGCTAAACAGCTATTATAATTGTAAGATTACATACTTTCCTTTTTTGTAATGAGGTAATAGTATAGAAAAACAAATGTTGGTTTTCGAATAAACTTGAAGGAAGGACTAAAGATGCCAGGAATGGCACTTGGGCCGGCCCTTCCCTCCATTATTTGTAGGAGTTTTTTACAATATTCTGTACAAAACTTCGGTAGACTTATAGTAGTTTCTGCTTGGTGGGTCCTGATATACCAAGACTGTCAAGAGAGGGGACCAAGAGCAAGATCCAAGACGTGACTGCGAGTCATAATTATGCAATGAATCCTCATTAAGAAGTATACATATATTAATATATGTTAAATATTCATGTTCATACAATCACGTATGTGCTATTTGGAATAGCAAATATACATACATCCTTCATCTGTAAAGTAAATCTCTGTGTTCCATCCCCCACGAGAGTGGGTCATATTCTGTGCAAGCTCTTCGAAACAGAGATCAATAATAAGACGGACGATGTGCCAAGCGATGGCACTTATGTTAAAGTATCCAGGCTGAATTTATTCTTAAATAAGAGGTGAATGCAACTGTGCAGAGCAGCATTGCCTTTATCCGTCCTGCAAAGGACTGTTTAATATCTCAGGCCAATCCACACTCATTCGTTTGATCCCAACCTAGACAGATTCTGTACAATGGTAACCAGACAACTGATACAAAATACATATTTATATACTTTTTATACTTATATCGATAAACATCACACACTTGGTGGGAATAGAACCCGGCGATAGCAGCCCGAGAATCTCACCATTAGAGCAACGGGCCCGTCAAATTATTATGTTAAAATAGACTTAGCAAACAACTTTCAGACATTTTGAATGTCCCCGATATTCAAAATGATCCTGAAAATCAGGTACCTACGTGCTTTCTTCACGAGCTGCTATTTGTATACCATCCCTGCGAAGGAGGTTAAGTCTATGTGTACCAACCCTGCGGGGGTGAGTAATAAATTATTTAGTCCCTGCAAAGGACAATATCATCATCATCATCATTAGCAGCCGATATACGTCCACAGCTGAATAAAGGCCTCTCCCTTAGAAGGGAGGGGTTTCCATAATCCCACACTTGGCAGACGGCTTGGAAATCAATAAAGCACAATATGCTGATGGTGAAATATACTTCAGCCAACCATTTTTAAATTAACTAGGTTGTCAAAATTGATTCCAAATCCAGATGAGCAACCATCTATGTACCATCCCTGCGAGGGAGGTTAAGTCTTTGTGTACCCACCCTGCGGGGGTGGGCAGTAAATTGCTCAGTCCCTGCAAAGTAAAGTACGCGGATGGTGAAATATACTTCAGGCAACCATTTTTATATTGACCAGATTGACAAAAATTGATTCCAAAATTAGATGAGTACTCCCATGATGAGCAACCATGTATGTACCGTCCCTGCGAGGGAGGTTAAGTGTTTGTTTACCCACCCTGCGGGGGTGGGTAGTAAATGGTTTAGTCCCTGCAAAGGAAAATACGCTGATGGTGAAATAGACTTTCAGCCAACCATTTTCAAATTGACAAGGTTGTCAAAATGGATTCCAAAAACCAGATGTGCTCTCATGATGAGCAACACTATATATATATACCGTCCCCGCGAGGGAGGTTAATTATTTGTATACCCACCCAGCGAGGGTGGGGTATATTTTATGCGATGAAGTGGACTTCATTATCTGAAAACCAGGTGCTTACCCTCTCGAGAAGCCACTGTACATGTCCCCCCTTCTTTGGTTATTTACTTGTGTTCCCAACCTGCGAGGGTGGATAATAACTTGTATGTATATGATAGCACTATATACTTATTGTAACCATAATGGGTTAGCCAGATTTGTGAATTTCGTGTAGGCTAGAATATATATTGCCTACGCCATCGGCTTTCTTGAACACAAACATAATTGAACACTTTTATGGATCAAGGTGGAATATTAATCTTTTGGTTACCATGATAGCTTCTCTACGTTACTTGATACTCTCAGCAATGTGTCCTTTGTATTTTATTTTACTATTTTACATAGAATATACATTAACGTAATTGTATTTAACTCGCAATTGTAATATTTTCACCTTCCGGCACACAGACCATCTCTGTAATAAACTAATTAGCCCACACAGGAAGATTACGAAAACTGTCCAGCAGGCTATTTTTTGTTTTAAGACACAATAAAAAAATAAAAATGGACGCAATGGTGCGTCTGTATAACTGGGATACTAATTAACTGAACTCACTTGTTTGCTGTCTTTCACGTTGATAATAGACTCACTATTTCACTGTTCAGATTTTCGTAAATTGACAGTATTGCTACTGTCTGCATAATAATGTGGTTTAAAGAAATATTCATTCTGAAAAAAAGCTTAGAACTAACTGTAAGAAATGTATTATCATCGTAGGACTTTGCTACAAAATAATTCAGCAAATGTTTAAAACTGCGGGTAGATTGTAAAGAAAATAATTTGCATTATTAATATGTTTTATGGGTCGTTTACTAAGAGTCGTTTTTTATCCACTTAGAAATCTCGTACGTACAAATTACCAGCAATAAACTTTACGAAAAATATCATTTCTGCACAAGTATTAAAAACTAAGTTTCGAGTTTTCAAAATAAAATTGTCGGTAGACTGAATGGAAAATAATTATTTATAAAAATATTGCTTACATAGCCCAATTTACTTGCACTATATTCAAACCACAAAATATTCATTAGTATAAAACATTTCATTAGGAACAAAGAAACAAAACGAACGGCAAAAACCGTTAAAATGTTTTTACTCACTGTTTGCTTGGCTTCCAACTATTTGTAACAACTATTGTTGTTCACTATTTTATTCCTTTGGAATTATTTAGAATTTGATTTGAATTCCATAAATAGTTGTAATATTGTAGCCTCGGACAGGTGTCCGTGACGGGAAATAAGACGCCAATGAACAAGAGCGGGGCGAGCGGGCATATTTAACTAACCCTTGCTGCCCTCGCCTGCCATGGTGATGCTATTTCCGGTCAAATCACAAGAAAGTTGACCAATAGGAGCAAAGTCGACGGGAAACAGGAAGTGCCACTCTCATAATAAGCTTTGAATAACGGTACAGTAATTTAATGTAGAGAATTAAAACTGGCCAGTATTAATAAATAAATAATAATACCAGCCCTTGTTTTTATCCCACTGTTGGACACGGGCCTCCCCTCAAGATGAAGGGGCTTAGGCCATAGTCCACCACGCTGGCCAAGTGCGGGTTGGCGGATTTCACACGTCATTCGAAAACTAGTTAGGCTTTCTCAGACATGCAGGTTTCCTTATGATGTTTTCCTATACCGAAAGCTAGTAACAGTCACACAAAGACACATGATTAATTAAAGAAATCAGAGGTGAGAGCCGGGATTGCCAGTATTAATGATACACAATAGTTTTCAAACAGATTTTTACTTGCCTGTTAGCCTGACCTTCTGCTAGGAAGATGATGGAGAGGAACTTTTTTTTTTGTTAGTAAATGAATGGTTTTTTCATCCAGGTGTACCCAAGCCACGACATCACGAACATCGTGGAGGCCTCTCACTACGTGAAAGTGAGCAACTGGTGCAAACTGGGAACGAGCAACGCTGCCAAATGCAAGGTCACCAGATGGGTGAAGCCGTTCAGATGTCTTGGTATGTATCTGCTCTGATGAAAATCCTGAAATAAAGATGCCATTTTAAAGAAGCTTTTAAGTTCCGGCGCACAAATGTGACACAATTCGAATTGATGTTTAGATCTCAAAGATTGTTTGTCTAAACGTACAGTACGATTTATGGAATTAAACTGTATACTCCTGATGTAATACACAGGAAACACCAGTAAAAATAAGGTGGCCTCCAAAACTTCTCCTGATAGCCACGCCGTCGTCAACACAATCGAAGACGATAATCTCTCTCTCTGATATCTCTTTGTGCACAATAAATGCAATAGGTAACAATCTAGTTAATAACTTAACTTCTCTTTAACTCCTCCAAACCTCACCATATTTATCCTGATCCAACCAAGCTAATGACAGAATGACCTCTTCTTTAGCTTGCGCCTTTATTATAATTATAGAATATATTTTCAGTGTGACCAGCACTTGAAATATTCTAGTTGTGATCAGTCCTCTAGTACATAAATTACTTCAATGAATCTAATAATTTTGTACCGCGCAATGCGTGACTATAATGAGTGTTTGGTGGCAGAAGGTCCATTCCAATCGGATGCGCTGCTAGTTCCGGAGAGCTGCCTGTTCGACCACATCCACAACCAGTCCCGCTGCTGGCAGTTCGCCAGGTGGAACTCCACCGCGGGCAGGGCGTGCTCGCAGCGAGGACTCAAGCTTAGGACTTTTGCAATGTTGCTGCCTTGTGGCATCAGTCTGTTCTCTGGCGTCGAGTTTGTCTGCTGCCCGAAACATTTTAAGGGTGAGATAAGTTATGTAATATTAATTGTGGTATTGTTAGTTTTACGATGTGGTAAATCTTGTGAAAGAGTCCATTCGCAATGTCAGATATTTTGCGCAAAACAAACGTATGCGAAGCGCCTATATTCCTGAAGGGTACAGTGATTTAATAAATTATTGGACTCTAGAGACTTATATTAACTGCTGTGATGGGCGGCCCTTTACACCGGATATTTCTTATAAGAAAATGATCAATAAGGCCATAGTCGTGCCGTCAAATAATTTTGATTATGTGATTATTGGGAAAATAATAATACTAAATACCCCTACTAAGGCACCGCCACTCCGCGTAGGTACCGCATCCAACACTCCGTAGCGTAGGATCACTCGTAATATATACTTTACACTGAGGAAAAAATACTATTGTGCAAACAAAAATTTATTGGTTTAAAAAAACCGTTAGAATTGTTTATCTGTAAGTACATTGTTATTAATTCAAGAATATATTTTCTTTCGAGTTCTTGAAAATTTTCTTAATAGAAGTATTTTTTCTAAGTGCATAATAAACTTTGTGTTTTGTGGCGTGCCCAAAATATTTTGTCGCGTGCCATTGTTTCGCCATCATTGGTCTAGAATTCTAGATGGACAGTGAAGCTAGAATACTACGAGGAATTATTATTTTCAATTTAGGAATAAATAGTTTCTGGTAGCATTTAAAACGAATTTTCGTTTTGTTATAATTTCAATGTCGATTGCTTTTAGAAAATGTGAAAATGCACAAACCAATGGATGTTGGAGTGCCCGTCAGCCCTGGCGGTGAGGAAATGCTGGCAGCATCCGCAGCTATGGACGAACGCGATGACGATTTGCTCGATGATGATGACGCACTTGATGACGACGATGATGACGACACGCTCAACCTTAGCGACGATGACGATGATGATGACGCCGATGATGGTCAGTATTAAAGTTTTAAGTAGTAAATTGAATAGAGGGCCTAGACAATGTAACAATTCTACAAGCGTTGACGCTAATAGAAAGTAAAAATATATCAGCATGAGATAGAAAAAAATACGTGACAAATTACACAGTTACCGAATGATGAAATAGAATCGCTATGAAGGGATTGTATCTTGTCTCGGCCCTCAACAAAATCAGTTTTAATAATTCATCATCATTTTCAATTTTCATATTATTTGCTCGAAACGACAACATACCAACAACGCGATCACATAATAATCGAACCATCGCATCCCTTTTGTACCCATGTAAACCTATTGCTATTTACATCAATTTGGTCCAGGCATATTTGATAATTTTAAAAGTTATACTGGCACACTCACAAACATCAATTGGTGTTAATTATCATTAATCCAGTTATTGAATTTGGTTATTTTGACATTTACAACAAATAAATAATTTATTCTCAGTTATACTCAATAATAGAACAAGCAAAAAATTAAAGCTGATTGATATTTGCGATTCCGGTAGAGTAACAAACATTGTTCTGTGCGATGTTAAGAAGTGAAGCTACATCAAAGTGGTTATTTTTAATAGCTTTTTTTGTTCCTCTTCTCGGAAAAGCACTCCCCATTCAATTTCCTACAAATCCCGATGAATAGCAATCACCGGTCAAGTACTATTATTATCAAAACTCCCGTTAATTACAGAACTGCTAACAGTTATTTTAGACAACGTCATTTCAGATATGGATGAGGACGAAGACGCGGATTTGTCGCGAGATGATGACGCTGAAGACGACGACTATACCGACGGGGATGACAACGCGTGGCCCCGCCCCGAGACCTCCTCCGCACCACCCACCACCCCCAGCACGTCTACCACCACGACTACCACGACCACGGTAAGATGATCCCGGTACTATTGTGATGATGCTTACAGCAAAGTTTGAACTTGTTGCTTGAGGGATAGGTTATGAAATTAGAGAACTAAGCGGCAATGCCAGCTCCAAAAATTAGCACCTAATTAAAAAAGTACAGCTAAGTTAAACTGGCAGACTTAAACAAATTACAATGAATTGGAAAAGTACCTTCAACTCAAAGTAGCAACGCCTTGTCACAAAAATTGCAAATAATTTGAAAATAACTTCCAGCTTAAACTGGCAATGCCCCCAATAAAAAGAAATGAATATTTTTAACACTTTAGAAGACTTGCTAGCTTGCGACATGCTCTGTGAAAAGTCGCTGCGCTGACATGTCAGGATTATTTTGGATCAAATATTTTAACAGTTTTAATAGAATATAACATTGGTTTTAGGCTTCAACGGCCACATCTGATCCTTACTTCTCTCATTTCGACCCTCGCACTGAACATCAGAGCTACAAGGACGCTCAGCAGAGGCTTGAAGAGACCCACCGTGAAAAGGTAAATTGGCATTTTACTAAATAAGTCAAATAGGTCAAACGAGTAGTCTAATCCTTAATTCATACTCACAGCTCGTTGCCATTAGCTATCAAGGTACACAAAGGTAGCAGAAAGGGATACTTCTAGGGCCAATTATTTTTGGAATACTTAATGAAATGAAAATGAAAATGAAAATATCTTTATTTACTTTAACATTATTACATTTAAAACATAGTTCCTGGAAATCTCTTTTAGGCATATATAGATGCCTGTGTCAGAGACCTCCGCTCTTCCATAGCATCATGTTAAATTAAATATGTACATTATAAAGTGCAATTACGAGGAGAAAAGTAAAAAATAAAAATTAAAGTGTTATATGTGCCTGTGTGGATGTACCTATGTATGTGTGTGTGTGAGTGTGTGTGTGTAGGTATATATGTTTGATGGCTGAGTATAGATGTATGATTTGTGTAGTAGTACGTGTAGTGTGCATTTGTGTCCAATCAGATAAATGGTACTAGGTATTTAGTTTACACTCAGTAGTGCTTCCGTTTCCTCGTAACTTAAAGTTTTAACCCATGCAATCAATATTTTTTTACACTCATTATATGATTTCAAATAAATTTGTAACTGTTTATTTACTTTGTTATATAAATTAGATGAGCGTTTTACACTTTGCATACTCGCAAACACTGTTTTTGTAGAAGGAACAACTGCCACTACGTCTTTTCTTCTTTTATCTTTGATTGATAATATTGGAGTTAAGGTTTTATGTTTCCTTAGAATCGTGTGTACTACATATAATTTGCGAATAGACAGTAAGTTACTCGATTTATACAGCAATTCAGTAGGGAAACGCTTATTTTTAAAATACATTAATTTTATCAAACCACGCTGAGCTCTTTCCACCTCCAAAAAACGTGTTTTATAAGTCCCACCCCAAATAGAAATACAATACACTATAATGCTCTGTACCAAGCTTATATATATTTGATTTAAAAGATTTTTCTGGGACCCAGGGACATTTGAATCATTCCTTGGGACTATATGTCTGAGAGATTTAAACATCCAAATAAATTTACGAATCCTACTACCAATCTGTTCGATTTGAGGATACCAGGATAATCTATTGTCAACCATAACACCTAAATATTTAGTCTCGTTTACTCTATTTATTGTTGGACAACTACATAAAGTACTTCCAGTGTCAGCACATTCATGTATTTGTATCTTAAAGTCTGGACATGGCTGGGTATTATTATATATACTATATACTAACTTATTTCACCAACTCAGCATTCCAACCAACCATTCATGTTTCCCAGTTTAAATTTTGGCCCTTGGTTTTGGTTTCTGTAAAAATGTAAAATACATAATATGTAACAGATCACCAAGGTGATGAAGGAGTGGTCGGAGTTAGAGGAGCGATATCAGCAGATGATGAACACTGACCCCACCGCCGCACAAACCTTCCGCCAACGTATGACCGCCAAATTCCAAGCTAACATCCAAGTGAGTCGTCACTTCTATCTAATTAATAAGTACGTTACGTAAGCGATTAGATGTTGATTAGTATTATAGGCAATTTAAAAAGGCATTGGATTTAATTTACAATTCCACGAAAAAAGTTCACTTTGAGTAATACCACCACTTACCTAGAAACAAGAGACAAGATTAGCCTTAGAGTTAAATACCCAACAATAGCAATAGCAATATCTAGTCCATTTATATCACCCAATATTGTTTATGCCTACAGACATCATTAGAAAGGGTTATGATCGAACCATCTGCTAACACATTCTCAACCGTTAGCGAATCGGAGCCAAAACCGTAGCAAAAGCTAGTTGCGTAAAATGTGTAAGTTGAAATCTTTGGAATAAGTTGATGATTGAACCATTTACTAACATATTCCCAACAGTTAGGGAATGGGAGCCAACGGAAAATTCTACTAGCGAACTGTAGTCAAGTAGGTACTAGCTTATGTCCAGGGAGAGGCTCATAGCTATTTGTAATCACTGTGCGGAAGGTCCCAAGACGCCTGCCCAGCGTGGGGATTATGGCAAGCAATTCCTTCTAAAGAGGTAGCCTTTGTTCAGGAGTTGATGTCTTTCGGCTTATGATGATGATGATGAGACATTATGAGGTGTGTTTGTGGCACAGTCACTCGAGGAGGAGGGCGTAGCGGAGCGACGACGACTGGCTGCTCTACACCAGCAGAGGGTATTAGCACACCTGGCGCAGAGACGCCGCACAGCACTCGCCTGCTACACGCGCTCGCTGCGAGACACCCCACCCAACGTAAGTCACCCTTCAATCGCTGAAGGAGGCCGTCGCGGAGCAAAGGTTGACTACCACACGATTCCACTTACACGTAGGTGCAGGTGGCACAGAACATTTTCTGATAGAATCCTGAGTTTGCGAGACCCGTGTGAAGTGAATCTACGGAAAGAGCGTGTTTCTATGGGTCACCTACGACAATGGAATGCCTCCTGCTACAGATGGCCCATATCCTATTTTCTCCTAAAATATTTACGTGCATACACAGTATAGGTAATATTTCTTTTAGGACCTTTTGGGAGATAGCAGCCATAGCGCGCAGCGACTGTTCTCTAATCTACTTCTTAACGATAGTTTTCTTATTAATAAACTGTAGAATAATTAAATTGCACAGAAGATCCTTGTATATAACAGGTGGTTAAAAATTCTTGCACTAAGGCCGGCCCGTTTAACGTAACTGAAACATACACTCGGATCCTATAGCATTTAAAACGAGCTGATATTCCAGGCGCACCGCGTCCAGAAATGCTTGCAACGGCTCGTACGAGCTCTGGCAGCTGAGCGAAGCGGGGCACTAGCAGCGTGGAGGCGCGCCGCCGCCGCCGGCCGGGAGGCAGCCGCCGCTGAACGGGCCAGCGCTGCTGACAGACTGCAGGTCACTTTAATTTTTTTGCCCCACTGCCCCAGAAGGGGCACGGTTTTTTGAGAGTATGTATGTCTATATCTTTGTGGCACGACTTGATGGATTTTGACTTATAATTATGTAGTTAGATTTGTCTTAACTCTGGGAAGGACATAGGATATTATTATATATATTTTTCAAAATTAATTATGTACGGTGTACGTACATGCATTGCAACACATTGAGCCGACAGCAATTTGTCACAGCGCATCGCATTCTAATTTTATATAATTTTCAGTACACAATCAACCGCCGCGAGCGTATTACCTATGGTTCACCATACCATTATTAGATTATTGAATAAACCATATACTCAAATCAACCCCCTGTTTCACCATTAACTATCACATCCCCCTCTACAAATTATTTTCTGCGCCGTCAATCGCCATTTTGTATTTTTATTGCTTCGAAAGATTTCTGTGTCCCTTTACTCTCAGTAAGTAAAAAAAGAAATCAAAGTACCTACAAGTTTTCTTCTTTCCATATTGACATGAATACTCTTTCGCGTGCTCCTTCTCGTGTAATATCATACTTATAACTTTACGAAAGGAAACAAGCGAAAAGTTATGAAAGAAAAATAACGATCAAGTGCGAGTCGGACTCGCGCACCGAGGGTTCCATACCATCTTCGGACGTATTAAAGTAATTTTACTATTCATGTAACTCCTCAGATAGCAAAAAAACCAAACCGCAAAACTAAGTTTGTTTGTCGAGGTTTCTTTAGGATTACTAAAAAACTGTATCTTTTGGAAAGATCATTTTATTTTTCCTGTAAAATATAGATAGATATGCATAACCCATAATTATTTCAGATTTTTCCCTCCACAAACTACGGAGATAAGGGGGGGGGGGGGGGGGAACGGTATTTTTTTTTTGACATTTTTGATTATCAGCCAAAAACTACGTCACATAAGCCAAAATAAAAATCTGTTTTGAGATGTGCAAATGAAGCCCTTTCATATGATACCCCACTCGATATAGTAGTCTCACTTTGAAATTTTGATGACCTATTTCTTTTTTTATAATGGGGGTCCCATTATAAAAAAAGTAAGAGTTAAAATATATTTTTTTCATTTGCGATGTATGCGGGTAAAAAAGATCTAAAGTTATTCCAAGTTTCAAATCGATAGCGTTAGCGGTTCCTGTAATATATATGTTTGTGACAGACAGACAGACAGACAGACGAAGTCTCACCATAAGGGTTCCTTTTTTACCTTTTAGGTATGGAACCCTAAAAACAGTCATTACTTTTTATGTATACAAAAGCTGCATCCTGTAGGTATTCAGGATGATGATGCACTCACTAAGTAATTTCAGCTGTTATATACGTCTGTGGTGACGTCTGTCTTGCAGGATGCCGACCGTGCTCTCCAGCGTGCTCTGACTGCTCTGCGTCGCCGACCACACCTCTACGCTAACATTGGAACCGCTATCGAAGACTATGTTCAGGTATTTTTTATTCAAGTACCACCATTTACCATGCTTACAGGAAAAGTCCTAATACGACAGTGTTGCATTATAACAAAGTAATCTACATTGAATATTAAATTTAATCCTTGTAGTGGAAAAAAATACGTCTAAGCTAAATTTTGATTGAACTTCATTTAGAACTTGAACAGCTTGTGGAGGTTTTGTTAGTTCTGGATTAGCCAGCAGTTGCAGATTCAGGCGACTCTTTCTCGCCATGTAACTACCCCTGGTTTGGCCTCTTACAGGAATTCCTATAAAACTACATATATAAGTATATATAAAATGTTACACGTCAATCTATAAATTATTTTCTTGATAAAGTTGTATTTCATACTCCATTCCATTGATGTATGACATTTCCAATATTAATTTGCCCTTTGATTGCCGTTGTATCAATTACAGACTCCGTCGGCTGTTACCATAATACCCCATCATATAGATAGCCTTATAGACGTTTACGAACACGCCCATTAGTTACATAAAATTACACATCAACACATTCTTTCAGTCAATGCAATCAAAGGACGACATGGCCGTATCTCTGATGTCGATGACCCCTGAAGCCGAGGAGCTGTTACTGGACCGTATTGAAGCCGAAGTGCAACGCGAACAGGCTGCACGTGAACAACTCAACGCGAAACGGGACCAGCGGACACGACAACGTCAGGACATCCAAAATGAACGGGCTAAGGTTAAAGAGGCTTTATGAGTTAGGTAGTAGATTAGTAGTTGAACGATCCAGAATTTTGTCTATCAATTCTTCCAAGTCAAGCAATGCTGACGCTAAGCGAGATTTTATATCCCTTTTGCAAACAAACGGCTTTTAATATTACTTTTAATTTACTGTTAGATATCCGAATCAGAATTGGAGTCTTGGTTATTAAACTAGGGCAGGAACCAATGGCACGCGTGCCATTGGTTCGCCATCCGACACAATATTTTGGGCACACAACCGATCACACAGTTCATTATGCACTGAGAAAAAAAAACTATTAAGAAAATTGTCTCAAACATTGAAATGTATACTGGAAAAAGTAATATAAAATAATGTATTCAGGTGGGGTCCGCAGGATGGCGGTGGGTGGCTTAGCAGAGAGTATTTAGTAGTATTATTTTCCCAATAATCACGAAATAACAATTATTTGATTGCACGTCTATGACCTTATTCAACATTTCTTTTAAAAATGGCACGTTGATGCATAAAGGTTCGCCACCCCGTTAGCGTGGTAGGTGGTGGTAAGTGCCCTACTTTATAAGTTCTTTATGTTTTCTTTCAGACCTCAAATGGTGTAAAAGAGACCCTAGAATCTGATGATGAAGCCAACGAAGCGAGTGAAAGTGAAGACACCTCAGTGACCACGACTCATGGCCCTGTGCCTTCTGTTTCGTCTCCATCCGCGTCCCCATCCGCTCCCGTGCCTATCTCGCCGCTACCTTCTATTGCATCAGTATCTGTGCACGATGTCACTACGCGATCGGCTTTCACACAGGACTCTACCACTACCGTAAGTATTGGGATCATAAAATCTCTATAAAAGTTGAAATACTGAAATTTCGATAGCGTGATTCAAGAAAGTTCGTGTGACGTTATCGAAGTGAAACTTCTTATGCGACTTGAAAAATGTTATCATTTAACGGGTTAGACGTTGTGCGTTAGACGTAAAGTGTTAAATGGTAGGTGTTAAACGTTAAGCGTTAAATTTGTTAAGGTTATGAAAGTACTCATGTGACGCCGTCAGTGAGTGAGTGAGTGGGTGAGTGGGCGAGTGGGCGAGTGGGCGAGTGGGCGAGTGGGCGAGTGGGCGAGTGGGCGAGTGGGCGAGTGGGCGAGTGGGCGAGTGGGTGAGTGGGTGAGTCAGTGGGTGAGTCAGTGGGTGAGTGAGTGAGTGGATGGGTGAGTGGGTGAGTGAGTGGGTGAGTGAGTGAGTGAGTGAGTGAGTGTGTGTTAGTGGTTCGGTGTGGTTCGGTGTGGTTCGGTGCGGTTCGGTGTGGTACGGTGTGGTACGGTGTGGTACGGTGTGGTACGGTGTGGTACGGTGAGCGGGACTGAGCGGGACTGACCGGGACTTAGCAGGAGTGACCGAGACTGAGCGGGACTGAGCGGGACTGAGCGGGACTGAGCGGGACTGAGCGGGACTGACCGGGACTGGCCGGGAGTGACCGGGACTGGCCGGGAGTGACTCGGATTCAGTCAGTCCGAGTCAGTCAGTCAGTCAGTCAGAGGCCGAAGGGTCGTACGTATGCGACCTCAACGACGTGCATCACCCCACTGAGTTTCTTGCCGGTTCTTCTCAGTGGGGGCGCGTTGTGAACCGGTGGTAAACTCAGCCCTCTCTTAAGCGACAGCCCAAGCCGAGGCCGTGCCTCCCTGAGGTGCCCTTGAGCTCGTCGCTACTTCTACCGTAAAGGCTAGAGCGCGTCAAGCGCTCGCCTCCTATTGTCCGGTGAAGCTGTAATGGCCATCTGCAGCCAACAGCGTCTATCATTCCCAAAAAAAAAAAAAAAAGCAGTCAGTCCGAGTCAATGAAGTGAAACTTCTTAAGCGACTTACGTTCAGCGCTCCTGGGGAGGGGGAATAGAATGAGACAGAGCTAGAATGAAGTTTCACTTCTTCCGCGCGGAGGGACTCCACGCACGCACATTTTTTTTTAATACAACGCCATCTCTGGTTTTATTATGTTAGTCTTCACCAATATCTAATTATTTGAAAAGATTATTTATATCTTAGTGTCATTGAAGATTCCTCTGGATGGTCTAGTGGTACGACTAGGGGGTACCACGGTTATAGCCGTGATACCATAGGTGTACCTTGGTACAGCTGGTTGTACTACTAGTGGTACAACGGTAACTAAATCTTAATAATTCAGGACAGTTGATTGACGCACGCACAATATAATTTATAGCCATATCGACAATAAACGTTTAAATAAAACAGTGAGCAAATTCTCTAAAAACTATATCGTACAGATCGACTAACTTATCTGTATGGGTGGTGGCAATAGGAACTAACATATTCTCATAAAAAAATACTTATCAGTTTCACGTATTTACATAGACAGTGGCGACACTGACAGCTCACAGTTATGTTGGGTACACTATACGAAGAGAGCCGCAGACCCAAAAACAATTTGATTAATTACTAAAAAGAAAAACGACGAAAGGTTGTGTAATAAATGAGGAAGGTGTTGCAATTGTTTCAGGAATTGATCACGAGCACAGTGACTGAAGCGCCTGAAAGCGAGACTGAAACTGGCGAAATTAGCGAGACTTCCAGCCGACGATCAACTAGCGAAGTAAGTTTTTTTACTTACTCATTAAGTATAGATTTTTCTTTTCGTTTTTTATACTAAGCATGAGGCCCGCCCTATAGGTAAGCAATGGCAGCCTATAGCCGCTAGCAACATCAGAAGAATCACTAGCGCGTTGCTGACCCTAAAGTCAGTAGATAAGTCTTTTGTGTCCGGTAATTTCACCAGCTGCAGTGCCCTTTACCGGAACGCAGCAATGTTTACATTTGCTGCTTGGCGGCAGAATATCTGACACTGTGGTGGTACTTATCTGGACAGTTCCTTGCACAAGGAACCTCCCATTTAGTAGGTCTAAGCTAATGCTGTGTGGCGACTCGACACAAGATGACGCCACATGTGGTACAGTGACGCGAGGAAGAAGCGAATAAGTACTACATACAACAAGACAGATGGCGCCACCGATTTCTGAATCGTGCAAGCGAAGTTTCTCCAACTCGGAGAATATATACAACATCCCGACAACATCTGTCGGGGGCTTCGGCCCTGACCGAGCATCACACCTCGCTCGGTCGGAGGATCCTCCCTTTAGCACCGCTGCCGACGCATCGCTAAAGCTGCAATAACAATTGACGGTAATCGGGTGGTTTCGTGGATGGTAAAGCACACTAGCCTAGTAAAAGCTAGCTTGAATACACAGTACTGTACAATATACAGCAAAATAACCCCAAAATACCCCAAAATAACCGCAAAACCCCAATACACCCCAAAATAACTCAAAAATTAAGCTACGATAGAAGAAATCATTTTCATAATTTGCTCAGTACAGAATTAACTTGAGATTAAAACACACTGTTTCTATGATTTTAATGTTAGTATTGCAGTGTATAAATGTGTATGTATGTTGTACGTTGTGCAGACGGAAGGCGAGGGGCTTCGCGCGGCGCTTGAGCACGCGGAGGAGCGCGCGCCGCCGCCGCCCGCGCACGCGCTCAAGCACGAGCTGCAGCACTCACAGCCGGTAACACAAACTTCCTACATTGTTTAAACTGACGATAAGCGCTACCTAACCGCCCCAGTCAGCGTTCAAGCACGAATGAATACTGAGCGGGCTCCGAACTCCTGTAGCGGCTTTTGTTTTGTTTATTTTTATATAAAAAAAATATCTTAGTGATCATGCAAGCAAAACATTCTCTAGTACTTCGTTTAGCAGTTCGAAATTATGAATAAAATGAAATTATGAATTAGTAATAGGGGTTATAAAAAGTGAATATAGAAAGATTTATGCTAAAATGAATATTAAATACTGTTACGTGCGGGTAGGTAATTAAATGCCGATTAACGTAAAAGAAGATTTTATTCCACGTACACTCACACTGTATACACTATACACGCAGTATACACACAAGGCACAGTAGTCCGAGTCGCACAGTACTTCTCAGTAGTTCAAAGTCTTCGCTAGGGTCGCTGGTACAATTCTCTTCGATCGTTCCGCTGTCGCTTGTAAACACAAACTGTCTGGGCGCCTCTATGCGTCGGCTTATATACCTAAATTAACAGAGGGGTGGAAGTCTCTCGAATGTACTCGTAAGTAGGTACCTATTCTATCGTTTTCGCGAAATACAATAGCGGCGCGGCCTTGGAGAATAAACTAACAATAGGCGGGGGCAGTGAACCGAGCGCGAGCGCGTATGTAGGTACGTAAGTACTTGCCGAATTGGAGGGAACTACTTTCTATTGAGAATTCGAGATCTTTCGGTACGAATCGATAGTAGACCTATAGACTAACAATGCGTTTTGAGATCATTGCAATTAAGTAATAATTAACGGAGTAATGCGGTAACAGCTCAGTGGGCGAGCGCTTGCCTTGGAAACAAGGTGCGCAGGTTCGAACCCCGGCTCGCACCTCTGATTTCTTCAATGAATCATGTGCGAATCGTCTTTGTGCGATTGTTACTAGCTTTCGGTGAAGGAAAACATCGTGATGAAACCTGCATGTCTGAGAAAGCCTAACTAGCTCTCGAATGACGTGTGAAGTCCGCCAACCCGCACTTGGCCAGCGTGGTGGACTATGGCCTAAGCCCCCTCATCTTGAGGGGAGGCCCGTGCCCAGCAGTGGGACATAAACAAGGGCTGGTATTATTATTATCGTTTATTTAAATATTTATCACGGGTTATATACCCGGTCATTTTAGAGGCTTGCGTGGGGACGGATCCAACACGTAGAGGCCCTTTTTAAGAAATAAATGGTGTGTAGAATACCTGCCGGGATCAACTGCTAATATGGTGAAAAAATGGCAGTTGACCTCGACAGGTGTAGGAACTATTGTAAGTATATGGAAACTATTATGGTATTATTATTATTATTATTAACGGAGTAATTAACACTTTTATCTCCCGGTCGTAACAATACTTACTTCACAAAATATTTTCTTTTCAAGTTACGTAAATTGCATCATCCATATTAATCCGTATTATCTTATTTATGCCATTAAAACTTGTGCAGTCTTATTACGGAGTGACGTCACCGTCCATCATGTGGAGAAGCCATCTTCAGATATATATATGCAGTCTATTTATTATTTTTGCCTATATTTTGTTTTTGGTATCTGTAAACAAGCGTAAAATCTTTATTGAACACTCCTTAATCTGGTGCTATCTCCTACCGGAGGTTGGCATCCCTCATGGCAGTTCTTATTTTGTCTACCGCTGCTCTAAACAGTGACTTTGTGCTCCATGCAAACCACTGTCTTAAATTTTTGTGCCATTTTTGATTCTTCGTCGACCGGGTCCTTGTATTTTGCCTTGCATTAGGAGCTTTAAAAGACTGTACTTACTTATGATTTCTCACACACCTTATTAAACATAATGTTGTCTTTTATTTACGCGAATAGTACACATTGTAATAAAACGACTCTTACGGAATATATCGCGGTTAACTTTAGGTTTAACTTTGCCGACGTTTCGAATGCTTTGCAGCACCCATGGTCACTGGGGGACTGAACCGCGATATATTACGTAGGAGTAGTTTTATTACATTATACTTACTAAACACAAAAAAATACAAATTGTGCATATTTCCTATTGTATAGGGGTACACGGTGCGGGGTGCGGGCGGAGCGAGCGCGGGCGGTGCGGGCGGTGCGGGCGCGCTGTACCCCGCGCTGTGTGTGGGCGGCGCGGCGCTGGCAGCAGCCGCCTGCGTCGCGCTGGCCGTCGCGCGCCGCCGCGACCGTGCGCCACCCGCGCAGGGCTTCGTGCAGGTAACTATACCGCGACGTGTTCTACCGAGCTCTTGGCGCTAGGTAACTATACCGCGACGTGTTCTACCGAGCTCTTGGCGCTAGGTAACTATACCGCGACGTGTTCTACCGAGCTCTTGGCGCTAGGTAACTATACCGCGACGTGTTCTACCGTGCTCTTGGCGCTAGGTAACTATACCACGACGTGTTCTACCGAGCTCTTGGCGCTAGGTAACTATACCGCGACGTGTTATATCGAGCTCTTGGCGCTAGGTAACTATACCGCGACGTGTTCTACCGAGCTCTTGGCGCTAGGTAACTATACCGCGACGTGTTCTACCGAGCTCTTGGCGCTAGGTAACTATACCACGACGTGTTCTACCGAGCTCTTGGCGCTAGGTAACTATACCGCGACGTGTTCTACCGAGCTCTTGGCGCTAGGTAACTATACCACGACGTGTTCTACCGAGCTCTTGGCGCTAGGTAACTATACCGCGACGTGTTTTACCGAGCTCTTGGCGCTAGGTAACTATACCGCGACGTGTTCTACCGAGCTCTTGGCGCTAGGTAACTATACCGCGACGTGTTCTACCGAGCTCTTGGCGCTAGGTAACTATACCGCGACGTGTTCTACCGAGCTCTTGGCGCTAGGTAACTATACCGCGACGTGTTCTACCGAGCTCTTGGCGCTAGGTAACTATACCGCGACGTGTTTTACCGAGCTCTTGGCGCTAGGTAACTATACCGCGACGTGTTCTACCGAGCTCTTGGCGCTAGGTAACTATACCGCGACGTGTTCTACCGAGCTCTTGGCGCTAGGTAACTATACCACGACGTGTTCTACCGAGCTTTTGGCGCTAGGTAACTATACCGCGACGTGTTCTACCGAGCTCTTGGCGCTAGGTAACTATACCACGACGTGTTCTACCGAGCTCTTGGCGCTAGGTAACTATACCGCGACGTATTTTACCGAGCTCTTGGCGCTAGGTAACTATACCGCGACGTGTTCTACCGAGCTCTTGGCGCTAGGTAACTATACCGCGACGTGTTCTACCGAGCTCTTGGCGCTAGATAACTATACCGCGACGTGTTCTACCGAGCTCTTGGCGCTAGGTAACTATACCGCGACGTGTTCTACCGAGCTCTTGGCGCTAGGTAACTATACCGCGACGTGTTCTACCGAGCTCTTGGCGCTAGGTAACTATACCGCGACATATTCTACCGAGCTATTGCGCTACAGTGACTGTCCTTAGTGGCCGGCCTCTGTGTAGACCGGGTATCTTTTGAAGATTTCCCCCCGAAAGCAAAAAAAGTATCTATACCACGTCCAACCGAGTCCAGAACTCCGAAGAGGATGGCGGCGGAACTGCAACCCTCGTCCCCATGAGCTCCGTGACAGGTTTGCGTGTGGCTATAATGAGGCCCTCGGGGGCGCGGCGGGCTCAAACGGAAGGTACTGAGGGGCACCAGGTCTCCCTCTCATGTGCCGATGCGGTACCCGCGGGTAAAAATCCCAATAACCCCTGTTGAACAGAGTTGATAGGGTCCCGGAGATGTTTTGAAGGTTTCCCTCGCGAGGACAAAAAAGATACACCTTGAGTGTGGGCGCTGGAGAGAGGCCCAAACGGAGTACCCAGTCTTTCTGTATCGTCAATGATGGACAATGGGAAGGTTTTAGTGGGTCACATAATGCAGTCTCTGTGGTAGCAGAGGCCGGGTGCCATTGATTCTTTAAAATAAATCATACTTTTACACCTGAAACAAACTTTAAATTGTTTATCAGGTGGAACAAACCGGTGCGGTTGCCCCCACGCCTGAGGAGAGACACGTGGCCAACATGCAAATAAATGGCTACGAGAACCCTACCTACAAGTACTTCGAGGTTAAGGAGTAGATTCAAACCCCCCTCAACTCCATTCCCATCCCCTGCCCCCTTACAACTGCGCCAAGCCAAGTCCAGCCGAGTCGACATCTCCGTCTCTCTGGACGGAAGTGATCAATGGATTGTTGTGATGATCTTTCGGCAAAATTTCTGTCCATTTCTGTTACAGAGTAGTTCTTCACCAACATCTTTCTCAGAAACCGTGACATGATAACGGAATTTCTGGAACTACTCGTTAACAATGAAATAGACGAACTTCTAAATTCTTTGTGATGTGTGCTAGATGCCCCTTAGAGACAGGGTGTATTTCTACCCTACACCTTTATCTATTGTCCTCATCGTAATTCTTTATGGAATGAATGTGTGTGAAACTTATCTATTGTAGTGTGGAAACGGCGCAGTTGTCGCGGGCGGGGTGCTCCCGCGTTTGTTAAAAATAACATTTATTTAAATAAAAGCTTGTGTGATTAGTAAGAACATTCATTTGCGGTGAACGCGGTCAGTCATACTGTTAAGGTTAGAAGTGATAATTATTTTTTTGTTATTTAATTTTGCACCAAAATATTTATTATTATTTATTAAGGACTTAGATCTAAGTTTTTTGTCTAGTGTCCTAGAATTCATAAGTGTCACTGTAGTCGAGTTTTTTAAATTAAGTTTTTGAGACCGCCGCCCGGGCGGTGACATCCGACGGATATCGGTATTCCTTTGTTGTTTCGTTAGGTGGTTCTCGATTGATCTCAGTTATAGTCTGTCTATCATTTAGGTGTAGTCTCCAGTGCTGGTCGGACGTCACCTCCCGGGTCGGGGAACAAACGTCCATGGTACGCTGTGTATATAGGCTCCGCGTACAATTTTGAACCTTACTAACGCCCGCTTACCTTTACTTTTCTATCGTAGGTAGAACATAACGTGAATTTTATGTAATAAATGCGAAAATATATTTTAATAATTAATGTGTACTTAGCGATGGGACGGGCGGCATAGCCGGCGCGGGCGAATGTACCTCTCTGAAACATTCCCACACAATTATTATGAAGATGTGCAATATCTCTTTCATCTGACGAGATCTATTTCTCCTTCCCGTTCGCCCGCGGGACAATACTCTAGTTCCGACATGGAGGTTAGTCGTGTACTCAATGTGCGTTTTCTAATTACTAATCAGTGTGGACCGCATATGGTTATGGTACGCTAGTAATAACCGTACTATGATCAGCTTTATCTAGTCAGGCATCTTCATTCTAGAAAATTCTGGAGTTAACGGTTGTGTACGCACTTGAGTACGCGGTCGAGAGGCAAATAAGCTTAGTGAGTGTATGTATGGTTAATATATAAGTAGATGTACAAAAAGTAATACATTATATAGATGTTTTAGCGTCAGATACATAGATATAAAGCAAAATATAATTATATATCGCATTCGTCCGTATAAAGTAAGGGCTTGCGCTCGTGTCTAATCCCACGTACCACACTTAATGTTACGTCGTAGTTAAGATGTAATTCTGCCTCAGTATTATATACATTTAAGCTTATTTGTTACATAAGCTAATTTATATACACTATTTCTATTTGTTTACGGGCGTGGTGGCGTTACGTCAAATAAAGTCATATCAGATGCGCCACGCGGCGCTCTGTTGCGTGTATCTTGTTGTTGACGACGTAGTTGACTTCGCGCTCACGTCACTAGATGGCGTTGTCCGAAGAATTCATGTCGTAGCGAAATAGACGCGAGTAGGCGCCCGCCCGTGGCTTGTCTTACAGCATTTATGTAAGTTACTCACTGTATAACGTAAGTTTAATCCCGCATCCAGTATCCGCTGTGTATTTTTAATAATGAAAGCGAGCCAGCCACTTATTTTTTTAACAAAACTTTTTGCTCAAGATCAGCTGTTTCTCGTCGGTTTAGGATACCTACGTTCGATTGAAGTAATTTTGTTGTCGTTTGTCAATAATATTCGATGTTAGTAATACCTGATTTCTATACCTTTTCCGATCACTGTTTCATGTATTTTAATAGGTATTCTACATAATTAAAGAATGGTTTGATAATTTTTATGTTTACTGTGCTGCATTTTATTGTGAGTTCGAAGTTCAAATTGAATCAATAAATAGAAATTTAAAATATTCGTGTTGTTACTGGCGTCTAACGCTGTCTTTCCTTTTACTAGATGACAAGAATCCTTGTTTCCTGCGTTAGGAACTACCAGGGTAGCGTAGTAACACAAAGAAGCTTCAAATTTTGATCAATGTGGCGTTCAGTTAACACATAGCTCTAATGCTTTCCATTTTGTGGTTTACTACTACAATTATTATGGTAGTGTAACTGTCGAACCTACAAACGTCAAATTTTTTGAAGTCTGATTATTTCGACACTCAAAGCCCATTGATGCTTAATATGCAGATAGTGAGTAGAGATAACAATTATTTCGTGTTCAATAATCGAAATTAATCTTATACGGCGCCGACAGTCGAAATAAATAGATTTTAAAAAGTGACTTAATTATAATTAAAATAAATAGGCGTTTGTGAGTGCGGCAGTTAGACACAAGAAGGTCTTATTTCTAGTGCTACTCAGCATGATTGTGGTTTAAAGGTAACATATTTGTTTAACCAGAACTACCCCGGTAGTTCTGGTTAAACAAATATGTTACCTTTAGCATAGGGCAAAAGGAGGCGAAAGATATTGTAATATTGGCAAAGTCACACACATCAGAATTATCAGGATAGTGTATGAAGCAATCGCTTCCATACAATCACAGTAGCAGAAGAAATAATGATGTCTAAAAATTACTCAAATGCTTTTTGGATTTTTACCACAATATAATAAAATATTCTACGACAATCCACATACGGTCATCCGATCCCAAACAGGGCAGAGCCTGTACTATAGAAACCAACTGATACTAATACGTTCAAGAATAGAAATTGGCTATGCATTATGTATAACTACATATATAGAGGTAGAGCAATGAGGAATTTAATCTGTATTTTGTAATGTTATTTATTTATCACAAAGAAACTTTATAGGTCATTTGATATACTTTTTTTTTGTAAATACATATCTGAATAGCCTAAACAGTAAGACTTGGTGGGAATCAAGCCCACGACTTATTGGGTAGCCAGGGACTTATTGGTGGGCCAGGGTGTCTAACCACTAGACCAACAAATGATTATACGGGGTGAAAGGGACATCGTACCGTAAACCGATACCAGGGATCCAGTACATGATTCTGAAAAATTTCAACACTATAATAGTGTTGAAATTTTTCTAAAATTTCAAAAAAAATTGCCGCTTTTTTAATAAAATTAGGGATTTGGGTCGCGCGCCAGTCAAGAGGATAACATCATTATTGGCATAATAATAAAGCCTAATTTCAATTTAAAAACAATAAATTACTTATTTGTGCAAAATTAGCAATCATCAGCAGCCGAAAAGTCCACTGCCGAACAAAGGCCTCTTCCCTTAGAAGGGAGGGGTTGCCATAATCTCCAAGCTTGGCGGTTTGATTGAAATTAGCAATGTAATTTGAAAAATAAATATTGTTCCTCACGTATTCATTACATGCTCAAAAATTAACAAGTTAGTCATTTATCATTTTACATATAAATGGTTTCTTAAAAATGGTTGTAACGGACAATATGAGTAATCTTATATAAAAGTTTTCGATACGTAGCCCTGTATAAATGAAATGACTCTTATTTTAAGTTAAGCTCTCCAGCAACAACTAGCGAGTCACAAACCATCCAGTAGCCAGTAAACATTAATTAGTATAGTTTTGTTCACCTAAGTGACCGTCTGGACATATCATCACCTGATGATCACTGCAAATCCACGTAGAACACACTGAACAGGCTCTACAAGTGCACCAATCTTGGCTTCGACTGCAAAACTCACATCTGCCTTTTCCACCTCATCTGGGTATATTGTGCCGGATCTATACAGGGTGGAATTTTGTAATGCCACCTGAAGGGAAATTACTCTTAATACTGTAGATAGAAAATTTTACTCAAAGAAAACATTCCTTTATTTTTTAAAAGAAAGAAAACTGCATTCAAAGATTTTTAAAAATTCGCTTGCCGCACCTGGTAATCGAAGCGACTAAAATCTCTAAAAGTTGCACCCTGTACTTTTATTGCATCGATCGTTAGGGTCAATTATAAGGATGAAATCTCTCTAACAAACTTCATACAAACATTACAAAAAATGGTAAACTAACTAATTAATTGCTCGAAATGGGCTCCATCTTCTTGGTTACACAAATTTATTCTTCTAACGAATTCATTTCTAGTAACCTTTAATAACGTGTTGTGGTGAATGTTATAAATCGTATTCTGCATTACAAACACGTGCAAATTGCAATCGTCTTATCTAAATAGTAATACGTCATTTTAATGGATAAATGACGTCAATGATATTATTAATTAATAACATAAGTAAACAGATGGATCTTTGAGTAAAAGTGCTTTAACTTGATCCATTGAATTAATAATTTAAGATTTCATTGTTTTCCTTTCATTTAATTTATGAAGATTGTTAGAGAGATTTCATCCTTATAATTGACCCTAACGATCGATGCAATAAAAGTACAGGGTGCAACTTTTAGATATTTTAGTCGGTTCGATTACCGGGTGCGGCAAGCGAATTTAAAAAATATTTGAATGCTTCGTTAAAAAATTAAGGAATGTTTTCTTTGTGTAAAATTTTCTATTTACAGTATTAAGAGTGTTAACATTTAGTTTATAATTTATTATGTTATTGGAATATTAGGAATTTTGTATACTGCAGCTATGTATGTACTGTTCAATATAAATATTTATTGGCAATGCAGCGCCATCTAGCGAGCTGAACGTATAACGCGCTAAGCAACGCCATCTAGCAAACATACCTTCAATTATAAAAATGAAAACTTGAGTTGCGCATCTGTATCAGTATATTAAGTTTCATCTATCATCTATGTATCACACCTCGCTCGCTCGGTCGTAGGGTCCTCCCTTAAGCACCGCCGTCGCATCCATAAAGGACTCTCCCAATTTTGATGAAAACTAAAATTTCATTCATTAAATAAATGAGTTTAAAAATTATACAATATTCTAGCTAGGAATGGAACCCGTTGATTTTGAAAAAGACACGCGCTGTATGTCTATAACAACTAGTAGACCACAGATATAGATATACATATCTGTGTAGTAGACCAACGGTTGGCTATGACATTTATGCTACTAGGACTTGATTAGGACATTTTGTGAATAAGTCATTTGGCTCATAGTACGTTTTGCTTTTCGGCCATTTTGATTTAGAGTCATTTTACTTATGTGTCATTTGATATGAAAGCAATTACATACTCAATCCGATTATTTATATTCATTACCACCAGATATAACAAGATCATATAAGCCTATAGCTTATATTATGCTCTTTCGTGAATGCAGACGATAATTAGAAAATAATGCATCACACAAGAAGCTTAAAGCATCACATTCCGATGGCACAGCGTATAAAATATTTTATTATTAATGTTATTAGGTATACAAGACTTATTAGGAAAAGCGCCATCTAGAATTACATAGAACTAAAATATTTTTACACGTTACGCTATATTGCTAACTTGAGGTACCTAGTACCTGTAAAACAAACTTACTAAAAAGTTAAAAGCGCCATCTAGTTTATGTATTTTTTAGTATTTTACAAAAGCTTTTTCAGTATTGTGGTTCGTATAGAAGTTGAACTGTTGGTTCCTGTTACTTAAAAATAACGCAGGTGTCGCTACTGGCTCATCATTGCGGTTATTTGAGCTACATAATATATTATTATGTTTAATTAATTAGTTATTGCCTGTGTTCACTTTAGCAGTATGTATGTAGTATCATACGATTATTATACAACATATAATATTAATCCAAATCAATCATGAAGTCACATATAAAATCTGTTGAAGATTATGTTTATGAACAACCTAGTCACTCAGGTAATTGAAGTAATATAAATATCAAGCTTATTTTAACTAGATTAAGGCTCAAATTGTATTTAGCAGTCACTGGCCAATTTTAAACTGTTGCTGTCATGGCAAATTACTGAGTTGTTTGTTGGTATAGGGATCTAAGAAAATTTACTATGGAGGAATGTGATAGGATTATAAACCGGGTCAGTAAATAATTAGTAAGGATTCTATGATTGAAAATATTAGATTGAGCTATGATGTTGTTCTCGATTCAGCGGAAATCTGTTTGAAAATCTGATGGTGCACATAATGCAGAGGAGACAGTTATTAGTTAGAAAGGTACCATCACTCAAAATACACCTACTTATTTATAAAAAAATTAACGTTTACTATCAAAGGATCTGGTTTCGAACTTTCGAAATATTATAAACCTATCAGAATTTTATACCAACATGATTTCCACATCGAAAACAAATATTTTATTAGCATGTTTTATTCCCTGGTTATACTTAGTTTAATTTAATTGCCTTCATTGCTCAGCGGCTCTAAAAAGTAATCATTGTGTTTTTGCATTGCCAAACCAATGTCGAAGATTGACCAGCTAAGATGTTACAGCCTTCCCGGTTTGCGAGCTCTCTGAATTTTTCCCTAAACAATTAGCTGGAGTAACGCAAAATTATTTGGTATTCGCATAATGTATATAATATTATTCCAATTTCATTCTCTTTCGTATTTAGAATCGCCACTTTCTTGCCTATTACGTTCTAGCACGGTTACATCGTGACTTTAACTCTCCAATATTTTTATTATTATTCTTCTCTACACACTCAATTAATATACAATGTATAATGTATTTATGTAGAGTATTATTGTAAAACGTACCCTTCGAAGCTACCTCTACCCACGGTCCTTATTGTTTTCATCTGCTAGGAAGCAGTCGTTAAGCCAAGTCAAATGCCTAAGGGCAGCTTCAATGACTCGGACAATAGATTGGCCGCTAAACATACGCAAAAAAAACTGTGTAGAAGCTAATCGAGTAAAAGCAAAAATGTTACTATCCCAGTGCTTTGGTAAGTAAGTATACGAATTCTACAATTACTTTTTAATTAATATTCAATTAGTAAGACAACGCCGTCTTTTCATAAACAGAAACCAATCTATTTTTGAGAATAGTCAAGTGTCTTGTTTCCAATAATGTGACATTTCATCTATTAAAGGAGTAGTGACCTAACCGTGGCCCCACGCGTGGGCATGTCGCTCGTACCCCGACCTACAAAGGCAACTAGAAAAGACGGTCGAAATAAGGTCGAAATTAACTCGACGGTAGAGCACAGTAACTCACTGCCTACTCGTAGATATTTGTGTTCGAAGATACGCAAGTGAATCATGCCGTACTTATCTGTCACTATGGGAGCGGTGTGCTGAATATTGTAAATATAGGTACATATATAAATTGGCTATATAAATGGGCAGGCCACATCGCTCGAAGAACCGATAACCGTTGGGGAAGCAAGGTTCTCGAGTGGCGACCACGAACCGGAAGACGCAGCGTAGGTAGGCCTCCCACTAGGCGGACAGACGACATAGTGCGCGTCGCAGGTAACAGGTGGATGCAAGTCGCCAATTGTCGTTCATTGTGGCGTTCTAAGGGGGAGGCCTACGTTCAGCAGTGGACGTCTTCCGGCTGGTGATGATATAAATTGGCTGTAAACAGTTGAGTATTTGCATCGATACACTATAGTATATCGATGAGTATTTGTCAATCTGTAATTGTTTATTGTCTTATTGTTAACTAGCTGACCCACGCAGCTCCGCCTGCGCTATTTTTACGTTAACTAAACTTTTAATAACAGACATTCGCATCAAATACATAAAATCCTTTTTTATAGTCGGTTAAAAACTGGGACCCACTTTACTTGCTCTCCGAAGCACGGACCCGTTTAGTTCAAATGGCGTTAAACGGTCACCCATCTATTTAATGACCTTACCTAACGTTGCTTAACCCGATCGATTACAAAATCTTGATAACAACTCTCTATGAGTGTTACCTTACTGATATTTATTATATTATAAAGAAAAATTGATAAAATCGGACCAAGCGTATAACCAACTACCCATTTTGACTTTAATCATCATCATCATCATCATCATCATCATCAGCCGGAAGACGTCCACTGCTGAACATGAGCCTCCCCCTTAGAACGCCACAATGAACGACAATTGGCTATTTGCATCCACCGGTTACCTGCGACGCGCACAATGTCGTCTGTCCACCTAGTGGGAGGCCTGCCAACGCTGCGTCTTCCGGTTCGTGGTCGCCACTCGAGAACCTTTCTTCCCCAACGGTTATCGGTTCTTCGAGCGATGTGGCCTGCTCATTGCCACTTCAACTTGCAGATTCTGAGAGCTATGTCAGTGACCTTAGTTCTTCGGCGAATCTCCACATTTCGGATTCTGTCGCGCAAAGAAACTCCGAGCATAGCTCTCTCCATGGCTCGTTGTGTGACTCTGAACTTTTCTAAAAGGCCAGCCGTTAGAGACCACGTCTCAGTACCATATGTCATCACTGGCAACACACACTGGTTAAAAACCTTCGTCTTCAGGCACTGCGGTATTTTGGACGAGAAGATATCGCGTAGTTTCCCGAACGCTGCCCGTCCGAGTTGGATTCTTCGGGCGACCTCTTTGTCAAAGTTGGACCGACCTAACTGGACAGTTTGTCCTAGGTATACGTAGTGGTCAACAACTTCGAGTGTATCGTTCACCAACAACTACCGGTACGGGTGCAACATGGACATTAGACATGATCTTCGTCTTGTCCATGTTCATTTTAAGACCCACCTGTTGGGAAACGCTACTGAGGTCGCTGAGCATCGTATTGAGGTCCTCCAGCGACTCTGCCATAATGACTATATCGTCGGCAAAACGAAGGTGAGTGATGTATTCGCCATTGATGTTGATGCCGAATCCGTACCAGTCCAAGAGCTTGAAAACGTCCTCCAATGCGTTTGAGAACAGTTTCGGAGAAATAACGTCTCCCTGTCTCACACCTCGCTGCAATGGGATTGGTTTCGTGCTCTCTTCCTGTAGTCGGATCGACATGGTGGCGTTGCTGTACAAACACTTCAACACTTCGATGTACCTATAGTCAATGTGGCACCGCTGGAGGGACTGCAATACCGCCCAGGTCTCGATTGTATCGAAGGCTTTTTCGTAGTCCACAAACGCTAGACATAATGGCCGATTATACTCCTCGGTCTTCTGTATAATCTGGCGGAGCGTATGTATGTGGTCTACGGTGCTAAAGCCTTTTCGGAACCCGGCTTGTTCGGGAGGCTGGAAGTCATCAAACCTGCGTTCGAGACGGTTCGTAATGACTCTCGAAAACAGCTTGTATACATGGCTCAGGAGTGAGATGGGTCTATAATTCTTCAATAAAGTGTTATCACCTTTTTTGAAGAAGAGAACCACCACACTCCTGTGCCATGCTTCTGGCGTAGTACCCTCGAGTAAGACGGAATTAAATAACTTCTGGAGGACTAAAAGTACCGGTTTTCCACCCGCTCTCAGAAGTTCTGTTGTGATTCCGTCTTCACCCGGCGCCTTGTTGTTCTTAAGCTGTTTGAGAGCCATTCTAATCTCGTACAAGCTGATGTCTGGGATGTCCTCAGTGTAGTGTCGGGTTAGTTGGGCTCTGGTGTCCTGAGCTGTTCGGGCAATGGGTTTTCGTGTCGAGGTGTATAACTGTCCGTAAAACCTCTCGAGCTCTCTCAATATCTCCGACTTTGATGAGATGACATTGCCGTCGTCGATCTTCAGCTTGGTCACTTGGCTTTGCCCAATAGACGAATTCTTTGCAAACACTTTAGAGCCTTGGTTCCGCTCAATTGCGTCCTTAATACATGCTGTATTATAGGAACGCAAGTCGTGTCGCATGGATTTCGAGATTCGTCTATTGAGTTCAGCATATTCCGACATATCAGCTGAAGATTGCAGTCTCATCTCAGTTCGGGTTTCCATTAACTTAATGGTTTGATTGGAGAGCTTCTGAGGCTTATTACGGCGTGGGGTCTTAAAGAACTTGGACCCCACTGCATGGACAGTTTGCACCAACCCATTGTTTAACTCGTCCGCAGTTTCGCATTCGGCTAGGCACTGGAAGCGATTGTGTAGTTCGAGTTGAAAGTCTTCGGGGTTTTGGATTTGGGCGGTTCCCGGACGGAGCGTGGACTTCATCAGACGGGACCTCTCAAGCTTGACATTGATATTCAATGTGCCTCTAACAATGCGGTGATCGCTACCGGTTTTCACCCTGCCGATCACGGAGACATCATCGAATATATGCTTGTTGGTCGTCATGATGAAGTCGATCTCATTTTTGGTTGAACCATCGGGGCTTATCCACGTCCACTTCCTGGATGGTCGCTTCTTGAAGAAGGAGTTCATCGCAAAGAGTCCCTCCTTCTCCATGAAGTCGACCAGCCGCTGGCCCCTTTGGTTCCGCTGCCCGTACCCATATGACCCCACTTTCAACTCATCGCCATTCCGTGTGCCCACCTTCGCGTTGAAGTCCCCCATAACAACGGTGAAGTGTGTTTTGGAGGTATGTATGGCTTCTGCTATCTCCTCATACATAGCCTCTACTTCATCGTCAGGGTGTGCCGAGGTCGGCGCGTAAACCTGTATAACCTTCAACGAATACCGACTGATTATTCTGAGTATAAGGTACGCTACCCTGCTCGACACACTATCGACCTTTATAACGTTGTTAATGAGGGACTTACGGACGAGAAACCCAACACCACCCTGAGATTTTCGGTCTCCTTCCCGGAAGAAGAGCAAGTTTCCGGAATCAAGGGTTATCGTATCCTGTCCCTCTCGTCGGATTTCAGATAATCCCAAGATATCCCAACGTAACTTGCTCAATTCTTCCTCCAGCTCGATAATCTTCTCGTCAGTCCTAAGCGTGCGGACATTATGTGTTGTCAGGGCCAAAGTTCGGTGGGGGTGGTAGCGGGGCATCTGCCGGAGATTCTTCGCACCCCCTGCTCGACCGTTACCCCGCCCGCTACCAAGGCGGGGACTGGGGGCCGTAAATGAGCATTGTCAATCATTGGGGGGGGGGGGGGGGGGGGTTGCCATAATCCCCACGCTTGGCAGGCGTCTTGGGGAGCGCAGTTTCGAAAAGATGGATATATTACACAGAAGACGCTGCTGTCCGTCTTCTGGCTTTCCCTCAATCGCCTCTTACGAAACCCACGGGAAGAGAGGGGGGGATGCAAATTCTTAGCCGGCATCCCACGGCCAATTCAGGCTCCATTAAAGGCGATGACAACTCCTCGTTTACTTACTTTAATACCCTCTCCCAAAAGAACCGTGCTAGATTACGGGATAAAAAGTATCCTATGTCCTACCTCGTAGTAAGATCTCAAATCATGCCAAGTTTCATTTGAATCCATTCAGTAGTTTCGGCGTGATGCTCAGCCGTGATACAGACAGACAGACAGACAGACAGACAGACAGACAGACAGACAGACAGACAGACAGACAGACAGACAGACAGACAGACAAAAATTAAAAAAAATACATTTTCGGCCTCAGTATCGGTTATAGAATGCCCTCCAAATATAATTTTCAAAATATCTTCAATGTACAGAATTGGACCTGTTACAGTTTTATTATAAGTATAGATTAAAACGATATTTATATCACATTACATTAATTAATTAACATAAATTCAGAAATATACACTTACAGATAACACTTATTTAGCTAAATTAGGTTTAAAACTAACACAGAACAGTGGACAACCTCGCATATTTTCTCTCACAGAACGACAGACACACTCGGATAATTTTCATCCATTCATCAGCAAACACATCACATTCAGGATAATGTAATAACTCAATAACTCTTTGTTATCAATGTAAATTTCATTTGACGTAATTCTATTTAGATTTTTAGCATTGTTTATTTTTTCTAAATTAATTATCTTACTTGTTATGACATTAATTATGATTATGAGGTATTGGATATCGCAGTATTCATCATCATCATTAGCCGAAATGTCCACTGCTGAACACAAGCCTCCCCCTTAGAAGGGAGGGGTTGCCATAATCCCAACGCTTGTCAGGCGGCTTGGGGATCGCAGTATTGGTGGTAGATAATCCAATAGAAAAACCCTGCTGCCCGTCTTCATGTTTTCCCTTAGTCGCTTCTTGCGACACCCATGGACTTCAACTGAACGCCCATGGAAGGATTTGGGTGTGTATTAGTCTTACCTGTACATCCAGGCAAATAAGTCTATATTTATTGTATCGTCTGTCAGTATAAGCAGTGAATAATACGTCTTTTATCGTGACGAGACGTATTATACTCGTTTATCGCTCGGTTCACGCCGCATTACAATCGCGGCCTAACCTGTTAGTAAATAATTATACGCGGTTCGCTGTCATTTCGCTACCGTGCAGCCAGCTGAAGCGTGATAGAATATTAACTATACTATAGCTAAGTTTACGTTTCAACAGACCGTTATCACAGTTTCGCTATCGGGGTTCGCGGCGCGCCGCAGTGACGTGATGTATAATGTCATAGTATAAATAATATAAACAGTAGAGAAACTGCAACAAACCGCTCTATGTCCGCACATACAAAAACAAGCGCTACTGCAGAAGCTCGCGGCGAGTCCCGGTAGACTGCTAATTTTTTTTTTATTAATTCACTAATCTGGACGTTACACATTAAACATTTAAACAAAATGTAGCCCAGAAAAAACCTAAACAAGTAAGTATATGGCCTTTTCGAAGTGGACATAGCATGCAAACTAAAACATGTATAATTGGGGAAACCATAAGAATACATGTGGCAATGGGGTATAAAAATCATGAGGCGGCAAAACATATCACAAACAATATTACTAACAAAAAACGCTTAATTGATTGATTGTTAATCGAGATACATTCAAATAAGGGGTAGTCCATTAATCACGTGAGGCTCGAAAGGGGGGGGGAGGGGTTCCGAAAAAATCACGTTTAATCACCAGCAGGGGGGAGGGGTATAATGAGACATCACGTGTATTTATTTTTCGTTGAATGCACGATTTCTAAACCAAACAGCGGCACGTGGCCTTGACTCACCGTTGCCGGCAACGACTTCCCCTTCAACATTTAATCAGTTAAGTACCTGTATTTAAAGATAATATTCCGAAAATTTCATTATAAACTATATTGAAATTTCGTACAAATAAATACACGTGATTTTGGATAGGGGGGGGGGGGTTGGTAGTTTAAAAACCTCACCACATATCACCAGGAGGGGGGTAGGGGTTAAAAAGTTGCTAAAAAACATCACGTGATTAATGGACAACCCCTAAGGAATTTAACTAGAAGTTAGAACTAGAGAGGAAGCATCTTAAGAACGTTTGAAAATTCAAATTGTAGATAAGCCAAACCAGAGTAAACCGATTTTGTCAGCTGGTGGCGTAAGCATTATCTTAGGTTCTAGTAGTTAGGTACTTATGTGTTACAGAAGCTTGCTCCTGCCTGCTACTTGTCCATGTGAACGCGGTAACTAAAGCTGTTTATTCGCAGTGTTTCTACTGTACAGCTACTTATACTGTGGTAATGCGAAACTAATAGAAGACTGTGTATGTGTACCCACGATGACAAGGAGGCAGGTGTATGCTTTTAAGTTTACAGAATGCATCGATTATTTTTTTTAGCCGACAGCTATAAAAGTATTATTTTGCATGTTCTGTAGCCGGCGGCTTGGTGGGTTTAACCATATGGGCTAACATTACCGACACTGCTTAAATCATGATTAAATTACGAAAATGACAGTATACCTTATATAATTTTTCAAAAATTCATCTTTATAGCAATCACGTCTGTTTTTGTCGTTTTGTCAAAAATTATTAGGTACCTACTTATAAAAATATTTTATGGACAATTGTTTTTTCTCGCTACTGCGAGAAAAACACCTTACCTTTAGAAGTACCTTAATATGTACTTTTATTTTAAAATTTGTTTGGTCAGTAGTATTTTCTGGTGATAATTTTTTTTATTCATACAAGTTTTGTTACAGATTTAGGTAAGTACACAAATCTATCAGAAAAAATCATATTAACATATTATGCAAAATACATGGGTATATATATGAATGTGAAACTACACAATATGTTTGTGTAATTTCACATACACAGACTCACGTAGGTACACAAGATAAAAGTCAAAGTAATGTATGTAAAATATATGAAACAACACATGTGTAGGTATGTGTAATTTCACATACAGCAGGCGTGACGCCCGCCTGATGGTAAGCAGTCACCGCAGCCTATAGACGTACCTACACAACTTAAAAGTCAAAGTAACGTATGTAAAATATATATGTGTTTATGAAACAACATATGAACATGTGTAATTTCACATACACATGTATCACGATACCAACATTTCAATATTAATTAAAAACCGTGAGCACTCTCAACTCGGACGCATTTACAGAATCAATTTATTTCGCAATCCATTAAATCACATATCGTTTCTATGGTGTTTCCTTAACCATATTGACTAGACCCGCCTCTCTCCTCCTTGCATGAAACTAGGAGAGGTATTTGAATGGTATACGGCGTACCATCTTAATTTGGTGGACAATAAAAGTTACCCTATGGTAAAGTACAATGCGCGGTGCAAGGGGCTGCTACCCCTGGCATGGGAGAATATAGGGGAATGTCATAGAGGTCATAGTGTTCATCACACAATCACTTGTTAGATCTATTTGTTTATATCGAGTAGCAACCTGGCCATGGCCCTAATTCGCGATGACCATTTTCAGATTCTACGCTCAAATATTGTCTACGGAATCACGTTTATATCTCCACTTTTTTTTATACTACCAAGGTGGCAAGTAGTCGTGCGGATGGTAAGCAGTCACCGCAGCTAATAGACGCTAGCAATACTAAAAGAATCACTAGCGCGTCGCCGACCCTTAAGGCATTAGATGTTAAGTCTTTGTGTCCGGTAATTACAACAGCTACAGTGCCCTTCACGCCGGAAGCATAGTACAGTTCACAGTAATGCTTACACACTGCTGCTTGGCGGCAGATTATCTGACACTGTGGTGGTACCTACCTGGACAGTTCCTTGCACAAGGTACCTACCTAGTAAATATAACATTGTAAAGAGGAAAGATTTGTATTTTTGTAACGAATAAACTCAATCACTACTGAACCGATTTAAAAAATTCTCTCACCATTTTTATGCTACACTAGCTGACCCACGCAGCTCCGCCTGTGCTATTTTTACGTTAACTAAACTTTTAATAACAGACATTAGCATCGAATACATAACCTCCTTTTTTATAGTCGGTTAAAAATTGGGACCTACTTTTTACTTGCTCTCCGAAGCACGGACCCGTTTAGTTCAAATGGCGTTAAAAGGTCACCCATCTATTTAATGACCTTACCTAACGTTGCTTAACCCGATCGATTACAAAACCTTGATAACAACTCTCTATGAGTGTTCCCTTACTAATATTTATTATATTGTAAAGAAAAATTTATAAAATCTGACCGAGCGTATAACCAAGTACCCATTTTGACTTTAATCCCCTCTCCCGAAAGAACCGTGCTAGATTACGGGATAAAAAGTATCCTATGTCCTACCTCGTAGTAAGATCTCAAATCATGCCAAGTTTCATTTGAATCCATTCAGTAGTTTCGGCGTGATGCTCAGCCGTGATACAGACAGACAGACAGACAAAAATTAAAAAAAATACATTTTCGGCCTCAGTATCGGTTATAGAATGCCCTCCAAAAATAATTTTCAAAATATCTTCAATGTACAGAATTGGACCTGTTACAGTTTTATTATAAGTATAGATTATCCCTGAGTAACCATAGGCTATATTTATTACTAGAAAAAAATTGTCCAACCGCGCAACGCCGGGATGGGCTGCGTCGTCGTTATAATAAAGTTACTTTGTGATGAACTTATAAACGATGTGTATAACTACCGGCTTTGAACTTGTAAAACATAATAATAATAATAAATACATTTAAAAAAAAGTAAATAAAAAAAAAATAAAAAAATAAAAATTGCTCTATTATGCGATTTTGAAGTGGTTTTAGCCAAGACTTGAGCGCGGCATGTAAGTGGACATAGAGAATTAGTGCCCAGTTTCACAAGCGTCCATTTTATAAAAGCACCTCAGGGAATGTCCTATATCCTATCCAGTGTCGTAACTTGCCTTAGATGGGCCCCGTACCAAAATTTGTTGGGGGGTCCAAATGAAGGTACGGCCTATGAGTCTAAGGAGATACCTAGTGGATAATATCTTACAAAATTTGATTACATATATTAGGGGCCCCGTATCATTGATACGGCTGATACGGCAATAGCTACGCTCCTGCCTGTAACGTATTAAAACTGCATCTAAAATCTAAATTCATCAGGCAACTTAAAGTATACTTATGTACAGAAATGTTAGACGGATGCGGCCGCTTTTGATTTTATTCTCTGATCGGAGAAAGACAAACACTGCTGAAAAAAGGCCTCCCCTTTAGAACCTCCCTTCTATTGTTGCCATAACCCCACGTTTGGTAGGCATTTTGGGGATCGCAGGTATATCGATCGATAGATAGTAGGTAATCCTATCCAATAATAAACTATTTTAAAAAAAATAAAAACCGACTTCAAAGTAAATTATCTAAAAAGCATAAAATAACGAAAATATTATTGAAGTTGGTGCAGAATATACACAGCAGGTACGCTAACACCAACTTCAATAATATTTTCGTTATTTTATGCTTTTTAGATAATTTACTTTGAAGTCGGTTTTTATTTTTTTAAAATAGTTTATTTAACACTTTTTAGTGACTTATTTTACCACGATAGGTACAGCACTATCACGCAACTCGAACGTCTACATTACAGTAACTTACTGAAAACATAAAAAGTTTATATCTCTTAAACTACTGGACCGATTTTGATGAAATTTGTACTCTACCCTAAGTTGAAAGATACTCTAACTATTGCAAAAAGAATTTTCGAAATCGGACTTGTAGTTTCTGAGAAATCCGTGGACAAACCTACATACATACATACATACATACACTCGTGAAATTTGGTAAATTCGTTTAGAAGCCCACATAAACTAACATATATGAATATTACGCATTTTTATTAATATTACATACATACGCGTCGAATACAAAACCTCCTTTTTTGAAGTCGGTTAAAAAGATCAGGCCGGGGAGAAATCAGGTGCAGGACCGACTTTTCGATCGGTCTGTACTGTCCTAGCCAGTAAGGAACTGCTACACAATGTTGTTGCTCCCCGCGGAATTCAAACCCGCGACTTCCGGTTTGCAAAGCAAGCTGGTTCCCACTGCGCTACGAAGGCTACAATAGCTAGCATTGCGATAAGTGTAAAAAATAAACATGATTCTATTTATCGCACGTGGGTGAAATATAAGCTTCATTAACAGGAAAGGAATCGAGTGCCGATTATCGACGTACCTACATAAAGTATGACGCGTGCGGCGTTGGCGTGTCTAACGATATGGAAGAAAATATTCTGACAACCCAGCCAGACACAGAACGCTTTAATAAACTTAGTTGAAACGAAGCTGTTTGACTATTCATTTGTCCGAGAATTTAAATTCACTTATTAGAGAAGCATTTTTTTATGTTACGTAATTACGTACATAAGTGATTTACGTACTACTACGACTACTTACGACGTATCTTTTTATATATAAATATACATATGTGTGTACTCACCCAGCATTATTTACCCATGTTGTTTGACTCGATACTCATTTATGACGCATCCTATATCTCTGGAAACTGTCGTACGTTGGTCATACGTAACAACAATAGTAGTAGGGACTGAATCATATTGCGGCCGTAAAAGGGCCTTTTTAAATCATACCTTAACGGTTCCTCGTCTATTAAGTTGGTAGTCCAGTCCACCACAGATAGTTGTCACTCACAGATCAGTTAAATTAATGCTTTGTTGTCTATATTGTCATCTACCAAAGGCCTCTCTCTTGGAAAGGAGGGGATGCCCTAATCCCCACGCTTGGCAGGTTGCACTATAATATGTAGATTAGTATGCACCGAAGATACTTTACGGAGTGAAAAGGAACCTATGACAATTTTTTTAGCAAATTTAGGAGAAATATGGTTGCATACAATAATATGTTTAATCCCATTTGTATAATAGAGCACTCAAACGCTACAGCTGTACAAAATATATCATCTAAAGAGCAACACGCATAAACACAAACACACACACACAAAAACACACACGCACACATATACTGTGGAATAGAATATAGATTACGCGGAAGTCTTGGTTTGGGTTTCTTTTCTTTTTTTCTGATAGATGGTGGCTACTCTCTTTACTTTGACACTCCTGCTCTTCAAGCGGGAGAGATGGGAGTGACTGAAAATCAGCGCTGCTAGTGATCTCGATCGCTAGCAGTACAAGCTGAGTCACTGCCCTTTGGTTACCTTGTTTATGTTTTAATTATTTTTTATGTTCAATTTGTAAAGCAATAAATGTTCTTTTTTTATTTATTTTTTATTTACAATCACACACGTAATACATTGACTAAAATTAATGCATATACCTGTTCTCGTTTCGATGCTTGCTAGTATTAATATATTCTATAATATAAATGCGATGACGATGGACTTATGCTAATTAGTTCATAATATTAATTATTTATAAAAAGAGATGTTAAGTAATAAAGCGATCCCATATACTTAGTATTACGAATCGAATTATATAAATATAAATAATTAGTTAAAACTCATCTATACATATAAAATTGCTTGTCCTGACTGACTGACTGACTGATTCATCAACGCACAGGCCAAACCGCTGAACCTAGAAAGCTGAAATATGGACAGTAGGTTCTTCTTATGACGTAAGCATCCACTAAGAAAGGTTTTAGAAAATTCCACTCCTTAACACGTTTGCTGCGGCAGTATCTTTTCAATACTTTCCATTCCTTCGGTACAAGGCCTATAGACCTGGTAATAAAACTTCCATTGTGGCGGTACAAGGCTTATGGACCCTGTAAGATTTAAGAAACTTAAATCCATTTTTTGCCTTCATTTAAAAATATATATGTTTTTTTTGCTTTGAATATTAATAATAATGAATTAATTGACATACACGTGAAGCCGTTCGTTAACAACTTGTTTAGTTTAAAAATTATAGCTATATTCAAAATACAAGGCTTAATCACCTGGTGCCGCACTGAATAAGGGAAGTCTGGTGCGTATTTTAAGGATGTGAAATAAAAATATCGATAGCTGTAATTAAGTTTTAATGTAATGGAAAAAAAACAAACATGAATTAATGTTTTTCAATAAAACATGGGTAGCAAAAGCTTTTTTTGCACTGAACACATTTACTTAATTTTTTTTAATTTTTTTGTCAGCTTGGCGGCTCGTTAAAAAGGTTCGGAGTTTTGCGTAACATCCGACACAATTCCTCTTCTTGTCTTACCTTTTACCAAAGTGTGTTTGTCAAGTTTTCGTGCGGGTTCGGCGCGTGTGAGCGTGGATTGGATGTGGATGTGCATGTGTAAGTGACGGGCCTGTTGGTCTAGTGGTCAGACACCCTGCCTGCTAACCAATGGGTCGTGGGTTCGATTCCCGCCAAGTGTCTGGGTGTTGTTTATCTATTTAAGTATGTATTTACAAAAAAAAAGTATATAAGTAATAGTATCAGTTGTCTGGTTTCCATAGTACAGGCTCTGCCTTGTTTGGGATCGGATGTCCGTTTGTGGATTGTCCCAAGATATTATTATTAAGATATTATTAAGTGTGTGCACGCATTTACGTCTGCGTTGAAATTACCTGTATCATTGTCAAAGTCCTTTTTTGTAAAATCTTTGATAATTTCCACCACGAACCGTATTTTTTTATTACATCACAAAACAATTTACATTTTTGCGATTACAAACTTATACTTGCAGTAACCTGTATCATGCTTGGCGAAAACTTCAAAATTAAGTTTGTCATTCACTACATAATCGGCAAAAATGAAAAAGTTCTCAAAGACTCGATTCGGTAAACTTTCCGGGGTTAGTTAGTACAGAACTCACGATGCGTGTCCGACTCGCACTTGACCACTTTTGTAAACTTAAATTAAATATTAAACTAAACGGGAAACGTAATTAGGTAAGTAAAATAAATAGTAATGATGACCTGTCTCTGATAAATCAATCTATAATTAGATTTAACTTTCACTGCATCACTGTCCTCGCAAACATCATATAATATATTTTTTCGGCACCGTTTTGTTGGTCTTGACGCCATGTCGACACGTTTCTTACGATTGCAAGACAACGCCCAACACTAGTCGCGCGAAGCTAACGTGGGGTGCGGTACCATGTCAGCGGGGTACAAGATGTTTCGACCTGGTTCCGCATTATTATGAAATTTTATTTCTTCCGTGCGGTACCAGGTGTAAAAACCTGGTATTAAGGTAGGTACACCATTGGATTCTATTTTAATAATACATCTTAGATATAATTCATCTTTTTCCTACACCAAACCAAGTTAAAGTTAGGCCTTCCGCAAGACAAGGAAGTCTATACTTTTCTTAGCCGCACTGTAAGCGTAGACGTATACAAGGTGTTTAGACCTGGTATCGCACTCAACGTGTTAAGGGGTGAAATAGGGTGTTTTCATTTTTATTGAGAAAAAACTATAGAGGGCGTAGCCGCTGGGAATTGCTAGTCTATACTTATAATAAAACTGTAACAGGTCCAATTCTGTACATTGAAGATATTTTCAAAATTATATTTGGAGGGCATTCTATAACCGATACTGAGGCCGAAAATGTATTTTTTTTTAATTTTTGTCTGTCTGTCTGTCTGGCTTATTCCACTTTTCCCCCTTAAAAATCCCCCCTAGGGGGGAAAAGTGGAATCTAAAAATAAAAGTTCAGAAATCCCCCTTGCTCATCCAGTTTTCCCCCTTAAGGGGGAAAAATTCTGTCTGTCTGTATCACGGCTGCGCATCACGCCGAAACTACTAAATGGATTCAAATGAAACTTGGCATGATTTGAGATCTTACTACGAGGTAGGACATAGGATACTTTTTATCCCGTAATCTAGCACGGTTCTTTTGGGAGAGGGGATTAAAGTCAAAATGTGTACTTGGTTATACGCCTGGTCCGATTTTATAGACGCCTGCCAAGCGTGGCCATAATCGCCACGCTTGGCAGGCGTCTTGAGCATCGCAGTATAGGTGGTAGGTAATTCAATAGAAAGACGCTGCTGCCCGTCTTCTTGTTTTTCCTTAGTCGCCTCTTACAGACACCAAACAGGAGATGGGAGGTTGCTTTTCTTACCCAGACACTCCAAGTCTACCGTACTTATTCAATCAAATAGGCTGAACCCAAAGCTAATAATGATAAATTATACGCAAATCCGCATAGTATTAGAAACAAATACGGAAGTGCAAGTGAAATAATTTAACCATTGTAAATATCGTGTTTCCATGCGAGTCGTAAAACTCTACGATAAACTAATGCGCTTGTAGGCTGTGGGTTAACAACCTGCTGTTAATTGCCTATTTAACACCCAATTATTGGCACTGAACCGTTCCTACTTAACTCTTATGTAATGTTGAATAAATACTTTATTTGAATAGTTCACGGTTTTGAGAAAATCAGAAAATTTTCATATTAAATCTATAAATCTAAATACTAATATAGTCTATAATCTATATACAGGGTGTAAGGGACATCGTACCGAAAAAAAATTTATAAGACGTCAAATAATGTCCGTTACAACATTACAGTAACCATTTATATGGTAAATGACAAATGACCAACTTATTAATTATCGAGCATGTAATGAATATATGCGGATTAATGTTTATTTTTCAAATTACATTGCTAATTTTCTAAAATAATAATAGTTAATTGCCTATTAATTAATTGCCTATGCACTGTTTTTGTGAATAAAGAATAAATAAATAAATAAAAATAAAATAAAAATACAAATAATTAATTAATTATTTTTAAATAAAAATTAGGCTTTATTATTATACCAATAATGATGTTATACTAATTTTATTTTTAAAAAGTGATATTTTTTTTTGGAAATTCATGTAAAAGCCGATGAAAAATTTCAACACTAGGATGTTCAGAATCGTGTTCTGGATCCCTGGTATCGGTTTTCGGTACGATGTCCCTTACACCCGTTATAATCTATAATTCTATTAAATTTTAAATCGCTGGCATTATTAATTACAGTGGGAAACTTGCAAAAATTTTATTTTTAGTGGTTAATAAAGTTTTTTGGCCTGTATAAAAAAAAACAAATTTGATATTAATATGCTGCAAATCAAAAGGTGTTTTCTGAAAATTGGCTCCAAAACGCTCACGTTCGTGATGTGACGAACGGTGACGTCACCTCGTATTAAGACTTATACCGTCTTTGTGATCGTTATCATGGACATATGCTGATGAATGGTGACGTCTCTTGAAATAACGTAACATACCTACGTACTTCAACTTTATTCAATTAACGTAACTTTAAAAGGAAATATTTGGTAAATACTTAAATATACATTTTATAAAATCTTTTAAAAAAAAATTGAACCGACTTCAATATCACTGAAAAGTATAAAATAATTTAAATATTATTGAAGTTGGTGTTAGCATACCGGCTGTGTATATTTGGCACCAACTTCAATAATATTTAAATTATTTTATACTTTTCAGTGATATTGAAGTCGGTTCAATTTTTTTTTTAAAAGATTTTATTTTAAACTTTTTAGTGATATTTTCATATATAAAGATTGAACCATCGAAAACCATAAAATTATCTAGATAGGTTATGATCACATTATCGTCTACATAGTTTTACATAATTCATGTTTCTTCAGAAAAAACTATCCGGTCGTAATGAAATTTGCATGGACTCATCATAGCAGTTTACTCTCTCGAATAAAAAAAGAATCATCGCAATCGGTTCATAATTGTCAGAGCAATGTAATGGAGAACATCAGTTTTATGGTTTTTACCAGATAAATTCCTCCACATCGTTCATGGTTCTCCAGGAAGTTCTTATCCGGTTGTAATAAAATTCATACAGATTTAATACAGTGGTTTCTTCTTTCGAATAAAAAAATAATAATTGAAATTGGTAAATATTTGCCAGAGTTATGACCATTTTTGTCCTTAAAAAGCGACATAAAGTCATCGATATAGGCTTTCCTGCAGCTCTCAGTGCGCAGTCACCATTCTTGTTTTTCAGGAACTACTTATTACTACGCAATATTTTTTTTATGGGACCCAATCAATGGATTGAAGAATGGATGGAAGAAAGATTTTTTCAAATCGGTTCATAATTGACAGAGTTATGCGCGAACATACATAAAAAAAAATATATATATATATATACAGACGAATTGAGAACCTCCTCCTTTTTTGAAGTCGGTTAAAAATTAATCTTTCAGTACGTAATGATTTTTTTCCAAATACATTTTATTAGATTATAATTTTCTTATATCTATTATAATTTCCATGCATGTCCCTGTGCTCTGCAAATTTATCAGCGTGGCAGACATACAAAGGGCTACTTCTTCTTTTAGGTACGAAACCCTAAACAACTAAAAATTTTAACATTCTCATGTGATCAGCCTTGACTGTCCTAAATATTAAGGGCTAACTACATCAAGTTATTGTTCTTGACAAGATTCGTATATACGACTTCCGGAATGTATATCTAGCGGTTTTACCCGCTATGCCGTTAAGAATTTAATGAAATGATAATGTACAATATTATTGTAGCTCACGTAAGCATATCACCGTTCTTCGGGGACATTGTAGGCACTACGAGTAAAACCGATATCACATACTTGCAGATTTCCTTACATAGAGCTCCTTTAGCGTGGGCAAGTGGGTAATCATTAAATAAATTATAATATGCTTATTGATTTCAAACTCAATCATTTGTGCTGGACTTTGAAACCTATTTAAAAAGACGAGCGTTCTTTTATCGATGGTTCTTTTGGTTCTTTTGGCTTTGTACTTAAGATTATTGTTGTAATAGAAATATCCATCTTACTAGGTGGTAGGTTCCTTGTGCAAGGAACCGTCCAGGTAGGTACCACCGCAGTGTCAGATATTCTGCCACCAAGCAGCAGTGTGTAAGCATTGCTGTGGCGTGAAGGGCACTGTAGCTGTTCAAATTACTGAATACAAAGACTTAAAATCTAATGTCTTAAGGGCCGGCGACGCGCTAGTGATTCTTCTGGTGTTGCTAGCGTCTATAGGCTGCGGTGACCTTACCATCAGGCGAGCCGCACGTTTGCTTGCCACCTTGGAATTATAAAAAAAATATGAAAGGTATTCATCATCAGCCGGAAGACGTCCACTGCTGAACATAGGCCTCCCCCTTAGAACGCCACAATGAACGACAATTGGCTATTTGCATCCACCGGTTACCTGCGACGCGCACAATGTCGTCGGTCCACCTATTGGGAGGCCTGCCTACGCTGCGTCTTCCGGTTCGTGGTCGCCACTCGAGAACCTTTCTTCCCCAACAGTTATCGGTTCTTCGAGCGATGTGGCCCGCCCATTGCCACTTCAACTTGCAGATTCTGAGAGCTATGTCGGTGACCTGGGTTCTTCGGCGAATCTCCACATTTCGGATTCTGTCGCGCAAAGAAACTCCGAGCATAGCTCTCTCCATGGCTCGTTGTGTGACTCTGAACTTCTCTAAAGGTATTGTTGTTGTTTATATCCCGCGGGAGTAACCACTTTGCATAGTTGTTCCCATCACTTGATTGTCTGTAGACGATCCATGCGTCGGATAGGCATGTAAAAAGTCGTTCATGTCTCTCATGACCTCTCATCGGTGGTGCCAGTTTTCATCAGATTATGAGAGTTAAAAGGAAGAAAGAGTGCACTTGTGTCTACGCAAGCACTTGTGCACTATAATATCTCCTGCGTAGATGGCTGATGTTGCGAAAGATTGGCCGCTGTGGTCGTATCGGCCCGAAGGATATTACATTTATATATAATTTTTATAGGTCACTGAGGACCTATTGCCTATCTGTCTGGAGAGCAAGTTAATCAATGCGTCGAAAGGGCATGCAGTCGATACTGTACCTGACCTCTCCCAGGTCGTGTCGGTCTTCCGTCTCATTCGATTGGGAGAGTAAAGGAAATGAGAGTTCTCTTGTGTGCATCGATACCTCACGAATCGATGATCTTGCAATTGCAAAAGATTGGCTGTTATCAACGAATCGGCCAGAAGGAAATTAATTGTTAAACAATTTTGGATAAGTCGAAAGAAACGGTCCGCCCGCGCCGCCGCGTCGCGTCTTTTTATATTTAATTGTGTGCCACTTTGTCACGGAACTCTACTTTCACGCAACGTACAGTATGCGAGCAGGTCAACTCGCACCGTAACTCGTACCAACTGTACGTCCATTCTATACCCGCATGGCCAACTTGTTGGACGATCGGTTGCCCGATGAAACGAGTTTAACAACTTGCAGCTTGTGGAAATTTATGCACAGATTACAAAAAAAAGAGCTTGGACATTATACGGATTTTAATTATTGTGCCAAAACATTGCTCTAGAATTTATTTTAACGGTGTTAAGACAGTAGAATCGATGAAGGAGCCTTTTTAATGTGTCCTTCAGCACGTTCCTTTTTGAGTTTCGGGCTAGAGCGTTCTAAGTCTTGGTGATCTGTAGAAAAAACTTTTTAGCTATTTAGCTTTCTCATAGCTCCTAACAAAGAGACAATAATAATCCTCATAGAAGTAATGTAAACCACAAGGCCACACTAAGGTCGAGGGTTATTCGCTGAATTACTAAATTAATTAAATCGCTCTAGATCATTTGCAATTCTAGTAATTTTGCTATGGACTTTGAAATTGCTCCAATTTCTTAAAAGATGAAACTGATCTGTCCACTTTTGAATATTATTTCAGACAAGAAGGAAAATATTAGTATGAACATAGTTTGTAACGTTTGTATTTTTTAAATAATATTCTGGGACATCCACACACAGTCATCCGATCCCAAATAGCCTGTACTATAGAAACCAGACAACTAACACTTATATACTTTTTTTGGAAATACATACTTAAATAGATGAACAACCCGGGCACTTGATGGGAATCGAACCCACGACCTATTGGGTAGCGGCCAGGGCGTCTAACCAATAGACTAACAGGCCTGACGAACATATGGACACAACATACTATAGAGATGTGTAGACAATATAAGCAACCTAAATCCTCTTAATAATTATAATAATAATAAGCCCGCAGGGCAGCTTGTGGCGAGCTGTTGGTGCGTAACGACACCACGGACCCGAGTGCTCCAGAGAGTCGGTCAGGGCCCCCACCTCGGCGTGTCTTCGTCGGCCGAGTGGAAACCGAAGGGGGACCGCAGGACTCTCAGCTCTGGCTTGCCTTAATTGGTCGTCCAGAGAGGAGTTGTTAGAGCTATATGCTCCAGGGGTGGAAGTGTTAAAGGGCATAACGCCGCGAGTAACTTCGGAGAAAGCGCAGCACACCGCTCGACACCCCTGAATCACCCACACCGGTGTTGCTCTCTGTCGTCATCGGACGATTATTTGGGGAGCCCATCTAGTGGGTGGCGAGCCACCACTTGCCAAAAAATAATTACCTCTAAATGGTAATTATGGCAAGTGACCCCGGCCTTCTGCAATAGCCCAGCTGCCAGTCCACCAAATGTTCAACCACATAGACAAGTAATCTTTCCATATACTTACAATAGTTTCCAAGCCTGCCGAGGTCAACTGTTATTTTTTCTTCAATAAGTCAGTTAATCCCAGCAGGTACCCACCACACACACCATTTAATTATAAAAAGGGCCTCTACGTGTTGGATTCGTCCCCACGCAAGCCTCTTAAAAGACCGGGTAAATCCCGTGAAACAAAATACATGAAAATAATAATAATAATATCTTGGGACAATCCACACACGGTCATCTGATCCCAAACTAGGCAGAGCCTGAACTATGGAAACCAGACAACTGATACTAATACTTATATACATTTTTTTTTGTAAATACATACTTAAATAGATAAATAACACCCAGACACTTGGTGGGAATCGAACCCATGACCCATCGGTTAGCGGACAGGGTCGCTAACCACTAGACCAACGGGCCCTTCAAACCAAATAAACCGTTAATTAACCGTTTAATCAAATCCATTCTGTATAACTATTTTTTTTTTCTAGATAGCTGTCATTTACTCGAAGACATTACACTACATTTTGTCGCTCGAAGAACCGATAACCGTTGGGGAAGAAAGGTTCTCGAGTGGCGACCACGAACCAGAAGACGCAGCGTAGGCAGGCCTCCCGGAACTAGGTGCACCGATGACATTGTTCGCGTCACAGGCAACCGGTGGATGCAAATGGCAAATTGTCGATCATTGTGACGGTATAGGGAGGATTTAGGGGGGTAGGGGGGGGGGGGGTCTTTGTTCAGCAGTGGACGTCTTCCGGCTGATGATGATGATGATGAGCTGTCATTTGAAATGTCATTTCCTTTACACAAATTTATAAACTACTCGCAGAAACGACAAACATTTAAGTTCAGCATAAAAATGTCACTAATCACTGAGATTGGATTATTAATTCTGCTGTAAAGTATTCACTAATGATTTTATTATGTCCGTATTAATTTCGATACAGGCTAATGCTAACTATGATTTTTAGTATGTAGTGTGACAAGTTCATGTCATTGGTCGAATCGAATGTTACAATACTAGTTTTCCAATTTATATATCGATAAAAGTTTGAATTGAATAAGTTTTGTTGCGCTGGCCCCGATTTTATAATTAACTTATTTTATGCTAAACCTACCTTTATAATACATTTATTAAGGGGCACATTGTAGCCCCCGGAAACCAGACAGGGAGCTCACCATAGATGATACTAATATACTGAGGCGCTCCCAAGGACGGGGGTCGCAACCCTGCCGCCGTCCTCCTAGGAGACGCCACCGTACTACAATGTAATCAATGTCGAGTGTAAAATGGACGTCTTAAGGACCACACCACGAACGTCCAGTGACACAGAAACCTACCACCTAGTCCTAGTCATCACCAAGCATAGTGAATAAAGACCACGAGATCCTTTTCCTTTGATTTAGAATTTAAAAAAAAAAGTCAATGATCTGTCAGCCAGTACTGATGGCTTGCCTATCAATTGAGGAGAAAGTCAATTATCAGCCAGTTCCAACCAATCAACAGCGCGACCTTGACGTACGTTACTTAACTGTGTTACTTTGGTTATCTGTAAATACTTGTTTAAAATACAATCATTAAATGCAGTTGGGAAATATTTAATGTTTATTGATTGAAGAATTGACCCATTGAGGTATGTATTGTTTTATTAGCTGCCGCACTCATAAACGCAAATTAGTGTTAATGATCACTAATCCACTAAGAAATCAGATTATTTTCAAACTCAAACTCAAACTCAAAAATCTTTATTTCAAATAGGCTTAACGCTAGCACTTTTGAATCGTCATTTTTTAGAAGCTACCACCGGATCACAACGCGGCCTCAACTGAGAAGATCCGGCAAGAAACTCAGCGGGCTTGTCATTTTTTCACTTTTTTTTTTAAACATTGTTTTGTTACAAATGAATCGACATTAGCGATATTGTGTCCTGCCGTTCGAAACATAAAGCAAGGGAGAAAAGAAGAAAACAATAAATTACGACAAACTAAAAGGCCAAATGGATAGAAGTCGGACCAGTCCCCCCAAGCAGCACCCGCGCACGAGTTGACTCGAGCAGCAGCCATCACTCACGAGGCCAATTGATACTTTTAAATACTCTCTTGAGTCTCTTTTTCTCTCCCGTGGGGTGCCGGCTTAGAATTGCATCCCCCCATCTCCTCTAGTTGGGTGTCGTAAGAGGCGACTAGGCGAGAACAAGAAGACGGGCAGCAGCGTCTTTCTTTTTTATTTATCTTTTACCTATACTGCGATCCCTAAGACGCCTGCCAAGCGTGGCGATTATGGCAACCCCTCCATTCTAAGGGGGAGGCCTTTTATTCAGCAGTAAAAGTATTTCGGCTGATGATGATGATGACTATCTTGAGTAGAATATCGATTAGCTGGTTATAAATAACGATATAAAAGCATAAACTGCTCTGAAAGTCGAAATACTCTGACTAAAGAAATGGATAAATGAAAATTAACGCTAAACGACGTGACTGCGGCAGTTGTTAAATGCCGTTCATCTGATACTTTTTTACTCAAAATGCCTCCCCCTTAGAAGGGAGGGGTTGCCTTAATCGTGGGGATATTGGGGCTTGGCAGGTGTCTTAATCGCCTCTTATGGAAACCCAACTGGAAGAGATGGGGGGGGGGGGTGCTATTCTTACCCGGACACCCCACGGGTCAACATGCCTGTAATATACTAATGTATAACTGCAATCCCTCCAGGTGGTTACTGGTGATGCAGCCATGGATGAAAACGAAATGACCATGTGTCAATGGTATTCCTGTACAGTATGTTAAATATATGATCGATGGTAATTCAGCCGTCAGTACAACCACTTCTCATAGATCTTAGAAACTTAACTGCCGTAAGAAAACAAAGCCGGCCGTAGCTAACGCGTAGCCTAGTGAGCTATCTGTATTTGTCTGTCGGCCTGTCATCGTAGTCGTCAAACGAATCGGCTTTGTTTTTTTTTATATAAAAGCTGGATTAATCGCAGAAGGGTCTTAGTTGTACAGCCAGGCATTGTACACATAAGATTGTTTTCTTATGACCAATGGTTTTTTTTAATTTGCAATTAATGCTTTTTATTTTTTATAGTATCGTGAGTGGTGCCAACGTGTCTTCACAGTATTAAGACAGTGGTGCGCTGCGGCCGTGAGGCCTCTTGATGCGGCCGACGCCGCGACAGTTGCACAACGCGCCGCGAAATCTGACGAGAAAGTTGCACCGCGATCAAAATTCGAGAATTAGATAATTATTAAAATTGAAGGGCTACTTCTTGTTCAAGCTAGGTTGCTACGTAACCCACAGTGGTGTGATAATTATTCAGGTGACCGTCTTAATAAGGTAGCTTTCTTTCACACTATCTGCACCTCTACTTCCTTATCACTTTTTTGTAATCGCAGGGGAAACCTTCAAAAAGTCCCCGGGGCCGTTCTCTTCTCTAATGTAAATTATCATGGCTGTGGTCGACGTCGAGGCAGCCTTGAATATGACGTCAGGCTTAGCGCCGTTAAAATCCATATTCACTATCGCATTCCGGCTCAACGTCGAACTGACTGTCAATCTATTCGACCTTAAGTAGTTCAAATAAAAACGTAAACCCTGGTGGCGCTAGTGCTACGTAAGAAAAGTTTGTGAATACGAAATCGCAACTCGCCGCTGCGCACAGCGTCGAACTCTTGTTTGATTTGCTTAGAGAATTAGCAGGGCTAGTACCCTTTAGTTCCTTGCCGCGCGGTGATCAGAGCATAAGGTATTATAGAGCGTCCAACCGTTTATTTTCTTTTTGACAGCACCAATAGAACGTAACTGCGTCATGTTACGCAAAAGTTCACTTAAAGTGAACTTTTAAAAGTGAACTTCACTTTAAGTGAACTTTTGCGTAACATGACGCAGTTACGTTCTATTGGTGCTGTCAAAAAGAAAATAAACGGTTGGATCTATTATAATTGGCGGGGAGTATCGAAATAATCCAATTTCAACTGGATTAATGATCAATAACTTTAATTGACGTTTGTGAGTGAGTCAGTAATTCCATTGAACCCAACAATTTCCTCCAGCTTAAGCGCACTCACAACGGAACATAAAATTCTGTACTCAATGACACTTTAAGCAGAATATCTAACACCGCGATGTGCAGTGTTCCAAACAGAACAACCGGTTCTTGTGTTGCTATCCGTCCCGTAAGGATGAAACAAGTATAAATTATAAAATCACTAAAAGCCCGACTGCGAACAAAGAAAATGGGCTTAAATTACATTATACATACATAATACGTATACACTTGTATAGATATTTCAACTCGTCTAGTTAAGACCTTTTATTTGATACTCATATTGATGTTTTTGCAAGTAAAACAAAAATACAAAACGGCGGCTAACGGCCGCTATATTAATTCTCTTGAAAACAATATATAGCCGGTGCCATAATAATATATAGGCCGTGACAAAGAAATAAACATACATACTTACATAGCTGCATACTCTCGAATAATAACCCTCTGGTGCATCGTCCCCTCCTGTGGCATACGGGCAAAAAGCAAGCCGCACATACTTTGTTTTTAAGTTGTACTCTTCGATCATAGTCTAAGGTTGTCATCATCATCATCACCAGCCGGAAGACGTCCACTGCTGAACATAGGCCTCCCCCTTCGAACGCCACAATGACCGACAATTGGCTATTTGCATCCACCGGTTACCTGCGACGAGCACAATGTCGTCTGTCCACCTAGTGGGAGGCCTACCTACGCTGCGTCTTCCGGTTCGTGGTCGCCACTCGAGAACCTTTCTTCCCCAGGGGTTATCGGTTCTCCGAGTGTTGTGGCCTGCCCATTGCCACTTCAACTTGCAGATTTTAAGAGCTATGTCGGTGACCTTGGTTCTTCGGCGAATCTCCACATTTCGGATTCTGTCGCGCAAAGAAACTCCGAGCATAGCTCTCTCCATAGCTCGTTGTGTGACTCTGAGCTTATCCAAAAGGCCAACAAGGTTGGTACAACTAAGGTTGTACTTTACTTAAAATCTAAATCTAGCTGATTTGATGCACAATGTTAATACATAGTTCTATACCTATGGAGATTAGTACTAACTTATTGACAACACAAACAAAAATATCCTATGTCAAATGACAAAATAAATTAAAAATCAAACATGTCAATTATATTAAAATTAATCAAAAAATAAAATTATATATATACATAAACATACGTCAAAATAGGTAGTTGCATTATCACATCGCAATGTAGTCCCGACTAGAATCAGAACGGTTAAGCAACCATATAAGATAGTAGTTTCACAGGTGACCTTTTGCGTATTCTATTTTAATTCTATCAGTCCTTATCTATACATATTATAAAACAAAGTCGCTCCCGCTGTCTGTCTGTCCCTATGTATGCTTAGATCTTTAAAACTACGCAACGGATTTTGATGCGGTTTCTCTTAATAGATAGAGTGTTTCTTAAGGAAGGTTTATATGTATAATACATGCATAATATAGTAGAGAAACACGGATAATTTTAGAGGTTTCTAATGTGATGTCGTAAAAAAACACACTTTTTTGCGCTTACATTGCAAACGCTGGCTGAACCCTACGAGATAGATCAAAAGAATGTACTACAAGATTGTAAACTTTAACAAGGTCTACAAAAAATTCCGCGATGGTATATGTTTATCTCAAGGGTAACCCACAATAACCATTTTTTATCCTTTACTTTTTATGAGACTTACTTACTATTAATAAATTGTTGTTAGTATGAATTTGTCCCCTCTTCGATGTAACGTAAACTTCAATAATATTTACACTAATGACAAAAAAGCTGTGGACGTTGTTCATACTGCTAGGTTAAGGTTAAGCAACATAAGGCAAGGTCATTAAATAGATGCGTGAACTGATTTGTATGAAATTTTGTGTGCATATCGGGTGGAATCTAAGAATAGGTTGTAAAGTATATTTCATGCCGCTAGGTTAAGCGACAAGGTCATTACATAGATGGGTTAGATGGGTGACGGTGGCGACTCCAAGGAGGACGGTGACGGGGTTTCGAGCCCCATCCCCGTGATCACGATGCCAGGTTTCCGGGGGCTATAATGCGCACTGAGGGGTATTTGGTGCAGATCCCGCTGGAGGGCCCAGGTCCCTCTTCTTATGTGCCGATGCGACAGCCGCAGGGGTTTAAGTGGGTAAGAATCCCAGATACCATGATTGACGAGGTTATAAGTATAGAACGAGAGGAGGGTGTAAGAGAGGAGAGAGAGGGGGACGAGGGGAACGAGGGGGCGACGGGGTGAGGGATAGAGGGATTAAGGAGGATCAAAGGGGGAGTGATTGGGAGCAAGGTGGGAGAAGAGAGAGGTTCAGAGAGGGGACAACGGGGAGAGGAAGAGGGGGAGTGTGACGGGTACCAAAGCGGGGGAGGGGGAGAGAGAGGAGAGAGAGAGAGAGCATAGAATTAGACTTTTTTAAAGAGAGGTGGAGAGAGAAATAAATCAAGGGAAGGAGAAAAGGGTAGCAAAATAATAAAAGCGCGGGCGGAGCTGCGCGGGTCAGCTAGTTTTAAATAAATACTAATTGTGATCCGTTCCGGCTTCGACCGAGCTTTTGATGGTTCTAAGTATACATTTTTTTAACCACATACGATCAACTTATGAGTTTTCCTTATCGATTAGGACTATACCTAATAATCAGATCAGATCATAATGACCATGAAGAATGAAACATTGGATGGGCGACTATGTAAGCAACTGATTGCCTAAGAAGCAAAACATCGGGAGGCCATGTATTAGTCGGTTCTTCGTCTGATCTCCCTCCAGCCTTGTCAGTCTTCCGTACCATCGGTACCTACTCGTAAGAATAAGTATAAGAAGAGAAAACACTTTTAAACTATATCAACTCTTGGAAAAGATAGGCTGCACAAGAGCTAGCAGGTAAAAATAGCACCCTCACATCTACTCCCAGGTGACTAGGGAAAACCAAATGACGGGAAACACCGTCTTTCTGTTGGATTAGCTACCACCTATCCTGCAAAACTCAAGACGCCTGCCAACCGTGAGGATTAAGGCAGCCCCTCCCTTCTAAGGGGGGAGGCCTTTTGTTCAGAAGTGGACGTGTATCTGCTGCTGCTGATGATGATGATGATAAAGTCTTGACCCTGCATAGTTTAAACAAATATAAATATTATACTTACATCATTCGTACATCGGACGGAAGCATTCAGAATGGGTCAAGAATTTTTCCTAGATTACTAGGTAAATATACCATCTCCTTGTAATAGTCTAGATAAGGTAAATACCGCGTTACGTGAACACGTGATAAGTACACTGATAACGAGTTTTTGATACTTCAAATCTCGCTAGTCCTAGAAAAAGCATGCATAATTTGGTTATTTTATTTCCTCTCCAATAAATTAAGTCTATTCTTTTCATTTAGTCGTAAAATCCTACCTTAACGAATTCCAGGAGCAGAATTACAACCCTCAGGATCACTGTAGGGACAGTATGAACTCCCAAACCAATACTTAAAAGCATTTGTAAAGATAGATTTGTCTTTGAGGCAATATCCAAGAGGTAAGGGTAATTACCCAGACGTACTCTTTAATAAGTACTGATAATAATAATGTAAATCCGTATTAATGTTTCCATCTTAAACTATTGATTCTAGAAGCATGTGTATAGATTTCTTTACATAACGTTTATACCCTGATGGGCCCGTGTGGCTGTGAGGAATCCCATCGGCCAGGCGTCTCCTCCGATCACGGATCCCTCAAATGGGATGATATGTATCCACATATCTATACAGTACAGGGTTCTTTAAAAATCGTATTATCGTAAGAAACAGCTGCGATGCACCGCACATGTCGAGGCGAGGCAGCTAGTTGTGCAACCGCTACTATAATTCTGCATACAACGATGTCTGCAGTGAACTCCGCCACGGAGCGATCTAAAAATACACCAATTTACGTTAAAAGTACTCGTACATCTGTAACGCAATAACGAACGTGAATGAACGAGACTGGTTTCGTTACTTTGTGATTTTGTACATTGAGGTATACCATGTATTTCTTTAAGAGATCAAAAATTGAAATATAAATGTATGAATTCAGGTGTGATGGCTAATCCGTGGCCAGCCAAAGATTGGTAGGGTTGAATATGTCATTGCGTGTTGGCAGCCAAATAGGGCCAGTAAGGTCGATTATAACATATTCAACCATACCAATTGTCTTTGGCTGGCCACTGATTAGCCATCACGCCTGCGATCGTAAATTTATAGTTGAACTTTTGATCTTGGAAAGAATAACAGGATATAATCCCTTTACGTACTAGAGCACAGCTGCATCATTACATACTTGACGGGCCTCTAGTGGTTGGGTGTCTAACCACTAGAGGCCGCTACCCAAAAGGTCGTGAGTTCGATTCCCACCGAGTGTCTTGGGTGTTAAAAGTAACTACTTATTTACTTTCAACACACTTGCTCGTAAAGTAAGCCTTATCACATCGCTTTCAGGGCCATAAACCGAGCTATTACAAACGAGTGCGTAATAATGGCATTATCGTTCTATTATTGAAATAATTTTTGAAATAGGTCCAATAGTTTTTGAGTTTATTTGTTATAAAAATCCAAAAATTATAATTCCTCTTTAATTGTATGTATATACTCGTATCTACCCTATGTAATCTTTTACAAGATAAGCCATCTACGTGGGAGATATTATAGTGCACAAGTGCTTACACGCATACTCAAGTGCACTCTCCCTTCCTTAGGAAGTCTGACATGACCGGGGAGAGTTCAAGCGTAGGAACGACTTTTTACATGCTCGTCCGACGCATAGATCACTACTGTCCAGACATTTAGGTGATCGTCCTGTATTTTACTAGCCAGTAAGGATCAACAAAACTACTTCAATGACACAACCCGAAATTGTTCTATTGGTGGCTATAAATTGGGCCCGGTAACCACCGGAACGCACTTCGACCCAGTTGGATCCATTGTGCATGCTCTAGCCCTTACTCTGTTGCTGGCGTGTCCAAGAGTTCCCTCAGGTACGCATCGATTGCGCCAGCTTGGAGCTGTGCATAATCATCTGGTGTAGGATAAGCTACTCCCAGATGACTCAACCTACATCTCACAAGAGCGTCGCAGCCACACAAAATGTATCGCATTGACTCTTTTTCACCTTTAAAAAATCTGCAAGTATCAGTAGTACTTAGCCTCATTCTGTGAAGGTGCTCATTGGTACCAAAATGTCCCGTGAGTGCACCTATTAGGTGCCTTATCTGTGATCTGTTAAGTTTCAATAATGTAACCCCACAGTCCACCCTTGTGCTAGAGAAAGTTTTGGAGTGGTTTAGGCCTGACGCTTCCCTCCGTTCCTTTAAGTGTTCATTCCTAGCATGCGCATATAATGCTTGGTGGTACGTTCCATACGGAATCCCCACAAATGATTCAGGACCCACCAACTGTCTTTGTGAGCCGGCCCTTGCTAGTCTGTCCGCCTTCTCATTACCCTTGACACCTTCGTGTCCAGGTACCCAGATGAAGCTGACGTTGTTGTGTCTTCCCAGGTCATTCAAACCTGTAACACCTTCTTTAACCAGTTTAGAGTCAACTTGGAAGGAGTTTAGAGCCTTCAGAGCTGCCTGACTGTCACTGAGAATGTAAATGGTTTTACCTTTAACAGTTCTCCTTTGCATTTCTTTAATGCTGGCAATTATGGCATAGGTCTCCGCTTGGAAAACCCGAAATTGTTACTCCCAGCAGGATTTGAACCTGTGATCTCCAGTTTGCGAAGTGGTTTCCCGCTGTGACAACTGCTCTGTATACACATCAGACTATTTGGGTTTGACCACACTCCTGCGGAGTAGTGTGTGTAAGAATCGAGTGAGCACCCTCTGAAAAAAAAAAACAAAAAATGGTAATACCTTATCCTCCTCACACTTTTAAAAGACCTGATTTCTTGCGAACTGAATATAGAATAACACAAAACTTTTACTAAAACTTAATATTCAAATATTTTACGTAAACATGATACATTTGGAGATATGAGTGGTTGTCTGTAAGAACTGCGTGAGCATACCTTATTGCATATATCTTTTGTTTTATCTTGTTTTAGAAGTTTTACTAAATGATTAGCGTTTTTTTTATACAAAATTAATTATTAATTTTGTATTTGCTGTTTTCTAGTTCATGCAATAGGCTGGAAAATTCATAAGTCCATAAGTCGTTTACGAATGTATGTCAATCGTATCGTGGGCGTGAGCGTCTCTTATGACAGTGTTAAAGCCCTCTAGTCGCAGTAGTCCGGTTGTTAGTCCGGTTGACCGAACTAGTGCAACTTTTCAGTAGCAGTAGTTCGGTTGAAATAATGTCACCGGACTACTGATACTCTTTAGTAGCAACAGTCTGGTTGTTAGTCCGGTTGACCGGACTAGTGCAACTTTTCAGTAGCAGTAGTTAGTAGGTAGTGTTGCTACTAAAGAGTATCAGTAGTCCGGTGATATATTTCAACCGACCTACTGCTACTGAAAAGTTGCACTAGTTCGGTCAACCGGACTAACAACCGGACTACTGCGACTAGAGGGTTAAAGCAATCTTACTTTTACGTGCGAATGGGACGCAGATATATGCCGGTAATAGCTTCGTTCCTTTCTCTGGCGTCAGTAAGATTACATATAATAATACTGCATGAATAGATGGTGGTGCTGATCGTATCACTAATATATTTTTTTATTAAAAAAAATAACTCTGAAAATGTTACTTTTATCTTTTGGTAAAAGATTGCAGTTTCTGCATGTTGTGTATTATATAACCCTATCACTACCTGCTTGAATGACCAAGAATAAAATCCAACGGCTTGATTCATCCGTTTGAACGCAGTACTTCACCAGTCCAACATTTCCGGGATTCGTGAACTAATAATACGAGGAACATGCCGAATGGATCGCTCGAGTAATTCCAAAGGACAAAGTTATTTGGCCTTTCCCTTTGGGAAGCCTTCAGGTAAGGTAATAGAAGGAAACGTAAAATGAGTTTTATTAAAAGATAAATATGTAATGCTACCTTTAATTTTTAAATTGTATCTTTAATTAGGATTTATGCCATTTGCCAACTTTATAATTGATCATTATCGTACTACGTATAGTATTTCTGTAGCACCCGTGTCGCAGAAGTTAAAACTGCTTGATAATAATAATAAAAGCCACAAAATAATTATGAATGTAATTATGGCAAGTGACCCCGACCTTTGCAAGACCTAGCTTCTGGTCCACCAAATGTTCAACAACATAGACTTATAATCTTTCCATGTACTTACAATAGTTCCTACACCTGTCGAGGTCAACTGCCATTTTTTCACCATTTTAGCAGTTGATCCCGGGAGGTGTTATACACACCATTTATTTCTTAAAAAGGGCCTCTACGTGTTGGATCCGTCCCCACGCAAGCCTCTAAAATACCCGGGTATATATCCCGTGAAGATAAATACATAAAGGAAATAATAATAATAGTAATGTCCTTATGATCAACTAGCTGACCCACGCAGCTCCGCCTGCGCTATTTTTACGTTAACTAAACTTTGAATAACAGACATTCGCATCGAATACATAACCTCATTTTTTATAGTCGGTTAAAAACTGGGACCCACTTTTTACTTGCTCTCCGAAGCACGGACCCGTTTAGTTCAAATGGCGTTAAACGGTCACCCATCTATTTATTGACCTTACCTAACGTTGCTTAACCCGATCGATTACAAAACCTTGATAACAACTCTCTATGAGTGTTCCCTTACTAATATTTATTATATTTTATAGAAAAATTGATAAAATCGGACCAAGCGTATAACCAAGTACCCGTTTTGACTTTAATCCCCTCTCCCAAAAGAACCGTGCTAGATTACGGGATAAAAAGTATCCTATATCCTACCTCGTAGTAAGATCTCAAATCATGCCAAGTTTCATTTGAATCCATTCAGTAGTTTCGGCGTGATGCTCAGCCGTGATACAGACAGACAGACAGACAGACAGACAGACAAAAATTTAAAAAAATACATTTTCGGCCTCAGTATCGGTTATAGAATGCCCTCCAAATATAATTTTCAAAATATCTTCAATGTACAGAATTGCACCTGTTACAGTTTTATTATAAGTATAGATAAGTTCACAGGTAATAATATAATTTAATCTTTCTGGGATCTTTCCCGGGGGTGACCGGGTGCGAATAGCACTCATCCATTTCTCTACGCTGGGCTACGCTGGTAAGAGGCGACTTAGCGAAACAGAAAGACAGGCAGCAGCGTATATCTATTTAATTACCTACTACCTTTACTGTGATCCCAAGACTGCCAAGCCAGGGGATTAGGACAAACCCACCCTTTTAAGGGGGAGGCATTTGTTCAGCCGTGAATGTCTATAGGCTGCTACTGCTTTTGATGATGATGATAATGTGATAGTCCAGTTTCTATAATTTGGCATAACGAGGCAATGGTTGCCTCGACTGCTCTTTTAAATATAATGATAATAGTATACCAGCTCTTGTTTTTGTCCCACTGTTGGGCACGGGCCTCCCCTCAAGATGAAGGGGCTTAGGCCACAGTCCACCACGCTGACCAAGTGCGGTTGGCGGACTTCATACGTCATTCGAAAACTAGTTAGTTACGCTTTCTCAGACCTGCAGGATTCCTCACGATATTTTCCTTCACCGAAAGCTAGTATTATTGGTATTGGTATCACGGGCCGATTTTCGCAACTCCACGTGTAAGCGCGTATTTAACCGAAAGCTAGTAACAATCGCACAAGACGATTCGCACATGATTAATTAAATAAATCAGAAGTGCGAGCCGGGGTTCGAACATGCGAACCTTGTTTCCTATAGGCAAGCGCTCGCCCACGGAGCTGCAACTGTATCATATCAACTGATCTTTTAATTTTCTGTACCTAACTATACTTTTTTATTATATTATTCCATATTATCAAAGATATTACAATATTTCATCTTATTATCATGATATAATATAAGGAGGACACAGATAAGGAGATAAAACGCAGAGATCAATGCTCGCTCAATGGATGGCATGTTTTATTAAGTAACCAATGTTGATCCTAAATCTTTGGATTTCAGATTAACTTCTGATGAATGAAGAATGAGAATCACTTTTCCAGTGACAGCTTACTCCACGAGACGTTTTCTCTATGCAGCCAGTAGACCAACTCCACATACACTTCTATCCTTACCATAGGAACGAAATACCATTAGGGTTTGGGCCCTAGTTGTCCACGTACGGCGGCGACTCCGAGAAGGGCGGCGGCGAGGTGGTGACTCCCGGCCCCGTGAGTATCAGTAATCGTATCAGGTCGTCGAGCATCGTACCGTCATCTCAAAGGCAAAGCACTAAACAGTTTCTGCCACCAAAGAGCTCCGGTCGCTCGCATGTGCCGATGCGACAGCCTCGAGGGTTTTACTGGGTAAGAATCACACAATCCTCTGTTGACCCCACGAGTCCCAGGGACCTTGTGAAGTTTTACCCCGCGGGAACATAGATAAAGAACATAGCGTGCGAACTTTTGTAGGGCAGTTATAAATGTACTTTTTCAGTCGGAGTTTAGTAAAAGATTACTATTAATTCTATTAATATTTCTATTATTATTTCTATTTTCAGAACAGTCTGGTTCTGAGATGTATATACACCTTGGCTGCTACCAGTGGCGTGCACAGAGGGTAGGCAAAAAAATGTATTCGGCTTGTTTCACCTATTTTAAGTAAGTTATTATACCATTTCAAATATCCATATGCAAGCAAATACTATAGACATATTAATTTGCATTTGAGAACAATAATAAGTTTATTCAGCGGCTCCATACTGACAAAAATACTTTGCCTACCCTAGGATTTCTCTGAATAGTTTTAATTTAAAAAAATCTTAGTTTGGACATGAATTAACAAATTTTTTTTTATGTAAACGGATATGTTGGTAATATTGGTTAATTTAAGCATATTTGTGCTAGAACACGAACGAATACCATAAAGCATAAACAACTCGCAGATATTTTTGTCTGCTTTCAGTGCACGCCACTGGCTGCTACCCACCCGTAAGGGTCGGACAAACATTTGTGAACATGTCTTCTTTGTGTGTTAATTTTCTCCAAGTAGGAGTATACCCGTGATCTCCTACTGTTAGGTATCGTAAGAGTGACTAGGGGAAACGGACAAACATTTGTGAACATGTCTTCTCTGTGTGTTAATTTTCTCCAAGTAGGAGTATACCCGTGATCTCCTACTGTTAGGTATCGTAAGAGTGACTAGGGGAAACGGACAAACATTTGTGAACATGTCTTCTCTGTGTGTTAATTTTCTCCAAGTAGGAGTATACCCGTGATCTCCTACTGTTAGGTATCGTAAGAGTGACTAGGGGAAACGGACAAACATTTGTGAACATGTCTTCTCTGTGTGTTAATTTTCTCCAAGTAGGAGTATACCCGTGATCTCCTACTGTTAGGTATCGTAAGAGTGACTAGGGGAAACGGACAAACATTTGTGAACATGTCTTCTCTGTGTGTTAATTTTCTCCAAGTAGGAGTATACCCGTGATCTCCTACTGTTAGGTATCGTAAGAGTGACTAGGGGAAACGGACAAACATTTGTGAACATGTCTTCTCTGTGTGTTAATTTTCTCCAAGTAGGAGTATACCCGTGATCTCCTACTGTTAGGTATCGTAAGAGTGACTAGGGGAAACGGACAAACATTTGTGAACATGTCTTCTCTGTGTGTTAATTTTCTCCAAGTAGGAGTATACCCGTGATCTCCTACTGTTAGGTATCGTAAGAGTGACTAGGGGAAACGGACAAACATTTGTGAACATGTCTTCTCTGTGTGTTAATTTTCTCCAAGTAGGAGTATACCCGTGATCTCCTACTGTTAGGTATCGTAAGAGTGACTAGGGGAAACGGACAAACATTTGTGAACATGTCTTCTCTGTGTGTTAATTTTCTCCAAGTAGGAGTATACCCGTGATCTCCTACTGTTAGGTATCGTAAGAGTGACTAGGGGAAACGGACAAACATTTGTGAACATGTCTTCTTTGTGTGTTAATTTTCTCCAAGTAGGAGTATACCCGTGATCTCCTACTGTTAGGTATCGTAAGAGTGACTAGGGGAAACGGACAAACATTTGTGAACATGTCTTCTCTGTGTGTTAATTTTCTCCAAGTAGGAGTATACCCGTGATCTCCTACTGTTAGGTATCGTAAGAGTGACTAGGGGAAACGGACAAACATTTGTGAACATGTCTTCTCTGTGTGTTAATTTTCTCCAAGTAGGAGTATACCCGTGATCTCCTACTGTTAGGTATCGTAAGAGTGACTAGGGGAAACGGACAAACATTTGTGAACATGTCTTCTCTGTGTGTTAATTTTCTCCAAGTAGGAGTATACCCGTGATCTCCTACTGTTAGGTATCGTAAGAGTGACTAGGGGAAACGGACAAACATTTGTGAACATGTCTTCTCTGTGTGTTAATTTTCTCCAAGTAGGAGTATACCCGTGATCTCCTACTGTTAGGTATCGTAAGAGTGACTAGGGGAAACGGACAAACATTTGTGAACATGTCTTCTCTGTGTGTTAATTTTCTCCAAGTAGGAGTATACCCGTGATCTCCTACTGTTAGGTATCGTAAGAGTGACTAGGGGAAACGGACAAACATTTGTGAACATGTCTTCTCTGTGTGTTAATTTTCTCCAAGTAGGAGTATACCCGTGATCTCCTACTGTTAGGTATCGTAAGAGTGACTAGGGGAAAACCGGAAAGCGGGCAGCAGCGTCTTTCTATTGGATTATCTAGCACCTATACCTACTGCGATTTCCATGCGCCTGCCAAGCGCGGGGATTATGGCAACCCCTCCATTCTTAAAATCTAATTTCATAAGGGTCGACAACGCGCTAGTGATTCTTCTGGTGTTGCTAGCGTCTATAGGCGGGCCGCACGATTGCTTGCCACCGTGGTAGTACAAAAAAACTACTAGCCGACTGGCGCAACTCTGCTCACGTTTTTCGTTTTCAAATTTTCCCAATATGAAAAATTTACTCAATATCTTTTGTTTGACCTATGCGACTGTGATAAAATAAAGCTTAAATATTAAAGCTAGACATCCTGAAAATTACATGCATATTGGTTCTGCAGTTTTTGCGTGTTATTTCCAACATTTTCATTTACAGTTTTATTATAAGTATTGATTGATTGATAGAAATAATGATTAGTTTCATTAAGCAAATTCTTCGAGAAGAAAGAGTGATCGTATTTCTATAAATCTAGCAATCTGGTGGAAATAATTAGGCCTTGTTTACGGAGGCGTGGGGCGTCACGCCTCGCGATGGGCGACGCGGGTCGGACTGAGTTAAAACATATGGCGTTGTAGGAGTGAGAAAAAGATGCGAGACGCCACGCCACACGCGACGCGCGACGCTCCGCGCCTCCGTAAATGAGGCCTAACAAAAATGTGCTTCTGAAAATTGCGATTAATAGAAATGACTATGTCTCTACTGTCAATTTACATAAACAGTAGAGACACAGTAATTTCACAGATAAGTTAGGTTCACTGTACTGTTTAGAACGAAAACGGCATAATTCAAAAACATCGAAGTTTGAGTTTCGGTCATAAAATGACTAAAAACCAAATTCACGATCACGTCATAAGTCATAAGTCATTTATTCATTTGTATAACATAGGTGTAAGTATTATGTAGGTATTCATGATCGAGGATCGAATAGTTTAATTATGTCGTTTTCGTTCTGAAGGTACTTCTAAATGTTCCTAATATGATAGGATCATCACATAGGTGTCTTCCCTCTGGCCCATCATCGTTCCATTTATCCCACGTTTACAAGTTTACGTATCTCATTTGACAACTGAAATGATGATCACTATAGCAAGTGCCCATCAAATAACTGTGATTCATTTGGTATTGCCTAACTTGAGTGACCAATAAATAATTGGTATTTATTGGCTAAGACGCTTTCAGTTGACATCAAAGTTCAGTGAACAACTGAAGCTTGAAAGTCACTTGGGTGGCCAAACCCTGCAGATCATTATGTTGATCAGGCAAATATAAGATATCTATATGATATGATATATATGGTATCTAGATGTATGCCTTTTAGTATTGCCACAGCACGCACATATAAACAGTTTAATCAAAATGTGTATGTGTATTTGTATGTGTATTTTGTGGTGTTTATTTGATAATCACCTATGTATATTACTGTGTTGTTTGTATGTGTGTGAACTTGGCTGCAAATAAATGTTTTATCTATCTATCTTTATCTATACGTTTTCTATAATCATTCAAATTATAAAAACTACACTGTAGAGAATTTCCAGTTTTTTATTCTAACGAACAAAGAGGTATTTTAAAATTATTTTCGGATTACATCACCTGGATGCAAAAAGCCAATGGAATCCGAGTTATGATATCGTGGCAAATACTTTAATTATCCCGTTCAAAATGGATTCTATCTTCTTACTGAATAGATGACATTTGACACTTCATCAAAATTTAACAATCTTGTAACGGCGGGCATAAATATAATTATTTTTTTCGATGTTAGAACTGCATAATTGTTTAACTTGTGGATTGTTTTACTTGTTTAACTTGTGTGTGTGTAGGCCCTAATGAATGAGAGTGCACTTGTGTCTACGCAAGCACATGCGCACTGTAATACTCGTATCTCCCGCGTAGATGGCTGAATTGGCTGTTGTGTTTATTATGCTCGAAAACTAATAAATTCACTTAGATTTTTTATTTTACTAGATACTCTAAACTAAAGGACAGGCGTACTATCTTAAGGTAGTACTTTCCAAAATATAATATTGTTACCTGTGGTGTGTGAGCTACTTTTTATGGCTTTTATAATATAGATATATAATATATTTTTATTTCAATATAGGTATATATAATATTTATCTTATATATTGTTAGTTATATTACATGTAGATTTATAGCTTTTCCCCATTTTATTTTATTTTGTTTTCTGTACACCATTGGCTACCTTCTTTTGCTAACTCATCGTTCCTCTCCATCCTAAGGTTGTCTGGAAGAAATCGCAACTTGCGATAAGACCGACCAATGTGTACCATTGTATATTTTCTTTGTACTTCTATTTTCTGTACTTTTTGGTGTGCAATAAAGAGTTCTCTATCTATCTAGAATGTTAGGTATCCATGATATCCTTCTTAAGATTTAAATTGAATTCGTGTAACGTTAGTAATTTTATTCTACTTACTTGCATTAAGCGATTTAAAAAATTTAATAGGTATAGGGAATAATTATCAATTAAAATTTAATATACAGTTTTATATTTAATATTTATTTATTGACCATCTCTTAGCTTAGGACAGGAAACATTTATAAAATAGCAGCTAGTCACAATAATAAAATTATGATAACATTTACAAAACGTTGTCTTATCTTCACTATTCTTCTTGAAACAGCTACCTTGCCTCATTGACAAAGGAAATCGCATTCCTTAAGAGTTCCGAACTTAATGTAGAAATTATTTTTTAGCTTTCGACCCTGTGCCAGCTTGAGAATTTGCTAATACCCTTTAATATGTAGGTAATAATGATGACTTAGATCTCTGTTATTTGAGGAAAGTGCCCACAACAATGATGGAATTCGGTCGGGATGACCCAATGAGTCAGTGAATTCGACTAAATCACTCACTGACTCATCATTGACTTTGAGCAACAAAGGGGATGCGTGTATGCAAGCACGCAACAAGAAATTACAAAACTAATATGAACTATTTCAAGTTTGCACAGAGCCGATCAAATTGTGGTGTATTTTTATCAAAAACAATTCCATCTATGTGCTATCCCGCTCACGCTTACAATGTATGAGAGGGACGGCGAATGTTTGATTCAATAATCCGTTAGACTGGTGCTCTTTTTCAGTTTCCAATACGGTTGAATGATAACATGAGGCTCGGTTTTCAATTATTTTCTAACAATCTCGCGTCCCTCCGCCTCGCGTCACAATTGAGGTTTGTCTACATACATACTAGTAATTCTTAAGGTTTGGTCATTGCCACGGTATTAATAATTAATGAGTAAAGAAAGCGCATCATTATGAAAGATCTTTTACCTCGTTTGTGTATCATAGCTTTAGCGTGTTTTAATATTGTAAGTAGATTAATGTTCGTATTTCTTCTTTTAGGTAAGTAAATATGAAAAACAGATGAGAATCAATAATTTTATTAGACTTTAGGTTGACTTTTTTTAGATCATCAATACCAATGCATGATAAATGTGAATGATTTCACAATTAACTGTACAATGGAATATCTACATTATTTATAAATATGTGCGTTGTAATCAATTTGTAAAATACATTTCTTGTGTTTGTAAGTCCATTTTTCTTAACAACATTTATTGAGAAGACTTCGTGAAGACTTTTTTCAGATGTATTCATCTCTATGTATAGACTCATCTCACAATATCCCCTAATAAGGGTAGCATCTAGTGTACAAGCGCCTAATTTTATACATTTTATAATACAGTAATGATTATCCAATATTACATACAACGTGATACCAAATTATATTAAAAAAAAAACATCTACCTTCACAACGGTAATCGAATCTAAATCCGATACTACACAGACATCAAAATCCGGTACAAAATGTCCGTTTTATGGAAAAAGGAATAGATTTTATTCATTTTTACTTAAGCTTTTTACAAGCACAAAGTCGGATGGAGAAACTAGCACAAATACGACACACAGGCTAGGCTAATATCACAGGAGTGCTGGGAACGGTGCAGAGAACAAGCCCTCCCCTCCTCACCCCTCTCCTCGTTCGGCTCCGCTCGCCTCCCTCGAGCCACCCCGGGCGGCGGGCGCCACAAGCCGCCCGCCCTCCGCACTACCCGCGCCCTTGTACCTATTTACTATTCAGAGGGGGCGAAACGGGGTACTACCGATATATTTTGCGACAATTAAGATTTCAAAAGAAAAGGAACGCGTTCCAATTGCACAACCATGGAATCGATCGTTTTCATATATATTGCACAACCTTTTTGATAAGTAATGCTTCTGTTACACACGATTTCCAGGCTTAAGAACGCTGTTTAAAATTGTGCAACATAACACCGTTTTTAAGTTTAAGATATCGACTTCTTTTGCTCTAAAATAAATTAACAAGGCCACCATATTTCTCGAAGGCCTAAATTTAAACCGATTAAATATCATAATAATGGTAACAAACCTTAAAATGGTTACGTAAGCAATAGGGTAACATTAAAATGTATAAAACAAAAACGTTTAAATAAAACTAAAAGCAGTAAAGTTCAACAAAACTCGGTTCAAAGTAACTCAGACTAATAGCGTAATGCGAAGCGGCCGTATGTTACAAATAAGCGGTACAGGCCGCCCGCCAATGTGCGACCAACTCCACGTTGGCCGCCAATGTTTGTTCAAATGTTTGAGCACGCTCGCGCAATATGACGGCATTGACGAGAACTGAAATACTATCATGACACACGCGTCACAACCTTCACAATACATATTCCTTTGTTTGAGTTTCGAATATATTAGGAAAATGTAATAGGTAAAATACTTGATTGGAAAATATTTTGCACTATGCCAACCCGTTTCACTAAAAATCCTCTAAAAAACGGAGAACTGTTATGATTAGCACATATAAATAATGTATACATTTGATATACTTAAACAATTCAGTTCAATGCAGTCCCAAACGATATTAAGGCAACATAAAATAATACTTGGTAATCCAATAAAATTAAGTCATTGAACTTTTTCCACCGTCTACGCAACCGTTCCCAGTCGTTTTGCACTATCACTTAATCACTATTTACTTTACAATAATATAACATTATAATTATCTTACAAACTATGCCTCCGTTATAGAACCGATGAACTCTCCCTCGTATCAGCGGAACGGCGGGAGCGCGGCCCGCCCCGTTCGACATAAAAAATTATAATCGTTGAACACTAATCGGACCGCCGGTCGCGGCGTCTGAGCAACTTTCACTAAATAAAAAACACGCTAACGAAGTAAGTACTCGTCTTAACAAAGAATTGGCTAAACGACAGTCCGTTCCGGGTAACGTAAAATGATGAACAGGAATCGAGAGTCCGGCGCGCGGAGCCGCCGCTCCGGGGCGGCCCGCGGGCGGCCCGGCCCGAGGCGCGGGGCCCGCGGCCCTGTCGGCGGTAACGCGGTCAGCGACTCGCATCGCCCGCGAGCGCACACTCGCGCTCGCATCACAGGTTGTGTAGGTGCGCGGCGCGGCGCGGTCATGAGTCGAGCACGGTGAGCAGGCCGGGCGGCAGCAGTGCGTCCTGCCGCGGCATCTGACGCGCCAGCTGCGCGCAGCCCAGATTGGCGTCGCCCAGCTCGGGGATGGCGTCCAACAGCGCTAGGCATTCGTCTTCGACAGCGCGGCGCGCTTTCTTGCCGACCCACGAGTCGTCGCATTCCTCACGCGCGCGTCTCCGCCTGGCTTCCTTCTCACGGCGAGCCTCCTCGCTGAGGCGACAGTACGTGTTGTTGATGCACACTGAACGGCGCAGATCGCGCCCAGGATCCTCGATGTTTTCGAGCTTCTGGGAGCAGATCTCGATGACTCGCTTGCGCTCCTCGTTGGCGCGCAGACGCGCCGAGATCATAGACAGCTTGGGCCGTGCGGCGGGCTCGGTGCGCGGCGGGCCGAACATGTCGTCCTCGAAGGCGTCGGCGATCTCCCCGCCGCGCGCACTCTCGCGCTCCTCTTGCGGCGTCATTCTGCAACAAACATGCGGACACATTAGCACCTATTAGCGACACGTAAATTTTCGTAATGGGAACGAAATTAGAACGACCGGAAAGTAACAGCGATTCGACAAGGAAAGATACTATCGAAAAATTAAATATTTATTTTAGCCACGCTATAAAATATCTAGTACGTATTGTCTGTGATCTATATACAAAGACAATATTGTTACTTAAAACGAGCGCGTAACCATCAAGGAGAAGCCCTAATTATTTCATAAGAATAAGCACCTACTAGGTCAACCGGAGAACAATGCATTGACGCCGAAACGGGCCAATCAGGTTCACGACTTGTTATAAATCCGCTCTACATTCGCAATCGCATCAAAATGTTAAAAGCCATTAACAGACAGGTTCAGATAAAAAAAAACACCTTGAAAGTGCATTTTTTCGTAAACACATACCTAAATGATAAATCAGGTGAGATGATGAAGAACCCTGACATGAACATGGTCAGTGTAACACAGAGGTCCAATTTAATTGTAAAATATTGTTCCTTCAATGACACAAAGTTCAAAACACTGGCACAATACAGCGCGCAATTCGTCACTTCGTCCTCGACGACTATAGAAAAGCAAAAAGACAAAGTGAAACAAAAATAAATCGCGCGCTGAGCGGCGTGCGCGCACCTCGCCGTCCACTCGGGGAATGACAACATACCTCACTGTAGATAAGACATTGAAAAAGCCAATTGCGTCATGTACTGCTACGTACGTATGGAGAGGAAACGAATGACGTAGACCGAGCCGTCATATTAAACTCTATTGCCTCCACTAATCATGACATGAGTCGCTGTACTAATTTGGTTAATGGACAAAAGCTGCAAAATCATTACCATAGTGAATAACCTAAAACTAAATTCTTTAAGAAGATGATTAATAATAAATATAAACCTACAAAGATCATAACAATGGAATCGTAAACAGATGCATGAAAACAAAGGGTATTTTCGGTTCGGAGCATAAAACCATCCTTCAGGGTAACAAGCAGCCACAGAGGACACTTGAGGTAACAATGTTACCGGCCAACCTTCACAATTCTTTATGGTACGATCTATTTTTATATAAGAATACATAAGGGCCCCTCATATTTGTTACAAGCAAGGGATAAAAACCTCAGGTATACCATTAAGCCCACTAAGACTACTAGCTATTGAACATTGATCAAAACTTCTCTTTAATTTACGGATTTAGATGTAGTTTTCAGAAATATCAGCAATTTATTTATTTGGACTTGAAAGACGCTTATAGGCCTAAGCCTTAAACGTAATAACTCCAATTTCAAAAATATGGATGGAACTTTATGGAAATCTTATAATCCGCCAGAAAACTAATTACACAATTACACGAACGAAGTTACAAAATAGACTTTTAAAATGGAAATGAAAATGGGATGGAATGAATTCCATCTGTCGAAAGAACTGGGACAGACGAAAGCACATAATATGTAGTTAACCCAACTAGGTAACAATTCATAAAACTTGAACTTGTTTTAGGTTAGACGTTCGTTCACAATCTTATTATCGAAAAGGCGTTACACGCTACGTGTTCTTCCTCCTAAATCGCTGTTCGACTAGCTTTGAATCCTAAACTATTACCTATATAATAATATACACCTGCTTATGTTATTAACTTAGGCTTGAGAAAGGATGAAATTCAGGTCAGGAAAAGAACATGAACGGCAGAATTAAATTTTTGATCCATACGGTAATAAAAAAAAAAATAAGACCGCAAAATGAGCAACGACTTTAAAAGAACAAAGGTATCTAGTTAGACCTATGGACAAACGTTTCTACTCGGAATTTAGGTAATCTTCATGCAACTTTCGTCAATTTAAGAAAACACAAGAGATATATATTGCAAACTTACAAAAACACATTTGTGTTTAAAAGTAACAAAATCCGATTGAGAAAATAAAAAGATTGCAATGAAATTATTAATAAAATTGCCACAGTAGACTGTAATGAGAGAGATATTAATTTCAGCATTAAAACATGACGTAATGTGAGGTCGAAATAGCTAGTTAAGTATCGATGTTGTTAACAGTTATTGCAAATATTGCGAAGACAATGCCACGGGTAATAACGAACCAGGAATGCATGTATGTAATAAATAAACTCCAATAGAAACTAGTAGAAACTCTATTACACTAAAATTATCATAGAATTAATATTACAGTAGGTACACCATTTTGTAGCGGCGAACAAACTTCAAATGTTAACTTCATTTTTTAAAATATAACCACAGAGCTTATGAATAAAGAATGTTGCTTGTATTCGAATCGTAGTCGCTCATAATTTGAAACTGAAAGTTATGGTAATCGAGAATTTTTGCTCTGCTCACTGTATTTAATAAATGTTATTTACCTAATTGTCATCACAATCCGCGTTCTTTGTCGAGCATTATTTAATTTAGAAATAACGCGATTTTCCTTGTTATTGGGCTTAACGTTTTGCATTGGGTTATTTTGTTATTAATATGTAATTTAGCATTACCTATCTTTAGAAATTAATCTATGTTTGCCTATTAGTCAATAAAGAATAGTGAAACGACTACACATTTGAACCTTTTTTTAGGCGTATGCGCGACGATTTTACACCGGGTGTCACCGTCCCCTCCATTTACGATCTAATAAATCTCGGTTGAGCCAACCGAAGTCACTGGTTGCCTACCTGCACTTTCTTTTCTCTGTCCCACACGAGCCGGGGGCAACAATTCACCGACATGTTGAATGCCACCAGTATATGGGGGAACTTTATTGTTGAGTTTGACATCTTAGGCGATACTGATGCTAGAGATTGCTGTTGCCATGTTCTCTTGCATCTGGCTTTGAATATTTAAAACGTTTTGTTACCAAGCACACTAAACTTAATTAAATTAGTAGTTCTTTGTCAATTTTATCTGTGAGACGTGCTATATCAGTTTTTTAAGCGTACACACGTGGTGGTAAATCAAACTAAGTCATTACCATCCACAATTAAGGATATTGTTCAATTTTATACCATCTCTTGATAACATTTAGGTCGTTGTTTCTAATGTTTTTTAAGAGTATGTTTATACAGTTACATGGATCACAATGTGTTTCTTCGAAATAATTTGCCAGGTATAAATAGTCACGTAGGCGTTATTACAAATCCTTTTAAGGTGAGCGTAGAGGTGGAAAGTGGACAAATATTGTTAAGACATTATATATAAGACCTTATAGCGATAAGACCGCCATTTGTACATTTTATATTTTAGTTCTAAGTTTATATTGTAAATATCTTCTTGGTGTACAATAAAGAGTATTCTATTCTATTCTATATATATCCTCCTTATAATTATGTCTATCGGTGTACCCTCAGGTCTTCTCAATTATTATTGTTAGTATTGTTTCTACGCAGTAAGAGCTTACTTACAGTATCTTGAGGTCGTGCAAGGTTTGCTTGGTTTTTGTATTTATCATAGGTTCCCAATAAAAGACAACATTTTATGGAATAGTTTTGCAATATCACACATATTTGGAACTGTCCTTAACAATTTCATAATAGATGCCGTCGATAGCAAACCATCCCAAAGTTACGTCATCAACTATATTGAGAGCGTTACAGTGATCTTTTGTTTTGTAACTACATAATATGTAATCATAATATACAAAATTGTGATACGTAACGTTTTTATTACAAATACGCGGCAGATATGTATAACTAAAAGCAATTTTCAATCTCGGGCCTGCTGGAAGAGATTTCTTTTGAAATAAGCTCTGTACATGTTTTAACCTTTAACTAGTCTATATTATTTACCTATGGGTACATAATTAAATAAAATACTACAATTAATAAATAAATTAAAACAACAACCCTAATATGCACACAGTAAATAAAAAAAATATAAGTACTAAATATTTAAACTAAATATAACATTTTTTGCAGAGATGATCAAGATAATATAATTGGAAATAAAAAAGAAATACTTCAAATTAATTATATTATTTGTTTGCCCACGTATTTCATGATTGCGTATAACGATTGCTTGTGACACAGTGGATAAATAAATTATTATAAGTTATACCGTTTTCCCACAATACTGCATAAACGCGTTATTTTATAAGCTGCTGTTATAGTAATATTGTATGGAACGACGATGAATCATATTTTTTTAAACAATTTAGAGCGCAGAGGCGACAAAGGCTCACGTAATGACCTCACAATGGGCCGTACCTTTCTAGGTCACAAGTTACGAATAATTAATTCCGTTTAAAGTACGCACTCATTATGAACAACTTGGTGTAACGTTTCAGGATTGCTATCTCCGTATTAAATTCACGTAGGTAAGACAAACGAGTTAAGTACCTACTTAGCAATATACAAGCTGAAACGAACAACATTTTGGTAATTCATTAAGTTACACGCAGGCACTAAAGTAATAAAAATATTAAAAAATAATATTATTGTAAATATACATAAGTTCAATTCCCCTACCAGTTCTAGAAAATCGGACAATTATCTATGAAAATTTCCCCTACCCCAGAGCGGCCGCCCTATAGCATAATTTATATTTATTATTATTTAATTTATATTTATGTTTTTTTTTCATTTTTTTTTATTTTTTTTCCATATATTTCGCTTTAGAGTTTTACAGTCGCTTCTCCGTAACTATCTAAAAGTTTTTAATTTATTAATTTTCCGAGCAGAAAGTGCCTCCTTGAATAGTCAAATAATATGTTCGTCTGTCCCTCCCTGGACTATCAGCCTTGGAAAATTGAACTGATTGACAAAACTTTCCATTACGACTTTACAATCCGTACTTTTCATGTTATAATATTATTAAAATAATATGCATTTTAAAACCCGAAGCCTGAAGCAAAAGGGTGTTTTGAAGTTAGAGGCATTTAAGAGCTCTTAAATGAATGGATGGATTCAAGTGCAATTTTTATTTTAAAAACTAGTTATTCAGGATGTTTCATAGATATGTTTGATCAAAATCTATTTAACTGTTTATTAAGTGTTCCTTCCTACTTCTTTAAAGCAGAAATATTTATCAGATTCCGAAATAGATAGAGACTATATTACGACGACATTGGCAATAGAAATTAAGTATATACATAATAGGTATATGTATAATTATTATTTGTAGGTGCATTTATAGGTACACATCTACATATATGCACATAAAAAACTTATAGGTAACCCAGACACAAGATAAACATACATTACATACAAACATACATTCACATGTACACAATTGTTGGTTGTGGCTGATAATCGAAGTAGGTAGTACTTAGGGTAAACTCATCTAATTTTGTAACTAATGAATTACAATACTTTTTGTTGTTATCTCGTTTACCTACTCCTGGGAACTAAATTTTTTATCCGGATTTAAACTTAATTACCCCTTCATCCATTTCCACTTCTTCCTTTGTATTTAATTTTTTTAAATCCACATAAGTACTTTATTCTATAGAAGGCCTCAAAGTAAATAGCACGAAATAGGATGAATTACAAAATTAGAAGAGTTTAGCTTACGTACCTACTTACCACAGACTTTACTTATCACAGACTGTTATCCAAAAAACTACTTCATTCAAGTAATAATTTCGTGCTACGTTTACGTTTAGCCAATTAGCTAGGTTCCAAATATTAAAAAAAAAAATTTGAATATGGATGGAACCTAGATAACGATCATGGAAAAGGTATAGCTCAAAATGGCGGCGGATTGCTTTTTTGAATTAGGAATACGAAAGCAAAATATCATGAAATAACATTATGCACTTTTGTTTACATTCTTCGTGTGTATTGTAAAGTACATCTGTAATTAATCAGGTGCTTTGTATGTGCTGTGACTTTTTACCAACCTGATCAAATAGATGTCATCCAATACCAATAGTATGTTGCATGTTTAATGCAAATTACAAACTAATTTGTATCTTAAATGTCAACTATGAGATATTATTCCCTTTAAGGCAGCTAATACAAGAGTTGTTTGTTACAACTATGCGTCATGCATGATTGTGAAGTCATGCTACGTTGTTGGAAAAAATCCCTATTGATATGTAACAATTTGAGCAAATATACGTAAGTATACTCATAGTTAATATCAGTAGTAGTTTATATACTTAGCTAAAAAACAATGGCTTTAACAGTTCAATGCGAAATAATCAATTAAATGGATTAATAAAAATTGCCTTTTAAATATACTTTGCATGTTTATGTCAAAGGCTAGACTTACTTAGCTGCCTGACCAGAAAAATAAAAACTGTCGCCATGTTGCGGATACAATCGGAACTGATTTCATCTTTCTAAGTACCATGTTCTATAATTTTGGTAAGTCGGACAGAGGCGCTCTTATTACAGGGTTTTTATTTTAATGGTTAAGCTATACTTATACATAACTTCGATAGCCCACTGTAAACAATGGATGCGACTCTCTCAATAAATCACAGATAATGGCAACGAAGTTAGTTGGCACTTTTAAAAATTAAAGAGCTGCTAAAACCTTACATTTCATTTATTTTAAAAAAATCATTAATTAGGTAAGTATATAGCAATGTTAACTGTTAATTTTATTTACATTTTGCTGTGCCCTACAGGGTCCATAATTGTACTGAGCTCTAAGCCTCTAATTTAAGACTTTGTCAACATTATGAAATGCAACAAATAATATGAATATGAACCTACACTAAATAAAGGCTTTATGTTAAATAAAATAAAAAATATAATTAACTTCCCGACTCTACAGAAACTTGTTGGATTTTGAAATCATAAAATATTATTGACATTTTTTGTTATAACAATCACACGGAAAAGTAGTAAAAACTTAGTTCAGACATGTTATACCTACGATTCATTCTTACTACAAGAGATCTAGAGCTCTTGGCATTGTTCCCACGACAGTAAAGTCTACAATATTCAGTAGAGGAAACAAAATAGTAGTATGTCTTTGTCTTGCACAACATACCTGCGAGTGATTGTGTCTCGGTTTGGGAACTCTTTGATATAAGTATACATATACAAATAACCATCGATCTTCTAAAATAAATTACAATTGGCCACAACGGTTAGTCATTATTCCTGTGTTCATATATTTATTATTTCGATTTTGATGTAAAGAAAAACTGGGTAGATATAGAAAATTATTCAAATTAAAAAGTAGTGGAGTAATCGCACATGCAGTCCAACAAGAAAAAAATGTGATTTGGCTTAAAAGTCTTAAAACCAAGCCACATAAAAAAAAGACATTAAGATTGCAGCACTGCCAATTACTAATGTCAACGAACGTTCGTTCGTTGGAAATTTTACACAAAATCAATTAGCCTACATGATGTTAGTAACAATTTTAAAATAATAAGTTTTTGAATATTGCTCTGTGTAATCAGGTAAGTAATAACATAATAAATTAATTAATACTACCTAGCCAGGTAAAGTTGCCCTTAATATACCTAATGTTTTTATTTAGTTTACACGAGTACTGTACTTTGCGGATTATTTTCTGACCTTCCTTGACCATAGATGTTGAAAAGTATTCGAAACGTCGCGTCGGGAAAGTAAAAATCAATAATAAACCGCGATAAAATCCGAAAAAGTAGTTAAATGTTTCCCTTAATGTTATTCTACTACTACTAAAAGTTATTATTTCTTAGATAGTTGATACCTACCAAACTTAGAGGAGATACCACTGGAGAGAGCATCACGCGCCAAATTTTTGTTCATATGTTCAGGTAATTCTTTATTTGTGTGCGTATCTTTTTGAATGTGTTGCGAGTTTATTATAGTGTGGGTATGCGTGAAATTGTATCTGTGTGTGTTTACTTCGCCTCCCGCACCCCGCAAAAGTACCATGAAAAATTTGTTCGGGGAATCGCGATACTAGCTCCATTCTAATTACTCTGAGCTACCAAAAGACGTGGCCACATCTGAGGGTCACATCTATCAGTCTCCAACCGTTTATTTGCTGAGAGTAGATTAATTCATTTAGAATTCTAATTATTTTATCATCATAAGATTAGAGGTCATTATAACAAATCCTAAGTGGATACTCATCACTCCTAACAATTGCTAATACATTATTACACTTGAATGATAAAATATTACTACCACTATTTTAGCGATTATGTAACTTATATCTTAAGTAAGAGAGTATATAATTATAGGAATTAACCAAATGATTTATTTTTAAATTAATAAAACAAATATTGGGATATTTTTTATCGATATGATTCATCGCTAGTCGAATCCCTATTCTGAAAATCAAGTCAGTCGAGTTAGAATACCGTTTGTCACGTTCTCACTGTGCGAGAGAGATAACAATATCCGCGTAACAAAAGGGATCGGTCAGGTAGTTATTGAAAGATAGATATTTCAAAATAATAAGCACTTGGTGATGAAGATAATAGATTCGTATTGCATGACTACACCATCCCCGAAGCCCGTAATTAGTAGAATACTTGCCTTAGTTCGCCTTAACGCCAATATTTGGTCAATAACGCTTCATAATAAGATAAGTAGGGGTAATAACCCGCATTAAGCGTAAAAGTTTACATAAGCACGTAGCTACATAGTATCAGCTCTCTTTGTCTACTTTTCCTTTTTTAAAGCGGTTAAGACATTATTGCATGTTGTGGGTAATTTTTTCCTCTTAATTATAAATTCATTCGAAAGACCAAACTAATTAAACAATCATAAGCATACTCAAATATGTAGAAAGAAGATACAAAATGTCTATAAATGTATTTAAGAAAGCAATTAAATATTTACACAAGGAATTAAATAACAGTTTTTTATTAAGTAAGTTAAAAAAAACAAGGCATGCATAAAAAATTACGTAAGGCAAGTACAGTAATTTTAATTGCCTAATCGCAAATTACTTCCTTTGTTTGATTAGGAGAAAGTTTAACCATAAAAAATAACTTTAAAAACCACAAGATCTAAAAAAAGATTACCTTATCAATCCAAACTGTAAAGTCCAAAAATAATTCAACACTTCAATGTTTTTTAAACAACAAGATTAAAAACGATAGTACGCCACGAAACAACTCAAAAACCGAATGGTTAAATTAAACATAATGCCAACATCAACGAACTGTATCACATCAAACGATCAACTTAGCACTTGTCCAAACAGGCCAGCGCCGAGCGGCACTACTACATAACTAAATTGAAAGCGGGGCGCGCTCAATACGTGTAGAAGTGACGGCTTCGCACGCCGAACTGGGCCTGTTCTCCCGTACATAAGTTGTGGTGATTTACAGAGGGCGCGCAGGCGGGTGAACGCTGCCCGAGGATGCTCCCCCAGCGAAGGATACCTCATTATCTTCACTGTAATCCGCGTGCCTTTTTGATAAATTTCTTTATAGGGTGTCACTGGTTTTGACCCTTCTACTGAACAAAATGACGTTCTTACAGACTTTGAACGTGAGATCGACTTGATCCCTAGACGTCCAAATTTAAACTAATTACGCAAGGAAGTTTAAGAAACCACGCATAATGAATTCCATTATCATTACTCCAAATTGCATGTATAACTCATAAGAAGCTAATGCCAAATGTAACTAAGTTAAAACAGAATCCAATCCATTTGATGTACGCGCGATCACAAAAAAAGAGATATTGCCCAATTGGTATTCAAGGCTACAAACAAAGCTACAATAGTAATTGTTGAGCATTCGCTGTAAGTATTCTATCTCGCTAATGTATTGAAGACAATTATATCTGAAATCATTTGAAATGTCGCGAGCAAATATTTTGATAAGTAAGGTAATTAACACTTTAAATATTTAGGTCTAGGTGATCGGATGGCAGATAACGCAACCACTGGACACAACAATACAAAAGGCGATAAGTTAAATACTGAGATATATAATCTTTAAGATCACACACAAAGAATCCCATCGTCTGTATATGACGCGAATGTGGTATAATGCGAAATTGTAATCAAATGAAATGACAGCTTCATTTCATTTGATTACAATTTCGCATTATACCACAATAATTAATTAATTTCATTATTGATATTCCTAGTCTTTATATTGTTAACTTGTAGATGATAAGTGGTTTTTTGTTAGTATTTGTTTTTTTTTCTGGTGTGCCTCATAATCTGTGACAATAAATGCTTTTTCTTTGTTTCTTTCTTTTCTTAGAGTATTTGAAAAATTTCTGTGCTACAGATCTAATAGACAATAAACTCAGTCTTTAGTAGTTTATGCTACTTTATTTATACATACATAAATGTATTTATTTATTTGATAATTTATGTACACACAATAACATTAAAGGAAAGAATAGTACAAAGGCACAGCTTATTTCTAAAGAAATTTCTGTGTAGCTATAACTTTTTTTATGTTTTAAGCAATATGTTATGTTACCTGCTTGCAATAATATTGATAATGAAGTGTATAAAATTTCAACACCGACGACCTTCAATGAGGTGTGAGCTGCACACTATTGTATATACATCGGCAGCGTTCTCTCTGCATTTGCAATATTCGCATTTAATTCATACCACTCTTAAGATAATCAAGCTCACTGTAATATACTGCAGAAATTTGAGCTGTGGACGAAAAACACTAACTGAAAATACTAGTATGATTATTTTAATATCTTCCTAAATATCTTGAAATGTTTAGTGCATAGTGTATGAACTACAAATATTTTAATATCAAGAGTTCCGTTAAACAAATCTTATGGTAGTTTTGGACCTTGACATAAAACAAAAATTAGCCGTGACAGTATCCACTTTGTAAGAATTTATGTTACTTGATCGTAAATCTGTTTGTCAATAATCTGAGTTGTTCCACGTATTTAACTCGTTAATGTCTACGGTAATTATTTTAAATCCAACATAATTGTAGCGCAGATGACTACAAAATTTCATTTTTCTTTGAATTTTTAATAAACTGAATCACATATTCAGTCACAAAGCAGCAGAGTATAACTATCACTTTGTTCCGGTTTGAAGGATACCTAGGTACTGGGGATATAGGAATTACTAATCTAAAGACTTTGTAATCTATTGGATAATAACTAGTAGAGGAATGCAATTGTCTATGTGCAAACGACCTGTTTGTCTCGTCATAAGATGAAAAATAACAACATTATTGGGTTTTTTATCTGACATTTATCCAAGGTAAGCATTCTATATAAATCTTATCTTTGTAGAGGTATCGCCAGAAGTTACATCCAAACACTCTTTACCGCGGCCAAGGCCACTTTCAGACTCGGGAGTTCTGTCATACAGTTTACTTATAAACTTTCCAGCCATTTGTTTAATTTTTTTAAAGAAACTCCAACTTTTCTGCAACATGATGAACAATTGGAATATATTGGAGCAATTGGAATATATTTCATACATATTACTTGAATAAGTAATCAATATTTTTTTTAGTATTAGCTCTTTAAATTTATAAGATTTTTATTGAATTCCTAATCTTTAATTTTTCCTAAGCATTTAATTTCAATATGACTTTGGAATTATCTATGTGCATCAATGGTTCGATATCATGGATATTAAGCTAGAAAATATCGGTGTTTTAGCATCGATGTGAAGTTATCTTTATGTAATTATTGATGTATCTACACTTCTTTAATGTAAAACTAAAGTGGATTTGGTATGCACCTGATTATGAACTTCGTAAATGTCAACCTAATATTTTGTCTTTTTACCTATACTTTTATAATTTAGTTACTAAATAAATAACATACTCGTAATACTTGTTTGAGAACTCTCAATGTCTGATTATTTTACGCCAAAATATTAACATTGGAGTTTTTCAAATATCTATCATCCATAATGTGGTCTTTAATGATTACTGCCATCTATATTGATTGTTCATTAGACAACCGCTAAACGCAGTCGAGCAACTCATTCAGGCAATAAACAAAACTAGATTAATGGCGTATTTGCTAACTTGTTTGTTATTAATGAGTTGTTATAACCATTAAAAGTCGTATGCATCTAAATTTGAATAAGAGCCAAGCTGTGACTCGAGCAGATGTCGGACCGACCGGCGGCGACCCTCAAATTGCCGCATCCATTCAACCGTGAAGGTGCAGCCCGATTTGTAGTCGTGTAAAAATTATTGACGAATCTACGATAGCAATACGCTTCCGAATACGAGATCATAATCTTCAAAAGTCTATAGTGTCCTATTTCCCGACTGACATAAGGGTGTCGTTAAAAAATTGCTTCCAAAAATATTTAGTTTGAAAGTTTAATAAGTATAGGTGAAGATGGAGCACTTCACTATTAGTTAATTGTTTCGGGATTGCGGAAGTCAGGATAATTTGGGTTGGGACATGTCACAGCAACCGCTGTCGATAGTAACCCGAATATAGAAGGATGGCAGGTCGAGGTTCAATAATTGCGAGCCGTCAAGACTTTCACCTTCGGCGTGCGGCCGCCGCCGCCAAGGCCACGCGGCACCGTTCACCGTAACTTCCGCCCCGCTGCGGCACGGACCCGCGACAACGGCCGCGGAGCCGACGACTCGCGTTTTGCAATCAGAATTTCGGAAAGCGGGCACCGGTGCAACGGCCTCAGCGCTCTACCATGCCAGAATAACGGTCGCCACCACTTACGTAACGTTTTGGAAATAATAGCAGTTTTTGCAAACTGGAACACTTCTAATAAAAATTTCAGGGCGAACGCTTCCAAACTTGGGCGTACAGACCTACTAAAACGCAGCAGTTTGTATTAATTGAGCAAGTGAGGCTGTCTAATGATGCAACAGTCATTGAGGCCGGAGATTTTTATATAAAGTCGCATTTGATAACACAAAAACAGTTTGCCGAAGCGTTACACCTTTTGTTATTTCATTACCGGGTTGCCGCGGGAGGCTACCGTAAGCCAATACACGCGAGTCGAGACGACCCATATTCACAGAGTAGGTACGTACGCGTGTACCGTATACGTGTGTACCATTTCATTCTGCTCGTTAAATCAATGCTTTTAATAGAGATGATGGCTCAAGACTCAATTATATATAAATAAAACGGAACGCAGGCACATGCGAAATGTTAACTTGACATTTTGAATATCGAATCTACCGCAATATTGAGGTAGCGTTGATACGGGTCTGATATATTTTTATCCAAGGGACCGAAGGATAGAATGTCATAGGTCGCGCTAATTTGAGTGGAGTGGATCATATTCTTTTAAGCGGCTTCAAAAAGACGGTGCTGTATTCGACGCGTGTATGTAATATTAATAAAAATGCGTAATATTCACATATGTTAGTCTATGTGGGCTTCTTATGAGTGTAAGTAGGTGTGTCCAGCAATTTTCAGGATCTATAAATCCGAATATGGTAATTTTTTTTTAAATAGTTTTAGATCTTTCAACTTAGGGAAGAGTCGGGGAGACTGGGTACAATTGTGCCAGGGTACGCTTGTGACAGTCGTCGTATTAGCGAAGCTATAAGGAATATCGGGATGGATGCAAGAGAAGAAAGGAGCAGCGTGCTTGTCTGCATCTGTTCCACATCAGCAATCGCGCGACGTTTCTGCTTGCAGAGCTCCACATTACTTTTTATCAATGAAAAGTAATTTTTTTTCTTCGACATCTTTTAGTAATTGTTAATTCATGTGTACAGATAGAGTAATGAGTGTCATGTCTCGTTAAAAGTTAAACATCGGTAGTTAAATTGCAGCAGTGATTACTTTGTACGTAGATTAATCGGTATAGTCACGGCAATTGTTTTTTTTTTGCGAGTGCCTGCAATGGGTACGGTTGTGCCATATTTTTTGGGTACGGTTGTGACACAAGTATTTGGTTTTATATGTCCTGACAATGTGTGAGGAAGACGGAAAGGAGTTCGTTACATGCAACAAATTGCATGTTCATCATTAGTTTACACATATGTTTATTATTTCTTATGATGACATTTTCAGCTGATTCTCTGATTTTGATACCTACCTACCGTTTATTAATTATTCTTTTTTTGTATTTTGACACTTTAAACGTATTTTGACACGTTTAATTAACTGTTTGACTGATAAATATCAAGACTGTTATAATAATTATGGGCGCTACAGTGCGTTACTAGTAATAAGCGTTTAAAGTGTTCCTAAATTTTATTTCCTTTGTTATGTATTTTTTCCAGAAGTATATTTTATTACATTATATTAAGACCTGCAATAAAAGTGACCAAATTGGTCTAATTTGGTGTATTTTTGAACCTGTCACTTCCGATCCCAAGCACTGGCACAACTGTCCCTGGGGTGGGGTCGATTGTGACATATTTTTCTTTGAAATGAAACTAATTTTACGGATTATATCGCGGTTTATTTTTGATTTTAATTTCCCGACGTTTCGAATACTTTACAGCATTCATGGTTTTATTACCATCAGATAAAGTAACTGCTTTCCTAGATCACCTTAACTCCATAAACACTAAAATCCAATTTACAATGGAGTTGGAATCAAATAACTCTCTAGCATTCTTAGATGTCTTAGTAATCCGTAATCCCAATAACACCTTGAGTCATACTGTGTATAGGAAAAAGACCCATACAGATAGATATCTAAACGGCGAATCTCATCATCCCCCAACACAGTTAGCTACTGTCGGTAAATCGTTGTTTCAGAGAGCACACGGGATCTGTGACGAGGAACATCTTGGTGCCGAGCTTCAACATGTTAAGCAGGTCCTGCATGATAACAAGCTCCGAGTTCCGCGCCGCCGTCACTGTGAACGTGTCAAGCCATCCACAGTCGAACGTATGCCTGCTGTATTGCCATATGTTAGAGGGGTAACAGACAAGATTGGCTATATCTTAAAGCGAGCTTCAATTAAAACATTTTTCAAGCCACCAAAGAAGATTAGTCAGTTTTTACCATCAGTCAAGTGCCATATACCTCTACAAGATGCAGGAGTATACAAACTGGATTGTGACTGTGGGCTGTCATACATCGGGCAAACAAAAAGATCGGTAAAAACCCGTGTAAAAGAACATATAGCTGACGTTAAACATCGACGCTATACGAAATCTGCAGTCTGTGAACATGTTCAGGATCGCACCCGTCATTATATTAGATTTGACAAACCACAAATCTTCGCAAAAGAACAGCGCTACCTACCAAGGATGATTCGTGAGGCTATTGAAATTAAAAAGCATCCAAATTTCAATAGAGAAGATGGCTGGGTGCTACCACCAGCTTGGGATCCCGTGATAAACATAGTCAAATCCAAAGACAAGCATTCCACTGCAAGACCTCAAGATACTGTAAGCTCTTTCTGCGTAGATCGGACTAACAATAATAATTAGAAGACCTGAGGGTACCCTAAGACAACTATGACATATGGACAGCTACCACCTCAGTTCGCCCGTGACCATGAATGCTGTAAAGTATACGAAACGTCGGGAAATTAAAATCAAAAATAAACCGCGATATAATCCGTAAAATTAGTTTCATTTCAATGTGTAATATTCGCGTAAGTATCAGAAATCATTATATTTTTCTTTTTTTCTAATTGCTTCCTATATGTTAACTATTGCACTTAAAGGCAATATTGTAGTATTTATACGCACACAAATGTACATTTAACTGTAAAAAATACCTTTCTTCTAGCTAGCTAAAATAATAACAAAGTTATGGGCGATCTAATGAAAATTGTCACAACCGTACCCAGTCTCCCCTACAAGTTTCATCAAAATCGTTTAGTAGTTTTAAAGATAATGAACATGACGTCATGAGTTCATGAAGTCGATGCCATGATGTCGGTGTTAGGTTGCCTGGAAGAGATTGCTTTTTAGCGATAAGACCGCCTTTGTACATTGATATCTTCAACGTATTGTTCAATTTACATGTAACTTTTCGTGTACAATAAAGTGTATTTATTATGCCAGTTAGTGCTGATTTTAGTTAACACACCATAACGCTATTCCTAGCACCGACTTCAATATAGGTACTTTCGTTATTTAATACTTTTTAGATCATTTTCTTTGAAGTCAGTATTTATTTTTTCTGAACATATTTTTGATTAACGAGTGATGATGATACTACGGATACAATGTTTCGTGTTCTTAGAATTTGGGAATTTTTCGAATACAGCTTTGTTTATTTTTTACGTTTAATGGTGACATCATCGCAGGACAAACTTCACACGTAGGTTGGCGTTGTCAAAATCCTCCGTAAACACAAGACAACGACCGATAATTTTTTCGAGGTCATAGAGAAACAGCGACGGACATACTGATTAGCCCTAACATTTTATTTATCACTATCTACGAGTATAATGACGTCAGTACGCCGAATTAGGAGATTGATAGTTTGTTACACACAGCACAGGTATTGTGTGTTAAAATAGAAAAAAAATACCGCATCTTGATATTTAGCGTCTTAGCGGAAAATATTCTAAATTTGCTGTATAAGTTTTTAATTTAATTAATTTCTTTATTTGGGTTACCAACATGTGATACAATCGCTTACATAAAAATACAGTAAGTACATAAAGGAGCATGCAATGTGCTCACATAATTATAGGTGACCACAACTATCACAGTAGTACCATAATACTGGGAAACGTAACATAGAATCAGGAATACATTTTAAAAATAAGTAAGGAATAGTGTTAGGTTATTGTAAGTCATAAATAATTATCTCGCCTCTTTATGTGTAAATTTCAATACTAAATCTCTAAGGACAATGACAATAAATGAGGGGTTAATGACTAATTAACAAATTCTGAGTGTGGTAGTAAGTGCAAAAAATACGTATACTAACAGATTAGTTTTCAACATAGGCTATTAAAACTTTAATGGCTTTGTAATGGCAATGAAGTCACGCTCCAACGACAAATCAAAACGTAAGTAACTTAACTAGAAAATACTCGTAGAGTATCGAAAAGTAATAGTCTTCTTTGATCCACTGGAATTATTGAAACACTTTAAATATTTTACTAAGTACTAGGTCTCGTGTGCAATCTTCGGAGTCGCTGGACGTTCGAGTTGTGGCCCTAGGACGTTTATTGAGTACGGCGGCGACTCGGAGGAGGACAGCGGCGGGGTTGCGACCCCCGTGCCCGAGAGCACCGTGACTGGTTCGGGAACCAGTCACGGTGCCCCGGGGGGGGGGGGCTATAATGCGCCCCCGGCGGCGGGCTTGCCGGAGAGCCCGGGTGTCCCCTCTCCTGTACTGGTGCAGAGAATAGCAGGGAAAAGAAAAGTTGGAAGACGAAAGATGTCCTGGCTACGTAACATCAGAGAATGGACCAGAATCAAGTCTGTAGAACAGCTATTCAGACTAGCCATGGATAAAGTGAAGTTTCGGAATCTAACCGCCAAACTTCAGAAATGGAGAGGCACTTAAAGAAGAAGAAGATGCAACAGCCGCGAGGGTTTTAGTGGGTGGGAATCACCGGTCGAGCTCCCCGCGAAAAAAAATGGCCTCATATGCAAGGCACCATCCAGGTAGCTACCACCGTAGTGTTAGTAATTCTGCCACCGAGCTGAAACATGCTCCGGTGTGAAGGGCACTGTAGCTGGTGTAATTACTAGACACTTAAGAACTAATCGGGTGACGAGCGGCAGTGAATTGCAGCTGCCTGCAAGCCCGTCAATTTGCATATCTCGCCACTAAAATAATAAAATCTACTAAACCAAGATGAAAGAGAAGTAATACACCACAATGTGGTTCAAAGAGGTAAGATAAATTAATATAATCACACACACTGCAGCGGGCGCGATGAGTAACTGTATGTTTGGAAATTTCCTGAACACAAACAATACTGCATGTTTTTCAACATGGACTCTGGTCTCTGTGACGTCGATCACTGATGTCGAGTTAACGGCTCATAAAATATAGCGACGGTGCTGAGCTGGTGCCAAGATTCCAACCATTGTTCTCCACTAAGGACTGAAGATATCGGTGTTAACTGCAAATATATTCAATAGTTGTAAGCGATAATGAGTCTCGTATTAGCTAATGACAACTACATATTTAAATGTAGGCGCAATTAAACACTGAATAGGTTGTAAAGTGAAATTAATTATGCGAAGAGAACATATTATGGCCCATGGTGTGTCTGGGTAAGAATAGCACCCTCCCATCTCCTCCCGTTGGGTGTCCGTAAAGAAAACAAGGAGTCGGGCAGCAGCGTCTTTCTATTGGATTTTGTTACTGTATACGTATAGGTTTGTAGGTTGCCTGGAAGAGATTGCTTTTTAGCGATAAGGCCGCCTTTGTAATTGATATCTTCAACGTATTGTTTAATTTACATGTAACTTTTAGTGTATGATAAAGTGTTTGTTATTGTTATTATTATAAAGTCTACCAATTTCTAAACTAACTAAAGTTTGTACCTTCTAAAAGTAAATTAGTGATAGTATATTTAAAGTTGGCGTGAAAGGTCAATGTTTCCTTACTAATGTGATTTGCTATATCGAAAGATTGTTGACAGATTTATAGTTACTGTTTTACTGAAATATACCAAACGTTTATAATTAAGGTATAGAATATAATATTAATGAAAACATAATAGGTAAGTACTTATATGTTTATTTTTTTTTACTACCGACAAAGACGTAACAGAAATATTATTTAACTTTAATTAAATTCTTTAGTTAATTAGCATTTTTCACGTACAATAATCTATTGATTTAATCAAGTTCTAGGATTTAACAAACTGTATTGTTTTCTCATTATACAAATAAGTATTACATGAAATAGTTAGATAAATAGTTCTAAATTAAGTTGAAAATCTGTTCAGTTTTTCATGAAACAAGTGTCTTTTTCTTTGGTAACGTACGAAATTAAAAGAATGACTCAACAATAGTTCGATGACACGTCAAGACACGCCCATGTGAACTTTATAAAACATGTTTAAAACATAATACTAGTAGTTTACAAGTAGCGAGTAAGTAGTTGCGGATAGCGGCTGTTATCTCAGCTGGTCGACCCGACTTGTTAAGTTATTACGTAAATCGGTAATCGTAAGTCTTTTGGTATAGACTTGACTAGATTGTGATAGATTTATCTGCAAAGAGTGAGGTGATCTTATAAAATGATTACGCAAGCCTAGTAGAATTCAAAATTTTGCAGCCAAGTATACTTATAAAATCTACATTTAAAATAAAATATTTTACAGGAATTTATAGCGGTTTATTTTTGTATTACCTACATTCCCAACATGTCATGTTTTTTCAGGTATGGTGACGAGAGAAGCATTTTATTTCGTTTTTATTATTCGTGTAAACGCTTTATACATTACGACTCACTTACATGTTTTTGAAAATACCGCTGAATATTGCAGGTGATAAGTGATTAGTATGTTAAAACATTATGTTTAACAAAAAGAATGTACTTACCTTTGAAATGAAACTAATTTTACGGATTATATCGCGGTTTATTTTTGATTTTAATTTCCCGACGTTTCGAATACTTTACTGCATTCATGGTCACGGGCGAACTGAGGTGGTAGCTGTCCATATGTCATAGTTGTCTTAGGGTACCCTCAGGTCTTCTAATTATTATTGTTAGTCCGATCTACGCAGAAAGAGCTTACAGTATCTTGAGGTAAAGTATTCGAAACGTCGGGAAATTAAAATCAAAAATAAACCGCGATATAATCCGTAAAATTAGTTTCATTTCAATGTGTAATATTCGCGTAAGTATCAGAAATCATTAAATGTACTTACCTATCTATAATTATTTAATTAGTAATAATATTCAATTATATTTCTAATACAAGTATTGCTCTACATAAAGACTCTAGGTACTAATTGCATTTCAAGCAGATAATATAATAATAATAATAATATCTTGGGACAATCTACACACGGTCATCTCATCCCAAACTAGGCAGAGCCTGTACTATGGAAACCAGAGAACTGATACTAATACTTATATTTTTTTTTTGTAAATACATACTTAAATAGATAAATAACACCCAGACACTTGGTGGGAATCGAACCCACGACCCATCGGTTTGCGGACAGGGTGGCTAACCACTAGACCAACGGGCCCGTCTACCAAGATAATTTAGCATTACTCTAGGACTTGACAAAGATTATACGATGTCTACACTATTACGTGTTTTTACTTCATAATTATACCGAGAAGAATGATGAGCTTGAATGTGGATGGATATAGAGCGCGCGGAAGGCCGAAGAAGAGATGGATGGATTGTATTACGAATGATATGAAAGTAGCTGGAGTGAGTGTGGAAATGACTGCAAATAGAGATGAATGGAAGGATAAAACATATTGCGCCGACCCCAGTTGATGGGATAAGGTAAGGAGAATGATGACTTCATAATTATACCGCGATTCCATCTCATATTTAATAAGTTGTTTTCTTTAAATTAACCAAACCTGTAAGAGTAATTGATTTCCTGCGGCTTCGCCCGCTAATTTTTTTACACCCCCAAAGGTTTTTTTTTTAAATTCGCGAAACACGAATTGATTTATTTTATTTAGAGAATCTTTTCAGTAAATTTCAAGACAATCGAACCATACAATAAAAAGATTCATACAAAAGAAAACACCCCATTTAACCCCTTTACCTAAAGGGGTTAAATGGGGTGTTTTTTGGGGTGGAATTTTCAAATCAAAATCCTTTCTTAGTGGATGCTTACGTCATAAGAGGAACCTACTGTCCAAATTTCAGCTTTCTAGGTCCAGCGGTTTGGCCGCAGTCAGTCAGTCAGGACAAGTAATTTTATATGTATAGATAAGTTTAAGTCCATAAAAATGAAATAACTCTATCCAGTTTGAGAGCAAATTATTCTGTTAAATTTTATTATATAAATCCCACAAATAAATTTTGTACACAGCCATGTATTCCACGGCTGAGCATTATTCCTAAATTGGAGGAGTTTAAAATTGCATTGCATTAAAATTAACATGTTTTCAGAGTAACTCTATAGTTTCATCATTAGCAGCCGTAACATATCCACGACTGAACAAGGGGCCTCCCCTTAGAAGGGAGGGGTTGCCATAATCCACGCTAGGGAGGCGTCTTGGGGATCGCAGTATAGGTGGTAGGTAATCCAATAGAAAGACGCTGCTGCCCGTCTTCTTGTTTTCCCTTAGTCGCCCCTTACGGACACGCACCGGGAAGAGATGGGTGGGTTCTATTCTTTCCCGGACACCCCACAGGTTACACGACACCCTATAGTTTACAATACTGTAATAAAATATTTTTTTTTAAAATTGAACCGACTTCAATAACACTAAAAAGTATAAAATAATTTAAATATTAAAGAAGTTGGTGTTAGCGTACCTGCTGTGTATATTTGGCACCAACTTCAATAATATTTAAATTATTTTATACTTTTTAGTGTTATTGAAGTCGGTTCAATTTTTTTTTTAAATATTTTATTTTATACTTTTTAGTGATATTTTTATACATAAAGATTGAACCATCGAATACGGTAAAATGATCTAGGTAGGTTATGACATCATTATGATTTCACATTATCGTCTACATACTTTTACATAATTCATGTTTCTTCAGAAACTCAGAAACAATTTATCCGATCGTAATAAAATTTGCATGGAATCATCATAGTAGTTTACTCTCTCGAATAAAAAAAGAATCATCGAAATCGGTTCATATTTATCAGAGAAATGTAAAGGAGAACATCAGTTTTATGGTTTTTACCAGATAAATTCCTCCATATCATTCATAGTCCTCCAGGAAGTTCTTATCCGGTTGTGATAAAATTCAAACAGGTTCATTACAGTGGTTTCTTCTTTCGAATAAAAAAAGAATCATTGAAATTGGTAAATATTTACCAGAGTTATGACCATTTTTGTCCTTAAAAAGCACCATAAAGTCATCTATATAGGCTTTCCTGCAGCTCTCAGTGCGCAGTCACCATTCTTGTTTTTCAGGAACTACTTATTACTAAGCAATAATTTTTTTATGGGACCCAATTAACGGATTAAAGAATGGATGGAAGAAAGATTTTTTCAAATCGGTTCATAATTGCCAGAGTTATGCGCGAACATACATAGAAAAAAAAAATATATACAGACGAATTGAGAACCTCCTCCTTTTTTGAAGTCGGTTAAAAAAATGTGTATAAATGAAGTTGCAATTCATCACTTAGACCCAAATTTAATATCAGTATTGTTTTAATTGGCATTTGCGATGATTATCAAATTATCTATAGTCAACAATTAATAATGGCCCTGACATTGTAACGTTTATTTACAATTTTAATGTTTCATTTGCATGACATTGGCAGTATATTAATTCAATTTATTCATATTAATTATGTGGACTAGCAAGCTAGCTGCTATGCAGGAGAGAGTAGGTTTCATTTAGAGTTAGGGCAAACATGTATGAATTTTTTTTTTCATAAGTATTTTTGTTAGTTTTGCTGCAACCTGGATTACCAGGTTGCAGCAAAACTAAAAAAAAATCTACAATACTAAAAAAAAACGAAAAATAGGTAGGCCTTATACATTAGTAAGACCTACCTATTTTTCGTGTTAAAGTGCCCTGCTATAAGAGTTAATATTAAGGTCTCTGTTCCTTCTTGGGCATGCTAGGAGATATTTCTTTGCAAATAAACTAACCCTGTGTACTTGTGTTATCCTAAGAATTCTCTAACGAAATTTGTGTGTACATACATACATTACTTAAATAAATAAAAAAATATTTGCGTCGAGACTGCCTATTAATTACCTATTAATAGTCTCTACAGAAAGATGTAGGGTCAATATAGAGTCTTTTAATTCGAATTCTAATACTTGTCAATCTTCTCGCAACAATAAATGATAAATGTATGTGGTTCTGACAGATTACAGACTATTATCTAAAATAAAATTTGGCGGGCCTGTTGGTCTAGTGGTTAGACACCCTACCCGCTGACCAATAGGTCGTGGGTTCGATTCCCACCAAGTGTCTGGGTGTTTTATCTATATAAGTATGTATTTACAAAAAAAAAGTATATATGTATTAGTATCAGTTGTCTGGTTTTCATAGTACAGGCTCTGCCTAATTTGGGATCAGATGACCGTGTGTGGATTGTCCCAGAATATTATTATTAAAAAAAAAAAACAACTGGATTTTGATCAAACATCTTTGGGCCTAGCTGTAATTTCCGTTAATTTTTCTGTGTCGATGTCGTTATTAGAATTCTTAAAAAAACAGGCATATGTGCAAAGTCCAAAGCCATACAGCCTTGTAAATTTTTTAAAAATAAATTATTATGGCAAGTCTTCAAGCAGGTACTAAACGTCGTTTTTTTTTCAAAAAGATTAATATTTCAAATGACAGCGAAAACTAATGATTTCGGATTACATCCTGAAAAAACACTTCCATTATTAGGTTCACAAGTAATACCAATAATGATTCTTAATTACAAGAGAAGAGATTACATTATTGCAAGATACCACGGTACTGTGACCGATCGCACCGTGCCCCGTAATTTTTAGTTAGAAAGTTGCCTATTTATCTTTTAATTTACACTTTCACTCGTTTCATTTCACGTATATAAAGTAACATAATATTGAATGTAAGATCTGTACGCTGTTGTCAGCCAATCAACCTCATGACCTAGTAATTTCGATAATTGGTCAATAATTTTGATCGCAGTTATCTTTAATTCAATCTTGTCTGGCTGGATTCATGTATACCTATGTATTGTAACTACATACAATATCTTCAATATTTATAACTGCATAGGTAGGTAAATATTACTTATTATTTGCATTACTATAGACACGTGTACCTACTATACTGCCGCTTGTCTTGTTACTTGAGACAATTTAGTTCAGTCTGGTAGTTTTACCAGCCACAGTGCCTTTCATACTGGAACACAGCAATCTCTACACGGCGGTCGAATATCTTAAACTGCGTTGGTCCAAGGGTCCTAATACCTTTTTTTTGTTACCCGAGGAAAACTTCAAAAGGTACCCAGGCTCCATAGATTCACAGGTCAGGTTATGTGAGACTAACTAAAACCTCCCCTGATCTTTGTACCGACCTGATCTGGCCTTTGTCTGGTGACCTTTGTAGACTCTATAGAGAAACTGGGAACTCCATTCAAACCTTACCGCGGAGGGTCCTAGTCACAGACAGAACACAAATCAGTCAATAGCATAATCCTGCAGACGAGATCTAAACTGAGTATAGAGACGTATCACACTATAACTATACCGTGTTTACCCAAAACCAGTCAGCCATCACGCCTGTGTTCATACATTTACTGTTCAATTTTTGATCTTGTAAAGAATAAAATAACCATAATATACTAAATTCTGCGGCATACTAAGATATAGACGGCGCGCGGCGCGGCGCTCGCGTGAACAGTCGATGTCGTCGCCCGAACCGAAGTGATTACGAATATACGACCGACCGATTCGCACCACAGACACGAGCGACACGCGACGAGACTGAATGACGTCGATGCCCGTGTCCTTCGTGATTATTAAAAAAGCAAGTGACAGCCGTTTCGTATCGTAGCTATTAGCTATTGGTGCGGTTAACTGCGGTTGTTATTTGGGTCATAAACTGGTTTTATTTGAAGTTATGTGTGAAATTGACTGTTGGTCTAGTAAAGTAAAGTTTTTTAGTAAACTAGTGGTTAAAAACTCTGGTCGCTACCCAATGGGTCGTGGGTTCAATTCCCATCAAGTGTCTGTGTGTTATATATATTTTAGTAAATATGTATTTAAAAAAATAAGTATTGGTATCAGTTGTCTGGTTACTATAGTAGAGGCTCTGCCAAGTTTGAGATCAGATGACAGTGTGTGGATTGTCCCAAGATATTATTATTACACGAATTATATTAATTTAATATAAGTATATATATTTCCTTCACTTCACTTACACTTCCTTACTTCATGGAGAAGGAGGGACTCTTTGCGATGAACTCCTTCTTCAAGAAGCGACCATCCAGGAAGTGGACGTGGATAAGCCCCGATGGTTCAACCAAAAATGAGATTGACTTCATCATGACGACCAAGAAGCATATATTCGATGATGTCTCCGTGATCGGCAGGGTGAAAACCGGTAGCGATCACCGCATTGTTAGAGGCACATTGAATATCAACGTCAAGCTTGAGAGGTCCCGTCTGATGAAGTCCACGCTCCGTCCGGGAACCGCCCAAATCCGAAACCCCGAAGACTTTCAACTCGAACTGCATAATCGCTTCCAGTGCCTCGCCGAATGCGAAACTGCGGACGAGATAAACAATGGGTTGGTGCAAACTGTCCACGCAGTGGGGTCCAAGTCCTTTAAGACCCCACGCCGTACAAAGCCTCAAAAGCTCTCCAATACAACCATTAAGCTAATGGAAAACCGGACTGAGATGAGACTGCAATCTTCAGCTGATATGTCGGGTTATGCCAAACTCAATAGACGAATCTCGAAATCCGTGCGACACGACTTGCGTTCCTATAATACAGCATGTATTAAGGACGCAATTGAGCGGAACCAAGGCTCTAAAGTGTTCGCAAAGAATTCGTCTATTGGGCGTAGCCAAATGACAAAGCTGAAGATCGATGACGGCAGTGTCATCTCATCGAAACCGGAGATATTGAGAGAGCTTGAGAGATTTTACGGACAGTTATACACCTCAACACGGGATCCCATTGCCAGAACAGCTCAGGACACCAGAGCCAAACTAACCCGACACTACACTGAGGACATCCCAGACATCAGCCTGTACGAGATTAGAATGGCTCTCAAACAGCTTAAGAACAACAAGGCGCCGGGTGAAGACGGAATCACAACAGAACTTCTGAGAGCGGGTGGAAAACCGGTACTTTTAGTCCTCCAGAAGTTATTTAATTCCGTCTTACTCGAGGGTACTACGCCAGAAGCATGGCACAGGAGTGTGGTGGTTCTTTTCTTCAAAAAAGGTGATAACACTTTACTGAAGAATTATAGACCCATCTCACTCCTGAGCCATGTATACAAGCTGTTTTCGAGAGTCATTACGAACCGTCTCGAACGCAGGTTTGATGACTTCCAGCCTCCCGAACAAGCCGGGTTCCGAAAAGGCTTTAGCACCGTAGACCACATACATACGCTCCGCCAGATTATACAGAAGACTGAGGAGTATAATCGGCCATTATGTCTAGCGTTTGTGGACTACGAAAAAGCCTTCGATTCAATCGAGACCTGGGCAGTATTGCAGTCCCTCCAGCGGTGCCACATTGAATATAGGTACATCGAAGTGTTGAAGTGTTTGTACAGCAACGCCACCATGTCGATCCGACTACAGGACGAGAGCACGAAACCAATCCCATTGCAGCGAGGTGTGAGACAGGGAGACGTTATTTCTCCGAAACTGTTCTCAAATGCATTGGAGGACGTTTTCAAGCTCTTGGACTGGTACGGATTCGGCATCAACATCAATGGCGAATACATCACTCACCTTCGTTTTGCCGATGATATAGTCATTATGGCAGAGTCGCTGGAGGACCTCAATACGATGCTCAGCGACCTCAGTAGCGTTTCCCAACAGGTGGGTCTTAAAATGAACATGGACAAGACGAAGATCATGTCTAATGTCCATGTTGCACCCGTACCGGTAGTTGTTGGGAACGATACACTCGAAGTTGTTGACCACTACGCATACCTAGGACAAACTATCCAGTTAGGTCGGTCCAACTTCGACAAAGAGGTCGCCCGAAGAATCCAACTCGGATGGGCAGCGTTCGGCAAACTACGCGATATCTTCTCGTCCGAAATACCGCAGTGCCTGAAGACGAAGGTTTTTAACCAGTGTGTGTTGCCAGTGATGACATATGGTACTGAGACGTGGTCTCTAACGGCTGGCCTTTTAGAGAAGTTCAGAGTCACACAACGAGCCATGGAGAGAGCTATGCTCGGAGTTTCTTTGCGCGACAGAATCCGAAATGTGGAGATTCGCCGAAGAACCAAGGTCACCGACATAGCTCTCAGAATCTGCAAGTTGAAGTGGCAATGGGCAGGCCACATCGCTCGAAGAACCGATAACCGTTGGGGAAGAAAGGTTCTCGAGTGGCGACCACGAACCGGAAGACGCAGCGTAGGCAGGCCTCCCACTAGGTGGACAGACGACATTGTGCGCGTCGCAGGTAACCGGTGGATGCAAATAGCCAATTGTCGTTCATTGTGGCGTTCTAAGGGGGAGGCCTATGTTCAGCAGTGGACGTCTTCCGGCTGATGATGATGATGATGATATATATTTCCGTATAAATTCAGCTAGGTGCCATTTTAGGGCAATAACACTGTTGTGACATAGAAATGGTTGTTAATTTAAAAAGAAATATGTGATTAATAAAACCTATGAGTACTTAGGTGAAATAATATTACTTAGAAGTTAGGGGCGCCATATAAATAAATAACTGACGTAGACAGACAGACTGCGCACATAAAAGACTCACGTGTGAATAATTAAACAGCACGCGACTACAATATATTTTTCTTATTAGACGGGCCCGTTGGTCTAGTGGTTAGTGACCCTGTCTGCTAACCAACAGGTCGTGGGTTCGATTCCCACCAAGTGTCTGGGTGTTTTATCTATATATGTATGTATTTACAAAAAAAAAAGTATATATGTATTAGTATCAGTTGTCTGGTTCCATAGTACAGGCTCTGCCTAGTTTGGATCAGATGACCATGTGTGAATTGTCCCAGGATATTATTTATTTATTATTTAATAATACATACAATTCCGCGAAAGATTTGTAGGTGCTCTATAATAACGTCTTCCTGGCCAATACACCAAAGCCATCAGCCATCTACGCGGGAGATATTATAGTGCACAAGTGCTTGCGTAGACACAAGTGCACTCTCTCTTCCTTTACTCTCACAATCCGATGGTATGGACGATCGACTAGACTAAGGAGAGGTCAGGCGTAGGACCGAGTTTTTTTTTTATGCCAACGTATAGCTCATCTTACTTTACAGACAATCTGATGGTCAGCCTGCATGGCCAGTACTATATGCATCCTAGCCAGTAAGGAACAACACCGAGTTGTTGCTCACTGCGGGAATTGATCCCGCGACCTGGTTTGCAAAGTAAGCGATATCATGCTGTGCCACGGAGGTTAGTATTAAAAAAAAAACTTTGTCCGGTTTGTAACGGGAATATTTGCATCATTTTAACATATATATTAAATAACAGAGTAATATGCGTATAATTCATAGATTTAAGCAAGTGAAAAATCCTAAATCTATGGTAGGTATAATTATAATGGGTTTTTTAGCACTCTGTATTTTGAATTTATTTAAAAATCATTTAAAAAAGGAATTTTTTCAGTATTTTTCTAAAATGCAGACGCACAAAACCAGCCAGTATTAATATAATTATTATCCATTCGACGAAAACTTTTTATTTAATAAACAAACGTAGTAGGTGCTAAATGAATATGAAACGTATTTAAACCTGTTTTAAACAACATACGATGTCAACTGCACTATAATAGTAGATACTCCTATCTTATCACGGCTATTTGTGTTGACCTCTTTAACAGAGAAAAAATACACCGAGACTGCTCGGTAATCTGCAAATGTATTTCTCATAGTCACGAGATTATTACATTCGAAATTGAATATTTGTTTGAAAATGTAGCTAACATTATAAAAATATATTGCTTATTTAAAATATTAGAGGCTTTTTATCGCGTTAGAAGTATAATATTGTCCTGAATAAAATGTAAATCAATTAATACGTAAGTAATAAAAATGATTTATTTTGATTATTTCATTTCACGTAGAAGTTTTTTTACTTAGCTAAAGCTTAGCCGTTATTCCACATGATGGTAAGAGATGATGCAGCCAAGAATCGAAGTTCACTTATTAAAAAACAAGAGGAATCATCAGACTCAACATAATGCCGAGCCGTGATGCCAGCACACAGTGGAGTGCAGTCCATACGGGGAAAAATACTGCCTATCCTACGACTTCTCTGAATGATCGTAATATAGTAAGTAAATAGCTAGCGACCCGCCCCGGCCTCCCTTATATAGTTTTGTATATAATATATAAACCTTCACTGAAAAATTATCTAACTGATAGTGAAAACCGTTTAAAAATCCATTGCGTGTTTTAAGAGTGGTTAGTGACGACGCGACGACGAAACAATTCCATTTAGAATCTTTACTACAAATTTTCCGTCTGTAAAATTAGCAATGAATAGTAATATAATGAGTACATGATACCTTTATGCTAAGTGCAATAAACTCTGTATAGGCCACGCCGAGCCCCAAACTATCTGTATTCAATGTGTGTCTCAAAAACAATGCATCATTTTTTATAGTTCAACAATAAATTAAATACAAAAAAGGAAATCTGTAAATTATAGATTTTGCGTTTGAGAACTAAGGGTCGTTCACATGCACGAGTATGTAACAAAAAAGGAAAACTAATCAGACAGTGTTACGGTCAATACGAATAAATAAAAATCTCGTCTGCGTGTATATTATACATATTATAATTATTTTTTCATTATAATTTAGTTGGCGAGCGCTTGCCTCGCACCACTGATTTCTTTAATTAATCAGGTGCGAATCGTCTTTATGCGATTGTTACTAGCTTTCGGTGAAGGAAAACATTGTGAGGTAACCTGCATGTCTGAGAAAGCCTAACTAGCTTTCAAATGACGTGTGAAGTCCGCCAACCCGCACTTGGCCAGCGTGGTGGACTACGGGCTAAGCCTCTTCATCTTGAAGCGAGGATCGTGCCCAACAGTGGGACATAAACAAGGGCTGGTATTATTATAATTTAGTTGTCAACCTATGTTCAGCAGTGGACGTCTTCCGGCTGATGATGATGAGTTGTCAACCTGGTATCAGAGTTGTTCAAGCTGCCGTTAGGCCGCCTATCCACCGGAACGGAGCGAGGCAGTGGAGCGGAGAAACGGAGAAATATTAACCAATAAGATTGCACAAAATCTCCGCTCCAAAATCTTAGTGCAATCTTATTGGTTAATATTTCTCCGGTTCTCCGCTCCACTGCCTCGCTCCGCTCCGGTGGACAGGCAGCCTTAGCCTTTGACTTAGCTTAACGACTGCTGTCTAAATGACAATTTTTTTTTTTTCCTTTATTAATCATAGAATCAACAGCACATTGTATTATTTAAAATGTATATAGATATCCTACCATATTGCCAGTAACAGATTCTTACTATTTAGTACCAGTAGTTATAATTGCCCTTGAAGAGCTTGACTCTCATACAGAAATTACAAATAATTGATTTTTATTGATTGATAAATTAATTAAATAATAACTAACAGAAATATTTAGTTTTTAAGGTACGCATCTGAAAACTTGTAAGTATTGTTTGTGTGCGTGTGTGCCGTATGTGTAAGACTAGGAGTGTGTACGTGTGTGCGGTAACATAGTTAACAATGATGTTGTATGGACAATAGCCGGGACTGGCTTTTAACGTGCCCTCCGAAGCACGGAGACGCTCAGTTCAAATGCCACTAAACGGTCACCCATCTAAGGACATACCTTGCCTGACGTTGCTTACCCAACTAATCGTTTACCGAACAGTGGTTACAACTGGCTATGACGGCCTCATTTTATAAGTAAAAATACGTGATCATTAACTAGGTGGTAGATTTCTTATGCAAGGAACCGTTAAGGTAGGTACCACCGCAGTGTCAGATATTCTGCCACCAAGCAGTGATGTGTTAACATTGTTGTGTTCCGGTGTGGAGGGCACTGTAGCTGGTGAAATTACCGGACACAGGAGTTTTTTTTTTTTAATTTTTTTTTTTTTTCCACACACGGTCATCCGATCCCAAACTAGGCAGAGCCTGTGGAAACCAGACAACTGATACTAATACTTATATTTTTTTTTTGTAAATACATACTTAAATAGATAAACAACACCCAGACACTTGGCGGGAATCGAACCCACGACCCATTGGTTAGCAGGCAGGGTGTCTGACCACTAGACCAACGGGCCCGTCGCTATTAATATCTAATGTCTTTAGGGTCGGCAACAAGCTTGTTATTCTTAACAGCAGGCCGCATGATTATTTGCCACATTGTTGTAATTAATTTACTCTTACGGAATATATCGCGGCATATTTTAAGTTTTCAGTCATGGGATACTCATCCCAACTTACCTGTCCGGCAGTTGTGGTATAGAATACGGGTATGCGACCCCGGCTTTTACTACTACTACCCGGCTATTACTGTCCCATCCCTTGCCCTCCTGGGCGGTAATATCCTACTTTTCATATTTCCCACTCTAACTTGCCAATCTTCCTTTTCACAACACCTATCCTTCCCTTTCCCTCCTTATTCGTGAGAACGCAATGGTCAATCATATAAATAATTTAATTAACCAAAATGGCGGCGATGTGGTTCGCCACTCATCACGTCTCGTTTGTCACGGAGGCGAAAAGCGGCCCTTGGGCTCTGCCTACCCCTACGGGAAAAAGGCGTGATTTTATGTATGTATGTATGTATTTTAAGTTTACTCTCCCGACGTTTCGTGTTTCGACGTTTTCGTCCGCCCGTGACCATGGGTGCTGCGAAGCATTCGAAACATCGGAAGACTAAAACTTAAAATATACCACGTTATATTCCGTAAGAGTAAATTAATTACAATGTAAAGTATTCGCGTTAATAAAAGACAACATAATGACACATTGTTGTTATAAAAAAACGTAATTACATAATATGACTTCATCATCAGCCGTAATACGTCCACTGCTGCGTAGGGGGGGAAATTGGAATATATATATACAAAACTATAAATAAGGGGGATTTCTGGACTTTTTTCACATTCGATTCCACTTTTCCCCCCTATTTTAAGAGGGAAAAGTGGAATAAGCCTAAACGAAGGCCTCCCCCTTGAAAGGAAAGGGTTGCCATAATCCCCACGCTTGGCAGGCGTCTTGGGGATTGCAGTATAGGTGGTAGGTAATCCAATAGAAAGACGCTGCTGCCCGTCTTCGTGCTTTCCTTTAGTACCTCTTATAGACACCCAACAAGAGGAGATGGGTGGGTGCTATTCTTACCCGGACACCCCACGGGTCATAATGTGCCTACCTACTAATTATTAAAATCTATACTTATAATAAAACTGTAACAGGTCCAATTCTGTACATTGAAGATATTTTGAAAATTATTTTTGGAGGGCATTCTATAACCGATACTGAGGCCGAAAATGTATTTTTTTTTCATTTTTGTCTGTCTGTCTGTCTGTCTGTCTGTCTGTCTGTATCACGGCTGAGCATCACGCCGAAACTACTGAATGGATTCAAATGAAACTTGGCATGATTTGAGATCTTACTACGAGGTAGGACATAGGATACTTTTTATCCCGTAATCTAGCACGGTTCTTTTGGGAGAGGGGATTAAAGTCAAAATGGGTACTTGGTTATACGCTTGGTCAGATTTTATCAATTTTTCTTTATAACATAATAAATATTAGTAAGGGAACACTCATAGAGAGTTGTTATCAAGGTTTTGTAATTTTATCAAGGTTAAGCAACGTTAGGTAAGGTCATTAAATAGATGGGTGACCGTTTAACGGTCATTTGAACTAAACGGGTCCGTGCTTCAGAGAGCAAGTAAAAAGTGGGTATTCGATGCAAATGTCTGTTATTAAAAGTTTAGTTAACGTAAAAATAGCGCAGGCGGAGCTGCGTGGGTCAGCTAGTTAATTATATAAAATAATCATTACTTATATAAAATACTGTCACGTAAGTTGAAAGGTTTCTTTGTGAAAGTTAGTCCTTAGCTGACTTTGGTTACAATACAACAAAATTTCGTGAAACCGCGTCTAATACTTTTTTTTACCAAGGAGTGGTTGCATAAGATGTTATCATCGCTTTTAGGTAAACATAAGTCCAAGAAATCGGTCTATAATTGGCACGCCACTCTTTTATAAGTCCATCATTTATATACTTAGACTAGCTGACCCGCGCAGCTCCACCCGCGCTTTTATTACATTTTGCTCCACTTTTCACCCTCCTCCCTTGCTTTATTTCTCTCCATCTCTCTCTCTCTCTCTCTCTCTATTATCCCCTCAAGCCCATGTGGTTCGAAAAGGAACAATGCGCTTTTTTTTAGGACCCAGCCGGGATTGAATTCTTATAAGAAAAATGTAATTCTATGCTCTTTCTCTCCTCTCTCTTTCCCCACCCGCGTCGGTCCCCGTCACATTCCCCCTCTTCCTCTCCCCGTTGTCCCCTCTCTGAACCCTATCTCCCCCATCTCTCTCATCCAACTTGCTCCATCTCACCCCCCCCCCCCCTTGCTCCACCTAACTCCTCCGATCCCTCACCCCCTCCTCGAATCCCTTCTCCCTCTCTGTCCTCTCTTGCACCCTCCTCTCATTCTATATATCCGTCAAACATGGTATCAGCAGCATGAAATATACTTTACGACTTATTCTCAGACCTACCCGATATGCACACAAAATTTCATACACATCCGTTCACCCATCTATTTAATTACCTTGCCTTATGTTGCTTAGCCTTTACCTAGCGGCATGAAATATAATTAATGGCCTATTATTAGACCTACCCGATATGCACATAAAATTTCATACAAATCGGTTCACCCTTCTATTTAATGACCTTACCTAACGTTGCTTAATCTTAACCTACAGGTATAAAAAGTATCCTATGTCCGTCTCCTGCTCCTAAGCTACTTCCCTACCAATTTTCAGCCAAATCGGTTGAGCCGTTCTTGAGTTATAAATAGTGTAATTAACACGACTTTCTTTTAAATATATAGATTAAAGTTCTATGGTGATTGTATGTTCAATATCGCCGATAGATGGCGCTGTTCATAATGTAAATCACGCTCACATCGTAAATTACTGTCTAATGATATTCGATAATGAAAGTTTTAAGCTTTTCGCATCTTTTATTGTTGCGACTGTAATACAATACCTATACACTACCTGGACTTGGGGAGTTTCATTAAAATTTCATGAATAATTTCATGATCTAGTTTGGACTCGCTCGGGATTTACAGATTTTAACTTATCAAAGATATAATGTCATATTGCTATCAGCAACGTACTTAGAACAATACGGAAATCTAATGAAAATGTCCTGGGTGTACCGGACCGGCTTACCCCTTACAAAAATTTACCCTTCGCCACTGCCATATCTTATTCAAACTAAATGTCTGCTCAGTCCCTATTGTATATAGCGTAATAATACATATCTTAATAATTAACTGATCAGTCTATAATTACCCTATTCTCATACAAAGGAAATTACGTGGTAATATGTGCAAGTAATGTTTCACTGCTTAGCCCCTATGAAACATAGCGTGATGTTTTATATACCAATTTATACCTTGACTTCTACACAACACATCAGTGAAAGTCCTATCAAAATCCATCCACAGGTTTTCAAATGATACCTGGACAAACAGAACGACAGACAGACAGACAGACAGACAGACAGACAGACAGACAATAATTCCAAAAAAAATTGTTTTGGCCTCTATGTCGATAGTATAGTATCCCCCCACATAGAAATTTTGGAAAAATATTCAATGTACAGAAAAAGTGCTCTTTGAGTTTTATTATAGTATAGTTATAGATAATTAAAATAATTTAAAAATTCATCATTATCACCATCCGTCAGACGTCCACTGCTCATCATATCCTCCCCCCTCGAATTTAAATAAAATAATGTAGTATGTATGTCTGTGTATCGAAAAATATACTTCCTTATGATTTGATTATTAAATGCATCGATATAATATTAAAACTAGATTAGGTGTTACAGTCCAAAAAGTGGCACACATAAATAGCACCCTTGTGTCGCTATTTCTTTTCAAGCCACAGCCTGACAAAATTGTTTTTGCCGATAGTAGTGTCGCTATTGTCTATAAGAAACTGTCAAACTACACGTCATTATTATCATAATAAAACCGTAGTTCACGTTTTCGCCACCAGCACAGATAAGTTCGCAACATTCGCGACCACATTTTAGATGTCATTGTGTTAGTGAATGTTTATCTAGTTTATATATTATATCGATGATTAAATGACCCCTGATCAGCTTAAAACCGATTTAAGACTGACTGTACGGGGTTACCAACCTAAGTCATGGTTCATAGACAAAAACAATTAAACATACATAATATACGATGTTAAAACCTTACTTCCGAGTGATACCTACGTCTGCTAGCCATGAAAACATTATTCGTTATATTTTTAGACATCAATGTCACACTGGGTGATATTTGCGAAGTGTCAGTGACTCTGTTGCGTATTGTATTCATAACAAACGTAAATGTACGTATCCCACATTCAAACCACTACGATATTCATTCTTAAAAATAAATGACATGACTAAAGTCCGTACTAGGCCACAAGAAACTGCCTAGAGAGGTACCGCACCGCAGTGTCAGATATTAGGCCGCAAAGCAAAGTTTGTACATTTGTTAAGGTATGAAGGACACTGTAGCTGGTGAAATATAGGACTTAAGAAACTTACTAATGTCTTGGATGACTAGCACAATGCAATTGTTCATGGTCATGTAATTTACGCATCGAGTAAACATCGCATCGTATCTTTCATATGATACCCCACTCGATATAGTCATTTTGTAATTTTGAAACCCTATTTCGACCCCGAAATTATTTGTTTTTTATGTTGTGATGAGGTTGGGTAAGTAAGATTTAATTTCAAGTTCCAAATCGAGAGTATCAGTGGTTCCTGAAATACTCGTATATAGGTGTGACAGACAGACAGACGAAGTCGCACCATAAGGGTTCCTTTTGTACCTTTTAGGTATTGAACACTAAAAATAGTATTTGCATATAAAATTTTGCCAAACTAAACCTAGAGGGTGCTATCGAAGATATTATAGTGCAAAGAAAGACACGAAAATATGATAGTGTTTTTTTATACGTTCTTGTAAATCATTCAAAATGGTCAGATTCTTAACTATCCCTGATTTAAATAAACGCACCTGGAGGCGACGCATCTCTCGCAGACAAAAAAAGAATCTCATTGAAAGGTCTGGTTCTGGGCAACGTAAATTAACATTTCTCAATGAAACTTGCAGTTTCTTCGTGACATATTGAAGATGACGAGCAAACTAGTTATCTATTCATGCAGATGCAAACCAGGTTATTAATATCTAATACTCTAATGTACATTCTGTACCCAAAAATATACAGGGTTAAAAATATAATATCTTAGGGTTAACTTCTTAAAATGTATAGGTATAGGGAGCTTTCTCTCTTACTACTACAATCTTCAACAGTTTTAGTTTAAAATCGATCATATTTTAAACTACACTTAGACTTACTTTCTTTTTAATAAGATAATTAACATAATTTAATTTTGCTGATTCTTATTTTCCTTTTCATTACTTATTTGCTTAGACATTTTATGTACCAGTTAGTTAGGTATCCAAATTGATACGTAATAGGTACCTTACAATATGATTATTCTGTTCACTTCGTTATCAATGTAGGACGTTATTGCCGAGGTCTTAAATTATTTAATCAAGTCCGCGGAAGTGACTCGTATTATCGGTCGTATGGAATTTGTCGTATCCCAAAGGCAATTTCTTTTTGTGGAACGGGACAAGAGGTGGTTGGAAAGTAAATTAAACATACTCTATTAGATAACTTGCCCTTCTACACTCGTGTGGCTCACCTTTACACGGTTCTAGCTATAAATCATAGTCTAATGATGGCGCTCGTCCTTTCCTATAGTATGGCACTGTGATGAGAAATTATTAACAACTTATAGCACAGTTACAAAGTTAATAGTCACTTGAAATAGAAGTAGTCACTCGATTACACCCTATTCGTTTACTTAAAAACGGTTATTACCTTCCTGTTAATGTTATTGTAGTTAAAATCATTATTTTATCTGAATGTGGAGTTATCTTTTCATTTGTTTCTTTATCTGTGAGATTTATATTTCAAACTAGCTGACCCGCGCAGCTCCGCTCGCGCACTTTTTACTCAGAAACCTTTTTGGGCTCATGCACAACACTTTGCTGAAGATCATGACATGATCAAATGCATGGTTTACGATTCTATAAAGGACATACAGACAAACATTCATTTTTATATATATAGATGATAGCAGCAGCAGCAGCCCAAAGTTGTCCACAGCAGAACAAAAGCTTCTCCCTTAGAAGGGAGGGGTTGCCATAATCCCCACACTTTGCAGGCGGCTTGGGGATCGCAGTACAGGTGGAAGGCAATTCAATAGAAAGACGCTGCTGCCAGTCTTCTTGTTTTCTCTTAGTCGCCTCTTACTGACACCCAACGGGAGGATCTCCTCCCGTCAAGTGTCTCACACTTGTCACGGGTCAAATGATAGAAGCAAATCGAATACAAACTATGATTGACATGACAAAAGAAACAATATAGTTTTAAGGGGTTATAAGAATTTATTTTAATTGATCAACTGCTAAATTCCATACAATTTGAACCATATGAATATATTCTTAGTTAAATTTATGCAATACAATTGATTCAACAAAAATTCGCCACCTTTTTCAGGTCATCCACCCATTAAGAATTATATTGTCGGATTGCCAGTAAAGCGTTATATGTAATTTCAAAATATATTGTGTTGAAAAAGAATACAATTCGAAATTTAAACGGAGAATTAAACAGGATTGATTCGACTATGTTGCCAACGATTACAAATACCATAGTGACGGATTATAGCTACGTAATTTGTCTGTGGTTATTTAAAAATAAAGAGTGGCAAAAATAAAATCCTTGTGCGTAATAAATACTAAAGCGGTCTAGCTACATCTAGATTATTTGCTTGGTAACGAATTTGCGTAAAGTGTCTGGAGTCTGGGTGGGAGTGATCTAGACCCAGACAGTTGGCGCGCTCAGTGTGGGGTTCACTGCACTGTTCGATAGACTACGTCAGTCTGGTCACGAGAACTTTTAAATTTCGAACGTTTCGTGGCTACAGTTACCTAATTATATTTCTATTTAATTCTTTCTTCATAGCCAATTCACTGACAAGTACGAAAGTACTAGAATTTTCAATATCATTACCGCTTTTACAGAAGATACGCGAGCACAAAGATGAAAGTCTATTATTAACATTTAAAACAACACTTACGAGTACTTCGATAAAATGTATTTTAGTTTTAAAACTCCGTTTAGATGGAAACTGCCGGAATTTGTTCATCATAACCTACTCTATACTTGCTTAATAGCAATGATAAAAAATAATATCCCAAGTCATATTACGGTTTGATTTTTATACTCAGCTTATGATGAATAGATTTAATAACCTTAATTCATCAATATACTCCTCTGCTTGACTAATCGCTATCATTGAAAGAAATATTGTCAAAAAATGCGGCGTTTAACGGCACCTATTATCTTCTCTTCAGCGCCGTAAATTAAACTGGTACGTAACACCGGATTGGTCGGCTGACTTGTTGTATGATGTCCAATACCCAACTCAGTCGAGCGACCAGTGAGCAGATTACAATCAGTTTTCTTTGTCCGGAACGTAGCGTTCGGATCGATCGGAGGACCGGTTGCGCAACGCAGTAGCGACATCTGTGTATCGGTTCAGTCGACAATCTTTATGAATACTGGTATGAAATGACTATGAAGCTTCAAAGACGCTTGCGGTAGCCCTGCGGGGCTCGGAGCTCGGTCCAGGTGTGTTTATATCAAGGCATTCAATTGAAATCGGACGCAGGTATTAATTTGCCAGCTGATCACTACTGAATAACTTAAATGGTCTTAAACCACACAAGTATTTGTAGAGGACATTATTTAGTCATTTAAAACACATATCATAAACTGATTATTAAGTAATTAGTGTAAAATTTTATGATGTTGGTATACGAGTAAATTCATTATCACTGCTACATCAAAGTGGAATGTAGAGCGGGAACTAAAAGCGGAATTACGGACGGAGACGCGAATGTTTAAACGATTCTGTGCTTTGATATTTCGTGTCATTTTATGCTTACTTACTTTTCTACCTGCTTTATATGACTTGTTCCCTGCTTATTATGTATACTAAGGTACAAGTAAGGCTGAGAGTGAAATAAACAACTTAAGGACCAAAATTGCCTTAATAATAACCTATCTGCTAATAATTAGAACGTTATATTTACCAATATCACCAAAAACCGATGCTCGCTAACTAGGGCACCATATTCTATTCAGGCAGATTACGCGAAAGTAGTTCGAATTCCGAACGCTTGGTGGTGTCGTAAGTGTACGCGACCACGCTAACTAGAGCTCTGGCGAATTTGTTGTACTCCTTCGGGCTTGGGTTATTTCCTCAGCGTCGGGGGGACGTCGCGGGTCCACGGGCACCGGTGATCGACTAAGTACCTTTCACGATCTTGAGGCGCGGCGCGTCACTTTCCCCGCTCTAGTGAGTTTTTTCGAACGTAACATGGCGATTACATCAATATCGCATGCGGATCGTTGCCGCGTGCAACTGCACCTGTGCCTGAATCGGAACGCGTCGCCCGGTCCGTATGCTGCGCCATCTTTATTTTTTTGGTGCAGCATATGTCATGATTAGTTTAATTAAGGTGGTCTTTGTGAATTAGAACGCTTTCATTAGACGCATGAATAAGCCCATACTGGCATTTTCTGATGACGTCGGGAGGCGCAAAATATGTTTTTATTAATGACGAGTTTAACGGTTGTCCGTAACAGCTTCACCGGGCTCTACCCAGGAGGGGGTTGGAATGTCTGTTTTTCTAGGTGGGAAGCCCAGTTAGGTACCACCGCAGTTTCAAATATGTATTTTGCCGCAACGCACATCAAGAATCATGTGTTTATACCCTGTTTTTCGTTACTAGATTAAAATTGCAACAAAAATGTATGACAAGAGCACACAAGTGATGGCTGACCGACGCCAGTCAAAGACAATTTTAGGATTGAATATGACATATTGAACCTTAGCAATTGTCTTGGACCCGGACGAGTACCAAGTTCCCGGGGCTCGTCGACACAGCGGGTTGAGGACACCGTGGGGTTTTAGTCGGTAAGAGTCCGACATAACCCGCGCTACTACCCCCGTGGCGGCGCGGGTATCCATGAGGAAGTTACCCAAGTTAAAAAAAAAAATTGCACCCACACATCTCGTCCCGTTGGGTGTTCGTAAGAGGCGACTAAGCGTTACCTACCACCTATACTGTGATCCTCAAGCCGCCTGCCAAGCGTGGGGATTATGGTAACCTCTCCCTCCCTTCTAAGGGGGAGGCCATTAGAAAGGAGGGGTTGCCCGTTGCCCCCCTTTATTCAGCAGTGGACGTCTTTCGACTGCTGATGATGATGACATTTCTTGTTCCAATTTTAGTCATATAAAGAAAAACTGGATATACCTACATTGTTGTGTACCGCGGCACTGTAGTGAAGTCATCACTCTCCCTTAGAAGGGAGGGGTTGCCATAATCCCTACGCTTGGCAGACCCCTTTTTTGTTCTCACGGGGGAAACTTTCTGTATGTAGGAATCTTACCCCAGTGTTCCCCAGTGGGTGTACCCCAGCGGCTACCGCATCGGCACATGGGAGGAGAGACCCGGGCTCTCAGGTGGGATCTGAACCAGGTTTCCCTAAGTATGCCATTGAGCCCGCTGCCGGGGCGCATTATAGCCCCCCGGGAACCAGACACGGTGCTTACTGAGAGCCACCGCCCTACACAATGGACGTCCAAGACAATCTCTACCCCTATGGAGAATTGGAGACTCGGTAACTTTTAAACGTTTCCAAAAATAAGACGTGTCCTTAGTCCTTAGTCCTTAGTATGACATATCACGAGAATGTCTCGCTTGTCTCGTTATTTACAAAACAGTGAAATACTGCTACTACTACCTCAAAAGGAATGTAAAGTGCTATGTTTTATTTCCTGGAGTCCAATTTGTTAAGCAAGGTAACGGCCGGCATTACGCGCCCCCCGAGGCGACAGCGATTAAGGAAAGTATTTTAGTTTTAATCTTTATAATTGTTTTTAATATTAAATGTGTAAGCGGTTATATAGAATTCAAAAATACAAATAAAATGAAGTCTAAAAGACAGATGGACGAACTAAAAAACGTTAATTGAGAAAACGTTTATCGGTAATGGAAAGTAATTTTATTTTATCTACACCTGGGGATAACGATGAAGGAGATTCAAATCTGGTTAGTACTGGTTATACCCGTGGGGTGTCCGGGTAAAAATATAACCCTCCCATCACCTCCCATGGGGCGTCCGTAAAAGGCGACTAAGGGTAAATAGAAAGACGGGTAGTACACTCCAAACCAAATAAGCTTGAAGGCGATTACAACTTTATTATGCAGTCATAAAACACCCCCGCTGTATAGTTGTCCGTTAACGCGGCAGCAAAAAAAGGTTGGTAATACAAAGTTGTTTTTGCTGACGCGCCTAGTTGACAATGTATGTAGTTATTGAGCCGCAAACGAAGTTGTAATCGCCTTCAAGCTTATTTGGGATGGAGTATAGTGTCTTTCTATTGGATTACCTACCGTATACTGCGATCCGCAAGACGCCTGGCATGCGTGGGGATTATGGCAACCCCTCCCTTCTAAGGGGGAGGCCTTTGTACAACAGTGATCGTCTTTCGGCTGGTGATGGTGATAGTTATCATCAGCAGCCAATAAACGTCCACTGCTGAACAAGGCCTCCCCCTTATCAGGGAGGGGTTGCCATAATCCCCACGCTTGGCAGGCGTCTTGGGGATCCTAGGTGATAGTTATAGCGTTAGTTTATTTTGCGACCTTTGGAAATAATAGACTTAAAAGTTAACAATGATGAGCACAATTCGCTGTTTCAAATAGGTATATATTAGGTAGGTAAGTATACTATATTCCGTTTGCATTATTTCTTTAATTTTGCCTTAATTCATGACAGTTCTATTATTAATTAAAATAAAACTACTTTTACAGATTATATTGCAGTTTATTTTGAATTTTTTCACACCACCTGCTCGATAATATTGCATTATGTGTCATAAAAAGATGACATAAAGTACCTCATTATATCCCTATAGTCTAGCCGGGTAATAATGTTGTACTAAACTCCCTTGGGTAATAATGTGATTTGAATTTCGAACGCCAAACGAAAATTCCTCAAGACTTTTACCAGTACTCTAAGCAGAGACTTGCACGAAAAAAAAAACATATGAAAATCGAACCGGGCGCGACGAGCAGAACCCAGTGTTCTAGAAAAGAAAATGAAATAGATTATACGTAGTGTTAAATCCTCTTTGAAATAGATGATAATGCGTTAACGCTGCAAATCACTACGTTGATATTATTGGCAGTCTCGTTGGTCTAGTTGTTAGATATCCTAGCCGCTACCCGATGGGTCGTGGGTTCAATTCCCACCAAGTGTCTGGGTGTTATTTAACTATTTAATTAATAACAGTTTTCTGAACTTGTCTGGTTTCCATAGTACAGGGTCTGCCTAGTTTGGGATCAGATGACCATGTGTAGATTCTCCCAAGATATTATTATTATTTTAATTTTAGCAATATTTGTATTTTATTACCTCGCAGTAGGTGTGAAAAGTAGTGTATTCGCCTCGGGGATAAAGGTGTCTTTGTCTTGGGCGAGCTTAAATCCCTCGCTGTACTCAGGATTCTAGTAGAATCCCTCGTTATGCTCGCGATTCAATTTAACACCCGCGACATAAGACACTACTTTATCCCCTTGGTGCATAATAGTAGTTTATGCACCAAGGGGATAAAGTAGTGTCTTATGTTGCGGGCATTTAATTGAATCGCGAGCATAACGAAGGATTCTAGCAACTCCCGAGCGCAGCGAGGGAGCATAGAGTTAACTCCCGAGCGTAGCGAGGGAGTTAATACTAGAATCCTGAGTACAGCGAGGGATTTAAGCTCGCCCAAGACAAAGGCACCTTTATCCCCGAGGTGAATACACTACTTTTCACACCTACTGCGAGGTAATAAAATACAAATATTGCTAGAATTAAAATAATAACAATATTTTGGGACAATCCACACATGGTAATCTGATCCCAAACTAGGCAGAGCCTGTACTATGGAAACCAGATAACTAATATTAATTAATAGTTTAATAACACCCAGACACTTGGTGGGAATCGAACCCACGACCTATTGGGTAGCGGCCAGGGTGTCTAACCACTAGACCAACGAGACCGTCAATAATATCAACATAGTGATTTGCCGCGTTATCATCTAAGTAGGTATTTCATTTTCTATAGAACACTGGATTGTGCTCGTCGCGCTCAGTTCGATTTTCAAATGTTTTGTTTTTTGTGCAGTTCTCTGCTTAGAGTAGTAATATATACCTGTGGTAAAAGTGTTGAGGAATTTTCGTTTGACGTTCGAAATTCAAACACATTATTACCCAAGGGAGTTTAGTACAACATTATTACCCGGCTAGACTATAGGGCAATAATGAGGCACTTTATGTCATCTTTAAATGACATATAATGTGACATTATCGAGCAGGTGGTGTGAAAACTACTATTACTATCCCGACCGTTTCGGTTTTCATTTCGTTACCGCCAGTTTGTGAACTTCTGCTAAATCCAAAACCAACCATAACACTGCAAGGTCTCAAAATACTGTAAGATCTTTCGGCGTACTACATCGGTTCTACAATAAAAACTAAGAAGACCTGACACCGGGTTACCTATGACAAACGTTTAACACTTCAGTTTCCCTGTTACCACAGGTCCTGCAAATCATTCGAAACGTAGGGATGGTAAAAATTCAAAATCAACCGCTTTTTAATTTGTCAAAGTAATTTAATTATTCGCGTAAAGAAAATAACACATACAGTTATATTTGTTTAATAATTGTCTATTTGTACAAAGCCAGCAATTCACAGTGTTTTAGCGAAGTGTCAAGGTTAATGAGAAATTAACATACACGTGCCTAACCTCAATACTGGTTCTCTATAGAAGTATTTGCTGTTATAAGGGCATTTAAGTTCAACTGTATGGCTTTAATCCTTTGTTTTTCCTTTCAATTGCGGTCTTGTTAGGTGTAAACTTTGTGTAACTTTGCATGAAAAGTAGGGAAAAATGGCATTGTGTTAGCCTTAACACAATTTTGTGCCTCTTGGCGGAAGCCACCAAAATTCATGGTAGTCAACCTACAGAGGTATTTAGTAATATTATGTACTTAAGTATACAAGGTAAAAAGGGCAACATTATTAAAGATCGTGGGTCATTTGTGCCTGTTAGTGAACAAGTAATAAGTTTAAAAAACTAAAACCTACTACGGATAAAATCGCAGTCTAATGATGTGATATTCTAAAGCCTATAACCAGCGGACAATCAAGACGCTTCTAACGACACCCTACTTGTCAAATTATGTTAAGTAGATTAGAAGATATGGGGAACAGATGATAGCTGGTTATAGGCTATATAATATCACATTATTAGACTGCGATTTTATCCGTAGTCGGGTTTTAGTTTTTAAAATTTATTAAGTACTTATTTTATTACATGTACCCCTGACCCTTACAGAGTTCTGGTTACATAACTAATACTATTTTTTTTAAATAGGGCTCACTTTCTTGAGACTAAGGATCTTTCGGAATTTTTATTTTAAATGCATTGCAATTCAATTGCGACGGGCCCGTTGGTCTAGTGGTCAGACACCCTGCCTGCTAACCGATGGGTCGTGGGTTCGATTCCCGCCAAGTGTCTGGGTGTTGTTTATCTATTTAAGTATGTATTTACAAAAAAAAAACTATATAAGTATTAGTATCACGATGGCTCCTACGTTAAATATCGTATGTGTAAAACCCACACTTTACAGGAGAGCAAATTAAAGGTATTTTTCTACGCTTGTTCTTTAAATTTGAAGCTATTTGGTTGAAATTTGTACCAACCATAGAAAATGCCTTATTTTACCGAATAGTATGAAAACAAACGTTCAATAATTAGCGTAGAAAAATACCTTTAATTTGCTCTCCTGTAAAGTGCGGGTTTTACACATACGATATTTAACGTAGGAGCCATCGATCAGTTATGTCTGGTTTCCATAGTACAGGCTCTGCCTAGTTTGGGATCGGATGACCGTGTGTGGATTGTCCCAAGATATTATTATTATTAAATTATTATTAAAAAGTTTAGAAACTGTGTAAGTAAAGAAAGCGTCGTGACAGAAAACCATGGTGGTTCACAGGTGGCGTCACAAATAATGTACCTATTATGGTTGGCACGCCTCCATACCTCACTTTCGAAACTTCCACTTAGTTGCTACCACGGTCTATCAATTGCTTCTTTGCTGGGCTTATTCTGTAAGTAATGGTAGGTTTGGTCCAATCGGCCTATAGTCTTACACTGCGGGTCAGAACTCAGAACATTATTATGGGCGTATTGATGCCAGAGTGTAATATTTATTTATACTTACAGTACCTACTTAATTATCGCGCAAGTGACTTCATTATACATAGAAACGATAAACAAGTGGTTTTAGTATTGTTTATATAACGAATACACAATAGGTTTTCAGTTGCAGGTATTCGAAACAAAGATTATGTACCAAGGAACTTTTAAAGCACGTCACACACCTAGCTATATTATATACTAGCTGACCCGCGCAGCTCCACCCGCGCTTTTATTACATTTTGCTTCCCTTTTCTCCCCCCTCCCTTGATTTATTTCTCTCTCCATCTCTCTCTCACTTACAGAAAAATCTAATTCTAATTCTCTCCTTTCTCTTTCCCGCTTCGGTCCCCGTCACAGTCCCCCTCTTCCTCTCCCCGTTGTCCCCTCTCTGAACCCCGTCCACCTCTCTCTTCTCCCATCTTGCTCCCCCTCACTCTCCCCTTGTTCTCCCTTAATCCCCCTATCCCGAACCCCATCACCCTCTCCTCGAATCCCCTCTCCCTCTCTCTCCTCTCTTGCCCCCTCCTCTCGTTCTAAATATCCTCGTTAATCATGGTATCTAGTATCTGGGATTCTTACCCACTTAAACCCCTGCGGCTATCGCATCGCCATATAAGAGGGGGGACCTGGGCCTTCCAGTGGGATCTGCACCAAATACCCCTCAATGCGCATTATAGCCCCCGGGAACCTGGCACCATGATCACGGGGACGGGGCTTGCAACCCCGTCACCGTCCTCCTCGGAGTCGCCGCCGCCCGTCACCTATCTATGTAATGACCTTGTCTAACGTTGCTAAACCTTTTTTTTTTTTTTTGACGCGGGGGAAATCTTCCAAAGATCCCCGGGAGCTGTGGGGCTCGACCGGGGTATGTGGGATTTTTACCCACTAAAACCCCCGCGGCTGTCGCATTGGCACATGAGAGGGAAGACCCCAGGGCTCTCCGGTGGGATCTGCACCAGGGTCCCCTCAATGCCTTGCCTTTGAGCCCGCCGCCGGGGGGCGCATTGTAGCCCCCCGGGAACCTGTCACGGTGCACACGGGGACGGGGGTCGCAACCCCGCCGCCGTCCTCCTCGGAGTCGCCGCCGTACTCAATGGACGCTCAAGGGGCCCACACCCCGAGCGTCCAGCGACTCTGAAGGAACGTTGCTAAACCTAGCGGCATGAAATATACTTTACGATTTTATTCTCAGACCTACCCGATATGTACACAAAATTTCATACAAATCGATTCACCCATCTATTTAATGACCTAGCCTTATGTTGCTTAACCTTAACCTAGCGGTATGAACAACATTCACAGCTTTTTTGTCATTGGTGTATATATTAGTGAAGTTTATGTTATATTGAAGAAGGGACAAATTCATGCTAACAACAGTTTATTAATAGTATATTAATTATTTGTCATAAAAAGTAAAGGATAAAAAATGGTTATTGTGGGTTATCTCTAAGAGATAAACATATTTAATCGTGAACATTCTTGTAGACCTTGTTAATATGTACAATACTGTAGTACATTATTTTGATCTATCTCGTATGGTTCAGCCAGCGTTTGCAATGTAAGCGCAAAAAAAAGAGCTTATTTACGACATCACATTAGAAACCTCAAAAATAATCAGTGTTTCTCTACTATATTATGCATGTATTATACATATAAACCTTCCTTAAGAAACACTCTATCTATTAAGAAAAACCGCATCAAAATCCGTTGCGTAGTTTTAAAGATCTAAGCATACATAGGGACAGACAGACAGCGGGAGCGACTTTGTTTTATAATATGTATAGATGTATTAATATTTAGCTACACACATATACTCGTACATACCTACCGTAGGTACTGTGATATACACATAACACAGAAATATAATATCATAGCTGCGTATGCGGTCGCTCGAATATTTGTTGATATTTTTTTTTTTTGGGACTATTCCCACCACTCATTCCCACCACTGTTACTCCTGTAAGCCAGGTCCTACAGTGGTCACCACTGAAGACACCAAGGTTTGACCCTCTCCGAGTCCCAGGGGAACGCTAAATTGTCTTGGAACCCGCAACTTGTTCCCCGCGGGAAACCGCGACCCCGGTGCAAAGCAAACGGTTTCCCAGTGCTCCACGGAGGCTTCAAAGGAGACTTAAGGCTCTGGCACATTAGGCTGACCTGTCGTAACTGAACAAACGAACGAACTGCGCCACGACACGTCATAATAGTGTGTCTCTAAACATACAAAATGTATGTAACAGATATGCTGCTGACGCAGTTAGAGTCACGACACGTCAGCCTAATGTGTTTCAGACTTTATAATCTTACTGACAACGAGTCAGTACGGCTAGGGTATCTAAGTACTAAACCAACGGGTCTATAGTACTTAGATACCCTAGCCGTTACCGAATAGGTTGTGGGTTTGATTCCCACTTGAACATAGTGCAAAAGATTCTAAATCTATGATTCCCACCTTGCGTCTGGGTGTTATTTATCTATAACAGTTCCTAGACGGTGGGCATTGATCTTAGAGGAGATACCACAGGAGAGAGCATGATGCGCTAACCCCTGTGCCAAATTTTTGTTCATATGTTCAGGTCATTCTTTATTTATGTGCGTATCTTTTTGAATGTGTTGCGAGTTTATTATAGTGTGGGTTTATAGAAACATGAAGAGTTTGCATTAGACATTTGCAAGAGTATGTGTGAAATTGTATCTGTCTGTGTTTACTTCGCCTCCCGCACCCCGCAAAAGTGCCACGAAAAATTTGTTCGGGGAATCGACGCGATACTAGCTCCAGTCTAATTACTCTGAGGCATTGATCGATATGGCACGCTAAGCATATAATAAAGGAACTACTTTACCCGGTGCCCTCTGTGAGAGTATGAGAAAAGGGAGGTTTTTGTTCCACCCTCAGAATAAACTAACACCTCAAGAATAAATTTTAATGCCCAATTAAACCATTACCACTGCTATGGAATCTTGAGTATGTATATGTACATAATCACATCGAAATACAAAGCTAAGAGCATTTCTCTACATATTTCTCGAATACAGCGTCACAAACAAACTACTCATATTCCACACAATGGTTCCTGAAAACAATTAGCCTGTTACGTTATAACAGCTCACGAGTCCAGCAAAGCAATCGATTATACGGATATTCTTTTTCAATCGAAACAAATCCTCCTTTGTATCGATTGAACGGCGATTTTAAGTGTTTATTACCGCTACCTACTAACCACGAACTTAATGTTTTAACATTAGCAAAAAAAATCAGATTTTTTTTTGCTTAGCTATGACCGCACTTCCACAAGATGTTAAGTGGAGATACAATTGTGGATGTGTAGTTAGCTTTCATGTCATGGAAAAGGACCCATTTTTTGTTTTCTTCAATAAGTCCCCGGGACGTGGGAGTCATCCGGGGTATGTGGGATTCTTACCCACTGAAACCCTCGCGGCTGTCGGCATCGGCAACTGGGTTTTCCGGTGGAATCTACACCAGGTACCCCTCAGTGCCTCGCTGTTATACCCGCCGTCGGGGGCGCATCATGGACCCCAGGGAAGGTCACGGTGCTCACGGGGACGGGGGTCCTTGAAGTCGCCGTAGTACTCCATGGACGTTTAGGGCCCCCACACCCCAAATGTCCAGCGACTCCGAAGGTAGAAAAGGACCTTGTGTCAACACAAAAGGATTCAAAATTGAATAGTACTAGGTAGGTATACCAAGTGACTAGTTGAACACGGGACTACTGCAGGGTGCTCAGTACTTGATTCTCAGTTAAACATGTAATAAAAATAGGTAGGTAGGTACTTAATATTTGACCCAATTATCAATTAAAAGGACCAAACCAATCTAGACGCTCATCCGCGGTATGCAGCGATAAGTCTTAATACCTATTCATTTGTTTACACCGGATCCGCTATCTCCTTTGTAAAAGCCACGTGACGAGGGAAGACACCTAGTACAGGGTTGCACATTATTGTAATCAAGTCTTTCTTTGTTATTAATTTATAGCTAGTTATTTATTTAATTTTACTTTTTCATTAAATGTACAGAATTGGACCTGTTACAGTTTTATTATAAGTACTAGCCGACCCACGCAGCTCCGCATGCGCTATTTTTACGTTAACTAAACTTTTAATAACAGACATTCGCATCGAATACATAACCTCCTTTTTTATGGTCGGTTAAAACCTGGGACCCACTTTTTACTTGCTCTCCGAAGCACGGACCCGTTTAGTTCAAATGGCGTTAAACGGTCACCCATCTATTTAATGATCTTACCTAACGTTGCTTAACCCGATCGATTACAAAACCTTGATCAACTCTCTATGAGTGTTCCCTTACTAATATTTATTATATTATAAAGAAAAATTGATAAAATCTGACCAAGCGTATAACCAAGTATCCATTTTGACTTCAATCCCCTCTCCCATAAGAACCGTGCTAGATTACGAGATAAAAAGTATCCTATGTCCTACCTCGTAGTAAGATCTCAAATCATGCCAAGTTTCATTTGAATCCATTCTGTAGTTTAGGCGTGATGCTCAGCCGTGATACAGACAGACAGACAGACAAAAATTTAAAAAATTACATTTTCGGCCTCAGTATCGGTTATAGAATGCCCTCCAAATATAATTTTCAAAATATCTTCAATGTACAGAATTGGACCTGTTACAGTTTTATTATAAGTATAGATATAGATTTACTAAGTGAATCGACTCGCGTTTTAATTAATAATCCTAACTGTTGTTATTTCGTCACGGCTATTGCTTATATACAATAGATAATGACTGTCATTTAGCAAAATAAACCCATATCTATCAACGCTGCTGTAACATAAATCAAACCGTTATGCTAATAAAGGTCGCATATAAAATTACATTATTCATGATTTTCCGAAGATAAAAACCAAGTCTAATTAATTAGGATACAATGTAAAATCAAACGCCGAAAATCGATTCACAAAACGATTCAATTCAAAATATTCATCGCGTAAATCGAGCATTCTATTTGTTTGAACTCGAGTTCCAACGTAGGAGAGCATATCGCACGAATTCCATTCAGCCGAGCGAGGCGAGCTGACGAAATAATGTAATATCATATGAATTCAATTTTAAACGATAATATACTCCATATCATTGGAATAAAGACGTTAAATTATACATGAAATTATAATTATCTTTGTACTTGTATTGTTGTAGATATGTTTATCGAAAACGCATAGAGCTTCTATTTTTAAAATCGATGCGGTGACCAAAGTGGGACATGTTGTATAGCTTTTTCAATTAAGGAACAGTTAGACAGTGTAGAAAGAAAGTCGTAAGTAGAATTGATTTCGGCCAGTATTATTATTTGATTAATTTATTTTGCAGAGAAATGTAATAAATATAAGATAGTAACCACATACTATCTTTAGAAATTAAGGACAACCCCGGACCCGGTATGTACATACTACTATAGTTATAGTTGGCTTGTAAACTTTTTTTTTATTTTTGACGCGGGGGAAATCTTCGAAAGATCCCCGGGAGCTGTGGGGCTCGACCGGGGTATGTGGGATTCTTACCCACTAAAACCCCCGCGGCTGTCACATCGGCACATGAGAGGGGAGACCCCAGGGCTCTCCGGTGGGATCTGCACCAGGGGCCCCTCAGTGTCTTGCCTTTGAGCCCGCCGCCGGGGGGCGCCTTGTAGCCCCCGGGAACTTGACACGGTACTCACGGGGACGGGGGTCGCAACCCCGTCGCCGTCCTCCTCGGAGTCGCCACCGTACTCAATGGACGTTCAAATGGCCCACACCCCGAACGTCCAGCGACTCCGAAGAGGTGGCTTGTAACCTTAGCCTAAGACTGTATGTATGTAACGCAAATAAACAAAATGAATGCTCCAGATTCATCATTGATTCAAAAATTAAAAATTAGGTATTTATTTATATTTGAACATGGATTATATGGTAAAAACTGGGACTTTATTTTAACACATTAAACTCCAGTCCACCGCACTTTTAAAACACTAATAATGATGTTCATTTAAACGATATCTCGAGCGTTATGTGAAAAACATGGCGGGCTGCCAAAGGGATTTGCAATTAACCACACTGTTGTGAGAACTGTGTAACCTCTTACGATTTATGTATTATTATTACACTAGCTTTTAACTGTGGCTTTGCTTACTTATATAGACCACACTAAAACCTGTTTTCACATATGTATCTATACCAACGGAATAGAGAATTTACCTATAGTACCAATGGCATAAAGTAGTGGCATAAAAAATATATACATGTATATATTTTTTTGTATTCGCGGGGGAAGCCTTCGATAGGTCCCCGGGACCTCCAAGGTATGTGGCAAGGTAGGTGGGGCTCAACCAAGGTATGTGGGATTCTTACCCACTCAAACCCCAGCGGCTCTCGCATCGGCACATGAGGGGGGGGACCTGTGCTCTCCGGTGGGTTATGCACCAGAACCCCTCAGTGTCTTGCCTTTGGGCCCGCCAGTGCATTTTAGCCCCCCGGGAACCAGACTCGGTGCTCACGGGATGGGAGTCGCTGCCGTAGGTACTCAATGGAAAAGTATGAATCTATCTGTACCAACGGAATCGATGTTGGTATATTGTCTCTAGCGGTACTTATTTACTCGATCGGATAGGTAGTACTTGCGATTAACAAGTGCGCATCTTGGGTCTTTTAATGCGGTAACATAAAGTTACTTAATACAGCTGATGACTAATTGAAAAACAAATAATGTAATTACATGATATATTTATTTACTGTATATAAATGTAGAGGTACAAGACTATCGTCTCCTGCAGACAATCAAATACAAACTTCCAGACTTAAAAAATGCAAAGCAAAAATGCACGTGAGTAATGTAGGTGTTTATAGTGATTAGCTAAATCAACACTTATGTATGTTGATTTAGGTAACAATATTGATATGTTCCTTGGAACAAGCTATGAAACTATTAATATTAAATTTTGTAAAAATAACATAACGGAGTGTAAAAAGAAAACTTGTTTTATGGAATCACTGACTTTCACAGACCTACCCAATATCTAAGAAAATGTAATAAAATAATCGAATTTCAATCAAAAACATAATGCAATGCATTTATAACTTACGATAATTTAAATTTTGAAAATAAAATAATCACAATCTTATCGATGGAAATGAGTTAGGGGCACGCTACGCGTGTCTATTTTCACGTTGGCTTGTTACAATAGTATTTGTTTACAGAGATGACTATTTTTAACATTGAACTTGGGAATGCTGGGGTCAAGCAAAGAAAATTCTTAATTATTCCAAAGGCGCGTGGAACTAGCGTGATTAAAAATTAATGATGTTTTATATTGTAACGATTATTTTTTCAAACCTGACGTGATGGAATTTTCTTGAAAGGACATAGAAATAATATGACTTTTAGGGTTAACTTAAGCAATTACATTGACCTGGGTTTGTACCATCACCTCTAATAGTAATAGTATTGTCACCTTACTTTCTTGATAGAAAGTGACAGCGCTATAGACTACGTATATTGACGTCTCTACCTCATTTCAAGTAACATGATAATAAAACTGCTAATAGAGGTAGTGGTAGGGCCCCTGAAACTCTGACAAAGACAAAAACTTTCTATCGCTATATATACGTAAATTCGATCTCGTTCACCCACGGTTTTGTATATATATTTATACTATGTACTTCTGCCAAGATAATCTATTAATTCCGAAAATCTTTAGTTTTGTATCGATGCAAAATCGATTGGTATGGACATCGATTACATACTCGTATATTAATCGATAGCCGTCACAATACCTCATGAAATCGAGCTCTATCTAATTGTTATAGACAGTGGTCAATCAACTTGATACGCACATGCCTATAGTCCGTCTGACTCATTTTACCGTTGTCATTGTGTTTATACGTTGCTGTATTCAATTATTCGTGACTATTATGTATTTGGGGTATGCAAAGAACTGAAGGAATTATATTGTCGCTACATTTCTTGTTAGAACAGTTTTTACGAGCTCGTCTCAAGAGGCGATAAAAGGGTAGTGTTATTTGAATCTGATTTCTTGGTTTGCGTTGAGTTGAGATATAAACCGACCCGGCTCTCAAAAAACCTCATGGTTTTACTAGTTCTTCAAGCGTCATAAAATGAACTTTTTATATAGATTGCCTATTTAATTACCTGTAAGTTTCTACGAAGAAAATCAGCCCATAATAATAGGTAAATAATATAATAATAATACCAGCCCTTGTTAATGTCCCACTGCTGGGCACGGGCCTCCCTTCAAGATGAAGGGGCTTAGGCCATAGTCCACCACGCTGGCCAAGTGCGGGTTGGCGGACTTCACACGTCATTAGAAAGCCAGTTAGGCTTTCTCAGACATGCAGGTTTCCTCACGATGTTTTCCTTCACCGAAAGCTAGTAACAATCCCACAAAAACGATTTGCACATGATTAATTAAACAAATCAGAGGTGCGAGCCGGGGTTCGAACCTGCGCACCTTGTTTCCAAGGCAAGCGTTCGCCCACTGAGCTGTTACAGCTACAACCATAACTGTTTTATTTTAGTTAAAAGAATATAAATACTTTCTTAATCGACTTCATTAAAATGGAATCAGACCTTAAACTGACGTATTTCGTCGATCGTAATAATCAAGTGGTTGTACAATGGTATAATCTTTATTTTTCCTTTTTCAAATTACACTTTCATTCATATCGGCACAATCTATGAACATTGCTGTATTTGCTGTGTTCCGGTGTGAAGGGTACTGAAGCTGCTGAAATTACCGGACACAAGAGACTTAATAACGAATGTCTCGGGTGACGAGCGGCAGTGCAATGCAGTAGCCTATAGGCAGGCGTGTTTGCTTGCCGCCCGCTGCCCGCGGGGTGCCGGGTTAGGATTGCACCCCCCATCTCCTCTCGTTGGCTGTCGTAATAGGTGACTAAGCGAGAACGGAAGGACGGGCAGCAGTTTTGCATTTATTTTCCATCTATTCTGTGATCCCCCAGCCACCTGCCAAACGTGGGGATTATGGCAACCCCCTCCCTTCTAAGGGGAGACCTTTGTTCAGCCGAGTACGTCTTTTGGCTGCTAATGATGATGATGATCGTGGGCTGGCCATATCTGCCGTAGACCCGATAATCGTTGGAGCAAACGACTTCTTGAGTGGAGACCGCGAGTCGGCAAACGCAGTGTGGGACGTCCGCAAGCGAGATGGAGTGACGACATACGTAAAGTGGCGGGCAGAAATTGGATGAGGAAAGCCGAGGATCGTAGTCAGTGGCGTGATATTGGAGAGGCCTATGTCCAGCAGTGGACGACTGTAGGCTGATGATGATGATGATGATGATGATGATGATGATGATGATGAGACCCTATTATTGTTTAACACGTTTCATAGCAAAAGTACTAGTGATGACCTGATTTGTACGACTATTTGATTGATCATGGCGTGATCAGTGGCTATCAACAGACTGATCGTTATTACTCGAAACGAATTGTCGTCATATTTTCACATTTTCATAAACTTCTGTAGATATTCAAGTTGGTAGAGATAAAACAGAATGAATAGCTCCATTATATTCGATAGATTACATAAATTACTTTTGTTAAACTGTTACTTAATAACACTATTTTATTTGATAATTCATAGCATGAAATTTTAATAATCTGTTTAGTTTATATTTGCATTTATATTAACGTATAAAATATTATGTTTAAACATACCGAACGGCAACGAGTTTTGGATTCTTGTAACCGGAATCTGAATGGCTAATTATTGGAAATATTTTATTATTTAAATATCTTAAAGACAATTTTATAGCATTTATATTAAATTTTGTACTACGATTGTTTTGCTTGAACCGGGTAAACACACTTTTAACAACAGTTCACCACTATTCAACTATTGTTTTTCAACTCGTTGTTAAAAGTGGTTTGACCTTTTTTTTTTTTTTGACGCGGGGGAAATATTCGAAAGATCCCCGGGAGCTGTGGGGCTCGACCGGGGTACGTGGGATTCTTACCCACTAAAACCCCCGCGGCTGTCGCATCGGCACATGAGAAGGGTCCCCAGGGCTCTCCGGTGGGATCTGCACCAGGGGCCCCTCAATGCCTTGCCTTTGAGCCCGCCGCCGGGGGGCGCATTGTAGCCCCCCGGGAACCTGTCACGGTGCTCACGGCGACGGGGGTCGCAACCCCGCCGCCGTCCTCCTCGGAGTCGCCGCCGTACTCAATGGATGTTCAAAGGGCCCACACCCCGAACGTCCAGCGACTCCGAAGAAAAGTGGTTTGACCTGCCTGAACCTTTCTAGTAAGTATAAGTCAATTTATGTTGATAGGTTAGTTTTGTTGTAATTTTAAATGAATCGACTGAACTAGGTCCAGAATTTTTGATTTTTATCTTGTAATTAAATTGCAAACTTTAATTGATCAATCAACAAAAGTTGATCAATAGAATTCGTTTCGCGTGAACCCTGTATTAGCTCTGAATCCCGAGTACAATAAATACCTACTAATAGGTATATCCGATTTATATTTTCTTATGACAATTTTTATAACAATATTATTACAAAAGCTTATATTATTAAGACTTTATCTGTTATTTTTATTTATTTCGACTCTCCGAGTCTCTCTACCTTTTAGTATTAATTACGAGATTATTGATATATCTACTCACTATCCGCGTATTAAGTATTATTTGGCTTCGAAAGTCGAAATAATCCATTTACAAAATATGACTTAATCACAATTAACTATAATTGAAGTTTGTAGGAGCGGCAGTATGTAACATAATTTGTGGGAACACGATTGCATGTCTGGACTGTAAAGTATCACGTACACGGGTCCCACACTGAAGCCTTAATGCGACCAAAATGTTTGCACGCATTGCTCCTGCCAGATGGTGGACGTGGAGTGTGTTCCCGGCTTAGCACAAAGGAATGTCCCATCTAGCTCTACCTGACTTACAGTTTCTCATCGTTTTAAAAAAGGAAAATACACTTTTGTTTCGCTATTCCATAGAGCATAATAAAGTTTGCGGCATAATCAATTGTAACAAAGGTAATAAAATGCTATAATAGCTGCAGCCAAGAAAGAATAAAAATAATACATTGTTCATCATGGGAAGAAAGACCGATAATCAACAAAAATGTAGTTTGCACCTTGTTTCTTTTAATCGCAGTTTATACCGAGACACGTAGGCCTATTTACTGATTTTCATGAAATCTTTGTGTGGGCGATAGGTTTCCTAGGATCTTGAGAAGCTTGATAATAAAACACCAGTCTTCTTGGAAACAGTAGGGAGGCAGCGGAGGCGGGGCAGAATTCCTTTTCTTCCTTTTTCTTGACTTGTTCTTGCGAATCACTTCCAAATTGCGAATGACGCCTCGGCCAATCAGCGTCCCTTTTATACTTTGCCCGAGTGTTTTTCTGGAAGGTTCTCTGCCTCACCCCCTCTGACCAATCTTTATTGATAACATTTTATTTCTATTACATATAGGTTTTATCTTATGTCTAGGTCTTAGGTTAGGTAATTCCACATTTCCTGGCATATGCGTGCGCACCCGGCGTTGCCTGGTTTTAGAATGGGAGCGCGCGGACGCGGCGGGGATATTTAAGTGACCTCGCCCCCCACCGTCCTAGTATAAATATTCGCCCTACGTGCGCTCCGCATGCCGCCCAAGCCGAGGCCGTGCCTCCCTGAGGTGCCCTTGAGCTAGTCGCTACCTATCTTTCCGGGCTGGAGCGCTCAAAGCGCTCGCCCCTCTTGTCCGGTGAAGCTGTAATGGCCATCTGCGGCCAACAGTACTACTCATACAAAAAAAAAAAAAAAAAAAAAAAAAAAAAAAAAAAAAAAAAAAAAAAAAAAAAAAAAAAAAGCTCCGCATGCCATTCCATGATAGCGAGCCGTCGCACGCACATGCATGACATTATGATCTTATATTTACTTATTTCTTACAAAATTAACATACCTAAACATTTCTAAATACATATATTACAATATCTTATTTATTTTTCCTTCAAAATAAAACACAATAGCAAGTATATTTTATTTTCCAAAAAATCCTTATTCTACTAGTTACGCTACTCACTAGTTGAGATACCATTCTTATACGACTACCTTATCCTATTTTTCTTAACATCTAAATACTGTAAAAAACTACTTTAAACATGTAAAATATGATGTCCTTATGTCCCTATGCCTATCCTATGATAATATACACATGTAAACGCACTGTCTCACGCACTGAGTCTATTCTGTCGTGCACATTTCTCCCGCCGTCGCAGCTTGCGATCCCATTTGGAGCACGACGATCTTCTTGCAGGGTCTTCGCAGGACGTGCCCGTTGCTCGTAGTGACGTCCACGACTCGTACCTCGTTGTCCTTTCCCGGGTAGACTCTGGTCACTCTTCCTCTGGGCCAGATGTTCCGCGGTAGGTTCGGGTCGCAGACGATGACCAAGTCACCGACCTTCGGTGCCGTGCCCGTGGTGCGAGGCTCCCGCCGGTGTTGGAGCAGGGGAAGGTACTCCTTGACCCATCGCCGCCAGAACTCGTCCGCCAGCCGTTGCGCGCGCCTCCAGAGTTGCCGCGCAGACTGATCTTCCTCGGTGAACTGGCCCGGTGCTGACACGTGACTGTTCGACCCCAACAGGATGTGGTTCGGGGTCAATGCTTCTGGCTCTTCCGGTGTCACAGCCACATGAGTGAGCGGCCGTGAGTTGACGATGTTTTCGGCCTCGACGAGAAGCGTGTGCAGAGTCTCATCACTGGGGTACTTCTCGCGCAGCGTGGCACGTAGGGCTTCCTTCACGCTGCGTACCAGGCGCTCCCACGCGCCGCCCATGAAAGGTGAGGCGGGCGGTATGTAGCGCCAGGTGATGTGACGCGCGTTGGCTTCCTCTTCCGTCGCGTCCCAGGATTCCTTCACCGCTTCCGTCAACTCCTTGTCTGCCGCCTTGAAGCACGTCGCGTTGTCTGACCAGATCTCCGTCGGCTGTCCTCTTCTGGCGATGAATCTTCGTAGCGCGGCGATGGCACTGTCCGCGCTGAGTGATGCGACGACCTCCAGGTGAACCGCCCTCGTTGTCATGCAGGTGAAGAGAGCGACCCATCGCTTCTCTCGGTGTCTTCCGACGGTGACTTCCAATGGCCCGAAGTAGTCCAGTCCCGTAAAGGAGAAGGGCCGCGCGTGATGACTAAGGCGCGCGGCTGGCAGGTCTCCCGTCGCAGGGCTCATTGGCTTCGCTCTTCTCAGAAGACACTGTGGGCAGCTTCTTATCACCCCTTTTACTGTTGGTCGTATACGTGTCACCCAGAATCGCTGTCTTAGTTCGTTCACCACTAACTCAACGCCGCCGTGACCCATCTTCTCGTGTACATGTTGTATGTACATTCGTGTGTATCTATGTTGTCCATCCAATACAGCGGGGTTGATTGTCTCGTCGCTTAAGTCTTGTGCTGCTGCAATCCTTCCGCGTAGTCGCAGCGTTCCGTCTTCCATGTACACACTTAATGCGGCGAGACGATCCTTTGTGGAGGGCACTGCGTTGCACATAATACGCGTTTTCTCGTTTGCGTAGCAGTCGTCCTGTACCTTCATTATCCATAACTTTTCTGCCCGTATAAGATATCTTGCGTCCAGGCAGATGAATCTTCTTTTTTCCGTCTTCTTTGTGGCCACATTCATGTCTTCTTTCGTCTTCCTGGTCTTGCTGGTGTTCCACGTAGGGTCCTTCTTCGCGTTTTCTTTAGTCTTCTTATGTTTCGCTGCCGCGGCGACGTGTCTTCTTGGGCGACACATGTCCATAAACTGCAAGACACGTGCCGTAGCGCGAATAAGTACTTGCCACTTCGCGATATTTTCGATGGCAGGCAAGTATCCATGAGTCTTCTGCTCTTGCGCTACGTGACACCTTTCTTCTCCGGTCTTCTCACTCGGCGTGCGGACTTCTTCCGGCCATTCTTCTTCTGGTCGCCGTAGGAAGTCGGGTCCATGGTACCACCGGTGCTGCGCGTTGAATCCAGCTGGCGTCTCACGGGTGGCGTCGTCGGCTACGTTCTCTTTCGTAGGTACCCACCCACTCGTTCACCTTGGTCAGCTCTTCGATTTCCGCCAGTCGGTGTGCGACGAACGTCTTGTAGGCGCGAGGCTCAGCCCTTATCCATGCGAGAACCGTGCGTGAGTCGCTCCAGAAGATCTTCTTCGCGAACTCAAAGTCGTGTTCCTCCTCTGTTGTTCTCGCGAGGCGTGCACCCAGAAGAGCTGCTTGTAGCTCCAGTCGTGGTATGGACGTGGGCTTGAGAGGCGCGACGCGACTTTTCGCTGCTGCCAGTGCGACGTGTACGGACCCATCGGCGCGTCTCATCCGTATGTAGACGGCGGTCGCGTACGCTTCTTCGCTTGCGTCGACGAACGTATGCAGCTCCCTGGCGACGACTGGTGGCCCGGCGTTGTAACATCGCAGGATGCGTAGCTCCGTTACAGCGCGCAGGTTTGCTAACCACGCTGTCCAACGCGGTTGTAGGTCTTCTGGTATGTCTTCGTCCCAGTCGGTGCCGTATCGCCATGTCTCTTGCATTAGTCTCTTCGCCGGTGTTGTGAGTGGTGAGACCAGGCCGAGCGGATCGAATAATGACATGATCACGCTCAGGGCTTCTCTCTTCGTGGGCGGTCGTTCACTGCTCAGTACTTCGGGTGGTGTCTTCCTCTCATTGAAGCGAAAGCTGATGCAGTCTTCTTTCACTTCCCATAGTAGACCTAAAGTCTTCTCTACACCGTCGACTCCTATTGGTACTGCAGTGGTCTTCGTGTCTGCGTTAAAGTGTCGTAACACAGACTCCTTGTTCGATGCCCATCCTCGTAGAACAAAACCAGCGTGACGATGAATGTGGTCCACGTTCTTTGATACTTCGATAGCTTCTTCTTCAGTCGGGAAGCTTGTGATATAATCATCCATGTAGTGGTTCTTCTTGATTTCCTTGACTGCTCTGGGGAAGGTCTTCTCGAAGTCTTCTGCGTTTCGGTCCTTTATGTACAACGCTGTGCATGGTGAAGACGTTGCACCGAAGATCACCGATGTCATCTGGTATTCTCTTGGTCTTGTGTCGCCTCTGTCGTCCCCTCTCCACAGAAATCTCAGTGCGTCCCTATCTTCTTCTCGGATCTTGATTTGCATAAACATTTCTTTGATGTCCGCTGAGACCGCGAAGGGGTGCTGACGGAACCTCATGACGACTCCAGGTAGCGACTGCAGAAGATCGGGGCCGGACAGCAACATGTCATTCAGGCTTCGTCCGTGTGACCTTGCCGCCGCGTCGTGTACCAGGCGTATCTTCGGCTTCGATGGGTTGCATACAGCGAAGTGTGGCAGGTACCATGTTCTTCCCGGCACTGCAGGCGTGCTCGCTTGGACCGCGTAGCCTGACGTAAGTAGGTTGTTGACCCGTTCTTCATACTTTGACTTCAAATCCGGGTTGCGGTCGAGCTTCTTCTCGAGTGTCATCAGTCTTCTGTATGCGTCTATGTAGTTGTTCGGTATGGTGACGTCGTCTTCCTTCCACAGCAGAGCAGTTTCGAACCTTCCATCGGGCATTCTTCGACTCTTCTCTTGTAATATCTTCATGGCGCGCTCTTCCGGGTCATTCTTCTGTCTTCTTGGTTCTACCCCAAGAGCTTCCAAGTCGAAGAACTTCTTCATCATGCCATCCATCGACTCTTCCGGGCCTGTTAGCACTGTATGCCCACAGAATGCCACAGGTTTTTGGTATGACGTACGACAGCCATGTAGCACCCAACCCAGTCGCGCGCGTGAAGCGACAGGCTGATTCTTCTTTCCTGTTCTTACTTCAAGTGCCACGAGCAGTTCCCAGTTGTCCTGTCCAATGAGTATCTTCGGACAGGCATCCCTGTAGACAAGCTGGTCTTCCATGTCGCGTAGGTGAGTGCAGTCCAGAAGATCTTCCTTTTCTATGTTCTGCCTGGTGAACATCAATCGCTGTACTGTGCGCGCGTTTCGCATGACGTATTCTTCCTCGCTGTATTTTCCTCGTATCTTGATGTCGACCCTCTTGCTGTTCTCGTGCTTGACGGTCTCGTTCAGGCCCTGTACCCACATTTCGTCGCGTGGGCCGTCCAACTCGAGTAACTCCGCCAGCTGTTCATCGACGAGGGTGATGGTGCTTCCGTCGTCCATCAAGGCGTAGGTGTTCACTCGGGTGCCATTTCGACCGGTGATAGTTACAGGTGCGATTTTCAAAAATGCTTGACAATTTCCGATGCGGTCGACGTTGTTGACGAGTTCTACTGCCGACACGATTTCTTGTACTGCGGGCGAAGGTGGTGGTGATGGTGTTCTTCGTGGTGCGTCTCGATGCAGCAGGTAGTGGTGTGCCATCGAGCATCCATTTTTTCCGCACGTCTTCGCTCGGCAGGTACCTCGGCGGTGTGTACTTCGTAGGCAGCGGAAGCAGATGCGGTGTCTCTTCGCTATCTCCCAACGCTCGCCAACGTCGAGGTCTTTGAATCGCTTGCAGTCAGGCAGTTGATGGTGGTCACCCTTGCATGTGGAACAGTGTTCTTCTCTCTTGACATTCTCGTTGGTTGCGAAAGTGCGCTCGTACCTCTTCTTGTAATGTTTTTCCGGCGTCGTGTTCATGGCGATATCTTCTGGTGGCGCGTAGGCGCCGCACTTGTCCGCTTCTTCATTTAAAAATGCGGCAAGTCTCTTCAGGTCGGGAATGTCTTCTTTATTCTTCGCTGCGTAGTCATACCACTTGCTTCTTATTATCGGCGTAAACTTGTCGATGATAATCTTCACTAACTCCGGATTGTAGAGATAGTGAACTTTCTTCAGTGCTTCTATCGTGGCCACTATGTTAGCCACCTTATTGGCGAATATACATAAGTCTCGCGGGTTGTCGCTGAGTCTTGCTAATGTCTTCATCTTCTGCATTTCACTCATCGCCAGTGCATCCGGTCTTCCGAATCTTCTTTCCAGGGCTTCCATTATTGTCCCCGGATCCGGCTGGCTGATGAGTAGACTGCTGACCGCCTCCGTAGCTGCCCCCCTGATGCTTCTTCTCAGTCTTGATACATTTTCGGTCTTCGAGAATAGTGCTTCAGTTTCATAGTAGGCGGCGCGGAAAGCGAGCCAGCTGCCGCACTGCCCGTTAAAGGTAGGCAGTTCCTGTAGATACTTCGGCGCGTCTCTTGTCATTCGCACCGCTTGAGTAAGAGCTGCTGCCAGGGAAGTGACGTCCACGTTCGGTGGCTGACGCGCAGGCCGGGCTTCTTCCATGTCTTCCCGGTGCTCACGATCCTGGTCCTTGTGAGCGCCCTGTCCTCGTCCTTTCTCTTCACTTTCCACAGGCGTCTTCTCTTTTTCCTTCTTGTCTTCTGCGGGAGGGTCCTTCTTCTGCCCTTCCAACCATTCCTGAACTCGGCTAGGGCATTCTTCTTCGTCTTCCGACGCGGAGGGTGCCTCGTCTTCTTCTTCTTCTGTGGCCCGCTGTCTTTCAAGCCGAGCCTGGGCGAGGGCGAGCGACGCACGTATTTCTTCCAGCTTCAATTCGGCGATCTTCTCTTGCGCCTCCAATTCCATGAGCCTCTTCTTCTGAGTGTCCGAACGTCTTGACTTGGCGCGCTTCGACGGCTTGACTGTGCTTGCGTCTTCTACTTGCGTCGTGGCGGTCGTGACGTCGGTGCTCTCGGTGGAAGTCGTGGTCGTAGTCGCAGTGGTGCCCGTAGTCGCCTCTTCTGACGAGTGCGTAAGCTCCCCCTGCCGCGCCGTCCTGGCCGTGTTCGTGCTTCTTGTGGCGATCCCCGTGCTTCTGACGGCACCTCTTGAGCCGCTGGGATCTTGATTCGCAGGTTCTTGATTCGCTGGATTCAGTCTTGATTCTGCGGTGTCCGCGACGCTTCCCTTCTGCGATCTTGTGACAGGCATCTTCTTAGTCCTTCGATAGCTTTCTTCCCAAGTCCGCGCTGTTTAATCTTCTCTCTTCTTAATTTATCCGGCGAGCGAGGACCACACAATGTGGGCGATAGGCAGTCCTCGCGAGTCTTCTTTTCTTCAGTGATCCGGCTTCTGAAGGACCACACAATGTGGGCGATAGGTTTCCTAGGATCTTGAGAAGCTTGATAATAAAACACCAGTCTTCTTGGAAACAGTAGGGAGGCAGCGGAGGCGGGGCAGAATTCCTTTTCTTCCTTTTTCTTGACTTGTTCTTGCGAATCACTTCCAAATTGCGAATGACGCCTCGGCCAATCAGCGTCCCTTTTATACTTTGCCCGAGTGTTTTTCTGGAAGGTTCTCTGCCTCACCCCCTCTGACCAATCTTTATTGATAACATTTTATTTCTATTACATATAGGTTTTATCTTATGTCTAGGTCTTAGGTTAGGTAATTCCACATTTCCTGGCATATGCGTGCGCACCCGGCGTTGCCTGGTTTTAGAATGGGAGCGCGCGGACGCGGCGGGGATATTTAAGTGACCTCGCCCCCCACCGTCCTAGTATAAATATTCGCCCTACGTGCGCTCCGCATGCCATTCCATGATAGCGAGCCGTCGCACGCACATGCATGACATTATGATCTTATATTTACTTATTTCTTACAAAATTAACATACCTAAACATTTCTAAATACATATATTACAATATCTTATTTATTTTTCCTTCAAAATAAAACACAATAGCAAGTATATTTTATTTTCCAAAAAATCCTTATTCTACTAGTTACGCTACTCACTAGTTGAGATACCATTCTTATACGACTACCTTATCCTATTTTTCTTAACATCTAAATACTGTAAAAAACTACTTTAAACATGTAAAATATGATGTCCTTATGTCCCTATGCCTATCCTATGATAATATACACATGTAAACGCACTGTCTCACGCACTGAGTCTATTCTGTCGTGCACACTTTGGTAAGAAAAAAACAACGGGTTTCACTTCGGGAGTGCCTGCAGAAGTGAAAACTTAGAATATTTGCACATTTTTGATATTTTGGAATGGTTAGGGCATAATTTTGCACGAATTGCTTTAATTATCAGTATACAATATTCATTTATTGCGCTATCGTACACAAACATGACAATTTATATTACATTCAAAATTTAACACTTCAGAACTATTACAATTATTATACATTAACTGCATAGACGGTCGAGCCATCAGCAGTCACCATCCATGGATGCGCGTGGCACGCTGTAACACAAACACACACGAACTTTCGCGCAAGCCCCTGTGCCGTCTTACGAATTTTCGATCACGTCTTACGAATTTTCGATCAGGTCACGTGTCCTGACACGACTTTAACATTTTTCCCCTTACTAAAAAAGTGCACAACGCCGCTAAAGAAGTTTTCACTTCAATAACAAAACTATTACCTACATTATCCAAGGAAATCATTAGTGTTACGTTGAAATCTCGATCCAGTTTGGTGCGATGCGAGTCGCAGGCGACCGCGACCGGCGGGCCCGGACCGTTATGCGAACATATCCGACTACACGTAGAGACTGCGAATGCGAAGCCCGTTTATATAATGATAGAGAACGTCATTTTTGTTCAATGGAATTCCTGTGCGATTTTTTTCACTTCTTTAATGATTTAATTCCATTAGTTCACCCTAGTTGGGAAGGCAAAGGGTTCTAGATCATACAGCCTCGTCATATGTAGTTAAGTACTATGCTAAATCTAAATACTATGTAATAAATGTGTATTGTAATTCTAATTTTAAAACTACTAACTTTTTTTTCGAAATAAAGGTCGCTTTTAGCTGACTGCTTTTTTTTTGGGAATAAATAGACGCTGTTGGCCGCAGATGGCCATTACAGCTTCACCGGACAATAGGAGGCGACCGCTTAAAGCGCTCTAGCCTTTTAGCTGACTGCCTTACTGCTCTCCCGGACAAAAGAGCGCGAGATTTTATAGCGCTCCAGTCTTAAAGGCAGGGGAGCGACGAGCTCAAGGGCAACACAGGGAGACCTCGGTCTGGGCTGAGTCTATGTAGAGGATCTCTAACAACGTACCAACAATCTACCAACTCAATGGGGGTCATTGAGAAGATCCAGTAATAACTTAGCGGGGCGATACTCGTTGAGGCCGTATGCATACGACCTTTCGGTCACGCCGGCTAACTTTATTATTCTATAGGAAATGCATGTGTGTAGTGGTAAATAATACAGAATAAACTCAAAAAGTAATATAAAACGTATAAAAATGTATTTATTTTATAATATTTTTTTTATTTTTTTTTATTGAAATATTTACAGTTTATTTACAAATATGTACACTTAAACTAGGTAAAAAACTTCCTCGAAGTTGTCGCCGCACTGGGAGGGAAGGGTACCTAAAAGACTGGCGGCATTACCCCTTTGTATGGCCAAGCTTATACGTTGGCAGAAAAAGCTACCAGCCCGGCGGTCTCCTGAGACTAAATAAATGATAATAATAATATTATTATTTTTTAAAAAATATTTTGATAATAATAATATTTTAATAATTTAAATATGTAATACGCGCACCAATACATAATCTTTGTTTACAGTGTTATGTTATGAGAATGAGATCTCAGCTGTTCACCTGACTACCTGACTCGGCCGTTCTTTATGTAACATCAGTGCACAGTCGGAAAACCTTGGAATCGAAAGATTGTGAAGTAACTATAGCAACGCGAATGGTGCATTTACTTTCTGTTTGCTTACTTTGCACCTTGTTCAATAAATCAAACATGATTTATATTTCTTGGACTAATTACTGTTTTTAAGACAAATATTGAGTTGTAAAGTCAGTTCACGTTAAAATTAAATTATAATTTTAAATATTACCGGCGGTTAAATTACAACGCGGTGTCAAATGAGCAGCCCCCCTAGACAATGTAACATTCTACAATCGCTATCGCTAATAGAAAGTATAAAAATGTATGAGAATGACATGTCATCGCAAAACCACGTGACAAATTGTAGGGAATTGACACCGTTAGCGAATGAATAAATAGATTCGCTATGAAGCGATTGCATCTTGTCTAGGCCCTCAGGTTAGAAATAAAATGTACTGTGTATTTTAGCGTAGTCTGAAACCAGCTTAACAATAATAATAATGCCCTCCTGGCCGAAACGACCACAGCGGCCAATCTTTCACAAGATCAGCCATGTACGCAGGAGATATTATAGTGCACAAGCGCTTGCGTAGACACAAGTGCACTCTCTCTTCCTTTATATAATACCTCTCATAATCCGATGGGACGGAAGACCGACACGACCGGGGAGAGGTTAGGCGCAGGACCGACTTTTTACATCCGACGCATGGATCATCTTACTATACAGACAATCAGGTGATCAGCCTGCATTGTCCTAGCCAGTAAGGAACAACTACTCAAAGGAAACAGATACGCTTTCATACAATCTAGGGCCTGGGTAAAAATAAGATCGAATTAGATGAAAATGGTAATAGTTATAGGCTAATACATCAATAAACCATTACTAAAAATCCCAGTGAGGTAACCAACCTGAGAGCTGAGTTATAAGAGTTTTAATAAGTGATGGTGGACATTTTTATCAGCGGATGTTTGGAGTGTTATTGACTTTTTTATGTGCTGGGTTTCTTATAATTCACTTTAGTATACATTTAGCGTATGATCTCTGTACAAACAAAGGATTATTATCAATGAAACACAATCAAAACACAAAAATGCCCAAAACAAATCAAGTTATTCATTCCACAGCATAGAGTATCGTGCAGTCGCGAGTTGTCACTGTCAGACAGAATCAGATGTCAGCATAGACTAAAAATACGGAATCGATCACAGCACTTTATCGATTCCTAAATGCGAGTAGATTTTTTCATATAGCAGGTATCTGACTTGAACTTCTTGAATATTAGGTTATAGAACTATTTAATAGGTTCCTTTTATGGGGATTTAATTTGTTTGATTAAACTAATCCTGGCTAACTCCCTAGATAACCTAATTTTTGTACTTAACTAATTAACATTTATTGACTATCGATAATCGATTATGTTTTTATTGTGACTAAAACGTATTTCTCCGTTATCTCATTTCCAAGATTAATAAATGTGTTGATTTCTTGCCAATTGATATTGAAAAAAATTGCCATTTTTTTAAACCTTATCTCATCTTTTTCGACCACTGAATTATCTTGGCCCAGAAATATCCACCTCCTTTGTTGCCCCCCGCAGGATTCGAACCCGCGACCTCCGGTTTACAAAGCAAGCGGTTTCCCACTGCGCCACGGAGGATACAATATAATAACAACAACAATAATATGTAGCTTAACAATATTACACTCACGTGTAGCTTAAAATTAGTCTACTGTTAGCTATAATATATACTACGTAATATATATTTTTCTTTGTCGTCGCAGGAGAACGAATTCTTGCAACTTATGGTAGCTTGTCCTTGCTAATATTCTATCCTTTAACATGACAATAACTGAACAATTAATAGCGTGGCTGGTTTGGATTTATCGATATATTGAATAGCTAAGAGCGTTGAATGACTGCGGCTTATCTTATCGGTTGAAACGATAACGCATACAAAAATGCTGTACAGGTCGGCTTACGGATCGTTTTTACTCTTTATTGTTGAAATTGACGCTGCTGGTATTATATTATATTGTAGTATTATTGTTATGCATAAGTGCGTAATTCTTTTATTACAATCACTTATTATGAAATTGCTTTGTTAGTGTTAAATAAAAAAGTGAAACTTCGAAAAATAAAACCGAGATAATGTTTATAAGCTAAAGTATTACCTAAAAACCATTGTTAACTAAAAATAGTTTAAAGGAATTTAATTAGTTGGAAAATATAAGGGATCAATCAACCTTAGAATATGTATGTATAAGTAAAAGTACTATAGAATGCTTATTTTTAAGTTCTTACTTGAAAATAAGCATGCTATTTTCAAGTAAGAACTTAAAAATATTATACTTAGTATTTATTATACTTACCGTAGGCACGACTTAGGTTCGTATTACAGAACTTGACTCAAGTAGCTCTTAAACTGCATTCAACTGATCACTGCTTGAGCAAAGAATCAAGACTTGAGCACCCAACGTATTACAAAACAATCCTCAAACTCAAATCAATTGAGTCTATAGCCTTGAGTAGAGATTTTGATCTCTGATTACTTGAGTTCTGAATATATAAGGCAACAGTGCAATCAGTCTGTTTTCTATTACAAATAATTTCTGATAATATCGTTTTACGTAAAACAACTAAAAATAAAATCTTATACGTCATCGCGAACTGACAATACTCAGGTGATTCTAGTTTGACAGTTCAGTGCTCAAGTAAGGTTCTAAAATTAAAACTCAACTCAAACTAGATTTAAGTAGTACTTGAGTCTTGAGTATGGTTCTGTAATACGACCCTAAGAACATCGAAAAGCATAATATCATAAACACGACAACAGGTACTCTACCGTCAGCTGTATTTATCGACATTTGCGCTTTTGACAGATCAAACCTATCACTACTTGTCACTTACATATCAATATAACTTTAAATAGTTCACCTTCCTCTTGGAGAAAGGACTAAAGAAACCTGCCTAGGCTGCCTATTTGTTTAAGGGGACCATAGACAAAGACGTACTCTACTCTTAATATATAATCTCTATGGGATCAACATTAAAAATTACAACAAAACTGGCATGCACAAAATCTGGGAAGCCATAAACGTCGAAAAAAGTATATAAGCCGCCATTTTTATTTCGAGAATGTCAAACGTGTTGATGACATTTACAACGCGATATCGCAAGGTCGTTAAATTACGTTCGAGATTTACAAAGTGAAGGAATGGTTAATTACGTTGCTATTAATGTTTTCTATTTGTTTGTGAACCCGACGGGTGGCTTTCATTTGCGGTATCGCCACATCATTAACACGCATGTAGCATGTAGTTGTATATTATGTGTAAGCAACAAAGCAATGATATATTTAAATTCAACGTTCAAATTTTAATTAATTAATTAAGAATTTTAACGATGTGCCCTCCGTTTATATTCTATGTACTTAAGTACATTATATTAATTATACTTACTTATGATTTTAGCCCCATGTTTTTCAAGTAAGCCTTCTTCTAAGGTTTTTAACACACGCATTCTACTTGACCTACAGATTGTGTTCGATGAAATGGTAAAAATAACCTGTTTCGTACCTATGTTAACATGAGATCACGCAAGAATGAACACAACATAAACGGAATCAGTTCGAAACGCGGGAACCATAAAATCAATACAATACACCATAATTCGATTGTTGATGGTTAACAACCACAATCCCTTACAATTATTTATCTGAAAAAAAAAATGCCCTTTGCATTTCGTATCTCGTTATGCACAGTAATATGAAACTTAATAAGGTATACGTAAAGCGTTTTATTGCGGTACGAGGAAGTAATTTCGCGCCAAAATTAGGGGCACATTTCATTGGCCCCTGGCTGCGTGGCGCGGCGTCTCGTATCGGGGGGAGACAGAGCCATCTAGTGACAGAAGTTGCAAGATTAATTACAGCTTTCGCTCCCTTAGAAATCGAAATGACAGAATAAGGGCGTTTACCGGTGTCTTTATGTTTAGGCTTCCAGGCGCAGGCTATAATTGTGACTTTTTAATCGAGTTTATCAAATGATGAATTGAGTAATTTAATCAATATTGAAGCGATCACCGAACTATATCTAGATAATCCTAATTGAAGACACGGGACAGAAAATAAACAGCAAATTAATTATCACGTCGGTTAATATATAAATAACAGTATTGATTTCGTATTCTGCGTGTGTTTAAATGGCAGACAGGCAAGTCGGCACACACTGCATAATAAACATTGTTGCCTCAGTAATGCTTTTTAGCAGACGTTTAAATTATTCAACAATAAACGACGTCTATACTACTTACGACTACGCTTTGTGTGCTCATCATGAGAGTAAAAAATGATATAATAAGTGATAAACATTTAAGTAATTAATCAAAATTTCATAAATAAATTGACAAAGCATGATAGAATGATCTTCTTTTTTTAATTGTGCACAAGTGTGCGTGCACAGATGCTCTCTCTCTCTTTTCTTTACTTTTATAGTTCGATGTGATGGAAGAGCGACACGACCTTGGTGAGATTAGTAGGAGCGATGTTCTACTAACTACTCTCTGTTTTTCAATATTGCGTTTTCGAATGAATTGTAACATCATCGCTGGACGCTATAATGGTAGCAATCTGATAGAAAACAAGTGAACACCAATCAAAAGATAAAATGGTATCATCTAGATAAGTATTATCGTACATACACAACTGATTAGTTAGATTTCTATGTGAATCTTCTATTTATTAACACCGTATATTTTTATCTAAATGTCAATGTTAAATGGTTTCAAATATAACGCTAACTTTAATATTCAATGTATTTCTTTTTTTTAACCTTTGAAGCAAAAATAAAGGGTGTCAGGGGTAAGTATAACGCCTATGCCTGTCTGTCGTCGGCACCGAAGCTCTCAAATATTATTTTTCTTATAAGTACTTAATTAAACTTAGTGATGAGATAAATTTAAGAGCAAAACATTGGTGTAGTTGATCCACATTGGTTTGAAAAACAGCTGGTAACGAATTAGTAAAATATCGTTCCTTTCTAATCTCACCAAGGTCGTGTCGCTCCTCCGTCACATCGAAATATAAAGGTAAAGAAAAGAGAGAGAGCATCTGTGCACGCACACTTGTGCACAATAAGGATAATCTTCGCGAAGGGCCCGTATTAGCCAGAAAGTTTTTTTTCGTATCGACATATTTACCACAGGGTGGACTTGATTATTTTCAACAAGTTATGAGATCTGGCGCACATACGTATCTATGTGAAAAATATTGATATTTTGTTATTGATCCTATGTTTCCTGAAATACTTAATACATCAATGGTGGTTTAAACATACGTAATGGAATAATTATTCGTTTATCCATATCTTCCAGAATTTACGGTCCCGAGTATGCCAGGCGATATTATTTCGTCATCCAATGTGGCTGTATCTAAATAACTCTTGTAATATTAGGTAGGTACCATTAAAGCACAATAAACATGATTGATGTCAGCGCTAGAGAGTAAAAGCTACTTATAATGTAAATTGGGGCTAAATTTAGTGTAATATCTAATCTAACTTTATTTACGAAGAAACAGAACGCCCCGAGAGATTATACGTATTGAATAGGCCTAAATTACTTCTATGTATGTTTCCAACAAGTATTAGGTATATACATATGTTCAATAATCTTGGTATCATTAAGAGCGACACTGCTTTTGGAATTAAGAGTTCCAAGGTATGTGTTGTTTATGTATTGAACTTAACTAAATCGCCCTACATTATACTTTAAGAAACATTCTCATATTACGTATGTACTTTGTTTTACATACCAATTTAACTGGTCAGGCCCTAATGGGCCGTGTATTGCCTTGAAGGTTGAAGAATTAAAAAACGATTAAATTTTATATTAGAGGTCAATGATATGAACAACTATTTATCTGTTGACCCGACGCTGATAGTGTATTCCCCTCCCAAAAGTAAATAAATACAGTGAGGAAGCAACAGATATTTTTCATGGTTTGGAAAATTTCTGTTACGAATCTGAAATAGACTATGCTGGGTAGCTACTAAAATACAACAATGCAAAATTTCTAAAGAATACTGCAGTTTTACAGAATTACATACTTACCACACGGATCTCAAAATATGTAGATAGAATTACTACGCCAAGAGCAACTCTTATTTTCTTTGGCTTTTTACTCTGTCAGGATAGGTGTCGAGTTATCTTAATATTTCTAGTAAATCCTTGTTTAAAGCTGTCTGTTAGCTAAATACGCTTTAAAATGTAAAATAAGTGCGAAAACAAAATTACATGATAGAACAATAATTGAACAGGAGGAAAACATCTAAGATAAGTTTGAAGGGAACACCTATTTGCTTTTGATTTTGTTATTCATTCCATAGGCCGAGGTCACGGGGAAGGGCCGGGGGTGTGCCGCGCCCCGGTGTAGGTTCACCAAGAGTTTTCGCGTGAATTTTCGTATTTTACTACGCTTTTTTGGGCACGTCCCTATTAGGGATTATACGGGGAGCCGAGAAACATTACACTGCACTTACGAACCCGTACTCAGTGTTATTGTGCATTCTTTTGTTCTGTCGCGTTGATGTGCGACTGTCGGTGGAATTATGAAATTTGGTTGATGAGCTGATATAACTACTTTTCTAACCATCAGGACCTTATACCATGAGACAGAGAGAGAGAAAGAGACAGAGAGAGAGAGAGAGAGAATGATGGCTTAGTATAGTATCATCCATTGTTCTAATAATATTCCGGTTTTCATCAAGTCTTTAGTAAATGGCCAAACATTTAAACAGTGCTAATGATTCCCTTAAACTGGAAATTACATTATTATACCTTACGCCTGTAAGGCGTATTTATTGAAACAGTTCAAAGAAACGGGTACTTAATTTATAATAACAATATGGAACTATTTCATCAAAAACGAAAAAAACATTCCTGTTCCACAACGAACCGAAACACATCAAAACCGAAAAAACATTCCTGTTTAAAGTATACTTAATGTTACAGGTGCTAATCTCTTTCAAACAAGCATTCAAGCATGTTCGTTATTCTTTCAACTTATAGCAACTGAAAGAGATAGCACCATCGACACTGTGTAATAGAAACGTTACTGAAACAGACTGTCTAGGCTTGTGGAACGGTTGGTTTTTAAACGTTTAAATGAAATAGACTGTTATTTTGGAACCGTTATTTTATTGGGACTAAACACCTGAAACATGATGCTAATGTCATCTATACCTAAGTTAGAAACACGCACGATGCATTACGACTCCTCTTTTGCTGTGGATATGCCTACTATCCGATCCGGGTGAAAACAAATAATCGGGCATCGCCACTTACCTACCATCTCGGGTAGAACGCGGCCAAGTGCTAGCTAATATATTAAGTAAAACGCTTATTGGATATCACATTGTTACGGACAAGTTAGGGCCACTGAACCTGACCTTTCGCGGCATTCTAATGATTCATAAGTTTGTGGTGGTAGCATAGGTTTCTACTTGACTGATATTCATAATTATTATTTAAATAATGAAACACCGATAAATTATTACGAATAAAATATTTCCAAAACATTGGCTGACCTAAAGACAACTGCAAACAATAAATATTAACCACTCCACCAAGAAACATTTCATGGTCATCAATCAATTATTATTACAATTAATTACGGTAGCTAGCTATTAAATCATCATGATTATGATATTTACATACCAACTATATTATGACTGATTTAGTATTAGCGGCATGTGCACTTTATGTATAATAATAAAAACAAAACAGATTTCCCGATGGATTTGGATTAATAACAGTATTATGCGAACGGTACAGATCGTTCGCATTATACCGACTACTTTTATCACAGTAAATACAACCGTATGCGTGTGAATTAGAGCACATTTTATTAGCTGCTAACGACAAAACCGGACTAGTCCTCAGCCATCCGGTTTCTTATATGTAGCACCACTGGCCTCCCTCCTCTACAGTCTTGATAAAGAGATGATGGTGTTATTCGGCGAATATCGACCCTATTTAACTTGTCGTTATTTGTCAGGTGTTGTTTTTTTTCGTCACTTCACTACACTGAGTAGGTACATCATTATGCCTGTTCGCGGAAAATTAAAAGATGCATCTAGGTATCTGAAGGTAATAAAGTCGCTGTGGAGTTATATAAAAATAAACCTTAAACTCCCACTTATAGTACTCATTTTGGTTTACTGTATACTATAGATTTTTAAATATATTTCCAGTATAGGTATGAAATATTAATGAGAAATTATGAGTGGATTGTCAGTTGTCAGTATTGTGGTGTTGCTCAAGCAAAATAAACAAATGACGGGTCAGTTGGCTTAGTAAATCTTCAAAAGGTACCTAGTCTCCTTAGGGGCCTTCATCGACGCGGGGGTTTTAGTGGGTAAAATTCCCACATGCCCCAGTCGAGCCCACATAACCACATAGACTGAGCCCAAACATAAAATATATGTACGTAAACGTGTATAACTAACACCCAGACACAAATTCAACATGTTCATGGACATTGGACTGATGGCAAGTTGTTGGAAGCATAATGAAAAAGGCACTTCTACACTCACTAGATGAAGATTGTTGATTTACACTATGCACAGTCGGTTAGTTTTACAAAATATGGATAAGTATTGCCATTACAATAATTAAAATTTTAGCTATAATTTTGTTGGGTGTTGCCAACAGACATAAAATTTGCTATTTGATAGTAGTTTTGATGGCTTCACTTACTTTAATACTGAGCACCCCGTATATAATATTATTTTTGGTCGACGCTACGCTTCGTCGCAGCAGCCGTGACGTCAACGTGACGTAGTAGATGTGTTCGATACTGTGCGTGAGTGCGTGAGTGCGTGCGCGCGTAGATCATTTCCCTCTAGGCCACCATATAATTTTAGTTATTTCCGAGACATACCTGTATCGTAATTCTACACGTATGTAGTTTTGAGTTCACTACTAGTTAGCTAGCCGGCTGCCTCCAAAATGGGGTTATTTTGTTCGAGTGTAGGTATATATATGTTAATCTATATAATATCCATGTACACGATGTTTGAATCTATTTGCTTCACAGAAGAGGAAATGTGTTCTGACTTTGTTCGCAATTGCTTTGTTTTTTGTTTATTGTTATATTTTTTTAGGATTAATGCAATACTTGTCTATCGCATAAGTGACGGTCCATATAAACTATGTGGAGAAACGTTGTACACTGTTAAATAATCATTGATGCACAAACAAAAACATATGAGTTCATGCGGCACATTTTTAGTTAATTAAATAGATAAATAATGATTTCTGACATTTACGCGAAAATTACACATTGAAATGAAACTAATTATACGGATTATATCGCGGTACATATAGCTGACGTTAAGCATCGAATCTATACGAAGTCTGCAGTTTGTGAACATGTTCAGGATCGCACCCGCCTTTATATTAGATTTGACAAACCACAAATCCTCGCAAAAGAACAGCGCTACCTACCAAGGATGATTAGTGAGGCTATTGAAATTAAAAAGCATCCAAATTTCAATACAGAAGATGGCTGGGTGCTACCACCAGCTTGGGATCCCGTGATAAATATAGTCAAATCCAAAGACAAGCATTCCACTGCAAGACCTCAAGATACTGTAAACTCTTTCTGCGTAGATCGGACTAACAATAATAATTAGGGTACCCCTAAGACAACTATGACATATGGACAGCTACCACCTCAGTCCGCCCGTGACCATGAATGCTGTAAAGTGTTCGAAACGTCGGGTAGTAAAAATCAAAAATAATCCGCGATATAATCCGTAAAATTAGTTTCATTTCAATAAATGGATAAATGCTAACGCGGTAGTTAAGTAAGCAAGTCTATTACATTGTGAGTACTATAATTACGAAAGTTTTCCAATCATCAAACTCCTCTCAATCAACATGATTTTTGATTATTTATTAGTAAAGTGAAAAAATCATTCAACGACCGTCGCCATTTGCCGCTAGAGGCCGACCCCGTTTTAAGGATTTTGTAGGTCATTTGTCGTGTTCGTATCCCCGGCGTCAATGCGTAATATAGCCGAAGGACAGTAGGATAACTCGTCACAATAAAGTTTTTTTTTTATTATAACCAGTAGATTTTCTTTTTTTTTTTACATGTTTTTTATTGCTAAACATGTTAGGAAGTTCATAAAATAACAAAAAAAAAATTGTATGTTGGTTTTTTTTTTAAGTGAAAACTTCTTTAGCATCGTTATGATTTGAGATAATTATAGTGCATTAGCTCTTTCGCAGACATACATAGGAGCACTCTTTTTTTCCTATAGGTACACTAACAAAACGATAGTAAAGAAGATAAACCATGGTCAGGGACATGCTTGAATACAGGCCAATCAGTTGATTATATAACAGGTATTGGCCTGTACTGTCACAACCAGTACGGAATAACTACCCAAAGTTGTTGCTACTCACAGGATTCGAATCTGTGACCTGCGGATTGGTGATCAAGTAGCTGCGTGCAAGAGGCTTAAAAAATACATACGTACTCGCATTTTGGAGACACGACACTTTTAGGATAGGTACTAGTAGTTTGCAGCAACATGCATTCATCGTGTTTCGTCGATTTCTAAGAAATTATCGATTAGATACACACTAAACTTTTAGGGATATTTACAATAATATTTTGACTCACGGGTTTACTGCCAGGATGATTAATTATCACTTAAAATATCTACATCGTCCTCGTAATAAACCCGTGAGCCAAAATAAAATTGTCTAAAAGTATCTTTTAAAGGTTAAACAATAGTGTAAAACAATCTAAATCTAAAGGTTTAACTGAGTTTACTGCTGCTTGCTTGTATTGCTGCAAAACAACGCACAAATATCTACGCAGTCAGCACCCACTCAATACAAACTAGTCTCCGCCCTAAACGATATTCAATACTCGTCCGCCATTTCCTCTCTCCGATTGCACGTTAATCGGAACAGCAGTGAATGCCGTACACGTACGGACGATCGCGCACGATTATAGCGCTTTTGTGACGGTTTCATTTGTGGTGCACGCCCAAGGCTCAAGAATAATGTCATTAACATTTTTAAATAGTTGTCGAATACTGGCAATTAACATTAATGAGTAGGTATCAGTAACGGTATGGTATAAATAAGAGCGAATATTTGTTCTTTTTTAACTTCGCCGAAGGGCAGGCAAAGGTATTGGGACCATACAGCCTTGTCTAATTTTCTAATTTAATTTTCAATTCGTACATAAACGAAAAAATTTGAGTCTTCGTGATGAAGTTGGATGTCGATAACTTTAAGTGCACAGTAGGTTGTGCTTTCATATTATACAGAATTTGAGGACAAGTGTGAAGTGCAGGATGCTATGCTGTAAATCCCTACACAGTCCTGCATCAGTGATGTACCGTGCCCGGGTATATTCCCAAAAACTAGGAATATTGCCGGTAAACTTCCATAATAGAAATATTGCCGGCAATTTACCCAAAATATGGAAAACCGGGAATATTTCCAGTGGGAATGTTCCGGGAGTAGGTATACCTCCAGACCTGCAATAAATATAATTTAGCGACCTAGGACCCTACCAACTCTTATATGGCAGTGTAAAAGTAATCATACTTTTATGTAGGAAAGAGACGACGATACACGTAGTTTATAGTTCCGTTCCTTAGTCTCGCGAAAATAAGATTACAGTAATAATACTGCATGAACATATAGTAGACCCCAAATACGCCCCGGTACGCAGTCCGAATGGTAGGACATACACAACAGACAGTAGGAGATTCAAATTTCGAATCCTGCAAGCAACTACCAGACATACTAATAATATTACGAAGATTCTTTGGCAACGACTTTAATTAGTAATTTTACCTTGCTGTTTACGGCAATACAGACCTAACTTTATTATGAAGAGAAAGAAAGTCCATTCTTTGGCGTGTAGGTATGTAAAAAGGCGGTTCTGCGCCTGAAAGAAAGAGAGCGTGCACCTACCTCTATGTAAGCGTGACTATGTATGTAAATACTAGCTTTAACATCATCTGTGTTTGTGATTGACCGCTGTGGCCAAATTGGTTGGGACAATGTTATTATTAAAGGAGATATTTAACAATTAATTATATGTTATTTTCTACTAATCTTTCTTTAACAAACCTTAAAACCATCTTACCTGACCACTGATGCATGCTTACCTGAAAAAAATAGAAAATAAATAAGGTATAACTGACAAAGCTCATATTTTAAACATGAAATATACTTAATTATCGTCGGGCCCGTTAGTCTAGTAGTTAGACACCCTTGCTACTTCCCAATGGGTCGTGATTATCTGGTAACCATAGTACCTACCCAGGGACCCGTAGGGAATAGCACCTGGTCTTTCTATTGGATTACCTACCACTATGATCGAAACCTACCACCTATACTGCGATCCCCGAGACGCCTGCCAAGCGTAGGGATTAAGGCAACCCCTCCCTTCTAAGGGGGAGGTCTTCGTTCAGTAGTGGACGTCTTTTGGCTGCTGATGATGATGTTGAGTAAAGGCTCAGAGATTCTTTTCTAAATAAAATAAATAGAGATAAGTAATATATTATTTTAGGACTCCCACAGATATCTACGAACTCGCACCGTATCGCAAATATAAGCGAGAAACAAATGAATTTTCGATACAAAAATTCATTTGTTTCTCGCAGATATTTGCGATGCGATGCCAGTTCGCAGATATTTGCGATGCGATGCCAGTTCGCAGATATGTGTGGAGCCCTTATAATCTTAAAAAGCACCTAACAAAATTTAAATTTTGCATATCTTTGTAATGCTTTATTATTAACGTTAATTACAGGAACGGACTGATCCCATGGCTTCAAATGATGTCAGCATCACTAGATTATGATAAAATGGTACCTACGGCCATTAATTTAGTTCCTACGTCAACAGTCGGCTGATCACGTGTACACGTGTTGATCCATTTGTGACCAATCCATTCAATCAGTTAACACCACCTAACCTAACAGATAAGTCATCATATTCTTCCGAAATGGCTCAAGATACTTACAGATGATGATAAGGGGCAGTGTCATATATTGTAGGGAGACGTGTCACTTACCATCAGGAGTATGTAGAAAATTAATAAAAAGTATTATTTGACGGGCCTGTTGGTCTAGTGGTTAGACACCCTGGCCGGTGACCAATAGGTCGTGGGATCGATTCCCGCCAAGGGGTGTCTGGGTGTTTTATCTATATAAGTATTTATTTACAAAAAAGAAAATATAAGTATTAGTATCAGTTGTCTGGTTTCCATAGTACAGGCTCTGCCTAGTTTGAGATCAGATGACCGTGTGTGGATTGTCCCAGAATATTATTATTATTATTTTGTCTTTTATGATAACACGGGCTTTTACACCCGGTTTTTTAAAAGGCTTGCGTGGGGACGAATCCAACACGTAGAGGCCTGTTGGGAGAAATTAATGAAATGGAACACGCCTGCCAAAATCAACTGCTGAAAATAAGATCTAAACAGCAATTGACTTTGGCAGGTGTAGGGACTATTGTACGTGAAAAGATTTATAGATTTTTTAAGTGAGCATTTGGTGGCCTGAACACTGGGCTATTGCAAAAGGCCGGGGTCACTTGCCATAATTTGTATACTAATTATATTTTGGCAAGCGGTGACTTACCACTCACTAGGTGGGCTCTCCATATGGCCGTCCGCTAGAGACGACAGAGTGCAACACCGGTGTGAGCGGCTCAGGGGTGTCGAGAGGTGTGCTGCGCTTTCTCCGTAGTTACTCGCGGCGTTATGCCCTTTAACACTTCCACCCCTGGAGCATATAGCTCTAACAACTCCTCTCTGGATGGCCAATTAAGGCAAGCCAGAGCTGAGAGTCCTGCGGGCCCCCTTGGGTTTCCACTCGGCCGACGAAGACACGCCGAGGTGGGGGCCCTGACCGACTCTCTGGAGCACTCGGGTCCGAGGTGTCGTTACGCACCAACAGCTCGCCACAAGCTGCCCTGCGGGTTTATTATTATTATTATTTAAAAAAATATTATTATTTCAAGAAATATTAGTAACTGCCAGAACTGTAACCGCGTCGAAAAAATCGAAAAAGAAATAATCCTCAGTAACAATAATCTGGCCTGGACAATGAAAGCGGCAGACCGGAAACGCATTGACGCATTTGAAATGTGGTGTTGGCGACGAATGCTACGCATTCCGTGGACGGACCATAAGACCAAAGTATCCATACTAAGAGAGTTGAATATAACTCAGAGACTGTCAAGCATATGCCTGCGAAGTGTGCTGCAATACTTTTGGCATATAGCCCGAAAACCTCCCGACAACCTGGAGCGACTTATAATAACTGGTAAGGGGTGGAAGGAAAGAGACCAAGAGGACGCAGTCCCACACGATGGTCGGATCAAGTGACAAAGCACGTAAATATGAAGATCTCTGACGCGATACACTGAACCACAGACCAACACAAGTGGCGAGAGATTACCAGAACAAAAGATGATCGGGAACATCACGACGCTCAGCAGTAAGCTAGGAGGAACAATAATCGCCCTAATGTGGACTGGCAGAAAATGCCACATTCAACCTTAACAACACAGACAGTTACTGTCTTTGGCTGGCCACTCCTGCATACATTTGTTCCGATTTTGATTTTTAAAAAAAAATATTTATTATTTTTAATTATTCTTCATGCACATTCGACATGCTTAAAGAATAAATAATTAAATAAATCCTGGCAATAAACCTGATTTTTTAATAAAGCCATTAAAAATAATTTTGAACACATTCGTATTTCGAACGACGTTGGACCGTAGCGTTCTATTTTGCTGAACAGTTAGTTGCATTCTGTAATTGACTTTACTGATAAACGCAGCCAAGGCCGCGTGCATTACGGGCGATAACACGCTGTCCCTCTTATGACACGCATATAATGGAATTTTGTTTATTAAATACAGTTATCATATTACATGATTTTATATGTTTAAGATTACCTGTACAATGTTATGTAGATGTATTTATTTTATAATAGCAAGGCATTATTAAGTGCGTTAATAATAAAATTCTAACGGCCGCACTCACAAACGCCAATTAACTGTAATTCTAATTAAATCGCTTTTTAAAATCTATTTATTTCGACTGCCGGAGCCGTTTATAATTATTTTCGATTATTGAATCCGAGATAATTGATATCTCTACTCACTATCTATGTATTGAGTATTAATTGGCTTCGATTGTCGAAATAATCCGATTTCAAGAAATGGATTAATGATCATCAAGTATATTTGACGTTTGTAGGTTCGGCAGTAAATGTTTGTTGCGTTTGCCCCCGTCAACATGAGTTTGATTAATCAAGAAGTTGAATTGGAACACACATAAATTCAAATAACTGGTTAATTAATATGGATCTTTGCAAAGCTCCACAATATCCAATTTCAAATATATCGGCGTTTGAACTTATATTTAAAAAACTTTACTCGTTGCTTGTTATATACTTGTTGTTTCAATATAACTGGACACATAGAACGAAGTACTAACTGCCGTATTATAAACGTCAAATAGAATTAATGATCATAAATTAGATTAGAATTAATTAATTAATTAGATTATTTCGATTATAGATTATTCCCCACATCCAATTAACCTTATACTCTGATAGCCAGTAGATTTAAAAAAAAGATTAAAAAAAGTAAAAATATTTTAAATTTCGATCGATTAGCGCATGATTTGATTTTGTCATAAGAAGCGCGCGCTACGACCTCAGTGACGTCACGAGCGCAGCGGGCGGCCCGGACGGATACCCATTCACTATTTTCGACCTAATACTTGGAGCCAGGCCTCTTTTGCATGCCTTCGTTTCAGTATGTTTTGGGCAGTGAGTGTCCACGGTTTCTATCCTGAATCTTTCTATTCTCCTTATAACAGCAAGTTATTTTTTTTACTTTAATACATTCGTATTATACCAGCCCATAATTAACGGTGCACTTACCTATTGTACATTTTGCAACCACAAACAAATTATAATTCGCGTTTGCAAGTGACGTGTGTCGTGCCTTGTCTTTTCAATACTTTTATTTCGTCACAGATAAATTTAATAATTGGTAAATTGTAAGATAAACCATGAAAACGACACATTATGCAACGAAAGTCACTAATCGTGCAGCTCGCTGGCATCTCTGTCATGGGCACTTATTATGAAATACACATCTAAACCTTTTACTTTTCTAACTGCAACGTCAAATTTAATACATAGATTGTTTTACTCACTTTAAGATGAACCTTGACCGATCGTGGCGATGCAACCGTGGGTGGAAGCGAACTAACTTATAAGTGGCCCAAGGACGAGGGCAGAGGTGTAGTTAGCGATTCATCTGGCACAGGCCAGCAGCAAACAGGTCGAAGGGGGGCCCGTCAGCAGTCGTGGCAAAATTAAAATGAATAAAATTCAATCGTTTATTTCAAATAGACCAAAATTAGCACTTTTGAATTATTGTCATACTAGCTGACCCACGCAGCTCCGCCTGCGCAATTTTTACGTTAACTAAACTTTTAATAACAGACATTCGCATCGAATACATAACCTCCTTTTTTATAGTCGGTTAAAAAGTGGGACCCACTTTTTACTTGCTCTCCGAAGCACGGACCCGTTTAGTTCAAATGGCGTTAAACGGTCACCCATCTATTTCATGACCTTACCTAACGTTGCTTAACCCGATCGATTACAAAACCTTGATAACAACTCTCTTTGAGTGTTCCCTTACTAATATTTATTATATTATAAAGAAAAATTGATAAAATCGGACCAAGCGTATAACCAAGTACCCATTTTGAATTTAATCCCCTCTCCCAAAAGAACCGTGCTAGATTACGGGATAAAAAGTATCCTATATCCTACCTCGTAGTAAGATCTCAAATCATGCCAAGTTTCATTTGAATCCATTCAGTAGTTTCGGCGTGATGCTCAGCCGTGATACAGACAGACAGACAGACAGACAGACAGACAGACAAAAATTAAAAATATTACATTTTCGTCCTCAGTATCGGTTATAGAATGCCCTCCAAACATAATTTTCAAAATATCTTCAATGTACAGAATTGGACTTGTTACAGTTTTATTATAAGTATAGATTTCGTTATGTCATATCGTAAAAACCACCACTGGCTTACAAAGAGGCCTCAACTCAGTGAGTGAGTGAAACTCAGTAAGTGAGTAAACAAAAAAATTAAAGGACGATGGTCAGACCAGTAGCCCCCCAAGCAGCGTCTCATTATAGTCTTAGGTCACATATGTAGGTATATTACATAAACGGTAATGTCACTAACTACAGTGCCCTTCACACGGGAAGGTTCCTTGCCGGTTCCTGGTGCAAGAAACCGTCCAGGTAGGTACCACCGCAGTGGATGTTCTGCCGCCAAACAGCAGTGTGTGTTCCGGCGTGAAGAGCACTGTATACCTGGTGAAATTACCGGATACAAAGACTTAATATCTAATGTATTAAGGGTCGGCAATGCGCTAGTGATTCTTCTGGTATTGCTAGAGTCTATAGGCTGCAGTGACTGCTTACCATCAGGCGGGCTTGCTTACCACCTTACTAAAAAAAACTTAAATAAAATTCTATAACATATTGACCTAAAAGTGACTGGCCAGTTTGTTGATCATTTTGTATGAGCTGTCTTGAAAAGTGAGCTATACCTATGTTTATATTCAGAAGTCCAAGCACATTAATTGGACAGACTACTTGTACAGTATTGGCCAATGAATATGTTATTGGAGTACATTCGTTCAGATACCTGCCGCGCGCCGACTTATCGTGGTATTATTCAACATAATTACAAATTATCAGTAAACGAGTATATTAAGGCTACATAAATGAAGTTATGTAGCATTGAGGTAACCGAACGCCCTACGCAAGGTCGAAAAACGTTAAACCTTATCCATCGTTACTTCATATCAAAATATAAATTGGAATACATATTAAAAAGCACGATGTATTGAGTTCTTATCAAGAATATATAATGACATTTAAGACGCGAGTTGTCAACACAAATGAGCAACTACTAGGTTTTAAGGGCGGTGCATACTGTGACCGTGAACTGTAGTTACATTACTTATTTTAATTTACATAATGACTACCCGTGGGGTGTCCGGGTAAGAATAGCACCCACCCATCTCCTCCCGTTGGGTGTCGGTAAGAGGCGACTAAGGGAAAACAAGAAGACGGGCAGCACCGTCTTTCTATTGGATTACCTACCACCTATACTGCGATTCCCAAGCCGCCTGCCAAGCGTGGGGATTATGGCAACCCCTCCCTTCTAAGGGAGAGGCATTTGTTCAGCAGTGAATGAATGACTACTTTCATGATACTCTTCCTTGAACTCCAAGATCTCGTATCTAATTCTTTATAGAACTTTTTTTTATTATTACGCCATTCGATGACAATGGCACCCAATGAATAATAGATTAAATCGAAAAATTCCGGATTTTAAACGTCCTTTTTTTTCTTTATAGGCAGAGATGCGATTTATTTGAAATACTTCTATTTAAAATGCAAATACAAAATGCAAAATACCTATTTTGTATTTTGCATTTAAATGCCTTTTAGTAAAAAACATTTTGTATTTTATTTGAAATACCTTTCGAGATGTATTTTGCATTTTTAATATTCATTTCAAAATGCTAAATACTTTGTGTTTAAGTTTAGCCAACATTACCAGTCAAACAAAATGAAATGAACGAATGACGACGGTTGCATTGCCGTATTTGACCGATAGAGTCACCTGCTAGCCATGCGCGCCCTTTTTAACCGACTTCAAAAATGAGGAGGTTCTCAATTCATCTGTATATATATTATATATTTTTTATGTATGTTCGTGCATAACTCTGGCAATTATAAACCGATTTGAAAAAATCTTTCTTCCATCCATTCTTCAATCCGTTGATTGGGTCCCATAAAAAAAATTATCGCTTACGAATAAGTAGTTCCTGAAAAATCAAGAATGGCGACTGCGCAGGAAACCTGCAGGAAGGCTTAAAAGATGACTTTATAAGGACTTTTTAAGGACAAAAATGGTCATAACTCTGGCAAATATATACCGATTTTGATGATTCTTTTTTTATTCGAAAGAAGGAACCACTTTAATGAATCTATATGAATTTTATTACAACCGGATAAGAACTTCCTTGAGGACCATGAAAGATGTGAATTAATTCTAAAATAATAATTTTAAATTTATCTGGTAAAAAAACCATAAAACTGACGTTCTCTATTACATTACTCTGATAAATATGAACCGATTTCGATGATTCTTTTTTTTTTTGAGAGAGTTAACTACTATGATGATTTCATGCAAATTTCATTACGACCGGATATTTTTTTCTGAAGAAACATGAATTATGTAAAACAAACTATGTAGACGATAATGTGATCATAACCTACCTAGATCATTTTACCGTCTTCGATGGTTCAATCTTTATGATTGCAAAATATCACTAAAAAGTATAGAATAAAATATTTTTGAAAAAAATTGAACCGACTTCAATAACACTGTAAAGTATAAAATAATTTAAATATTATTGAAGTTGGTGCAGAATATACACAGCAGGTACGCTAACACCAACTTCTATAATTCATTATACTTTTCAGTGTTATTGAAATCGGTTCAATTTTTTTCAAAAATTTTAATTTACTTCTTTGGTCAGATAGTGTCAATTTCAAACGAAAACGACGAACGTTTTCGTTAGTCTAGTTTTTTACATTATTTTAAGTGAGTATTATTATTATTAATAACATAATAGAATTTATTGATACGCGTACTGACAAATATGACCAAAATGTCATGCATAAGGTGCCATGTTATTAGACGTTTTGGTTCGGCTCGGCATTGTGTCTCTATTTCTCATGATAAATACCTAAAATACATAAAAATATCTGAGATTTGGTCAAAAGGTATTTTATTTTGAAAAAGTATTTTGAAAATACCTATTTTGCATTTAGCATTTGAAATACAAAACTCAAAACTATTTGGTATTTTGCATTTCAAATAGTAAATCTGGAAAGTATTTTGCATTTTGTATTTAAATGCTTTTTTAAAACCATTTTGTACATCTCTGTTTATAGGTACGTTAACTTTTTTGCCTTCTACACTCAATAGGTGTTGTTGAATATAATAAATAAAGTTATTTTTTTGTTGATAAATGTGAATACTTTATAGTGATATTATTCAATGAGAATTACGGTAGCAACCAAATCATAGCCTGTATTTATTATATTACTTCAATACTTCGTTCTGCAAAATAACTGTTTAAGTACAAAAATGTAATTCAAGGCTTAGAACGCAGTGCGTACTAAGCATGTTTCAGGTGTTTTTTTTAACTTCAATCACAGGTGTATAAATACTTGAAAACAACAATAAAATAATATAGTGATTTACAATGTGATATATAACCTACTAATGCATCCTGTATCCATTCGGAGGAGAAATCAACAAAATACTCCATAAATAAAATAGAGTCGCACCATACAAAATTTATTTTTATTGTACTTACATCAAAAATTATTTCTTAAATAAAAATCTTATCTTACAAATAAATACCTATGAATGCAATTTAAACACACATTCTAAGCCATACACACAAACATAAATACTGTCAATAAACTGATAGAATATTATCACATGACACTCGGTGAATAATATCAAATAAACATTACGGTGTCGGTCACTGAATTAATTTATCGTCCAAACTGAATGCACAGTTTTGTTTTTATCGACGCCCGCAGTAAAATGTTCCTTCCAAGCAAGGATTTTCGGAGCTGCGTCCTTGAGCTAACGCAATTAGGATAATTTTGTATTCAAGATTCATTTCATAGAAAAGGTTTTTATCGATACTCGTATGATTATAACGTAAGAACTTAGGTACTTTTTTAAAGCTTGTCAAAAGTAAAGGCCTCCCTTAGTCTCTCTCTTTGCGTTTGCTTACAGAGCAACAAAGAACAGGACAAGATTAGTATTTAAAAAAAAGTAATCATGATGTTTTATGTAGGTGAGTAATACAAAAAATTACTGTACTAGACTACATAAACTCAGGTCTATCTTATATAAACTGTCTTATCTAAAATACAAGCTACCATTTAAAACAATTTATTTAGCCCTGGCTGAATCAGTCATCTGTTATGGCCTGAGTAGCTATGACTTAACTTATAAGACACATTTAAATGAGATAAGTATATAATATGCAAGTAAGAATGCTAAGAACAATAGTGCCAAAACATATTAGAAAAAAATGTAAGGAAAACGAGGCAGGACTATTTCAATATTGTAACATTTTAAACGATTTTGAGCAAACAAAATTTTTAGTACTACAACAACATAATTCAAGACAAGAAGAAGTAAAGACTAGGAAACGTCCAGAAAACATAAGATTACTTCCTAGAACACTTGTGCTTCCTAAATAACAGTGGATTATGTATTGCCTAAACTTATGAATGAATTACCTGATAACATTATTGATTCCCTAAATAGTTGTAGCAAAGATGTTCATAAGCGCAAGCTTAAGTGCTATTATCTGGGTGTACAAGACCAAATTGCTCACTAGATATCTTAGATTTAAACACACATTGGACGAATGACTGCATGCAGATAAAACCATTGTGGTTTGCGCTATGTAGTTTTAATAGTAAAAGCATGTAATGGAGTAAATTGAATAATAAATAAATAGTAATAATAATAATAACATAACAATCGTGTTCTATTACATTTCTTCATTCATATTTCTAAACAGATAGATAGAGCCCGAAGTATCTTACATTTATTTTTCTGAATACAGTACGTACCAATTACACTCACATCGCTACTTTATTATCATTCAGGCCCTCACAATAACCAAAAAGTAGAGCAGCGGCGTGGCGCGGCGCAAGCAAATCCAATAAATAAATAATGAGCAATATACGTAGTTCGCCTGGCAACGTGCAATAGGGCCGCCCGCCTGACGCGTAGAGAGCGGCGCAGCGGCGCGGCCTCCGCCGTGACGTCACGGAGGTCGTAGCGCGCGCTTCCTACATGTCAAAATCACGCGCTAATCGATCGAAATTTAAAATATTTTTTTTAATGGCAATTGCTTTGATCTTTATGCCAATGTCAAGTTAAGATTTAAAATAATATTACTTTTTTAATTTTTTTTTTCTTTACTTATGCTTCTATATTTACGTTATTTTTTTTTTAATTATAATTTAATATACCTACGAACTAAATAAAGTGTGAATTTTATTATTATTTGTTTGAAAGTTATATCAGGTATATCTCTGGAATTTATTTTTACAGCCTAGATTTAATCACAAACTATTGCAGAATTAGAAATTAAGTTTAAATGTTTACTAATACAGAAATTTACTACGGTGTTTTTAAGAATTGATTGGTTATATCTACCGGTATTTATCGAACAACTGGTAGCTTGACCTTCGCAAGTACATTAATAGTTTCATTGAATGGAGGTTTTGCAATTGGAACTTATTGGGTGAGGGCAATACAATGTACCCAGTTAGGAAAACGCGCTTGCTACTCATCCATATAAATGTAGTTACCATCTAGGTAAGATTTCATGCACTTAAACTCTACAGTTTAAATATACATATAAAGAGTTTAGGGATAGTCGATAGATATTTCCAAGGTATGCAAGGGACCTTCCAGGTAGATATCACTGCTGTGTCATTTATTTTGCCACTAATTAGCAATGTTCCGGTGTTGTTGCTATGTTCCGGTGTGATGACCACTGTAGCTAGTGAAATTACTAGGCTGAGAAGACTTAATAAGTTTATTAATGTCTCGAGCAACGAGCGATAATGCAAGCATCGCAGCTGTCTATACTATAATATATATGTATGCTGAATGTATGTTAATTAATTTAACTGATGTAATTATTGTTTTAATTAATCATAAAACTATAAATAAATAAAGAGGCCGCCGTGTCACTTACGAGAGGCCTTAGTGTATACCTTTTACAAACATTAACGTTATCACTTGCATTCTTGTTTCTCCATATAGTTAAGGACATCTCACTTACGCGATTGGCACGTATGTTTATAAAACGAATACACTCAGGCCTCTACTAACTATATGGAGAAACGCTAACGCAAGTGATAACGTATTGTTTGTAAAATGAATACACTAAGGCCTCAGGACTCAGGTTAGGTTAACTTATAGGTTATGGTTTGGTTGTCTCGTCACTAAGTAAGTGGAATAAAAAAAATCGATTGCTGTTTGATACTGTAAAGAGTAAATAATATAGACTTCTCTGTCTCTATTAAATAGTAAAATTTAAAAATTCAAAATTCAAATTTTTTAATATAAAATAGGCTTAACGCTAGCACTTTTGAACGGTCATTTTTTTAAAAGCTACCACCGGATCACAACGCGGCCCCGACTGAGAAGATCTGGCAAGAAACTCAGCGGGCTTGTCATTTTTTCACATTTTTTTTTAAACAAGGTTGTATTGTTACAATTAGATCCTGCCGTTCAAAAGATCAAATAAAATAAAAAATACGACGAAAATACAACAAAAATACGACGAAAATAAAGTAAATAATAATAAAGTAAGAAAATAAAAGCAAATTTAATAGAGATATTAATTTATTAGAGCCAGAGCCAATACTCGAACCCCTAAAAATCACAGATGATCAATCTTACTAAAGACAATGAGTATACAATAACATGTGTATTTTGCATGTATCGATCGATCGATGTAAGGTAAGCGGTGCATTCCTCGATCAATTAATTGTTACAACACATACTATGAATATTGATTAACTCAGCTCGTTTTGCTTCGTTGTTTTAGCTTGGCGCTCTCAGTTTATCAAGCCGGAATTTTTAATGATCCGACTGTAACATCGCTACGGTTCGTCAGATTTACGGACGATTTTTCAAATGCCTTATGATGGATATGGAAAAAATACCCAATTGATTGTCAGATTGATTGATACTGAAGTAATATTTTGAGTGTTGTAAATTGCCGGATTGTGTGTTGCCAGTGATGACATATGGTACGGAGACGTGGTCTCTAACAGCTGGCCTTTTGGAGAAGCTCAGAGTCACACAACGAGCAATGGAGAGAGCTATGCTCGGAGTTTCTTTGCGCGACAGAATCCGGAATGTGGAGATTCGCCGAAGAACCAAGGTCACCGACATAGCTCGTAGAATATGCAAGTTGAAGTGGCAGTGGGCCGGCCACATCGCTCGAAGAACCGATAACCGTTGGGGAAGAAAGGTTCTCGAGTGGCGACCACGAACCGGAAGACGCAGCGTAGGCAGGCCTCCCACTAGGTGGACCGACAACATTGTTCGCGTCGCAGGAAACCGGTGGATGCAAATAGCAAATTGTCGTTCATTGTGGCGGTCTAAGGGGGAGGCCTTTGTTCAGCAGTGGACGTCTTCCGGCTGGTGATGATGATGATGAAATTGCCGGATGTATGTATCCGAGGTCACTCACGTTCCGACTTTATACCGGCTATACTGATTTTTGAAAATAAAAATCGTTTAGAAATTTTCAAATATGAAAGAGATAGAGATAGTATTTCGTTTTTAATGCTTTAAAACCGTGTAAAATATCTACAAAACAATGTTTTTGTTACTGTCCTTCGTCGAGCGAGGAGCATTGGAGCCAATCCTGAAGCTAGTAGGGAAGTTGTTGTATGTATTATATCCATTGAAAACTCATAATGCATTAATTATATTGAACAAGTTTCGCAACAGCAATGTATAATGCAATCACAACTAATCGGATAATCATAATCGAGTAAGTAGTAAAATGGCTGCTAAACATCTGACTGATTCATTATTATCACTCAGACCAAAAGAATAAGAAATTGCGACACATCTTATACGTACAGTAGAAGGCACTTCGTCAAACTCTGTATCAACATAACTAAGTATAAATGTATATGTTATAGCTCTACATTGGTCCATCATCCTTTTTAGGGTTCCATACCTAAAAGGTAAAAAAGGAACCCATAAGGTGTGACTTCGTCTGTCTGTCTCACCTATATATTTCAGGAACCACTGGTCCTATCGATTTGAAACTTGGAATAGTTTTACTTACTTACCCAAACTCATCGCACTTGAAAAAAATATTTTCTTTCTTTTACTTTTTTTCATGGGGGCCGGAATGGAATCTCAAAATTTCAAAGTGAGACTACTATATCGAGTAAGTATATGAAATGTTTTTGAATGGTATAGTTTTTTAGTAATCCTAAAAATTGTCGACAAACAAACTTAGTTTTGCGTTTATTTTTTGCTATCTGAGGTGACATACGTTACATTAATAGTAAAATAACGTTATTACGTCGAAGGATGGTATGGAACCCTCCATGCGTGAGTCCGACTCGCACTTGACCGGACTTTATATTATTTACCACAGACTGTCAAATGCAGTTAACATTTCACATGTCTATCCAAAAGAAGAATAGAGAGTCTAGTACCTATAGTCAGTTAGTTTAGTTTGATTGTATACGGAGTTTATTATTATCTCCACGACCAATCAAAGTAGCCTCCATAAACGCAGGTTAAGTAACTAACGATCTAAATTACTTGTATCTTTATTGCAAGTACGATTCCAACATATTTATGGCCAGTGTTTATTTTCCCCTGTTCGTGTGTTGTGACGTCACCGGGCGAGCGATTGTCAACAAAACGCTACGCGGTACGAATACAGCCGAATGAAACGTGATTCGTCTACTTATTAGGCAATTATAGAGTCCTCGCTCATAATTTACGAGGTCTGTTTTGACTCGCACTCGAAAGAAAAATGTTTACCGAAAATTACGGAAAATTTCTATAAGTATCATTCATTCTATAACTATCAGTAATCATATGCAGTAATAATATTTTGGAGGTTTTTCCAATATGTTTATTTAGTGTAATATTGTAAATAAAAATATTGGTGATAATTGAAGGAACTTTAATGGATATTATGTAAATAAATCTGTATTGACATTGGTATTGTCACAATACAGAGAAGCCTGGAACTAGAAATTATGGTGTCAACTTTTATTACAATTATACCACCGGATTGTCTTAACGCGATCTCACCTAAGACGGTCCAGCAAGAATGAGAGAGAAATATGAGAATAGTAGTTTATTACTAAACAATTGCCAAACAAAATGGATCTCACCTTTTGTATTATTTCAAAACTATTCTTAGTTATTTGACACGTTGTCAGTAAGGAGCACCATTTGCTTTAATGCTAAAAAATAATAGAGACTAGCATAGGATCTTTTATGAATAATCATTCTCTCAAAAGAATTACAAATTCAATTAAGAGAAAAAAAACAATAAGCTATTTAGCAGGACGAAAAGATAACCTTTTCATTCGCAATTGCAACCAACTTCATAAATTACATAAACCACGTTTATTTACGAAACCTGATAGCCGTCAATGCAACATGTTAAAATCACCATCACTTGTGAATCGAGTACAGCAACATGGTAATCGCTGTACCAACATATCATAGAATTTACACTATACATCCAAATGTAAATCAGCCTTTAAAATCGTTGAACAGCGATAAATGTGGAACAAAGTGTGGCGGTGTGGGGAAGTGCAACAGCCAACATGGCGTATTGTATACATAAAGGTTACACACACGACTACATAATCTTATTACAGATCTGTTATGCAATAATAAGTCAACGATGTCTTTATATCTTTATGAAAATTGAGACTTAACTCTATTAAAATACAGATCAATTCCATTTGAATCGACTTAAAAGGTAGACGGATTTTTATATAACGTTTGTGGTTGATTGGTCCGACTCCGGAATCACTAGCGTGTGTCGTGCGTGACACGAGGCGCGTACTCCACGCGACCGAGGCACAAAATAATGAGAGTATTTTGTGACCGAGGAGTGAGACGAGATGCAAGAACGGGATTGTGTCGTAAGCGAGAACGGTTTGTAATCTAGCTCACTCACTTTTTGATCGCAGCCCTACAACCACCTCTCTAATATCAGTATTATTGTAATATTACTTTCTCGATAGAAAGTAACATAGCTAAACACTACGTATATTGACGTCCCTACCACGTACAAAGTACTTCAGACGAATGGAAAACTTCCTCACAATTTTACTTCATTTGTTATTTTTACATTTTTTTTTTGTTTATATATTGTCATCGTCAATCGTGTATAAACAATAGAACTTATAAATATTTTATAAAAACACAATAAGTATATAATGAAATGTGATTTATGCACTTATTAAAATCATTTCAAATTAAATTTGTATTGATATTATAATAATATTTAATTTTTTATGATAATAATATTTTTTTATAATGTAAGTAATAATAATTAACGTCATAATGACGTCATACTCCAAGATCTACATAGTACCTAAGCAATACTTGCATACCTGCTAAGCTTGTTGGACAATAATGTGCTGTTATACAGCGTTCAAGACATTGAGTTACAAGATAGCCTGTTCACAATGGCAGGCAACTTAGTTGTTGTTAGAAAGAAATATCGCTCTACAGACTTGATATCTCTCTCTTACAACTGTGAACTACTTATTACCTGTCATCGTGATCAAATATATTGGACGGACTACTGGTATTGTTATCCGAATTTAAAAAATACCGGTCAAGTGCGAGTCGGACTCGCGCACCGAGGGTCCATACCATCTTTGGACGTATTATAGTACCTATGTAATTTTACTATTCATGTAACACCTCAGATAGCCAAAAAACCAAACCGCAAAACTAAGTTTGTTTACGAGGTTTTTTTAGGATTATTAAAAAACTGTACTACTTAGAAAGATTATTTTATTTTTCCTGTAAAATATAGATAGACGTGCATTACCCATAATTATTTCAGATATTTCCCTCCACAAACTTCGGAGATAAGGGACGGTATTTTTTTTAATTTTTTTTATTATCAGCCAAAAACTACGTCACATAATCCAAAATAAAAATCTATTCTGAGATGTGCAAATGAAGTCCTTTCATATGATACCCCACTCGATATAGTAGTCTCACTTTAAAATTTTGATAACCTATTTTGACCCCCATTATAAAAAAAAGAAAAAAAAATTTTTTTTTTCATTTGCGATGAGGTTGGGTAAGTAAGATCTAAAACTATTCCAAGTTTCAAATCGATAGCATCAGTGGTTCCTGAAATATATAGGTGTGACAGACAGACAGACGAAGTCAGACCATAAGACCCTTTTTTACCTTTTAGGTATGGAACCCTAAAAAGGAGGTTCTGTATTCGACGTGTCAGTATGTATGTGTAACATTAATTAAAAATCATAATATTCATGCTAGCCATGAGGTTATTTAGGCAAATATACCAAACTAGCTGACCCACGCAGCTCCGCCTGCGCTATTTTTACGTTAACTAAACTTTTAATAACAGACATTCGCATCGAATACATAACCTCCTTTTTTATAGTCGGTTAAAAACTGGGACCCACTTTTTATTTTCTCTCCGAAGCACGGACCCGTTTAGTTCAAATGGCGTTAAATGGTCACCCATCTATTTAATGACCTTACCTAACGTTGCTTAACCCGATCGATTACAAAACCTTGATAACAACTCTCTATGAGTGTTCCCTTACTAATATTTATTATATTATAAAGAAAAATTGATAAATTTGGACCAAGCGTATAACCAAGTAGGTACCCATTTTGACGTTAATCCCCTCTCCCAAAAGAACCGTGCTAGATTACGGGATAAAAAGTATCCTATGTCCTACCTCGTAGTATGATCTCAAATCATGCCAAGTTTCATTTGAATCCATTCAGTAGTTTCGGCGTGATGCGCAGCCGTGATACAGACAGACAGACAGACAGACAGACAAAAATTAAAAAAATTACATTTTCAGCCTCAGTATTGGTTATAGAATGCCCTCCAAATATAATTTTCAAAATATCTTCAATGTACAGAATTGGACCTGTTACAGTTTTATTATAAGTATATATAGAAGTATAGATTTCATGATTGTATGTACAGTATTATATAAGTATAATATGTAATACAATAAGTATACTAAGTATATTGAAGTCGGTGCTAAATTGCTTTTTAACTAACACCAGCACCATTCGCTATTTAATGCTTTTTATGCATTTACTTTGAAGTCGGTTTATTGTAATAAAACTACTCTTACGGAATATAATGTGGTTAATTTTAGGTTTTACTCTCCCAACATTTCGAATGCTTTGCCGACCATGGCCACGGGCGGACTGAAACCTAACCCTAACCTGGACCTAAAATAGACCACGATTTATTCCGTAAGAGTAGTTTTATTACAATGTATGTGTGAGTAGTTTTATTTGACGGGCCCGTTGGTCTAGTGGTTAGACACCCTGGCTGCTACCCGATGGGTCGTGGGTTCCATTTGGGAATGGAACTTGGTGGGCCAAGTGTCTGGGTGTTATTTATCTATTTAAATATGTATTTGCAAAAAAAATGTATATAAGGGGTCGTCCATTAATCACGTGAGGCTCGACAGGGGGGGGAGGGGTTCCGAAAAAATTACGAAATATCACCAAGAGGGGGGAGGGGTATAATGAGACATCACGTGTATTTATTTTTCGTTGAATGCACGATTTCTAAACCAAACAGCGGCACGTGGCCTTGACTCACCATTGCCGGCAACGACTTCCCCTTCAACATTTAATCAGTTAAGTACCTGTATTTTGTCCGGTTACCATAGTACAAGCCTTGCCTAGTTTGGGATCGGATGACCGTGTGTGGATTGTCCCAAGATATTATTATTATTATAATGTGTAGTATTCGCGTAAATAAAAGACAACATTAAGTACTTAGAGAAAGAAACCAATAGAGAGCTGGCACTTTCTTTCTCATTCGCGCAAGAAAAGAATGCATTTATATATATTATATGTGATAGAAAGAAACAGAGCATATGATTTTTTGTCCTTCAGCGTGTGTTTAGCACCGGGCGCACCGCGCCGCCGCGCCGGTGCGGTTTTCTTCGAGTACTCATGAAATTTTCTCGCTTTGGAGTTTTAAATTGAATTGCATTAAGAAATATCGTTTAAACCACATAATAGGCGCATTTGAATAAATATCCATAACGTGTGTTATGTGTACGAATGATTATATTCTGTCCTTATCGGCGGCACGCTAGCTAAATGTCTTGTTATATTCTGTCTACGATTAAGTCGGTTTATATTTTTTCTTGAAATAGTTTTTATGTCCTAAATATTAAAATCATTAAATAACCACGGATCAAAGATACTCGACGTAGAAAATGAGTATAAAATAAGTACTCTTATAACTTTAATCCCCAGCTTGAACTCTGCTTCATTGTCGAGGAACGATCGCGACGGCTCGTTAATTGACGAGGTTTTATATCACAAGGCGTTTAATTTGGATTGTTAAAGAGAAATTAAATTGGACACCATAGAGTGAACTAAATATATTTTTAATTAATATAAGCTAGTCATCATCATCATCAGCCGAAAGACGTTGGACAAAGGCCTCTGCCTTAGAAGGGAGGGGTTGCCATAATCCCCACGCTTGGCAGGTGTCTTGAAGATCGCAGTATCATCATCATCACTATCATTAGCAGCCGATACATGTCCACTGCTGAACAAAGGCCTCCCCCTTAGATAGAAGGGAGGGGTTGCCATAATTCCCACGCTTGGCATTCGGCTTGGGGATCGCATATATGTAGAAGATAAATCCAAGAGAAAGACGCTGCTGCCCGTCTTCCCGTTCTCGTCTAGTCGCCTCTTACGACACCCAACGAGAGGAGATGGGGGATGCTATTTTAACCTGCACAGGGGACTGGCCGCCCCTAAAGTTGTAGTTGATAAGTCTCATTTTAGTAGTCTGTATATTTTATACCTGTGGGGTGTCCGGGTAAGAATAGCACCCACCCTCTCCTCCCGTTTTATGTCTTCACTTCCCGTCCACTTTTACGTGGGAAAGAGACAAAGTTATATGCAGTTCAGAGCTCCGTTCCTTTCTCTCGTGAAAATAACCGCACGACCTACTACCGACTTCTAGCTCTATAGTTCCATACCTAAATCTTGTGGGATAAAGTGCGACATAATACTTGCAGTGACGTTCTGCGATTGATGATGTGTGAAATAAATGGGAAATTATAGATCAGAAATAAATTTAAAATAAAATGAACACGGAGAACTCAATGCCACTGAATTGCCAACCAATTTATTGGCCAATTTTTCCCCATACAAAATTTACTAGCAATGCTGTAAACACCTCTTTATTTAATCAATTTAAAAACAGTTCTATTGGAATAAAAATAGCCTTTTTTATTTTAGTTGCATTTATTGTTTATTTATTATTATTATTTTAGTGTTGTATTTTAAATGTAACTTAATAAGATATTGTAAATGTAACTTAATAAATAGTAAGTATAAATATTAAATATTGCCAAATAATATTCGATAAATGAAAAAAAATACGATATTCATTCTTTCATTACATTTCAGTTCTCATTTCGAACTGTGTCATTCATTATTCACTTCAAACCCAATAATTTTAAAACTCTGAAGGATACTTATGGAATTATGTGACAAGATAAGATTGCGACAAGGTTTCCAACAAATTGGCATAATTTTTTTGTAATTAAAATTTATAATTTTACTTAAAATTCGAAATCGTTTTCGCTGACATTATTAGATAGTACAAATTTAGGTTTATTCTTATATCCATTATACATTAGATATTTAGACGTGAAAATAATTAATTAGCCAATTTCTTAAAATGTAAAAGAAATACTTTAAATAATAAACTACTTGACTTACTCAATTGATTTAAAATATTAATAGATATTATTATGTCCAAGACAGAAATCCAATTGTGGTAATTAAAATGATGGAAATTTAAATTATGTTAAACTATTATATTTATTAGGTATATTATGTTCTGAAAATTTAAATTATGTTAAACTATTATATTTATTAGGTATATTATGTTCTGAGTCATCAAAAGTGAATAACAAAGACAAGCATAAGGTGAGGTGAACGGACTAATTATCTTTTTAAACCAGTTGACTTTTAGCAGCTAACGTGTGATGTGTAGACTAGATAAGTCATATCTGCAACAGTATCCAATACAGCAAATTTATCTAGGCTTGCCCGTTAAAGCAGTTATGGCCATCTGCGGCCAACAGAACTGCCGATACAAAAAAAAATATCTAAACTACTTTATTTACTAGGTTATTATTACCAGGTTATTTTTACCAGGTTATTATTACCAAGTTATTATTACCAGGTTATTATTACTAGGTGGTAAAAAGCTTGTGCCAACAACCGACCATGAAAGCACCATCGCAGTATCAGTGGCGAAGTCGGTAAACATTGTTGTATTTTATTATTTATATATTTTATCTTATTAGGAAAACTTACGGCTAACATACAAGTATTAAGTACTAATAAATATGTGAAAGCCATTTAAAAGTTTCCACAGATAAGCAACAGTGTAATACAATTTAGTGGATCAATCGGCAGAATCAGAAACTGCTAGTGATTCAGAAAAATAAATTTTATAAAAAAAAAAAAATAGTAGTAGTAGTAGTATTTTAGTGTGAAAGGCACTATAGCTGTGTTAAATTACTGGGCTCAAGAGACTTAATAAATTTTTGGTAGACCTTAGAGTCTGCCGGTACGAGTGAGCGATCTGGGAGAAAGTTCTCCCAACAAGTCTCCAGATTTCAGTCAACTGGAGGATTAGTTAAACCCCCTAGTATCCGCAACAATAGCGTATTTGATATTCGTCTTAGCACAGTCTTAGTGCGAACATTAATTTATTTTCTTTAAACGAATTCCGCTGAATTTGGCTGCGATTGGCCTAATATTGGTGTCATTTTGACACATCGAAATGGCTCAAAAGATCATGAAATACAGTTGAGCTATTATACTATTGAGCAGACTTCTTGAACTGCATCATCATCATCATCACCAGCCGGAAGACGTCCACTGCTGAACATAGGCCTTGGAACGCCACAATAAACGACAATTGGCGATTTGCATCCACCGGTTACCTGCGACGCGCACAATGTCGTCTGTCCACCTAGTGGGAGGCCTACCTACGCTGCGTCTTCCAGTTCGTAGTCGCCACTCGAGAACCTTTCTTCCCCAACGGTTATTGGTTCTTCGTGCGATGTGGCCTGCCCATTGCCACTTCAACTTGGAGACTCTAAGAGCTATGTCGGTGACGTTGGTTCTGTTGGTTCTTGAACTTAATTTTAGTTGATAAGTAGGAATATGTAAACATTGCTCTGTGTTCTGGTGTGAAGACCATGTTTATCATCATCTTCAGCTGCAGACGTCCACCGCTGAACATAGGCATCCCCCTTGGAACACCATATTCACCGGCTACCTGCGTATCGCTCAATGTCGTCAGCCCATAGTCAGCCAATATTAGTAGCAGAATTATACTAAGTAATTAATTTATCGGTGACTTTTTTTTTTGGGAATGTTAGACGCTGTTGGCCGCAGATGGCCATTACAGCTTCACCGGACAATAGGAGGCGAGCGCTTAAAGCGCTCTAGCCATAAAGGCCGAAGTAGCGACGAGCTCAAGGGCACCTCAGGGAGGCACGGCCTCGGCTTGGGCTGTCGCTTAAGAGAGGGTTGAGTTTACCACCGGTTCACAACGTGCCCCCACTGAGAAGAACCGGCAAGAAACTCAGTGGGGTGATGCACGTCGTTGAGGTCGCATGCGTACGACCCTTCGGCCTCGCCGGTGAGACCGGTGTCTGATAGCTAGTATAGCATACGGTTGTCGGGGAGGTGACTAAAGATCGTTCAGTGCCGCAGTCCATCAGCAGGTTAGTCGCTTGTCCAGTGACTAAATTGATTAAAAAAACTAACTAAAATCTTTTTTAGTTGTCAAGTACATCATAACATTGACGAAAATAATGTAACTGCGCATAGTGAGACTTGTTTATTATTTCCTAGACAAGGCTGTTAGAACATTTTATCATATAATTTCCTCTAGATTACATTGAGGATATTTTGTTATTCACTCCGTGACATTGGAGTGATGACAAATAAATGTTCTTCCTGTTAATTAATGTTGCTCTTTAGAACATTTATTTAAAGGTCCAACAAGTTTAAGATGTAGAAGATTACATAAATATTGGAGTGTTAGGTAGTACCAAGAATGATATTTTTTTTTGTAGAAGTAGTACTGTTGGCCGCAGATGGCCATTACAGCTTCACCGGACAAGAGGACGAGCGCTTAAAGCGCTCCAGCCAGAAGGGTTTGGGTAGCGACTAGCACAAGGGCACCTCAGGGCGGCACGGCCTCGGCTTGGGCTGCCGCTTAGAGAAAATGAGTTTACCACCGGTTCACAACGCGCCCCCGCTGAGAAGAACCGGCAAGAAACTCAGCCCTTCGGCCTCGCCGGCGAGACCGGTGTCTGTGTGTTGATGTGTTTACGACTCGTGACGTCGTTGTCGGTGTTGGTGTTGTGTCATGGTCCAGGAGGACGGACATCGGGTCGGGTGGGTCGAGCAGTACATGCCACGGACGGCGGCGATGTACGGCAGTTCGACGATCTGAGGGACCACGGGGCACCGACGGCATGTCGAAGGAATCGGTTTTGAATAACCTGGAGGCTATTGATGTGAACGGGAGCCGCGTGTGCGAATACGGCACTGGCGTAAGCTAGGATGGGACGGATGCAGGTTTTGTAAAGTGTCAACTTATGTCTAAGCGATAGTTTACTCCGCCTGCAGATCATGGGGTAGAGTCGACCGAGGACGAAGGCCGCTCGGTTGCGTAACCCAAAAGGTAAAGGTTAAGGAAATAACTCTAAAAAGTAGTTGAATTCCACCCAGAAGAGACGAGAAGTCCTTCATTCTACACTCCTTGGATTGACGATTATAGGTATCGCACCAAATATTTATACAAAAAAAAATTGAATATCAATAACTTTTTTTAATGTTCACGCGGGGGAAACCTTAAATAGGCCAACCGGGGTATGTGGAATTCTTACCTGTTAAAACCCCCACGACTGTCGCATCGGCACATGAGAAGGGGGACCTGGGCTCTACGGCGGGATCTGCACCAGGAACCACTCAGTGCCTTGCCTTTGAGCCCCGCGGGAACCAGACACGGGGCTCACGGGGACGAGGCTCGCAATCCCACCGCCTTAATTTTACCATTCCAATTCATTGGATTTCGATTTTAATTTAACATGTAAAAGGAAGCTAATTAGAATACTGACTTCCTTTACCAAGAAATCGAGGGAGCGCCGGATATCTAGTTTGCACACAATTGTAATTTTAAATCACGATCACACATGGGCATAAATTGTTCCGAGCTATGTATTCGTACTATAATACTGGACTGAAGTTGAATGAAAAGCATACGGTGATAGGATACGCTGATGACCTCGCCTTAGTAAAAGAAATGGTTACTCAGTTCCGGGAAGCAGCTGAAGTTCTCGAGGTAGAAGCAGCTAAAGTAGGCCTGAAGATTAACCGTGACAAAATGGCTCATTAAAAATTAGATAAATACTACGACCTGCATGTTTGAGACGCTTTTTTATAAGCCTGACAAAGCTTACTAGGGTCCGGTAGGGTAAGGCTGCATTATCATAGACATCAACACCCGTGACCTGCCTTATACAAGGTGTTGGTGTCAAAGCTTCTGAGCCGAAACACAAAACTAAAATTACACTGGACCATAATAAGTCTGATACTAAAGTACGGCTGCGAAGTTTGGACACTAGCGTTGAAAGAATGAACAAGCTTTTGGTGTCAGAAAGAAAGATCCTCAGTAAAATCGGAGTCAGAAAATACAGATGAGGTATCTAGCTGACAGGTTAGAAAACATACCAATAGAACTAATAGCACAAACTAATAATTATTATCGGGGAGACAAAGGCTCACAGCAAACGAAACATTGGAAGGAGGCGACAGGCAGGCTTAAACCACTGCAAAACTTTTACCAGCACAAAGGTCGACTGTGGGGTTAAACTATTAAACCTGGACAGATCATAAATTAGGCAGGTACCGGATGGGTGCACGGCACTCTCGGGCTATTCTTTTACCAACAAAAACCTACACAGAACAAGGATAAGTACCATAGATATTTGGAGATTTTGTGAAGATCAAATAGAGTCAATGTCACACATATTGTGCGGCTGCGACGCTCTCGCAATACGTAGATTGAATCATATGGGAGTACTCGGGAGTAGCCTATCCTACACAAGATGATTATGCACAGCTCCAAGTTGGTGCAATCGTGGAGTACCTTAAGGAACTCTTCAATACGTCAGCAACAGAGTAAAGGTTAGGGCGAGCACAATGAATCTAACTGGGTTAATGTCCGCTCCGGTGGTTACCGATAAACATTTGTATGTATATATCTGTTTGTCCTGTGTCCATGAAATTGCAAAAAATATAAGTATTTACATCAGCTTTCTGGCTACGATAGTAAAGGCTCTGCCTGGTCTGGAATCCGATGGCAGGGTGTGGATTGGACCAGGATAATATTATTAAAAGCCCAAGCAAAGCTAGCAACCAGTACCTTTATTATAACTACTCATACATACACGAACGCATTTGATAGTAATGTAATGAGTTCACCTTGACAGCCCGCAGCCGGAGAAGACGGCGCCATTGTGACCCCGAAGCGTTAGACGGTAATCACGAAACACTTATTTTATCATATGCCGAATCGTGCCTGTTGTTCTTATGACGCCATTATTTGGCATGCAGTTCTATCAGCAGATGCGTATAATTTCAGATACTATTAGCAAAAGCCTTCCGCGTACGCCTTGGTTATGGATTGGGCCTGCTGAGGGTTCTCTGATTTATTACAACATGGGATTCTTTAAATGCGGAGTCGATTAATATGTTGGTAACAAGCATGTGATGCTCTTACTGCCGAACCTACAAACGTTAATTAAAGTTAATGATGATTAATTCATCTTTTGAGATCGGATTATCTCGACACTCGATGCCCATTATTTACATAATACGCTGATAGTGAGTAGATCTAACAATTATTTCGTGTTGAATAATCGAAATTAATCATTAACAACTCCGGCAGTTCAAATAAATAGATATTAAAAAGTGACTTAATTAGAATTAAAGTTAACTGGGGTTTGTGAGTGCGGCAGTTAGTGTTGGCCGCATGGATATAATATATAAACTAGATTAGGTGTTACAGTCCGAGAAGTGGCACACAGAAATAGCGCCCTTCTGTCGCTATTTATTTTCAAGCCACAGACTGACATAATTATTTTTGCCGAAAGAAGTGTCGCTACTGTCTATATGAAACTGTCAAACTACACGTCATTATCTTAATAAAACAGTTAGTTCACGTTTCCGCCACCAGCACAGATAAGTCCGCGACCGCCGTGACCACATTTTAGGTGTCATTTTGTTAGTGAATGTTATTCTAGTTTATATATTATATCGATGGTTGGCAGCATGCGATGCATACTGGTTTGCCATTTTGGTTACATAAGTACAAAATGGACCGTGTGCTAAACAAAATAATAAAACCCTTTTATTTCATATCCATACGACGGGCCTGTTGGTCTAGTGGTTAGACACCCTGGCCGCTACTCAACAGGTCGTGGGTTCGATTCCCGCCAAGTGTCTGTGTGTTATTTATCTATTTAAGTATGTATTTACAAAAAAAAAGTATATACTTAAGTATTTCTATCAGTTGTCTGGTTTCCATAGTACAGGCTCTGCCTAGTTTGGGATCAGATGACCGTGTGTGCAATTGTCCCAGGATATTATATATACTTATTTTTCAGCAAAAAATATAAAGCGAATAATGGCCAATTATGTTTAATGATTTATTTTTTAAGTTACGAAGAATGATGTTTGAATGTATTTTCACAATTTAAACGGACTTAACGTACCTAACACATAGACATCCTCCTATTGTCCGGTGAAGCTGTAATGGCCATCTGCGGCCAACCGCGTCTATCATTCCCAAAAAAAAAAACACATACACGCTAAAAACCAAACCATCTCGGGACAGTCTCCATTAAATTAAAGACTTCAACAAACAGTTACGTATACAGTACGTACTAAACCCTGGTATCTTTAAGTTGAACCCAAGTATAAGCCAATTGCCATTTGCAGACAATTCCATACTTCTCATAACTTAGAATTTTCTCGACATAAAATTTTGCCTGACATTGAGCTCGAACTTAAGACCTCACGATCACCGTCAAGGCTGCTTGAAAAGGAATGACTTTGAACGTCTAGTTATACAAGAATTATTAAATTGTACATGGAATAAAATAAAACTTCAAAGCATCGTTTACATAGGCTAAGGAAAATATTGTCCAAGTTAAGTTAAATCATGAACAATTTTATATTATTACTTTGAGTCAACATCTCGTCACCTTTCGCCTAAAATTTTATAGCAATACTCACTTTACAGTGTCAGTAAACTTTCAAAGCCCACCCTTTTAAGGGGGGGGGGGGCTTAGTCCAGCAGTGGACGTCTTTTGATGAAGAAACTTTCAAAAATCAGTATCAAAAAATTCAATTTCAAAATGGCGCAATGAATTGTGAAGCAATCCATTGAACTACCATCCCATTAGAATTATTTCAATGTTAGTTACTAATTAGCGTGTCAGTTCTCTCGAATGGAGGCCATTTATGGGTAAACAGATGGAACATTTTCCATCGCAGGTCAACGCCCTGAAGACAGGAAAATCTTTAAGGAGTTTGCTTGTACTTTATCGATTCATTCACTTACTGAGATCCTATTGCGAGCTTAACACACTTTACGTAATGTAAGTGATTTGTTCGTTTCCGCATTTTTGTCTTTACAAATTGGTTGATTTATTTTTGACCTTCTTTATTCTATAGACAGAAATCAGTTAATATAGGACTTAATAAAGCTTTAGTGTGGTACCTAGGGATCCCGAAGACCCCTGCCAAGCGTGGGGATTATGGCAACCCCTCCCTTCTAAGGGGGAGGCCTTTGTACAGCAGTGGACGACTTTCGGCTATTGATGATGATGATGTGGGACCTAGGACGTCCATTGAGTACGGCGGCGACTCCGAGGAGGACGGTGGCGAGGTTACGACCCGCGTCCCCATGAGCACCATTACTGGTTCCCGGGGGGCTAAAATGAACCCCCGGCGGCGGGCTGATAGGCAAGGCACTGAGGGGCTCCTAGTGCAGATCACACCGGAGAGCCCGGGGGTCCCCTCTCATGTGCCGATGCGACAGCCGCGGGGGTTTTCGTGTGTAAGAATTCCACACCCCGATTCACGCCTACAGGTCCTGAGGACTTTTGAAGGTTTTCCCCCACGAAAGCAAAAAAAAGGACTTAACAAAGCTTTAGCCGGTATATTTAGTTATATTATATCTACATAATAAAGCCAGTTCAGGCCCTTAAACTTTGGTCTCATAAATAAATTTCAAAATGTTTTACTTGAATTCCATCACTTTGAGGATTGAAATACCTATCAGTTGCATATACCTATATTTATAGACATGTTTATGATGTGTTCTTTAAAAACTATATAAAAAATTAATTCACAAAAGCTTTCGTTTTTAACTTAGGATGTCATGTGTTTTAATAAATTTCTTCAATTTAATATTATGTGGGCTGGATCTTGTTTGCATAACTCCATCCTTAATGAGAAGGGAGGAGTCTACTATCTTAGCTACGATAGAGCAAATTGTAGCTATTGGTTATTCAAGTGAATACAACATGAATTAGTCGGCTAACAGGCTAGCCCTGATCAATAGCAGTTCCGTGACCACGTCCTGTTGATAAGATGGTCCAGTAATCAATAGAAAGAAACAGTCAATCGCTTTAATGGACTTAAACATTGAAGTTTAAACTTTTTAAAAATATGTACTTAATGTATATTTTGTAATGTATAAGGAAAGTAAAATTCAATAGGATCAAACATTTAACAATACAAACATAACCAAATAAGGTTTTACCTGATACCCTAAGAAGTTGGGTTATATTTTTCGATGGTAGGTATTAACATCAATATTATATGTACATGTATATCTCAAATGAAGGGTTTTTTGCAACGAGTTTACATATTATTTAATAGTTTACATATTATATACACATGTTTATGTGTTTTATGTACTTACATAAGTACACGTATGTATGACGGTATACTCCGGAATAATTATGACATAAGTAAGGTTAACTCTTTCATCGTCTTATGACCATATCTGCTGCAAAGCTTCCAAAACGTCGAAAATGTAAAAAATTAAAAAAAAACGAGATATACCAACTTAATTCATAAAAGTAGTTCCATCACAATGTTTTTGTGATCGATAGGATATGATTGAAACTTTTTGTCTGGTGCAAAGGACCGTTTTTTTTTTTTTTTGCTAGTCGTATCTATTTTTTTTAATCGTATCCTTATCAGCTGTTCCAAGTAGAGGGTCCTAGCACTACAACTCCGTGATCCGCATCCAAATACAATAAACGATAATGAAATTGGAGAACTGTTCGGACCCTCACGAAATACCCAGCATCAAATACAAACCGATATCAAATCGAGCAAAAACCGAATATTCTACAAAATTTCGATCGCCTATTTGTCCCAAAGGCCATGAGTTTTATGTCTAGATGTTCGTTTTTAATAAAAAAAAATGTTGATTCTCTAGCGGCGATTAACACGTCTTGCCTAACCGAGAGGAATACATATAGCAACTCTATTAGTTGGGTCTGTCTAGACTAGACAAATTCTCAAATTTATTTCATCCTTAAATAAAAATAGCCCTAAATAACTTTAGATTTCTGTGCCACTGACCATCCAATAAATTTATCTAGAGCTAGTAAAGGCCTTCTATAATCTAGCTGTAAGTTCTTTCTCTAGTACGTAGTACATAATAATACTTCGTTGTAGTACCCCCAAAAGCCCCGAAGACATCGATACGCACACAAAATTTGTGTTAGTGGTCCCTTACCTGCTTGTCTGAAATGTAAGATGATCCATGTGTTGGATGGACATGTTAAAAGTGGGTCCTGCGCCTTATCTCTTCCCAGTCGTATTGGTCAACTATACCATCGAATAGCAATTGTGAAGGAAGAGAAAGTGCACCTGTGCCTGCGCAAGCACTTCACCACTATAATAACTCTTACGTAGGCTAACCGTGTTAAAAAAAAAAGAGATTGGCCACCGCGGCCGGATACGGCCTGGAGAATATTATTATTATTATCTTACTAGCTGACCCACGCAGCTCCGCCTGCGCTATTTTTACGTTAACTAAACTTTGAATAACAGACATTCGCATCGAATACATAACCTCATTTTTTATAGTCGGTTAAAAACTGGGACCCACTTTTTACTTGCTCTCCGAAGCACGGACCCGTTTAGTTCAAATGGCGTTAAGCGGTCACCCATCTATTTAATGACCTTACCTCGTTAGGTTAAGCAACGTTTTGCTTAACCAGATCGATTACAAAACCTTGATAACAACTCTCTATGAGTGTTCCCTTACTAATATTTATTATATTATAAAGAAAAATTGATAAAATCGCACCAAGCGTATAACCAAGTACCCGTTTTGACTTTAATCCCCTCTCCCAAAAGAACCGTGCTAGATTACGGGATAAAAAGTATCCTATGTCCTACCTCGTAGTAAGATCTCAAATCATGCCAAGTTTCATTTGAATCCATACAGTAGTTTCGGCGTGATGCTCAGCCGTGATATAGACAGACAGACAGACAAAAATTAAAAAAAATACATTTTCGGCCTCAGTATCGGTTATAGAATGTCCTCCAAATATAATTTTCAAAATATCTTCAATGTACAGAATTGGACCTGTTACAGTTTTATTATAAGTATAGATTTCTATCCTTTATTAATAAGACGTGATGATTTATTTTATGACCATTGTAGGTTTTTATTTTAGTTTGAAATATTAAGCAAAACTTATTATTCCGCATTTTTAATTAGCTATCATCCTGGATAGCAACAACGACCCCTAATCTTTTTGGGTTTCTTCTTACACTAGAACTCACAGGGGTCTAATGTTTTCAATAAGGGGGCGTTGTCGTCACATCTTTGAGAAGGACTGGTCTAGACTGCGCGAATATGGATTTACTGTAGCTCTACCTCGCATATTAGTCCGTTTCAATTTAAGTATTATGTTCCCCAGACTTGTATACTGACTTTATTGTTAGTTTTAATCATTAATGCTTAATTTGTTTCAGACTATGGACCTACAGTAGTGACGGAAGAAAGTAATCGTAACTCAACAGTGTTTTACAATTAATGTACAATTCTTTTTCAATATAACTCTGCATACGACGTTTTTAAATTTTTATAAATTAGTTATTAGAAAGAAGAACATTAGAAGATTTTTGAATACCAATCTTTACTTAGTCCGCGTCATCATAATTATGATTACATACGGAAACGAAACGTAACCGGTAAATAATAAATTGTTAGAAGGGTATTATTACGTATATGTAGATATATAATAGTGTATATCAGTTTCAACAATTCAAAAATCAAAGATCTTAAAAATATATAAGTGCAAGTATATTTTTTACAACGTAAAGGAAGCTTTAAATATATTGGTAAATAAACTGTAAATATTATGTTATTATATAAGTAAAGTTTTACAATTTAAATTTTATTACATAAAGAAACAGAGTATTAAATTAGTTGCCGCTATGCCGGACAGTCTACTATCTGATTCATCACTCGATTTCAAGATCGTATGAACTCGCGCGTAACACAATTGTATAAGTCAATAAGTTATACAATTTATTACCTATAGAATGTAATACATTCATACTATGTTCATTTAAGATCACTTTCAAACAGTGAAACAGTGGAAGGAATAAACTCCTTTCTATCAAAGGTGTACTCGTAGCTGTATGTACCATTAGCAAAAGGGACGACCTCAGGAACCTTCAGCCATCCGCAGTACTGTCAGTACATCTCCTTGGGGTCTAGTACAATTTTAGTCGTTTTTGATACGAGAGCAGTAAAATGTAGACGTCTCTGCGCTGCTGGCGTGAAATGTATTGGGAATAATGTCAGTTTGATCATTTTTTTACACCCCCTAGACACCCTTATTATTCAATCCTATCTTTTGGGAAGGGTACCCCATCATGTTGTTCCAAATTTAAGCAGACAGTCTGGTAGCCGTAGTACTCTGAAAACGGTTACGATATCTTAAACAAATGAAACGAGTATAGATTGCTATCTCACCTCAACGACGCACCCCTCCGACTCACGACTCACCCGTCAGAGCCACCCCGTGTATTTTATAGTAGTGTCTAAATGTATCGAAACATTCAACTCGTAGTTGCCATTTTATTATTGTCTCATCGCAAGTTAGTACACTTAAGTTTGCTTTTTTCATAGCCGCAATAACGTGTTTATTTAATGACTTATTATTATTATTAATACTTCTTATAATTACGATACTCAAGCTCATGCTGCGTGACCAACATAAAGGACTAGTCTAGTTTACTACAAGTACGTTCTTACTTTGGTGATGATAAGATACTTTGATGAACAACGCTACATGATAGTCGCGTTATTTCACTGCCATTTTTTATAAATTCTGCTTAGTTCGGTAAGTAGATACTTCCCGTTCACGCTATGGAAAATCGAATATTTTGTGGTTCCCTATTATACACATTAGGCTGTCATCCGCAGTGCGGTCAACCGGGTGATGTAGCGCACATAAGAAACTACATAATACACCTAAGAATTCAAAATGCGGCTAACCGGATTACAGACAGCCGCGTCATAGTGCAAGCGAATAGAAATAAGTTTTTTTTACGTACGGTCATCCGTCTGGCCGCAATGCGGAAAACCGCTGATTGCGTAAAGAACATTTAGAAAAGTGTCTGCAAGAATTCCATATTCAAAATTTAAAGCCTTTGCTGGCAAATAAGACTTCAAAAGTTTATAATATTACTAGCTGACCCGCGCAGCTCTGCCCGCGCTTTTATTACATTTTGCTCCCCCTTTCTCCGTCCTCCCTGGATTTATTTATCTCTCCATCTTATGCTCTCTCCTCTCTCTTTCCCCCTCCCGCTTCAGTCCCCGTCACACTTCCCCTCTTCCTCTCCCCCTTGTCACTGAACTCTACCTACCTACTCTACCTCTCTCTCTCGCCCCTCCCACCTTGCTCCCTCTCACTATCCCTCACCCCATCACCCCCTTTGTTCATTTGCCCTTCGAAACATGGAGATTATCAGTTTAAAGAGATAGATATTCGAACGGTTGTGTCACAATACATATTTGAAAATTTAGTGTATGTTAAAAAAAATATCAGTTCTTTTAAAAAGTATAGTGATACACATAATATTAATACCCCGAACAAACACGATCTTGTTGTACATGCCACGCGTCTCCACAGAACAGGCAAACCGTTTATGGGCCAAAGTATACGCTTTTATAACAAACTATAGACAAGCCCGCTGAGTTTCTTGCCGGATCTTCTCAGTAGCGGCCGCGTTACGATCCGGTGGTAGTTTGTAAAACTGATTTTTGTGTATGTGCCTCCGTGGGGTCTATACATAATAAAGATATTTTGACTTTGACTTTGACTTTGAAATGCCCCTTAACGCTCACCCATCTATTTATTGACCTCACCTGACGTTACTTAACCTGTACGTTTTCCGAACAGTGATTACAGCCTGTCTATGAGAGTTTTCTTCTATCAAGTATTTCCAGTAAGTAAGTTTAAATTGTTGATATATCAACCACCTACCGAGTCCAATTATATTTAGAAACCATCCAGGAACCCTTTGAATTGTACACACAAAATTTCATGTAAATCGCTCCAGCCACGTATGATTCTTTAAAGGAATCACAGACAAACATTAATTTTTATATACATAGATAAAAGTAATGAAATCATAGCCCTGCAACGCAAAAACGCGTGGTTGTCAAGGTCACCTCGCGGATGAGCTGGCACCGGTTGACCTTTGTCGCCTTTTCATGTTACACTTCCAAGCACCTTTTAAAGTCCAAAATCACAACACATTAATCATTCGTTTATTTAATATTTATTCGGTGGTAATTATCTCTTTTTGAACAAACTCGCAAAACCGTGTGGAGCTAGGGTGTGATGACGCAGCACACGTGATTCGCAAACAGTATTTATAAAAAATCTATATAGTGATATATAGTGATCATTGGTGTGGGATGCGACATGTGTCGACACGCTTGCTGCGTCCCACACCCCGGCAAGTTGCAGGGCGGCTGGGGGGCTGCGGCGACCGCTAGTGATGCAAAGCGACGCAAGTATGCAGCTCTAGGTTTGAGCTATATATTTGCGCCCTTTGCGGTGGATACCATGGGGCCTTGGTTTCATGAGACGACGCACGCAAACTTATCGAAGTCTCAGGAGACCTCCGGGCTGGTAGCTGTTTCTGCCAACGTATAAGCTTGGCTATACAAAGGGGTAATGCCGCCAGTTTTTTAGGTACCCTTCCCTGCCAGTGCAGCGACAACTTTGAGGAAGTTTTTTACCCAGTTTAAGTGTACATGTTTGTAAATAAACTGTAAATATGTATTTAGTTTCAATAAATATAGTGACCATTTTTATCTTGGTAAGCGAGTCAACAATCCCGCTTTAAGCTTTTTTTAAAGGACCCCGGGACCTGTGGGGGTCTATCGGGGTATGTGGGATTCTTACCATTAAAACCCTCGCGGCTGTCGCATTGGTACGTGGGGATACCCGGGCTTTCCGGTGTGACCTGCATTAGGAACCACTCAGTGCCTTTCCTTTGAGCTCACCGCAGAGGGGCGCATTTAGCCCCCCAGGAACCAAACACGGTGCTCACGTGGACGGGGGTCCCAACCCCGCCACCGTCCTCCTCGGAGTTGCCGCCGTACTCAATGGACATCCAAGCGTCCACACCTCGCACGTCCAGCGACTCCGAAGGCCGCTCTTAAGCCTCATCGTATCTCTGCACGCTGATGCTTAGCGGCAGAATATCTAACATTGCTATGTAAGAAAGACATGCAAAGTTTGTTGATGATATCACATAGACTACATATTTTTTTGGACTAGTGTTAAATTATTATCACTCCCAACGCCCGCAGTCCTAGAATTATATTTGATTTCATCCCTTGCGATAGAGTAAAAATATCCTAGAGTAGTCTGTGTACATTACATACAAAATTGTATTTTGAGCGACCGCTTTTAACATAAATAATGTAATTAGCATGTTTCGACCCAAGCTAACGTCGATAGTCACACTAAAGGCTTTGCAGTATTATTGCAGATAACTTTTAGTGTACAATACAGATTTTAGGCTTGCTTAAAAAAGAAAAAGATACTAATAATAAAGTAAAAAGTTAAAATATGGCCCAATAATTTGGGTATTTCAAAAATCTTTTTTTATACGTGTTCATGTAAAAACGCTGTGTTTTCATTTGTCGGTTTTCTCATAATGTAACAACTTGGCATACGAGTATGGCTAACAAGACAAGTTACGTCGCGCCGATCAGTGTTTCAATTTAAGTAACTTCTAACTGAAAATTCCCAGTTTTTTTTTTTTGTAAAAATGTACACGGCTGCGCATCACGCCTAAACTACTGAATGGATTCAAATGAAACTTTGCATAATTTGAGATCTTACTACGAGGTAGGACATAGGATACTTTTTATCCCGTAATCTAGCACGGTTCTTTTGGGAGAGGGGATTAAAGTCAAAATGGGTACTTGGTTATACGCTTGGTCCGATTTTATCAATTTTTCTTTATAATATAATAAATATTAGAAAGGGAACACTCATTGAGAGTTGTTATCAAGGTTTTCTAATCGATCGGGTTAAGCAACGTTAGATAAGATAATTAAATAGATGGGTGACCGTTTAACGCCATTTGAACTAAACGGGTCCATGCTTCGGAGAGCAAGTAAAAAGTGACTTCCAATTTTTACCCGACTATAAAAAAGGAGGTTATGTATTCGATGCGAATGTCTGTTATTAAAAGTTTAGTTAACGTAAAAATAGCGCAGGAGGAGCTGCGTGGGTCAGCTAGTTTTAGAATAAAATCTTTAAGTAATTCACTCTTTACAACCTACTTTTCAAAATTTCTTATTAAAATTTGAGTTAGATGAAGGTTTTTTTAAATATGTATTTGATAAATAAACAATAAACAGTCAATCTAATAATGTAATTAGTAAACCTCCATTTTGCGACATCCTACCAAGGTTTTTAGGAGACTTGTAATCTTATACATACACTCCTTTGCAAAAAAAAAACGGGCGGTTTTGATTTTTCTACATGATTGGTAATAATTTAGTTCTAAGGAGGTTTTAATAGCCAAACTATGTTACTGGCACTTAATAAACAGTCTGCGTATGAAAAAAAGTTCATTCCAAATTCGAAACCTTTGTTTTTAAAAATAACTAGCTGACCCGCGTAGCTCCGCCCGCGCTTTTATTACATTTTGCTCCCCTTTTCTCCCTCCTCCCTAGATTTATCTCTCTCCATATCTCTCTCTTATAAAAAAATCTATTTATATGCTCTTTCTCTCCTCTCTCTTTCCCCTCCCGCTTCGGTTTCCGTCACACTCCCCACTTCCTCTCCCTGTTCCCCCTCTCTGAAACCTCTCCCCCTTCTCTCTTCTACGAACTTGCTCCTTCTCACTCCCCCCTTACTCCACCTAACTACCCCGATCCCTCACCCCATCACCCCCTCCTCGAATCCCCTCTCCCTCTTTCTCCTCTCTTGCACCCTCCTCTCGTTCTATATATCCTCTTCAATCATGGTATCACCGGCATTAAATATACTCCTATTCTCAGACCTCCCCGATATGCACACAAAATTTCATACATATCGGTTCACCCATCTATTTAATGACCTTGCCTTATGTTGCTTAACCTTAACCTAGTGGCATGAAACATACTTTACGGCCGATTCTCAGACCTACCCGATATGCACACAAAATTTCATACAAATCGGTTCACCCATCTATTTAATGACCTTGCCTTATGTTGCTTAACCTTAACCTAGCGGTATGAAATATACTGTATGACCTATTCTCAGACCTACCCGATATGCACACTTTCATACAAATCGGTTCACCCATCTATTTAATGACCTTACCTAACGTTGCTTAACCTTAACCTACTGGGATAAAAAGTATCATATGTCCGTTTCCTGGTTCTTAGCTACCTCCCCACCAATTTTCAGCCGAATCGGTTAGGCCGTTCCTGAGTTATAAATAGTGTAACTAACACGACTTTCTTTTATTTAGCTAGATTAAAGTTCTATAGTGATTGTATGTTCAATTTCACCGATAGATGGCGCTGTTCATAATTGTAAATCACGCTAACATCGTAAATTACTGTCTAATCATATCGATAGTGAAAGTTTTTAGAAAAAAAAAAAAAATATTAGTGGTTTGCATCTTTTATTGTTGCAACTGTGATACAATACCTATACACTACCTGGACTTGGGAGTTTCGTTAAAATTTCATGAACGACAGATTTTACAGATTTTAACTTTTCAAAGATATAATGTCATATTGCTATCAGCAAAGTACTTAGAACAATACAGTAGTCTTGTGACTAACCGGACATCTGCAAGTGCGCACCGTACTAGTACAATTCGTGCAAAGTACTAGTACAATGCTATTAGTACCTATTAGTACAGTTTTAATAGCATAGCAACTTTAGCATGAACAGTATTGTACTCCGTACAGTGTACTGTTTGTTAATAATTTCTTTAATGAATAGTACTGTACTGATCATGTTAATATTTTTTAATTACATTGAAACATGACTTAAATGTAAATTTTTAGATTACTGTACATTTAACTATTTCCAGGATTTGGTTCGCGGCCGTCATCTTGGTGGTGGCGACCGCGAACACAATTTTCCAATTTTTGATTTCCTGTTATAAATGATATGATTTATTTTTCAATTGCTATTTAACTACTTACTTGTCATTGGTGAAAACATCAATAATTGATGGATACCCGTGCCCGTGGGGTGTCCGGGTAATAGCACCCTCCCGTTGGGTGTCCGTAAGAGACGACTAAGGGAAAACAAGAGGACGGGCAGCAGCGTCTTTCTATTAGATTACCTACCACCTATACTGCGACCCCCAAGACGCCTGCCAAACGTGGGGTTATGGCCACCCCTTCTAAGGGGGAGATCAGCAAAAGACGTCTTTTGGCTGTTGTAAAATGATTGCTTTCATCATCATCATTTTAACCATAATATTTTATTTTCCTGCACAGTTTAACAGGCTTAGGATTGGCATTCTAGATTTAAAAATACCTACGTTATAATATGTAAATACAAAAACAAAACTCAATGACAAAGCGCATGGGCGAAATGTTTACCGCGCAACGCCATTCATTATTCGAATCTATGCCACGCTAAAACAATCATTATTGCAAATGCAAAGAACATAAACCTAAACCGAACATAATGTAGTACAACCTGCTTGTATCACTGTCCGTCCCTTTTACTCTCACACTATACCATACCAATGCCTCACGCAATTCTTGTTCCGTGGCGGAAAAGTGTACTATTGTGCGAAATGTCCGATGCCTTTCGGAAACATTACTTTTAGTACAGTGCGCCGTACTAGTACCTAATCGTACATCGTACGCGTACTACCCAAGACTACAATACAGAAATCTAATGAAAATTTCCTGGGTGTACCGGACCGGCTTACCCCTTACAAAAATTGACCCTTCGCCACTGCCATATCTTATGCAAATTAAATGTCTGCTCAGTCCCTATTGTATATAGCATAATAATACATATCTTAATGATTAACTGATCAGTCTATAATTACCCTATTTACATACAAAGGAAATTACGTGGTAATATGTGCAAGTAATGTTTCACTGCTTAGCCCCTATGAAACATAGCGTAATGTTTTATATACCAATTTATACCTAGACTTCTACACAACACATCAGTGAAAGTCCTATCAAAATCCATCCACGCGTTTTCAAATGATACCTGGACAAACAGAACGACAGACAGACAGACAGACAGACATACAGACAGACAGACAGACAGACAGACAGACATACAGACAGACAGACAGACAGACAGACAATAATTCCAAAAAAAAATGTTTTGGCCTCTATGTCGATAGTATAGTATCCCAACATAGAAATTTTGGAAAAATATTCAATGTACAGAAAAAGTGCTCTTTGAGTTTTATTATAGTATAGATAGATAGATGATCCCTTTTTCAGTTTGTGACTTATTACTTACTTTTCGCGGGTTTTCGGGTAAAAGGTTGGTAACTAAAATTAACTTCTTGGTTTTTTTAGTAGAATAATTTATGTTTGGCGCATAATTCTGCCTTTTTGTGACTTAAAACTAATATCTTTATGTCTATTGCAATGGTAGAAAAAGCAATAAGAGCTAGTAAAATTATAGCGCTGCTGGAAGAGGGGTGTAGCCAGTGTTACGTCTCACAGCGGTTAAACGTGAGTCGTTCAACCGTCCAAAGAACCTGGACTCGATACCAAGAGACAGGTTCCGTTCAGAGAAGGTAAGGTTCTGGGAGAAAACGTTGCACACAACCACGAGACGACCGCTTTTTAGTGACTCTGGCGCTGAGGAACCGCAAATGCAGTTACATAGACCTTAAAAGAAACCTTGAAGAGGTGCGAGGAACGCAAGTTAGCCTATGGACTGTGAGGAGGAGGCTTTTAGCAGCTGATATACGCAGTCGACGACCAGCGCGGGCCCCTAAGTTACTCCGTGAGCACCGCATTGCTCGATTGGGGTTCGCTAGAAATTGCCTATCTTGGACACTACGTAACTGGAGTAACGTAGAGTACGTTTCGGATGAGGCTCAAATTTGTCTGCATGGTGAGGACCGACGTCGGCGAGTGTTACAAAGACCAGGAGAACGCTATGCCGACGTGTGTTTTGAAGAAATCACACCTTATGGTGGGGGGTCCGTTATGTTTTGGGCGGGCGTAAGTTCTAGCTGTCGTACTGAGATAATGGCTCACTAAATGCGCAAAGGTACATAACAGAAATCATTTATCAACATGCACAACGCGCACTGGCTGTAATTGGTGAAGATGCCATTTACATGGACGATAATGCTAGGGCCCACCGTTCTGGCGCTGTAGATGCTTATATGCAAGAGGTCGGTATTCGTCGTTTGGATTGGCCAGCGCGGAGACCCGACCTTACCTACCTTTTTAGGAGGTCCCAGACGTGCTCAATGGGGTCATTGAGCACGTCTGGGACCTCCTAAAAAGGCGAGTACGATCTGTCCAACCACCTCTACAAAACATCAGGGAGCTGAAACGTGTGATCTTGGCTGAGTGGGAACACATTTCACAGGACACCATCAAAAGTCTAGTGGAAAGCATGCCAAGAAGATTACATGCCGTAATCGCTGCAAGAGGAGGTCACACTCATTATTAATGTTTATAATTTAATGTCTTTTTTTATTAAAATTCCATAAAAAATCTCTTAGTCTTAATTTCACTATACCCATAAAAATGTTCATTTTAACACGGCTCTCTGTTTTCATTGACTGAAACACCGATTCCAGGATTTAAGTGTTAAAACCTATATTCTCATTGATAATAAGAACTTTCTAGTCATCTAAGCTAATACTAAAAATATTAATATTATCCATAGAAAAGCCAATGACTGTAAGGTGCCCGTTTTTTTTGCAAAGGAGTATATATATACAACTGCTGCATCATATACTTACATCTTGAATCTTATACATATTGAAAGTACGTTAGTAAGTACTCTAATGCATATAATCAGATTTTACTAGTAAAGTGCTATAAAGTGCTGTAAATTACTTGTATCAAGTCATTCCGGACCCGTTTGTCAATTTCACCTACAAAGATTAGTCGTGACGGTATAAATGGATAAGCACCAAAGAGTGTTTAAATTCACAACACTATAAAATGTTTTAACGACTAGAATAAAACATAATTTATATTGACATTTTAATATTTTCTTATAAAAGTGGTTGCGGCAACCAAAGTTCAAGCATTAATGTATTTAAATTAGCACTTTATCGCAGTGTAAGTTGTTGAAAGGCAACAATAGCTTAAGAACCCTTGTTTCTGGCATGGTCTATCACTCAACATAGTGTGACCATGTGTTAGGGCTATTATTACAGTTTCTACAACATTTCGCCCAAAGCACATGCACAAGTTATTGTTTTTGGTTACCTAGGGTTGCGTTCGTGGGGTCACTTAGGGCTTGCCCCTGAAAACCTGCGCTATGTTGTGGCTTATTCTCCAACACAGCATTAAGCTGAGTGGGAGCCCTGTTTCACACAGACGACGAGCATCCAATACTGTAATTAAATTAGTTGTGTACCTGTATTCTGTCTGTGTGAAATAAAATTCATTCTATTCTATTCACTGAAATCAAACTCCTTTTATGGATTTTATCGCGGTTTATTTTAGATTTTACTATCCCGATGTTTCGAAGGCTTTGCAGCACTCATGGTCACGGGAGGACTGAGATGTTGAACGTCCTTATGTCACAATTATGCCGGTGTACTCTCATAGTAGTAGTGAGTATAGTAGTAGTAATTTAGTTCATCCTCCTTCCCAGTCGCTCCCTTATTGTTTAGGAAAGCGGCTCTTCTAAATGCATTTTTCCACTTGCTTCGGTCTTTTGCTTCGTAGAGCGCAACGTTGACCTTCCCTTCCTTGATTTTCACCTGCTTTTTGACCTGTTCGAACCATCGTTTTGGACTTCGGCCTCTGGGTCTTTTACCCTCAATTTTGCCGGTTACTATTAGACTTTCCAGCCTTACTTCGAGCCAATAAGAAAAAGTTTTTTCTGGTATTTATTTTTAATACGCTCGTCTAAAGACTGGCACAGTTTTACGTCGGTATTTCCTCCCGATAATAATTTGGGTGTTTTCAAGGCTAGATTATTACCATTCTCGATTGCGTCGCTGCTTCAAGTACTGGGTTATATTTACTAAAGTAGAAAATACGAATACGGTTAAATAAGCACTTATGCGTAAAATACTCTTTAAGTAATACTAATCAGATTTCGGTTTCGTTGTAGTTTTGAATGACTCTAGGATGTTGAATCTGGAAGGTTGAAATTCCGCAGCTGGCACCGAGTACCGGAAACGGATACGGTGCAGTTGCGTGTTAACATTGTCAAATAATAAATGATGGCTATCAAGTTATCTAAGAATGTGTGTTCACTATATGCATCCCTAATTTATACTTACTACTTACATTATGTAATATATCAGATTGACCGAATTGTGTATTGTATTTTTTAGGAGATATTTTTGACAAATACAATAACGAAGATTTGTAAGGACGTCATTAATTTATTGTAATCAAAGTTAATCACTTTATTTATTATACTTTATTACAACAATAATTAATGTTTAACGTTCAGATATTCTTTTTTTAAGTTCATATATTTTTGTGTTAAATTTACTGTAAGTATAAGATTTATTTAGGTACTGAAACTTTGCGTAAAATTAGCATCATGGACTGTAGATAATAATTATCTGTCTTGTCTGTCTGAAAAAAAAGGCTTTAGCGAAAAGACCGCCCATAAAATATATTATTTACATGTAACTTTTGGTGTACAATAAAGTGTATTTATTATTATTTTAATTTGAAATGCATATTTTTAGTTTAAAATTATTTATAAATACCACCTTATAAAGTCCGAGCAAACCCACTTCGCTGTTTGTCGCTAGTGAGATGATAAATTATGATCTTACTTTTTGTATTGAAATTGATAACTACTTATTTGCATTAATTTTATAGAGGATATTCCTTGTTAACTTTTTGGCTGACGACCAAGAAGCACTTAACCTAATTTAGTTACACATACAGCCTACTTTCGTGTGCATGCTTAGAAAACATAATAGACACTGTAATATCGTTTCATATTATGTTCATACTATTGGAGCATGGCATTTCGTTACGTCATAGGCATCACAGGCATCTCCCCCTCACCCCCCGGACGGACGGTGCCTTCCCCACCCCCGCACTAGATGCTTTATCAATCACTTTAGCAGACGGCAGACGGTAGTGTTTTTTTTTATCTTTCTAAACATTCACGCTGGCAGAGCACGTTAGTTAAATTTCGAAGTACAATTTCTTAGTGAATATGTGTCATCCATCAAATAAGGTCAATATATTGGCAATACGACCTTGCCAAGTACAGTCACTAATTCCAAGGTTGTAGTTCAATAGACGTTGTTAATTAATCGAAGTACCTACCTACGCCTACATGTCAATATTTTCGCCAATACTACTTTTTTTCTGTAGGCATTCCATATTAAATTTAACTTTCATAATATTACCTACCACGTTATTGATGCTATATCAATTAGTCCGTGCCAGATGCCATTCCCCGGCAAACCTGTTTCGGCTCTTTTTATAGCAGCATTTGAACGCAGCCTTTGTTTCTAAATTACTCCTTTTGCGTTTTACGACTTTTCACTTGTATTAGAAAAGTATAAATGCAGTGATAAACGTTACGTAAAATACATTCGGAAGATCGACCGTCAGCTGAAAGGAAAAAGTTAAGTGAAGCATTCGCCTACCTGTTAATTAGACAAAGAAGTAGCGATCGTGTCAGTGGGAACGCGGTACACAAACATGCACACACTGACGCATCCGAGCGACGAGTGGGGGAGGAGCGGGGCGACGACGGCTCGCGCGTCTCACCGCGGGCGGGTACGGGCGAGCACTGGGTTTGGGTTCAGTGGCTGGCCACGCACGCGGCTCGGTTCGAACGCCGGAACGGGCACGAGCGAGACTCGAACAGCTGATGGGCCGGCTGCCTGCCTCGGCGCACACCTGTGTTGCCCGGTGCACTCTCTCTTTCCCGCGCGCCGCGGGCGCACTCGTCCTGTTCTTGTGACGTCACATGGGCCCCGTGCGAACGCGCTCATGCGCCTGCCACAATTGCCAGTTACCGCATTATCTCAGCCATGCATCGCTACTGTGACACATGATGCACTGTGCACCACGCTGTTGCTGGGTCAACGCGATCACGGGACTCGCTCTGATGATCAACTAACCGTTGTTATTATGGTTAACTAATACCCTGATTAACATCACATGAACAGTGTTTTAATTTTTAATTGCGTCCCTGTTTTTAAATGATTCAGCTGCGATTGAGTGGTTATTATTTGCCTATTCAAAATAATTTCTTCTTAGTAGGGCCAATTTAATTGATCACATTTGACATCTGTCAGTTTCTTTGTTCTATCTGCATATTTTGTCAAATACTGAAAAAAAATGGCCGTAGTTAGAAGGTAACGTTGTTAAATTTTGATGTAGTGTCAACTGTGTTCTATTTGATGTGATTACTTTAGTCACATACCTACAGCTGAAATGACTTTAAAGATGCAAATATTTATTACCAGTTGGTTACGTAAATAGAGTCAAAATACTTTTAAAATATTCTTTGGATTAACATTTTATGTAGGTACATACATTAATAACACCTGCATCATATTAGCTGTTAATTAGCAAAACACATAAAAACTTTAAATTCTTGTAACAGATATAAAAATAAACAAGTATATAACACTGCGAATAAAGAAATAATTGGCACACAATTAAAGCTAATTTGTGTTAAACGTATCAAGTATCAACGTATTTTTTTTTTCTTTGTTAGCTGCATTACAACAACGTACTAATTAAATTCTTTGGTTTCTAAATGTGTATTACCAATGTGAGATGGCTACATCTTACGTGATCACCTCGCATGTGGCACGCCTGTGCACTTTCACAACTTTTGTGTTTATTTTTAATACTACGTACCGACTCTACATTGCACACATTATTTTATTTCTTTTTCTATGTTTACAATCTGAAGCCTGATTTTCTAATTATTCTCAAAATACTGCCATCATTACTAAGGTTATAATTATGAAAGTTAAATAAATAATTTACCCCTTTACCTATAATCCTCCATCCTATAAAGTTAGGTGTCTTTTAAATTTTATTATTGATCGAAATTTATTCTTTGATCACATCAATCGATTAAAAAATTTAGTAAAAACTAGCTGACCCACGCAGCTCCGCCTGCGCTATTTTTACGTTAACTAAACTTTTAATAACAGATATTCGCGTTGAATACATAACCTCCTTTTTTATAGTCGGTTAAAAACTGGGACCCACTTTTTACTTGCTCTCCGAAGCACGGACCCGTTTAGTTCAAATGGCGTTAAACGGTCACCCATCTATTTAATGACCTTACCAAAGGTTGCTTAACCCGATCGATTACAAAACCTTGATAACAACTCTCTATGAGTATTCCCTTACTAATATTTATATATATAACCGTATAACCAAGTACCCATTTTGACTTTAATCCCCTCTCCCAAAAGAACCGTGCTAGATTACGGGATAAAAAGTATCCTATGTCCTACCTCGTAGTAAGATCTCAAATCATGCCAAGTTTCATTTGAATCCATTCAGTAGTTTCGGCGTGATGCGCAGCCGTGATACATGTCTGTATCCACAGACAGACAAAAATTAAAAAAATTACATTTTCGGCCTCAGTATCGGTTATAGAATGCCCTCCAAATATAATTTTCAAAATATCTTCAATGTACAGAATTGGACCTGTTACAGTTTTATTATAAGTATAGATAACTAAATTAGTGATGTGCACTAGATCCACTTCCCGGGATACGGTCAATCGTGTCGAGTGTCATGTCATTCGAATTTTAAAATTTTTGACCGCGACCGCCCGCCATGTCGACGGCGATGGCCGCGCAAGGTTGGCGCGAACACGCCCGCCGCCCGTCGAGGTCATTGTACACTCAGATTGATGTCCTAAATACCTAATACAGATCGTCCAAATAATACCGCGAAGTTTATTAAGTATATATTGAGCTAACTAGATAACTCCCATAGTGATCTCAGTACTCTGATTCATTTGTGTTATTATTAATATTCTAGGTACAATGAATGGCCCTTCTTACATCAATGTAATGTTACAATTTACCGTAAGCAGCAATAAATTAATTGTTATGCCTTACACTTTGTAGACTAATGTATTATGTGGATTTGCTTGAATGATTAAATAATTGAATTTCCTTATTTGTAAACGCTGCAATCATCATCATCGTAAATGTAAATCGTAAACTTTGTTAGTGGTTTTAAATACAACCATAGTTACTATGCTAATGCTAGCAAAATAGTAAGTAATATATTGAGGTTATGTGTGTATGTATTTATAATAAGATTTTGAATTCATGTGTGAAGGAAGAAAAGCGTGATCAATAAAAGTTGAGTAAATTGAAGTAAACCCAATTTAATAGATCACATTTGACACTATCAAAATTTAACAACGTAACCTTGTAACGGCGGGCATAAAAAAATTATTACTTATTTGTTTTGAAGTTAGAATTGCACAATTGCTTAACCTTTTTTATATTTACATACTAGCTGACCCAGGCAGCTCCGCCTGCGCTATTTTTACGTTAACTAAACTTTTAATAACAGATATTCGCGTTGAATACATAACCTCCTTTTTTATAGTCGGTTAAAAACTGGGACCCACTTTTTACTTGCTCTCCGAAGCACGGACCCGTTTAGTTCAAATGGCGTTAAACTGTCACCCATCTATTTATTGACCTTACCTAACGTTGCTTAACCCGATCGATTACAAAACCTTGATAACAACTCTCTATGAGTTTTCCCTTTCTAATATTTATTATATTATAAAGAAAAATTGATAAAATCGGACCAAGCGTATAACCAAGTACCCATTCCCCTCTCCCAAAAGAACCGTGCTAGATTACGGGATAAAAAGTATCCTATGTCCTACCTCGTAGTAAGATCTCAAATCATGCCAAGTTTCATTTGAATCCATTCAGTAGTTTCGGCGTGATGCTCAGCCGTGATACAGACAGACAGACAGACAGACAAAAATTAAAAAAAAAATACATTTTCGGCCTCAGTATCGGTTATAGAATGCCCTCCAAATATAATTTTCAAAATCTTCAATGTACAGAATTGGACCAGTTACAGTTTTATTATAAGTATAGATTAATTGTAATAATGACAGAAGAAACAGACAGAACAAAGGAACTGACAGATTCCAAATGTGATCTATTAAATTGGCCGTACCTTAGTTGCCTTTCCCTCGTTTGGGAGAATGAGATAGTAGGTACTACTACAAATATTACTTAGTTCAGACTAGACGCTCAGAATACAGAAAATTGCCAGACGTCTCATATTGCAGGGTAACAAGACAAAGGATTATACCGTCTCCATCATAACCCTTCAACTTGTCGTTTCGAATATAACGCTAAACATTTTTAATATACTCAGTAATAAAATTAAATGTTTTTACAAAACTGATTGGATTTCAAGTTATAAATAGCTTCAACACGAATGTAGATTTGATTAATCGTTGTAGAATTATAACTTAAAAGTGCACTCACAACTGTTATTTATAAAAGATCAATACAGATTATAAAGGATGGAATGTCTGTGGTTTTAATTACAGTCAAAAATGTACTTCTTTTTATATTATACTAAGTGCTTTTGCATCTTTTTTCCAGATTGTCTTTTAGTCTTATTAATCTAATCATATTTCGGCGATAGTCCATTATTGTGCACTTAAGTGGCTAGACCTGATCTCATATTTTGAAATAGGTTTGAAAATGGTAGCTGCGATAAAGACAGTAAATCACTAGGTATAATATTGCATTAACTAGATTACGTTTAACAGTGACGTGATGTTGGTTCTAAGGAAAATTGAACGTTAATTTATAATATTATGACCTTGTATCTTATGATGACACATTTTGACTAATTTTAATATACAACTTACATAGTATAAATCAATTGGAATTATTTTATGATCATATATTTATGCTCATATACATACCGTATGAATAGTGGCGAAGAAAGTAATATAATAATAATTTGGGACAATCCACACACGGTCATCTGATCCCAAACTAGGCAGAGCCTGTACTATAGAAACCAGACGACTAATACTTATATACTTTTTTTTGTAAATACATACTTATATAGATAAAACACCCAGACACTTGGTGGGAATCGAACCCACGACCTATTGGACAGCGGACAGGGTGTAATATTACACCAATCTAAATGAAGCTACTACACTTATCAGACCTTTGCTTGTCAAAGTATTTTAAATACTGTATAGATGACAATAATAACCTATAATAATAATTATATAATATCTAATGGTAAGACGCCCTGGCCGCTTCCCAATAGGTCGTGAGTTCGATTTCCACCAAGTGTCTGGGTGTTGTTTATGTTTATAGTAAATATGCATTTACAAAAAAAATATAGTATAAGTATTTTTATCAGTTTTCTGGTTACCGTAGTACAAGCTATGGCTAGTTTAGGATCAAATGACTGTGTGTGAATTATCCCAGAATATTTAAATATTAAAAAAACGGTTATTATTATTAATTTTACCAACTTCTACAATCTTCTCATTGTATGATGTCAACAAAAGAATGCTAGAAAGAAGGCTAATTACTACAATTTATTTTGTAAAACATTGTTATCGTAAACCGAATGTAATATCTATTACTTTTTATAATGATCTCGATGGGTCCTATGTATATGGGCCAAAATGCTAAATTACAACTTTACAGGAGAGGCTTCCAAAGTTTAAATTTACTATAATTTTAGATTGGTAAAACCGAAGTTTACGAAACTTTGCTTGTTTGCTTAGACCACTATCCTCCGCATTTATACTATAGTATTTTGTATATACATTTATCGGTTTTTTTTTTACGTCAGACTGGCCCTTCTACGTTAGTTTTTATTAAAATTATTTTTCTTTAAAAACACCCTAAAAGGCCCAATGTGTCATATTGGCCATTATACGCGTATTACGTAAATTAGCATAAAGTAAATATTTGTTTTATTTTTTACTCATAAAATCAATTAAAAATTGAATTAGTTGAGAATTAATTAATTAAAATAAAAACTATTTAGATAATTGGGTTATTATGTCACATTGACACTTATACGTTTTACAATTTGCTAACCTACTAACTGAGTTTTCAGTTAGATCATTTAAATAATAAAAAAAAACACATAAGTAATAGTTTTATTCATTTATTGAAATAAAATTTGAATTAGCCTTAAAATTACAATTATGGACCCGTATTCAGTCTTTTTGGTATTTTCATTTTCATCATAAAAAATGAATAACAAAAAATTAAGTAAGAAGGAAACAGTTACTGAAATTCTTAGTTTGATTAACAAAATCACGTAAGTAATAAAAAATAATGTGCTTCACATTATTATTCTTAATAAAATTACAAAATAAAACTTAACAAAAATAAAAACCTAACTGGCGTAAACAAAAATTAAAAAAAACTCTGTAGTATAATCAAGTAATAAAATTACCAAAATCAACATTACTATTAAGTGGAAAATAACTAATTGTCTTCATTCTCGCTTTCATTAATTGACACGATGTCATTAGATGCTACTAAATTTTCATAATAACTATGGTAAGTAGGTAGGATAATATTTTTTCGACATTAATCAAGCAAGTCTTTCTTCTTGGAAGGTTGTATTGGTAACAGCTGATTGTAACATAGTTGTAGAGGAATATCTGTTGGTCTATCAGCAATTTGTCTTCTTGTTCGTACTGGCTGATCTAAGATTTTAATATGATTTTCAAAAGCATCTTCACTAACCAAATCATATTTATGGTATAAAACGTATGTTTCGTCTTGGCTTACACGAATTTGTTTTATTTTAGACCAAAGAATTTTTTGTCCTTCTGAGTTTTTAGTCCAGTTAAAGTGTGTATTTGTCTGCATCTTTTTGAAGTCATAAATCATATTTTGAGCTACGTCTATGACGTTATAAGGACTTTCTTTTGATTTCGCCCATCGAATCAATGAGCTCCATTCAGAGGGTGTTTAAATATTCTTATATTTTGAAGCTCTTTCAATAGTGGCGTGTATGGAGTCGCCTTCATTCTGAGTGTGGCCTACTTCAAGAAAACTGTGTTTTATATTCAAATTAAACTGTTTAGCAGCGTATAGATACATAAAAAACATAATCCTGTTTCGGTTTTGGCCAGTGCAATTGTCTGACCAAAATCAGAAGTCGTCACAACCTCCTTGACTTTTTAATTTAATTATATCGTAAATACAACTCGCTATTTCGTTTGATCCCTTCATTGCAATTTGTTCATTCCATAAGTAACAGGTTCCAATTAAATTCCCAATATCAAAAACTGATAAGTTATGTAGGTACTTTCAACCTTTTGCTGTAATAAAATAGCCTAATTTCACCACTCGAGGACAACAACACTTTTTGCAAATCAAAAGTAGCGCAGAATATTTTCGTGTCATTTTGTGAATCACGTTTATCTTTTTCTTTTAAAGATCTAACTTGATTTTTGCTAATTATATGATTATCAAATTTTGTTTTATTTTCAGGAGTCACAGGACCATTTTTGAAGGAATGACTAACATGGCATTGGTCTTTTTTGGGCTGGTGAAACGATAAATTTATATTTTTGTTTACTATATCCCTGTATTGCCAGCTGATTGGTCCAAATTATAAACAAACGCGAGGGGAACTCCCCGCGTATAAGTCTCTAACTACTCTTTGGACCTTGTACGTTTAAATTCATGTTACATATGCCGTTATACAGCAATAAAAAATCGTGTTTCTATGCAGAAATCTTTTTTTTTTAATAGCTCACATGATTAATTATATCGATGAGATGCGTTTACCATAAAAAAGTCAAAATGGCCAAATTGTTAGTTTGGCCCATATACATAGGACCCATCGTCTCAGCACTTCAATTTAAATCAAAATTCAAATAGATTCTAATTTAAAACATTATTATCATACTTACTATAGTAAGTATTCACTTTATACAATAAATGAACAAATTGTTAGTAAATTACATTCTAAATGCCAAAAAATATAAAAAATAAACTTACCAGCCAATAGCCTCAAATGTTTTGTAATAGCTATTACGAATAGTCTAAATGCTATAATGAATAATGATCTGATGCGATTACAATATTTCTTTCAACATTTTTTTGTAAGAATATTACACTCAAAATACCTTACCACTACTGTACAATGTGGAATTAGCAAAATATACAATTATGACGAATCTTTCATTAATGTGGGACCAGTTTAATAGATCACGTTTGACGTCTGTCTGTTTCTTTTGTCATTGTTACAGTAAATATGTAATCGTAATTGAAAAAAGTTAAACAATTGTGCTGTTGTGTGTTCTAACTTCGAAAAAATGTACAATATTTTATGCCCGCCGTTATATGGTTTTTAAATTTTGATGAAGTGTCAAATGTAATCTGTTAAATTGGCCCTACTTTAATATCCACCAAGGAAGCATTGGAGATTCTCCCACTCGAATAGCTAAATTCTTTTATTTACATTACTGAGATTATTTTCTTCAGTCATTAAAGAAAGAGGTGCTATTGGAAATTTTTTTTGTTTAAAATCATTCATTCATTTATTTTGTACAGTACACAATAAATCATGTTTACGGACCATTTATCAAAATATCTAGTGATAGCTACCCTTTGCCGTATCGTGGGCGGATTACGGATTATGTTAAGCGATTAATACTCACTATATTTTGTTCTACTACTGATTAAAAAAAATAGTGAACTATACAAATACCTACATACCTACCGCCTCCTTAAATCAGTTAAAAATTCATCTATCAGCATCGGCTTTTGTTCATCAGCAGCCGCAAGACGTCGACTGCTGAACAAAAGCCTCCCCCTTAGAACGGAGGGGTTGCCATAATCCCCACACTTGGCAGGCGGCTTAGGGATCGCAGTCACAGACAAGTTAACATACATTATGTTGACTTGTCTGTGGATCACAGTATAAGTGGTAAGTAATCCAATAGGTAGAAAGACGCTGCTGCCCGTCTTCCTGTTTTCCCTTAATCGCCTCTTACGGACACCAACGGGAGGAGATGGGAGGGTGGTGGTATTCTTACCCGGACACCCCACGGTTACATACAATACGTCTATAACTTTAAAATATAAAGTTATTTAATTCAATTTTTTTTTTTTTTGGGAATGATAGACGCTGTTGGCCGCAGATGGCCATTACAGCTTCACCGGACAATAGGAGGCGAGCGCTTGAAGCGCTCTAGCCTTAACGGCAGAAGTAGCGACGAGCTCAAGGGCACCTCAGGGAGGCACGGCCTCGGCTTGGGCTGTCGCTTAAGAGAGGGCTGAGTTTACCACCGGTTCACAACGCGCCCCCACTGAGAAGAACCGGCGTAACAATACTTTATTTTAAATATATAATACTTACCAAGAATAGGGATATAGGTACGTGAAATATCATTTTAATAAGTAGTATTCTCGATAATAATCATATCTTGGGACAACCCACACACGGCCATCTGATCCCAAACTAGGCAGAGCCTGTACTATGGTAACCAGACTACTGATACCAATACTTATATACTTTTTTGTAAATGCATACTTATTTAATATAACCCCCAGACACTTAGTGGGAATCGAACCCACGACCTATCGGGTAGCAGCCAGGTGGTCTAATCACTAGACCAACGGACCTGTCAATAAAAAAAAAAACATTAACTTGTAAGTACCTGATACTCGGTTTTGATTGAAAATATTTAATTGAAAGTTTCAAGTATCTCTTTTTACCTACTTGATCACAATTTATACCCAATAAAGTGAACAAACCTTTGACATTCTTTTTATTACGTAAATAATATAAAATATTTATTCCGAATCCTAAACCAAAAAGTGTTCTAATATTGTATGAGTAGGCGAATGTGGCATGTATACTACTAAAAACTTTATCCGTAACACTCGTTGACATTATAGCAACAATTTCTGCCAGTCGACCTTGAATACACACTACTTCTATAAACTCACTTTATAAGTCGACAAATCTTAACACGTATTTTTACACACATCTGAGTTTAGATTGATGTGAGGATAGTAAAAATTTAATGCCAAATAGGAGAACGAATTCTTTAAAATTCTTTATTAAAAACAAATTGATAGCAAATGGGTCCGGAAAACGTGGTTCCAAACTGAATAAGAGATTGGGCTGTTGAAACACCAAGACACTAGTATCTTCTGTGCCCAGACTACATCCAAAAAGCTAGACAAACATTGAAAACTACATTCAGGACAAAAAAAAACACACACTGTATGTATATGTTTTTTTATGAACACATTTTATGAACACATTTTATGAACACATTTTATGAACACATAAAAATATTAGAACAAAGAAAATTAAGAGCAGTCACAAAAATCATCGTCCTAATTAAGAAGAATATAATTATTTTTACAATGTTACGGATTCATCTACAATGCTACCTACGTATTTTAATCATTCATTACCTACTAATTTTTATCCGACTTATTATTAACTGCCGCACTCACAAACCCATATAACTTTAATTATAATTAAGTCACTTTTTAAAATCTATTTATTTCGACTGTCGGAGTCGTTTATGATTAATTTACATTATTGATTACGAGACAATTGTTATATCTACTCACTATCAGCGTATTAGTATTAATGGGCTTCTAGTGTCGAAATAATCCGATAACAAAAAATTAATTAAGCATTAACTTTAACTGACGTTTGTAGGTTCGGCAGTTAGACCTTTAACGATCACTTAAAATTCCAATTATAACTTAATCGAGGAGTTATCAAAATATTACGCATGTATGACAAGTCAATAGAGGATTCCCGGGATTTGCTTAAACCCGCCACAGCACTAAATCGGACGTATGCCTCTGAGGGGCAATTAATTATTCTACCTGGCGGGCCGCGCCGGGGTAGCCATTGTGAGCGCGTTTCGAACCCTTGCCTTCCCTGTTATTGTCTTTTTCTATAAAAATGTATTCACGCCTCGCAAATCAACGAGCGGCACGGATTTTTCGGCAAATGCTTGAAAGTGAACTGGTTTCTTTGATATTTGATTTTGTTCATGGACATCGAATCAAGCAGAGTTAAATCTAATTTGAATAGACCTATAGATCTAAATACAGTGGAATGGAATATTTTAGTTATTAGGTGTGGTCTAGACGTGATGTGTGACTTGACGTGATATAAAAGTTGCCAGTTTTTATTCGATCCAACTTCACTTAATTGAAACTTTTATTGATCTACTTTTAAAACCATGACTTCATTAAAATAGATACCGAAGCGTATTCATTTGCAATTGTAATAAATGCTAAGTTTAAATGACATAAAATCTAATATTTAATCATTACGGGCGGCATATCTAGACGGTTGGTTAGACACCCTGGCTGCTACCCAATAGGCCGTGGGTTCGATTCCCGCCAAGTGTCTGGGTGTTATTTATCCATTTAAGTATGTATTTACAAAAAAAAGTATACAAGTATTAGTATCAGTTATTTGGTTTTCATAGTACAGGCACTATCTAGTTTGGGATTAGAGGACCGTGTGTGAATTGTCCCAGAATATTATTATTATTTATTATTATTATCTTAGCAGGATACCCACTTATCAGAATTTGTTTTTTAGGTAATACGACTAACTAACACTTCGCTTTAGCATCACTATCCAAAACACCGGGTTAAGAAAAATCCCGCAATTTACTAATACTTATTGCGATTGCAGCGATAACTATATCGTAGTGATGTATACCGCAATCCTCGTTCCGTCGCCGCCCTCGTTTCCTTGGGCCGCGGTGCGGGGCGCGGGGCGGCAGGGACGACGGCGCGGCGGGGAACGCGGGGAGCGGGGGAGTCCCGCTAAACGGGATGCGCCCCTCCAATTTACATTTATGAAGTCCCGTAACAGATTCCGGGTTGTTTACTTTCGATAATTAAAAACGTCTCAGGTGCGTGCGAGACGCATTGTGTGACGTCATGATGCGGTGGCAATCGCCGATCGTCACCAACGTACTAAAAAAACAATCACAGCTAAGTATATACATAATAATACCAGCCCTTGTTTATGTCCCACTGCTGGGCACGGGCCTCCCCTCAAGATGAGGGGGCTTAGGCTATAGTCCACCACGCTGGCCAAGTGCGGTTTGGCGGACCTCACACGTCATTCGAGAGCTAGTTAGGCTTTTTTAGACATGCAGGTTTCCTCACGATGTTTTCCTTCACCGAAAGCTAGTAACAATCGCACAATGACGATTCGCACATGATTCATTAAAGAAATCAGAGATGCGAGCCGGGGTTCGAACCCCGGCTAAAAAAAGGCCGGAAAAAAACCTTTTTTCCGAGGTAAGCGCTCGCCCACTGAGCTGTTAGGTACCGCATTTATAATTAAGTATATACATTATAATTTAATAAGTCGTAACCCGCCGTGGCTTCGCACCGGTATATAGTTTTTCTTGTAAATTATCCTTCGGTAAAAAATTATCTATCTGACGGTGATACATTGGGTGGTTTAGGAGTTAGCGGATTTTGAACTAAACCGATACTATCTAATAAAGATAAAGACGTCAAACAGCGTCTTTCTATTGGATTATCTACCACCTATACTGCGATCCCCAAGCCGCCTGGCAAGCGTGGGGATTATGGCAACCCCTCCCTTCTAAGGGGGAGGCCTTTGTTCAGCAGTGGACGTCTATCGGCTGTTAATGATGATTATTGAATTTAAAGATAAAAAAATTAGTACCTACTTATTACAAGCATAAATGGTAAAAGGAAACTCAAATTATTAAAACATCTGTAGATACATAAGCAATGATAAAATATCATTGTACATAAGTATATTTTTATTCTTTAATTGGTACAGAAATACGAATCGTTTTAACTTTAGTCTAAACGTGAAAATGTTACAAAAGGTGTTACAATTTGTTACATTTAACGCGCGCCATCTTGATTCAGACATTATTAAAAACTATGATAAATTATCCACACAATGTGACATTTGCAACAGCTTAAGTTGCGAAATTAACACTGTAGTTACAAGTGGGGCAAAGTTAAGGCTTTTACTTCGGGCACGAACGGGTTTTCAAGATCCGTTTGGCGCTCTTTAATAAATGAACTGAGAAACTTGTTCTTACTATTTAATAATGTTAAAATGACGGTAATTTTAACACCAGGGATTGTACGGACGCTGTGTCATGAGGTGCTAGGACCCTTGCACTGCAAAGAGACTATGCAGCAGAACCACAAATAATTATTAACAAACAAACAATTAAAATAATAAAACCAACCCTTGTTTTTGTCCCACTGTTTGGCACGGGTCTCCCCTCAAGATGAAGGGGCTTAGGCCATAGTCCACCACGCTGGCCAAGTGCGGGTTGGCGGACTTCACACGTCATTCGAAAGCTAGTTAGGCTTTCTCAGACATGCAGATTTCCTCACTATGTTAAGCCGATTAGCCGTAACAGCTCAGTAAGCGACCGCTGGCCAAAGTACGCAGGTTCAAACCCCGGCTCGCACCTCTGATTTTTTTAATTAATCATGTACGAATCTTCTTTGTGCGATTGTTACTAGTTTTCGGTGAATAAAAACAAACAATTAACAAAAAAATTTTTTTTTTTACTCCCTTATAAGCCAGTGCTTGACTGCGGTCCCACCTGATGGAAAGCGGCGACGCAATCTAGGATGGTATTGTTGTTGTTCTCAGTTGACGAATGTCCTGCTCATCATCAAAATAAAAAAAATATCATCATCAGCCGGAAGACGTCCACTGCTGAACATAGGCCTCCCCCTTAGAACGCCACAATGAACGACAATTGGCGATTTGCATCCATCGGTTACCAGCCACGCGCACAATGTCGTCTATCCACCTAGTGGGAGGCCTGCCTACCCGTTTTTTGTCCGTGGGGTACCAGTAGTACCACTGGGGTACTACGGACAACTCCGTGGTACCACCGGAGATATATTAATTAGATTTAAATAATATTTCATTATTTTCGTTCATTTTGTAATTGTATACTTGGTACCTTAGTTAGACTGTATGTATTGCACAACATTACACATGAAAATACAAAAAAAAATGTTTTTTAAACACTAGAACCAGAATATACTAGAGATGTGGTATTGAGTAATAAAAGTAAGTAGAAGTACCAGATTAGCATAGGACTTGGAGGATTTTTCACGTCTGGTGATATCCAGAGTATGTCTGGCTTACTAGTTTTGATTGGTGTTGCGAATCAAGAGGTGAGGGCCGGGAGGGTAACGGATGTATCAAGAGGCGAGATATCCTTGTATCTTATGCTTCCCTGGTACTTCTAGTATAAACATGTTATCTCTAAACCACATTCATATGCTCACATAAGATAAGGCACAAGATTATGTACCTTCCTATTTTATGGTACCCTAGTACTTCCGGTAATAATTTGTCGATTTTATTACTCAATACCACATATCTACTAAGTAAACGATTACAAAATGATCGAAAATAATGAAATATTATTTAAATCTAATTAATTTATCTCTGGTGGTACCACGGAGTTGTCCGTAGTACCCCCAGTGGTACCACGGACAAAAATAATTGTCCGTGGTACCACTGGTGGTACTATACTGGTGGTACCACGGACAATAAACGTGCCTACCGGCTTGTGGTCGCCACTCGAGAACCTTTCTTCCCCAACGGTTATCGGTTCTTCGTGCGATGTGGCCTGCCCATTGCCACTTCAACTTGCAAATTCTGAGAGCTATGTCAGTGACCTTAGGCGAATCTCCACATTTCGGATTCTATCGCGCAAAGAAACTCCGAGCATAGCTCTCTCCATGGCTCGTTATGTGACTCTGAACTTCTCTAAAAGTCGAGCAGTTAGAGACCACGTCTGAGTACCATATGTCATAAAAAAAATATACATACATAATTAATCCCGAGATAGAGAGTCATTTAAATGACACCAGATGTATAAAGCTAAAAATACACTTGCACATACCTAATAAATAAAATAATAACAATAAATATATATACATACAGGTGCTCTTAGTCGGTCTCCACACATGGAAACTATCGAAATCAGACAAGCAAGCAAAATCTTCATACACTTTGCTTGTTTCCACAAAAGCTCACAGTATTTGCAATATTTTTTGCTGTTTCAATTTTCCGAAAAGCAAAGCTAAATCACTGACGCCGGATACAAAAAGTAGCGTGCAATACTATGATTCTTCATTACCTAACTTTATAATATAAAAACCCTCTCACTGTGCACTTTCTACGAAATCACTGTACAGTATATCTCAAAAATAAAGGTTAAAACATCTATAAAAGGGATACATAAAGCATGTCCTGTTTCCCGCATTCCAATACCGGTGTCCTTCACAAATCCATAATATCCGTCACAGGTAGAATGTGTTTAAGGCGGAGTGTGCGCCGGCGCAGTGACGTTACGCTTTCACTTGGCAACCGGCGCAAGCGCAGGCGGCTCGCGCGCGCTCCTTATCAAATCATTTGGTACGCAAACGAACTACAATTGACACTTTTACTTTGTGACCATAATAAGTACTTAGTAGGCGTATCGATTAGCGATTGACATCTTATGTTTTCCGTTTGTATACATTACAAATTATAAAACCACCAAAATTCACAGAACAAGCAAAATTAATTCTAGTTAGATTTACGAAATTACAATTTATAATCACAATTTATTGTTGCGATTTGACGGGCCCGTTGGTCTAGTGGTCAGACACCCTGCCTGCTAACCGATGGGTCGTGGGTTCGATTCCCGCCAAGTGTCTGGGTGTTGTTTATCTATTTAAGTATGTATTTACAAAAAAAAAGGTATATAAGTATTAGTATCAGTTGTCTGGTTTCCACAGTACAGGCTCTGCCTAGTTTGGGATCGGATGACCGTGTGTGGATTGTCCCAAGATATTATTATTATTATTTTGATTTATTTGAACCCATATCCTCCCGTTAGGTGTCCGCATGAGGCGACTAAGGGAAAACAAGAAGACGGGCAGCAGCGTCTTCCTATTGGATTACCTGTCACCTATACTGCGATTCCCAAGCCGCCTGCCAAGCGTGGAGATAATAGAAACCCCTCCCTTCTAAGGGAGAGGCCTTTGTTCAGCAGTGGACGACTTCTGTCGGCTGATGATAATGAACACAGGAGTGCAAATTGACCGGTGACAGTTGGTAGGGTTGAAAATGACATATCGAACCCTACATTTTCATTGGCTGGCCATCGGTCAGCCACATTGAGATATACTACACACACCTAACACACATATAAACCCACAACATACACTTACAACATACTATCTCATTTAGCATTATATAATTAGTTTATCTTATTTAGTTAAAAATATTTTGTAGCATTTAATTTTTCGTCTCATCATACAAAATGTGTTATATTTGTTAGAATAAGTTCTGAAGGAGGGCGCCGATGCCTGTAACACAGTTTGAAATTAGCACAGGCATTGACGTACAGTTTGTAAGTTATAACTAATTTTTTGTGAAAATAAAAAAATATTATTATTATTATACTTTAGTACATTTACCTATACCTCAATGGCCAGCCATCACTCCTGTGTTCATAAATTTACTGTTCAGATTTTGATCTTGAAAAGAAAAACAGTACTTATTTGAAACTTGAGTTTACGCAACGTGACGACAATTACTGTTTAAAAATTTAATAAAAAGCATTATATTACCCGTGGGGTGTCCGAGTAAGAAAAGCACCCACCTCTTCCCGTTGGGTGTATCGTAAGAGGCGATTAATGGAAATCAAGAAGACGGACAACAGCATCTTCTGTTTGAGATTCATCTCATCATTTATACTGTGATCCCCAAGACGCCTGCCAAGCGTGAGGATCATGGCAACCCCTCCCCCCTAAGGGGGAGGCCTTTGTTCAGCAGTGGACTTCTTCCGACTGATGATGATGATTACAGGAATATAATATGTTAGTACAAACAATTTCTGTGATATCTATTCTATACTTATAATAAAACTGTAACAGGTCCAATTCTGTACATTGAAGATATTTTGAAAATTATTTTTGGAGGGCATTCTATAACCGATACTGAGGCCGAAAATGTCTTTTTTTTAATTTTTGTCTGTCTGTCTGTCTGTCTGTCTGTCTGTCTGTCTGTATCACGGCTGAGCATCACGCCGAAACTACTGAATGGATTCAAATGAAACTTGGCATGATTTGAGATCTTACTACGAGGTAGGACATAGGATCCCGTAATCTAGCACGGTTCTTTCGGGAGAGGGGATTAAAGTCAAAATGGGTACTTGGTTATACGCTTGGTCAGATTTTATCAATTTTTCTTTATAATATAATAAATATTAGTAAGGGAACACTCATAGAGTGTTGTTATCAAGGTTTTGTAATCGATCGGGTTAAGCAACGATAGGTAAGGTCATTAAATAGATGGGTGATCGTTTAACGCCATTTGAACTAAACGGGTCCGTGCTTCGGAGAGCAAGTAAAAAGTAGATCCCAGTTTTTAACCGACTATAAAAAAGGAGGTTATGTATTCGATGCTAATGTCTGTTATTAAAAGTTTAGTTAACATAAAAATAGCGCAGCCGGAGCTGCGTGGGTCAGCTAGTATTCTATAAAAGTACAAAGTACATCAACAAAACAGTAATAGAGAAATATAAAATAGCGCATAACTCGGAAGGTATAAGACTCTTATTATAACGTTGAACACAAACCATCCTAGTCCATTACGCAGTTAATATTTCTACCGTAAAGCGGTAAATAATAATTATAAACCCTCGTCAGGATAAGGAAAACAAGATTTTATTTTCTAAAGAAATTCACTAGTTATGTAAGTAAGTATATAAATAATATGCTAATAAAATACTCACACCACACGATTATAAATATACCTATACTTACCTATTTATACATATATTACTATTAAATTCATTAGGATTTTTTTTATATAAATAAAGAATTTAGATTTTTACTTTTTCGACGTTTGTGACGCATTAGATCGAAGTGTCGTCAGAAAAGCAAAAATCTAAAATAAACCGCGGTACAATCCGTAGCTAAAAGTTTTTTCATTTCAATGTGCAGTAAGTATTAGCTTAAAATAAATAATAGAAGCCATAATATAATTGACAATATTATCTAAACGACTTGTAAATACACTGTAAATATGATAAGAGAGCTCTTTTCATCCACCTCCTCGGAATTTATGTCTAAATTCTCTTCGACAATAGAATTATGATGACCGCCTAGAACCCTCAATGAATCATTTCGTAACGAGCGACGCCTTCACTCACTAGCGCCATCTAGGTTTTCATTTAGTAACTGTACATAAAGGTATTGTATCGGCTGGGTGAAGCCGTATTTAATTTGATTTGAATTAAAATAATTAATTAAATTGTTTTAGATAGTAGGCAAGTATCTCTATAACATTATTTGGTCATATTGTTGTTATGTTATTATCATTTTTATACTACTTTCTGATGTTATATTGCGAACTAAATTAAAACGAACTTCATTTTTAACCGACTTCTAAAAAGGAGGAGGTTCTCAATTCGTCTGTATTTTTTTTATTTTTTTTTTATGTATGTTCGCGCATAACTCCGGCAATTATGAACCGATTTGAAAAAATCTTTCTTCCATCCATTCTTCAATCCATTGATTGGGTCCCATAAAAAAATATTGCTTAGTAATAAGTAGTTCCTGAAAAACAAGAATGGTGACTGCGCACTGAGAGCTGCAGGAAAGCCTATATAGATGACTTTATTTCGCTTTTTAAGGACAAAAATGGTGATAACTCTGGCAAATATTTACCAATTTCAATGATTCTTTTTTTTATTCGAAAGAAGAAACCACTGTATTGAATCTGTATGAATTTTATTACAATCGGATAAGAACTTCCTGGAGGACCATGAACGATGTGGGGGAATTTATCTGGTAAAAACCATAAAACTGATGTTCTCCATTACATTGCTCTGACAATTATGAACCGATTTCGATGATTCTTATTTTATTCGAGAGAGTAAACTACTATGATGTTTCCATGCAAATTTCATTACGACCTGATATTTTTTTCTGAAGAAACATGAATTATGTAAAACTATGTAGACGATAATGTGATCATAACCTACCTAGATAATTTTACGGTTTTCGATGGTTCAATCTTTATAATATATATGAAAATATCACTAAAAAGTTTAAAATAAAATCTTTTTAAAAAAAAATCGAACCGACTTCAATATCACTGAAAAGTATAAAATAATTTAAATATTATTGAAGTTGTTGCCAAATATACACAGCCGGTAAGCTAACACCAACTTCAATAATATTTAAATTATTTTATACTTTTCAGTGATATTGAAGTCGGTTCGATTTTTTTTTTTAAAAGATTTTATAAATTATTAAAAGGTACTTATTCATTATTTTTGTACTTTATGGCAGTTAAAGCATTTAAAATCTAACTGGTAAAGCTAATCACGTAGAGCTGCACTGTCCAAGAGGCAGTTGCGGTCCGAGAGGGGGGGTCGTAGGCGTCATGACGACTCAATGGACAGCCCCGGATCTATGGGCAAACCGGGGCACACGCCCCAAGCAGCAGTCTCTGGGGGCGCCAGAAACGTAATTTTATATAATAAAAAAAGGTCCACATAGCGTAAATAATGATAATAAACAATACATATACTAAAGGGATCTTAATGCGAAAATGCGAACCAATAAACTAACTATATTTGTGTGTGTGTTTTTAAGTAATTTATCTCAAACGCTAGAGAGACGGGCGCCACTATCAAGTTTCTGCTCCGGTTCGAAAAACCAATCCCGTCAATAGACTTAACATCTGTCCATGGCACGTCGCTTACCCTCAAGCAAACATCCTACTGATTTCGTCACTAGATTACATAAATAAAAGTACACATTACTTATATTGTTTACAAAAAAAAATAACAAGAAGTTATGACAACAAAATTTGTAAAGCAATTGATTTTTAAAACCATATAAATATTTCCGACCTTTCCTTACAAACGAAGCGATGTAAAGTTACGCAATAAGTACTTTCTAAGAGTATAATGAGCACATAACGGATATTTGAAAACCACAATGGTTTGGCCCGTGGGGAGTCCGGGTAAGAGTAGCACCCTCCCATCTCCTCCCGTTGGTGTCCGTAAGAGGCGAGTAAGGGAAAACAAGACGACGAGCAGCAGCGTCTTTCTATTGGATTACCTACCACCTACAGATACTATATCAACTATAGTTGGTAAAGGCGGCTTGGGCATCGCAATTTGGGGTGGGGGGATAACCTTCAAAAGGTCCCCGGGAGCTGTGGGGCTCGACCGGGGAATGTGGGGTTCTTACCCACTAAAGGGCTCTCCGGGATCCGCACCAGGGGCCCCTCAGTGCCTTGCCTTTGAGCCCGCCACCGGGAGGCGAATTGTAGCCCCCCGGGAACCAGACACGGGGCTATCTTTTCGATAAGTAACGGAACGTATTCGTGGAACAATATCCAAAAATCGTAGTATCTACGGAATAAAGGTGTTAATGTTGTCGCTCATCTCGTCTGAGCCGAGAACTCTGGTTCATGCAAATCTTTGACTATAATACAATAAAACTTAGTATTACATATACCGATACTATTCTGTTCAATCTTGTACCAGTATCTATATCTATACTTATAATAAAACTGTTACAGGTCCAATTCTGTACATTGAAGATATTTTGAAAATTATATTTGGAGGGCATTCTATAACCGATACTGAGGCCGAAAATGTATTTTTTTAAATTTTTGTCTGTCTGTCTGTCTGTCTGTATCACGGCTGAGCATCACGCCGAAACTACTGAATGGATTCAAATGAAACTTGGCATGATTTGAGATCTTACTACGAGGTAGGACATAGGATACTTTTTATCCCGTAATCTAGCACGGTTCATTTGGGAGAGGGATTAAAGTCAAAACGGGTACTTGGTTATACGCTTGGTCCGATTTTATAAATTTTTCTTTATAATAATATAATAATTTATTATAATATTTATTATTATTATAATAAATATTAGTAAGGGAACACTCATCGAGAGTTGTTATCAAGGTTTTGTAATCGATCTGGTTAAGCAACGTTAGGTAAGGTCATTAAATAGATGGGTGACCGCTTAACGCCATTTGAATTAAACGGGTCCGTGCTTCGGAGAGCAAGTAAAAAGTGGGTCCCAGTTTTTAACCGACTATAAAAAATGAGGTTATGTATTCGATGCGAATGTCTGTTATTCAAAGTTTAGTTAACGTAAAAATAGCGCAGGCGGAGCTGCGTGGGTCAGCTAGTACTCAAAATAAGTGCAAGGAAACATCACTTTATACCAGCAAGAAAAAAATTATACGAAAGGAAAATACTTAATACGCTCAAAAACAGCTCTCTTTTTATCTCCACGTGCCATTTTAACCAAAAAGTACAACACGGCATTCAAGCGGCTTCGTTTAACAGTGTGAGCAATGACACTGTAAATCATTTTGCACAAGGTAACTGCTTGATGCCAATATTCCATCGAAAACACTGACTTGGTGGTCAAGACATACAACGTGTTACAAAATACCTCGTAAAAAATATAATTTATCAACAAAGCCAAAAATGTTATCAACCCTAGTAGTAGGTAGTTATGTTACCTCCAGACTGTAGAGTCATACTATAAAGTGCAAGCTTGCAGCTTGGGTGGTACCTCTGAGGGTGGCATGACTTCTTATTATAGATAAGAGACTTTTATACATTAGGAATAAGCAAAATTCAATCTTAGCCATACGAGTTGTATTTTAATTAGAATAAATTGGACGCTCTTCAAGCTCAGACGTCTTTTAAGTTAATTAGTTTTATTTTTAAAAACCTTATTTAAAGCTCCCGAATCTTGAGTGGCGCAGCCGGTAGGATCGTTGTCAGGCTGTGCCGTCATCCGTGAACCGAAGGGTATCAAAATTTACCCCATTTCGCGAGTTATCGACGGCTTAACGCGACGCGATCCGCGAACCAACAAATAAATAACTCATTATTCCGGGTAAAACCAGTGAAAAGTGCGAGTATGCGAGTAGCGGTTGGTTGGTGAGTAAAACTTTTCGCCATTCCCTCCTATACCCTCCTGTATTTTTATGCACATAACCATTGGTAGCAATACACCATTTGTTATTCTTGAGATAAGAACTCGCTCATTATAACGCATAGATTAGTTTAAGTTCAGAGACTCTATATTAATGTGAAACATACATATGAGGTATTTAATTTTAAAATAAATATAACTATCTTACATGAATAACTTATATTATTTTACAAAATATAATTATTAATTACAAGATTTATAATTATTAATTTCAATTTATACAAATTTATATAAGAAAGAAAAATTTTATACTTTTTACATTTTTATTTTTGTACAGACATTTTTATACAATTTTACTCTTATATTACCCATTTTGCTTTTACTTTGTTACTTTATATTGCATTGTGTTTTTTGTGATATTGTGAAGTTGCATTCTCTGAATTAAATAATTTATCTCTACCAAGATGGCTCCAGAATCGCCAATTGTCGCGATTCCCGCGGAAATGATTAAGCTTATACCTTATTTTGGCGGAGATAAACGCCATTTAAATTTATTTATTCGCAAAAGTGAATATGTTATAAGCAAATACAGAGGTGGAGACCAACAGAATTTATACGTTTATCACTCTATAACGAGTAGGCTTACAGATAATGCAGCTGCACTCTTATCTGAACGTGAGGATGTTATGTCTTGGGCCGCCTTGAAAGAATTGCTACAACAGCATTTTGGAGATCCTCGTAGCGAGGAATGTATCAGTATAGAGTTGGAATCATTAAAAATTAAATCCGGCGAAAGTTATTTGGACTTTTGTAACCGTATACAGAGTGTTCGATCTTTGTTAGTTTCGAAGGTTAATACTATATCAGACGAAAATATTAGGCGGGCAAAATTCATTATATATAATAACATGTCATTAAACGTTTTTCTCTATAATCTCCCAGAAAATATGGTCCGTTTGGTCAGATTAAAGCAGCCAGACACTTTAGAAAGTGCTTTGAGCACTGTCCTAGAGGAAGTCAATTTTCACGAGCAGTATACAATGCGAAATCGTATGCACGGCAGTAATAGTTCAGCTCTGAGGCCACCCGCTATATTAGGACAAGGCTTTAAATTCGGCAACAACCCTCAGGTTGTGATGTCACAACCTTCGATGGGCCCGAGGCCGAACAATAATGGTTTTACGCCAAAATTCCAATTTGGAATTCCGGGAAATACTCAGAATATTAGACCCCAATTCGGCCAACAAAATTTCGGTTATAAACCACAACTAGGTTATCGGCCCCCACAATTTGGTTATCGCCCTCAACTGGCTCCCCAGCCACAGTTCGGTTATAGGCCGCCACAATTCGGTTACAGACCACCACAATTTGGTTATAAACCCCCACAATTCGGCTATAAACATCCACAAAACCAAACTTTTGGAATGACCCCGCAGCAATTCGGCTACAATCCACCCCAGGTTCAAAAGCCGCAAATGCAGCTCACTGACGTGTCTATGAGAACAGCGCCGCCTAGACCGCAGCAGGGATTTAGATTGAACGAATTGGAGTTGGTTGACAATGATGGGATGTATTACGGTGACGAGTATTCTTATGACGGACAGTACTACGACCATGAATCTAACGATGAGAATTATAATTACAACTATGACCACATCGACTCTGAAGAGACTGACGTACCACCTGCTCAGGATTTTTACGAGACAGCCTCGAACCCCGAAAAGAAATAATAGAGTTAAATTGTGACCCCAATTTAAAACTCCCATATATATACTTAGAAGAAATCGATGCAAAAATGATGATTGATACGGGCAGTACTCGATCCTTTATTAGCCCTCGTTTGGCTTACTATTATTTTGGCAATTATATCCAACAAGAGCTGTTTGAAGTGGTTAGCACACATGCCTCAAGTAGACACAGTGAGGTAATTTACATTCCATTGATGCCAACATTTAACAGCTGTGACTGGCATAAATTCTACCTGTACGAAGTAGACTCGCGATATGATGGTCTTATTGGAAACGATCTTTTGCAGCAATTAGGTGCTATTATTGACCTCAAACGTCAAATATTAGAAACTAAAACGACTAGTATACCCATAATTAACAATAACTTAAATTACATAATTGATTTACCCCCACGTTCAGAGCAACGAGTAAAATTACCTATAGACCAGCATTCGGGTGATGCTATTCTCGACTTTAAAATGTTCACCAGTGACGTACGTATGCCTAGTGCAATAGTGAATTGCGTTAACGGATACGCCTCAACAGTCATTCAGAACGCTTCTGACAAAAAATTTCAACTAACTGTGACGCAACCCTTTACTGTGACAAAATTTTATAAACCTGAACCTGACCTTCATTTCACTGAAAATAGTACAGACATAAAAACCGAAAGAATACTCGAAGCGAACTTACAAAAGATTAGACTTGACCATACAAATGACGAAGAGCGTGAGAAAGTTTTTCGTCTTTGTAAAGAGTACAAGGACATATTTTATTGCGACCAATTACCCTTGAGCTTTACTAATGAAGTCAAACATAGTATCCGTACTAAAAATGAAGACCCGATATATATAAAACCATATAGACAGGCACCCATACTTTTAGATGAAATTAACAGACAAGTTGACAAACTTTTAAATGACAATGTGATTCAAGAGTCTCACTCTCCGTGGAGTGCACCGGTACACTTGGTGCCCAAGAAGGCAGACGCATCCGGAGAAGTGAAGTACCGGATGGTAATTGACTATAGAAGACTTAATGAGATTACAATCGACGATAAGTACCCTCTGCCTAATATCACAGATCTTTTTGATAAATTAGGTAAAAGCACGTATTTTAGCACGATAGATTTAGCTAGTGGCTACCATCAGATTGAGGTAGAAGAGCAGGATAGACAGAAGACAGCCTTCAGCACGCAAAATGGTCATTATGAATTTTTGAGGATGCCATTTGGACTGAAAACAGCTCCGGCAACATTTCAACGTACAATGGATTCTGTCCTGAGAGGACTGCAAGGAATACACTGTATGGTTTATTTAGATGACGTCATCATATTTTCTAACAGCTTAGACGATCACATCCAAAAACTCCGTTTAATTTTTGATAGACTCAGAGCAACTAATTTAAAGGTACAGTTAGATAAATCGGAATTTTTACGCAGAGAGGTGTTGTACTTAGGACATACTATAACTAAGGACGGGTTAAGACCCAATAATGACAAAATTGAAGCCGTGTTAAACTACCCAATACCTAAGACTACGACTGAGATTAAGAGTTTCCTTGGACTTGTTGGATACTATCGACGATTCATTAAAGACTTCGCGAAAGTGACACAACCACTGACAGCCTGCTTGAAAAAGCGAAATAAACTTATAATTGACCAAAACTACATAGACGCCTTCAACAAATGTAAGGAACTCTTAACACATGCCCCACTCTTACAGTACCCCGACTATAATAAACCATTTATACTGACTACTGATGCATCTAACGTTGCGCTGGGTGCAGTACTGTCTCAGGGACAAATTGGCAGTGACAAACCGGTCGCATACGCAAGCCGTACATTAAGCGACACTGAAGCACGTTATAGTACGATCGAACGTGAACTACTTGCTATTATCTGGGCTACAAAACACTTTAGGCCATATTTATACGGCCGAAAGTTCTTTATATATACAGATCATAGACCTTTGGCTTGGTTACACTCTTTAAAAGATCCAAGTAGCAAACTGACTAGATGGAGGCTACGTTTACAAGATTATGACTTTGATATAATTTATAAGAAAGGCAAGCAAAATACTAATGCCGATGCCTTGTCAAAGATTAAACTTAATGCTCTTGGCTCTGACGATGAATTATCGATGGTGGTGAATGTTGACGATAAGGAACAAAGACTTAGAGAACATCTAGATAATGTCGTGAAAGACATAGAACAGCTTTCAACCCAAAAGAAGGAACGTAATGATTCCTCAACCATAACCATATCAGACTCTAGTGCCACGGCTTCCGTTACCCCAATAAGCGATTCAGAAACGTTATCGATCCCAAGTGTAGATAATGAATATCCTGTTCGCTCTGAATCGAGTACATCTCAAACAATCCATTCCGCTATTCACCTAGAATCGACTGGAATACCAATTTTACATGAGGCTATCGACACCAAGCCAAATCAAATTTTGGTGTTCTCATGGTTTAAAAACGAAGCTCAAGTCAAGGATTTATCCCGCGATAAGCAGAAGGTTTTAGAAGTCTTTTTACCAATTAATAATGAAATGTTAGTAAAACAATTTTTGAAAGAATATGTAAAGCCTAAAACTAAATATTTTATCTATTTTGAAGAAGAAGAACATAGGAAAATGTTTAGCCAGATAATCATTCAGTTATTTAAAAAGGATATGGTTCAGTTCTACGAATGCACAGAGCGAGTAGTCTATATAGAGGATGAAGGCGAGCAGAAGGCAGTTGTATTGAAACATCATGAAGGGAAAACGTGTCATCGTGGCATAAAGGAAACACTGGTTAGGATACGAAGGAATTACTTTTGGGATAAGATGCAGGAAACAGTTTCAGCCATTATCAATGCATGCGAAGCATGCCGTAAGATGAAATACGACAGGAAGCCCATTAAACCCGTCATTCAATTAACTCAAACTCAAGATGCCCCATTTCAAGAGTTATTTATAGATCTGTTTACCATTGAAAGCAAATACTACCTAACACTGATTGATGCCTTTAGTAAATTAGGGCAGGCAATCGAAATCTCTAATAAATCAACTCCAGAAGTAGTTCGCGCATTAACAAAATACTTTTCCTTTTATGGCATTCCCAAAAGAATAAGCTCTGATCCAGGAACCGAATTTAACAATGAGCTGTTAAAAGAATTTTTAAGCCTTCATAAAGTTGATCTTCACATTGGTACCCCTAATAACCCATCATCTATGGGTTTAATTGAACGGTTCCATTCTACTATTATCGAGATTTATAGGCTAGCAAAATATGAAAAGAAATGTACAGATGCCGCATCAGTCATGACTTATTCAGTTATGGCATACAACCATACTATACATTCAGTCACAGGTCTAACGCCTTTTGAGGTAGTCTTCGGCCATACCGATTCAGGTAACCCTTATGGTATTGAATTAGAAAAGCAATATATACAGCAATTAGTTAGGGACCATGCCAAGCGGACCAAATTTTTATACGAACATATAGCGCAAAAGATGTTAACAGGAAAAGAAAGGATAAGAGAAAAGAAAGGTGGTGAGTCAGATATAGATATTCCGCAGGGGAAAATTATTTTTGCTAAAGACGTCAACAAAAGAAAAAGCAAAGACAAAGCACGGTATGTAAAGGCTACGACTACGGGAAAGGCAGTTAGAAATATTATTCCTATTAGGGTAGGACAAAGGGAAACTAAGGTCCCCATTAAAAACGTAAAACGCCCTCCACAGGTGGTGCATAGCGACGATAGTGATCGCGATGCCGGTGCTGGGCCTTCATCTGCGTTCACTTGAAGAGAACCCAGGAATACTTCCAATCAAAATAGGTGAAGCTCATATCCAAACCGATTATTGGACTATAATTAAAGTTATTAGTTTAGAAAAGATTTACGAAGACCTTAACTTTATAAATTTAAATTATATGGAATTTACCAATTTGGTGGGAAATAGTAACCCAAAAGATTTTGCCAATATACAAATTCATACAGATTATATACGCGATACTACCTTATATAAATATCAACAATTAGTCCCACAGCAGCGTTTCAAGAGAGGAATCCTCAACCCATTAGGATCTATTATAAAGGTTATCACGGGTAACCTGGATCATAATGATGCACTTAAATATGACCAATTAACATCTCAGTTACAAAAAGATCAAATACTTACCTCTAAAAAGTTAACGATAATCTCCAAAATGTTGGATAGCTTCATTAATGTCACTAGAGTTGTAAGTACAAATACTGCTATTATAGAAAACCGTTTATCAAAGATTGAGACTATGTTAAATGATTTGGCAACAAAAGGGGATAATTGGGTTTTCTCCACACATATTTTAGGATTATTCAACATATTTATAAGCAGTTTTCGAACAATCTTTATCAAATTGAGTGAAATCGAAACTGCCTTAGCATTGAGCAAAGTCTCTATCTTACATCAGTCGATAATAAACTCTACTGAATTATTATATCACTTAAAATTAATATCACATACTGAATATTTACTGTATCCACCTTTGGAAGAAAACTTATTTAAAATAGAAGGAGTTATAAGCGTTAAATCTTATCTCAAGAAAAACCAGGTGATCTTTGTAATGGAAATACCATTGGTTGATAACTGTACTTACAACTATTATAAACTTTATTCCATTCCGATTTTCCATGAATCCATTAATAAAACCTTTGCCATTTTTCCCAAATATCCATACCTATTGGCGAAAGGGATGAAATTCTTACCGATCGTGAAAGCGTGCCGCTCATCAGATATCAGCGACCATTTCCTGTGTACTGAGGCCGACCGAGCCCAGTATCCGGAGCCTACATGTGTGGAACAACTGATGAAGTTCGACACCAACACTACGAGTTGCATACAACGTGAAATCCAACTCGAAGATGTTAAGGTCCAACGTATCAATGAGGACAATTGGATCCTGTATACTAGAGTTAAGACCACTCTTGCAAAGAATTGCAACAAGGAGGTCAGTAAGCAGCCTATCCTGGGGACCTATCTCGTGACCCTCGATGAAAACTGCGACTTAGAAGTACAAGGGATTCAGATGTGTCACCATTACACGACTCAGGCGAACGATGATGTCACGCCAATACCTGTCGTGACTCTACCGCAGATACGGACGAATGCAAGCACCTTAACAAGTGCACGTGCACTCGATATGAACGGAGTCAACTTAGACGAACTCACTTACATGTCCCACGCGCTCAAGAATAGTGAAGTGATTCAAAGTGTTCTTGATACCAAAGATATTAGCTTCAGTGGGTGTTTAGGATATATTAGTTTTAGTCTAATAGTTTTAAGCATTTTTGTATTTCTTTTTTACTTAATATTTAAAAATAGAATTACTCAATTTCTGCAAAATTATCGCAATAACAGCCAAAACGGTAATTCCGATAATTTTGCTCTTGGGGATGGAGGAGTTATGTTACCTCCAGACTGTAGAGTCATACTATAAAGTGCAAGCTTGCAGCTTGGGTGGTACCTCTGAGGGTGGCATGACTTCTTATTATAGATAAGAGACTTTTATACATTAGGAATAAGCAAAATTCAATCTTAGCCATACGAGTTGTATTTTAATTAGAATAAATTGGACGCTCTTCAAGCTCAGACGTCTTTTAAGTTAATTAGTTTTATTTTTAAAAACCTTATTTAAAGCTCCCGAATCTTGAGTAGGTCTTTTAAATTTTTTGTCTTTCCGCGAGGTAAGTAGAAATGTAGGTACAATCTGCGTAGTTTACTTTTTAATTTTACTGAAATAGGGTTCGCACATCAGTGAAAATAATAATATTTTTTTATTGATTTTTTACGGGGTATTTTGTAACACGATGTATACATATACATTGAAATCTATTAGTTTATTAAAATACACAGTGCTCTGAAAAGTCATAACAACTAGATAATGGTCGTCAAATGTTATTTGAAACTACTTAATTCTGAGGCAATTATTTCACATTTGCTATTTAGTGCTATCGATGCCTGAAGGACGCGTCTGGGAGACTGGGACGCGCGTATTCTAACTTCATTCCAAACTGGCTGATTTAAGCTTGTGCAAATCAAATACTATAATCTCTATAAACCACCGAAACGGATAATTTAGTAATATGAAATTAATAACCTAAAATACATATACTAATCTATTTCCACTTTAATGGCATACTGACATTAGTAATAGACTGACAAACCCACTAGCAAAACAAGCATCTACAACCGATATTACTGAATCGATACACGTAATTCCCGCCCGCGACTCAGTAATTTTCCAACGTACTTGCCCGATGACACACAACGCTATCGCCGTTTCCTCTTCGCTATAATTTCCAATTATGAGACTCTTATTAAATATATCTACAATATTACAAGGATTGAGATCTTTATTACAAGCATACAAACTTTTAACGGTGGAACGCTGTTTATCTACAGTTTATTGTATAGAGCAGGATTGATATTAAGTTAATTACCTGCCTGGCCGAAACGTCCTTTGTCGGTCGGCTCGATCTGAGTTCATTGATTCCGTTTCTGCGCCCCCTTTGCTCTCCTACAACGCAAACCAAACAACAAGACCCCTCGATACGTGCAGCCGAACGTCCCAATGCTGAGGGTTACATGCAGCCACAGGCAGCAGGGGAGGTCAGAGCGACTGGTCGTGCAATGCCAACATGTGTTTGTGGCATTGGCCTCTGCAGTATACTATCAATTTTCAACTCTATGCTGCGGACATAAGATTTTTATTGGTAAGTATTGCATTGCTTTTTAGAAAATACGCATTTTTGCGTAATATTGTTTAGTGAATATGTTTTAAAGGTTTAAATTAATTGCTTGAATCTTTGAACTGTGTCGAACTATGAGGTATGCTCTAAGGTCGTCGTCGTGGGAGGTCTGCATTGTTGCCGCAGCATCTTAGCACCTCGCACATGATGAAGAGTGTTCAACGCATACGTTTACTTTCTATTGACACTATACAGATCTAGATACATAAAACAGTAGTTTCACACGGCATGTGTTTATCTCCGGCGTTGTATAATATCGTATATTTATTATATAAGAGTATTCGTATAAGAGTATATTTATTGTATGCATGCATAAATCTCGCGAGCTTGGTTCGCGGCAATCGTGAACTTTTATCTTGCATGTGGTCGGTTTGGAGTTTATAATCTACGTTAGTTTTTGTCGGGAGTTTGCGTGGGCTTAGAAGCCGACTCTACAAAGCTGTTGGTAATCAGAAATCCTTGTTAATCTATTAATTCCTCATACTTAAACTAATAACGTTCGATCCGACCAAACTCGTATACCTACCATTATGCCTTGGATGAAGTCGTTTGATAACCTATGGTTTATTCTAGAGATAATAGGTACCATTTAGATCAAATCGTTCCTAAATTGTTTTATTACAGGTTTAGAAGTGGGATACAAGACTATACGGGTGTTACAATTCTAATTTTTCGTGAAGTCTAAATCCAAATTCATATAAAATTTATTTGTAATAGGTTAAAAATCTTCATCACAAAATCTTCTTTTTTTATAACCTAAACCGACGCCGACGGATTGGTTCTCCGATTCTCGTGATTTTATAACCCAAAGAATTACGTATTTCAACCACGGCGTCCCATAAAGCATGGTGTTCTATCGATTTACTCTCTCGTACAGTACCCAACTACACTTTAACTATATCACCCATAGCATAAAAATAATAATGTTATTTCTTTTTTATCGTATTTATTTACGCGTACACAGATAAATAATACAGAAAACATGTAAAAGACATCTCTTCCAGCTTCCAGCAAGCCTGTGGCATGAACTACATACAATATGGCGAATCAGTACCTAACAAAAATATACCTAATAATGTACATAATAAAAAAAGAAATATAAATAAATATTTCTCTAAGTAACGCCTAGCCAGCTCTCGAATGGCGTGTGAAGTCCGCCAACACGCACTTGGCCAGCGTGGTGGACTATGACCTAAGCCGCCGCATCTTGAGGGGAGGCCCGTGCCCAGCAGTGGGACATAAACGAGGGCTGGCATTATTTTATTTCTCTAAGTATCGAATAATATAAATTAAAAAGATTTGACTAACTCACACAGTGCCCGAGCCCCAATTCTTTGAAATAATCTCTTCCTTTGTCTGTGTCTAGTCCTAATCCGTTACCTCACCTTGCACTACTTGTACAGTCATAAAATGTATCGCAAAGCAAACGCACTCCATCTAGTTCCAACTAGTTGTGCGTTCCATTTCTAGACGGATCTGTCAAACTTTTTAGTGCGTTGCGCTCTGTAGGTACACGTAAAGAAAGTTTCACTTTCTCATTCCTGTTTCAAAAAAATCCTGTTTGTGGACGCACTCCTCCGAAACGGCTCGACCGATTTCGATGTTTTTTTTTTATTTATATTCGGTACGGTATGAGCATAGGTCGCGAAGTATATGTATTTCATACCGCTAGGTGATATTGGATCATTGTTAATGTGAAAAAGCGATACCAATATTGCTTCAAGTATCACATAATAATTACCAATATACTTACTGTAGTCTTACGACACGTCAGCCAGGCTTCAAGCAGGGCGCACCGGAAGCCTACCTGACCTAAACAAAGGACTCGTATCTACCGGGCTGCGTGAGTTAACTGTTTTATAAATACGCCATTCATATGCGTCTGACCTTGCCACACGGCTACCTGCCCGCTAAAGTAGGCGATTTGATTCCTAATCGTTTGTAAAATGGAATTTGTTTATACCGTGCTATACGATTTTTGAAATTTCAAAGCCAGTAGACGAATCCTTTACATTTCTTTTAGATTGCTAACTTGCTAACACTAGATTTATTTTTAGATGGTATAAAGTTATTTTTTTTTTCAACCTACTGTTGAGAATGTCGTTTGCGTAATAATAAGCAATATGCCTGCCTATAGATAGTTACACTGCACTGTAGCCCTCTGAACAATTAGAGGTACCTATCTATCGATGATTGATATGTTGTTATTTTGTATAGTATCCGTTAACAAACACACTACTACAGTACTAATCATCCGTATGTATAACACCAGCCCCGGTTTATGTCCCACTGCAGCAGGCTTAGCATGATGTGCAAGTCTTGACAGACAAGAGTGAGTATGACGTCACTATGACGTAGTATTTCACATTTTTGTATGGAGAATTGACATTTCGTTGGTGAAAACTACGTCATACTCCACACGGTCCTCCCCTCAAGATAAGGGAGCTTAGGCCGCAGTCCACCATGCTGGCCAAGTACGGGTTGGCGGACTTCACAGGTTATTCAAAAGCTTTTTAGGCTTTCTCAGACATACAAGTTTCCTCACGATGTTTTCCTTCACCGAAAGCTAGTAACAATCGCACAATGACGATTCGCACATGATTAAATCAGAGGTGCGAGCCGGGGCTCGAACCTGCGCACCTTGTTTATACGGCAAGCGCTGGCCCACTGAGCTGTTATCGCATATATATGTATGTGATCAGAAATATTTATTCCTCTTATTAATATTTCCAATGAAAAATAATTTTAATTCCAGGAATGCTCTATGTGGGGTGCTAAAGAGGCTAATCGGTGACCCTGGTTTAGTGGGGGCCAATTCACAAAGCCTAGAACACAGACGCAGAGCAATAGCAATCCTCTTAGTATTCTACGGGGTGTACAGAAATAACATAACTTGATTCCATCATCCCCCTTCTACCATCGGACGACGAGACACACGGTAGATACGCACGCTTACGTTTTGGACGTCCCATTACTTTGGACAAAGCTATGTGCTTCGTCATTTATAATATATGGTCTGCGATGCTTTACTCGCCCGATTATAATGTTTGTTTTTTAATAAACTAGTGTGATTTATCATCCCCGATTCCATAGCCGCTTTCTATTAGGTGGGATGGCAGTGAAGCACTAGCTTTATTAAGAAAAAAGCTTTCTTGCTGTGCTTTCTTTGCATAGTTGTAGTAGTTATTAGAATTAAGCAATAAGCACGGTGTGTTACATAATATGCAACTACTAAGGAGGTGTTCACGGAAGACCAGCGTTGTGTTGCCGAATAAGTGTCAGGGCAAAATGCTGAGAGGACTTCTTTGTAACGACTTGTTTGTAAGTAATTGTTTTTATTTTATGTGTACCAATTTTATGTCCTTGAATAAATTTGTATAAAAGATATTTTTACTTTGACTATTCTAAAAAACGTTTGACATAATATTTACAATTTATTTACAAACATGTACACTTAAACTAGGTAAAAAACTTCCTCGAAGTTGTCGCCGCACTGGGAGGGAAGGGTACCTAAAAGACTGGCGGCATTACCCCTTTGTATGGCCAAGCTTATACGTTGGCAGAAAAAGCGACCAGCCCGGCGGTCTCCTGAGACTTCGATATGTTTGGATGAAATTTCTTTCACCAAAGCGTGCGTCTCATGAAACCAAGGCCCCATGGTCTCCACCGCAATGGGCGCAAATATATAGCTCTAAAAAATAAATCCTAATTGTCATCTAAGATTTTCGCTCACATTCCTGATCTTAGGCGTTTATAAATGAATTTATAATTTACTTAATTTACATACGCACGAAGTTCTAAAATGTCTACCTGTAGTCATGTTGTTATCAGATAATGACGTCACGTCTATACGTCAGCAGTAAGCTCTACCTACGGGTACAAACGGAATGATTTACGTACAATTAATTAATGCGTTAAGTTTAGATATTTGCGCAGGAATAATATGTTTAATTGATTATGCTCCACGTTCGGTAATATTTTATGTACATGTTAATATGATGTAACAGATGACTAATTAAATATTATGTTGTTAAGGAGGTCTAAATTATCAACGTTATTTCTGTGAAGTGATTTAAATTACATTAACTTTATTTAAAACATTTTCGCTGGTGCACATTGTTTGTTTTATTAACCGGCTTCAAAAAGAAGGTTCTCTATTCGACGCGTATGTATGTAATATTGATAAAAATGCGTAATATTAATAAATGTTAGTCTATGTGGGCTTCTAAACAAATTTACCAAATTTTATTAGTGTATGTATGTGTGTATGTATGTATGTAGGTTTGTCCACGGATTTCTCAGAAACTACAACTCCGATTTCGAAAATTCTTTTTGCAATAGTTAGAGTATTTTTCAAGTTAGGGTACAGTACAAGTTTCATCAAAATCGGTCCAGTAGTTTAAGAGATATAAACTTTTTATGTTTTCAGTAAGTTACTGTAACGTAGCCGTTCGAGTTGCGTGATAGTGCTGGTACCTATCATGGTAAAATAAGTCTAAATAAACTATTTAAAAAAAACCGTCTTCAAAGTAAATTATCTAAAAGCATAAAATAACGAAAATATATTGAAGTCGGTGTCAGCTGGTGACAGTGTTAGTTAACGTGATTAGCTAGCACCGACTTCAATATATTATCGTTATTTTATGCTTTTTAGATAATTTACTTTGAAGTCGGTTTTTTTTTTTATAGTTTATTACTGTACGTATATTATAAGAGTTGAATTAAGACAAAAGTTTTTGACAACACAATTTAAATAAATATGATATTTATATGTATCTACTAGCTGACCCACGCAGCTCCGCCCGCGCTGTGTTTACGTTAACTAAACTTTCAATAATATAGATTCGCATAGAATACAAAACCTCCTTTTTTAAAGTCGGTTAAAAACTTGGACCCACTTTGTACTTGCCCTCCGAAGTACGGAGACGTTTAGTTCAAATGTCGTTAAACGGTCACCCATCTATTTAATGACCTTACCTAACGTTGCTTAACCTGATCGATTTTCAAACATTGTTAACAACTGTCTATGAGTGTTCCCTTACAAATATTTATTATAATTATAATGAAAAGTTGTTAAAATCAGAGCAAGCGTATAACCAAGTACACATTTTGATTTTAGTCCCCTCTCCCAAGGGAACCGTGCCGAATGTCGTGATAAAAAGTATCCTATGTCCTACCTCGGAGTATTAACTCAAATCATGTCAAGTTTCGTTTCAATCCATCCAGTAGTTTCGGCGTGATGCTCAGGCGAGATACAGACAGACAGAAAAAAAAATACATTTTTGGCTTTAGTATCGGTTATAGAATGCCCTCCAAACATAATTTTCAAAATATCTTCAATGTACAGAAATGGACCTGTTACAGTTTTATTATAAGTATAGAATATAGAATAGATTTAAATGGTGATGGTGGTGTTGCCTTTTATTTACGCTAATATTACACATTGAAATCAAACTACTTTTATGGATTATATCGCAGTTTATTTTAGATTTTACAATCCCGACGTTTCGAATGCTTTGCAGCACCCATGGTCACGGGTGGACTGAGATGTTCAACGTATGTACGTACGTAATATGTTGTTTACATGTACATGCAGAGCAACACTGGTAATCGTCTAAACTACTGAGGTTACATTTTTTGTTAGTCTAAACTACTGAGGTTACATTTTTTAAGATGGTATAGACTTATCTATTTGATTCTAGATTGCGTTTGTCTAATAACAGTTTACCTACTCCATTACACTATTCTTATTCTCTTGCACCATAACGCAGACATAATGAATTGTCATCGGACGATAAGTAAAGTGATCGTTGTCGAAATAGCCCCTTTCTATACAGAATGAACCTTTATTTGAGTGCGTTGGATACAATTCAATGTGTGCGTCTGAATTCCTTCACCAAAGGAAACCATACTCCGCGACACTTCGTATATTTCAATTTACACTACCGTGTTTGTAGCACGTAGCTGTTTACTACACTGTTGTGAACAGGTAATGTATTGATTTCAGGAGATACTGTTTGAGAAACACGTCGTGCTGGTGGCCAGATGTGCGGCCGCGTTGATAATAATGTTCTGTTTCGTTTTCCTGCCACGAGTTTGTAGTTCGTGAGCTCGTTTTTATACGTCACAGCCAACGTTGGAACAAACGTTTGATTAGTATTTGATTACTTGTTTCTGTTGCGGCCATCCAAGCTTAATCAAACAGAAACATTGAGGATTAAAATTTATTGCTCACTTTTAGTGTTCAATAATTATGGTAATGATTCATTTGCAGTGTAGAGTATAAGGACTATACCTAGTCTGTAGGTTTTAGTATCCCTGGATAGCCATACGTAAGGTATATTATACGTTGCTGAGTCCTCCTTTCGACGGCAAATAGCTTTTAAGATATTATTATCTAATATTATGATCGAAGTTTACAGAACAGCTGTAACAGCTCAGTGGGCGAGCGCTTGCCTTGGAAATAAGGTGCGCAGGTTCCATTCCCGGCTTGCACCTCTGATTTCTTTAATTAATCATATATGCGAATCGTCTTTTTGCGATTGTTACTAGCATTCGGTGAAGGAAAACATCGTGAGGAAACCTGCATGTCTGAGAAAGCCTTACTAGCTTTCGAATGACGTGTGAAGTCCGCCAACCCGCAATTGGCCAGCGTGGTGGACTATGGCCTAAGCCCCTTCATCTTGAAGGGAGGCCCGTGCCCAGCAGTGGGGCATTAACAAGGGCTGGCATTATTATTTTTATTATATTATGATCGAAGTTTAATATTTTTTATTTTTGTTGTGTCGTTGAATACCTTTAAATTCTATTTTCTTTTAAGCTTATTCCGTTTACGGAGCATATACTTGCTATTTACTCGCGTTACAGACAAGCTACATCTTTGGTAAAATGTGTGAATAATTACCCAAATTAACGAATTAGTGAAGTTAATATAAGGATTTTTGGGTATATTCCATACCGTTGGAAAGGGGACAGACTAGAGAAGTTTTTAAAAGAATTCGAAGAGACCGATAGTTTTTACCATTTTTACCATTCTGTTTCTTTTTCAGAAACTGTTTGGTATTAATAAAAACTAGATGTTACTAGCAAGTAATTTTGTATTTGATAGAACCATACAACTGTACATTTAAGAAATAAAATGAAATTTTAACACCATACTAATATCTTTTGTTTTGATTTAAGCTTAAATGCTGAATTATGGAATTTTACAAAATAATAATTAAAAAGTTGTAACAAAAAAACTGGTGTGGCAAGTAATGAGTTTTATGACCTAAAGAAGTAAGCAATTACCTCTTCCTTGGGACAAATCAATTTGGCAAACGATGCACCAAACACCCTGTATAATTTACAATTAGTTATTTACCTACTTACATAGTAGCAAGTTCATCGGGACTGCATTCAAATAGGAAGCCCCTTGCTTTGCATACCAATGGAATTACACATAGACACTTACTTGATATTTATTAGTCAACAGGGTTTGTTCATAAAAAAATTAACTATTATCATAAAATTAAGATAATTGCTATTTTTTTACATTTTGAAATGAAACTAATTTTACAGATTATATCGCGGTTTATTTTTGATTTTAATTTCCCGACGTTTCGAATTATACTTTATAGCACTCGGTTGGGTAATTAAAATCAAATTTAAACCGCGATATAATCTGTAAACTTAGTTTCATTTCAATGTGTAATATTCGCGTAAATATCAGAAATCATTATGTTATTTATTTGGAAGTCCAAGTATCCAAAAGATATTACCTATACATTAATAAGATATATGGTGCTATTAAAGGTCCTCACTATTAGATACAAAGCAATATACTTACTTGCTTACTTGCCCAAGACGCTTGCCAAGAGTGGGCATTATGGCAACCCCTCCATTCTAGGGGGGAGGCCTTTATTCAACAATGAACCCTTTAAGCTGCTGATGAATGTACTTACTTTGTGTGGATAATGGTACCACGTATAATACCACGTAAACGTAATTTGACACTACTAGGTATGATATAAATTTTCAATCAAAATGAATATTTTCGAAATAAGTTCTGACTTAGCTAAGTTAAATAGTGAATGTGATTCGAGATATAAAAAGTTAGACGTTCGTTATGTAACTGAAGCCTTGATTGCAATGTTAACAACAAAACAGAGATCAGTTTTGTCTGTAAATAGAAATGTAGCAACCATTAAAATGGTTACTTTATTACAAACGTTATTTTGCCTGCGGTCACGCTGGCGAAGCTTTGAAGCGCTGCTATTAACGCCATCTAGTGGTGAGGGAATGACATCGCTTTTTCACTTCACTTTCTATAGAAGAAAGAAGTCTGTTAAAAAACATAGCCTCCATCGATTATAGTCAGAGATATAGTGTTTATCCACAGCGAAGTGATGATGGATTTAATGCATGTGGTAATGGCACTTTTACGGTGAACAAAATGTTATATAATTTTGCTAAAAAGAATAAAGAGCCGTTGATAAAACAGAAAAAGTCTAACTGCCGAACCTATAACGTCAATTAAAGTTAATGATAATTAATCCATTTTTTTAAATCGGATTATTTCGACACCCGAAACGAAACCCATAATCGGCTCCGACTGTCGAAATAAATAGATTTTAAAACGTGACTTAATTGTAATTAAAGTTAATTGGGGTTTGCAGTAAGTGCATAATGCCCGATAGTGATCGTGTTTAATAAATAAGAATGAGACATGTAAAATGAAATTGATCTAATTCTGTATCCTAATATGATTTAACTGAATTAATTTGTAAGTTTAAAACTTTTATATAAAAGTTCCTATTTATTACAAATGGAATGTGTGTCAACTCGACCTGTCTTATTAAATTTGTTGTGCATTCCAGGACAATTTAGCGTTTTCCTGGGATTCGCCGAGGGTTAAGCCTCGATGTCTTCACTGGTAACCACTGTAGATTATATCTAACAAGAAACACAGTGGTGGGAATGAGTAGATACTCTCTTAGTTATTTAAATTATTATTTTGAAGTCATCTTAGTGACGCGACAAGCTAGATGTTCTAATGATAAGCGTTTCACCCACCTTTAAATAGATCCATCATAATGATAAATACCATCTCTATCGTAATGTTAAATATTTATTGTGATATTTGTAATAATGGTGAGAAAAAAATACAGAGTATTATTATAGACTAGCTGACCCACGCAGCTCCGCCCGCGCTGTGTTTACGTTAACTAAACTTTCAATAATATACATTAGCATAGAATACAAAACCTGCTTTCTTAAAGTCGGTTAAAAACTTGGACCCACTTTGTACTTGCCCTCCGAAGCACGGAGATGTTTAATTCAAATGGCGTTAAACGGTCACCCATCTATTTAATGACCTTACTTAACATTGCTTAACCTGATCGATTTCCAAACATTGTTAACAACTGTCTATGAGTGTTCCCTTACAAATATTTAGTATAATGAAAAATTGATAAAATCGGAGCAAGCGTATAACCAAGTACACATTTTGACTTTAGGCCTCTCTCCCAAGGGAACCGTGCCGAATGTCAGGATAAAAAGTATCCTATGCCTATGTCCTACCTCGGAGTATTAACTCAAATCATGCCAAGTTTCGTTTCAATCCATCCAGTAGTTTCGGCGGGATGCTCAACCGAGATACAGACAGACAAAAATAAAAAAAACTACATTTTTGGCTTTAGTATCGGTTATAGAATGCCCTCCAAACATAATTTTCAAAATATCTTCAATGTACAGAATTGGATCTGTTACAGTTTTATTATAAGTATAGATACGTAGCTCCACTGTACTTTGATTATTAATGTTCTGACTAATTTACTCACTAGATAGATAGTCTTGCTCACTAATTTCACCACTAATTTCACGCAGCGCAGCAATAACACTGTATTGGTACTCTACGTAGTCAGCCTACCCACTAAAACCCCCGCGGTTGTCGCATCAGCACATGAGAGGCGACCCCAGGGCTTTCCGGTGGGATCTGCACTCCCACCCCTCAGTGCCTTGCCTTTGAGCCCGCCGTATTGTAGCCCCCCGGGAACCAGACACGGTGCTCACGGGGACAGGGGGGGCGCAACCCCGCCGCTCTCCTCCTCGGAGTCACCGCCGTACTCAACGTCGCGGACGTCCTAGGGCCCACTCCCCGAATATCCAACGACTCCGAAGGGTGTCGCTTGCTTCTTGAAAGCCTCGCTTGCTTTACTAACTGGAGTTCTGGGGTTAGACTCCCGATCCCAGAGGCAGCAACAGCTTCGTGCAGTTCATTAATTGTAATAGGCTTACAGTCTGATCGGGTCAGAGTCATAAAGTTTAGCGCCTTACCATTCCAACGTATCGTCGTGGCTAAATTAATGATAAATAAATATACCGTTTTGTGTATGCAAAGTGGCCAACCGGAGCCCTTGCAGGCTCTTCTCTCCATGTCACATGCGGTGCCCCCCAGTCTACTCCGCACAACAGATAAGTACCAGGGGCGACCACAGTGACAAAACTATACGGCCCACGACGGTTTACCCGGTCCCCAGGGTACACAGTCACGGGCACTCGAGGAGGTGAAGCCAGTACCCAGGGTAATATCACTACCCTGGGACAATCTAAGCATGGTCATCTGATTCCAAACTAGGGAGAGCCTTTACTTTGGTAACAAGACAACTGATGCACATACTAATACTATTTTTTGGTGTAAATACATGATTAATTATATTGATAAACTAGCTGACCCACGCAGCTCCGCTTGCGCTATTTTTACGTTAACTAAACTTTTAATAACCGACATTCGCATCGAATACATAACCTCTTTTTTTATAGTCGGTTAAAAACTGGGACCCACTTTTTACTTGCTCTCTGAAGCACGGACCCGTTTAGTTCAAATGCCGTTAAACGGTCACCCATCTATTTAATGACCTTACCTAACGTTGCTTAACCCGATCGAAAACCTTGATAACAACTCTCTATGAGTGTTCCCTTACTAATATTTATTATATTATAAAGAAAAATTGATAAAATCGGACCAAGCGTATAACCAACTACCCATTTTGACTTTAATCCCCTCCTAAAAGAACCGTGCTAGATTACGGGATAAAATGTATCCTATGTCCTACCTCGTAGTAAGATCTCAAATCATGCCAAGTTTCATTTGAATCCATTCAGTAGTTTCGGCGTGATGCGCAGCCGTGATACAGACAGACAGACAGACAGACAGACAGACAAAAATTAATAAAAATATATTTTCGGCCTCAGTATCGGTTATAGAATGCCCTCCAAATATAATTTTCAAAATATCTTCAATGTACAGAATTGGACCTGTTACAGTTTTATTATAAGTATAGATAACTCTGAGGCGCAAGGTGGAAATGGAGACCACGATGTATTAGATAGCGGCCAGGGTGTCTAACCACTAGACCAAGGGCCCTGCAGAAATTAAATTACGTGTCTGGAAATCTCAATGTTTTATCTGGTAGCCCCATCCCTAGTCAATGCGCTATGGTTGAACTATCTCACCGGACATTGTCGGACAATTTAGTCCCCTTATTTGTAGGGGTGTCCAATATCATGTGATAATACCGTCGAACCCCACCGCAGGTAGGAGCAGATAAGGGACTATGGACGAACATTTTTACTGTAGATAAATAATTTATTATTTGTATAATGCTGTAAAAACGATTGGACCTTGTTTTTGGCAAGTTTCCTTTGTTTACCGATAATGTTTAAATAGGAAGTGTTTGTCATTGTTTTTTTTTATTGTCTTTACCCATCATGGAGTATTTATCTATTCTCTATCTGACATATTAAAAAAAAACAGTAACTAACTCTAGAAAGCCGATACCGATGTCAGGTAATTTTACCAGCTACACTGCCATTCACACTGGAACACAGCAATGTTACACACTGCAGCTTCACGGCAGAATATCTGACACTTAGGCAGAGCCTATACTATGGAACCAGACAACTGATACTAATACCTATTTACATTTTTTTTAATACATGTTTAAATAGATGAATAACACCCAGACACTTGGTGGGAATTTAAGCCACGACCCATCGGATAGCAGCCAGGGTGTCCAACCACTAGACCAACGGGGCCGTCAACTACATCACATAGTTATGTCCAAATATATTTAGACTCAAATTACTAAAGCAGAAGGAATTAAATCATGTTGCAAAAGAATTAGATCCACTGTAAGACTGGATCTTAGTTAGAATAACAAAGCCTTTAATTTATCTTTAACCGCGGATGTACTTAGAAAGAGCTAACTTAGATTACTACGGGTCGTAATATGGTGATTTAAACACACCATTGAAGTGCGTTAGACTGTTATCTTTCAGGCATGGGATAAAGATTTATTGTAACCTGGATGAATATAAACTAGATTTATATTATGATCTTGATCTAATTAGACCTTTTCTCTATAAGATTGATATTTCAAATATTTAAAGGCAAAATATCCATACTATGTCCCCACGGAGACTTAGGCAGAATCATTTTTTAAAACTACCACCGAATCAAAATACGCCCTCTACTAAGAAGATCCGGCAAGAAAAAAGCGGGCTTGGCTTTTTTAGGTTTTTAGGCCATAGATACACACACGAAATTATTCACAGAAATTCCTTACATGATGTAGATAACAAAAAAGATAACAAAATATACTTACTATGGCCTCACGGAGACTCTTACGCAGATAAAAAAAAATGTAAATCATTTTTTTTAACTACCACCGGATCAAAATGCGCCCTCTAAGAAGGTGCGGTAAGAAAAAAGCTGGTTTGGCTTTTTTTAGGGCATAAATACACACACGAAGTTATTCACACAAGTTCCTTACATAACGTAGATAAGTACTTATTTTTTTAAATTCATTACTTGATTAGACTCTTTAGAAACTTTAGACAATATCTGCGCTCTTAGCCAAGTTGGCATTCTACAATACGGAACGCTAGAGAATAGGAAAACAAATGGGAATGACAAATCGCTGAATCACGTTAAGAGATATGTCACTTCTATACATTTATTTTCTATTCTAAAGCCCAACAACTGACGATCACAGCGATGTACAAACATTGCAGTGTTTTTGGGGTAAGGAAACTTACCAGGCACATGAGCCACAATTACCAATGTCTCGGGTGACCGAGAGTAAGGGGGCACTGAAAACCAGCGTCGGTGGTCACACAAGCCCTCCGGCTTGAGCTGTTTTTTTTTATACAACCAAGGTGGCAAGCAAGCGTGCGACCCGCCTGATGGTAAGCAGTCACCGCAGCCTATAGACGCTAGCAATACTAGAAGAATCACTAGCGCGTTGCCGACCATTAAGACATTAGATATTAAGTCTTTGTGTCCAGTAATTTCACCAGCTACAGTGCCCTTCACGCCGGAACACAGCAATATATATTTTCAAGCATTGTTATATTTTCACTTTTCAAACTTGTGTTGAAATAATAATCTATATCAGTCAAATAAAATTATCTTTCTTTCTTTTCTTTATTTGACCTGTGGCAGTGCAGTGCAGCTACCTACAGGCAGGCGTGCCGCCTACCTTCAGACGAACCTCTTGCCCATAGTTTTTTTTATTTTATTTATTTATTTAAGGACAACCAACAAGACTTACACTAATACATTGCATTTTTTTACATTGGTGAACTTAAAACTAAGTGCAAGCTTAATTATAGGTCGCCACAGCTTGCAAAAAACGCGTTAAAAGTGAAAAAATAGTAATAATGTAGAAAATTGCTTAAAAAGAAAAATTAAAATATATAAATAGTTTGAAAAAAAAAAGGTTTAATGCTCGCAGTTCTTGACCTTCGATGTCTAGACCCGTTGTAGCGTTAACGCCTCAGTATTATATAAACAGCAGTCTTCAAAAACCGGTATGGCAGCGTAATCGTCCGTACGATAACGCGACGCGGTGTGCTGAACCCTTTACCCCTATTCACCTGGCGTCGACGGGAGGTCGATTTCCGGTGGTGCAATAGCGGCAATAAACTACAAATAAATTACCTTAAAATAGGCAGCGTATTAAAAATAGAGTTCTTTCGTTATTTAATAAAATAGTAAATGTTTCGACAGGTGATTGGTTCGGACTATGGAATAGTCTTTATTGTAAAAGATATTGACATTCAAACAACTTAGAACCAACGTATAAGCTTGGCCATACAAAGGGGTAATGCCGCCAGTCTTTTAGGTGCCCTTCCCTCCCAGTGCGGCGACAACTTGGAGGAAGTTTTTTACATAGTTTAAATATATTTGTAAAGAAACTGTAAATACTTAGGAGCAACACCAGATTTTAATTTGCTAGTTATACACTATACACATATTTTACAATAATGCGTAATTGCCCCAATGCCCTACGAAGAGGGTTGGTTTTCGAGTGTCTGTATGTATGTATTTGGCACAGCCTACAACATAAAGGGCTCGATGGACTGTGACTTATAATATGTCGTTAGTTTCGTCTTAGTTGTAGAAGTGACATAGACTATATATAGTATTTTCTTTACTTCCAAAAACATCAATATGGGTATCAAATGAATGGCCTTATCGAGATAAGTAGGAATATATATAAATACTAGCTGACCCGCGCAGCTCCGCCCGCGCTTTTATTACATTTTGTTCCCCTTTTCTCCCTCCTCCCTTGATTTATTTCTTTTTCTTTCTCTTTCCCCCTCCCGCTTCGGTCCCAGTTACACTCCCCCTCTTCCTCTCCCCGTTATTTTTCGGTAAACGAAAAATAATTCTGACGGCTCAGACTAGGAATCGAACCCAGATCGAAGAGCTCTACCAGTTAAGCTATGATACTGCAATGGTAGCGCAATCTACTGGATCTAATGGAAAACATTCCAAAATCAACAACTACTTATAATTAAAAAAACAAAAACAATCAACCAAATTGTGAATCTAAACTATCCTCGAATCCCCTTGAACACACACAAAAAAAATTCATCCAAATCCGTCTAGCCGTTTAGGAGGAGTTCAGTGACATACAAACGTACAATAGAATTATATATATAAAGATGTATATGTTTTATGTAGGTATAATGTAAATTAAGTCAATTTTGTTTGTTCCTACATATTTGGGCATTTTAGTTAAACCTAAATATAAGGAAACAGTTATCACTTAACCAATCTATCCTATTCTTAAAGTTATTATACTTACAACATAAGGATTCATTATTTCTTCTTCAAGAGCTAAGCTCTTGTCAGTAAAGCAATTTCTATTCTAATAAATTTTATGCTGTACTTGTTCCTTTGACCTCCTTAAACAAGACTGGGTACTTACTACCAATTTTTCTGCTACTTGTATACTTGTAAAGTTCGTCAAGATATTCCTCTACCCTTTATTCCTTCTAATTTTCTTCAAAAACTGTTTTTAATTTTTCCTCTGCTATTTTCGATGGGTCTTTCCTTTTATTAACCATTTCTAAAACTTTCTCGTTCGTGTTTATTTCTGTCAAACTTATTCTCTCCTTTCTCCTACAACACCACATTTCAAAATCATCAAACCTATCTCTATTTTTTTTTATTCATCTACTGCAAAATATTTTCGAATTCAATAAAAAGATCTTTTTTAGATTTTATATAATGATGTAATCTCCGAACGACATTCATTTCACACAAAGATTTACTTTAAACAAGATCGATGTGAGGCATTCAAATACTGTCCCTTATTTTGAACAGAGGGTATATAGAGCGACCGTCTCAAAGGGAGCCGGGGTCTCGGTTAATATAAATATTCAACGGAGGTTATCGTCGGTCGCCAGAGGTGAACCACCCTGGCCCTGGTAAAAAGTTAAAATAGGCTTCGCACTGTCGAGTGACGCACTCAACGCTTAAGTATTATATAAGCTACGTTTGTACTGTTGCAAACAATAGTGATGTGTTATATTGCACGTTTCTGAAATTAGCATTTGTGTGTAAATACATGAATTAAGTACATATTATCTTAAAATATGAATAATCTTCACTAACTCTTGATTAGACTAGAATATTGGAAAGGACTTTTTATCTTCCATATAAGTATTTTATTTTGTTAACTGACCCGAGCAGTTAGCAAAGCAGCCCACGCTTTTTAGGGTTCCATACTAAAAAGTAAAAAGGAACCCTTATGGTCTGACTTCGTCTATATGTCTGTCTGTCACACCTATATATTTCAGGAACCACTGATGCTATCGATTTGAAACTTGGACTCACTCACTCACTCACTCACTCACTCACTGACGGCGTCACATGAGCGCTTTCATAACCTTAACAAATTTAACACTTACCGTTTAACACCTATCACTTAACGCCTATCACCTATCATTTAACGCTTAACGCGTTATGTGATAACATTTTTGGAAGTCGCATAAGAAATTTCACTTCAAAAAAAAATTGTCTTGGTTTTTAACCAACTTCTTTTTAATGGGGGTCGGAATGGGTCATCAAAATTTCAAAGTGAGACTACTATATTGAGTGCTGGAATAGGTTCACTGCTAAACATAGCCCTCCCCATTTGAATACGGGTAATTTTATATATTAGATAGAACTAGAAACTTCCAATATAAAAACGTTATACTTTTAACCTAATTCCAAAATTTTTGGTGAATATTGTTTCTAAAAGAAACTGTGTTGAAACTATAAGTAAGTATAAGAAAAGTTCTATTGACCATTATTTCCTTTTACTATAACGTTCATTACATAAAACGGTTATACTGACGTCATGTACATGAGTAAGCAATTTTTATATTAGCGAAGTTAACTGTGCTATAAAGGTTACCGCGGGGTGAAACTTTTGCGTGGGCAGACCGTTGGGGTCGTCGCTCATGGGCCACCTTGAATCAGAACCTACGCGAATTTCGTGTGCCCCATTTTGCGTAGAATTTGATTCACTTTATTCGTTTCAGTATTCCAAATCCAAAGGGCATACATACATGAAACTTGGAAGGTACTCTAGTGAATTAAACTTGTGGCGACTCGACACAAGATGACGCCACATGTGGTACAGTGACGCGAGGAAGAAGCAAATAGTACTACATACAACAAGACAGATGGCGCCACCGATTTCTGAATCGTGCAAGCGAAGTTTCTCCAACTCGGAGAATATATACAACATCCCGACAACATCTGTCGGGGGCTTCGGCCCTGACCGAGCATCACACCTCGCTCGGTCGGAGGATCCTGCCTTTAGCACCGTCGCCGATGCATCCCTAAAAAACTTTTGACTATGTAGGCTCACTATCCCGGTGGGATGAACCTACTGGCGAGAATAGCACCCTCCCATCAATCATCCCATTGGGTATCTGGTTTCTAAGGGAAAGGCGCCTGCCAAGCGTAGGGACTATGACAACCCCTTAAGGGAGGGGGGTATGTCTATGTTCAGCAGTGGACCTATTCCAGCTGATGATGAGGCACTATCAGATAGTCTGCCACCAAGCAGTTCTCTTTACTTTCTTTTTTTTTCTTTTTTTTTTGTTTTCTAAATATCATAATTGTTGCACTAGCTAACTAATCCACTTTTATGTTTCATTCTCTCTTTTTTCCATCCCAAGGTTGCCTGGAAGAAATTTCGAATAGCGATAAGGCCGCCCTTTGTACATATTTCAGTTTTTAAGTGTTTTTATGTGTTTTATTTTATGTGTAGGTGAGTTTGTGTACAATAAAGAGTATATCTATCTATCTATCTATCAAGCAGTAGTGAGTAGACATTGCTATACTACGGTGTGAAGGGGAGGTATTTACCCCAATTGAGACCAGTCTCAAGAGACAGTAACTAGCATCGAGGGCAGAAGTTTCTTGTACAGACAAATGCTTTTTCACTCGTCACTAAATCAGTTCATGTGTAGACGAAAGACGTCCACAGCTGAACGAAGGCCTCCCACTTAGAAGGGAGAAGTTGCTATAATCTCCACCCTTGGCAGGCGTCTTGGAAATCGCAGTATAAGTAGGTAATCCAATAGAAAGACGCTGCTGCCCGTCTTCTCGTTTTCCCTTAGTCGCCTCTTACTGACACCCAACGGGAGGTGATGGGAGGGTGCTATTCTTACCCGGACACCCCACGGGTAAATCAGTTAGTACAGTTTAATTAACAACAGAAATATTTAAAACTATATATGTACTTAGAACCATTTGCTAATAAAAACATAACACTTTTGTGACGGAATGTACCGCTCTTAACCCGTGCTCGCGAGTAACTTTTGTCAAACATGTCGTTTAAGTAAACACGCTTCAATCATATTGTGAACATTCAAACTTTCTTATTGCCTGATACCGAACAATGTGTCAAACAAATATAATGTATAGATGGAATGGTTAATTGTTTTACGCAACTTTTTTGAACAGGAGAGACGTCCGGATAATAAATAAAAAATGTGCGTGCGTGGAGTCCCTCCGCGCGGAAGAAGTGAAACTTCATTCTCGCTCTGTCTCCTTCTATTCCACCTCCCCCCCCGCGCAACGAAGTCAACAAAGTCAACAAAGTCAACGGAGTCAACGGAGTCAACGGAGTCGGCGGAGTCGGCTGAGTCGGCGGAGTCGGCTAAGTCGGCGGAGTAGGCGGAGTCGGCGGAGTCGGCGGAGTCGGCGGAGTCGGCGGAGTAGGCGGAGTCGGCGGAGTCAGCGGAGTCAACTAAGTCAACGAAGTCACTCACTCACTCACTTACTCCCACCTCACAACACCTATCATTTAACGCCTATCGTCTATCACCTATCATTTAACGCATAACGCGTTATGTGATAACATTTTTGGAAGTCGCATAAGAAGTTTCACTTCAATAATAATACCCTGGGATAATCCACACAAGTTCATCTGATCCCAAACCAGGAAGAGCCTGTTCCACCAGAAAACTGATTCAAATATTCAATATACTTTGTAAATACTTAATAATACCCAGTCAGACTCACGACAAACATACACACATAATTGTTTATCCTGGGTGGGATCCGAGCCCAAGACCTATTGGGTAACGGCCAAGGTGTCTAACTATGAACAGTTCGGCAGGCATTTCATTCACTTTGAAGTATCGGCGCAACGAAATACCTGCTCAACTGCCAGACAATTAGCTTACATCGCACGTCACCTAAAACACAGTCATCATCACCAACCGGAAGACGTCCACTGTTCAACATAGGCCTCCCCCTTCGAACGCCACAATGAACGACAATTGGCTATTTGCCTCCACCGTTTACCTGCGACGCGCACAATGTCGTCTGTCCACCTAGTGGGAGGCCTACCTACGCTGCGTCTTCCGGTTCGTGGTCGCCACTCGAGAACCTTTCATCCCCAGCGGTTATCGGTTCGCCGAGCGATGTGGCCTGCCCATTGCCACTTCAACTTGCAGATTTTAAGAGCTATGTCGGTGACCTTGGTTCTTCGGCGAATCTCCTCATTCCGGATTCTGTCGCGCAAAGAAACTCCGAGCATAGCTCTCTCCATAGCTCGTTGTGTAAAACACAGTAAGTCCGTCAAAATGGTAATAAGGACGTTCCTATAATCAATTAAACTTACCCAATCTGATTTTTGGGCTAGGTTGAGCTGTCAAACTTTCTGTGGAATCAAAAGTATCGTAACTCTGAAGGAACAGCACGTACCTATGTTATAATATAATGTATGGTAATAGTACGTTCGTCGGTCTTCGTTAATACTCGTAATTATTTATCTAGGCGTGGTGTGCCGGGTTAGAATTGCATCCCCCCATCTCCTCTCGTTGGGTGTCGTAAGAGGCGACTAAGCGAGAACGGGAAGACGAGCAGCAGCGTCATTCTTTTGGATTTACCCCCCACCTATACTGCGATCCCTAAGCCGCCTGCCAAGTATGGGGATTATGGCAACCCCTCCCTTCTAAGGGGGAGGCCTTTGTTCAGCAGTGGACGTCTATCGGCTGCTAATGATGATGATGATTGTCTAGCCAAACTCTAATTAAAAATACCTAATTTTAATTACGAATAAAGTTCTTTTATTTCCAATAAATTGAAAACTTTACCAATAAGATATAATATAATATTATAGCATAATGCGTTTGAGCCATGGGTAATTAGTTCGTAAAATTTTCATGTACATACGTATAAGGGTGGGTTTGCATCTTCTTGAGATCTCTCAGCTTTTAATACGAAAGGTGTTAAGAGTCTAAGCTTTACTTTATTTATTTATGAAATGTTTTTGATGTGATATTAAGCTAGTAAGGTAAGGTCTTTTTTAATTATTTGATGTTACGCCAGTTATAAAAGTAATTTTCTGTCCAATTAGTAATTTTTGCGGTTAAATAGTACAATGGTTAATGCGTTAAGATTTTTTATAAAATATACATAATACCTAGATATAACATACATATTCGGGTAATTCAAAACACATAATTGTTACATAGCATCTATACATATAAAATTACTTGTCATGACTGACTGACTGACTGATTCATCAACGCACAGGCCAAACCGCTGGACCTAGAAAGCTGAAATTTGGACAGTAGGTTCTTCTTATGACGTAAGCATCCACTAAGAAAGGATTTTTCGAGAAAATTCAACTCCTAAAGGGGTTAAATGGAGTGTTTTCTTTTGTATGAAACTTTTTATTGTTTGGTTCGATTGACTTGAAATTTACTGAAAAGAATAAAATAAATCAATACGTGTTTCGCGAATTTTCAAAAAAAAACCTTTGGGGGTGTGTTAGGGGTTGGTAAACTCTGTAAAAAAATAAGCGGGTGAAGCCGCAGGAAATTGCTAGTACATTAATAAAACTCCACACAAAAATGTTAGTATAATTAGGAAGTGCTAACTAGTTCGGGATCAGTTGACCGTGCGTGTGTCCACACGGTCACTGGTCCCAGGATATTATTATACACACCTATGTATATAGCGATTTATTGGACATACCTATTTTATAAATTTTATGTTACCTTAATAGTCGAATTTAAATTTCGAACAAAGAAAAAAGTCGTAAGTATATTGTATGATCATTAGGGTTGGCATAAAAAAGTGGATGGAATACATATGTATATTAGAAAACGTTGGATGTTACAAATTGTAGAGCGAGAGACGCCGCGCCGCGAGCAAGAGTTATTTGGCATACAAAGTAGTTGGACCTTTTACTAGGAGCAAGACCTTGAGTAGATTGATTCACCTCGCCAGTGGGAGTTGGAGGTCGATATGTACACGATTTTTTGATGATTTTTGTTATATGAGCTAATACTATGGATACTATTATATATGAGCTATGGATACTATTATATATATTTTCTTTTTCTTTTCTTTCTTTTTCAGAGTGACAGCTATGCTGGAATAGGTTATATGTCTAAAATATTTATGGGCAAATGTTTTGTTTAAATAAAAAGGTACAGCCAAACAAATAAGTGAGAAAAGTAAGATAATATAATAGACTTGGGGAGGTGAAATGAAAAGACGTCTCATAAAAGCATAGGTATATTTAACGAGCTGAGCGAGATGGCAAACATCTGATACACTATATTGTTTTTCTTTCCTAACAACTGGATTTATTCACGTAGTTATTACGGTAAAAAGTAGAGAACTAAATGAATTACATCGAAATACGATCTTTATAGAAATCATCACATATTAATGTTCTCACGCCTGTGTGGCACACGTAATAAAATCTAAATGTCTTAGGTGATTGTTGATTAATGTCAGAGGGGCAACCAACATAATAAAAAAATGAGAAAGTTGTAAACTTAACGGATAATCCTCTAATGAAAATTTTCGAACTATTTGTGAGTAGTAATAGTCGAAGAGTCACTTTTATAAATACAGCATATTTATTTTTAATAATAATAATAATATCTTGGGACAATCCACACACGGTCATCCGATCCCAAACTAGGCAGAGCCTGTACTATGGAAACCAGACAACTGATACTAATACTTATATACTTTTTTTTTGTAAATACAAACTTAAATAGATAAACAACACCCAGACACTTGGCGGGAATCGAACCCACGACCCATCGGTTAGCAGGCAGGGTGTCTGACCACTAGACCAACGGGCCCGTCAAAGGTCAAAGGGGGGTGATTTTAGATGCGACGTACACTATATTAATATTCTAAGTGCGATATTTGCCTTTTACTCCTATTACGCAGCAACGTATCATTGTGATTTTCGCATGGAGAGAGGGAAAAAAGTTGTGAGAGATATCCTTTATTACACGAAGAGTAATATAGGATATGTAATAAAAAAAATCTGTGGGGTGACCAGGTAAGAATAGCACCCTGCTATATCCTTCCGTTGGGTGCCGTAAGAGGCGTCTATACTATTAGATTACTTATCACCTAGGTATGTAATGTATACCTACTGAAATCCCCGAGATACCTGCCAAGCGTGGGGATTATGGCAACCCCTTCCTTTTAAGGGGGAGGCTTTTATTCAGCAGTGACATCTTTTGGCTGCTGATGAATAAAAATATAGATAAAACACTAGGATTCCTATCAAAATTGTAATTTAACTCTAGACTAGACATATAATAATATATATACTCTAGATCAGGGATGTTGCGGATGCCGATTTTTTCACATCCGCGGATGTGAATGCGGATGCGGATTTTTTAAGGCTCACATCCGCGGATGCGGATGCGGATGCGGAAGTTTAAGATCTTATATAAATATAGTATATGAATGAAGAATTAAAACAATGTTAAAGTCATTATTAACATTTTTATTAATGAGTATTAAGTAAAATACTCCAATTTTTATTTAAGTACTAACTTATTTGCATTTACCTGAAGATTTCCCAATAAATAATTATTTAAGTACACAAACAATGATCACTGTATCACAATAACATTCAAAATCTTATAATAATAAACGTTATGATTTATTTACAATAAACCTTAGAGGAAGAAAACAATAGAGGGCTGGACACTTTCTTTCTCATTCACGCAAGAAAAGAATGCGTTTATGTAGGTTACGTGTGATAGAAAGAAACAGTGTATATGATTTTTTGTCCCTCAGCATGTGTTCAATTTTTCCGCGCCGTGGGTGCGAAACAAATTTGACGTTTGCTCCCACTTAGCTCCGTGACAATTTTATCGTGGTTTTAGTATTAAATAAATAACTTAAAATTCAATAAAAAACTAACTGTTACATTACTGTGTGTTGTGGAAATCCTATAAGAATCGTGCAGTGCAGTATTATAGGCTGTAAAAGCGACAGTGAACGTAATATTAGTGGAGTATCGTTTCACAGGTAAACGTGAATTATTATGGCCAATTTAGAGATTACATTTAGAAACGAATACATGTAAACGACTTATTTAGATCTTATTGCTCTAAATTAGTTACTATTTTACTTGAAAGTTACGTGTAAGATCGATAAATTCTTATTTTTCATCCATAACCTAAAATTTTCAGTTTATTTATCGCCATTATCAGTGTTGCCAGTGTATAAAAGAGAGACTACCATAAATATGTGGTAAATTATTATTAAGTGCATCATACACGATCCCACATGCTGGGTGCTTAGAAGAATTTCTCAGATTTCCCGAATTTATTTTTATGATTTCCTGAAAATATGGATATTTGTATACTGTGGATAGCAGCAACAAAAATAATTAATTAGGTTGCTAAAAGTTATTCCCGAATGCTTAAATATTCAGAAATAACGTAAGCGCTCAAGTAATTCGTCCAAGGCTGCGCAGGACGTATTCATTAGTTATTTATAGGCACAATGGTCATTGTACATTTAATCGTGCTTTTACTATATGCATGTTGTTTAAATATTTGTATGTATGTTGTTGGTTACAATTTATTGGTAAATTTGTCTGAATTATAAATAAATAGTACCGACGTTGAATACTTTGTTTAATTTGCCCCCCCCCCCCCCCCTATTATGTACCTATCTCGTTTGACAACTAAAGTGATGATCAGTAAAGCAAAGTGACTATTAAATAACTATCAAATGATTCATTTGGCATTGCCTAACTTGAATCACCAATAAATACCAAACACACTTTCAGTAGACATCAAAGTTTGGTGGACAACTGAAGCTTGATAGTCACTTTGCTTTATTGATCATCACTTTTTTTTTGTAGGAATAGTACTGTTTCACCGGACAAGAGGGCGAGCGCTTAAAGCGCTCCAGCCAGAAAGGTTTGGGTAGCGACTAGCACAAGGGCACCTCAGGGAGACACGGCCTCGGCTTGGGCTGCCGCTTAGAGAAAATGAGTTTACCACCGGTTCACAACGCGCCCCCGCTGAGAAGAACCGGCAAGAAACTCAGCGAGAAACTCAGCGATCCCTTCGGCCTCGCCGGCGAGACCGGTGTCTGTGTGTTGATGTGTTTACGACTCTTGACATCGTTGTCGGTGTTGGTGTTGGTGTTGTGTCATGGTCCAGGAGGACGGACATCGGGTCGGGCTGTATGTACTGCTCGACCCATCGAGCAGTACATGCCGCGGACGGCGGCGATGTACGGCTGTTCGACGATCTGAGGGACCTGGCCGCTGCCCAATAGGACATGGGTTCGATTCCGAAGGATTCCGAACAATTGTCTGGGTGTTATTTATCTATTTAAATATGTATTTATACAGTTTACAAGAATTTGTAATCATTTATCTGGTTACCTTACTAAAGGATCTGCGTAGATTGAGATCAGGTGGTCATTGGTCAAGCGTAGATTGTCCCAAGATACTAGTACTATAGATTTGGATATTGGAGAAATTTACTAAAACTTACCCGGTAAATGGCCATAGTATGTATTATATTAAGTTATAAGAAAGCCAATTTTTGCCTACCTCTCTGGGAAATAGCATATTATTGTTTTTATCTCTTAACTTTTTTGTATGAGGCTAATAATTATCTACAGCTCTTAGCCACTTTAATCACCACGTGATATCACCCAGGTGAACAATGTGGAATAGACCTTAGCTACAGCATATATGATATTAAGTGTACATTCACTTTGTAGCCTCCGTCGTGGGTTCGAATCCTGCGAAGGGCAACAAATTTGAGTAGTTGTTCCTTACTGGCTAGGACAATGCAGGCCGATGACTTGATTGTCTGTAAAGTAAGATGATCCATGTGTCGGGATTTGCGATAGGACGTATGCCCGACTCTTGTCCGTCAAATTAAAACACCGAGCTTTGGTAATAAACACTTATAATCAAATTGAGAGAGAACAACTTATAATACAGTGGAGTAATCGTAATAATTAAAACATGTCTCTGCCATAGATACTAGCGCGCTGTCATCTTTTTGACAGCCCCTTTGGCGTTCCGAAACCGTGATCCGAGATACGCCACACATGCGTCGGATGGGCATGTAAAAAGTCGGTCCTGCGCTTAACTTCTCCCCAGTCGTGTCGGTCTTCCGTCCCATCGGATTATGAGAGGTACCTATTATATAAAGGAAGAGAGAGTGCACTTGTGTCTACGCAAGCACTTGTGCACTATAATATCTCCTGCGTACATGGCTGATCTTGTAAAAGATTGGCCGCTGTGGTCGTTTCGGCTAGGAGGACATTATTATAACAATCACTTTCGTACTTTTTGCAGACTGTCATAGATTAAGACGATATAATGTAAGAAAAGTAAATGTTGTGTCAAAAAAGTGGTTTTTGGTTAGGAAAGAAAATATAATTTACAACAACCTCCGTATTTGCTTTACACAAAGGGTAAAATTTCCCTTACGTGGCAACTCTAAATTTAGTATGTACTTATTTTTCTGTCCTTATCGGCGGCACGCTTGGTATATGTCTGTATTATATTCTGTCTACGCAATAAACAAATGATGCACCAAAACAAATGCGTCGGATCTTGTCCACCAATTTCTTCGCTTCCATTGGTCATTCATTGTCAAGTGCGAACGGCACGTGCCACTCGGCGGCCCTGCCAATTTCTTTCTCGTCGCAACTTGTATTACATTCGCATTCGCATGAAAATCCGCATTGATTATTGCGGATGCGGATGCGGATGCAGAAGTCCAATTCTATGCGGAAGATCCGCATTTGCGGATGCGGATGCGAATATTCGCAACATCCCTGCTCTAGATATATAACAGTCAGATAATCTGTATATGTCGTGCAAAACTTTAAACAAAAGACAGTGGCTGACCTAGCCAACAAAGGCTACAAAAAACATCACCAAACAACTTCCCGCTTTACAGAATAGTTTGTTTATCTATTAAGCAGAAAGATTCCCAACAACTGAATGAAGTATCTACCATCTACCCACAAAGAGCCAAGGCTGCATGAATGTAATAATGCATAATGCGCCTTTCACAAAATAACGAATGAAATCATCGTCCAAAACCACAACTGTTGGCTCAAAGTGTACTAAACCTCGTTGTTTTCATCCGATAGACTTGAAACAAAGATTGAATAAATTCTGCAATGTAATAAACGAATAAGATATTATTATGCAGATTGAAACATAGTACTCAACCGGAAAATTCATTATATTTAAATGATAATGTACACGATTTTGGATACTGAACGTTAATGAACTTTTGAACTTGGAACGTAAAGTTCGAAGCAACTGAATGAGTTAACAATATGGGTTCGTATATTTACAGCCTAGAAAAATCTTCGGTAGGTACTACTGAATATATTTTGTTTTCGGTTGTAATAAATTGTTCTATATAGTCTAGATTCAAATACCTTGACTCCTAACTACCAATTTACCTCCTTAATTTAATAGATAATTATGATGAGCATTAATAAATAATTAAAGAATATAGACTTTGTGTGTATGAATTTAACAACAGAACAAAATTTCTAAACATCGAAAACTTTCGTTAGTATTTTTATTTACGTGTCATGACCATATTATGGAAATGTTGATTGGTCGCATTTCCATAGAGCATACCGACGTAAACATTCGAGTAGTTTTGTATCGTAAAACTAATTTAGTGAGAGTACTGCCGCGTGCCGCGGCGGGTAAAAAGATTACTTCGATATCGAGACGGGACGGGAGGCAGCCCTACATCGTAATGGTCCCTCCCATTGCTGCCGTGTGCACGTGCGCGACGACGGCGCCCGAATGCGACCGATTGGCGTCGAGCTTACTATATTCTTTTTTAAAAGGTCATTTAGCACTGCGTCTTTATTCCTTTTAATACTTTAATCCGATAGAATAGAGTTGAAATTTAAAGTTATTGTGTACGGAGTTAGATCGTTTTGTTGCAAAGTTACCGTATGCCCTCGAGACGACCGTAGCGCATGCGAAATTAAATTGTCACCTCCCAACCGCACCATATCCATTGAGTTTTCTGTTGCTAGTTTTCATTTTTTTCCCTCCTTACCACATTCAATGGAGATTGAAATAATCAATACAGTCGTTCCACGGTAAATGGAGTTACGGTATTTGTATATAGGTCGTTACTACTCGCTTTGCTTCATATCGTGTTGATTTTCAAACCACTTTAGTTCATGATATGTTTTTTTTATGAAAGATAGTTGGTTAACGCGTCGCCTGGACTATTTTTATTGTTATCTGTTGTCGGAACATCTGTGCGCAGTTGTATATGATATTTAGATTGAAATAAACCAAAACTATTGGTAGTTGAAAACTTATCATCGGTCTATAGATAGTAAAATGATTTTTGGGTAATATGTGTTTGTATTTTCAATTAACTGCTTGGAAATTACTTACATTGTGTGTAGGTTGTGTTAGATTGTGTGATTATTATTATTACACAATAAAATATCTTCGTTAATGATTTAAGTTATGCCTACCTGCCGATTTAGTAATGTTCTGTTTACGAATTTAGAAATATCGATGTTTTAATTAAACTCAGATCTAACTTACTAACCCTAATATGAACAGTGCTAATTTACCTAAAAACTCGTTTTCTTGAACATTGACCTACATTTGAAAGTTATGGACTTATTTTAATTAATATTGAAATTTATTTCGCAAGCAATTTGAAAAGGTTTATAGATCTTAAAATTAAAATGGTAAATAAAATAGATTTCTATAGAAATAAGCTCTGCGTTTAATACAGGTAATATTAGCCTAAAACTTCTCTTACCATAATTGTGCGTACATAAACTTATTTAATAAATTATTTTTACTCTATTTAGTTATGGTATCACCATCTTCCTTTCTTACATTTAAAATGCTCTACAAAAGCAGTGCATTGCACTGTAAATGCTACCATATTTTTGATATCTTTTGTGATTTATTAATCATTTTGTGAGTAGGCTTACCGTCTATTCGCAATATTTTTTGATATAATTATGTAGATTCAAGTAACTACGAGTAGCTACCAATATAAGTAGATATGTCGACTAGTATGATGTAGAAACGTTACGTAGGTGGCGTTACCGGTGTTGTCGAAGGACAAGCACCTACACAGCTTTTACACTTCATTCACTTTTAGGATACAGTTTTTAAACACAAACGACTAACTAAATATACATAGTGTAATAACTACTACTTTATATTTTTTTCTAACTCCTCCTATATAATGTTGTCTTTTTACCCGACTACGGAACGGAGGGAGGGTTATGATTTTAACAAGAATGTATGTATGTATGTTTGTATGTATGTATGTATGTTCATCTGTTCCCGCATATCTTCTAATCTACTTAACATAATTTGACAAGTAGGGTGTCGTTAGAAGCGTATTGATTGTCCGCTGGTTAGGCTATATAATATCACATTATTAGACTGCGATTTCATCCGTAGTCGGGTTTTAGTTTTTAAAACTTATTACTTGTACTTACGCGAATATTACACATTGAAATCAAACTACTCTAAAATAAACCGCGATAAAATCCGTAAAAGTAGTTTGATTTCCTCCTATATACTTTTCTAATTATATTTGTTGCGGGTTCCAAGACAATTTAGCGTTTCCCCGGGACTCGCCGAGGGTCAAACCTCGGTGTCTTCACTGGTGACCACTGTAGATCCTGGCTGACAGGAGTCACAGTGGTGGGAATGAGTGGTGGGATTAGTCCAAACAAAAAACTAAATACTGATTAATTTGTTGCTGTAGTACCTACTTAGTTTCTAGATTATCTGTTACAAACTAGGAGAACGCCTTCCAAAATCCATAAAAATCATCACAATACACTGAACTACAATTATAGCACTGACTACAATTACTGACTACTTGGTGAGCCAAGTAGCTAAAACGTTGGTTCGACCTCACCTCAGCCTTGTCAAAAATCATCATGTTCCATCGAAAAAATTACCATTCGCTATGCCTGGCTTTCTTTTCTGAGTTTTCCTGCAAAATATATTAAGGAATCTGAGGCATGAACCAATTATTCGAAGTGTAACCCTGACCCACCAATCCGCGCTTGGCCCGTGTGGTAGAGTAAGCGCTCACATGTCTCAGAAGAAGAGCACACGCTTGCCCAGCAGTGGGCAAGCATTATTGGTTAATATTCATCACCATTTCAACATTATCACCCGGAACACATCCACTATTTATTAAACAGTGTTTCTTCCATCTAGCCAACTAGGAGTTTGCCATTATCTCCAAGATTGACAGGCGTCTAGGGGATCGCACTATACGCGGAGACGGATACGATGCTAACCGTCTTCTGGTCAGTGGCGGTCCGAGAGGGGGGTCGTAGAGGTCAGCACCCCCCCCCCAATCTCAAACTCAATCACGTCAAATTGACAAACTTAACTTCTTTCTTTCTTAACTTTTGTCTTTTCTTTTAAAAAATTATCCAACATCGGTTACGCACTTGACACCCTCAGACGCAAGGTGGGAATCGAACCCACGTCCTATTGGGTAGCGGCCAGGGCACTAGACTAACGGGCCCGTCAACTATGACAAAAGTCGTTGGCTCTGACCGCACCTGCAGTTCTGGTTATCCCATAGTCGCTTCCTACGACACCCAATTCCAAGAGATGGGATGGGTACTATTATCTTGCGACGGGCCTGTTGGTCTAGTGGTTAGTGACCCTGTCTGCTACCCAACAGGTCGTGGGTTCGATTCCCACCAAGTGTCTGGGTGTTTTATCTATATAAGTATATAAAAAAGTATATATGTATTAGTATCAGTTGTCTGGTTTCCATAGTACAGGCTCTGCCTAGTTTGGGATCAGATGACCGTGTGTGAATTGTTCCAGGATATTATTATTATTATCTTTGATTACATCGCTGCTTTCCATCAGGTGGAATCATCAGCAGCCAAAACACGTTCAGTGCTGAACAAAAAGCCTCGCCCTTAATAGGGAGGGAGGGGAATAGCAGTCAATTACTGTCCTATATTGATATAAATGAATATTTCACTATTATATGTAGTACTCACGGCATTACCACAAATATGGAGTCATGAATCCTTACATGAAGACAGACAGAATAAATGATAAATGGAACGTGTCTCTCAGGATAAAGGATGACCTTATTTAGGCCAAGGTTGTCTGTCCCTACCGGTGTGTAAACGATATGTTGGGAAAATGTATTCCATTAATCAAGACCTAGAACCAGGTCATAAATGAATCTTTGAAATCAGAAATGATTTTATTAGCCGTTTTGATTATTCTATTTGTGTCCACAAGAAATACCACAAGGTTATAATTACTAATGTATTGAAAAACTTGAACAAATGGCCAATCAGCAAGTTCTTCCAGGTCTAAAATTAGATACGTAAGATGTTGAATGGAAACCTTTTTAACAACTTACCTATTTGCCAGCGCTTTGCGCCTAGGTATGGACCCTTCCTTGATTGTGCGGCGACAACTTCGAGGAAGTTTTTTACTTAGTTTAACTATATTTGTTAATGAACTATATACTACTACTATTTTATTATAATGTAAGATATGTAAAGAATGCTTTCATTTTTATTCGTAATCGAGATCGAGAGACGTGTCGACGATTAAGGTCCAAATATACCAAAAAACATGTCGGACTCTGTTACACCACCGCCTCCGGTTCGTTTCGTCGTATTTGTAAAAAAATAATGAGAGCAGATTCGCCAATTTAGTTGGGCCACTAATGATAATTGGTAAGGGTGCGGACACGCACACACGGCAGCAGCCGCGGGTGGAAGCAGCGGCGCAGGCGCAGGGTCGCGTGCCACGTCCTCGGTCAGTCACCCCGCGGCACGCAAACAAGAACATTAAACTCGAGCAGGCTTAACATGCCAAGGTATCAAAACAGTAACGCCACTCTCTGCACAAAAGTTACGATTCTATGTTGAAAAAACTTCACTTCATTCTGTTACAACTTTCAATTGCTCTCCTGTTACAATACTAGGGACCCTCAGTACTAGTTTTTGAGTTGCGAAAGTATAAAACTTTACAGCAGTGACCGCGACTTCCTTCCATTTCACACCAACGTCGCTAGCGGATTTTGTTGGCTAGTGTAATGTATTATCTTATTACCCACAACTTTCAATAGACTCGAATAGTACAGTTTTTAATCATCGGTTGATGATATATGTATTTGCAAAATTTAAAGTCATGTTTATAGAAGAAGGGTTAAGTGGTTTAAACATTACAAATTTCATTACATTCTCCTTACAATGCATTGTACTTAAAATATATTATACTACTGCCACATGTGAATCTAACAAAACATTATAAAGTCAATGAAAAATAACTATTTTGAAAATTGTATCTTCAGGTATGTTACAGTTACTAAGATTTATTTTAATGAGATTAAAGCGATTTTGGTTTTGTAACAAAATGTTGCTAACGATAGTTTTTTCTTTTTCGCAACAAAGTACACAATAAAACTTATATATTTCATCAAAGTCATAGTCAAAATATCTTTCTATCTGTCATATTTTTTTTAAAATCCGTAGTATACAGTGTTACAACTTGTAAGCCATATAATTCTAAGCTTGCATGAGTTGATCAGCTTAAGACCACGCTCCTTTATCCTCCAGGTAATCTGAGAGCCTTTTTTTACCATCAGCCGGACGACGTCCACTGCTGAAAATAGGCTTAATTCCCCCTTGGAACGCCACAATGAACAACGATTAGCTATTTGCATCCACCGTCGGATGCCTCAGTCCACTTTTTTTTTCAAAATCGTGGGAAATCTTCCAAAGATCCCCGGGAGCTGTGGGGCTCGACCGGGGTATGTGGGATTCTTACCCACTAAAACCCCCGCGGCTGTCGCATCGGCACATGAGAGGGGGGACCCCAAGGCTCTCCGGTGGGATCTGCACCAGGGGCCCCTCAGTGCCTTGCCTTTGAGCCCACCGCCGGGGGGCGCATTGTAGCCCCCCGGGAACCAGTCATGCCGCGGTACTCACGGGGACGGGGGTCGCAACCCCGCCGCCGTCCTCTTCGGAGTCGCCGCCGTACTTAATGGACGTTCAAAGGGCCCACACCCCGAACGTCCAGCGACTCCGAAGGGTCGTCAGTCCACCTAGTGGAAGGCCTGCCGCCCTCGGTTTGTGGTCACCTCTCAAGAACCTTTCTTCTCCATCGATTGTCACTCGAAACTTATACTAACAGTAATATATAACGAATTAAAAAACCATTCGCTAACAGTGAAGTAAATCATCTTGAGAAAACTCAGGCACCCACCTTAATTTATTCTAACGTGATAAAGTGTCCGATCCACCCATCCGCTTATGGCCAATCTTTCTCATCTATCCTGATAAGAATGAGAGGAAAACTTCTTCCAGGAGTGGAATATTACAGGTTATCTATATACTTATAATAAAACTGTAACAGGTCCAATTCTGTACATTGAAGATATTTTGAAAATTATATTTAGAGGGCATTCTATAACCGATACTGAGGCAGAAAATGATTTTTTTTTAATTTTTGTCTGTCTGTCTGTCTGTCTGTATCACGGCTGAGCATCACGCCGAAACTACTGAATGGATTCAAATGAAACTTGGCATGATTTGAGATCTTACTACGAGGTAGGACATAGGATACTTTTTATCTCATAATCTTGCTTTTGGGAGAGGGTATTAAAGTCAAAATGGGTAGTTGGTTATACGCTTGGTCCGATTTTATCAATTTTTCTTTATAATATAATAAATATCAGTAAGGTAACACTCATAGAGAGTTGTTATCAAGGTTTTGTAATCGATCGGGTTAAGCAACGTTAGGTAAGGTCATTAAATAGATGGGTGACCGTTTAACGCCATTTGAACTAAACGGGTCCGTGCTTCGGAGAGCAAGTAAAAAGTGGGTCCCAGTTTATAACCGACTGTAAAAAATTAGGTTATGTATTCGATGCGAATGTCTGTTATTCAAAGTTTAGTTAGCGTAAAAATTGCGCAGGCGGAGCTGCGTGGGTCAGCTAGTAAAAAAATAAGACTTCGTAGATATCTTGTATCATAAAACAGATGTTACCTATATGTACTTACGTACCTACACTTAAATGAGATTTGGTAATTTATCAAGAAGTCTGAAGACTACAATTACAAGTTACTATTCAGAACTTTCAGCTCTCTAGTCCCAAAGTCGAGATCTATCTAAGTTTGCCAGACACATGAACAACAGATTTCTTAACTATAATTTTCCTGAGAAATACTCGGATTTGATTTTGTTGTTAGCTCAGAATATAGACGGGACTATTTAGTGACTTTATCGAAAGGACCATGCCCATGGAGCTGAAAGTCAGCAATGCCATACAATACCCAAATTGCATCTCTATGTCATATGATAACTTTTTAACAGTATTTATATGATATCTAGATTTAATGTCATTTATAGTACCGGTTTAAAAGATATTGGACATTAAACATGATAACTTCCTACTGGTTTTTTATACATTTTATCGTTTACAGACAGCATTGCTATTAGTTTTTCACTAGGAACTTCATGATCATCACATAAGCTAAGCCAGATCAGTGTTCTTTTATATACTTATCTGTATGTTATCAGATAAACATGTCAGTTATTTGGAATTATCTAGTCTGTCTCCATTGTATAGTGTCAATATGAATGTGAAAACAATTTGGTTAGATACACTGGTAGGTACTGCAATGTCAACAGAACGTTTAATTTTTATTTTTTTATCCAGTGCTTCATATGATTTAAAATTAACAACATAATTCTAGTTTTTATTGATTAGAGCAATCTTGTAATATACTTTATCTGGGCATTTCTGGGGCACAGATGGGTATTGTCCTTTATAAAAGACATTTTACTTACAATACGTACGGTAAGGCCGCGGGCCGTGTAGCCAAGTTGTCATCCTACAGGAACGATACAGAATAGAAAACATGGTATGGGAATGACATATCCCTTCACGTGACTTAGCGAAGTGTTATATCATCCCCATATATTTGTTTTCTATTCTCTAGCGTTTCGTATTGTGCAATGACAACTTGGCTAAGGAGGCTGATGTCATCTTAATACACTTCACCAGAATTTTTCAGTTGATGTGATAGGTAGCTTTAACTAACATTTCTGAGAATTCTCTTTGGCATATAAAAAGCCGTTTTCTGTTTTTTTAATTAAGATATTTAGGATTTACAAAATTGTAGTATTTTAATTTATTTAACTAATAGCTGTTGTTAATACATTTTACCATTTAATTAGCTTTCATTGCTACATTAAAAGCAATACAGGCGGAGCACAATATTGTCTAAATAGTAAGATGATCAATACATCGAAATAAAAAATCTTTTTTACGCCTGATCGTGTCAGTCTTTTGTTTTACCGGGACTTTAGAGTAATTAAAAGGTCTTAATGTAGCCAATTTTAAAACTGTGTCGGTCGGTACTAATAATATGTTGGATTTGTCTTCACGCAAGCCTTTTGAAAGTCCGCCGGGTGTAAAAGCTGAGTTGTACAAAAACTTATCAGCTAATACGGTAATAATGTCATTACAGGATACTGACGAAACCCAAACTAGACAAATAACAGGTTATTTTGGGTTACTTAAAGAGACCCCCTCTTTGCGACAACTAGATAACTGCTGAAAACAAGTAAGACTGTGAGTCCCGATTCATTAGTTATTAAGTCTTATTTAATATTTTTACGACTGAACGGACTTTGAAAAGACACCGAGAATCGATGTCAATTACTAGCTACACCGCGTCAGCCCGAATCCACTGCCGCACCCTCGATTCCTTGTCCCATATAACGCGTATTTATTAATTACATTAAGAACATACATATATCGGAATCCAAAATCATAGTCTCATACAATACCTACAGAAGCCCTATAGATTTATATTATTTTCACCAACGTGACGCGCGATTCGATTCGAATAATCGTTGACCACAAAGGCAGACGAAACCGCACGAGTGACCGAAACCCGACTAATATGTACGCATATGTGAGAACCCTAATCTCCCAAAGGTTTAGATTGAAGTGCCCCTTAAAGTTAATTTTCGTAGAATCTTACGGTTGGTTGTTTGTGTGGCCCGGGAACTTGGACCCGTGAACACGCTTATGATATCTCCTGTTCTCTTGGTCGTTATTGCAGTGGCGAGGGGTGGGGTGGGTCATGTTATAATGGTGAAGATGTTGAACTAGCGAGGCGTAGTGTAAGCAGACTGGTCGACCAACCGCTCGGCTGACTAGTTGAACATAGTACGACCGGAATAATCCCGAGTGTTTTGCACGAAATAAAATATGTTGCCGTCGCGGGGAGCCTCGCTTTATAATAAGAATATTCGTTGTGATATTTTTTATACATAATTGATAAAGCAGCGGCCCGGTTGTCGCAAGCTTGTGTTTGATTAGCGTCATTAGCTGGCTTTACCCCGGTATAATTAGCGGACAAAAAGATTTCAGCGCATTCATAACATTGATACAAAAAATTGTACACATACTTGACGTACAGATTACTAAGTGCCGCACTTAAAAACGACAATTAGAGTTAATGATCCAGCTTTTAAAATTAGATTATTTCTAAACTCACAACCAATTAATACTTTGCACTCTGATAGCTAGTAGAGATAGATTATCTCGTATTCAATAAGTAGTACGTAGGTAACTACGGGTCTGAAAAGGCCACTTTCGGTGAATCATAATATGAGTAAGTTACGATTTAATTTTTATGTCATTAGGAAGCAGCGATATATATGAGTCTGCTAATTAGTGCTAATAAATGAATTGAGTATGATTCACCTAAAATGTGTGACCATTTTATGAAAATTACAAAATTGCGAAGGATCTGCTGGGAATGCAGAATACGAATTCCTTCTAGATAAAATCCTTAATGTGGCCTTTTTAGGCCCGCTATTATAAACGGCTCCCAGAGTAGAAATAAATAAATTTAAAAATGGCTTAGAATTAACATGATAATTGAGGTGTGTGAGTGCAATTTACTTATTTTGAAATTACTATATCAGAAAGCGGCCGTTAAAATCTCACAACACACTACACTTATCAGTTTTTTATCTTTCTCTATATCTCTTGTTTTCAGAATAATTGTCGTACTCTGATAAGTATAGTCTTCCATTCCATTCTAATAGAGACATGTCTAGTCCAGGTCCTTCACTTTATACTGAAGCCACTGAATTACACAAAGGTGCATGTATATGTATATACCCACATACATACATACATAGCACACCAGACTCAAAAGAGGTTTGAAGTCAGATTCGATATTATTAAGTTCACCTTGATGTTCATATGTTACAGCCGAAATCCAATTAAAGGTATACCTTTGACGCGATTCGAGCACATGTTCCTCAGAGAGGCATAAATTATGTAAATGCAAAGAGTGAAATAGTTATGGAGTGTACTATGTACAAAATTCTAAAACTCCGCCCACTTTTACCTATTTATTATAAACTAGCAATTTCCTGCGGCTTCGCCCGCTAATTTTTTTACAGAGTTCATCAACCCCTAACACACCCCCAAAGGTTGGTTTTGAAAATTCGCGAAACACGTATTGTTTTATTTAATTTAGAGAATCTTTTCAGTAAATTTCAAGCCAATCGAACCATACAATAAAAAGTTTAATACAAAAGAAAACACCCCATTTAACCCCTTTACGAGTCGAATTTTCAAAAATCCTTTCTTAGTGGATGCTTACGTCATAAGAAGAACCTACTGTCCATATTTCAGCTTTCTAGGTCCAGCGGTTTGGCCTGTGCATTGATGAATCAGTCAGTCAGTCAGTCAGTCAGGACAAGTAATTTTATATGTAGGTATAGATACAATCTACTACTCACATACGCAAATATTATTTTCCATATGTACCAAAGAGTCTGCCAATATCCAATGAACACATCGGAATCTAAGACGCGTGAAGTTCAGCATTATTGCCTTAATATTGATTTTACATAAAGACCATCGTAAATGCCAAGTTTATGAAATATTAATTCGGATATAACAACACGATGTTAACACGTTCTCTTTTAAATAAAAACTATAAGTGCAAGTCGGTCTCGCGCACTGAGGGTTCCATACCATTTGTATGTACTATTCATGTAACACAAAAAACAAACCGCAATACTAAGTTTGTTTGTCGAGGTTTTTTAGGATTACTAAAAAACTGTACTACTTAGAAAGATCATTTTATTTTCCTGTAAATATAGATAGACATGTTTTACCCATAATTATTTCACATTTTTCCCTCCACAAACTTCGGAGATAAGGGGGGGGGGGCGGTATTCGTTATTTTTTTAACATTTTTGATTATCAGCCAAAAACTACTTGACATAAACCAAAATAAAAATCTGTTTTGAGATAATCAAATAAAGCCCTTTCATCCGATACCCCACTCCATAAGTAGTCTCACTTTGAAATGTTGATGACCCATTTCGACCCCCATAATAAAAGAAGTAAAAGATAAAATATATTTTTTCCATTTGCGATGAGGTACAGTAAGAATGATCTGAATCTATTCCAAGTTTCAAATCGATAGTACCAGTGGTTCCTGAAATATTATTAGTGTGACAGACAGACAGACGAGGTCAGGACCATAAGGGTTCCTTTTGTGCCTTTTAGATATGAAACCCTAAAAAAGAATATTGTTTTTTTAAAGTGTTCGAAATTTCAAAAAGCTTTTTCAACCATTACCCTTAGAATAATAACGCACAGTACCGTTATATATTGAGAGGTAAAGTTAAGTGATCAAAACGTAGGATTGTACCGACCCGCAACACGTACAATAATAATATTGCCAGGTTTATGAGCCTCCCAGTAGGTCTGCGCTTAGTTTACCTCGTGGATTGGCAGATTAGCACAATAGAGTTACAACCAAAACGTTCGTTTGGCATGGGATAGAACGTTAGAGAGTCAAAGGAGAGAACCATCAGGTTATAATCAAAGGTTACGAAATTTTCGACACTCAACAGAATTCTGAAAATATACAGTACTAAAACTTTTAATTATGCTTACAAAATACACTCCTTTGCAAAAAAAACGGGCGGTTTTGATTTTTCTACATTATTGGTAATAATTTAGTTCTAAGGAGGTAATAAACAGTCTGCGAATGAAAAAAAATTCATTCCAAATTCAAAACCTTTGTTTTTAAAAATAATAATCCCTTTTTCAGTTTGTGACTTTTTACTGACTTTTCGCGGGTTTTAGGGTAAAAGGTTATAGGGTAACTAAAATTAACTTCTTGTTTTTTTTTTAGTAGAATAATTTATTTTTGCGCATAATCCTGCCTTTTTGTGACTTAAAACAAATATCTTTGTTTCTATTGAAATGGCAGAAAAAGCAATAAGAGCTAGTAAAAGTATAGCGCTGCTGGAAGAGGGGTGTAGCCAGTGTTACGTCTCACAGCGGTTAAACGTGAGTCGTTCAACCGTCCAAAGAACCTGGACTCGATACCAAGAGACAGGTTCCGTTCAGAGAAGGTTCTGGGAGAAAACGTTGCACACAACCACGAGACGACCGCTTTTTAGTGACTCAGGCGCTGAGGAACCGCAAATGCGGTTACATAGACCTCAAAAGAAACCTTGAAGAGGTGCGAGGAACGCCAGTTAGCCTATGGAATGTGAGGAGGAGGCTTTTAGCAGCTGATATACGCAGTCGACGACCAGCGCGGGCCCCTAAGTTACTCCGTGAGCACCGCATTGCTCGATTGTGGTTCGTCAGATATTGCCTATCTTGGACACTACGTAGCTGGAGTAACATACTCTTCTCGGATGAGACTCGAATTTGGCTGCATGGTGAGGACCGACGTCGGCGAGTGTTACGAAGACCAGGAGAACGCTATGCCGACGTGTGTTTTGAAGAAATCACACCTTATGGTGGGGGGTCCGTTATGTTTTGGGCGGGCGTAAGTTCTAGCTATCGTACGAGATAATATTCATTGAAAATGAATGAGACACCATCAAAAGTCCAGTGGAAAGCCTTCCAAGAAGATTACATGCCGTAATCGCTGCAAGAGGAGGTCACACTCATTATTTATTTTTATTATTTAATGTCTTTTTTTATTAAAATTCCATAAAAAATCTCTTAGTCTTAATTTCACTATACCCATAAAAATGTTCATTTTAACACGGCTCTCTGTTTTCATTGACTGAAACACCGATTCCAGGTTTTAAGTGTTAAAACCTATATTCTCATTGATAATAAGAAATTTCTATTCATCTAAGCTAATGAAATACTAAAAATATTAATATTATCCATAGAAAAGCGAATGACTGTAAGGTGCCCGTTTTTTTTTTGCAAAGGAGTGTATTTATTGCTAACGAAACGCAACTTCTTAATTTTACGCATTTAAGGGGTGAGTACATTCATGATATATAATTCAACATCCAATTTTATTTTCATGCAGTATAAACCCTATTGCTCATAAGCAGAACTTTAATTCTGTATGCCCCTAACGTATATGTAGGTATAATTTGTGCGGTAGTACACTGTCTTAAAAAAGATAAAATATACACAAGATTTTTAATTAATTTAAGAACTTATAATAGTATTTTCTGTAAACTATTAAAACTTACTTAATACTTGAATATATTTTTTTTGTAAATTGTTTTGGCTTGGCACCAATACTGTTATAACAATTTTTCTTATCTAACGCACATCATTCTGTCTGCACGGGCTCTACACACGTCGACGTAGCGTCGACCCTTGTCATAGACAAGCATTCATTTATGACCATTTAAAAATAGAATACACATTTTTTTATTTAAAACGCTAGCAGTCCCATGAACTATAAGCTTCATGAACAGTCCTCGCTACTTTGTCCGCACAAAGATATTGATCAATAATTTTCTGTAAGCTATTAAAAAAGATTAATAAACTAAGTTACTAAAATGCTCATTGAGCCCATAGTAAAGAATAGTCAAAGAGATAGAGCAGGGAAATTGTTGAAATAAACAATCAGGAAAATCGTGGCTCAAAAAATAGTTTCTCCCTATGAAACTCACCTCATTTCAGTTTTGGTACACGTCTTTAATATTCAACGATGAGCCCCATTCTGCAATAATATATCAATAAAATTTTCGAGATTCCTTTTCCTAGGAGGGGTCGGCAGAGGTATTAACTAGGTCTCTATACGGGGTCATTGCAAAACGGAGGGAGCCTGTGGCTACTAGCGGACACATTCTGAAACATGGGACTACCTAATATCCTGCATGACACAAAAACCAAAAACGCTTGTATGTCAGTGACCCAACTTAAGAATTGAACTCAAGTCTTGCCGTCAGCGAACTCACTCGCACCCATGGGACGAAGATCTTTCCGAGCCTTTTAAAATTGCATCAAACTCAAAGGACCATGCCCATTTGTGCCCCAGAAATGCCCAGATATACTTTATATTACAAGATTGCTCTAATAAATAAAAACTAGAATTATGTTGTTAATTTTGAATCATATGAAGCACTGGATAAAAAAATAAAATAAGACGTTCTGTTGACTTGCAGTACCAGTGTATCTAACCAAATTGTTTTCACATACATATTGACACTATACAATGGAGACAGACTAGATAATTTCAAATAACTGACACTTTTATCTGATAACATACAGATAAGTATATAAAAGAACACTGATCTGGCTTAGCTTATGTGATGATGATCATGAAGTTCCTAGTGAAAAACTAATAGCAATGCCGTCTGTAAACGATAAAATGTATAAAAAACCAGTAGGAAGTTATCATGTTTAATGTCCAATATCTTTTGAACCGGTGCTTTATATGACATTAAATCTAGTTATCATATAAATACTGTTAAATAGTTATCATATGACATAGAGCTGCAATTTGGGCATTGCATGGCATTTCTGACTTTCAGCTCCATACTAATATGGGCTTGGTCCTTTGAACGCGTGGTCTTATTTTGATTTTGGAACCTTTTAGAATTGTCTTTTTAAGAAAAACAATAGCTTTTGTTGTATTTAAAATTAATTAAATAATATCCTTTGAAATGATACCACGTTTGTCTATTAGAGAATGCCTTATTTTTAACCGACTTCAAAAAAGGAGGAGGTTCTCAATTCGTCTGTATATATATATTTTTTTTCTATGTATGTTCGCGCATAACTCTAGCAATTAAGAACCGATTTGAAAAAATCTTTCTTCCATTCATTCTTCAATCCATTAATTGGGTCCCATCAAAAAATATCGCTTAGGAATAAGTAGTTACTGAAAAAGCAAGAATGGCGACTGCGCAGGAAACCTGCAGGAATGCTTAAAAGATGACATTTTAGTCGCTTTGTAAGGACAAAAATGGTCATAACTCTGGCAAATATTTACCACTTTCGATGATTCTTTTTTTATTCGATAGAAGGAACCACTGTAATGAATCTGTATGAATTTTAACACAACCGGATAAGAACATCTTGGAAAAACATGAATGATGTGGAGGAATTTATCTGGTAAAAACCATAAAACAGACGTTCTCCATTACATTACTCTGGCAAATATGAGCCGATTTCGATGCTTCTTTTTTATTCGAGAGAGTAAACTATTATGATGATTCCATACAAATTTCATTACGACCGGATAAATGGTTTCTGAAGAAACATGAATTATGTGAACATAAATGAATGGATTGACATGAATTGTGTGTGCATTGTCCCAAGATATTATTATTATTATAACCTACCTAGATCATTTTACCGTCTTCGATGGTTCAATCTATAGGTATGAAAATATTAGGTACTTACTAAAAAACATAAAATATTAAAAAAAAATTGAACCGACTTCAATAACATAGAAAAGTATAAACTAATTTAAATATTATTGAAGTTGGTGCCAAATATACACAACAGGTTCGCTAACACCAACTTCTATAATATTTAAATAATTTTATACTTTTCAGTTATATTGAAGTCGGTTCCATTTTTTTAAGAGAATATTTTATAAAGTAATCACTTATCAACTACGTCATGCATTATAATACTTCATATTACTTATCAGTACAATGAGCATTAATTAATAATTTAGAATTTAAATAACAGACTCCAAAGTCTAACACAAAACTTTTTACAAAAGCTACTTCGCGAACTCGCCTTTAATGAAACGATAACATCTATTAAATGAACTCACTCATACCAAAATGTCGGCTACCGCCACTGATAAAAAAAAGTACAAAAAGATATTTCGTGACAGAAATCTAACTGTAGATTTTCATAAGTTTGGAAATAAGTGGAATTTCTGTCTGGTAGTTGTAGGTGAGATCCGTGAGGGGTGCGGGGGTCGGGGGCGGGGTGCGCGGTGCGGCGCGGGGAATAATCGATACCCCATAGAACCATAAGTAGGGTGGACATACAAAACGGATTACTGCTGTTCGACAACAAATTAATTGCTTGAATTACCCTATAGGACTATATTTGTAGAACTCTACGCAATGCTTATAATAAACAAATTAAAAAAATATAATATATTTAACTCACTACTGCACACAGAGTGCGTTAATCAGTCATTATCTGGGCAAAGACCATATTAGTACTATGCGTTTCAACTAAGAATATGTCCGCCATGATGATCGCGACTGCAGCAACTTCACTCTTTTTTTACGATTTTTGTACCGCCAGCAGAGTAAACACAAAATTAAAAATTCAGCCCCGTTTTTATTACTTATTGTAATGTCTTATTTTGCTATCTTTTTTTGCTTAAATATCATTTTTAGTAATTATGTATCTGAAATGGCAACATGGCGGGCACAATCATAGTTGAAATGTATAGTATAGTGTTTGTGTATTCATTGTCGACACGAAAAGAAGACGTTATTAAATAAAAAATTATAAAAATAATTTATTTGGCCCAAATTATAAAATGTAGTGTAACACCATGATTTCAATATACTTACTTAATAATAATAAATACACACAATAAAACCTATAAAGTTTATTTTACCCACTTTATTACTCACCGAAAGTTACATGTAAATTGAACAATATAGTTTTCTTGCTAGGTATAAGTACTACATTTCTATCTAATGCAATCCTATTTTTCTAGATGTAACTTGTATCTGAAAAAGTAGTAATTATCTCATTCGTTAGTTTAGATTTTGTGTTGGTAGTTGTGGCCGTGATGCCTATGCATAATAAAGAATTTTGAATTTGTCGAAATCTACACAAGTTAACTTCAAACACTTCACTTGAATTTCAAATCCGTATATCAACCAAAAAGTTTTACAATTCCCTTTTGAGTAAGTTCAAAATGCTATTAAAAGAAAGATTAATTAATTCAACACTGGTTCACTTTAACTGAAGGATATTGTTTAAAATTAAAAACATACAGTTACTTTCTACAAATGAAAACTTAGTTTACTGAATTTGAATATTTTCCTTTTTTTATTTATCACAAGCTAGTGCTTAATTTCAGTCCCATCTGATGAAAACCGGCGACGCAATCGAAGATGGTCAAGCACTCTAGCTCAAACTGTTCCAGTCCTTAGCTGTCCTTATCATTATAGAAGAAGCAAGTCATTTAGTCCGAACTGCAGGCGGTATTTTTTCAAAATGTTGTATGTAGGTGTATAAAACTTTTTAGTAAAACAATATTTTATCTGCAGAACAAACACAAGAAACGCAGCACAATCCAACTTAAAAAATATTTAAAAAAAATAAAAAATCTTTCACTGTAATTTTTGCCTACTTTTGTTGTAATTTCAGTGAAAATTTACGGTTTTATTTATATACTTAATATATACTAGAATAATGAATAACCCATTGAGGTAAACATACTTACTTGCACTTCGTGAGGGAATAACCAAAGCTAGAGTTTTAAACACACACTTTCACATTGTTTAATGTTTTATTGAAAAAAGTAAACAATAAGTTAGTTTTTCATCATCGCTGTTATACGGAGCAGTAAAACCTGCCGACTTGTGATATTACTTTAAGAAAAAAAATACCTACTGATTTTTTTTTAATATACTTACTTACTGTTAATTTTAGGTTTCCAAGCTTAATATACATACCTACTTTATTTCTAGTACAAAAAGTGGGCAACCCTGAATTCAATAGGTACCCTTCGTAACGTAGTCACCCGAACTTCCCATAAACCCATAACTAAAACGTGGTTCCAAATACTCGTAGCTCCTCAGTTCAAATTGTCCCCTATATCCCCGGTAAATGCAGTGCGATGCACCATGGGTTCACTGACCCTTCCATGGGGGCGGATTATTCTCGATCCCGATAATAGACTACAATTCTCTAATATTGATAGGAAGGGTACATCAAATAGATGATAATTTAAGTCATCAGTGATGGAAAATTCTAATATTTACATTAAAATTAAAACAAAAAAGAAACTTAATGTTGTCTTTTATTTACGCGAATACTAGACATTGCAATCAATCTATTCTTACGGATTATATCGCGATTTATTTTATTTTTCCCGACGTTTCGAATGCTTTGCAGCAGCCATGGTCATGGTCATGGTCATGGTTGGTAACAACAACAATAACTGAGGGTACACCGAAAATTATGACAGTATAAATAGAGCGCAGGGACGTTCAACATCTCAGTCCGCCCGTGACCATGGGTGCTGCAAAGCATTCGAAACGTCGGGAAAAATAAAATAAATCGCGATATAATCCGTAAGAATAGATTGATTGCAAAAAAGAAACTTTTTGATGTATATTGTATGTTGGGTGCCGTGTTAGAATTACATCCCCCCATCTCCTCTCTTCGGGTGTCGTAAGAGGCGACGGAGCGAGAACAGGAAGACGGGCAGCAGCGTCTTTCTTTTGGATTTATTTTATACTGCGATCCCCAAGCCGCCTGCCTAGCGTGGGGATTATTTTATTTTTTTTATTTTATTTATTTATATAGACAACTTAGGTCCAATATTTGTTAGTAACAATAAAAACTTAACCTATGTTAGTATTAAATGACATTACTAAAAATTTACAATTAAAAGGGATTTGGTCCGATTGACCATCTCCCTCACGAGCGGGTTATCGGGCCGCGCCGCTATCGAGCGCAGGATGGAGTTGGGGCTGTCGCGCAACCGGCGCAGCAGTGACGCGGTGTGCTTGCGCCAGGTAGCCGCGAACCCGTCTGTGTGCGCTTCGGCGAACATTGCTGACGCGCTGCAATAGCGCGGCAGCCGCAACAACATCCTGAACGCATTATTATACTGGACCCGCAGAGCATTGTAAGTCTTTTGGGTATATCTAAGCCACAGGGCCCCCGAGTACAGCGACGTGCAGTAAGCTTTGAACTAAGTCACTTTCACTGCCGCTGCACAACGGGAGATTATGGCAACCCCTCCCTTCTAAGGGGAAGCCTGTGTTCAGCAGTGGACGTCTATCGGCTGCTAATGATGATGATGATAAGTGCTTTGCAAGGCAGTGTAAAAATAGTGGTAAGTGGTGATAAAAATGTCAGTTATTGAACTGCCAAGCCAAACAGCAATATGCAAACACTATGTTCGGGTTTGACGGGTATCATAGCTAATGAAACTACCGGGTGAATTCAAATTTATTTATTTCAAATAGGCTTAACGCTAGCACTTATGAACGGTCAATTTTTGAAGTGAAAACTTCTTTAGCGGCGCTGTGCATTTTTTTCTGATGGGGAAAAGATGCTAAATTCGCGTCAGGACACGTGACCATAAGAGCTGATCGAAAATTCGTAAGATAAGCATCTCAGCAGAAGTGAGTACATCGCCATCTATGGATCTATATAGAAACTACTTCGTAACTGGCTTCTATAATTAGTTCATAAACTTCTTTAGCGGCGCTGTGCACTTTTTGTGGTGGGGAAAAATGTTAAATTCGCAATGAAACAAGAGAAGAAAGAGAGGTTGACGATTTGTAAAGTTAGATAACAAAAATGTTGAATTGCAAATTAATAATTATCTTTTCTAAAGACTTTGCCCAACACGTTAATTTAAAATGATAGGAGATTGCTAGTGAGTTTTTAGGGTTCCATCCATACCTAAAAGGTAAACAAGAAACCCTTATGGTGAGACTTCGTCTGTCTGTCACACCTATATATTTCAGGAACCACTGATGCTATGGATTTGGGAATACTTTTGGATCTTACATTCTGTGGGGGTCCTATCGGAGGAGATAAATAAAACCCTCAATCGACGTAAAAACAATAATGGACTGTATTTCGCTTTCTTTAATTCTTCCTTATAACTAGTTCGTATATACAAATTCTTATGTTCTAGGCTTCCTATGTTCTAGGCTTCTTATATTCTAGGCTTCTTATGTTCTAAACTTCTTATTGAGGATCCAGGAAAATGTCGAGTACGAAAAAACTTTTTTTTTTTTTAAGTTTGTGGAGAACCTGGATTCAGACTGGTTCAAGCTGCCCATAGGCCTCCTATCTAGACGACAACAACTTCTAACGTGCCCACCAAAGCATGGAGACGCTCAGTTCAAGGCCAGTAAACAGTCACCCATCTAAGGACTGACCTTGCCTGACTTTGCTTAACCAACTGATCGTTTATCGAACAATGATTACAACTGTCTATGAACGCCTTGCTCGTAAGTAATACGTCGCATTGTTTAAACGATTTTCAAGAACCTACCTTATTCTTTTTCATTAATGTATCACAGAGCGGTGCTAAAGGGAGGAATCTTCCGACCGAGCGAGGTGTGATGCTTGGCCAGGGCCGAAGCCCCTAGCGGTTTTTTTTTTTTTTTGGGAATGATAGACGCTGTTGGCCGCAGATGGCCTTTACAGCTTCACCGGACAATAGGAGGCGAGCGCTTAAAGCGCTCTAGCCTTTATGGCAGAAGTAGCGACGAGCTCAAGGGCACCTCAGGGAGGCACGGCCTCGGCTTGGGCTGTCGCTTAAGAGAGGGCTGAGTTTATCACCGGTTCACAACGCGCCCCCACTGAGAAGAACCGGCAAGATGTTGAGATGCTGTATATATAGTCAATGTACTTAGAAACTTTGCTTGCGCGATTCAGGATAATCTTTATTTTGTACTCTCGTTATGTCGCTATAAATGTTTATTTTATTACAATTAAAACCCTTTCACGATAATATAATTTATGATCTTAAAATCCTTCCTGGTTTGGAGTCAGTCGGTATTAATCATGCTATTATAGGTTTTTGTCACGGCCAGGGTTGAACGGACGAATTTGTAAGGGTTGATGGAACGATTCAACTACGTAGTACGTACCGTCGCGGCGTCGGCTTTATGTTCATAAATGAGCCCATTCGTGTTTAGCGATTTATCATGATCTGCAGATTATACTGCCGTACTCAGGGACCGTTACTGAATCATTAATTTGTCACTTAAATGTAGATTTCAATATAATTAAAGAAAATATATGCTACTGCTCTACCTAAGTACTATACCTTTTTATATAGGTATATAAAAAGGTATACTTACCAGTGGCGTAGCTTGTCGTAGATGGGCCCCGTATCAAAATTTTTTGGGGGGCCCAAATTATGGTACAGCCTAAGAGATTATGTGAGAACATGGATTTTACGAATTGTTGCTTACACGTGTTCGGGGCCCCTGTAGCCCGGGGCCCCGTATCATTGATACGGCTGATATGGCGGTAGCTACGCCCCTGATACTTACATAATTACGGATTCTAAAAGGCAGACTCGTGCCTCATTGGACCACGTTACATGAAGCGCCAATCGCCAATCAACAAAGTTCTCTTATCTATATGCAAATCTAAGAAAAGTATATATAAAAATAATATCCTGGAGCAACACTTATACGGTAATTTGATCCCGAAACTAGGCAGAGCCGTACTTTGGCAACCATACAACTGACAGGGTCCATATTGTACTACCTTTAATTTTTTACCACCTTTGTAGGACCACCTATGGAGAGCAATAAATGATTATGATTATGACATAATATACTTGAATACATTATATAGTTATAAATTTTATACTTAATTTAACACCCAAAAACAACACAAAGAGACATGTCCATGTACACAACCATTAACCCTAGGTGAAATTCGAATCCACACCCTTTAGTTTATGTAACCCCTATGTTAGACCAAAAATTATAGTAGGTATAGCCAACACAGTTTTCAGGCAGTGAGCTAACGTCGTCCACTGCTATACTAAGGCCTCCCCCTTATAAGGGAGGGGTTGCTATAATCCCACGCTTGGCAGGCGTCTTGGAAATCTCAGTATAGGTAATCCAATAGAAAGACGCTGCTGGCAATCTTCTTGTTTTATTCGCCTTACGGACACCAAACGGGAGGAGATGGGAGGGTGCTGTACTTACCCGGACATCCCACGGGAGATAATATTATGTAACTACTACATAGTAACTACTACATAATAAAATAAAAAAAATAAAAAAATAGTATATAGTATTAATAGTGGTCTTACGACAATGTGCGAGACGCAGGCATCTAGTGCAGCCATACTCAACCTTTTTTACCCCTGGGCCACATAGTCGCTTCTGCTTTACCCTGCGGGCCGCATAGTCGCTTCTACTTTACTCTGCGGGCCACAATAATCTAGTCTAAATTGTATGTTTAATTATAACTATCCTAACTATCTTAAATTACATTAAATCACATATTAGAAATATAGCAATAAATTATAAATTAAAGGATTTTCCATTAATAGAGGACATTTCTTTACTTAAATTCGGTGTGCGTGCTATTTTATGAGAGTAAGCGACTGAAATGAACATTTATTCATTCGAACCTTATTCCAACGATATTTTTTGCATTACTTTTGTACACTTATCAATAAAATACTACAGTCAATCTAAAAATAGACTTCGGGCCACATAGAAAAGGCTAGCGAGCCGGATGCGGCCCGTGGGCCGCAGGTTGAGTATGTTCATTGTGGAGTTCTAAAGGGGAGGCCTATGTTCAGCAGTGGACGTCATCCGGCTAATGATGAGGTACTTCTACGTAGCAGAGGTGACATCACGGCTAGATTATCTTAAACTAGCTATAAAGTTGCGCCGCACAAAGTAAGATGTTAATGATGAGTCTATGACATATAGACTAACGAGTCCGCTCGCCGAAACTACAAAGCTTATTTAAAATAACCCAATGCGATGCCATGTCAACGTAGTACAATAATTACTTCAATTTAGGAACACGGTATCGAATAGAGAGTATCGATACTCTACTCATGATTATCGTATCGAATAAAAAGTATTGTACTCGTAAAAGTATCGATACTTCAAGGTATCGAGTACTCACGTCATAATATCGCAGTACCGGCTAAAAAAATAGGTATTCCGTCACAGTCTGTACAAGCCTGAACGCTCACTTCGTCCCGTCCGGTGAAGCACTGAATACATGATGGCCAAAAAAAAAGTCATCACCAGTCAGTGACGTCAGTACTACCGATTTATTCGATGCGATACCAGTCAAAAAGTACTCATTGAGTAGAAGTATCGAATACAAAAGTATTGGTATCGAAAGGAAAAGTACTAGCTAGACACTACAAAGTATCGATGTGTTTACCGTGCTCCTACCTTAATGTTTTCAGGGCCAGAAAAATCTAAGTAGGTCATGATAATTTATCCAAGACAACTTTTCTTTTTTTTTACTACTTGCAGATTTTGTGAAGGTTGAAAAGTGTCATTGCCGCAATATTGTGCGGCTGCGATGCACCTGCACGACGTAGGTCGAGTCATCGAGGAGTAGTCTATCTTACACCAGAAGATTTTATACAGCTCCAAGATGCCAACCTTAAGGAACCCTTCAACAGGTCAGCAAAGATAACGGCTGGGGTATGCTAGATCCAACTGAGTCGAAGGGTGTTCCGGTGGTAACCCAACCACCAACAATAGAAAAGAATAAGTAAACTCTTGTTATGATTAATAAAGATCACAAATAGGACTCATTGCAATTATAGCCTTTTGATACTGTAACGCGCAATTCCCACGTGTTGCTATGGTAACGACGGGCGACCCAGAGAGACGAAGCCGGTATTCGATGTTAATTGGAAGTCGGAACCCTACCCTCGTGTAAATAACGATTCAGATTAATACAAAAAGAACCCGTTCCCGGGAGTATTTGAGAACGTAACTAAAACCTTATAGCATCCCTGTGTAACATTATCATCCCGACAGAATAAATAGCGTATAAGAAAGAGAGCAACGACTAATTAGTTTTTGGAATTTTAGTCTCCTTATCGTAGTAGGTAGCGCTTTGAAAACCAAAAGTCGCGGGATCAAATCCCACGGCAAGCAACTATTTTGCGTAGTTTGATTAAAGGGCGATAATCGGATTGGCTTGCAAGTAAGGAATTTATGCTTCGAATAGGCATGTAAAAAGAATAGGCATGATAGTAATCTACACGGGTCCACATATGTACACATAATTCAATTATATTGCTACTAGCCTCCTGTTGTTTCACCAGCTAGAGTTCTGCACATTTCTGCTTTGCTGCAGAATTAAATCATCTTTATTTTTTAACCTAACTTGACAGTGACTGTGGAGGTTTTGTTAGTGGTGATCGTTCGGATCCTTAGAGGAGATACCACTGGAGAGAGCATGATGCGCTAACCCCTCTGCCCAATTTTGTTCATATGTTCAGGTCATTCTTTATTTGTGTGCTTATCTTTTTGAATGTGTTGCGAGTTTATTATAGTGTGGGTATGCGTGAACTGGTATCTGTGTGTGTTTACTTCGCCTCCCGCACCCCGCAAAAGTGCCACGAAAATTTTTTTCGGGGAATCGCCGCGATACTAGCTCCATTCTAATTACTCTGAGTTCGGATCACGATTTCCAGTGCGAGTAAATTGTTATTATGAATAGTCATAGAGAACTGTAACATAGAGAACATCATAGTGCTTGTGCAAAAATAATTAACTTGGGCCTCTGAGATCCCGCTAGATATCAAGACAGAATCTTTGAATGTGTAGATAGTTGTAGTAAAGTTTGTTAAGGCCAAAGTTAGTAATTACGTCTCGTTATTTTGTGTGGGTGGACTGAATATTTGATGCCGCTGGTAAAACTATCTAGCGTTAACCTTCAGAAGAAACGCAAATTACTTTATAGTAATATGGAGCTGTAGAACTATAGATCTAGAATAGAATAGAATAGTCCTTATTATATACCAAGAAGATATTTACAATATAAACTAAGAACTAAAACATAGAATGTACAAATGTTCTTTCTTCCAGACAACCATTTTGCAGGAGAAACGCCGTCAGAATATATGGGCAGCTGGTGGTGTACTGTACTACAAATATATATGCAAACCTACTGATATATACCTACATACGACACACTAACATAAACTTATATGTCTATATATACATAACTGATTTCACAAATACTGTACATAATCTCAATACTATATGTGTAGATATATATAATTATATAAGTAGGTACATATTGTAATAAATCGAAGAACGTGGTAACAATTATTTCTAATTAGTAATTGAAGAATAGTGTGATTTGATCATCTGATTACAACATTTAATTCTAAATGCTTAGCAATCGCTTCGAATAATAAAATGTAGATAATAATGTGGACATCTCAAATTTCAATTTTCCTCCCCTTTTTATGGGCCAAATTAAAGTCTTTAAAAATATTGTGTTCCACTGAAAAGGGATTTAAGATATTTAAAATAATATTACAAACTGTAGAATCTGTACAGTTTTGAAGCGCTTTATTCTGTTTCGTACTTATAGATGTAATTACTAGTGCAGATAAAACCTTATCTAACTATAGATACTTACTATGCGCTTCAAATAAGGATGTGGCCGCCATGATGATCGCGACTGCGGAACTTCACTCGTTTATTACGACATTTGTACCACCAGAAGAATAAACACAAAATGAACAATTCGCCTCGGTTTTGATTATTTATTGTATTTTTTTATTTTGCTATTAATTTTTGTTAAAACTGATATTTAGTAATTATATATTTGAAATGGCAAGATGGCGGCCACATTCTTAGTTGAAACGCATAGTACTATCTTCAATTCTCTCACTCCTCCAATAACGCACATTGTAACATTTCATTAATAACCGAGAAATAGACGAGCCACAAACTTCCCCTAGTGTTGGGGTATCGCTCCTGCGACTCGCGCTGCTCCTCACACGTAGGGAGGGATCAATAGATGAATTTAAACAAGGATCTTGAACTCGCGGCCATCGGGCCCTATTTTGCCCACAGTGAATAGAATCTGTAGCCAATCAAAAATGCAGAATATGACATGTTTTGTACCACATTCGCAATAAGCTCCGATTTCGTAATTTTAAGACGAAATAACTACAGTCTATCTAATAACTAAGATATATGCTAGATGTCTAATCACGTAGTTCCCGTTTTTGCCCGACTGCCCCAGAAGGAGGGTTGTGTTTTTTGAGAGTATTTATGTATGTATGTCTATTTCTTTGGGCTGGCCTAAACAGCTTGACGGATTTTAACTTATAATATGTCTTTTCGACTCAGTTGTGAGAGGGACATAGGCTATATATTTTTTTTTCAAATTAGTATCAAATGAAAGGTCTTATCGAGACGGGTTGTTTTTTTTTTTTTTTTTTTTAAGACTATATAGTTACGTATGTCAGTCACGCAACTAAGACGAATCTAACGACACATTATAAGTCACTGTCCATCACCTGTCCGTTTAGACTGTACGCCGTGCCAAAGAAATATACATAACCCTCTCGAAAAACATAAGCCTTGGGCATTCGAGCAAAAAACAGTAAAGCCATTCACGGTTGGCTTAATAAATCCCGATACTTTAAAAACTTATATTATCTGTACCTGAGTGTACCAGCTACTGTTATTAAACTCTAGACATAAAACAAAGTCTTTACACGAGTCTGTTCGTTCATTTACTTCTAAACTTATCAGTGAGTTTTCATGAAGTTTTCACCACCATTACTTTAATTCATCTGAAAGGTTTAAATGTGCAATAATAATATCCTTGAAAGAGATAGCTATTAGCGATAAGATATTTAATTTAAGTTATTTTCTAAGTATTCTATATGTTTTCTTTGTATTCTATTCTGGGACAATCCACGTACAGATAACTAGGCAGCGCTTGTACACTCCAAACCAAATAAGCTTGAAGGCGATTACAATTTTATTATGCAGTCATAAAACACCCCCGCTGTATAGTTGACCGTTAACGCGGCAGCAAAAAAGGTTGGTAATACAAAGTTGTTTTTGCTGACGCGCCTAGTTGACAATGTATGCGTTATGTAGTTATTGAGCCGCAAACGAACTTGTAATCGCCTCCAAGCTTATTTGGGATGGAGTATACTTAGTAACCAGACGACTGTACTTCTATACTTTTTGTAAATATATACTAGATATTTTATTTATTTTATTTTTAGTTTATGCACAAAATTGTTTGTCCATACTGAGTAGAGGCTAATGTGTCTAACCTCTAGTCCAACGGGCCCGTCAGATGTTATCATCATCATCAACATCATCAACACCAAAAGTGGGTCCCAGTTTTTAACCGACTATAAAAAATGAGGTTATGTATTCGATGCGAATGTCTGTTATTCAAAGTTTAGTTAACGTAAAAATAGCGCAGGCGGAGCTGCGTGGGTCAGCTAGTTCCCAATATGGCTGGAAATATAGCCAAAATATGAAAATTTATCGGGAATATTCCTACTGGAAGTAGGTATATTTCCAGGCCGGCGACCGCACAAATAAGGCACCTTGTACTATGCATATGAAGTTAAAAACGACGTGCAAACCTGCATCGGGTAACTAGTTTTCACCAAAACCAATTTTAAAAGATCTAATCTACTAACGTAGAGCTAAAACATATAAGCGCGTCGAGCTCGGTGGTTTATGCAAATTAATTGCATTGTTAGTATTCACTACATAGCCTGTTATGCGGCGGAGAGCTATTAACATAAGAACAGCTAGATCGTGGATACACTGAATCTATTGACATTGGATATTGTCTATTAATTGCTTGATAGATAGATAATAATAATAATATCTTGGGACAATCCACAAATGGTCATCTGATCCCAAACTCGGCAGACCTTTTTTTATTTAATTTTTTTTTTTTTGACGCGGGGTAAATCTTCCAAAGATCCCCGGGAGCTGTGGGGCTCGACCGGGGTATGTGGGATTCTTACCCACTAAAACCCCCGCGGCTGTCGCATCGGCACATGAGAAGGGTCCCCAGGGCTCTCCGGTGGGATCTGCACCAGGGGCCCCTCAGTGCCTTGCCTTTGAGCCCGCCGCCGGGGGGCGCATTGTAGCCCCCCGGGAACCTGTCACGGTGCTCACGGGGACGGGGGTCGCAACCCCGCCGCCGTCCTCCTCGGAGTCGCCGCCGTACTCGATGGACGTTCAAAGGGCCCACACCCCGAACGTCCAGCGACTCCGAAGGAAACTCGGCAGAGCCTGTACTATGGGAACCAGACAACTGATACTAATACTTATAAACATTTTTTTGGATGTGAGACGATACAAGATCAAATACGAAAGATCGAAGCTTTGGGAATGTGGACGTACCGTCGCATGCTTCGTATTAGTTGGACACAAAAGTCCAAAAAAGTGGAACTGGTTCGAATAATTAAGCAGCGTGAAGTAGCGCACTTGGAACACATCTTCAAAAATATTTCGGCCCTGACCGAGCATCACACCTCGCTCGGTCGGAGGATCCTCCCTTTAGCACCGCCGCCGACGCATCGCTAAATGGGGATTATGGCAACCCCTCCCTTCTAAGGGGGAGGCCTTTGTTTAGCAGTGGACGTCTTTCGGCGGTTGATGATGATGAAGCCGTATCCACACCATTAGCTAACTACGCAAGAGATATTATAGTGCTCAAGTACTTGCGCTGGCACAGGTGCAGTGTCTCTTCCTTTACTCTCACAATCCGATGGGACAGAAGACCGACACGACCGGGGAAAGGTCAGGCACAGGACCGACAATCCGACGCATGGATTGGATCATTTTATTTTTCAGACAATCAGGTGATCGGCCTGTATTGTCCTATCCACTAAGGTACAACTAACACAAAGTGGTTGCTTCCCGCGGTATTTGAACCCGCGACCTCCAGCTTACATAGATAGGCTAGATACATAGCTAGTCTTGTTGCAAACTATCAATTTTATGGTGTTTTTTTTTAATGAGAACTGGATGACGAGACACATGCGTTCAGCTGATATCTTCAGCTATAGTGCTCTTCACGCCGGATCCCATGATTCCCATATTCTGTCCAAAACAGATATTAAGCCGATATCAAACGGTCCAAAATGGAGATAGGAGATTACTCTGATTTCAGATAAAAAAATATAAATAGATTTTTAATTAGTTTTGGTTCTGACGAAATTCTTCCAAAGGTCAACAAGCGTAATGCCTCAATAATTTTTTTTTTAACTATACTAATATGATGATTTTTATACAGAAAACTAAACTATATGCCTGATTTCTTCTCAAAAATCATTAAAACATAGGTTCATGCATATATAGTAGTAATGTTGATTGTGGCCGGCATTTAAATATCACTATTGAAATTACCGTTAAACAATAAACCGTAGCTAGAATAAATTATATTAGAGACCGGGAAATAAAGAAATAAAACACGGGCATAAAATTAAACAAAAAAAACACGTTATGCGTTATTGATACGAAAAATTATCTTTACTATGGCGAGCATGTTAATAGGTACCTACATTTTAACAGCTATTGTAAATTTCTTTTCCGAATAAACGATTTAAAGCGGTTTTATATATTTTTTTCCTTCTTTTCATTTGTTATCATAGTCATGAATACATCGTAATATTGGTTAATCGGAAAGTTGTACTAGGTTTGATAGATCCTTCGGAGTCGCTGGACGTTCGGGGTGTGGGCCCTTTGAACGTCCATTGAGTACGGCGGCGACTCCGAGGAGGACGGCGGCGGGGTTGCGACCCCCGTCCCCGTGAGTACCGTGTCAGGTTCCCAGGGGGCTACAATGCGCCCCCCGGCGGTGGGCTCAAAGGCAAGGCACTGAGGGGCCCCTGGTGCAGATCCCACCGGAGAGACCAGGGTCCCCTCTCATGTGCCGATGCGACAGCCGCGGGGGTTTTAGTGGGTAAGAATCCCACATACCCCGGTCGAGCCCCACAGCTCCCGGGGATCTTTCGAAGATTTCCCCGCGTCAAAAAAATAAAAGGCTTGATTTTTTTAAGATGCGTCAGGCAAATACTTACTTATTGATTCTTAAAGCATTTGAGGAGACTATCCAAACTACACATCCAAGATAAGTACTCAAGTAGTGACTACGAACCGGAAGACGCAGCGTAGGTAGGCACAGGTAGATACCACCGCAGTGTCAGATACGCTGCCGCCAAGCAGCAGTGTGTAAACATCGCTGTGTTCCGGTGTGAACTACACATCTACTACACATCAAATAAAAAAATCGTACCTATTCAAATTGTTCTTATCGTATTGCATCATAGATAGACACAGACGTCAAACATAAAATTTTTGCCTTACTACATATAAAACGAGCTCAGAGCTTAGATTCCTTTAAAACTCAAGTTGCTTCTTACTATCTATCTCTTCAATAAGCCTTTTTTCTATATACCTATTCATGTACTTATTATATCTACCATCTATTACTTTTGTTGTAATATGTATTTATTTTATATATATATATATATATATATATATATATTATATTTATGTTGTATTTATCTATATTATTATTAAGCACCTGCCCTCCATTAATGTCTCTTTCGCCCCAGGTTGTCTGGAAGAGATCGCTTTAGCGATAAGACCGCCTAAAATTGTAACACTAAGTTGTAGTAATCTAAGTTTAAATGTATTTTTGTTATGGTGTGCAATAAAGTGTATTTGTATTGTATTGTATTGTACTTTTTCACGTAATAGTAATTTTATTAGACTCGTGTTTGATGATTGTAGATTGAACCTGTATCACAGTACAATAATATAATCATCACTATCAACAGCAGCCTAAAGACGTCCGCTGCTATACGAAAGCCTCCCCCTTAGAAGGGAGGGGTTGCCATAATCCCCACGCTTGACAGGCGGCTTGGGGATCGCAGTATATGTGGCAGGTAAGCAATCCAATAGAAATATGTTGCTGTCTTGTTTTTCCTAGTTGAATCTTACAGACACCCAACGAGACAAGATGGGACAAGAATAGCACCCTTTTTTTTTTGACGCGGGGGAAATCTTCCAAAGATCCCCGTGAGCTGTGGGGCTCGACCGGGGTATGTGGGATTCTTACCCACTAAAACCTCCGCGGCTGTCGCATCGGCACATGAGAGGGGGGACCCCAGGGCTCTCCGGTGGGATCTGCACCGGGGGCCCCTCAGTGCCTTGCCTTTGAGCCCGCCGCCGGGGGGCGCATTGTAGCCCCCCGGGAACCTGACACGGTACTCACGGGGACGGGGGTCGCAACCCCGCCGCCGTCCTCCTCGCAATCGCCGCTGTACTCAATGGACGCTCAACGGGCCCACACCCCGAGTGTCCAGCGACTCTGAAGGCTATTCTAACCTGGACATCCCACGCGTTAATTTACGGGTTATAATACTTAGGTATATGTTAATATTAATATATTTACTTATTGCACTATTGACTTCAAATACAGGTCTGAATAGCTATAGGACTCAGGAATGCTGCACTCACAAACGTTAATTCTAGGCCATTTTTTAACTCTCATTATTTCAACTCTCAATATATTTAGGTGCTCACTATCAGAGTCTAAAATATTAATTTCGAGTGTCGAAATAATCTGATTTATAAAAGTGGATTTATCATTAACTCTAATTGACGGTTGCAAGTGCGGCTGTTAGTCAATAAGAAAGTAGTTTAAATGGTAATACATGGTAAGTTTGTGAAATAACTTGAATAAACTTACTCGAAGTACACTAATTAACAAATTTATCTGTACACACCCCTTTATGTTTAAAAACAATTATAATAATCTAACGTTGGGTTCCCAAATACCAAGGAAATAATAATGTCAGCCGAGTTTGCGCATTGCGACAAATTCCAATCAAGAGTAGGGATAATACAAGCTGGAATTTGGAAGCCATAGGCGTGCCTGTAACTGGCAGTGGACGTGAAAGGCCTATGTCAAGATAATTTTATCCTTGTCACACTGTACCTACAGTGATAAAGTGTTACCCCATTATTTAAAACTAAACTAAAAAACATATAAAAAAAATAAATTGAACCGATTTCAATAACACTAAAAAGTATAAAAAAACTATTTAAAAAAAAAACCGACTTCAAAGTAAATTATCTAAAAAGCATAAAATAACGAAAATATTATTGAAGTTGGTGTTAGCGTACCTGCTGTGTATATTCTGCACCAACTTCAATAATATTTTCGTTATTTTATGCTTTTTAGATAATTTACTTTGAAGTCGGTTTTTTTTTTTAATAGTTTATTTAACACTTTTTAGTGACTTATTTTACCAAGATAGGTATCAGCACTATCACGCAACTCGAACGTCTATATTACAGTAACTTACTGAAAACATAAAAAGTTTATATCGCTTAAACTACTGGACCGATTTTGATGAAACTTATACTCTACCCTAAGTTGAAAAATACTCTAACGATTGCAAAAATAATTTTCAAAATCGGACTTGTAGTTTCTGAGAAATCCGCGGACAAACCTACATACATACATACACTCGTGAAATTTGGTAAATTTGTTTAGAAGCCCACATAGACTAACATATATGAATATTACGCATTTCTATTAATATTACATACATACGCGTCGAATACAGAACCTCCTTTTTTTAAGTCGGTTAATAATTTAAACATTATTGAAGTTGGTAAAAACAATGCTAAATGGTGGTTGACGTGTGCGACTATTTTTCTTTTTTTAAATAAATATTATATCCTATGTCGTGACATGTTATCTGTGAGAGTGCCCACAGCTAAGATGAATATAACGACATCTTACAAGTCACAGTACATCAAGCCGTTTAGGTTGGAGGCCGTGCCAAAAAAAAAGATATAAGTGCATACCAGGTATGTTGCGAATATTCACATCCGCATCCGCAAATGCGGAACTTCTTATAAAATTAGACTTCTGCATCCGCATCCGCATCCGCAATAATCAATGCGGATTTTCATGCGAATGCGAATGTAATACAAGTTGCGACGAGAAAGAAATGGTCGTGCCCGCCGAGTGGCGCGTGCCGTTCGCACGTGACAATGAATGACCAATGGAAGCGAAGAAATTGGTGGCCAAGATCCGACGCGTTTGTTTTGGTGCATCATTTTTTTATCTATACTTATAATAAAACTGTAACAGGTCCAATTCTGTACATTGAAGATATTTTGAAAATTATGTATGGAGGGCATTCTATAACCGATACTAAAGCCAAAAATGTATTTTTTTTTATTTTTGTCTGTCTGTATCTCGGCTGAGCATCACGCCGAAACTACTGTATGGATTGAAACGAAACTTGGCATGATTTGAGTAATATAAATATTAATACTCCGAGGTAGGACATAGGATACTTTTTATCCCGACATTCGGCACGGTTCCCTTGGGAGAGGGGACTAAAGTCAAAATGTGTACTGGGTTATACGCTTGCTCCGATTTTAACAATTTTTCATTAAAATTATAATAAATATTTGTAAGGGAAAACTCATAGACAGTTGTTAACAATGTTTGGAAATCGATCAGGTTAAGCAACGTTAGGTAAGGTCATTAAATAGATGGGTGACCGTTTAACGCCATTTGAACTAAACGTCTCCGTGCTTCGGAGGGCAAGTACAAAGTGGGTCCAAGTTTTTAACCGACTTTAAAAAAAGGAGGTTTTGTGTTCTATGCAAATGTATATTATTGAAAGTTTAGTCAACGTAAACACAGCGCGGGCGGAGCTGCGTGGGTCAGTTAGTTGTAAATAAATCATAACGTGTTTGTTTGCGCTGTGGATTGCTTGTCGTATAAATAGATTTTGAATGTTATTGTGATACTTACAGTGATCATTGTGTGTACTTAAATGATTATTTATTGGGAAATCTTCAGGTAAAGTTAGTACTTAAATAAAAATTGGAGTATTTTGCTCAATACTCATTAATAAAAATGTTAATAGTGATTTAACATTGTTTTAATTCTTCATTCATATACTATATTTTTATATAAGATCTTAAACATCCGCATCCGCGGATGTGAGCCTTCAAAAATCCGCATCCGCATTCACATCCGCGGATGTGAAAAAATCGGCATCCGCAACATCCCTGGTGCATACATACATACTATCGAAAAATATAAGCCTCCTCCTGCGGCATTCGGGCAATAATCTATTACTATAATAAAACTCAAAGAGCACTTTTTCTGTACATTTAATATTTTTCCAAAATTTATATGTGGGGATACTATACTATCGACATAGAGGCCAAAACAATTTTTTTTGGAATTATTGTCTGTCTGTCTGTCGTTCTGTTTGTCCAGGTATCATTTGAAAACCCGTGGATGGATTTTGATAGGACTTTCACTAATGTGTTGTTTAGAAGTCAAGGTATAAATTGGTATATAAAACATCACGCTATGTTTCATAGGGGCTAAGCAGTGAAACATTACTTGCACATATTATCACGTAATTTCCTTTGTATGTGGATAGGGTAATTATAGACTGATCAGTTAATCATTAAGATATGTATTATTACGCTATATATAATAGGGACTGAGCAAACATTTAGTTTGCATAAGATATGGCAGTGGCGAAGGGTCAATTTTTGTAAGGGGTAAGCCGGTCCGATACACCCAGGACATTTACATTAGATTTCTGTATTGTTCTAAGTACTTTGCTGATAGCAATATCACATTATATCTTTGAAAGGTTAAAATCTGTAAATCCCGAGCGAGTCCAAACTAGATTAGGGGGGGGGGGGGGGTTCATGAAATTTTAACAGTATTTTACGATGTTAGCGTGATTTGATTTCAATGGTGGAGCGCGCGAATCTCACACTTCAGGCAGTCTCCGAATGGGCTGATGCTAATCTTGTGAGATTCAATGCCACCAAAACTCAAGCGTGTCTATTCACCGCGAAAAGGAGTCCGTTCACCTTGGCTCCTACTTTTCAGAATGTATCCTTGGAATACACGGACCGCCTTCAGTTGTTGGGAGTTGAAATTTCCTCAAACCTCAACTTTGGGCGGTTCATTGAGTCCAAAGGCAAGGAAGCTAGGTGTCCTTTCAAAGGTCCGCCGGTACTTCACACCGGGGCAACTTTTGATGCTATATAAAGCACAAGTCCGGTCGTGTGTGGAGTACTGTAGTCACATATGGGCTGGTGCTGCTAAATGTCATCTTGCATCTTTGGACTCAGTGGAGAGGCGTGCTAAGAGGCTTATTGGTGACGCAGAGTTAGTAGCGGCCAATTTACAAAGCCTAGAGCACAGGCGCAGAGTAGCCAGCCTCTCGGTATTCTACAGGATGCATTTTGGAGAGTGCGCACAGGAATTGCATGACTTGATTCTACCTTCTCCCTTTCATCATCGGACGACGAGACGCACGGCACGTACACACCCTTATGTGGTGAAAGTGCGGTCCGGACTAAGCGGTTTGCTTCTTCATTTATAATAAGGACAGCTAAGGACTGGAACAGTTAGCCTGCGTCGGTTTTCCCGCCCGATTATAATGTGGGTGTCTTTAAGACTAGAGTGAATAGGCTTTTAATAAGCTAGTGTGTTTTACCATCCTCGATTGCGTCGCCGCTTTCCATCAGGTGGGACTGCAGTCAAGCACTAGCTTATAAGTGTTAAAAAAAAAAAAAATTACATTATGAACAGCGCCATCTATCGGTGAAATTGAACATACAATCACTAAACAACTAATCTATTTTTAACCGACTTCAAAAAAGGAGGAGGTTCTCAATTCGTCTGTATATATATTTTTTTTTTTTTTATGTATGTTCGCGCATAACTCCGGCAATTATGAACCGATTTGAAAAAATCTTTCTTCCATCCATTCTTCAATCCATTGATTGGGTCCCATAAAAAAATTATTGCTTAGTAATAAGTAGTTCCTGAAAAAACAAGAATGGTGACTGCGCACTGAGACTTGCAAGAAAGCCTATATAGATGACGTTTTAGTCGCTCGGACTCGCTCGGTCGGACAAAAATGGTCATAACTCTGGCAAATATTTACCAATTTCAATGATTCTTTTTTTATTCGAAAGAAGAAACCACTGTATTGAATCTGTATGAATTTTATTACAACCGGATAAGAACTTCCTGGAGGACCATGAACGATGTGGAGGAATTTATCTGGTAAAAACCATAAAACTGATGTTCTCCATTACATTTCTCTGACAATTATGAATCGATTTCGATGATTCTTTTTTATTCGAGAGAGTAAACTACTATGATGTTTCCATGCAAATTTCATTACGATCGGATATTTTTTTCTGAAGAAACATGAATTATGTAAAACTATGTAGACGATAATGTGATCATAACCTACCTAGATAATTTTACGGTTTTCGATGGTTCAATCTTTATATAAGAAAATATCACTAAAAAGTTAAAAATAAAATCTTTTTTAAAAAAAATTGAACCGACTTCAATATCACTGAAAAGTATAAAATAATTTAAATATTATTGAAGTTGGTGCCAAATATACACAGCAGGTACGCTAACACCAACTTCAATCATATTTAAATTATTTTATACTTTTCAGTGATATTGAAGTCGGTTCAATTTTTTTAAAAAAAGATTTTTAATAAAAGAAAGTCGTGTTAGTTACACTATTTATAACTCAAGAACGGCCTAACCGATTCGGCTGAAAAGGTAGGGAGGTAGCTTAGAACCAGGAAACGGACATGGGATACTTTTTATCCCGGTAGGTTAAGGTTAAGCAACGTTTGGTAAGGTCATTAAATAGATGGGTGAACCGATTTGTATGAAAGTGTGCATATCGGGTAGAATAGGTCATACAGTATATTTCATACCGCTAGGTTAAGGTTAAGCAATATAAGGCAAGGTCATTAAATAGATGGGTGAACCGATTTGTATGAAATTTTGTGTGCATATCGGGTAGGTCTGAGAATAGACCGTAAAGTATATTTAATGCCGCTGATACCATGATTGACTAGGATATATAGAACGAGAGGAGGGTGCAAGAGAGGAGAAAGAGGGAGAGGGGATTCGAGGAGGGGGTGATGGGTTGAGTGAGGGGGAGTGAGAAGGAGCAAGTTCGTAGAAGAGAGAGGGGGGGAGAGTTCAGAGAGGGGACAACAGGGAGAGGAAGAGGGGGTGTGTGACGGAAACCGAAGCGGGAGGGGGAAAGAGAGAGGAGAGAAAGAGCATATAATTCGATTCGATTTTTTTTATAAGAGAGAGAGATATGGAGAGAAATAAATCTAGGGAGGACGGAGAAAAGGGGAGCAAAATGTAATAAAAGCGCGGGCGGAGCTGCACGAGTCAGCTAGTACAGTTATAAAACCAATACCATTTAATTTTGAAAGCTGGGTATATTTTATTTATTCTATGACATAATATCATTGATGAAAACCATGTTGAAATCTAGCCTAAACATAGTGTTTTGGAGCACACAAAAATATAAATAATTATGTATTAGCTATTTTTTAAATTTAAAAATCTACAAGAAACACTCTGATCGCGCTAATTTCTTCCATGTGCCAAGTCTAAACCACAGAAATCTTTTAAATGAAAAAAAAAATCTACAAATTAAAAATCTGGCACTTTACCCTTGAACCGAGCACAAACTTAATTAGAAAAAGAAAAGCCATTTCAAAAATCGAAACAAATATTTAAATGGAATATTAATTTGAAATGGGTTCGAATTTCGTGTTTTAAATTGCTTTCTTTCTATTGAGATCGTATTCAAATACCTAAATCGGTATAATTAATTACGCCAACATGTAAATTAAGACCCTACTGTACTGTGCTAATCCGTCCTCCGTCATCGGTCTAGTGGTTAGACACTGGCCGCCACCCAGTAAGTCGTGGGTTCAATTCCCACTTTGCTTCTGGGTGTTGATTATAGTATAAGTATTTACAAAAAAGAAGTAAGTATTTAAGTATTTCTATCATATATGGTTATCATAGTGCAGGCTTTGCCCAGTTTGGGATCAGATAACCATGTGGTTTATCCCAGAATATTATTTACTATAATTTATTTGTTAATCATAAATTTGTCTGTGGGGTGTCCGGGTAAGAATAGCACCTACCCATCTCTTCCTGTTGGGTATCGTAAGAAGGGAACACAAGAAGACCGCAGATGGCTATTGCAGCTTCACCGGACAATAGGAGGCGAGCGCTTGAAGCGCTCTAGCCTTTACGGCAGAAGTCGTCGCTACTTCTGCCGTAAAGGCTAGAGCGCTTCAAGCGCTCGCCTCCTATTGTCCGGTGAAGCTGCAATAGCCATCTGCGGTTAACAGCGTCTATCATTCCCAAAAAAAAAAAAAAAAGAAGACGGGTAGCAGCGCCTTTCTATTGGATTACCTATCAATCACATAAACTGCGATCCCCAAGTCGTCTGCCAAGCGTGAAGATTTTGGCAACACCTCCCTTCTACCTTTGCCTTTGTTCAGCAGTGTGTCTTTCGGCTGATGATGATGATTAATTTATTAATTAAAAACATAATTCTCGTTCAGGCACTGGAAACAGTATAAACTTTTTTACTTTTTGTATTAAGTAGCTGTAATTTCAACAAAAGAAGCATAAAAACAAAAGAATATCATACTCTACAATATAGAGTCGTAATTGCTACGGCTGCCTTGTTTATTGTTTTGTGTTTAGGTATTTTCTCTTTGACAGAAACCAACTTTAATATACATTTAGTTGATTAAAAGTATGTACTTAATATAAAATATATTGTAATACGTTTTTTGAGACGTTGTTTTGGAAATTTACGTGTAATTATCTAACGTCGTATGTAGTTATTAGCTTTGAAATACAGTGAGCGGCAAAAGGCGAAGGAAATTGCCCTTATTTGGTGTAACTTCGGGCGATGGCACGCTATTATAAATTAGAAATAACTTAGCGATAACGGTATCGAGTCGTTTCTTTAAATAATCGCATAAATTAAATAAAGATGAATGCCCTGTCTGATTAGAAATTCACGGTTAAAGCTCAGATTTTCTTATACTTAGGTTTTTTTAAGAAACATATTTCATACGCTCACGTTACGTTCACGTTTCACGGAGTTAAACATTTTAACAGAGACTACAAACGTATTGAATTTTGTATCACGCTTAAAGTAGTGCCATCTAGCGACAGTTTTAGTCAATTCAAAATATTTTTTGTTTCTATTCCAAATAGGTTAATATTATATCCATAGTCTCCCGTGGAGTAGGGAAAGCTATGCTACCTTTCTTTCCTCAACGTACCTACTTACTATGTTTTTTTATTTATACTAGAAAGGTAGCAAGCAAGCATGCGGCCGTCTGAAGGTAAGCAGTCAGATAAAGGCCAAAATTAAAGGAAATTTTAAGAAAATATGTAAAAAAAGTGATTTAATTTTATGTAATACAATAAATAAATTATAGTAAGTATCTTCTGCAAAAAGTTAGTCTAGTCCGAGCTAAATTATAATAAGATAATGTGTAGTATAAACTGTGGAAAGTTATTAGCAATGCTACAGCCATTGTTCCCCACCTCGGACATACGTGAGAACATGCACTCTAGTTATCAAAACAACAGCTAAAACACGTGTAAAGACCGAGATGACCTATTAAACACGTCGACACAAGTTCGAACTTAAAACGAAATAAAAAGTAACTTAGAAACGGATACGTCCCAAGAATGCATGGCGATACTGATGTGAGTCATCCCATCATCGGCCACCACGAAGCACTGACAGCACCACCATAACTGCACACGTTACCGATCAAATACCACCATTATTACAAGGGCGTAAAGTCTCAAATACGATTCAAGTTATGATGGATTACATATAGATAAAGACAAGCTTACATGTTCAGCCGCTAAAACCAAATTAACTCATAGACACGCGAATGTAAGCTTTATTGAAAGCAGTGTAAGGTCTGGAAGTAAATTTTGAGGGGGAACTAACGGTAAATAAATGTTTGTAAAGTAACAGAAGTTTAGACTACATTCCGGCGTAATGGTAAGCATCGCAGTATTGTTCACAACGTGATTTCTAAACGCCTATGAACAAACAATTAGGCCTGCCATCGACAAATATATCGCTGCCCGGCCCCCATTTGTATACAGAGAATAAATTTTGTACTTTTTAAGTCTCTACAAAGATAGGATGCGATAATGCTACTAGATGGTAGCTCGAGATTTCTTTCAAGGAACCGTCCGACAGGGCCATTGCGTATCTCGTTTAACGACTAAAGTAATGATCACTATACCAGTATACTATAAGTGACCATCAAATAACTGTCAAAAGATTCATTCGGTATTGCCTTCATTGAGCAATAAATACCAATGTGAACACACTGTCAGTTGACATCAAAGTTCGGTGGATAACTGAAGCTTGATAGTCACTAGTGTGGTTAAGAATACGCAATAGCCCTGCTGATAGTTAGCCACTTAAGCTCAATTCACACCACGATGGCAGCGGCCGGCGGCGCACTTTCAGTGTGAAATAATTTTAATCTTTGTCTACAATACGTAAAATACCAGCTCGCAGCCGCCCGCGCGCCGCGTTTTTCAAGCCCCGGCCGCGGCCATCTTGGTGTGAATTGAGCCTTACTTTCAGATATTCTCCAAGCTGCCAAGCAGCAAGGTGTAAACATTCCTGTGTTCCGGTGTGAAGGTTACTATGGCTGGCGTAATTAATGGGAGAGTACCACAATGTCTCAGATGCTAAGAGGTAGTGCAAGTTTCTATGGGCAGGCGTAACGCTTACCATCAATTGAACATCTTGCTCGTCACGTCACTATATTTCTATAAAAAACTACTAAATGTAATAGTTAAAAAAATCGGCTAATATTTACGTGAGACTTTGTAAAATTGTACTAATGGTATTGTATAATAATTTTCTAAGTTAATGAACGTCAGCGTAATTCAATCTTACAAAGGAATAAAAATCTTATTTCTTTTATTTCTGGTGTAAGAACGGTTCGTAGTCGGCTCGCTTACGATCTCGTCACTATATTATGTCGTTGACTTGAATCCACCATCCCCCTTTCTATCATCGGACGATGAGACGCACGGTAACCACGCACCCTACTACGTTGTGAATATGTGAATGTCCCATCGGTGGACTAAGCGATTTGCTTATTCATAATACTGATTTACCATCAAAGCGGCGACGCAATAGCGTCGCTTTCCACCAGGTTCCCTCCTTGCCTTACGGACAGGCATTAACTTATTGTGATTAAAAATTAATATAGAATTTTTGAACTAATGTAGCGCCAATTTAATAAATCACATTTGACATCTGTCAGTTTGTTTGTTCTGTCTGTTTCTTTTGTTATTAATACAATACACATGTAATCGTAATTGATAATCGTAATTGATGCAATTGTTCAGTTCTAACTTCGAAAAACATCATAGTATTTGATGGCCGTTATACAAGGTTATAAAATAATAATAATACCAGCCCTTGTTTATGTCCCACTGCTGGGCACGGGCCTCCCCTCAAGATGAGGGGGCTTAGGCTATAGTCCACCACGCTGGCCAAGTGCGGGTTGGCGGACTTCACACGTCATTCGAGAGCTAGTTAGGCTTTCTCAGACATGCAGGTTTCATCACGATGTTTTCCTTCACCGAAAGCTAGTAACAATCGCACAAAGACGATTCGCACATGATTCATTGAAGAAATCAGAGAACCTGCGCACCTTGTTTCCAAGGCAAGCGCTCGCCCGCTGAGCTGTTACCGCAATATATATATATACAAGGTTATTTTGTGAAATTTCGATGAAGTGTCAAATGTGACCTATTAAAGTGGCCCTACTTTAAGCAGTATCTACTCTCACATACATGGGCATACTACCCTTGGTGTGTCTGGGTAAATATAGTACTCTCCCATCTCCTCCCGTTGGGTGTACGTAGGAGGTGACTAAGGGAAAACAAGAAGACGGGCAGCAGCGTCTTTCTATTGGATTTGTCTGCGTTCCCAGAGAAGCCTGCCAAGCAAAGAGATTATGGCAACCCTTCCTTTTTAAGAGGGAAGTCTTTGTCAGCAGTGGACGTATTTCGGCAACTGATGATGATGATGACATGACTGGATTATACTGAACAGACGTGTTTTCGTGCCCTTTCCTACATTATAGTGTTTTAGGGTTCCATACCTAAAAGGTAAATAAACTATTTAAAAAAAAATAAAAACCGGCTTCAAAGTAAATTATCTAAAAAGCATGAAATAACGAAAATATATTGAAGTCGGTGCTAGCACATCATGTTAAACTAAGACTAGCACGAGCTGACACCGACTTCAATATATTTTCGTTATTTCATGCTTTTTAGATAATTTACTTTGAAGCCGGTTTTTATTTTTTTTTAAATAGTTTATTTAACACTTTTTAGTGACGTTTATTTTAGCAAAATAGATATCAGTACTATCACGCAGCTCGAACGTCTACGTTACAATAACTTACTGAAAACATAAAAATTTTGTATCTCTTAAACTGCTGGACCGATTTTGATGAAACTTGTACTCTACCCTAAGTTCAAAAATACTCTAACTATTGCAAAAAGAATTTTTGAAATCGGACTTGTAGTTTCTGAGAAATCCGCGGACAAACCTACATACATATATACATACTTACTGCACTTAAATACATATATACACTCATAAAATTTGGTAAATTTGTTTAGAAGCCCACATAGACTAACATATATTAATATTACGCATTTCTATCAATATTACATACATACGCGTCGAATAGAGAACCTTCTTTTTGAAGCCAGTTAAAAAGGAACCCTTATGGTCTGACTTCGTCTGTCTGTCTGTCTGTCACACCTATATATTTCAGGAACCACTGATACTATCGATTTGAAACTTGGAATAGTTTTAGATCTTGCTTACCCAACCTCATCGCATATAAAAAAAAAATTATTATTTCTTTTACTTTTTTTATAATGGGGGTCGAAATAAGTCATCACAATTTTAAAGTGAGACTACTATATCGAGTGGCCCTGTATCATATGAAAGGGCTTTATTTGCACATCTCAAAACAGATTTTTATTTTGGCTTATGTGACGTAGTTTTTGGCTGATAAAAATGTCAAAAAAAATACCGTTCCCCCCCCTTATCTCCGAAGTTTGTGGAGGGAAAAATCTGAAATAATTATGGATAATGCATGTCTATCTATATTTTACAGGAAAAATAAAATGATCTATCTAAGTAGTACAGTTTTTTAGTAATCTCGTCAAACAAACTTAGTTTTGCGGTTTGTTTTTTTTTTTTGCTTTCTGAGGTGTTACATGAATAGTAAAATTACTTTAATACGTCCAAAGATGGTATGGAACCCTCGGTGCGCGAGTCCGACTCGCACTTGTCCAGTATTTTTTTTTATGGGACTAATCCCACCACTGTGACTCCTGTTAGCTAGGATCTACAGTGGTCACCAGTTAAGACCCTCGGCGAGTCCCGGGGAAACGCTAAAATGTCTTGGAACCCGCAACAAATTTAATTAGAAAAGTGTATAGGAGGAGTTAGAAAAATATAAATTCCATTTTCCCTCCTTTGCAAAGCGGGAGACAAGTAAAAATTGCACAGGTCGAAATAACCTCAGAACGAGAGATTCTTACAGGTGCACCAACTAGATTCAGTCCACCTGCAAGGCACCACGGAAGCTACTAAATTTAATGGGACCTATATTTAGATATCTACTATTAAACTTGTTTCCAATAATAATCGACGGGCCCGTTGGTCTAGTGGTTAGTGACCCTGTCCGCTAACCGATGGGTCGTGGGTTCGATTCCCACCAAGTGTCTGGGTGTTATTTATCTATTTAAGTATGTATTTACAAAAAAAAAAATGTATATATGTATTAGTATCAGTTGTCTGGTTTCCATAGTACAGGCTCTGCCTAGTTTGGGATCAGATGACCGTGTGTGGATTGTCCCAAGATATTATTATTATTATTATTATTATAATAGGTATGGCAAAAATAGATAATATAGATTATAGTACTCGTACTTAACAGGTGGCCGGTGCGAGTCTAAACGATTTTAAAACAACCGATTACCTATCACACGAATCCAACTTTGTTATAATCAAATTTATTTTACACCAACCGAAATAGAACCGTAAATAAACAGTCCCAAGATTTAAGTTCGAATACCGCAACGGCCCTTGTAAAATAACAGGGAGCCCTATTGTTGCTTACGCAAAGATGTAATCTCTTATTTTATTATTACCTGACTGGAAAGGGACACAGCCGACCCTGCATATAAATTGTCGACCTTATCGGGCATTAAATAAAGTTTATTATGGATTGAGACTGGTTTAATTACATTATGTTTGCTTTAAATACTTAAGTAGTGTCTCGAGCTGTTCTGTGACATGTCAATTCAGCTCAACTTCATCATAATTTCGTTGAGATATGGCGAAAGACTCATCTAAAATCAACTTGGATAGAACAGTCAGTGATCATCACGTAACGTCACGTTAGTCAGTCACAACAGTCATTTTACTACGTGGGTAGGTTCCTTGTGCAAGGAACCGTCCAGGTACTTACCACCGCAGTGTCAGATACTCTGCCGACAAGAAGCAGCAGCTGTTCCGGTGTGAAGAACACTGTAGCTGGTGAAATTACCGGACACAAAAGACTTTTAATATCTAATGTCTTAAGAGTCGGCAACGCGCTAGTGATTCTTCTGGTGTTGCTAGCGTCTCTAGGCTACGGTGACTGCTTACCATCAGGCGGGTATTATGTTAGTATTACTGATAATTCATTTTCTTCTTTTTTCTGATAAGCTATTGATTGTTCTGGTTATATATTCCAATGTTGGTGATCACTTTCCATGAATATTAGAGCTAGTTTCTAATGATCTGAATATATGCTAAAAAGTTACGGACTGCAAAAAAAAATACATAATTAAGATTTTTTTTATCAATTTGTAGTTTTTTACTTGTTAAGAATAATATTCTGTTAAACATTCATGGCGATTAAATATTGAAAAAGGATAGATAAATAATTCTAGTAGTAAACAATTCGACACCTAGCGCCATCTATCACTGACTATTACAAACATACTCGCTTTGAAGAGCTTGCTCTTCAGTTATTTCACTTCTAAAAATTTCTACGTAATATATTTTTTATGGATAATATTGCTATCTTAGCCTTTCTTCATTGCATCGTCATAAATTAAAATAATATAGTGTCTTACATGAATAACAAAACAGCACAAACAGCGTTTCGCCTGTTTCCGAATGGGTCTGTATTACATGGTCTGCATGCAGTATTTCTTATGGAATGTTACTGCCCTAAATATTCCATGTCAGGGTCTCTGACAGAAAAAACCTATACCTATTGATGCTGTACCTGGGAATAGTACCCGCCTTCGTGATTTGCAACCACCAGTCCACCGAAGCAATCTAACAGACAGACCCTGAATTCGAAATATAAATTCGCATAATCACCGAAATTAGTATCTGAACTAGCTATTGCCACGAAGAAGCGTCGCATCGTGTCATCGACTAGTTCGTTGGCTAGTTGTACAACAAATCCGGCGACTGATCGCAGTTTCATTTTCTCAACGAGGGACGCGACGTGTGTTGAACATCGTTATGGACAGAATAGAATATATCGTGATACTTTAAAAACGTGTTGCTTTTTTACTATATATAAGGTGGAGATTGAAGGTGTTTAGTACACAATTTTAGATAAATTGACTACTGAACTGAAACTAAATTCACATGGTATTAAGTAAGAATCAATAAAAAGTATAATTTATTACACAGTATGTATGCCTCTAACGAGCCGAGATTAGTCGGTACACTCAATCTTGATCCATAATCTTAATTGTCCTTTAAAACGTCATTCTCATAGGAAAGAAGTCGTGATATAAGTGGATACAAGTGTAAAAGGGCATAAATTGTGTTTTTTTTGTATGCAAAATTTTATTAAAGTCATTGGCCTTAGCTTTAATTTTAAGGGAATTAAAAAAAACTCGTATCAAAAGCAGGGCCCATTAATGGCAATATTGTACTTTAATCGTCTAACTTATTATTTTATACTAGAAGAATCCCTTTAACTACAAACTACAACATTATGAAACATTCTTCTTGAACTGAGTTACCTGGGTACTTACTTTTTACACTGGCTGGCTTGTACCTCTAACCATATAAATAAGCAATACACTTGTGTAGAAAAAAATAGGTAGGTCTGTATGTAATATTGGTAGGTACGGCAATACACGAACCGGCCACACCCACAGTGGCCCACAAAAACAAGGACTCGGGAACCCTCGTCATGGGAACGCTAACTTATTTATTTCATCCGGATAATCGGGGAATTATTTTCAGCCAGACACCTATTCTTTTTCGTACGGATAAAAAGCCGGCCAGGGGAATTAGACGCTGCGTAATTTTGGTACGAGATATGTTGCATATTTTTTATTAGGATTTTTTTTAATGAATTGACATAGTTTAAATACCTTTATTGAAACTAAATATTTACAGTTTATTTACAACTATGTATACTTAAGCTAGGTAAAAAAACTTCCCCCAAGTTGTCGCTGCACTGGGAGGGAAGGGTATCTAGAAGACTGGCGGCATGACCTCTTTCTATAGCCAAGCGTATACGTTGGCAGAAAAAGCTACCAGCCCGACGGTCTCCTGAGACTCCGATAAGTTTGGATGAAATTTCTTTCACCAAACCGTGCGTCTCATGAGACCAAGGCCCCATGGTTGGTAGGATTATCTGTGGAATGGAACAATACTATTTTACTAGGTGACAGGACACTTCCTTCGGAGTCGCTGGACGTTCGGGGTGTGAGCCCAAGGACGTCCATTGAGTACAGTCCGAGAAGGACGGCGGCGAGGTTGAGACCCCAATCCCCGTGAGCACCGTACTAGTTCCCGGGGGGCTCCAATGTGCCCCCCGGCGGCGGGCTCCAATGTGCCCCCCGGCGGCGGGCTCCAATGTGCCCCCCGGCGGCGGGCTCCAATGTGCCCCCCGGCGGCGGGCTCAAAGGCAATGCACTGAGCGGCCCCTGGTGTAGATCCCATCGGAGAGCCTTGGGGCCCCCTCATGTGCCGATGCGACAGCCGCGGGGATTTTAGCGGGTAGGAATCCCACAGCTTCCCACCTTGTAAAGGCTACCCGGGGGGTAATAGGAGGTAATGGGGTAAAAAAAGGTAATAGGACCCTTGTGCAACGCAACGTCCAGGTAGACATCCCACCGCAGTGTCAAATATTGTATCGTCAAGCCGCAACGTGTAAACATTTCTGTGTTCCAGTGAAGGGCACTCATCATCATCAGCCGAAGGACGTGTACTGCTGGACAAAGGCCTCTCCCTTAAAAGGGAGGGATTGCCGTAATCCCTTGGCAGGCGTCTTGGAGATCACAGTATAGATGGTAGGTAATCCAATAGAAAGACGCTGCTGCCCGTCTTCCTGTTTTCCCTTAGTTAGTCGCCGCCTACGACTTCCAACCGGAGGAGATGGGTAGCTTGACTCTCAATCAGAGAAATGTTCAAATTGATGAAGTATTACAGAAGATCTTATCAAAATAACATGAAAATAACGGTTTCTTCGGGTGAGATATTGTGTTGCGGTCTGTAGGTAAATAGTAAACAACCCTTCCTTTTCTGTAGTCGGGTAAAAAAGGTAGCAAAATAAGAGGTACTTCTCCAGATGGGCTAGACTCATTTTAGTCCTAATACAAACGTTACAACCTACAAAATCAATTTTCTAAGCAAATACATAAACATAATATACAGGGTGTAAGTATTTTTAAATGTATATAGTATTGTATATTATTAAACTAGCTGACTCTCGCAGCTCCGCTCGCGCTCTTTCACTTTGCTGAAGATCATGACATGATCAAATGCACAGTTTACGATTCTATAAAGGACATACACGATTCCATAGGTCTTTTTTGAGGAAATAAATGATTATTATTATATTATTATTATTATTATTATACAGATAAAAATTCATTTATATATATATAGATTATAGTATTGTATTATGAGAAGTATATGTATAAGTTTTTAAATCCATGATTGCAGTGTTTCTTAACTCATACATTAGTGACGGGGTGTTTTTAAAAATCTCATCTCTATACTTACATACATAATATCAGACCGTAAATATATGGATCTCACTGATATTTTTTTTGTATCCTCAAGAAAATGGCAAGTGTATCCACTAACAGGTCAGTTATTGAGGCTGGCACAAAAATTAGGTCACACACGGCTGTCTTCAAGGTTTTTACTTAGAAACACGAGTTTGTATTACACGGTTTTCTCAGGAGAAAAAGGTTTTTTCTTTCTTTTATTTTAACTCCATATTCAAAGCGGATGTGTAAATAACATTAGACGGTGCTTTTGTTTGTTTAAGTAAGAAATAATTTAGGTGTATGTTTAGATGTCCATGTAGATAATTTCATTTTATTAATCTTACCCAATTAATTCTGACAAGTGACTTTTATTTTACCATATAGGTATCAGCACTATCACGCAACTCGAACGTCTACGTTACAGTAACTTACTGAAAACATAAAAAGTATATATCTCCTAAATTACTGGACCGATTTTGATGAAACTGGTACTCTTCCCTAAGTTGAAATATACTCTAACTATTGCAAAAAGAATTTTCTAAATCGGATTAGGAGTTTCTGAGAAATCCGTGGACAAACCTATATACTTACATAAATACACTCGTAAAATTGGGTAAATTTGTTTAGAAGCCCACATAGACTAACATACTTAAGTAAGTATATGAATATTATAAATTTTTACTAATATTACATACATATGGATCGAATTCGGTACCTTGTTTTTGAAGCTGGCTGAAAACAATACAGTTAATACATTTTTAAATCAAAGAAAAGATTCAAAGCACCTATACTATAATAATATTTTTTTTGTAATATTAAAAGGATAAATATTTACAATAAGTGTAAAAGATTAGGTCCATGTAGCATGGTACCCAGTATGCTGGCAGCGTTGTCCCGCTGAATCGAAATAGCCACTCGCTGAACAAGGAAATGGCCCGCTCTTGGGCCCCTGTAATTACGAATATTTGTTTATATTATTGGTATATATTTAGTTATTGATATATATATATATATATATATATATATATATTGTTACGTGCGGGTGGGTAATTAAATGCCGATTAACGTAAAAGAAGATTTTATTCCACGTACAATCACACTGTATACACTATACACGCAGTATACACACAAGGCACAGTAGTCCGAGTCGCACAGTACTTCACAATAGTCCAAAGTCGTCGCAAGGGTCGCTGGTACAATTCTCTTCGATCGCTTCCTTAAGATGTTTCCGCTGTCGCTTGTAAACACAAACTGTCCGGACGCCACTATGCGTCGGCTTATATACCTAAATTAACAGAGGGGTGGAACTCTCTCGAATGAACTCGTATGTACTTACCTATTCTATCGTTTTCGCGAGATACAATAGCGGCGCGACCTTCGAGAATAAACTAACAATAGGCGGGGGCAGAGAACCGAGCGCGAGCGTGTAGGTAGGTACATACGTACTTGCCGAATTTGAGGGAACTACTTTCTATTGAGAATTCCAGAGTTTTCGGTACGAATCGATAGTAGACCTATAGACTAACAATGCGTTTTGAGATCATTGCAATTAAGTAATAATTAACGGAGTAATTAACACTTTTATGTCCCGGTCGTAACACTACCCCCCTCTTAGTCATGCTCGTCCCGAGCATCATTAGCTCCGTGATAACGTGCTAATCTGTCCAGGTGAACTATCTTAGGTTTCCCTCGGGGTCCCTTCTTAATGCGGTAGGTGACGTCGTTGATCCTCGTAATAACAGTAAAGGGTCCTTCCCAGCGGGCTTGAAGTTTCGGAGACTTCCCTTTTCTGCGAAGCGGATTGTGAAACCACACTAGCGTTCCTTCATCAAAACCGTTGGTATTCGCATTTCGATCGTAGCGGGTCTTCATCCTCTCGCTTGTCTTCAGACTGTTCTCCCGCACTCTCTTGTGCACTTCGTCCAACTGATTTTGAAGATCGCACACATAGTCCGTAACGGGTTTAGGACTGTCAGGTGGGGTACCCGTTATTGCGTCCACCGGAAGTCTCATCTCTCGGCCGAAGTTCACCTTGGCTGGTGTGTTCCCCGTACTATCATGTACTGCAGAACGATAGGACATCAGGAACAAAGGGATGTACTGATCCCAGTCCTTTTGATGATCATCCACTACCTTGGCCAAGTGATTCTCAAGAGTTTTGTTAAATCTCTCGACCATTCCGTCTGATTGCGGATGTGCTGGTGTCGTACGGGTCTTGTGGATCCCAAGAAGTTTGCACATTTCTTGAAATACGGCAGATTCGAAGTTACGTCCTTGGTCCGAATGAATTTCCATGGGTACACCAAATCGACATATCACCTCCTGGACCAGTTTCTTGGCTACCGTTATTGCTTCTTGGTTGGGTGTTGCGAACACCTCAGGCCACTTACTGAAGTAATCCTGCACTACTATTATGTACTTGTTCCCATCGTCAGTCTGTGGAAACGGCCCAGCTACATCAATCGCGATGCGCTCCCATGGTGCCCCAACGTTATACAGCTTCAGCTGTCCCTTACTTCTGGTTTGCGGGCCTTTTACCGAGGCACAAGCAGTACATTTACGGCACCAATCTTCGACATCTTCACGGCATCGTAGCCAGTAGAACCACTGTCTGACTTTAACGAGGGTTTTCTTGACTCCAAGATGACCACCAGAGACACCATCGTGGACGTGCCGTAGAAGAGGGGCCACCATGATTCGTGGTATTACCACTTGCAGAGTGATTTCCCTTCCGTCGTTGGACTCCCATTTCCTGCACAGCAGATTGCCTTCCAGAACCAAGCTGTCCCACTGAGCCCAATAACTTTTAGTAGTCGCGCTGTAAGCAGACACATCCTTCCATTGGGGTTTGTTCCCACTTTGCTTCCAGCGCAGTACAGGTCCAAGGTCATCATCTTCTTCTTGGGCCTTCCTCATATTGGGTCCAGTCCACTCATCGTCTAAGCCATGCGTCCTTATAAGGTTTACTTCTTCTCGGGCTTCATTTTTACCACAGTGCTTGCAGTCGTCAGCGCACGGTCTTCGTGATAGAGCGTCCGCGTTACTGTGTCCTTTTCCACTGCGATGCTCGGTTACAAAGTTGAACTCCTGCAATTGCTCTATCCACCTTGCTACCTGTCCTTCCGGATTTTTAAACTGTAACAACCACTTTAATGCTGCATGATCGGTTCTAACCGTGAACTGTCTTCCTATAAGGTATTTCTGAAAATGTTGTAAAGTCTTTACCACAGCAAGTAATTCACGGCGGGTAACACAGTAATTTCTCTCTGGTTTTGAAAGTGCTTTACTGAAGTATGCAATTACCACCTGGCGGTCCCCTTGTGTTTGCGACAACACTCCACCGATTCCCGTATTACTAGCGTCCGTGTCCACAGTAAATCTTCCTTCCCTGCTTGGGTAACCCAATATAGGAGCTTCACAAAGCCGTTGCTTAAGTTCACTAAAAGCATTCTCGCAATTCGAGTCCCAGATGAAATCGCGTTTATCCTCTGTTAATTGATGTAATGGTTTTGCCACGTCCGAAAAATTCTTAATGAAGCGCCTGTAGTAAGTGCAAAGCCCAAGGAACGCTCGCACTTCCGTCTTATTTTTCGGGATAGGCCATTCCTGAACAGCTTTTATCTTTTCAGGGTCGGTTTTTACTCCATCCGCCGAGATGACATATCCTAGGTAACTGACCTCCTTCTGAAACAGAGCACACTTCTTTGGACTCAGTTTCAAATTCGCTTCTCGGATCCGGGTGAACACTTTCTCTAGGTTCTTCAGGTTCTCTTTGAAGCTGCGTCCCATCACAATTACGTCGTCGAGATAGACCAGGCATACGTCCCCAAGGAGGCCTACCATCACCCTCTCCATAAGGCGTTCGAAGGTTGCTGGAGCATTACATAAACCGAAGGGCATGACATTGAAATGCCATAGTCCGTTCCCAATTCCAGTGCTAAATGCCGTCTTCTCTTTATCTTCTGGACTTAATTCCACCTGCCAGTAGCCACTCTTCAAATCAATGGTCGAGAACCACTTCATGCCACTGAGCATGTCCAGGGTATCATCAATTCTCGGCAGGGGCAGGTAGCTGTCCTTTTTCGTGACATTATTTAACATTCGGTAGTCAACACAAAACCTCGTACTTCCGTCCTTCTTCTTTACTAGCACCACAGGTGATGACCATGGGCTTGTAGAGGGTTCGATGATCTTGTTTTCAGCCATATCTTTTATCATTTCAGCCACCTCTGTTTCTTTTGCCCACGGTATACGTCGAGGCCTCTGTTTAATAGGCCTGGCGTCGCCTGTGTCAATCTGGTGCTTCACAAGGCCTGTCCTACCACAGTCATTTCCGGTTGCAAAAATGTCCCTGAATGTAACCAAAAGTTCTTTGGCTTGCTGCAGTTCCATTGGCGATAAATTTTCCTTACAATTTTCCAAAAGCTGTCGAATTTGATCGTCTTCGGTCGAACTTACATTTTGTTGAACCGCGGAAGTGTTTAACCGTTTTAGATACTTAACTTCTTCGCATCTTCCAATTAGGCTATTCTTCCTCAGGCGAACTTCTTCATTACTCAAGTTTAAAATTCTTACTTTTCCTACTCCTTTTGTCATAAGTAATGTCCTGGCAGTGATTATCTGTGGATGATTGCCGGAGTCTTCTACTATAACACATTTGTTTGATTTGATCTTCTTAGGAAATTTCACTGATACTAAGTTTTCAGATCTTGGAGCCAGTATGAAATCCTTTAAACAATAAAGACTGCATGTGTGTGATCCTTGCAGACAAACTTCTTGATCAGGGAACCTTAACACTCCTTTATCAATATCCAAAACACATCGTTGATCCTTCAAGAAGTCTAGGCCCAGAATGCAATCATCCGTGATATTCGCGATAAGAACTGAGTGGATGTATGTTCGGTCACCAATATTAATCTCTACGTCTGTATCACCGAGGACGGAGACTGGCTGGCCGGTTGCTGTCTGGAGGTGACATGGTGGGGATCGCCTTTTCCACATAACAGTGCGTTTCAGTAGCTCTGGTCTGACTATAGTCCGCGAAGCCCCAGTGTCTACTGTCAAACTGCATGTCTTGTCATTTAATGTGCCCTCGATGGTCAGACTATTTCCATTGCGAACTTGAGTAATGGTGATTGTGGGGGCCTTATTGTTACCAGCCAGCACCCGCCCCGCGGTCCTGGCGACATTTAGTTTAACGACAGGTCTTGGTCCACTTGGGTCCCGGAGCTCGTGACCCTCCTTCTCTTTTTACGACATTCCAGTCGAATATGCCCTTTTTCTCCACAGCCGTAGCAAGTGGGGACATACTGTGGTCGCCTGTCATCCGACACGATTTCCCGGATTTTATGTACTCGACTATCTTGTCGTACAGCTTCCACTTCAAGGGCATGGGCCAATGCGCTCTTTAGCGTCGAATGATGGCCCAGGCGAACGGTGGCTCTTACTTCCACGTCCCTTATGCCGTCGACGAATGCTTGTAACAAAGTTACCTCAACTGTTGCCGGTGACGAAGAGTACGCACGACGAACCAGCCTTTCTACTTCAAGCGCCCACTGTTGGAGGCTTTCCCCAGCCTTCTGAGTCCGCTCGCGGAGTTGTGCCCGATAAACGTGTTCTAGGTGCTTTTCACCGTAACGTGTATCCAATGCTTCTAACAGAGCCTCCAACGTGCGTCCTTCCAGTGGCAGGTTTTCTAGTATTAGTAGAGCGTCGCCTCGCAGAGCCAGTGTCAGGGCCATAAAGGATTGATCATCAGTCCACCCATTCCCCTTGGCCAGTGTCTCGAACTGGTAGCGGAAGGCGGTCCACGACGAAGACCCGTCAAAGTGCGGAAGGTCGAGTTTCGCTGCTGATGGTGAGGGTGAGGCCACGGTTAGTGGTTGGCGAGTCTCTAGTTTCGCTAACTTATTGGTTATCACATGAAAACGGTTGTCATGCTGATCAATCCGGCCTTCCAGGTGCTCAGTCTTAAGAGTAACCTCTTTGACGTCCGCTTCCAGTTTCGTAACTTTCTCACCGAGTATAGTAATGCCGGCATCAATCTTACCCAGAACGGCCTCTTGGTTGGCCTGGATAGACTCCTGAATTTCGCGGCGGGTAGCCTCCTGGGTAGCCTGGATGTCACGGCGGGTGGCTTCTTGGATAGCTTCTTGTGTAGCCTGGATGTCACGGCGGGTAGCCTCCTGATTTACCTGAATAGCTTCCTGGATCTCGCGGCGAGTAGCCTCCTGGTTCGCCTGGATATCGCGGCGAGTAGCCTCTTGGTTTGCCTGAATAGCCTGTATAGCAGCCATGAGGGTTGTCAGGTTCAGCTCTGTTGAGTTTCCCCCCGATGCATTACCAGACGACGTGGCAGTACCAGACTGAGACTCCTCCTCTTGACCACGCCGACGTGCAGCATCCATCTCCACTTGCCTCCTTGTTCGCGGAGTACGCGCTTCTTCTTCTCGCGGCAGAATCGGCATCCCACTTCTGACACCAATTGTTACGTGCGGGTGGGTAATTAAATGCCGATTAACGTAAAAGAAGATTTTATTCCACGTACAATCACACTGTATACACTATACACGCAGTATACACACAAGGCACAGTAGTCCGAGTCGCACAGTACTTCACAATAGTCCAAAGTCGTCGCAAGGGTCGCTGGTACAATTCTCTTCGATCGCTTCCTTAAGATGTTTCCGCTGTCGCTTGTAAACACAAACTGTCCGGACGCCACTATGCGTCGGCTTATATACCTAAATTAACAGAGGGGTGGAACTCTCTCGAATGAACTCGTATGTACTTACCTATTCTATCGTTTTCGCGAGATACAATAGCGGCGCGACCTTCGAGAATAAACTAACAATAGGCGGGGGCAGAGAACCGAGCGCGAGCGTGTAGGTAGGTACATACGTACTTGCCGAATTTGAGGGAACTACTTTCTATTGAGAATTCCAGAGTTTTCGGTACGAATCGATAGTAGACCTATAGACTAACAATGCGTTTTGAGATCATTGCAATTAAGTAATAATTAACGGAGTAATTAACACTTTTATGTCCCGGTCGTAACACTATATATATATATATATATATATACATAGGTATTTATTTATTATATTGATTTTAGCTCTGGTTTTTTTCATCTTGTTATTTATATATGCAATTTTATACACACTGCGCCCTATATCTTTCTTTCACCGTTTCTCTCCTGGGCGTGCTGGAAGAGATTTCTATACAAATAAGCTCTGCTTTTGTACCTGTATTCTCCTAATACTTTTCTAACCATGTTAGTGTGTTCATAAATTTATAAATAAATTAGTTAATAACTAACTTTTTTAAGAGACGTATGACCACAGTTAAACTTAACGATTAGATAAACAAAACAAGTAGGTCGCGTGGAACTCCGCACCGGATTAATTTTTGATCAGGAGCCGAGGATTGGCTGAAAACTTTACAAATTACGAGTAAAACTAATTTTTAGGGCGCCATTCTTTACAAACACCGCGCTTTTGATGTCTAGGGACCTATTTCCCTGGACTGCGTTGTAATGTTTTCAAAATACGTGAGGCGTAAATATGACAATTTAATTTACTATAGAGATTTGCGATATAGCTTTAATAGGTCATCATCATCACCAGCAGCCGAAGACGTCCACTGCTGAACAAAGCAAAAGGCCTCTTAAAATGCTATAACCCCCACGCAGGCGGCTGGGGGATCGCAATACCTATAGGTGGTAGGTAATCCAATAGAAAGATGCTGCTGCCCGTCGACTTGTTTTCCCTAGTCGCCTCATGCGGACAATTAACGCCAGAAGATACGTGGATGCTATTCTTAGCCGGATACCCCCCGGGCCACACCAGGGTGCAGTGCAGCAAGGTTATTCACACCAGTGTAGGTAAAACACGTTTACATATACGGCAGACTATCTGACACTGCGTAGTAAAATACCTTTTTTTAACGCGGCAGAAATCTTCAAAAGGTCCCGAGGAGCTGTAGGGCTCGACCGGGTATGTGGGATTTTTACCCACTAAAACCCCTGCAGCTGTCGTATTGGCACATGAGAGGCATCTCCGGAGGGATGTGCACCGCTCAGTGCCTTGCCTTTAATCCCGCTGCCGGGGGCGCATTGTAGCCCCCCGGGAACCAGTCACGGTGCTCACGGGGACGGGGGTCGCAACCCCGCCGTCGTCCTCCTCAGAGTCACCGCCGTACTCAATGGACGTCCTTGGGCCCACACCCCTGACGTCCGACGACCTACTTGCCTACCTACCTACATACCTACTTGGACAAGTGGACAGTCTCATGCAAAAGCGACCTACCTACTAGTAGGTACTAATCTTGATTTTTTCTAAGATAATGATAACATTTTATATGACAGAAAAACCTATCATAATCCAGCCACGATTGATGATTTAGATATTATTTTTAACCGACTTCAAAAAAGGAGGAGGTTCAGCTCAATTCGTCTGTATATATTTTTTTCTATATAGTATGTTCGCGCATAACTGGCAATTATGAACCGAATAGAAATAATCTTACTTCAATCCATTCTTTAATCCGTTGATTGAGTCCCATAAAAAAATCATTGCTTACGAATAAGTAGTTCCTGAATAAACAAGAATGTTGACTGCGCAGGAAACCTGCAGGAATGCCTATAAGATGACTTTATGTCGCTTTTTAAGGACAATAAAAAGGTCATCACTTTGGCAAATATTTACCAATTTCAATGATTCTTTTTTTATTCGAAAGAAGAAACCACTGTAATGAATCTGTATGAATTTTATCACAACCGGATAAGAGCTTCCTGGAGGACCATGAACGATGTGGAGGAATTTATCTGGTAAAAACCATAAAACTGATGTTCTCCATTACATTACTCTGACAAATATGAACCGATTTCGAAGATACTGACGACGACGGGCCCGTTGGTCTAGTGGTCAGATCCCTGCCTGCTAACCGATGGGTCGTGGTTTCGATTCCCGCCAAGTGTCTGGGTGTTGTTTATCTATTTAAGTATGTATTTACAAAAAAAAAAAATATAAGTATTAGTATCAGTTGTCTGGTTTCCATAGTACAGGCTCTGCCTAGTTTGGGATCGGATGACCGTGTGTGGATTGTCGCAAGATATTATTATTATTATACTTTTTTATTCGAGAGTAAACTACTATGATGATTCCATGCAAATTTCATTACGATCGGATAATTATTATTATTTTTTTTTTTTTATTTATTTATGGTCTACAAAACTGAATACAATAGCTAAACAACTTGTTACTTATATCAATTTAGTATGATGGTGAAAGTATCCTTCTTGATGTAGACACGGCGTGCATATAACATCGTATCTGGTAAGGGCTTTCCATTTTAAAAGTTATACAGAAAAAAAAACTAAAAATAACTAAGGTAAATACTTAAACAAAAAGTAATCTAAGTTTGCATTTAATGGAGGCGATATAGAACCACTAAAAATATCTATATTATCTCTGATGACGTTACAACTGGATAACATGCGGTATAAGGGAGAGTGCTGACCGATGTTGGTCCTGCATCTTGGCAATCTGAAAGTATGCCTATTGTGTAAACGGCTACTAATGCGTGGGACTGACAAACATACGCGTTCGAGAGTACAGGGTGAGTCTATGAGCCCACGCAATAGTTTGCACAGGTACAAAACGTCTGCAATTTTTCTGCGACTATGGAGAGATGCCACTTTATAATGTTTAAGTCTCTGATCGTAACTTTTAAGCGTGTGACATTTATTGTCTGAGTAAGACAGATGTTACAAAAACCGCCTCTGCACGCGTTCTATGCGATCGGAGTGGACTTGGTAGCCAGGATTCCAAATTGTGCTGCAGTATTCTAATATACCGCGTGTGTGTGTGTGTTATTCTGAAGCAACATGAATTATGTAAAATTATGTAGACGATAATGTGATCATAACCTACCTAGATCATTTTACAGTCTTCGATGGTTCAATCTTTATGTATGAAAATATCACTAAAAAGTTTAAAATCAAATCTTTAAAAAAAAAATTGAACAGACTTCAATAACACTGAAAAGTATAAAATAATTTAAATATTATCGAAGTTGGTGCCTAATATACACAACAGGTACGCTAACACCAACTTCTATAATATTTAAATTATTTTATACTTTTTAGTGTTATTGACGCCGGTTCTATTTAAAAAAAAAGATTTTATAACACTGTCATTTCTGTAATTGCGAACGGAAAGCGGACAATTTACCTAACTAGTCATCACCAATTACAGGTTTATGCAGGTTGTACCTCAAATATATCTTCAGTTTCATTCCAACAGTGATCGTTCGTGACGTTTACAGGGAACAACACTCCGGACACCCCTTCTTCCCCTACCGTGTCCCCCACCTCCTGCCATCGACCCCCTCCCTGGAAATATTCCTATACCACGAAACATCTTCGTTCATGAGAAATTTTCGCTATGACCTCACCATTACTGGTGTTTACTTTTTACGACTAGTTTTACGCCGACCTTTTTAGTGCGAAAGTTCAATATGAAATGAAACATTTCCTGTGAAATTACTACAGCCAACAGAATTGGTATTTTGCTGAATGCCGTTTTTTTATTTTCATTTTCTATTGGAGAGTTTGTGTGCTATTAGGGAAAGTAGATACTGTTCCTTTGTTGTTACGAAGGCATATTACAAAATCTGGATAGAAGAACGATTTCTATTTATTTTAATGATGAAACATACTTTAATCGTCGGGATTTAACGCCAAAATGTAAATCATATTAATTCCCGATTTGAAGTAATGTGTATTTTAAAGGCTACATGAACTAATTTACGTACTATAAGGCCCGTAGGGTGTCCGAGTAAGAATGGCCTTTAAGTTTGTTGTATTTCCGACGTATTTTTTATTTTATTTGATCTTTTGAACGGCAGGACACATTGTCGCTGATGCTGATCTATTTATAACAAGACAAACACTGTTTAAAAAAGAAATTGAAAAAATGACAAGCCCGCTGAGTTTCTTGCCGGATCTTCTCAGTTGAGGTCGCGTTGTGACCGATGGTAGCTTTTCAAAAAATGACCATTCCAAAGTGTTAGCGTTAAGCCTATTTGAAATAAATGATTTTTAATTTTTATAGCAACCACCCATTGCCTCTGGTTGGGTGATGTAGTGTTGTAGTGAGGCGACTAAGGGCTCCCACACATAATTTCGAATTCGCATCGCATCGCAAATATCTGCGAGAAACAAATGAATTTTCAAAACAAGTTCCTGCGATGCGGCGCCTTTTCGCAACGCATCGCAGTTATGTGTGGGAGCCCTAAGGCAAAACAAGAAGATGGGCACCAGCGTCTTTCTATTGAATTACCTACCACCTATACTGCGATCCCCAAGACACCTGGCACGCGAGGGGATTACGGCAACCCCTTCCTTCTAAAGGGGAGGCCTTTGTTCAGCAGTCTTTCAGCTGCTGTTGCTGATGTTGATGATATAAGTATGTACAATACAATACAAGTATATACTAAGCTGTAACAGCTCATTGGGCGAGGCTTGCCTTGGAAACAAGGTGCAAGTTTCAAACCCCGGCTCGCACCTCTGATTTCTTTAATTAATCATGTGCGAATCGTCTTTGTGCGATTGTTACTAGCTTTCGGTATATGTATTCTGTGCTTTCGGTGAAGGAAAACATCGTGAGGAAACCTGCATGTCTGAGAAAGCCTAACTAGCTTTCGAATGAAGTCCGCCAACCCGCACTTGGCCAGCGTGGTGGACTATGGCTTAAGCCCCTTCACCTTGAAGGGAGGCCCGTGCCCAGCAGTGGGACATTAACAAGGGCTGGTAGTACTTGTATTATAATACCAGCCCACAGTACTAGTATTACTTGTACACACGCACGCAGTACGCAGAAGGTACTTGTATTATAATTATTTCTTAGGTGTGCAATAAATTGCACACCAAAGAAAGATACATTTGAAATTACAAACAATTAATAATCAAAAACGCGGCGGACTTATCGAATGTACCGTGTGTAAATGTACTACGTGGTAACTGATTACTGGCAGTATTTTTTATTATTTTAAATTTGTCTGTGCCGCGCTGATTTAGTTGTTAGATACCCTGGCCGGTACCTAGGTCGTGGGTTCAATTCCCACCTTCCGACTGGGTGTTATTTTTCTATGTGAGTGGGTATGCAATTACAAAAAAAGTAGGTATATAAGTATTTGTATCAGTTATCTGGTTACCATAGTACAGGCTCTACCTAGTTTAGGATCAAATGACCGTTTGTGGATTGTCCCAATTATATTATTATTATAATTAATATCGATTAGAATTATTAGTAGGTAAGTATTTGGTTTCGATTTTGTTGTGCAAGAAACTTCACTTTAGCTATTTTCCGGATATGCACAAACATTGTACTTTAATAATTTTATTAGCATAACCCGTTTTATATAAAAATAAAATAAACATTTATTGAAATTATTATTGTTCCATTCATAAGGTTACATCTAAGTTCCAAAGGTGTCCATTGAATAAGAAATACGCATTATTATGGAAACGCTTAGAAATTTCCACTTTAGGGTAACTCGAGCCCTTTAGATCCCTATAACTGGCTTTTCAACGGTGGCATTCGCGGCATAATCTCGATACAAATACTCGGAATCACAGCGATTGCGTGGGACTTCGATTTGGAACGTAATAATTCGCCTTTCTTGTTAAGACGCTGATAGATATTTGAAATTCTCTTGTAACAACGACGTGATTGTGTAAAATCTCTGAATAGTTAATATCTTCTAAATATTTTGTAATTTTCTTGTTAGATACAAATTGTACCTTTTGGGCTAACAAAATTAAATAGAAAACTATTTTGATTGTTGTGATGTTTGAAAGTAACTTATAGACCTGATTATTGGTGATGTAGCTTTTAATGGAGTACTAGTGTTCTTCCATTTAGAATGCACGGACAAGGACCTTACTACAAAGGCATCGCAGCAAAATGTACTAAGCACGTCAGCGGCACTAGCACCTTTACGCCTTCCTTAGGAGAACGGAGAAGTCAGGCTAGTAAGGCTAATAAACTTTTGATTTGGTTAGTTCAATTTTGATCAGGCATTACCAGGTCTTAGGTACTTAGGTAATTATAATAATAATATCTTGGGACAATCCACACACGGCCATCTGATCCCAAAGTAGGCAGAGCCTGTACTATGGAAACCAGACAACTGATACTAATACTTATATTTTTTTTTGTAAATACATACATAAATAGATAAATAACACCCAGACACTTGGTGGGAATCGAACCCACGAGCCCACGACCCATCGGTTAGCGGACAGGGTGTCTAACCACTAGACCAACGGGCCCGTCAAAGGTAGGTACTTTTACAAACCAAAGATAAGAGAAAAAAATACGAAATTAAGAATTTGTTTTTCATTTATTTTACTCTAGCCTAGTTGGGAAGGCGAAAGGTTCAATACCAAAACTAATAACTGTTCTGTTTTGGTTCCTTCATGTAAGGGACCGTCTAGGCAGGTACCAACACAGTGTCAGATATTCTGCCGCCAAGCAGCAGTGCGTAAACATTGCTGTGTTCCGGTGTTATGGGCACTGTAGCTGGTGCTCTGGATATGAACAGCAGTGCATAGGCACGCGTTTCTCTTGCCACCAGGTCGTCGTCTCTGTCACTAAGTTGAATTAAAAAATCAAGTTTATAAATACAAAGCAATTATGGCAAACTTGCTATAGGTACCTACATTCACATACTACATACATACTACATTTACATACATACTACATAGGTAGGTACATACTACATTTAGTTTTTTTTTTTTGGTAATAAACTTAAACTTACTTAACTTAACTTATTCATCATCACCATCATCAGATGGAAGACGTACACTTCTGAACGAACGCCAACTCTTTACACCCCTTAGGCTCAATTCACACCAAGATTGCAGCGGCCGGCAGCGCACTTTCAGTGTGAAAGAATTTTAAACTTTATCTTCAATACGTACAAGTAATAAGTTTTTAAAACTAAAACCCGACTACGGATAAAGTCGCAGTCTAATAATGTGATTATATATAACCTATAACCAGCGGACAATCAGGACGCTTCTAAAGACACCGTAGTTGTCAAATTATGTTAAGCAGATTAGAAGATATGCGGGAACAGATGAACATACATAAATACATACACTCTTGTTAAAATCATAACCCTCCCTCCGTTCCGTAGTCGGGTAAAAGGACCAGTGTCGCTCGAAACGCGCGGTGCGTGGCCGCCCCAGGCGTCGAGATTTTCAAGCGATTGAGCCTTAGACCGCCAAAATAATCAACAGTTAACCATTTGCATCCATCGGTTACCTGAGACACGCACAATGTCGTCGGTCCACCTAGTGGGAGGCCTGCTTACGCTGTGTCTTCCGGTTCGTGGTCGCCACTCGAGAACCTTTCTTCCCCATCGGTGATCAATTCTTTGAGTGATGTGGCCTGCCCATGCCATTCTAAGAGCTATGTCGGTCGAATCTCCTCATTACGGATTTTTTCGGGCAATGTAACTTCGAGCATAGCTCTCTCCATAGCTCGTTGTGTGACTAAAAAGGCCAGCTGTTAAGGACCACGTCTCAGTACCAATTATGTTATCATTGACAACACACAATGGTTATAAAACTCTATATAATGTAATAGCATTCAAAATACAAAATAAACCCGCCGCCATAGTAAATGAAGTTGCAATAATTTACACTCTGTTACCGGATATGTGCCTTTCCTAGCCCGAATGCGGGACACATCTGATCGTCGAGTCGGTCGGCCGATTGGTCGGTCGATTGGTCAGCCAACGACGCGAGAGCTCTCTCGGGAATCAAATAATTTAAACGGCTAATTGTTAATTACTCGCCGGGTTTTGTTAGTTGCGCTCTTATCTGTTTTTAACGCGATGAGTTTTTTAAGTGTTCAGTATTTTTAAATAACGATGTTTACTATTTATTAATTTAATTACCTATGTAGAGATATGTAGGTAAGTAGGGTTGTTTTGGGAATGATAGAAGCTGTTGGCCGCAGATAGCCATTATAGCTTCACCGGACAGTAATGGGTACAATAGGTACCTAGTACGTAGGTACTAGGTACCTATTGTACTAAAAGTTACTCGTCGGTGTTACCCGTGGGGTGTCCGGGTAAGAATAGCACCCCCCCCCCATCTTCCCCCGTTGGGTGTCCGTATGAGGCGACTAAGGGAAAAGAAGAAGACGGGGAGCAGCGTCGTTCTATTGGATTACCTACTATCTATACTGCGATCCCCAAGATGCCTGGCAACCCCTCCCTTCTAAGGGAGAGGCCTTTGTTCAGCAGTGGACGTATTTCGGCAGCTGATGATGATGATGAATGTACTAAAAGCTTAGAGGAGATACCACTGGAGAGAGCATGATGCGCTAACCCCTCTGCCAAATTTTTGTTCATATGTTCAGGTCATTCTTTATTTGTATGCGTATCTTTTTGAATGTGTTACGAGTTTATTATAGTGTGGGTATGCGTGAAATTGTATCTGTGTGTGTTTACTTCGCCTCCCGCACCCCCCAAAAGTGCCACGAAAAATTTGTTCGGGGAATCGATGCGATACTAGCTCCATTCTAATTACTATGAGATTAAAAGTGAATTTAAAAAAAGTAAATTGGTTCAAATCTACCTAAACGGAACAGAATCAGAGGATTTAGCCCTCTTTTAACCTGGTGGTCGAATATTAAGAGATACCTCATAAGATGGATTTACACATGGCCCAGGAGAGTAAGTAGACCCGACGGCTTACCCCAAATAATTGGAACAAGGGTGGACAATCTTTCTTCTTCTTTCTTTCTTCTATATGCACCCTCATACAGACCTGAATATGAAAGTTAGTAACCACTTCATCATCACCAGCCGGAAGACGTCCACTGCTGAACTTAGGCCTCCCCCTTGGAACGCCACAATGAACGACAATTGGCGATTTGCATCCACCGGTTACCTGCGACGCGCACAATGTCGTCTGTCCACCTAGTGGGAGGCCTACCTACGCTGCGTCTTCCGGTTCGTGGTCGCCACTCGAGAACCTTTCTTCCCAACGGTTATCGGTTCTTCGAGCGATGTGGCCTGCCCATCGCCACTTCAACTTGCAGATTCTGAGTGCTATGTCGGTGACGTTGTTTCTTCGGTGAATCTCCTCATTGCGGATTCTGTCGCGCAAAGAAACTCCGAGCATAGCTCTCTCCATAGCTCGTTGTGTGACTCTGAGCTGCTCTAAAAGGCCAGCTGCCCACTTTTTTTTTTTTTTTTGACGCGGGGGAAATCTTCGATCGATCCCCGGGAGCTGTGGGGCTCGACCGGGGTATGTGGGATTCTTACCCACTAAAACCCCCGCGACTGTCGCATCGGCACATGAGAGGGGAGACCCCAGGGCTCTCCGGTGGGATCTGCACCAGGGGCCCCTCAGTGCCTTGCCTTTGAGCCCGCCGCCGGGGGGCGCATTGTAGCCCCCCGGGAACCTGTCACGGTGCTCACGGGGACGGGGGTCGCAACCCCGCCGCTGTCCTCCTCGGAGTCGCCGCCGTACTCAATGGAAGCTCAAGGGGCCCTCACCCAGCTGCTCACTTACATCAACTTAAAGCCTCCGTAGCGTAACGGGAAAACGCTTGCTTTGCAAACCGGAGGTCATGTGTTTAAATCCCGCGAGGAGCACCTACAGCAACATTGTGTATTCATGCCATACTGGTTAGGGGAATGCAGGCCGACCACCTCCTGATTCTCTGGAAAGTAAGATGATCCATTCATCGCATGTTGGTCCTGTACCTAACTTCTCCTCGGTCGTGTCGGTCCTCTCCCATTAGACTAATTAATAAAGCAAACCAATGGGTAATTAATTTCTTAAGTCTATGACTTGCAAGTTTACGGTTTGGTTTACGGCCTCTAAGCACGCCAATAACGCAATTACTTGCTCTGCACGTCCATAGTGGTTTTATCCTCTTTGTGCACTTCATTGACATAAAAAAATTTGACAAAAGTCATGCATTCTGTTAGCAAACGGGACCCCAATAACATGCAAAAAAATTGTAAAACCCACACATTGTGAACACATTCTCATGCCGTAATAATAAAAACACTGCCAAAATGAAGTATGCACGTTCCATGTCACCCAGCAGCGCGACAACTGTGACCACAGAAGATTACTGCTCATCTGCCTCCGAAGCAAACCTCAAGAAAAATTACCACAGAATAAAGGCAGGGCTTCGGAAATCAATTCCCGCGGCGATGGTACTCTGGGCGTTCCACAAGATCCCTTCAAGGCATGGCTTAACTTCGCGGAGAGTTATCGGTTTTCTGAAACAGCATTACAGATCGGTGGATGATCCTAGGAGGACCGGCAAATCCCTTGGCGCTATGTTGAGGAGTGCGGTGGAGTTTGGGCTGCTCGAGAAACGTGGACAAAAATATTACCTTGCGTCCAAAAATCGTTAATGTCTACGTCTACTTGGTACAGATAATATAAACAATACTTATGTGGATATTTGGCGTTTTTAGTTTTTACTGTAGGTATTTTACACTAGGCGGACCGTCCAGAAAAATTCCGTCTTCTGAACTTCCGCAGTGCCTAAAAACCTTTGTCTTATAGACAAAGGTTTTTAACCAGTGTGCTGCCAGTGGTGAAATATGGTACTGAGACGTGGTCTTTAACAGGTGGCCTTTTATGGAAGCTCAGTCACACGAGCTATGGAGAGAGCTACGCTTGGAGTTTCTTTGCGCGACAGAATCCGCAATGAGGATATTCGCCTTAGAACCAAGGTCACTGACATAGCTTTTAGAATCTGCAAGTTGAAGTGGCGATGGGCAGGCCACATCGCTCGAAGAACCGATAACCGTTGGGGAAGAAAGGTTCTCGAGTGGCGACCACGAATCGGAAGACGCAGCCTAGGTAGGCCTCCCACTAGGTAGACAGACGACATTGTGCGCGTCGCAGGTAACCGGTGGATGCAAATAGCCAATTGTCGTTCATTGCGGCGTGGCAAGGGGAGGCCTATGTTCAACAGTGTGTAAACATTGCTGTTCCGGTGTGAAGGCCACTGTAGCTGGTGAAATTACTGTACACAAAATACTTAATATCTAATGTCTTAAGGGTCGGCAACGCGCTAGTGATTCTTCTGATGTTGCTAGCGTCTATAGGCTGCGGTGACTGCTTACCATCAGGCGGGTCGCATGCTTGCTTGCTACCTTGGTTGTCTATAAAACAAGTGGACGTCTTCCGGCTGGTGATGATGACCAAATTGATCACAGTCACACCAAATTGATCATCTATACTATAATAAAACTCAAAGAGCACTTTTTCTGTACATTGAATATTTTTCCAAAATTTCTATGTGGGTATACTATACTATCGACATAGAGGCCAAAACAATTTTTTTTGGAATTATTGTCTGTCTGTCTGTCTGTCGTTCTGTTCGTCCAGGTATCATTTGAAAACCCGTGGATGGATTCTGATAGGACTTTCACTGATGTGTTGTGTAGAAGTAGGGGTATAAGTTGGTATATAAAACATCACGCTATGTTTCATAGGGGCTAAGCAGTGAAACATTACTTGCACATATTACCACGTAATTTCCTTTGTATGTGAATAGGGTAATTATAAATTGATCAGTTATTCATTAAGATATCTATTATTACGCTATATACAATAGGGACTGAGCAGACATTTAGTTTGCTTAAGATATGGCTGTGGCGAAGGGTAAATTTTTGTAAGGGGTAAGCCGGTCCGGTACACCCAGGACATTTTCATTAGATTTCTGTATTGTTCTAAGTACTTTGCTGATAGCAATATGACATTATCTATATCTTTGAAAAGTTAAAATGATTCATGAAATTTTAATTAAACTCCCCAAGTCCAGGTAGTGTATAGGTATTGTATTACAGTCGCAAAAATAAAAAATGCGGAAAACTTAGAACTTTCATTAACGAATATGATTAGACAGTGATTTATGATGTTAGCGTGATTTACATTATGAACAGCGCCATCTATCGGTGAAATTGAACATACAATCACTAAATAACTTTAATATTTTTACATAATTATAAAAAAAGTCGTGTTAGTTACACTATTTACAACTCAAGAACGGCTGAACCGATTTGGCTGAAAATTGGTGGGGAGGTAGCTTAGAACCAGGAAACGGACATAGGATACTTTTTATCTCGGTAAATTATGGTTAAGCAACCTAAGGCAAGGTAATTAAATAGATGGGTGAACCGATTTGTATGAAATTTTGTGTGCATATCGGGTAGGTCTGAGAATAGGTCGTAAAGTATATTTCATGCCGATAGGTTAAGGTTAAGCAACATAAGACAAGTTCATTAACTAGATGGGTGAACCGATCGATATGTATGAAATTTTGTGTGCATATCGGGTAGGTCTGAGAATAGGTCATAAAGTATATTTTATGCCGCTGATAACATGATTGACGAGGATATATAGAACGAGAGGACATGAGAGGAGGAGGAGAGCAAGAGAGGAGAGAGACTGAGAGGGGATTTGAGGAGGGGGTGATGGGGTGAGGGTTCGGGGGAGTTAGGTGGAGCAAGTTGGGAGAAGAAAGAGGGAGAGGGTTCAGAAAAGGGACAACGGGGAGAGGAAGAGGGGGAGTGTGACGAGGACCGAATTGGGAGGGAAAGAGAGACGAGCAAAACGTAATAAAAGCGCGGGTGGAGCTGCGCGGGTCAGCTAGTACTTAAATATAAAAATCGCTCCGATCTCTCCACAAATCCAATAATCTCAGCCTGGACACATTTGGCACTTCAGAAGACCGGCCGATCGAATATAATTACACCAATCCAATGTAAGAGTATAATGTTCAATTCCAAATAATTATGTGCTTTCAGTATTAGCAAAGAACCAAAGAACGCTCAAATGCACTAAGTGTTTGTACAACGGAAGGTTAACGGAATAAGAATTAATAGCGTCTGCTATGGAAGCTTCGGCCAACTCTTTCAAAGGTGGGAGTCCGGATCTTTAGCCAATCGCATAGCTGTTCCAGTTTTAATTTTAATAATGGTCTGGTAGTGTCATCTATTAGCGTATCATGTGTAAATACTTACTAGCTGCACCTAGTTGTGTGGGCACTGCACGAAACCGGTGTTTTCTAGTCAAGAGAGGGAGCCACCTACGTGCTAACAGTATAGGGATTATAACGCCTCAAGCTGGTTTCAGACTACGCTATAATATAATAGCATATAGTATATAGCTCATAGCACAACTATATCGCGCACCATACGTTGTTAAGGACACGTACACACAGTACTGTACTATATATTATTGGCTTACTATATGCTATAAATTGGTGCGATGTGCTGAGTTCATGCTGTGCTATATCACGCGCCGCCCTCTTCTTCCTCCCTCACCCCCGGCCGTCCCGCAAGTGAAACGAGCGACACGAAACGAGTGCTTGCGATAATATCGCGTAATGTGAACGCCATGCTATAACGATATTATTACGATTTCGCGTTTTAAATCGCGTAAACAAAAAAACCCATGGGTAGAATATGTTTTTTACCAGTTTTATGAGTGTGACCAACTTCTCAGGATTTTTTTAAATAAAATAAAGAATTTGATTCAATAATAATAATAATATATTTCGCTTCACAAACTTGTATTTACATGATTGCTTACTTAAAATACGTTTAGTTGCGTTATTAAACAACAATTCAAAAACCATAAATAATACTTAATGGATGTACTTATACTGATTGTATGATGATTCTACATACAGCGTTTCAAAATATTATTGAAAAATTATTAACAAAATGGTGGAATGCTTACATATAACGACACCCTAAGCTGAACAGACAACTTCTTAATCCATTACTTACTTTATGCGTCGGGAACAGGATACTTTGAGTAAATATTTGAACAGCAATACAATACTTTTGTATTTACAATGTATGAACACTGTAATATCATTTTTTGCAGTCAAGTTTGAATACGATTTCAAGAGTTATGGCTCGTTTACACTGGGTCAACTATCACCATTGCTCGTCAAGCCACGAATCGTCTAATCGCGTCAGTTGTCGACATCACCCGACCGAGCCCATAACCGCATCATGCTGAGTACAGACCAGCCCAACGAACGCCAAATGCCAAAACGTGTGACCAATGAAGGCCAAAGAAACCCATTCTTTGGGCTCGTTTGATCTGTCTATACGCCGCCAAAGCAAACGAACGATCGCGTCCAGATAAGATCAAGAACCCCGCTGATGTTCGTTGGACTGGTCTGTACGCAGCATTAAGTGAAGGCGACCTGTCGGTGATGTGAACGAGCCATTATGTTGGAACGACGCTTATAGCGAGCTATATTTAGCAACGACGCAATTAGCGAGTCGCTATGTTGCAACGACGCTTGTAGCGAGTTATATGTGGCAACGACGCATGTAGGGAGCCGTTATGTTGCAACGACGCATGTAGCGAGCTATTATGTTGCCAACGACGTATGTAGCGTGCTATATGTGGCAACGACGCAAGTAGCGAGTCGCTATGTTGCAACGACTGCTATTATGTTGCATAGTGTTCCCTTAGCTACTTGACTGCAACTACTAACAACTGTCTAGGTGGAGTGTTATGGAGGATGGGTTTAGAACAGCAGGTCTTCATCACCCTCGTCGAGAAGGTTCACGACGTCACCCACATCTTGTCCTATTGCGGCTGCTTTCGCCGCAGCCTTTTTCTGTAAACATATTGATACATCAGTATGGAAACCTACCAGTCAAGAACTAACCATCCTTCTATTACTTAAGGCTTATTCTATTACAGCATCCCACTTGATGATATGTGTCTATTCGCGGGCAACAAAGCGCGCTAGTTTATCAGAGATCGATCCACTTCTCATTTTTATCAATTTGATGTGAATACTTCATATCATAGTCAAAATATTGGCCAGTCAGCATAATCATCTAGATTAGATTCTCTAGGTACCCCTGGCGAACATTTAATTTTACGCCAATCGATGAGGCGGTTACAAGGCGGCGGAACACAGGTTAATAATTGCAGTTCCCTGATTCGCAACAATGAAGCAAAACGCTTCGTCGGCCTGTCCCTGAACTCTGAACGTCGAACTGAGATACCCAAATAATCATAAGGCAGTGTTAACTTGCTCTGATTTAGTCTTCCCTAAACACATCCTTGGTGGGAATCGAACCCAAAAACTTTTTAGGCAGCAGTCAGGGTGACCACTATTACACCAACAAAATGAAAACTAGAAGACGGGTAACAGCGTCTTTCTATTGAATTATAACCTATAATCACCCCGTGGGGTGACCGGGTAAGAATAGCACTCTCCCATCTCCTCCCGCTGGTTGTTCATAAGAGGCGGGCGACTAAGGGAAAGCAAGAAGATGGGCAGCAGCATTCTTCTATACCAGGGATGTTGCGAATATTCGCATCCGCATCCGCAAATGCGGATCTTCCGCATAGAATTGGACTTCTGCATCCGCATCCGCATCCGCAATAATCAATGCGGATTTTCATGCGAATGCGAATGTAATACAAGTTGCGACGAGAAAGAAATTGGCAGGGCCGCCGAGTGGCACGTGCCGTTCGCACTTGACAATGAATGACCAATGGAAGCGAAGAAATTGGTGGACAAGATCCGACGCATTTGTTTTGGTGCATCATTTGTTTATTGCGTAGACAGAATATAATACAGACATATACCAAGCGTGCCGCCGATAAGGACAGAAAAATAAGTACATACTAAATTTAGAGTTGCCACGTAAGGGAAATTTTACCCTTTGTGTAAAGCAAATACGGAGGTTGTTGTAAATTATATTTTCTTTCCTAACCAAAAACCACTTTTTTGACACAACATTTACTTTTCTTACATTATATCGTCTTAATCTATGACAGTCTGCAAAAAGTACGAAAGTGATTGTTATAATAATGTCCTCCTAGCCGAAACGACCACAGCGGCCAATCTTTTACAAGATCAGCCATGTACGCAGGAGATATTATAGTGCACAAGTGCTTGCGTAGACACAAGTGCACTCTCTCTTCCTTTATATAATAGGTACCTCTCATAATCCGATGGGACGGAAGACCGACACGACTGGGGAGAAGTTAAGCGCAGGACCGACTTTTTACATGCCCATCCGACGCATGTGTGGCGTATCTCGGATCACGGTTTCGGAACGCCAAAGGGGCTGTCAAAAAGATGACAGCGCGCTAGTATCTATGGCAGAGACATGTTTTAATTATTACGATTACTCCACTGTATTATAAGTTGTTCTCTCTCAATTTGATTATAAGTGTTTATTACCAAAGCTCGGTGTTTTAATTTGACGGACAAGAGTCGGGCATACGTCCTATCGCAAATCCCGACACATGGATCATCTTACTTTACAGACAATCAAGTCATCGGCCTGCATTGTCCTAGCCAGTAAGGAACAACTACTCAAATTTGTTGCCCTTCGCAGGATTCGAACCCACGACGGAGGCTACAAAGTGAATGTACACTTAATATCATATATGCTGTAGCTAAGGTCTATTCCACATTGTTCACCTGGGTGATATCACGTGGTGATTAAAGTGGCTAAGAGCTGTAGATAATTATTAGCCTCATACAAAAAAGTTAAGAGATAAAAACAATAATATGCTATTTCCCAGAGAGGTAGGCAAAAATTGGCTTTCTTATAACTTAATATAATACATACTATGGCCATTTACCGGGTAAGTTTTAGTAAATTTCTCCAATATCCAAATCTATAGTACTAGTATCTTGGGACAATCTACGCTTGACCAATGACCACCTGATCTCAATCTACGCAGATCCTTTAGTAAGGTAACCAGATAAATGATTACAAATTCTTGTAAACTGTATAAATACATATTTAAATAGATAAATAACACCCAGACAATTGTTCGGAATCCTTCGGAATCGAACCCATGTCCTATTGGGCAGCGGCCAGGTCCCTCAGATCGTCGAACAGCCGTACATCGCCGCCGTCCGCGGCATGTACTGCTCGATGGGTCGAGCAGTACATACAGCCCGACCCGATGTCCGTCCTCCTGGACCATGACACAACACCAACACCAACACCGACAACGATGTCAAGAGTCGTAAACACATCAACACACAGACACCGGTCTCGCCGGCGAGGCCGAAGGGATCGCTGAGTTTCTCGCTGAGTTTCTTGCCGGTTCTTCTCAGCGGGGGCGCGTTGTGAACCGGTGGTAAACTCATTTTCTCTAAGCGGCAGCCCAAGCCGAGGCCGTGTCTCCCTGAGGTGCCCTTGTGCTAGTCGCTACCCAAACCTTTCTGGCTGGAGCGCTTTAAGCGCTCGCCCTCTTGTCCGGTGAAACAGTACTATTCCTACAAAAAAAAAGTGATGATCAATAAAGCAAAGTGACTATCAAGCTTCAGTTGTCCACCAAACTTTGATGTCTACTGAAAGTGTGTTTGGTATTTATTGGTGATTCAAGTTAGGCAATGCCAAATGAATCATTTGATAGTTATTTAATAGTCACTTTGCTTTACTGATCATCACTTTAGTTGTCAAACGAGATAGGTACATAATAGGGGGGGGGGGGGCAAATTAAACAAAGTATTCAACGTCGGTACTATTTATTTATAATTCAGACAAATTTACCAATAAATTGTAACCAACAACATACATACAAATATTTAAACAACATGCATATAGTAAAAGCACGATTAAATGTACAATGACCATTGTGCCTATAAATAACTAATGAATACGTCCTGCGCAGCCTTGGACGAATTACTTGAGCGCTTACGTTATTTCTGAATATTTAAGCATTCGGGAATAACTTTTAGCAACCTAATTAATTATTTTTGTTGCTGCTATCCACAGTATACAAATATCCATATTTTCAGGAAATCATAAAAATAAATTCGGGAAATCTGAGAAATTCTTCTAAGCACCCAGCATGTGGGATCGTGTATGATGCACTTAATAATAATTTACCACATATTTATGGTAGTCTCTCTTTTATACACTGGCAACACTGATAATGGCGATAAATAAACTGAAAATTTTAGGTTATGGATGAAAAATAAGAATTTATCGATCTTACACGTAACTTTCAAGTAAAATAGTAACTAATTTAGAGCAATAAGATCTAAATAAGTCGTTTACATGTATTCGTTTCTAAATGTAATCTCTAAATTGGCCATAATAATTCACGTTTACCTGTGAAACGATACTCCACTAATTTTACGTTCACTGTCGCTTTTACAGCCTATAATACTGCACTGCACGATTCTTATAGGATTTCCACAACACACAGTAATGTAACAGTTAGTTTTTTATTGAATTTTAAGTTATTTATTTAATACTAAAACCACGATAAAATTGTCACGGAGCTAAGTGGGAGCAAACGTCAAATTTGTTTCGCACCCACGGCGCGGAAAAATTGAACACATGCTGAGGGACAAAAAATCATATACACTGTTTCTTTCTATCACACGTAACCTACATAAACGCATTCTTTTCTTGCGTGAATGAGAAAGAAAGTGTCCAGCCCTCTATTGTTTTCTTCCTCTAAGGTTTATTGTAAATAAATCATAACGTTTATTATTATAAGATTTTGAATGTTATTGTGATACAGTGATCATTGTTTGTGTACTTAAATAATTATTTATTGGGAAATCTTCAGGTAAATGCAAATAAGTTAGTACTTAAATAAAAATTGGAGTATTTTACTTAATACTCATTAATAAAAATGTTAATAATGACTTTAACATTGTTTTAATTCTTCATTCATATACTATATTTATATAAGATCTTAAACTTCCGCATCCGCATCCGCATCCGCGGATGTGAGCCTTAAAAAATCCGCATCCGCATTCACATCCGCGGATGTGAAAAAATCGGCATCCGCAACATCCCTGTTCTATACCACCACCATCTATACTGCGATCCGCAAGCCGCCTGCCAAGCGTAGAGCTAGCCCACCCCTCCCTTCTAAGGGGTCGTGCATTAATCACGTGATGTTTTTAGCAACTTTTTAACCCCTCCCCCCCTCCTGGTGATATGTGGTGAGATTTTTAAACTACCCCCCCCCCCGCCCCTCTATCCAAAATCACGTGTATTTTTTTTGTAAAAAATTTCAATATAGATTATATTGAAATTTTCGGAATATTATCTTTAAATACAGGTACTTAACTGATTAAATGTTGAAGGGGAAGTCGTTGCCGGCAACGGTGAGTCAAGGCCACGTGCCGCTGTTTGGTTTCGAAATCGTGCATTCAACGAAAAATAAATACACGTGATGTCTCATTATACCCCTCCCCCCTCCTGGTGATATTTCGTGATTTTTTCGGAACCCCTCCCCCCCCCTTTCGAGCCTCACGTGATTAATGGACGACCCCTAAGGGGGAGGCCCGGATGTCTTTCGGCTGCTGATGATGATGCCACCTATACTGCAATCCGCAATGATGTTAGTCATTAAAGTATTATTTAATTGCAGGGATACTAACCGCCTCAGCCTTATCCTTCAGGATCTTCTTCTTGTCCTGGATCTTCTTCAGCCGGTAGAACTCCTCACGCTCGAGCTCGTCAAGCTCAGAGATAATGTACGCAAGGGTGCGCTCCAAGCGTGGGATGATTACTGTTCAATGGAAAATAATGTAGCTTTAAATAGTTAATATTCTGGACAATCCACACACGGTTATCAGATCCCAAACTAGGCAGAGCCTGTACAATGGAAATAAGACAACTGTTACTAACTGCTTATACATTTTTTTTTAGTAAATACATACTTAAACAGATAAAACCCAGACCAGCAGGGATATTGCGTATCTTTAGCCACCCAAGTGACTATCAAACTTCAGCTGTCCACCGAACTTTGATGTCAACTGAATGTGTTTTAGTATTGGAATTTATTGGTCACTCAAGTTAGGCAATACCTAATGAATCATTTGACAGTTATTTGATGGCCACTTGCTATAGTGATCATCACTTTATTTGTCAAACGAGATACGTAATAGGTGGGCAGGGCTAGTGGCCAGTGGCCAGGGTGTCTAACCACCACTTTGTCCATTATAATATTGGTTTTTTGACAGCTCAACGTTTGACGTTTATAGTAACGTGAACTCAGTAAGTGAACGAAATAATATCGAAAAATGTACATTTGATTAAATTTTTTTTTAATTCTGATGACTCATGTTAATGTTTCAACTTTAAAAATTTGTTGTCTTTCTTTGTTATACTATGCATGAGGCTCTCAAAATAAAATGAATGAAAGTAATGTAAACAAGACGAAAGTAATGAAAACATATTACACCTTATTTACATATTAGCATTTATTTCTATCGATTATTTGTAATCTGTGGCACAATCGTAGTAATCATAATGTAGGGTAACTCACTAAAGTGCGGTACGCGTCCATCATCGATATACTATACCAACTACAGTTAGCGCGCGAGTTGAATGCAGAGCTAAGGAATGCGGTAGTGCTGTGACCTATTGATGACCACAATAAGTAATGAATGTCGATAAATTTAAATGTTATAAGTTTAATTTTATTTTTTACACTAGGTTAACATGATGAAAAAAAAAACAATATCATAATTATCACATGTTTTTAATAATCATTTCAAAACGGAATAAAAAAAATTTAATCAGATTCAGAAATGGCAGATATGGTTGAATCGGTGTCACTATCCTCGCCGTCGCTGACCTCAATGACGAATCGATCTATGGTATCTTCAATTAATCCATCTCTTTGCCAATAATTTTCTTCTAAAATTTTGACGTGATCATCGAAGCCACGCCAATCTTCCTCTGTAACCTGAGAAATCGCCAGCTCCGTAACTTCTTTTAACCTTTTTAGGGATAAATCTGAAGTAACATTGTGATGCCGTACTATTCTTTTCACTTTTGCCCAAGCCAACTCAATCGGATTGAGGTCGCACATGTACGGTGGTAGTCTTCCTACGACATGGCCATGACTCCTGATGAATTCATCGATTTTAAATGATTTTTCTATTGGTTTATGTAACTGAACCAAATGGAAGAGCTCATCTTTTCTCATCGTGATTGAAGCTTCCACATTATTCTTTGTTAGCCATTCTAACATTATAGGTTTGGTGCTGGACTTTGTTGGGACTTTATTTTCTTGCACACTGTGATACGGCGCGTTGTCCATCACAACAACGCTGTTTTGCGGTAGATTAGGGATTAACATACCAGTGGCCCACTTTTCAAAATTAACACTGTTCATCTGTCCGTGATAATCACCTGAGGTAGTACCAGCTTTAAAAAGTAGTTTTGCCCCATTTAAAAACCCTCCTCTTGATCCCGCGTGAACAAGAATAAGCCTGTTTGTGGAGCTTGTGTCTGTCAACACGGCGTCGATCATTTCATTTCGCCAACATTTTTTAAAAGTGAGGTTATTATCTATCCATGTTTCATCTAGAAAAAAAATATTTCGATCGTCTTGCCTGTATTGACGAATTTTCCGCAAATAATTTGACCGTGCATATACAACAGCAGGCCTTTCCACCAGAATTCTGCGTTTATTATGACATTTAAGCCATTTATATCCCATGTCTTTTAACAATTTTCTTAAACTAGTCACTCCCCATGGAAACTCGATTTTTTCACGAATAGCTGCAAGGAGTTTAATGCAGGTCGGAACAATTTTTTTAGTTATATAAAATTCTTCAATGGTTCTGTGTATAACACTTCGATCAAAATCATCGACATTTAAATTTTTCTTTTTAATACATGGCCTTTTCTTTTTAGAAGGAGAACAAAGAGGCCCTTTCTTAGACTCATTTTGAATTGCAGCCAATGTTCTTTTGGAAAGTCCGGTATAACGGCTTGCTCGGTCGAAAGCATTATTCAAATTAAATGTCAAATTTTTGTTCTGCCTTTCTTCAACACACATGTCTAAAACATTTTTCGCCATTTCTCGTGCTTGGCGATGAATAAAAGCTCGTTTTTTTGTAACGGAACTTGATGGATCAGTCATTATTAAAATAAAAAAAAATAACACGGGAACTTCAGTATTAACACAATAACACGGCAAACGTACGATAGTTGACAAGGATGGCACAGCACTACACTGCAGGCGCGTGAGTTGGGGCGTGCGGATAGCGGGGGGAGATGCTCCCGCTCTTTACCTCAGACCCCGACTGCATTCAACTCGCGCGCTATCTGTAGATTAGCTGTCACGAACAAAATGACATCGAAAATGTGGTCGCGGTTACATATACTTACACAACTATACACGTAGCTAGAAATTGTAGAAAATAGTTTTAAATAATTCGGAACGTCGGACTAATAGAAGCCTTCACATGTAGTAATAAAGTCTAATTCTGTATGCAGTAATGTTGGCACATAAAACCTTTACATCGGAGACAAAGAAAAATCAATAAAACCGCCAAAGCTATACGAAAAAAAGTAGTTGTTTTGACTTAAACAAAAATGTACTCATTTAAAAGAAAATCTTAACCACTATAAAATAAGGTTCAAAACAGGTGTGTTTCCATTGTGTGTGTACTGACTTACAAACTTATCCGTGCTGGTGGCAGAATTGAGAACTAACTTTTTTATTATGGTAATGACGTGTAGTTTAACAGTTTCGTATAGACAGTGGCGACACGCCTATCGGCAACATTAATTTTGTCAGTCTCTAGCGGAGAAAATATCAAATAAATAATTTTTATTTCGTATTGTAATGATATCTTACTTATATTTATTATTTAAACTAGTAGTAATAAGAACACGAAACGAAAAAAAAATTCTCCATCTGCAATTTTAGTATTACGATAAGTATTATATTATTTGGACAGTTTATAAACGCGCAATAAGGAATTTCGATACATCCTGTTGTCGGCTCGTACTAACTTGAAATAGAGCGACAGCCGTCTCCGTAGCTCTATTTTCGTGACCACTTTTCGGGCCGTGACAGCTAATCTAGTTGGTATAGTATATCGATGGCGTCCATGAAGTACAATATTATTTCTGTGAATTTGTAACTTTAACAATACGAAACATCATGGGCGTCAGCTGTCAAAAAACCCATAATAAAATGGACAGAGTGTAGACCGTTGAATAGTATAATCTAGAACTGATATGAAATAAAAATAGTGTTCTCTTTCCATGACAAATCTTTAACTAGTTAGTAAATATTATCTACAGCAGTGTTTGCTTGCATGAGTTGAGCAGTTCAAGCTCACAGTACCAATAATAGAAGAATTCAAACTACTTACCATGCTCAATAGCATTGACACGCCTGTTGGTGATCTTGATAACTTCATCCAAAGTTACGAATGATGTCTGCAGGGAAGCCAACTCCACTAGGAGTTTCACAGCACTCTGGAAGTTCTTCTTCAGCTTTGTAAGCTGTTGACCACCTCGAGCCAGACCAGCCAATTCATATGTGTCTGAGCCATCCTGGTAGGATTCAAAGATTGGGAGTGTAACACCTGGAAATAATAAATGTACCTTAGCATTACAAAAAATTACACATGGTTTATATTACATGGTTTTTTGGTTTGACGGGCCCGTTGGTCTAGTGGTCAGACACCCTGCCTGCTAACCGATGGGTCGTGGGTTCGATTCCCGCCAAGTGTCTGGGTGTTGTTTATCTATTTAAGTATGTATTTACAAAAAAAAAAAAAAGGTATATAAGTATTAGTATCAGTTGTCTGGTTTGCATAGTACAGGCTCTGCCTAGTTTGGGATCGGACAACCGTGTGTGGATTGTCCCAAGATATTATTATTATTATTATTTAAGTTATTAATTCAGTAATGTCTATTAGCTATGAACTGTAAAAATTAAGTGTAGCATTAACAGTATGTAGTAAATTCTGGTTTGATTTTACACAGATTGATGCATGAAAATTATATTTTAAATCATTAGTAATTTAGATATAATTATATCATCATCATCATCAGCAGCAGCCAAAAGACGTCCACTGCTGAACAAAGGCCTCCCCCTTAGAAGGGAGGGGTTGCCATAATCCCCACGCTTGGCAGGCGGCTTGGGGATCGCAGTATAGGTGGAAGATAAATCCAAAAGAAAGACGCTGCTGCCCGTCTTTCTGTGCTCGCTTAGTCGCCTCTTACGACACTCAAATATTCCAAACGATTTAAAAATAACATGCTATTATTGAAACCTTTGTTCAGTGGCAGAGATCTTCCAGCAGATCATGATGATAATTATTCCGACTGGCATTTAGTTTTTTTTAAATTCATGTTTATAACATCTATTGTTCACACATAGGCTTCTTAACTTTAAACAGGGTGTATGTACCAAAAACTTTTATATAAGATTTCTCATATCGTCCATTACAACACTACAGAAACCATTTATATGAAAAATGACTAACTTGTTAATTTTTGAGCATGTAATGAATACGTGTGGAATAATATTTATTTTTCAAATTGCTTTGCTAATTTCAATCAAGCCGCCTGCCAATCGTGGAGATTATGGCAACCCCTCCCTTCTAAGGGAGAGGCCTTTGTTCAGCAGTGGACTTTTCGGCTGTTGATGATTGCTAATTTTACACAAATAAGTAATTTATTGTTTTCAAATTGACAGTAGGCTTTATCATTATACCAATAATGATGTTATCCTAATTTTATAAATAAAAACAGCATTTTTTGGAAATTCATGAAAAAGCCGATGTAAAATTTCAACACTAGAATGTTCAGAAACATGTGCTGGATCCCTGGTATCGCTTTTCGGTACGATGTCCCTTACACCCCATATAAGAAGTTCCTTGTATATTATGATAATTATACAAGATTGGAAGGATCAGTCATACTTATTGTTGCGGTCACACTTATTATTGAAAAGTGGTTAAACAATACAAACCAGCAACATTGTCTTTCTTGGAGCGAATCTTGATTTGAGCCTTGGTGACATTTTGTAGGACCACCTGATTGAAGTCACCGGTCGTGAACTTAGCCTCAGCAAGTGAAAAGGCAGCCTCTTTCATTACTTCCCCCATAAGGGTTTTAGTCTGTAAATAGCAAATATGACACATGAATTTTTATAATTATGTTCTACACTTGTTGACTTATAAAGGGATAAGAATTTTGGATAATTCGTTACAGCTGATATCAATTAATAATGGGGACACTCACCTCAATAATTTTGCTAAGGATCATACGAAACCTAACTTGGAGCGCGTCAGCCTTCTTCTTGAGGAGACCATGACCTTTCTGGGCACCAGCCAGACGAGCCTTCATCAACATCTGAGCACTGAAATCGGGACAAATGGCATGAAGAAGATGCTCAGAATCGCAAATTCGATACGTTTAAAATGTAGGAAATAATCATGTTCCAGATGAAAACTTACCCCCGAGAAGGGAAAATCGCTAATCTGTCTTTTCCAGACATATTGATTCAGGGAATTTATTTTACGTTTTTATCCCTTTTCAGAATTTTCACTCCCAAACCCAAATCACCTGATGACAGAAGATAAATGATAAAAAATATTGTCTATGAATGGTCTTGTGATCTGTCTGCTCAAAAAACACAGATAAAAACTAACATTCGTGGCGCTTCACATTCGCACATGAACCCACGGTTACCCGTGAAACCGTGAAATCAAGAGTTCATTCATATTTTTTACATGTGCCTTTGCGGATTCGTGCGCGAATGTGGAGAGAGAGGTACAATAAAAACCTGCGAGGGTTCTGCCAAAATCAGACCCTGTTTTACTCTATGGCCCATTCGGCCCACTCTCAGAGTTACCCAATCATCAAAATAGTCTCGCCCAGCGCCCAGCTGACTGACTGACGAACCAATGACGAACGACTGACAGTTTGTTTGTTGTGTTGTTACTGTGACAGCAGTTTTGTTTTGACGAGTACTTTCGTTGGTGTATTGCAAAATGTAAGTAAACTACGAATAACTATTAGATTGTAAATAAAGAAATATTTATCACACGCCCCACATTCGTCCTAGTTTTGTATTGTCTTACTAATTTATTTATAGGTACCTCCTGCTCCAGTTTGAATCTTATTGGTATTTTACAATATGAATATGAAGAATGATAATCCAAGTTTGTGTAGAATTTGCCTTCAAGAAGGTGCATATTTACCAATTTTTGAGAAAAGTGATAGCTGTGATAATATACACGCAAAAATCTCACTATGTGTAAGCGAAACGGTAAGATATTATGTTAGTTATGTACCTTACGAGCATTCAGCTCATTAGTTAATCTTTTGGTTTCTTAAGAGTTCTTTTCTGTTATTCAGGTAGAAGATGTTGTAGGATTTCCGCGTCATATATGTTCGTCGTGCAATACAATCTTAGAAACTTTAACTAATTTTATACATAAGTTTAGAGAGACCTCTAAAATATTAGAAAATGGACTCGAACTCGTCAAGAAAGAGGTAGCCACTATTGACAGTGACCACACTACTTCAGAGTTCGAGATAGATGTAAAAGTTATTAAGGCTGAATCAGATGATGATTTTGACAATAATCTAGTTAGTTTGGTGGAACCATTGCCAGTAATATTAAAAAAGAATATAAAAAAGGAGGCAAAACAGAATCCTAAAAAAGCTGTTAAGCGTGATTCTAGAAGCAAAACAAATAAAATAGCATCTTCTATATTAGAAGGAAACTTTATATGGAATGGCGATAATTGGTGGTAATATTTTAAATTATCATAAACTGTATTTCTTTCTAAGCTATATCTTTTTACTAACTTCCTATTAATTTATTGCAATGAGCCTTTTGTGATTTTTTTGTATAATAAGCTAGTTGACTGCAGTCCTACCTGATGGAAGGCGGCAATGCTATTTTAGATGGTAAATACCATTTGCTTTTATTTAGCATATTCACTCTAGCCTTGAAAACGCTCTAATTGTAACAGGGTAGGAGAACTAACACAGGCAAACTATCTTAGACCTTGATCTTATTATCTTACCAAATTATTTCTTAGAAGATCATTAGGCCATGATGAGTGTGGGCCAACCCCAACAGTATCCTATTGCTGATAGCAAGTAGACTGGACTGTCCTTATGTGAATCAGTGCTGCAACATTTCTCGTGGATTATTACAGCAGTGATTCACATGTGCTATCTCTATTATTATTAAATTATGTAGTCTTAATTTTAGAGTCCTTAATGTTTTATTAAATAAATATTCTATTCTATTAAAATCACAATAAGATTGTTATTGCAGTATGAAAATGGGGAACACAACAATAAGGAAATTATCAACAGCAAAATGTAAAGAACCAAAACCCAGACCACAGACAAAAATCAATTTGCCAGATAGAAAAGAAATACATTCCGAGAAGCTTTGCGACCTGTGTGGTGATGTCTTCAAGTCCCTGGATAAACTGTCCTTGCATAAAAAGAATGTCCACTTCAAGAATCCAGTTCAATGTCCTAAGTGCCCAAGAGTTTGTGCGTCCAACTACTCTTTGAATAAGCATATTAAGAGGATACATGAGGGTATTAGAGATTACATATGCTCAACTTGCGGCCAAGGGTTTGCATTTAAAAGTGGAATGACAAGCCACAATAGAAATGTTCACAGAAAACATTTGTTTCCTGAGAGAGTTTACTCCTGTAAATTTTGTGATAAAAAGTACAAGTGTGCTAAGTCTGTTATTATACATGAAAGATCTGTGCATACAGGTGAGGGAGATATTCATATAAATTTGATTTTTATACTATGGTTGAACTGAACAGTATTTCTGCATTGGTATAGTTCGATTCAAACTTAAAGGCGGCTCTGTAAAGTTTGTGCATTGCGATTTCGCGCATGTAGTAAGTTGACAATGGACAACCTCGGCATTACCCCACTGATACCTTAAATTGGTTACTGCGCAGCGACTTGAGCCTAACTTCACGTCCACCTTTAAGTTTGCATCACACTGTAGAACCAAAATTTCCATAGATACGTTGTGGGTTTGTCAAAAACCTTTCAATAAAAAAAATCTTATTAGAATTGGTGTTTAACAAGTGTTAAAAGAGACCTTAAAGGAGACCTATATATACAAAGTTTTAACATTGATCTCATCAAGATCCCACCTCAATGGTCGATGATTCAGATCTACATCACATTAACACGCGAAGCGTGATCTCGGTTCCACCGCAGACAGGTAGATCTCAATGTTGTCCACCAAAAAAAAAATAGTGACAGTTTGGGTGATGCCATTAAATACTCATCAATCCATTTAGGCTGCTGGATGTACCAAAAAAAATATCCGCGACAAGTCTACATGGCTAACGCAGTATAAGTTGAGTAACTGTTCTAGGGGGAGGTTTCACTTCGAGTCACTGCGCGTTCGGGGTGTGCGCTCTAGGACGTCCGTTGAGTACGGCGGAGGGTTGTAACCCCCTTCCCCGTGAGCACCGTGACTGGTTCCCGGAGGGCTATAATGCGCCCCCACGGCGCTGAGGCAGATCCCACCGGAGAACAGTGTATAATAATTGCTGTGTTCTGGTGTGAAAAATTACTTGGGGCTGTAAACTTAATAACAAATATCTCAGGCGTTTATAAGTAGGCGTGTTTCTTACCATCAAGTGCACTTTTCTTTTCAATTATAAGCAAGTACTTGACTGCATGCCCACCTGATGGAAAACGGCGACGCAATCGAGGATGGTAAAGGACACTATTAAATTAAAGCCTCTTCACTCTTGCTTTGAAGAACCTAGTGTCGCCAATTAGCCTCTTAGCGCGTAGCTATATATCCTCTCCTATATCCAAAGCTGCAAGATGGCAATTTGCAGCACCAACCCATCTTTTTTCAGTCTTGCTTGTCACATTGAATAAAAAAGGCATACTTACTGGTAAGAGGTGACTAAGGGAAAACAGGAAGACAGGCAGCAGCATCTGTCTATTGGAGTACCTACCACCTATACTGTGAACCCCAAGCCGCCTGCCAAGCGTGGAGATTTTGGCAACCCCTCCCTTCGGCTGCTAATGATGATGGTGATGATGATACTGGATGGTACTTATTGCAAAAAAAAATGTTCACTAGTCTTACTACTTATAGTATGTAATGCAAGCGTAGAACACATATAAATGACAGAACCCCTTCCTACGTGCTGTCTAGAGGATTGACAGTAATAACTACAATGTCTTGTTATAGGTCAAAGACCAGCAGAATGTAGTATTTGTGGCAACTGTTTTTACCACGAAGACTATCTCAAAGAACACATGCGTCTACACACAGGTGAAACGCCATTCAAATGCCCCATCTGCGGCCGCGGGTACGCCCAGCGGTGCAACATGAAGAGTCATCTCCGAATTCATAGGATATCAGAACTAGACGCCACAACGTTGAGTAAAATACGACCGAATTATTTAAAATTGTTGAAAGTGTGATGCCTTCAAATTGTGAGTCTTATGATACAGCTGAGCCAAATTTAAAGATTACTCTGAAAACTTAGCGGTCTCTCTTGGCTGCACCAGAGCTACCTAGTTTGCCTGTTATGCTACATAACAATTTTTCTTACGGTGTCTCAGGATATCTCTAACTGCCAGTCCTTATATCCTATCTATCTCTTACTATCTGTTAAAATAGTTACCATCGATAGCTTTATAACATATTTCCGTTTCAATAAACAAAGATAGAAATATCTGTCCTTACTATTGGTCTAGCTTCGAGACCTTAAAGCTTACTAGAGATAAGAAAATTAATGTCAAGTGTCATATTGATTTTGTGATATTGATATTGATTGAAGATATTATTATTGTTACTTTTTAACTGAGATTGCTATCGGCGGTAGAGTATTGGGACCGGCCGTTAAACATCAGTGGTAACATAAGTGTTTTTGTTGGTGCTGAAATTTATTTGTGATAGCTTTAAATTATAGGGTATATATACTGCGGTAAAGATGGACCCATTACTCATAATAAGAGAGTTGGGTTAATGGTACTAACGGCAGCTTAGTAAATCAAAGTAAAACCTATAATTATGGTGGTTTGCCTGCCTTTTTTTCTGCTTCCAGCATTAAGGGTGCGCTTCCACTGAAGCGGAGCGTCAATTGACCAACCACAGTTCTCGAAATCGCCGCTCCGCTTCAGTGGAAACAGTTTTAGCGGAGCTGAGAAGAGCAGTGCGGGGCAGAGCGGACTTTTAAATAAAATATATGAACAGCTAAGGGCCGCGTGGCCCTGAGCTGGACATAGCGGATCTCAGCTTCGCTCCGCTTCAATAAAAAAACTCCACTTTGCTCTTCTCCGCTCCGCTCCGCCTAGCTCCGCTTCAGTGGAAACGCACCCTAACTCAGGGCGTCTACCACTATCTGATGGGGTAGTATTTTGGAGCAGAGGAACAGAGCTATTAACTGCATAACTGTCTCTTTTCCACAAAGGTGGTGGTAGGGTCCTTTGCTGTCTCGGAAAACCTTCAAAAGGTACCGGGGTCTCCGTAGGGGCGAGGCGAGGTTATGTGATACTTTATGGCGTTAGGTTATGTCAGACGTCGCCATTCTTGCAGGGATTAGACTGATTTCCAAGGAGTAAGAATTATTATTTCGCTATTAGGGCCCAGCCCGACCGACGGCGAAATAATAACTCTTACTGCTTCCCAATCCCTGTATTACAAATATTATAAGAAGTTGTTGAAACATTAATCTTAATTAGTTTTACCTACTTCCAGTATTTTTACTACACATTTTAAAATACTATTTTATAAGATCTCTTGTTACAAATTTTATATAGAGTATAAATAAAATTATAGAATGTTAACTTGTTAGAGTATAAATTTTATTTAATTTTTATGGACAAATAATAAAAATTGTTTGAAATCAATAATGATTGTTCTTAAATTAATGGAAGAAAGACATGGTTATATAGAGTGTAACAAAATTTGTTTATTCTTATGTTGAATACTAAGTTTCTAAGTTTAACTTGGATTTAGAAGTGCAATGGTGTAATTTTGTTTTAAATTAATAAGATGTTGTTCTTTTCTTCCAAAATATATTTTGATTTAATATTACAGATCTGTTTTCCTTTCATTTCATTGTATGACAAAAATATATTTCTACCAGATATTTAAAACAATAAAAATATTCACAGGGTGGAAACACTTTCAGATATTTTGGTAAATTATAGTGACATTAATTTCTTGTTAAAAAATTATCAGGATATAATATCCAAAGTAATACTAGACAATAATTAATAATAATAATAAATACACTTTATTGTACACCAAAAGTTACATGTAAATTGAACAATAGGTTGAAGATATCAATGTACAAAGGCGGCCTTATCGTTAAAAAGCAATCTCTTCCAGGCAACCTAGACCGCATTTATTTTTATGATTAACTGACATAACTAACATAATAGGAAAAAGTATTTAGAATAATGTCAAAATATTTAACCATTCATGAACAGAAATGATTATATTATTCAAATAATTTAGTTAAAAATAAATTGTTCATTGCTTAATTAATTGTTGAAGTCCTAACACCAAGCTTCCTAATCAACTAAAATGTGATTCTTAAATAATTGGCCAGTAAAATTTTATACATTTTCTATGTTGCAGGATTAGCAGAAATTTGACGCCACGTACATTGAGGTATGTACTTAGCCACATATTTAAATACCATTATGAAACCTCAGATTTCCAGTTTTGGCGCGTTCCAATAACCTGGAATCAACATGAGAAGTTGAAAATATTTTTAACTTTAAAGGGATGGTTAAGAATCTGAGCCTTTCCTCATGTTAAACAGTTACTACATAATGGATGCTAGCTGCTAGATGGTTGCTAGCATCCAGTGTTGCCTGTATTTCAAAGGATACTCTGCCCTGGCTACAGACAAAAACCTACTTAAGAACTCTTATATTTGGTTACTTAATATGATTGTTGCTAGCATCCAGTGTTGCCTGTATTTCAAAGGATACTCTGCCCCGGCTACAGACAAAAGAACTCTTATCATTGATTATTTAATATCCTTATTATCTAGTATTATATCCATCTAGTATAGATGAGAGGTACCTACTGCAAGAGACCGGCCTGGTAGGTACCAACAGTCTATATTTTGTCATCATTATCATCAGCCGAAAGACATCTAAAGTTGAACAAAAGCCTCCCCCTATAGATGGGCTAGGCAGGGCCTTGGGGATCACAGTAGATGTGGTAGGTAATCCAATCCAATAGAAAGACGATGCTGTGTGTCTGCTTGTTTTCCCTTAGTCGCTACTTATGACACCCATTGAGAGGAGATGGGTGGGTGCATTGGCGATGTGTTAGCATACTGTTAAGTTACTGAGTTCAAGACCTGTCTCGGGTAACGAACGGCAGCTGTCCCAATGTCATACTAAGTTGTTTTGAAAATACCACTTACTCTTTCAAAGATGACGATATGTCACGAAAACACTTCAGTTTTTCTTCTTCAATATTTGTTAAATAATTAATCTTGTTCATCTCCATCTCCTTTAATTTTAATTCATCTCCTTTTAATTTAAGCTCCAGTGCCCTCAGCCTTAACTCTTCGCTCTTCTGTTGCACTCTTTCCTTTTCTATTTTTAGTGTTGCTCTTATTTTATATTCTTCTATTGGTAGCTTTTTCTTAGTTTTGAATAATTTGCCTACAAATAAATGCCATTTTTATTTTGTGTAATTCTGATATTTGCTACGTAACTTCTTCTGAATTAATGTAAAAAACACCTTTCATCTTCACTTTATGTTCTTTGTCAGACAACTCAGTACCTTTAAGTTTGTGTTCACCTGAAAGAAATTACAATATGTAAAACTACAGTACTACACAAAGCAAGCTTTAAAAACTTATGATGCTTTAAACCATTAGTAGAGTAGATTACCTTGTAAACCATCTTCAACTTCAGAAAACTTGCTTTTGCCCTTATCATAGCTGTCCAGGGTTCTGTCATCATCAGCTCTGCTCTGGCTCCGGAAGATCTTGAAAGTTGCTGTTAAAAAATTCCACTTGGAGTTTATCATTGTTTTCCATTGCTTCCACTTTATTTACCACCTGAAATTATAATTTAAGCACTTGAAGAATAATTTAGTTACAATTGCTGTTTTCATCCATGTGTTAGCAACAGGCAGGATTTACTTTAGTGCAGTTGAAGTGATGTCCTGCATTAGGTAGGTAATTATTAATTATCTTAGTAAGTGATATTGTCATCATCATCATTAGCAGCCAATATACGTCCACTGCTGGAACAAAGACATCCCCCTTAGAAGGGAGGGGTTGGCATAATCCCCACGCTAGCCCGCGGCTTCGGGATCGCAGTATAGGTGGAAGATAAATCCAACTGCCCGTCTTCCTGTTCTCGCTTAGTCGCCTGTTACGACATCCAACGGGAGGAGATGGGGATGCAATTCTAACCCAACATGGGGTCTAACCCAACACCCCATGGGGGATATTGTCATATATAGCTTCAATTTCATGGTGCAGCTGCAGCACGTTATGAACATCTTAATCAATTTAAGTAAGTATGTGTCTTCAAAAAGTGAGGTCATTGGATGTCATAGCGATTATGATACTGGTGTTATCCATGTCTGTTATCAGTGGCTCAATCCTATTACAAACAATCTATGTAAAGACAAAAACATGAGTGCAAAAATCATCTGCCATACAAGGGTATGAAGGCTTTTCATGATTACCATAGATTTCATGGCACTCATGGCAAATTGTAAATAAGCAGTTGGTTAAGCGAGTCGGGCATTTGAACAGACTGTCTCTGTGCTTCATAGGGTATGTAAAGGTTAGTCCCAGTTGTTTTCATCTAGTCAGCAGTTGTTAAACCAAGTCCAAGGCCTTTGGGCAGTTTGAATAAATGAAAACAGGTTCCATGGACTAATGAAAAGACCCATGTTCTAATGAAGAGCTGTCTACTCCACAGTAGTAACAAGTCAGTCGTGGTACTGCTGATAGCAGTTACAATCTTACCACTTCTAACCTAAGGGCATCTAGTCCATCTACTGGGTAGTTGATCATCTGCATAAGTCGCAACTCCAAGTCAGTCAATGTTGGTGATGGATGTTCCATACTGTAGTTCTGTCTTCTCAGCAATATATTGGCTTTCTTTTTGGTTTTATTTTTCCAGTCAGCCCACATCTGTAGATTAGAAGTAAATAAATTCATAACAATCTAAAGTAGATTTCCAAACTTTAGGACTTTGTTGGAGATCATTTAAATATCCAAGTCACCACAAAAAACCAAAATTATGTCTACAGTGGAGGAAACTAACAAATGATTATTAAAAAAATTATTTGTGAAAGAAAAACCTTAGCTGATTTTAAAGATGTTATTTAATTTGTTGCCTTTTAAAGATTATTGCATTGTTATTCTAGACATTTCAAGACTATTATAAAATAAAAGTAGGATAGATTGTTAGAATGGCCAAATGTGTATAAAAGACACTGCTCTTGGGGCATTTATTGATAAGATCTCGGAGTGGTTGTTCTAGTAGTAGTATACAGCAGTCACTCTATCATACACTGACTAGATTTGTTACAATGCGGTTGTGCTGTTAAATCATGTTGATGTATTTCTTGTGCAGTAATTGTCACATCAAAGAGTTGGCATGGTTTTAGGGGCTGGCGGAGACCACTGTGGGGAGTCCCCATATTTTTATAGTGACATGTTAATGTGTCACAGTATGAGTAAACTTTGTTTCAATGATGTGCTGGTTTCATTGAAGGAGTTTTGGTTTATGAACATTGTTCTTCTTTATTTTTTTAAATATTTCTACTCGGGTTTCTAATAGTATTATGTTTATCTATACATATATGAGTGAAAATCATACCAGTATAACTGACAACTTAAACATACTTTAGTCCTCCAGAGGTAGATAATTAAAAAATAAAATGAATTTTATTTTGCCATTTTTGCCGGTTTTGTACTTACTTTACACCACTTCCAGGTGTTCTTGTATACCCCACCATCAACGGAGTTTAATTGAATAGCGATACGCTTCCAAAAGTTTTGTTTATTTGTATTGGTGTACATCACCTTTCCGTTGATCAGCACCCCGTCTTCGCTAAGAAGGTCCAAAAGCTTTTTCATTTGAGTTTGGCAAACACGACTCATGCTTTTGTGAATAGAATGACTCAAAATGGTTACAATCTTACTGTTGTGAGATATTCTAAGGTTGTGAGCAGAAGATATTTACTTAGTAGTTGTTGTGACTTGTGTGAGCAAGCAAATCATTCAAATGAGCAAAACATTGTTTTGCTATAATAATAACAAACAAACAAATTAATTCACTGGAATAAACTGAGTTAAACTGGCATTTGGTAATGTCACTTTGTAAAATAATATTGCCATATTAACTGTAGTAGTGATGTTCCCATTCTAGTGTCATTTGCTCTAACTTGGGAACACAATAATAATTTCTAACAATAATTTTATTTGGATAGAAATTATATTTAGTTGTAAATACATACATACATACATATATTCACGCCTTTTTCCCGTAAGGGGTAGGCAGAGCCCATGGGCCGCTTTTCGCCCCCGTGAGAAATGAGACGTGATGGGTGGCGAACCACATCGCCTATGTTTATGATTCACCATTGCGTTCTCACGAATAACGAGGGAGAGGGAAGGATAGGTGGTGTAAAAAGGAAATAGGAAAAGTAGGATATTACCACCCAGGAGGGCAAGGGATAGGACAGTAATAGCTAGGGAAGACGGGGTCGCATACCTGTATACTATACCACAACTACCGGACAGGTAAGTTGGGATGAGCATCCCATGACCAAAAAAATAAATATATAGATGATTAATATAATTATGATTGTAACTCTAGTGAAATTGACGAACAACAAGGCTGCATGGGCTATAATGGGCTATCTTAGAGTCAAAGTTAAAAATAATTAATTGTAAATGCGCTAGCACTTTTGATTTAAATGGTGATTTTTTTAAAAACTACCACTGGATCACAACGCGGCCTCAACTTCTTACGATAATATATTACATCCTCTTTGCCTCAACTGAAAAGAGCCGGCAATAAATCTCAGCGGGCTTGTCATGTTTTAACTTTCTTTATATCTTTTAAGCCAATGTTCAATGGAAACTGGAATAAAATTAAACGGACTTATTGGAAATTTGGAAAGAATCAGTGAAAAAATAAATAATAATAAAATAACTAAATCCTTATATTATTCTGCAGGATAAACATACCGACAGCTTTATAAACACGATGATAATTAGAACTTAAAAGGATAGAAATAGAGGTATGAAAAGGAATTGGGAACAAATTAAGATCCATAAACAAACAAACAAAAGAGAAAAATCTGACTTGGGTTAAGGGGGATTTTTATTGAAATGATTGCAATACCTTGCATTGCTCTATGGTTAAATCCGTAGACGATAAACAGGACGATTCATAGATTTTATTTTAGAGGTCAGTATTTTTTTCAGAATTTTTTCGAGATGTCTGCGCGTTCGGTATATTTCAGTATTTTTTCGATGAGGCCTCGGTATTTTCGTAAAATTTAATCTGGTCACACTGGTTGTGTCTTCGTTTCGTTTGTTATTGGCGTGGTTATTGGTTTGTTTGTGTTCGTTCGTTCAACTTCAATGTTGTTCATTCATCGCGGTTTGCGTTGCGAATTTCATCATAATAATTAAAAGGATTAAATTGAATTATTGTGGCCTAATACAGTAGTTAAACATTTAAAACTAATCAAATTTCGTAGTCAGAATGCTAAGTGTTAAAATTCACATTGTCATAAGCGCTATAGGTGCTATTCTAGGTTTATCTGCATTTATATGTTTTTGCATTGTTTACGCTAATATTGAAGCAGGAATATGGTCACTATTATCTGGTAAGTTCTATATTTTTTATGTTAAATTATTATTAGCTAATTATTTCTTGTTACTATTGATAACAATGACGGCGGGCATTACTATTGATAACAATGACGGCGGGCATTTTCCTTGTAAGTCATTTTGTTATTTCGAAATAACTGCTGCACTGCTCGAGATTGAGATACAAAAGATGGTATTCTTTAGCAATATTGAACAGGTGTTTTGTGTTGGTAAAAACTTCATTTCCTGCTTCACAAACGAAAATAAATTTTTACAAACACAAAATACCTGTTGATCAGTAGGTTCACCGAAAACTCTTCGGAGTCGCTGGACGTTCGGGGTATGGGCCCTAGGACGTCCATTGAGTACGGTGGTGACTCCGAGGAGGACGACGCCGAGGTTGCGACCCCCGTCCCCGTGAGCACCGTGACAGGTTCCAGGGGGACTACAATGCGCCCTCCGGCGGCGGGCTCAAAGGCAATGCACTGAGGGGCCCCTGGTGCAGATCCCACTGGAGAGCCCTGGGTCCCCTCTCATGTGCCAATGTGACAGCCGCGGGGGTTTTAGTGGGTAAGAATTCCACATATCCCAGTCGAGCTCCACAGCTCCCAGGGACCTTTTGAATGTTTCCCCCGTGAGAAAAAAGAAAGGTTCACCAAAAACATTTATCAACTTTGATACAACAAAATATAAACTCAATGTTGCAGGAATTCACGCATCCCTGGCCTTGATGCTTCACTGCCACTACCTGAAAGAGTCTCTCCACATCAACTTCTCCAGGAAAGCACTTCAGTACATAGGTGATTTTGGAATCGTTGGATTTGTGTCTGGGACTGCACTTACATTGTTCTACTTGTTCTTGGAAATCTACTATAAAGCGGGTAAGAATTAATGATGCCTTCCTTAGACTCCTTAATGCTGAATATGAATGCCTTGTCTGATGCAAAATTAAAATTCTTGATCTTTGGTCAGATGCCATCTGCAACACTGGATTATCAAATTCAGCAGTTTGGAGATGCAGTCTCAAGGACAGTTTCCCTCCAATTTCCAACTAATTATATTCTGGGTCAGATACCCAAGCCGCTTGCCAAGCATGGGGATTATGGCAACCCCTCCCTTATAAGGGGGAGGCCTTTGTTCAGCAGTGGACATCTTTTGGCTGATCCATATTCTGGGACAATCCATGCATGCTCAAATCATCATCTGTCCCAAATTGGACAGAACCAGACAACTAATACAAATACTTATATATTTTTATTTGTAACACCCAGACACAGGGTAAAAATTATGCACAGTTGGTATTACTCCCTAAATACCAATGTAAATGGCCAACTCTGGGAGAGGTGGGTTATACTTTGTCCAGCAGTGGAACTCGATTAGTTGAAATGGTATTTGATGTGTTGTATTAATCGTAAGCAATAAGTATATATCTCCTGAACTAGGATGTTAACCTGTATCATAGGAGATAGTCCCTTCCCAAGTACATGAACCTTATACTATAACTTAAAGTATTATTACAAATGTTTGGTGAATGTAGCAAATTCCCTGTTAACGCTATTTAATTGCTTATCTACAAGGCATGCACTTTGACTTTATATTAGGTTTACATGTTGATATGTGTAATCAGTGTCATGTCAATATACCCAAATATACCTATTTATTTTTAACTAATGATAATTTATTATATTCCTTGATATCTATGGCTACATGAATGTTTGCATTATGTCATTGGCATTCACATGTTTTAATTTTTTTTTTTCGTTTTATGTTTTTTTACGTATTCTACAAAACCTAGTGCTTGAGTGTAATCCCACCTGATGGCAAGGCACACTAGCTTATTAAAAACCTTTTCAACCATACCTTGAAGACACCCACATTATAATCGGATAGGAAAACTGATGCAGACAAGCTATTCCAGTCCTTAGCTGTGTGTATTATAAATGAGGATGCACATTGTTTATTCTGGACTGATTGGTCATTCTTTATTTAGGCCCGATGAAAATAAAGTTTTATAATGGAACGCGAAAGTTTAAAAGTATATGATGGGTCAATTACAATGTTACACATGTTACATTTAATGTTACATGTACATTACATTTATTTACAATTTATTGTTTTTTTTATTTGCCAATAATGTGGACCTGGAGTAGAGAAATTCCTTCAGTGTTACAAATAAATAAAAGTAAGTTACCTACAACCTCAGTAGCAGTAACCAGTTTATCTTGACTGCTATCCATATGATTAGGTACCCATATGGTAAGATACCCATATGGATATACTCTACTTTTAAGATTATATACATCACTCACAGCGAATCTTTATGTCTCTGAAGTTAGGTTTGGGCGAACCCTTGCGCAAGTACAGTCGCCAATACAAAAATACAAAAATAGCTACTGCGCAGCGTCTTGCAGCCGACTTCAGGCACACAAAGATCCGTTGTGACTACTGTAATAATTTGCATGACTTGTAGGTATGTTCTATTCAATATTGAAGAAATATTATCACAAGCCACTTTGCACAGGTATTAGTTGTGCTTATTTTTGTTCCCGTGGGGTGCTGGGTTAGAATTTCATCCCCCCATCTTCTCTCGTTGGGTGTCGTAAGAGCCGACTAAGCGAGAATTTGAAGACGGGCAGCAGCGTCTCTTTTGGATTTATCTGCTACCTATACTGCAATCCCCCAGGATGCCTGCCAAGTGTGGGGATTAAGGTAACCCCTGCCTTCTAAGGGGTAGGGGGGGGGGGCTTTGTTCAGCGGTGGACGTCTTTCGGCTACTAATGATGATGATGATGATTTTTGTTCACAGATGTAATGCCCATACAAACAAGCATAGTTATCCGCTTGGTCTGGTCTTTTATGATGATGAAATGGGGGCTAATGCTGTACCTTGTCACCAAGAAATATTTGAGGACCTACAATGACCACCAGCTGTTTTCAGAAAACCCTAACATTGAGGAGACATAATTGATGTATGATCTTCATATTATTATATTGATTTGAGTTGTAAATGGTTTTGTTGGTGATGCATAAATATTTCTATATTTAGAATTGTTGTAACGCTACTGACGGCATTGCAAAATGTTGATTATGCTGTAAGAAATACAATAATCCAATGTGAAATACAATGTATAGAGAATACTTACTTATACTTTTACCATGAATAGGGTGTTATTATTACAATAACAAAAAAAATTAAAGGTTTCAAAATAATATCACCTTCAAAAGGCGTTGTTCCCACTATGAGTTAAATTGCTAACCAGTGCTTTATGAGCAGTCATCATGTTGGCAAATAAAGGGTCCATGCTTATTAATCATAGATACTTAGCCCTTTATCCTGCTCCATTTAATCTTATTTTTCTTTCACTTTGTCGTCATTACGACACGCAAGTCTAAAGGCTGGCCACAAATTGACGTCTATCGCGCCTACTTCACCATATTTGCGTGTCGACTTAAGTTCTATACTATAGAACTAATGTAGATACTATACAATCTATAGTTATTCATGTAGCCTTATGTAGATGGGCAAATAAGTAGTATACATGTATATAATATTTTGTAAGTAAATAGCATTACTCCATAACCTGTGAGCAAAATGAAGATTTCCCGTTGTCACCAGGGAGCTTTCCCCAACTTTGGATGTCATAAACATTGTTTGTTGTAAAAAAATATATATAAAATAATGATTTAATAATATTAATTATAAAATATAATATAAATGTATGTATATTTTAATGTCTCTTCAACAAAACCATTCATAATTACTCTATGTACTTTACTTTAAAGAGATTTAAAAAAGTTGATATATTACTTTGTGATATGCTGTAGACGATATGTGGACTATGTTGTTAAAAAACCTAACGAATTTAGGCCAATACCTGACTGAAAGAAAATTGTTATGAAATGTCTTTATTATGAATATTTTAAAATTATTTACAGGGATCTAGATAACTATTAATTAAAATGTCGGTCGCTATTATGAATTTACCATTTGAATATTTATCAAAGGAACATCAAGTTATTGCAATATGTTACAAATATAATATAGCGTGACTCAAAGCAGCAGCATTGCTCCCCGGAAGGAAAACCCTATAAATAATAATGATATCAAATTATACACAAAGGACACATTGCACTTTTGCAGTAAACAATGTAAGCCAGTAAATATAATTATATTCCTGTTATCATTAACGAGTTTGGGTTTAACAAGAAATTCGTTCGATCCGGATCGAAGTCCGATTTTTTAGGCTGGTTCTAATCTATACTCTATCCGGAATACCAAAAAATAAAACGTAAACAAAGAAACCGATAGTTTACAAACTGTGTTTCGAGATACATATTCTGATTCTGAACTTCAAGCAAATGTTAATGAAAATCAATTAAATATCTAACAAAAACAATAAAAACAACACTCTACATCAAAAATGTAATCACAAACAAGTGAAAGAAACATGGCGAGTATAATCCGACCGAATTACGAAACACTCCCTGCCATGTAAAATATTCACGTTTGCAGTACTCTTATAAATTGTTAACGTAAAATTCCATTTCGAACTTGGAATCATTCCCATTTTAGGTTCTTTATTATGTAAGCTACTTGAACTAATAAAATAATTATAGTAATTGTCGGTCAATAAATCTGATATCTATTAATATTGTTGTCAATTTATAGTTGAGCAAATAATACATTATTTAATGCTTGATTATAATGTATTTATACGAAATTATTTAATAACGAATAAAAATGTTCCTTAAACGTCTGAATAACTGTAAAAACGACACCCAAATACACTTTTTATGATTTGATTACATTTAATTTTTTGGTATTCCGGATATATTTATACACGTACACTTTCAGAAATTAAGATCCATTATACAGTTTAGCAGAAATACCTAAGCGAATAAACAGACACGCGGATAATGTCATGTAGGCTCGTATAAATTGTATTATTAATTTTAAGATAAACTATTTACGCTACTTTCTCTCCAGTAGACATCGCTTTGTGTCGACCATGTATTGTTAATTATTACTTGAATATTGTATACTCGAATAGTGCTGAGCTACGCATGCTTCCATAACGGTTTAATGTATACCGATAAGATTCTTAATATGCGTTAAAATCCTTAAGTGAGCGAGACACGTGCCCCAGTTTTGCGCCCTTTGTTGTTTTTATTTTTATGTACCTATGTAGTATTACGCTGCCGTACAATTTATAAACGCAGTAAAGAACATGGGAACGGTTGCGAGAAAAACGCGCTCAAACTTGAAATTTTTCTTTTTGTTGCCAGCAAATTGTTACTCAAAGATTAGTAAAAATTTATGAACGCAGTAAGTGGTACTTACTGCGTTCATAAATTGTGCGGCAGTACGGTACTTTACGGTAGTACGTAGTTCTTTTATTATTAGATTACTAAAATCTGGAGGAGCACAATTTTTGCATTTGTGTAGCCTTCAGCCTTCCACTTGCTTTAAAAGCTGCATAGTGTCAACTCGTAAAACCTAACATTTCACCTGTTTCCGTCAAGTTCTTTCAGAGGCTTTGGTGTGAAATGTATGTAGATATGAACCTCGAAAAACGGATAGTAGGTATATTATCAAAATTCAGACTCTTACTCTATTAATGCTGTCACAAAATTATAATAATGAAAAGCGAACCTAGATGCTATGATTATTGTAAAAAATTAACGTTTCGCAAAAGTATAACGCGTAGAGAATGACTGAAATGCCAAACTTGTAGGCTATAAAACTTCGTAACTTTTTAGAGTAAAACGTTGTTTTTTGTTTATGTTAGTAAATACATTTTTATTCATTTTGTGAAGTCCAACTTAGCAAAGTGTTGTAAGAGAAATATCAGATCTTTACCATTATAGATAAGTTATTGTTAGGCAATGATATTATAAACCATAGATATGTTATATCCCTACTAATAATAATAATAATAAACAATTTATTTCAAATAACTAAGATTCATAATTTGTTATTATGCACTTACAATCTATGTTAGTAGGCAATATACAAAATAAATAACAATAAACTAGACATGGAGTGAGATCCAATGTCTCAATATTGGACAGTCGAACCTGTCTGCCCACACCTTTAGAAGACTGTTGGAACTGTTTCGGACACGGTGGAGCATCGAAGCAGCCCTTTTTCTAAGGATGACATGAAAGCCATCCGTGCGTGCTTCGGCAAACATGCCTGATGCGCTACAGTATCTCGGCAGTCCCAACAGCATCCTAAACATATTATTATATTGAACACGAAGGGCACTGAGTGTTCCCTGAGTACAGTCGACCCATAGGCTGCACGTGTAAAATGTCTGGCAATAAGCTTTAAAAAGAGTGATGCGCGCCCTAAATTGTAACCCATGTAATTAAAATATTTTCTCTTAAGTAAGTCCTAATCCTTTCCTTATTAATCCTATCCTTATTAATTACTTTTGTACAGTAGGTACTTTGTGCATTTTCAAAATACGCATGAAGGCATTTTACTTGTTTTTCAAAGGCACACGTCACGTTTCTTACATTTTACCGACGCGTGACATTGCTAGTTCACCCAATTTGGGTGAATTTGTTTGTTTCACTTTTCGTGCGCTAATGGCATATCTATTGTATAAAATATCATTGTTGTTAGGTATAATATATAATTTTTAAAGAGTTGATATTCATAGATATTTATGTTCTTGAAAATAATATTTACCAATATAAAAGAGGAAATATATACCCTAGGCTACTAAATTACAAATAGAATAAACCCTATTTTAAATAAGTCTTATTTCTAGTGATACGTATAAGAAGTTACGCTGACGTGTCTTATGTTTTAAATTAAAATAAAGTAATTACAGATATGAAATCCTTGTTTTAGTATGAATTCCTTTATTATAAAATGTAGTCCTTGAATAGCTACAGGCCCTAAGAATTAAGATTGATCTGAGCTGAGACGTGATCTTATTATAAGCTTGGCTTGGCTTGAAGACGCCATGATGGAGGGAGCAAGTATGAAATTGTAAGAAACTCATTCAGTTTATAGATGAGCGCGCGCTGCGCTGGCCGTTGACCGAGACGCCTTTGCCGCGTGTTTGATTTTTAGACGCGCGGAAAATGATCGCTATGATTTTTTAAAATCTGTGTAGTTGTCCCGGAAATAGCGTTTTTTTTTATAATTCTGTGTAGTGTTTCATAGAAGTTTATGGGAAGGCAAGGGATTTTGAAGTAAATCAAATAATTAGTGGTAAGTGAAGCCCGGTTGTTTCCAAGTAACTTTTTATTTTGTTTCAGAGCTTTGTTAAAGTTATAATATGTAAGAACAATTAACAGCATAAGTAGATCCCGCTTATATTTCTAATGAACCTGCCAAAACTTACGTAGGAACCTACTACTCTAGTACTATATTTTGGTACTTAATTCTAGCCTGTGCTGTTGTGTATTTATTATTTTGAGTTCGCAAGTGCGAGGTCGAGTTCGATTCTCTGTCGAACATATATTATTATTTTTAGGATTTGTTAGAAACCGTGTCCAATTTGTAGTCCAGAGTTAGAAACTGTCAGGTACCTAAATAAGATTTTTATAGTATGACTCGTGGCCAACCTGGTGCTGTTGTTTGTGCTTCCTTTACGCCTCTGGCTTGTAAATAAATTGGTAAGGCAGCCTGTTTTTTCAATTTTGTTTCTGCAATTTTTGTTGAATATTTTTTCTTGTTATTATACAACTCCAAATAGAATTTATAACATCTTTCCGCGTTAAGACAAGTTACCAATGGCAATGTAATCGAAGAAATTTATTCATTAGATGCAGCAGCCAACGTGCTCATTAATATTTATCGCGAGCAATCGACATGAAATAATTAGGTTAGTTAATACACACATCAAAAGTGTCTAGGGATCAACATATATTTTTGCAATAACTTTTCTCGTGATTGATATTAATTAAAATTTTCTTTAAGGATTCATCAAATAAAGTGTTTTCGTTTGTCACAGTAACGATAAACCAAGTCACCTTTGCATTAATAAAGAAATTTGCCATTTTCCTAATAAAGGGATTTTTGACATTTGAACCACTAACACAAAAGTTCGAAAAAAAGACTGAAATAACAGTTTTCTTTAAAATTTTATTGGGTAACTTAAACAATTAATAATCCGTGTTTCTACCGCGAACACTAACAACACAAGAACATCGGTTTGGCATACTCAAAATGAGTTCATCCAAATCACGCTGTGGAATGGCCGCCCATGTTCGTTGCAACAACAAAAAAAGGTCTTCTTGCGACTGGATACCCTCCATATTCGGCAGAGCTCTTCTCTGTAGCATATCCCATGCATGCTCAATCGGGTTCAAGTCTGGCGACTGAGCAGGCCAGGGCAGGACATTGATGTTAGCTGCGGCGAGAGTCTGTCTTACAACTCTTGCGGTGTGCGGTCGTGCATTATCATGCATTAACTGAAATAAGGGACCGATTTGCACTTGTAGAGGAACGATGACGTCTGATACAATCGTCTCAGCATAAATTTGAGCGTTGAGGTTGCCTCTGATCCAAATCAACTCAGTTCTTCCGCCGATCCAAATACCCGCCCATACCATGATGGTTCCACCACTATAAGGATGGACTTCCTGGCAGGATTTTAATCGCTGTTGGCGTCCAGGGGTTCTCCAGTGTCGTATACGTCTTGTATCCGGTCTCATACCAAAACGAGACTCATCAGAAAAGCACACGGAACGCCATTGTTCTTCTGCCCAATTTCTGTGTTCAAGAGCCCATTGATATCGAATCCTACGATTGTGCATTGCTATAGGTGGTACCCGTAGCGGTCTTCGGGAATGAAGGTTCACTTCATGCAAGCGGTTTCTGACTGTTTGGTCGCTAATTAAGTTCCCTGAAGAGTGATGAAGCCTCACGGCTAACATCATGGCAGTTATTGTTGGAGCTCTTCGAGTTAAGATTTGAATATATCGGTCTTGTCTCCGTGTGGTGCAGCGATACCGTCCTCCATGGCGCTCAGCCACGGTACCAGTGCTTCGGTAACGTGTCCAAAGTCGACTGATAACACTCTGACTTGTATTCAGAGCTAAAGCCACAGTACGTTGCCGGGAACCAGCTTCTATCATTCCCACGGCTCTGAGCATTTCTTCCCTGCTTAAATGACGTCGCCGCTCCATAATAACGTTGGTTTTAATCAGTAGTAGGGAAACAGTAGCACTAATAATGTCTTCAATGCGTTGTATGTTTTTATAGGGAAAATATTGACAGCTGATTTTCATCTTTTACTCGAATTTGATTCACAGTTCCTGATTCAAATTATGAAATGCACCAAAAAGGATCCATATAAATTTATAAAATCAGAAATTTATTACAAAGCCACATCTCAATCTCAAGAAATCCGCTTAAAAATGCTTGATCCCTAGACACTTTTGATGTGTGTATATAGCCGGCAGATAATTGATTTATAATCCATCCGTTATTCTCTATCGGTGCACATAACATTAAAAAGTAGGTAGGTAATGAATCCTTATTACGCACTTTAGACTCCGTTAGCTCAGCGATCCAAAGTGTGTCTTGACCTCAGTCACGAGCTTTCTCAACTTCTCCAGGATCGGGAGAAGTTGCGGCGTCTTTCCTTGCTTTCTTGAAGTTCACGCAGATCAGGCGGATCTGCATCAAGTATATCTTCTTCTTCCTACGACGCTACAACCCCTTGTGGGTCTTGGCCTCCTCAACAGTAATTTTCCAGTTATCCCGTTTTTTTGCCTCTCCTCCATTTGGTAAACTTCCCCATAGCTCTTAAGTCTTCCACAACACAGTCCATCGCTTTCTTGGCCTTCCTACAGGTCTTTTCTGCTGTGGAACCCACTTGGTCACACCACCACCAAATATATCATACTTCGGTGGGCCGACTGGTTTTCGACCACTAGGTCGACCCAGATAACATGCTCCCTTTACACTCCGATCCTCTCCCATTCTTTCGATATGACCGAACCGACGGAGTCTGAGCTTTAATCTCCTCGTTAATATTAGGGTAGGGTGCCCCCGCTAGTTCTTCTATTTCGACATTCTTTCAAACTATCTAGCTACCATGTGTTTTCTGACGGGCCCGGATTTTACGTTTCAGCAGATCCCAAACCATAATTCAGATTTTAGTCTCGACTCTTCGAACATATCCCAAACCAAAGAATTCATGCTAGGTACAAGCTATTATAAGTACTGCATTATCATCGTCATCATCAGCTACCGAAAGGATCCACTGCTGAACAAAGCCTCCCCTTTAATCATGCCATAATCTCCACGACTGGTACGCGTCTTGGGAATCGCAGTATAGGTGGTAGATAATCCAATAGAAAGACGCTGCTGCCCGTCTTCTTCTGTTCCATTAGATGCCTCAAACGGGAGGAGAGGGAAACACTTCATTTCAGACACATTTGAAAAAGTGAAATAGAAAAAAAATACTGTAGCAGAAATATAAACAATTATGCATTGCCAGTTTGAAGTGTGTAGAATTTTGTACAATATCTCAATTTTTATACATACAATGATATTTTAGTAAGAGAGACCTATGACCTATCGATCGATCTTTTACTTAAGTATAAGCCATCGAAAAGTCTTTGCTTGTGGCGGCTTCGTGTGGCGGGTCACCCCCTTCCCTCCAATATGGTTGAGGGGAGTGATGGCTGCTGCTCGAGTCAACTCGTGCGCGGGTGCTGCTTGGGGGGACTGGTCCGACTACTATCCCTTTGGCATTTTAGTTTGTTGTATTTTCGTCGTATTTTTTATTTTATTTGATATTTTGAACGGCAGGACACACTGTCGCTGGTGCTAATCTAATTGTAAAAAGACAAACTTTGTTTTAAAAAAAAATGTGAAAAAATGACAAGCCCGCTGAGTTTCTTGCCGGATCTTCTCAGTTGAGGCCGCGTTGTGATCCGGTGGTAGCTTTTAAAAAAAATGACCGTTCAAAAGTGCTAGCGTTAAGCCTATTTGAAATAAAAATTTTTGAATTTTGAATTTTTGAATTTTTAAGGCTGTATAAAACTTTTACGGTCTAATCAGTTAAACAATTCTAAATCTATGGTCTAATCACGTTCGTTAACAACCAGCAATTTTATGAAGGTATTAAAACTTACAACTGGCAAGGTATGGTCATACAGAAAATCTGTGGTCTACCATTAAAAATAAACGGACGAAGGCTTGTACAAATTGTAATACGGAAGCAAGCTTGGAAAGGTTTATAGTTAAAGAGATAGATGTCAAGAGATTAGGTACACTGGTCTGGCCGATTATCATGGAGGGACCAACTTACATGATCCGCGTTGTTTAAAAATCTACAATGGGTAAGAAGCTCTACAGACCGGGGACGATGAAAACCGGAAATAATTCGCTTTTTTACGCCATCTAGCAGACATGACAAAAAAAAAAATAGATGCTACTCGTAAGTATCGTATTTATTACGCATAAATAAATAACTTTAAATAACTAGTTATCTACTAGCGAAAGTGTATTGTGAGTATTGATAATGAAAAATGAACATTTAAATTCTATAGATCTCGAATTCGCTATAAAAAGTAAAAAAAAAGTATAGTGTGGATGTTACAAAAGGCTTGTAGGTTTGCAACAGTCGAAAGTTCATAAAAACCGCTAAATGTAAAATTTGTTTCTCATTTATTACATCTATCTATTTTATAAAGGACCAAAGAAAACTAAATAAAATTGGGAGAAATTATTGTAAAAAGTGGCTTGAGTTACGTCAACTTAGCTATTGATAGTAAAATTGGAGGCGCATAATATAAAAACTGTTTATGTAAGTAAGGTAAGTAAGTATATAAAATATAAATTAATTTCTGTGGCAAAAGTCACATCGAAGGACAATAACATAATTATAATAAAATGGTTTTATGAATAAAACTAATCTACAATTGTCATTTGAAAACCTTTCTCATTTCTAAGAAGTAAAGACCGTTAAAATAAGACTTGTTTATTTAATAAATAAACGCACGTCTCTTATTATCTGCAGTAAAAAGCTGGATGGAATTATGAGTAGGTCCTACAAATTGGTATTGTAGTTATTAGTTCGACAGTGTGGTCAGTGCGGAGGCAACCTCAGGCCTTAGGACAGGTATTTTATGACTAAACAATAAAAGTAGTATGTACTCTTGCGGCCACAAGCGGTGTTGCACCTTATTAATCTCTCTTAATCGCTTGCACGAGCCGACCCAAAATACGTGCGTACACGTAACGTCTTCGTTCAAGCGATTTTGATTGAAAACTGGTAGGTACACCGGTCGTGAAAAGAGGATGAGGGCTTGCGGGGGTAAATTAAGGTAACCTACCAAGCAGATACTATATATTAGAAATCTGTGGTTGCAAAATACATTATCGTCGTCAACAACAGAAACACGTCCACTGCTGAACAAAGGCCTCCCCTTTAGAAGGGGTGAAGCTGTAATGGCCATCTGCGGCCAACAGCGTCTATCATTCCCAAAAAACAGAAGGGAGGGGTTGCCATAATCCCCACGCTTGGCAGGGGTCTTGGGGATCGCAGTATAGATGGTAGGAAATCCAATAGAAAGATGCTGCTGGCCGTCATCTTGTTTTCCGTTAATTGCCTCTTACAGACATCCAACGGGAGGTTACTACTTTGTCAAGAATGTAAGTATAAATAAAATCCCTTCTCCTCATCAAGAATCTGATATCTTCACCCATAGAAACTACTCCAATATTTTGCAGGCTTTGATAAATCTATTTCTATTCAAAGCTAGTTTGAGATTTTTCGTTAAAGATGGTGGTCTCCAGTGTCATATTTATTTATTTATTTATTTATTTATTTATTCTTTATGCACAAAACAGTACATAGGCGGACTTAATGCCAGAGGCATTCTCTACCAGTCTACCTTAGGGTGATGCAGAGACAAATCGTGGTAGGTGCAAACAAAACAAGTGAAACTAAATAATCATAGATAAATATTTTAAAACTATAATTTAACTTACAATAATTAATATAATACTAATACTTATATATTAGAAAATAAAATATACTAATATATATTTTAATATATATATTATATACATAATTATCTTCGAGAAGAATCTGCCATTTTACTGCGCAAGTATTCCTGTAACTTTGTTTTAAATGTATAACGTGTTGTAGCCATCCTGAGTTCTAGAGGGAGCGCATTCCAGAGGAGAATGGACTGGACGAAAAAAGAAGAATGTATAAAATCAGTTCTGTGAGAAGGACATAGAAGAAGACGATTATTAGAAGAACGAAGAATTTTATCATGAGTAGAGCATAGATAAGTAAACTGCGAAGTTAAATAAGGAGCATATTCTGCCCACAAGCAGCAGTTCATATTCGTACGGCGCTGCGGCTAGTGTATTTACTGAGTTCAAGAAACCTAATAACTAAAGACTATGGTAACGAGCAGTTATGGATGTGTACATAGCCACTTACCGTCAGGCAAAGGTCCTTTACGTCTCGTCACTAAGTACTATTTAAATAACCTGCTTCGTACCCATCAACGTTATGTAACTACCTCGGTGTTGTTAGGCGCGTGCAGTTCTTTACCGTGTATGGGATATTTATCACCCCCTTCCCTCCAATATGGTTGAGGGGAGTGATGGCTGCTGCTCGAGTCAACTCGTGCGCGGGTGCTGCTTGGTCTGACTGGTCCGACTACTATCCCTTTGGCCTTTTAGTTTGTTGTACTTTCGTCGTATATTTTTTCTGTCTTATTTCATTTTTTTTAACGGCAAGACACACTGTCGCTGATGCTGATCAGACAGACACTGTTTAAAAAAAAAGTGAAAAAATGACAAGCCCGATGAGTTTCTTGCCGGATCTTCTCAGTTGAGGCCGCGTTTTGTGATCCAGTGGTAGCTTTTTTTTTTTAAAAAAAAACGTCCTTTCAAGTGCTAGCGTTCGACAGCGTTAAGCCTATTTGAAATAAACTATTTTTGACTTTTGACTTGACTATTATTATCTTAGCTAGCATTCATATTGGTAGAGTTCTACGAAAGTTTTAAAGGTGTATGTTCCGCCATAAATACCTCCTTTAGTGTCTTTTATATTTATAGGAACCTTCTTATGGCCCCAATTCGATTGAACAACGCAATAAACTTGCATTGCTTTTCGTTTGTCTCTATTCTCGAGATAGTAACTTTGACTCTACATTATAATTATCACTGCTAAACCAAGTTATTGAACCATTACATAGGTATATAGCAACAATGAATATAGCAAATATTATACAGGGTATACAAATATTATCTATAAGTTTTCGGTACGTAGTCCCTCTACGTACCGAAAACTTTTTTATAAAATTTCTCATATTGTCCGGTACAACATTACAGAAACCCTTTATATGGAAAATGACAACTGACTAACTTGTTAATTTTTGAGGATGTAATGAATACGTGCGGAGTATAATTTATTTTTCAAATTACATTGTTAATTTCAATCAAGCCGCCTGCCAAACGTGGAGATTATGGCAACCCCTTCTAAGGGAGAGAACTTTGTTCAGCAGTGGACTTTTCGGCTGCTGATGATTGCTAATTTTGTACAAATAAGAAATTTATTGTTTTTAAATTGAAATTAGGCTTTATTATTATACCAATAATGATGTAATCCTAATTTTATTAAAAAAAGCGGTTTTTTTTTAAATTCATGAAAAAGCCGATGAAAAATTTCAACACTAGAATGTTCAGAATCATGTACTGGATCCCTGGTATCGGTTTTCGGTACGATGTCCCTAACACCCCGTATATGTATACAATGATGTTTACCATTATCAAATCTTATTGCCTTCTAAGTATTAAACAATAATTTGAGTGAAAAGCAGATGACAGCGAATTAGACTTTTCTTCACTTTGGCCTTATTTATAATGTGTGCGGCTGACTGCTTTTTAATCTCTTTCTGCTGTTGAAAACTAGATTTCTTTTTTGTTAAAAAAAAACAGCTAGTGCTGCTAATGCTTTTGCTCCTTGGTGCCGGCATTTTATTTACCATAGAATACTAGAAAAAAAAAATGGATGGCTATTAAACAGCCAGTGATGCGTTGCGCGCGCGGCGTTTTATTCCGTGCTCTGTGGTTTTTATTTCGGACAGATTCCATGGAAATCCAGCGATCTCTGCGTCATTTGTAACGCTCTCGGATTACCGATTGTGATGTACGATAGGAACTAGAAAGACATTGACTAAAGATGCTGTCACTAAAATATGTAAATTACTGTACCTAATAGGTTTATACATAGGCATAATTAGTTTTATCTGTTCTCAACATATGGATGCACCTGGTAGGTAGGTAAAATAATGGTATCTCTTGATACTAGGGTCATAAAAAAAAACTAAAAGCAATCGGGATCTTCGAATTCTTTTAAAAACTTCTCTAGTCTGTCCCCTTTCCAACGGTATGAAATATGCCCAAAAAGCTTCACTAATCCGCTGTCGCCAATGACCTCTTCTTTCAGCCAAATTAATTTAGCAAACGATCCACCAAACACCCTATATAATATTCCGTAGGATTTTGTAGATTAGGTACTCTGAAGGAAGCAAGAAAAGGACATTTAATTAAAAAGGTACTTATAGATCTTTAGCGGCGGCCCAAGCAGCTTATTTTAAGTTGATGTAAAAAACGATTCCAGGTCGATACTAATAAATGTATACTATTATAGAAATCCAGACAGCTGTCCGCAGCCGAGGAAGGAAATCCCCACAGATTAAGGGAATTGAGTTCGTAAGGATTTCAGAGGAAGTTATTTTGATTTAATCTTAAAAAAGTATCAAATGATTTCGAGCTTAAGAGAGAGCTTAACTGAGAAATATAAAAATGCACAAGTCTTTGCAGCTTGGTATTCCATGGCTTCTAACTATCTCTCTGTGTTGGTAAACGTATTAAGTGATAATCTCGACTCATATTTCTACTTTTAAGCTCCTCATACCAACAAAGATAACTTTATAATTCTGATTTAGGTACTAATTAATGTTTCACCGTGTCTGATTCGTCTTTTAAGCCATCGATATATTATTTTAATAATATTACATCGATGTTATAAGCCATACAATAGTAGTATTCGCGTTGGGTTCTTTTTCATTCATAATAATTATTTATATATGTACATATACGAGTATACTTTATTTGAATTTATTATGGTAATTTTTATATTCCATAGCAAAATTAAACAAACCGTGACGATACCTAACTAAATTGTTTTGTAAATTTTAACAAATAGGTACTACGACAGTCGTTGCTGCATTGAGTAATATACACACATCAAAAGTGTCTAGGGATCAAGCATTTTTAAGCGGATTTCTTGAGATTGAGATGTGGCTTTGTAATAAATTTATGATTTTATAAATTTATATGGATCCTTTTTGGTGCATTTCATAATTTGAATCAGGAACTGTGAATCAAATTCGAGTAAAAGATGAAAATCAGCTGTCAATATTTTCCCTATAAAAACATACAACGCATTGAAGACATTATTAGTGCTACTGTTTCCCTACTACTGATTAAAACCAACGTTATTATGGAGCGGCGACGTCATTTAAGCAGGGAAGAAATGCTCAGAGCCGTGGGAATGATAGAAGCTGGTTCCCGGCAACGTACTGTGGCTTTAGCTCTGAATACAAGTCAGAGTGTTATCAGTCGACTTTGGACACGTTACCGAAGCACTGGTACCGTGGCTGGGGGCCATGGAGGACGGTATCGCTGCACCACACGGAGACAAGACCGATATATTCAAATCTTAACTCGAAGAGCTCCAACAATAACTGCCATGATGTTAGCCGTGAGGCTTCATCACTCTTCAGGGAACTTAATTAGCGACCAAACAGTCAGAAACCGCTTGCATGAAGTGAACCTTCATTCCCGAAGACCGCTACGGGTACCACCTATAGCAATGCACAATCGTAGGATTCGATATCAATGGGCTCTTGAACACAGAAATTGGGCAGAAGAACAATGGCGTTTCGTGTGCTTTTCTGATGAGTCTCGTTTTGGTATGAGACCGGATACAAGACGTATACGACACTGGAGAACCCCTGGACGCCAACAGCGATTAAAATCCTGCCAGGAAGTCCATCCTTATAGTGGTGGAACCATCATGGTATGGGCGGGTATTTGGATCGGCGGAAGTACTGAGTTGATTTGGATCAGAGGCAACCTCAACGCTCAAATTTATGCTGAGACGATTGTATCAGACGTCATCGTTCCTCTACAAGTGCAAATCGGTCCCTTATTTCAGTTAATGCATGATAATGCACGACCGCACACCGCAAGAGTTGTAAGACAGACTCTCGCCGCAGCTAACATCAATGTCCTGCCCTGGCCTGCTCAGTCGCCAGACTTGAACCCGATTGAGCATGCATGGGATATGCTACAGAGAAGAGCTCTGCCGAATATGGAGGGTATCCAGTCGCAAGAAGACCTTTTTTTGTTGTTGCAACGAACATGGGCGGCCATTCCACAGCGTGATTTGGATGAACTCATTTTGAGTATGCCAAACCGATGTTCTTGTGTTGTTAGTGTTCGCGGTAGAAACACGGATTATTAATTGTTTAAGTTACCCAATAAAATTTTAAAGAAAACTGTTATTTCAGTCTTTTTTTCGAACTTTTGTGTTAGTGGTTCAAATGTCAAAAATCCCTTTATTAGGAAAATGGCAAATTTCTTTATTAATGCAAAGGTGACTTGGTTTATCGTTACTGTGACAAACGAAAACACTTTATTTGATGAATCCTTAAAGAAAATTTTAATTAATATCAATCAGGAGAAAAGTTATTGCAAAAATATATGTTGATCCCTAGACACTTTTGATGTCTGTATTTTAGATTGTATTACATTAAGTAAGTAAGTATATAAACTTAAGAATTATTGCGATTAAATTTAGAAATATCGACGGCAATTTTTTAAAAAAAAATTATATAGTTACACTCTCTCACTTTTATTATTAAGATAGAAGAATAATACTTTCTGTAATGTAATTAATAATTTTATTACATTACAGAAAGTATTATTCTTAAACCGTTACTTTTAATTAATCAATCGTATGACTAGCCCATTTTGGGCCATGTAGTCGTCTTAATTGACGAAAAGGTTTAAAAAAAGCATAAGTAGCTTCATCTAGGTCACTATCAACATCATTGTAAAATGACACCGTAACTATTATGCATTCTACTACCCTTATCTCCAATAGGAACTGTTAGAAGGCAATAGCCATCGGCAGTACCTACCTCAGGGCAGTAGGCAAAACAAACTAATACTCAACTACAGAACAAAGTAGTAGGTAAGTGAATTCGTTCCGTTCCGTCAGCGGACCTAATAGTTCATCGTTTATTCACCACAAACGGACAGATGCAGGAAAAGGAAGCATACTAAACATACTAATGATAGTTTTTACGTCCCCATCTATACACGAAATACAATCACGCGCATTCGCTGCATTAAAATTTCAAGTGGGCTTCGTTACGTAATTTTATTTTGGAATACAAGGCTTTTGACCCCTGGTGTCAAGAAGTTCTGTTCTATTTAGACCTCAAAAATATTTCACGAACTCTCGTCTTTCAGTATCTAGAATTCTTATGATGCTTTGGAAGAGTGGTAACTCGGATAAATCACTACCATCTTGCCGGTACAATGCACTCCAGTTATTCAGTACCTATCTAGAATTCTCATTAGGGGTCGTCCATTAATCACGTGATGTTTTTTAGCAACTTTTGAACCCCTCCCACCTCCTGGTGATATGTGGTGAGGTTTTAAACTACACCCGCCCCCTACCCAAAATCATGTGTATTTTTTTGAACAAACTATATTGACATTTTCGGAATATTATCTTTAAATACAGGTAACTGAGTAAATGTTGAAGGGGAAGTAGTTGCCGGCAACGGTGAATCAAGGCCACCTGCCGCTGTTTGGTTTAGAAATCGTGCATTCAACGAAAAATAAATACACGTGATGTCTCATTATATTATTTGACGGGCCTGTTGGTCTAGTGGTTAGTGACCCTGTCTGCTAACCAACAGGTCGTGGGTTCGATTCCCACCAAGTGTCTGGGTGTTTTATCTATATAAGTATGTATTTACAAAAAAAAAAAGTACTTATATAAGTATTAGTATCAGTTGTCTGGTTTCCATAGTACAGGCTCTGCCTAGTTTGGGATCAGATGACCGTGTGTGAATTGTCCCAAGATATTATTATTATTATTACCCCTCCCCCCTCCTGGTGATATTTCGTGATCTTTTCGGAACCCCTCCCCTCCCCCTTCGAGCCTCACGTGATAAATGGACGACCCCTTATGCTTACTACCATCTTGCCGTGTACTATAACTATTGATGTCCCTTTCCAACCTCAATTTTCGTATTGTATATTTATCATCATCATCAGCAGCCAAAAGACGGGCACTGCTGAACAAAGTCCTCCTCCTTAAGTCCTCCTCCAAGAGGGGTTCCCATAATCCCCGAGATTGGCAGGCGTCTTGGGGATCGCAGCTTAGGTAATCAATAGAAAGACGCCGCTGCCCGTCTTCTTGTTTTCCTTTAATCGGCTCTTTTACGGAAACCCAACAGGAGAAGAGTGGAAGGTGCTATTCTTACCTGGGCACCCCACGGGTAAGGTATTGTATATTATATTCACTACAAAGTTCGTAGTTTCTTCACAATAGAACAATGTCGGACCCTAGTCTGCAATTGCAAACCCATGCCTGGCCATTGACTTGACCACATTGTTATACGAACAGGTAACCATCGATAATTACAATTTACAATGCACTGTGGGATGCTCCCACTATAACTATTCAATATTTCTTACTGCCTTGGCACTAAACCGGTACAGATTATACCAGATTTTCATTAAAAAAATGCTTTGATAAATTCGTTTTTTCTTACCTACAACATAGGCATCAAGTTACAGAAACCATAGCAAAAATACCATTAATTTTCACTTCGTATCTGTTTCGTTTTGTTCGATAATTAGAGAAAGAAGAGCTTATATAGGTTAATGGAATTCTGGTACGTTTGCGGTGTAAATTGTGGTTTACTAATGACGCTTATAGTGTCGTTTGAGGTCAGCAAAAACTGAGAAGTCACACAGAGTGGTTACAAATTAAGATTGTTTTCGATACCCATGTATGCAAAGGTTTGTTCATAAACTACACACATCAAAAGTGTCTAGGGATCAACATATATTTTTGCAATAACTTTTCTCCTGATTGATATTAATTAAAATTTTCTTTAAGGATTCATCAAATAAAGTGTTTTCGTTTGTCACAGTAACGATAAACCAAGTCACCTTTGCATTAATAAAGAAATTTGCCATTTTCCTAATAAAGGGATTTTTGACATTTGAACACTAACACAAAAGTTCGAAAAAAAGACTGAAATAACAGTTTTCTTTAAAATTTTATTGGGTAACTTAAACAATTAATAATCCGTGTTTCTACCGCGAACACTAACAACACAAGAACATCGGTTTGGCATACTCAAAATGAGTTCATCCAAATCACGCTGTGGAATGGCCGCCCATGTTCGTTGCAACAACAAAAAAATGTCTTCTTGCGACTGGATACCCTCCATATTCGGCAGAGCTCTTCTCTGTAGCATATCCCATGCATGCTCAATCGGGTTCAAGTCTGGCGACTGAGCAGGCCAGGGCAGGACATTGATGTTAGCTGCGGCAAGAGTCTGTCTTACAACTCTTGCGGTGTGCGGTCGTGCATTATCATGCATTAACTGAAATAAGGGACCGATTTGCACTTGTAGAGGAACGATGACGTCTGATACAATCGTCTCAGCATAAATTTGAGCGTTGAGGTTGCCTCTGATCCAAATCAACTCAGTTCTTCCGCCGATCCAAATACCCGCCCATACCATGATGGTTCCACCACTATAAGGATGGACTTCCTGGCAGGATTTTAATCGCTGTTGGCGTCCAGGGGTTCTCCAGTGTCGTATACGTCTTGTATCCGGTCTCATACCAAAACGAGACTCATCAGAAAAGCACACGAAACGCCATTGTTCTTCTGCCCAATTTCTGTGTTCAAGAGCCCATTCATATCGAATCCTACGATTGTGCATTGCTATAGGTGGTACCCGTAGCGGTCTTCGGGAATGAAGGTTCACTTCATGCAAGCGGTTTCTGACTGTTTGGTCGCTAATTAAGTTCCCTGAAGAGTGATGAAGCCTCACGGCTAACATCATGGCAGTTATTGTTGGAGATCTTCGAGTTAAGATTTGAATATATCGGTCTTGTCTCCGTGTGGTGCAGCGATACCGTCCTCCATGGCGCTCAGCCACGGTACCAGTGCTTCGGTAACGTGTCCAAAGTCGACTGATAACACTCTGACTTGTATTCAGAGCTAAAGCCACAGTACGTTGCCGGGTACCAGCTTCTATCATTCCCACGGCTCTGAGCATTTCTTCCCTGCTTAAATGACGTCGCCGCTCCATAATAACGTTGGTTTTAATCAGTAGTAGGGAAACAGTAGCACTAATAATGTCTTCAATGCGTTGTATGTTTTTATAGGGAAAATATTGACAGCTGATTTTCATCTTTTACTCGAATTTGATTCACAGTTCCTGATTCAAATTATGAAATGCACCAAAAAGGATCCATATAAATTTATAAAATCATAAATTTATTACAAAGCCACATCTCAATCTCAAGAAATCCGCTTAAAAATGCTTGATCCCTAGACACTTTTGATGTGTGTATTTAAATAGCTCTATCTTATTAGAAAGATCGTATTTCAGCACTGGACAAGCCGATCGCGATGTAGTTACGATCCTCAGCTTTGAGGAATCAAATGAGAAGGATCATCTTCAACAGTGTTGCAGTACTAATAGTTCCACGTTCCAACAGCTTTTTATTATCGTGTATAAATTCACTTATGCATATGTATGGGTATAAAAGCTTACGTCTTACATGACTTTACAGCTGTTATCCAATTGCTGCAAGAATTTATAGCTTGTAATTGTAGATGATTAAATTAGCTTCCGTTTTTTTTAAGAAGCGCTATATGCACATGCCATAATGCTATGCGTAATACATGCAATAACGACTGAGTAGTTAACAAGGTAACAGTCTTTAGTAGATTCGGACTATGTAGAAAGTCACACATTAACCTCATTTTACGAAACTTAAATTTCGGTCAAACTCATTGAAAGTTCAGAAGCTCGACTTTACGTTTATCTTCAAAAAGACAAGTATATTTTACGTGGCTGCGATTACTGAATACAAATCGATTAGAGACTGTTTAATCGGGCTAATGTTAAGTAATCAGGCCAAACTATACAGCACGGGCCGAGGGCTTGCAAAAGATCCGGCGAGGACGACCACCGACTCCAGTCATTGTACCCGACCTAACTAAACCATCTGCCATTGTATCACGATTTCATTGTTTGCATTACAAAATCTCACTCCATGATACATAGCTTCGCGCCTAAACAAAAGTTAAAGAATTACGCGAGCTGGTCAAAAAGTATGCTAATAACAACAATGTATTGAAAGTGAAGACGGTGGTGAATATGTAAGGCCGTCTGCGAATGCAATATTTATGTTAATTGGGAAGTGATGTTGCGTTCACTTTTTTTGGGGCGCGTCGAATTGTGCATAGAAGATGGAACCAGTTCAGGGGCGTAATTTAGCACGCCTGTAATCATTTGTATTGCTAATTCGATACACAACTATAACAGCAATGCCACATGTATATTTTATATGACATATGCATCGATATAATATATAAACTAGATAAACATTCACTAACAAAATTACATCTAAAATGTGGTCACGGGGGTCGCAAATTTATCTGTGCTGGTGGCGGAAACGTGAACTAATGGTTTTATTATGATAATGACGTGTATTTTGTACAGTTTTATACAGTTTATATAGACAGTGGCGACACTCCAATCGGCAAAAAATATTTTGTCAGCCTGTGCGGCTCTCAGAATCTGCAAGTTGAAGTGGCAATGGGCAGGCCACATCGCTCGAAGAACAGATGGCCGATGGGGTCGAAAGGTTCTTGAATGGCGACCACGAACCGGAAGAAGCAGTGTAGGTAGGCCTCCCACTTGGTGACCAGACGACATTGTGCGTGTCGCAGGTAACCGGTGGATGCAAATAGCCAATTGTCGTTCTTTGTGGCGTTCTAAGACGCCTTCCGGCTGGTGATGATGTTAATGATGATTCATTAAATTTGCTTACGCAGCAGTAGCGCCACGAGAATTTACGGTTTTCAGCGCAACTAGTTATGGTCCAATATTTTGACAGTCAGTTCGATGTCAAGTCGAAATGCGACAGTGAATAGAGATTTTAACAACGTTAAGCCCAGTCACGATAAAAAAAAAAGGTTATGCTAGAGAATAGCACCGCTAAACTTATAGGTCGTATTCATATTTAAATATACTTACAGGGTTTTGAAATGAAACTAATTTTACGGATTCGATCGTGGTTTATTTTTACTTACCCGGCAGTACACTTACACACACAGTAAGTACTCTTAGTACAACACTTACAGGGTTTATTGAAAAATACTAATAACCTTGTATTACTTACAGTGGCGGACTAAGCCTGTTGGGGGCCCGGGGCGGCATAAAGTTATGAGGCCCCCGGTCAGTAAGTGACGTATTTTTGCCGGACTGCCCCAGAAAATGGACTATGTTTTGCAAGAGTATGTATGTATGTAGGTATGTCTATATCGTTGGCACGGCCTACGGCCTAAATGGCTCAATGGATTTTTACTTGTGATATGTCGTTAGATTCGTCTTAGTTGTGGTAGTGACATAGGCTTTTTAGACTTTTGCCACCCCTCTTCTCTATGCTGCTCGATGAGCTCTTTTTAGTATGCTTATCTATAGCGTCGTTCTCGTAACCGCTGTGATAGTATAGTGCCTGCCCGTCGCATCGGTATGCGTCTTCTGCTTGGACTGCTGTCCTTTTGCAGTCACGATGAGCCTCTCTAGGCTGTCCGATTTTTTGCTGCCCGTGTGCCTGAAGAAGTTCAGGACGCGATTAACGCAGATAGTGGAAAGTCGCTCCTTGAGAATAGATGCATTAGTGCGACGCTCGGTCCACAATACGCCTAGCATTCTGTGCCAACACGGCATTTCAAATGCATAATTATATTCTTAGAAAAGTGCTATCTTTTAACGTCCAGGTTTCAGAGGCATACAGAAATATCGAGAAGACCAGAGTACGCGTTGAATTTGATTTTTATTGCACGGTAAATACCTCTGTACTTCCATATCTTCTAGTTTTTACAGCTGTTTTGGCTATCTGAAGTCTTCAATTATCTTTTGAACACAGTCCCCTTCATCGCAAATTTGCGAGCCCAGATAGGTATATAAAATTGTGCACTAAATCTAGGCCGCTCAGCTCGTTAGTTCATTCCAGCTGCGGTTGATGAACATCAACTTTCTCTTACGCCTGTTGATGGGGAAACTATTATCTATGCTGATCCGCTCATTTTTTCAAGAAGATCGGTCAGTTCTTTTTCCGAGGATCCTATAATTGTGGTATCATCTGCGAAGCTGAGATTGTTCAATAGGCTACCACCAAACCAGTCCTCAACTTCGAATTATATGCCCTCCAACTAGATTAAACAGCTGTGGTTATAGTATGCAACCTTGACGCACACCTTGTTCCGTCTAAAAAAGATCGGAGCGTATACGAGCAAACGGAGTTGTCAGTGTTGTCCTGCCACTCTTCGAAGCTTGGCTTCGACAGAAAGGCAAAGGATTAAAGAGCGAACCTGTAGATTGTTGAAGCGGAAATAACCTGTAGATCCACTTAGAAAATTTTAGCATGGGTGTTCCAGTAATTATCTGAGTTTGAAAGGGCGAAAGGTGACAACGACTATCCATCATTGTCGTGGGGACCAGACTTACACACAACATGCACTCCAAGTGTACTCTGCGTGGAGCTAGAAAGGCGGATCCTGGTAAGCCGGATTGGACACGAACACTCTCTGCCAGCAACAGTATCCACTATATTGGTAGAATAATTGATCTTTCTATAAGAGGGTCATGTCCCAGTAAGAGATCAAAGAGACGACATTGACGTGTTGGGGCAGTGGTGCAACTGGCATCGTCAGGGGCTCAATAGAAATGTGACCAGGTATCCTTTGCCCTAAATAGGCCTCGTGCGTCGCGCCTGTATTGCACGGGAGCTCTGCGTGTCACATCCTCAGAACATTACCCTGCTGAGGTCTATACTAAATGCGACCCTTGGTAGGCAATGATGCGTTAGAGGTAGGAACTGGAAGGAACCACGAGCATGCTGAAGCGAGCGCACATTCCTGCTCCCAGAGCTTTGTTTTTTTAATTTTATCTTTCAAACGGCAAAACACGTTGTCGCTGATGGTATGATTGTAACCAGTAAAACTCACAGTTTAAAAAAGGAATAATGTCAAGCCCGCTCAGTTTCTTGCCGGCTCTACTTAACTAGGGCCGATGGTAGCTTTAAAAAATACTTAAAAAGTACTAGCCCTAAGCCTATTTGAAGTAAATAATCATTTAATTTCATTCAGGTGCACTTGTGTATATGGCATAGTCTTCATATCAAAAAATCATATCCAGACAGTAGACAGAGATATGGCCAACAAACCTTTAACTTTCTTAGATCCATCAGCTTTATTGTTTTTCATAAAACATGGTTGCTGCACTCTATATTCATTTAATTTCTCAATTTTGTATATATTACACTTCTTCTTTTACGAATCGCTAATTAATTGATTTGACAACATACAGTGTATCCCTACTGAATAGACCACAACAGGTACAGGTTGTTAAATGCATCATGAGGCCCCCAACTCTAAACTGCCTAATACAATACTGACAACACATAACATTATGGCCTTCTTTGAGGTTTAATCGAGGAGACATCGGCTAGATTATTTCAAAGCAGCTTTAATAGTTTCGACGCCACATATCAATCTACTAGACTAATAGAGTTCGTGCGCCAGAACTCTAAAATATTCTAGGTATGATGTACTCTCTAATACGTAGTAGGTACTTAAATAATTATTTAAAAGAACTTTTGAAGATTGGAGGCCCCACTGGACCCGAGGCCCGGGGCGGACCGCCCCCTCCGCCCCCCCGTTAGTCCGCTACTGATTACTTATACCATTTGTGTCTTATTGTATACTTACAAAAAATGCAACAAGTACTCTAACGTTTGTAAAATATAAACAACATTACGTGAACAAGTTAAACAAATACTTAAATTGTACTTTCTAGATTTCTTGTTGAATTTAAATCTGTATTACGTGAAACAATTGTTTAGTTTAAAATTCAGAAAGAACTACAAAGTTTCCGAAGCCTTCGCCTGCCGAGCGCATTCTAGGAAATCAACATATTTGTTATATGAATAATTCAAGAGACCAAAGCCATATTTATATACGAAACAATTAAAGTTGTAGTCTTATTTTTCAATACATAAAGAGTTGTATGTCTGTGAATCAGGGTCCTTTATATGGTCTGGAATTCCGGGTCTGCAATATTGGCTTATATTTGATATGCAAGAAACAAGTTTACAGGCTATTCCTAGATTCTCAATCAGGAGATAGACGCAATCAAACAAATAGTAAGATAGAGCTGTAACTAGAACTCAGCTTTTTGACGTAGAAACAAAATTGTTCATTATGTGTATGCACATGTAGACTCCTCCCGTTGGGAGTCCATAAGAGGCGATTAAGGGAAAACAATACGACGGGGCAGCGTTTTTCTATTGGATTACATGCCGTCTATACTGTGCTCTCCAAGACGCCTGCCAAGCGTGGGAATAGGCATGATGACTGCAACACAATACCAATAAATCTGTGGTTTTAAATATTAGAACAAATTGCACTGATTCCAAAAAAGCATCTTATTTTCATAATAATAGAGAGATTTTCGTGATATTTAAGCAAATAAATTACTCAAATACCTCCACTCGGACTGCAAGCTAATCGCCATTTTGTAATAAACGCTGATCAGAGTGAATGACGTCAATCCTGTGTAAATAAACAACTGTCAAACTGTCATCTCAACATTCTTTCATACAATGATTCACTTTTATACCTAGACAGATGTTTATTTACACCGCCGTAGTGACGTCACAAAATGGCGCCATGCGCCGGCCACCGTTTTGGAACGAAATTCAAACTCTATTTTAAAAATTGAAAATATTGCTATTAATTGTAAATTTAATACAAAAATATAATTATTTTCGGCAATAGTAGACCCGTAAGTACATTATAGAGTATTTTTTCAAAATTAGTCATCATGCCTATTATGGCAACCCGTCCTTTCTACGGGGAAGGTCTTTGGTCACGTCTTTGGGCTGCTGATGATTATGTGTCTATGTTGTGTGTTAGACTCACTAATTTAAGCAAGCGCTTTATATTAAGCGATACCTCTTCATATAATCAGCTGCCTTGCACTGCCGCCCGTTACCAGAGACGTTACTAATTAATCCTCTTAATCCCAGCAATCACACCAACTTCAGTGCTCATCATACCAGAGCAGTATAGCACTGTAGTGGTAGCTACATGGACTCTTGCACTAGGGACCTGCTAATCTATTTTTGCTAGGCGATAAGGTTCCTTGCGCAAGGTGCAGTCCGAGTGGAGGTACGATCGCATTATCGGATATTCTGCTACCAAGCAGTAGTTTCTAATAGTAGCAGTGTTACAGATTTTGTTGGGAATGATAGACGCTGTTGGCAGCAGATGGCCATTACAGCTTCACCGGGTAAAGAGGAGGCGAGCGCTTATAGTACTCAAGCCTTAAGGGCAGGGGAGCGACGAACTCAAGACGCAGGCAACGCCTCGGTTTGGGTTACCATCGGTTCACCACACGCCTCCTCTGAGAAGAGCCGGCAAAAAACTCAATGAAGTGATGCTCGTTGTTGAGGTCGCATGCGTGACCCTTCGGTCTTGCCAACGAGACCGCTGTCTGAGCAGTTCTAGTGTGAAAGGCAGTGTAGTTAGTGAAATTATTAGGAGATGACATCAAAGTTAACCTGATTATGGATGCAGCACGTAATGCTATGTAATGGAGATGGGTTATGGACTTAGCGTGGTTTCGGTCGGATGCACACTTTCGCGTGTTGCGCAACAAGACACACAACAACACAATCCCACATCATTATGTAACCTTATTACTTTACACATAAAGTTCAAAATTTATATGCAGTCTGGTGTTGCAAGTTGCGTGTTGCATTTGAGACAAGGTTGGAATTAAGAAAACAAGACAATTGTTGAATCCGAGTTTTTGTCGATTAATTATGTTTTATTTATTAGTTGTATTACGTCAGATGGTTGCACGAACATACTACTGGGTTATTGTGTCAATCATAAAATTGAATTTGAAAATGTTTTAAATATGTTAATTACGGGTATTATAAATTTCGTAACACAAAATTACAGTATGCAACGGATACAATCATTTACATAATTACTTACGACTATCTTCGCTCGTTCGACGTCAGCACAATAAACTGCGGATACGATGTGAAAATTAACATTGTTAATATCGATGAGGAAGATCAATTTAGTCGCAAAATAGTTAACGACTTGCTTTTAAAATTAACAGTTTAAGACTAATTACTTCTAAATTGTCTATTTTAAGTAATGTATTTCTTCTTAGACAGCGGTAACAGCTCAATGGGCGAGCGCTTGCCTTGGAAACAAGGTGCGCAGGTTCGAACCCCGGCTCGCACCTCTGATTTCTTCAATGAATCATGTGCGAATCGTCTTTTTGCGATTGTTACTAGCTTTCGGTGAAGGAAAACATCGTGATGAAACCTGCATGTCTGAGAAAGCCTAACTAGCTCTCGAATGACGTGTGAAGTCCGCCAACCCGCACTTGGCCAGCGTGGTGGACTATGGCCTAAGCCCCCTCATCTTGAGGGGAGGCCCGTGCCCAGCAGTGGGACATAAACAAGGGCTGGTATTATTATTATTTCTTCTTTATTGTGTGTGGGGTTTCCGGGTAAGAATACCCGGACACCCCACGGGGAGAAGGTAGGTACTATACACAAAACCTAGTGCTAGTTTATAAATAATCAGTGCAAAAACTACGGAGACATAAATATAACACATTACATAATACACAGCTATATTAGAACATTCACATATTGATGGAAATTGGATACGTGTTGATCTATTATGGAATACTTCCTTGCACCGTTCCTCGTAACGGTGATGTTATCAGGTGGACTGCTGAGTTGCGGCATGCCAGAGACAACTTCACGTGTGTGTGGCGGTTTTTATCGACAGTGAGTCGTTAAAATTGCTCCCAGAGTATTATGCGTTTACTGTCGCGTTCCTGTGAAATTACAGGCTTTTTATATTTTTTCTTCCTAGCAACTTCACCTGACCGGTTAAAGAAATATATGTATTTTGACGAGAACATTCTTTGTGGTGGTGGTATTACAACTGGCGTGAATGCCATCTTTGCTTTATCTAAAAATCGAGCGTGTATCGTGCTTTTAAATCCCGGGTAAATATTAACTACATTTAGGGTCGTATTACAGAACCATACTCAAGACTCAAGTACTACTTAAATCTAGTTTGAGTTGAAGTTTTAACTAACCAAACAAACTCCAACTAAATCCTCAGATACTTTGCTCAAATGTACTTAGTAATAATTTCTTCAAGCACCAACTACGTATATGTATTTATTTAGTCTAAAGTTGTTTTTGTTCTAATAAGTCTACTGCCGATCACGAACTAAATATTTTATTTCTAATTTTACCAAAGACTACATAAACTGTACATAAAATATCATATACTGCGATACTTCGCACAAACCCTGACAAACCGTAATAAACATGGTGTTTATCGCTTCATCCATTAAATAACCCTCTATTATAATGCGAACGTAAAGCTTTCGAACCGATATATTTACTATCTGCGTTCGTGCATCCACTGGTAACCGACCATTACTTGCAGACCCTTATTTTACGCCACCATCTCCTTTTTTACCTTGTCTTTGTATTGCTGAAGGATCTGCAACAGGTCTAGATGTACTGGTCACGCTGGTAATACAATGGGTTTAAGGTTGATTGCACCTGACAATGAATAGGGTTTGCAAGTTCGCTACACACGGTTCCGTGTTCTTCCGCCGGTTGCATCGCGCGATCACTAAGTTGAACGGCCTCTTTGTAAATATGATATTATGCGGTATAATATCATAGCCGTGATGGCGTGTGTCTTTCCTTTTTGTTACAGTAGGAAAATTAGTTTCTTCACATTTTGTCAGTTTTTGCGAAAGGTCTAGGAGAAAGGAATAGCGAGAGGACGACGAGATAGGCGTCAGGATGGTGATCATGTATCACAGATATAATGCTTTTAGTTTAAGACTGAGAATATTAGGTTTTTTTTACAACTTAATGAAGAGTTGACACTTTTGTCAGATGGGAAGCGATACTCCTAAGCATGAATAGTCGCAATGCACTGTCACATGCGACCTTAGCTTTAGATATACCGTTTTTAAGGTTTTAAGTCTAGTCTAGTTAGTTTTCTACTCAGTGTCTTGCACACTAGAACCTGACTATGATTAGGTTAGGTAATAGAAATAATATTCCGTTTCAGGGTTGCATATTGTGTAACCTGCAAAACTGAAACAGATTATCTGTAACCACGGTGTTGTATGTTGGTCTCTCGCTTCGTTATCATCCTATCTGTTTCTGAACTAGTGGGTTAACTACGTGAGAATTAAAAAAAATAAGAGGACAGTTACGCTAAAACCAAATTTAATTAATAACCTTAGTATTTAATACAGTCACCAATCTTTTATCTCCAGTATTTTTTATAGATCTTATATAAATTAATTTATGTTGGTACTTACTAAATCAAATAAATCACTTAATTCTGTTTATTCTGATATGCTTCCATATGTAACCTATGACACTTATCGAATAATAGAGCAGAGAAATAGTAAGTAAAGAATCATACCAAAACACTTGAATTTATTTGAAAAAAGAAAGAAGAATATCTATTCATCGTGAGTTAATAAACTCGCTAATAGAGTTTTCCTGTAATTCGGGTAATACTAGTGTTTAGTATTAGCGTACCAGTAGATACCGTACCGACCGGTCTAGTGGCGGTATCGAATTAACTTCGAGCGTGATCTTCCGTGAGGTCGGAATAACGGAATAATATGCAATTGCCCTTCGTTAGTGCACACCGATCGTTATTTTCCGCAGAATACTTGTTTTAATCAGTTAAACTGCTAATTGGTGTAATAATTTCTTAGTTAGTTATAGTTACAAGTACCCAGTAGAGCGTTTGTTTAATTCAAATGCAGATTCAAATAAAAGTTTAAGTGGGCCGCTTAACAGCAGAACTATTATGGCAATGTAAATTATTTCGCAATAAACGGAAGTAAAAAAGACTAGGTACGATGTTGGATTACAAAACATGTGTATGCGTTATTTTGTAGTTATGTCTTGATTTTCACCAAATTCTTGGAGCGCACATGCAAACAGGCTTAGATTAAGTGAGTAAATAGGCTTTTAAGCTTTGTGATTATTGATTGCATCGCCGCTTTCCATCAGGTGGGATTGCAGTCAAGCTAGCTTCATAGAATAAAAAAAAAAAACAATATGTAAGGAGCGAATTTTAAGCTGTAAGAACTTTATTGCAACAGTGTTGTTTTTAAATTAAAATAGTATAACACCTGCTAAAAAGCCAGTTTAAAATTAGATTTGTCTCGTTGAAAATCGATAACTGTTGGAACAATATTGAAACAAATCCAGACGGAGCAAGTTTACCCTAAACGTCGAAGATAGGTACAATAGCCTCCAAACAAGTTCTGAATGTTTACACAGGAACACATAACAAAAGACGAGTTGCCTTTGTTCGTAGGCCTGCAATCCTGCATGGTAAATTAAGGCGTTGAATTGAAGATAGCCATCAGTATTTATGCTGCGGTAGCTTGAACAAGCGATTTATTAAGGTTTTTTTTGCATTGTAGTAGGTTACAGTACAACCATTATTTATAACGGATTGATTCCGGCGAACCGATAACCGCTGGGGAAGAAAGGTTCTCGAGTGGCGACCACGAACCGGCAGACGCAGCGTAGGTAGACCTCCCACTAGGTGGACAGACGACATTGTGCGCGTCGCAGGTAACCGGTGGATGCAAATAGCCAATTGTCGGTCATTGTGGCGTTCGAAGGGGACGTCTTCCGGCTGGTGATGATGATGATGATGATGATTCCTGAGTTCCCGACGCTGCTGCTGATATATAACAATTGACCGCGCAGCTTGGGGGACATCGATATAATATTTATACACATTATATCTATGTGGGCGGGTAATTAACCCACTTGTGATGTAGTGATATATATTTCATTTTAAGAGATTCATTTACGTTACGTAGGTACACCTTTGTATGTTTGCACATTTTTTAACCGACTTCAAAAACTCTCTCTCTCTCGGTTCTCAATTCGTCTGTATATTTTTTTCTTCCTTGTCTTTAGTTGATTCTGCCGGTACCCGACTTTCGGGATCGGGATATTTTTAAATCTGTTACAAATAAAAATTAATAAACTAAATTGTATTGTTTTTTTTTACTTTCGGTCTCGAATTTACCATCACATTATTATCTAATAGCATTGTGTGTAGGTATTAGTGGGTAGCATGGCTCAAAATTATTTTCCTTTCCCGATATTAGCTAGTTTAGCTTCATAAGCACGAAAATTTATTAGGTGTAATCCTCTTACATTATTAGGTTACACCTTGTTCACCTTTATGGTAGCAGCTAAGATGTCAAATCACTACCCATCAGCCGTTTATATGAGTTCGTTTCCTTGCTTAAGTAGTTTTCAATTTACAATTTTAACATTCACTATATCACCACCAAAATCTCTCGCAGATTAAATCAAAGCCTCAATAACTTAGCCTTAAAACTTTACTTCAAAATCTGTCATTATCTGAGGAGTGATCTTCACAGCTCCCATATTCGACGGTATTTACAATTTTAACATTCACTATATCACCACCATAATCTCTCGCAGATTAAATCAAAGCCTCAATAACTTAGCCCAAAACTTTACTTCAAAATCTGTCATTATCTTAATCACTCATAGTTCCCATTTTCGACGTTATTACTACAGTAATCTCTGTAATCTCGACGGCTCCTTATGGATCCGTCTAAGCCCGTTCCGGGTAACGGAACACTTGGCCTACATTAGGGCTGTCACGGCGTTGCGTCACGACACGTCAATTACGAGACCGGTACGGACATGGTGTCGAACTAATTAACACGGCATCTGTACGCCACTGTGATGTATGGGTTGGGTTATACAATTTATTTACTCGTGGGGTCACGATTTCCAAGTTGAAGGTCTGTTATTGGTCTACATTCTTGTCATGTATTTGTGGTTTGGTTTATTTGGTTAAAGTGGAGATTTCGTGCTTAGGTTTTCAAGAGAAGTAGAGCACAGTACAAAGTGGAGTAGCCTAACTGGAGAAGTAACTAGACAAGATCACATACGATTAATGCCAGCTGGCATTGTGTCCCTGAGATAGCATCGTTTGTCTCTTTTGTTTCTGGCACATCGATACCTCTAACACAGGGTCCTTTTCCTTGTATTGTTAACAAAGTTTTTAGCGTTTCCGCCTAAAGCTGTGCATCATCTGCGTTCAAGCACTAGCGAATTAAAATACTATAGTTTTTTTTTAGTTAAGTAAGCACATTTATTTAGAGCAGGGTTTCTTAAAGTCCGTGGGGGTCCGTGGCATGAGTATAAGGTGTCCGTGGTAGGTCAGTTAACTCTTAACATTTATTTATTTTTTTTTTTTTTTTTTTTTTTTTTTTATTATTAAAAATAATGGTACAATATTATGCATACTGAATGTAACATAAACTCATTAGAATTTATCCGTACATCCGCCGTCGTCATCTATGTTAGTCTATGTTTAAAATTTACATATTCTCATAATGCTATTAAAAATTAGGAAATTGTTAAGTATATTTTGCCTTGTCGAAGACAATACCACAATTTAACGTGCTCGTTGAGAGCAAACAGAAACAACCATCTCATTAATTGAATTTAGTAAGTAGTTAAGTCTAAAGAAACTAACAATTAAGTCATTTTTTAATATAAAAAAGCCCCGTTTTTTTTCCTTACCTAAAATATTCTTTGACAGGCAATGATTTATGTATAAAATATCATTGTTGACAGGGGTCTGTGAAACCATTTAAATTGTGAAAGGGGTCTGTGAGTACTATAAGTTTAAGAAACCCTTACCTAGTCCTTGCGCCTGTACAGTTAATATTCCCGTATAATTTTTATGTTTTATAATTTGTGATTTTATTTTTGAATGTTTTTTGTTTTCGACACATTCCCACTACGCATGTAGAGAGATTTCAGAAGCTATGGAGTATGGGGAAAACTTATAAATAGTGTACTTACTGCAAGCCAATCTTATAACCCACAGCACTGTTCGTGTTTAAAATGTACGCAGACAACCATAAATCGATTGAACATGATTACGTGGCTAGTGACGTGCGCTCGCGTCACCGCAGCACGGCGGCACGGTCACGGCCAGGTAACGGCACCGGTGCCCTACATTAGGGCCGAGCTTTATGGACAGATGACTACTTTTTTTTTAATTTACTTTCCGCAATAGGAGAGTAATTCTAATTGAACGATTTTGTATCACTGGCTCCATTGCATTGTATACGAAGAACGGAAAGATACGCTGCTGGGACAATTCTGATTAGGACATTCAACATTTCAATCCTTTCATGACCTTATATGTTGCAATAAATTGTACGCAAGAAATGTAAAGATCCGCAAAATGGTTTCTTTCAATGTGTAGAATTCTTGCTGTATTAATTTCTGATCTACCACTGAATGCATTTCCAGAATAATAGATACTTAATTGTATATCTTCTTGCGGGATAATCAGAGGGCATGAGGTTCTTAAATCTAAAATCCTTCATGAAATAATTAGGTCAGCGATTTAGAGATGACGATAAAACCAGTCAATCGAAACAGAAATACAAAAAAAAATTGGAAACTAAAATCAAAAATTTAAATTGCATGCCATGTTCACGCAACAGCGATCAAAATCTACTGTGACCATTACTAGATAATGACAGAGGTCATTACCTCCTACCTATGGTTCTTTATACATTCCACTCATTAAGCCTTATTTGCCACACTTCAAAATCAAAACGTACCAAGCCTTATTTGCCACACCACAAAATCAAAACGTACCTTGACTCTTTTATGCCGTACTGTATCAGTCTAAAGTGGGTTCGCCAATTAAAACCAACATAACTAGCCACTTAGTATATCATGAGTTTCCTTGTAGCTACTTTCCAAGTCCATGTTGTTGTCAAGACAATACAACCCATGATCTCATTCCTTACCTTTCCAGACTTTCACCAACCAAGAAGTCAAGGTTCTGTGGGTCACAGGCGCAGGTCGGCCACACGTTACCCATATCAATTGATCCAGTATCAAATAATATATACAAATGAATTTGAACCTTAATACTCCTAGCCAGGGCAGTAAGTGAAAAACAATGGACTTCTAGAGTGGATATGACGCTCTGATACGTGATAAGATTGATAATGGGTTAGCGGGACGTTTTTAATGCGGTGCTAGGAAAGGAGGTTCATAAGTAGTATCTTAATCATGAAGCTAATAGATCTTAATAATTGAGAACAAAAGAGGTAACTGCAGAATCATTTTGGAAGCTGAATCATAAACCATGGGCTTGAGGTTTTAATGGAACATGGCTAGACTGCATAGATAATTATATATAATTTATAGATTTAAGTTCGGAAATGCCAAATTCTGGCCGTTCATAGTACTTCAAATTTGGGACTTTTTATGTTGATAAAATTATGGAAAAATATTAATTGGAAGTGAATAATTATAGCAAGTTACCAAAGAAACGAGACTTTATTACAAAACTAAAGAGGTTGACTTTGGTCATCGATAAATCACTACGTAAAATACAAAGTCCTCCGCCGCGACCGTCTGTGAGTCTGTCTGTCTGTTAGCGATAAACTCAAAAACTACTAAACAGATTTTAATGCGGTTTTTATCAATATAGTGACTCACGAGGAAAGTTTAGATATATCTCTTGTCAAGATTTTGTGTAAATTGGGTGAAATATAACGAAAGCGCGGACGAAGCACAGCCTACCAATGGGCTCCAACGGAAGATCAGCGTTGGTTGTTTACAACCAACATTTTTGCTAAGTTGGGCCGTTTTGTATAAATATTATAGTATAGTTGTTTTTTTTCTACTATGTCTGCTTTATATAAGTAAGTGTCCTATATAAATATTTCTTTTCTTTTCTTTCTTTTCCTAAAATAATATATCGATGGTTAAAGTGTTTTAGATTGTGAAAAAATAACATTAAATAAGGCACTCTTGGAAAGTATGCCAACCCTAAAACAAGTGTAGATATTATTCTGACTGGTATTATTCATTTGGTTGGGACTGCTTTACGCACCAATAAATATTTTACGTGTCCCGTCTTATTTATTACTTCCTCGTCAAAATAAGCCAGTACGTAATAATGAAAGAAAACTGCACCCACACTGAAGACATGTGAACGAACGCATAAAACTTTAGGTATTAGCGATATTTTCATGATATTACACCTACTTTAAAAATTATAATTTGTTCTGGATTGAATTAACATTAATTTTACTAAGATCGTAGAGCTGTGCCACTGCCCATGGGCAGACATGCCACTTACTATCAAAAAGAAATTATATAAAAACAAATGGTGGTACAATTGTTACTTTCTTTGGTACTATAAATTCGTTTCTCTATGATCAATCTATACTTATAATAAAACTGTAACAGATCCAATTCTGTACATTGAAGATATTTTGAAAATTATATTTGGAGGGCATTCTATAACCGAACCTGAGGCCGAATATGTAATTTTTTAAATTTTTGTCTGTCTGTCTGTCTGTCTGTCTGTCTGTCTGTCTGTCTGTATCACGGCTGAGCATCACGCCGAAACTACTGAATGGATTCCATTGAAACTTGGCATGATTTGAGATCTTACTACGAGGTAGGACATAGGATACTTTTTATTCCGTAATCTAGCACGGTTCTTTTGGGAGAAGGGATTAAAGTCAAAACGGGTACTTGGTTATACGCTTGGTCCGATTTTATCAATTTTTCTTTATAGTAGAATAAATATTAATAAGGGACACTCATAGAGAGTTGTTATCAAGGTTTTGTTATCGATCGGGTTAAGCAACGTTAGCTAAGGTCATTAAATAGATGGGTGACCGTTTAACGCCATTTGAACTGAACGGGTCCGTGCTTCGGAGAGCAAGTAAAAAGTGGGTCCCAGTTTTTAACCGGCTATAAAAAAGGAGGTTATGTATTCGATGCGAGTGTCTGTTATTAAAAGTTTAGTTAACGTAAACACAGCGCGGGCGGAGCTGCGTGGGTCAGCTAGTACATACAATATAATTAAAAACAATTGCACTTATCTAGTAAATAACAACAACCGTGGGCGATGACAAAACAGTGGAAAGGGGACGTTCGCTTTAAGCGATAAGCGCTTCTTCAATTTCATAATGATTTTTAATATTTACGCGAATATTACACAAGTATAAATTATTAAATTATAATAGCAAAAGTCCAACTGCGAATAAACAAAATGGACTTAAATTTCGTTATACATACATAATACACATGTATGTATATATATTTCAGCTCGTCTCGTTTAGACTCTTCATTTGATACCCATATTGATGTTTTTGGAAGTAAAAAAAAAATACGTATATAGCCTATGTCACTCCCACTGAGACGAATCTAGAGACATATTATAAGACCAAATCAAGCCAATTAAGCCATTTAGGCTGTAGGCTGTGCCAAAGAAATAGGCATACATACATACATACTCTCAAAAAACATAACCCTCCTCTGGGGCAGTCGGGCAAAAAGAAACTAATTTTGCGGTATATATATCCGTAAAACCCGTGGGGTGTCCGGGTAAGAATAGCACCCACCCATCTCTTCCCTTTGGGTATACTTGAAAGGCGAAAGGCGGGGTAACGGTCGAGCCAAAGTTCGGTGGGGGTGGTAGCGGGGCATCTGCCGGAGATTCTTAGCACCCCCGCTAAGAATCTCCGGCAGATGACCCGCTACCACCCCCACCGAACTTTGGCTCTGGCAACACACAACATCCGCACGATGAGGACCGATGAGAAGATTGTCGAGCTGGAGGAAGAATTGAGCAAGTTGCGTTGGGACATCTTGGGATTATCTGAAATCCGGCGAGAGGGACAGGATACGATAACCCTTGATTCTGGCAACATGCTCTTCTTCCGGGAAGGAGACCGGAAATCCCAGGGTGGTGTCGGGTTTCTCGTCCGTAAGTCCCTTATTAACAACGTGATTAAGGTCGATAGTGTGTCGAGTAGGGTAGCGTACCTTATACTCAGAATAACCAGTCGGTATGCGTTGAAGGTTATACAGGTTTACGCGCCGACCTCGGCACACCCTGACGATGAAGTAGAGGCTATGTATGAGGAGATATCAGAAGCCATACATACCTCCAAAACACACTTCACCGTTGTTATGGGGGACTTCAACGCGGAATGGCGATGAGTTGAGAGTGGGGTCATATGGGTACGGGCAGCGGAACCAAAGGGGCCAGCGGCTGGTCGACTTCATGGAGAAGGAGGGAGTCTTTGCGATGAACTCCTTCTTCAAGAAGCGACCATCCAGGAAGTGGACGTGGATAAGCCCCGATGGTTCAACCAAAAATGAGATCGACTTCATCATGACGACCAAGAAGCATATATTCGATGATGTCTCCGTGATCGGCAGGGTGAAAACCGGTAGCGATCACCGCATTGTTAGAGGCACATTGAATATCAATGTCAAGCTCGAGAGGTCTTGTCTGATGAAGTCCACGCTCCGTCCGGGAACCACCCAAATCCAAAACCCCGAAGACTTTGAACTCGAACTTCACAATCGCTTTCAGTGCCTAGCCGAATGCGAAACTGCGGACGAGTTAAACAATGGGTTGGTGCAAACTGTCCATGCAGTGGGGTCCAAGTTCTTTAAGACCCCACGCCGTAATAAGCCTCAGAAGCTCTCCAATCAAACCATTAAGTTAATGGAAACCCGGACTGAGATGAGACTGCAATCTTCAGCTGATATGTCAGAATATGCTGAAATCAATAGACGAATTTCGAAATCCATGCGTCACGACTTGCGTTCCTATAATACAGCATGTATTAAGGACGCAATTGAGCGGAACCAAGGCTCTAAAGTGTTCGCAAAGAATTCGTCTATTGGGCGCAGCCATATGACCAGGCTGAAGATCGTCGACGGCAGTGTCATCTCATCGAAACCGGAGATATTGAGAGAGCTCGAGAGGTTTTACGGACAGTTATACACCTCAACACAGGAACCCATTGCCAGAACAGCTCAGGACATCAGAGCCAAATTAACTCGACACTACACTGAGGACATCCCAGACATCAGCCTGTACGAGATTAGAATGGCTCTCAAACAGCTTAAGAACAACAAGGCGCCGAGTGAAGACGGAATCACAACAGAACTTCTGAGAGCGGGTGGAAAACCGGTACTTTTAGTCCTCCAGAAGTTATTTAATTCCGTCTTACTCGAGGGTGCTACGCCAGAAGCATGGCACGGGAGTGTGGTGGTTCTTTTCTTCAAAAAAGGTGATAACACCTTGTTGAAGAATTATAGATCCATCTCACTCCTGAGCCATGTATACAAGCTGTTTTCGAGTGTCATTACGAACCGTCTCGAACGCAGGTTTGATGACTTCCAGCCTCCCGAACAAGCCGGGTTCCGAAAAGGCTTTATCACCGTAGACCATGTGGTCTACGGTGCGGTACGGTGGTGGAGCGTATGTATGTACATACGCTCCGCCAGATTATACAGAAGACCGAGGAGTATAATCGGCCATTATGTCTAGCATTTGTGGACTACGAAAAAGCCTTCGATTCAATCGAGACCTGGGCGGTACTGCAGTCCCTCCAGCGGTGCCATATCGACTATAGGTACATCGAAATATTGAAGTGTTTGTACAGAAACGCCACCATGTCGATCCGACTACAGGACGAGAGCACGAAACCAATCCCATTGCAGCGAGGCGTGAGACAGGGAGACGTTATTTCTCCGAAACTGTTCACTAACGCATTCGAGGACGTTTTCAAGCTCTTGGACTGGTACGGATTCGGCATCAACATCAATAGCGAATACATCACTCACCTTCGTTTTGCCGATGATATAGTCATTATGGCAGAGTCGCTGGAGGACCTCAATACAATGCTCAGCGACCTCAGTAGCGTTTCCCAACAGGTGGGTCTTAAAATGAACATGGACAAGACGAAGATCATGTCTAATGTCCATGTTGCACCCGTACCGGTAGTTGTTGGGAACGATACAATCGAAGTTGTTGACCACTACGTATACCTAGGACAAACAATCCAGTTAGGTCGGTCCAACTTCGACAAAGAGGTCGCCCGAAGAATCCAACTCGGATGGGCAGCGTTCGGGAAACTACGTGACATCTTCTCATCAGAAATTCCGCAGTGCCTGAAGACAAAGGTTTTTAACCAGTGTGTGTTGCCAGTGATGACTTATGGTACTGAGACGTGGTCTTTAACAGCTGGCCTTTTGGAGAAGCTCAGAGTCACACAACGAGCTATGGAGAGAGCTATGCTCGGAATTTCTTTGCGCGACAGAATCCGGAATGAGGAGATTCGCCGAAGAACCAAGGCCACCGACATAGCTCGTAGAATATGCAAGTTGAAGTGGCAGTGGGCAGGCCCCATCGCTCGAAGAACCGATAACCGTTGGGGAAGAAAGGTTCTCGAGTGGCGACCACGAACCGGAAGACGCAGCGTAGGCAGGCCTCCCACTAGGTGGACCGACGACATTGTTCGCGTTGCAGGCAACCGGTGGATGCAAATAGCAAATTGTCGTTCATTGTGGCGGTCTAAGGGGGTGGCCTATGTTCAGCAGTGGACGTCTTCCGGCTGGTGATGATGATGATGATGATCCGTAAAATTAGTTTCACCTCAACGTTTATGTTCAACACAGACTGGTGCTTCTTTACTTCACTTCTGCTAAACACTACACTACTACTATATAGGTAGGTATTTTGATAGTAGCGAACATCTTCAACATTCTCAAAAATGTGAGAACATTGTAATTCTATGTTCTCACATTTCTATTAAATTTCGATATATTTACGCAACGATGTGACAGCATCATTAAGTGGTCCCATGCGGAAGAAGATAATAAAGCCCTTTCACCACGTACGTTTTTAAACCATATTGTAATTAATGTTATGGATTTGACCCGATATATCTGATAAAATATGTGTAATATGAAACAGATATCAGAATGTAACTAATAGTTTCCTGTTTATTTAAATAAAATTTTGGGACATTCATAGGTACACTTGACGGGCTTGTTGGTCTAGTGGTACCCTGGCCGCTACCCAATTGGTCGTGGGTTCGATTCCCACCAAGTGTCTATCTATATAAGTATGTATTTACAAAAAAAAGTAAGTACATATATAAGTATTAGTATCAGTTGTCTGGTTTCCATAGTACAGGCTCTGCCTAGTTTGCGGTCAGATGACCGTGTGTGGATTGTCCCAGTATATTATTATATCATTATTATTACTTCATTGGATTTACGTAAGTACTTTAATTAAACAAAGTATAAAGTAATTAAAACATGTAAAATACATATGCATTATTTCTATTACCAAAGTCATACTTTTAAATAATATCTATCCATTTGCATAGGTAATCTTATTACGTACTTACCTACCTATCTTTAAAATGCGAGCTATTTATTATGAGTCAAAATTCAGAACTTTTACAATTTTGCTGCTCTGTATTGATTTATTCATAACGCTCTTTGACAACGCTCATAAAATATGTAACTCTCGTGTCTATGGTTAGTATAATGTTGACTATAAGTTAATTTACATAATTAATTTTAACTTGTAATAATAACTACCTATCAAAATGTAATCCAATCATTGAACTGAGCTGAGAGCCGTGCCAACACGCTTTTTAACCGACTTCAAAAAAGGAGGAGGTTCTCAATTCGTCTGTATATATATATATATTTTTTTTTATGTATGATCGCGCATAAATCTGGCAATTATTAACCGATTTGAAAAAATCTTTCTTCCATCCATTCTTCAATCCATTGATTGGGTCCCATAAAAAAAATATTGCTTAGTAATAAGTAGTTCCTAAAAAAACAAGAATGGTGACTGCGCACTGAGAGCTGCAAGAAAGCCTATATAGATGACGTTTTAGTCGCTCGGACTCGCTCGGTTGGACAAAAATGGTCATAACTATGGCAAATATTTACCAATTTCAATTATTCTTTTTTTATTCGAAAGAAGAAACCACTGTATTGAATCTGTATGAATTTTATTACAACCGGATAAGAACTTCCTGGAGGACCATGAACGATGTGGAGGAATTTATCTCGTAAAAACCATAAAACTGATGTTCTCCATTACATTGCTCTGACAATTATGAACCGATTTCGATGATTCTTTTTTTATTCGAGAGAGTAAACTACTATGATGTTTCCATGCAAATTTCATTACGACCGGATATTTTTTTCTGAAGAAACATGAATTATGTAAAACTATGTAGACGATAATGTGATCATAACCTACCTAGATAATTTTACGGTTTTCGATGGTTCAATCTTTATATATGAAAATATTACAAAAAAGTTTAAAATAAAATCTTTTTTTAAAAAAATTGAACCGACTTCAATATCACTGAAAAGTATAAAATAATTTAAATATTATTGAAGTTGGTGCCAAATATACACAGCAGGTACGCTAACACCAACTTCAATAATATTTAAATTATTTTATACTTTTCAGTGATATTGAAGTCGGTTCAATTTTTTTTAAAAAAGATTTTTGGGTTAATGAGTGTCAATTTAAGCCTTAAGCACATGCGCAGAGTAGCCATCCTCGCGGTATTCTACAGGATGTATTTATTACCTGTGAAAACTGCATAAATTACATGACTTGATTCCAACATCCCCTTTCGCTGTGAATGTTTTTTCAGCCCGGATGAAGCGATTTGTTTTTTCATTTATAATACGTTCAGCTAAGGCCTGGAACAGTTTGCCTACGTTGGTTTTCCCGCCTGATAGAGTGAATAGGCTTTCAATATGAAGTCGGTTAAACATTGTGTGAAAAAGAGTCAATAAGACACATATTGTGTGGCTGCGACGCTCTTGCGAGACGTAGGTTGGGTCATCTTTTTTTTTTTTAATAAATAGGTTTGCGCTTGACCACAATCTCACATGATGGTAAGTGAAGATGTGGTAGGATGGACCGCGCTTACCCATAAGATGCCTGTTCAATACAATACACCCAAGTTATATTTATCAGGGAAAACGTCGTCCGGGAGGGTATTCCACAGCTAGGCCGTACGCATGAGAAAAGAAGAAGCGAAACGCTTAGTGCGGCAAGTTGGAGTGTCAACGACAAAGCGGTGGAGACCCTGCCGGCGCCTGGTAGTCCGGTAAAAGAAAGGGGATGGTGGTACAAGGTCAAAAAGTCTCTCGGAGTCGCTGGACGCTCGGGGTGTGGGCCCTTTAAGCGTCCATTGAGTACGGCGGCGACTCCGAGGAGGACGGCGGCGGGGTTGCGACCCCCGTCCCCGTGAGTACCGTGTCAGGTTCCCGGGGGGGCTACAATGCGCCCCCCGGCGGCGGGCTCAAAGGCAAGGCACTGAGGGGCCCCTGGTGCAGATCCCACCGGAGAGCCCTGGGGTCTCCCCGCTCATGTGCCAATGTGACAGCCGCGGGGGTTTTAGTGGGTAAAAATCCCACATACTCCGGTCGAGCCCCACAGCTCCCGGGGATCTTTGAAGATTTCCCCCGCGTCAAAAAAAAAATTTAAGGTTGGGTCATCTGGGAGTAACCTATACTACATTTGAGGATTATGTACAGCTCCAAGCTGGCGCATTCGTCGCTTAGGTACCTGAGGGAACTCTTCGACACGCCAGCAACAGAGTAAAGGCTAGGGCATGTACAATGGATCCAACTGGGTCGTAGTGCGTTCCGGTGGTTACCGGGCCTGATTTTTAGCCACCAACAATAGAACAGAGAATAGAAACATTGTGTTCTTTATTATCTCTGATTGCTCCCCCGATTTTCATCAGGCGAGATTGCAGTCAGGCCCAGTGCCTGATAGATTTAAATAATATATTCTTTCAGCGACACTAGTTACGTAACCTGGTTTTGATGCGAAACAAAATCTGCGTCACAATTAAATACCTAATTGCGCAAAGAAGTGTAAATAGACACTGGTTGACATTTTCCCGCCATAGACACTGAGCATTATCACAGTATCATCTTGGTTAGATAACAATCGGGGAGGCGCGAGAGTGAAAGCGTTCCGTCGGATTCACATGTGATCTGTCTCGTTCACGGCCACTAAAAAGATACGTCATCGCATGTATATAACTAACATAAATAGATTATCAATCAGAGTCCACCAAGTAGACTTCAAAGCAGAAATGGTCTAAGAGAATAGAATTATCGAGAAAGAAAAGGAATAATTGGAAAATTAGTATCGAGAAGACCAAGACCCAAACCAAGTTGTAGAAAATAATAAGAATACCTAACAAAGCCTTAAAATTAGCTTGAGTAGTCAACATACTCTGTCTATGTTGGTTGTTGGCGATCTTCCAAAATCAGCACTCACGATACCAGCAAAACCATTACTTATAAGAAATAGACCCCTTGGAAAAGAGGTCCCCCGGTGGGCCAGGTTACGTCCAAAGCAGCAGTGTGGACTGCATTTATTCCGATTTTTTCTAGAGTTATTGCGTTAGTTGGTCCATCCTACTAAGTGCCCGTGGCCTATTTTGCTGATGTCTAACAATTATTGCAATTAACTAACAAAACAATCCGTTCTAATACTTTAAAATTGTACATCTGATTTTAAACTAGGTGTCTCTATTCCAGGTGTTCGGTTGTATGCTGTATCTTAGCCTGTATTTGTATCAATGACAGGGTTTGATGGTTTGTTACGCATCGCAGTTACTAGCCACCTATTTTTCTTTTCTTAAGACAAGTATACTTCAATGTTGTCATCAGGATGATATTTTTACTGGGAAATTATGCGTATTGATAACGTGGTAGCGCTGTGGGTGTATGGTACTCACCCACTGGACTCAATTTAAAATTCTTCAAAAATATTAGTACCTATTTGGGAGTTCGATTAAGTTCGTAGAGAGATACTTCTTATATAGTTTCGAAACATCATTTGAAAATAATTGATTCTATAATGTGAGTAACATTATATTGCCAATTACTTGGAATTAATATTAGTAATTTCAGGAGTTCTAAACGCAGGTAAGTAAATTGTAGGAGATCAGCACAGCATCCATTCGTGGCCTCCATAATATAAAGTGTCCTCTCCAAATTGCTTAACACATGCTTATAACAAAGCTATTAGCATCTCAAACGCAATATGATATACGACGAAAAATACGTGTGAAATATACGCTGTATGCTAGACTGATCGATAGACAATTACGTCAAAATTTGCAGTACCAGTATCAAAATACATTTATTTTGATTCTTAGTCCGAAATATTTACGGTAGTAACAAAGTGTCTCCATATCTTCAGATATAGCTAGCTGGTAGTGCCAAACTTTGAACACAAACAAAATAAAATTCTTGAGAAAGATTACTTGATATGTCCACTGTATCACAGAGAACGAATGATGGCATCGATTCCTTATCAGCAACCAACTCGCTTTCCTATGTAACTCAACTCGAAGCAGCATAAAATGACCTTTTTTTTTTTGACGCGGGGGAAATCTTCGAAAGATCCCCGGGAGCTGTGGGGCTCGACCGGGGTATGTGGGATTCTTACCCACTAAAACCCCCGCGGCTGTCGCATCGGCACATAAAGAGGGGCGAACCTGGGGCCTCCGTTGGGATCTGCACCAGGTGCCCCTCAGTGCCTTGCCTTTGAGCCCGCTCATATGGCCTAACTTAACTTTGTAAGGACCATAATATGGCCTAACTTTGTTAATCTAATGAGCAAAGTAAGCACTTGCTTAGGGTGTCTCGTCTCTCGTCTTAGTACAAAAATAAGTTTAACGATAAACCTGGGTTTAAACTCAGAAAATCGTTCCTTAAACCAGGATCTAAACCTAGGTTACAGGTTTAACCTAGGTTTTTCGTTAACTCGGCGCTAGTGACTATATTATACGAAACTGGTTTTCGTAATTCTTACGGTATGGGTTTAAGCACACAACATTTTCTGTGAGTGAGTGTGAGTATGCTTTACGTGGTTTTGAGATTGGGTGCTAGTAAAGATCTATAGTCATTAGCGCCGAGTGCTTATTTAGAGAATTTAAACTAGTTTTAATCTGGCACTGCCATTGAACGAGCTCTGATTTGCTTCACTGACAGAGTATACCGATGCAATCATAGCTCAGAACCTAGCGGTTGTAAACAGTTAGGCTTGCGACTACATACTACTTACTGTATCCATTGCCCGTATATTCCGTCCCCTCGGACCAAAGACCTTCCACTACTTAGGAACAGACCAGCCATAAACATCACACAACTTGTTACATGTGTATGTAATAAGTAGCGTAAGTAGTAGTAAGTGTAATTTGACGGGCCCGTTGGTCTAGTGGTTAGTGACCCTGTCTGCTAACCAACAGGTCGTGGGTTCGATTCCCGTCTGTGTGTTTTATCTATATAAGTATGTATTTACAAAAAAAGTATATAAGTATTAGTATCAGTTGTCTGGTTTCCATAGTACAGGCTCTGCCTAGTTTGGGATCAGATGACCGTGTGTGAATTGTCCCAGGATATTATTATAATTATTATTATTATTAAGTCAGTAGAGACGTGCGTACTCTTTAAGTCGACAAAATTATCGTTGAAGGGAATAATATGATATTTCAAATCTCACTTTGATAGACTCAATAAGAATACAGTTCATTTTCACATGTACCTATGTGACGTAGGTAATTTATATGAATCCTACTTTTAAAAACGACGTCGTCCGTTCACAAACGCTCGAATTTTCGTAGGCACAAATTACCTGGCGGTGTAAAAAGTGTGGTTTAGGTGATTTTGTGTCTGGTGACATTAAATGATATGGTGATTTAAATAAAGGCTCTCCAAAATACTTAAGAACTCTTAATAAAGCCACGGCTATGACATCATAGATAGATATGACCATTATTTTTTACCGTCGAAACCTATTTTTTATTCTATAGTAATCCCACATTACGTGTAGAATGTGTATGGGAACTGACCTCCACAGCGTATTACTTCCATTACAATAAATATCATTATTACAGCAGACATTACCAGAAGACTTCATTTCCGCCAGTAAAGTGCCCGACGTGATGTCTTACATTATTTATGTCTACGAAATTTATTTTACTTTACGTACTTATTACACCACAAAAATTAACAATTCATAAAATAGATTATGTCATAAATCCGATAGGCTTAATTACTTCGAGTGGATTCTATTGCATTTATGTTTCCTCTCTGGAAATCGAATCCGGCAGCTCCGACTCACCGTTACTCCACCTGACTGTTAAAATATTATGATACTATGATATTAAATAAACATAACGGTACGTTAAATAAAATCTAATGATATAAAAATAGCTAAACAAACGGTATGTATCACAATTAACAATTCAAACAAGATAATAGATCAAGATTTGGTCGTCACAATAAAAACTGATTATCAGCTATCACTTTTAAGCTATATAGAGTCGAGATGTTGGGGTCCATCTGATTATGTTTTGTTAAGTTTATTTTATTAAAGCCGATACACAAGAGACTCAAGTGTTTATTTTAAGCGATATATTTACTTTTTGATCGCGATTCTAATAAATTTGACGTACTGGTAAGTGAAGCAGTCATGGATGGAAGGGGAAAATACTGCATCAGAGAGTCAGAGATATCGCTATGCCTTCAGCAAAGTCTCTCAGCCTCTAGCTCTACAATTTTAGCTATTTAGCGAGGAAATATTTATAGCAGTATAAATTTTATTATGTAATCGGGTTGGCCCCTTAAAATCCGGACAAAGCCGCACCGGGTCGCTTCGCTAGTCGCCACTTATAATACAGCTGAACCAGAGTTGGAACGTTCCGTTCTTTCCGCATTCCCTGTTGCGTCGTTAACATAGACGCGATGTGTAACGCGCGGGTAACGGAACGCACTTAACTGTTAGTGTTCCAATGGTTCCAACGTCGCTCTTTGCGTACCACTTGCAATGTTAATAGGTATACTGTAACGATTCACTGTATCACCAAATTTTTGGGTTACTGTTATAATGCGTAACAATAAATGACATTTCCTTGTAGTTATTGTACCTACTAAAGTACTTACATTAAGCTACTCTTTCGTGAGTTTCTATTTAAAAAAGTACAGCATTTTCTTTTTTCAATTGTTATTTTAAATATGATAAAAACAAAGAATAGTTTATCAATTGGTGTTGTATTTCCCGTAGACTAAAACATATTCTTGTAATATATTCCAAGAAGTAAGTAGAGCATCTAAGTTAAAACAATAAGGTGAAACTCATCGATTATTATATACCCAAGCCGTGGAGGAAAGGAAAAACAATGACTGTGGGAATATAACAGATCGTAGGAAAACGTGTAATAATGAGGGTTCTGATTATATCTAGTGACCAGCAGACATAGATCTAGTAAAAAATGATACCACATATTTTATTATCGAGTTAGGATATTAAGGTGATAAAATAAAACTAAAATTGAAATTAAACTACTTTTACGGATTTTCTCGCGGTTTTCATTTTTATTAGTAGTTTGATTTGTAGTATCCGCGTAAATAAATGAAAACATGAAAACTTATAAGTTAAAAAATATTGTTATTCTGTTCATCTAACTTCGATTCTTATGCTGCTTTAAGAAAATATGGCTTCTGACAAACAGCAATGTTTTATAGTTATTGACAGTTATAAAAAACATTTGTTTATTTCAAGCTATCACGTCAACCACAAAATGCGGCTGAATCTGGCACAGAAAAAAGCCAAAAGCTAACTGGATAAAGTGTCTAATAATTTTCGTAGTTTTGTTGCTATACTCGATCACGATTCAACCATTTTGCTGGCTTTGTGCAACCGAGCAACACCAAAAAGGTAGCGTCACACTTGAGATAAACCTAGTAATGGTCGTTAAATTCACTAGTCGTTACCCATTAATATTATTTGTATTTATTTGTAAGTTCTTCCTGATGATGTGCACTGTATACTTACTTGTCTAACTTCATCAAGATCGATTTAACTGTTTAGACGTACACAAGTAACAAACAAACAATTACATCAGCATACATTTTCGCATCTATACTTATAATAAAACTGTAACAGGTCCAATTCTGTACATTGAAGATATTTTGAAAATTATATTTGGAGGGCATTCTATAACCGATACTGAGGCCGAAAATGTAATTTTTTTAATTTTTGTCTGTCTGTCTGTCTGTCTTTATCACGGCTGAGCATCACGCCGAAACTACTGAATGGATTCAAATGAAACTTGGCATGATCTTACTACGAGGTAGGACATAGGATACTTTTTATCCCGTAATCTAGCACGGTTCATTTGGGAGAGGGGATTAAAGTCAAAACGGGTACTTGGTTATACGCTTGGTCCGATTTTATCAATTTTTCTTTATAATATAATAAATATTAGTAAGGGAACACTCATAGAGAGTTGTTATCAAGGTTTTGTAATCGATCTGGTTAAGCAACGTTAGGTAAGGTCATTAATTAGATGGGTGACCGCTTAACGCCATTTGAACTAAACGGGTCCGTGCTTCGGAGAGCAAGTAAAAAGTGGGTCCCAGATTTTAACCGACTATAAAAAATGAGGTTATGTATTCGATGCGAATGTCTGTTATTCAAAGTTTAGTTAACGTAAAAATAGCGCAGGCGGAGCTGCGTGGGTCAGCTAGTTATTAATAAAAAGATGTCAATTCGCTATCTGGCAAACTGGTATTTAAATAATAATAATACCAGCCCTTGTTTATGTTCCACTACTGGGCACGGGCCTCCCCTCAAGATGAGGGGGCTTAGGCCATAGTCCACCATGCTGGACAAGTGGCGGACTTCACACGTCATTCGAGAGCTAGTTAGGCTTTCTCAGACATGCAGGTTTCCTCACGATGTTTTCCTTCACCGAAAGCTACTCTACTACTAACTGGTACTAGAAACTGGTAGTTAACGAAATATATTTCAGTGTTCGTTAATGGTGTTAATGGGTAACTCTGATGGTGGTACACATAGCAGTGTTTAAACTTTCTCAAACGGAGCCAATAAAGCAAATTTGTTTTCCATAACGGTGACTCCAGCTTTTAACAATTCAATTCTGAAAATAGAATTGACATAACAAAAAAAAACTTCGAGTCTTCGGTGGCCTGGTGGAAAGTTTAAACATAGATCAAAACTAGGTATAATCCAATGGAGCAGAGCGAAGTATCGCCTTGAGTAGACTCCAGCATTATTACTTTATTATGTACACATAATAGGAAAATACAAAATAAATATCAACATAAAAAAGTAACATAAAGGGCGAGCTTAACTCAACACGTGAGTTCATTAGCATTAGTTCAGTATTACATGGATATAATAAATAGAATCTAACAGCCGTACTCGCCGTACTGCCACGCTCAGAGTCAGTTAATGAATCATTGTCTTAGATTTTAATACAAAATGTATACTAGTTAAAGACTTGTTAACGGACTCTTGACTGTGGCAGTATGAATGTTGATCAATTCAAGCCCAAGATTTTTAATCGAAAAAAATACTATTATTAAAATTACTTTCCAAATATGTGGGCCATTCAAAACGATAATCCATCATGTTTTACGGAATTAAGAAGCAGCCAACAATAATTCTGCATCCATGTACACAAATCCTTACTTTCACCTGTTCACAACGATTTAAGCTGCAATGGAGTCAACTCGGTAACAGTACACGAAATTATTATTATTATTATTTTGGCTAATGACAGTCAACATAATGCGAAACGTTTATTCCGTGACGCTATGTTGTGTTACATTTTCCGTTCCAAATCGGATAAAATTAAGCCAGGTCCGTTGGCGACAACTTAAAATAATGACCTGCTGTGGGGACCGCTTTAATTGAAAGCAGAACAAGATTAAATTGTAGATAAAACCGCCCAAATTGAGTGCACAACTAGATTAAAATGTTGATAAAACACAAAGTTGTCCACACGACTTTAGAAGGGCTTCCGTGGTGCGATGGCATGATTTAGGACTACTGCACTGATCCGAAATCGATACCTGGAATCGAAAGGAAAGAGCTAACTTGAAACTACTTAGGACAACTCTACTAACTACAAAATGCATGCACTAAATATGCCCAATTCTATAAATTTTAATGAATTTAATACAAACTACCCATAACCTGTGGGGTGTCCGGGTAAAAATAGCAACCACCCATCTAGTCCCGTTGGGTGTCCGTAAGAGACGACTTAGGGAAAACAAGAACACGGGCAGCAGCGTCTTTCTATTGCATTACCTACCATCTACATATACTGCGAGCCCAAGACGCCTGCCAAGTCAACCAAAACTTTTCTGAAGTATTAGCTATATTTCTTAGAATTCATCAAAACAGAAATGATAAAAATCTTTATTTTATTATTTTGTTCGTCGTATTACAATTGTAATCGATTTTAACCCGCGCAGCTTAGTAAATTGACCACCACACCGTAAAGAATTAGATGCCAACGAACTTGTAGCTGCGGACAATGATAGGGGCAAATTATAAGTATTATTATCTCCTGACAAGTTATTATGTTTCGGATTTGTGGTGTATTAAAATTGTATTATAATTAGGGCTGCCACATCCAGTACCGAGGAATGCAATAGATTAATAACTGATCGGAATTCGAAAAAGATATTTATCACGTACAACAAACGTGTCACTATACGAAAATGTCTGATGCAAAATTATTTGATATTTTGTAATGGCCAAAATTGATTATTATCCAATCATGTCGTTCTTGTAAAAATAATCAAAATAACGGTAAATTGATCAGAAATACGATGATTTTTGGATCAAGATTAGTTATGATAATGGCTGTTAGTAAAGCAATTCATATCTATACTAAACAATAGCCATGAAAATATTAAAAGCCAGTGTGCAGATAATTTTAAATTTAGTTACAAATACTTTAAATACATTACTTTTTGTTAGGTTTATTCCAATTTGATGATATTCTTGAAGATACCTAGTCAGTGGTGACCCTAATTTCGATACTGTTCATCGCATCTAACGAACAGCGGTGGAAACAATGTGTCTGAAAATGGAAACGAATAGGCGTTAAGAAATAAATTATTTCAATTTGAAAATCCCGTTACACAATTCTGGTAATACGTGGAATGACAGTGCGTGTCTGCTGATGTTATTTTATTGCTTTCTCTTAAGTGATTTTTTAGTTGCCGCAACGAAGACAGTATTTATGTCATTAACGTGATATTTCAATGTTAAAAAATATAATTGAACTTGTTTTATTAAATTTGGACATAATTTATATTAATATGGGAAAAGTCATGACGTTCTATGAAAATATAAAAGCCTATATTATAGTATAAGTTATTCTAGTCAGCAGTGTCAGCCTGTCTGATAAAGCTAAGTAGGTGTATAAAGAGCGTTGTAGTTAAAGCTATCACTGGGGTTAAAGGACCTAACTAAATGTCTCAGTCTTTCCACTAAAGCCTTATATGAATTGTCATTTGACGATTGGATGACAATGAGCCCTATGCATTCTATTATTCCTTAAGAACCGTATTTCCAATGCCTTGAATTAGAGCGAAAAGTTAAATGTAATTTTTGAATTACATAATATGTTATAGATGAATTACATAATATGGTACTAGGTATATATTTTTTAATGGATTAAGTTGTGTGTAATGCATGGTAACGCAACAATAGACGAATTCCTCCTCGTCATATTGTTTTCCTCTTTACTGACAGTCATGGTTACCCTGTGGAGTCACTTTCTTCTTGTCAATACGACGCCATTATCGGCATCGTGCGGCCCGCCTGACCTAGCAACTCTAGAAGAATCACTACACCCTAAAGATATTAGTTATTAATTCTCTTCTGTCTGGTAATTTCACCAGCTACAGAGCCGTTCACACCAGAATACAGCAATGTTTACACAGTGCTGATTGGCTGCAGAATATCTGACACTGCGGTGTTACCTACCTGGAAACTTTCTTGCACAAGAAACCTACAACCTAGTAGTTTGTTTCTGCCTTTGGCATTGGAGGACGTTTTGATATCTGGTGTTCAGGAATGAGTGAATTTGGTTCAACCATCTCGTAGGCTAGGCTAGGATAGCTGTAACAGCTCAGTGGGCGAGCGCTTGCCTTGGAAACGAGGTGCGCAGGTTCGATCCCCGGCTCGCACCTCTGATTTCTTTAATCATGTGCGAATCGTCTTTGTGCGATTGTTACTAGCTTTCGGTGAAGGAAAACATCGTGAGGAAACCTGCATGTCTGAGAAAGCCTAACTAGCTTTCGAATGACGTGTGAAGTCCGCCAACCCGCACTTGGCCAGCGTGGTGGACTATGGCCTAAGCCCCTTCATCTTGAAGGGAGGGCCGTGCCCAGCAGTGGGACATAAACAAGGGCTGGTATTATTATTTATTTTTATTATCTCGTAGGATTATTCTGACTGGACATCATTTACGTGGAATACTGAGCTGTTCGTGTATATGCCCAACTTTTCTCGCAACAATGGATAATAGTCATGCATAATGGTTATCTTTCAAACAGTTATAGATGATCACTTTCATACTTTTATGGCAACGTTTAATTGATTTCAAATCGATGTGTAGCAATTTGGGGAACGGTATTTGATGCGATTCATACGAATTATACGCGTACGAAATCAGATGTCATGATCAATTGCTTTTGTTTTGCTTTCACTTGTATGGACTGATTTTAGGCATAGGTACTTATTTTTTTCACACGAGATAATATTTTTTAGTACCAGTCGCTTCAATTAGCTATATCACAGGGATGTAAGGGTGTTAGTTAACACAGCTTTGTTCGCACCGCTAATGTTGACTCGTAACCTTTCGTAACTATATTTCTCTCAATTTCTTTTTTTTTTCTCTTTCAAGTTTTTCAGTAAGCCACGAATCGATGAAAGTACTATTAATATTGATATCTTTGATGTGACAAACTGATTTAATGATTAATGAATGAAATGATTCCGTTCGTTCCGTAGAAAAAGTTAAAAAAATAAACCCTATGTTGCGTACAGTGAGCTGCTGGTTGCGTACCTACATTTAGATAATAATTTTGGGTGCGACTTCGTCTGTCCGTCTGTCACAGAGCATATTTCAGCAAAATTCTTTGCTATCATGAAGTAAATGCTGTCGAATTGAAACATAATTGAAATTAGGAATAAAAAGGAATAGATTTAAAAAAAAATCTATAATGGTTTTAAAAAAGTTTTAAATGTAATAAGATAAAAAGACGATTTGACGAACTAGCAATTTGACCAAGACCAAATTTGATGAATTCTCGATTTGAGTAATTGCAAACTTGACCAATATCGTGCAACCCATCCTGATCCAACCATTAAAAAACAATCTTTATAGTCGCCATAACGGGCGTCGAGATTTCAAAGTGAGATTAAGCCATATGTTGTAATTCTATAAGTTTTATGGAGAGCATTTGTGCAAGTTCAACACCGATATTTTGATACGTAGCTTATGACATAAAATTTCAAAAGAAGAATGAGGAATGCTCTGATCAAGGTTCGACGACCTAAAATATTATTACTATTGGGATAGAAGGTATGAAGGAACTCATAAACACTCGTTAAAAGTAAAACATATTTTAATTTCTTTCATTCTACGCATATCCACGTCTATGGAATTGCCTTAGGGTGTGTTCAGTTAGAAAGACATCAACGGGCGTGGCGGCCGCAGCGAATAGTCAGCGCCTACCAGCGCTGTCCTACTGGTAATTGGCGCAGGCAATTTCCATACTACAGGTCTATCAAGGAACGACATTTTGAAATTTATACACTACATATCCAAGATCCGAGGACCGTCATACAAATTTCTTATTTTTAGGATATAGTAAAATTAGTGTATAAAAACAAGGAAAACATACTTGCTAGTTTGGGCCGCCCGCCAGCCAATTTATAGAGATAACAGCTGTTAAAAGTACATAAAAAATTGCTCACTTTTCTTAAAGTCTAAGGGCTTATTTTTATGTCTGATTTACAGTATATCATTAAAAACTAATTAATTATCGTTATTACAGACATTTCCATTAGCGATAATTTGTGCCAGACGCGTCTAAGGCTAGCCGCATAAGGTCAATAATATTGTCAATACTCTACAACCTGTGCGACTTAACTGTGCACCTAGCACTGTGACATCGCATTCAAGCGAGGCACATTTAAGTCGGGCGGGTTGTAAAATATTGACAATATTATTGACAGTGTGCGGGCTACCTAAGTCCGCCGGCCGGCGCCGTCTTTCTTTGTTGTGAACGCGCCCTTTGGCTCGGTTGGCTCCCAACGATGCCGGCGCGACCGTCAACAAGCGGTCTCACAATCTTATACAGTTGTAATAGCTCACTAATTGCGAATTACGTAACGCAACGCGTAGCTGTTTATGTAATTGTTTTTGTTTGTGTTATTACTTGGGTGGGATGGGAACTGGTTAACTGTAAACTGTATTTTAATGAGCAATACGTTTCTAACGACACCTGTCGTAGAGAAAATAATGAAATGTTAGGATAGCAGTGATTGCGTGACAAAATGTGGCTTACCGTGAAGAATAATACATTTTTATTATATGTATGTTCTTATACATAATTGTTCAACCGGAAATGGACATTTTCGTTTGATCCATTTATTTAAGACGCTAGTTGCTTGCATGGCCGGCCTAAAATACATCGTCGCGTCACAGTTTAAATATGGATAATTTATACTGTGGTCGCGTCGTTCAAACGATTCTGTTTGAAAACTGAACATACTCTCTAGACCTATAAAATCTTACATTTATATAATTATTTATATTTATTATACTGTGAACCAAGGTCTGTGAACTCACTTAGCAAAATATAAATTACAATTTCTAAAATAAATAATTGTACCTAAGTACCTTAATAAATTCTTATTATAAGTCATAAAATAAAATGTTTTAAAGAAATAGTAAAACTAATGTGTTAATTGTTGAATATTAATAAACCTCCTCCCCTTTCGAACGCCACAATGAACGACAGTTGGCTATTTGCATCCACCGGTTACCTGCGACGCACACAATGTCGTCTGTTCACCTAGTGAGAGGCTTGCCTACGCTCGCTGCGTCTTCCGTGCCTTTAGTACGAGTTTGCAGCTCGTTCCTCGAGCAAACTATATCGAGACAACTACTCATCTTTTCGTTGTGAGGTTATCCGTAGTACCAGTTACAAAATATCGTCATCGATCAAACTATATATCGAGCTAGATCAACTCGATGATACCAAAGAGCATATTTACTACGAATGGATGGCACGCACTTCACTTCATATATTTCTGTCTCTTTTATACATTCGTAAAAAGAATGCATGGATGTCAACGTTGTCAAATGATTTTTATCTATATTTTCCTGTGGTTCAAGAAGCTTATATCTGTGGTTCGTAGACAGCTGTGGTTCATAAAATCTAACATATTTCGTTGAATTATTACTTTATGTGTCTGTTACTTGATAAATCGTTAATTTACTAATAGAAAACTAATAAAAATCAAGAAAATAACATGGTTGCCTATCCCTTAGATATTTTCATAATGGAAATAAGTATAGCAACTACGAGAAGAGTTGTTTGAGATGTTTACTCGATCCTAATGTTCTACCTAAACCAATTGTTTTAATTATTTTAGAGATTGCGAAATGGAGAAATAACTACACTTTTATACAATTGCACGGAGCCTGCAGTTTCCTGCCAATGGAACACGCTAAAAAGTAGTTTGCTGCTATGACTGTGAAACAGACTTTGTTTTTAAATTGATTACGAGACAATAAACAGTGTTTTTACCTAAATTTAACTAGTTGTAAACAGATTGTGTTGTTGAAAAGTTACACGACTTTACGAATCTTTATTGGGTACAATAAGATTCGTAAATATTATCGATGTTTTGTTAGTTGAAGGTTATAGATGTGCCCAGTGAATGAATCTATTACTTGTATAATAATGTCTAAAGTAGTTTTTGCCATTACCTGATGTATTGTTAACTTATATCATTAAATGTGTTTATATAACCAATGTTTTTTTGGATGAAATGATGTGTTTTAAGGTTATAGCAATATTTTACCTTTCATTTCTTACTGATGGGCAAGTGTCTCTTCTTCTCTGTCTTGAATGACAGATAGAGTTTAGGCCCTATCCAACATAACCTATGTGTGAATAGGTGAATCAGATAAACCAGATCTTAATAAATTCTAGGTCACAATAATTCTAGGTTTCCTCACAAAGTTTACTTTGATTGTTAATCATCTACATAACTATTGCATTGATGCTGTTAAATTTCAGTTAGTAAAATATGATCCTTACATGCCCTGTGGGTGGTCTGAGTAAGAACACCACCCACCCATATCCTGTTGGGTGTTGTATATGGCAACTAAGAGAAAACAAGAAGACAGCATGCATGCAGCAGCATCTTTCTATTGGTTTACCTACCACCTACATTGCGGTCTAGTCATGATTAGGGAAATAATGCAACTTGGTTGAAATTACATAAGTGTTATTTTAACTAGTTTAATATTTAATATATGACAATATTTACACAACGGACAAGTTGTGTAGATGTTGTGTAATAATATATACTTATCAATAAGTTATCACTTATTACTCCATGCAGTATGTATATTATACATAAGATTTACATGTGTCATGTAAATTTTCAAATATAACTTAAATATCAATTCATCGGTGTAGTAACAATTTAAGACAGTCAAACATTAAGTTTGTAAATTAAAAGTATAAGTTTACAAACTTACATTTTTATGTTCTGATATACCAGCTTATTCACTCTGACTAAACAATTTTTAAAATTAATATGATTTGTTGTAATATAAGTACACAAATGAATTTCCTCTTCGGAATGCCATCACCAAACAAATATTATTAATTTAACAAATATTATCTTAGTTTTTATTACAAATATTAGAAATATATTTACTAGATTCTATTTTCATTTAAGATAATACTTGAGTCACACTAAAATTAAAGGAGATTAGCTATAAACATAATAATGAATTTCACATATAGTCATCTGCCTTATTCGCTTACTTCTAAACAACACAATCAATTTTGATGCACTTTTCACTATTATAGGTACACTTTATTTTTCCAAAATCTATGTTTAGGACTAAAGACATAGAAAAAGACGAAGCAGGTTGCTAGTGTGTATAAAACATAACTTGTTTTGTTTCGTTCCCATGCCTCCCAATAAGCTTGAACATTATAAGAATTATGTTGAAATTTTTGAAGTCTTGCTCAATGTGACTTCTTGGGAGTATTGATTAGAAATCAGAAACACTTATCATAAGATATCTTCTATGAATGCACACTTCCATCTGTACCTTAAAAACATAACAAGGGATTTGTTAGGTTATTATTGATATTAGGTAAACGTAATGCAATGTATATTCTACGTACAATCTTTATTGGCGTGGTTATTTATGAACTAAGTCGATAACTTATTTCATTAATAACGAAAGTTGAACAAAAAAAACTTAAAAGTATTAAAATTTAAATAGGTAAGTACCTTCTCCAGAAAGAATCTCCAAAAGCTCCTTAGAGCAACAGGTAACAAAAAATAGTTTCAAAATCAGTTCCTTTGAGGCGTTATGACTAAGTATAAGGAATATCTAAGACATGACTTGTGCATGATGAATTTCCGTCACAATATTAATTTTCGTCGCTCCTTATCACGACGGATGGCTTCCACAGTCTCTGTAGTTACTCGCCTCGTAGAATATAGTCGAAAAAACATGATTTTCTAGTAAATTTCGCGATTATTATAAAAGCTCACTAGGCTCTCACTAAATAAATTTCAGTGAGACCATCAACGACCTAAATGCTCGACATCGACCTGTGAAACTGCCAGTGAGATGTCAAAAGTGTCACTTGTACTGTGAAATGGCACAAATCGACTCGATATCGAGCTAAATCGAGTCATAATATTTGATCGAGGACCTTCAGACTACGGATTTTCGTTGGCGATAGTTGCCGCTACTCCCCGCTAGAGGCGCCGGTGTGAAATGTATGGACTGACGGATCTCGAAACTCGAAGCTCGAAAGCTAACAAAAACTCATCATAGGCCTACCGGTTCGTGGTCGCCACTCAAGAAGCTTTCTTCCCCATCGCTTATCAGTTCTTCGAGCGACCGAATTTAATAATACTTACTCAAATTAAAATAAGAAAGATGAGATGACTTACTTTTGAATTTTATCAATAAATTTGCCGCCGTTCTCGACAGATGAAAGTAAGATTATAACCTCATTCAAGATCTCCCGTTCGGCATACATTCAAATAAACAATTTAATTGTCTTCCAAACGTTGGCTTATCGATATGGGGCATCGAATGCTGACACCCAACGGAAATGATAACTGTACATTTCTAACAATATAGCGTACTTAAGATTTCGCAGATTAGTTAAGAACAATAAATTGCCCAACGCCTGGTTGAACTTATACAATGGACATCCGATTTCGCATATATATTTAAAACCCCTTACAATATTTATAAGGCTTTAAATAGTTTATGCACGTTAGGATCCAGGCCGTTCAACGCCCCACAGCTAGTTCCGGACTAGACAAGTGACTCGCCTATAGTACTGGTATATGTATGAAAAGAGGAGGATGCACTCCTTTGAACTTGAAACGTTCCTGTGCTAAATATGGTTCCGCTAAGTAAAATATATAGTATTGCTCAAGTATACAAACGCCTTGATGATCTTTATATTCACCAAAATAAAGTTTATTAAACACTGGAGATAACTTTTGTTAGAGCTCTATTTATGGTGAATTATAAATGATGTTGTATAAAGTAAAAAAAAAGATTTGAGTTGTACTCGTTTCCAGTAACTAACCTCGATTAAACTAAGACGCAAAAGTTCAATAACGTCAAGTATCTCTTTTTCTTTACTTAACGATATTAAAACCTAAACTTGATTTTAAGAGTTTCGTTAACCTATTGGTTGTTTTGAATCGATTTCGCAAACCCTTTATGGACAGTCTCAAATTGCTTTCATATTGGCTGCCGCGACCGCAAGCTCAGCCGCAAATTGGCGATCGCTTGATACAACTCGGAAAGTCTAGTGAAACAAGTCTTGTAATAGCATTGGATCTGCATGCTACAATATTACTTTGATAAGAGCCTAAACAAAGTGGATTTACAAGGCGTAATCATAGCCTGGGACAACTAAAACACGCCCGTAATCACGACGCTATCAGAAGTGACGTGGGAAATAACAGAAGAGACTTTATGATCTTAACTTCATAGCCAAACTGCTAAACATGAATTTCCAAGGTACAACAGGTACCTTTTGCGCTATGTTGACCGAAAAGGTACAGGAAAAAAGCTGGGAGGCAGAAGTTTGATACTGGTTGAACCAGGTATCTCAACAACTGCTGATACCAGTAAACGTCACATTCCATCAAGCATCTGATCGGAATAGGTGGAAACAGTTGATAATTTAACATGGAGTCATGATCCTCAGCATTAAGGCAACGATGAAGAAGAGAACACAGAAATACTCGTACCTACCTCGCATGTAGATTTCCGTAGCTGGAAAATGACAGGTATCTGGAGACTAAAGATGTTAATAAACAACAATGGGACAACGAGAAATAGTTCTCCCTCGCGGTCCCATTAATGGGACCTGAAAACACCGAATAACTGCTGTCTCGGGTAACGAGCTGCGAAATGCAGGCAAAATTCCATGTGCATTCGTACCTACTATTAGACGAATATCATACTTAGATTCTTTTGGTCTTATTTAATTACTAGCTGACCCACGCAGCTCCGCCTGCGCAATTTTTACGCTAACTAAACTTTGAATAACAGACATTCGCATCGAATACATAACCTCATTTTTTATAGTCGGTTAAAAACTGGGACCCACTTTTTACTTGCTCTCCGAAGCACGGACCCGTTTAGTTCAAATGGCGTTAAACGGTCACCCATCTAATTAATGACCTTACCTAACGTTGCTTAACCCGATCGATTACAAAACCTTGATAACAACTCTCTATGAGTGTTCCCTTACTAATATTTATTATATTATAAAGAAAAATTGATAAAATCGGACCAAGCGTATAACCAAGTACCCGTTTTGACTTTAATCCCCTCTCCCAAAAGAACCGTGCTAGATTACGGGATAAAAAGTATCCTATGTCCTACCTCGTAGTAAGATCTCAAATCATGCCAAGTTTCATTTGAATCCATTCAGTAGTTTCGGCGTGATGCTCAGCCGTGATACAGACAGACAGACAGACAGACAGACAAAAATTTTAAAAAATACATTTTCGGCCTCAGTATCGGTTATAGAATGCCCTCCAAATATAATTTTCAAAATATCTTCAATGTACAGAATTGGACCTGTTACAGTTTTATTATAAGTATAGATATAGATATGTATTCCTTTATGCTAGAATTACTTAGTGAGTAGGAGTCAACAAACTGTTTTATACAACCACATACATTTGAATTGGGTCCAAGTCTTCCTAAGAAATATTCAACCGGTCCCGTAGTACCTACTACAAATACCACAAACAACATTATTTTTACCCGGGGGTGTCCGGGTAAGAATAGCGCCCTCCCATCTCCGTCCGTTGGATGTCCGTAAGAGGTGACTAAGGGAAAAAAAGGAGACAGGCAGCAGCGTCTTTCTACTGAATTATCTACCATATCCCCAAGACTACTGCAGTCCCAAAGACGCTTGGCCTGCCAAACAAGGGGATTATGGCAACCCCTCCCTTCTAAGATCTTTGGCCAGCAGTACATGTCAGTTTTTTAATAATAATATCCTGGGACAATTCACACACGGCCATCTGATCCCAAACTAGGCAGAGCCTGTACTATGGAAACCAGATAACTGATACTAATACTTATATACTTTTTTTTTTGTAAATACATACATACTTAAATAGATAAAACACCCAGACACTTGGTGGGAATCGAACCCACGACCTGTTGGTTAGCAGACAGGGTCACTAACCACTAGACCAACGGGCCCGTCACCGTCAGTTGAACTGTGGTGGACCAGAGAAATCAGGCTATTTACCGGTATTGGCATTCTAATTCAGTGTCTTCAAGTGGAGTGATATTCTTGTAAGAAGCAGGTGAAAGCCCTCGCCACCAGCAATGGAACTAGTGAGAATGAAAAGTCTCAGTATTTCCATGGAACAAAGATCAATGGGTCTACTGAGAATCATCCCTTTCGGCAGCTGCTGATGATGATGCTTTTTACCAAGCAAACAATTGTCCATCAGCTAAATCCCAGTCAAACCAAAAGAGCTAGCAGGATCATTGAATTCTCTGATTTGTTCCAGGTATCGGCAGCATGTGGCGAGCGGCGCTACTAGTCTGTGTGGCAGTGACCCACGGCCAGCAGACACGACCGAACCGCGTATCCAGCCTCTCCACCACATGTGACAAGGGCTCCATGACAGTACACATAGAAATGGCCCAGCCGTTCAAGGGAATCGTGTTTAGCAAGGACTTCTCCAGGGAGTGTCAAGCGCAAGGTGAGAAACAATAATTAGACCATGGTCATATCTAAGAATACCTTCCCATCTCTTTCCGTTGGGTGTCGTACTAGGTGACTAAACCAGAAGACGGGCAGTAACGTCTTCTGTTTGGTATCCAACTACACGTATACTGGACGCCTGCTAACTGCTGGGATTATGGCATACTCCCCCCTCCCCCTTCAACGGGACGTTTATGTTCAGCATGATGATGATGATGCCCAAGGGTCAACTTGAAGTTAGATAGTCGACTTGTAATTAGCGTTCCTGTTAGTTCATTTCGATAATCGTACTATTTGATCAACTTAGAGAAACCATTATAAAGTACTTCACACACAATATCCTAAATTATGTATGAGTTTGCCTATGGGATGTCTGCGCAAGAATAGCACCCACCTATCTCCACCCGTCGGGTATCGTAAAAGGCGACTTAGGGAAAACAAGAAGACGAACAGTAGCGTCCTTCTATTGGATTACCTACCACCTATACTGCGTTCCATATCCATCATTTTTCAGTAGTGGATGTTCTTTGGGTGATGACGATGATAGTGGTGTTGATAAAGTCATGATTTAGCACGATCATGATACAGGGTAATGGGTAGACCGGGGATGATAAAACGAACTAGCATATTAAATACACCCACATTATAATTGGACGGAAAGACCTTAGGCTATAGAAGGAAAGACCTATGCAGGTAAACGATTCTAGTCATTCCTAAGCTCATGTTATAATGACTATCCCTTTGGCCTTTTAGTTTGTTGTATTTTTTTTGTATTTTTTTTCTTTTGTTATCTTTCAAACGGCAGGACACACTATCGCTGATGTTGATCCAATTATAACAAGACAAACAATGTTTAAAATAACTGAAAAAATTACAAGCCTGCTGAATTTCTTGCCGGATCTTCTCAGTTGAGGCCGTGTTGTGATCCGGTGGTAGCATATAAAAAAATGACTATTCAAAAGTGCTAGAGTTAATTCCTATTTGAAATAAATAATTTTGACTTTGACTTTGGCTAACATAAGAATACAAAATAACGAGGCTGTTTCTTCAGTGTATCTATCACTATGCTGTTGTTAATTCAGGGTTGTCAACGCCTGTTTCAGGTGATAAACAGGACAAGGTGACTCTGCACCTGCCGTCGAACGCGTGTGGCGTCCGGACGTCCACCGTGAACACCACCTCCGAAGAACCGGACGATGACGAAGATCTGTATTACAACGTCGAACTAGTGGTTCAAATGGACAGGCATCTGCAGCAGTCCTCCGACCAGGAGTTGCTAGTCAGGTAAGGTTTTTTAAAGGGTGTCTTATTTTATGGGTTGGACGATCATTTGATTGTGAGCCCTTATTTTCTATTCTGCAGGTTCTTTTTCCGCAGGGACCTTTAAAAGGTCCCCGGGAGCTGTGGGGCTCGAACGGTGTATGTTTGATTCATACCCACTATAACCCCCGCGGCTATCGCATCGGCACATGAGAGGGGACCCAGGTCTCTCCGGTAGGATCTGCACCAGGGGCCCCTCAGTGCCTTGCCTTTGAGCCCGCCGCCGAGGGGGGCGCATTGTAGCCCCCCGGGAACCAGTCACGGTACTCACGGGGACGGAGGTCACAACCCCGCCGCCGTCCTCCTCGGAGTCGCTACCGTACTCAATGGAGTATCTGCAGGCCTTTTTTTTAACGTGGGGAAATCCTCATGGATACCCGCACCGCTACGGGGGTAGCAGCGCGGGTTATTTCGGACTTACCGACTAAAACCCCACGGTGTCCTCATCCCGCTGTGTCAACAGGACCCGGTAACGTACTTGGTACTCGTCCGGGTCCCGTCAGCGGCCGCTCGACTTCCGGCGAGCCCTTCCTCGTCCGCGGGTGTAAAGCCTACGGACATGTCGGTGGGTATAAAAGGCCCGCAGACTCACAACCGGGTGGCGTGCCGGGACACACCGACACGATTATAATTGTATTTCTGATATATTTAATAAATAAATGAAAAAATGAATGAAAAAGCCTCCTGCTTACACACCACGCTCCCGTCTTGCTTTATAAGAACCATGTCGATTATGCTTAAAATTTAAAGGTTGTTATATTAATCAAACCGTGGGTAAGAATAGCACCCTTCCATCTCCTCCTGTTATTGCACCCAAGTAATAGGCAACTAAGGGAACGCAAGAAGACGGGCCGCAGCATCTTTCTTTTGGATTACCTACCACTTATATTGCGAACCCCAATACGCCTGCTAGGCGAGGGGATTATGGCAACCCCTCCGTTCTAAGGGAGAGGCCTTTATTCAGCAGTGGACGTCTTTCAATTGCTGATGATGATAGTAAAACAAGAGTACCACCACAATTTGACTTGGCATTTATAAAGATCCCTATACCTTATAATCGCATTCATAATAACTTTCAGAAGAAATTCTCTAACTAAATAGTTGGAGAAAACAGCATCCAATTCGTTCTTTGTTTAACAGTTTGTCAGAAGAATTAAACGAACGAACAGACAGACCGAATAGCGACTTTGTTTTTACCTAGAGAAACCGGTTACAGTCTTAACGTAATTCAAACTCGTAATAAAGTTTATTATGATGATATAAACCTAGTTTTGTAGTCAACATTTTAGCGTAGAATAATAAAAATGTCCTAAAGAATCAGGGCGGTGAATTTAAAATTCTTGTTAATAATGCTTTTTGTGCGCTTAATAATCTCGCGATTCCAAGTACTCTGTTAGAATAAATTGGAATAAAAAATGATGAGGAATTCTCAGGCTCACATATACTTAAAATTAACAGTAATTACTAATTCCTGTTATTACAAGGAAAATTAGTGATGTTATTCTTCATCACCTAAGGCTCTATCATCCTTAAATTGTTGATGGATGGTTACTACTTCCTAGTCTTACTATTACCTACCTCAGCTGAAAAGAATTCAAAATCCGTAGTAGTGAGCGGATTTTATCCTTAACCTACATAAAAGAGTACTCATAATACCTTGAGAATTCAAATTAGTTTTACCTCATCAGCACCATATGTTTTCTTGATTTCCAGATGCAAATTACAAGCTCGTGCGGTGCGCATAAACAGCTCTGCACTCGAGACGGTAATCAGTAACAAATTACGCGAGATGACCGGCAGGGAACTCAAGAAAACGAGGTAACGTTTGGATAAGTAGTATGTTGGGACCATTCAAAGGGCTTCGACGTTGGCGAAGGCAAACGTTGACCTCGCGGATAGGGCTGTAAAACTAATCGAGTTAGTCAACTTCTTGGGATATCATAAAAAAAATCTTGTTTGGAATGTTTTCTCGGAGTGGAATGGAAACATCATATCTCGATTTTTAACTATTTACTTATTTTCTTGTTTTTAGTGAAATGTTAATTACGTTACAACAAAGCAAGCAACACACTTTAGAAGCAGAGGTTGGCAAAGATATTTATTTCTTCTATCCGTGACTTGTATGGTTATCACGTTATTTATTCATGTCATGATTTTACTGTGTAGGGTATGATCGCCAGAGTTTTATTATGACAGCCTACTTTTTGCCAGCTAGATTATTTACTAAAAATTCAATTTTTTAAGCTGTTACCTGCCGTCGTGTCACATAACAATAGAAAAATTCATTGTGTTTCGGACACTTACCGTTTAACGTGTTAATAGGCATGATGACTGCAACACAATACCAATAAATTTGTGGTTTTAAATATTATTCCTTCCAGATTCCAAAAGTGCACCTCATTTTCATAATAATAGAGAGATTTTCGTGATATTTAAGCAAATAAATTACTTAAATACAGCTAATCGCCATTTTTTAATAAACGCTGATCAGAGTGAATGACGTCAATCCGGCGTAAATAAACAACTGTCAAACTGTCATCTCAACCTTTTCTCTCATACAATGATTCACTTTTATACCTACAGACAGATGTTTATTTACACTGTAGTGACGTTACAAAATGACGCCATGCACCGGCCATCGTTTTGGAACGAAATTCAAACTCTATTTTAAAAATTGAAAATAGTGCTATTAATTGTAAATTTAAAAAAATATGATTATTTTCGGCAGTAGACCCGTAAGTACATTATAGAGTATTTTTTCAAAATTAGTCATCATGCCTATTGTCTGTAAAAGCACATCTCAAATTGCAAGTTGTTCTATCAAAAATACACTAACTTTGCACAATTTTCTTGAAAAACAATCTCATCCTTATTTCAGAACGGGTCGTAATCGCCAAGGATTTGTGAGTCCAGCCGAATTGGAGCAGCGAGAGCTACTGATGGAGGCGGCGAGGGCTTGGATGGAGCTGTCTCCTGCGGTGTCCGCCAGCGAACCCGTCACAGTTGAAGTGGGTCAGCCGACACGGCTACTAATACAGTGCACCTTACCTGGTAAGTAAATGGCGAGAAAGGATTATGTTTGGTGAAACGAGGAGAGACGTTGCACTCGGCACTGAGTTCGATTCGGTTTATATGTGTTAAAGGGCATTTTGAGAAAAAGATATGGTTGGAGCAATGAGCTGGGTGGGAAAAGTGGAGTAGCCGTATATTTTATGCAATAGATATGCCAATAGCGCACGAAAAGTAAAACAACGAAATTCACCCAATTTGGGTGAACTAGCAGTAAGTCACGCGTCGGTAAAATGTAAGAACGTGACGTGCTGTGAAGTACTGTACAAAAGTAAATAATAAGGAAAGGATATCATACCTTAACTCATGAAGACGTCCACTGCTGAACATAGGCGTCCCCCTTAGAACGCCACAATGAACGACAATTGGCTATTTGCATCCACCGGTTACCTGCGACGCGCACAATGTCGTCTGTCCACCTAGTGGGATGTACGCTGGCCTGCCTACGCTGCGTCTTCCGGTTCGTGGTCGCTACTCGAGAACCTTTTTTCCCCAACGGTTATCGGTTCTTCGAGCGATGTGGCCTGCCCATTGCCACTTCAACTTGCAGATTCTGAGAGCAATGTCGGTGACCTTGGTTCTTCGGCGAATCTCCACATTTCGGATTCTGTCGCGCAAAGAAACTCCGAGCATAGCTCTCTCCATGGCTCGTTGTGTGACTCTGAACTTCTCTAAAAGGCCAGCCGTTAGAGACCACGTCTCAGTACCATATGTCATCACTGGCAACACACACTGGTTAAAAACCTTCGTCTTCAGGCACTGCGGTATTTCGGACGAGAAGATATCGCGTAGTTTCCCGAACGCTGCCCATCCGAGTTGGATTTTTCGGGCGACCTCTTTGTCGAAGTTGGACCGACCTAACTGGATAGTTTGTCCTAGGTATACGTAGTGGTCAATAACTTCGAGTGTATCGTTCCCAACAACTACCGGTACGGGTGCAACATGGACATTAGACATGATCTTCGTCTTGCCCATGTTCATTTTAAGGTGGGTGGGTACCTGTTGGGAAACGATACTGGGGTCGCTGAGCATCGTATTGAGGTCCTCCAGTGACTCTGCCATAATGACTTTATCATCGGCAAAACGAAGATGAGTGATGTATTCGCCATTGATGTTGATGCCGAATCCGTACCAGGCCAAGATCTTGAAAACGTCCTCCAATGCGTTTGTGAACAGTTTCGGAGAAATAACGTCTCCCTGTCTCACACCTCGCTGCAATGGGATTGGTTTCGTGCTCTCGTCCTGTAGTCGGATCAACATGGTGGCGTTGCTGTACCTTAACTATACTTATGAAAAAATATTTTAATTTCATGAGTCACAATTTTTGGCGTGCATTAGTAGGGATATAACATATCTATGGTATTCCACAGGAGTTTGAAGTTAGAATGAAACTGCTAGAAAATAAAATATTAACGATAATAACTATATTTTTGAAAAAATGTGTCCCGGGCACAGTAGCTGGTGAATTTAATGGACACAGACTTAATTACCAATGTCTCGGGTGACGAGTGGCAGTGTCATGCAGCTGTCTATAGGCAGACGTGTTGCTTACTACTAGACGAACCTTTAAAAATGTAATTGTTCTAGTTGGCGTCGGGCTTCGGGTAACAGACTGCGTCGCCCATGACGGCCTGGGGGATGCATCGCAGAAACTTCTAGATGACGCGGGCTGTCCCATCGATGAGATGATATTCAACAAACCATCGATTCACCACCACAAACACAAGAATACCGAAATCGAGTTCTCCGACCTAGAACCAGTAGACACTCAGAAGAACATTGACGAAAGCATCAACATCAAAAAAGCCAAATCTGATTCTGACCATACATTTAAGAACATAATGACATACCAGCATGCGGTAACCACGTTTGCTGCCTTCAAATTCCCCGATAGAGCGAAACTGCATTTATCTTGTAGTATCGAGTTGTGTAAAGGCAATTGCCCGCGGGTTGACTGCAAGGCGCTCCAGAAACCACAGCAGACCAGAGATGGATTAGTGAGGAAAGCACGGTTAGATAAAGACGCTAAAGGTGTGGTGATAGATAGGCTCGAAGTGTACAACAGTATTGAAGTTCACGCTCCGAATATTGAGCTGGAAGATGAAGCTTCGATAAGAGGTAACTATTGAACTATTTTGTCTTTCATTATTAATATGGCATACTGTATGAGTTGATTAGAAGATATCTATCTATACTATAATAAAACTCAAAGAGCACTTTTTCTGTACATTGAATATTTTTCCAAAATTTCTATGTGGGGATACTATACTATAGACATAGAGGCCAAAACAATTTTTTTTGGAATTATTGTCTGTCTGTCTGTCTGTCTGTCTGTCGTTCTGTTCGTCCAGGTATCATTTGAAAACCCGGGGATGGATTTTGATAGAACTTTCACTGATGTGTTGTGTAGAAGTCAAGGTATAAATTGGTATATTAAACATCACGCTATGTTTCATAGGGGCTAAGCAGTGAAACATTACTTGCACATATTACCACGTAATTTCCTTTGTATGTGAATAGGGTAATTATAGACTGATCAGTTAGTCATTAAGATATGTATTATTACGCTATATACAATAGGGACTGAGCAGACATTTAGTTTGCATAAAATATGGCATTGGCGAAGGGTCAATTTTTGTAAGGGGTAAGCCGGTCGGGTACACCCAGGACATTTTCATTAGATTTCTGTATTGTTCTAAGTACTTTGCTGATAGCAATATGACATTATATCTTTGAAAAGTTAAAATCTGTAAATCCCGAGCGAGTCCAAACTAGATTAGGAAAGAAATAGGCAAGGGAAAAATACCATTTCATTTAAAAGCCAGTGGTTAGGTCCGCTGCACCACCAAGGCTACATTTGTATAGGTAGGTAGAAATTGAGAATACGTAATTGCAAAATTTTTACTTAGGTAAAAGACCTAAAATGACTCGAAATGATCCAACGCAATAAAATGTACAACTACAATGAACAGCGCTCCCAAAAAACGCTTCAAGGTCAGGGCTCAGGAGGGGGGGGGGGGGGGATTCATGAAATTTTAATTAAACTCCCCAAGTCCAGGTAGTGTATAGATAGGTATTGTATTACAGTCGCAACAATAAAAGATGCGGAAAACTTATAACTTCCATTATCGAATATTATTAGACAGTAATTTACGATGTTAGCGTGATTTACATTATTAACAGCGCCATCTATCGGTGAAATTGAACATACAATCACTATAGAACTTTAATCTATATATTATATCAAAGAAAGTCGTGTTAGTTACACTATTTATAACTCAAGAACGGCCTAACCGATTCGGCTGAAAATTGGTGGGGAGGTAGCTTAGAACCAGGAAACGGACATAGGATACTTTTTATCCCGGTAGGTTAAGGTTAAGCAACGTTAGGTAAGGTCATTAAATAGATGGGTGAACCGATTGTATGAAAGTGTGCATATCGGGTAGGTCTGAGAATAGGCCGTAAAGTATATTTCATGCCACTAGGTTAAGGTTAAGCAATATAAGGAAAGGTCATTAAATAGATGGGTGAACCGATATGTATGAAATTTTGTGTGCATATCGGGGAGGTCTGAGAATAGGTCAAAGTATATTTAATGCCGCTGATACCATGATTGACGAGGATATATAGAACGAGAGGAGGGTGCAAGAGAGGAGAAAGAGGGAGAGGGGATTCGAGAAGGGGGTGATGGGGTGAGGGATCGGGGGAGTTAGGTGGAGTAAGGGGGAGTGAGAAGGAGCAAGTTCGTAGAAGAGAGAGGGGGAGAGGGGATTCGAGAAGGGGGTGATGGGGTGAGGGATCGGGGGAGTTAGGTGGAGTAAGGGGGAGTGAGAAGGAGCAAGTTCGTAGAAGAGAGAGGGGGAGAGGGTTCAGAGAGGGGATAACAGGAAGAGGAAGAGGGGGAGCGTGACGGAAACCGAAGCGGGAGGGGGAAAGAGAGAGGAGAGAAAGAGCATATAATTAGATTTTTTTTATAAGAGAGAGAGATATGGAGAGAGATAAATCTAGGGAGGAGGGAGAAAAGGGGAGCAAAATGTAATAAAAGCGCGGGCGGAGCTGCACGGGTCAGCTAGTACTATAATAAAACTCAAAGAGCACTTTTTAACCGACTTCAAAAAAAGGAGGAGGTTCTCAATTCGTCTGTATATATATTTTTTTTTTTTTCTATGTATGTTCGCGCATAACTCTGGCAATTATGAACCGATCTGAAAAAATCTTTCTTCCATCCATTCTTTAATCCGTTAATTGGGTCCCATAAAAAAATTATTGCTTAGTAATAAGTAGTTCCTGAAAAAACAAGAATGGTGACTGCGCACTGAGACTTGCAAGAAAGCCTATATAGATGACGTTTTAGTCGCTCGGACTCGCTCGGTCGGACAAAAATAGTCATAACTCTGGCAAATATTTACCAATTTCAATGATTCTTTTTTCATTCGAAAGAAGAAACCACTGTATTGAATCTGTATGAATTTTATTACAACCGGATAAGAACTTCCTGGAGGACCATGAACGATGTGGAGGAATTTATCTGGTAAAAACCATAAAACTGATGTTCTCCATTACATTGCTCTGACAATTATGAACCGATTTCGATGATTCTTTTTTTATTCGAGAGAGTAAACTACTATGATGTTTTCATGCAAATTTCATTACGACCGGATATTTTTTTCTGAAGAAACATGAATTATGTAAAACTATGTAGACGATAATGTGATCATAACCTACCTAGATAATTTTACGGTTTTCGATGGTTCAATCTTTATATATGAAAATATCACTAAAAAGTTTAAAAAAAAACTTTTAAAAAAAAATAGAACCGACTTCAATATCACTGAAAAGTATAAAATAATTTAAATATTATTGAAGTTGGTGTTAGCGTACCTGCTGTGTATATTTGGCACCAACTTCAATAATATTTAAATTATTTTATACTTTTCAGTGATATTGAAGTCGGTTCAATTTTTTTTTATAAAGATTTTATTCTGTACATTGAATATTTTTCCAAAATTTCTATGTGGGGGTACTATACTATCGACATAGAGGCCAAAACAATTTTTTTTGGAATTATTGTCTGTCTGTCTGTCGTTCTGTTCGTCCAGGTATCATTTGAAAACCCGTGGATGGATTTTGATAGGACTTTCACTGATGTGTTGTGTAGAAATAGGGGTATAAGTTGGTATATAAAACATCACGCTATGTTTCATAGGGGCTAAGCAGTGAAACATTACTTGCACATATTACCACGTAATTTCCTTTGTATGTGAATAGGGTAATTATAGACTGATCAGTTAATCAGTAAGATATGTATTATTACGCTATAAACAATAGGAACTGAGCAGACATTTAGTTTGCATAAGATATGGCATTGGCGAAGGGTCAATTTTTGTAAGGGGTAAGCCGGTCCGGTACACCCAGGACATTTTCATTAGATTTCTGTATGTTCATGAAATTTTAATGAAACTCCCCAAGTCCAGGTAGTGTATAGATAGGTATTGTATTACAGTCGCAACAATAAAAGATGCGAAAAATTTAGAACTTTCATTATCGAATATCATTAGACAGTAATTTACGATGTTAGCGTGATTTACATTATGAACAGCGCCATCTATCGGTGAAATTGAACATACAATCACTATAGAACTTTAATCTATATAATTATTATATCAAAGAAAGTCGTGTTAGTTACACTATTTATAACTCAAGAACGGCCTAACCGATTCGGCTGAAAATTGGTGGGGAGGTAGCTTAGAACCAGGAAACGGACATAGGATACTTTTTATCCCGGTAGGTTAAGGTTAAGCAACGTTAGGTAAGGTCATTAAATAGATGGGTGAACCGATTGTATGAAAGTGTGCATATCGGGTAGGTCTGAGAATAGGCCGTAAAGTATATTTCATGCCACTAGGTTAAGGTTAAGCAATATAAGGAAAGGTCATTAAATAGATGGGTGAACCGATATGTATGAAATTTTGTGTGCATATCGGGGAGGTCTGAGAATAGGTCAAAGTATATTTAATGCCGCTGATACCATGATTGACGAGGATATATAGAACGAGAGGAGGGTGCAAGAGAGGAGAAAGAGGGAGAGGGGATTCGAGAAGGGGGTGATGGGGTGAGGGATCGGGGGAGTTAGGTGGAGTAAGGGGGAGTGAGAAGGAGCAAGTTCGTAGAAGAGAGAGGGGGAGAGGGGATTCGAGAAGGGGGTGATGGGGTGAGGGATCGGGGGAGTTAGGTGGAGTAAGGGGGAGTGAGAAGGAGCAAGTTCGTAGAAGAGAGAGGGGGAGAGGGTTCAGAGAGGGGATAACAGGAAGAGGAAGAGGGGGAGCGTGACGGAAACCGAAGCGGGAGGGGGAAAGAGAGAGGAGAGAAAGAGCATATAATTAGATTTTTTTTATAAGAGAGAGAGATATGGAGAGAGATAAATCTAGGGAGGAGGGAGAAAAGGGGAGCAAAATGTAATAAAAGCGCGGGCGGAGCTGCACGGGTCAGCTAGTACTATAATAAAACTCAAAGAGCACTTTTTAACCGACTTCAAAAAAAGGAGGAGGTTCTCAATTCGTCTGTATATATATTTTTTTTTTTTTCTATGTATGTTCGCGCATAACTCTGGCAATTATGAACCGATCTGAAAAAATCTTTCTTCCATCCATTCTTTAATCCGTTAATTGGGTCCCATAAAAAAATTATTGCTTAGTAATAAGTAGTTCCTGAAAAAACAAGAATGGTGACTGCGCACTGAGACTTGCAAGAAAGCCTATATAGATGACGTTTTAGTCGCTCGGACTCGCTCGGTCGGACAAAAATAGTCATAACTCTGGCAAATATTTACCAATTTCAATGATTCTTTTTTCATTCGAAAGAAGAAACCACTGTATTGAATCTGTATGAATTTTATTACAACCGGATAAGAACTTCCTGGAGGACCATGAACGATGTGGAGGAATTTATCTGGTAAAAACCATAAAACTGATGTTCTCCATTACATTGCTCTGACAATTATGAACCGATTTCGATGATTCTTTTTTTATTCGAGAGAGTAAACTACTATGATGTTTTCATGCAAATTTCATTACGACCGGATATTTTTTTCTGAAGAAACATGAATTATGTAAAACTATGTAGACGATAATGTGATCATAACCTACCTAGATAATTTTACGGTTTTCGATGGTTCAATCTTTATATATGAAAATATCACTAAAAAGTTTAAAAAAAAACTTTAAAAAAAAAATAGAACCGACTTCAATATCACTGAAAAGTATAAAATAATTTAAATATTATTGAAGTTGGTGTTAGCGTACCTGCTGTGTATATTTGGCACCAACTTCAATAATATTTAAATTATTTTATACTTTTCAGTGATATTGAAGTCGGTTCAATTTTTTTTTATAAAGATTTTATTCTGTACATTGAATATTTTTCCAAAATTTCTATGTGGGGGTACTATACTATCGACATAGAGGCCAAAACAATTTTTTTTGGAATTATTGTCTGTCTGTCTGTCGTTCTGTTCGTCCAGGTATCATTTGAAAACCCGTGGATGGATTTTGATAGGACTTTCACTGATGTGTTGTGTAGAAATAGGGGTATAAGTTGGTATATAAAACATCACGCTATGTTTCATAGGGGCTAAGCAGTGAAACATTACTTGCACATATTACCACGTAATTTCCTTTGTATGTGAATAGGGTAATTATAGACTGATCAGTTAATCAGTAAGATATGTATTATTACGCTATAAACAATAGGAACTGAGCAGACATTTAGTTTGCATAAGATATGGCATTGGCGAAGGGTCAATTTTTGTAAGGGGTAAGCCGGTCCGGTACACCCAGGACATTTTCATTAGATTTCTGTATGTTCATGAAATTTTAATGAAACTCCCCAAGTCCAGGTAGTGTATAGATAGGTATTGTATTACAGTCGCAACAATAAAAGATGCGAAAAATTTAGAACTTTCATTATCGAATATCATTAGACAGTAATTTACGATGTTAGCGTGATTTACATTATGAACAGCGCCATCTATCGGTGAAATTGAACATACAATCACTATAGAACTTTAATCTATATAATTATTATATCAAAGAAAGTCGTGTTAGTTACACTATTTATAACTCAAGAACGGCCTAACCGATTCGGCTGAAAATTGGTGGGGAGGTAGCTTAGAACCAGGAAACGGACATAGGATACTTTTTATCCCGGTAGGTTAAGGTTAAGCAACGTTAGGTAAGGTCATTAAATAGATGGGTGAACCGATTGTATGAAAGTGTGCATATCGGGTAGGTCTGAGAATAGGCCGTAAAGTATATTTCATGCCACTAGGTTAAGGTTAAGCAATATAAGGAAAGGTCATTATATAGATGGGTGAACCGATATGTATGAAATTTTGTGTGCATATCGGGGAGGTCTGAGAATAGGTCATAAAGTATATTTAATGCCGCTGATACCATGATTGACGAGGATATATAGAACGAGAGGAGGGTGCAAGAGAGGAGAAAGAGGGAGAGGGGATTCGAGGAGGGGGTGATGGGGTGAGGGATCGGGGGAGTTAGGTGGAGTAAGGGGGGAGTGAGAAGGAGCAAGTTCGTAGAAGAGAGAGGGGGAGAGGGTTCAGAGAGGGGATAACAGGGAGAGGAAGAGAGGGAGTGTGACGGAAACCGAAGCGGGAGGGGGAAAGAGAGAGGAGAGAAAGAGCATATAATTAGATTTTTTTTATAAGAGAGAGTGAGATATGGAGAGAGATAAATCTAGGGAGGAGGGAGAAAAGGGGAGCAAAATGTGATAAAAGCGCGGGCGGAGCTGCACGGGTCAGCTAGTATTTGTATATTTTTCGGTAGGATTAATTTAACTCGTTTCTTTATTTCAACTCATTTACATTGTATTGTTTGCGGGTTTAACGAATTAGATTTTTACTTTCTGAATATCTTATAGATAGAACGCATTTAATATGGAAACCGAAACGTTTTAAATATTCAAGTGATCCAAGAGTAAATAAAGCTACAACAAAACTCAAAATCCCACTTTTATATTTATGATATTTCTAAAGCAATACAAACATTTACAGGTGCCCGCAGAATAGAATCAGAAGAAGACGAATTCGTCCGCGGCTTCTCACCAGGCGACAAAACAATATGCCTATCACCTGGAAAAATGGCCCTAGCTTTCTGCGTGCTAGGGATCATATTCCTCTGCGCGATTGCCGTAGCCTTTATATCTTTAGTGCGAGCTAGAAGGCGTTTAGGCCGAGAACCTTTGCATACATCTCTATCGTTCTACACTGGGAGTAAAAGCGTTTTCTCTTCTAGCGAAAGTTCAAGTTCAGGTCTCAGTGGGAGCAAGTTGCTTCTAACAGATAGTCCGTATTTGGACCATCATTCTTCATCAAGTAATAATTGGCCTTACTCTAGGGCGTTCTAACCTGTGTTTAAGACTGACTGTGTTATTAATTAAAGATTTTGTTACGTTCAGGTGGATAAATGATCGCACTGAACCTTGTCCTTGGCAGCTATTTTTCGAAATAACTCTTGTGATGTAGGATCAATATGTCGAATCATTGTTTATCGTTAGATATGTGTGATCGTAGTATGAATTTAGACACTTGAAAGAAATAAGGTGCTTGTAAACTGACTATCTGTTCTTGAGTTTCGAAATGGTCGGCAATAATACAACAATAATTATTATAGATCTAGACAAGGTTGTGAAATATACAGCTAAAGAATACGTAGCTAAAATTATTCCGAATAGTTATAAAGTGAAAAAATATCGTAATAAGAATGTATTACGATAATTTTAGACGTTATACCCAGCATAAATAAGAATGCTCAATTTTAAATAAGAGAATTAAGGTATAAAGTTTTCAAAGTCCTGAAGCTTCATCGATATTATGCATCCTAAATGGAAATATTTTAAATTCTAATACAAACGCCAGTTTTAAATATTGGAAATTCAAAGTTGCGTAGTTAGGTAGGAAGCAGGAAGCTTGCAATATTCCTTATGGCTTTAAACGTGATATTTTAAATTACTTACACTTTACTTACTTATAAAAGGCACTTTATATTTCTCTATTCTTATTTAAAATAGAATACTCACAGCAAAATTGGAAGTAGACTTAAAACTTTACTGTGAAAATATTCAAATTTGTTTGAAGACTGCTTCAAAGTTCTGCCCAAAGCTTCTGATTATATGTTTCCTAGTAAATAATGTGCTATTTATTTTTAGTTTTAGTATCGACGAGAACGTCGTTTGAGGTGGTGCTTTTGACTTAGATGCTTTCAATATTACTTTAGTACTCTAATCTATCATAACAATATTTTTTAGCATTGGCGAGATGAATAGTAAATTTTAAATCCAGTTGGGTAAATTTCGCTATCAATATTTGGTCAAGATGGTCACAATATTTAGAGCTGTGTTTATTTTCCAATTATACATTTATGTAATTATTTAATTTATTGTATATGGTTAGTGGTTAACCTCGTGTCAGAGTTGTTCAAGGTTAGCAAGCCCTTAGGCCTGTGACTTGATTAAGCAATTGCTGTCTAGATGTAGAACAACAACTGGTACCGACTTCTTACGTGCCCTCCGAAGTAGTCCGAACACGTAGACGCTCAGTTCAAATGCCACTAAACGGTCACCCATCTAAATATTGACCTGGCTTGACGTTTCTTAACCAACTGATTGTTTACCGAACAGAACAATATTTGATTATTCTGCTACATTTACGTGTTGACAATTTTTTTTAACATTCAACTAATTTTACGGATTATATCGCGGTTTATTTTTGATTTTAATTTCCCGACGTTTCGAATACTTTACAGCATTCAATGTGTAATATTCGCGTAAGTATCAGAAATCATTATTCAATATTTGGAAAGCTGTATCAAAATAATTAGGTATTAAATTAACAGAACACGCTGAAGGCGCTGTCTGCTGCAGTAAGGTTAAAAGAAACAACAGTTTTAGAGTTCACTAAGTATATCCATGATAGGCACTGAATCCCGACTATTCCCAACTTGTCAACGTCGCAATCGTGTCAATATTCCATTTTATTAACCGACTTCAAAAAAGGAGGAGCTTCTCAATGCGACTGTACGATATATAATATTGTTTTGTAGTTCAATATTTTGCATTAATTGAATGAAATAGTTTTGTAGAGTATTTAATGTATTATTTTGTAATTTGATATCATTAGCACTCCCTCGAAACTTAGCATTTATGTTTAAACTTATAATTTATATTTTTAAATCGAAATTATAAACGATTGTAAAGTGATGGATGATGATTTTACAGAATTTTTTGAAAAATATTTTGTATGTTTTATACATTTTGTATTAAAATAGTAAAAAACTGGACTGTTTTTTATTACCAACATTGGTGTATTCTTGTAATTTGTTTATTCAATTAACAAGTATCTCTAGTTCGTATATAACAAAATTGCTTTTCGCGTCTGTCTCTCTGAAACTACACAATCGATTTTGATGCGGTTTCTACTATCATTTAGAAAATTTCCTCCGGTATGTTTATGTTACTGTTGCAATTCACATATTTACATAATTAATATTAACTTCAGTAATAGTAGATAAATACCAAGTCAAGGCAATGATGGATACCTGGTGAAAACCTAATACACCTCCATGGTATAGTCGCAACCTTATATTTCTGTTAAGGGAAAAGGAAAAATTACGGAAAAAGGTTCACCTTTATAAGAACCCGGTTGTTAAAGTATACTTAAGAATTCTGAATAAAAACTGTAAAAAGCTTTCTTCACTCTGCTACAAAACATATGGCGGGGATGGAAGATAAAATTATATCAGAACCAAAAAGTTTTTGGTCATTTATCAAGAGTAAGAGGGGAAGTAGGAGTAACTACCCAGATACAATGGTTAACGGCGTCTTGTCATCGTCTAATGAAATTGAAATTTGCAATATGTTTGAGTCATATTTTGCTTCAGTGTATGAGGTCCACCCCAATGATATGCAAAATGTTAATGCAAAACCAGTAGATGACGGTAGCAATTTTTTCTCTAATTCAGCCACAATGAAGTTATGAATAATCTTTTAAATCTCGACCCTTCCAAAGGTGCTGGCCCGGATGGTATATCACCTATTTTGGTTAAGAATATAGCATCTAGTTTGGTCCTACCACTTAACTTGATTTTTATTAGCTCATTGTCGTCTGGTGAATTTCCCTCAGAGTGGAAAATTGCAAAGATTGTTCCCATTCCCAAAGGAGGATACAATAATAATATCAGTTTTTCCCAAATGTTTCGCATCGTTGATCTGTCCTTATATCCGACACTATTTCAGTAAATTTGCAAACGATCATCAACATGGTTTTGATACAGGTAGATCGACATGTACTAACCTTGTATCTTTTACTGAGTCAGTGACTAAGGCTTTGGATAAAAATAGACAGATGGACATTATCTATACGAATTTCTGTAAAGCTTTTGATAAGATTCCCCACGCAATACTGCGCCGTAAATTACACAATACTATGGTTTTAGTGGCTCATTGCTGGAATGGATAAGTTCATATCTTAAAGGTCGTAAATTTTATGTAGTTGTTAACGGTTATTAGTCTCAAATGTGTGCAGTAGCTTCAGGCGTAACTCAGGGATCACATATGGGGCCAAATATATTTAATATTTTTGTAAACGATCTACCCACTTTGTCTCGCCCACTCAATACCCCACATGTAAACAAATTGACACTGCCCAGGACGCTACGTTGCTGCAGACTAATGTGGACAATCTTATTGTGTGGTGTGATCAAAACTAAATGTTATTGAATATCGAGAAAAGCTGTTATATTAGATTTACTCGCAAGCTACATCCCTTGAAGTCTATGTACTCTATTAGGGGCACCGACAACATACGGGACTTGGGAGTAGCATTGGATTCACAGCTTACTTTTGTTCCTCATGTAGATTTGGTGACAAAGAGAGCGTCAATAATGATGGGGTCCTTATTGCATCAGACGAAAGCTTTTTGGGAACCTGCAACTAAAATCATGCTATATTTCATCCGTAAAAGTTATTGATAGCTTCATTCATTGATTGCCATTCAGCCACTCTCATTAATCGGTCTCTTTATTAAAAAAAAGTACTAAGCAACCATAAAATTGGAGTATATTGTGTAGGAAAACTGCCTAAGGTATATTACTTCGTAATGCTCACACATGTAGTGCTATCTCATCTATTTATTGTTTTCAGTTAGCATAAGTTACTAGGCAAGCATGGAGAAAAGGAGGTTATTACATGTTCATTTGAAGTAAGTATCTGGTACGTATAGTGCTACGTTAGTCTGAATCTTCGTGTTGTCTCACCCTCACTCCACACAGATGAGTGGTAACGTACCTACACGCTTTGCGCGTGTTTACCAGACTATCCTCACTCAGGCTTCTTGCCACTTCATGCACTCTTATTTGTTTTTTCTTTATTTTCTGTATTTTAGCACTAATAAATTAAATTTATAATTTTAGAAATAAGCAACACAGATTTGAGACACAACCACTCGGTACCGAGATCCAAGAGAAGAGGCATTTGCAACTGAACTTTGTCCCAAGTCTCTCCTTGAAATATAAGTACTGTTTTATCGGCGTAGGAAACCACTTTACCGTTTAATGGTAATAATTCACATAGTTCATTTATATAAATCAAGAAGAGACTTGGGCCGAGGACGCTGTCCTGTTGCACTCCAGAAGTACCAAGGTAGTAGGCAACTAATGTTATCGGCTACTTTAGTACACTGGTACCTATTACGTAGAAAGTCTTTAAAGAGTAAAAGAGGTATACTGCTTACATCAATTCCGTCAAGTTTTTTTAGTTAATAGATGGTAAAGCACAATAGCTTATTAAAAGCCACTCTAGCCTTAAAGACATTATAATTGAATGGGAGTACTTAGATGTAGGTACGCATTAAAAATAACTAGTTAACTACTAAAATAAATAGTTTGAGGAAATTTCTACTCTCAATAACTGAAGGCATCGCGCCTGTGGAGCGGCGGCGGGTTCAAGGGCAAGGCACAGTAGGGTATCTGTTGCAGATCCCAACAGAGAGCCATGGGAGATCCAATGTAACCCTCTCATGTGCTGATATGACAGCCGCGGGGTACGTAAGAATCCTCATATCCCGTCGACCTCCACCGTAGTATCCCGAGGACCATTTAAATCGCCTTCAAATCTTCTTAAGAACAAAAATAGGTAAGTAGGTTTTGAAAGAAGTGTATATATCTATACTTATAATAAAACTGTAACAGGTCCAATTCTGTACATTGAAGATATTTTGAAAATTATTTTTGTAGGGCATTCTATAACCGATACTGAGGCTGAAAATGTATTTTTTTTTAATTTTTGTCTGTCTGTCTGTCTGTCTGTCCGTATCACGGCTGAGCATCACGCCTAAACTACTGAATGGATTCAAATGAAACTTGGCATAAAAAAAATAAATAAATAAATAAATGAAATGTTTATTTCGGAAAAAAAAATAACAAAAATGACATGTTTCTTAACTAAAATCTTAATGAGAAAAGATTATACAGTTAAGGAGTAGCAGCTTAAGTCTGAAAATTATTACATATTTAAGAAGTGTCTCTTGAGTATACTTTTAATTTGGCCTGGTTTTTTGCTTACAATCCTTTCAAGTACTGATTTAGGCAATCTATTAAGTATTTTTGGCAGAATACATTTACAATTTCTTTCACCATAAGCATTATTACATTTGGGTATTTCAAAAGTTGGAAGATACTGTAGGTTACGTAAAGTCATGGGTCGCTTAGTCTTATTTAAGTTACCTATGTTATTACTGTACTCAGTTACAATTGCCAAATCAACTTTATCAAATACGCTGAGAACTTTACAATAGTGAAACAAGTTATGATAGTTATCTTTGTTATTGTACTTAATTTTTAATGGAACAATAGTTTTTAGTAACCTTATTTGTAATTTATATATTTCATTCAGATATGTTTTATATGTACGTCCGTAACTAGACAAACCATAACTAATTACTGAATCCGCTAGAGACATATATAGTAGTCTTAATGTGTTATAGGGAATTTTATTTTTAAGTATACATAACTTTGACAAAACCGCTCTAAGTTTACAACATACTTGGTCAATATGTGGACCCCAATTAAATTTATTGTCTATCTTTAGCCCAAGGTATGTATGTTCTTTCACCAAATCAAGATGTGAACATGTACATGAGTAGTTGTTTATATGCATGCAATTGTGCTCATGAGCTACGATTTTTGGCCAACTGTTAACTTTTTTATAAGGTGAATGTATATACATCAGTTTGGTTTTATTGAAGTTAATAGAAAGGCCTTGGTCGTGTGCACTTGCACAGCAAATCAAAATCCTCCTGCATCATACATTGTGCTGTATCAAGATTTTTGTGGGCTGTAATAATACATGTGTCATCATCAAACTGATACACTGAGCTATGTTTAAATATATTGCACATATCATTAACATACAGTAAATATTCAGTCGGGCCCATGATTGAACCTTGTGCTGTGCCTTGTTGCGTTGGTATCTGATCGCTCTGTTCACCAGCTATGGTGACGACATTAAATCTATTGGTGTGATAACTTTTCAGTAGTTCTAACATTGGTCCCTGTATCCCATTCTGCTCCATTTTATTATATAGTGTCTTAAAATTTAATGTATCGAAAGCTTTGTTAAAATCTATCATTACAGCTAGCACATGGTTTCTTTTATCTAAATAGTTATTTATTTCATCTGTAAATAATGACAATAACTGTGATGTATTTTTTTTCCTTTGAAATCCGAATTGTTTTTCATGCACAATGTTATTAACCGACAAGAAGTTATTTATTAATGTACCCAAATATTTTTCAATAATTTTATTTAAGCAGGATAATATCGTGATTGGTCTATAATTATTAGTATCATTACGGCTACCTTTTTTATGAATTGGTCTAATGATCCCAACCTTCAGTCCATCAGGATAGACCGAACTACTGATACATAAATTAATTAAATGTGTAAGTACTGGGGACATTTGTTTTGCAATATATTTTATGTCCTTGGCCCTTATTTTGTCATACCCGGGACTTTTTTTTGTCATCAATTTCGTTTATAATTTTTTGTAATAAGTACTTGTTCATTAATTTTTTGTAGTCTAAAAGATAATTTAGGCGAATTAATGTATGTATGTTCATCCAGCAATGGCTCAGCACAAGTGTTCAATACGTTTTTTACATTTTTATCAAAATCACAAGCGAATACATTCGATAAAACTTTTGGTGGTAATTTGAATGCCTTAAGCAGTACATCATCAATTGATTTAACAATTCTACCAGTCAATCTATTTATTATGCCCCACATTTTTTTCGGGTTCTTAAAATTGTCACAAATTTCTTTTTTAATTGAATTATTTCTACTTTTATTAATCAGTCTGTTTGTTCTGTTCCTATATTTTTTGTATATTAACTCATTTTGTTTATTACTTGTGTCATTTAAGAAAATGTGTAGAAGATTTTTTTTAATGTTAGACATTTCAATTAATTTATCACTTATCCAGTTACATTCCTGTTTTTTATTTACATTTAATCTACACTGATAGGTACATTTACTATAGATCGACTGGAACTGTTTTATAATAAAATCAATGTCGCGGCAACCGAGCGCAGGACTCCAATCAATCTGGCTCAATTCATGTTTAACTTTGTCATTATTTAACCTACTAACAACTTCACACTTGTTTACGCGATCCATACTGAATCATGATGCATGATTTGAGATCTTACTACGAGGTAGGACATAGGATACATTTTATCCCGTAATCTAGCCCGCTCTTCCTCCGGACCGCCGACTAGTGCGAACGTCTATTCTAACCTGTATTTTTCTGATTTATAAATTAAAATTAAAATTGTCAAAATTAATTCAATAGTAAATATTAGGAGTGCATAATAAAGGTGGAAGTGATTTGCAACTAGCTGTTTACCACTGCGAAATTCTGCGATCCTGGTACTTGACCAGCGACAAGGTATATTGTGAGCGGCTTTGCTTTCTAACAACGAATCGGCGTACGCGCAGCCGATGCCATCTTGCCGACGCACACTAATCCATGCTTTGGGTTGCTAGCTCGCCCAACTCACACCTAAACGCTTGTGACCCACACATACCTGTAAGTGTAATATCCTTAATATACGCCACCTGCTCCAAACAGACTTAGCTTACGCCACTACAAAGTTGTATCGGTAATATCTGTTTGCACTTATATTGCCCTAGTACGAAATGGAAAAGTCGCACTCAGTTTCTGAATCAAATCTGAATAAGTCTGATGCACCTAAGACTCCACCGAATTGTATCTCCCAACGCAGTAAAAAACGCAAAGAAAGGAGCGAAGAACAAAAAGAATCTGATCATATTCCCTTTGAAACCTTTGAAAATGAAATGATAACTATGGTTAAATCGATGCTACTAGCACAAAAAAATGAGCTCAAGAAAATAACACCAACGATCATGCAGATTAAACAAACAAACAACAGTATTGAGATTTCAATTGCGTTCCTCGCTGAAAAAAACGAAGAACTGAAAAAGAAAATAGACCAACTAGAGATACAAGGAAAGAAGGACAAATAATATATTACCATTTTGGAGAATAAAATTGAGGACATGCAACGAGAAAGTCGTAAAACAAATATAGAGTTAAAAAATGTTCCGAAAAACGGGAATGAAACCAAGGAGGATCTAATAAACATGGTTATAAATTTAACAAAAAATATTGACTGCAGTCTAACGAAAACGGACATAAAAGACATATACAGGGTAAATGGAAAAAAGCAAGGAAGAAATAATACACCTATAATAGTCGAGTATTCGTCCACTATTCTAAAAACCGATATTATTAGAAAAGCAAAGAATTTTAACATTAGACATAAAGAAAAGTTATACGCAAAACATCTTGGCCTTACACAAAACGAAGACACACCTATTTTTGTATCAGAGCAACTAACTGCCAAAGGGGCACGCCTCTATTTCTTAGCTCGTGATCTCTCAAAGTCTAAAGCGTATAAATTCTGCTGGACTGCGTTTGGTAAAGTATACGTCAGGAAAAATGAAGCATCTCCTATTATTGTAATAAAAAATGAAGCTCAAGTCACTAATTTAATGCAAGAGATATGACTATATACTTTAATTATGGTTCCATTTCAATACTCACCTATATTAATTTTTTACATTTCTACATTTATACTACACTAGCGACCCGCCCCGGCTTCGCACGGGTGTAATTGAGAAAAAAAAAGAAGTGAATAATTTATAGTTACTGCCTTTGATTATAGAATTTATTCAAAAATAATGTTTGTAGCTGACTTTTCGTAACGCAATATGAACAAATTTTGTTTAGAAGTGACGCGTGAAAGGGCTACGTATAGCTGTCTGTCCATGGGAAAAGTACTCAACGCTTAGGTTTAAGCTTGCAACGTTGAATCTCTGAGCTTGTGATTTGTTAATTGTATTTTTAATTTTATTAGAAAGTGCAGACGTGTACCGATGCACAATTTGGGTGAATTAAGGACAGGAACAGGACACCATTTCTTTAGAACCAATTTAAGGAAGCAATACGGGCTTCCTTGTTCTGTTTCATCGTTAAGACGTAAACGGGGGTCAACCGGGGAATTCTTACCCACCAAAACCCCCGCGGCTATCACGTCGGCACATTAGATGGCGGACCTGGGCTATCTGTCGGGTTCTGCACCAGCTGATACCACTCAGTGCCTTGACTTAGGACCCGCCACCGGGGGGCACAATAAAGCCACCCGGGAACCTGTCACCGTGCTCACGGTTACAGGGGTCACGGGGGAAGCCTTCAATAGGTCCCCTGGACCCTGTTGGCGGTCAACCTTGTTATGTAGGATTCTTATACACTAAACCCCCAACGGCCGTTAAATCAGTACATAAGAAAGAGATCTGGGCTATCCGGTGGGATCTGCACCAAGATCCCTCAGTGGCTTGCCTTTGATCCCGCCACCGGGGGTCACAATAAAGCCACCTGAGAAACTATCATCGTACTCAAAGATACGGGGATCGCGGGGGAAACTTCCAATAGGTCCCCAGGATCCTGTGGGCGATCGACTGCTGTATGTGTCCCCCACAGCTGTCCAAACAAAAGACAGAGAATTCCACACGGCTGCATCGGGTACCCCTCAGTGCAAGGCAAGGGCCTTTGAAGCCGCTGCCGGGGGGGCATTATAGCCCCCCGGGAATCTGTCACCGTTGTCACAGTTAAAGGGGTGGCGGGGGACACGTTTAATGTCCCCGGGATCATGTGGGGGATTCTTACCCACTAAAACTCCCGTGGCTGTCACATAGGCACATGAGAGGGGTTCTCCGGTGGGCATGAGCCCACTGACAATGCACTGATGGACACCTCAGTGCATTGCCTTTGAGTCCGCCGCCGGGGGGCGGGTATATTATATCCCGGATATTTACCTACCTTATAATATATGGAATTAATGAAATTCTCTAGTACTTGATTGTTAACTATGTATCTCTTTAGGTTTAGTCAACGTAAGCTATGTAACTTTATTTACTTAGATAAAACGTAAAACCTTCAAGAAAAAATATCTAACCGATAGTGAAAACCGCTGCGTGATGTATGAGGTGCTATCGCATAAAGACAGACTCGTTCGGATAGCGACTTTGTTTCACACTATGTAAAGATACTTTGACGTCGATAGGGAACAGCACCAGCCAATCTGTAGAAATAACTCTGACTGACAGACAGACAATAATTCCAATAAAGTTTTGGCTTTTATATCATACGTACAATACATGCATATATGTGTATTCCTACCCAAACAGACATTTTGGAAATATATTTTCTTTATCTTATTTTTATTTTATTATATTTGGGAAACAAACAAATGATACCACTATTACTAATATAATATCCAATAGTACAAAAATCAATTAACTTTCCACTAATAACTAAATCATAACATTAGAGAGAAGCTAACCACGTATGCATGATTTTAAATTAAAAAAAAAATCATTAAATATAAAAAATATATTAGAGATAAAAAGTGCTGGAGTTAATATGAGTTAAATATTTAAAACATCGAATCTTAATATAAATAAAAAAATCAAAAACAAAGTTTAAAAATACAAAAAGAAAATCCGCACACGGGTAGCGAACCCGGACAGTGCGTGCTTAGAGGACGCTTCCGTAACCACTTGGCCAAGGAACTTCTGTTTTATTCCTCGAATTACCGTATCTTATTCTTGTTATATATTTGTACCGCCATCGGTTGAGTATTAATACTCCATTTTTACCGTGTTAAGGGATAAATTAAAAAAAATATGAAATACTAATTCAATTAATTTTCTTAACGAATATCTGTGCAAAATTTCAAGTCAATAGGACCAAGGAATCGCGTTCTCCCATACAAACTTTGCCCCCCTTTTTCACCCCCTTAGAGGTTGAATTTCGTAAAATCCAGTCTTAGTGAGCACCTTTGTCCTAAAAGGAACCCCCATGCCAAATTTGAGACTTCTAGCACTTGTAGTTTCTGAGATTTCGTGATGAGTGGGTTTTTGCTTACTCTTTTATATAATAAGATTTTTACATTTTAATTTTTACTTTTTGTACACATAACTGTTTGCTGTTTAAGATAATTTTTCAATCCGTTCTTGCGCCTGATGAATTCATAAGTTTCTCAACAATAATTACTACCCCTATTGTATACAGAGATAATTATAAGATATCCCTAAATCATTACCCTACAACCAATTTAAATTATATAAATAAAGCTCACAATAAATCTAAAGCTACTTGGAATATTATAAATGACAAAAAAACAAATGTACCAAAAGAACAAATATCCGAAATAATTTATGAAGGTAATATAATCAAAGACCCTATTCTAATTGCTAATGTTTTTAATGATTATTTTGTTAATGAAGTTACGAAGCTAAATTCAAATCATTCTTTGAATCTTCCTGATCATTTTCCTAATTCGGTTTTCATGCATCCCACAGTACCTAACGAAATTTATAATATAATTAAAAACCTGAAAAATACAAACAGTACTGGGTACGACGATATCTCTGCTAAAATTCTTAAAGAAGTTGCATTAAAAATATCTACTATTCTTAGTCATATATTTAATTTATGTATCTTACATGGAGTTTTCCCAGACAAATTAAAAAAAACTATAATTAAACCAATATTTAAAAAAAAAGATAAAACTGATATTCACAACTATAGGCCTATTGCTCTTATATCAGTTCTGTCTAAGGTATTTGAGAAAATAATTTATGAAAAGCTTTATACATTTTTTTAAGTTAATAATAAATTTGCCACTGAACAATCAGGCTTCAGGAAAAATAAAAGTATAAATTTAGCGATTTATAACTTTCTCGATGTAATTATGAAAAGCATTGATAACAATGAAATGGTGTGTGCCTTATATATGGACCTTACAAAAGCCTTTGACTATGTAGATCATTCTATTTTGATAGAGAAGCTGAATAGATATGGTGTTAGAGGTAATGCTTTAGAACTCATTGAGTCCTATCTAAGTAATAGAAAACAAGCGACTCTTGTAACTAGGCTTTGTCTCAAGGAAAAAAAGGAATGTAATTACTACTCAACATTCAGAGATGTAAAGTATGGTGTACCTCAAGGAAGCGTGCTAGGGCCCTTACTATTCATAATGTATGTGAATGATCTCCCAAAAATAAGTAAGCACAAAGCAATTTTATATGCAGATGACAGTACTTTATTATTCACTGGTAAAGATAAAGTAGTCCTCGAGCGTGATATTAACACAACCTTAGTTACTACTATAGATTGGTTGACTTCATACAATTTAAAAATTAATATTGAAAAAACAAAAATTATGACATTTAGAAATAGGATAAATAAATTGGCTAATATTGATATTAATTACTTAGGGTGTAAAATTGAAGAAGTTGACATTTTTAAGTTTTTAGGACTAAATATAGATTGCAATTTAAATTGGAAATTACATATTGAAAATTTATGCTTGAAATTAAGTCAGTACACTTTTGCTCTTAATAAGCTGTCAAAAACGATTGGCACTTCAAGTATTTTAGTAGCATATCATGGGTACGTTGGATCTTTATTAAGATACGGGATAATTTTTTGGGGCAACTCAACTGAAAAAGAGGCAGCTTTCAAGGCCCAGAAAAAATGTATAAGAGCTATTTCTCACCTTAAGCAGACGGATAGTTGCATGCCATTCTTTAAAAAATTAAAAATTCTTACATTACCCTCGCTATATATTTTTGAAATGCTATTTTTGTTAGGAAAAATCTCAATCTCTTTAACAAATTACGCAGTCGGAGATATAACAATCAAATAGGTTTTCCTCACAATAAGACTGTTTTTTTAAATAAAAGTATATTCTGTATGGCTCCTCGAATATACAATCATTTACCCAAAACGATTCTTGAGTGTATTGATTACAACATGTTTAGAGCGAAACTTAGAATGTTCCTGCTAGATAAGGCATACTATTCTGTTAATGATTACTTAACATCTAAACAGTAATTTGATCATTTCGATTATAATGTTAATTTGTTTGTTTGTGTAAAGTCTTTATATTAATGACATATTGTGACATTTAATATTAAGGTTTTAAAATAGTAATTTATTGTGAATATTTTTAAATGTAAGTATAATAATAATGACTTATATAATAATAATTTATTTATTAATTATAATAATACTTTAACTTATTTGCATGCCTCAATGGCTGAATATGGTGAATCAAGCATGTTTATTTCTAAGACCCTCTGTATCTACCCATATTACTGCAATAATAAACGAATTGAATTGAATTGAATTGAATTTAACTATAAAGTATGTGGACCTATCAGCAAATACTAGTATTATGTTTTATCTTGGTTATGGATAGTACACTCTCAACTATTAAAGAATTGGACAATACAGAAATTGCACAATCTAACAATTATAGGATTGAGGATCTTAACAAACATATACTGATTAAAAACTCTGACTTAACTGTTATCTCACAAAATATCAGAACCGTCTATAGTAATATTGATGATTTGCAAGTTACGTTATCTCATTTTCAATTTAATGCTGACGTAATAATCCTCAGTGAATGTAGGCTAGACCAGAACAAGTCTAAGTATACCATTAATAAAATACTACGCTTCTTTTAACACTGAAAATCATATAAACCGTTGCGATGGAGTAGTAGCATATATTAATAATACTCATAAAGTAAATGTTAAGGAAATTAAACTAAGACATGCATCTTGTTTGCAAATAACTATGTATAATTTGATTATTCTCGGTATTTACCGATCACCTTCTAATAGTAATGCTGAACACTTTATAAACTCCTTAAATGATTATTTAGTTTCCGTCACGACACGTAAAAATGTTATCATTATTGGAGATATAAATATTAATATTATACCCAAAGAAAACGAACAATCATATGAACGTAACAATAGACTTAATTATTTAAATTTTGTTATCAATGCATGGATTGCTACCTGGACATTCTTTACCTACTAGGGAAAAACATTGCTTAGATCACACAATCTTAAAAATTGATAAATGTAAATTAAATGCCACTATTGCTGTTTTAGATACTAGTGTCACAGATCCTATGATGGTTCTCTTAAAGTTATCTAAGGTATGTACTGTAAATAAGTGTTCAAAAATTAAAACATCCATCGACTTTGAAAAGGCACTGGCTACCTTTACCGGGCAGTGCGGCAGCTGGCTCGCTTTCCGCGCCGCCTACTATGAAACTGAAGCACTATTCTCGAAGACTGAAAATGTATCAAGACTGAGAAGAAGCATCAGGGGGGCAGCTACGGAGGCGGTCAGCAGTCTACTCATCAGCCAGCCGGATCCGGGGACAATAATGGAAGCCCTGGAAAGAAGATTTGGAAGACCGGATGCACTGGCAATGAGCGAAATGCAGAAGATGAAGACATTAGCAAGACTCAGCGACAGCCGAACCGACCGAATCGGAAATTGTCAAGCATTTTTGAAAATCGCGCCTGTAACTATCACCGGTCGAAACGGCACCCGAGTGAACACCTACGCCTTGATGGACGACGGAAGCACCATCACCCTCGTCGATGAACAGCTGGCGGAGTTACTCGAGTTGGACGGCCCACGCGACGAAATGTGGGTACAGGGCCTGAACGAGACCGTCAAGCACGAGAACAGCAAGAGGGTCGACATCAAGATACGAGGAAAGTACAGCGAGGAAGAATACGTCATGCGAAACGCGCGCACAGTACAGCGATTGATGTTCACCAGGCAGAACATAGAAAAAGAAGATCTTCTGGACTGCACTCACCTACGCGACATGGAAGACCAGCTTGTCTACAGGGATGCCTGTTCGAAGATACTCATTGGACAGGACAACTGGGAACTGCTCGTGGCACTTGAAGTACGAACAGGGAAGAAGGATCAGCCTGTCGCCTCACGCACGCGACTGGGTTGGGTGCTACACGGGCACCGACGGTCATACCAGAAGCCGGTTGCCTTCTGTGGACATATTGTCCTAAGAGGCCCAGAAGAGTCGATGGCTACGAGTACGAGGCCATGTTTCAACCCGGAAATCGAACGGCAGAAACAGAAGTACAATGCAAAGAAAAAGAAGAGGAGACAGAAGAGGAGCTTCCCGCCAGAAGAAGAAGCCCCTGAAGTGTCAAAGAAGGTGGGCCACATCAAGCGTCAAGTTAGTCCCGACGCGCAGTATCGGCAGTCACATGGACCCGACGTCTCTCGTCCGCAAGAAGGGAAGCCAGCGAAAGGACGAAAGTCAAGAGCCTGGCGAAGGAAGGCAAAGAGACCACGTAGCGCACGAGGAGAAGACCCACAGTCACCTGCCCGCCATAAAGAAGATCGCGAAGTGGCAAGTGGTTGTGCGTGCTGCGACGATCGTGCTGTGTGGCACAAGAAGACACGTCGCCGCGGCAACGAGACTCCAAAAAACAAAGGGAAACGCGGAAAAGGATCCTACGTGGAACACCAGCAAGACCAGGAAGACGAAAGACGACATGAATGTGGCCACAAAGAAAACGAAAAAAAGAAGGTTCATCTGCCTGGATGCAAGCTATCTTATACGGGCAGAAAAGTTATGGATAATGAAGGTACAGGACTGCTACGCGAACGAGAAAACGCGTATTATGTGCAACGCAGCGCCCTCCACAAAGGATCGACTCGCCGCATTTAGTGTGTACATGGAAGACGGAACGCTGCGACTACGCGGAAGGATTGCAGCCGCACAAGACTTAAGCGACGAGACAATCAACCCCGCTGTATTGGATGGACAACATAGGTACACGCGAATGTACATACAACATGTACACGAGAAGATGGGTCACGGCGGTGTTGAGTTAGTGGTGAACGAACTAAGACAGCGATTCTGGGTGACACGTATACGACCAACAGTGAAAGGGGTGATAAGAAGCTGCCCACAGTGTCTTCTGAGAAGAGCGAAGCCAATGAGCCCTGCGACGGGAGACCTGCCAGCCGCGCGCCTTAGTCATCACGCGCGGCCCTTCTCATTTACGGGACTGGACTACTTCGGGCCATTGGAGGTCACCGTCGGAAGACACCGAGAGAAGCGATGGGTCGCTCTCTTCACCTGCATGACGACGAGGGCGGTTCACCTGGAGGTCGTCACATCGCTCAGCGCGGACAGTGCCATCGCCGCGCTACGAAGATTCATCGCCAGAAGAGGACAGCCTACGGAGATCTGGTCAGACAACGCGACGTGCTTCAAGGCGGCAGACAAGGAGTTGACGGAAGCAGTGAAGGAAGCCACGGGCGCGTCACATCACCTGGCGCTACATACCGCCCGCCTCACCTTTCATGGGCGGCGCGTGGGAGCGCCTGGTACGCAGCGTGAAAGAAGCCCTACGTGCCACGCTGCGCGAGAAGTACCCCAGTGATGAGACTCTGCACACGCTTCTCGTCGAGGCCGAGAACATCGTCAACTCACGGCCGCTCACTCATGTGGCTGTGACACCGGAAGAGCCAGAAGCATTGACCCCGAACCACATCCTGTTGGGGTCGAACAGTCACGTATCAGCACCGGGCCAGTTCACCGAGGAAGATCAATCTGCGCGGCAACTATGTAGGCGCGCGCAACGGCTGGCGGACGAGTTCTGGCGGTGATGGGTCAAGGAGTACCTTCCCCTGCTCCAACACCGGCGGGAGCCTCGCACCACGGGCACGGCACCGAAGGTCGGTGACTTGGTCATCGTCTGCGACCCGAACCTACCGCGGAACATCTGGCCTAGAGGAAGAGTGACCAGAGTCTACCCGGGAAAGGACAACGAGGTACGAGTCGTGGACGTCACTACGAGCAACGGGCACGTCCTACGAAGACCCTGCAAGAAGATCGTCGTGCTACAAATGGGATCGCAAGCTGCGACGGCGGGAGAAATGTGAACGACAGAATAGACTCAGTGCGTGAGACAGTGCGTTTACACAGTGGCGGTCCTATCAATATTTTTAAGTGGTGCGAGATCTAAAAGTGGCACCCCTTCAAATATAAAACTGTACTCGATTTAACATTTGTCACACACGGTTTTAGTCGCCATAACCATACATTCGATGTATAAAATAATAACAATAAATTTTATGATTAACAAGTTTTATTTATTTTGTTTTATTCTATTGTTGGCGGCTAAAAATCGGGCCCGGTAACCATAGGAACGCTCATCGACCCAGTTGGATTCATTGTGCATGCCCTAGCCCTTACTCTGTTGCTGGCGTGTCGAGGAGTTGCCTTAGTTATGCAACGATTGCTCCAGCTTGGAGCTGTGCGTAATCATCTGGTGTAAGATAGGCTACTCCCAGATGACCCAACCTACGTCTCGCAAGAGCGACGCAGCCACACAATATGTGTTGCTCTTCAAGCCGCAGTCGACGCCCTGGGTCAATGGTTCCGTACGTGGCGCATAGAGGTGAACCCGGAGAAGAGTGCCGCGGTGGTCTTCTCCCGGGGATCCGCCAATATGTTCTCCGCGCGGAGCCTTCGGCCCAACAGACGACTGGCCCCAATATCCCTATTCAATCGCCCTATCCCCTGGACTAGGAAGGTTAAGTACCTCGGAGTCACCTTAGACTTCGCCATGACTTTCGGCCCGCACATTAGGTCCGTCCGCAATCGAGCGGCTTTCGTATTAGGTCGCCTGTATCCCCTTCTCTGCAAGCGGAGTAAAATGTCGCTTAGAAATAAGTTGACATTATACAAAGCTTGCATTCGCCCAATCATGACTTACGCGAGTGTAGTTTTCGCGCACGCCGCCAGCACCCATATCGATAACCTCCAGGTTATCCAGAATCGTTTCCTCCGACGTGCCGCGTGCCCCGTGGTACATGCGGAACGTAGATCTGCATTCCGATTTCAAGTTAGATCCCCTTCGTAAGTTCCTCAAAGAAGCGTCGAAACGCTACTTTGAATCCGCGTCCCGTCACGCGAACAGTTTAATCCGCGCCGCCGCCGATTACGCCCCTAGTCCTTCTGACTCGCGCCGCAGACCACGGCACGTACTGCTCGACCCTCCTGACCCCATGACGGTCCTATTGGACCGGGATGCGCCGAACCCTCCCCGACAAACGTATGCTACACTAGCTATCAGACACCGGTCTCGCCGGCGAGGCCGAAGGGTCGTACGTATGCGACCTAAACGACGTGCATCAATGTGTTTCTTGCCGGTTCTTCTCAGTGGGGGCGCGTTGTGAACCGGTGGTAAACTCAGCCCTCTCTTAAGCGACAGCCCAAGCCGAGGCCGTGCCTCCCTGAGGTGCCCTTGAGCTCGTCGCTACTTCTGCCATAAAGGCTAGAGCGCTTCAAGCGCTCGCCTCCTATTGTCCGGTGAAGCTGTAATGGCCATCTGCGGCCAACAGCGTCGATCATTCCCAAAAAAAAAAAAAAATGACTTTCACCTTTACAAAATCTGCAAGTATCAATAATACTTAGCATCATTCTGTGAACGTGCTCATTGGTATCGAAATGTCCCGTGAGTGCACCTATTAGGTGCTTTATTTGTGATCTGTTAAGGTTCAATAATTTAACCCCACAGTCCACCCTTGACAGTCTTTGTTGATACATAGTAGACCGCAGGTAAGTTTTTATTAGTTTTAATTTACTGAAACTTCGTTCTCCTTTGGCGACAATAACAGGTAAGTAGGTACAGTAAGCAAGATACGAAGCGCTGTCCAAATATCAGGGAAATATCTAGTCAATCATTTCTTCGTATAAGTTGAAGAACTGCTGATGGAAGATCTTTTAATAATGGATTCAGGCTCACAAGTTCTTCAACCAATTCATGTCCAGACATATAACATTTTTCGCCATCGGTTAAAATTATTTGCAAATCAGCACAGCCTTTTTCCAACATGGATATATCTGGAATTATTTTTATGTCGTATATAAAATACCATGTATCATTGAACTTTGAAAATTGTTGAAAACGGGTAACCAATGTACTTATTCTCAATTGTATCTATCAATTAATTCGCTTTGAATGCGGTTGCTGAAATAATGGATATTAGCACATATTAGTCTCTTTCTTTACAATACGGCGGAGGTGCCCCATCGTCACAGTATCAAATTTTCCTAGTAGTTGCACAAGACCAAAAACGTTGCCATTATTAGGAGTGTATAAAATTTCAGATCCAGAGCTCCCTCTAAACGCCAAATTATTGCTTGCCAAGAAGAACACTATGGACATCTTTCGTTCGAGAATAGCGACCCATCTCGATTTCTCATCTTCAGTCTGTTTTTGTATATGTTTGTCTTCCGCTGAAATTCTTCAATCTCATCGACGCTTCTATCCAACTGTTCATAGCCCGGTGATCTGGGGATGTTTTCGTGAGTTTTGAGACATGATTCGCCGTGCCCGACCGTCGTCGCGTCGTCGCGCGTCGGATGATTTTGGCGCCCCCCCTATGATGGCGCCCGGTGCGGTCGCACCGCTCGCACCGCCCTAGGACCGCCACTGCGTTTACATGTGTATATTATCATAGGATAGGCATAGGGACATAAGGATATTATATTTTACGTGTTTACAGTAGTTTTTACAGTATTTTAGATGTTAAGAAAAATAGGATAAGGTAGTCGTATAAGAATGGTATCTCAACTAGTGAGTAGTGTAACTAGTGGAATAAGGATTTTTTTTGGATTCCAACCCTTAATATATTGTGAAACATTTGTAACCGACGAATAAAATATATTTTTTTTTTATCTGGCACGGTTCTTTTGGGAGAGGGGATTAAAGTCAAAATGGGTACTTGGTTATACGCTTGGCCAGATTTCATCAATTTTTCTTTATAATATAATAAATATTAGTAAGGGAACACTCATAGAGAGTTGTTATCAAGGTTTTGTAATCGATCGGGTTAAGCAACGTTAGGTAAGGTCATTAAATAGATGGGTGACCGTTTAACGCCATTTGAACTAAACGTGTCCGTGCTTCGCAGAGCAAGTAAAAAGTGGGTCCCAGTTTTTAACAGACTATAAAAAAGGAGGTTATGTATTCGATGCGAATGTCGAATGTATTAAAAGTTTAGTCAGCTAGTTGTTTAATAAATGGGTGACTTATGAAAAAAATAGCTTGATGAAGAATAGGTAGGTATACCTACTACAATGTTAAACCTATTAATTGCGTTCGGCGATAATGACCGTCAAAGAGATGTGCTATATCGCATGGAAATGCTGCACTAACAATTAAGTACTTAAACAACTCACAATCTTTCTTTCGTGGTTAATATTAGTTGTCGTGTGGTCACTGTCAAAGGGAGACAGAAGTCCATTTTTATCATTTTTTCTTTAGCAATTCCATCCTATACTGCTTCAAGAATATTGTTGCAAACAGTCCTTTATCCAGCCTCAGAAAAAAAAAACATCGTTGGAAATCGCTGCTTGTGTGTAAGTATTACACATGAACTCTTCACCTTTGTAGTAACACAATAGAGTTGAGAACGCAAACTAAACCTTCTAGGTTAGGTTCTAGGTACTAACGATAAAGCGTTGGCGTACGTGGAAGAAAATTTTATTTTACATTGATTTTTAATACTCACTCGTACGTTACAGTATGTTAATGCTTAATATTATTTTCAAAAAGTAAAAAAAAAAGATGTGCGTGCGTGGAGTCCCTCCGCGTGGAAGAAGTGAAACTTCATTCTCGCTTTGTCTCTTTCTATTCCACCTCCCCGCGCAACGAAGTCAACAACGTCGACAAAGTCAACGGAGTCAACGGAGTCAACGGAGTCGGCGGAGTCGGCTGAGTCGGCGGATTCGGCGGAGTCGGCGGAGTCGGCGGAGTCGGCGGAGTCGGCGGAGTCGGCGGAGTCGGCGGAGTCGGCGGAGTCGGCGGAGTCGGCGGAGTCGACGGAGTAGGCGGAGTCGGCGGAGTCGGCGGAGTCGGCTGAGTCGGCGGAGTCGGCGGAGTCGGCGGAGTCGGCGGAGTCGGCGGTCGAAGAAGTGAAACTTCATTCTCGCTCAGTCGATCGGTTGTTCGGTCGGTCCCTCACTCACTCACTCACTCACTCACTCACTCACTCACACACACACACACACACTCAACTCAACTCAACTCAACTCAACTCGCCCCAACTCACCCCAACTCGCCCCAACTCACCCCAACTCACCCCAACTCGCCCCAACTCGCCCCAACTCGCCCCAACTCGCCCCAACTCACCCCAACTTGCCCCAACTCGCCCCAACTCACCCCAACTCACCCCAACTCATCCCAACTCACCCCGACTCACCCAACTCACCCCAACTCACCCCGACTCACCCAACTCACCCCAACTCACCCCAACTCACCCCAACTCACCCCAACTCACCCAACTCACCCCAACTCAACCCCAACTCGCCCCAACTCACCCCAACTCACCCCAACTCGCCCCAACTCGCCCCAACTCACCCCAACTCGCCCCAACTCACCCCAACTCACCCCAACTCGCCCCAACTCGCCCCAACTCGCCCCAACTCGCCCCAACTCACCCCCAACTCACCCCAACTCACCCCAACTCACCCCAACTTGCCCCAACTCACCCCAACTCACCCCAACTCACCACAGCCCACCCCAACTCACCCCAACTCACCCCAACTCACCCCAACTCACCACAACCCACCCCAACTCACCCCAACTCACCCCAACTCACCCCAACTCACGCCAACTCACCCCAACTCACCCCAACTCATCCAACTCACCCCAACTCACCCCGACTCACCCCGACTCACCCCAACTCACCCCAACTCACACCAACTCATCCCAACTCACCCCAACTCACCCCAACTCACCCCAACTCACCCCAACTCACCCCAACTCACCCCAACTCACCCCAACTCACCCCAACTCACCCACTCACTCAGTGACGGCGTCACATGAGCGCTTTCATAACCTTAACAAATTTACGCCTATCGCCTATCGTTTAACACCTATCACTTAACGCCTATCACCTATCATTTAACGCTTAACGCGTTATTATCACATAACGCTTATCGCGTTATGTGATAACATTTTTGGAAGTCGCATAAGAAGTTTCACTTCAAAAACACATTCCCGCTAGCGATGGGTCGTTGACGGTTTTTTTCCGTTAACGTTGAATTACGTTGTTAATTAACTAGTTAAAACGCGTTAACGTGCTACTAAAGTAAGCTTTCAACATCAATGAAAACGGCAAGTCAAAGGCTTTTTCAACGCTGTGGCGCGTTTATCGAGTTTACCTATTTGACGTGCTATAATGTTATTTTTATTCGTATTCTATACCATTGTACAGGCTCTGCCTACTTTGAGAACCGTATGTGGATTGTATCAAGATATGACTATTATTAAAAATCAACTTATCTATGTACGTTACTTACTGTTGCACTTAGTCCATAAATAATTTACTCGTCAATTTCAATACAAAATAGATACCAAGAGATTCCTTAACATTAACGGACTCTGAGTGCGGCCCGGGCGGTTAAGGCCTTAATAACTCTGAACGACCTTGAGCATTCGAGCCCGCGGAACCCCGCCGCCGACGTCAACGCCATCTAGCAATTTCACTCGGTACTGCTTACACAAAGTCTAAATTTGTCCGAAGAATATGAAAATGCAGAGAGAACAATCATTTTAAGTAGGATATTGCCTATTATTGTAACGCATCACTGAGTCTTATCATGTACACACGATTTAAAGCGTTTTTAATTCCAATGGACGGTTTGCTGCTGGAGCTTACAGTAGGCTATCATGCAAGTGTCTGTGCTTGATGTGTTTTTTTTTATATGCACAGTTTAAGTAATTTAAATTGTGTAATATTCAACCTAGTGGTAGTATGTCTTTATTCAACCTAGTGATGAGAATAGCAAGATGTTCGCCTGATGGTAAGCGAAACGTCTGCCTATAAACAACTGTTATTCTCTTGAGCCCATTAATTTCACCAGCTACAGTGCCATTCACACCGGAACAAGGCAATCTTTACACTATATGACTTTTGACACTGCGATTGTACATTTCTACCGGATGGTCTCTTGCACAAGGGACCTACTATCCTACTAACAACATAGTTTTACAGAGTAATTAGTAGTATTAGTAAAATAAAGTATAGTAGGTAAAAAATATGTTCAATTTGTCATTTTGTAGTGTGTGTATTTGGGAGCGTTTAGTATGAGTGAGCTGAGCATGAACCTATGTCTAAAGAACGTATGAGAATACATGATATGCAATGCAATGCAATTCCGATTGTTTGTTAAAGATATTTATGATTCATACAGATCGGATAAAATAATTTGGAGGAACATAAACGATATGGAAGAATTTAACTGGTGAAAACCATAAAATCGACATCTTCCGTTATACCTACTCTAACGAATATGAACCGATTTCAATGAGTTTCTTTATTTGTGAGACTAATCTACTACAATGGTATCATACCAAGTTCATCGCGACGATTTATGAATGAAAAAAATACTAATAAATTATTTAAAAAAATTAACCTGACCGATTGTAACCGATGGATGCAAATAGCCAATTGTCGTTCATTGTGGCGTTCTAAGGGGGAGGCCTATGTTCAGCAGTGGACGTCTTCCGGCTGATGATGATGATGAACCCGACCAGTATACAGGTCACTAAAAAATATAAAATTATTTGGTGCTAAATTTATACAGTAGGTATGTACGCTCGCGGTCACGAACGGTGTACCACCTTTAGGACGAGAATCGCTTGCACGAGCCGGCCCGAAATACGTGCGGACGAGATAATCACACATAATGTTTGTCAAACGATTTTGATTGAATACTCCGTCCGCGATTGTACGTACAACTAACACCAACTTTAATCATATTTAAAATACTTTATACTTTTTAGTGTGCTGTCTATTGAAGTGCTGTTTTTGATTTTTTTTTAATTGTTTTTTTAATGTTCTATTCAAAGGCTAATTGAAACCCCCGACTAAAACGAGGGGAGTTATAACTTTGACACCTATGTCTGACTGGAAGTGTCTGTCTCTCTGTATGGCTGGCTGTGGCATCGTAGAGCTCCAACCAGTGGATGGATTTGAATGCGGTTTTTTTAAAGCTAGTTTAAGCGAGATGGCTCTTAACTATGTTACATGAAAATCGGTCCAGCTGTTAGAAGACCATCAGCTCTTTTCCGAGTCGAGGTAGGGATATTTCGTATATAGACATCTTTCATTATTTCTATAAGTCCAAAAGATCTGAAATTTAGTACATATATAAATCCGATAATAGTAAATAAAATGGTAACCTTCACCAGGGTCTGATGATGATCAGCAAGAAGGTGGAAATAGGATCTAGGCCCCAATAAACGAAGACTCATTCAGTTTGGGCTCGTGGGATAGTTCTCAACGAGTAGTTGCTAGATGAATGGAATTCAGGGTCTGATGATGGAGCAGGAAGGTGGTCACAGGATCTCTGCACCAATAAACGTAGACCTACTGTGTTTAGGCTCGTTGGGCTGGTCTCGATGAGTAGTTGCTAGAAAATGATGATCAGGGTCTGATGATGGACCGGGAAGATGGCCAAAGGATCTCTGCACAAATAAACGTAGACCCACCGAATTTGGGCTCGTCAGATATGTCTCGACGAGTAGTTGCTAGAAAAACGGTGATCATTGTCTGATGATGGAGCAGGTTGGTGGTCACGGAATCTCCTCTGTATCAATAACCGCATTTGGGCTCGTTGCGTACGTCTCTACGAGTAGCTGCTAGAAAAATGGTGATCAGGGTCTGACGATGGAGCAAGAATGTGGTCACGGTATCTCTGCACGAATAAACGTAGACCCACCGAATTGGGATTCCTTGGGTAGGTATCATGAGCAGTTGCTAGAAAATGGTGATCTTTAGATGGGGTCTGATGATAGAGCAGGAAGGTGGTCAAAGGATGAGGTGACGGGCCCGTTGGTCTAGTGGTTAGACTCCCTGGCAGCTACTCGATGAGTTGTGGGTTCGATTCCCCCACGAAGTGTCTGGGTGTTATTTATCTATTTAAGTATGTATTTACAAAAAAAAAGTATTAATATCTGTTGTCTGGTTTCCATAGTACAGGCTCTGCCTAGTTTGGTATCGGATAACTGTGTGTGGATTGTCCCAAGATATTATTGATATTATTATAAAGGATCTCTGCACCAAAAAACGTATACCTACCGAGTTTGGGCTCGTTAGTTATGTCTCGACGAGTAGTTGCTAGAAAAATGGTGACGAGGGTCTGATGATGAAGCAGGAAGGTAGTCACGGGATCTCTGCACCAATAAACGCAGACGCATTGGATAGGTTGTTATGAGTAGTAGGTAGAAAAATAATCATAAGAGTCTGGGGATGGGAGCAAGCAGGACGGTGGTAACAGAAACTCTGCTCCATAAAATGTAGGATCCATCGAATTGTAAATCGATAGTTAAATCTTGCCGAGTAATTACTAGACAGACATCAATCAGAGTAATGGCGCCGGAAAGTCATTTTAAGAGTTCGTTCACCCATGTCGGGGTTTATTAAAAAAGTTTAATTTATACTTTAGCCTGAATTAAGTATACACATACATACTACAAAGTCTAGTTAGGTACTTAACAATAACAATAAATATAAAAATATAAAACATTAAAGTAATGAATTTTATCTATACTCATATCGTAATATTTAAATTATGAATGCAAAACTAGTAAGTACTCTAATGACACACTTTATACACATGCAAATCCGTTCTAAAAACATTTTATTTTTTTATACACAAAAAAATGGGCTGCTGAGGGGCAAGACCGAAAAAAGTGTAACACTGTAACAATGAAAAACAACACCAAAACTTTTAGTTATTTAAAAAGCTGCCTAATGTTTATACAGATTCAAACGGACTTGAACTGTATGTCAACGTATTAAAGTCTCAATTTTCTTATAAATATAGACATGGCTGGTTTGATTATTGCATTACAGCTCTCGACTTGCTCTCCTAATAGTATATTTGTTTCTGGCGACGGTACTATATTATGTATAATTGGCTCAGTGGTATATGAGCTTAACTAAGGTAATAACGTGATGTTAGACGTGGGTACAAATCCTAGCAATTCATTTGCTTTAATGTCTTTTTTATCATCCAGCAGCCGAAACGTCCACTGCTGAACATAGGCCTCTACCTTAGATGGGAGGGGTTGCCATTATCATCACGCTTGGCAGGCGGCTTGGGGATCACAGTATAGGTGGCAGGTAATCCAATAAAGAGACTGCTGCCACTAGTTCTAGTTTTCTTCTAGTTTTTCCTTAGTCGCCTTTTACGGACACCCAACGAGAGGAGATGGGTAGGTGCTATTTTTACCCGGACACCCCACGGGGGTCTTTTTTATATTTTACTATTCTCATTATTTATTTCATAAATTGTTACAAAAGGAACATTTTAAGCATCTTTATTTTATAATTTTAATGTTTAAATACCCTTTATCTACACTCATATCGTAATATTCATATTATGAACTCAAAACTAGTACTCTAATGACACATTTTATACATAATGCCTCTTTACAAACATCAAAAAGTTTTTTACGGTACACGTGTATCGTAAAAAAAAACGTTTGATCAAAACGATGCCGTAAAATCTGCTTAAAAATATATTGTAATAGAGAAACTTTTCTATATCAAAATATTTTTAAGCCAATCTAGTAGGCCGCAATGTCATCTAGTAGTCCGCGATCTAATCCAGCAGGCCACGATACGTTCATCGGGAGGGTGGGACCCAGTTGTACGCATGCCCTATGGAGTTATTTGAATGAATTGAGTGCCATAATATTATAGACTGGAATAGAATTTTATTCCACACAGATTACATACTATTTGGTACAACAAATTTAACTATAGTATAGAAAGCACGTCGTCTGTGTGAAACAGAGCTCTCTCTGTCTGTATTATATGTTTTGTAATGTAGTTTGGCGGTATAAAATGGTATTTCATGAGTTTAAATAAAGTAGTGTTTGAAACTGCACATAATTAAGCATTAAAACACTCGTGTTTTAATAACTCCTATTGTGCAGCAGTTTCTAATACTTACTATTAACCAATAATAATAAATAATCATGTCTGATTATTATACATGCAAGTATGTATCATCAAGCAGAGAATAAAAGAAGTCGGTTAATAATCACAAATTGACTTTTTTCATAGACTTTGGAAGTTGTATATCGCAGATATCTTCAAATTATAAAATGTCAAATTATTCAAAAATGGTTGATATTTGCAAATGATCTCTCCTACAAACCCTTAACGGATTGCTGTGATATTTACCAGTAACCCTGTATATACAGAATTCTAGATAATATGAATAGAACATTAAATATAGAACACAAAAATATTATGAACAAAAGATATATTATATACTAGCTGACTCGCGCAGCGCCTCCCGAGCTCTTTTACGTTAGCTAATTTTTAATAGCATACATTTGCGTTGAATACATAACCTCCTTTTTTACTTGCCCTCCGAAGCACGGAGACGCTTACTTCAAGTGGAATTAAACGGTCACCCATCTATGTATTGACCTGGCCTAACGTTACTTAACCTGATCGATTGCCAAACATTGATAACGACTGTCAATGATGGGCTTCTAATTTTTTTATATTATTAGATACATTTGTGTTGTATACATAACCTACTTTTTTAAAGTCGGTTAAAAACTCGGACCCACTTTTTACTTGCCCTCCGAAGCACGGAGACGTTTACTTCAAATGGCATTAAACGGTCACCCATCTATGTAATGACCTTGTCTAACGTTGCTCAACCTGATCAATTGCCAAACATTGATAACAATTGTCTATGACGGGCTTCTCATTTTTTTATAGTATTAGATACATTTGTGTTGAATACATAACCTACTTTTTTAAAGTCGGTTAAAAACTGGGACCCACTTTTTATTGCCTTCCGAAGCACTGAGACGCTTACTTCAAATGGCATTAAACGGTCACCCATCTATGTAATGACTTTGCCTAACGTTGCTTAACCTTATCGATTGCCACACATTGATAACAACTGTCTATGAGTGGCTCCTTATTTTTAATAGTATTAGATACATTCGCGTCGAATACATAACCTTCTTTTTCATAGTCGGTTAAAAACTGGTACCCACTTTTTACTTGCCCTCCGAAGCACTGAGACGCTTACTTCAAAAGGCATTAAAGGGTCACCCATCTATGTTATGACCTTGCCTAACGTTGCTTAACCTGAACGAATGCCAAACATTGATAACAACTGTCTATGACGGGCTTCTAATTTTTTTATAGTAATAGTAATAATAATATCCTGGGATAATTCACACACGGTCATCTGATCCCAAACTAGGCAGAGCCTGTATTATGGAAACCAGACAACTGATACTAATACATATATACTTTTTTTTTGTAAATACATACTTATATAGATATAACACCCAGACACTTGGTGGGGATCGAACCCACGACCTGTTGGGTAGCAGACAGGGTCACTAACCACTAGACCAACGGGCCCGTCAAAATCAAAAATAAAAGTCAGTATTAAATACATTTGTGTTAAATACATAACCTCCTTTTTTAAAGTCGGTTAATAACTGAGACTCACTTTTTACTTGCCCTCCAAATCACGGAGACGCTTAATTCAAATGGGATTAAACGGTCACCCATCTATGGAATGACCTTGCCTAACGTTGCTTAACCTGATCGATTGCCACATATTGGATAACAACAGTCTATGAGTTTCTCTTTATTATTAATAGTACCTATTAAATACATTCGCGTCGAAAACATAACCTCCTTTTTTAATTTTAAAGTCGGTTAAAAACTGGGACCCTCTCCCAAGGGAACCGTGATGAATTACGGTATTTAAGACCGTTCCGAATTCACAAACCGACGTCACCCACCGGCGGCCCCAATGCATTGGCATAGTTTTCTTAGTCTTTGCGTACTTAAAAAGTTAATTTATTTCCAAAAAAATATTTACCGTTACTAATGTATAGATATTAACTATACTAAGTACTTCTATTAATTTCAATATTTATAAATGCGCATAAACTTTAAAAAATTAAACGAGTTAAACAATATTGCTCCAACACCGACGTGCAGTCCTCCCTCGACAACGCCGCGAAGCGGACTGAATCAGAGCTCGGAGCAGGCATACTTGCGCAGATGTATTAAATTTTGGGAAAAATAGATATTTCTCTAGTAAAATACGGAATAAAAATAAATCTTTCAAGTAAAGACATTCGTATTTTCAAGACCTTTTTTCCTGTGTAAACGCCAACACCATAGCTTGAGCGGTTTTAGAGAACATTTGCAAATTATGACATAAATAGGTCCTTTTTAGATCTTTTTTTCCTAAAAAGTGGTTATCAAAAATAAATTTTTATTCAAGTAAACGTATTTATCGAAACTTTAACTAACGTTTTATATTTTTTCTATACAGATTAAATTAACAGTTTTTGTGAACATTTAACTTAAAATAACAAGAATTCAGGCATTTCACCGTTATTAGCGCCTTAAAGTCCAAATTGTATGAATAAAATCACAGATTCCGCAACAGGCGTCGCGGAATGTTATTGTTAACGTAAGTTTGTTATATCAATTCGTTGCGTTAGTTAAAAGTAACGTCATCAACGTCGCGACTTTACTTTTAACTAGTTAATTGATTGTCGGTTAACGTTGAATACCTTAACATGGGAGTACCGTTAAATTTAACTAGTCCTTTGATTCAACGCTCATTGCTAATTCCCGCCATTTTTTAGTTATTCACACTAACGAAGAAATTCGATACATTCTGAAGTTTTAGTTTACAAAAAAAATGTGCGTGCGTGGAGTCCCTGCGCGCGGAAGAAGCGCGACTTCATTCTCGCTCTGTCTCATTCTATTCGGGGGAATAGAATGAGACAGCTTACGTTCAGCGCTCCTGAGGAGGGGTCCCCAGGAGCGCTGAACGTAAGTCGCATAAGATGTTTCACTTCACTGACTGACTGCTCAGTCAGTTCGAGTCAGTCCGAGTCAGTCCGAGTCAGTCCGAGTCAGTCCGAGTCAGTCCGAGTCAGTCCGAATCAGTCAGTCCGAGTCAGTCCGAGTCGGTCCGAGTCAGTCCCAGTCAGTCCGAGTCAGTCCGAGTCAGTCAGTCAGTCAGTCAGTCAGTACACCAAACGACACCGAACGACACTGAACGACACTGAATGACGGCGTCACGTGAGTTCTTTCATTACGGTTTCAGTCCGGTTCACGCTTTCCGACGCGGTGCACGTATTTCTATTCGCATCGCGCTGCCAGCGTTATCAGTTCGATCTACCTACTGTTAACATCGAATTAATAGTAATCATCATGGTTCATTGCGGAAAGTGTGGTGACGTAGTGTCAGAATCTAACGGGGTGCTTTGTAGTGGCTGTAAGAAGCACTTTGATTACGCCTGTTCGGGGGTGTCGGAAAGTGGATTCCGTAGGCTGGGTGCGGAACGTCAAGCAGTATGGAAATGTCCAAGCTGTAAACCACCTAAATCAGCATCGTCGGACCAGGTTATGCAGGAGCTAAGTAATATCAGATTGTCTCTTGCCTCAATCATGGATGTTATTGCGGGAATTAAAGACATCAAAACTGAAGTAACTGATATCAAATCGGCGCTTGGAATTTATTCCGAAAAACTTCAAGTCGTGGATCAACGTTTATTAAAATTAGAAAAAAATCAGGATGAAGTCCCGGCGCTGAAGGACCGTGTTAGCAGATTAGAGGATGACTTAGCCGAAAAGAACCAATGGTTGCGGTCAAATAATGTCGAGATCAAAGGCGTTCCTATGAAAGATCATGAAAATTTAATTGACATAGTTGCTGCGATTGGGGCCAAAATAATGCATCCTATAACGAAACAACATATAAATTTTGTGGCACGGGTTCCTTCTCGCGACGGTAAAGTTAAGCCTATAATTGTGTCTTTCATAAACCGTTATATCAAGGAAGATATCGTAGCTGCTGCGCGGTTATGCAAGTCCCTGTGTCCGGTTGACATTAATCTGGAAGGCAATAGTCGTATCTATATAAATGACCATTTAACAGCGCAGAATAAGGCCCTTCTCACCAAAACTAAGATCCGTGCAAAGGAAAATGATTTCAAATTTGTGTGGGTAAAAAACTGCAAAATTTTTGCTCGGAAAAATGCACAGTCAAAGGTCATAACTATAAGAAAGGAACACGATCTAAGCAAGTTACTTTAATAATATTTTCAGTTCAATTTGTTGTAATCTTATTACTAAGAGCATGTTATGTTTTCCATTTCTTTTATCTGAATAGTTTAAGAACCACTACCGACTCATTAGCACTCCTGTGTGTGAATAAATGTTTTGCGTGTACTAAGTTAATACCTACTGTATATAATTACTTGCACCGAATTAATTGTTTGTATACTAATACTTTTCTGCGGCTCCCTGTTACTTGTCCTTTTTTCATTCAAATTGATCTAATTATAATACTTTTTAATCAGAGTTTTTTTATTTATAACATAATACTAAAATACATCAGATGGAACGTGAATTACTTGATTGTGATGGCATGTCTGTTAGGCCAGTATTTTGTTTATACCCACTTAAGTTATTGCGAATCTATTTTAAATGGCTAATATAAATTTTTATTACCAGAATTGCAGAGGACTCCGGACTAAAACAAATATCTTTTTACGTAATTTGCTGATGTCCAATTATGACGTTATATCGCTGACTGAGACCTGGTTAATTGATGATATATCGGATATGGAGCTTTTTGACAATCGTTACATTGTTTATCGCCGGGACAGGAATTACGCATCTACACAACAATCCAAAGGGGGCGGTGTACTAATCGCTGTTCGCCGCGACCTAACAACTTGCCAAAATCAGGAGTGGAATTCCTCAGCTGAGGACTTGTGGATCACTTTAACCCTGCGTAGTTCGTGTCGCAAAAAGACCATAAAGCTCCATGTCTGTACTGTATATTTGTGTAATCAAAATAAAGGTAATCCTTTTTCTGTACAATTAGGTAATTTTTTAATTAATTTGAGAAATATCACTGAAACTCATAAACTGGACGAGTTTTTAATACTCGGTGATTTTAATATGAGCAATATTAAATGGATCTCATCGGATCCAGGACTTCAACCTGTTAATATTTTAAATCCATCAGCGAACAGTTTAATCGAAACACTTTATGATTGTAGCTTAAATCAATTTAATTGTCACCGCAATATCTCGGGTGGAATATTGGATCTTGTTTTGTGTAGTAACACAGTGTCAGTATGTATTTGCACTGATCCGCTGGTTCCTGAAGACCCTTACCATAAATCTCTTATTATCCAGACTGCATTCATTGAGCTAGGTGCGCTTGATATTCCTAGAAGAAAAACCTACTTGTACCAGCAAGGCGATTACGACAAAATTTGTAGCCATTTATCTCAGACAGACTGGTCGTGTTTAATAAAATCTGAGACGGTTGAGGACGCAGTACAGACTTTTTATAACATTTTATATGGGTTAAGAGACAGTTTTGTACCAACTCGCACTACGCCCAATTATAAATACCCACCTTGGTTTAAGCCTTCGCTTATCAAAATAATCAAAGAAAAATTTAAATACTTTAAAAAATACAAGACTTATGGTAACCTTTCTGACATGCACACTTTCAGAATGCTTCGTGATAGAGTTAAAGTAGTTGAAGATAAGTGTTATAAAGAGTACATACAATCCGTCGAAAATGCGATTTCGAATAACCCTAAGCTATTTTGGTCATATATTAAAAATAAGCGGGGAAGTAGCTCTTATCCGTCTCCTATGACCTATTCTTCTTCTGTCAGTAATACTAGTGAAGGCATCTGCCAACTTTTCTCCTCATACTTTAGTTCTACATTTTCAGCGGATGACACTATTTCATCTCTAGAAATAAGTGAAGCGGGTGATTCCCACTCTCCATGTCACTTACCAACTATTGAAGTCAGTGAGCATCATGTACACAAATTGCTACTAAGCCTTAATCTCAATAAATCAGCAGGTCCTGATACTATTCCTGCTTTGTTTTTGGTGAAATGTGCAGAGGAACTAGCAACCCCTGTTTCTATTCTTTTCCAGCGTTCACTTAGAGAAGGGTTAATGCCTAAAATATGGAAATCAGCTTTTATAACGCCGGTGTATAAGAAAGGGCCGAAGAATGAAGTAGAGAACTACAGGCCAATTTCTAAGCTTTGCATTTTATCCAAAATATTTGAACGCTTAGTTTATGACCAAACATATGAGTGTATTAAAAATTCTTTATTGCCGCAACAACATGGATTTATTAAGGCTAGGTCTACAACCTCCAATCTTACAGTCTTTAATGAATATTTAACTGATAGTATGGATAATAAAAACCAAGTTGACGCCATATATATGGATTATAGTAAAGCTTTTGATAAAATAAATTATAATATATTACTGAAAAAATTATGGGTCTTGGGAATTCGTGGTGATTTATTTAGGTGGTTTAATTCTTATATCTTAAATAGAACCCAAGCAGTAGTCCTTAATGGATTTACGTCTGATTGGGTCAGCATTACGTCAGGTGTTCCTCAAGGATCGTTGTTGGGTCCACTCCTGTTTGTTATATTTATCAATGATATTGATATTTGCTTCGAAAATTCAAAATTTCTGTTGTTTGCTGACGATCTAAAAGTTTTTCGTGTCGTTAATAATGTTGCAGATGCACTACTTCTCCAGGAGGACCTAAATAGACTTAACTCGTATTGTGAAAATAATAACTTACACCTAAACTTATCTAAATGCTTTATTGTTAACTTTACTAGAAAACGTAATATCTTTTCTTTTAATTATAAATTAAGGGACTCCGATATCCAAGTTGCCAATCTAATTAAAGATCTTGGTGTAATGCATGACAGCAAACTAATATTTGATCATCACGTTGAACATATAATTGATAAGGCACATAAAGCACTTAGCTTCATTATTCGTACATCCCGACCTTTCAAACACATGAAAACAATAAAGACTATTTACTGTGCCTATGTCCGTAGTCATTTAGAATATGCCAGCCAAGTTTGGAACCCTATTTATCATGTTTACCGTAATAACTTAGAAAGAGTCCAAAAAAGGTTTGTTAGGTACTTGGGTTTCAAGTTTAAACTCCCGCGTCAGGACTACGAACAACAATGTTTTAAGCTTCACCTCTTGCCTCTTTATCTTCGGAGAAATATAGCTGATGTTTGTTTTCTTTTGAATATTGCACAGAATAAGATTGATTGTCCGGATCTCCTGAGCAATGTTCAACTTCATGTGCCAACTCGACGTTTACGCTCTCACAATCTGCTTCACGTTCCATCCTGCCACAGTAATTATCGAGGTAACAGTTACTTACCAAGAGTATTCCGTTCTTTCAACAAATTGAGCCAAGATTCACGCATAGATCTATTTTGTACTAGTAATTTAAGTGTCAAGCATATCATTCGTGGTGATCCAAATGTTTTGTCATAGATTAATTATTTATGTTTATTTTCCTAACTTTATAAAGAATCTTATCTGTGGAAGCTTGTAACTGGCATGTATTAATTTATAATGTTACTTATTTTTGTAAATGTAGCCGTAAGCTCCCCGAATAAAATAAAATAAAATAAAAATAAATAAAATTAACAAATTTGACGCTTAAGTGATACAATTTTTGGAAGTCGCTTAAGAAGTTTTACTTCAAATATATATATATATATATAAGTACAGACGAATTGAGAACCTCCTCCCTTTTTGAAGTCGGTTAAAAAGGGAAGAATGCAACTCATATTGATATTGTGATGGACCTAATGCAGTGAGAGTACTTAGGACAAAGTTGGTTCAAACGTTTTCAGTCCGGGAATTTTGAAGTCGAAGATGCAGCTCATGCTCATACGGATAAAGCTGATGCCATTTTTGAATAAAATATTTTTAAAAAAAATTTAACCGACTTCAATAACACTAAAAAGTATAAAATAATTTAAATATTAAAGAAGTTGGTGTTAGCGTACATGCTGTGTATATTTGGCACCAACTTCAATAATATTAAAATTATTTTATACTTTTTAGTGTTATTGAAGTCGGTTCAATTTTTTTTAAAAATATTTTATTTTATACTTTTTTGTGATATTTTCATACATAAAGATTGAACCATCGAAGACGGTAAAATGATCTAGGTAGGTTATGACATCATTATGATTTCACATTATCGTCTACATACTTTTACATAATTCATGTTTCTTCAGAAACTCAGAAACAATTTGTCCGATCGCAATGAAATTTGCTTGGAATCATCATAGTAGTTTACTCTCTCGAATAAAAAAAGAATCATCGAAATCGGTTCATATTTATCAGAGAAATGTAAAGGAGAACATCAGTTTTATGGTTTTTACCAGATAAATTCCTCCATATCATTCATGGTCCTCCAGGAAGTTCTTATCCGGTTGTGATAAAATTCATACAGGTTCATTACAGTGGTTTCTTCTTTCGAATAAAAAAAGAATCATTGAAATTGGTAAATATTTACCAGAGTTATGACCATTTTTGTCCTTAAAAAGCACCATAAAGTCATCTATATAGGCTTTCTTGCAGCTCGCAGTGCGCAGTCACCATTCTTGTTTTTTCAGGAACTACTTATTACTAAGCAATAATTTTTTTATGGGACCCAATTAACTGATTAAAGAATGGATGGAAGAAAGATTTTTTCAAATCGGTTCATAATTGCCAGAGTAATGCGCGAACATACATAGAAAAAAAATATATATATATATACAGACGAATTGAGAACCTCCTCCTTTTTTGAAGTCGGTTAAAAAGTGGAGCAAGTTCGGCAATATTAGTAGTTACGACATAGCTGAGGAACTGAGGATTGACCAAAAAATGACCCATTTGAAAATATCTGGCTACATAAAAGCTCGTAAAAAACATAACTCGTCTTTTAAAAAATGTCTAATAAAAACATTATAATGCCGTCAGTTAAGTCACCTACAAAACACTCCTATTACAAAGCGCAACCTCTAGCCGTCTAAACTGGTTACAAATGTTGTTGTTTGTTACCAATGCGTGGAGCCCTATAAATATCATTTTACCACAGTACTGTTCTTACTAGATCTGCGACGCTGGTCCTGTGCAGACTAAGATGGAGGATATACCGAAGTCTCGAATATTGGAGTTTCGACCAGATACCTTGGTTGAAGTGCGGAAGAGTGTCGGTTTGGATAATCCCAAAAGGTTGAACGAAGCTATAGATATCTTGGAGGACTGGGTGCGGAAACAAGCCCATTTTACTAAAAAGGATTTCAGTAAGTACATCATATATTAACCGCTTCCCAACCTAAGTTTTGACGTCGTAGTGGCGACCAAACATGGCACTGTCCAGTTAACATAATATGTTAAGATGTTATAAAATACTAGCTGACCCGTGCAGCTCCGCCCGCGCCTTTATTACATTTTGCTCCCCATTTCTCCCTCTTCCCTAGATTTATCTCTCTCCATCGAGAGAGAGATCTCTCTTATAAAAAAAATCTAATTATATGCACTTTCTCTCCTCTCTCTTTCCCCCTCCCGCTTCAGTTTCCATCACACTCCCCTTTTTCCTCTCCCTGTTGTCCCCTCTCTGAACCCTCTCCCCCCCTCTCTTCTGCGAACTTGCTCCTTCTCACTCCCCCTTTACTCCACCTAATTCCCCCGATCCCTCAACCCTCCTCAAATCCCCTCTCCCTCTTTCTCCTCTCTTGCACCCTCCTCTCGTTCTATATATCCTCGTCAATCATGGTATCACCGGCATTAAATATACTTTATGAGCTATTCTCAGACCTCCCCGATATGCACTCAACATTTCATACATATCGGTTCACCCATCTATTTAATGACCTTTCCTTATGTTGCTTAACCTTAACCTAGTGGCATGAAATATACTTTACGGCCTATTCTCAGACCTACCCGATATACACACAAAATTTCATACAAATCGGTTCACCCATCTATTTAATGACCTTGCCTTATGTTGCTTAACCTTAACCTAGCGGTATGAAATATACTGTATGACCTATTCTCAGACCTACCTGATATGCACACTTTCATACAAATCGGTTCACTCATCTATTTAATGACCTTACCTAACGTTGCTTAACCTTAACCTACCGGGATAAAAAGTATCCTATGTCCGTTTCCTGGTTCTAAGCTACCTCCCCACCAATTTTCAGCTGAATCGGTTTGGCCGTTCTTGAGTTATAAATAGTGTAACTAACACGACTTTCTTTTATATTAAATAGATTAAAGTTCTATAGTGATTGTATGTTCAATTTCACCGATAGATGGCGCTGTTCATAATGTAAATCACGCTAACATCGTAAATTACTGTCTAATGATATTCGATAATGAAAGCTCTAAGTTTCTGGGAGCACTGTTCATTGTGTGTAATTGTAGTTGTACATTTTATTGTGTTAGATCATTTCGAGTCATTTTAGGTCTTTTACCTAAGTAAAAATTACCTATACAAATGTAGCCTTGGTGGTGCAGCGGACCTAACCGCTGGCTTTTAAATGAAATGAAAATTGAAATGGTATTTTTCCCTTGCCTATTCTTTCTTAATCTAGTTTGGACTCGCTCGGGATTTACATATTTTAACTTTTCAAAGATATAATGTCATACATATTGCTATCAGCAAAGTACTTAGAACAATACAGAAATCTAATGAAAATGTCCTGGGTGTACCGGACCGGCTTACCCCTTACAAAAATTGACCCTTTGCCACTGCCATATCTTATGCAAACTAAATGTCTGCTCAGTCCCTATTGTATATAGCGTAATAATACATATCTTAATGATTAACTGATCAGTCTATAATTACCCTATTCACATACAAAGGAAATTACGTGGTAATATGTGCACTTAATGTTTCACTGCTTAGCCCCTATCAAACATAGCGTGATGTTTTATATACCAATTTATACCTTGACTTCTACACAACATATTAGTGAAAGTCCTATCAAAATCCATCCACGGGTTTTCAAATGATACCTGGACAAACAGAACGACAGACAGACAGACAGACAGACAGACAATAATTCCAAAAAAAATTGTTTTGGCCTCTATGTCGATAGTATAGTATCCCCACATAGAAATTTTGGAAAAATATTCAATGTACAGAAAAAGTGCTCTTTGAGTTTTATTATAGTATAGATATAGAAGAAGATTATTGTATCGGAAGACAGTGAAATGTGTTAAGAAATGGTAAAATATTTATTTTTTACAAAAATTGAGGCCCTGTGACTTCTACATAGGAAATTTCGAGAAATGCAAAAACACGTAATTGTTTATTTTTTTTGAGGCGTCTGCGTGTGAAAATTCAAGGTTCTAGTACCAACCGTTCATGAATTATAACGCTTTTTTATAAAACATAAAACCACCTATTTTCACCCCTTAGGGTGTGAATTTTGAAAATTCCGTTCTTAGTGTGCGTTTACGTATTGTGAAGAATACACCTCCCAAATTTCAATTCTCTAGAGCCAGCGGTTTAGGCTGTGCGTTGTCTGTCAGTCAGTCAATCAGTCAGGACATCTCCTTTTTAACCGACTTCATATATACAGGGTGGAATTTTGTAATGCCATCTGAAGGGAAAGTACTCTTAATACTGTAGATAGAAAATTTTACTCAAAGAAAACATTCCTTTATTTTTTAAAAGAAAGAAATACATTCGAAGATTTTTAAAAATTCGCTTGCCGCACCCGGTAATCGAACCGATTAAAATCTCTAAAAGTTGCACCCTGTACTTTTATTGCATCGATCGTTAGGGTCAATTATAAGGATGAAATCTCTCTAACAAACTTCATAAATTAAATAAAAGGAAAACAATGAAATCTTAAATTATTTTAATTTTTTACAAATAATGGTAAACTAACTAATTAATTGCTCGAAATGAGCTCCATCTTCTTGGTTACACAAATTTATTCTTCTAACGAATTCATTTCTAGTAACCTTTAATAACGTGTTGTGGTGAATGTTATAAATCGTATTCTGAACTTCAACTCTCAACTCGTTTACATTCTCATAAGATTTAATGTATTTACTACCTCTCTAAAAAGATGGAGATTATTCAGTGACCCCAAAATGCCCACACTCGCAACTGATTTTGGCGTCATCCGTCAGGGGGGGAGGCATCCCCTAAACCTCGCCAGTTCCAATTCCTTGCACGAGAGGGAACTTGCTCCAGGAAAATCAGAATGCGATAGATGTAGCCTCTTTCTGGGCAATAAGCAGATAGTCATATCTATACTTATAATAAAACTGTAACAGGTCCAATTCTGTACATTGAAGATATTTTGAAAATTATATTTGGAGGGCATTGTATAACCGATACTAAAGCCAAAAATGTATTTTTTTTATTTTTGTCTGTCTGTCTGTATCTCGGCTGAGCATCACGCCGAAACTACTAGATGGATTGAAACGAAACTTGGCATGATTTGAGTTAATACTCCGAGGTAGGACATAGGATACTTTTTATCCCGACATTCGGCACGGTTCCCTTGGGAGAGGGGACTAAAGTCAAAATGTGTACTTGGTTATACGCTTGCTCCGATTTTAACAATTTTTCATTATAATTATAATAAAGGTAGAACACTCATAGACAGTTGTTAACAATGTTTGGAAATCGATCAGGTTAAGCAACGTTATATAAGGTCTTTAAATAGATGGGTGACCGTTTAACGCCATTTGAACTAAACGTCTCCGTGCTTCGGAGGGCAAGTACAAAGTGGGTTCAATTTTTTAACCGACTTTAAAAAAGGAGGTTTTGTTTTCTATGCGAATGTATGTTATTGAAAGTTTAGTTAACGTAAACACAGCGCGGGTGGAGCTGCGTGGGTAAGCTAGTTAAGAATATTTTTGTGTGTATATTTGGCACCAACTTCAATAATATTTAAATTATTTTATACTTTTCAGTGATATTGAAGTCGGTTCAATATTTTTTTTAAAAAGATTATTTTTTAAACTTTTTAGTGATATTTTCATCTTCTATCTATACTATAATAAAACTCAAAGAGCACTTTTTCTGTACATTGAATATTTTTCCAAAATTTCTATGTGGGGATACTATACTATCGACATAGAGGCCAAAACAATTTTTTTTGGAATTATTGTCTGTCTGTCTGTCTGTCTGTCTGTCTGTCTGTCTGTCTGTCTGTCTGTCTGTCTGTCTGTCTGTCTGTCTGTCTGTCTGTCTGTCGTTCTGTTTGTCCAGGTATCATTTGAAAGCCCGTGGATGGATTTTGATAGGACTTTCACTGATATGTTGTGTAGAAGTCAAGGTATAAATTGGTATATAAAACATCACGCTATGTTTCATAGGGGCTAAGCAGTGAAACATTACTTGCACATATTACCACGTAATTTACTTTGTATGAGAATAGGGTAATTATAGACTGATCAGTTAATCATTAAGATATGTATTATTACGCTATATACAATAGGGACTGAGCAGACATTTAGTTTGAATAAGATATGGCAGTGGCGAAGGGTCAATTTTTGTAAGGGGTAAGCCGGTCCGGTACACCCAGGACATTTTCATTAGATTTCCGTATTGTTCTAAGTACGTTGCTGATAGCAATATGACATTATATCTTTGAAAAGTTAAAATCTGTAAATCCCGAGCGAGTCCAAACTAGATCATGTCATGAAATTATTCATGAAATTTTAATGAAACTCCCCAAGTCCAGGTAGTGTATAGGTGTTGTATTACAGTCGCAACAATAAAAGATGCGAAAAACTTAGAACTTTCATTATCGAATATCATTAGACAGTAATTTACGATGTTAGCGTGATTTACATTATGAACAGCGCCATCTATCGGTGAAATTGAACATACAATCACCATAGAACTTTAATCTATATATTTAAAAGAAAGTCGTGTTAATTACACTATTTATAACTCAAGAACGGCTCTACCGATTTGGCTGAAAATTGGTAGGGAAGTAGCTTAGGAGCAGGAGACGGACATAGGATACTTTTTATACCTGTAGGTTAAGGTTAAGCAACGTCATTAAATAGATGGGTGAACAGATTTGTATGAAATTTTATGTGCATATCGGGTAGGTCTAAGAATAGGCCATTAATTACATGTCATGCCGCTAGGTAAAGGTTAAGCAACATAAGGCAAGGTAATTAAATAGATGGGACGGATGTGTATGAAATTTTGTGTGCATATCGGGTAGGTCTGAGAATAAGTCGTAAAGTATATTTCATGCTGCTGATACCATGATTGACGGATATATAGAATGAGAGGAGGGTGCAAGAGAGGACAGAGAGGGAGAAGGGATTCGAGGAGGGGGTGAGGGATCGGAGGAGTTAGGTGGAGCAAGGGGGGGGGGGGTGAGATGGAGCAAGTTGGGAGAGAGAGATGGGGGGATAGGGTTCAGAGAGGGGACAACGGGGAGAGGAAGAGGGGGAATGTGACGGGGACCGATGCGGGTGGGGGAAAGAGAGAGGAGAGAAAGAGCATAGAATTACATTTTTCTTATAAGGCTTCAATCCCGGCTGGGCCCTAAAAGAAAACGCGCATTGTTCCTTTTGGAACCACATGGGCTTGAGGGGATAATAGAGAGAGAGAGAGATGGAGAGAAATAAATCAAGGGAGGAGGGTGAAAAGGGGAGCAAAATGTAATAAAAGCGCGGGTGGAGCTGCGCGGGTCAGCTAGTATAAGTATAAAGATTGAACCGTCGAAGAGCGTAAAATTATCTAGGTAGGTTATGATCACATTATCGTTTACATAGTTTTACATAATTCATGTTTCTTCAGAAAAAAATTATCCGATCGTAATGAAATTTGCATGGAATCATCATAGTAGTTTACTCTCTTGAATAAAAAAAGAATCATCGAAATCGGGTCATATTTGTCAGAGTAATGTAATGGAGAACATCAGTTTTATGGTTTTTACCAGATAAATTCCTCCACATCGTTCATGGTCCTTCAGGAAGTTCTTATCCGGTTGTGATAAATTTCATACAGATTCATTACAGTGGTTCCTTCTTTCGAATAAAAAAAGAATCATTGAAATTGGTAAATATTTGCCAGAGTTATGACCATTTTTATCCTTAAAAAGCGACATAAAGTCATAGGCATTCCTGCAGGTTTCGTGCGCAGTCTCCATTCTTGTTTTTTCAGGAACTACTAATTCGTAAACAATATTTTTTTTATGGGACCCAATCAACGGATTAAAGAATGGATAGAAGAAAGATTTTTTCAAATCGGGTCATAATTGCCAGAGTTATGCGCGAACATACATAGAAAAAAAATATATATATACAGACGAATTGTTCTCAATTCGTCTGTATATATATATTTTTTGAAGTCGGTTTAAAAAGGTGTGTACCGTTTTGAAGCTAGCCAGGTAGCTAATAAAATTAATGGGCTCGAAAGATTTAATAAGCAAAATATCGGGTGAGGAGCGAAAATGCAGTACAAGTACAACTATATAGACAGGCATGTAGCTTACCATCAGCCAAGCATCTTGCTTGTTTAGTCATAACTTCAATAGTACAATGTTTAGCCGCGTTTAGACGTCATCTCAAAAAACTTCTCTGTGCACATCAAATAGGGCAAGAAACGCTAAGGCATGACACCAGCCTAATCTAAGTTAATGAGATCTGCTTCAAATTTTTTGCTGCTCTATTCTACTGATTAAATCTGTCTAACTCCTCATTTTGGTATGATATTATTTTTAATGTAACCGCAACACAATTACATACACAGTTATTGAAACATTGCTGTATGAATTTTTCCATTATTTCGTTAATTTTGCACCTTATGAACGAATTGTTATTTAAATAAGAGTGATGCCATTTTTAGTTCTTTTGGTTTTTAGTTTTGCTATTGTATTATTATTTAATTCTTTCTCGTGTAATTGTATGTGTATGGCAGAGGGTCCATGAGGTCTCTGTGGTCCCAACGGAAGATCAGCGTGGCTTGGCTACTAGCCACTTAATGCTGAGTTGGGACCCTTTCGTAGCAAAGTTATTTTTATTTTATTTTTATTTTATCTTATTTTAGTTTTTTAATCATGTGTCTACTGCCTTGTTTTGTTAATATTTTATATTTATTGATTATTGCTACGAATAAACAATTTTTCTTCTTCTTCTTCAATAAAAACTAAAAAAAAACATTTCATCCTGTGATTTGTAGTAGGTACATTCAAGAGGATTTACATACGTTTTTTCGCGTGCGGACTACCGGAGGGCAGGCCACAATGCGAGTAACCAACAGTGGCTAAGCACAGGCTTAGCTGCCCTCGGAGAAAAATAATTTAAAATATGAATAAAGGTCAATGCTATAATAAATTATTTCCGACCAACTTATTTTTACAGCCTTGTCGGACGGACTACTTTGATTTCTTACTTAGTAAAATAGCTCTCTAAACGGTAAATTAATATTATGTTCGTTTACAGGTAGAACGTACCTAGAACGAGTATTGATAACATCAAAAGGATTTATTGAAAGAGCAAAACAGAAGATTGATAAGTTGTGTACGTACAAAACATTAATGCCGGAATTTTATATGATAACGGACCTAAAAAAAGATTTAGCACCTTTGAAACACAAAGCGTAAGTACCAGTCAGTAGTTAGATATGGATCCTATCCTCCTCCTACCATAGTATTCCTCGTTGCTGAGGACATGAACCCTGTGAACTCGTCATCTTCCTGGCAATACTTCGCTATTTGGGTCCTGTTTTCTGCGTCGTTGTGGAGCGTTGTAAAGATTTTCACTGTTCGGGATGAGCAAATTTGGTTAGATAGATTTGTAGGGCTACCAAACGACCTCTTGGAAGTACCTTGCTCACACAATAGTAAGCTTTTAACTTAGATCATTAGTCTAAGGCTTTTAATTATATACTTTTAGGATCAAATTTTAGAAATTTAACTAATAAATGTAAGTGATGTGCATTCCTGTAAGTGACACATCCACTCTGCTATTAGATATCTGTTTTTTATTATGTTAGTGTTAAGTGGATTAGTCGTTGGATTGCCTTTGAATAAAATAAAATAGAAAAAACCTAGCTATTTCTAGTAACATGTAAGTACTAAAATGCATGCTAATTTATTCAATAACGATGAACTAAATCTTTGTGGGTACCGTACGGGACCGGTTTTTTGACATCGTTAATGAAAAACCACGAGGCTAAAAAAGATCTGGTTTGCAATGTGCATATGAAGCCTTTACATTTGATACCTCACTTTAGGCCTTCAATAGAGTAGATCTACTAGATGTGGAGATGGGAGAAAGGTGGACTGTATTCTAGTTGATCTTGAAATGCCAGTAAAACGCCGGTGAACGTTAGATAAATACAATAGGCTAGATGACTAAAACAATCTTTTTGGTCCAACATTTAGATTATAACAAAATATTGACACGCATTTTTTCGGTTTATTCCCATATCGGCACCTATGAATTTATTTTTCATGCCCACGAAACATTCCCATCTCGTCCCCCCTTCAATAATCATTGTTAGGTACACAGTGTAGAAAAAATGGAAACACAGTATTAATATAGTAATTAGAAAACTTGATTATTTACTAAATCAAAATACTAAATGTTTTTCAAAGTTTAATATAAAATACTAGCAAGAAGTTGCACCTTAATAAAATATTTAAATGTCGTGAAACAAGATACAAATTATCAAATTTTTTAAGTGTAACATGCCTATTTCCAAGAAAAAGGAGAAAAGCGTAGTACGTACGTATGAAAATGGTTCGATAAATTTAAAAAGCTGCATAGAACAACTATCTGCAATAATTGTCTTATTTGTTTCCTTGACGACGACAAAGTAACTGTCATTGTATTTTTTATTTTATAGAATGTTTAGAATTATTGCTATTATTGTATAACAATTATAGACAATGTTGAGTTCTGTGATATAGAAGATTAAAAAATATGTGTATTTACAACTGGAGATTAGTGTAATATTTTTATATTATTAATATTATATTATTAATAATTTGAAATTACTATCACTTTGTTTTTTTGTATGAAGAGTAAGTAATGAAGAGTAAGCTTGCTGTGATATTACTATTGCAGATATTTTATAGACTAATTTGAGACCGTTTTTTTTTAAATTAAGATATTGTCAAGTACAACATTAAGTATAAGTATAACATTTTGTTACAACATTAAGTAAAATGAACCGACTTCAAATCACTGAAAAGTATAAAATAATTTAAATATTATTGAAGTTGGTGTTAGCTTACCTGCTGTGTATATTTGGTACCTGCACCATCAGCTTAGAAGAAGTAAATGGTGTGTAATACACCTCCCGGGATTAACTGCAACAATGATGAAATTACCGCAGTTGACCTCGGCAGGTGGTAGGGACTATTGCAAGTACGTGAAAATAATTCTAAGTTTATGAGGTTGAGCATTTGGTGGACTGGCGACTGGGCTATTTCAAAACGCCGGGGTCACTTGCCATAATTTTATTTCTAATTATTTTGCGGCAAGTGGTGACTTGCCACCCACTAGATGGGCTTCCTAATAATCGTCAGCGGACGACAGGGAGCAACACCGGTATGAATGGCTCAGGGGTGTCGAGAGGTGTGCTGCGCTTTCTCCGAAGTTACTCGCGGCGTTATGCCTTTTAACACTTCCACCCCTGGAGCATATAGCTCTAACAGCTCCTCTCTGGACGGCCAATTAAGGCAAGCCAGAGCTGAGAGTCCTGCGGGCCCCCTTCGGTTTCCACGCAGACTCGCCGAGGTGGGGGCCCTGACCGACTCTCTGGAGCACTCGGGTCCGTGGTGTTGTTACGTACCAACAGCTCGCCACAAGCTGCCCTGCGGGCTTATTATTATTATATTAGTCAAATCGAGAATTCGTCAAATTTGATATTGGTCAAATTGGTAGTTCGTCAAATCGTCTTTTGGCTAATTATGATATTCGCCACCGCAACGGCTGCGATGCTAAAGGGAGGATCCTCCGACCGAGCGAGGTGTGATGCTTGGCCAGGGCTGAAGCCCAAGACCGTTTTTAGGGTTCCATACCTAAAAGGTAAAAAAGGAACCCTTATGGTCTGACTTCATCTGTCTGTCTGTCACAAACCTATATATTTCAGGAACCACTGATGGTATCGATTTGAAAAATGGAATAGTTTTAGATCTTATTTACCCAACCTCATTGCAAATGAAAAGAATATATTTTTTCTTTTACTTTTTTCATAATGGGGGTCAAAATGGGGCGTCAAAATTTCAAAGTGAGACTATCGATATCGAGTGGGGTATCATATAATAAATAAATAAATAAATAATTTTATTTCAGGTAAGATAACCCATATGAAGCACTAACAAACACAAAATACATTAAATAAATACAACACTCAATTACATCTAAAACCTACGTCCCACACTGCATGCTGCTACATGCCTGCCACAGCAGTGCCGGACGTAGGGACAATCTAGCCGGTTGGCGATCATCTTTAGGACAGTATTGGAGCTAGCCCTCACTCTGCGCACCAAGGACGCACTACGCCTGCGCATGGTCGCGTGGAAGCAGTCCGTGTGCGCCCACGCGAACATACCCGACGCGCTGCAATGGCGGGGCAGGCCCAACACCGCCCTAAACGCGTTATTAAATTGGACACGAAGGGCGCTGTAGCATCTCTGCGTGTAGTTAGCCCACAGGCTACACGTGTACAGCGAGGTGCAGTACGCTCGGAAAAGAGTCACTTTCACCTCGACTGAACAGCGCACGAACCTACGGGCCAACATGTTCGCTCTTATTGACAGCGCCCTCCGCTCCCGTTCGATGTCATCATGATCCCTGAGGTCGGCCGTTACTATATGTCCTAAGTACTTTACTTGTCGCACTCTCTCAAGGCAATTATTATTTAAGAGCACAGGTGGTACTTGCTCAGGGCACCTAGCACGGCCCGCCTCAAAGACCATGTATTGACTTTTATTCGTATTATATAATAGTCCATGGCTCGCTGCATACGCTTCACAAATGGCTATTAGACTTCTCAGGCCACAGACCGACCCGCTCAGCAACACCATGTCGTCCGCATAACTTAGATTGTTAACACAAACATCGTCAATATGGCAGCCGACATGCTGGCTGCTGAGCGCGACGATCAGCGCGTCTACATAGAGGCTGAATAGTATAGGCGAAGTTAATCCGCCCTGTCTCACTCCACATTGCATTCGATACGGCTCCGATACTGCCCCCGCCCATCTGACACTATTGAGTTGGTGCGTATACCAGTACTTGAAGATATTTACAAGTTCATGTGGTAGATGAACACTTTCAAGCTTTTTCCACATAATGTCATACACGACCAAGTCAAACGCCCTGGATAAGTCGAGAAAGCACGCATATACGGGGGTTTTGCGGTCATTATAGTATCTAACGGTATGCTTAAGACACAGTATAGCACTTTCTGTAGACAGTTTAGGTCGAAACCCAAACTGATTATCGTGCAGGACTATATATTTATTTAACTGTGTATTAAGCAAACCGTCAAACACCTTAGCCACGCTTGTGGCTAGGGAAATGGGCCTATAGTTACTTTTATCGGCTAGGTCACCGGTTTTATTTTTCACAATCGGCACTACCACGGTTTTCATAAGATCCGGCGGCAGATAAGAATGAGTCAGGCACAGAGAGTAAAACATTGCTAGTACTCTGTTTATATGTGGACCAGCGTGTTTAAGGTGTTCAATTGATAAAAAGTCATAACCCGGACTTTTTCGTTTTGTCATATTTTTAATTGTTAGAGCCACATCTTTGGCACTAAAACTCACGCCTATTTTCGCATTACATTGTCTCTCTCGTATGTCGCAATTAGTAACCTCACAAGCCGGACCCAATTGTGATTGAACAGAAAAATGACGCCTAAAGATTTCTGCAATGGCCTTAGGATCACTCTCTCCCTCAACACTCGCTGGTAGGCCAGGTCTAGCATCTACTTTCTTGGTATTGTGCCAAAAACCACGAAAATCACCCTTAGAATGTCGTTCAGCAAGATTATCCATTTTAATCTGGTCCTGGTGATCTTGGCACCATTTAAGTCGTGACTTAAAGACTCTCCTACTGGCACACATTTCATTATACATGAAGCCAGATCGTGGCTTACCGCATGAAACCCACTCTATAAACTTCCTTCTGGCCTCTTGGTGGGCTGCTCGTACATGCCTATTCCATCCCACTATACGTGCCCCACTCTTCCCTGCCCTCATGCTCCCTTGACTCGCCAAGGATGCGTCACGAAGGGCGGCTACAATATCAGAATACATCACATTAAGAATACGTTTGTGGTCGGCGTCATTACAATAAAAATCTGCACAGTTTCTACATTCGGTCGGAAAGTCAATCAATTTTAATCGATTATGACACTCTGTGGTATACTTCACGATTTCTTCACTGTTTCTTGCACCCCATACTACATCTCTATCAATAGATAATATTTGGAGTGGTAATTTTTGTGTAAGCAAAAGTTACACTCTACGATGAGAGGAAAATGATCGGACCACAGTGTGTCATATTTTACAGAAACTTTTTTAACAGCTTGCCTTGCTGAGCTCGTAACGATACAATGATCTAGCCAGCTACACGAACCGTGAGCATCACTAATGAAAGTGATGCTCACGGTTAATAATAAGGGCTTCATTTGTACATCTCAAAACAGATTTTTATTTTGGTTTATGTCACGTAGTTTTTGGCTGATAATCAAAAATGTCAAAAATAATACACCCCCTTATCTCCGAAGTTTTGGAGGGAAAGATCTGAAATAATTATGTGTACAGGAAAAATAAAATGATCTTTGTAAGACATGACAGCTTCAGCCAGCAGGGTTGGGGTAGCGGTAGCGACTAGCGCAAGGGAATTGTTATCGGGATGTTGTATATATTCTAAGTTGTAGAAACTTCGAGATTCATAAATTGGTGGCGCCATCTGTCTTGTTGTATGTGGCACTTCGCTACATTGCTATACCACATGTGACGCCATCTTTTCCGCTGTGTGGCGTCGCCACCAAAGTATGTTTTCGAGTTTACTCTGACCCGACGACATGTTTAATTTTCAGACCCTCTAAGCTTTCTCTCTGCTTCTAGTATAAGATTACTTCGACTCACTCACATATACAGTCATGTTACACTAATGTGGTATCTGCTTTCAGGATAGTAGCAGTACTACCAAAATTAACGAAGGACTTTTGCAGAGTGTTTATCTGTCGTGTAACCTCAGACTTTGATAGCGATGATGTGCTTCTTTACTTTAATTATGTTTTTATGGTATGTTTTATTATTTATAGTAGTTAGTAGGTAGGTACTGAGTAATTGAGTTGACGAACCCGTTGGTCTCGTATACTCTAGTCCAATAGGTTGTGGGTTCAATTCCCACCCAGGACAAAGATTTGTGCGAATAAACAATTAATAATAATGTTCTGGGACAATCCACACACGGTCATCTGATCCCAAACTAGGCAGAGCCTGTAGAGCCTGTACTATGGAAACCAGATAACTGATACTAATACTTATAGTACTACCCCTACTTTATTTTACCCCGTGGGGTGTCCGGGTAAGAATAGCACCCACCCATGTCCTCCCGTTGGGTGTCCGTAAGACGCGACTAAGGGAACACAAGAAGACGGGCAGTAGTGTCTTTTGTATTGGATTAACTAACTATGCGTACTTACTAAGCATGGGGATTATGACAGACAGCCCCCCCCCCCCCTATTAGAAGGGAGGGGCCCTTCTAAGAGGGGGGGGGGGCTGTCTGTGTTCAGCATGTCTCTGTAAATATGTATAATGTGTAGTTTGGTTTAATATCCGAGTGAACCAAACAAAAGTCCCTTATAGGTACTCTCGTGGTACCTTTAGGACGACAATCGCTTGCACGTGCTGGCCCAAAATACTTGCAGACGGGGTAAGTGCACGCAACGTCGTTCAAACTGTTTTGATTGAAAACTGGTACACCTTTCGTGTCCTCGATAGTAGGTACATTCCAAGTCAGGCAGATCCGGATGTGTCCAATTTCTGATTTCGGTGTTGATCGATGCACTTTCTTTTCTATGGGACTGTACCCAATTTACTAGTACGCTCTTATTTTTATGAAAAGGAACGACTATATATCGGGGACTTACTGCCGCACCTACAAACGTAAATTATAGTTAATTGTGATTAAGTCATATTTTGTAAATGGATTATTTCGACTTTAGAAGCCAAATAATACTTCATACGCGGATAGTGAGTAAATATATAAATAATCTCGTAATTATTCATCATCATCATCATCATCACCAGCCGGAAGACGTCCACTGCTGAACATAGGCCTCCCCCTTCGAACGCCACAATGAACGACAATTGGCTATTTGCATCCACCGGTTACCTGCGACGCGCACAATGTCGACTGTCCACCTAGTGGGAGACCTACTTCCGGCGTCTTCCGGTTCATGGTCGCCACTCGAGAACCTTTCTTCCCCAGCGGTTATCGGTTCACCGAGCGATGAGGCCTGCCCATTGCCACTTCAACTTGCAGATTTTAAGAGCTATGTCGGTGACCTTGGTTCTTCGGCGAATCTCCTCAATCCGGATTCTGTCGCGCAAAGAAACTCCGAGCATAGCTCTCTCCATAGCTCGTTGTGTGACTTTGAGCTTATCTAGAAGGCCAACAGTTAGGGACCACGTCTCAGTACCATATTTCATCACTGGCAACACTCGTAATTATTAGTAAAAGATAATCATATGATACTCAGAGAGTCGAAATAAATAGATTACAAAAAATAACTTAATTGCGATTAAAGTTAATTGATGTCTGTGAGTGCGGCTGTTAGACTCTCGGCTCTATATATCTAGCTTATCTCCCTCACTGCTGAGTTATAAACACAGGCACCAAACTTCCAGGCGCTGTGACATTTCTCTATGCTAGAGGGCGGATCTCGCCAAAAGCTAAGATTTTTTATTTTTATTTGCAGCTGTGTGAACATATGATGCAGAACGAATATTGCAGCGGATTCATCATAATCATGGACTTCAGGACCTTAAACACAATTAACTTAATAACAAAATTCAACCCTGTGGTACTGAGTCGTATGATCAGCTTGATTTTAGTGAGTAATAATAATACCGTCTTTTATTTACACGAATACTACACATTGTAAAGAGAATATTCTATCGTACGATGACGAACGCCGAAACGTTCTGCGGAGTACGTAGCGTATACGGGGTGTAAGGGACATCGTACCGAAAACCGATACCAGGGATCCAGTACATGATTAACATTCTAGTGTTGAAATTTTTCATCGGCTTTTTCATGAATTTCCAAAAAAAAATCCGTGTTTTTTTAATAAAATTAGGATAACATCATTATTGGTATTATAATAAAGCCTAATTCCAATTTAAAAACAATAAATTACTAATTTGTGCAAAATTAGCAATCATCAGCAGCCGAAAAGTCCATTGCTGAACAAAGGCCTCTCCCTTAGAAGGGAGGGGTTGCCATAATCTCCACACTTGGCAGGCGGCTTGATTGAAATTATCAATGTAATTTGAAAAGTAAATATTATTCCGCACGTATTCATGACATGCTCGGTTTCTGTAATGTTGTAACGGACAATATGAGAAATCTATACTTATAATAAAAGTGTAACAGGTCCAATTCTGTACATTGAAGATATTTTGAAAATTATGTTAATTATGCATTCTATAACCGATACTAACGCAAAAAATGTATTTTTTTTTATTTTTGTCTGTCTGTCTGTCTTTCTGTCTGTATCTCGGCTGAGCATCACGCCGAAAGTACTGGATGGATTGAAACTAAACTTGGCATGATTTAAGTTAATACTCCGAGGTAGGACATAGGGTATCCTATGTCCTTTCTATCCCGACATTCGGCACGGTTCCCTTGGGAGAGGGGACTAAAGTCAAAATGTGTACTTGGTTATACGCTTGCTCCGATTTTAACAATTTTTCATTATAATTATAATAAATATTTGTAAAGGAACACTCATAGACAGTTGTTAACAATGTTTGGAAATCGATCAGGTTAAGCAACGTTAGGTAAGGTCATTCAATAGATGGGTGACCGTTTAACGCCATTTGAACTAAACGTCTCCGTGCTTTCGGAGGGCAAGTACAAAGTGGGTCCAAGTTTTTAACCGACTTTAAAAAAGGAGGTTTTGTATTCTATGCGAATGTAATAATGAAAGTTTAGTTAACGTAAACACAGCGCGGGCGGAGCTGCGTGGGTCAGCTAGTCTTATATAAAAGTGTTCGGTACGTAGTCCCTTACATCCTGCATAAGTACCTACAATGTATGTATAAACAATACAATCGTGTTGTCGTATACATAGTTCATGTCGAGTGTCACCACTAATTAGTCTGTGATATACTTACATGCACCAAACAAAATATAGTTGTCATTTAAAAAAAAAACTCAGGAGGTATCTCTCATCTTACCTGTGGGGTTTACTCGTAGGGTATTCGCATAAGAATGGCATCTCCCATCTCCTCCCGCTGGGTGCCCGTAAGAGGCGACTAAAGGAAAACAAGAGGACGGATAGCAGCGTCTTTCTATTGGATTACCTACCTACCTATACTGCGATCCCCAAGACGCCTGCCAAGCGTGGGGATTATGCCAACCCCTTCCTTCAAAGGGGGACGCCTTTGTTCAGCAGTGGACTACTTTAGGCTGCCGATGATCTCTTATGTACCATCGGTCCCCGGTCCACGTGACTTTTTTTTGTAGGAGTAGTAAGCTTCACCGGACAAGAGGGCGAGCGCTTAAAGCGCTCCAGCCAGGAGACATCCATATGACTAAAATAAATAACTTACCTATAGGTAATTAGGTACTATTTTAATATCCTTCGGAGTCGCTGGACGTTCGGGGTGTGGGCCCTTTGAACGTACATTGAGTACGGCGGCGACTCCGAGGAGGACGGTAGCAGGGTTGCGACCCCCGTCCCCGTGAGTACAGTGACTGGTTCCCGGGGGGGCTACAATGCGCCTCCCGGCGGCGGGCTCAAAGGCAAGGCACTGAGGGGCCCCTGATGCAGATCCCACCGGAGAGCCCTGGGGTCCCGGGGATCTTTGGAAGAAAAAAAGGTTCTATTTTAATATAATGACACAATTTCCAGGGCGGATACGGCCTCAGATTAAATGCCCTACTCACCTTATCTGAATCGAAAACGATAGAAACCCTAGTGTCGTTTTTCAAACAATTCCTCAAGGCGAAATTGGCGAATAGACTGCATGCCATCAACTCTAATGAGTCATTGTACGAGCTGGTGCCTCTGGATATACTGCCAGTTGAATATGGCGGAGAAGAAAGATCGCTGAAGACATTGCAGGGTGAGCTTAAATAAACTCAAACCCAAACCTTGTGGCGGGTCACTTTCACCTTACCCTCTAATATGGTTGAGGGGAGTGATGGCTGCTGCTCGAGTCAACTCGTGCGCGGGTGCTGCTTGGTCTGGTCCGACTACTATCCCTTTGGCCTTTTAGTTTGTTGTATTTTCGTCGTATTTTGTTTCTTTCTCTTATTTTATCTTTCGTACGGCAGGACGCACTATCACTGACAAATTGTAACAAGAATGAACTGTTTAAAAAAAAGTAAGAAAGTGACAAGCCCGTTCAGTTTCTTGCCGGATCTTCTCAGTTGAGGCCGCGGAGTGACCCTGTGGTAGCTTTTAAAAAATCTGATCATTCAAAAGCAAATTTTTTTTTTTTTTAACTCAGCAATGCTAATATTGGATGTTCTATTGACGCACACATTGACAATAATATAAGTTATGCAGATGATATGGTATTGCTGAGTCCATCTATAAGTGCCCTTAGGAAGCTCCTTCGAATATGTGAAGATTATGCTGCTGCTCATGGTCTTAGGTACAATTCAACTAAGAGCGAGCTTCTCGTGTTTAAGGCAGGCAGCGGCCTCGTTACGATCCGGTGGTAGTTTGTAAAAAAAATGTTTTTTGTGACAAACTACTAGTGTTTTTTGTTTTTTGTTGGGCCAGAATGACGATAATATGGACTTTGAATTTGATACGCTTAAAATCTTAAATTGTATTTATTAACAATATTTTTTGTTAATTAGCATTCATTAGCATTAACTGACGCAAATACATTGGTAATTAAAATATTATTTGCATTTTGGAATAGAATGAATTTTAGGGTGTTTTATTTCACACAGATTACACAAATATAACTATATTATTGGATGCACGCCGTCTGTGTGGAACAGGGCTCCCACTCAGCTTAATGCTGTGTTGAGGAGGTTTTCAGGGGCTTGCCCTAAGTGACCCCACGTACGCAACCCTAGGTAACCATAAACAATTCCTTATTCTTAGTTAATCTAAGAATATATTTTGTAAGTATACTTAAACCTAACAAGACAAATGGATATTGGATGGATGGATTTTCTTATTTTCAGATGAATGGCTTGATGTCCTAAGTTCTCCAGAGAATATGGCATGTTACCAAGAAATGAGCAAGGCTGCCACAAACGAGTCTTGCAGACAGAAGGACGTGTTTCAGGAACAATACTTGGGCACACCGGGGTCATTTAGAACATTGAGTGTCGATTAATTAATGTAACTTAATAGTTATTTCTACCAGATTTTGCGACTGATATAGGATTTCCTGGGTGGTAATATCCTTCCTTTCCTATTTCCCACTCTAAATTGCCAATCTTCCTTTTTACAACACCTATCCTTCCCTTTCCCTCCTTATTCGTGAGAACGCAATGGTCAATCATATAAATAGTTTAATTAACCAAAATGGCGGCGATGTGGTTCGCCACCCATCACGTCTCGTTTCTCACGGAGGCGAAAAGCGGCCCTTGAGCTCTGCCTACCCCTACGGGAAAAAGGCGAGATTTTATGTATGTAATGTAAGGTTCGTACTTAATTATTTAACTATTTCAAGAACTGAATAATCGTTAGGTATTGATCTGTTGAAGTACCTATTTAATTACTTAGCGGTACAAACTTTTTTATTAAACCATAAGCAATGGAAAACTGATGATTCTTAAAAGTTGACGCATCCTACTGCTAGAATCTTGTACCTCGGCGAACTTCGAGTGGTCGGTCACCATTTTGTCACGATGTTTGGTCATCTGTGCAGCTCCACATGAGCTCCATGCTCAAAGAACTATACGAATATTGAATGTCTCTATACCCGATAGAGCCCTTCGCCCTAGACGGATATATTTAGTATAAGTATAATAGTTAGTAGACCGAACTTTTAAACATACTGTGGTACACAACTGTTAAGGGAAAATACTAAACTGCCCTTTATTTTAAGTTTGTATAAAATCAAGATGGTACCTGTTTTTTATATGCATTATAATTCCATCTAGTTAATGTTGGTTTACTTGAGTTCAATTCAATGTGGGTTACATAACGTAATTAAACATTATTTTAAAACAAAATGTATGTCTATTATTTCGTTTTGATTTTCATTATTTGCTATCTATCTTCTTATATCTTCTTATTATATAAAAGAGTAGACAAAAACCCACTCATCACGAAATCTCAGAAACTATAAGTGCTAGGAGTCTCAAATTTTTCATGGGGGTTCCTTTTAGGACGTAGGTGCACACTAAGACGGGTTTTTGCGAAATTCAACCTCTAAGGGGGTGAAACAGGGGGGCAAAGTTTGTATGGGAGAACGCGATTCCTTGGTCCTATTGACTTGAAATTTTGCACAGACATTCGTTAAGAAAATTTATTGAATTTGTATATCATATTTTTTTAAATTTATGCCTTAACAGGGTAAAAAAGGAGTATTATTACTCAACCGATGGCGGTACAAATATATAACAAGAATAAGATACGGTAATTCGAAATACGAAACAAGAGTTCCTTGGTCAAGTGGTTAAGGAAGCGTGCTCTAAGCACGGACTGTCGGGGTTCGCTACCCGTGTACGGATTTTCTTTTTGTATTTTTAAACTTTGTTTTAGATTTTTTTATTTATATTATGATTCGATGTTTTAAATATTTAACTCATATTAACTCCAGCACTTTTTATTTCTAATATATATATATATATTTTTTTTTTAATTTAGGATCATGCATACGTGGTTAGCTTCTCTCTAATGTTATGATTTAGTTATTAGTGGAAACCTAATTGATTTTTGTACTATTGGAACTTATATTAGTAATAAGTGGTATCATTTGTTTGTTTCGCAAATAAAATAAAAATAAAATAATGAAAATATATTTCCAAAATGTCTGTTTGGGTAGGAATAAATATGCATGTATTGTACGAATTATTGTCTGTCTGTCAGTCAGGGTTTTTTCTACAGGTTGGCTGGTGTTGTTCCCTATCGACGTCAAAGTATCTTTACATAGTCTGAAACAAAGTCGCTATCCGAGTCTGTCTATATCCGATAGCACCTCCTAAACCACGCAGCGGTTTTCACCGCATCGGTTAGATAATTTTTCATTGAAGGTTTTAAGTTTTATCTAAGTAAATAAACTTACATAGCTTACGTTGACTAAACCTAAAGAGATACATAGTTAACAATCAAGTACTAGAGAATTTCATTAATTTCATATATTATAAGGTAGGTAAATATCCGGGCGGCGGACTCAAAGGCAATGCACTGAGGGACAGCTGATGCAGATCCCACCGGAGAACCCCTCCCATGTGCCGATGTGACAGCCACGGGAGTTTTAGTGGGTAAGAATCCGCCACAGGATCCCGGGGACATATTAAACGTGTCCCCCGCCACCCCTTTAACTGTGACAACGGTGACAGATTCCCGGGGGGCTATAATGCGCCCCCGGCAGCGGCTACAAAGGTCCTTGCCTTGCACTGAGGGGTACCCTGTGCAGCCCCATATTTTGTGCGGATAGCCGTGGGGGGTTTAGAGGGTAAGAATCCTACACACCGCGGTCGACCACCCGCAGGATCCTGGGAGCCTATTGGAGGTCTAACCGGTGATCCCCGAAACTTTGAGCACGGTGACAGGAATTTTTTTTATTGTGCCCCCCGGTGGCGGGCTCAACGGCAAGCCACTGAGGGGATATTTTTAAAATTTATCCCTTAACAGGGTTAAAAAGCAGTATTATTACTCAACCGATGGCGGTACAAATATTCTCACTTAGATTTGCTTAGTACGTAAATTAGGTACTGTACACGGATAACTTTAATACATAAGGTAAAATATCACGCTATATGCATTAGGGACTGAGCAGACATTTATAACAAGATTATGATCAAGTAATTCGAATAATAGAATAAGAGTAGCCATGGTCTGGAGGTTACGGAAGCGTCTTCTAAGCACAGCAAGGTCCGGGTTCAAATCTCTCTTTGGGATTTTTTTTTGTGTACTTTTAAACTTTTTATTTTTGATCATTTTATTAAGTATTTATTTAATTTTTCACTGAAGGTATATATTAACTGAATTTATTTAGAAGTTTTATCTAAGTAAATAAATTTAATTTGCTTACGTTGACTAAACCTAAAGAGGTACATACTTAACAATCAAGTACTAGAGAAGTTCATTCTATATATCATTTCATGCCAATATAAGGTAAATCTGGGATATAATATGCTTGCCCACCGGCGGCGGACTTAAACGCCAGGCACTGAGGGACACCTGGTGCAGATCCCACCCGAGAACCCAGGTTTACCTCTCATGTGCCGATGTGACAACCACGGGAGTTGTATTGGGTAAGAATCCCAAATACCCAGGTTGACTTCCCCACGGGATTCCGGGAAAATATTGGATGTTTTCCCCGCCACCCCCTTAACTATGATAATGGTGACAGATTCCCGGGGGGCTATAATGCGCACCAGGCAGCGGCTTCAAAGGCCCTTGCCATGCACTGAGGGGTACACGGTGCAGCCGTGTCGACTTCTCTGTCTTTTGTGTGGACAGCTGTGGGGGACACATACCGCAGTCGATCGCCCACTGGATCCTGGGGACCTATTGGATGTTTCCCCCGCGATCCCGTATCTTTGAGCACGATGATAGTTTCTCAGGTGGCTTTATTGTGAGCCCCGGTGGCGGGCTCAAAGGCAAGCCACTGAGGGATCTTGGTGTAGATCCCACCGGATAGCCCAGGTCTTTCTTATGTACTGATTTAACGGCCGTTGAGGGTTTAGTGTATAAGAATCCTACGTAACCCGGTTGACCGCTAACAGGGTCCCGGGGACCTATTGAAGGCTTCCCCCGTGACCCCTGAAACCGTGAGCATGGTGACAGGTTCCCGGGTGGCTTTATTTTGCCCCCGGTGGTGAGGTCCAAAGTCAAGGCACTGAGTGGTATCAGCTGGTGCAGATCCCGACACATAGACCAGGTCCGCCATCTAATGTGATAGCCGCGGGGGTTTTGGTGGGTAAGAATTCCCCGGTTGACTTTAAATTATTCACGAAGTGTTAGTGCGAAGCCGGGGCGGGTCGCTAGTATTATATAAAAGAGTAGACAAAAACCCACTCATCACGAAATCTCAGAAACTACAAGTGCTAGGAGTCTCAAACTTTGCATGGGGGTTCCTTTTAAGACGTAGGTGCTCACTAAGACGCGATTTTGCGAAATTCAACCTCTAAGGGGGTCAAACAGGGGGGCAAAGTTTGTATGGGAGAACGCGATTCCTTGGTCCTATTGACTTGAAATATTTTGCACAGACATTCGTTAAGAAAATTAATTGAATTAGTAATTCATATTTTTCATAATTTATCCCTTTACAAGGTAAAAAAGAAGTGTTATTACTCAACCGATGGCGGTACAAATATATTACAACAATAAGATACAATAATTCGAAAGATAAAATGAAAGTTCCTTGGCCAAGTGGTTACGGAAGCGTCCTCTAAGTACGGACTGTCCGGGTTCGCTACCTCTGAACGGATTTTTTTTTAATTATTAAACTTTGTATTTGATTTTTTTATTTATATTAAGATTCGATGTTTTAAATATTTAACTCATATTGACTCCGGCACTTTTTATCTCTAATATATTTTTTATATTTAATGATTTTTTTAAATTTAAATTCATGCATACGTAGTTAACTTCTCTCTAATGTTATGATTTAGTTACTTATTAGTGGAAACTGAATTGATTTTTATGTACTATTGGATCTTATATTTAGTAATAAGTGGTATCATTTGTTTGTTTCCCAAATACATATAACAAAATAAAAATAAGATAATGAAAATATATTTTCAAAATGTCTGTTTGGGTAGGAATACAATATGCATGCACCTATTGTACGTATGATATAAAAAAAGCCAAAACTTTATTGAAATTATTGTCTGTCTGTCAGTCAGGGTCTTTCTATAGGTTGGCTGGTGTTGGGGACCAACGACGTCAAAGTATCTTTACATAGTGTGTAACAAAGTCGCTATCCGAGTCTGTCTATATCCGATAGCACCTCCTAAACCACGCAGCGATTTTCACCATCGGTTAGATAATTTTTCATTGAAGGTTTTAAGTTTTATCTAAGTAAATAATCTAAAAATCACTTACCTATGCGGACACGGAAGCTCTCCTGCAGCATTTTTCATGATCTCTCTCACACATTCTCTAGGTACACACCAAAACATACATTCACACACATTCACATACATCATACACACGCACATAAACACGTACACACTTCACACGCACGTTTGGTAGGTACACACAATTACACACATAATTTTTGGTTAAGTTAGATATTACTCAAGCCTAATTTATATTTTGTAAATTGCTTTGTCTCAACATGCATAACTATAATATTTAAGTTATGGAAGAGCGGAGTCTCCTAATACAGGCATTATTTGCTTAAAAGGAGACTTCACTTACAATCTGCTGTACCTACAATGTATGTTGATGATAATAAATTATTTGTATTGTATTGTATTGTAAATAAACTTACATAGCTTACATTGACTAAACCTAAAGAGATACATAGTTAACAATCAAGTACTAGAGAATTTCATTAATTCCATATATTATAAAGTAGGCAAATATCTGGGATATAATATACCCGCCCCCCGGCGGACTCAAAGGCAATGCACTGAGGGACAGCTGATGCAGATCCCACCGGAGAACCCCCTCTCATGTGCCGATGTGACAGCCACGAGAGTTTTAGTGGGTAAGAATCCCCCACAGGATCCCAGGGACATATTAAACGTACCCCCCACCACTCCTTTAACTGTGACAACGGTGACAGATTCCCGGGGGGCTATAATGCGCCCCTGGCAGCGGCTTCAAAGGCCCTTGCCTTGCACTGAGGGGTGAAGGCCCATATTTTTTGCGGACAGCCGTTTAGAGGGTAAGAATCCTACACACCGCGGTCGACCGCCCGCAGGATCCTGGAAGCCTATTGGAGGTCTACCCATGGTCCCCGAAACTTTGAGCATGGTGACAGGTTTTTTTTATTGTGCCCCCCGGTGGCGGGCTCAAAGGCAAGCCACTGAGGGGATCTTTTTTTTTAATTTATCCCTTAACAGGGTTAAAAAGCAGTATTATTACTCAACCGATGGCGGTACAAATATTCTCACACTCACACTCAGATTTGCTTAGTACGTAAATTAGGTACTGTACACGGATAACTTTAATACATAAGGTAAAATATCACGCATTAGGGACTGAGCAGACATATAACAAGAATATGATCAAGTAATTCGAATAATAGAAGAAGAATAGCCGTGGTCTGGAGGTTACGGAAGCGTCTTTTAAACACAGCAGGGACTGGGTTCAAATCTCTGTTTTTTTTGTGTAATTTTAAACTTTATATTTATGATCATTTTAATTACTTTTTTTTTTATTTTTCACTGAAGGTTAAACCTTCAATGAAAAAAAAAAATAATAATCAATTGAATTTATTTAGAAGTTGTATCTATACACATCAAAAGTGTCTAGGGATCAAGCATTTTTAAGCGGATTTCTTGAGATTGAGATGTGGCTTTGTAATAAATTTATGATTTTATAAATTTATATGGATCCTTTTTGGTGCATTTCATAATTTGAATCAGGAACTGTGAATCAAATTCGAGTAAAAGATGAAAATCAGCTGTCAATATTTTCCCTATAAAAACATACAACGCATTGAAGACATTATTAGTGCTACTGTTTCCCTACTACTGATTAAAACCAACGTTATTATGGAGCGGCGACGTCATTTAAGCAGGGAAGAAATGCTCAGAGCCGTGGGAATGATAGAAGCTGGTTCCCGGCAACGTACTGTGGCTTTAGCTCTGAATACAAGTCAGAGTGTTATCAGTCGACTTTGGACACGTTACCGAAGCACTGGTACCGTGGCTGAGCGCCATGGAGGACGGTATCGCTGCACCACACGGAGACAAGACCGATATATTCAAATCTTAACTCGAAGAGCTCCAACAATAACTGCCATGATGTTAGCCGTGAGGCTTCATCACTCTTCAGGGAACTTAATTAGCGACCAAACAGTCAGAAACCGCTTGCATGAAGTGAACCTTCATTCCCGAAGACCGCTACGGGTACCACCTATAGCAATGCACAATCGTAGGATTCGATATCAATGGGCTCTTGAACACAGAAATTGGGCAGAAGAACAATGGCGTTTCGTGTGCTTTTCTGATGAGTCTCGTTTTGGTATGAGACCGGATACAAGACGTATACGACACTGGAGAACCCCTGGACGCCAACAGCGATTAAAATCCTGCCAGGAAGTCCATCCTTATAGTGGTGGAACCATCATGGTATGGGCGGGTATTTGGATCGGCGGAAGAACTGAGTTGATTTGGATCAGAGGCAACCTCAACGCTCAAATTTATGCTGAGACGATTGTATCAGACGTCATCGTTCCTCTACAAGTGCAAATCGGTCCCTTATTTCAGTTAATGCATGATAATGCACGACCGCACACCGCAAGAGTTGTAAGACAGACTCTCGCCGCAGCTAACATCAATGTCCTGCCCTGGCCTGCTCAGTCGCCAGACTTGAACCCGATTGAGCATGCATGGGATATGCTACAGAGAAGAGCTCTGTCGAATATGGAGGGTATCCAGTCGCAAGAAGACCTTTTTTTGTTGTTGCAACGAACATGGGCGGCCATTCCACAGCGTGATTTGGATGAACTCATTTTGAGTATGCCAAACCGATGTTCTTGTGTTGTTAGTGTTCGCGGTAGAAACACGGATTATTAATTGTTTAAGTTACCCAATAAAATTTTAAAGAAAACTGTTATTTCAGTCTTTTTTTCGAACTTTTGTGTTAGTGGTTCAAATGTCAAAAATCCCTTTATTAGGAAAATGGCAAATTTCTTTATTAATGCAAAGGTGACTTGGTTTATCGTTACTGTGACAAACGAAAACACTTTATTTGATGAATCCTTAAAGAAAATTTTAATTAATATCAATCAGTAGTATTCCCCAGTAAAAATACTGACTTCCAGCAAAGTACCGATAAAGATCTTCAAAAACGACGTTAAAAAAGAGTGAAAAAGTATTAAAATACTGAATCTGGTCCCATTGTATCATTCCATATAATATAAGGTAAATCTGGGATATAATATGCTTACCCCCCGGTGGCGGACTCAGAGGCCAGGCACTCAGGGACACCTGGTGCAGATCCCACCCGAGAACCCAGGTTTCCCTCTCATGTGCCGATGTGACAGCCACGAGAGATTTAGTGGGTAAGAATCCCAAATACCCAGTTTGACTTCCCCACGGGATCCCGGGGACATATTGGATGTTTCCCCCGCTACTCCCTTAACTGTGACAACGGTGACAGATTCCCGGAGGGCTATAATGCGCCCCCGGCAGCGGCTTCAAAGGCCCTTGCCTTGCACTGAGGGATACACGGTGCATACTCTTTTGTGTGGACAGCCGTGGGGGACACATACTATATACATACATACAGTTCCTACTCCTCCTACATAACCCGGTTGACCGGCAACAGGGTCCCGGGGACCTATTGAAGGCTTCGCCCCTGTAACCGTGAGCACGGTGACAAGTTCCCAGGTGGCTTTATTGTGCTCCCCGGTGGCGGGGTCAAAGGCAAGCCACTGTATCATGATGCAGATCCCACCGGATAGCCCAAGAAGGGGTTCTTATGTGCTGATTGCACTGCCGTTGGGGGTTTAGCGTATAAGAATCCTACATACCCGGTTGACCACCAACAGGGTGCCGTAAATCCCATTAAAGGCTTCCCCGTGCCCCTGTAACCGTGAGCACCATGACAGGTTCTCAGGGAGCTACACACATCAAAAGTGTCTAGGGATCAACATATATTTTTGCAATAACTTTTCTCCTGATTGATATTAATTAAAATTTTCTTTAAGGATTCATCAAATAAAGTGTTTTCGTTTGTCACAGTAACGATAAACCAAGTCACCTTTGCATTAATAAAGAAATTTGCCATTTTCCTAATAAAGGGATTTTTGACATTTGAACCACTAACACAAAAGTTCGAAAAAAAGACTGAAATAACAGTTTTCTTTAAAATTTTATTGGGTAACTTAAACAATTAATAATCCGTGTTTCTACCGCGAACACTAACAACACAAGAACATCGGTTTGGCATACTCAAAATGAGTTCATCCAAATCACGCTGTGGAATGGCCGCCCATGTTCGTTGCAACAACAAAAAAAGGTCTTCTTGCGACTGGATACCCTCCATATTCGGCAGAGCTCTTCTCTGTAGCATATCCCATGCATGCTCAATCGGGTTCAAGTCTGGCGACTGAGCAGGCCAGGGCAGGACCTTGATGTTAGCTGCGGCGAGAGTCTGTCTTACAACTCTTGCGGTGTGCGGTCGTGCATTATCATGCATTAACTGAAATAAGGGACCGATTTGCACTTGTAGAGGAACGATGACGTCTGATACAATCGTCTCAGCATAAATTTGAGCGTTGAGGTTGCCTCTGATCCAAATCAACTCAGTTCTTCCGCCGATCCAAATACCCGCCCATACCATGATGGTTCCACCACTATAAGGATGGACTTCCTGGCAGGATTTTAATCGCTGTTGGCGTCCAGGGGTTCTCCAGTGTCGTATACGTCTTGTATCCGGTCTCATACCAAAACGAGACTCATCAGAAAAGCACACGAAACGCCATTGTTCTTCTGCCCAATTTCTGTGTTCAAGAGCCCATTGATATCGAATCCTACGATTGTGCATTGCTATAGGTGGTACCCGTAGCGGTCTTCGGGAATGAAGGTTCACTTCATGCAAGCGGTTTCTGACTGTTTGGTCGCTAATTAAGTTCCCTGAAGAGTGATGAAGCCTCACGGCTAACATCATGGCAGTTATTGGTGGAGCTCTTCGAGTTAAGATTTGAATATATCGGTCTTGTCTCCGTGTGGTGCAGCGATACCGTCCTCCATGGCGCTCAGCCACGGTACCAGTGCTTCGGTAACGTGTCCAAAGTCGACTGATAACACTCTGACTTGTATTCAGAGCTAAAGCCACAGTACGTTGCCGGGAACCAGCTTCTATCATTCCCACGGCTCTGAGCATTTCTTCCCTGCTTAAATGACGTCGCCGCTCCATAATAACGTTGGTTTTAATCAGTAGTAGGGAAACAGTAGCACTAATAATGTCTTCAATGCGTTGTATGTTTTTATAGGGAAAATATTGACAGCTGATTTTCATCTTTTACTCGAATTTGATTCACAGTTCCTGATTCAAATTATGAAATGCACCAAAAAGGATCCATATAAATTTATAAAATCATAAATTTATTACAAAGCCACATCTCAATCTCAAGAAATCCGCTTAAAAATGCTTGATCCCTAGACACTTTTGATGTGTGTATTATATACGCATTATTGAATAATATCACTTTGAATAAAAACTGATAATGTCTAGCTTTGACGTCAAAATACAAAAAACAAGACCAACCCTAGAGTTTTTGGTTTAAACCAAGAATTAGAGCACTTAATGAAATACATATCCTGAAAATTTCAGCTTCAAATATCTCATAATAAAGAAGATACAAACAAAAACTAGAACCCCTGTTAGATTACTGGTTATCCGACCAAATTGGAATGAACCCAAAAAAGCGAGGATTTCATACATACTCGTGACCTTCTTAACTTTGCACAAAAACAGCTTTGCCTGGGTACACTGAAGTATAAAACTGTTAACGGAAGTTACTTTTATTCTAAACTATCTGACCCACGCAGCTCCGCCTGCGCTACTTTTACGTTAACTAAACTTTTAATAACAGACATTAGCATCGAATACATAACCTCCTTTTTTATAGTCGGTTAAAAACTGGGGATCTACTTTTTACTTGCTCTCCGAAGCACGGACCCGTTTAGTTCAAATGGCGTTAAACGGTCACCCATCTATTTAATGACCTTACCTAACGTTGCTTAACCCGATCGATTACAAAACCTTGATAACAACTCTCTATGAGTGTTCCCTTACTAATATTTATTATATTATAAAGAAAAATTGATAAAATCTGACCAAGCGTATAACCAAGTACCTACCCATTTTGACTTTAATCCCCTCTCCCGAAAGAACCGTGCTAGATTACGGGATAAAAAGTATCCTATGTCCTTCCTCGTAGTAAGATCTCAAATCATGCCAAGTTTCATTTGAATCCATTCAGTAGTTTCGGCGTGATGCTCAGCCGTGATACAGACAGACAGACAGACAGACAGACAAAAATTTAAAAAAATACATTTTCGGCCTCAGTATCGGTTATAGAATGCCCTCCAAAAATAATTTTCAAAATATCTTCAATGTACAGAATTGGACTTGTTACAGTTTTATTATAAGTATAGATTTAAATATAATCAAGAACCAAACATGGTGTCTTTCTTTTTATAAAGTATGTACTATGCGTTTCAATTAAAAATGTGTCCGCCATACTGCGGAACTTCACTCGTTTTTTACGATTTTTGTATCGGCAGCAGAGTAAACACAAAATGAAAAATTCGCCTCGGTTTTGATTATTTGATGGAATGTGTTTTGTTAAAACATCATTTTTAGTAATTATATATTTGAAATGGCAAGATGGCGGCCACATTCTTAGTTGAAACGCATAGTATCTAGTTACTTATAGTTCATGTAGGTGAAGAGTTCAATACAATGTCAGTTATATTATTACGCAATTAAACTTTATTTTAAAACTAAATGTAGGTTGCCTGGAAGAGATTGGTTTTTAACGATAAGGCCACCTTTCATTGATTTCTTCAACGTATTGTTCAATTTACATGTAACCTTTGGTGTAGAATAAAGTGTATTTATTATTATTATTTAACTTTTATTTTTATTTTCTCTAGTTTTCACACCCGGACTTTTTAAAGGCTTGCGTGGGGACGAATCCAAGACGTAGAGGTCTGTTGGGTGAAATTAATGATATGAAAGACACCTGTCAGAATAAACTGCTGGAAATAAGATATAAACAGCAGTTGACTCTGGCAGACTACTCTGGCCTATTATAAGTATAGTGCCTAACCTAGTATGTGGAAAGATTACTATATGTTTTTGAGTGGATATTTGGTTGACTGAACACTGGGCTGTTGTAAAAGGCCGGGGTCTTTTGCCACCTACTCATTATTTTTTGACAAGTGGTGACTTGCCACCCACTAGATGGACTCTCCATACGGCCGTCATAAGACGGCGAAAGGCAATAACGGTGTGGGTGGCTCAACACCACTGTGTTGAGAGGTATGCTGCGCTTTCTCCGGAGTTACTCGCGGCGTTATGACTTTTAACACTTCCACCCCTGGAGCATATAGCTCTAACAACTCCTCTCTGGACGGCCAATTAAGGTAAGCCAGAGCTGAGTCCCGCGGGTCCCCTTCGGTTTTCACTCGGCCGACGAAGACACGCCAAGGTGGGGGCCCTGACCAACTCGGTGGAGTACTCGGGTCCTTGGTGTCGTTACGCACCAAGACTAGTAAGTAGACTATCTTTCCATACATTTACAATAGTTCCCTTGGCTGTCGAGGTAAACTGTTATTTTTTCTTCAATTAAGTAGTTGAACTCGGTGGGTACCAACCAACCACACACCAGTTAATTGTAAAAAGGGCATCTATGTGTTGGATTCGTCCCCACGCAAGCCTCTTAAAAGACCGGGTAAATCCCGTGAAACAAAAAACATGAAAATAATAATAATATTTTGGGACAATCGACGAACGATCTTCTGATCTCAAACTAGACAGAGCCTTTACTATGGTAAACAGGCAGCTGATACTAATACTTATAAGTATACTTTTTTGTCATTGTGCGCGTCGCAGGTAACCGGTGGATGCAAATAGCCAACTGTCGTTCATTATGGCGTTCGAAGGGGGAGGCCTATGTTCAGCAGTGGACGTGTTCCGGCTGGTGATGATGATGATACTTTTTTTGTAAATACATACTGATATACTTATGACGCCCAGCCAGACACTTGGTGGGAATCGAACCCGCGCCCCTCGGTTGGTTGCCAGGGTCTCCTACCTCCCTACACCAACGGGCCCGTCAATTGTGAAGTGGAAAACCAGAAATTAAATTAAAACTGCATTGCAAATTCAATATGAGCAATGGAAAACGAAGATTTGCTACAAAATTCTTTGACCTTCTACCTGGATGGACGATCTAGTTACCTTTTTCCTTGTCATTAGATTCTTCAGTGGGCGGGAGTTAAATAGTGTTCTAAGTTCCTTAGTTTAGCCCATAAAATAAGATATATGTTTTTTTTCACCCACCAATTTTGTTCATGAAACTAGTTTATCCCATTGTAAAGTTGGCAACACTGATCCCTGTTTAAAAAGTAAGTAGGTTGCGCTCGCTTAGCTCGAGTGCTACGATAAGAATAAAAATACGAGAAAATACAATCAAACTGAAAGGCCAAAGGGATAGTAGTCGGAGCAGTCCCCCTAAGCAGCACGCGCGCACGACTCGAGAAGCAGCCATCACTCCCCTCAACCATATTGGAGGGAAGGGGGTGACCCGCCACACGAAGCCTATGTCTTTCCCAGTTTCATCACTAACAAGTATAAATTTTAAAAAACCCCGACATACATAACATTATATCAACTGATCATTATCTACACTATCTGCACTAATATTATAAAGAGGAAAACTTTGTTTGTTTGGTTGTAATGAATAGGCTCAAAAACTACTGGACCGTTTTTAAAAATTCTTTCACCATTCGAAAGCTACATTATCCACGAGTAACATAGGCTAAATTTTATTTTGGAAAAAAAATAGGGTTCCGTAAGATATTTGGGTTTTTTCGGACACAAGGTGTAAAAAATCAACCAGAAAAGTTACTTATTTTGCGTACGCTGCCTAAACTATAAAAGATAGAACCATAAAATGTTCTAATTAATTGTAGATCTTATAAATATCTACAAAAAAGTCCGCAGCACACGCGCGTATCTTTGTCGAGTGAGGCCCAACAACCATTTTTTTATTTAAAAATCTTGAATTTTGTTTGGACCACATTTAAACGCATTTATTTTACTCATGCTATTAATCCTTATCAAAATAAATTATTTCATCATTAAGTACAGTTTATGTAGATAATATTTGGTCTTTGAATGATTAAAATTGGACATTTGGTTTTGAAGTTATGGCGAAATTAAAATATTACTACTTATAAATTAAAAGATTTCTGCTGCACGGCCCGTTGCGAAGTGAGCGTTACCAAGGGGGGGTGCGCATGCGGGAGGGGAGTTAAGATCTATGAGTAAGGTACCCGCGCGGCTCAGATGCGAGCATAGATGATACTTATTATAGGTACTGAGATAGATGCGCAACTCAAGTTTTCAATTTTATAATTTGAAGGTCTGTTTGCTAGATGGCGTTGCTTAGCGAGTTATACCTTTAGCTCGCTAGATGGTGCTGCATCGCTAAGAAAGAAATATTTACATTGAATCGTACATAGCAAGCGAGTGAGAGGGAGCAAGTTGGGAGAAGAGAGAGAGGAAGAGGGGAAGTGTGACGGGGACCGAAGTGGGAGGGGAGAGAAATAGCATAGAATTAGATTTTTATTATAAGAGAGAGAGATGGAGAGGGATAAATCAAGGGAGTAGGGAGAAAAGGGGAGCAAAATGTAATTAAAGCGCGGGCGGAGCTGCGCGGGTCAGCTAGTATCAAATAAAATTATAGATTCATTTGTGATTTTGTAATTATATCAAATATTACTTACCCCAATTCTATGGTCTTTACCAGATAAATTCCTCCAAATAAATCATGGTTCTCCAGGAAGTTCTTAATCGGTGGTGATCAAATTTATACAGATTCATTATATACAGGTTCCTTCTTTCGAATAAAAAAAGATTCATTGAAATTGGTCAATATTTGAAGAAGAAGAAGAAGAAACGTTTATTTGTGACACGTAGAAACAAAACAGTGAGTAGGTACAGTGAAAAAGGTCGTGTCACAAAAAGGTCTTAACTCAGCATATTGCTGGTTGCGGACAACCAGCGCTGGTCTTCCGTTAAGGCCCTTTTTGGTGACATCACAACTAAACAAAATACACTAAAAAACAGTAAAATTAATACAAAAATATGATTAATAATAAAAATAAAAACAAAACAAACAATAAATAAAAAAATAAAAAATGTAAAAGAACACAAAAGGAAAAAAATATAATATTATTAAAATATTTATCTTGTTTTTGGTAAAAAATAACTTGACTTGGCCACAACAACCATACACCATAAGAACAGGAAACTTATCAAAACAGGCAGCGCCTTTACCATCTAACGTTCAGTTTATGATTGGACAACCTAACGCCAGCATACAAGATAAGGTAGGTTGACCAATAGAACATCTCCTATATAGCACTAGTGTCATGTTTAAGGATTTCTTGACTTTTTTGATGCTCAAGTATATATTTCTTAATCTTTGCCAGTGTTATGACCAGTTTTGTCCTTAAAAAGCCATAAAAACATCAACCTCCAGCATTCGTACAGTTTTTTCAGAGTCGCCATTCTCATTTTTTCAGGAACTACTTTCGTACGTAATAATTTTTTTATGGGACCCAATTAATGGAGCGCCCTATCCGTACAATTCGAATTGAGAACCTCCTCCTTTTTTGAAGTCGGTTAAAAAGGAGGAAGTTCTCAATTTAATTGAATTGTATGTATTTTTAACACGCTTTTACTTGCTTGAGCTACACACATCAAAAGTGTCTAGGGATCAACATATATTTTTGCAATAACTTTTCTCCTGATTGATATTAATTAAAATTTTCTTTAAGGATTCATCAAATAAAGTGTTTTCGTTTGTCACAGTAACGATAAACCAAGTCACCTTTGCATTAATAAAGAAATTTGCCATTTTCCTAATAAAGGGATTTTTGACATTTGAACCACTAACACAAAAGTTCGAAAAAAAGACTGAAATAACAGTTTTCTTTAAAATTTTATTGGGTAACTTAAACAATTAATAATCCGTGTTTCTACCGCGAACACTAACAACACAAGAACATCGGTTTGGCATACTCAAAATGAGTTCATCCAAATCACGCTGTGGAATGGCCGCCCATGTTCGTTGCAACAACAAAAAAAGGTCTTCTTGCGACTGGATACCCTCCATATTCGGCAGAGCTCTTCTCTGTAGCATATCCCATGCATGCTCAATCGGGTTCAAGTCTGGCGACTGAGCAGGCCAGGGCAGGACATTGATGTTAGCTGCGGCGAGAGTCTGTCTTACAACTCTTGCGGTGTGCGGTCGTGCATTATCATGCATTAACTGAAATAAGGGACCGATTTGCACTTGTAGAGGAACGATGACGTCTGATACAATCGTCTCAGCATAAATTTGAGCGTTGAGGTTGCCTCTGATCCAAATCAATTCAGTTCTTCCGCCGATCCAAATACCCGCCCATACCATGATGGTTCCACCACTATAAGGATTGACTTCCTGGCAGGATTTTAATCGCTGTTGGCGTCCAGGGGTTCTCCAGTGTCGTATACGTCTTGTATCCGGTCTCATACCAAAACGAGACTCATCAGAAAAGCACACGAAACGCCATTGTTCTTCTGCCCAATTTCTGTGTTCAAGAGCCCATTGATATCGAATCCTACGATTGTGCATTGCTATAGGTGGTACCCGTAGCGGTCTTCGGGAATGAAGGTTCACTTCATGCAAGCGGTTTCTGACTGTTTGGTCGCTAATTAAGTTCCCTGAAGAGTGATGAAGCCTCACGGCTAACATCATGGCAGTTATTGTTGGAGCTCTTCGAGTTAAGATTTGAATATATCGGTCTTGTCTCCGTGTGGTGCAGCGATACCGTCCTCCATGGCGCTCAGCCACGGTACCAGTGCTTCGGTAACGTGTCCAAAGTCGACTGATAACACTCTGACTTGTATTCAGAGCTAAAGCCACAGTACGTTGCCGGGAACCAGCTTCTATCATTCCCACGGCTCTGAGCATTTCTTCCCTGCTTAAATGACGTCGCCGCTCCATAATAACGTTGGTTTTAATCAGTAGTAGGGAAACAGTAGCACTAATAATGTCTTCAATGCGTTGTATGTTTTTATAGGGAAAATATTGACAGCTGATTTTCATCTTTTACTCGAATTTGATTCACAGTTCCTGATTCAAATTATGAAATGCACCAAAAAGGATCCATATAAATTTATAAAATCATAAATTTATTACAAAGCCACATCTCAATCTCAAGAAATCCGCTTAAAAATGCTTGATCCCTAGACACTTTTGATGTGTGTATATGTATGATGGTAATGGAATCTTGCAATGCAGTTTTGATTTTGACTCAATGTAGTCTCGCGGTTACGAACGGTGTCGGTCGATAATCGCTTGCACGAGCCACCCCGAAATACATGCGGGCGGGGTAGGAGCACGTACGTTCGTTCAAACCATTCTAATTGCAAACTGGTACACCGTTCGTGTCCACGATAGTTCGTACACAAAGGTCAGTGAACTTTCTCGGAGAGCGGTTATTATTATAAGTATTGGAAATATAGATTTTTTATTGCAATGCGAATCATTGCTATGTACACCTATAAACTTGCAATGCATTCTGTGGTTATCGTAATTAAATAGTAATTAACAGAACTGTAACAATATATTGTAAAAATAATGACAAACTATAACCACCTGACGGACTATTAAGATAACCGCGATTGCTGATAAACATTATGAACGTAACTGTACAGACAACAGCTTCACATAATACTGTCATTTAAAGAAGGTCACGAGTATGTATGAAATCCTCGCTTTTTTGGGTTCATTCCAATTTGGTCGGATAACCAGTAATCTAACAGGGGTTCTAGTTTTTGCTTGTATCTTCTTTATTATGAAATATTTGAAGCTGAAATTTTCAGGATATGTATTTCATTAAGTGCTCTAATTCTTGGTTTATACCAAAAACTCTAGGGTTGGTCTTGTTTTTTGTATTTTGACGTCAAAGCTAGACATTATCAGTTTTGATTCAAAGTGATATTATTCAATAATGCGTATATAATATGTTTTGAAACTTTACGTGGATGTTAAGAGTATTAAAAAGGACCGAATACCGTTTTCAGTGTGTATGAATTTTTGTTCGTTTAAGCGCTAGGACCTTTTTTTTGGTTTTCATAAATCCATTATTACGCTAAAACGGTAAATATTTTTGAAAATCTAATTAATGCACAAATACGCACAAATTAAGAGCTACTGATAATCGTTTATTCTACAGGTGCACAATTACTGGTTTCCGAGAAACACGATTCTGCAAAACGTTACCCCAGCAGGAATTGTAATAACTCTGAAATCTTAAGACGCACAAATTTCATTTTCAGCGCACAATTACGCACAAATATAAGCTATCTTTCCTGAAGTTTAGGTTTCTCTCCGATCATTGGTTTAGAATCTTCTTGCTGGAACAACGTTACCCCAGCAAGAATCGTTTTTCGGATTTTTCTCGAAAACGAAAGGATGCACTAATTTTTTATTCCGCGCACATTTACAGCAGATTATGCTCTAATTATTCGTTTAACTCAATCTTCTCTACGACCATCTTTCTTGCTGGGGTAATGCTCACCGTACATACATACCTGCAAGCGCTTCAAAAACTTTACTCGCCTTCTGGGCCAAGTCGGCTAAAACCGGCGCTGCCCGTAATTAGATGCGTATTCAATTAAAATAGTTAATGACGTCAATTAAATCTCATTACAGAACGCAGCCTTCTAAATCTGTTTTTGTTACAAAATCGTGGGGCCGTATAAATATAATTTAATTATACATACTAGAGTTCTTAATACATTTGTGACACTGGTCCAGTGCAAACTAAGATGGAGGAGATACCGAAATCTCGAATATTGGAGTTTCGACCAGATACTTTGATTGAAGTACGGAAGAGTATCGGTTTGGATGATCCCAGTAGGATGAACGAAGCTATAGATATCTTGGAGGACTGGGTGCAGAAACAAGCCCATTTTACTAAAAAGGATTTCAGTAAGTAACTTTACATCATTTAGATTCTTATAATAATGAATTTCTAACCGCTTCCGAACCCTGGTTATAAGTCCTCGCACTACAGAAACAAAAATTGTGTTATTCAGTTAACAAAGCTTCTAAATAAAATCACTACCTAATAATTACTAGGTGGCAAGCCTCATGTGCAAGGAACTGTCCAGGTACCAACGCAGTGTCAGATATTCTACCGCTACGCAACAACGTCTAAACATATCTGTCTTCCTCCAGAGTTTAAAATGCCGTGACCTACATGGAAAAGCCTGAATAGACTAAGATCCCAGGTAGGCCGCTGAAAACTCTCTAAATAGATGGGCATTTATCAGTGACGCCAATATCTGTTGCGAGTGTGTGGCACCACACTCGCAACATGGCTGCCCCTACCAGTTATTTTTTTATATTTTGTTTTTTTCGCTGTGAGACAGTTTTTCACTTCAGTTACTTGGTTGCAGACGCCAACTGCTAAGGAATACAGTTGGTGTTTTCTGATCGAGGTGTTTTCCATTTCTGTGTAAAACGCAAATAATAATATTAGTTAGGTATTGTAAATTTTCTTTAGGCGAGAATATATATAAGTAATGAATTCCATGAATGATTTAGCAGTGTGGGTGTTTCGAATGATATATTTTAGTTGGTATGGATTGATGGAATGAAAACTACATTTTTGCTCGTGTTTTAGACGGATGGCTGAAAAAATGGGACACACTTCAGTGAGATGTTTGTGGGTCTGGATACTGTTGTCATCGCAGGTGTTATTGTCAATAATATGAAATCGATGAAGTTAATATAGTGATATAAAAATCTGGCTTAATAACAGCGAGTGCTGATTTGATGTCCTTGATAGATGGCAAAAGAAAGAAGTATTGTGGTGTGCACCCTGTAGGGAGCTCTTGTACCTCTCCTGCCATTCTAGCAGGCTCTGAGTTTTTAGGCTGTGTTTTACGAAGGACATGGGAAAATGAGCATAGTCCGGTGATTTATGGAGCTTGGCAGCCGCGTTGGCTGCAGCAGCAGCTGCCTCGTTTCTCGGGATACCTGCATGTCCCTTGACCCAGGCTAGGTTGACTGTACGCATACTATTTCTAATCTCTGTTATGATGCTGTGTATGTTTGACACTATATGATTCGAGTTACTTCTATCTTCGATGGCTAGGGCTGACGCCATGGAGTCGGTGAAGATTGTAGTGTCCGGTAGTTGCCGGCTGTGGCCCACACACACAGTGGACACACAGTGGAGTGGAGGAGTGTGGTGGTGTGTGACTCACACGCCCTTTCGATAGCGAGCAACTCGGCCTGGACAACTCTGTGCAGGAGTTGTGGAGTTTCAGATTTTTGGAATATTTTGGCTCATATTTTTATTTTGGTCGGGGTGATAGTAAATGTAGCTGGCACCAACTTTGCCGTCGTCCTGCTTACTACCGTCGGTAAAGATTTTATGGGAGTTACGGCCAATTTGAGTCACTGCTCCGGAGTCTCTGGCCTCTAGATGTCTAATGGAGACCCTCTCCGCAGGATGTTTGTGGTTTTCTACAGGAGTAGGTTTTCTAGCTCCAAGTCCAACGGTAGCAGAGGAGAGGAACCAGTTATCCGAGTTTGTTCTATGTGGTGAACTTCCAGAATCTTTAGGTCCAGAGGCAAAAATTGGGCCAGTGCAAGGGCAGCGGAGGTGGAGACTATTCTAAACGCCTTGTTAGCCGCCCTTACCAGTTGCCCCACACATCCCAATACCTGCACCAGAGAAGACTTTCTCCAGGAAAATCAGAATACGATGGATTCTGTTGTAGCTTCTGGGCAAAAACAGATTTAGATGAATTAAATTAAGAATATTCTTTTAACACATTGTTTACACGAGAAGAAGAAGGGTTGTACGAGTGTGAAGGTAGATTGGTAGCTGGTGAAATTACCGAGCTTAAAAGACATAATAACTAATGTGTCAGGTGACGAGCGATAAACAATACAGCTATCTATAGGCAGGCGGATCGTTTACGATCAGGCAAGCGTATTGATTGTCTAGTCACTATCCGCTGCACTTACAAATCTCAATTAACTTTCATTCTAATTAAGTCACTATTTAAAATCTATTTATTTCGACTGTTAGACCCGTTTAGATTATTTTCGATTATTGAATACGAGGTAATTTATATCTCTACTCACTATCTGCGTATTAATTGGCTTCGAGTGTCGAAATTATCGGATTTCAAAAAATGGATTAATTATAATGAACTATAATTGACGTGTGTTTGACGTGGAATAAAAATCACTGGAAAATCATTAGAATCAGTGGAAAAGAAAATACATAATTTCACTGGCCATTCTGCACTACACTACACTGAATGGTTGTTAAAATTTAATTCTCTTGGCATTGCGTTGCGGCTGTTTGTAACTAGTTTAGCCGCTAGTTTGCCACGTCCCACAGTTTGGAGTTTGACCATAGAATTTACATACGTTTCTCGTTTGCGGCCTATCGGAAGGCAGGCCTGAATAACCACTTATTCCGTAGCTGCCCTTAGAAACACCAAAAACGTTTTTAATAAAATATGAATAAAGGTCAATGCTATAAAAAAATATTTTACGGCCTTGTCGAACTACTTTGATTTCTTACTTATTTTTTCTTCCCAACTAAGTTTTCATTAACAAGGTCATTGGTCACCTGAATTGAACTATTTTCAGAAAAAAATAACCGACTTTAAAGAAAATTATCTTAAAGGCACCAAATAACGAAAATATATTGAAGAAAAAAAAAGTGAAAAAAAAAAATAAGTAAGAAGATAGTAAATATTTAGAGTAAATTATAAATTTTCCGTTCGTTTACAGGTAGAACGTACCTAGAACGAGTATTAATAACATCAAAAGGATTTATTGAAAGGGCAAAACAGAAGATTGATAGGTTGTGCACGTACAAAACATTAATGCCGGAGTTCTTCAAAATAACCGACCTAAAAAAAGATATAGCACCTATCAAAAACAAAGCGTAAGTACGATTACTATGCTTTTCAACCAAGTGAAAAATTCTATATCTATGTTTTCAACTAAGAATGTGGCCGCCATGATGATCGCGACTGCGGAACTTCACTCATTTTTTACGATTTTTGTACCGGCAGCAGAGTAAACACAAAATGCAAAATTCGCCCCGGTTTTGATTATTTATTGTAATGTCTTGTTTTGCTGTCTATTTTTGTTGAAACATCATTTTTAGTAATTACTAGCTGACCCGCGCAGCTCCACCCGCGCTTTTATTACATTTTGCTCCCCTTTTCACCCTCCTCCCTTGATTTATTTCTCTCCATCTCTCTCTCTCTCTATTATCCCCTCAAGCCCATGTGGTTCCAAAAGGAACAATGCGCGTTTTCTTTTAGGACCCAGCCGGGATTGAAGCCTTATAAGAAAAATGTAATTCTATGCTCTTTCTCTCCTCTCTCTTTCCGCCACCCGCATCGGTCCCCGTCACATTCCCCCTCTTCCTCTCCCCGTTGTCCCCTCTCTGAACCCTATCCCCCCATCTCTCTCTCCCAACTTGCTCCATCTCACCCCCCCCCCCCCTTGCTCCACCTAACTCCTCCGATCCCTCACCCCCTCCTCGAATCCCTTCTCCCTCTCTGTCCTCTCTTGCACCCTCCTCTCATTCTATATATCCGTCAATCATGGTATCAGCAGCATGAAATATACTTTACGACTTATTCTCAGACCTACCCGATATGCACACAAAATTTCATACACATCCGTTCACCCATCTATTTAATTACCTTGCCTTATGTTGCTTAACCTTTACCTACCGGCATGAAATATAATTAATGGCCTATTATTAGACCTACCCGATATGCACATAAAATTTCATACAAATCGGTTCACCCATCTATTTAATTAACTTACCTAACGTTGCTTAACCTTAACCTATAGGTATAAAAAGTATCCTATGTCCGTCTCCTGCTCCTAAGCTACTTCCCTACCAATTTTCAGCCAAATCGGTTGAGCCGTTCTTGACTTATAAATAGTGTAATTAACACGACTTTCTTTTAAATTATATAGATTAAAGTTCTATGGTGATTGTATGTTCAATTTCACCGATAGATGGCGCTGTTCATAATGTAAATCACGCTAACATCGTAAATTACTGTCTAATGATATTCGATAATGAAAGTTCTAAGTTTTTCGCATCTTTTATTGTTGCGACTGTAATACAATACCTATACACTACCTGGACTTGGGGAGTTTCATTAAAATTTCATGAATAATTTCATGATCTAGTTTGGACTCGCTCGGGATTTACAGATTTTAACTTTTCAAAGATATAATGTCATATTGCTATCAGCAACGTACTTAGAACAATACGGAAATCTAATGAAAATGTCCTGGGTGTACCGGACCGGCTTACCTCTTACAAAAATTGACCCTTCGCCACTGCCATATCTTATTCAAACTAAATGTCTGCTCAGTCCCTATTGTATATAGCGTAATAATACATATCTTAATGATTAACTGATCAGTCTATAATTCTGCCGTCATAAGGAAAAAAGACGTATCTGACATTTTTTTCATAATTGAGTTAAATACGCCATCGGGATCAGAAAAAAATGACGCATCTACCAGTATTTTTTTATTCTTACTTTAACAATCAGAACCATATAAATCTCACTATTAATTAAGACGCTTCTGCTGCAAGTCATAATGTTTACGAAGTAAGAAAGTCATTTCTGACATATAATAAGTTGAAAAGACGCATTTACGTAGAACCGTCTTATTTGTTTGCACAATAATGTATTTAATCATAAAATGAAAAGACGTTACTGCATCTATTTTATCTACGGTCTATATTAAAAACTCTACAAATCATGTGATTACACTATGAATTCTAACATTAATGTTATAGCCTGTTTTGGTACTGTCTATACGAGTGCAATGTGGACATAAGAGTACCAGTTACATAATTGTATTGCATTTAGGAGGGTGGCCTGCTCTAAATCGCATCCCACTTAGCATCCAATACATGCCTCCTTTGCTCCTCGAACACCTGCACCAGGCCATGTACTTTTTGTCTTCATGTACTTCGTTGTTTAGCCAAATTTTCCTAGTGAAGGTGATCCACTATACATCCCTTCATGTCTTTTCAGACCATCTTTATACCTGAGAAGTTAGCCACATTGTGTCCTCTTACCTTCCTCTAGTTCAGAATAAATGATGCGTTTTATTACTCTATCGTCCGACATCTTAACTACGTGGCCACTCCAGCGTAAATGACGTTTCATTAGATACGCCTAATCCCGTAAAATTTACCTCGACGCAAAACATTGGTGTCTCAAACGATAAGACAAATGTAGTTCATGATTTCACGGAGGCACTTGAGATGAAATCTATCCACGTCTCCGACGAGGGTAAGTTGAAAAATTTAAGAATTGTGGCGTTGAGCCGTATATACGGCTATGGAGTAGGAACTTCTGTGTCCATAGACATACATTCTATCTTTGTTATACTTACCTACTTTTAAGCCGAATCTACGAGTCGAGAGATTTCGTTTTTCCATCAAATCTTGAAAGGCATTCAAGTTTCCGCCACAAAACAAGGATCATCCGCATACCAAATCTCTGTGTCTGTGAATATATCATGGGAGACCATTCTTTGAGGTTTTAGCAGGGATAAATTAAAAAGTTTGCCATTAGTAAGCACAATATCAAATGTGTGTATTGTTGGCTGTTTTTAATGTATCTACCACTACCACTAAAAAGTACACTGCAAATAGTATTAGTGCCAAAACGCAACCCTGCTTCACTCCACAACTCACAGGGAAAAAATCTGTCCGCTCACCGTTTACATAAACACAGGTTATGTTGTCATGTAACAGTCTTAACATCCGTACAAACTTTTCTGTACAACCAAGTTTGAGTAGCAGAATCCAAAAAGTGACACGACGCACACTATCAAAAGTCTCGAGGTCTACCAAACAAAGAAATACTGCTCGATGTTGTTCTTTTCTCTTGTAATTGACCAATCGAAATATTGCCTCTATTTAGACGAAAGCCAAATTGAGGTTGGGGAAGAATAATTTCTTTTATCATTTATGAGACGGTTGGGGAGTACTCTGGCCAAGGTTTTTCCGAAAGCCGTGGGAAGTGAGGTACCTCTATAAGAATTTCAATCAGCCGAGATACCTTTATTTTCATACAGTGCAAAGATTTTTAACTCTGTGAAGTCTTTGGTAACTAGTACAACATGCCACATTTGCTTAAAAAGTTTTTGTAGCTGAATGGCGGCAGTCATTTCGCTGATAGAAATTGGTTTGTCTAGAGCTATATCTATAGGAAATTCAGATATTTGTTTTATTGTAATCAAAATCAGCTGAGCGATCAATATTAAGAAGTTTACTACAATTTTCCGCCCAGAACCTTAACATTTCACGTTTGTTGGTGCCTTGGTGGTATGAATGAGTACCATCAAAAGTAGTTTTATATTTAATTTTTATTTTATGATTAAATTTATTTCAGTTTATATATGGGCTGTTAATTATCTGACAGTTAATTATGCAACATTGGCGTTTCTACAGGTACTATTGTAAGTTCACCGACTGTAGGTAAGAATCACTAAGTTGAAAAGCAGTAAATGGCTAAATACGTCTATTTTATTTAGGTAACGACAACCTAGTTACCCATTATCGCTAAGTAAAAAAGACGTTTCATAAATTACTAAGTTGAAAGGAAGTATCTAGCCAGAAACGTCTTTTCATTGCAGTATCATGTATATTCTTGTAATTTTTTTACTAAGCAAAAAGGGAAAATGTAATTTATTTAATATATAAAATCTATTTTAATAATATTTGCATCTTTAATTCAATAGACCAAACTTTAATTCATACTTTTTCACAGAAAAAATATTATTTTTATTATTTTCTTGAGCACAGCGATTTTTTTACTTTCAAAAATACTTTTTATTTTATTTCTCCGTTTCGAACTTTAGGTAGATACGTCCTTTCGTTTTATGACGGCAGAATTACCCTATTCTCATACAAAGGAAATTACGTGGTAATATGTGCAAGTAATGTTTCACTGATTAGCCCCCATGAAACATAGCGTGATGTTTTATATACCAATTTATACCTTGACTTCTACACAATACTAGTTGTGAAAGTCCTATCAAAATCCATCCACGGGTTTTCAAATGATACCTGGACAAACAGAACGACAGACAGACAGACAGACAGACAATAATTCCAAAAAAAATTGTTTTGGCCTCTATGTCGATAGTATAGTATCCCCACATAGAAATTTTGGAAAAATATTCAATGTACAGAAAAAGTGCTCTTTGAGCATCGATATACTATACCAACTAGATTTGCTGTCACGACCCAAAAAGTGGTCACGAAAATAAGAGCTACGGAGACGGCTGTCGCTCAATTGTCTGCAATTATTATTGAACCTTATTTTATAGTATGTAAGTTATCTTTTTATATGAACATATTATTGTTTTGCGTGTACGTGTATAGTTGTAACCGCGACCACATTTTCGATGTCATTTTGTTCGTGACAGCTAATCTAGTTGGTATAGTATATCGATGTCTTTGAGTTTTATTATAGTAAGGTAAGGTGGGGTAAGACTAACATACTTTACTGTCGGACAGACAAATTGTATTTTTATGACTTACATTTATGCCCTACCTTTAAGACAGTAATGCTACTGGTACATTAACACTATAAGCTTATATAAAATAATGAATACATTACCGTAATTGCATCTGGAACAGAAATTTTGAAGAAATTGTGAAATAGGTAAAACTGGTAGTCTTACCCCACCACACGGGGTAAGACTGTCAGAGACATATTTTATCAGAAATCGTTCACAAATAGAACTTTTGAAAATAAATCATGCTTATAACAAGTAAATCAAGTAAAAGATAACTCTATTGCAACGTTACAGCGTTTATTTTTGCGGCAATTCGTGTAAATAGTTTTCCGGGGTAAGACTGACATACAATCGAAAACAGGGGTGTAAAACCTTTGAATTGTTTTTTTTTATCGACATCAAAACCTCATTGTCACTATGAAATAGTTCAGCGATTCAAGTATAAAGAAGGTGCAAACACAAACACTCACAAACTTTCTTTTAAACAATATAGGAAGCTTTCGAAAGAATGTATATGCGCATTTATAAATGCGTATGTATCTCTGTCTCTCTGTTGTCATAAAGTGTATACGTGAGTAAAAGCGCGGGACGTCGCTAGTAGGGTTATTACAATTAGTTTTTCTAGGTAGCAACTAATAATTCTTTTTTAGCACCTAGTTAAAGCCGATACCCGCTTTGAAAATGTTTACAGTATCTGACTTGGGGCAAGACTAACATACGTTTGTCTTGCCCCTGGTAAACTGATAGTCTTCCCCCACTTTGACATTTTTATATTATGGTTTTATTTTGTTAAATATTAAGGAAACTTGTTTGTTTTATGTGATAATAACAAGATTATTTTAAACTCGATGTTGGTATGATGCTACTCACAGCAAAGATATCTCAATTGAACCTTTAATATCACAATTTTTTTAATGTTTTTTTCAGATCCACCAACTAGCTATTTATTTTTCTTACAGTTGACATTTTAATTGTGTGATATTGACCAAATAGTTCAGCAAAAGTGGCAACTGTGTTTTGAGCCGAGAACCATTTCATGATAACTGTTGTATCGACAAGTTAAATTGGAAAAAAACGCAGAACTTTTCGAGTTATTTGAAAGTGACCGTCTTACCCCGGTGACAGTCTTACCCCACCTTACCTTATAGAAGATATATTTGAAATGGCAAGATGGCGCCCACCTTCTTAGTTGAAACGCATAGTACTTAAAATTCTATAGGTTCGCCATTTGGGTCGTCGTCGGGCGTTGTAAAGTCTAGTGTCTAAGGGGCGCTACCACACATACGCACAAAGTATTGCACAAAAGTAGATAGATAGAAAAGTAAATAATAAGGAAGGGATATCATACCTTAACTATGTATGAAAAAATATGTTAATTAAGTTCATGGGTCACAATTTTTGGCATGCATTAGTAGGGATATAACATATCTATGGTTTATAATTGACCAACCAGTTGACACATTTAACTTTCGGACGGTTCTAAGAAAGCTGTCTCTCTGCTTAGTACCTACACTATTCAAAGTCACTCATACGAAGAATGTCACTCAAATGAAGTGATTTTTTTCTTTTTTGCATGCTATGTACAATTCTAGCAAAAACATGTACTATGTACTTTATACAAATTGTAACATCTTATTATACCATGTTTTTATGCAAATAAATATATTATTATTATAATTATTATATGATTATTACGGCGACTTAACTTTTATTTAGCGTGTCTAAAGAATTAGGATTATTTTTTTAATTTTTGGGCTGTTCATTGATAGATCACTATATCAGTCAATCAGTCACCTTTGAGATAAATATATTTAGATTTGAGTTATATATATTTAGAAAATATAATCCGCTAGATATATTCGTCATAACATCTACCTGCATGCCAAATTTCAGCCCGATCCGTCCAGTGGTTTGGGCTGTGCGTTGATAGATCACTATGCCAGTCAGTCAGTCAGTCACGTTTGAGTTATATATATTTAGATAAAAAATAATATCCGCTTTCAGATTAATGGCAGCCCTACCAAAATTAACGAAGGACAATTGCAGAGTGCATATATGTCGTGTAACTTCAGACTTTGATGCCGATGATGTGTTGATGTACTTCAATTACTCTATTATGGTATGTTTTACCATTGAAATATGCAGTAAGTATTGTTTTGAAATGTGTGTCCGACAAAGAATAGCCGTTTTCTTCCCGTTGGGTGTTGTTATAGTCGACTAAGGGAAAGCAAGAAGACTGGAAGCAGCATCTTTCTATTGGATTACCTATACTGCGATCCCCAAGACGCCTGCCAAGCGTGGGGATTATGGCTATCCCCTCTTCTAAGGGGGTGGCTTTTGTTCAGCTGTGGAAGTCTTTCGATTGATAGTGATGATAACGATGATGTGGTAAGTAAACTGTTTTTTTATACTACCAACAATGATATTATATACAATAGACTAGCTGACCCGCGCAGCTCCGCCCGCGCTTTAATTTGCTCCCCTTTTCTCCCTACTCCCTTGATTTATCTCTCTCCATCTCTCTCTCTTATAATAAAAATCTAATTCTATGCTATTTCTCTCCCCTCCCGCTTCGATCCCCGTCACACTTCCCCTCTTCCTCTCCCCATTCTCCTCTCTGAACCCTCTCCCTCCTCTCTCTTCTCCCAATTTGCTCCCTCTCACTCCCCCCCCCTTGCTCCACCTAACTCCTCCGATCACTCACTCCATCACCCCCCTCTCCCTCTCTTGCACCCTCCTCTCGTTCTATATATCCTCGTCAATCATGGTATCAGCGGCATAAAATATACTTTATAACCTATTCTCAGACCTACCCGCAAAATTTCATATCGCTTTACCCGACTCTCGTGCACGTAACTCAGAGGTTCTCAGATTTTGTTGTGCAAGGCGTTGCGAACGTTCGACACTCGACTCTCGTGCGCGTACCAGAGAGTTTCTCTGATTTTGTGTAGCAAGGCATTGTGAACGTTCAGGTGAAGATTCTCCCATACGACGTATTCTTGCTGCCCGTGCTTGAGAACTATGTTTAGAAAGTTGAGACCTGGCTCTCTTAGGTATTTTCAAATGTTTAAGAAAATGCTAATAGCGTGTAATATTCTAGCTCTGAAAAGAACTGTTGTTTAGCCCTGAAAAGAACTGTTGGTAAGTCCTGAAAAGAACTGTTGGTTACCCCTGAAAAAATCTGTTGGTTAGCCCTGAAAAGAACTGTTGATTAGCTCTGAGAAGAACTGTTGTTTAGCTCTGAGAAGAACTTTTGCGTAGGTGTAGTTTTAAGAAAGAAATCTTAAAAAAAACGCACGAAAATTATTAGACTTCGCGCACGACCGCTGCGTAAGGAAGGAGCCGACCTCGCGTCTGAGCCGCGTAGGTACCTTACTCATAGATCTAAACTCCCCTCCCGCATGCGCACCCCCGCCTTGGTGACGCTCACTTCGCAACCGGCCGTGCAGCAGAAATCCTTAGATCATAATATATATATTATAACGACTGTGATATAACTATAGTCTAAGCAGAAGCAGATTTCGCCATAACTTTAAAACCAAATGTCTAATTTTAATCATTCAAAGACCAAATATTATCTACATAAACTGTACTTAATGATGAAATAATTTATTTTGATAAGGATTAATAGCATGAGAAAAATAAATGCATTTAAATGTAGTTCAAACAAAATTCAAGATTTTTAAATAAAAAAATGGTTGTTGGGCCTCACTCGACATAGATAGTGTGCCGCGGACTTTTTTGTAGATATTTATAAGATCTACAATTAATTAGAACATTTTATGTTTCTATCTTTTATAGTTTAGGCAGCGTACGCAAAATAAGTAACTTTTCTGGTTGATTTTTTACACCTTGTGTCCGAAAAAACCCAAATATCTTACGGAACCCTATTTTTTTCCAAAATAAAACTTAGCCTATGTTACTCGTGGATAATGTAGCTTTCGAATGGTGAAAGAATTTTTAAAAACGGTCCAGTAGTTTTTGAGCCTATTCATTACAACCAAACAAACAAAGTTTTCCTCTTTATAATATTAGTATAGATATGCCATTAGCGCACGCCAGACGTTCAGCGAGTATCCCCCAACTGGGTTTTGTAGCAGTTAGTCGCACGCCATCCTGCGTAGTGAATGCGACATCGTGACGTCTATCATAAAAAATGAAAATGCCGTCCTGCTTATTTAATATGTGCACAAATTACCAGGCAAAAGTAAATATTCAGTCAGGGATGATATAGCACTTATAACTTTGAAAAACTAATTTGATTTTGTAAAGTATTTCAATTTTCTTTATAATATTGTAAGAAATAATCCGAAAATTTAATGTGTCAGTTGACAAGATGACACTGACAAGCGTTTAACCAATGCTGACAACGGAACGCACAACATATAGCCATCTCGTATTCTCTTACTTTGGTTGTTATGGATCTGTCCTTGTCAGACTATATGTAGGAAAATGTATAGCTAGGTATAGCTAACTACAAGTGAGACAACTTTTATCGTGCGTTAGTAGGGATATAACATATCTTTAGTAAAATATCATTGTAAGTCAGTCATTTGTCATTTTCCATATAAATGGTTTTTGTAATGTTGTAACGGACATTATTTGACATCTTATAATTTTTTTTTCGGTACGATGTCCCTTACACCCGTTAAACCTAGTTATATATGGTATCCTTTCTTTATTAAATACTTTTGTACAGTACTTTGTGCATTTTCTAAATACGTTGATTTTCAAAGGCCCGCGCTACGTTCGTTACATTTTACCGACGCGTGACTTAATGCTAGTTCACCCAATTTGGGTGAATTTCGTTGTTTCACTTTTCGTGCGCTAGTGACATATCTATTGTATAAAATATCATTGATTGTCATGTTAATTTGTGTATTCCTCATTGACGTGTAGTTAGTCACTCTGTAGGTATTATGCACGACTTCGGTGCAACGTTGTTGGCATAGTAGTACTGTTATTAAGTACATGAATTACTTACCCAATTTTATTTTGCCGCTCAAGTTCTCACGCCATATTACTATACATACCTACACGATATTTTGGCCCTACTTGTCAATATCTATATTATTATTACCTAACTATAATCTTCCTTACTGCTTAAAATTATATACACAAGCAGCAAACTTACTTAGGCTCTGGACGACTCTCTGAGAACTCAGGTCTCACCAAAAGATGAAGATACTCATGTATTTTTTTGTTTTATTTCTAGCTGTGTGAATATATGATGCAGAACGAATATTGCAGCGGTTTTATCATAATCGCGGACTACAGGGGCTTAAACGCCATGAACTTAGTAACAAAATTCAACCCTATGATACTGAGTCGCATAAAAAGCATATTTTTAGTGAGTAATACCCTCCTCACTTGTGTTACTTAATACCAGGCCAGTAGTAACACGGGTAATTTTTATTTCCCATATTACTACTGGCCAATATCATTATTAAAACTTCGTCTTCTTTCCAAAATTATTGATAGCATATTTATGACTTTATGAAACACAAATATAACAGTAGACATCTCGCTTCTTGATACATCCAGTATGAATATGGTTTGGAGATAATACATTTATACCAACAGAACTAGGGAAGCATATGACACAAGAAGTAGTGTTTTGTAACCATTTGTGGTAAGGGTAACCCCAAAAGGCCTGTCCTCATTCGAGAACATATCGAGAAATAAAATATGCTGCTTAACAATCTAGACCAGTCATACTGAATGGCACAAGACGTGAGGCCTCCTTATGCCATAATACTTCCCTGGTACTTATGCTCTAAACATTTTAGCGCTGACTTAGACCGATATGTGGCAACTGGTTGCACAGAAAGAAGTAGGTAATTTAGCCCCGGTCGAGCCCCACAGCTCCCGGGGATCTTTTGAAGATTTCCCCCACGTCAAAAAAATAAAAAAGTGAGGGTGCAGGACTGAATTATTGCATGCGCATATAGCATGGATCATCTTACTTTTGGCCAGTATGGATCATCTTACTTTTGGCCAGTATGAATCATCTTACTTTTGGCCAGTATGAATCATCTTACTTTTTGGCCAGGTGATTGGCCATTATTGTCCATATCAGTATGGATCACATAGGGGTTGTTGCTCTCCGCAGCCAGCGTCTTGTGTACACCCTACCATATGGGCCAACTTTGTTAGACTTAATGTAATTACATTTTAGTGGGTAGAACCCCACATACCCCGGTCGAGCCCCACAGCTCCCGGGGATCTTTTGAAGATTTCCCCCACATCAAAAAAAGAAAAAAGTGATGGTGCAGGACTGAATTATTACATGCACATATATCATGGATCATCTTACTTTTGGCCAGTATGGATCATCTTACTTTTGGCCAGTATGGGTCATCTTACTTTTGGCCAGTATGAATCATCTTACTTTTTGGCCAGGTGATTGGCCATTATTGTCCATATCAGTATGGATCACATAGGGGTTGTTGCTCTCCGCAGCCAGCATCTTGGGTACACCCTACCATTAACTTTTTTTTAATATAGAGAAGCTGAGAGTCACACAACGAGCTATAGAGAAATCTATGCTCGGAGTTTCTTTGCGCGACAGAATATAGAATGAGGAAATTCGCCGAAGAACCAAACTCAGTGGCATAGTTCTTAACATCTGACATCTGCAAGTTGACCGATGGATGTAAATAGCAAAACTCTATCATTGTAGCGTGCCACGGGAGAGGCCTATGTGCACCAGTCTCAGAGAAAGTACCAAAGGAGTTAGTATCGCGTCGATTCCCCGAACAAATTTTTCGTGGCACTTTTGCGGGGTGCGGGAGGCGAAGTAAACACACACAGATACACTTTCACGCATACCCACACTATAGTAAACTCGCAACACATTCAAAAATACACGCACACAAATAAAGAATGACCTGACCATATGACCAAAAATTTGGCAGAGGGGGTTAGCGCATCATGCTCTCTCCAGTTGTATCTCCTCTAAGGCACCAGTAGATGTCTTCCGGCTGATGATGATTTTTAAATTGTTTCTCCGTATCAAGTAGACTGTATACCTATGCTTAGAATTGGCATGTTAAATAAAAGATATATGTATTGTAAAATTAACCTATTTAAAAAAATAGTGTATTCAATCTCTCGATACTGAACCAGTTTCAGATTTTTCGTTTAACTTTTCATTAACACGAAGGTAACTCGCATTATGGCTTTAAAAATAGTACATAACACAATTTCACCATTCCAGGACGGATACGGCCTAAGATTGAAAGGCCTACTCGCCGTATCTGAATCGAAAGCAATAGAAACACTAGTGTCGTTTTTCAAACAATTCGTCAAGGCGAAATTGGCGAACAGAATGCACACCATCAACTCTAATGAGTCATTGTACGAGCTGGTGCCTTCAGAAATACTGCCAGTTGAATATGGTGGAAAAGAAAGATCGCTGAAGACATTGCATGGTGAGCTTAGACTGAACTCAAATTCAACGCAAATACACTAGGATAAAACTCGGTAATACGCCCCACTATTCAATAAATTATTTTTTAGAAATAAAATACTTTAGATATAATCAAAGTTTTTATTGAGAAACATAATTAAGTTATTTCCTAACGTTAAGGCACTTGGTAATCTTGGTGAGCATTCCCTAAAGATGTTGGACTTATCATATATATTACTTTTACCTTAGGTGGGGCATTTTGTATTACGACCATTGGGTAATATGCCCCAACCTGTATTATAAATGCTCAATGCTCAAGGTCATAAAGGACGAAACATTAAAAAAACAAAGGTGACTTCAAGCGTTTCAGTACAGTGCGGATTATATCGGTGTAAAAACCATAGCAGTATAGATATAAAAAATTGAAACTCACCACAAATTGTAGGAACGGCAATAATTTAAAATTATCAATATTTTTTTATCAAATAATAGAAATCAATCGCGAACATCATCCACGTTGCCGGGTGACTGACGCGTACACGAGCGGGTAAAAGGGAGCCACATAGTTTTGTTTGTTTGAGTGCAAGACCAGTGGGGCGTTTTGTCAAGTGGGGCGTATTACCGAGTTACCCTAACTGAAATATCATTTGTATTATATTATTTTCAGATGAATGGCTTGAAGTTCTGGGTTCTCCAGAGAATATGGAATCTTACCTAGAAATGAGCAAGGCCGCTACAGACGAGTCTTGCAGACAGACGGACGCATTTCACGAACAATACTTGGGCATACCGGGGTCATTTAGAGCATTGAGTGTCGATTAGTTAATGTAACTTAATGGTTATTTCTCCCAGATTTTGCGGCTGACATGGAAAGGGATTTTAGAGCCAGGACGTATTTCATATTATTGTGTTTTAATATATTTCGGGATAATATAATTGTTTAATTATTTTAAGAACTGAATTCTCGTTAGGTATTGATCTGCTGAAGCACCTGTTTGACTACTTACCGGTACAAACAAAGAAAACCGATACTAAATACTTATAACGTACTTGTGTCTGCCTCTTAAATATTCTTTTAACCGACTTCAAAAAGGAGGAGGTTCTCAATTCGTCTGTATATTACATATATATATATTTTTTATGTATGTTCGCGCATAACTCTGGCAATTATGAACCGATTTGAAAAAATCTTTCTTCCATCCATTCTTCAATCCATTGATTGGGTCCCATAAAAAAAAACATTGCTTAGTAATAAGTAGTTCCTGAAAAAACAAGAATGGTGACTGCGCATGAAAGCTGCAGGAAAGCCTATATAGATGACTTTATGGTGCTTTTTAAGGACAAAAATGTCATAACTCTGGCAAATATTTACCAATTTCAATGATTCTTTTTTCATTTGAAAGAAGAAACCACTGTCATGAATCTGTATGAATTTAATCATAACCAGATAAGAACTCCAATACAACCATTAAGCTAATGGAAAACCGGACTGAGATGAGACTGCAATCTTCAGCTGATATGTCGGGTTATGCCAAACTCAATAGACGAATCTCGAAATCCGTGCGACACGACTTGCGTTCCTATAATACAGCATGTATTAAGGACGCAATTGAGCGGAACCAAGGCTCTAAAGTGTTCGCAAAGAATTCGTCTATTGGGCGTAGCCAAATGACAAAGCTGAAGATCGATGACGGCAGTGTCATCTCATCAAAACCGGAGATATTGAGAGAGCTTGAGAGATTTTACGGACAGTTATACACCTCAACACGGGATCCCATTGCCAGAACAGCTCAGGACACCAGAGCCAAACTAACCCGACATTACACTGAAGACATCCCAGACATCAGCGTGTACGAGATTAGAATGGCTCTCGAACAGCTTAAGAACAACAAGGCGCCGGGTGAAGACGGAATCACAACAGAACTTCTGAGAGCGGGTGGAAAACCGGTACTTTTAGTCCTCCAGAAGTTATTTAATTCCGTCTTACTCGAGGGTACTACGCCAGAAGCATGGCACAGGAGTGTGGTGGTTCTTTTCTTCAAAAAAGGTGATAACACTTTATTGAAGAATTATAGACCCATCTCACTCCTGAGCCATGTATACAAGCTGTTTTCGAGAGTCATTACGAACCGTCTCGAACGCAGGTTTGATGACTTCCAGCCTCCCGAACAAGCCGGGTTCCGAAAAGGCTTTAGCACCGTAGACCACATACATACGCTCCGCCAGATTATACAGAAGACCGAGGAGTATAATCGGCCATTATGTCTAGCGTTTGTGGACTACGAAAAAGCCTTCGATTCAATCGAGACCGGGCGGTATTGCAGTCCCTCCAGCGGTGCCACATTGACTATAGGTACATCGAAGTGTTGAAGTGTTTGTACAGCAACGCCACCATGTCGATCCGACTACAGGACGAGAGCACGAAACCAATCCCATTGCAGCGAGGTGTGAGACAGGGAGACGTTATTTCTCCGAAACTGTTCTCAAATGCATTGGAGGACGTTTTCAAGCTCTTGGACTGGTACGGATTCGGCATCAACATCAATGGCGAATACATCACTCACCTTCGTTTTGCCGATGATATAGTCATTATGGCAGAGTCGCTGGAGGACCTCAATACGATGCTCAGCGACCTCAGTAGCGTTTCCCAACAGGTGGGTCTTAAAATGAATATGGACAAGACGAAGATCATGTCTAATGTCCATGTTGCACCCGTACCGGTAGTTGTTGGGAACGATACACTCGAAGTTGTTGACCACTACGTATACCTAGGACAAACTATCCAGTTAGGTCGGTCCAACTTCGACAAAGAGGTCGCCCGAAGAATCCAACTCGGATGGGCAGCGTTCGGGAAACTACGCGATATCTTCTCGTCCGAAATACCGCAGTGCCTGAAGACGAAGGTTTTTAACCAGTGTGTGTTGCCAGTGATGACATATGGTACTGAGACGTGGTCTCTAACGGCTGGCCTTTTAGAGAAGTTCAGGGTCACACAACGAGCCATGGAGAGAGCTATGCTCGGAGTTTCTTTGCGCGACAGAATTCGAAATGTGGAGATTCGCCGAAGAACCCAGGTCACCGACATAGCTCTCAGAATCTGCAAGTTGAAGTGGCAATGGGCAGGCCACATCGCTCGAAGAACCGATAACCGTTGGGGAAGAAAGGTTCTCGAGTGGCGACAACGAACCGGAAGACGCAGCGTAGGCAGGCCTCCCACTAGATGGACAGACGACATTGTGCGCGTCGCAGGTAACCGGTGGATGCAAATAGCCAGTTGTCGTTCATTGTGGCGTTCTAAGGGGGAGGCCTATGTTCAGCAGTGGACGTCTTCCGGCTGATGATGATGATGGATAAGAACTTCCTGGAGGACCATGAACGATGTGGAGGAATTTATCTGGTAAAAACCATAAAACTGATGTTCTCCATTACATTGCTCTGACAATTATGAACCGATTTCGATGATTCTTTTTTTATTCGAGAGAGTAAACTACTATGATGATTCCATGCAAATTTCATTACAACCGGATATTTTTTTCTGAAGAAACATGAATTATGTAAAAACTATGTGGACGATAATGTGATCATAACCTACCTAGATCATTTTACGGTCTTCGATGGTTCAATCTTTATATATATATGAAAATGTCACTAAAAAGTTTAAAAAAAGAATCTTTAAAAAAAAAATTGAACCGACTTCAATATCACTGAAAAGTATAAATTAATTTAAATATTATTGATTTTTTTCTGAAGAAACATGAATTATGTAAAACTATGTGGACGATAATGTGATCATAACCTACCTAGATCATTTTACGGTCTTCGATGGTTCAATCTTTATATGTACTTATATATGAAAATATCACTAAAAAGTTTAAAATAAAATCTTTAAAAAAAAAATTGAACCGACTTCAATATCACTGAAAAGTATAAAATAATTTCAATATTATTGAAGTTGGTGTTAGCTTACCGGCTGTGTATGTTTGGCACCAACTTCAATAATATTTAACCGACTTCAAAAAAGGAGGTTCTGTATTCGACGCGTATGTATGTAATATTAATAAAAATGCGTAATATTCATATATGTTAGTCTATGTGGGCTTCTAAACGAATTTACCAAATTTCACGAGTGTTTGTATGTATGTATGTATGTATGTATGTATGTATGTATGTATGTATGTATGTATGTAGGTTTGTCCGCGGATTTCTCAGAAACTACAAGTCCGATTTCGAAAATTCTTTTTGCAATAGTTAGAATATCTTTCAACTTAGGGTAGAGTACAAATTTCATCAAAATCGGTCCAGTAGTTTAAGAGATATAAACTTTTTATGTTTTCAGTAAGTTACTGTAATGTAGACGTTCGAGTTGCGTTATAGTGCTGATACCTATCTTGGTAAAATAAGTCACTAAAAAGTGTTAAATAAACTATTTTTAAAAAAATAATAACCGACTTCAAAGTAAATTATCTAAAAAGCATAAAATAACGAAAGTATTATTGAAGTTGGTGCAGAATATACACAGCAGGTACGCTAACACCAACTTCAATAATACTTTCGTTATTTTATGCTTTTTAGATAATTTACTTTGAAGTCGGTTATTATTTTTTTAAAAATAGTTTATTTAAAAATAGTTTATTTAACACTTTTTAGTGACTTATTTTACCAAGATAGGTATCAGCACTATAACGCAACTCGAACGTCTACATTACAGTAACTTACTGAAAACATAAAAAGTTTATATCTCTTAAACTACTGGACCGATTTTGATGAAATTTGTACTCTACCCTAAGTTGAAAGATATTCTAACTATTGCAAAAAGAATTTTCGAAATCGGACTTGTAGTTTCTGAGAAATCCGCGGACAAACCTACATACATACATACATACATACATACATACATACATACATACATACATACATACATACAAACACTCGTGAAATTTGGTAAATTCGTTTAGAAGCCCACATAGACTAACATATATGAATATTACGCATTTTTATTAATATTACATACATACGCGTCGAATACAGAACCTCCTTTTTTGAAGTCGGTTAAAAAGACACCACTCAGCATGATGCTGGGAAACGAAGTTCCCAGCACTGGTTTTCAGTGACGCCTTTCTCGGAGATCGCTTTGGACATTTTAGTTACTAGTATACTTACAGATAATACAATTTAGGTACATATTTTGTCGTACACTGAATAATATATTTATTCAAAAAATATAACGTATGTATATACCTACCGGGTGTCCCGGAAAGTGTATATATCAAGCCAAAGGGTATGTATAGTTTTGTTTGTAAAGACCCCGAAAAAGATGTCAATACGGCAAAAAATTGATAGTTAGAATTATGTACATAAAAAAAAAGTTGTATGGTCTTAAAATCATTTCTAAGTAACCCTTTGCCACCGTGCCTACTCCTATGGAGAGATTGCTTTTTATTGATTGCGTGCCTACCCGGTTTAATAAGAAATTCATGCACTTTTCGGGTAAATAACGAAAAAAATGTTTAACCCACTGCACTAAAACTGTTGACTTTTTCATTATTTTCTTTCACAAATTGATTGCTTGTGGGTTACACAATGCGTCATTACTGGCTTGGGTATCAAGCCAGTAATGCTATTTCAAGCCATTTCTGGGACAACCTGTATAGATAATTGAGCACGAGGCCGAGATGCGGGGCGCAGGGCACCGGGTAGACATGCCTGGGCCCGAGCTTCCCATATCGATGTTCATAAGATATAATTATTATTATTTTCACACCACCTGCTCGATAATGTTGCTTTATGTGTCATATAAAGATGACATAAAGTACCTCATTATTGCCCTATAGTCTAGCCGGGTAATAATGTTGTACTAAACTCCCTTGGGTAATAATGTGATTTGAATTTCGAACGTCAAACGAAAATTCCTTATCACTTTTACCACAGGTATAATACAACGCTAAGCAAGGACCTTCACGAAAAAAAAATGTGCGTGCGTGGAGTCCCTCCGCGCGGAAGAAGTGAAACTTCATTCTCGCTCAGTCGATCGGTCGGTCGGTCGGTCAGCCCCTCACTCACTCACTCACTCACACACACACACACACTAACCAACTCAACTCAACTCTCAAACCAACTCTCAAACCAACTCTCAAACCAACTCTCAAACCAACTCTCAAACCAACTCTCAAACCAACACTCAAACCAACACTCAAACCAACTATCAAACCAACTCTCAAACTAACACTCAAACCAACACTCAAACCAACACTCAAACCAACACTCAAACCAACTCTCAAACCAACTCTCAAACCAACACTCAAACCAACACTCAAACCAACACTCAAACCAACACTCAAACCAACTCTCAAACCAACTCTCAAACCAACACTCAAACCAACACTCAAACCAACACTCAAACCAACTCTCAAACCAACTCTCAAACCAACTCTCAAACCAACTCTCAAACCAACTCTCAAACCAACACTCAAACAAACACTCAAACCAACACTCAAACCAACACTCAAACCAACACTCAAACCAACACTCAAACCAACACTCAAACTAACTCAAATTAACTCAAGCCAACTCGCCCACGCCTATCGCCTATCGTTTAACATCTATCACTTAACGCGTTAAGCGATAACGCGTTAAGGTGACTCATTTAACGCTTGACGCGTTATGTGATAACATTATTGGAAGTCGCATAAGAAGTTTCACTTCAAAAAAAATGTGCGTGCGTGGAGTCCCTCCGCGCGGAAGAAGTGAAACTTCATTCTCGCTCAGTCGATCGGTCGGTCGGTCCCTCACATACTCACTCACTCACACACACACACACACACACACAAACACACACACACACACACACACACACACACACATATACATACACTCAACTGAACTGAACTGAACCGAACCGAACCAAACCGAACCGAAGCGAACCCAACCAAACCCAACCGAACCCAACTCACCTACCACTCACCTACCACTCACCTACCACTCACCCACTCACCTACCACTCACCCACTCACCTACCACTCACCCACTCACCCACTCACCTACCACTCTCCCACTCACCTACCACTCACCCACTCACCTACCACTCACCCACTCACCTACCACTCACCTACCACTCGCCTACCACTCACCTACCACTCACCCACTCACCTACCACTCACCTACCACTCACCTACCACTCACCCACTCACCCACTCACCTACCACTCACCCACTCACCTACCACTCTCCCACTCATCTACCACTCACCCACTCACCTACCACTCACCCACTCACCTACCACTCGCCTACCACTCGCCTACCACTCACCTACCACTCACCCACTCACCTACCACTCACCTACCACTCACCTACCACTCACCTACCACTCACCTACTACTCACCTACCACTCACCTACCACTCTCCCACTCACCTACCACTCACCCACTCACCTACCACTCACCCACTCACCTACCACTCACCTACCACTCACCCACTCACCTACCACTCACCCACTCACCTACCACTCACCCACTCACTCAGTAACGGCGTCACATGAGCGCTTTCATAACCTTAACAAATTTACGCCTATCGTTTAACACCTATCACTTAACGCGTTAAGCGATAACGCGTTAAGGTGACTCATTTAACGCTTAACGCGTTATGTGATAACATTTTTGGAAGTCGCATAAGAAGTTTCACTTCAAAAAAACATTTGAAAATCTAACCAGGCGCGACGATCAGAACCCAGTGTTCTAGAAAAGAAAAAGAAATAGATGTTAACGCGTTAACGCTGCTGATCACTATGTTGATATTATTGACAATCTCGTTGGTCTAGTGGTTAGACACCCTGGCCGCTATCTGGTCGTGGGTTCAATTCCCGCCTAGCTAGTGTCTGGGTTTTATTTAACTATTTAATTAATATCAGTTATCTGGTTTCCATAGTACAGGCTCTGCCTAGTTTGGGATCAGATGACCGTGTGTGGATTGTCCCAAGATATTAATATTATTTAGATTCTAGCAATATTTGTATTTTATTACCTCGCAGTAGGTGTGAAAAGTAGTGTATTCACCTCGGGGATAAAGGTGTCTTTGTCTTGGGCGAGCTTAAATCCCTCGCTGTACTCAGGATTCTAGTATTAACTAAGTTGCTAGAATCCTTCGTTTTGCTCGCGATTCAATTTTACGCCCGCGACATAAGACTCTACTTTATCCCCTTGGTGCATAAACTACTATTAATTACAAACGCGACTTAGGCTGAGGCCTTTACATGAAGACAAAGAGAACAGGTTCTTGCCATTTAAAATGTCCGTGTAAATATTATAATTTTTACCAATTTAATATACAATTTAAGAAGTAACAACTTGGAGGAAGGAATTTTTACTTAATTGAAGTAAGTATACATATTTGTAAACTAGCTGACCCGTGCAGCTCCGCCCGCGCTTTTATTACATTTTGCTCCCCTTTTCTCCCTCCTCCCTAGATTTATCTCTCTCCATATCTCTCTCTCTTATAAAAAAATCTCATTATATGCTCTTTCTCTCCTCTCCCCTCCCGCTTCGGTTTCCGTCACACTCCCCCTCTTCCTACCCTGTTATCCCCTCTCTGAACCCTCTCCCCCTCTCTCTTCTACGAACTGGCTCCTTCTCACTCCCCCCTTACTCCACCTAACTCCCCCGATCCCTCACCCCATCGCCCCCTTCTCGAATCCCATCTCCCTCTTTCTCCTCTCGTGCACCCTCCTCTCGTTCTATATATCCTCGTCAATCATGGTATCAGCGGCATTAAATATACTTTATGACCTATTCTCTGACCTCCCCGATATGCACACATAATTTCATACATATCGGTTCACCCATCTATTTAATGACCTTGCCTTATGTAGCTTAACCATAACCTAGCGGTATGAAATATACTGTATGACCTATTCTCAGACCTACCCAATATGCACACTTTCATACAAATCGGTTCACCCATCTATTTAATGACCTTACCTAACGTTGCTTAACCTTAACCTACTGGGATAAAAAGTATCCTATGTCCGTTTACTGGTTCTAAGCTACCTCCCCACCAATTTTCAGACGAATCGGTTAGGCCGTTCTTGAGTTATAAATAGTGTAACTAACACGACTTTCTTTGCTAAAATAAATAGATTAAAGTTCTGTAGTTATTGTATGTTCAATTTCACCGATAGATGGCGCTGTTCATAATGTAAATCACGCTAACATCGTAAATTACTGTCTAATGATATTCGATAATGAAAGTTTTAAGTTTGCCGCATCTTTTATTGTTGCGACTGTAATACATACATAATCTAGTTTGGATCCGCTCGGGATTTACAGATTTTAACTTTTCAAAGATATAATGTCATATTGCTATCAATCAGCAAAGTACTTAGAACAATACAGAAATCTAATGAAAATGTCCTGGGTGTACCGGACCGGCTTACCCCTAACAAAAATTGACCCTTCGCCAATGCCATATCTTATGCAAACTAGCCGTGCGCAGAATGTGTCACTTGAATGAAAAGATATATACATATCTTTTCACTATTGTGAAGTATATCTATCTTTTAGTTCAATAGTTCAATCTAGTCCAGTAGCTCAACAGAAATGATTTAGTCTGTTGCTCGGTTTTCGTTCTTAGTTCAATGAGAGACATTGAAATGGTTGATATATTAATTATCAGTACACTTTTTAACCAGCTTGTCGCATGAGTTGAGACATGAGTATATAACTTCCGTTAATTTTCTGTTTTTGTAAAGTTAAATAATTAAGCCATTTGGAAACGTATTCCCGCACAATTGGTACATTATATCTCAATGCACACAACTCATTTCAGATGAACAGTAAACTGTAACAATTATACTAAAGTGTCCCGTACTCTCGTAAAATCATGTCATAAAGCTCAAAATACTCTAAAAACTTTACAGTTTTCATAACTACTCAGATACTTACGAATGAAAACAATGCGCTTTTATGATTGCTACATTTTATATTCAAGCTCGTGCAAATGTGTTTATAAACTGTACATTGCCATTTTGCTTGGTAGTTCAATATAAGCTTTTCTAAATAACAAGCAATGTACAGCTAAAGTAAGAGCACGCCTAATATCGTTCTCGAACAATTGTATTACATATCAGAGTCAAAGTTTGAGTGAAGTAGAAAAATCACTACAGTACCTACAACAGAGAGAGAGACAGCATTATCTATCCGCACTGCGTATCGTTCGTGTTTCGGTTCGGATCGTTCGCGCCCGGTGGACTAAACAACTGAACTATGAAGTAGATGAATTGTAACTGAACTAGAGAACGAAGGAAGTAAACCAACTGAAGTAGTCCAATTGAAGGATTCATTCGTGAACTACACACGACTAATGCAAACTAAATGTCTGCTCAGTCCCTATTGTATATAGCGTAATAATACATATCTTAATGATTAACTGATCAGTCTATAATTACCCTATTCACATACAAAGGAAATTACGTGGTAATATGTTCAAGTAATGTTTCACTGCTTAGCCCCTATGAAACATAGCGTGATGTTTTATATACCAACTTACACCTTGACTTCTACACAACACATCAGTGAAAGTCCTATCAAAATCCAACTACGGGTTTTCAAATGATACCTGGACGAACAGAACGACAGACAGACAGACAGACAATAATTCCAAAAAAAATTGTTTTGGCCTCTATGTCGATAGTATAGTATCCCCACATAGAAATTTTGGAAAAATATTCAATGTACAGAAAAAGTTCTCTTTGAGTTTTATTATAGTATAGAAGATAGATATACACACATCAAAAGTGTCTAGGGATCAAGCATTTTTAAGCGGATTTCTTGAGATTGAGATGTGGCTTTGTAATAAATTTATGATTTTATAAATTTATATGGATCCTTTTTGGTGCATTTCATAATTTGAATCAGGAACTGTGAATCAAATTCGAGTAAAAGATGAAAATCAGCTGTCAATATTTTCCCTATAAAAACATAGAACGCATTGAAGACATTATTAGTGCTACTGTTTCCCTACTACTGATTAAAACCAACGTTATTATGGAGCGGCGACGTCATTTAAGCAGGGAAGAAATGCTCAGAGCCGTGGGAATGATAGAAGCTGGTTCCCGGCAACGTACTGTGGCTTTAGCTCTGAATACAAGTCAGAGTGTTATCAGTCGACTTTGGACACGTTACCGAAGCACTGGTACCGTGGCTGAGCGCCATGGAGGACGGTATCGCTACACCACACGGAGACAAGACCGATATATTCAAATCTTAACTCGAAGAGCTCCAACAATAACTGCCATGACGTTAGCCGTGAGGCTTCATCACTCTTCAGGGAACTTAATTAGCGACCAAACAGTCAGAAACCGCTTGCATGAAGTGAACCTTCATTCCCGAAGACCGCTACGGGTACCACCTATAGCAATGCACAATCGTAGGATTCGATATCAATGGGCTCTTGAACACAGAAATTGGGCAGAAGAACAATGGCGTTTCGTGTGCTTTTCTGATGAGTCTCGTTTTGGTATGAGACCGGATACAAGACGTATACGACACTGGAGAACCCCTGGACGCCAACAGCGATTAAAATCCTGCCAGGAAGTCCATCCTTATAGTGGTGGAACCATCATGGTATGGGCGGGTATTTGGATCGGCGGAAGAACTGAGTTGATTTGGATCAGAGGCAACCTCAACGCTCAAATTTATGCTGAGACGATTGTATCAGACGTCATCGTTCCTCTACAAGTGCAAATCGGTCCCTTATTTCAGTTAATGCATGATAATGCACGACCGCACACCGCAAGAGTTGTAAGACAGACTCTCGCCGCAGCTAACATCAATGTCCTGCCCTGGCCTGCTCAGTCGCCAGACTTGAACCCGATTGAGCATGCATGGGATATGCTACAGAGAAGAGCTCTGCCGAATATGGAGGGTATCCAGTCGCAAGAAGACCTTTTTTTGTTGTTGCAACGAACATGGGCGGCCATTCCACAGCGTGATTTGGATGAACTCATTTTGAGTATGCCAAACCGATGTTCTTGTGTTGTTAGTGTTCGCGGTAGAAACACGGATTATTAATTGTTTAAGTTACCCAATAAAATTTTAAAGAAAACTGTTATTTCAGTCTTTTTTTCGAACTTTTGTGTTAGTGGTTCAAATGTCAAAAATCCCTTTATTAGGAAAATGGCAAATTTCTTTATTAATGCAAAGGTGACTTGGTTTATCGTTACTGTGACAAACGAAAACACTTTATTTGATGAATCCTTAAAGAAAATTTTAATTAATATCAATCAGGAGAAAAGTTATTGCAAAAATATATGTTGATCCCTAGACACTTTTGATGTGTGTACTTACTGTAAATATTTAGTTTCAATAAACTTTACTTTATTTAAGAAACCTCCGGGCGACCAGCCACCGTAGGCCACGCCAATGTTAGGCAAATGTGTCATTCGAAAAAAGAAAAAAAGCAGTAAGTACATAATGTAATCTTTTATTTACGCGAATACTAGAGTCCGTCCGAGACCATGGGTGCTGCAAAGCATTCGAAACGTCGGGAAAATTAAAATAAATCGCGATATAATCCGTAAGAAGAGATTAATTACAATGCAGTAAGTACATGCTTCTTTTTTCTTTTTTCATCATAGAATCTACAATAACCCCCTGGCGGCTGGTGGCGGGTCACCCCCTTCCCTCCAATATGGTTGAGGGGAGTGATGGCTGCTGCTCGAGTCAACTCGTGCGCGGGTGCTGCTTGGGGGGACTGGTCCGACTACTATCCCTTTGGCTTTTTAGTTTGTTGTACCTACTTTCGTCGTATTTTATTATTTTTTTTCCCTGTATTATTTGATCTTTTGAACGGCAAGACACACTGTCGCTCTGATCTAACTGTAACATGACACACTGTTTAAAAAAAAAAAGTGATAAAATGACAAGCCCGCTGAGTTTCTTGCCGGATCTTCTCAGTTGAGGCCGCGTTGTGATCCGGTGGTAGCTTTTTAAAAAAAAAAAAAATACATGACCTTTCAAAAGTGCTAGCGTTAAGCCTATTTGAAATAAACTATTTTTGACTTTGACTTGACCCATTTTATGTTACTTAAATAGAATTAACAATGTTAGCAACCCCTCCCTTCTAAGGGAGAGGCCATTGTACAGCAGTAGAACTGTTTCGGCTGCTGCTGAATATGATGATGAATAGAATTATCGAAGTAAATATAGATATAATTACGTTTTTAATTATTTATTTATTTACTCTTTATTGCACACCGGAAAGTAATACATTTACAAGTTCTGCAAAAATAACAAGTACAATGGGCGGTCTTATCACTCATGGCGATCTTTTCCAGGACGCATGCGACCTCAACGACGTGCATCACCCCACTGAGTTTCTTGCCGGTTCTTTTCAGTGGGGGTGCGTTGTGAACCGGAAAGATCTTTGGACAGAAAGAAAATACATTAAATGCAACCGGCAAACGAGGTGCAACAAGATATATAAGTACACAACTTAAATACTAATATAATTTACATAGTAATACAAAAAATAATATTTAATGAAGTCCAAGTATTCATACATCCGTGTACTTGGGTTTTTTTTCCAACTAGTCATTGTTCATTGCAGTTCTATGATACACTATAACATAATATTATATTTAAATACAAATTAGAAAAAGATACGGACAATATTTATAAAATACAACTAGAATGAAAGGGATAGGAAGTGTTCCTTTAAAAGCAGTGACATTAGGCGCTCGCCTTAATGGTGCGGGTGTGGGTAACCCATTCCACAAACACACGGCTTTCACAATGTAAGATTTAGCTAAAAACCTATTTAACTAAGTAGGTACCTACTGCATTGAAAATAGAGATTTGTTATTGACTCAGTAGGAGCAATAAATCAATCAGTTTATTTGCAAAACACAAGTTTATAAAGATTAGGACTCTTTTAGGTTTAGAAGTGATAATATTTTTAAGGAAAAATAGGTGATTAAAAAACATATCTTGCATAATATACACTGTGAATTTAAGCCCCAGCTTACCCGAGCAGCAGGGCTATGGCGTATCTTTAGCCATCCAAGTGACTATCAAGCTTCAGTTGTCCACCGAACTTTGATGTCAACTGAAAGCATTGGTATTAATATTGGTCACTCAAGTTAGGCAATAGGTACCGAATGAATCATTTGACAGTTATTTGATGGTCACTGCTATATTGATCATCACTTATTTGTCAAACGAGATAAGTAATAGGGAGCTGTTCTTGGTATCGACATAGATACAATTTTTCTAAAAACTTCACTATTTGTTGTTTGTAATATTAGTCAGTAGTGCTACAATAAAGAACGTTCCTACTAATTTAAAATCGCTAAAGGCCTTGCCGTAATACTGTACAACATAATTAATTAAAATTTTAACAAATATTCCCACACTTGTCTGCATATTAAAATGGCACTGAGCTTCTTGTAGAAAAAAAATATATAATCACAAAAATATATAGGTGCGATAATGACTTTAATGTAGTCTTAAAAACCTGTTCTAACAATTCACGTTTCGATAAATATCATAGCACTATACTAGAATTCTCAATAGATCTGAGACTCTGGTCTTGTGAATAACTAAGATGGAGGTGATACCGAAATCTCAAATAATTGAGTATCGATCGGATACCTTGGTTGAAGTGCGGAAGAGTGTCGGTTTGGATAATCCCAGAAGGTTGAACGAAGCTATAGATATCTTGGAGGACTGGGTGCAGAAACAAGCACATTTCACTAAAAAGGATTTCAGTAAGTAATCTTAAGTAAGCAAGTAGGTAATCTATACTTATAATAAAACTGTAACAGGTCCAATTCTGTACATTGAAGATATTTTGAAAATTATATTTGGAGGGCATTCTATAAAGGATACTGAGGCCGAAAATGTATTTTCTTTAATTTTTGTCTGTCTGTCTGTCTGTCTGTATCACGGCTGAGCATCACGCCGAAACTACTGAATGGATTCAAATGAAACTTGGCATGATTTGAGATCTTACTTTTTACTACTTTTTATCCCGTAATCTAGCACGGTTCTTTTGGTAGAGGGATTAAAGTCAAAACGGGTACTTGGTTATACGCTTGGTCCGATTTTATCAATTTTTCTATAAAATATAATAAATATTAGTAAGGGAACACTCATAGAGAGTTGTTATCAAGGTTTTGTAATCGATCGGGTTAAGCAACGTTAGGTAAGGTCATTAAATAGATGGGTGACCGTTTAACGCCATTTGAACTAAACGGGTCCGTGCTTCGGAGAGCAAGTAAAAAGTGGGTCCCAGTTTTAACCGACTATAAAAAAGGAGGTTATGTATTCGATGCGAATGTCTTATTAAAAGTTTAGTTAACGTAAAAATAGCGCAGGCGGAGCTGCGTGGGTCAGCTAGTGTATCATAATCGTGTTAGAGAATATCCAACCGCTGCTTCTCAACTTTAGAAGTGCTTATACAGAATGTGGTTTTGCATTTTTGCCATATTTGTAGACCTAACAGTTAAGGATTATGTTAATTGATTAAAAATAGTTTAATAATTCAGTGGTTAATAACTAAAAGATAATTAATGATCCACGATTAACGTTCAACCAGAATAAGAGCTCTCGAGGGCTCAGAATCGGTCCCAAGGTTGGCAAACCGCGCGTTCTCTTGTTTATCTACTTTGCGCGAAGAGCGGTGCCAGATGGGGTTAATTTATAGTGACGGTTGCACACGGGATTTCTTTTCGTACCAAACATAAAAAATAATTCATAATTTTACGTCTATCATTTAATGATTGATTTATGTTCTTTAAAAGGTATATATCAACCTCCGTAAATATGGCAAGAGTGCAGAACCACACCCTGTATATTAAAGCAGAGACCAGTTGGCGCTAATCTCGTTTATTTGTTTGTCGTTTAGTCAGTGATAGTGGCCAACCAGGGCCTGTACCATCACCTCTAATAGCAATATTATTTTCACCTTACTGTCTCTATAGAAAGTGACAGATCTATAAACTACGTATATTGACGTCTCTACCTCATGTCAACTAATCTATCTATCTTCTATCTATACTATAATAAAACTCAAAGAGCACTTTTTCTGTACATTGAATATTTTTCCAAAATTTCTATGTGAGGATACTATACTATCGACATAGAGGCCAAAACATTTTTTTTTGGAATTATTGTCTGTCTGTCTGTCGTTCTGTTCGTCCAAGTATCATTTGAAATCCCGTGGATGGATTTTGATAGGACTTTCACTGATGCGTTGTGTAGAAGTCAGGGTATAAATTGGTATATAAAACATCACGCTATGTTTCATAGGGGCTAAGCAGTGAAACATTACTTGCACATATTACCACGTAATTTCCTTTGTATGTGAATAGGGTAATTATAGACTGATCAGTTAATCATTAAGATATGTATTATTACGCTATATACAATAGAGACTGAGCAGACATTTAGTTTGCTTAAGATATGGCAGTGGCGAAGGGTCAATTTTTGTAAGGGGTAAGCCGGTCCGGTACACCCAGGACATTTTCATTAGATTTCTGTATTGTTATAAGTACTTTGCTGATAGCAATTATAGCAATATGACATTATATTTTTGAAAAATTAAAATCTGTAAATCCCGAGCGAGTCCAAACTAGATTATCCTCGCCTCGCATCACGCCAAAACTACTAAATGGATTCAAATGAAACATGGCATGATTTAAGTTTAAACTACGAGTAAGACATAGGATACTTTTAATCCAGCAATCCAGCACAGTTCTCTTGGGAGAGGGGATTAAATTCTTGGTCGTGTGGTGGTCCGATTTTATCAATTTTTAATTATAATTATGTATAATAAATAATACTAAGGAAACACTCATAGACAGTTGTTATCAATGTTTGGCAATCGATCAGCTTAAACAACGTTAGGCAAGGTCATTACATAGATGGGTGACCGATTAATACCATTTGAACTAAGCGTCTCCGTGCTTCGGAGAGTAAGTATAAAGTGGGTCCCAGTTTTAAGCGAATTTAAAAAAGGAGGTTGTATATGCAATGCAAATGTATACTATTAAGAGCGCGGGCGGAGCTGCGCGGGTCGGCTAGTAACGAAATAAAATGATATCATGATGACAATGGAATATCTAGATCACATTTATTGTAGACGCTAATTTTCCTTCACAGGTAGAGAGTTCTTAGAACGAATATTGATAACATCGAAAGGATTTGTTGAAAGGGCGAAACAGAAGCTTGACAAATTGTGTACGTACAAAACATTAATGCCGGAGTTCTTTACAATAACAGATTTAAAAAAAGATTTGGCACGAATCGGAAACATGGCGTAAGTACTTAAGGATCTTCTTTCTCATAATTTCTTCCACACTAATGAGGGTCGTCCATTGGGGTCCATAAGAGGTTAGACTCTGGCGAAGGCCCGAACGGAGATCTCAATATAGTCGATGATGGCCACCGGGGATGATTCAGTGGGTACAAATTCTACTTGACCAGGCCTCGGCCCCCCGCAGACCGGGTACCGGCAGGTTTCCTTCACGACAAAAGGGGGTATGGAACCTTCTCCCTGTCATTCGCCACTTGGTTCTCTTTGCGAATTCAGTAGGGCTTTTCATAAACCTCGGATGTTTTTGTTATCGAATCAGATGAAAAGGTTTTAGCGAGGAGAAGAGTAGTACGTTCACCGGAAGGTAAACGACATGCATGATAAAAAAACAGGTATTTCAAAGTAACAACATGAAGCTGGCCCAATCCGAAGAAAAAACGACTCCTGTTTCACAACAAGACTAAAAAAACAGCCATATCTGTTTAAAGTCGAACTGTTTCGTGTGTTATAATCTATTTTTTTTTCAACTGCTCTAAGTTAGAAGAAAACGAGCATGGCCAAATTTCCAAACTGTTCTAGCAGCAGCGGCAGCAGCCGAAACACATTCATTATCATTATCCGTCCTCTTGCTGTTTTCCCTTAGTCGCCTTTTACGAACACCCAACGGGAGGAAATGGAAGGGTGTTATTTCTGCTAACTGTTCCAGTCTGGGCCTTAATTCTCTATGAGCTCTGTGAGTTATTACAAACATAGAGAACTCATAAACGAACCTTACGATTACCGGCCTTTAACACAAAAAATATATACATTAAAGATTGCTCTTATGATTTCTGATATTTACGCGAATATTACACATTGAAATGGAACTAACTTTACGCGGTTTATTTTTTATTTTACTAACCCAGCGGACTGAGGTGGTAGCTGTCCATACGTCAAAGTTGTCTTAGGGTACCCTGAGGTCTTGTAATTATTATTAGTCTGATCTACGTAGAAAAAGCTTACAGTATCTTGAAACGTTGGGATAGTAAAATCAAAAATAAGCCTCGATATAATTCGTAAAGTAATTTTCATTTAAATATTGCTCTTTTAGTGTCGCCGCACACGGGCCACTAGCCACATCCACAATCGCCGCCATTTGAAGCTAGAAGCGGCTACAAAAGAAGCTGACGCGCGCGACAGCCACTTGTGGTCCATGTTGAACACTTGTGGTCGGTGGCCGCTACTTTTTTTAACGCGTGCTTGCAGTGAAGTAAAGGGAGAGAGGGGTGGGGAGTCGCGCGAGTGGCTTGTGTCGGCGTTTTGTGGCCGAGCCGACCACTAGAGGCGAGCAGTGGCGATTTGTGGCGTGTGGCGACCACCGGCGTTTACAGTGTGCGGCGAGTCCATGCAAAATGTATGAAAACAACAGGAAATAGGTCGGCGGCTGCGTTTTGTGGTTGTGGCTGGTGGCCCGTGTGCGGTGACCCTAAGGCCATATTGACGTAGTTAGAATCAAGTTAGAATGGCAAGAATTGAGCTCAGAATGTAAGTGACCATAGAGAACCAGGGCCCTGGACTGATGATAATTTTAGCTGTTACACTACCTCTAATGACCAGACAAAAGCGTTACACTAATGCGTCAATATCCACTTCCAGAAGAGCAGCAGCCTTACCAAAATTAACGGAGGACCATTGTAGAGTGTTTATTACCCGTATATACTCAGAATTCCAAAGCGATGATGTGTTGCTTTACTTCAATTATATTGCTATGGTATGTTTACCTTCGTAATAGTTTAGTTTGTGCTAGTTGTTACGATTTTTAAATGCTACAAAAGCATGCAGCCCACCTGTTGTAAGCAATTATGCACCTATGGCCACATCGCTCTAATAATCGATAACTGCTAGGGGAGAAAGGTTCTTGAGTGGCGAGCACAGAACGGAAGACGCCAAGGACAATAAGGACGAGCCTGTAATATGGTAGTTTGAAAGGTCCCGGAAAATCGACTAGAATTTACTTGTATTACTTAAAAATAATATCTTCAGTATTTTCTATTTGTACGCGTAAAGATATGGAGCATAAAAGTTAAAGATCGTCTCAAAATTAGCAACTTTACATCATTTGCATCTTTTTTATTAATATTGTTTTTTCCTTTACTAGCTTTTATAACTCTGACATAAACTATACCTACCTATTCTAGGAAAATGAATTATTTATAAATTGCTACTTATTTTGTTATAAAGTCAGAGTCATTACCTATTCCATTTCCGTATTAATTAATAATATTTTCAAATTTTTTTTTTTTAACTATTTATGTTTTATAATCGACTTCAAAAAAGGAGGAGGTTCTAAATTCGTCTGTATACAGAAAGTGGTTCTGCATTCTTGCCATATTTACGGAGGTTGATATATACCTTTTAAAGAACATAAATCAATCATTAAATGATAGACGTAAAATTATGAATTATTTTTTATGTTTGGTACGAAAAGAAATCCCGTGTGCAACCGTCACTATAAAATAATCCCGTCTGGCACCGCTCTTCGCGCAAAGTAGATAAACAAGAGTACGCGCGGTTTGCCAACCTTGGGACCGATTCTGAACCCTCGAGAGCTCTTTTTCTGGTTGAACGTTAATCGTGAATCATTAATTATCTTTTAGTTATTAACCACTGAATTATTAAACTATTTTTAATCAATTAACATAATCCGTAACTGTTAGGTTTACAAATATGGCAAAAATGCAAAACCACACTGTATTTTTTTTCTATGTATGTTCGCGCATAACTTTGGCAATTATGAACCGGTTTGAAAAAATCTTTCTTCTATCCGTTCTTTAAACCGTTGATTGGGTCCCATAAAAAAAAATCTTTCTTACGAATAAGTAGTTCCTGAAAAAATTAGAATAGTGACTGCGCAGGATAATTGCAGGAATGCCTATAAGATGCTTTTTAAGGTCATAAATGGTCATAACTCTGGCAAATATGTACCAATTTCAATGATTATTTTTTATTCGATTTTTATTTGTAAGAAGAAACCACTGTTATGAATCTGTATGAATTTTTTCACAACCGGATAAGTACTTTCTGGAGGACCATGAACGACGTGGAGGAATTTATCTGGTAAAAATCATAAAACTGGTGTTCTCCATTACATAATATGAACCGATTTCCAGGATTCTTTTTTATTCGAGAGAGTAAACTACTATGATGATTCGATGCAAATTTCATTGCGACCGGATATTTTTTCTGAAGAAACATGAATTATGTAAAACTATGTAGACGATAATCGATAATCGATCTATGTAAACCTACCTAGAACATTTTACCGTCTTCGATGGTTCAATCTTTATGTATGAAAATATCACAAAAAAGTATAAAATAAAATACTTTAAAAAAAAATTGAACCGACTTCATTAACACTGAAAAGAATAAAATAATTTTAATATTATAGAAGTTGGTGTTAACGTACCTGCTGTATATATTTGGCACCAACTTCAAGGTAAACAGGTACGCTAACACCAACTTCTATAATAACAAAATTATTTTATACTTTTCAGTGTTAATGAAGTCAGTTCAATTTTTTTTCAAAAATATTTTTTTTTAAGAATAGAAGAAGAAGAAGAAGTAAAACATTTATTCGTAGACAATACAAGAAAAAACAAACAAAAAATAAGATTATAAATTGGTTAACTTGCTACGAAAGGGTTCCAACTCAGCATTAAGCGGCTTGCTTCCAAGCCGCGCTGGTCTTCCGTTGGAACCCGTACGCAACCCCATGGACCCTATGCCATGCACACACAAATACATAAAATGTCTTAGATAAAACACTTTTAAATGTACGAACAAACAGTTACTTAACTCGCACAGTGATATAAAATAAAAAAAATAAAAAAATAGAATGGTGCTAGATGCTAACTAACCAAATACATTACTTGTCTATTATACATAATTATGCTAGCTACTACCAATACAATATGAGCCATGTCATATCAGTGTAAGAAATAAGTTAAAAGATCTTAGGGATACAAATTTACGATATAATTTCATGCTTTGGTAATTACGTGCGACTAGTTTTTTTTAATACTATGTATGAATACTAACTTATTTGCTGCATGTTAATGAGGCCTAACCTCAAAAGTGATACCCCATTCTTGTCGAGGGGTTTGAACTAAATTTTGTTGTCCCTCGTAGGATGTCCGGGTAAGAGTAGCACCCACCCATCTCCTCCCGTTGATTGCCCGTAAAAGGCGACTAAGAGAAAACAGGAAGTATACTGCTATCCCCAAGCCGCCTGCTAAGCCTGAGGATTATGGCAACCCTTCCCGATTATGGAGCCCCCCTTTTTTCAGCAGTGGACGTTTCGGCTGATAATTACAAATTATGGGCTTTAAAATTCTAAACTTGCATAAGTTGGGGCGTTTAAGCCCACGCAGCTTTATCCTCCAAGTGATCCTAGATTTCATAAAAAGCCTTTTTCGACAATCGGCTCTTTATTAAAGGTCTTAAATGTATGTAAATGTCATATAAAGATTTCGGATATGGCAGTTTGTTATAGAAGCGTATACTTTGACCCATAAACCAGGCCCTCGACACTGCCTAGAAACCGATATTTGTATGGAATTAGGAAGGCACTTACGAAATAACGGCACTAATTATGTAAGCAATATATAGTTACCAAATTACAATGAAGTTCTGTTAAATTTGTACGTGGCTATCCTAGTTGTTGAACAAAATAAATAGTGATGTACATATTATATAGATACTGATGAGTCCAAAAATATCGATATTTTTTCCCGGCTATCTCAGTAGGAGGGCTATATTTTTCGAGTGAGAATGTATGTTTTTTATTTGTAGTCGTTTTTTTGTGCTTATAAAATATTATGCTTATGTCTACAGATGGGTGAAGTTAATTGGTAATGAAGACTTGTTGTATTTATCCATACAAAGATGGCACAACGTGTTATCAGCATTACAGATACCTAATATAGCATAAGTATAAACATATCTGATATGACAACTCTATTGTGAATCGAATTTTGAGATTGATGGTGATGCAAGGGTGTTGCTAATCATTCAAAAATTATAACAAATCCGTAAAAATATAAATAGTTTTATTTCAGTTTGAAAATAATTATAGTAATTGTACATAGGTAACTTAGCGTATGAATTAGGTTTCATTAGGCAAAATTCTTTACTTGTAATACGGGTAGGTACTTTGGTTTATTATCTTCAAACTTATGAAAGGAAAAACAATTATCTTTGATATTTCCAGAGTATTGGCGATTTTTGCGGAACTCTAAAGTTTGGGGGATCTATCCCATATATGGGATAATTGCCTAATCTATGTAAATTACGTTTAGGATAGATGCCCCGCTGAAAAAAGAGGCCATCTATCCAGCAAAAACTTTGATTTCACCTTGCCTTTCTATGCAATCGCTCAGAGACATGCAACACGGTCAACTTAGTGGTAGTTGTTGAGCCTTTTGAAAGATAAATAAATTAACATGTGGTCATCCGCCAAACTAGAGAAATTACAATCGAGGCAACTATGCCCCTGGGGCAACTATCCCACTTTTCCCTAAACTTAATAATAAACACATCCGTATATTTTGTTCTTTCATTTTCATCGATATCAGGTTGGCCAACTGGTAGCCATCATATTGTTTGTTATATTCGGAAAAGTACCTTCCTAGTTCGATTCAGGAGCTTGTATGGGAGCGCCGACTCTTATAAACGTAGTGTTAAATCCTCTGCCATAAACGATTTGCCTGTTCTGCGGAGATTAGAAACTTTTTTGGAAGAATTAGAAACAACCGAATCTGTCTCTTTGAATTTTTCTCTCAGTAAAAAAGTAGGAGCCAGATTGAAAATGGTTCTCACAGCACTTTTCTGCAGAATAAAAATAATATTAAGTTCTGCAGCAGATCCCTACAGTAATATACCATTAGATATAACTCTGTGGAATGATTAATTTATGTTAATAGTAGTGATTATACACAACTGTTTGTATTCCCAAATAAATTAAATAAAGACGACCGTCTAATTCTACTCTACATTTTTCGCTGTTGATACCTGGGTTGCTACGGTTGACTGGGCCTCAATCAGCGGCTAATCGTCACAAATTATTGTAATATTTAAAGCTAGTACTCACGTATTTCTAGGAATAGTAAAGGCCATTTGTCCGGGCCATTTTGGGCGTAGGACCGCAATTAAAAATGATTAGATACTAGGTCAATTTTTCGGTACCTAACCCTTGCTGCCAGAGGTGGACAAGCTTCCCGTATGCCCTTTTTTGCGGGGGAAATCAGTTCCCACAGTGGTTCAGGTGGACTCCCAGGGGTCAACGGGAGACTCGACGGGGGTTTACGTTGGCGCAACGCAAATTTCCATAGTTATATATAGGTAATCTTCACATTTTTGTCGAGTTTGGAAATATGGTAGAAACATAGCTGCAGGGTGTCTACCGGAACCAGCTAAATTTTGAAAGTGGGGTAGCCTTGTCTGATGTTGCTTGCCCAACCTACTGATCGTTCGTGATCGTTTCATGTGTATTGGCATGTTTATTATAATTTTCCTTATTTTGCTCGTCACTATATTTTATGTAAAAAGTGCTTCGCTGCAACTTTGTTATATCAATGTACGGCTTCGTCTCTCAGCCGGTTAATATCTATATTATCTACCTAACTAATCTCCCTGTTGCTAAATACGAAACATAGACAACAAAACATACAGAGACCCAGGCCCACTCCCTGTTGGAATCCGAGTCTCGCCAAAAGCTGCCGATTTTTTTCCAGATATGTGAATATTCCCTGCAGCACGAATATTGTAGCGGGTTTATAGTAATTGTGGATTTTGGGGACGTGAACACCATGAACTTATTGACAAAATTCAACCCTGTGGTACTGAGTCGCCTAATCAGCTTAGTCGTAGTAAGTAATGATCAGTAATAGTAATAATCAATAATAGGACTGGATAGTGCAATTTACGAAGGCATAATATAGACATGCTATAGGTACATATTATATACTGATGGCCTTTTAGAGAAGCTCAGGGTCACCCAACGAGCACTAGACAGAACTATGCTCGGAGTTTCCTTGCGCGATAGAATTCGAAATATTTACGAAGAACTAAAGTCACCGACATAGCAGCTATGTCGGTGACTTTAGTTCTTCGTAAATATTTCGAATTCTATCGCGCAAGGAAACTCCGCTGCTCTCAGAATCTGCAAGTTCAAGTGGCAATGGGCAGGCCACATCCGATGAGGAAGAAAGGTTCTCGAGTGGCGACCACGAACCGGAAGACGCAGCGTAGGCAGGCTTCCCACTAGGTGGACAGACGACATTGTGCGCGTCGCAGGTGGATGCAAATAGCCAATTGTCGTTCATTGTGGCGTTCTAAGGGGGAGGCCTATTGTTCAGCAGTGGACGTCTTCCTGCTGGTGATGATGTCATACATACATATTTTTTTTTAGGAAGTAAAACATTTTGATAGTAATAAATGTATGTGTGTTTATATACTTACCGGACTTATATACCTACTTAGAACTTTTAAGCTGGTAATAGAAGTTGCTTTTTAATCTGTCTTATTTTTTAAATATAATAAGCTGATTAAACTCATAACATTTAGTTATCGCAACACGAGAAAACATAATCTTTAAATTTATCTTAAAATTCATAAAATAAATCTGGTAGTCATTGGTTGTGTCCATACTCACATAATGTATAAAGTGTACACAACAAATTGCACTGCCTACTCCTATCAATGGTAATAATACTCTCCTACTTGATCGATACGATCACTGCAACAAATCTTTCTCAACAACACTATTCCTCCTGTCAAAAATGTAACCTTTATTTTGAAAGAAAAAACACCCCTGATACGCTCAAATATTATAAATACTACTAATCCCACCACTGTTACTCCTGTAAGTCAGGATCTACATTATAACTACTAGCATTCACTACTTGAAAATTGAATATTCCATTTCTATCATTCTTACAAGTGCTAAAACGTGTTAATAAACACACAATTTTACCATTCCAGGAAGGATACGGCTTACGATTGAAAGCCCCAGTTGGGGTAGCAATCTTATCTGAATCGAAAACGATAGATACACTAGTGTCGTTTTTCAAACAATTCCTCAAGGCGAAATTGATAAATAGACTGCAGGTCATCAACTCTATTAAGTCGTTGCACGAGCTGGTGCCTCCAGAAATATTACCAGTTGAATATGGCGGAGAAGAAAGGTCGTTGAAGACATTATACGGTGAGTTAGCCCCAATGATATAAACCATAGATATGTTATTTATACATATCTATACTATATTATAAAGAGGTAGGCCTTTTTTGCGTGACTGACTCAACACCGCAGAGCCGAAACTACCAAAGCTAGGACTACAAAATTTGGACAGGAGATTCATTTTATGGCTTAACCAATAAATAAATAAGGATTTTTGGAAGTTCGAACTCTAAGGGTGTGAAATAGGGGTTGAAAGTTTGTATGGGAAAGGTGTAAAAACATTGTCTTTTAACTTGAAATTTTGCACTTAGACTCTTTAACGAAAATAATAAAACAAACATGGGGCAGGAGCCTCAAGTTAAATTATAAATCTAGGATATCCCTAAACTTAACTCTACGACCGGACCGAGTGACAATGGAGGCAGGAGGGAAAAAGGAAGCTGGCGGAGCAAGCTCAACGAACGGTTGATCCGATTCGTTGCTCGACGGAGCACTAGCTGGACCGTCCAACACTGAACCTCGCGAGGCTGGCAACTCATGATGCCCTAACTCTAAATCAGCCTCGATAAAAGCAGGCTTAATGCGATCTATGCTAACGGTAACCTCACGCCCCTTAACATCTAAAGTTAAGGTTTTGTCCTTACGCCTAATCACCTGTGTGGACCGGAGTACGGTGGTTGTAGTGAACGCCTAACGGTGTCGTCCCGTAGCCAAACGTGAGACGCTGATGCTAGTTCTTTGAAAACAAAAATTGCAGGACGCGCATGATTCGAAGCTTCGACTGGACGCATTACTTCCATTCGCTTCTTAAGGTCTGATACGAAATCAATGACCGAATCAGGGCTACCCAAGACATCGGCGGGTACAAAGAACTCTCCTGGCAAACGCAACGATTCACCATAGACGAGCTCGGCTGAAGAAGCTTTGATATCCTCTTTAAAAGCCGATCTCATACCAAGGAGAACAAATGGAAGTGCCTTCGACCACGTTTCAGCATGGCACATTAACGCCGCCTTAAGCTGGCGGTGCAACCGCTCGACCATGCCATTTGCGCATGGGTGGTAGCTCGTTGTACGAATCCTCTTAGTCGCGCAAACGCACATAAGGCCTTGAAAGAGACATGTGTAATACTTCAGGTAATCAGGATGGTCACAATAATCAACACATAAGCATTTGACGGTCAATTATATTTTATAAACAATCGTGCAGAGTTTCCACTTACAACTGTTCTCAACGACGGTGACAGAATGAATAACTCGAACGTTGTGACCCCGGTATATATATGCAAACAGATAAGCTAATCAAGAGTCATACATATACAAAAACTATTACATATTTAACATTAATTAATACTATTTAGATTGGAGATTTAATTAGGAGAATTATCAATCAATAATACATATAAACCACAACTAATGTAAATATTACTCATAATCAGTATTTTGTTACGCCGGGAGCTGTCAAGCGCACGGCGACATAATTATATTTCATTTAGTAGGTAGTTACAAACAAGTATCAAAATAATGTCATGCTATAGAACAAATTAAATCACAAATATAATCAATATATAATTATCTAGGTGCACAAAGTTGAGCAGGGACCGGAAGTCTGTAACACTCGGCCATCCTGCTTTGCCGTGCCCCACGGCGATCAGTATTACCACTTTCAGCCTAGTTTGTCCCTGATATACAGCATCTGAAAAGAAAAAAATACAAAAGCAGAACATCTATCCATGTAGTCGTAACTAATAGGTATTAAGCTTGTAGGCTGCTGCTGCTGCTACTGCTCTATTAATAAACCATAAATTATGTCCCGATCTCAGTTTCTATCATTGCATTCATGAATGACAACATCTATATTCATAATGTATCCTATATCTATCACTTTTCACAAAGTTATTATTTATCACAGCATTTATTTATTCCATATCGCAAAGCTTTAATGAACCCCATATCACATAGCATTTATATATCCCTTATCACCCACTTTTTTTTCATATCACACTTCCATATCACACAGATTTTTATCACATTGCATTTAATTAACCCCTTATCACTCAGCTTTTTATTTAACCCATATCTCACAGAATTAAAGATTATTTCATATCAATGTACCTATAAATTTATCCATGTATTTATTTATATAAATATATATATATTACATAAATTATTTTATATTTAATTATAATTTATTTATATATTTAATTTATTTATTTATTACATAATTTACTTTGTATTTTTGTATGTAGTAATTTGTTGTACACTTGTTTGTATCCCCAACAGTATTTAAATTTTTCTTCAAATTCTCCATCACTCAAAGGTTAGCTGTCAGAAAACTCAATGTTTGGGTTAAGTACGCCTTTGTACATTAATTTTCTTTATTTTATAATAATGTGTAATATTATTGTGTGCAATAAAGAATAAGAATAGGTACAATTTAATCCATATCACATAGACCATATCTAACCCATATCACACAGATCCAACATATTCCATATAACACGGACTTTGACTAACCCATATCACATAGATCCAATTTAATCCATATCACACAGATTTTATTTAACCCATATAACACAGATCCAATCTAATACACATCACACAGATTTTATTTAAACCATATAACACAGATCCAATCTAATCCATATCACACAGATTTTATTTAAACCATATAACACAGATCCAATCTAATCCATATCACACAGATTTTATTTAAACCATATAACACAGATCCAATCTAATCCATATCACACAGATCTTATTTAATCCATATAACACAGATCCAATCTAATCCATATCACAGATTTTATGTAACCCGTATAACACAGATCCAATCTAATCCATATCACACAGATTTTATTTAAACCATATAACACAGATCCAATCTAATCCATATCACACAGATCTTATTTAATCCATATAACACAGATCCAATCTAATCCATATCACAGATTTTATGTAACCCGTATAACACAGATCCTATCTAATCCATATCACACAGATTTTATTTAAACCATATAACACAGATCCAATCTAATCCATATCACACAGCTTTTATGTACATATTGGATGGTGAAATTCAGTTTACATTGATTTGGTGGGATTATTAATTACATCAGTAATCATTGATAATCACTTTCGTGAGTTACCAATAATGAGTATCACTCTTACATATCCCCAAAACTGGCGCGCGACGCGTAATAATATTGAAAGTCTGGCGCGCGATGCAGCTTCCTGTCAAACTAAACTTTCATGATTATGTTAGATACATTAACTATTTCTATTTATCGGAGGATACTACTATGTTCTCATTAGGTATGGGTGAAGTATATGGTGTAAGGACTTCACCACGTACTATTGGAATAAATTTTCGATATCTTTTCATGCCCTTGATATAACTTATAACATATCTATTGAGTGGTCGGCTTTACACCCTTTATAGGTACAATTCGTTATTTTTTCTAGTAACATACGCATTTTACGTTGTCCTACAGAGTAGTTAGCGCACTCCCTCTATACGTGAATTGATGCCCGAATAATGGCTGAAAAGGAGGGAACCTAGCGATCGCAAAATCAGTATTATAAATTAGCGAGATCATGGTAAGATTTGTATACATGCAGATGTTTTAAATGTTATAAAGTTACGACATTATTACAGTTTACGAACAGCTTTAGGAAATACTTTCACACGGTCACAGTCCATAGTCTATTAGTAGATCAAAGTCTTAAATTGAAAGCCATCAGCGAGCTATGCGGGGAATAATAACTAAGGTGGTCTCTAATGCGGCGCAGTCCAACTCTGCATCCACGGGGATGCCAATGAAATATATCCGATAACGTTTTAGTGACCAACTGCTAATGTATCTAGCTCTTAGCTATGATAAAAATTGTTTCTCTCTAGTCAATTACTAAATATGCAATCTGTTATATAACGCCAACAGATTGGTTTTGCAACAGTACTCCTCTCCACCTAATCCAAGCGTACTTGCTCAGTATGGAATATATATTCTTGGACAGGACCCCGTCTATTCTACGTCCTTCTTGGTCTACTGCGTGGGACCTAGAGACATCAGCAAATCCGCGAGTAAACCTAATATACAACATTAACCCTAATTGACGCATCCCAAACAAATTAGTAAGTTTTTTTTTTTTATATTCAGCTATGCAACGAATTTGAGTCTATCCCGGCCGCAGTGTTCCCGCGGAAATCTTGTGTTCTAAATAATTAACGCTTGTCTAAGGACATGAGGCATATTCCTATGATGGATATTGCTATTTAGCAGTACGTGCATTGTGCGCTCTGTAGTCTTATTATATACTCTAGAATAAACCCCTTTTTCCACTACCACTCCTATACCCGCATAGATAGACAGATTCCCTCATAACGTATTGCATCACTGATGCGTACAGTGCGTGGGAGTAGCAACACCATGCTGAATGTTATTAGTACCTAGTAAGCCAGATTGTCCAATTATGGGGCACTGGGTACATTCACATGAGCTGAGCTGAGCACACCCGGTGTGTCAAACAGCGCGGGCAGGTACTTAAACTAAAATTATGCATTAAGTAATTAAATTCTGTATTTAGCTGTATTTTACTGTATTTTACTGTATTTTACTGTATTTTACTGTATTTTACTGTATTTGACTGTATTTGACTGTATTTGACTGTATTTGACTGTATTTGACTGTATTTGACTGTATTTGACTGTATTTGACTGTATTTTACTGTATTTTACTGTATTTTACTGTATTTTACTGTATTTTACTGTATTTTACTGTATTTTACTGTATTTAACTTTAAACTTTATTTAACTTTAAACTTTATTTAACTTTAAACTTTATTTAACTAAACTTTATTTAACTTTAAACTTTATTTAACTAAACTTAATTTAACTTTAAACTTTATTTAACTAAACTTTATTTAACTTTAAACTTTATTTAACTTTAAACTTTATTTAACTTTAAACTTTATTTAACTTTAAACTTTATTTAACATTAAACTTTATTTAACATTAAACTTTATTTAACATTAAACTTTATTTAACTTTAAACTTTATTTAACTTTAAACTTTATTTAACTTTAAACTTTATTTAACTTTAAACTTTATTTAACTTTAAACTTTATTTAACTTTAAACTTTATTTAACTTTAAACTTTATTTAACTTTAAACTTTATTTAACTTTAAACTTTATTTAACTTTAAACTTTATTTAACTTTAAACTTTATTTAACTTTAAACTTTATTTAACTTTAAACTTTATTTAACTTTAAACTTTATTTAACTTTAAACTTTATTTAACTGTATTTAACTGCATTTTACTGTATTTTATTGTCGTAAGATTGTTATATTTCATATATAATTCTCATCAGTACCTATTTCCCCGCTTGCTAAGAGTATATTATGCTTACTACTCTGTGATAATTATTATCTCAGAGGATAACTACAAAAAACAATTCCTCAACCTTATGATACGACTACTGTCAACTCCACTACAACAATAAGTATTCGTGAGAAATATAAGGTTCGGGTTGATATAGACGTAAATTTGTACAAATGCATAATATCGTGGCGGTATTACATTACTGTATTCTAAATAGACTAGGAATTCAATTGCTTGTTGCATACTGTTTTTTTTTTTATATTAAAAGTTATGAATTAATCTTATAAAATGTTCTGAGGTAACTAAAAATATCTTTTGATTTACCATTGACTACCCAATTATTAAGACTAATTATCAGCAAGATTTTCATCATCAAAAATCAAAAATACCGCACAAAACATGAACATTATAATAATATAAGAAGTTTCCAATGAGTTTGAATATCAACCACCAAATCCTTTCATTTTAACTATAGAAGGTTTGATCCTCGGCTTTAAATTACGAGCTTCGTAAGCTTAAGTACTGTAAGATTTTTTTTTTTTTTTTTTGTTTTACTACCATTGTCTGCGCACGTAACAAGGTGCTAACCATTACTATTACTATTTGCTATATTCCTGTAAAAGTCCATATAAACATTTTAAGTTATAATTAAAACGCTACTGACCTTTTGTGCCGATGTGAAGAGCCAGCCGCAGCGCCTCGTAGCACGGCATCTTGCAGCCCCGTACTACATGGCCCTCTCCTAACCGCGTAGCATTTCCGATCTCTTGTGGATCCTTGAAGACTAATCGGTGAGCTGTCGAACAGTTTCGCCACAATCATACATGTCGTCCCACTGGTTAATTTAATTTTTTGTCGTTGCTTGATTCTTCATCCGGTAGTATAATGGAATAATCTCATCATCGTTTTGAAGTCCGCGGCGCCTTTTTCGTTGAACATGCCTTATCGATCTCCTCGTAGTCAGGTGAACAAGAAAAAAAATCTTAGTTTTCTTCGTCATCTCTTGAAATTGTTGTGTAGTTTCCATAAGTCTTTGTACCAATTCCATCAACATGTGGGCCTGAATATATCCCACTTCTGAAGTGTAATACTTCAGGTAATCAGGATGGTCACAATAATCAACACATAAGCATTTGACGGTCAATTATATTTTATAAACAATCGTGCAGAGTTTCCACTTACAACTGTTCTCAACGACGGTGACAGAATGAATAACTCGAACGTTGTGACCCCGGTATATATATGCAAACAGATAAGCTAATCAAGAGTCATACATATACAAAAACTATTACATATTTAACATTAATTAATACTATTTAGATTGGAGATTTAATTAGGAGAATTATCAATCAATAATACATATAAACCACAACTAATGTAAATATTACTCATAATCAGTATTTTGTTACGCCGGGAGCTGTCAAGCGCACGGCGACATAATTATATTTCATTTAGTAGGTAGTTACAAACAAGTATCAAAATAATGTCATGCTATAGAACAAATTAAATCACAAATATAATCAATATATAATTATCTAGGTGCACAAAGTTGAGCAGGGACCGGAAGTCTGTAACACATGATTCAAATTGGCGTCCCTGATCCGTTGTTAAAATACTGGGAACGCCGAAGCGAGACACCCAGCCGTTCACGAAGGTGTCTGCGACTTCTTCGGCAGTAATGGAACTCATCGGCCAAGCTTCCGGCCACCGCACGAACCTGTCAATCGCGGTGAGGCAATAATTAAAACCGTTAGAGTGAGGAAGTGGACCGACGATGTCGATGTGAACAGGTTTAAATCTGTCGGACGGACTGCTGAAGTTACTCAGCGGAGACTTGACGTGTCTTGTCACTTTGCAACGCTGGCAATCTAAACATGAACGAGTCCATCTGTTACAATCTGCGTTAACACCAGGCCAAACATATATCTCAGCCACCATGCGTGCAGAAGCCTGCGCACCAGGATGGCTAAGATTATGGCACTTGTTAAAAACTGCTTTACGAAATGGTGGCGTTAGGTATGGAAGAGCTTTACCAGTCGACATGTCGCAAGTGATGCTCACATTAGTTCCGGGAATTAATACGTCCTCCAGCTTAAGCGAAGAACTCGCGCAAGCATGTGCTAATTCTTCATCAGAACTCTGTGAAGTAGCAAGTGCGGCATAGTCTGCTTCCAAGGAAATACCCTCGATACGAGACAATGCATCCACTACGACGTTATCGACGCCCTTGATGTGGACAATGTCTGTGATGATTTGACTGATGAAAGACAATTGATTAAGGTGTGCGGGCAGCTTTTCTCTCCGTTGGGCAAACACGTAAATCAACGGCTTGTGATCCGTAAAAATTGTAGCGTGCTGCGCTTCGAGAATATGCCTAAAATGCTGAACGCTCTCATAAACGCCGAGGAGCTCTCTGTAATAAGCTGGCCATAAAGTCTGTATAAGGTTCAGCTTTTTACTGAACTAAGCGATTGGCTGCCAATCATCTGCTTCGGTACGACGCTGTTGCAGGCAAGAGCCTACATGAGTGCTCGATGCGTCAGTGAAGAGACCGAGTGAGGCGCTGCGTCTGGTCTGGATGCGCAAGGATCTTTGCAGACGTTAAACTTTTCTTGCACTCTTCGAAACACGCCTAAAGCTCAGGAGACCAAACGAAAGGCTTGGCGCCTTTACCCTGAATAGCAGCTACTGCGTCAATCAAAGGTGCTTGGAATTTGGCGGCAGCTGGTATGAATCGCCGATAAAAATTGGCCATGCCAAGGAATCTACGCATTCCTTCACCAGTTTTGGGGGGAGGGAAATCCACTAGGGCTTGGATTCTGTCGACAGGGGGTCTAGCACCCTCTTCATTAATGTGATACCTCAAAAAGGTAACCTTTTTAGCCCCAAAGACGCTCTTAGCAGTGTTGCTGACGACTCCATACTCATGCAACCTTCTGAAGAGTATTTCCAGGTGCTGAGCATGCAGGGATCTGGAATTTGAGTAGACCAGGATATCGTCAACGTAGGCATAACAAAAATCAAGGCCACGCACGACTTCGTCGATAAAACGTTGAAATGTTTGACCTGCGTTTCTAAATCCAAAACTCATGTATGGAATGTCTAGCACCCTCTTCATTAATATGATACCCCAAAAAGGTAACCTCTTTAGCCCCAAATCATGTGCGAATCGTCATTGTGCGATTGTTACCAGCTTTCGGTGAAGGACAACATCGTGAGGAAACCTGCATGTCTGAGAACGCCGAACTATCTGTCGAATGACGTGTGAAGTCATCCAACCCGAACTTGGCCAGCGTGGTGGATTATGGCCCAAGCCTCTACATTTTTAGGGGAGGCCCGAGTCCAACAGTGGGACAAAAACAAGGGCTGGTAACAAAATAGGTTTCTATGGAGTAACCTAAAGTTTCTTGAAAGTTCTATAGTTTGTGTATGCCACCCGTCGCCAATATTGTATATTTTTTATTTTTATTGTTTCTCCTAAGAGGCAAAATAGAGAAGGAAAGTTTGCAATTTGTCCAATTTACGTGACTAAATACTTTTGGTTAATACTCTTCAACAAACTATTTACAACGCGTTATTCAAAATTCAATTTATAAGGGTGTTAAAAGAAATCCAAAAATGTTGTAGTTATGTTAAAATTGTTAAGGGGAAATCTTATTCTACGAAAATCTACTATAGGTAGGGTAAGGTATTATTTTTTATACATTTTTAATTTAAACATAAAATTATGCCACCCGTGCGTAGCCGGGGCGGGCCGGTAGTTTATATATATAAAGATGTGTCCGGGTAAGAATAGCACCCACCCATCTCCTCCCGTTGGGTGTCCGTAACAGGCGACTAAGGGAAAACAAGAAGACGGGCAGCAGCGTCTTTCTATGGATTACCATTATATATACTGCGATCCCCAAGACGCCTGCCATGAGGATTATGGCATCACCTCCCTTCTAAGAGAGAGGCCTTTGTTTAGCAATGTGTTATATTATCATTATTTTACTATCCAATAAGTAATACATTTCGGAAATTACTTATAGTAGAGTCTCTCTATATGTGGCTCGGTAATGTCAATTTTGAAATATCTAATTCATCTTATTGCATAAATTGTAATGAAATTCTAGTATTCTGTTTTCGTCGGCTCGGATTTGGACTATCTATCGTTCCTTGTGCTAGGGACCGTCTAGGTAGGTTAGCTACCGCAGCATTGTCAGATATTTAGCTAAATAATGCTTGGCAACTGCCAAGCGGCTGCTGCTGCAGACTATTATTTTTCTTATTCATTAACGAGAAAAGACAATACTGAAATATCATTCGCATTTTGTTATTTTCAGATGAATGTCTTGATGAACTAAGTTCTCCCGAGAATATGGCATGTTACCGAGAAATGATCAACGCTGCCACGAACGAGTCTTACAGACAGAAGGACGTTTTTCACGAACAATATATGGGTATACCGGGGGCTTTCAGAACATTGAGTGTAGATTAGGCTTTGTTTTACTGCAGCAGTTTCTTCTCCAGATACTGCGGCTGATTTATGGTTTCAAAAAGTTTGAGGGATAATTTTAGGGCCACATCTTTTTTACGCTAATGATTTCTAATGTTCACATGAATTACACATTGAAATGAAACTAACTTATGGATTATATCGCGGTGTATTTTTGATTTTACTATCCCGATGTCAAACCCCAAAAACATTACCCTACCACTAACCCTATAAAGCATGATCTACAACACTATGGTGAGAAAAAAAAACAACGGGTTGCCCTCCGGGAGTGCCGGCGGCAGAAGTGAAAGCTTGAATATTATTTAACTTGAACACATCAACAAGCTGAATGTTACATATTTTTCGTCTAGAGTTTTTAGTACAACGTGTAACATAAATGAGCAAATAATATTAGGGTCGTATTATAGAACTTGACTCAAGTAGCGCTTAAACTGCATTCAACTGATCACTGCTTGAGCGAAGAATCAAGACTTGAGTACCCGACGTACGTACAAAACAATCCTCAAACTCAAATCAACTGAGTCGAGTCCTGAGTAGAGATTTTGATCTCTGCTTACTTGAGTTCTGAATATATAAGGCAACACTGCAATCAGTCTGTTTTCTATTACAAATAATTTCTGTTTTCTATTATTTATATTCTGTTTTCTATTACAAATATCGTTTTACGCAAAACACCTATTTGAAAATGTATAAAAACAAACAATGATCTTGTATTTTGGCGCTTCTATAATTTAAGATTTTTAGTAAAATTATTAAACCTTATATTAATTGCTCTGTTTAAATGATATTTCTAGAAGTAATCAATTTATTAAAAGTAAAATACAATACCGGTAAATTTAAGGAAAATTCGTTAAACAGATCGGACGCTTGACCAACTAATTGACATCAAATGGCCTGCGCGTAAACTGCAACGGCAGTAGGTACATATTACATCCTGCATATATACATACTGCAACCCACAGATTAGCAACTTGTGCTGTGGGCCGTCATGTCGTCTGGGTATCATTTTGTATTTGACTATGAAGTTAATTAAGTGAATTATTAGTGATTAAGTGAATGGTCTATTGAGACTATTTTGGTTCTGAAGTAAGTTGTTGATGATACGACGTGATAATAAGTAAAGTTAGCAGATGGCGCTGTTTTACAAATCCACGTATTGAATAAAGCCGTTCGTTAGCCTTAACATATATGTTATATATGTTATATTTTGACGGCCCGCATCGGAAAATGCCGGGCGCGGATAATGGACGCAGCGCTATGTAAAATCATAGAAAGCAAACTAAAATCCGTTGCGTGCCGTGCGTGCGGTGCGTCCGGCGTCGGCCAATGGACGCGCACCTTAACATGACAATTTATGTTATCTACATTAAAAATTAACACTTCAGAACTATTACAATTATTTTACATTAACTACATAGACGGTCGAGCCATCAGCAGTCACCATCCATTGATGCGCGTGGCACGCTGTAACACAAACACACACGAACATTCGCGCAAGCGCCCTGCGCCTCATCTTACGGTCTTACGGTCACCTGTCCTGACGCGAATATAATTATATATATAAATATTATTTTATGTATTTCAATCTTCTATATACATATATCTATAACTATCTATATCTATACATATTATAAAACAAAGTCCTCCGCCGCGTCTGTCTGTCCCTATGTATGCTTAGATCTTTAAAACTACGCAACGGATTTTGATGCGGTTTTTCGTAATAGATAAAGTGATTCAAGAAAAAGGTTTATATGGATAATACATGCATAATATAGTAAAGAAACACTGATCATTTTATTGGTTTCTAATGTGATGTCGTAAATAAACACATTTTTTGCGCTCACATTGCATATACGCTGGCTGAACCCTACGAGATAGATCGAAATAATATACTACAGTATTGTACACCTTGTTTATCTCTTAGGAATAAACCACAATAACCATTTTTTATCATTTACTTTTTATGAGAAATAATTAACTATTAATAAATTGTTGTTAGCATGAATTTGTCCCTTCTTCAATATAACATAAACTTCACTAACATTTACACCACAGACAAAAAAGCTGTGAACGTTGTTCATACCGCTAGTTTAAGGTAAGCAACATAAGGCACCTTGGGAGTCGCTGGACGTTCGGGGTGTGGGCCTTTTGAATGTCCATTGAGTACGGCGGTGACTCCGAGGAGGACGGCGTCGGGGTTGCGACCCCCGTCCCCGTGAGCACCGTGTCAGGTTCCCAGGGGGCTAAATAATTAGATTTTTCTTATAAGAGAGAGAGAGATGGAGAGACAAATAAATCAAGGCAGGAGGAAGAAAAGTGGAGCAAAATGTAATAAAAGCGCGGGCAGAGCTGCGCGGGTCAGCTTGTAATACATATATCATGATTACTGTTCGTGCACTAATTTACCCGTTTCCGACCGAGAAAGATACAGTGGCGCTACTGCTGCCTAAAGGATAGTAAACTGTCATATTTAGGTTTCAAAATCCTTAAGCTACAAAATCAAATTCGTTACTTTACACTTCAACATTCGATTTGTAATGAGTCACGCACGCAAGTTCAATTTTGTAAAGATATTTCAAGAATACGAGTATAAGCGCATCAACGCAATTAAAATATAAAACGCATTTTTACCTATTCTAAAATAAGTGAAGGATAACGCAGACGCCTTCACATTTTGGTCCTTCGAGCCGGATTCAAGAAGCAACGACCTGTAGAGAAGAAGCGTTACCAATTCAAATATTAGAGATCGTTAGATCGATATTCGCAAAGGACGACATAAATATACATTGAAATAGCCATACAACTATTATTGGAACTCATAACCAAAGCAGATATACGCAAGGTCTGGATTTCGTTGGTGAACGGCGTATATTTGATGATAAAGCGCAAGAAGGTACGGCCATCCATCCATTCTTTTCCTAGACCATTCTACTTCGTTTGTGTTAATGCTGTGTTTCTTAAAACGTTTTCAGTAAGTCAACACATACTTTGTGGGTTACCCGTTCGATACTGCTATCAGCTGTACAGATTGCCGTCGCTAGTACCTTTATCTTCGCGCTGGTGTCAACCGTGAGTACTCCAACCTTTACAATGACTACCAAAATGGGCTTGTCCGACAATGCTCGTGATAAATCACCTTATAGAGCCAGTGACGATGAAATTATTCGTAATTTTATCAAAAAACGCGCTATAGTCAAAGGTAGATTCACCAAATTTGCTAACTTTTTAACCGGCTTCAAAAAGAAGGTTCTCTATTCGACGCGTATGTATGTAATATTAATAAAAGTGCGTAATATTAATATACGTTATATGTTAGTCTATGTGGGCTTCTAAACAAGTTTACCAAATTTTATGAGTGTATGTATGTATGTAGGTTTGTCCGCGGATTTCTCAGAAACTACAGGTCCGATTTCAAAAATTCTTTTTGCAATAGTTTGAATATTTTTCAACTTAGCGTAGAGTATAAGTTTTATCAAAATCGGTCCAGTAGTTTAAGAGATATAAACTTTTTATGTTTTCAGTAAGTTACTGTAACGTAGACGTTCAAGTTGCGTGATAGTGCTGATACCTATTTTATTGCTAAAATAAAAGTCACTAAAAAGTGTTAAATAAAATATTTTAATAACTATTTTAAAAAGAATAAAAACCTTACATAAAATAACGAAAATATATTGAAGTCTGTGCTAGCACATCATGTTAACTACACTAGGACCAGCTGACACCAACTTCAATATATTTTCGTTATTTTATGCTTTTTAGATAATTTACTTTGATGTCGGTTTTTTTTAAATAGTTTATTTAACACTTTTTAGTGATTTTTATTTTACAAAGATAGGTTGATACCTATAGGTTGATACGTATCTAACGTTTATGTTACAGTAACTTACTGAAAACATAAAAAGTTTATAAGGTACCTATCTCTTAAACTACTGGACCGATTTTGATGAAACTTATACTCTACCCTAAAAGTGCCCATTGACGATACGTCCATCAATCCAAATGGAGTGGACGTCTTCCAAAATTGCTCCGTGAATGTGAACAACGTTTGCCAATTTATTGGACGTCGTCCAGCTTTGGATTTCCAAACAGATTGAAATCCATGCATCCAATCCAAATGGACGTCATCCGCGGCCGACTGTCAATGCGAAAAACGTGCGCCAGGCCATTTGGAAGACGTCCGAATTTTCTGTGAATGGGCAAAACCGCGTCCATTTTTTTTTTCTCAGTTTAGTAAATAAAAGTCAGTAAAAAGTGTTAAATAAACTATTTAAAAAAAGCAGAACTATTGCGTATCTTTAGCTACCCAAGCGACTATCAAGCTTCAGTTGTCTACCGAACTTTGATCTCAACTTAAAATGTGTTAGCATTGGTATTTATTGGTCACCCAAGTTAGGCAGTACCGAATGAATCATATTACAGTTATTTGGTGGGTTATTTGCTATGGTAATCATCACTTTAGTTGCCTACGTAATAATTAGCTGGCTATTCAGCTATATTGTATGGTATAGAATAATTTAAATGTTGTCTAACAACTTCACTAATTCCCGTCCGTTTATAATATTAGGCGCCGTGTGGACATGTTACTGCTAACAATAAAAAAACATTCCTGCTAATTTAAACTCACCAAAACGGCGTTGCCGTAGTACCTACACTGTACTACGTAAGTAATTAAAATTTTAATAAATGTTCCCACACTTGTTGCCTGTACATCAAAATTAAACTGCGCTACTTGTAGATAGAAACGTATAAAAACAACTATAAACTAGTCTGTAAAACCTGTTCTAACAATTTGCGTTTCTATAAATATCATAGCATTATACTAGAATTTTCAATAGTACTGACACTCTGGTCATGTAAATAACTAAGATGGAGCAGGTACCGAAATGTCGACTATTTGAGTTTCGACCAGATACTTTGCTTGAAGTGCGGAAGACTATCGGTTTGGATAATCCCATAAGGTTGAACGAAGCTATAGATATCTTGGAAGACTGGGTGCGGAAACAAGCACATTTCACAAAAAAGGATTTCAGTAAGTCAGTAATCCTTTTTTTATACTACCAACCAAGGTGACAAGCAATCATGCGACCTGCCTGATGGTAAGCAGTCACCGTAGACTATAGTATTAGCACCGATGCACACACACGTGAGAGCGCGTCAGCAACTTCATTTTATTTTCCAGGGCGGTACACAATGTAATACTGAAACGGAGCCAGCTCCAAACGCTATCGCAGAATTTTTTTTATTCTTAATTTAACTCGTCAATTTATTATTAAACATGAAGGATACTGATCGTTGGTCAGAAATGAGACGAAATGGTTTGCCAATGAGACAATTCTTCTTCTTTCTTCTGCTTCCTTCTCTATAGCCGAGTGGTTAAATTCACTATTATTTAGCATTCTTGAAAAATCAGTCGATTAGCTTGCGATAATGTTGCTGCAATCGAATGATTTGATGCATCCGCTACTGTGAATTGTGCATTATTATCAATTGCATGAGCTGCAGATTTTGCAATATCAGATTTCAGTACTTCGAAATTATGTAGTAGCTCCTTTTTCAGTGGAAATGATTTAGCATGAGTAAGAGCATGTATTCTCTTAGAGAGAGAAATTTGGAATCCACTTACAGTAGTGTGAAAACATTCCTATTATTCTACTTAATGATGGCAAATCACATTGCGGAGGCAAGCTTAATAAAGGCCGTAAGCGATTGGCGTTTGGACTAATGACAAGGTATTATATGTTATATCCCAGAATGTTGATAGAGTTCTGGGAAAACTTACTTTTTCTTTGTTCAGAGTTATGCTGTATCTCTGCACAGCTGCCCAAAAATTTTTTAGCCGTTCGTTATATCATCCAAATACGCATAGGTGCCTTTAAGACCTTCTTGTCGGATTACCCAATCTATGGTTCTTTGAAAACCCCAAACACCATTGGAGACACCAAATGGAATACGCCGAAATTGATAAAGATTTCCCAAAGCATCGAAGGCAGTGAATATATTTACGTTCTTGCGGCAGAATCGGGACTTGATGATATGCGCTTTGCAAATCTATGGCGCTGGAAATGCAATATTTTTATCAACTCTTCCATATTTGGAAGAGGGTATGCATCTAAAGGAGTGTTTCTTTTTATTGTTTGAGAATAATCGATAACAAGACGTGATTAGCATTCTTCGTAATAAAAACTTGAGCTCTCCAGGGTGACGTACTCTCTTCGATTATAATATCATCAGTGAATGGTTTCCTTATTTCATTGTCGATGAATTTCTTATCGTCCTCACTATATCTTCGAGATTTTATAGCCTATTGCTTACAGTCAGGGGATAGATTTCCTCTTGTCCTTTGTCCTCTGTTCAATGTTTCCATTTCTTCAATCAATGTCCAATTTATCGAGGCGTAGGAATTAATCAATTTAATTCACCTATTTTACTGACTAAATTGTTAAAAGATAAACCATTACAACTAATATGGTTTTAGTCAGCAATATAAAAGATAATTAGACCATAGTGAATGACAGATTGTATGTCGTATATAAGAACAATAAAATCATCAACAATTTATAATGTCGAAACTCTAGCAAGTTTCTATTTAATGCATTTAAAGCTTTTTTTATTGAAATCAGATTATTTCGACTCACCGAGCCAATTAGTAGGTACTTTGACCTTCTTCTCGTACTCATTACTAAAGGAACGTTTAATAAGCATAAATTCGAAATAAATAATTCGAATTCATTATCTCAATGGTCCACGTAGTAGGAGCAGAGGGTTGCCTACGCATCTCACATCTGGCACTCAATTAGTGTTAATTCTCATTTGACAATCTTTTTAATGTGATTATTTCGAATTTCGTAGATTATGCTGGTCGTGCTCATTACTACTGGAACATCCATGAATATTGAGTACGAGAAGAAAGTTAAAGCTCTTACTAATTGGCTTCGAGAGTCGAAATAATTTGATGCTAATAAAAAAAGCTTTAAATGCATTTAACAGAATCCGGTTAAAAATAAAATGATATCATGAGGACAATTAAGTATTTAGATCACATTAGTTGAAAAAGCTAATAATTTTTGTTCTCAGGTAGAGAGTTTTTAGAACGACTATTGATAAGATCAAAAGGATTTGTTGAAAGGGCGAAACAGAAGCTTGATAAATTGTGTACATACAAAACATTAATGCCGGAGTTCTTTACAATAACCGATTTAAAAAAAGAGTTGGCACGAATCGGAAACATGGCGTAAGTACTTATCTAAAGATCTTCCTTCTCATAAGTTGTTCCACATTACTGAGGGCCGTCCGTAGGGGTTACACTCTGGCGAAGAAAGGTCCGAACGGAGAACCCAGTCTCTCCATGCGTCATTGAAGGCCACTGGGGATTTATAGTGGGTAATAATTCCACATGACCTGGCCTCCGCCCCCTTGAAGACCGGGTACCGGGCAGGCTTCCTCCGCGACAGCAAAAAAAAAAAGAATAATGGGTATGGAACCTTCTCCCGTCATTCGCCACTTGTTTCTGTCTTTGTCAATTCAGTAGGGCTTTTCATAAACGTTGGAAATTTCTGTTTTCTAATCCGCTGATAACATTTTTGGTAAACGTCATGCACAGATCTAATACCGTGTCTATGAAATTACATCATTATACTTAAATAGGCCGCACGGGCTCGCGCGGCAAGCCGAGCCATCAGGCGATGAAATGGACTCTGTTGTTCTCCGTAAAGACTGGCCCGTGAGCCAAAAACCACCATCCACACCGAACAAATAGCACACACGGAGGAACCTATGAGCGCGCCCCGTTTACCGACAGCCGATGGCTCGATCTCGAGGCACGTCCACACCGACCATACAATTTGATCAGACCAATATAAGGGCTACAATCTGTTGGACGTCAGCCATTGGAGTAACCATGAGTTGTTCAAGATTATGCCCACTTTTTCTTGCAATGTGACCAAGAAGCTCAAGTATTCTGAGGTGACAGTTAGATAGTTTGGTTCTAATTCTCGTAAAATTGAAATGTTGGTACGAATAGCATTTCAAGGAATCCGGGACATTATTCCTACCATACATATAGTAGGTATATATATGTCGGGATATGAACGAACCAAGAAGTCTGGTGTACTCAAAGGCAAGTACCGCGAGTAGACGTCAGGCGGCGTGACTTGCGCGTGCTAACGAAACACAGGAGCCGGCCGGCGCGGTCGCCATATTGGGTGAAAACAGTCGCCGTCGCTGGATGCATGAGGCATTTCTCCAGTGGATAGTAAACCGTTTTTAAATAAACGATTGTATACTCTCTTAAATCATCGTTTATTGTTGGGGCACCTGGGATCAAACCCCGGGTCAGGGATTTGATGTTCCGTGATACGCCAGGAATCAGGAGGTGATGGCCATCTGCCGACATACATATATACAATCTGGGAGACGTTCCTATACCTTTTAAAAGTGAGTGATTGTACTAATCACTCACTTATTGACGTCTCCGTGCTTTGGAGACCACGTTAAAAGTCGGTCAAGTCGGTAAGACAGCAGTCGTTAAGCTAAGTCAGAGGCCTAAGGGCAGCTTGAAAACTCTGACACCAGGTTAGCCACTAACCATACGATAAATAAAATCTTTTAAAAAAAAAATTGAACCGACTTCAATATCACTGAAATGTATAAAATAATTTAAATATTATTGAAGTTGGTGTTAGCGTACCTGCTGTGTATATTTGGCACCAACTTCAATAATATTTAAATTATTTTATACTTTTCAGTGATATTGAAGTCGGTTCAATTTTTTTTTAAAAAGATTTTATTTTAAACTTTTTAGTGATATTTTCATATATAAAGATTGAACCATCGAAAACCGTAAAATTATCTAGGTAGGTTATGATCACATTATCGTCTACATAGTTTTACATAATTCATGTTTCTTCAGAAAATAATATCCGGTCGTAATGAAATTTGCATGGAAACATCATAGTAGTTTACTCTCTCGAATAAAAAAAGAATCATCGAAATCGGTTCATAATTGTCAGAGCAATGTAATGGAGAACATCAGTTTTATGGTTTTTACCAGATAAATTCCTCCACATCGTTCATGGTCCTCCAGGAAGTTCTTATCCGGTTGTAATAAAATTCATACAGATTCAATACAGTGGTTTCTTCTTTCGAATAAAAAAAGAATCATTGAAATTGGTAAATATTTGCCAGAGTTATGACCATTTTTGTCCGACCGAGCGAGTCCGAGCGACTAAAACGTCATCTATATAGGCTTTCTTGCAACTCTCAGTGCGCAGTCACCATTCTTGTTTTTTTAGGAACTACTTATTACTAAGCAATAATTTTTTTATGGGACCCAATCAATGGATTGAAGAATGGATGGAAGAAAGATTTTTTCAAATCGGTTAATAATTGCCAGAGTTATGCGAGAAATACATAAAAAAAAATATATATATATACAGACGAATTGAGAACCTCCCCCTTTTTTGAAGTCGGTTAAAAAAAATGAGATGAGTAGTACGTTCACCGAATGGTAAGCGAGATGTATAACCGAAAAGGTATTTCAAAGTTACAACATAAAGCAGGCCCAATCCGAAAAAAATGTCCCCTATTTCACAACAGGACTAAAAAGCAGCCATATCTGTTTAAAGTCTGGAACTGTTTTGTGTGCTATGATATTGCTTTTCAACTGCTATAAGTTAGAAGAAAACGATCATCGTCAAATTTCAAGCAGCAACGGTCACTGCTGAACAAAGGCCTCCCCCTTAGAAGGAAGGGGTTGCCATAATCCTCACACATGGCAGGCGTCTTGGGATCGCGATATATAAAGGGTGTAAGGGATAACGTACCGATTTATTTTTTTATAAGATTTCAAATAATGTCTGTTATAACATTACATTAAGCTGTAACAGCTCAGTGGGCGAGCGCTTGCCTTGGAAACAAGGTGCGCAGGTTCGAACCCCGGCTCGCACCTCTGATTTATTCAATTAATCATGTGCAAATCGTCTGTGTGCGATTGTTACTAGCTTTCGGTGAAGGAAAACATCGTGAGGAAACCTGCAAGTCTGAGAAAGCCTAACTGGCTTTCGAATGACGTGTGAAGTCCGCCAACCCGCACTTGGCCAGCGTGGTGGACTATGGCCTAAGCCCCTTCATCTTGAAGGGAGGCCCGTGCCCAGCAGTGGGACATAAACAGGGGCTGTTATTATTTATTATTATATAACATTACAGAAACCATTTTTAAGGGAAATGACAAATGACTAACTTATTTGCCTATGTACTGTTTTTGTGCATAATGAATAATTAAATAAATAAATAAATTTTCCAGAAATAAGTAATTTATTGTTAATTAAAATTAAAATTATGCTTTATTATTATACCATTATTGATGTTAGACAATTTTCTTTTTTTTAAATGTTTTTTTTTTGGAAATTCATGAAATAGCCGATGTAAAATTTCAACACTAGAATGTTCAGAATCATGTACTGGATCCCTTTTATCGGTTTTCGGTACGATGTCCCTTACACCCCGTATAGGTGCAGGTAATCCAATAGAAATACCCTGCCCGTGGTGATGGTAGGCCCCTGTATTGGTCACATGTTGAAGATCAAGATATGATTTAAAGTTATTTTAGATTTACAGGAATAGCTACACACACAGCTCGCACATCACACATACACACACACACGCACGTACCCGTACGTTCCCGGTAATAGTAATTAGTATAATCGCAAATTATAACGTATTCTATTGTTAGCTGCGGCCATCCGTGATACAGGCTAGTCCTACTGCGGAGACAACTTATTGTCAACCTATTTTTTATTATTATTTAATTTTAGTTGTTAACTCACCTTTAATGACCAGGCAGGAGAGTTACACTAATGCGTCAATATCCACTTCCAGAAGAGCAGCAGCCTTACCAAAATTAACGGAGGACAATTGCAGAGTATTTATTACCCGTATATACTCAGAATTCCAAAGCGATGATGTGTTGCTTTACTTCAATTATATTGCTATGGTATGTTTACCTTCGTAATAGTTGAGTTTGTGCTAGTTATATTAATAACTAGCTGACCCACGCAGCTCCGCCCGCGCTATTTTTACGTTAACTTTTAATAACAGACATTCGCATCGAATACATAACCTCCTTTTTTATAGTCGGTTAAAAATTGGACCCACTTTTTACTTGCTCTCCGAAGCACGGACCCGTTTAGTTCAAATGGCTTTAAACAGTCACCCATCTATTTAATTTAATGACCTTACCTAACGTTGCTTAACCCGATCGATTATAAAACCTTGATAACAACTCTCTATGAGTGTTCCCTTACTAATATTTATTATATTATAAAGAAAAATTGATAAAATCTGACCAAACGTATAACCAAGTACCCATTTTGACTTTAATCCCCTCTCCCGAGAGAACCGTGCTAGATTACGGGATAAAAAGTATCCTATGTCCTACCTCGTAGTAAGATCTCAAATCATGCCAAGTTTCATTGGAATCCATTCAGTAGTTTCGGCGTGATGCTCAGCCGTGATACAGACAGACAGACAGACAGACAAAAATTAAAAAGAACACATTTTCGGCCTCAGTATCGGTTATAGAATGCCCTCCAAAAATAATTTTCAAAATATCTTCAATGTACAGAATTGGACCTGTTACAGTTTTATTATAAGTATAGATGATTATTTAAACCAGTGCTTTATGTAGGTAACATGTTTTTCTTTTACCCGTGGGGTGTCCGGGTAAGAGTAGCACCCTCCCATCTCCCCCCGTTGGGTGTCCGTAAGAGGCGACTAAGGGAAAACAAGAAGACGGGCAGCTGCGTCTTTCTATTGGATCACCTACCACTTATAGGTATTGCGATGTGTATGACGTTATTGATCGTTAATTATTTATTTGACGGCCCGTTGGTCTAGTGGTCAGGCACCCTGCCTGCTAACCGATGGGTCGTGGGTTCGATTCCCGCCAAGTGTCTGGGTGTTGTTTATCTATTTAAGTATGTATTTACAAAAAAATAAGTATATAAGTATTAGTATCAGTTGTCTGGTTTCCATAGTACAGGCTCTGCCTAGTTTGGGATCGGATGACCGTGTGTGGATTGTCCCAAGATATTATTATTATTTTTATTATTTATTGGCTTATTTATTTTAATATTCATTATATTGCTGATCACTTTATAATATAGAGTAATATAGAGTCTATATTATGTACAATAGTGCTTCACTGCAACTTTGTTCTCATAGCATTGTTGTTCTTAAATTCGTAGGTCTCATCTGGTTAATATCTACATTATCTACCTAACTAATCTTGCTGCTGCTAATTATGAAACGAAGACAGCAAACATACATAGGCCCAGGCCGACTCCCTGGTGGAATCCGAGTCTCACCAAAAGCTACCGATTTTTTTCCAGATATGTGAATATTCCCTGCAGCACGAATATTGCAGTAGTTTTTTAATAATTCTGGATTTCGGGAACGTGAACACCATGAACTTATTGACAAAATTCAACCCTGTGGTACTGAGTCGCCTAATCAGCTTAGTGGTAGTGAGTAATGATCTGTAATAGTAAGTATGAGTAAAAGGAATGGGTAGTACAATTTACGACGGTATAATATAGACATGCTATACATCTAGTTATCGTAACACAAGAAAACACAATCTATGTATCAATTAATGTATCTTTAAATTCAGAAAATAATACTACTAGGTAGTCATTGGTCCATACTCATATAATGTTTATACATTATATTAGTAGGCACTATCAATAATAATAATACTCTCCTACTTGACCGATACGACCGCTGCAGCAAATATTTATCAACACTTTATTTCTCCTGTCAAAAATGTAACCTTTATTTAAAAAAAAACACCCCTGTTACGCTCAATTATTTATATAAATAACTACAAGCATTTACTACTTCAAAATTGAATATTCCATTTCTATCATACATACAAGTGCTAAAAACGTTTAAAGGCAGAATTTCCCCATTCCAGGACGGATACGGCATAAGATTGAAAGCCCCAGTTGGGGTAGTAATCTTATCTGAATCGAAAACGATAGATACACTAGTGTCGTTTTTCAAACAATTCCTCAAGGCGAAATTGATAAATAGACTAAAAGTCATTAAGTCTAATAAGTCGTTGCACGAGGTGGTGCCTACAGAAATATTGCCAATTGAATATGGCGGAGAAGAAAAATCGTTGAAGACATTATACGGTGAGTAGCACATACTGAAAACAGTTTCACATTCACATTTTACACTGACCAGAACAGATGAGATATCTAGTAACTTTTATAATTGAACCTGTAGCTCATCTTAAAAACGTTTCCCTAATTTATCCCTCACACGTTATTATAACGGACCTGCGATCATATTCATATCTATTTCTGAAAACTGCAATCAAATCCGTTGCGTAGTTTAAAAGATATAAGCGTACAAAATGCGAGAGCGACTTTATTTTATAAAGAAGATATAGATGTAAAGAATGATAAAGATAATTTTCAACTCTGTCTACTATTAATTTTCTCATTCATTAACCGAAAAAACAATACCGTAATATCATTTGCGTTTTGCTATTTTCAGATGAATGGCTTGATGTTCTAAGTTCTCCCGAGAATATGGCGTATTACCAAGAAATGAACAAGGCTGCTACGAACGAGTCTTACAGACAGAAGGACGTTTTTCACGAACAATATTCGGGCATACCGGGGGCTTTCAGAACATTGAGTGTAGATTAGCTTTGTTTTACTGCAGCAGTTTCTTCTCCTAGATGTTGCGGCTGATTTACGGTACCAAAAAGTTTTAGGGATAATTTTAGGACCATATCTTTTTACCCTAATGCTTCTGATGTTTACGTGAATTACATATTGAAATGAAACTAACTTTATTTATTATATCGCGGGTTTATATTTGATGTTATAGTCCCGATGCGGCGACGCCGACGTTTCAAACCCCAAAAACATTTCACTTACCCTATAAAGCATGATCTACGACGCTATGGTGAGAAAAGAAGGTTAAACACAAGTTAACAGCCTATACTTCGGTCATTTCATTACTCGCGCGATCTAAAATTATATTTTTTTAAACTGTTTCCTACAAATCACCATTTTTGAGTTACGTCACTTTAGTTCTTAGGGTGCGACGTCGTTACCCATATGTTTTACTGTAAAATGTTATATATAAATTTAATGTATCTCCGTTGATGAATAATTATTATTTTACTAGCCGTCCCGCGCAGCTCCGCTTGCGTAATTTTCTGCACAAATATCTTTTTTTTTTTAAATTTAAGAACCTTCTACGTAATAAGTAGGTATTAGAAAACATTTAAAAAAATTTGAATGAAATCGGTAAAGCCGTTCTCAAGTTATAGCGTGACCAGGATAAATAGGGGCGAACTTATAGTTATTCTCCATACATTTCACACTAACGACTCTAGCGGTAACTGTTCAATTCGAATAAAATGTAGGTACGAATTACGAGAGGAAGAAGAAGAACGCTCGCTCAAAGAACCGATAACCGTTGGGGAAGAAAGGTTCTCGAGTGGCGACCACGAACCGGAAGACGCAGCGTAGGCAGGCCTCCCACTAGGTGGACAGACGACATTGTGCGCGTCGCAGGTAACCGATGGATGCAAATCGCCTATTGTCGTTCATTGTGGCGTTCTAAGGGGGAGATCTATGTTCAGCAGTGGACGTCTTCCGGTTGGTGATCACGATGATGATGACTAGAGGAAACTGACTTGTTGTCCGTTACCATTTATAGTCAAGATTCGGATAACTGCATACAACTTGATTACAAGAAGAAAAGCAATCAGGACCCCCAGTATGTAGCAATCATCATCATCTTCAGCAGCCGAAAGACATCCACTACAGAAAGTCCTTAGAAGGAAGAAGAAGAAGAAGAAAAATATTTATTTTGACACACACAAGACATGGTAATGAACACACAGCTGATACAAGAAGAGACATACATTAACGAGAAAGGGAAAAAAAGAAAGAACTACATTGACATAAAAGTAAAAAACAATAACATTAATCATTACCAAGTTGTGCGATGCCAAAAATGGCTCCAATCTCAGCTTATTGCTGCAGCCACAATAAGGTGCTGCAGCGCTGGTTTTCAGAAAGGTCCAGATAAGTGATGTCACGGAAGAAAAATACTTTTAATAAATATAAATAATAATAATGAGTAAAATGTTAATTAAAGAAAGATATAGGTATAATATAAACTTAAGTGTAGTAGTAGTAGTAGTGTAATGACAATGTTAAAAATAAAAATAAATAAATTAATAAGAGAGTACCAAATCCCAGAGCATTTAGTTTTGTATATGATATCAGTAGCAGGCAACTTCACAGGACAATTATTTTGGAGAGTACCATGGATTGATTTCAGTGATTTACAGCAACCCGCTGCAGGAATGCTAAATCTTACCAATATCACAAACGCTTATACCTTAGGGTAAGTAATTATTGCATCTTTTGTAAAATTAAAAGATGCATTTTAAACTTAGTTCTAAAGGTAGATGTTGTTTTTACAGCAAACCTGAAACTACCCCGAAAAGCTGCCGTCCTGTGTCTTGGCGTGCACAAGAGGTAAGCAGAGGCCCTGGTGTTTTAGCGGTTAACATCGCGGGAAAAAGTCAATTTGTCAAGTCAAGGAAGGGGTTGCCAAAGACCAGGCAGTCAGGCTTGAGGGTCGCGGTATAGGTAGGTAAACCAATAGAAAGACGCTGCTTGACGTCTTCTTGTTTTCCCTTAGTTGCCCTCTTACGAACACCCAACGGGAGGAGATGGGAGGGTGCTATTCTTACTCGGACACATACGGGTAACGTAGCAATAAATGGCTCGAATTAACAAATGCTATTTTGTTTTGCCAGGCGGTGGATCCGTTAAGCAAGACCGTTCAGGTATTTTTTTGTCATTTGATTATAAGCTAAAAACTATGTGACATAAACCAAAATATAAATCTGTTTTGAAATGTGCAAATAAAGCCCCACTCGATATAGTAGTCTCAGTTTGAAAATTTGAATTTGGCCCCATTACAAATAATGCAAATGAAAAAAGAAAACATTTTCGTTGGGGTTGGATAAATAAGATCTAAAACTATTCCAAGTTTCAAATCAATAACATCAGTGGTTCCTGAAATATATAGGTGTGACAGACAGTAAGGGTTACTTTTTGCCCGAATGCCCCAGGTGGAAGGTTATGTATGTATGTCTATTTCTTTGGCACGGCCTACGGCCTATTCCCAGTAGTTCTACATGTATGACTACTAAGAAAAAAAAATCCTACTAGTTCTACACTCATGTAGAACTAGCAGGAATGCATTAAATATAATTTTTTCATTCCTAGTAGTTCTACACGATAACGTATTAAAAAATTGGAACTTTATTAGTGAGCAGAATATTTTTTTTTGTTCACGTGAGAGACCGCCGGGTTGACCGCCACCGGGTGAACCTTCGATATATAAGTTCACCTGGTGGCGGTCAACCAGGGTATTTCAGATTAGTATCCACTAAAACTTTTGCGGCTGTTGCATCGGCAGCTGAGATGCCATTATTCATGAGGCTTGCTTATGTCCTATGCTACCCTGGTACAGCAGTTCAGACCCCCCCCCCCCCCCTAAGGCATCGCGACCGAGCAACAGCTGGCCACCTCAGAGTGGAGATATTACCCGGTGCCCAGTGTACACCGTCCCAAGCCCAGTCCTTCCTCTGGACGTATTCTCTGGAATTACAATGGACCGGGCACTCGAGGAGGTGATGCCAGTACCCCGGTATTTACGAAGCTAAGGTAAGAAATGGTAAGGGTAACTTCATATCACAAGAGAGATGAAGCCTCTTTGTGCCCTCTGTTGTCCTAGTACTTCTGGTATAATATTTTTCTTATATCTGATAAGAATGAATTAGAGGAAAAAAAAGCAAACACTTAAAATATAAAATATTTGGAGAAAAATAATATCCTTTATAAGTTTACTAACACACTCACTAATAAAGTTTACATAATATTTTTTGCAGTACGTCGTCATGTAGAACTACTAGGAATGAAAAAATAATATTTAATGCGTTCTTACTAGTTCTACATGAGTGTAGAACTAGTAGGATTTTTTTTTCTTAGTAGTCATACATGTAGAACTACTGGGAATAGGCCCGGCCTACAGCCTAAACTCGCTCAGAACGGGACGGGAACGAGCGGGAATAATATGTACTAAAGGTACTAAAAGAGTGAATAAGTACATTTGAAAGATTGTACTAGTACCACAGTCTATAACTAGAACGCTCCGTGTTCCATTCAGTGTCCGAGCAAGAAAAAGCCCACCGATGTCCCCACTGTTAGATTAGGGCGAACGATTACGGACGACCTTGCTGTGGCTAAACGGGTAAATGATCGAAGGGGTAAGGTTGGGCGATAAACGGCTGAGAAATGAACTCATGACCTGTCTGCACAACAATTATATTGATAACTAGCTGTAGCCCGCGGCTTCGCCCGCGTTTACTTTGTAACTCAAACGTGTTTTGAATTGTGGATCGACGTTTTTTTAAATATTGTTTACACTAATGTTGTCTTTTATTTACGCGAATGCTACACATTGAAATCAAACTACTTTTACGGATTTAATCGCGGTTTATTATAGCTTTTACTATCCCGACGTTTCGAATGCTTTGCAGCACCCATGGTCACGAGAGCACTGTAATGTTGAACGTCCAACTTCCAAGTCACAATTATGCCGGTGTACCCTCAGGTCTTCTTAGTATTACTGTTGGTCCGATCTTCGGACGATCGATTTCAATATTGTTCACACTTTTATTTACCCTGATCTAAGTATCAAGTATGTAGCCTGTATTTTTTTGTGTAAGCTATCATAGATCCCATGTCTTAATTGATTCGTTCTTTATTTAAAATTTATATACTGTACTGATTTTGCAATTCTATTAAAAAACTTACGAGGTTGTTAAGTGGAAACCATTTGGTAACCCCCTTGGTAGATGCCCCTAGAATGCTGGAAATTAGTTTATTCAATAGTTTTGTTTAGTTCATTCACTAAGTTTCGTTACCATAGTTGCATTATAGCATTAAATGGAGAACTTTAGGGATTTTTTGAAAAATGCCATAAACCATTATTATTGTTACTTTTTTTTCTTTTTTGTTAGTTATAAGTTACCCTAAGTTCACTTATAGAGCATGTTGTGACACCTTAAAAAATTGTGCATTTAATTAATTTTGTGAGTATTTTGTAATTTAAGTGTGCTAATGTAACAATTACTGGTTGTCCTAATAAATAAAATAAAATAAACGGTTTTTTAGATTCTTGTATGCAATACATAAAATATGTCGTGTGACTGTGGGAATAAAATGTTTTTTGGAACTCAATAGAACGCTTTTAGCAGTTAATTTAAAAAAAATTACATTGATTACTTCAATATGACGAATGTATCTGCAAAGTGTCATCAGTGCAGCATGAATTTTTTTTCTCGTTTGATACTTAAAAACCGTGCTAAGACCTCGTTAAGGGTTTATTTTCAAAACAAATGTGTTAGACATGTTTCTCAATTTTTTGATGAGTAAGTACACTGACAAAGTTTCGTGTCTTTGATTTTTTTTTTACATACAATCTTTGATACCTCATTTGTCCCACGGGTTGATTTTCGAATAAAACATTGTACACAGCACAACAAAAAAAAAAAGAATCGACTTCAACAACACTAAAAAGCTTAATTAATTTAAATGTTATTGAAGTTGGTGTTGACGTTGACGTACTGTGTATATTTTCTTCAGGAACACTTTATCCGGTCCTAATGAAATTTGCATTTACATAAATTTTTAGTTTACTCTCTTGAAGAAAAAAAGAATCATCGAAATCGGTTCGGATTTGTCAGAGTACTGTAATGGACAACATCAGTTTCATGGTTTTTAACCGACTTCAAAGAAGGAGGAGGTTCTCAATTCATCTCACTTATTCTTTTATTTTACCAGATAAATTCATCCACATCAATGGTTCTCCAGGAAGTTCTTATCCGGTTGTGATACAATTTATACATATTTATTACAGTGGTTCCTTCTTTCGAATAAAAAAGAATCATTGAAATTGCTAAATATTTCCCACAGTTTGACCATTTTTGTCCTTAAAAAGCGATAAAAACATCATCGTTTAGGCATTCCTACAGTTTTTTCTGAGTCGCCATTTTTGTTTTTTCAGGAACTGCTTATTCGTAAGTAATATTTTTTTATGGGACCCAATCAGTGGAGCGGCCTATCCAAACCAGAAATAGTTTTTGAAATCGGTTCATAATTGCCAAAGTCATACGCGAACATACATAGAAAAAATAAATATGTACAGACAAATTGAGAACATCCTCCTTTTTTGAAGTCGGTTAAAAATGCTGAAAATTAGTTGGTTAAATTGTTGTGTTGAGTTTACTTACAGAGTTTCGTGACTTTATGTACCGAGTTTCGTTACTCTAGCTGTATTATAGAATTAAATGGAAATCGTGCTACATGTAAACTTTCCAACCCATTAAATGACCATAGCGGTTGTTTTTCGCTAAATGTCGGAAATAGGTTTCTTAGATTCTTGTGTTAATACATAAACTGCAGGACGAAGAATATATTTGCACCCCAATTAAAAGATAACTAAAAGACCACTTTAGGAGTTGATTTTCAGAAACTATTTACACATGGATTGCTTTAGTTTGATTAATGTATTCGCAAAGTGTCATCAATGCAGCACAATATTTTTCGCGGTTCAAACTTAAAAACCATACTAAAACCCCTTTAAGGGTCGATTTACAAAGAGTTGTGATACAGGTGTTTCTTCATTTCTTTTGAAACGATGTACGTTGTACGGATGTACGTTGACAAAATTTCGTGTATGTGTGGTGAAAAAAAAATGTGATACATACAAATTTTGAGACCCCATTTGACCCACAAGAGGTTGATTATCGAAAAATACTGAAAATCAGTTTATTCAATTTTTGTATTGAGTTTATGTACCGAGTTTCATTACTCTAGCTGTATTATAGCATTAAATGGAAATCGTTCTACGTGTAAAATTTCCAACCCCATTAACCTGACCATAGGGGTTGTTTTTTGCAAAATGCCGGAAATAGCTTTCTAAGATTCTTGTGTGCAATATATAAATTAAGTCTTATGACTTTACAGTCATTTAGTAGGTCGAAGAACATTTTTTGGACCCCAATAGGACCCCTTTAACAGTTGATTTTCAAAAAATGATTATTTATACAATACTTGCATTAGTTTGATAAATGTATTCGCAAAGTTTCATCAATGCAGCATGATATTTTTTTCCGCGTTTCATACTCAAAAACCATGCTAACACCCCTTTACGGGTCGAATTAGAAAAAGTTGTGATACACATGTTTCTTAATTTCTTTGGCTTAGTACATTGACAAAATTTCATATCCGTGTGATAATTTTTTTTCCCATACTAACTTTGGGAGCCCATTTGACCCATTTAGGGATTGATTTTACAAAAATGCTCAAAATTAGTTTGTTTAATCGTTGTGTTGAGTTTATTTACTGAGTTTCGTTACTCTAGCTGCATCATAGCATGAAATGGAAATCCTTCTTTGTGCAAACTTTCCAACCCCTTGATATGATTTTAGGGGCTGTTTTCGGAAAATGCCGGAAATAGGTTTTTTAGATTCTTGTGTACAATGTATAAACTAAGTCATATGACTGTAGGTAGAAAAACATTTTTTGGACCCCAATTGGACCCTTTTCTTAGTTGACTCTTAAAACATGATTATTTACACATGAATTGCTATAATTTGATAAATATATTCGCAAAGTTTCATCAATGCAGTAAGTATGTATTTTTTTCACATTTCATACTCAAAAACCATAATAAAAGCCCTTTAAGGGTCGATTTTCCAAAAGTTGTAATACACGTCTTTCTTTATTTCTTTTGCTCAGTACTCTAACAAAGTTTCGTTTCCGTGTGACGAAAAAAATTTTTTTTTCCATACAAACTTTGGGATCCTATTTGACCCACTTATGGGTTGATTTTACAAAAATGCTCAAAATTAGTATTTTCAATTGTTGTGTTGAGTCTATGTACCGAGTTTCGTTACTCTAGCTGCATCATAAGATGAAATGGAAATCCTTCTTTGTGCAAACTTTGAAACCCCATTAAATGATCTTAGGGGTAGTTTTTCGAAAAATGCCCGAAATAGGTTTCTTAGATTCTTGTGTGCAATATATAAACTAAGTCTTATGACTGTAGGTCGAGAAACATTTTTTGGACCCCAATTGGACCCCTTTAGAGGTTGATTTTCAAAAAATTATTATTTGCGCTTGGATTACTATAATTTGATTAATGTATTCGCAAAGTTTCAGCAATGCAGTATGAATTTTTTTTTCCGCGTTGCATACTCAAAAACCATGCTAAAATCCCGATAAGGGTCGATTTTCAAAAAGTGTGATACACGTGTTTCTTTATTTCTTTTGTTTAGTACACTGACAAAGTTTCACGCCCGTGTGACAAAAAAAAATTTTTTTTCCATACAAACTTTGGGAGCCCATTTGACCCACTTAGGTATGGAATTTCGAAAAATCCGTTCTTATTGTTCACCTAGACTATTTGAATAATGTTGGTTCCAAATTTCAAGATTGTACGTTTTATGGTTTTTGCTGTATCGTGATTCCTAGAAAACACCCTGCTCTTTTATTAATATAGATAACATAATATAGAAATGATAAATATACATACCTACTAAACGTATTATGATGATAAAAAAAAAACAGAAATAGGAGAAGTTTACTGCAAGGAAAGATAGTGAGAAGTAACCTGAGATTTGAACACATTTAAACTCTGAGCTCTTCTTATATTTTGCGGCAAAGCATTCCAGAGACGACCAGCATGAACAGTGAAGGACTTAGTATAAGTGTGAGTTGTGTGGGAAGGAGTAAGAAGACACAGTTCAGAAGAGGTGCGAAGAGTGTGATGTCCAGAGGTAAAAAAATTAAATCTCTCTTTCAAATACTGTGGTGCCCGCGGGTTATGGAGAATAGTGTATAGAAGTGAAAGGACATGAGCATTCCGGCGAAGGCGGATAGGAAGCCACTTGAGCTTGTTACGAAAGCTAGAGACATGGTCATACTTGCGCAAACCAAATATGAACCGGATACAAAAGTTTTGAAGACGCTCAAGTTTATTTAATAGCTCTTCTGTAAGATCTGGATAGCTGACGTCGGCATATATATATTTTATATATATTTTTTTCTATGTTTGTTCGCGCATAACTCTGGCAATTATGAACCGATTTGAAAAAATCTTTCTTCCATTCATTCTTTAATCCGTTAAAGGGTCCCATAAAAAAAATTATTGCTTACGAATAAGTAGTTCCTGCAAAAACAAGAATGGTGACTGCGCAGAAAACCTGCAGGAATGCCTATAAGATGACTTTATGTTGCTTTTTAAGGACAAAAATCGTCATAACTCTGGCAAATATTTACCAATTTCAATGATCCTTTTTTTATTCGAAAGAAAAAACCACTGTAATAAATCTGTATGAATTTTATCACAACCGGATAAGAACTTCCTGGAGGACCATGAACAATGCAGGGGAATTTATCTGGTAAAAACCATAAAACTGATGTTCTCCATTACTGACTCTGACAAATATGAACCGATTTCGATGATTCTTTTTTTAATGTTGTCTTTTACTTACGCGAATATTACACATTGAAATCAAACTACTTTTATGGATTTTTATCGCGGTTATAATATTGAAGTTGGTGCCAAATATACCTACACAGCAGGTACGCTAACACCTTCCAACTTCTATAATATTTAAATTATTTTATACTTTTCAGTGATATTGAAGTCGGTTCATTTTTTTTAATAGATTTTATCTAAATACTTAACAGATTAACATTTTTGCAAACATGACTATAATTTGTGAGCATTTACAGAAAAAATAGTGCCCCACGGCATGGGGTAGAAAAAACGAACGGGTTCCATACTTTATTTATTGCTTTTTACTGCTGTATACCTTATAAAAGCGTGTATTTTTAGTTCTTTTAAATTATAATTCTTAATACATACCTATACTTACAGAAATCATTTTTGATGAAATGTGGCTGCTTCCTCACCCACTCCTCTAGAATATCTACTGCGTCGTTCATCCTCCCTGGCTTATCTAAATGAATACTCTTTCTAACTTCCTCAACGAAATTAGGTCTATGGTGGAGGATTTCCTTACTACTCATTATTAACAAATGTAAATGAACAGTCCAAAGCCAAACGTTAACTGAAAAAAATTGTGCGAGTGTTTCTTTTTATATATTAAATAAACTGGTTTGTTATAGGTATATATGACTATGTTAGGTGCTTTAGGAGTTGCACTTGGGGGTATAGTCAACGTCATCGTGTGGAAGGGCTCTAGGTACTTAAAGTGAGGGTGTTCATAAATTACGTGCACCAGGTGGCAGCACTAACGGCCTGGCCACGACTTTGGTCTTAGCGAGCGCGGCGCGGCGTGCGGGACGGCGCCGCCGCGGCGTCGGTGGACGAATTTAGGTAGTCAAAACGTGTTAAACGACGAAAAACGGGTTAACACAAAAAGTCGCCTATAACGCCAGATTTAGTCAAGACTAAATGTGCGGTCGGCGGTCTTTGCAGTACTGGCAACATTGTTAAGAACGCCATTTTGTTACGTAACAAAAGTCTGGCGTTAAAGGCGACTATTTGTGTTACCCCGTTTTTCGTCTTCCCCCACTTACTCTACGTAGGTCGAACTGTTAAGAGTCAACTAGTCGCGGCCCTGAACTCAGTCGTGGGCGTAGTCAAAAAGCACGCTGTCTCGCCTGGCATCTTGCCCGACAGAGATAGTATCAGTGATGAGCAGTTAGACGCTAGTCTACACGCACAACGTGTAGTTCGCACGCACACAAACACCGTTCCGAATTGTTATGATGGTGGTGCATGTGTGCATCGTCTTATATCGTAACAACACCTGCCGCTCGCTTTCAATACAATAAGTGAGTACCTATAGTCGAGGTAGGGATATTTTGTATACAATTGTCATTTTTCATTACCTGTATTAGTCCGAAAGATTTGAAATTTAGAGCATAATTATGTAAATCCGATGATTGGCTGATACTAAATATCACGAACCGGAAGACGCAGCGTAGGCAGGCCTCCCACTAGGTGGACCGACGACATTGTGCGCGTCACCGCAGGTAACCGGTGGATGCAAATAGCCAATTGTCGTTCATTGTGGCGTTCTAAGGGGGAGGCCTGTTCAGCAGTGGACGTCTTCCGGCTGATGATGATGAAATAAATAATTGCTAAAATAATGGTGACCAGGGTCTGATGGTGAAACAGGAAGGTGGGCACGGGAGCTCTGCACCAATAAACGTAGAATAACCGAGTTTGGGCACGTTAGGTAGATCTCGTTGAGCAGTTGCTAGAAAAATGGTGATCAGGGTCTGATGATGGAGCAGGAAGATGGTTACGGGATCTCTGCACCAAAAAACGTAGAACCACCGAGATTTGACTCGTTAGGTAGGTCTCGACGAGTAGTTGCTAGAAAAATGGTGATCAGGGTCTGATGATGGATCAGGAAGGTGGTCACGGAATCTCTGCACCAATAAACGTAGAACCACCGAGTTTTGGCTCATTAGGTAGGTCTCGACGAGTAGTTGCTAGAAAAATGGTGATCAAGGTCTGATGATGGATCAGGAAGGTGGTCACGGAATCTCTGCACCAATAAACATAGAACCACCGAGTTTTGGCTCATTAGGTAGGTCTCGACGAGTAGTTGCTAGAAAAATGGTGATCAGGGTCTGATGATGGATCAGAAAGGTGGTCACGGAATCTCTGCACCAATAAACGTAGAACCACCGAGTTTTAGCTCATTAGGTAGGTCTCGACGAGTAGTTGCTAGAAAAGTGGTGATCAGGGTCTGATAATGGATCAGAAAGGTGGTCACGGAATCTCTGCACCAATAAACGTAGAACCACCGAGTTTTAGCTCATTAGGTAGGTCTCGACGAGTAGTTGCTAGAAAAGTGGTGATCAGGGTCTGATAATGGAGCAGGAAGGTGGTCACGGAATCTCTGCACCAATAAACATAGAACCACCGAGTTTTGGCTCATTAGGTAGGTCTCGACGAGTAGTTGCTAGAAAAATGGTGATCAGGGTCTGATAATGGATCAGAAAGGTGGTCACGGAATCTCTGCACCAATAAACGTAGAACCACCGAGTTTTAGCTCATTAGGTAGGTCTCGACGAGTAGTTGCTAGAAAAGTGGTGATCAGGGTCTGATAATGGAGCAGGAAGGTGGTCACGGAATCTCTGCACCAATAAACGTAGAACCACCGAGTTTTAGCTCATTAGGTAGGTCTCGACGAGTAGTTGCTAGAAAAGTGGTGATCAGGGTCTGATAATGGATCAGAAAGGTGGTCACGGAATCTCTGCACCAATAAACGTAGAACCACCGAGTTTTAGCTCATTAGGTAGGTCTCGACGAGTAGTTGCTAGAAAAGTGGTGATCAGGGTCTGATAATGGAGCAGGAAGGTGGTCACGGAATCTCTGCACCAATAAACATAGAACCACCGAGTTTTGGCTCATTAGGTAGGTCTCGACGAGTAGTTGCTAGAAAAATGGTGATCAGGGTCTGATAATGGATCAGAAAGGTGGTCACGGAATCTCTGCACCAATAAACGTAGAACCACCGAGTTTTAGCTCATTAGGTAGGTCTCGACGAGTAGTTGCTAGAAAAGTGGTGATCAGGGTCTGATAATGGAGCAGGAAGGTGGTCACGGAATCTCTGCACCAATAAACGTAGACCCTCCTAGTCTGGGCTCGTTAGGTAGGCCTCGACGAGTAGTTGCTAGAAAAATGGTGTCTAGGGTTTGATGATGGAGCAGGAAGATGGTCACGGTATCTCTACACGAATAAACGTAGACCCACCGAATTTGGATTCGTTGTATAGGTTGCTGCGAGTAGTAGGTAGAAAAATGTTAATCAGAATCTGGTGATGGGACAAAGCAGAAAGGTGGCAACAGGAACTCGGATCCATTTAATGTAAGACTCACCGAATTATAAATTTATGGTTAAATTTTGACCAGTACGGGGGCCCTCCACCACCTCTATTAGTAGTATTATATCATCTTACTGGATATGAGGTAGAGACGTCAATATACGTAGTTTATAGCTCTGTCACTTTCTATCGAAAACGTAAGGTGAAAAGAATATTGCTATTAGAGGTGATGGTACAGGCCCTGATCAGATTTTAATAATAGCTCAGGAAAGTCATTCTATAATTTTGTTTACCTAAGTAGTCTTTTTTTAATTTTATTTATACCTACTTGTTTATTAATATAACTGACGGACTAATGTGAATTATTATTGTTAGGGTTCCATAATCCATACCTAAAAGATAAAAAAGGAACCCGTATGGGCTGACTTTGTCTGTCTTTCTGTCTGTCTGTCATTACAGTGGTTCCTTCTTTCGAATAAAAAAAGAATCATTAAAATTCAATCAAGGTCATTCAAGGTCATTCAAGGTCAATATTTTCCAGAGTTATGACCATTTTTGTCCTTAAAATGCGACATAAATATCATGTATTTAAGCATTCCTGCAGATTTCCTGCGCAGTCGCCATTCATGTTTTTTCAGGAACTACTTATTCGTAAGCGATAATTTTTTTATGTGACCCCAATCAATGGATTGAAGAATGAATGGAAGAAAGATTTTTTTTAAATCGTTTCATAATTGCCAGACTTATGCGTGAATGCATAGAAAAAAATATATAATTATATACAGACGAATTGAGAACCTCTTCCTTTTTTGAAGTCGGTTAAAAACAGCGTGTACACAAGTGTAGTTAAATTAAAAAAAATTAAGGCGTCATCAAAAGTCTAAGTCAAAAATTATTTACTTTTGAAATGAATTTTTTTTTAAAAAGCTACCACTGGGTCACAACGCAGTCTCAACTAAGAAGATCGGCAAGAAACTCAGCGAGCTTGTTATTTTTCACTTCTTTTTTTTAAACAGTGTGTCATGTTACAATTAGATCAGCATCAGCGACAGTGTGTCTTGCCGTTCAAAAGATCAAATAAGAGAGAGAAAAAAAACATTGGAAAACGAAATCTAAAAATAACTTTTCTGAGCCCAAACTCGGTGGGTCTATGTTTATTGGTGCAGAGATCCTTCACCATTTTTCTAGCAACTTCTCGTCGAGCTAGGGCTCGAAGAAGACGAGACCCAACGAATTTGGACTCGTTGGATAGGTCCAACGAGTCCAAATTCGTTGGGTCTACGTTTACTGGTGCAGTGATGCTTTGAACATCTTCCTGCTGCATCAGCAGACCCTGATCACCATTTTTCTAGCAACTTCTCGTCAAGCCCTATCCAACGAGTCCAAATTCGGTGGGTCTACGTTTAACAGTGTAGTGATCCTGTGACCACCTTCCTGCTCCATTATCAGACCTTGATCTCCATTTTTCTAGGAGCTACTCGTCGTGACCTACTCAATGAGCCCAAACACGATTTGTCTACGTTTATTGGTGCAGAGATTCTGTTACCACCTTCCTACTTCATTATCAGACCCTGAACATCATTTTCAAGCAACTACTCGTCCTACCGTACCCAACGACCATAAACTCGGTGGGTCTATGTTTATTGGTGCAGAGATCCTTTGACCTCCTTCCTGCTCTTTCATCAGACCCTGATCATCATTTGTCTAGCATATTCTCATTGAGCCCTATCCAACGAGTCCAAATTCGGTGGGTCTACGTTCACTGGTACAGAGATCCTGTAATCAAGTTCCTGCTCCATCATTAGACCTTGGTGAAGGTCACCACAAATTGTTCAGTATCAACGGATTTACGCAAACTACAAAAAAATCATGTACCTATTTCGAACCACAAGAACAAATAGAATAAGTTTATTTAAATAAATTCCAAAATACATAATTATCATTGTAAATACCCAATGATATTAAATACCTATCTATCTAACCAACATCTAACCCGGTGAAAAAGCGCCAATACCGTTGGCACGGCGCGGGCGGGGCGGCGGCGTGGTGAACGTCTTCCCCGGTCCCCCCGCACCACACCGTCGAGGGGAACATTATTGAGTGAGATGCACGAAAATTCATAGTAAATCGCGCGCCTAAAAAATTACGAAAGGCCCTTTGGAAGAAGGGGTTTTATGAAAAAAATACTGGACAAATCAATTACAACTAAAGTTAATTGAAATCTTCGATAATTTTGCAATGTCGGTACGGATTTTGTTTTGTAGATTTTACACTCCTTTTCTAACTTATTTAGGCCCAAAGTTGCGTTAAAATAAGCAAAAAAAACGAAACTTTAGTGGCTCATATCTTTTGAATGGATTTTTATTTTAGTATTCTGTTTCCGTACAGACATTAGTAATAATGAGACAAAACGATATCATGTTTGACTTTGGGTAATACAATGTCAAATAATGGAGTAAAACCCCCCCGAAATTTGTATGGAAAAAAGTTCGACTAGAGGAGCCTTACCAATCCTTTGCGCAAAATGAATGACATGTCAGTGTGGGGTATGACGTAGTTTTCAACACTGAACCGTCTAGCTGCATCTCCACCGGCCGCACGAGCTCGCGCGGCAGCCTCGCTAAATGTGCGGTCGGTGTGGACGTGCCTCGGGGTCGTTGGTAGCGATGGGCGATTGTTACAAAAAGTAATCGACTGAATCGAAAATTCTGCTATTGCGCATTCGATTGTCGATTTAGTAGTATCTCGCCATGATTATTGACGTGCACGCACAGTGCAATCTGCGGGGCGGTGCTTGCGGGAGGGTCGATTGTTGTATTACTTTATTACATAAGTAGTGGCGCACAGACTTTTATTACTATTGAATAGTAGCGCAGCGCACGCCCGCCGCACCATTTTTTGTAATTACTGAATTAGTAGTACGTACGAGTATAGTAATAGGTGCGCTGCGCTACAAAATAGTAATTAAATTTAACACGGGCAGTCGTATTAGTCATTGTCAGCCGCCGCACGCAGTTAGTCGATAACAATCGACTAATGTCGATTGTAATCGACTTTTATCGACTAAACTGAACAATCAACTGATTCGATAAGTTTTAGTAATAATCCCATCGTTAGTCGTTGGTTCGCAATTTGGCTCGGCTGAGCGTGCCTCAGGGTTGAGCCGTCGGCTGCCGGTAAACGGGACGCGCTCAAAGCGCGTCGCACTATAGTTCGTCTAGAACATGCTAGATACACTATCGAAAATGCCGAGGCAAGGCACTTAGGAGTTCCTACTGCAGAACCCACCTGAGGGCCCAAGCCCTTTCATTTGGCGATGCGACGGCCGCGGGGGTTTTAGTCCCGGGGACCTTTTGAAGGTTTCCCCCGCGTCAAAAAAATACTTTGGATGAGCAATTTATGGATATTTGTGGTGGCGTTTTTTGGTAGGCCGTAGGGTGCCCGGATAACAATAGCAAGTTGGGTGTCGTAAGAGGCGACTAAGAAAATACAAAAAACGGGCAGCGGCGTCTTCTATTGGATTATTGTTCAACAGTTGACGTTTTTCAGCTGCTACTGCTGAGGTGGCACATTTGACTCATCATCATCAGCAGCCGAGACGTCCACTGCTGGAAAAAGGCCTCTCCCTTAGAAGGGAGGTGTTGCCATAATCCTCACGCTTGGCAGGCGGCTTGGGGATCGCAGAGTACGTGATAGGAATCCAATAGAAAGACGCTGCTGCCCGTCTTAATGTTTTCCCTTAATCGCCTCTTACCATCGATATACTATATCGATGCATCTTACGGATACCCAACGGGAGGAGATGGGTAGTTGCTCTTCTTACCCGGACACCCCACGGGTAACGGCACACGCCTACATGATATTTTATATCATTGGCCTACCCCCTTATAAAAGCACACAATGCTTATTACAGAATAAGCATTGTGTGCTTTTATAAGGGGGCATTGTCACAGGACAATGGGCATTGTCACGTAAATTTAATAAATCACACAAAATTTAACAACGTAACCTTCTTGTAACGGCGGGTGGGTAAAGTATATTAAGTTTTTCGAAGTTAGAACTGCAGAATTGCTTAACTTTTTTCAATTACAATTATGTACATTTATTGTACTATTGACAAAAGAAACAGACGGAACAAAGAAACTGACAGATGTCAAATGTGATCTATTAAATTGGCCCTACATTAGGTACAGTTTTCACTCACCAAAGTTCCGATGCCTGCTGTAGTAGATTCTATCCTTATTACTAATTTATTACTAATTTTAATTTGCCAGTAATTTGGTTAGAGCTCAAGTAATTTGTCGTAGGTACACACGACAGAGTCTTCCACACAAATCATGCATGGGTGAAGCTCGAAATTAGTTTTTATTACGCTCAGATAACTCATCTATATTAATAAAAGAGCAGGGTGTTTTCTAGGAATCACGATACAGCAAAAACCATAAAACGTACAATCTTGAAATTTGGAACCAACATTATTCAAATAGTCTAGGTGAACAATAAGAACGGATTTTTCGAAATTCCATACCTAAGTGGGTCAAATGGGCTCCCAAAGTTTGTATGGAAAAAATTTTTTTTTTGTCACACGGGCGTGAAACTTTGTCAGTGTACTAAACAAAAGAAATAAAGAAACACGTGTATCACACTTTTTGAAAATCGACCCTTATCGGGATTTTAGCATGGTTTTTGAGTATGCAACGCGGAAAAAAAAATTCATACTGCATTGCTGAAACTTTGCGAATACATTAATCAAATTATAGTAATCCAAGCGCAAATAATAATTTTTTGAAAATCAACCTCTAAAGGGGTCCAATTGGGGTCCAAAAAATGTTTCTCGACCTACAGTCATAAGACTTAGTTTATATATTGCACACAAGAATCTAAGAAACCTATTTCGGGCATTTTTCGAAAAACTACCCCTAAGATCATTTAATGGGGTTTCAAAGTTTGCACAAAGAAGGATTTCCATTTCATCTTATGATGCAGCTAGAGTAACGAAACTCGGTACATAGACTCAACACAACAATTGAAAATACTAATTTTGAGCATTTTTGTAAAATCAACCCATAAGTGGGTCAAATAGGATCCCAAAGTTTGTATGGAAAAAAAAATTTTTTTCGTCACACGGAAACGAAACTTTGTTAGAGTACTGAGCAAAAGAAATAAAGAAAGACGTGTATTACAACTTTTGGAAAATCGACCCTTAAAGGGCTTTTATTATGGTTTTTGAGTATGAAATGTGAAAAAAATACATACTTACTGCATTGATGAAACTTTGCGAATATATTTATCAAATTATAGCAATTCATGTGTAAATAATCATGTTTTAAGAGTCAACTAAGAAAAGGGTCCAATTGGGGTCCAAAAAATATTTTTCTACCTACAGTCATATGACTTAGTTTATACATTGTACACAAGAATCTAAAAAACCTATTTCCGGCATTTTCCGAAAACAGCTCCTAAAATCATATCAAGGGGTTGGAAAGTTTGCACAAAGAAGGATTTCCATTTCATGCTATGATGCAGCTAGAGTAACGAAACTCAGTAAATAAACTCAACACAACGATTAAACAAACTAATTTTGAGCATTTTTGTAAAATCAATCCCTAAATGGGTCAAATGGGCTCCCAAAGTTAGTATGGGAAAAAAAATTATCACACGGATATGAAATTTTGTCAATGTACTAAGCCAAAGAAATTAAGAAACATGTGTATCACAACTTTTTCTAATTCGACCCGTAAAGGGGTGTTAGCATGGTTTTTGAGTATGAAACGCGGAAAAAAATATCATGCTGCATTGATGAAACTTTGCGAATACATTTATCAAACTAATGCAAGTATTGTATAAATAATCATTTTTTGAAAATCAACTGTTAAAGGGGTCCTATTGGGGTCCAAAAAATGTTCTTCGACCTACTAAATGACTGTAAAGTCATAAGACTTAATTTATATATTGCACACAAGAATCTTAGAAAGCTATTTCCGGCATTTTGCAAAAAACAACCCCTATGGTCAGGTTAATGGGGTTGGAAATTTTACACGTAGAACGATTTCCATTTAATGCTATAATACAGCTAGAGTAATGAAACTCGGTACATAAACTCAATACAAAAATTGAATAAACTGATTTTCAGTATTTTTCGATAATCAACCTCTTGTGGGTCAAATGGGGTCTCAAAATTTGTATGTATCACATTTTTTTTTCACCACACATACACGAAATTTTGTCAACGTACATCCGTACAACGTACATCGTTTCAAAAGAAATGAAGAAACACCTGTATCACAACTCTTTGTAAATCGACCCTTAAAGGGGTTTTAGTATGGTTTTTAAGTTTGAACCGCGAAAAATATTGTGCTGCATTGATGACACTTTGCGAATACATTAATCAAACTAAAGCAATCCATGTGTAAATAGTTTCTGAAAATCAACTCCTAAAGTGGTCTTTTAGTTATCTTTTAATTGGGGTGCAAATATATTCTTCGTCCTGCAGTTTATGTATTAACACAAGAATCTAAGAAACCTATTTCCGACATTTAGCGAAAAACAACCGCTATGGTCATTTAATGGGTTGGAAAGTTTACATGTAGCACGATTTCCATTTAATTCTATAATACAGCTAGAGTAACGAAACTCGGTACATAAAGTCACGAAACTCTGTAAGTAAACTCAACACAACAATTTAACCAACTAATTTTCAGCATTTTTAACCGACTTCAAAAAAGGAGGATGTTCTCAATTTGTCTGTACATATTTATTTTTTCTATGTATGTTCGCGTATGACTTTGGCAATTATGAACCGATTTCAAAAACTATTTCTGGTTTGGATAGGCCGCTCCACTGATTGGGTCCCATAAAAAAATATTACTTACGAATAAGCAGTTCCTGAAAAAACAAAAATGGCGACTCAGAAAAAACTGTAGGAATGCCTAAACGATGATGTTTTTATCGCTTTTTAAGGACAAAAATGGTCAAACTGTGGGAAATATTTAGCAATTTCAATGATTCTTTTTTATTCGAAAGAAGGAACCACTGTAATAAATATGTATAAATTGTATCACAACCGGATAAGAACTTCCTGGAGAACCATTGATGTGGATGAATTTATCTGGTAAAATAAAAGAATAAGTGAGATGAATTGAGAACCTCCTCCTTCTTTGAAGTCGGTTAAAAACCATGAAACTGATGTTGTCCATTACAGTACTCTGACAAATCCGAACCGATTTCGATGATTCTTTTTTTCTTCAAGAGAGTAAACTAAAAATTTATGTAAATGCAAATTTCATTAGGACCGGATAAAGTGTTCCTGAAGAAAATATACACAGTACGTCAACGTCAACACCAACTTCAATAACATTTAAATTAATTAAGCTTTTTAGTGTTGTTGAAGTCGATTCTTTTTTTTTTGTTGTGCTGTGTACAATGTTTTATTCGAAAATCAACCCGTGGGACAAATGAGGTATCAAAGATTGTATGTAAAAAAAAAAATCAAAGACACGAAACTTTGTCAGTGTACTTACTCATCAAAAAATTGAGAAACATGTCTAACACATTTGTTTTGAAAATAAACCCTTAACGAGGTCTTAGCACGGTTTTTAAGTATCAAACGAGAAAAAAAATTCATGCTGCACTGATGACACTTTGCAGATACATTCGTCATATTGAAGTAATCAATGTAATTTTTTTTAAATTAACTGCTAAAAGCGTTCTATTGAGTTCCAAAAAATATTTTATTCCCACAGTCACACGACATATTTTATGTATTGCATACAAGAATCTAAAAAACCGTTTATTTTATTTTATTTATTAGGACAACCAGTAATTGTTACATTAGCACACTTAAATTACAAAATACTCACAAAATTAATTAAATGCACAATTTTTTAAGGTGTCACAACATGCTCTATAAGTGAACTTAGGGTAACTTATAACTAACAAAAAAGAAAAAAAAGTAACAATAATAATGGTTTATGGCATTTTTCAAAAAATCCCTAAAGTTCTCCATTTAATGCTATAATGCAACTATGGTAACGAAACTTAGTGAATGAACTAAACAAAACTATTGAATAAACTAATTTCCAGCATTCTAGGGGCATCTACCAAGGGGGTTACCAAATGGTTTCCACTTAACAACCTCGTAAGTTTTTTAATAGAATTGCAAAATCAGTACAGTATATAAATTTTAAATAAAGAACGAATCAATTAAGACATGGGATCTATGATAGCTTACACAAAAAAATACAGGCTACATACTTGATACTTAGATCAGGGTAAATAAAAGTGTGAACAATATTGAAATCGATCGTCCGAAGATCGGACCAACAGTAATACTAAGAAGACCTGAGGGTACACCGGCATAATTGTGACTTGGAAGTTGGACGTTCAACATTACAGTGCTCTCGTGACCATGGGTGCTGCAAAGCATTCGAAACGTCGGGATAGTAAAAGCTATAATAAACCGCGATTAAATCCGTAAAAGTAGTTTGATTTCAATGTGTAGCATTCGCGTAAATAAAAGACAACATTAGTGTAAACAATATTTAAAAAAACGTCGATCCACAATTCAAAACACGTTTGAGTTACAAAGTAAACGCGGGCGAAGCCGCGGGCTACAGCTAGTATATATATATGTATGGTTATATATGTTATTGTTATATATATATATATATATATTTATATTTATATGTACTGAATATGTATGACACACCTACCCTTTCATATTCGGTCCTGTACCCCAAGGTTGTCTGGAAGAGATCGCTTTAGCGATAAGACCGCCTTAAATTGTCACACTGCAATTTTACTTTTCCATTTTATGTTGTATCTTCTTTTTTGGTGTACAATAAAGAATATTTGTATTGTATTGTATATAAACAGACGAATTGAGAACCTCCTCCTTTTTTGAAGTCGGTTAAAAAGGCGTCCCACGCTTTTGCACTTAAATACAAACAAGGAGAAGAAAAAAGCACGGGTTCCATACTTTATTTATTGCTTTTTAGTGCAGTGCAGTATACCTTATAAAAGCGTGTAGGTATTTTTAGTTTTTTAAACTTACAATTTATTTTACACTTTTTAGTCTTAGAAATATTAGCCTAAAATATGGATAAACTTGGCATTTTTATTTATTCATAGCTTGAATCAGGTTGGCAGGATGTTACAAAAATAATTGTTACTAGCGTAGGCATTATGAATTTGCGTAGTTTAGGAAAGCACCACGCATGTACTCTTTAAACGGTCAAAGTACGCTAACACCCAATAGCTTCAACAGTAGTATTCAAGGGTTCCATTACCAACCTCTTGGTCAACATGTCTACATTATTAGGCAAAGTGAATAGAACTCTTTAAGACAAATCAAACGAGCCCAAACTCGATAGGTTTACCAGTTGCTGTTCCAGGGTTCGTCACCCACCTAGCAAGTCTATTATCAAGTCCACCTAAATAAGCAAAGTGAACAGAACTCTTTAAACAAAATCAAACGAGCCTCGCCAACGAAAACAAACTCGATGGGTTCACTGGTAGTCATTCCAGGGTTTCGTCACCCACCTTCTAGCTCCATCAGGTCTTCATTATTGAAAAAATTCAATAGAACTTTTAAAGATGAATCAAACAAGCCCAAACTCGATACGTTTGCTAGCAGCTGTTTCAGGGTTCCGTCATCCACTTCCCAGGTATAGATAGACCTGCCTATTTAAGTGGACCTGATAATAGTATCAGGTCCACTTAAATAGGCAAAATGAATAGAACTATTTAAACCAAATGAAACGAGCCCAAACTCGATGGGTTCACTGGTAGTCATTCCAGGGTTTCGTCACCCACCTACCAGCTCCATCAGGTCTTCATTATTGAAAAAAGTCAATAGAACTTTTAAAGATGAATCAAACGAGCCGCAACTCGATACGTTTGCTAGCAGCTGTTTCAGGGTTCCGTCATCCACTTCCCAGGTATATACCTGCCTATTTAAGTGGAGCTGATAATAGTATCAGGTCCACTTAAATAGGCAAAATGAATAGAACTATTTAAACCAAATGAAACGAGCCCAAACTCGATAGGTTTACTAGTAGCCATTTCACGATTCCGTCACCTACCTTCCAGCTCCACCATCAGGTCCTCATTCATGATCAAAGTGAATAGAACTCTATAAGAAAAATCAAATGAACCTAAACTCGATGTGTTACTGGTAGCCATTCCAGGGTTCCGTCACCCACCGTCCAGTTCCATCATCAGGTCCTCATTATTGGGCAAAGTGAATAGAACTCTTTAAGACAAATAAAATGACCCCAAACTCGATGTGCCATGATGCAGCCATTCCAGGGTTCCATCACCCACCTTCCAGTTCCATCATCAGTTCCTGATTCATGGTCAAAGTGAAACTCTTTAAAACAAATCATCGTATGTTAAAACTATCGTTTCAATTTCGTAGAAAATTTACATACAAATGTACTTACCTACTTATTATGTAAGTAATTATTTTAGATATTTCCGTATACATACACACTTTGGTAAGGGGGATAGCGGATGGTAGTTTTTTTGACATTTTTAGTTATAAGTCAAAAACAAAGTGACATAAAAAAAAACGTTTTGTACTATACAGATAAAACCCTTTCATAATAAGATCGTGCCCACTCGTAACCCACTTTGACCTAGTATATTCTTACTTTGAAATTTCGATGCGATGACAAATGACGATGTCCTATTTCACCCCTATTGAAAAGTAAATAAAAGATTTTTTTTAATTTGCATGTGTTGGGTCAGCAATAGCAAAAACTATTCTAAATTTCAAACCGATACATAGAGTAAATAAGTAGTTACTGATATAATATATTTCACCCCTATAATAAATAATGAAAGATTTTTTAACCGGCTTCATTAACCGGCTTCAAAAAGAAGGTTCTCTATTCGACGCGTATGTATGTAATATTAATAAAAATGCGTAATATTAATATATGTTAGTCTATGTGGGCTTCTAAACAAATTTACCAAATTTTATGAGTGTATGTATGTATGTATGTATATATGTATGTATGTAGGTTTGTCCACGGATTTCTCAGAAACTACAGATCTGATTTCGAAAATTCTTTTTGCAATAGTTAGAGTATTTTTCAACTTAGGGTAGAGTATAAGTTTCATCAAAATCGGTCCAGTAGTTTAAGAGATATAAACTTTTTATGTTTTCAGTAAGTTACTGTAACGTAGACGTTCGAGTTGCGTGATAGTGCTGATACCTATCTTGGTAAAATAAGTCAGTAAAAAGTGTTAAATAAACTATTTTTTTAAAAATAAAAACCGACTTCAAAGTAAATTATCTAAAAAGCATAAAATAACGAAAATATATTGAAGTCGGTGTCAGCTGATGCTAGTGCTAGTTAACATGATGTGCTAGCACCGACTTCAATATATTTTCGTTATTTTATGCTTTTTAGATAATTTACTTTGAAGTAGACATATTGTGCGCCGCCCCTGAATTTTGCGGCGGCGGCGTGCTGATGAATCTAGCTCGGCGGCGGCGTGGCTAATTTATGTGAACTATCAAAAAAGCTTTATAAAATAAGCAATAATGCAATGACTCGTTTTATTTATGTAAAATATTAAAAAAAAAAAACAATTGTTTTTGCTACGCACAAAATTATTTTCTTTTGTTTTCTTCAGTAATAACAAGTTTTTAAAGTACTTCCAACAAAAACTACGAGTTTCAGCATCATAAAGCACGGTCATAGCGAGTTCACTCAAGCTAGTATTTAATAAACTAGTCATTATAAACCGAACGGCAAGTCGGCAAGACAGTTCTTGCGCGAAGTCTCGACGAATTCGATTGAACCTCCAGAGCAGACCGGGTTTCGAAGCGGGTATAGCACCAACGAGCTTAGAATAACCAACGACCATATACACACAGTTAGGCAGATTGTACAAAAGACTGAAGAATATAATCAGGCCCTGTGCTTAGCGTTTGTGGATTATGAGAAGGCTTTTGACTCCATCGAGACCTGATACAGAACCAGCGATCTGATCATGTCCACCTATGCCGAGAAGTCAGACAGGAGGATGTTATATCCCTAAAACTCTTCACTAACGCTTTAGAGTATATCGTTAAGACGCTGGACTGAAAAGGGCCCGGGGCATAAATATCATTGGCAGGTATATCTCCCACTAACGATTCGCGGACGCTATCATCACTATGGCCGAGACACTGCAAGACCTGCAACGAATGCTAAATGAGCTGGCTGATTCTTCTCACCGCATTGGATTCCGGATGAATTTGGGTAAAACCAAAGTTATTATAAACGAGCACGTTGTTCCGGGCTCAGTTGCCGTCAATGGGGTTCCTCTCCAAGTTGTTCAGGAGTATATATACCTAGGCTAGGTCAGGTCAGGAGTATATCGACCTTCTGTTAATTCATTGCTTGTCCCCCGTTTTGTAAAGGAGGGAAGTAAAATTTATGCCTTTCCAACTCCTCCTATCTACCTTTTTAATGAAATTTCTTGCGGGTGCCAAGACGTAACGTTTCCCAAGGGCTCGCGGAGGATCAAATATCGGTGTCTTCAGTGGTGGCCACTGTAGATCCTGGCTTACAGGAGTAATAGTGGTGCGATTGTCCCAAAAAATACCTAGGATAGGCACTACAACTAGGTAAAGACAACAATGAGAAGGAAGTCAAAAGGAAAATACAGCTAGGCTGGGCAGCATTCGAAAAACTTCGTCGCCGATAGCGCTATGTTAGAAGACTAAAGTTTTTAATAGAGTGCGTCTTATCCGTGATGGCATACGGAGCCGAGACGTGGGCTCTTACTGTATGACTAGTCCACCGATGCAAGGTCGCTCAGCGGGCTATGGAGAGAGGTAACGTATGCTGGGTATTTCTCTAACGGAACAAATACGGAATAAAGTGATTCGCCCGAGAACCAAAGTGACCGACATAGCTCAAAGGATTAGCCAGCTGAAGTAGCAGTGGGCTGTTCGTATTTGCCGCAGAACCAATGACCGTCGGGGTAAACTGGTTCTAAAGTGGAGACCGCAAATCGGGAAGCATAATATGAGACGCCCTGTGATCAGGAGGAGCCACGTGGTTGGCAGAAACTGGATGAGAAGAGCCGAAGATAAGACTCAGTGGCCTGCCTTGGGAGAGGCCTATGCCCAGCAGTGGACTGATGTAGACTGATGATGATTGCCATTTTAAAACGAAACATCTAAAAAGCCCGAGCTAAAATGGCACTTGTTAGCCTAACCCACGCCGAGCAACAAGTGGCGGCGGCGGCGGCGGCGCGCGGGGTTGACGCGGCGTGGCGGCGCCGGCGCGGCGCACATGTCTACTTTGAAGTCGGTTTTTATTTTTAACCGACTTCAAAAAAGGAGGAGGTTCTCAATTCGTCTGTATATATATTTTTTTTTTTTATGTATGTTCGCGCATAACTCTGGCAATTATGAACCGATTTGAAAAAAATCTTTCTTCCATCCATTCTTCAATCCATTGATTGGGTCCCATAAAAAAATTATTGCTTAGTAATAAGTAGTTCCTGAAAAAACAAGAATGGTGACTGCGCACTGAGAGCTGCAAGAAAGCCTATATAGATGACGTTTTAGTCGCTCGGACTCGCTCGGTCGGACAAAAATGGTCATAACTCTGGCAAATATTTACCAATTTCAATGATTCTTTTTTTATTCGAAAGAAGAAACTACTGTATTGAATCTGTATGAATTTTATTACAACCGGATAAGAACTTCCTGGAGGACCATGAACGATGTGGAGGAATTTATCTGGTAAAAACCATAAAACTGATGTTCTCCATTACATTGCTCTGACAATTATGAACCGATTTCGATGATTCTTTTTTTATTCGAGAGAGTAAACTACTATGATGATTTCATGTAAATTTCATTACGATCAGATATTTTTTTCTGAAGAAACATGAATTATGTAAAACTATGTAGACGATAATGTGATCATAACCTACCTAGATAATTTTACGGTTTTCGATGGTTCAATCTTTATATATGAAAATATCACTAAAAAGTTTAAAATAAAATCTTTTAAAAAAAAATTGAACCGACTTCAATATCACTGAAAAGTATAAAATAATTTAAATATTATTGAAGTTGGTGCCAAATATACACAGCCTGTAAGCTAACACCAACTTCAATAATATTTAAATTATTTTATACTTTTCAGTGATATTGAAGTCGGTTCAATTTTTTTTTTTTAAGATTTTATCTTAAAAATAGTTTATTTTATTATTTGCATGTGTTGGGTAAGCATTAAAATGAATGTTGAAATTTAGAATAAAAACTATTCTAACAAACCGATACATAGAGTAAGTAGCTACTGATATAATATATGGGTGAGATAGACAGATCGACGAAATCGCACCCTAAAGGCTCCTTTTTACCGACTTCAAAAAGGAGGTACTTTATTCGACATTGCGAATATTAATAAAAATGAGTAAAATTCCCATATTTTAGTCTATGTTGGATCTAAAGAAAATATGCCAAATTTCATGAGTAAATAAATAGGTTTGTCCAAAGATTTCTGAAAAACTACAAATCCGATTATGATAATTCTTCTTAAACTTAGGGAAGAGTACAAGTTTCATCAAAATCGGTACAGAAAAAAAAAAAGATAAAAAATAAAATCCGATAAAATCCGTAAAAGTAGTTTGATTTCAATGAGTTATAAATTATTTTTAGAAAAAATAAAAACTGATTTCAAAGAAATTTATTGATTATTGTTTCAAAAAAATTGTTTAATACATTTTTGTTACGGAACTCCTTTTAAATGGAGCAGGCACAATGCGATATTATCTTCTGTTATCATCGGTGACCATCTGCGACTGTTTGGCATAGCTGTAGTACTTTGGCCCTACTTAAGTTATAAAAAACAACCGCTAAAATTTATTTTAAATATTTAAACGAAACTCGTTTACTTAGTTCACTTCTTGCTTTCAAACGTTTACACCGTATACATTTGCCGAGAAGACAATGGCTAGTAATAAGATCCTCCGCTACAAACCAAATTGCGTAGAGGAAGTAAGAAAGAGTGTAAATTTAGATAATCCGGGGAGGGTGGACGATGCGGTAGATATTCTGGAGGAGTGGGTAAAAAAGCAGCCACATTTCATCAAAAATGATTTCTGTAAGTATTAACCCCATAATCAAAAAAAAAACAATTAATAGAGATAGGGCCACAGAAACTTGGATCACCTCGACTGGATAAGTTTCTTCGCCTATAACAGAACTTTTCAGGCAAATAATGCTAGCGCACTACACTTTTACACCTATTGCACACTTTAGTAGGTTGTGATCCTTGTCCTGTCCAGTTAGGCACTACCAGCAGCTCATATGGCAGTATATAGTATTTTTTTTTCGTGGGAGAAACCTTATTTTAAGTTCCCCGGGGCCTGTGGGGGGGTCAACCATTTCATTGTATTTTTTTAAGTTTTTTTTATACATTTTAGTGATATTTTCATACATAAAGATTGAACCATCGAAGACGGTAAAATGATCTAGATAGGATAAGATCACATTATCGTCTACATACTTTTACATAATTCATGTTTCTTCAGAAAAAAAATATCCGGTAGTAATGAAATTTGCATGGAATCGTCATAGAAGTTTATTCTCTCGAATAAAAAAAAAGAATCATCGAAATCGGTTCATATTGAGAACATCAGTTTTATGGTTTTACCAGATAAATTCCTCCACATCGTTCATGGTCCTCTAGGAAGTTCTTAACCGGTTGTGATAAAATTCATACAGATTCATCACAGTGGTTTCTTCTTTCGAATAAAAAAAGAATCATTGAAATTGGTAAATATTTGCCAGAGTTATGACCATTTTTGTCCTTAAAAAGCGACATAGTCATCTTATAGGCAAACCTGCAGGTTTCCTGCGCAGTCGCCATTCTGTTTTTTCAGGAACTACTTATTCGTAAGCGATATTTTTTTTTATGAGGCCCAATCAATGGATTGTAGAATGGATGGAAGAAAGATTTTTTCATATCGGTTCATACTTGCCAGAGTTATGCGCGAACATACATAAAAGAAATATATATATACTAGCTGACCGACGCAACTCCGCTCGCGCAAGTGTGAATCTAAACCATTCTCGAATTCCCTTGAACACACATAAACAATTTCATCAACATCGGTCCAACCGTTTAGGAGGAGTTCAGTGACATACACACGTCAGACAAATTGAGAACCTCCTCCTTTTTGAAGTCGGTTTAAAACCCCCGCGGCTGTCGTATCGGCTCACGGGAGGAGAGAGCTGGGCTCTCTGGTGGGATCTGCACAGAAGCCCCTCAGTGCCTCACCTATGAGCCCGCCGCTGGGGCGCGCATTGTAGCGTATAGGACGGGGGTCGCAATCCCGCTGACGCCGTCCTCCTCAGAGTCACCGCCGTACTCAATGGACGATCTAAAGTTATAGAAGTAGTTAGTTACTTAAACGTGGGAAAGAGACGCAGTTAGCAGCAGCCCCGGGTCTACGATTTTTTGAACCGGGGCAGAAACTTGATAGCGGAGCCCCCTCCCTTCGGCGTTTGAAAAATTACTTAAAAAATCTCAAATCAGCATCACAAGTTCACTTGTGGTGTGGGCCTGTGTGGCCCTTTTCTTACAAGTCGAAGATAAGCCAACCAGGCTTCCTTGCTTTGTGGAGCAAGTTATTTTTGGAGAGTGTGCACAGGAACTGCATGACTTGATTCCACCATCCCCCTTCTATCATCGGACGTCGAGACGCACTGCGCATACACACCCTTATGTGGTGAAAGTGCCTTCAGTCCGGACTAAACGATTTGCCTCTTCGTTTATAATGAGGACAGCTAAGGATTGGAACAATTTGCCTGCGTCGGTTTTCCCGCCCGAGTATAATGTGGGTGTCTTCAAGGCTAGAGTGAATAGGTTTTTAATAAGCTAGTGTGCTTTACCATCTTCGATTGCGTCGCCACTTTCGATCAGGTGGGTCTGCAGTCAAGCTCTAGCTTATTTTAAAAAAAAACCGAGTTCAAAAAAGGAGGAGGTTCTCAATTCGCCTGTATACTTATATATATATACAGATATTTCTATTTATTTATTTACTAGCTGACCCACGCAGCTGCGCCCGCGCTGTGTTTACGTTAACTAAACTCTCAATAATATACATTCGCATAGAATACAAAACCTCCTTTTTTAAAGTCGGTTAAATACTTGGACCCTCTTTGTACTTGCCCTCCGAAGCACAGAGACGTTTAGTTTAAATGGCGTTAAAAGGTCACCCATCTATTTAAAGACCTCACCTAACGTTGCTTAACCTGATCGATTTCCAAACATTGTTAACAACTGTCTATGAGTGTTCCCTTACTTTATTTATTATAATTATAATGAAAAATTGTTAAAATCGGAGCAAGCGTATAACGAAGTACACATTTTGACTTTAGTCCCCTCTCCCAAGGGAACGTGCCGAATATCGGGATAAAAAGTATCCTATGTCCTACCTCGGGGTATTAACTCAAATCATGCCAAGTTTCATTTCAATCCATCCAGTAGTTTCGGCGTGATGCTCAGCCGAGATACAGACAGACAGACAAAAATAAAAATAAAACATTTTTGGCTTTGGTATCGGTTATAGAATGCCCTCCAAACATAATTTTCAAAAAATATCTTCAATGTACAGAATTGGACCTGTTCCAGTTTTATTATAAGTATAGATTTTATTTTTTACACCGGAACGCTCATTGACCCAGTTGGATCCATTGTGCATGTGCTTTGTTGCTGGCGTGTCGAAGAGTTGCCTTAGTTATGCAACGATTGCTCCAGCTTGGAGCTGTGCGTAATCATCTGGTGTAGGATATGCTACTCCCAGATGACCTACGTCTCCCAAGACCGACGCAGCCACACTATGTGTCGCATTGACTCTTTTTCACCTTTACAAAATCTGCAAGTATCTTAGCCTCATTCTGTGAATGAAAAAAAATAGTTTTAACTTACTGAAACTTCGTTCTCCTTTGACGTCAGTAACAGGTAAGTACAGTAAGCAAGATACGAAGCGCTGTCCAAATATCAGGGAAAATATCTTGTCAATAATTTCTTCTTATAAGTTGAAGAACTGCTGATGGAAGATCTTTTAATATTGTATTCAGGCTCATAAGTTCTTCAACTAATTCATGTCCAGATATATTGTCACATTTTTCGCCATCGGTTAAAATTATTTGCAAATCAGCACAGCCTTTTTCCAACATGGATATTTCTGGAATTATTTTTATGTCGTTAGTATATAAGATACCATGTTTAATTGAACTTTGACAATTGTTGAAAACGGGTAACCAATGTACCTACTTATTCTCAATTGTATCTATCAATTAGTTCGTTTTGAATGCGTTTGCTGAAATAATGGATATTAGTCTCTTTCTTTGCAATACGGCGGAGGTGCCCCATCGTCACAGTATCAAATTTTCCTAGTAGTTGCACAAGACCAAAAACGTTGCCATTATTAGGAGTATATAACATTTTAGAACCAGAGCTCCCTCTAAACGCCAAATTATTGCTTGCCAAGAAGAACATTAGGGACATCATTCTTTCGAGAATAGCGACCCATCTCGATTTCTCATCTTCAATCTGTTTTTGTGTCTTCCACTGAAATTCTTCAATCTCATCGAAGCTTCTATCCAACTGTTGTTCATCAACCGCTGTTTATACGCACGGTGATCTGTGGATATTTCGTGAGTTTTGATACACGATTCGCCGCGCCCGTCCGATCTTCGCGTCGGATGATTTTGGCGCCCCCCCTATGATGGCGCCCGGTGCACCGCTCGCACCGCCTTAGGACCGCCACTGGAAGGAACCACTGTAATGAATCTGTATGAATGTTATCACAACCGGATAAGAAGTTCCTGGAGGACTATGAATGATAGGATTAGTATAGTAGCAAACGAAAATTGGAAAATTTATGTTCGCGATCACTACCACCAAGATGGCGGCCGCGAACCAAATCCACCTTGAATCTCTGAGCCTTGAATACATAAACTCTTCATAAAATATTATAAGAAGGCGATGACACAAAATTTGAAAGGCGACCGAGTGAAACAATATAATCCAAAGTCGAGGGCGATGACGTATTTATCTTAATTCTCTCGCGTATAAAACTCATTGTGCTAGTAAGCGTAGGCAAGAAATTTGCATATTATATGTCTTAGTGTCGTCGGTGATTTCATAACAAGTAATAAGTTTTAAAAACTAAAACCCGACTACGGATTAAATCGCAGTCTAATAATGTGATATTTTAAAGCCTATAACCAGTAGACAATCAAGACGCTTCCAACGACACCCTACTTGTCAAATTATGTTAAGTAGATTAGAAGATATGCGGGAACAGATGAACATACATACACACATACATACATTATTTTTAAAATCATAACCCTCCCTCCGTTCCGTAGTCGGGTAAAACGTGTAAAGATATTAGACCTAAAATCTGAGTGATCTGTCTTTCCGAGTTGTTGTCGACGGTTGTACATCGAAGCCGATGACAACCTAATGTGTGACTTCCTCACACATTAGGAAGGTCCGATCTCTTCGCAACCCTCTTTTTGCTACATACAAACTAGGTAGAGTTTGAGCAAATCGTTGAGTTGTCTTTGGGTACCTATGCAGAAGGCAGCACTGTTGTGGAGATATATCTACCGAGTCCTCGGGCCAGTAATACCAGTTTTCTATTCTATTTTTTATATTATCTTCGGATTCAACGCCACCAAAACACAGAATTGTCTGTAAACCTCTAAAATGAGTCCGTTCACCTTGGCTCCTACTTTTCAGACTGCATCCTTGGAATGCACCGACGCGACCGCCTTAAGTGGTTGGGTATGGAAATTTCCTCAAATTAACTAACAACTTAAGTAACTAAAGCGGGCGGTTCATTGAGTCCAAGGCCACAGTAGCTGCAAGGAAGCTAGGTGTTCTTGCAAAGGTCTGACGGTACTACACCGGGATAGCTTTAGCTGATACTGTAAAACACGCAACTCCAGTTGTGTGTGGAGTACTGCAGTCATAAATATGGGCTGGTGATGCATTGCATAGCATTTTTGGACTCAGTGTAGCGGCGTGCTAAAAGGCTAACTGATGACACTAGATTGAAGGCCAAGGATACATTTTGGAGAGTGTTCTATCATGGGACTACAAGACCCACGGCAAATACGCGCCCTTACGTTGTGAATGTCACCCATCAGTCCGGACTAAACGATTTGCTTCCTCATTTATAATACGTACATATGGGCTGGAATAGTTTGCCTGCATCCATCAAAAATATTATATCCAAAGGGATATATAATATTATTATCCGAGTTAGCGTACTACTGGTCAGTTTCCTTACTCGTCAATTTAACTAATTAACCAGTTTACCGTAAGGTGCCTGCCGGGTTAGAATTGTATCAAGGGGGTCTAGTACGAGTTTCGATAGTTTACTAGTTCTTGATAGTTACCGCTAGGGGCGCTGGTGTGAAATGTATGGAGAAAACTAACAGTTTGATCGAGCTCGTAAACTATCGGAACTCGTACTAGACCCCCTGTTTAACACGAAAAGTGACCTGTCTTACCATCGATATAATATATAAACTAGAAAAACATTCACGAGCAAAATGACATCTAAAATGTGGTCGCGGAGGTTGCAAACTTATCTGTGCTGGTGGCGGAAACGTGAACTAACGATTTTATAATGATATTGACTTGTAGTTTGACAGTTTCATATAGACAGTAGCGACACTCCTATCGGCAAAAATAAATTTGTCAGCCTGTGGCTTGAAATGAAATAGCGACGCTATTTCTCGCTACCACTTTTTGAACCGTGACACCAAATCTAGTTTATATATTATATCGATGTGTCTTCCAAAGTACCATGAGCGCACTAATTACCGTGACAATAATATATTATTATGTAGTCACGTGACCACTCACCTGTTTGGGTGACGTAATTGCTGGGTGGCCTGCTAATTGACGGCCCGTTGGTCTAGTGGTCAGACACCCTGCCTGCTAATCAATGGGTCGTGGGTTCGATTCCCGCCAAGTGTCTGGTTAAGTATGTTATTTACAAAAATAAGTATATAAGTATTAGTATCAGTTGTCTGGTTTCCATAGTACAGACTCTGCCTAGTTTGGGATCGGATGACCGTGTGTGGATTGTCCCAAGATATTATTATTATTATTTCATATTTTCTTTACTCACGGGCTTAACCCGGTCTTTTAGAGGCTTGCGTGGGGACGAATCCAACACGTAGAGGCCCGTTTTAGAAGAAGTAAATGGTGTGTAATACACCTCCCGGGATTAACTGCCACAATGATGAAATTACTGCAGTTGACCTCGGCAGGTGGTAGGGACTATTGCAAGTATGTGAAAAGAATTCTAAGTTTATGGGGTTGAGCATTTGGTGGACTGGCGACTGGGCTATTTCAAAAGGCCAAAGATTATTATTATTATAATAATTGCGATCTAAGGTAGGTAATAATAATTATATTTTATTTACAAACACAAACAATGTACAACAGCAGGTATAAGAATGACAAATACAATGTGACATTGTGGGAGTTGGTACCTGCACTAGGAGGACCTGTTTTGTAGGCCACCACACTCCACTTGACAGAAAAACAATAATCTTGTTGAAACAAATACTTGCAGGTAGGTACAATTTTAGTATTAAGAGAAAAAACCGGTAAAATGCGAGTCGGACACGCGCACCGAGGCACAGTGTGGAATTTGGCCTTAGTTGCGGCCATCTCTTTTTATGTATTCTTTGGAAAGATAACTATCAAACAAAACTACTAATAAAACTCCGCTGGCTCTATGTGTCATAGTTTTAGAGATATTGAGATAATCGAGAAAAGTCCATAGAAACCATAGAAACTAATTATCTCTTTTTCTGATATTGATTTTTCATTAAATGATTGACTGTATGATATATATCTTCTAAAAGTACCAATATGTTAAAAAAAAGGTAATAAATTATGCTCTTTCATGCAACAAAGTCGATTTTTCTAGGATTTCCTAATTTTTTTTTTCTACTTTATCTGAGCAAAGTCGCGTTTTTTTTCACGACGCATGTGTTAAGCGTACTAATAAGTATTACCACAAAAAAAATCAGATGCTACAAGCCCAGGACTTCGGAGATATTTAGTTTCAAAATTTAATGTTAGGGTTGTCAAACAATGCACATACCTAGTCGGTGGGTAAGTTATGTTTGCAACATGCAATATTTCAGATGTTTGATCGTGACTATAGGCGTCCCTTAAGTAATAGTATAACTAGGTCGCGAAAATCACCAATAATTAACCGACTTTAAAAAAGAGGTGGTTATCAATTCATCGCGTATGTATTTTTTATAATGTATGCTGTCTCATCATTCCGCCAAATATGTACCGATTTGGATTGATTCTTTTTTGTCTATTTTGATCTAAAGTGCACTGCATTAAAATAGTCCCATAGAAATTTCACTACCAAAGAGCAGTAGTTCCTGAAGGAACATGAATGACACGTTGAAATTACCTGTTAAAAGGGGTAAAGATGATATTCTCAGCAACAAAAAACGAATAAAACTCTTTAATTTATTTATAAACTCAGAATAAAAAAAATTATAAACTCTTCAATTTATTTGATTGTTTTTTATTAGAGAGCATGAACCATTACAATGATTTTGTATGAATTTTATCAAGACCGAATAAGAACTTCTTCGAGGAACTTGTGATGTGGCCGAATTGATCTGGTAAAAACCATAAAAAGTGTTGTTTACTACATTACTCTAACAAAAATATATACAAAAATATATTATGACCCATCTTAGATAATTATATGATCAAAATATTCAATATCTATCTAATCCATATAGGTACCAAACCTTTTCTACCAAAACTGTGTAGTTTTTGACCTAAATATTATTTAGTCTACTATACTTTAATTCTCGTGTCGTGATCATGTTCGGTTTCATATACAAGTCATGATCGTCAGTTGCCACTCCCTGAGTAAGTATTTATCTATAAAAATATGAAAAATGTGTATTTCGATTGTTATACTTGTTATACTATTGTATAAGAATTTATTTACAACGAAGATCGGTCACAGAGGCGTGCCTTTGGGGGGCGTCCAGCAGTGGACTGATGTGGGCTGATGATGGTGATGTGATTATACTAAAAAGAAACTAAAAAACCGAAATATTATTGAAGTTTAAGCTAACTAAATACAGTACTTACGCTTACATCAGAATCAACTGGCTATCACTAACCTCAATAATATTTGTTATTTTTCACTTTTTAGTGTGGGGTCTATTGAAGTTGGTGGAAGACGTATAATTCAAGAGAATAAACTGATTCTTCATTGTACTTACATAAAAGGATGCTAAATGTAATTTACCACCATTTTATTATTTATATGTACTTACAAACTTTTATTCAAGTTGTAATATTAATCTGCATTGAGCCCTTCTAACATAAAGGCCTTTGTTTTCTATTGTTGGTATTCATATAAATAATTAAATAGCACTACTCTTTGTGACAACCCTATTTCCATAGAAATCTGAAAAAAACTTAAAAACACATTATCTCAGAGATCTCGCTAGATAGATGTTTGGTATTTTGTCAATTTGAAGATAAATTACGTTAGTGTATTTCAGTGGTAGAAAAAAATGCGACTATTCTATGGATAAATTTATATTAATTAATTATTAAAATTTACAAAATATTTTTTTTCTTTATTTTTAGTGCGGTTAGAGACTTGAAATTTCTCTATCTGATATATTACATATCAACAATCAATGTGTATTTTTTATAAGAGTGGGCTTTCTTTATTACGAGAAATACTGCCAAAAACAGATTTCATGGAGGTCAATGACCTTTTAAAAAATGCTCTGTATCTTCTAAATTAAGTGAAATATCCAATCCGGTGTTTTTTAGTATGTTTTATAATAACTAAATCCATTGAATTCTAACATAAAATTAGGATGGCCGCTACTAAGGTCAAATTCTACACTGTGCGAGGGTCCCATAACTTCTTTGGACGTATTTTACTATCTATTATAGTCTTGTTAGACTAATAGTAAAATAAATTTAATAGGTTTGATTTTTGCTATCTGAGGTGTTCCTCAGATAGCAAAAAAACAAACCGCAAAGCTAAGATTGTTTTTCGAGTTTTTTTTAGGATTACTAAAAAACTATTACTTACGAGAAAATTATTTGTTTTTTTCTGTAAATTATGGATAGACATGTATTCCCCATAATTGTTTCAGACAAACTCACCACCCCTTTTTTTTGACGCGGGGGAAATCTTTGAAAGATCCCCGGGAGCTGTGGGGCTCGACTGGGGTATGTGGGATTATTACCCACTAAAACCCCCGCGGCTGTCGCATTGGCACACGAGTGGGGACCCCAGGACTCTCCGGTGGGATCTGCACCAGGGGCCCTCACTAATTTTGACCCCCATTAAAAAATAAATAAACAAAAAGAACTTCTATTTTTAGTCACAGTAAAAGTGTGGCAGCGTGTAATTATACGCAGCTGTCAGTTGACATTTGACAGATGTCAACTGACAGATAAGTGACACTGGGTCTTCCCTGCTCCCAGGTATTGTCACACTTCCGTTTTATTGTTAACTAGCTGACCCGCGCAGCTCCGCCAGCGCTTTTATTACATTTTGCTCCCCTTTTCTCCCTCCTCCCTTTATTTATTTCCCTCTTATAAGAAAAATCTAATTCTAAGGTCTCTCTCTCCTCTCTCTTTCCCCCTCCCGCCTCGGTCTCCGTCACACTTTCTTCCTCTCCCCGTTGTCCCCTCTCTGAACCCCCTCCCCCTCTCTCTTCTCCCACCTTGCTCCCCCTTACTCCGCCATTGCTCCACCTTAATCCCCCCTATCCCTCACCACATCACCCCCTCCTCGAATCCCCTCTCCCTCTCTCTCCTCTCTTGCACCCTCCTCTCGTTCTATATATCCTCGTCAATCATGGTATCTGGGATTCTTACCCACTTAAACCGCAGGGCCTGTCGCATCGCCACATAAGGGGCCAGGTTCTGCACCAAATACCCCTCAGTGGGCAAGCCCCCGGAAACCTGGCACCGTTATCACGGGGACGGGGCTCGCAACCCCGTCACCGTTCCTACCCGATATGCACTCAAAATTTTATACAAATCGGTTCACCCATCTGAACCATCATTTAATGAACTTGCCTTATGTTGCTTAACCTTAACCTAGCGGTATTAACAACGTTCACAGTTTTTTTGTCAGTGGTGTAAATATTAGTGAAGTTTTCGTTATATTGAAGAAGGGACAAATTCATGCTAATAACAAAGTAATTATTTCTCATAAAAAGTAAAGGATAAAAAATGGTTATTGTGGGTTATCCCTTAGAGATAAACATATACCAACTTGGACTTTTTTGTAGACCTTGTTAAGGTGTACAATACTGTAGTACTTTATTTTGATCTATCTCGTAGGGTTCAGCCAGCGTTTGCAATGTAAGCGCAAAAAAATGTGTTTATTTACGTCATCACATTAGAAACCAATAAAATTATCAGTATTTCTGTACTATATTATGCATGTATTATACATATAAACCTTCCTCTTGAATCACTTTATATATTAAGAAAAACCGCATCAAAAACCGTTGCGTAGTTTTAAAGATCTAAGCATACATAGGGACAGACAGACGCGGCGGTGGACTTTGTTTTATAATATGTATAGATATAGATATAGATAGTGGAATATAGGTACTGTTTGCTAAATTATTAAAAGATTATTATTTGAAGAAAAGGTGTTTAAATCACAAATACTGCAAACACCACAAAAAGATCATAAATCACAATAAATAGACAGCCTAGTAAAGAGAATAATGACGGTCTTTAACAGCTGACCTTTTAGAGAAGCTCAGAGTCACACAACGAGCTATGGAGAGAGCTATGCTCGGAGTTTCTTTGCGAATAATAATAGAATAATAATAAATCACTTACAATATTTAATCTTCAAACCGTATTAGTATCCTGATGAGGGTAGACCGTTGACTGCCCCGTGACTGCTGTATGAATCGTCTTGTATTTTTTTTTTTTTTTTGAGAATGATAGACGCTGTTAGCCGCAGATAGCCATTGCAGCTTCACCGGACAATAGGAGGCGAGCGCTTGAAGCGCTCTAGCCTTTACGGCAGAAGTAGCGACGAGCACAACAAGGGCACCTCAGGGAGGCACGGCCTCGGCTTGGGCTGTCGCTTAAGAGAGGGCTGAGTTTACCACCGGTTCACAACGCGCCCCCACTGAGAAGAACCGGCAAGAAACTCAGTGGGGTGATGCACGTCGTTGCGGTCGCATACGTACGACCCTTCGGCCTCGCCGGCGAGACCGGTGTCTGATAGCTACTGTAGCATACGGTTGTCGGGGAGGGGTCGGCGCATCCCGGTTCAATAGGACCGTCATGGGGTCAGGAGGGTCGAGCAGTACGTGCCGTGGTCTGCGGCGCGAGTCAGAAGGACTAGCGGCGTAATCGGCGGCGGCGCGGATTAAACTGTTCGCGTGACGGGACGCGGATTCAAAGTAGCGTTTCGACGCTTCTTTGAGGAACTTACGAAGGGGATCTAATTTGAAATCGGAATGCAGATCTACGTTCCGCATGTACCACGGGGCACCGACGGCGCGACGGAGGAAACGATTCTGGATAACCTGGAGGCTATCGATATGGGTGCGGGCGGCGTGCGCGAAAACTACACTCGCGTAAGTCATGATAGGGAATCGTCTTGTCGCAGCTTGCACCTCATTTATATAGGCACACCGGCTGGGGTGCTAACATGTATTACTATGTATGTTCATCTGTTCCCGCATATCTTCTAATCTACTTAACATAATTTGACAAGTAGGGTGTCGTCAGAAGCGTCTTGATTGTCAGCTGTTTATAGGCTATAAAATATCACATTATTAGACTGCGATTTTATCCGTAGTCGGGTTTTAGTTGTTAAAACTTATTACTTGTTGTCTGTTCCTTTTAATTCTGCAGCCCGAGGATATCTAGAAAGAACCCTTATATCATCTAAGGGTTTCGTGGAACGAGCTAAGCTTAAATTGGACAAGTTTTGCACTTTCAAGACATTGATGCCGGAGTTCTTCGCCTGGTCTCCTACCACCAAAGCAGAATTGACGAGACTCGCGACTATTGTGTAAGTCAGTGTAACTCATACTATTCTTATCTATGGTGTAACTTTAATGGAATGATTTTCTAACATAAGATATAATATATCTTATAGGGTCTAACACCCTATATTATATGTTATAGTTTGGTGCATCGTTTGCCAAATTGATTTGGCCGAAAGAAGAGGTCATTTGCGACTTGTTTAGGCCATAAAACTCACTACTTGCCACATCAGTTTTAATTTTTAATTTTAAAAATTCCAGTATTTAGCATTTAAGCTTAAATGCTTTTGAATTCGGACAAATCAATTTTGATAACGATGCACCAATCAATCACCCTGTATAACACTAACTGCCGTATTTACAAAGTTAAGTTTCACTAGTTCGGATTATTTTGACAGACAGAAGTTAATTAATTACTTTATATTCTGTTAGTGACCACATATTAATTTTGTAGTTTTCAATCATGAAACGTAAGCATAAAATCGGACGAGATTAAAAAAAGCGTAATGAGAATTAACGCTAATTGACATTTGTGAGTGGAGCAGTAAGAAAACTTAAATAAGTATCAACATTTCATAAGGCTTGAATTAATACCTATCCATGAATAATTATTATAGGTATTTTTACACTTCCGAATCAGCCGTGACTAAATTTTATTTACGCCAGTAAAATAATTATCATGTTATAAATAATTATTACTTTATAAGAGACAACCATCATTTATTATATTATTGACAGAAAACATCCTTCATATATACCATCATATCCACTGGCCGAGAAGAGCCTTGCCTTGATTGGTGTAGGTACTTCTACTACCTACGACCAGTACTCGTATTGAGCGCTTATATTTTATACCGGTACCATCTCCAGGCAATGGCTCCTGGTAACATTTTATTTATATTTTATTACTAGCCGACCCGCACAGCTCCGCCCGCGCTCATAATTTTTAATAGCACATATGTTTACATGCGTTTACTACATAACCTCCTTTTTTAAATCTGTTAAAAACTGGGATCCACTATTTACTTGCCTTCTGAAGCACGGAAACGCTTAGTTCAAATGGCATTAAACGGTCACCCATCTATATAATGACCTTGCCTAACGTTGCTTAACCTGATCGATTGCCAAACATTGATAAAAACTCTCGTCTATGAGTGTTCAAAAGTATCCTATGTCCTACCTCGTAGTATTAACTCAAATCATGCCAAGTTTCATTTGAATCCATTTAGTAGTTTCGGCATGATGCGATGATACAGACATACAGACAAAAATTTAAAAAAATACAGTTTTTTGGCTTCAGTGTAGTGTAGGTTATATATAGCCCTCCAAAAAATAATTTTATTTTATTTATTTATTTATTTTATAATTTTTGTACACACAATAAAATTACAGGAAAACGGAAATATAGGAAAGAATAGTACAAAATAATAATAATAATTATTATTTCTGATACTTACGCGAATATTACATATTGAAATGAAACTAATTTTACGGATTATATCGCGGTTTATTTTTGATTTTAATTTCCCGACGTTTCGAATACTTTACAGCATTCATGGTCACGGGCGGACTGAGGTGGTAGCTGTCCATATGTCATAGTTATTTTAGGGTACCCTCAGGTCTTCTAATTATTATTGTTAGTCCGATCTACGCAGAAAGAGCTTACAGTATCTTGAGGTCTTGCAGTGGAATGCTTGTCTTTGGATTTGACTATGTTTATCACGGGATCCCAAGCTGGTGGTAGCACCCAGCCATCTTCTCTATTGAAATTTGGATGCTTTTTAATTTCAATAGCCTCACGAATCATCCTTGGTAGGTAGCGCTGTTCTTTTGCGAGGATTTGTGGTTTGTCAAATCTAATATAATGACGGGTGCGATCCTGAACATGTTCACAGACTGCAGACTTCGTATAGCGTCGATGTTTAACGTCAGCTATATGTTCTTTTACACGGGTTTTTACCGATCTTTTTGTTTGCCCGATGTATGAGAGCCCACAGTCACAATCCAGTTTGTATACTCCTGCATCTTGTAGAGGTATATGGCACTTGACTGATGGTAAAAAAAAAAATTAAAATCAAAAATAAACCGCGATATAATCCGTTAAATTAGTTTCATTTCAATGAATAATAATAATAGTAATTTTCAGAATATTCAATGTACAGAATTAGACCTGTTACAGTTTTATTATAAGTAAGTAGTTATAGGTTATTAAGTACTACTTAGGAATAGACCGACAGCTGTATAATAAAGCTACATAATATATATACATTATAGCTGTAGTATATTATGCTAGTTGCTCTTGATATTATAACGTTTTCAAAGCACGAACGTCGTTTGGACTTAATTTGCGTATAGTGTATTTTGTAACGTAGATTGTGAGATGTTTGAAAATGAAGCACAGGTTTAGATAGTATATCGATGAGCACAGGCGTCTGTCGGATCAATGAATTTAATTTTCGAATACATACTGTATTCGAAAATTAAATTCATTGATCCGACCGAGATCAGTCTCGTGAACGTCCGTCCGTTTTGCCGTGAGTAGCCATAGAGAAAGAGGATGGAGGATGATAGCGTACCTGCTGTGTATATTCTGCACCAACTTCAATAATATTTTCGTTATTTTATGCTTTTTAGATAATTTACTTTGAAGTCGGTTTTTATTTTTTTTAAATAGTTTATTTAACACTTTTTAGTGACTTATTTTACCAAGATAGGTATCAGCACTATCACGCAACTCGAACGTCTACATTACAGTAACTTACTGAAAACATAAAAAGTTTATATCTCTTAAACTACTGGACCGATTTTGATGAAATTTGTACTCTATCCTAAGTTGAAAGATACTCTAACTATTACAAAAAGAATTTTCGAAATCGAACTTGTAGTTTCTGAGAAATCTGCGGACAAACCTACATACATACATACATACACTCGTGAAATTTGGAAAATTCGTTTAGAAGCCCACATAGACTAACATATATGAATATTACGCATTAGTCGCAACATAAGGGTTTCTTTTTTATTACCTTTTGGGTATGGAACCCTAAAAAGGCTAGGCCAGCAGCATTGCTGCTCAATTCTTCAATTATGATTGACACGTTTGACTGGCGATGAATTTAATAGGCTGCTTCTCATATCCACTCAATTTAAAATTACACTTTACAGACCCACAGTGATCCTGCCAGAAACTACTGAAAATCATTACAGGACTTTTATAACAAAGGTTATATCAGAAGACTACGACTCTAAGGATGTGTTTGTCTACTACAAATATTGTGTAATGGTAAGCATTTTGAGTTTCTTGTTGTACTTGCCGCTGTGCCTCAGCGCCATCGTTAACTTCGCTCTGGTCATTCGGTGGATCTTTATGTCGACGGTTTCAATCAAGGCTAAAAATTAAGTAAAGACTTGCTAAATGGAGATCTGTTGGGACAGGAGTAAAAGTTCCCTTCGGAGTCGCTGGACGTTCGGGGTGTGGGCCCTTTGAACGTCCATTGAGAACGGCGGCGACTCCGAGGAGGACGGCGGCGGGGTTGCGACCCCCGTCCCCGTGAGCACCGTCACTGGTTCCCGGGGGGCTACAATGCGCCCCCCGGCGGCGGGCTCAAAGGCAAGGCACTGAGGGGCCCCTGGTGCAGATCCCACCGGAGAGCCCTGGGGTCCCTTCTCAAGTGCCGATGCGACCGCCGCGGGGGTTTTAGTGGGTAAGAATCCCACATACCCCGGTCGAGCCCCACAGCTCCCGGGGATCTTTGGAAGATTTCCCCCGCGTCAAAAAAAAAAAAAAAGAGTAAAAGTTGTGTCTAAATTGAGAACTATTTACTACTACCTGACCCGCGCAGCTCCGCCCGCGGTTTTATTACATTTTGCTCCCCTTTTCTCCCTCCTCCCTAGATTTATCTTTCTCCATCTCTCTCTCTCTCTTATAAAAAAAAAACTAATTATATGCGCTTTCTCTCCTCTCTCTTTCCCCCTCCCGCTTCGGTTTCCGTCACACTCCCCCTCTTTCTCTCCCTGTTGTCCCCTCTCTGAACCCTCTCCCCCTCTCTCTTCTACGAACTTGCTCCTTCTCACTCCCCCCTTACTCCACCTAACTCCCCCGATCCCTCAGCCCATCACCCCCTCCTCGAATCCCCTCTCCCCTTTCTCCTCTCTTGCATCCTCCTCTCGTTCTATATATCCTCATCAATCATGGTATCAGCGGCATTACATATACTTTATGACCTATTCTCAGACCTCCCCGATAGGCACACAAAATTTCATACATATCGGTTCACCCATCTATTTAATGACCTTACCTAACGTTGCTTAACCTTAACCTACCGGAATAAAAAGTATCCTATGTCCGTTTCCTGGTTCTAAGCTACCTCCCCACCAATTTTCATCCGAATCGGTTAGGCCGTTCTTGAGTTATAAATAGTGTCTAACTAACACGACTGTCTTTTATATTTTTAACCGACTTCAAAAAAGGAGGAGGTTCTCAATTCGTCTGGATAACGGGTGTAAGGGACATCGTACGTAAATCTATGGTCAAGGGAGGACGGAATTGTTGAGTCAGAAAAAGATTCTCCTCGGGGATAAAGGTATCTTTGTCTTGGGTGAGCTCGAATCCCTTTTTTTTTTTTTTGACGTGGGGAAATCTTCGAAAGATCCCCGGGAGCTGTGGGGCTCGACCAGGGTATGTGGGATTCTTACCCACTAAAACCCCCGCGGCTGTCGCATCGGCACATGAGAGGGGGGACCCCAGGGCTCTCCGGTGGGATCTGCACCAGGGGCCCCTCAGTGCCTTGCCTTTGAGCCCGCCGCCGGGGGGCGCATTGTAGCCCCCCGGGAACCTGACACGGTACTCACGGGGACGGGGGTCGCAACCCCGCCGCCGTCCTCCTCGGAGTCGCCGCCGTACTCAATGGACGCTCAAAGGTGAGCTTGAATCCCTGGCGGAACTCAGGATTCTTATCCCTCGCTACGCTCGGGTGTTACTAGCATCCTTCGTTATGCTCGCGATTCAATTTCACGCCCGTGACCATCGATATACTATACCAACTATACTCCATCCCAAATAAGCTTGGAGGCGATTACAAGTTCGTTTGCGGCTCAATAACTACATAACGCATACATTGTCAACTAGGCGCGTCAGCTAAAACAACTTTGTATTACCAACCTTTTTTTGCTGCCGCGTTAACGGTCAACTATACAGCGGGGGTGTTTTATGACTGCATATTAAAGTTGTAATCGCCTTCAAGCTTATTTGGTTTGGAGTGTAGATTAGCTGTCACGACCCGAAAAGTGGTCACGAAAATAGAGCTACGGAGACGGCTGTCGCTGTATTTCAAATTAGTACGAGCCGACAACAGGATGTATCGAAATTCCTTATTGCGCGTTTATAAACTGTCCAAATAATATAATACTTATCGTAATACTAAAATTGCAGATGGAGAATTTTGTTTTCGTTTCGTGTTCTTATTACTACTAGTTTAAATAATAAATATAAGTAAGATATCATTATAATACGAAATAAAAATTATTTATTTGATATTTTCTCCGCTAGTAGTTCGCAACTGCCATGCCGAGACTGACAAAATTAATGTTGCCGATAGGCGTGTCGCCACTGTCTATACGAAACTGTTAAACTACACGTCATTACCATAATAAGAAAGTTAGTTCTCATTTTTGCCACCAGCACGGATAAGTTTGTAAGTCAGTACACACACAATGGAAACACACCTGTTTTGAACCTTATTTTATAGTGGTTAAGATTTTCTTTTAAATGAGTACATTTTTGTTTAAGTCAAAACAACTACTTTTTTTCGTATAGCTTTGGCGGTTTTATTGATTTTTCTTTGTCTCCGATGTAAAGGTTTTAAGTGCCAACATTACTGCATACAGAATTAGACTTTATTACTACATGCTTCTATTAGTCCGACGTTCCGAATTATTTAAAACTATTTTCTACAATTTCTAGCTACGTGTATAGTTGTGTAAGTATATGTAACCGCGACCACATTTTCGATGTCATTTTGTTCGTGACAGCTAATCTAGTTGGTATAGTATATCGATGCCCGTGACATAAGACACTACTTTATCTCCTCTGTGAATAAACTATTATTATCCCAGGACCCTCAAGTCGGTGAAAACACCCAGCCATCTTCTCTATTGAAATTAGTCTGTGCAATGGGGTCACCTCCACACTTCACGGTATGTTATCCACGGGTATATCTTATGCCCTTGATAACCGTCACTTGACTATAATCCAGAATCCTATTTTTTATAGTGTAGATAGTACACAATAAGCGCGAGAGATGGCGCTATATTCCTAAACCGCGCAAGCGAAGTTTCTTTGCTTACTTATGTTACATAGTCAGTGATCTGTAATGAGATCCCTTGAAGGAATAATGCTAATAATAAAGCAATACATGTATCTTTTCACAGATCTGTGAATATCTCAGAAAGGAGGATTACATGGCCGGCTGGCAGATAATTGCAGATTTCAGAGAAGCCAGCATAGTTAATTTTATTTCCCACGTGAACCCAATAATACTGAAACAAGCTGCCAATATTTTACTGGTGAGTTACAAATAGTAAAGGTCTAAATCAGAGGTTCCCAGACTCTTTTTCTCATAGATCACTTTCAAAATGTACCTGGTTCCGGTGGACCGGTTACCTGGCACCTACATTTCTACCATATTCTCAAAACTCGACAAAAAATGTAATGATTAGATCTAACTAATGGTAATTTGCGTTGCACCAAAGTTGTGTTGCGTGACCCTGGGGGTCCGTCTTTGGGAACTAAGGGTCTAACTAACGATACTTACTCTCTCTGTCTACATATTTTAATTCTACCTCCTCACAGGGATATGCGTGTTATATTGATAATGCTGCTTAGCCCCGAGTGAAAAGTAGATTATATTGATTATATTTTACAAACTGTCGTGAATTTACAGTTATATTTTTTCAACCAACTATTTTGTATATTTTATAACTGCAATTCCAGGAGGGATACGGATTAAGATTAAAAGGCGTGTATATAATAACACAATCCAAAATGGTGGGTGCTTTAGTGGCCCTGTGTAAGCAAGTTTTGAGTGCAAAGCTTGTTGCGAGGATCCGCATAGTGCCCGACCTAGACGCCCTGTACGGAATAGTGCCGAGAGAATTATTGCCCGCTGACTACGGCGGTAACGAGCAAACCCTAAAAGATCTATGTGGTAAGTTATGCTTTTGACATCGCCAGGGCGAATTAGCTCGCTATGTATGCCTTCCTAATGAAGTTTCAACCAAAGTGCCAAAGTGTCGCTTGCTTCACTGCGTACTGCTACTGAGTTGATTATAATTAGCTAAAATCATCGATATAGTTTATATATTATATAGATGGCTAAAATACTACCTGAAGGTAGGGATCGACTTGATCATAATATAATTTTTATTTCGCGGGGGAATCCTTCAAAAGGTCCCTGAGAGCTGTAGGGCGCTCAACCCGTTTATTCCAAGTAGTCCGATCATCGGACAGATGGGAAAAATTTGTACTTCAAAATTCCAGTCTGTCCGACTGGCTTCTGTGATTGAACAGGATTCTTACCCACTAAAGCCCCCGTGGCTGTCGTATCGGCACATGAGAGGGGACACCCGGGCTTTCCGGTGGGATTAAAAAAAATGTCTCAATAACAATTATGGCTAAATTACGTTTTTTAGTGCGGCAGTTAGTTTAGGCGTTTGTATGGTTTTTGTTTATTACCAGCCGATGATGCCGCGAACAGTAGATAATATGTATTATACATGACATATTATTATTTAGTCCTCACTGAAGGACGGTACGCGACGGTATGCCGGGGGGCATTATGTCGCGTACCACGGCCTGTTGTACGACAGGCCAGATCGCGTCAGGCCGCCCGGGCCGACAGGCCGTGAGACCGGGAGCCGGTTGCATCCATTGCAGCATGTGGCAGTATGTCGTTAACCGTCCGATCCATCGGGAGTCGGTAATATCAAAGACACGACGCGGCGCGTGTGCGCCTGTCGCCTGTTACGGCCGCCCGTCGTCGCTATTCATTCATTAATTTGTCAGGCGTTGCAACATTTGCAACGTCTATCGCGCCCTGTCGGGTAAACGAGTTGTGGTACCACGGACAACAAACGGAAATAACCGGGTTCAAAAGACTTAGTAGGTACTAACCTACCTACCTACCCACCTACCCTTTATTTTTATTTTTTTTGACGCGGGGCAAATCTTCCAAAGATCCCCGGGAGCTGTGGGGCTCGACCGGGGTATGTGGGATTCTTACCCACGAAAACCCCCGCGGCTGTCGCATCGGCACATGAGAGGGGGACCCCAGGGCTCTCCGGTGGGATCCTCACCAGGGGCCCCCTCTGTGCCTTGCCTTTGAGCCCGCCGCCGTGGGGTGCATTGTAGCCCCCCGGGAACCAGTCACGGTGCTCACGGGGACGAGGGTCGCAACCCCGCCGATGTTCTCCTCGGAGTCGCCGCCGTACTCAATGGACGTTCAAAGGGCCCACACCCCGAACGTCCAGCGACTCCGAAGACCTACCTACCTACCTAACCTAACTACTTTGTCAAGTAACTAGTGGCAGTGAAGATAAATCAATAAGCAGATATGTCTCCCAGATATACAGAATATTAAACTTATAAATAATTGCAGCAAATTAAATATTACGTTTATACTTTCAGATTGTTGGATTAAGGTGTTGACTGGCGCAGATTTCATCGATTATATCCAGATGATGTCTAAAGCAGCAACCAACGAATCATATAGAAGAACTGACAAATTCAATCAAGACTATGTGGGAGTGCCTGGATCGATTAGAGCATTAAGACTGGACTGAATAAAACTTATTTTCTAGTTCTTAGTTTACTATACACACACGTACTATTTACACACATATAAACACACAACATACACTTGCTCACAACATACAATCTCATTTATCAATAAATAATTACAATAGTTTCTATTATCTAACATTGAAATCAAACTATGTATGTTAGTACTTTCCCGGATTGTATCGCGGTTTATTTTAGATTTGGGATCCTGTAATAAATATAATTAAATCCAATACCAAGCAAAACACTGCACGGCCTTAAGATATTGTAAGCTCTTACTGCGTAGATCGGACCAACAATAATAACTAAGAAGACCTGAAGGTACCAACATAATTGTGACAAAAGGACGTTCAACATCTCAGTCCTCCCCTGACCAAGGGTGCTGCAAAGCATCCGGAACGTCGGTATAGTAAAATCTAAAATAAACCGCGATAAAATCAATCCGTAAACGTAGTAATGATTTCAATGTGTGATATTCGCGTTAGTAAAAGAGAACATTATTCTATTATTTAATTTAAAATATTTGGTAGCATTTAATTTTGCGCCTCATCATAGATAGGTACTTAATGGGTTATTTATTATTGGTTATATTTGTTGTCAAAGTTCTGGAGGAGGGTGCCGATGCCTGTAACACAGTTTTAAACCAGGGCTGCCAGATTAGGTGATTCATCACCATTTAGGCTACCATGGGGGGTCAAATGGTAAACAAAAAAACCCAATCGGTTACCAGTACCAGGACATTTAGGCTACCTAGAAAATATGCACGTCCAACGATCTTTCGTCACTAAGGAAAGAAGTCTGAATCCTCAGGTTCTTTCCATCCTACTTGCTTTCATTTATGCAATTGCCTAGAGCTGCCACAATGAAACGTCACTAATCTAGGGCCTATATTCACAAACCTCGGAAACGGTCTGATCCGGAAAATATCTACTACCCGGTCCAGTCAACTTGCAGCTTTCGGCGAACACGTTCTAAACTAGCGCGGTGCAGTTCCCGAAAAGTTTGAAAAAGCGAGGGAGGTGGAAAATTTCGAAGGTTTGTGAATGCAGTGCCTTGAGTCAATTTAAGTTAATCATTCCAACTCGTTGTGTGACAGAGTGAGTGAACCTATGTCACCTCTAGGTACAGCGCGTAAATTCAGTAAACCCAGTAGCGGACTAACGGAGGGGCGGAGGGGGCGGTCCACCCCGGGCCTCGGGTCTAGGGGGGCCTCCAATCTCCAAAAGTTCTTTCAAATCATTGAGGTATTTAAGGTAAAACACCCAGTGTCCGACAACGAACCATTCTCCGACATTTAAAAAATAAAAAAAAAATAAGAGCAGTTTCTCCTTTCTGAATGGATTTCAAGAATAAACAATAAACGCGGATTATCTAGTTGTCATTGCAAATGGCATTTCACACATTCGAAAATGGCTGGGTATAAGTTTCGACCGCAAGTGATCCTCCATCGTAAGTCTAGTTTTAGCTGTCTCAGCCCATCACCCCCTCCTCGAATCCCCTCTCCCCTTTCTCCTCTCTTGCATCCTCCTCTCGTTCTATATATCCTCATCAATCATGGTATCAGCGGCATTACATATACTTTATGACCTATTCTCAGACCTCCCCGATAGGCACACAAAATTTCATACATATCGGTTCACCCATCTATTTAATGACCTTACCTAACGTTGCTTAACCTTAACCTACCGGAATAAAAAGTATCCTATGTCCGTTTCCTGGTTCTAAGCTACCTCCCCACCAATTTTCATCCGAATCGGTTAGGCCGTTCTTGAGTTATAAATAGTGTCTAACTAACACGACTGTCTTTTATATTTTTAACCGACTTCAAAAAAGGAGGAGGTTCTCAATTCGTCTGGATAACGGGTGTAAGGGACATCGTACGTAAATCTATGGTCAAGGGAGGACGGAATTGTTGAGTCAGAAAAAGATTCTCCTCGGGGATAAAGGTATCTTTGTCTTGGGTGAGCTCGAATCCCTTTTTTTTTTTTTTGACGTGGGGAAATCTTCGAAAGATCCCCGGGAGCTGTGGGGCTCGACCAGGGTATGTGGGATTCTTACCCACTAAAACCCCCGCGGCTGTCGCATCGGCACATGAGAGGGGGGACCCCAGGGCTCTCCGGTGGGATCTGCACCAGGGGCCCCTCAGTGCCTTGCCTTTGAGCCCGCCGCCGGGGGGCGCATTGTAGCCCCCCGGGAACCTGACACGGTACTCACGGGGACGGGGGTCGCAACCCCGCCGCCGTCCTCCTCGGAGTCGCCGCCGTACTCAATGGACGCTCAAAGGTGAGCTTGAATCCCTGGCGGAACTCAGGATTCTTATCCCTCGCTACGCTCGGGTGTTACTAGCATCCTTCGTTATGCTCGCGATTCAATTTCACGCCCGTGACCATCGATATACTATACCAACTATACTCCATCCCAAATAAGCTTGGAGGCGATTACAAGTTCGTTTGCGGCTCAATAACTACATAACGCATACATTGTCAACTAGGCGCGTCAGCTAAAACAACTTTGTATTACCAACCTTTTTTTGCTGCCGCGTTAACGGTCAACTATACAGCGGGGGTGTTTTATGACTGCATATTAAAGTTGTAATCGCCTTCAAGCTTATTTGGTTTGGAGTGTAGATTAGCTGTCACGACCCGAAAAGTGGTCACGAAAATAGAGCTACGGAGACGGCTGTCGCTGTATTTCAAATTAGTACGAGCCGACAACAGGATGTATCGAAATTCCTTATTGCGCGTTTATAAACTGTCCAAATAATATAATACTTATCGTAATACTAAAATTGCAGATGGAGAATTTTGTTTTCGTTTCGTGTTCTTATTACTACTAGTTTAAATAATAAATATAAGTAAGATATCATTATAATACGAAATAAAAATTATTTATTTGATATTTTCTCCGCTAGTAGTTCGCAACTGCCATGCCGAGACTGACAAAATTAATGTTGCCGATAGGCGTGTCGCCACTGTCTATACGAAACTGTTAAACTACACGTCATTACCATAATAAGAAAGTTAGTTCTCATTTTTGCCACCAGCACGGATAAGTTTGTAAGTCAGTACACACACAATGGAAACACACCTGTTTTGAACCTTATTTTATAGTGGTTAAGATTTTCTTTTAAATGAGTACATTTTTGTTTAAGTCAAAACAACTACTTTTTTTCGTATAGCTTTGGCGGTTTTATTGATTTTTCTTTGTCTCCGATGTAAAGGTTTTAAGTGCCAACATTACTGCATACAGAATTAGACTTTATTACTACATGCTTCTATTAGTCCGACGTTCCGAATTATTTAAAACTATTTTCTACAATTTCTAGCTACGTGTATAGTTGTGTAAGTATATGTAACCGCGACCACATTTTCGATGTCATTTTGTTCGTGACAGCTAATCTAGTTGGTATAGTATATCGATGCCCGTGACATAAGACACTACTTTATCTCCTCTGTGAATAAACTATTATTATCCCAGGACCCTCAAGTCGGTGAAAACACCCAGCCATCTTCTCTATTGAAATTAGTCTGTGCAATGGGGTCACCTCCACACTTCACGGTATGTTATCCACGGGTATATCTTATGCCCTTGATAACCGTCACTTGACTATAATCCAGAATCCTATTTTTTATAGTGTAGATAGTACACAATAAGCGCGAGAGATGGCGCTATATTCCTAAACCGCGCAAGCGAAGTTTCTTTGCTTACTTATGTTACATAGTCAGTGATCTGTAATGAGATCCCTTGAAGGAATAATGCTAATAATAAAGCAATACATGTATCTTTTCACAGATCTGTGAATATCTCAGAAAGGAGGATTACATGGCCGGCTGGCAGATAATTGCAGATTTCAGAGAAGCCAGCATAGTTAATTTTATTTCCCACGTGAACCCAATAATACTGAAACAAGCTGCCAATATTTTACTGGTGAGTTACAAATAGTAAAGGTCTAAATCAGAGGTTCCCAGACTCTTTTTCTCATAGATCACTTTCAAAATGTACCTGGTTCCGGTGGACCGGTTACCTGGCACCTACATTTCTACCATATTCTCAAAACTCGACAAAAAATGTAATGATTAGATCTAACTAATGGTAATTTGCGTTGCACCAAAGTTGTGTTGCGTGACCCTGGGGGTCCGTCTTTGGGAACTAAGGGTCTAACTAACGATACTTACTCTCTCTGTCTACATATTTTAATTCTACCTCCTCACAGGGATATGCGTGTTATATTGATAATGCTGCTTAGCCCCGAGTGAAAAGTAGATTATATTGATTATATTTTACAAACTGTCGTGAATTTACAGTTATATTTTTTCAACCAACTATTTTGTATATTTTATAACTGCAATTCCAGGAGGGATACGGATTAAGATTAAAAGGCGTGTATATAATAACACAATCCAAAATGGTGGGTGCTTTAGTGGCCCTGTGTAAGCAAGTTTTGAGTGCAAAGCTTGTTGCGAGGATCCGCATAGTGCCCGACCTAGACGCCCTGTACGGAATAGTGCCGAGAGAATTATTGCCCGCTGACTACGGCGGTAACGAGCAAACCCTAAAAGATCTATGTGGTAAGTTATGCTTTTGACATCGCCAGGGCGAATTAGCTCGCTATGTATGCCTTCCTAATGAAGTTTCAACCAAAGTGCCAAAGTGTCGCTTGCTTCACTGCGTACTGCTACTGAGTTGATTATAATTAGCTAAAATCATCGATATAGTTTATATATTATATAGATGGCTAAAATACTACCTGAAGGTAGGGATCGACTTGATCATAATATAATTTTTATTTCGCGGGGGAATCCTTCAAAAGGTCCCTGAGAGCTGTAGGGCGCTCAACCCGTTTATTCCAAGTAGTCCGATCATCGGACAGATGGGAAAAATTTGTACTTCAAAATTCCAGTCTGTCCGACTGGCTTCTGTGATTGAACAGGATTCTTACCCACTAAAGCCCCCGTGGCTGTCGTATCGGCACATGAGAGGGGACACCCGGGCTTTCCGGTGGGATTAAAAAAAATGTCTCAATAACAATTATGGCTAAATTACGTTTTTTAGTGCGGCAGTTAGTTTAGGCGTTTGTATGGTTTTTGTTTATTACCAGCCGATGATGCCGCGAACAGTAGATAATATGTATTATACATGACATATTATTATTTAGTCCTCACTGAAGGACGGTACGCGACGGTATGCCGGGGGGCATTATGTCGCGTACCACGGCCTGTTGTACGACAGGCCAGATCGCGTCAGGCCGCCCGGGCCGACAGGCCGTGAGACCGGGAGCCGGTTGCATCCATTGCAGCATGTGGCAGTATGTCGTTAACCGTCCGATCCATCGGGAGTCGGTAATATCAAAGACACGACGCGGCGCGTGTGCGCCTGTCGCCTGTTACGGCCGCCCGTCGTCGCTATTCATTCATTAATTTGTCAGGCGTTGCAACATTTGCAACGTCTATCGCGCCCTGTCGGGTAAACGAGTTGTGGTACCACGGACAACAAACGGAAATAACCGGGTTCAAAAGACTTAGTAGGTACTAACCTACCTACCTACCCACCTACCCTTTATTTTTATTTTTTTTGACGCGGGGCAAATCTTCCAAAGATCCCCGGGAGCTGTGGGGCTCGACCGGGGTATGTGGGATTCTTACCCACGAAAACCCCCGCGGCTGTCGCATCGGCACATGAGAGGGGGACCCCAGGGCTCTCCGGTGGGATCCTCACCAGGGGCCCCCTCTGTGCCTTGCCTTTGAGCCCGCCGCCGTGGGGTGCATTGTAGCCCCCCGGGAACCAGTCACGGTGCTCACGGGGACGAGGGTCGCAACCCCGCCGATGTTCTCCTCGGAGTCGCCGCCGTACTCAATGGACGTTCAAAGGGCCCACACCCCGAACGTCCAGCGACTCCGAAGACCTACCTACCTACCTAACCTAACTACTTTGTCAAGTAACTAGTGGCAGTGAAGATAAATCAATAAGCAGATATGTCTCCCAGATATACAGAATATTAAACTTATAAATAATTGCAGCAAATTAAATATTACGTTTATACTTTCAGATTGTTGGATTAAGGTGTTGACTGGCGCAGATTTCATCGATTATATCCAGATGATGTCTAAAGCAGCAACCAACGAATCATATAGAAGAACTGACAAATTCAATCAAGACTATGTGGGAGTGCCTGGATCGATTAGAGCATTAAGACTGGACTGAATAAAACTTATTTTCTAGTTCTTAGTTTACTATACACACACGTACTATTTACACACATATAAACACACAACATACACTTGCTCACAACATACAATCTCATTTATCAATAAATAATTACAATAGTTTCTATTATCTAACATTGAAATCAAACTATGTATGTTAGTACTTTCCCGGATTGTATCGCGGTTTATTTTAGATTTGGGATCCTGTAATAAATATAATTAAATCCAATACCAAGCAAAACACTGCACGGCCTTAAGATATTGTAAGCTCTTACTGCGTAGATCGGACCAACAATAATAACTAAGAAGACCTGAAGGTACCAACATAATTGTGACAAAAGGACGTTCAACATCTCAGTCCTCCCCTGACCAAGGGTGCTGCAAAGCATCCGGAACGTCGGTATAGTAAAATCTAAAATAAACCGCGATAAAATCAATCCGTAAACGTAGTAATGATTTCAATGTGTGATATTCGCGTTAGTAAAAGAGAACATTATTCTATTATTTAATTTAAAATATTTGGTAGCATTTAATTTTGCGCCTCATCATAGATAGGTACTTAATGGGTTATTTATTATTGGTTATATTTGTTGTCAAAGTTCTGGAGGAGGGTGCCGATGCCTGTAACACAGTTTTAAACCAGGGCTGCCAGATTAGGTGATTCATCACCATTTAGGCTACCATGGGGGGTCAAATGGTAAACAAAAAAACCCAATCGGTTACCAGTACCAGGACATTTAGGCTACCTAGAAAATATGCACGTCCAACGATCTTTCGTCACTAAGGAAAGAAGTCTGAATCCTCAGGTTCTTTCCATCCTACTTGCTTTCATTTATGCAATTGCCTAGAGCTGCCACAATGAAACGTCACTAATCTAGGGCCTATATTCACAAACCTCGGAAACGGTCTGATCCGGAAAATATCTACTACCCGGTCCAGTCAACTTGCAGCTTTCGGCGAACACGTTCTAAACTAGCGCGGTGCAGTTCCCGAAAAGTTTGAAAAAGCGAGGGAGGTGGAAAATTTCGAAGGTTTGTGAATGCAGTGCCTTGAGTCAATTTAAGTTAATCATTCCAACTCGTTGTGTGACAGAGTGAGTGAACCTATGTCACCTCTAGGTACAGCGCGTAAATTCAGTAAACCCAGTAGCGGACTAACGGAGGGGCGGAGGGGGCGGTCCACCCCGGGCCTCGGGTCTAGGGGGGCCTCCAATCTCCAAAAGTTCTTTCAAATCATTGAGGTATTTAAGGTAAAACACCCAGTGTCCGACAACGAACCATTCTCCGACATTTAAAAAATAAAAAAAAAATAAGAGCAGTTTCTCCTTTCTGAATGGATTTCAAGAATAAACAATAAACGCGGATTATCTAGTTGTCATTGCAAATGGCATTTCACACATTCGAAAATGGCTGGGTATAAGTTTCGACCGCAAGTGATCCTCCATCGTAAGTCTAGTTTTACTAGTAAAATCGTTAAGGAGGTGAGTAAGATTTATTGCTCATAACTTTTAACAGCCTTACTTATAAAAATCTACTAATCACCGTCTTAGCAACCAAATAACTACTTACTACATAACTCCTTAATAAGCAGTTTTATATTTTCTACTTATAAACGTTGCATAAGAGCGACATAACTAATGAACAGTTAATAAGGCAAAACATATTTTACTCTGTCAATACCGCCACGTGTTGTCAGCTTGAAATATTCCGTCTGACCTAAAACTTGGTAAAATGGCAACATTTTGTAATTCAATTCGACAAATAGGAAGCTAGGTTGTCAAATTCAAATTTGGAAGCATAGAACACAAATCAGTACTATAGAATGATTATTTTCAAGTAAGAACCGTAGGCACCGGTAAGAACGTCAAAATACATAAATATCAGGTATACGAAAATAGGTATTATACCATCAGCTGTATTTATCAACATTTGAAAGAAAGAATAATTTATTTGTGACATACAATTAACAATAAAAAAATAGAACAAAAAATAAATAAATAAAAATAGACATATGTAAGTAGGTAGTTTCATACATTAACAAAAATGTGCGTCACAAAATGGTTCCAACTCAGCAAACATGCTGATCGTATACGCAACCAGCGGTGATCTTCCGTTTCGTTGTTTCGTCCGTGTTCGTTTCCGTTCCAGCGCACCCATCACTACTTATTACTTACATATCAATATAACGAAAGATCTTGGAGTCTTATTCGACCCAAAGCTTACATTTCATGACCATATTTTGGCAGTTGCCAAGGAGTCCTTCCGAAGGCAAGGATTTGTTCTAAGAAATTCAAAAGATTTTCGAAGTGAGCACGCTATACGAGTAATATATAACGCTTTAGTTTGTAGTAAACTGGAAACTAGTGCGAGCTTATGGAATCCCTATGAAAGTACTTACGTACTAATCTTAGAAAAGGTACAAAAAGCGTTTCTACGGTATCTTTACAAAAAAATACATATATACTATCCCTATCTCTACCCTACCAAGTTTCTTTTAGGCTGTCTCAGTTACAACTCACTCGAAGTTAGGAGGAATAGTGCTCTACTTATAACTATGTGCAAGATTCTTCGTGGAATGACCGATGCACCAGAACTCCACAATGAGCTGGCTCGATTTTATGTACCAAACAATTATCGACGCAGCCGAAAACATGTGTTATTCGCGATCGCAGACCGGCGCACCGCCGCCCGCGCCAATTCTCCGGTACCGCGCGCTCTCAGCGCTCTTAACCGTCTCCTGGGGGGCAATTCAACTAATTTACAACGGTTAAAGTTTAGTTTCGGTTTAGTAATCGTTAGATTGCAGTTGTCATTCGATAATGACGTAAAAAGTTATTCCACTAGTTGAAATAACAAACTTAAGCTAAACCTTAACTTAACTCCAACCAAAACGCAAACTGAACCATAACACTACAATTGAAACATATCGAAACATTACTGGGTTTCCATACACCTTTATAGCTGAAAATGCTGCATCCAACCAGTGGACAGATTTGAATGCGGTTTTTTTTATTTGAAAGCTAGTATAAGCGAGATGGTTTTTAGCTATACTTCATGAAAATCGGTCCAGCCGTTTGAACACCATCAGCTCTTTTCCGAGTCGAGGTAGGGATATTTCGTATACAATAGATATATTTCATTACTTCTGTTAGTCCGAAAGATCTGAAATTTAGAACATACGAGTATGTAAATCCAATGATATAAACTAAAATGTTAACCGTCAGGGTCTGATGATCAAGAAGAAGGTGGTAACAGGATCTCGGCCCCAATAGACGTAGACCCATCGAGTTTGGGTTTGTTGAATAGGTCCCGACGAGTATTTGCTAGAAAAATGGTGACCAGGGTCTGATGATGGAGCAGGAAGGTGGTCACAGGATTTCTGAACAAATAAACGCAGACCCACCGAATTTGGACTCGTTGGATAGGTCTCGACGAGTAGGTGCTAAAAATATGGTGATCAGGGTCTGATCATGGAGCAGCCTACCCAACGAGTCCAAATTCGATGGGTCTACTTTTATTAGTGCAGAGATTATGTGAACACCTTCATGTTCCATCATCAGACCCTCATCACCATTTTTCTAGCAACTACTCGTCGAGAACTACCCAACGAGCCCAAACTTAGTGGGTCTACGTTTATTGGTGCAGAAATCCTGTGACCACCTTCCTGCTCCATCATCAGACCCTGATCACCGTTTTCTAGGAACGACTCGTCGAGATCTACCCAAGGAGCCCAAACTCAATGGGTCTAGGTTTATTAGTGCAGAAATCCTTTAACCACCTTCTTGCTCCATCATCAGACCCTGATCACCGTTTTCTAGCAACGACGCGTCGACTTACCCAAGGAGCTCAAATTCGGTGGGTCTACGTTTATTGGTGCAGAGATCCCGTCACCACCTTGCTGCTCCTTCATCAGACCCTGATCACCATTTTCTAGCAACTACTCGTCGAGACCTATCCAACAAGCTCGAACTTGGTGGGTCTACGTTTATTGCGGCCGAGATACTGTTACCACCTTCTTGCTGATAATCATCAGACCCTGGTAAAGGTTACCATTTTCTTACAGATATAGGCGTCAAACATAAAACACTCCTCGTTTTTGGTCAGGATTAAAAACAAACGAGATAGCTAACATTTTTATACTATAATATTTTTATTAAATTTTTATACTATATTTTAATACAAAAAGATCACAAAGAAATAAAGTCAGCAAATAAAGATGATTTGATTTGATTTGAAAAATAACTAGTTTTGATTTCTTTGTCTCCACAAGCGGGACACCAAATCCTGTTGATAGATATACCCTCATTGTAATTGATCATTATGTCTTGTCCTTCTTCGTTCCATTGTTGCTAGGCAAACAGCATTAATGCTGGCATGCTTCTAAATCCTCTTCAGTATAATCTGGCTCCTGATTAGTTTGAAGCGCTATGTTATGCAGAACACAACATGCATTAATTATTTTTGCTGCAACTCTAGGCTTGTAGTGCAGCTTTCTATCCACTAATAAACACCTGTAATATAATTATATCATGTATGTATTCTTACAATAAATAATTAATAATAAATTGTTTTTTTTTATTTTACTGTAATGTATAATAGTTTGCATACCTAATTCGTCCTTTTAAAATACCAATACACCTCTCCACAACATTCCTCACTGTCATATGCATGTCAGTATAGAATGCTTCAGGAGTGTTGAAAGCAGAATTTAATATTGGGGTCATCAACAGCCATCTCAATGGAAATCCAGAATCATCTGGAAGGAAATATTTTAGCATTTAGAATTTACAACATGCAATCAAAGGTTCAAAACAATGTGTGCAACTAATCTACAAAGTACCTAGTAAATAAAAATCTTCTGCAGAGGTATTGAGTACTCTGTCTAATGCGTTTTGTAGTGGGTTGTTGTTCCATGCAGTACTATCATGTGTTGATCCAGGAATCAACACACATTATCCTAGCATCACAATCACAAATCTGAAACAAACTTCTTTAATTAACTATATACACAAATAACCTACTATACCTATATATTTGTTATAATATCTTCAGTACATATACAGTAAAATATTAATAAAGAACTTACAATTAAGGTACTTAAGGAATGATAACCTTTCCTGCTATAAAATCTTTCTTCATGTTCTGATGGTGGAACTATAGCTACATTTGTGCCATCAATACATCCTAGAACACCAGGCATGCTAAATTTATTATAGAACCTGCAAGCAATATAGCATTAAATTTATTATAGAACCTGCAAATAATATTGCATTAAATTTTTCTTTGACAAAAACTGATAGTTCAGTAAGTACTTTAAATTAATAATGTGATCTATAATACATACCTCCTTTTTATATCATCACGGATTTCTTTACAAGAAGGAAAATTCCCATATTTTTTAAATATGTGTGGTAAATTAAGCACCTCTGTTACTTGATGTATAGCCCGAGAAACGGAAGGTTGTGATATTGAATGAGACTCTGACCAACTAGTGTCTGGTTTGAGCCTGTCACATAGAATGCTAGTGCCACCAAGATCTAAAAACACATACATTTTGTATCTTTTTGCTTTTATGATTGCTTTTGCCTGTGTTTTACAGGTATTTGTTAGCAATATCAAATAAATTTTATTTAATTAATACGTTAAATTCTTACCTTTGTCTCCGTATCCATGCTGTCGGAACGAAGTCGGGCTGGCATATACGGGCTGATCTCCGCAATAAGGGATCTTGCCAGGCTTTTATTTAGTCTGTATTCTTTATAAATTCTCGACCAGTTAAGTTGAAAGCACAGTTGCGAAGTCTCTAAAGAACATTTCTACGTCTAACTCTTCATAAGTCAGCCTCATGGGCAATTTCAATAACGTTCATGTAAAACATAATTTTTAAGTTGGATTAAAAGTTAAACAAACGTGATGGCAGACTTTGAAACAATAACAGTTTAGTTTCGGTTGAAAAAAAGTCTAGGCCACAGATTAGATACTAGTAGGTCTAGGCACAATAACGTAAGTTCAACCGTTAATTTTGACAGATGGAGCGCTTAGCTTCGATTACGTTTACGTTTAGTTCGTGTTCTAACAGAATAGAACTTGTTAAATTTTAAACCGATCGTTGACTGAAACTGAATCTAAACTTAACGTCGATCGTTAGCACTTAGTAGAATAGGAAAACAGTCAAACGCTATGGTTTAGTTTCGTTTCAGTCAACATTTATGTTAGTTGAATTCTCAAGCCCTATGTTAGACCTGTTTGCGGACGGATGGCAGAAGATTTTAATTGATATTAAGTTGTTTTATGAAAGAGATGTATGAATGCTATTATTTGCTTTTAAATTTTGTATTGCCTTGTATGACTTTATATTATTTTTTCTTATGTTCTATATTTTTATACTGTTAATGTAATTAGTGTAAATGGTCATGGACCGTTCTAATTATAAATAAATAAATAACTATAATGTAACTTTCAATAGTTCAATTCACTTTCCCTCTCAAAGTAAAATCTCTCAGAGAAAGTACCAAAGGAGTTAGTATCGCGTCGATTCCCCGAACAAATTTTTCGTGGCACTTTTGCGGGGTGTGGGAGGCGAAGTAAACACACACAGATACACTTTCACGCATACCCACACTATAATAAACTCGCAACACATTCAAAAATACACGCACACAAATAAAGAATGACCTGACCATATGACCAAAAATTTGGCAGAGGGGGTTAGCGCATCATGCTCTCTCCAGTGGTATCTCCTCTAAGTAAAATCTGCCTACATTTAGTTTAAGGGGATCATAGACAAACGCGTACTCTATTCTTAATATATAAACTCTATGCATCGATCGATACAAATTACAATGCAAGTGCAACTGACTGAATCAGCTGATAGAGAACCGCCATATTGTTACATAACGTGCTAATAAGCTTCTAAACAAGGGTCGGCCGGTGTTTAATTTGACAGCTACTTTAGCAAGCTGTTATGCAACGTATTAGGGATAAACATCGTTTATAAGTAAAAAGTATTTTTAAATAGCTATTAAATTACTGTACCGTTATTCAAAGCTTATTATGAGAGTGGCACTTCCTGTTTCCCGTCGACTTTGCTCCTATTGGTCAACTTTCTTGGGATTTGGCCGGAAATAGCATCACCATGGCAGGCGAGGGCAGCAAGGGTTTGTTAAATATGCCCGCTCGCCCCGCTCTTGTTCATTGGCGTCTTATTTCCCGTCACGGACACCTGTCCGAGGCTACAATATTACAACTATTTATGGAATTCATATCAAATTCTAAATAATTCCAAAGGAATAAAATAGTGAACAACAATAGTTGTTACAAATAGTTGGAAGCCAAGCAAACAGTGAGTAAAAACATTTTAACGGTTTTTGCCGTTCGTTTTGTTTCTTTGTTCCTAATGAAATGTTTTATACTAATGAATATTTTGTGGTTTGAATATAGTGCAAGTAAATTGGGCTATGTAAGCAATATTTTTATAAATAATTATTTTCCATTCAGTCTACCGACAATTTTATTTTGAAAACTCGAAACTTAGTTTTTAATACTTGTGCAGAAATGATATTTTTCGTAAAGTTTATTGCTGGTAATTTGTACGTACGAGATTTCTAAGTGGATAAAAAACGACTCTTAGTAAACGACCCATAAAACATATTAATAATGCAAATTATTTTCTTTACAATCTACCCGCAGTTTTAAACATTTGCTGAATTATTTTGTAGCAAAGTCCTACGATGATAATACATTTCTTACAGTTAGTTCTAAGCTTTTTTTTCAGAATGAATATTTCTTTAAACCACATTATTATGCAGACAGTAGCAATACTGTCAATTTACGAAAATCTGAACAGTGAAATAGTGACTCTATTATCAACGTGAAAGACAGCAAACAAGTGAGTTCAGTTAATTAGTATCCCAGTTATACAGACGCACCATTGCGTCCATTTTTATTTTTTTATTGTGTTTAAAACAAAAAATAGCCTGCTGGACAGTTTTCGTAATCTTCCTGTGTGGGCTAATTAGTTTATTACAGATATGGTCTGTGTGCCGGAAGGTGAAAATATTACAATTGCGAGTTAAATACAATTACGTTAATGTATATTCTATGTAAAATAGTAAAATAAAATACAATTTTAGTAATAAATAAATAAAAATATTTACTTGTAAGAAACTGTTCAAAGGACACATTGCTGAGAGTATCAAGTAACGTAGAGAAGCTATCATGGTAACCAAAAGATTAATATTCCACCTTGATCCATAAAAGTGTTCAATTATGTTTGTGTTCAAGAAAGCCGATGGCGTAGGCAATATATATTCTAGCCTACACGAAATTCACAAATCTGGCTAACCCATTATGGTTACAATAAGTATATAGTGCTATCATATACATACAAGTTATTATCCACCCTCGCAGGTTGGGAACACAAGTAAATAACCAAAGAAGGGGGGACATGTACAGTGGCTTCTCGAGAGGGTAAGCACCTGGTTTTCAGATAATGAAGTCCACTTCATCGCATAAAATATACCCCACCCTCGCTGGGTGGGTATACAAATAATTAACCTCCCTCGCGGGGACGGTATATATATATATATATATATAGTGTAGCTCATCATGAGAGCACATCTGGTTTTTGGAATCCATTTTGACAACCTTGTCAATTTGAAAATGGTTGGCTGAAAGTCTATTTCACCATCAGCGTACTTTCCTTTGCAGGGACTAAACCATTTACTACCCACCCCCGCAGGGTGGGTAAACAAACACTTAACCTCCCTCGCAGGGACGGTACATACATGGTTGCTCATCATGGGAGTACTCATCTAATTTTGGAATCAATTTTTGTCAATCTGATCAATATAAAAATGGTTGCCTGAAGTATATTTCACCATCCGCGTACTTTACTTTGCAGGGACTGAGCAATATACTGCCCACCCCCGCAGGGTGGGTACACAAAGACTTAACCTCCCTCGCAGGGATGGTACATAGATGGTTGCTCATCTGGATTTGGAATCAATTTTGACAACCTAGTTAATTTAAAAATGGTTGGCTGAAGTCTATTTCACCATCAGCATATTGTGCTTTATTGATCCCCAAGCCGTCTGCCAAGTGTGGGGATTATGGAAACCCCTCCCTTCTAAGGAAGAGGCCTTTATTCAGCTGTGGAGGTATATCGGCTGCTAATGATGATGATGATGATATTGTCCTTTGCAGGGACTAAATAATTTATTACTCACCCCCGCAGGGTTGGTACACATAGACTTAACCTCCTTCGCAGGGATGGTATACAAATAGCAGCTCGTGAAGAAAGCACGTAGGTACCTGATTTTCAGGATCATTTTGAATATCGGGTACATTCAAAATGTCTGAAAGTTGTTTGCTAAGTCTATTTTAACATAATAATTTGACGGGCCCGTTGCTCTAATGGTGAGATTCTCGGGCTGCTATCGCCGGGTTCTATTCCCACCAAGTGTGTGATGTTTATCGATATAAGTATGAAAAGTATATAAATATGTATTTTGTATCAGTTGTCTGGTTACCATTGTACAGAATCTGTCTAGGTTGGGATCAAACGAATGAGTGTGGATTGGCCTGAGATATTAAACAGTCCTTTGCAGGACGGATAAAGGCATTGCTGCTCTGCACAGTTGCATTCACCTCTTATTTAAGAATAAATTCAGCCTGGATACTTTAACATAAGTGCCATCGCTTGGCACATCGTCCGTCTTATTATTGACCTCTGTTTCGAAGAGCTTGCACAGAATATGACCCACTCTCGTGGGGGATGGAACACAGAGATTTACTTTACAGATGAAGGATGTATGTATATTTGCTATTCCAAATAGCACATACGTGATTGTATGAACATGAATATTTAACATATATTAATATATGTATACTTCTTAATGAGGATTCATTGCATAATTATGGCTCGCAGTCACGTCTTGGATCTTACTCTTGGTCCCCTCTCTTGACAGTCTTGGTATATCAGGACCCACCAAGCAGAAACTACTATAAGTCTACCGAAGTTTTGTACAGAATATTGTAAAAAACTCCTACAAATAATGGAGGGAAGGGCCGCGCCAAGTGCCATTCCTGGCATCTTTAGTCCTTCCTTCAAGTTTATTCGAAAACCAACATTTGTTTTTCTATACTATTACCTCATTACAAAAAAGGAAAGTATGTAATCTTACAATTATAATAGCTGTTTAGCAATTAATCATTGGAAGTTTTGAGGACCTATAATAACATAATGCAATCAATGATAATGCCTAAAAGAATTATCCAGGAGTTTCCATAATATTGGAAAACTCAATTGTATTGTATGGTAAGTAAACCACTTACCCGAAATTGTAGCAACACTGCATCGCATTCATTTTTACCAGCCAGAAATTCACTCCTGACACAATTTTGGTAGACAAAAGCGTGTAATTTAAATATCGATCAATGTCAGGACATTTGTAACCGAAAGAAATGTTAGCAATCCTGATTATTATCCCTTGCAATTTCGATTTTATGACAAAAAGTTGCCTTTACCTCCGCAAAGACGGGGGGGGGGGGTCTCACCCATTCCCTTACGGATATTACATTATAAGTATGTACATACCAGATAAAGTTCGCTACGAAATATTAATCAAATACAAATCAAATTTTATTGATTATTTTCAATATCCATTTAGAAACAGATTCTATTGACAGATCATTTTTTTTTTTTGAGATAGTAGTACAGACTGAGCTTTACCTAAGTCCATAAATTAATATTTACAATAAATATTTTCGGGACTTCAGAGCAGGTATACCATAAAATATTATCTATGTTTAAATCTTTGAGTATATGGTTATAAGGTAAACATACTGTGTGGGTTAACACATACTTAATCGCTGAAGTATTCTGGGGAGTAGACTCGTTTCTTGAACGAGTTTTGATTCATATCTCACAACCTTAGTCTTAGTGGACGTACAGGTCAATACTATCTATTAACATACAACGTGATCCTGAAAGTGGAAATGTGAAGGACTTGACTCACATAGTACCAGAACCTAGTCTGTAAAATCTGTGCCGACTTTTTCTAATCTAATTTAAAGTATTGGCATCATTTTGGACAGTTTTATAGCAGATTCATACATAAATACATAATAAACATAAGTAAATAATTGTCATTTAACATTATTTGGCCTAAATCATTTGTCTGACTGATATGATTTAGTGAATTTCCTGTCCAAGGATAATTTTCATGCAGTAGCTTAGCTAAACATTGCAACAGCACCTGGTAGGATGTAATTCATAGTCGCGTCCTGGAATTGCGTTAATCGGAAAACCACCTGCTTGCAACGCCTGCAGCGTTAAAATAAAATTTGTTTTGCGCTTAAAGCATCAGCGTTAAATACCAAAAACAAATTGTTTGTATATTCCAGTTACGATAGCTGCCGTTGATTGGTTTAAAAAGACTAAAATTACCAACATAATCTAGCTTAAATAGTTAGCTATCATGCGCTACAAGCATAGTTAAGTTTTTGATACTAGCTACCTCCTGGAAATTGGAGGTCTTTAATACATTTTAGACAGTTTTATAAAATCGAAGTCATAAGTACATCGCATATAAATAATTATTCATTATCAATTGCCCATAACATTGATTCCAATCAATGGTTGAGACCATTCCAATGGTTGAGATACAGTTCTCTTATCTTTGCTACCCATTTCTAAAAGAAATTCGTAGCAGACTATGTAGATATATAAGTATGCAATTTATTGCATTTCTATTTAAAATTCACACATGGATATTACAATACATCTATGTATCACAATCACATTGGCGTCATGTATACTGGCATCACCAGGCGAAAACAAACACGTCTCATAATAAGCTTTGAATAACGGTACAGTAATTTAATAGCAGCGTTTTCCCTGAAAGAAAACGCATATTAAAATACTTACCTTATTCAAAGCTTAACTTTTAATCCTGCCTGGTAATTCTTCGCCACAATGAACAAGAGCGGGGCGAGCGGGCATATTTAACAAACCCTTGCTGCCCTCGCCTGCCATGGTGATGCTATTTCCGGCCAAATCCCAAGAAAGTTGACCAATAGGAGCAAAGTCGACGGGAAACAGGAAGTGCCACTCTCATAATAAGCTTTGAATAAGGTAAGTATTTTAATATGCGTTTTCTTTCAGGGAAAACGCTGCTATTATGTGTTGCATAAAATTTAACCATCGTTTATAAGTAAGGCTGTAAATGTTTTGCTGTATCGAAAATGTTATTTATTTATAAAATTAAGACATAAATTGACTAGTGTTTAATAATTGTTTGACAAGGGTGTGGTTATAATAAAATAAGAAAATACGCCTGTCGGTAATTGGAGTTTTTTTCTTCGCTTGTTCCAAATTTCGACACATGTCGAAAGATTTTTGTTTATTATTTTTGCACTTTATTTTATTACTTGGCTATGTTTCTTCAGCACTCTTAAAATATAGTTCTTTCATCTAAAACATCAAACTGCATCCAGTGATCGACAGCTGTGTCGATGATTGGATATTCCATGTGTTCCAATAGCCGACATATTTTGCAAAAATGATGCCTAAAAAGATACACGCTTTTTCAAATGACACAGGCGATAGAAGCAGTCAGTCTGCTAGACTTCAAAATGCTATTGGGTGGAAAGTACGTCATTTGAGCACCGTAATGCGTTGGTACGCAGAGTTTAATCGAGGCCGCCTCTCCATGATAAAATTCGTGAAGTTCGGCTCTCAACTGCGGTCACTGAGAAAATATGGCTACCGTTATGACATTTACGGGGCCGGAAGAGACCGTCATAGCTTATAACCAGCACGTGAAAAAAATGCCCTTAGACCAATCCAGACCAATCAGGTCCTTATGTTTTCAAAAATAGTTTGACCAAATGAAGTGTGTTTAAAATATATACGGACACCAGAGTTAAACTAACCTGAGGGCATCCCATACATCAGTCTGTACTAGATTGGAATGGCTCTCAAACAGCTTAAAAAAAAGGTGCCAGGTGAAGACGGAATCACAACACAACTTCTGAGAGCGGATGGAAAACCGGTACTTTTAGTCCTCCACAAGTTATTCAATGCCGTCTTACTCAAAGGTACTACGCCAGAAGCATGGCACAGGAGTGTGGTAGTGCTTCTCTTCAAAAAGGTGATAACACCTTATCGAAAAATTATAGACATATCTCACTCCTGAGCCATATGTACAAGATGTTTTCGAAACGAAGGAATAGCAATAGTCTCGAACGCAGATGTAATGATTTCCAGCCTACCGACCAAGCCGGGTTCCGAAAAAGCTTTAGCACCGTATACCACATTCATACGCTCCGTCAGATGATACAGAAGACTGAGGAGTATAATCGGTCATTATGTCGGTCGTTTGTGGGCTACGAAAAAGCCTTCGATTTAATCGAGAGCTGGGCAGTATTGCTGTCCCTCCAGCGATGCCATATTGACTATAGGTACATCGAAGTGTTGAAGTGTTTGTACAGCAACGACCACCATGCCGATCCGACTACAGGACGAGAGTACAAAATCAACCCGATTGAAGAGAGTTGTGAGACAGGGAGACGTTATTTCCCCGAAACTGTTCACGAACGCATTGGAGGACGTTTTGAAGCTCTTGGACTGGTACGGATTCGGCATCAACGTCCATGGCGAATACATCACTCGCCTTCGCTTTGCCGATAATATAGTAATTACGGCAGAATCGCTGAAGGACCTCAATACGATGCTCAGCGACCTCAGTAGCGTTAACCCAACCGGTGGCTCTTTAAAATGAACATGGACAAGATGAAGAATATGTCTAATGTCCATGTTGCATTCATACCGATAGTCGTTGGAAACGATACACACGAAGTTGTTGATCACTATGTCTACCTTGGATACATTTAGTGGATCCAATTTCGACAAAGAGGTCGCTCGAAGCATCCAACTTGGCGTTTGGGAAACTTGGTGACATCTTCTCATCTGAAATTCCGCAGTGCCTGAAGGCAAAGTTCATTCACCAATGTATGTTGCCAGTGATGACAATATGTTAATGAGACGTGGTCCTTAACAGCTGGCCTTTTAGAGAAGCTCAGTCACACAACGAGCTATGGAGAGAGCTATGCTCAGAGTTTCTTTGCGTGACAGAATCCGTAATGAGGACATTCAACAAAGAACCAAGGTCACCGACATAGCTCTCAGAATCTGCTAGTTGAAGTGGCAATGGGTAGGCAACATCGCTCGAAGAACCGACAACCAATGGGGAAAAAAGGTTCTCAAGTAGCGACCACGAACCGGAAGACACAGCGTAGGTAGGCCTCCTACTAGGTGGGTAGACGATATTTATTTATCTTTATTATAATACCCAGTTGTTGTTCATTGTGGCGTTCGAAGGGTGAGGCCTATAGTCAGCGGTGGACGTCTTCCGGCTGGTGATGATGATGATGAATACCAATTAATTAAAAACAGTTCTACAATTTATGTTAAATATTTGATTAGTTAAAATAATTCATACGTGACAAAGAATAGTGGGAGTACGTAACGGGATAAGATCATTTACGATTTTTTAATAAAAAAATATTGTTATAATAGCATTAAAAAGTCATTACCTACTTAACTTTAGATGAGTTTTAGCATGCCACACACATGTACGTGTCCCTGTTTGTTTATTATAATTAAAATAATTAATGTACTTAATAAGACTTTTTGGGCATGGTGTTAAGATTCGGTCGATATTTGGGTGACGATAAATAGAACATGTCGATTACTAGATCACGATTATTGGATCATGTCGATTACTGGGTGTCGATATATAGAATTTCCTTGTCGATAACTAGGCCAAAAAGAGCCTAAATCTAATTTGATTTATTGATCTACTTATTGGTATTACACTCGTTTTTACTTTAAGATAATATAGAATGAACCCTAAACTTATACCTAGTGCATGAAAGTATCGTATAATATCATAAATAAACTAGATATTTAAAAAAATGTTCACTTGCGATCCTTAAAGTGTCGATGATTGGGGGTTTTACCTTAAGTAAACGTGTTACCTACTACGTGTTACTCTCTGTACATCACACCTAGAATATTTAGAGTTCTGGCGCAGAAACTCCGACAATGCGATATTTAGATCAAAAAACAGATTGATATGTGACAACTGGGTTTGTGCGCCGGAACTCTTGAAGCTTCTTTGAAATAATCGAGCTAGATTAAATCTCAAGGCAGTTGAGTTGGGGGCCTCATGATGCATTTAACAAAAATACAAACGTACCTACAATGTACCTGTTGTCTATTCAGTAGAGAATTTGTGCTTTAGAAATATAACCCAATCAATTAATTATTGATTCGTAAAAGAAGTGTAATATATACAAAATTGAGAAATTAAATGAATGTAGAGTGCAGCAAATATGTTTTATGTAAAGCGATAAAGCAGATGAAGATAAATCTTTCTTGTAACCTTCTGCTTTATTATTTTAGCGTACCTAGCATAGCGTAGCGTACCTAGCATCTCTAGCTGGATATGATTGTTGGATATGAAGACTATCCCAAGTACACAAGTGCACCTGAATTAAATTAAATGATTATTTAGTTCAAATAGACTTAGATCTAGCACTTTTTAAGTATTTTTTAAAGCTACCACCGGACCATAACGCGGCCTCAACTAAGAAGATCCGTCAAGAAACTAAGCGAGCTTTTTTAAACAGCCAGTTTTACTGGTTACAATCATACCCTCAGCGACAGCGTGTTATGGCTTCGAAAGATAAAATAAAAAATAAAAGTACTGGGAGCAGGAATGTGCGCTCACTTCAGCACGCTCGTGGTTGCTTCCAACGACGGACGCAGTTCCTACCTCGAACGCATCGTTGCCTACCAAAGGATTGCATTTTGTTGAGACCTCAGCACAGTAATGTTCTGAGGATGGGACACGCAGAGTTCAAGTCCAGGTACGCCCGCGACCCACGAAGTATCTTTAAGGCATAGGATACCTGGTCAGATTACTACTGGGCCCCTGACGATGCGAGTTGCACTAAGATCGATTACTTGGCCAATATAGTAGATACTGTTGCTGGAGAGAGAGAGAATGGTCGTGTCCAATCCGTCAGACCAGGATCCGCCGCTCTAGATCCACGCAGAGTATACTTACTTGGAGCGCATGTTGGGTGTAAGTCCAGTCCCCACCACAATGATGGCAAGTCGTTGTCACCTTTCACCCTTTGTCACTCAGATAATCACTATAACACCCATGCCAAGATTATCTAAGTGGGTCTACAAGTTATTCGCACTTTACTCCTTTACCTTTCTGTCAAAGCCATGCTTTGACGACTGTCAGGACAAAACTTACAACTCCCTTCTCAGGGGGAGGGCTTTGTTCAGCAGTGGATGACTTTCGGCTGATGATGATGATGGGTGCACTTTTACCCCGCTAGCAGTGGACGCAGATTAGATCATTGATCCTCGCGTCCATTTCCTCCGGGATGTTCAGCGCGCCAGGACCGTTACGCAGTACCCTTATAGAGACAGCCATCTTGTGGTACAGGCTCAGGATCTTGCGGAACGAGGTGTGCGTCAAGGTTGCATACTATCACCACAGCTATTTAATCTAATTGGTGAGCATAAAATGCGCAGTTTTAGAGATCTGAGAGGCCGTGTCCGGATTGGTGGTAGATACCCTATTGAACAATGTCCGCGTCGCAGATGATACCGCAATTATAGGATCCTTGGAAAAGGAACTGGCCGATATTCTTAAAAAAATTGATCGGACCAATGTAGAGTACAGGCTCCGCCTCAACAGGAGTAAGAGAAAGTTGATGTTCATCGACCGTAGCGGGACCATCGTATAAACCAACGAGCTGCGCGACCTAGATTTAGTACACAATATATTATCCTGGCTTATTAGCGATGAAGGGGACTGTTTTCAAGAGGTGAGAAGAGTCCAGATGGCAAAAAACAGCTGTAAAAAAACTAGAAGATATAGAAGAACAGAGGTATTTACCGCGCAATAAGAATCAAATTAATGCGTACTCTGGAATTATTGATATTTCTATATGCATTTGAAACCTGGACATTAAGGGATCGCATTTTTCTAAGAATGTATTCGAAATTTGGAGCTGGCACAGAATGTTAGGCATATTGTGGACCGAGCGTCGCACTAATGCATCTATTCTAAAGGAGCTGAATATCTAGGAACGACTTTCCACTATATGCGTTAATCGCGTCCTCAACTTCTTCAGGAACACGAGCAGCAGAAAACCGGACAGTCTAGAGAGACTTATCGTGATAATCCAGAAGGACGGCAGGAATAGCAGAGGACGCATGCCGGTGCGATAGGCAGGCCCTGTACTATCACAGAGGTTGTGAGAACGACGCTATAGGAAATCATACTTCAAAGAACTCATCGCAGCAGGCAGAGTGGTGGCAAAAGTCTGTAGCTGACAAATCTCAAGTCAGATCACAAGTCAAAATCCATTGAGCCATTTAGGCTGTAGGCCGTGCCAACGAAATAGACATAAATACTTATAATATACTCTTGAAAAACATAGCCCTTCTTCCAGTGGTGACAACTGGGAAATAAACGTGTCATTTGTCGCCACTGGCGACAGCTGGGAATTTTTTTTTGGAAGTTTTGAGGACCTATAATATTTATCCAGGAGTTTCCATAATATTAGTAAACTCAATTGTATTGTGTGCTAAGTAAACCACTTACCCGAAATTGTAGCAACACTGCATCGCATGCATTTTTATCAGCCAGAAATTCACTCCCGACACAATTTTGGTAGACAAACGCGTGTAATTTAAATTCCGATCAATGTCAGGACATTTGTAACCGAAAGAAATGTTAGCAATCCTGAGTATTATCTCTTGCAATTTCGATTTTATGACAAAAAAGTTACCTTTACCTCCTCAAAGACGGGGGGGGGGGGGTCTCACCCATTCACTTACGGATATTACATTATAAGTATGTACATACCAGATAAAGTTCGCTACGAAATATTAATCAAATACAAATCAATTTTTTTTTTTAGATAGTAGTGCAGACTGAGTACTTACTTTCAGGACTTCAGAGCAGGTATACCATAAAATATCATCTATGTATAAATCTTTGAGTATAAGGTAAACATAATGTGTGGGTTAACACATACTTAATCGCTGAAGTATTCTGGGGAGTAGACTCGTTTCTTGAACGAGTTTTGATTCATATCTCACAACCTTAGTCTTAGTGGACGTACAGGTGGGCATACTGTCTATTAACATACAACGTGATCCTGAAAGTGGAAATGTGAAGGATTTGACATTGCGATCTAAAACATATATACATTGAAATTCACAAAGTACCAGGACCTAGTCTGTAAAATGTGTGACGTGCCGACTTTTTCTAATCTAATTTAAAGTATTGGCATCATTTTGGACAGTTTTATAGCAGATTCATACATAATAAAGATAAGTAAACAATTGTCATTTAACATTATTTGGCCTAAATCATTTGTCTGACGATTGTACAGTCCTACTGATCAGTCCAGTTTTTTACTGGTAATTTATTGTCACGATATGTTCTTATATCGATTATACTTATCAATCCTTAAGAGTCTTTTAAATAGGGTATGATTTAGTGAATTTCCTGTCCAAGGATAATTTTCATGCAGTAGCTTAGCTAAGCATTGCAACAGCACCTGGTAGGATGTAATTCATAGTCGCGTCCTGGAATTGCGTTAATCGGAAAACCACCTGCTTGCAACGCCTGCAGCGTTAAAATAAAATTTGTTTTGCGCTTCAGCATCAGCGTTAAATCCAAAAATAAATTGTTTGTATATTCCAGTTACGATAGTTGCCGTTGATTGGTTTAAAAAGACTAAAATCACCCACATAATCTAGCTTAAATAGTTAGCTATCATGCGCCACAAGCATAGTTAAGTTTTTGATACTAGCTAGCTCCTGGAAATTGGAGGTCTTTAATACATTTTAGACAGTTTTATAAAATCGAAGTCAAAAGTACATCGCATATAAATAATTATTGATTATCAATTGCCCATAATATTGATTGGAATGGTTGAGATACAGTTCTCTTATCTTTGCTACCCATTTCTAAAAGAAATTCGTAGAAGACTATGTAGATAATATAAGTATGCAATTTGTTGTATTTCTATTTAAAATTCACACATGGATATTACAATACATCTATGTATCACAATCACATTGGCGTTATGTATACTGGCCTCACCAGGCGAAAACAAACGTCTCATAATAAGCTTTGAATAACGGTACAGTAATTTAATAGCAGCGTTTTCCCTGAAAGAAAACGCATATTAAAATATGAAAATTTTACCTTAGAATAAAATTTGTATTATGTTTCCTAAGACGTCCGAAGTCCTTTTATGAGAGAGAGTGCATCGTCTTTTTCTTCGCTTTGCCGCTAGATGTCGCTACCTTACCGTCACGTGACCCCCGACTACAGCGCCACAGTGGCCAAACCTGGAACTAAATGAGATTGCACAGAGCAAGCCGCCAACTTTGTCATTGTTTGGCTCATAAAATGATGCTGGTATATAACACCAGGAAGGCATTGTATGGACTTCGGACGTCTTAGGAAACATAATACAAATTTTATTCTAAGGTAAAATTTTCATATTATGTGTTCCGTTTGACGTCCGAAGTCCTTTTATGAGAGATCTGTTTGTTATCTCCTGGTGGCTTGCATAGTAAAACGCAACAATGTGATAGATTTTGTTATTAGTACAAAAGTATATGAAAAAAAATATCACCTAAATAAAGCGTAATCTGCCCTAATTATATTTTATAACTTCTTTCTTTTAACATGGTTGTCTAGAAGAAGTGGTTTCAATCGATAAGACTGCCATTCGCATAATTATATGTTAGAATATTTTCTAGGTGTACAATGAAGAGCAATATTCTATAAATCAGCTTGAACAAAAATGTACAACATAAAATAGTTCAATAGACTAGTCAATTGATACAGATTTTTCAAATCAAATCACCAAATTTATCCCCACAAAAGCCCTAATAAAATAAGCTGAGAAACAAAATGGATAGTGATTTTTCCGATTTGGTATTATTGGTACTTCTAAAATATATATTCATGAAATAAGAATTAATATTTTCGTACGGTTTCTTAAAGGCGCTAGTTTACGATAGTCAAAATATCGGTAATAGGGTACTTTTCTTAATAGTTAAGAAATAAATAGGTGATTTAAAGCTAGCCAAGTGTAGCTACTATAACTGCTTCAGACAGAGTTCACCAGACCCAAGCCCCATAGGATCGCGGTAATAGTTGATCTAAGAGGTTCCCTTGTTATAAAAATAAATTTATTCAAGGACGGAGGTGTCAATAATGTACAACTTATCTGTTGATCCAAATAGTAACGTTCACACGAAACAGTCTGCTTGAGAATCAAGAATAAGCTTCTTGTTGAGAAACAAACAGGAGATACATGCAAATTCCTGGGAACTAAATATTGGATATAAAGTGATGGTCATGCTTGTCAATGTAAAGAGTCAAGTCATGTTACTCTAGGACCTGAGGCGAACCAGAGAAATTATTAAAACGTCTAATAAATTGGACAAATCTGGATTCATTATCATCACTGTTATTATTAAAAAATTGTATCAGTAATACAATTTTTCTGGCATCACAGATAAGCAGTTTTTAGAGCTTATGAAATGGCTTTAACAATTAAGTAGTAAGTGAGTACAAATGATTATGCCTTAACTTAATTATTTGAAGCTCTTTCGGCATCAGTTAAAGTTTCACATACTGATGGTATAACTGATTTAAGCACGAAAATAGTTCAATAAGCAAATCTTTAATTTACTTAAAAATGGGTTTGTTAAAATAATGCCCGAGGGACGGACGATTTTAGATGACGATAGTGCAATTTAATTTGAGTTCACTACTGAGCCCATGTTGCCTATATCGGGATATAAAAGCGTAAACGTTTTCCAATATGCTGACAAGAACTGTTTATCGTCTGGTGACCCGCTTTGAGTTAGGGTATCCCAGCCGAAATGAGCCAAGCTTCCAGCTATAGTACTGTAGCTGTCGTAGTATGGGTACTTGAACTAGAGATCGGCTTGTTGCTGAATCCAACAAACCGTTTCAAAGTTCTTTCTACTTTCATTTAACACGTTCAAACTCATGGGTACTATTATAATGAACCGCTCTTGTGACTGGTTGAGATGACCACACATGCAGACGCGGACGCAGGAGAATTGGTGGAGAAAGATCCACGCAAGATCGTTACTCCAACAACTGCTGAAAGCGTTGTGAAACTACGCGTGCTAGTTTGACAAGTCCAGCGTAACATACCTCAATAGCACGTAAGCTTTGCTTGACGCGGAGAGGTGTACATCTGGAGTTCTCCTAAAGCTGATCACTCTGTACCGGATCGATTTCGTGAGTGCATCGATCCGGCAGTGAATGAGAGCAGGCCGGTCCACGTATTGTACACACCCGGTAGGTGCAAGGGACAAAGACCTGCGGCTGTTAGTCAAGAGTTGCTTTATTCCAAGAGCATTAAAGATTTCGTGTCGCTCTTGTTCCTACATACGGAACATAGTGTGGTTTTGCTGTCGAACTGTAAGATTAATTTGATTGAAGTTTCGATAGCTTTTGCTGTTTATAAGAACAGCTATCACAGCGTATATTGTAATTCCCTTTAGGGTGGTAAAGTACCGACCCGGTAGGTGCAAGGGATAAAGAACTGAGACTGTTAGTCAAGAGTTGCTTTATTCCAAGAGCATTTTATTTCGCATTGAGCATTATTTCGTGCCGCCTCGTTCCTACATATCGACTTCAAGTGCCTTGTCGTTGTTTACTGACGCTGGCCATTGAATGTGTCCGTGATCAGAATACTCGTAATGGACAGAGTCGCTCATGATAAATGGGAGTTTTCTGATCGTAGTCTTCTAGCCACCATTCCAGATCGCTTTGTACCACGTTCTGAGAGAAGCATGGACGGTGCGAAACGGATGCTGTGGGGCTACAGCGTGCGGCAATGCAACCTTCCCCGTTGGGTGATGAAGGTTGCAAAAGTTAGGCACCCTAAGAGGCGTTGCACCTGCTTGAGGGGCCAACTGCCTGCTGTTAAGATACTCAGAAAGTGTTGACGGACTTTTAATATATGAATACTTGACGTGGAGTTGTGTTCCATACTATATCGAGAACTTTAAACATCTGTTTGGGGTGAAAATTGATTTTTCTGAATCGATTTCCATGTCCAGGCTTTTGAGAAACTATGGCAATGGCAATTTGAAGTTTCCGCATCGCCTTGCACTGGTGGACTAATATAGAGTCGTTCAGATATACGGATTGACAAGGACTCTTGCTGCGAAAGATTTCGGCAGTCCAAATCGACACTGTGGGGAACATTCTCGGTGCTGCTGCTAACCCGAAGGGTAGAACAGTCATCCTTCGTAACCAATGCGTAGGTAGTCTATGACCTTTGGTTATGAGATAATAGGCCTGTCGTTCGTATGACGACGACGTCGCCTGCGACCCGCGTCCTCGGCGCAAATTTATACATATAATTTCGTCCAGAACGCGGGCGTGCTGTTAATAGTGATGATTTTAAATTTGTGTCTTGAATGGTTTGAAAGTCTAAGCCGATGTCTAGATATTCAAGTTGGAGCTTGAAAATGTTTTCAAACGTGCAGTTTGAAAACGAAAACATTTTCAAGCTTCCATTTTTGGTACTAGGGGTGGTCTCTCAGCGAATGGAATGCGGGCAGCAGAAATTAATTTCAGAATAGTTCTGCGAAGAACGCATCCTTATCGCCCCCCCACCCTGTTTCTATTTATCGTAATCAAAATTTTTGTTTTATATTATGTATTGCTTTGCTTTAATGTCTTTGGTTCCGATACCGGGAATTGACCCCAAGCCTCCTGGGAGAGAGCCAGGTCTCTTAGCCACTAGACCATATCGGAAGAAGCGAAAGGGCTTCCTATACGAGATCAAGAACACACTGGTGACTGGCCGTACCAAGATTTAAATAGTGGCGTTGGCTAGTAAAATAATCAGTACAGTCTTTGGGATTGCACATAAATTCTGCAGAGCGAATAAGTTTTCCACCATATCTTAACAGGTCTCTTTTAAACTCCTGAGAAGAGCTTTATAAGAGATGTACGAAATACCGAATTGTTATATGTCATACGAAACTTTATTGCAATCGGAATAATAAACCAAAGAAACCTTCAACTTTTTGTAAAAAGATCATTTTAGCTTGGTCTCCGGCTTTATCTACCATCGCGTAAAATTCCGTAAAGCAACGTTCAGGAATTCATTTTATGCACAAAAAAGCAATAGTTATGCACAAAAAGGCATTAGAAAGGGCCGCGAAACTACGTTCTAATTTACTCCACTTGAATAGAGCGGAGGATCCTCTAAATTATTTTTTGAAACGAATGGAAACGGTAACAAATGGTATGATATACGGAATTCCAATCCGGACTGTTAAATTGTTGTATTGTACGCAATAGTTTAACAATCCTGCTCGAGCAGATGCTCGAGGTACAGAAAGTTCCTCAATGGCAACGTTATGGAACCCCCGGTGTCTTCACTGGTAACCACTGCAGATCCCCGCCTAAAGGAGTCACAGTGGCGAGAATGTGTGGTAAGATTAGTCCCAAAAATAATGGGAGCATTTAATTACCACAGTTTAATATCATTTACACCAGGTAGATGTGAAAATGGGTAATATATTATTTACATTTACCGGCGCTGTAGCGGGGATACCATATTCCGAAATATTTTTCGCACAAAATATAATATTAAAAGACTTACCAGATGTCCTGATAGTACCTCTAAACTTCGCCGGAGGAGGGGCTTGACCCCAATGATCTTGATGTTGTGGGTAACCTGGAATCTTCTTGGAGCGCACCGGTTATCACAGAGCCTAAATGCGTTGATTCACGATCACTAAGCAAGTACACTCGTAAAATTAATTCTGTTTCCGCGGTATGAAAATTCCCGGGATTTTTAAACAATTTTACGTAACGGTCTTAATTAAATTTTCGTAAAAATAAATATTGGGTAACTTTCTACTTTTAGTCTCGAAAGCTACAATAAAATAATAATGTAAATATTTTTTCAATAGAAAAACTGTAACGACATGCGTTCGGTTCCGAAAACGACGCAACAATGACAAAGTTGGCGGCTTGCTCTGTGCAATCTCATTTAGTTCCAGGTTTGGCCACTGTGGCGCTGTAGTCGGGGGTCACGTGACGGTAAGGTAGCGACATCTAGCGGCAAAGCGAAGAAAAAGACGATGCACTCTCTCTCATAAAAGGACTTCGGACGTCAAACGGAACACATAATACTTACCTTATTCAAAGCTTAACTTTTAATCCTGCCTGGTAATTCTTCGACACAATGAACAAGAGCGGAGCGGGCGGGCATATTCAAAGAGAATATAACGCTACGCTAAGGGCATATTTAACAAACCCTTGCTGCTCTCGCCTGCCATGGTTGGTGATGCTATTTCCGGTCAAATCACAAGAAAGTTGACCAATAGGAGCAAAGACGACGGGAAACAGGAAGTGCCGCTCTCATAATAAGCTTTGAATAAGGTAAGTATTTTAATATGCGTTTTCTTTCAGGGAAAACGCTGCTATTAATGATTTTTTACAGTAAATCTCTTTTAATTTATTTTAGAACTTTTTGTTGTTTACCCTCACAAAATATAGAAAAGTAAAATGATCTTTCTCTGTCATCTGTGTGTGATCCACTTAAATCTGTCGGGATCGTATAGATACAATTTCAATAGTATGAAAATAAAAGGGGGGGGGGGGGGGAACGAAAGCATGCCTCCGCAGGTAAGCATCATAAATTTATATACGGAAATACGAGAAATTCGTGAACCCATTTCATGACCTTCTCAAAACCGAGATGTTCGTGTATGTATATTTTTATTTTTCTTATTCGATTACTTTGGTGTTTTATAGAATAGATTTTTCTTTCAAACAAGTGCCCAATGTTGTTGAATATAAAGAATTTACCCTAAACTTTAAAACAAAGTTTATTTTAGCACTTTGATAGACGAAATAAGATATTAAGGTACCTGAAAAGGGGTTTCACATGAGCGACCGTGTTACGATCCGGTGGTAGAACATTTTTCTGTAAAAGCCTCGTGGGGCATATACATAATAAAGATCCACAGGGGATTGTTCTAAATATTTCAGATTTGGTGCAGATGATTTTGGAGGTTTTGGCCAATACAAGAAGTCCCTTTCAGCTGTACTCGAGGAAAATTTAAGGCTCCTCGCAATGGAGTTTTTCTCTAAACCTATATAGAGTATGCCAAACGCTAACAATTACAAAGTTATACCTCCGCAGGGTGGTCCCAATTATATTCCACCGCAAGGTGATCCCAATTATATGCCACCGCAAGGTGGTCCTAATTATATGCCACCGCAAGGTGGTCCAAACTATACGCCTCCGCAATGTGGTCCAAACTATATGTCTGCCTATGTGGTTACATACAATATATGAGGATATGTGGTTGCTTCACTAGCGTTAAGCCCGTCACACACCTAGTATGATATAAATTATAGCTAGGCGTATTATGATATATTTTTATACTAATTTTCGAGTGACCGCACACGCAGTTATGATATATATTTCTGTGATATATATCATAATACAGTGTATTAATGTATGTTATGGCAGGGTATGTGACGGGCTTTAAGCCTATTTGAAACAAATAATTTAGAATTTGAAGATAAGCTCCCACCGCCAGGTGGTCTTGTTCAGGGGTGGTCATGCCTTTAAATTGGTCATCAATATTATTCAGCTGCACATGCACTGAATAGAATATTTAGAAGACTTTTCATGCACATATTACCTCAACGCGAAATGACTTTTCGAGAAAATATGCTAGCAAATGCAGGTCGCTGTTTTTGGTCCTATTTTTGACAAAACGATGATGTATCGCCGATAGCTTATATGGGTATATAAGCTGTCGGCGATACATCATCTCGGCGAGAATTCATTTTTACATATGCCAATAAAATAATTTCTGTGCATCTCGCCAGAGGCCGCCTATTATTGTTTCCAACGCCATCGCGCCATCGGGACCAATCTCCATGTGCCACATTGGACATATTAGAAATTCAGATGGTTTTGAAACTGACTATAGTCACTGAACCTTGTACAAACGTGTAGACGTACTGAATTTTTGTTAGTTTTACTGTACCAGGGCTGAGGTCTTTTGAATCTGGTAAACAAAACCTTCATATTAAATTTGAGGAAATTACATACTATATCTCCCTGTGCAACAGAGGATTTGTCGTAAATTTTGAGACGTATTTTGAGATCATTGTTGGCTCCTAAGTTACAGTAGCCTTGTGCTTAATCGGCCATATTCGGTTCGCGCCGTAATAGCACGACACATACGACAAATGTACTAGTATACTTCAATAGTACTATTAATACTCACACGACTTCAGTCACCTGGTGAATTGGAAATGTTGGCACAACGTACGAAATGCGGCTTCAACGCTGAATAAAAAAAAATATTACTGTACAAAAAGTGCTTTAAAGCGCGTTGTCGTGTTTAGGTATCTGGCTTTGTCACCAATCGTGACAAGCATTTAAAGCGCTTTAGTCGATATAAGGTGCATTATTGCATAAATCTATAAAGCAATTGTATTGTATGCTGGAAGGTTTCTAGATTATACATTAGTATTGTAAGCGATGAACAGTGCTGTTTACATTTTGTATGAGTTGATCGCTCAAGTTACAGAGAAATTGCTGTCTCACTTACTACTTACAGTAGGTATCGTGCTATCGCGCTTTACTCTCGGGGCTTTGCAACACTTGCAACATAGATATCACTCCAACACTTGGGTGATTTTGGCACAGATTGCTAATAGTCCGAAATGTCCGATTCACAGTTGACATTCAGAAATGTTCTTTTAGTGCAGTCTCAGAATGTAGTGCCGAGCAAAGTCATCTGTACGTATATCGTACATGTATTACTTGTGTAGTACAAGACTAAGACTGTTACAATGGCGTATAATTCAAAGCGAACAGCAAGTCTTTTATAGCACATCACTGTCACGATGAAGGAACTAGGTCAGTCCTTCTGAACCTAATTTAATATTTTTTTCCAAATTTTGAATACACTATTTTACATACCTTTTGATTTACATTAGGCATGCCATCTGCCATGGTTTGAGACTCCGGGTGGCCCCGGAATGGTTTCTTGAACCATGATGCACAAGAAAAATATTTACCAAAATAGCGATTCCGATAATCGATTTATTTTCCTCCAGCCAGACTCATATAGTGTCAGATAACATATACCTGGATCAGACCAACTACCAAGCTTTGGCCCACGCCTTTTCCCGGGCATGGAGTTGCAATCTAGCCTAGATTTTCAACCCTACGTTTCTGATTTCCAAAGATCTCCGACTTGAATCGGGCGAATAGAACTTATATACTTAGTTGAAGTTCCTTGATGAGACCGTATTCCTTTTTGGCGTTTGGATATGCAATCACGGGCTCTGAAAGCCCTGTATCCCATCGTGGTTTGGAATGGTGTACTTACTAATTCCTCCCAGAAAGTATAAAATGACGTTTCTATTCTATTCGCATGGAATTGTAGCATACTTGTTATAATATCCTAGGGAACATCCTTACACGGTCATTTTATCTCTATCTTGGCATAGCCTGGTAAGCCCATCATGGTAACCAGATATAAATATATATTATATGATATACATTTTTGTTTTTATAAATACATACATAAATAGATTCATATATAGATAAAGAACACGACTACAATTCAAGAAGACATAACATGAATCTTTTACTTGAATGGGAATCAACCCACGACCTATCCGGTAGCGGCCAGGGTGTCTAACCACTAGACCAACAGCGCCGTGAAAGTAGTCAGCCATAACATTTAAGAAACCATGGCATCCTTCAACTAGAAAATTGATTCGCATGGAAAATATGAATTCCCTACTTAGTGTGAGTCACAGTCTGTGGATCATCCTTTTTCAAAACCAAGTGACCTGGTCAGATTTTTGTCTGATCTTCATTTAATTCATAAATTGTCTTCTTACTCTGTTTCGTAACACAAATCAATGGTTTCACTACTTTGTAAAATAATAGGCAGTCAGTTAAGTTCACTTAGAAAAACCTATTTTAAAGTCTACGTAACTACGTAGCCCATTGATCATACTAAGGCTTCAGTTAGAAACACAAATTATTTAGCATTAAATTAGACGTTTCTGCTGTCGATAATTGGAATATTTTCCAGGGGCAAAAGCATACAGCTGCTCTTTTATGTTCTGAGAGGATATAATTAATGACTTGGTATTACTTAAAAAAAGATATTTTTGCTGTTAATGCTGTGTTTTAATTTCTGGCCCAGTTTCGGATTTAAGACCGATTCCGCCAACAGGCAGTCGGGCTGGTAATTATATATAATAAGGAGAATCTTGATTGCCGCAAACTACAATGATTTATTAATTTGAATAATATACATAGTGAGCCCCAGGGCTGCACCGCGGTTCTTGCAGAGTTTAAATCCTTGTTCGTAGCAACAGGAATAACGACAACACCTGTAAGCTCAAAATAATACTGACTAGAGAAAATTGTGCTCTCAGAATATTTTTATAAATGTAAAAACGAGAGATCACTTTCACTAGTAGAAGATCTTCTGTAACAAAATTTTTAATCCGGTGATTATGAATTACTTATCATTCCCATTTACTTTAATGTTTAGTTTCTACACATACACTACAATATAATGAAATGTACATGTATTATGTAAATATTGTACCTCCTCTTTGCGACACCCTACCAGGGTTTGTTCATATTAGTCTAGTATAGTTCTAGGTGACTTGTAACCTTGGCCTAAGACTGTATGTACATAACGCAAATAAATAAAATTGAAATGAATGATTTTGGATATTTGCTGATTTTATAAGTACTTTGTACTTACAGGCTCTTTTTATTACCTTTACATTTGATCATAAATTGTCCTGGTAAACTAGAAAAGTAATGTCACGTCCGTCACTCCCACCAGGCGATAACAAACACGTCTCAATTATATAAGCTTCGAATAACGGTACAGTCAAATTAATAGAAGCGTTTTACCTACCAATAAAACGCATATTAATTTACTTACCTTATTCGAAGCTAATACTCAATTCCTGCCTGGTGATTAAAACGCAATGAATTAAATATGGCGGAGACGAAAAATCTAAACTCCACCACTTCCAAGTGGAAGTGACGTCAGAAAGAGAGAGTATCTCATTATATAAGTTTCGAACAAAGATATTATATATAGAAGATAAACATAGTCCGATAAAAAATGAAACCAAAAAAGAAACACCTATGTGTGAGTGAATTGTTTATGTGTAAAGGAAAAAAAGTGTTGTTAAAAAGTACTACGTACGTAATCGATATCGATGATATTTTGTGTGAAGATTTACACGATTATCTGTTTAATTTAGTATTGATGTTGATTTATAACAAGTTACTAATAACCTTTAGTATTGCAAATCTTATAATGATAAACTGACAAAAGTGGTAAAACAGTCGTTCTAAACAAAAAAAATAGTTTCTTTTTGCTTGAAACATCGTAAATTAGATCATGTAAATAAGTTATCGTTACGCATGATAAAATTACTCAAATCAGCATGCATTATAAACAATCATTATTAACGTTTTTCAGTATGGGTGAAGGAGTATCCCCTGAGATCCTTGAGAAGTATGCAATATTTCTAAATAGTATAGAACCAAAACATTTGGCGGACGTGTTGGTCTAACAGTTCAACATCCTGGCTGGCTTATTGGGTAGCCAGCTGGTGGTTCGATTTCCACCAGGTGTCTGGGTTTTATTTATCTATTAAGTATGTATTTACAAATAAAAGTATATGAGTATGTATTAGTAAAAGTTGTCTGGTTTCCATAGTAAAGGCTCTGCCTTGTTTGGGATCAGAGCACCATGTGTGGATCGTACTAGGTTATTATTATAAAGACAAACAATATACTTCTATTGTAAAATACATAAGGTAAGGTCCCCACCTAAGACTGTCACCGGGGTAAGACTCAGTCACTCAGTCACTTTCAAATAACTCGAAAAATTCTGCGTTTTTTTTCAATTTAACTTGTCGATAAAACAGTTATCATGAAAAGGTTCTCGGCTCAAAACACAGTTGTCACTTCTGCTGAACTATTTGGTCAATATCACACAATTAAAAAGTCAGCTGTAAGAAAAAAAAAGGCTAGTTGGTGGATCTGAAAAAACATTAAAAAATTTGTGATATTAAATGTTAAATTGAGATATCTTTGCTGTAAGTAGCATCATACCAACATAGAGTTTAAAATTATCTTGTTATTATAACATAAAACAAATAAGTTTCCTTAATATTTAACAAAATAAAACCATAATATAAAAATGTCAAAGTGGGGGAAGACTATCAGTTTACCAGGGGCAAGACAAACGTATGTTAGTCTTGCCCCAAGTCAGATATTCTAAACATTTTCAAAACGGGTATCGGCTTTAACTAGGTGCTAAAAAATAATTATTAGTTGCTACCTAGAAAAAGTAATTGTAATAACCCTACTAGCGACGTCCCGCGCTTTTACTCACGTATACAATTAAGAAAATTGATGACAACAGAGGAACAGAGATACATACGCATTTATAAATGTGCATATAGCATTCTTTCGAAAGCTTCCTATATTGTTTAAAGGAAAGTTTGTGAGAGTTTGTGTTTGCTCCTTCTTTATACTTTAATAGCTGAACTATTTCATAGTGACAATGAGGTTTTGAGGTCGATAAAAAAAAACAATTCAAAGGTTTTACACCCCTGTTTTCGATTGTATATGCAATTATGCTAATGTATTCATTGTTTTATATAAGCTTATAGTGTTAATGTACCAGTGGCGTTACTGTCTTAAAGATAAGGCATAAAAGTAAGTCAGAAAAATACAGTTTGTTTGTCCGACAGTAAAGTATGTTAGCACCTTACCTTACTTATTTCAGCATTCATAAAAATATATTGTAAATATATACTTCAGCTTCTTAGAGACGACAGTAATAGAGCACGTTTTATCTGGTAACATCTTAATATTATTTAAACCACATGAACACGAAGTAAATTATTTGTTGTGAAGGATCGAATAAGAAATGTTATCACCAGAGAATCAAACTTGCCGACGTAGGTCAACGAATTACCAGACTGGAGTGGCTGGTCATATTGGCTATAGAACCTATGTTATGGATGGATATCACAAACAGAAATCAAAATCTTTATCACAGACACTGGAATATTGTAGGGATTCCACCCATCCTCGTCTTTAATCCGCATCTATTTTTGTCATAACAAAGAATTATTTTGATAATCTGAAAGAATACATTTGAATTATTATCATTATCATATCAATTTACATAAAGAATATAGAGACGGCAAAATATTTTTAGACCGAATAAATATAAACTCCTTGAAACTAAAACAAAAAGACGTAGAATTTATATTTGTTCTATTAAAACTATTTGCTTTATTATCGATATCGATACTCATGACGTCAGGACTTTTTCAAGCCCTATTGTAAACAAATCGTTTTACATTTTACACAAAATATCCCGCTATTCTTCTTATAGAAGTAATAAATTATGATCAGTTTGAAGAAAAACATGTATTCTACGATATTATTACGATTTTCAACCAAAGTTTCAACCAAAACCATAAAAATATAGCAAGCAAAAATGCAGTCAGGAATAGTAATCAATTACCTGTGAAATGTTTACTTATTCGTTTTATTACGATTTGTAACATCACATGCACTTATTGCACAAGTCACCCTAATGGAACAATGATATTTCATATTATAAATTTGAGATCGTGCTAAATTATTATGATTTACTTTGACAGTAAACAGACCGCGAGGCAGTGTTGCAGTGGCTAATGTCAAAAGTGATGCGGAATAAAAAAAAAGAATTTTATCTCTGCCTCTGTTGCACTCGTGCAGTTTGTATTTGATTAGAACTTCTCCTTCCCACGCTATGTTCATCTTTTTGAACGTAGTGAAAAAAATCTTAAATCTATGGTTTCGAATAAGGTAAGTAAATTAATACGCGTTTTATTGGTAGGTAAAACGCTTCTATTATTGGATTTTCTGGACAGTCAACGGTCACTTAATATGCCTGCTCTTACAAAATGTTTTTAAAAATCATATATTATTTATGGTGTTTTTAGTTATTTGCCATACGTAAAGCAGGTAGGTAATGAAAATGAATTAGCAAAATCTTAGCCTTTTTTCAAAAAGTTTTGCTGAATTTAGCAGATTTTGGTATGGCGGCTAGCATAATGATCAATTTTAATCTTGTCACACTGTCCAGGCCTAAAGCCAGAAACACATTAGGCTAACGTAGCGTTTAGTTATTTCGCCTGCCCAGTATTACCGAGCAATAGGTACCTACTAGAAAAAATGTTGTAAACTAGTATAAAATCCCAGGCACAATTGAAAACAAATTCATTGACTATTTTGATTAAACGTCTATACAGGGTGTAAGGACATGAAGCTAATAGGGTAGCTTCATGTGTAAGGGACCACGTACCGAATTTTTTTTTATAAGACGTCAAATAATGTCCGTATTTCTTCATGGTTACAACATTACAGTAACCATCTAAGTATATGGTACTCAGAGAAAGTACCAAAGGAGTTAGTATCGCGTCGATACCCCGAACAAATTTTTCGTGGCACTTTTGCGGGGTGCGGGAGGCGAAGTAAACACACACAGATACACTTTCACGCATACCCACACTATAGTAAACTCGCAACACATTCAAAAATATACGCACACAAATAAACAATGACCTGACCATGTGAACAAAAATTTGGCAGAGGGGTTAGCGCGTCATGCTCTCTCCAATGGTATCTCCTCTAAGATATGGTATGGTATGGTAATGACAAATGACTAACTTGGTAATTTTCGAGCATGTAGGTACATAATGAACATATGCGGAATAATATTTATTTTTACGCAAGATTATTTTTTATTTTATTTTAACTTTCGTGTCGCCCTCGTTCCTACATACGGAACATAGTGTGGTTTTGCTGTTGAACTGTAAGATTACTTTGATTGATGTTTCGATAGCTTTTGCTGTTTATAAGAACAGCTATCACAGCGTATTTTGTAATTCCCTTTAGGGTGGTACAGACCCGGTAGGTGCAAGGGACAAAGAACTGAGACTGTTAGTCAAGAGTTGCTTTATTCCAAGAGCATTAAAGATTTCGTGTCGCTCTTGTTCCTACATACGGAACATAGTGTGGTTTTGCTGTCGAACTGTAAGATTAATTTGATTGAAGTTTCGATAGCTTTTGCTGTTTATAAGAACAGCTATCACAGCGTATATTGTAATTCCCTTTAGGGTGGTAAAGTACCGACCCGGTAGGTGCAAGGGATAAAGAACTGAGACTGTTAGTCAAGAGTTGCTTTATTCCAAGAGCATTTTATTTCGCATTGAGCATTATTTCGTGCCGCCTCGTTCCTACATATCGACTTCAAGTGCCTTGTCGTTGTTTACTGACGCTGGCCATTGAATGTGTCCGTGATCAGAATACTCGTAATGGACAGAGTCGCTCATGATAAATGGGAGTTTTCTGATCGTAGTCTTCTAGCCACCATTCCAGATCGCTTTGTACCACGTTCTGAGAGAAGCATGGACGGTGCGAAACGGATGCTGTGGGGCTACAGCGTGCGGCAATGCAACCTTCCCCGTTGGGTGATGAAGGTTGCAAAAGTTAGGCACCCTAAGAGGCGTTGCACCTGCTTGAGGGGCCAACTGCCTGCTGTTAAGATACTCAGAAAGTGTTGACGGACTTTTAATATATGAATACTTGACGTGGAGTTGTGTTCCATACTATATCGAGAACTTTAAACATCTGTTTGGGGTGAAAATTGATTTTTCTGAATCGATTTCCATGTCCAGGCTTTTGAGAAACTATGGCAATGGCAATTTGAAGTTTCCGCATCGCCTTGCACTGGTGGACTAATATAGAGTCGTTCAGATATACGGATTGACAAGGACTCTTGCTGCGAAAGATTTCGGCAGTCCAAATCGACACTGTGGGGAACATTCTCGGTGCTGCTGCTAACCCGAAGGGTAGAACAGTCATCCTTCGTAACCAATGCGTAGGTAGTCTATGACCTTTGGTTATGAGATAATAGGCCTGTCGTTCGTATGACGACGACGTCGCCTGCGACCCGCGTCCTCGGCGCAAATTTATACATATAATTTCGTCCAGAACGCGGGCGTGCTGTTAATAGTGATGATTTTAAATTTGTGTCTTGAATGGTTTGAAAGTCTAAGCCGATGTCTAGATATTCAAGTTGGAGCTTGAAAATGTTTTCAAACGTGCAGTTTGAAAACGAAAACATTTTCAAGCTTCCATTTTTGGTACTAGGGGTGGTCTCTCAGCGAATGGAATGCGGGCAGCAGAAATTAATTTCAGAATAGTTCTGCGAAGAACGCATCCTTATCGCCCCCCCACCCTGTTTCTATTTATCGTAATCAAAATTTTTGTTTTATATTATGTATTGCTTTGCTTTAATGTCTTTGGTTCCGATACCGGGAATTGACCCCAAGCCTCCTGGGAGAGAGCCAGGTCTCTTAGCCACTAGACCATATCGGAAGAAGCGAAAGGGCTTCCTATACGAGATCAAGAACACACTGGTGACTGGCCGTACCAAGATTTAAATAGTGGCGTTGGCTAGTAAAATAATCAGTACAGTCTTTGGGATTGCACATAAATTCTGCAGAGCGAATAAGTTTTCCACCATATCTTAACAGGTCTCTTTTAAACTCCTGAGAAGAGCTTTATAAGAGATGTACGAAATACCGAATTGTTATATGTCATACGAAACTTTATTGCAATCGGAATAATAAACCAAAGAAACCTTCAACTTTTTGTAAAAAGATCATTTTAGCTTGGTCTCCGGCTTTATCTACCATCGCGTAAAATTCCGTAAAGCAACGTTCAGGAATTCATTTTATGCACAAAAAAGCAATAGTTATGCACAAAAAGGCATTAGAAAGGGCCGCGAAACTACGTTCTAATTTACTCCACTTGAATAGAGCGGAGGATCCTCTAAATTATTTTTTGAAACGAATGGAAACGGTAACAAATGGTATGATATACGGAATTCCAATCCGGACTGTTAAATTGTTGTATTGTACGCAATAGTTTAACAATCCTGCTCGAGCAGATGCTCGAGGTACAGAAAGTTCCTCAATGGCAACGTTATGGAACCCCCGGTGTCTTCACTGGTAACCACTGCAGATCCCCGCCTAAAGGAGTCACAGTGGCGAGAATGTGTGGTAAGATTAGTCCCAAAAATAATGGGAGCATTTAATTACCACAGTTTAATATCATTTACACCAGGTAGATGTGAAAATGGGTAATATATTATTTACATTTACCGGCGCTGTAGCGGGGATACCATATTCCGAAATATTTTTCGCACAAAATATAATATTAAAAGACTTACCAGATGTCCTGATAGTACCTCTAAACTTCGCCGGAGGAGGGGCTTGACCCCAATGATCTTGATGTTGTGGGTAACCTGGAATCTTCTTGGAGCGCACCGGTTATCACAGAGCCTAAATGCGTTGATTCACGATCACTAAGCAAGTACACTCGTAAAATTAATTCTGTTTCCGCGGTATGAAAATTCCCGGGATTTTTAAACAATTTTACGTAACGGTCTTAATTAAATTTTCGTAAAAATAAATATTGGGTAACTTTCTACTTTTAGTCTCGAAAGCTACAATAAAATAATAATGTAAATATTTTTTCAATAGAAAAACTGTAACGACATGCGTTCGGTTCCGAAAACGACGCAACAATGACAAAGTTGGCGGCTTGCTCTGTGCAATCTCATTTAGTTCCAGGTTTGGCCACTGTGGCGCTGTAGTCGGGGGTCACGTGACGGTAAGGTAGCGACATCTAGCGGCAAAGCGAAGAAAAAGACGATGCACTCTCTCTCATAAAAGGACTTCGGACGTCAAACGGAACACATAATACTTACCTTATTCAAAGCTTAACTTTTAATCCTGCCTGGTAATTCTTCGACACAATGAACAAGAGCGGAGCGGGCGGGCATATTCAAAGAGAATATAACGCTACGCTAAGGGCATATTTAACAAACCCTTGCTGCTCTCGCCTGCCATGGTTGGTGATGCTATTTCCGGTCAAATCACAAGAAAGTTGACCAATAGGAGCAAAGACGACGGGAAACAGGAAGTGCCGCTCTCATAATAAGCTTTGAATAAGGTAAGTATTTTAATATGCGTTTTCTTTCAGGGAAAACGCTGCTATTAATGATTTTTTACAGTAAATCTCTTTTAATTTATTTTAGAACTTTTTGTTGTTTACCCTCACAAAATATAGAAAAGTAAAATGATCTTTCTCTGTCATCTGTGTGTGATCCACTTAAATCTGTCGGGATCGTATAGATACAATTTCAATAGTATGAAAATAAAAGGGGGGGGGGGGGGGAACGAAAGCATGCCTCCGCAGGTAAGCATCATAAATTTATATACGGAAATACGAGAAATTCGTGAACCCATTTCATGACCTTCTCAAAACCGAGATGTTCGTGTATGTATATTTTTATTTTTCTTATTCGATTACTTTGGTGTTTTATAGAATAGATTTTTCTTTCAAACAAGTGCCCAATGTTGTTGAATATAAAGAATTTACCCTAAACTTTAAAACAAAGTTTATTTTAGCACTTTGATAGACGAAATAAGATATTAAGGTACCTGAAAAGGGGTTTCACATGAGCGACCGTGTTACGATCCGGTGGTAGAACATTTTTCTGTAAAAGCCTCGTGGGGCATATACATAATAAAGATCCACAGGGGATTGTTCTAAATATTTCAGATTTGGTGCAGATGATTTTGGAGGTTTTGGCCAATACAAGAAGTCCCTTTCAGCTGTACTCGAGGAAAATTTAAGGCTCCTCGCAATGGAGTTTTTCTCTAAACCTATATAGAGTATGCCAAACGCTAACAATTACAAAGTTATACCTCCGCAGGGTGGTCCCAATTATATTCCACCGCAAGGTGATCCCAATTATATGCCACCGCAAGGTGGTCCTAATTATATGCCACCGCAAGGTGGTCCAAACTATACGCCTCCGCAATGTGGTCCAAACTATATGTCTGCCTATGTGGTTACATACAATATATGAGGATATGTGGTTGCTTCACTAGCGTTAAGCCCGTCACACACCTAGTATGATATAAATTATAGCTAGGCGTATTATGATATATTTTTATACTAATTTTCGAGTGACCGCACACGCAGTTATGATATATATTTCTGTGATATATATCATAATACAGTGTATTAATGTATGTTATGGCAGGGTATGTGACGGGCTTTAAGCCTATTTGAAACAAATAATTTAGAATTTGAAGATAAGCTCCCACCGCCAGGTGGTCTTGTTCAGGGGTGGTCATGCCTTTAAATTGGTCATCAATATTATTCAGCTGCACATGCACTGAATAGAATATTTAGAAGACTTTTCATGCACATATTACCTCAACGCGAAATGACTTTTCGAGAAAATATGCTAGCAAATGCAGGTCGCTGTTTTTGGTCCTATTTTTGACAAAACGATGATGTATCGCCGATAGCTTATATGGGTATATAAGCTGTCGGCGATACATCATCTCGGCGAGAATTCATTTTTACATATGCCAATAAAATAATTTCTGTGCATCTCGCCAGAGGCCACCTATTATTGTTTCCAACGCCATCGCGCCATCGGGACCAATCTCCATGTGCCACATTGGACATATTAGAAATTCAGATGGTTTTGAAACTGACTATAGTCACTGAACCTTGTACAAACGTGTAGACGTACTGAATTTTTGTTAGTTTTACTGTACCAGGGCTGAGGTCTTTTGAATCTGGTAAACAAAACCTTCATATTAAATTTGAGGAAATTACATACTATATCTCCCTGTGCAACAGAGGATTTGTCGTAAATTTTGAGACGTATTTTGAGATCATTGTTGGCTCCTAAGTTACAGTAGCCTTGTGCTTAATCGGCCATATTCGGTTCGCGCCGTAATAGCACGACACATACGACAAATGTACTAGTATACTTCAATAGTACTATTAATACTCACACGACTTCAGTCACCTGGTGAATTGGAAATGTTGGCACAACGTACGAAATGCGGCTTCAACGCTGAATAAAAAAAAATATTACTGTACAAAAAGTGCTTTAAAGCGCGTTGTCGTGTTTAGGTATCTGGCTTTGTCACCAATCGTGACAAGCATTTAAAGCGCTTTAGTCGATATAAGGTGCATTATTGCATAAATCTATAAAGCAATTGTATTGTATGCTGGAAGGTTTCTAGATTATACATTAGTATTGTAAGCGATGAACAGTGCTGTTTACATTTTGTATGAGTTGATCGCTCAAGTTACAGAGAAATTGCTGTCTCACTTACTACTTACAGTAGGTATCGTGCTATCGCGCTTTACTCTCGGGGCTTTGCAACACTTGCAACATAGATATCACTCCAACACTTGGGTGATTTTGGCACAGATTGCTAATAGTCCGAAATGTCCGATTCACAGTTGACATTCAGAAATGTTCTTTTAGTGCAGTCTCAGAATGTAGTGCCGAGCAAAGTCATCTGTACGTATATCGTACATGTATTACTTGTGTAGTACAAGACTAAGACTGTTACAATGGCGTATAATTCAAAGCGAACAGCAAGTCTTTTATAGCACATCACTGTCACGATGAAGGAACTAGGTCAGTCCTTCAGAACCTAATTTAATATTTTTTTCCAAATTTTGAATACACTATTTTACATACCTTTTGATTTACATTAGGCATGCCATCTGCCATGGTTTGAGACTCCGGGTGGCCCCGGAATGGTTTCTTGAACCATGATGCACAAGAAAAATATTTACCAAAATAGCGATTCCGATAATCGATTTATTTTCCTCCAGCCAGACTCATATAGTGTCAGATAACATATACCTGGATCAGACCAACTACCAAGCTTTGGCCCACGCCTTTTCCCGGGCATGGAGTTGCAATCTAGCCTAGATTTTCAACCCTACGTTTCTGATTTCCAAAGATCTCCGACTTGAATCGGGCGAATAGAACTTATATACTTAGTTGAAGTTCCTTGATGAGACCGTATTCCTTTTTGGCGTTTGGATATGCAATCACGGGCTCTGAAAGCCCTGTATCCCATCGTGGTTTGGAATGGTGTACTTACTAATTCCTCCCAGAAAGTATAAAATGACGTTTCTATTCTATTCGCATGGAATTGTAGCATACTTGTTATAATATCCTAGGGAACATCCTTACACGGTCATTTTATCTCTATCTTGGCATAGCCTGGTAAGCCCATCATGGTAACCAGATATAAATATATATTATATGATATACATTTTTGTTTTTATAAATACATACATAAATAGATTCATATATAGATAAAGAACACGACTACAATTCAAGAAGACATAACATGAATCTTTTACTTGAATGGGAATCAACCCACGACCTATCCGGTAGCGGCCAGGGTGTCTAACCACTAGACCAACAGCGCCGTGAAAGTAGTCAGCCATAACATTTAAGAAACCATGGCATCCTTCAACTAGAAAATTGATTCGCATGGAAAATATGAATTCCCTACTTAGTGTGAGTCACAGTCTGTGGATCATCCTTTTTCAAAACCAAGTGACCTGGTCAGATTTTTGTCTGATCTTCATTTAATTCATAAATTGTCTTCTTACTCTGTTTCGTAACACAAATCAATGGTTTCACTACTTTGTAAAATAATAGGCAGTCAGTTAAGTTCACTTAGAAAAACCTATTTTAAAGTCTACGTAACTACGTAGCCCATTGATCATACTAAGGCTTCAGTTAGAAACACAAATTATTTAGCATTAAATTAGACGTTTCTGCTGTCGATAATTGGAATATTTTCCAGGGGCAAAAGCATACAGCTGCTCTTTTATGTTCTGAGAGGATATAATTAATGACTTGGTATTACTTAAAAAAAGATATTTTTGCTGTTAATGCTGTGTTTTAATTTCTGGCCCAGTTTCGGATTTAAGACCGATTCCGCCAACAGGCAGTCGGGCTGGTAATTATATATAATAAGGAGAATCTTGATTGCCGCAAACTACAATGATTTATTAATTTGAATAATATACATAGTGAGCCCCAGGGCTGCACCGCGGTTCTTGCAGAGTTTAAATCCTTGTTCGTAGCAACAGGAATAACGACAACACCTGTAAGCTCAAAATAATACTGACTAGAGAAAATTGTGCTCTCAGAATATTTTTATAAATGTAAAAACGAGAGATCACTTTCACTAGTAGAAGATCTTCTGTAACAAAATTTTTAATCCGGTGATTATGAATTACTTATCATTCCCATTTACTTTAATGTTTAGTTTCTACACATACACTACAATATAATGAAATGTACATGTATTATGTAAATATTGTACCTCCTCTTTGCGACACCCTACCAGGGTTTGTTCATATTAGTCTAGTATAGTTCTAGGTGACTTGTAACCTTGGCCTAAGACTGTATGTACATAACGCAAATAAATAAAATTGAAATGAATGATTTTGGATATTTGCTGATTTTATAAGTACTTTGTACTTACAGGCTCTTTTTATTACCTTTACATTTGATCATAAATTGTCCTGGTAAACTAGAAAAGTAATGTCACGTCCGTCACTCCCACCAGGCGATAACAAACACGTCTCAATTATATAAGCTTCGAATAACGGTACAGTCAAATTAATAGAAGCGTTTTACCTACCAATAAAACGCATATTAATTTACTTACCTTATTCGAAGCTAATACTCAATTCCTGCCTGGTGATTAAAACGCAATGAATTAAATATGGCGGAGACGAAAAATCTAAACTCCACCACTTCCAAGTGGAAGTGACGTCAGAAAGAGAGAGTATCTCATTATATAAGTTTCGAACAAAGATATTATATATAGAAGATAAACATAGTCCGATAAAAAATGAAACCAAAAAAGAAACACCTATGTGTGAGTGAATTGTTTATGTGTAAAGGAAAAAAAGTGTTGTTAAAAAGTACTACGTACGTAATCGATATCGATGATATTTTGTGTGAAGATTTACACGATTATCTGTTTAATTTAGTATTGATGTTGATTTATAACAAGTTACTAATAACCTTTAGTATTGCAAATCTTATAATGATAAACTGACAAAAGTGGTAAAACAGTCGTTCTAAACAAAAAAAATAGTTTCTTTTTGCTTGAAACATCGTAAATTAGATCATGTAAATAAGTTATCGTTACGCATGATAAAATTACTCAAATCAGCATGCATTATAAACAATCATTATTAACGTTTTTCAGTATGGGTGAAGGAGTATCCCCTGAGATCCTTGAGAAGTATGCAATATTTCTAAATAGTATAGAACCAAAACATTTGGCGGACGTGTTGGTCTAACAGTTCAACATCCTGGCTGGCTTATTGGGTAGCCAGCTGGTGGTTCGATTTCCACCAGGTGTCTGGGTTTTATTTATCTATTAAGTATGTATTTACAAATAAAAGTATATGAGTATGTATTAGTAAAAGTTGTCTGGTTTCCATAGTAAAGGCTCTGCCTTGTTTGGGATCAGAGCACCATGTGTGGATCGTACTAGGTTATTATTATAAAGACAAACAATATACTTCTATTGTAAAATACATAAGGTAAGGTCCCCACCTAAGACTGTCACCGGGGTAAGACTCAGTCACTCAGTCACTTTCAAATAACTCGAAAAATTCTGCGTTTTTTTTCAATTTAACTTGTCGATAAAACAGTTATCATGAAAAGGTTCTCGGCTCAAAACACAGTTGTCACTTCTGCTGAACTATTTGGTCAATATCACACAATTAAAAAGTCAGCTGTAAGAAAAAAAAAGGCTAGTTGGTGGATCTGAAAAAACATTAAAAAATTTGTGATATTAAATGTTAAATTGAGATATCTTTGCTGTAAGTAGCATCATACCAACATAGAGTTTAAAATTATCTTGTTATTATAACATAAAACAAATAAGTTTCCTTAATATTTAACAAAATAAAACCATAATATAAAAATGTCAAAGTGGGGGAAGACTATCAGTTTACCAGGGGCAAGACAAACGTATGTTAGTCTTGCCCCAAGTCAGATATTCTAAACATTTTCAAAACGGGTATCGGCTTTAACTAGGTGCTAAAAAATAATTATTAGTTGCTACCTAGAAAAAGTAATTGTAATAACCCTACTAGCGACGTCCCGCGCTTTTACTCACGTATACAATTAAGAAAATTGATGACAACAGAGGAACAGAGATACATACGCATTTATAAATGTGCATATAGCATTCTTTCGAAAGCTTCCTATATTGTTTAAAGGAAAGTTTGTGAGAGTTTGTGTTTGCTCCTTCTTTATACTTTAATAGCTGAACTATTTCATAGTGACAATGAGGTTTTGAGGTCGATAAAAAAAAACAATTCAAAGGTTTTACACCCCTGTTTTCGATTGTATATGCAATTATGCTAATGTATTCATTGTTTTATATAAGCTTATAGTGTTAATGTACCAGTGGCGTTACTGTCTTAAAGATAAGGCATAAAAGTAAGTCAGAAAAATACAGTTTGTTTGTCCGACAGTAAAGTATGTTAGCACCTTACCTTACTTATTTCAGCATTCATAAAAATATATTGTAAATATATACTTCAGCTTCTTAGAGACGACAGTAATAGAGCACGTTTTATCTGGTAACATCTTAATATTATTTAAACCACATGAACACGAAGTAAATTATTTGTTGTGAAGGATCGAATAAGAAATGTTATCACCAGAGAATCAAACTTGCCGACGTAGGTCAACGAATTACCAGACTGGAGTGGCTGGTCATATTGGCTATAGAACCTATGTTATGGATGGATATCACAAACAGAAATCAAAATCTTTATCACAGACACTGGAATATTGTAGGGATTCCACCCATCCTCGTCTTTAATCCGCATCTATTTTTGTCATAACAAAGAATTATTTTGATAATCTGAAAGAATACATTTGAATTATTATCATTATCATATCAATTTACATAAAGAATATAGAGACGGCAAAATATTTTTAGACCGAATAAATATAAACTCCTTGAAACTAAAACAAAAAGACGTAGAATTTATATTTGTTCTATTAAAACTATTTGCTTTATTATCGATATCGATACTCATGACGTCAGGACTTTTTCAAGCCCTATTGTAAACAAATCGTTTTACATTTTACACAAAATATCCCGCTATTCTTCTTATAGAAGTAATAAATTATGATCAGTTTGAAGAAAAACATGTATTCTACGATATTATTACGATTTTCAACCAAAGTTTCAACCAAAACCATAAAAATATAGCAAGCAAAAATGCAGTCAGGAATAGTAATCAATTACCTGTGAAATGTTTACTTATTCGTTTTATTACGATTTGTAACATCACATGCACTTATTGCACAAGTCACCCTAATGGAACAATGATATTTCATATTATAAATTTGAGATCGTGCTAAATTATTATGATTTACTTTGACAGTAAACAGACCGCGAGGCAGTGTTGCAGTGGCTAATGTCAAAAGTGATGCGGAATAAAAAAAAAGAATTTTATCTCTGCCTCTGTTGCACTCGTGCAGTTTGTATTTGATTAGAACTTCTCCTTCCCACGCTATGTTCATCTTTTTGAACGTAGTGAAAAAAATCTTAAATCTATGGTTTCGAATAAGGTAAGTAAATTAATACGCGTTTTATTGGTAGGTAAAACGCTTCTATTATTGGATTTTCTGGACAGTCAACGGTCACTTAATATGCCTGCTCTTACAAAATGTTTTTAAAAATCATATATTATTTATGGTGTTTTTAGTTATTTGCCATACGTAAAGCAGGTAGGTAATGAAAATGAATTAGCAAAATCTTAGCCTTTTTTCAAAAAGTTTTGCTGAATTTAGCAGATTTTGGTATGGCGGCTAGCATAATGATCAATTTTAATCTTGTCACACTGTCCAGGCCTAAAGCCAGAAACACATTAGGCTAACGTAGCGTTTAGTTATTTCGCCTGCCCAGTATTACCGAGCAATAGGTACCTACTAGAAAAAATGTTGTAAACTAGTATAAAATCCCAGGCACAATTGAAAACAAATTCATTGACTATTTTGATTAAACGTCTATACAGGGTGTAAGGACATGAAGCTAATAGGGTAGCTTCATGTGTAAGGGACCACGTACCGAATTTTTTTTTATAAGACGTCAAATAATGTCCGTATTTCTTCATGGTTACAACATTACAGTAACCATCTAAGTATATGGTACTCAGAGAAAGTACCAAAGGAGTTAGTATCGCGTCGATACCCCGAACAAATTTTTCGTGGCACTTTTGCGGGGTGCGGGAGGCGAAGTAAACACACACAGATACACTTTCACGCATACCCACACTATAGTAAACTCGCAACACATTCAAAAATATACGCACACAAATAAACAATGACCTGACCATGTGAACAAAAATTTGGCAGAGGGGTTAGCGCGTCATGCTCTCTCCAATGGTATCTCCTCTAAGATATGGTATGGTATGGTAATGACAAATGACTAACTTGGTAATTTTCGAGCATGTAGGTACATAATGAACATATGCGGAATAATATTTATTTTTCAAATTACATTGCTAATTTTCTAAAATAATAATAGTTAATTGACTATTAATAAATTTAAAGTAAAAAAACTTTTTAAAAAACAAGTTTCTATTTAAATGCGCTAAAAAGAATAAAATAAACTTTTCCTTTAAAACTTTTAATATCTATTTATAACGTCATTACACAATTTATATGATATAAAAGCTTGTCGCGAGATTTACCTATAAGAATATAAACAAGAAAATTAATAATTTGATTTTATTGACTTTAAATTTTAAAATTGTCAAACTATGTAAGTACAAGTAGGTACTATAATCTCGCGACAAGCTTTTATATCATATAAATTGTGTAATGACGTTATAAATAGATATTAATAGTTTTAAAGGAAAAGTTTATTTTATTCTTTTTAGCGCATTTAAATAAAAGCTTGTTTTTTAAAAAGTTTTTTACTTTAAAATTATTTTTTAGTTTTTGCTGGATAGGTTTCTCAAATCCAATCAAATAATCTTTATTTACTGACAATAGGTATGCATGAACTAACATGGGTGTTTTATTATTATGATAATGTCCTCTATGGTCTACCTTATTAGGTATGCAAAAATTGGTTTAAATAAATAATTAACTAAGGATTGGAAATTATTGAATAATTGACATAATAGTATTTCCGATTGTTTTGATGTGAATCTAACGACGCCAAACTCGATAGGTTTACTAGTGGCTGTTCCACGGTTCCGTCCCGTCACCCACCTACTTACCAAGTCTATTATCAATTCCGCTTATATAGGCAAAAATGAGCCCATACTCGATGGGTTTACTAGTAGGCATTCCATGGCTCGAGACGGTTCGTAAGAGTAACATCTTACGAACCGTCTAGAGCGCAGGTTTGATAACTTCCAGCCTCCCGAACAAGCCGGGTTCCTCCGCTAGATTATATAGAAGACCGAGGAGTATAATCGGCCATTATTTCTAGCGTTTGTGGACTACAAGAAAGCCTTCGATTCAATCGAAACGGACAGCATTGCAGTCCCTCCAGCGCACATAGGGGTATTTTGCCAATCTAGCCGGTCAAAAGTCCATATCTTAGAACTTGCCTCAGGTCCAAAAAAAACTAGTTATTATTATTGACAGATAACTAGAGAACAATAGGCCACCCTCCCCTTTTTCTTATCAGTTGCGCCTGCACAGTGATTTTAGTCTGAACTTTACCATCGCTCAAGTGCACGAGAAAAATACGTTTGTAATTTTGTATGTCTCAGTTCAATTTTAAATATTATTTTTTCAAGTGAATGTTTTGAAGTTATAGTCATGGTTTTAGATAAAGCAGGTAAGGGCCCGTATTTTTATTATATTGAACTGTATTAGGCGATGTCCTAACTAAACGCGATCACGCGATCGTCGCGCGAACGAACGATGCGACCATCGCGCGATGAAATCTCAATCACATGGACGTCGAACGAGTGTCCTAACTGGCGGTCGCGCGAAGCCAGTACATTCGCCAGTCATCGTGCGATGGTCGCGTCGTTCGTTCGCGCGATGATCGCGTCATCGCGTTTAGTTAGGAGATCGCCTTAGGCATTACTGAAGCATTGATTTTTATTTTTTCTAATAGTGGTTTAAATTTAATAAAAGTTTGATCATTTTTTGAAAAATAAAAAGGGTTTTGTTGTACTTCAGGGTCCGTCCGAGTTATTTTTTTATGTTTTTTAGCTAGCTGATAGTTCTTACAACAAATTAATGGCAAAAAACCTTGCGCATATTTGCGGTTTTTTGAGTTAAGATTGAAAAACTAACGAAAGAAAAAAGTAACCTTTTTTTGTATGTCACTTTACCACGTTTTATTTGGTTTTAGGTTCGTCAAGTGGCTCCAGTGTTCAAAGTAGTAATCCGCGAATATCTATACGACAAAATGCAAGAGCAAAAATTGCCCAATTTTTAAGAAAAGTTGATATATTTGGAAAATTACTTGTTGTCTTGCGAAGACTTTTCGATGAAGAATTAAGAAATTTAAAACAAAGTTTCATGTTTGGAAAATTACTTGTTGTCTTGCGAAGACTATTTGATGAAGAATTAAAAAATTAGTACAAAGTTTCTCGTATATTAATTCAGAATTGAGGCAAAGATGGAAAAAAGCAAACGGAAAAGAATCATTTTCTTCAAAGTAATGACGAATGGTTGAAAAAAACATTCGAAATACCCATAGTGCAACAACAGAGATCTGGTCGACCATCGAAATCTTTCACAGAATTAAGTGAAAGAAGAGTTATGACTGAATTACGGAGCGCGATAGGTGAAGGCATGTAATGCACGCTGCACCAATAAAACTAAATACATCTGGACACAAATATGCTTCATATATATTAAGGCATATAACCGAATCTCCAACGAGAGCTACAAAGCTTAAGAAAGCTTATGAAATAGTTCAGAATGCGACCGAATTTGACCCTGTTGTGTGCACTTGCTATTTTTGTGGAAGCTGACTTCTCTCGGTGCCAATATGAAATTATTAGAAGTGCCTCTAAGAAGATATACCTAGCCCAGGTACAGTCTCTTACAATAAGAAAAAAAGATTGCTATCCGCCTGAGGATTCGTTTCATCACTGAAATATTAGCTCAAGTGAATCTTGAAGATTTGTTAAACCACACGGCAACAAGATTACTTCCTTAATTGAGGAAAATGATGAAGAGTCATAGTTATAATAATTAAGTTGGTGATATTAAAAAAATATCAAGTTTAATCAATAAAAAAAAATTGTATTTTTATTTTTTACTACGCTAATCAACCTCCATATAATTTTCTTTTGATTGAAAAGCACTTATTATAGCTGTATGTACACCTATAGAAAAATCAGTAAAAGTAAATAAATTGAAAAAAAATATTATGACCGGATAGATTAGCAAAATACCCTTATGTGCGGCGGTGCCGCTAACTATAGGTACATCGAAGTGTTGAAGTTTGTACGTGTGTTCGTACAGCAACGCCACCATGTCGATCCGACTACAGGATGAGAGTACGAAACCAATCCCATTGCAGCGAGGTGTGAGACAGGGAGACGATATTTCTCCGAAACTGTTCACAAACGCATTGGAGGAGGTTTTCAAGCTCTTGGACTGGTTGGTACGGATTCGGCATCAACATCAATGGTGAATACATCACTCACCTTCGTTTTGCCGATGATATTTTTGATGATTGACGGGCTCGTTGGTCTAGTGGTCAGACACCCTGCCTGCTAACCGATGGGTCGTGGGTTCGATTCCCGCCAAGTGTCTGGGTGTTGTTTATCTATTTAAGTATGTATTTACAAAAAAAAAAGTATATAAGTATTAGTATCAGTTGTCTGGTTTCCATAGTACAGGCTCTGCCTAGTTTGGGATCGGATGACCGTGTGTGGATTGTCCCAAGATATTATTATTATTATATAGTCATTATGGCAGAGTCGCTGGAGGACCTCGTCCTCAGTACGATGCTCAGCGACCTCAGTAGCGTTTCCCAACAGGTGGGTCTTAAAATGAACATGGACAAGACGAAGATCATGCCTAATATCCATGTTACACCCGTACCGGTAGTTGTTGGGAACGATACACTCGAAGTCGTTGAAGACTACGTATAACTAGGACAAACTATCCAGATAGGTCGGTCCAACTTCGACAAAGAGGTGGCCCGAAGAATCCCACTCGGATGGGCAGCGTTCGGGTAACTACGCGATATCTTCTCGTCCGAAATACCGCAGTGCCTGAAGACGAAGGTTTTTAACCAATGTGTATTGCCAGTGATGACATATGGTACTGAGACGTAGTCTCTAACGGCTGGCCTTTTAGAAAAATTCAGAGTCCCACATTGAGCCATGGAGAGAGCTATGCTTAGCGTTTCTTTGCGCGACAGAATCCGAAATGTGGAGATTCGCCGAAGAACTAAGGTTACCGACATAGCTTTCAGAATCTGCAAGTTAAAGTGGCAATGGGCAGGCCATATCGCTCGAAGAACCGATAACCGTTGGGGAAGAAAGGCTCTCGAGTGGCGACTACGAACCGGAAGACGCAGCGTAGGCATGCCTCCCACTAGGTGGACAGACGACATTGTGCGCGTCGCAGGTAACCGCCAGGATGTAAATAGCCAATTGTCGTTCATTATGGCGTTCTAAGGAGGAGGCCTATGTTCAGCAGTGGACGTCTTCCGGCTGATGATGATTCTAGCTCCATTATCAGGTACTCATTATTAGGCAAAGTGAATAGAACTCCTTAAGAAGAATGAAGTTAGCCTAAACACGATGTGTTTACTGATAACGATTCCAGGGTTCCGTCACCTACCTTCCAATTCCATCATCACGTCCTCATTATTAAGAAAAATGAATAGAACTCTTTAAAACGAATCAAATGAGCCTAAACTCGATATTTTTACTAGTAACCATTCCAGGGTTCCGTCACCTACCTTCCAATTCCATCATCAGGTCCTCAATATTAGGCAAAGTGAATAGAACTCTCTAAGACGAATCAAATGAGCCTAAACTCGATTTGATTACTAGTAAATCTTAGAGAAAGAAACCAATAGAGAGCTGGCACTTTCTTTCTCATTCGCGCAAGGAAAGGATGCATTTATATATATTATATATGATAGAAAGAAACAGAGCATATGATTTTTTGTCCCTCAGCGTGTGTTCAAAATCTGGCGCACCTACGGTGTGTTTTCTACGAGTACTCATGAAATTTTCTAGTTCATGACCTAGCTTTGGAGTTTTAAATTGAATTGCATTATGAAATATCGTTTATACTACATAATAGGCGCATTTGAATAAATATCCATAACGTGTGTTAAGTGTATGAATTATTATTTTCTGTCCTTATCGGCAGCACGCTAGCTAGACGTCTTGTTATATTCTGTCTACGCTCCTAATGAATACTACCTGAGTGAGGCGATGTCCTAACTAAACGCGATCACGCAATCATCGCAAGTTCGGGCGAACTCCGTTCGCGAGGGTCCTACCGGCGGTAAGGACACTCGATCGACCATAGATTTAAGATTTTTCATTCAACGTCCATAAGTTTGAGATTTTGTTCGCGCCAACGGATGCTATGATCCGGGGTGCGGGAGGCGAAGTAAACACACACAGATACACTTTTACGCATACCCACACTATAATAAACTCGCAACACATTCAAAAATACACGCACACAAATAAAGAATGACCTGACCATATGACCAAAAATTTGGCAGAGGGGGTTAGCGCATCATGCTCTCTCCAGTGGTATCTCCTCTAAGTCCTGATGACTTGCGATGATCGCGTGATCGCGTTCTAGACACTCCCTGAGGGAGTGTCCTAACTAAAAGCGAATACGCGGTCATCGCGCGAACGAACGGCGCGACCATCGCAAGTTCGCGCGAACGAAAAATATAGTGTCCTAATAGAACGCGACGCGATCGTCGCGCGAACGAACGACGCGATTGGCCGCGTGGCCAGGGCTACCAACTTGGGAGTTTTTCCCCTAGTTTTGAGGAAGAAAACAAATACTCGGGGGGGTTATCTTATATGATACTTTGAAGCGTATTTTTAGGGGGTATTCTGAATATACTTAAAATACATTAGTCACCTATGAAATAAAAAAAAACATGTATTTATATTCCAATAATCAACAATAGTCTAACTCACGGCCCCTTTGTAGTCCACCATCACGGTGCTCACGGGGACGGGGGTAGCAGCCCCGCCATCGTCCTCCTCGGAGTCGCCGCCGTACTCAATGGACTTCTAGGGCCAACATCCCTAACCTCCGGGGGAAACCTTCAATAGGTCCCTGGGATCTGGGGGGTCAACCAAGGTATGTGGGATTCTTACTCACCAATACCCCGCGGACCCCTCAGTTCTTTGCGTCCGCCACCGGGGTTAATTAATTTATTTATTTTATTTGACACACCAATAGCGAACACATCAATCACTCACAAAAAAATAAAGTAAAGTCCATAGGTATCTGATATGCACGCCTATTCTAGGTATGTACAAAACTATTTTATAAAAAATAAAAACCGACTTCAAAGTAAATTATCTAAAAAGCATAAAATAACGAAAATATATTGAAGTCGGTGCTAGCTAATCATGTTAACTAACACTATCACCAGCTGACACCGACTTCAATATATTTTCGTTATTTTATGCTTTTTAGATAATTTACTTTGAAGTCGGTTTTTATTTTTTATAAAATAGTTTATTTAACACTTTTTAGTGACTTATTTTACCAAGATAGGTATCAGCACTATCACGCAACTCGAACGTCTACGTTATAGTAACTTACTGAAAACATAAAAAGTTTATATCTCTTAAACTACTGGACCGATTTTGATGAAACTTGTACTCTACCCTAAGTTGAACAATACAAAAACTATTGCAAAAAGAATTTTCGAAATCGGACTTGTAGTTTCTGAGAAATCGGCGGACAAACCTACATACATACATACATACACTCATGAAATTTGGTAAATTTGTTTAGAAGCCCACATAGACTAACATATATCAATATTACGCATTTTTATTAATATTACATACATACGCGTCGAACAGAGAACCTTCTTTTTGAAGCCGGTTAAAAATTTGCCATGATAAATTGTCACACATAGAAAATACACAAAGAAAATTGAAATATGATTTAAATTAATTATATTGTAATGTTCTGATAAGGTAAGAAAAATATTTAGAAAAAATAAAAACAATGCTAAAAATCTAAATAGAATTACGTTAAATTAATTTTACATTAATAACATATAATTATTGAAATATAATAACTAAATAGAACAAACCCAATTTATAAATTCAGGGGTTCACATTTTAGTTTCCCGGGAACCTGGGGAAGCTCTGGTAACCCTCACCCCACTCTCCACTCTCTCGACGCGACGCGATCATCGCGCGAATTCAGTTAGGACACTTGTTCGACGCCAGTATGTTTGAGATTCATTCGCGCGATGGTTGCGTCGCACAGTGTGGAATTTGGCCTTAGTTGCGGTCATCTCTTTTTAGGTATTGTTTGAAAAGATAACCATCAAACTAAACTACTAATAAGACTCCGCCGGCTCTATGTGTCATAGTTTTAGAGATATTGAGATAATCGAGAAAAGCCCATAGAAACCATAGAAACCAATTATCTCTTTTTCTGATATTGATTTTTCATTAAATGATTGACTGTATGATAGATATCTTCTAAAAGTACCAATATGTTGAAAAAAAAGGTAATAAATTATGCTCTTTCAGGCAATAAAGTCGATTTTTCTAAGATTTTCTAATATTTTTTTTCTACTTTATCTCTACAAAGTCGCATTTTTTTTCAAAACGCATGTGTTAAGATATACTACTAAGTATTACCACAAAAAAAATCAGATGCTATAAGCCCAGGACTTCGGAGATATTTCGTTTCAAAATTTGAGGTTAGGGTTGTCAAATAATGTACCTATAATAGTCAGTGGTGGTGGTAGTCAGTGGTGGGTAAGTTATATTTGCAACATGCAATATTTCAGATGTTTGATCGTGTCTATAGGCGTCCCTTAGGTAATAGTATAACTAGGTCGCGAAAATCATCAATTATTAACCGACTTTAAAAAAGAGGTAGTTATCAATTCATCGCGTAATCTATTTTGTATAATGTATGCTCTCTCATCATTCCGCCAAATATGTATCGATTTGGATTGATTATTTTTGGTATCTAAAGTACACTGCCATAGAAATTTCACTACCAACGAAGAATTAGTTCCTGAAAGCACATGAATGACACGTTGAAATTACCTACTAAAATGGGTAAAGATGATATTCTCAGCAACAAAAAACGAATAAAACTCTTCACTTTATTTATAAGATTATTTTTTATTAGAGAGCATTACAATGAACTTCTTCGAGGAACATAAATGATGAGGACGAATTTATCTGGTAAACACATAAAATTGGTGTTGTTTACTACATTACTCTGATAAATATATTATGACCCATCTTAGATAATTACATGATCAAAAATTTCAATATCTATCTAATCCATATAGGTATCCAATCTTTTCTATACAGCGTATAGCGTATTATACTATTGTATAAGACTTTATTTACAACGAAGATCGGGCTCAGTGGCGTGCCTTGGGGTCCAGCAGTAGACTGATGTGGGCTGATGATAATGAATATACATTACACTAAAAAGTAACTAAAAAACTGAAATATTATTGAAGTTGGAGCTAACTAAACACAGTACTTACGTTTACATCAAAATCAACTATCACTAACCTCAATAACATTTGTTATTTTTCACTTTTTAGTGAACAGAAGACGTATAATTTAAGAAAATGATAAATGTCAAATAAACTGATTCTTCATTGTACTTACATAAAAGGATGCTAAATGTAATTTACCACCATTTTAATCAAGTGTTATTATTTATATATCTATGTACATACTTTTATTCAAGTTGTAATATTAATCTGCATAGAGCGCTTTTAACATAAAGGCCTTTGTTTTCTATTGGTATTCATATAACTATTTAAATAGCACTACTTTTTGTGACAACCCTATTTCCATAGAAACCGGAAAAAAACTTAGAAACACATTATCTCAGAGATCTCGCTGGATAGATGTTCGGTAATTTGTCAATTCGAAGATAAATTACGTTAGTGTATTTCAGTGGTAGAAAAAAATGCTACTATTAAAAGGATAATTTTATATTAATTAATTATTGAAATTTACAAAATATTTTTTTTCTCCATTCTGAGTGCGGTTAGGGACTTGATATTTTTCTATCTGAAATATTACATATCAACAATCATTGTGTATTTTTTATAAGAGTGGGCTTCCTTTATTACGAGAAATACAGCCGAAAACAGATTTCATGGAGGTCAATGACCTTTTAAAAAATGCTCTGTATCTTCCAAATTAAGTGAAATATCTAATCCGGTATTTTTTAGTATGCTTTATAATAACTAAATCTATTGAATTCTAAAATAAAATGAGGACGGCCGCTACTAAGGTCAAATTCTACACTGTGCGTCGTTCGTTCGCGCGATGATCGCGTATTCGCTTTTAGTTAGGACACTCCCTGAGACTTGGACCTGAGACTACAAGGAATGGTGCTCGTGCCTTGGGCTCGTACAGCAACTAAAGAGTATATAAAACCACAATTGGATTGTAGAATTTGTAGAGTGGGTGTCACGAAACAGTTCCCTTCGGGGTTAAGTTGGTATAATTGAATTAGATGTTGTCATTAAATTTAAAAATATTTACCCTTAATATAGGTGAAATACACTTTAATATAAAACACATGGATCATCATTACTCCAAAATTACATAAATACGCAGTGCCCTAATTTATATTTTGCGATTTATACAGGTTAAATACATAGAATTACAGAATTCATTTACAATAATTTTATGCTCTCATAAGGTTTGGCTTGGCTGTTGTGGCCAATTGCAACGGATGAATACAATCATGTCAATAACTTGACGACTTAGATCGTTTACCATTTATAATTTTGATCATTTATTTACTTGGGAAAACATTGAATTAAAACATGGACCCTGGTAACATTATTTTACCTACCTGAAATGGCGGCAACTCAGAATCGTAGTTGTTTGAAGGTAATTAAAGTCCTTTGGTGAGATTTTCAAGCGCACAAATACCTTTCATCTATAAAAATAGTTACCTTTCACTACATCTCAATGTCTTAGGCATGATTTTATCGTTTAATATGGTTTAATTATAGAATAATGTGAAAAAACTAAAACTTTTTGACACACGCTATCGTCTCTGACAAACAGGATGACCAACTTAACAACGAAGGGAACTCTTTCGTGATCGTGAAACGCACTAATCGCACTACGTACGTGCTCTGTATATGGCTAGCCGCACACATACAATATTATTGTCAATACAATATTGACAATATTTTTCATCAATAATGAGCCCCCCACACTACGCAATATTATTGTCAATATTTCGTGGTATAATTTGACTCAGTCGTTTAGTGGCCAGATTCGTGTGCACACGCTTCATATACAAAAAAAAGCAATCCAGAAGGAACCGATGAATTAGACATAGTTGGGAAAATTACATAGGCTAAATCATTTCAATCTAATAAATGAACTACGAGTTACAGCAGAACATAATTTTAAAAAATAGCAGTCTTCAGTTAGAAGAAAATAAATGATTCTATATTTCTGGGACAGTTTCACATGTTTTATCATCATCATCAGAAGCTGAAAGACGTCCACTGCTAAACAATGGCCTCCCCCTTAGAAGAAAGGGTTGCCATAACCCCCACGCTTGGCAGGCGTCTTGGGGATCGCAGTATAGGTGGTAGGTAATCCAACAGAAAGACGCTGCTGCCCGTCTTCTTGTTTTCCCTTAGTCGCCTCTAATGGACACCAAACGGGAAGATAGAAAAGAGTAATATTTTTACCCGTATATCCCACGGGGAATATTTATAAATTTTGATAAATATTGGTTTTGGGTTCTACAATTTATCTACGTTTTTAGTTTTTTATCTATAATATTTTTATTGTTCTCGTCCTCCATTTTGAACAAAAACACGAACGTCTGCTTGCTTAGAAATCGTTTCCTCAACTAAAATATTGCCGTGCGCAGTGTTGCCAACTCTATTTTTAAAAGATAGCCAGATCAGCAATAAAAAAAAGCTAAAAAATAGCTGTATATTTAAAAAAAATATAGCCAAAAAGTTTTAATGGCTTTTTATCAGTTAAACTTAAAAAAACCGGTCATGTGTGAGTCGGACTCGCGCACCGAGGGTTCCATACCATCTTTGGACATAGTAAAGTTATTTTACTATTCGTCTAACACCTCGGATAGCAAAAAAAAAAAACACAAAACGAAGTTTGTTTGTGGAGGTTTTTTTAGGATTACTAAAAAACTGTACTATTTAGAAAGATTTATTATATTTATTATATCACTAATACAACGTGTTACAAAATACCCCGTAAAAAAATAATTAATTATCAAAGCCAAAAATGTTGTCAACCCTAAGGTTAGGTCTTTTAAAAATTTTGTCGTTCCGCGAATTAGGTAGTTTACTCTTTTCTGCGTAGTTTACTCTTTTAATTTTAGTGAAATAGGGGTTTGCACATCAAGGGTGAAAATAATATTTTTTTTATTTATTTGTTACGGGGTATTTTGTTATAACACGTTGTATATGTCTATCTATATTTTACAGGATAAAGACTGTATATGCCATCACAAAAATATTTAAATATTATTAACACATCTGAATGAATGAATGTATGTAAGGTCGATATTTATTAATTTTGAGTTGAAAAAAAGGAGCTTGAGAAAATTGAACGGGATTTAACATTAGATAGTCGTGTGCTTGGAGGTCGTGTGGTAAACTTCTTGTTGTGTGGTCAGGGTCATTGTAGTGTCGAAGACAATTCGGAGGGAGTGTCGGCTTTTCCCTTTTGTTGTGTTATTGTTGTTGTTGTGTTAACCAAAAAAGCTAAAAAATGTAATTAAAAATAGCTTAATAGCTAGATCGATTTTTTTGTAGCTGATGAAGTTGATTTATAGCTAAATCTAGCTATAAAAACACTGAATTGGCAACACTGGCCGTGCGCCCGCACACGTCAATATTATTGACAATACCCCTGCCTCCCCCCGATATTGTCGCGACAAAATCAGAATATCTGGAAATCGACAATAATATTGATCAATACCGCAATACGGGCCGCACACACACAATATTATTGTCAATATGCACTAGATTGACAATAATATTGAGCGTGTGCGGCTAGCCTAAGTGAATATCTATTTTTTCCATTTTTTCATAGACAGCACTCTACGTTGTTTCACTAACGTCATTTCATATTAGGGGAAGATGATGTCATAACGCGTCATAAAATGAACATAGAATATTTTTCAGACGTGCCAATGCTTTACACTTAGGCTAAGTTTATTATTCGACGGGGCCGTTTGTCTAGTGGTCAGACACCCTGCCTGCTAACCGATGGGTCGTGGGTTCGATTCCCGCCAAGTGTCTGGGTGTTGTTTATCTATTTAAGTATGTATTTACAAAAAAAAAGTATATAAGTATTAGTATCAGTTGTTTGGTTTCTATAGTACAGGCCCTGCCTAGTTTAGGATCGGATTACCGTGTGTGGATTGTCCCAAGATATTATTATATTATATGACCACGCGGTACCGCGCGGAACTAGTAACCGCGCGGTACAAGATCTAAACAAACCGTGATTATCGTCTACATCACCGCTCGGTACTTAATTACTTTATTTAATTTTTACAAATATATTATTATTTAAACAATAGAAACCAAAAATTGCTATCTCCGTGATTTATCCTAGTTACAGCAGCGTAGTGCGAAGACAAGATTGAATGTACTAAAAAAAACTTAGTTCATTCTGGGCCAATGCAAATAATTCTATTATTAAGAATGATGTATATTATATTGAAGTTATTGTTATTAAAATAGATTAATGTATCAGGATTATAGTGATAAATAATAATGTAATATTAATGTTCTATATATTATACGGGCTATCACAAATTTGCAGAATGTCTTATTTGCAGAATTATGAGTGGACATACATTCTTAAAAATAATGTAGGACAAATTGACAATTTTAATTTTGAAGTCGGTTAAAATAAGTCGATACATGATACCATTATTAAAAAAGAGCATGTATTATTTTAAGTTGTTTTTTATTGAAGGTAACAAGTTTTTTTATACTGCCAAGATGGCAAGCAAGCATGTGCACAGCCTATAGACGCTAGCAACACCAGAAGAACGTCACTAGCGTGTTACGGCCACCAGCTACCTGTGCCCTTCACACTAGAATACAGGACATGCGTAGCATCCCTAATACGTCTGTGTACAGGACGGTTCCTTGCACAAGGACACCTTGCACCTAGTAACGACCACCTAATTTACCTTTGTTTAACATTAATATATTACAAGATCAACAGTATGTATCTAGTCCAAATATTATTTTTGTATTATTATATTTATTATATTATTGTGTAATATTTCAGATATTCTGCTGTCAAGCAAGAATGTGTAAACATTGCTATATTCTGGTGTGAAGGGACTGTAGTTGGTGAAATTAACGTACACAAAAGACTTATCCGCTTCATCTACAAATTTATAATAGAAGTAGTTTAATAAATAACAAATAGACTACTAGTAAGTTTGTTGCAACTTTTTTACCTGAATGCGTAAGAAGGAGGTTTGCTCTAAATAAATTCAGTCATAACAGAGTTTTAATCGTAAATGGAAACATTAAAACCTTCAGTTCTCTCTCGAATATTTTATTAGTTTTTGTTAGTTACCGCATAAGGTGCTCATTTGAAACTTATGGAGAGAGTTTGATTGTATTCACTAACTGTAAAACTTGTACTAGACCCGTGACAACACCGCACTGCGTGACAAAGAGCGTCTAAGGGGAAGAATACAAACGTGAACAATCAGACGAATCGGCACTGTGAAATACACTGGTCTTTGATGAATTTGTTACAGTCACGACCCGCTGTAACGAGAAAATTAGTGAAGGCTTATTTAAAGAGTCACAACCCGCTCTAAACACGCAAAACAAAAGACAAATCAGACCCAAACCAAAGGTCACAACGCGCCATAAATGCGCAAAACACAAAACAATAAACGAATTAGGCCTATACAAGGTTACTAACCCGCTATAAAGCGAAAAACGCAAAAAAAACAAACTCCCAACTAAACATCAATATCCATGTAGGCTTAAATTAATTCATCAAAGACAATGTAGACAGAGACCGAAACGTAATAACTTTCAATTAAAATTTATTAAAAAATTTAAATTAATTTTGGTAGTACGGACTACTAAAGTCTTTTCAACCTATTTAACAATATTTCTTACTGCAATTCAATTTATAAACACGAAAGCTAGATCGTGACAGAAAAAAAAAGTGTGCGTGCGTGGAGTCCCTCGCGCGGAAGAAGTGAAACTTCATTCTCGCTCTGTCTCTTTCTATTCCACCTCCCCGCGCAACGAAGTCAATGAAGTCAACAAAGTCAACAAAGTCAACAAAGTCAACAAAGTCAACAAAGTCAACAAAGTCAACAAAGTCAACAAAGTCAACAAAGTCAACAAAGTCAACAAAGTCAACAAAGTCAACAAAGTCAACAAAGTCAACAAAGTCAACAAAGTCAACAAAGTCAACGGAGGCAACGGAGTCGGCGGAGTCGGCGGAGTTGGCGAGTCGGCGGAGTCGGCGGGGTCGGCGGAGTAGGCGGAGTAGGCGGAGTAGGTGGAGTAGGCGGAGTAGGCGGAGTCGGCGGAGTCGGCGGAGTCGGCGGAGTCAGCGGAGTCAACGAAGTCACTCACTCACACCTCACAACACCTATCATTTATCGCCTATCGCCTATCGTCTATCACCTATCATTTAACGTTTAACGCGTTATATGATAACATTTTTGGAAGTCGCATAAGAAGTTTCACTTCAAAAGAAGTTTCACTTCAAAAACTTCAAAAGTAATAACCACCACTGGTACTTTTTCTTGAAGACAGTGACGACTGATGGACAAAAAATAATTTATGCTCTGATTCATTCTATCATATGTAACCTATATAATATGCGTTCTTTTCCTGTGCGAATGAGAAAGAAAGTGTCCATCTCACTAGAGATCCTACCTTTAAGGTAAGGTGGTGGTCGAATGACGAATGTATCATTCATTTACGTTCGTTGACTTGACGTGTCTGAACTTAACTAATCTTTGAGACGCGCGGTGCAAGCGCGAAGGTGGGTTGATCGTTGATCGGACGGACGGACTTGATTGGTCGGATGTTTTTTCGCTCGCGCACGCACGGTCTTTCGCTTCGTCTTCGATGCCGTGTTCGTACTCGCAGTCACTGATGATATTGTAAGGAATTATAAATGAATTGCGATTATTTGTAAGATTTATGCTACAAGTGTTATGTAAATAATTAAAAAGGTCAAGTTAAGAACTGTTTACAAAGTGTTTGTGTCGTGGTTTTGAATCGGGTACGATTATCTACGGTCCCCGCATCAAATCAAAAGTGATAATTTTAGTGTGTGCCGACGTTAAAAGTGTCCCTATCGTGGTAAAAAAATCCTTGGATATACAAAAGAAGGTATGTAGGTACTGATAACTATAAAATCTTGTAAGGATTAGACTCTTTTGATTCTAATCGGTAGTGTTTGGTAGTAAGAGCTCTACTTTACGCCTTTGCACTTTGCTCTTGTTGGTACTTTAATAGGTACTTCAGAGTACCTATGTAACGATGTAAAAATGTGAGATCAGGTTTGGGCACTTAATTTTTAGATTAGAGTACCATTTTCTCTCATTGCTCTCAATTGGGTTAATTAGACATTCTTCCGTGTCGGTTCGTTCGGGTAACGCCTTAATACGCCTTGAAGGCGGCAGACGCCACTTGTCTGTCGCCTGCAATCTTACGAATTTTACAACAAAAACATTTCGGTGGCTAATTTAGCTGGGTACTTGTACAATCTATTAAAATATACCTACATAATTAAATTATTAAAAACTTTGTTTTTATTTATTTTAACTTTATTGTACACCATAAGCATTAGGTACATAATATTACAAGTACATACATTAATACATCAATCTATACATAAAAAAGTACATGTCCTGACTGACTGATTCATCAACACACAGGCCAAACCACTGGACCTAGAAAGCTGAAATTTGGACAGTAGGTTCTTCATATGATGTAAGCATCCACTAAGAAAGGGTTTATGAAAATTCCACTCCTTAAGCGGTTAAATGGGGAGGAAAAAAAATTTGCAGGTGTAGCCGCAGGGAATTGGTAGTATTAGAATATACTTTTAGAAAATTCAGTACCTAAGCAACCTAATAGTTTATAGGGAATGATTCATTAACCACATTATTAGACTCATTAAAAATCAATCAACAAATTTGATAATGTCCAATTTTCCTCAAACATAATTTACAAAATTACAAACCACAAGTATTTTATCATAATATGATTGCATGGCGTAACACAGCTATTTTATGATTCTAGTTATCATACATTTTATGAATATAAATCTCTTAAAAGTATGAGTTAATATGTACTATAATACTGGAGAAGACATCACAGCTAGATTACTTTAAATTAGCTTTAGTGCTAGATGGCACAAACTCTGCTGTAAAATATTAGTCTATATCTATAGAGATTGAGTACTGATACTTCATATTTTTAGTTGAAGTAGTGTAGTTGTGATGGCTTCTCATGTACATTAGTAATTTCTCTCTCTCTCTTCTTCTTCGTTGTATAGGTGTTGTACAACTCAATGACTATGTTAGTACCTTTTACCTCAATGTACAGAAGGTAAAATCTGTAAAACAGTCCATGTGTAGTTTAGATGAAGTAAACAAAAACTTACAACTTACTTATACAGACAGACTTATTTACAGGTAATCATACATTGCACACACTTATGGATTCCCTGTACTAGACTTGAATGAGTTTAGAAAGCTTATGTCATCTATCCTTAAATGTTAAATCCAACTGCCTGCACTCAATAGGATTTGCTTATTGCCGCTGATTGGTGGATGTTGCTCCTTATCAGGCAGATGAAATTTAATGTAATCAAGTCGACACGAAAAGCAGAATGCCAAATTATTATTGTCTTAGTAATGATGAATTAATAATAATTTCTTTTCTTAAATTCTTTTCAATATCCACTGAATTAATGAGCTCTTCAAGCAAATTTAAAACAGATAGACTTAATTAGGCCAGTTAGACTTAATATTACTATTAAGCCTAACTGGCCATTAGTAGTAGTAGTACGTAAAATTTAGGTATATTTAGGTCCTAAATATTCTATTTAGAGTATCCTATTTATGTTGCTGTTTCTATGAATAATATAGAAAAAAAATGTAAAATACTCAATAACCTCCTTATCTCACAAATATGTACACTGTTACCTTGTTATATTTCATCAAGACTGGTCTGAGCCAGTCAGCCAGCCAGTAAGCAGCTGACTGGTTAGATAGATATACAATTCTTTATTAAACAAACAGATACTAGAAGAACAAGATACAAATTGAAGGATACTTTATAAGATTAAAAGGATTCTGTTTTCTTCTGCAAGATATAATGCGATAACAAATAAATAAAGCGAGCGAGTTTTACAGAGAGTTCAGAACAAAGATATATTGGCAAGTGACATTGACATGACGTTTTAACATAGAGAATGACATCAGTCTGTAATGATGGTTTACACTTACAACACAAATGAATAAGTAATGCAACAATGGGTGGCCTTATCGCTAAAAGTGATCTCTTCCAGGCAACCTTTGGATGGAGAGGAAAATAAAGAAGTTACAAAGAGAGAGTTAGTAGTGATAATTTAACAAACAAGTAAGAGTTACTTTTAACTGTCTGTCTGTCTGTTTGGTCCCATACTTCTTTTAAACAACATAATGGATTATCCTAAAGTTTTTTCTATCAATTTCTTGTGAATTGTTTACAACATAAGGTTAACACCAGGTTGTGACAGATTAATGAGGGTGCCTAACTTTACATCAGTGAATACAATAATTGATAGGTATTAGTTAACATTGTAATGAAAGTAATGTAATAAACTTGTATTATCAAGTATGTAATGTGAAGTTGGTAAACAGGTGTGTTCTGTACAATAAACAGTTACTTTATCTTGGTTTACTTATATTATCAGTGTTGCACAAGTACCTATTTGTGGCCATGTTGCTTAGGAAAACGTTAGTAATTGTTTTAATGATTTATTCAGATGGAAGTAGCTGGGCCTGTTGGTGTAGTGGCATGCTAGCTGCTGCCAAAAAGGTTGTGTGTTCCATTCCTACTTAGGACAAACATTTGTGTACATGTCTGCTTGACTATACCAGGTGGTAGGTTCCTAGTGCAAGGAACCATTCAGGTAGGTACTGCAATGTCAGATATTTTGATGCCGAGCGGCAGTTTGTAAACATTTCAATTTCAAGTGTGAAGGGCACTGTAGGCTGCAGTGACTGTTTACTATGTAATATGTAATTGTATCAGTTATTTGGTTCCCATCATCATGGTCAAGTGTGGATTGTCCCAGGTGTTTATTTATTTATTCTTAATTAGAATTTAGTTTAAGTTGATCACTGGTTTGTCCAGACCTGCATTTACATTTATCTCTTCACTTGCAATTAGATAATTTAGCTTACCCTAAAGAGTATAATGCATAAGTTTGTAACTTATGCAGATCCATAGTTTAGTTGTATTGGTGTATTATATTAATTTATGTAACAATAATGCAATCCCCTTTGTAGTAAAGATGCTGCCATTCATTTAGTAACACTGCATACAATATTTACATAAGCAGTTCTATTTATTCAAAAAGTCGAAAGTCAAGAATAGTTTATTTCAAATAGGCTGAATGCTAGCACTTTTGAGAGGTCATATTTAAAAAAAAAAATTCATTTTTTCACTTTTTTTTTTAAACAGCGTGTCATGTTGCAATTAGATCAGAGCGACAGTGTGTGTGTCTTGCCGTTCAAAAGATCAAATAAAAGAGAAAAAGAATTAAAGAGAGAAAAAGAAATACGACGAAAGTACAAAAAACTAAAAGGCCAAAGGGATAGTAGTCGGACCAGTAATCCCAAGCAGCACCCACGCACGAGAGGTTTACTCGAGCAGCAGCCAGCATCACCTACTTATATCTAATTGGTCTGCCTTGTCTTTATTCGGGCAAATTGTTTGGGCTTTATAGCGCATTGAATGATCTTAGTCATTGGAAAAAGGAAAATAGCATTAAAATTCATCACTTTCAAACTGTCATGGTATGCTAAATGTCTAGCTTTGCAAAATAATTTGTCAGAGTTTCTTGAAGTAATTACTAAATCTGACTACATTCGAATGCATGTAAATTTAGTTTTCTTGTTGTTGCAAATTAAATGTATGCAGGACATGATGCTGCCTTATTTTTCTTAAGTAATTCTAAATTGCGGTAACATCTAAGTAGGCGAGCGCTTGCCTTGGAAACAAGGTGCGCAGGTTCGAACCCCGGCTCACACCTCTGATTTCTTTAATTAATCATGTGCGAATCGTCTTTGTGCGATTGTTACTAGCTTTCGGTGAAGGAAAACATCTTGAGGAAACCAGTCAGCAGGGTGGACTACGGCCTAAGCCCCCTCGTCATGAGGGGAGGCCCGTGCCCAGCAGTGGGACATAAACCAGGGCTGGTATTATTAATTCTAAAATATTGAACCAGCTTAAATATTATGGCCAGATTTATTTTTGACTAGCTGACCCACGCAGCTCCGCCCGCGCGGTGTTTACGTATAACTAAACTTTCAATAATATACATTCGCATAGATAACAAAACCTCCTTTTTTAAAGTCTGTTAAAAATTTTGACCCACTTTGTACTTGCCCTCCGAAGCACGGACACGTTTAGTTCAAATGGCGTTAAACGGTCACCCAACTATTTAATGACCTTACCTATCGTTGCTTAACCTGATCGATTTTTCTTCCCACACCTTAATCCGACAGACAGGGTCGTATCAAATCGCATCACCTGTCTGTCCGGTCAAGAAGAAATATAATCACGAGGGTGGTCAGGCAACGTATCAAATCGCGTTCGCCTGCCCACCCAACTAACAATGTCACCCATCTTTCTATCCTCTTGCATCTTTCATCTAATCCTTCTTATTGCTTCTTGGTCTCACTTCCGGTTCTTGTCTTCTCTTCCCATACCTTAATCCGACAGACAGGGGACGTATCAAATCGCGTCTCATCTGTCTGTCCGGTCAAGAGGAGAAACAAGGCAACCGCTAATCCCCCAAGTGTGGAACATAAAAACTCGAATCCGGTTTGACAGGCACGTATCCAATCACGTATCACCTGTCAAATCTGGCATCAATAAAACACAAATTTTGCCCATCTGCGAAACGACAAAGTTTAAAAAAAAAATAAAAAAAGAACCTGATCGATTTCCAAACATTGTTAACAACTGTCTATGAGTGTTCCCTTACAAATATTTATTATAATTATAATGAAAAATTGATAAAATCGGAGCAAGCGTATAACCAAGTACACATTTTGACTTTAGTTCTCCCAAGGGAACCGTGCTGAATGACGGGATAAAAAGTATCCTATGTCCTACCTCGGGAGTATTAACTCAAATCATGCCAAGTTTCGTTTCAATCCATCCAGTAGTTTCGGCGTGATGCTCAGCCGAGATACTGACAGACAGACAGACAAAAATAAAAAACAATACATTTTTGGCTATAGAAGGCACTTGGTTATAGAATGCCCTCCAAATATAATTTTCAAAATATCTTAAATGTACAGAATTGGACCTGTTACAGTTTTATTATAAGTATAGATAAGATTTTGATCTAAAACTAGGTTTTCTCTTATGGTCAAGTTTACTACAGACACAATAACCCCTTGCCCACCATTCTGATATACCACTGAGTCATCGTTTTGAGTGTCCGCAAAGACCTTGCGGTAGGCAAATGATCTTGCGTAATACATATTCCAATCGGGTAAACATGTCAAGATAGTGTTTTAATATTTATGACTATAGCTGTGGTACACTATGATGGCCGCCCTGACGTCCGTCTCACACCCTCCTTGTTCATGTCTTCACGCTAGCTGTTTCGCAAAACTAACAACTAACATATCCCAACTTCGATGATACATAATGATTTCTGATACTTACGCGAATATTACACATTGAAATGAAACTAATTTTACGGATTATATCGCGGTTTATTTTTGATTTTAATTTCCCGACGTTTCGAATACTTTACAGCATTCATGGTCACGGGCGGACTGAGGTGGTAGCTGTCCATATGTCATAGTTGTCTTAGGGTACCCTCAGGTCTTCTAATTATTATTGTTAGTCCGATCTACGCAGAAAGAGCTTACAGTATCTTGAGGTCTTGCAGTGGAATGCTTGTCTTTGGATTTGACTATGTTTATCACGGGCTCCCAAGCTGGTGGTAGCACCCAGCCATCTTCTCTATTAAAATTTGGATGCTTTTTAATTTCAATAGCCTCACGAATCATCCTTGGTATGATACAGTCAAGAAAAAAGATAAACGTCAAAATGATCATCATAGTGTAAGCAAGCTATTGACATACCTGCTTTCGGATGGTTGTCCTTGGAATCTCCTGTATATTTATTATATTCTGCTAATCAGGATTAAACACCACATTTTCTGAAACTACCGTAACACAGTATTGTTATTTTTACCGTACCGATGACCAGGGGCCCTGCCACCTTCTCTATTAGCAGCATTATTATCATCTTACTTGACACGAAGTAGACGTCAATATACGTACACTCCAAACCAAATAAGCTTGAAGGCGATTACAACTTTATTATACAGTCATAAAACACCCCCGCTGTATTAGTTGACCGTTAACACGGCAGCAAAAAAAGGTTGGTAATACAAAGTTGTTTTTGCTGACGCGCCTAGTTGACAATGTATGCGTTATGTAGTTATTGAGCCGCAAACGAACTTGTAATCGCCTTCAAGCTTATTTGGGATGGAGTATAGTCTATAGCTCTGCAACTTTCTATTAAGAAAGTAAGGTAAAAATAATATTGCTATTGGAGGTGATGGTACAGGCCCAGGTCACCAGTCAATCTGGTTGGCGTTCTACAGATTATTCTTCTTCCAGTGCGCGGTCTTAACTCCGACACACGATAAATGTAGTTAGGCTAACTCTAAAAAGAAATTGACTATAATTCAACTCTTTAAACCTCTGATTATACTTACTATACCCCACTGATTGCATATCTATATACCCTGTTTTTCTTTACCAGATCAAAAATTGAACGTATATGAATAAACACAGGAGTACAGGAGTGATGACTGACCGGATATGGTGTATTCAACCCTCATTCAACCCAATCAATAGTCTTTGGCTGGCGTTATTGTTCCATTTTTGATCTTGTAAGGAAAAAGAAGGTATAGACACGTAGCGAAGTGCAATTTTATCCATGTATATCCAATTTCCCATGGTCAAATATTCGCAGAAATAAATCATGACTACTACAACTGTTTTCGTTTGAAAGCACGTACAAGTTATTCGCTACATCATCGCCACTTTATAAATGGTTTAATAAATACAATTTAATTTTAAAAAGCCCCGAAATATAATTACGAATTCATAACACTGCACATTCGTCACCCGGGACATTAGTTATTTCACCAACTACAGTGCCTTTCACACCGGAAGAAAAATTGTTTACACATTATTGCTTGGTGGCCGAGTATCTGACACTGTGGTAGTAGGTACCTACCTACCTCCATTCCTCCTAATATCCATTGCATATCAATTGCACAAAGGACCTAGTATCCTGTGCCTGAGAAATCGCCACCAGCAAAAGAAGGGGCCAAAATCGGCCGATTTGCTGCCAGTACAGCGATTTATCAAATAGCACTGGCGATAGTACTTATTACAGGAAAGCAACGCGTCTTGAAGTTGGTGGTGGAGGTGGTTCTCCAAGGTTAAGATTCATTCTTTCTTACTATAGTCTGGTTGCATTTTTTGGAGAAATAAATGAATAGATGACGTTGGTAAAATCAGTACACTATAACGTAAGAAGGGAATGTTCATGAGAGCATATCTTTTCTATTAACATCATTGTGTACCTGATTGTTATAGGTAAATACAAAAAGGAGGTAGTACCTAAGGCTTAATAAATAGTTTAGATTATAATAACTTTGAAAACGTCTGCTTTTAGCATAATTATTTTGGTGTCTTTCCTTATGGCCTTCATTTAGATTAAGGACACAGATAATCAACCTACTATTATAATTATACTTATTGCTTTGGCAATCAAAGTTCATCAACTTATTTCTCTTGCGTAATCAACTTTATCATTTCTAGTAACTGTATGTAGAGTTTGCTTAGTTTCTATACGAAGTTTCCTGCGTCGCCGTCTATAGGGGGTAACGAGGTTTGCGTGGCGCGTCCCACAAGGTCGGTCTGCAGCTAAGTGGGTGTAGGAGGGGAGCCCAGTGTTCCCGAATTTAAAGAACATACTTACCCGAGATTGTAGCTCAATACCTACTGTTTATAATAGTGGTAATTTCTAAAAAACGTATAGGAAATACTTGTCTAAATATGACATGAAAAAATCTTTTTAAAAAAAAATTGAACCGACTTCAATATCACTGAAAAGTATAAAATAATTTAAATATTATTGAAGTTGGTGTTAGCGTACCTGCTGTGTATATTTGGCACCAACTTCAATAATATTTAAATTATTTTATACTTTTCAGTGATATTGAAGTCGGTTCAATTTTTTTTTAAAAAGATTTTATTTTAAACTTTTTAGTGATATTTTCATATATAAAGATTGAACCATCGAAAACCGTAAAATTATCTAGGTAGGTTATGATCACATTATCGTCTACATAGTTTTACATAATTCATGTTTCTTCAGAAAAAAATATCCGGTCGTAATGAAATTTGCATGAAAACATCATAGTAGTTTACTCTCTCGAATAAAAGAAGAATCATCGAAATCGGTTCATAATTGTCAGAGCAATGTAATGGAGAACATCAGTTTTATGGTTTTTACCAGATAAATTCCTCCACATCGTTCATGGTCCTCCAGGAAGTTCTTATCCGGTTGTAATAAAATTCATACAGATTCAATACAGTGGTTTCTTCTTTCGAATAAAAAAAGAATCATTGAAATTGGTAAATATTTGCCAGAGTTGTGACTATTTTTGTCCGACCGAGCGAGTCCGAGAGACTAAAACGTCATCTATATAGGCTTTCTTGCAGCTCTCAGTGCGCAGTCACCATTCTTGTTTTTTCAGGAACTACTTATTACTAAGCAATAATTTTTTTATGGGACCCAATTAACGGATTAAAGAATGGATGGAAGAAAGATTTTTTCAAATCGGTTCATAATTGCCAGAGTTATGCGCGAACATACATAGAAAAATATATATATATATATATACAGACGAATTGAGAACCTCCTCCTTTTTTGAAGTCGGTTAAAAATAAGAGAAACTTAGATTTGAGATAAATGCTATTGCATAAAACAAATAATGTAGAAAGAAAAACTGATTGTACTAAGCATATCTATATGTAAAGCATGATTACTATAATTTCATTATTTCCCTGTTATAAAGGGTGTAATACACAGGGGTGGCAAGCTAGTAGTGGGGAGGGGCGTCCATCCCGCTAGGGATATGCGGCTCGCCGGCGCCAGGAGTCCGATCGATATTCCAGCCCACAGCTCACTCGGTCGAGTTGGAGTCGCGACGCATTTGTGTGCCGTGCTATTCCGCTAGTATTGTGCTCGTGTGCACCTGCCTTATTTTCGAAGGACCTCAGTGTAGTGGCTTTAAACATTTGGATGGATATACGGAGATGAGATAGTCTTTGCTACATATTGGTATGTTTTAGAAGATTATTATGATTGAGGTCAACGTTCCGTCTGGGTTTGCAGGTTTCCAGTATTGTGTCTGTGTTGTTACTTGTTGGAGGATCAATAGTGGGGTTTGACGGATGATGTCACCGGTTCATTTTTTTCTTAGTGTTTTAGTAGTGCGGTGATTTTTCTTTTAATATATTTGATTTAGCAAAGTTCTCATTCGTGATTGTCGATCTTAGATTTATTTTGAGGCTTACTTTACTATAACCAGTTCCTGATTGGGCTAGGACCTTGTATAATATACCATAAGTATGCAACAACTAGCTGATAATAATAATTGATAAATCCTTTTCAAACATAATATTAATTGACTGATAGAGACTCAACCAGACTCAATAGTTACGAAACCTCAACTTTTGATAAGTTATAATAAAGAATATCATATTTTTAAGTTACTTTATTATTCAGTTTTTCATATAGTTAACCCGTGCAAAGTTGCTTACATCCATGTATTGCTAATAGAATGTTTCTAGTGGTACCAAATAACTTGTTACGGTAATACTTAGTAATATATAACCCCTCTGCTGTATATGTGCATCAATTATCTGTTTAACCGCTTGACCTGCACTCTCCGGTTAGCCATACCAGACGGCAGACGGTTTCTCACGACACGACGAAACTTTGCGGGTGCGTTTAGAAATCCGTCGCTATTTGCAGAACGATCGCCCCGCCCCCTGCCGTCATCGAGGTCACTCGCGCAGACGTACTGATCAACTGATAAACTGTCTGATACAGGATAGTGTTAGGATTATCCTTATGATATATTCTGACTTGATCCTGTACTAATATTTTCTACGTGTATGGAAGACTGAACTAGTTTCCCCGGGTTCTAGATGTGTGCTTCTAGTCTCTAAAAGCGTGAAATTTTGCTCAAGACTTACGCTATAGCATAGTCTACAATATTTTACCAAATATTGAAATACAATCGGGCGCAATTGCTAGTTGAATGTATTTTTCGTTTTACTTCTGTTTTTGAATCTATTAACGCAGCCACTTGTGATGCGTCGTTGATCTCACTGTAACATCGTATGATATCATACTCAAACACATTAATTTATTGTGTTTGCTATGACGTCATTAGGTTTCTTAGTAACTTTAATTTTTTCTCGGCTTGAAACTACAGTATCTGTGGTAAAAGTACCGTGTATTTACCACTCCCTTTTGTTTTGAAGTGAGATAAACATTTTCGAGAATCTACCGGCCGTGATGACTCAAGCAGTCAGGCATGTCTGCCATGATAGTACACTACGTACTGTCCTTTGCTAATGACGAAGTATAATAGGTGAGGTCATCGGCGATGCCCACATAGTGACCATTCGTACATTTTTAAAATTTTTGTTTGGGCTGGCTGAAATTATCGTCAATGTTTATTTTATCGATGTAGAAGTACCATCTGTAGGCGGTGGGCATCTAAATCTGCGCGATGATCGGTCACGACGCGAAAACGCCCGGGAAATGTTTTCTACTTCGCGCACTCATAAAAAGTGAATTTTTTACGTACTCTGCTAGCTCAAGTAATCAAGTATTTGCAGAAGTCATTCCTTTACGTCAGCTGTTATCATGACCTATCTACCTGATATTTACAATACACGAGATACGGATAATTTAATTTTGATTTGAATGTGGATGTATGTGTGAATTTACTCTGTTGTGCAATACGTTTATTGCTTGTCAAGGATAGGGAAACGTTTTAAGTTCAAAGCAATTAAAACGTTTAGGTATATGCTGCTTATCTTATGAGTTTCGTTGCGTGACCCCTTAATTGACCTAATGACAAACCATGTGACATAATGCTGGAACAAGCTTTGAGAAAAAATTGTTGGTAATAATATTTTATCTATACACACTATATAACAATTGTTCATTTTATTTACAGGTAAGTAACTTCAGTGGATGAGCTATGAAGCCTTGGAAGTGATAGACATAATGTGAGTCATTCATTACCTAATCATACTTAATGACGACTTTATCACGGTAACCAAGCGTATATTACCATCGAAATAACAGAAAGCCACGGTTTCTCTGGAATCCAACAGTACTTTTTATAGAAATCTAAATTTAGAGTTATGGCCAGTACGCACAGAATCGTGCCGCGAACTACTGGACAAAGGTGTTCCACCGTTACCTAAAATGAATTTTGGAAAGCTCATAAAGCGAAGTTTTTTTATTTATCTAATCAGAGTGATGAATGGATGAGTGGGACCTCCGAAATAAGTCGACTCTATATTTAGCTGAAAATTTTACAACGAAATTTAATGTCATAAAAAGTATTTTTAGATCTTGAGTAACATATTGTACCTCAATAAGTTTCATGCCTTCACGCATTATGTCATTCGATTGACTTAAAATCACCATATGAATATCACTTACTGTTAGCTTTTGTGCAGATTTTACAAGGACCTTGGAACCATTTCTGAGCTTTTTAGTAAAATTATGTTCAGAGGTTGCCCTTATAATTCCTTTAACTTTAAATTTGATAGCCCTCGGAATTACAAATGGCGGACACCGGAAGCCATTTTACGGTCGAACAGTGGAGGTGATAATTTGTACTAACGAAAGGGGCGCATGTCTTGAGGCTTTCTACTCTTCTCCATCGACAGTACTTTATTCGTTACTCATTTCTTTGTTTATTGTACGATTTTCTAATTATACGTGTTTTGTGTCGACGTAAATACTAGTTACACAGTTATTTATTCCTGTCGCTATGAAAACATTGGTCAATTAACAAGACCTTCTATTTATATAGGGCGCTTAACTTCTAGCCTTTCTAGGATATACCCCCATGGGCAGTCATTGTTTTCTGGCTTGGCGCCGACTTTGATAATAAGATGTATAGGTATGTACCTATTTATAATATGTAGTCCACGCCCAACTATGATTTTAATTCTAGTTATCGAGTATGTTTTTGTTAAAACGACTAATTCTAAGAAATCATTACTTTCTGATGGCCAGTTTTTCTTTTTTTTCTTTTAATCTTTTTTCTTTTAATAAATGGACAATCCACACACGGTTGTCCGATCCCAAACTAGGCAGAGCCTGTACTATGGAAACCAGACAACTGATACTAATACTTATATACTTTCTTTTTTTTTGTAAATACATACTTAGATAGATAAACAACACCATAAACGACACTTGGCGGGAATCGAACCCACGACCCATCGGTTAGCAGGCAGGGTGTCTGACCACTAGACCAACGGGACCGTCAGTTTTATTGGATAAGTATTTTTTTTCAACGCATTTAAACTTTTTGGGTGTTTTAACTAAGTTCATCCGAACGTTTCATTCCTATCATTGCTATATTTTAAAAATTATTTAACGGTACTCATACAAATCTTTCTATGAACTAAATATTTATGATTTAACAAATCATAAATATTTAGTTCATAGAAAGTTCCTTTCCGTGTTTTTAACCGTTTGTTTAAAATGTTTCCTCTTTTTCGGGTCGAAGTCTATTGATCCGCTAGATTAGGCTATTTATAGCTCATTCATTTGTCGTTTTATATCCGCAAATACATTACAGCAATTGAAAACCGTGCTTAATATTCCGGCAGTGAGTCCTGAGTCCCGCTCTATCGGGGTCATCGACCTCGAATCCAGTCCACGTCTTGCACTCTCCGACTCACGTAACAACCGCTTTCTGAGCATTAAACATATGTGCATACGTACACTACACACAATACATATGCACGCATATGTTACGTAGTCTTGAAAAAAGTCCCATTAATGGGTCATTATTTCATCATTATAATGAAATTGCGAAAACAGACTTAACATAAATTTCCAATATAACTTCTTTATAAGCTGTATTTTTCCATCTTTAATGTGATGTAAAATTACATAAAACTGTAATAAAATCTGTAATATTCGTTTCATTTTCAATAAAAACATGAATTTGAACATCATCCATACTTCTAAGATGAAACCAGTTAAAATATTCCTTGACTGCTTGCCAATCATAATCATCGTGTTTGTAAGTTGCTGTAATTTATATTGCTTTGTGTGTATTATTGCAGTTTTTGGGTCAAGGAATCCAGCAGTGTTTTGGTTACCAATACCATGCTGCATGTTATCATATTTGTGTATTGAAAACAAACTACTTTACGAATTGTATCGTGGTTTATTTTAGATTTTACTTTCCCGACGTTTCGAATGCTTTGCTGCACCCATGGTCACAGGAGGACTGATATGTCGAACGCCGTTATGTGCCAATTATGCCGGTGTGTATATTTGTGTAGATACATATTTTCACTGAATTCAGATCTTTTTTTTTCACCATTAATTTCTTATTTATCATATGAGTGATAGACAACCTTAAGGATTGGTAACTGACAACTATACAACATCTTGAGCATTCTTGTAACCGCAGCGTTACGATACAAAATCAAGCAATCAAAATCCAATACAGCTGATTCGTTAGAAGACAATCTATCGGATGTAGGAGATCGATTTGATTTGAACATCAATTCTGATTGTTATCGTAGTACTGATACGCCTCTTATAAATCACTTACCTATATGTCTATTATAAATGAACGTTGCCAAGTTATGCACTTTTACGGCTATCCCAGGTCAAACCAATTTTATTTTGCATTGTACATGTTAGTTTCTTAATAAAAAACTTCACGGGCACAAATGGAAGCTTTATTACTATCTGAGAGACAACTGACAGTTTAAATCAGAGGCTTTGGTTAATTAATAAGCATGAATTTTTGATAATTCTTAGATTATATTATGGGGTATACTATAATTCCAGTATAGAATCTGCAAACAGCATCAAAATAAACATAATACTGCGTAGGCCTACAGCTATCCGCACAGAAGTGAGTTGTTACATGTAGATACCTGCTATAGCGTAATTAGTTAAAAACAATGGTAGTTTGTATTCATCTTTCAACTTCCTTCTCAGAACTGCAAGCGAGACGAGTCAAGCTTGACCTACTTTGATATTAATGTTTTCAAATTACCGTTATACTCAGATATAATTTACATTGTTACATTATAGTAAAAGCAAATACCGAACCCATGTTAATTTAACGCAACCTCATTGGTCAACCAAAAAAAAATAAATGAATAAACCAACCTAACTGAGAAAGATTTATGTTTCGCTAACGGTAAAGTAAAAAAAACCTTCATGATGAAATCCATACATGCTCTGGAATTTACACCAAAGCCGTGTGTCTGAACCAATGAGCTTTTTTTCCTACTCAATATAAGCTAGTGATTGACGGAAATGCTTAACAACACAAGGAAAAGAACTCTGGATTTGCAGTTACAGCAACAGAAGAGACGAATGGTCCTTCATCCGCCAACACAGCTATTTTTGATAGGCCGCTTCTGGCCACACCCTTAATTGCAGCAAGAACATAACACCACGCAAAGGTTCTTGTCCGGTGTAGCTATCATGGACATCTGCAGTCGACAGTATAATTATTCCCTCAAAAAACCACTCGAAGGAATTTGACTTCTTCTTATTGTATCGATGGCAAAACTAAATCACATCAGCTGGTGCTCGTGGGCAGTGCGTGCCACATTTCATGCGTTGTCTGTGGCATTCCAAATCATTGGCATCTTCTAGAGTGCAGGTGAAAGGGCACATTATTTGACTGCAATGCCCTCTGTTCCTTCGTCTCTTAACCTGGATATCATTGGATTAAGCCATAAAATCTGTTTCAGCTCTTGTGATAGAGGATAGACCTTTGGTTGGCTTAGAAACAAAATCTTGTTTTTGCCATGATAAGCTTTTACTCGCTTTTACTTTCGGGCACAATAAAGCCATTAAAGTTTTATTATAGATCTTTGAAAGCTCTTCAAATGCTATTATTTGATGATGCTTTTGTTTGAAATAATGTGAAGAAAAAATTAAGTTGATAAGCCTGTCTTAGATCAAAGTAAACAGATAATTTCTCACAATTGCATACCCGCTGGCTTTCTCTGCAAACCACTGTCAATTTCAGTCTAAACTTATTTCTAAATGGCGTTGCTGTCGAATCCAATTATTATCGAATCTTATCAGAAGTGCTAAAAGCAGCAGAATTAAAATTTTACGGAGTCTTTCGAGGTGGTTCGGTTTGTCCGGGTATAATACTGCTACTATAACAAGCTCTGCAGCTTGTTATATGTTCATAGGAAGTGTCTTAGAGCTTAAACCACCGAAGCACCTCTTTGTTGCCCGCTGCTTCCGCACAGTATCGTATTTTCTATTCTGCGTGCTTGCTTGTTTCAGAAAGAGTTGACTATCCCTATGATAAATGCCAGTCTTTGTCTCGCCAGTGATATCTGCTTTCATCTACTTTTGCATTGCATACGCATCTGGTTCTGGCATGATCAGCACATTTCTTTGGTTAATCTTTTATCAGGCCTTCTTTCAACTTGACAAAAAAACCTGAGCAATTTCTATTTTATACCGATTTAAAAGACCTTAAGGTTGAAAATCATAAATCCTCTTTGTGACGGCGTTATTATGGAAAGTGTACTGCTTAGCAATTGCACAAAGAATCTCATTGTAATGTCGTGGTTTGTGAATAATTCATATTGCGATATTAACACGAACTGCTACCATACAATGGTTACCTATTTTCTTTTCCGAGAAATTGTACGTACTTACCTACTAGTTATCTCTACCGTTATTTGCGATTATGTAACTATTTGTGCAATGTTCTTGAAATACGATTGGCTTGACGTTTAATTCCTTCAATGAAAGTTACTTATATATTCACGCAATACAATGAGAGAGGGCTGTGAAAATGTTTGTAGCATTGTGATTTAAAAATGTTGCCTAAGTTACTGTTATCATCACGTTTTGTCCCTGAGCAGAGAGATCTGCGTGACAATAATCTCTGTCCTTAAATACCCCGCTATCTCAACGTTTATATTTTTTTTTGGAAGGTCCCTAACGCCAAAGTTAGTCAAGGTCGACACCACCGCAGTATCAGATATTATGCCGCAAAGCAGCAATGTGTAAATTTCAGCTATGTTTAGCTATCCGGTGTAAGGAATACTCCTTAGTCCGGAGTCCGGACCGAACTACAAAACTATATTGAAATTAAACTACTTTAACGGATTTTATCGCGGTTTATTTATTGATTTTACTATCCCGACGTTTCGAATGCTTTGCAGCACCCATGGTCTCGGGAGGATCCGTAAAAGTAGTTTAATTTCAATGTGTAATATTCGCGTAAGTAAAAGACAACATTATACAAAACTATAGTGAAACATTACTGGGTTTAAGACACTGGTGGTCCTTGGGTGATGAGTGGCAGTTCAATGCAACTGTCCGGGGGGATGTGTGTCGCTTAACATCAGGTAAACGGCCTGCTTGTTACTAGGTATCATTAGAAATTTGTATTTGGTTTCTTGCATACCTATTTCATAAGAACTCCTGATTTTGCCTGACTGAATATTAACTAAATATTGCAAGATATCTATGTATAATTATGTCCACGTAATGTTGTCATACTTGAAAGTTTATCTTGCATTAAAACACGTTGTTGTTTTAGTAATACGAGTTTCTGGTAACACGATACATAGTTGATTGTCTGTGGTCTGACCGAACGTCCTATTGTTAAATTAATATTGATTGGTCAACAATCGAGAGATTGGATTTCTCTTTTCCAATTCATGATGGTACTCGTAGGGATTCTTGACATTCTTTATACATAGTGATGTTTAAATTTGATAATATTTTATGATTTGGCATGTCATCAAAAAAAAATCTAGGTGAAATTATTTTGGTGTGGGAATTATCAAGTTCATTTAGAAGGTGATTAAACAGACATATTTTTATACCGTAAATTCTGTTTGTGCATAAAAATCAAGGTAGTGTTGTGTGTGTACAGCTTTAGGTTTATAATTTTTTATGACCGCTGCGAGTTATATTGACCTAAATAGGCAATAACGTCACCGTTCCAGCGAGGCTAACATCTTGCATGTAGGCGTGGTGACTGCATGTTGCGATGCATCATTATTACCAAAACGAATAAAACATCAAGACGCTTTAAACTGCTTGCTTGTGGAAGTTCTATGCAAAGTGTCAAACATTATTTTAACGAGAACTAATCCCACCACTATGACTCCTTTCGGTTGGCCAGGATCTACTGTGGTCACCACTTAAGTCACCGAGGTTTGATTGACCTTCAACGTATCCCGGGGAAACGCTAAAATTGTCTTGGAAACCATAACTTTGATTGGAAAAGTGTATAGGAGGATTTAGAAAAAAATAAAATCTAATTTTGATGTTGGGCTGGGTATCAATCACGTCGCATATAGATGGACCCAACATTCAACAACAGTAAACCATTATTCAAATACCCTTGGCGTCCATTTAGAATTCACTACATAAACGCCGTTGCCGCGCCGTTGTACGTATTATCAAAACAGTGACCACTGTACTATTGACCAACAAACTTATAAGATACCACTTAAACGTCCATATTGCATCTCATTACAAGAATAGTATACTTTTTTGTTTTCTCGCTTTTGAGTATTAAACCATTTGTCGTACATCTTGCTCTAACGACCTTTTCACTGACACAAGAGCTCTTTACCCTGATGTATCACGTGATCATCAGTAGTGGCGTGCATTGCATATGCTGCCATAAAACCGGTCGGTCGCGCGCAAACAACAGGGCTGGCCTTCGCCGCAGTTGCCGACGCCCGCTGACGTCAACACGCTTATGTCATACCATTACAGGCTATATATGCTGTACTGCCAAATTGAACTGCAGAACTTAACACTTATCTGTATAAAGATTTCTATATAGAAAGCCTGCTCAATGCCAGCGACTTACTCACGGGGCCACAACGTACCGTTCGTTTCGACCGGCACGAATTCTTGGTTATTAAAATGATTCGTTCAGCATGACTATGGGCGTCTGACGCCTGTAAGTTTATTTAGAACAATAGGTAAGCAGTGTCGGTCGAGCTGTTCCTGCGATATGTTTTCCATACTGATTGGTTTGCGTCATTCGACGTTAGGATGCTTGTAATTAATGAGATGGTTCGAACAGCTTTAAAAATTATCACTAAACCTTCAACTGTTTGAGAGGCTGAGGCAATAATAATACGTTAACCATACTTGTGTAAAGACCTGTAGAACTATTCAATAGCAGATTAAAATTTGATGAAAAACCACCCCACCATAACGTTATTTACAAATCTAATAGTTTTTACGAAATCAGATCTTCAAATCCAGTTGTCAAAACGAGTTGATGCCGGATTTGTGAAGCCCATCAACGCTTAATAGTATTTTTTTGATCAGAATAAAAATTGTACATCCGGCCAGTAGTGAATACCTACCATAATTTGATTTTCGTAAACACTATGATTCTGAGAGACTACGTCTCAATCAAGTGAGTATTTTAAGCTTTCTTTTAAAGAATACCCTTCTTTATAGTTAAACAGCATTGTATTGTCAATGTAATCTGACAGTACAACGGTATTCGTATTACAATGTTCCTATCGACCTATGATCCTATAGTACAGATGACGTTAGAATTAGATACGTGGTTGGCAACAAATGAGCCGCATCCTACTCTACAAAGTTCAGTGTCGACTCCCACGCACTATACTCATTGACTTCTAACTCATCTGAGGTGATGGTGCAACCATAATATTCTAATGATGGCAGTGTCGTTTTGAAAGATGACCATAGTTTATCCAATTATGGAAATCAAACCAGTTTAAAAATAAGACAATGTCTTCTGCTAAGTTCTCTCGATGCAAACAAATTCGAAATTGACAAAACCACTACGAGCATTTTGCTTCCACAATTTTCGATTTCAACGTGATGATAAGCTTAAGTGTCTGAGTAACCTCGTTTTGCCCAATACTCAATGATTCAGTACACGCGATGATCTAAAAATAAATGGCGTTTCTCGTATCGTTGATCTAACTAAAGATATTTGCTTTCCAATGTCCGGTCAGTGACGTTTGGGCGAGTTGCCACTGAACCTTTGCTCAGATGGTATTCTCTGCCCCGAGGGTCAACTAAACACAATTCAGTTTACATAACCTGGCTTACAGATATCTGACCGAGTTGCCATGATTTCTAAGACCTACACTTAATGTTTGCTTTGTAATGCTCTAATTTTAGGTTATGACAACTTTTTTCTCAAATTAGCATTCTGATTCAATAGCATAGGGAACAATAGCAATATTTCGAATATCTATAGCGGGCTACAGGTTCTACTTCTATTTGGAACGGATATCCTTTGTTTCTGCCGCGGAGCGTTATGTTTCGTGTCAGTGATGGTTCTGTTTATTATTTATAACGGCCGGTTTTGGAGGGGAAGGTTTTTACACGAGGGACGTTTACATTACACACCTAATTAGCCGTGAAGTCGTCAATGATGAAGGAACTTTCGTTAGAATTTCATATTGTGTAAAATATTATGTAGCGCTATAAAATTGAGGCAATGCTGGATTGCATTCGATTTTTCCTTTATCATAGGTAATACCAGATTAAATAGCTTGAGTGATTGACTATGTACGGACTCTGTTCTTATTTGAAAGCATGAGTTAAGGAATTCTTCTTCATTTTGTATTAGGGGCTAATTCCGCCATTCATTCTCACGAGTGAAGACAGAGGTCGGGCGAAATATATAATTTCCACTTCCTAACTTTGTAAAACGAACAATACAACAAAAACACAAAACTTGGTTTTTATATTTAGGAAATAAAATGTAGAAACGGTAGACTCATAGCACTTTGTTGGTCAGGTTGACAGTGTGGCTCACGCGACTGACTTCGGGCGCGGCCCGCTCTATATTTGGGTTAATGGTTTCGTCCGCGCACATCCACCAGCATAGGAAGTGCCTGTTAGTTGCTCCGTCCTGCCTTTTCCAGGACACGTGGATCACCTGTAAGAAAAAACTGCAAATCGAGCCATAACACTCGATATTATTTTGGATTCTTCTAATCCAAAATCGTGTGTTGTGGTGTATTAGCGAATGGTTGAGTTCATCTAAATGCCACTTTGCCACGTTAATGGCTCTATATTTAGAGGCAGTCGTGATGTCAGCATGGAACGGAAACTGGAAAACGTGCCACTACACAACAGATTTTTCTCACCGCGTTTGCTTTGGATGTTTTATTTTGAATATCGTGTTACTTTATTTGTTTTGAACATTAAAACGTCATTTGCGTTAGTTTACGTTATCTTATCCCAAACGATAATTGTAATATTTTACTGTGAAGATTTCAAAAATTATTGACATCTAAGTATCATCGAGGTCGCGTTAATTCTTAAGCGATCTGCGTTTAAATTATATTGAAGGTTGATTAAAAAAACAAACAAAAGCAACTGTGGTTAGAAATGCAGTGCAAAGTGGCAGGTTGTACGCGGTCCGCATCCGACGCTCTGTGACTGTGACGGACCGTAAATACATCCGTACATAAAAATTAACAGTTATTTCATGCTGATTGAAAATGAACACTAGTAACCTAGCTATAAGGATTATGTAGCGTTCCAATTTTAACGGGGTGATAGTGATAGAAATCGCATCGCTTCCTGCGGTTGTAAAATGGGAAATGGAAACAAATACACATAATTATGAATGAGTGACGATTGGCCTTTTTTGTGATGTGGAAACAAGTCAGTTGTTTTGTATTTTTTGTACATGACATTACGTAGGTACATACAAAATGTTTTCGTTCGGATTTGCGTCACCTCCAAAGAATACGTTTATTGAACGTTGTTTATTTACGCTCAACAGCAATTTAGTGTTGCAGTGTCCCAGAATAGGCACTTAAATATCAATCTATATCTATACTTATAGTAAGATTGAAGATATTTTGATATTTTATAAGATACTTTTATCCCCAAATTCAGCACGGTTACCTTGTGACAGAGAAAAAGTGAAATATTGAGACAGAGAGAAAGAGTAGCGAGATAGGGAGAGAAATAGAGTTAGAGAGAAGCGGAAAGAAAGTTTGAACGTATAAAAAAAGCTCGGATGAAGCTGCGCGGGACTGCTAGTTCATGTCTAAATGTTGAAATTCACGCCTTCGTCACACGTCTTCTCGCAGCACTAAACATTTGCTGATAATGTCCCTCCCTGTGTTACTTCCTTCTTATAAGTAACTTTGTTCATTTCTTATTTCTCTTTTTATATCTTTTCATTACCTACAAGTTATCAAATATCAATAATATTTTTATACCATTTTCTATTCTTGAATCTTTTTAACATTCTTCGCTAATATGAAACAGGAACAAGGATATCCGCGGTCCAAAACTGCTTAACCGTTTATAAATGTATGTGGTAGTCAACGTTCGCGGTGTTTCTGAGGGGGACCACGCAGGCACTGCAGATTGCGTGTCGTCTAGTCATTTACTAGACGCTGTAAACATTAGGGGCGAGGCGAGGGCTGGATGTTAAAGTCTCAACCTTAGGCAATTTGTTTCAGTCTACCCATTTTGATACAGTGTTTATCATGCGCGACAGCCAATCTTCACCTTTTTTAAACCCCGAAGAAAGTTTGTTATAACTTTAGAACCTGTTTTGTTTGTTTGAAATCGGAATAGAAGTGTGTTTCATGAAAATCTATAATGTTCTCTATTATTGTAAATTCGTCTTCTTATGTCTCACGGCTGTACTTGGTAAGAAAAACCATCATGGCCAAGTGGGAATTCGGAACAGTAAAAAAACGGGTTGTGATTTATTTAAAGGATGATAGACATTATTTGTTACGCAATACATTGTTGTTATTAGATTTCTCTTATCTGATCTAGAAATAAATAGCTTAAGAATAAAATGGAAGATAGCACGGTTTTGACCTTTATGTGTCAGAATATAAAGATAGCTACTGCAGTTTTAGGTGTGTTTGAATAGTTCAAGGGTAGAGGCAACGCCCCTGAATCACGATTTAATATCAGATAGATTGACTGGGAATGTGCTGTACAATACTGTATAATACACTCTTCTTCTTCCTGACGTTAATAATGATACTGAACTACATTCACTCAAGCTAAAAGCAACTTCGAACGAAAAATCGTTACCTATTTTAAAGGAAGAAAAGGGTATTTTGCCGTTAATTACTTTCTTAACAATATCTATGTTTATGGTGGTATATCTACGATCCACCATGACTCTAATGGCTTGCCATGGTGTATCGCCGACGCCATGTCTGCCTGCCGAGGTCAACGGCCGCGGCGACTTGCCTATTCGACACACTTGCTTTGTTCAAACTTCGTTGCTCCTTTGATTCTCTAGCTCTCTAGCTTTATTTTAATCAAGGTTACAATATTTGTATTATATTATTATTCGATTAGTTTATTGTAATAGAAATACTAATGCGACTGTATGTATAAGAATTTGCTCGATTACCCCATGATAGAATGTAAGATAGCATACGTGTCCTAATTTAACTAAAAAAAATATTTGATCATGGCATACACGAACATTATTTGCATATTTGTTTCTGTTATCATTTGTATATTAATTACAATTTTGAAATCATCTGGAAGGTCTGAGATGTTTTACGTAATGTCTTATGAACAGGTTTTTCTCGCTTTTGTGTCCCTAACGTAGTCGTAACGTAGTATCAGCACGATTGTGTTTAATCCCTTTGAGTATTAATGTTTAATCCGTAAAATCCTTTAGATCTTTTTATATAGAATCCTCAACCCCGTAACGTTTGAAAAACTGGAATCTATGATGTTCAGATCACCTAGTGACTGTAAATTATGTCATGAGAACTGTCGTTAGTTATAAATAGAACATTAATTATGCAAATGGAACCGTTGGTGACGGACCCGGTACGTGATGGAAAGTGCGATACCCACAGCCATTTTGTAATTGTATGTTATCCATAGGTTACTCGGTGTAACTTTTCTCAGAAATGTTGTAAACCGATTATGACAGTTACGTGGTTTCATGTTACTCAATCAGAGAGAATACCTATAGTTACCTCAAATTCAGTGGAGGTGCTTGAATGATGTTCAACAAGCTTTTTTTTCGATTCTAATTAATGGACATTATTTTTTTATAATTCTGAATATTCTTTAAAATCTGTTGCCAAACTAAATTCCGACTCAGTGTTCTCATTTTTTCCCAGTCTCGGAATCTTGTCTGATTTCACATGAGATATGTGCTATTGTTTTATTCATAGCTGCGTTTTGTGATTAAAACCTTGTGAAACAAGCATTCTATTTTTTAAGAGTCTGTCCCGTGCTCGTACTGGAAAATCTAATGACGTAAGAGTTAATAGACGAAGAACATAATTATCATAACTGCACTAATGAGCTTGATAATGAAATGTCACTAATGTAGATTCAAAATTACTAATGTAGATTAGAAATTTAATTCAGCGGACGTTTTTTATGGTAGTAAGTCTAGTTTTAAAAAAGACATTATAAAAATAATGATGCAGGAGGGCTATTCATAGACACATGCATGCAGTTTTATTCATATACCCACATGAGCACACGCACACACACACACATACACACATCTACTCAAATGCACTGCTACACACACACTTCTACACACATACACACACCTCTATACACATACACACACGCATACTATTTAATTCTTGTTGAATAATTTTTTGTTGAATAAGTACTTAATTATTCTTTTTCTTTTTTCTCGTGATTTCTTTAACTACTTAGACTACTTTAAATTAATTAGCTAAATAATGTAAATCCGTTCTTGGCTTTTTGTATAAGAAATATGTTCTGACTGTGTTATTTTATGAGCTGTGGATTTTGTTTCAAAATAAAATAAAATAAAATAAATAAAATTATTGAAAAAAACAAATTAATTAGTAGCTTCATCATAGAGAGGCCTTCGTCAACGAATTTCCGATATTACCCCAAAAGGTCATAATACTCATGTCCCAAATAATATTCTCCTAGTATTACCAAATGAACAACCAATGGTAGGATTTACGATAAGAGAGACTCGTAAATCTGTAATAGCTACATCAGTCGCTATTTTATGACTTACTCTACTACTTTTATTGCAGAGAATAATTTCGTGGTGAATTTCTTGAACGTATAATTTCTTTTTCGGCTGCTGTATTAGACCGATCTTGATTAAAAATAGATTTGGCTATTATTGATTCTACTTCTTTTAAGAAATTGACATTTCGCACTACAGAGATAAATCTAAAGATGTTGTTTATTCATGTTGACTATACGTATATTTATTTATGTCAGATTGTTGTAAGTTGTATGTATTGTGGTGTAATGATTACAAAAATGATTTTAAATCAATAACTAAAAAGTTTTTTAACATATCTCAAACTTGCATCTTTTCTTAGCAAGCACCGTCTTGGCTAACCTTTCTTCGCATTGGCACATCCGGACAACATGTATCTGGAGATTACAGTATTGCTTACAGTTATTAGAATTATTTGATAGGTTATACAGAGAATATGAATTATCATAAAAATAAAATTCAATTTTACTCATTATTATTATTTATTTTATTATTCAATTTACTCCATTACATGCTTTAACACTATTAAAACTACATAGCGCAAACCTCAATGGGTCATATTTACTAATTTAGCCTTCTGCGCTTAAGCTTCTATTTCAAAACTCATGTTGAGAGTTTCTTTCACTATCTAGTGTTAAATAGATGATAATTTGTAGCAGACTATTAGCTGGACTATGAGAAAATATATAGGTACATCGCAATCGCTGGTTTCTTTACGTATACATAGTTTATTTTATGATGGATTTCGGAATACAATATGCTTTGACTTGAATCATCATTATATTGGCATACTTTTGAATTGGTATAAACGGACATCGAGTTTAGGTGTGGCTATATAAGTATTAAAAGCGATTATCTAATCTTATCGCCGGCCGGCGATGTGATGTCATGTGGAATAACATAAATATGTATAACAGAGTCGCTGTGGTTGGTATCAGAACACACTTCTAAGGTTTTTTTTGTTGTTTATCGATTCAATCTGTGCGTAAACAGTTGTCATGCTACCCGCTAATGGGATTGCAGTTTTCATTCGTTGTGAAATGACGTATAATATAAAAATCGTAACTTAATTTGTCGTCAAGTAAATATACAACCTGTTCACTGTCTGATAATTGAATAAATGAGAGTTGTATGGGTGTGTTTGCAGTGGATATTTGTACATTGTACAAATACGAGTTTTCTAGTCTACCAAAGTTTTCTGCTTAGATCAACTTTAGACGAATAGTTTTTATTACTTTATACTTATTTTTTTTTGCAAAATTCGTTCGTCTGATGTTGCCCATGGACATTACAAAACCGTTCGTTTGGCAAGGACATTAATTTCTTCAGCTACAGTGCCCTTCACACACACACATGCAGCAATGTTTATACACTGTTTTCTGTTTTCAGAAACACATTGTATAACATATCGGCCGAAACGTCACCTTGCGTAATTTTTTACCTAATTTTAATGGTTTCATAGTTGTAAACTGTATGTTTGTGGTGTTTCAGATAGTTGAGCGTGGCGTGGTGAGGTAGCCGTTGGTCGCGATGACGACCGACATATCGGTGTCCCGCTGGGACCCGTCCATCGGCCACGGCCAGGAGATCATCGACGAGTTCGAGTACGATGGCGGCAATTCCTCGTCGAGGCTATTCGAACGATCGCGCATCAAAGCGCTAGCAGGTGAGGACTTGCAAAATCTACACCATGTCTTTTAAAAGTGCAGTGTGAGGATAACAGATCAGAACTGAATAATCTGAAAACATGTACTAGGTGGAAGTTCCCTTGTACATTCTGGCGAGGCTCGAACGGATTACTCAGAGTCTCACCATACAGTCGATGAAGGTCACGATGTAGTTTTTAGTAGGTAAAAGTAGCACATAACCCGTTAGCCTCTACGGAGACTGTGTAAATTTTTAAGGTTTCCTCGCTAACATCAAAAGAAGTTACGATATCGTCCGAGTGTGTATAAACTGAAGTGTAATCACGAACGATAATGTGCTAATCAAGACAGCTGCACATAGACAAGTGTATCGCTTACCATCAGGCGAACGATGTGCTGGTCTGGTCACTGGGTTGAATAAAAAAAGTATTTCCTCGAAAGTCCCAGTACACGATAGTACTTATATAGGTTAGTTAGACGAAAAAGATTCCTACATATAGATAGAATTGCCTTAAAAATTTGGGATAAATCCTGTCGTGTGATACCCTCACGCTCACGTACAGACTTATCTTCTCATAAGATTTTAATTTAATCATTTATTTATTGATTTGTGAAACGTTCGTAACGTTCATACGGTATGAAAATTAAATAATGAGTATAATTATCTAAGTTAGAACGGATGATACGCGATCTATCAGTAAGTAGCGAGGTTGGGCTCGAAATAAACTATTCCAAAACTAAGCTAATGACAAATTCAACTGAAGAGGTAGTGACAGTCAATGGGATAAACTAAGAATTTGTAAAGGAATACACCTATTTGGGACTAATATCCCCTGAAGATCAGTCAACGAAAGAGATAATTAAGAGAATTGCAACAGGATGGAGAAAGTACTGGAGTCTTAAAGAGATAATGAAAAGTAACGATTACAATATTAACACAAAATGGAAAATATTTAACACTTGTATACTACCATGCCTTACATACGGATGTGAAACATGGTCGCTAAGCTGCCAGAAAGCTATGGAAAGAAGCTTACTGTGTATACAGAAAAGAGAAAGTAAACAGGGGTAAGTAATATTTGATATAATTACAAAATCTCTATTATTTACAAGATATAACAACTGAATCTATAATTTTATTTGATATAATGATCAGTTGATAATTTTAAAATAACTATTTTTAGTAAGCATAACATACATCGAATATAAAATCGTTTGATATAAAATTTAAAAACTATTTAGCCTAATATGATAAAAACAAAATAATATTGTTAGTGGGGCTCCTATTTCTGGGTGGTCATAAAAAATATTCCGCCTTAGCCTTCTAACCTAACCTATCCGGGTCGGATTGCTCTGAATCGAAGTGTTAACCATGATGGTATCAATATACATTTTAAACGATAGACCTAATGATTTTCGATTAGATGAACATTATATCCAATAACATTATAAGAAATAAGTTTAAGAATATATAAATGTTATATGTAAAGAAATTATATCAACAGTTGGTATATCTCACGTTTATTATATCTTGTGAACATTATTAAAATGAAAATAGTCCAAATGACTATATGAAATGGGACGCACCCAGTAAACATTGCAACTATCAGAGCTAAGGGCTCCCGCACATAACTGCGAATTCGCATCGCATCGCAAATATCTGCGAGAAACAAATGCATTTTCAATACAAAAATTCATTTGTTTCTCGCAGATATTTGCGATGCGATGCGAATTCGCAGTTATGTGCGGGAGCCCTTAAACAAAGATAATGGATATCCTGACTACAATCGAACAACAGAAATGGCGATGGATAGGCCACATGATCCGTAGCAAATATGACAAATGGAGCAAAATAGTAACGAATTGGTACCCAAGAGACGGCAGACGAACAAGAGGAAGGCAGAATAAGAGATGGGAGGACGAGATAAAATTGGCAGCTGTGGACCGTACCGAAAGAGCAGCATTAGTCCGATCACATTGGAAAGAGCTAGAGGAGGCCTTTGCCTGCAGGCACTCTGAGATAAGGGACACAGTATATGATGAGAAGAAGAAATAAACAACAAAAACCTCAGATAAAAGGCTATAATAATAATTATTATCTACTTCTCTAAATTACATAATAATGTAAACTATTTTATAAGCCAGGACTATATTTGGTTTGGTTACAAAATTCGCCAATAAAATGCAATGGCAAAATTATCAGATAAACAATTTATAGCTCGAGGCTTGCATTACCCCAATGAACTGTGTTACATTGAAATGAAAGTAGAGAGAGGACTGAATACAATTGTCTATGCCTCAAAGCAACTATTAGATAAGTATTTTGTTACACTAACGATTAATTGGTTTAACATTGTATATACAGCTTGGGTTACATCAACTCTTATCTCTGTTAAACATTAAATTGTCAATCTGCATTACAGTCATATTGAATTACTAATGAGCAAGGCAATAAGTTAATAATATTATACCTTATTATCCTGTATTAATTTTAATTAAACCATCCGTCACCTACTTCAGTGTTGTTCGACAAATATGTGTCAGTACGTTTATCCAAATTGATAAGATATAAAAGTTGATCGTATCAATTCGAATGATACGGCTGTAGAAATTGAACAATACTATATTTTATTGAGTACTGTTATTTTATTATTACTCAGTACTGTACAGGAGCACAGAACGCTTTAAAGTCTAAGGTTCGTTGACCGACTAGCTTGGGGACTTATCGACTAACATTAGATTAAGTAATGTAACTAGATGTTTGTTTTAACCGATAATAGTGAGGAGGTCGTATGTTTGGCGTCGGTTATTAGATATTGCTTATTTTATACTATGCCGACATTATATTTTATTGTATTCGACGCTATAGTAGAGCTTATCAACCAATAGTGTTAACCGCTATATCCGTTTTTCCTTATAAAACACAGGAGTATTCAACTGTCGGCAGCTGAAATAAAATGAATTGTATTTATGTTAAAACACTATTTTAACAAGTTAAACTAGTATATATATATTTTTAAAACCTCCGGTTTAGGTGAACGAACTCTTAAAATGACTTGCCTGCGCCATTATCAGACCGTGATCAGTATCTGTCTACTAACTACACGTCAAAATTTAACCCTAAATTTAAAATTCGGTGGGTCCTACATTTTATGGAGCCGAGTTCCTGTTACCACCTTTCTGCTTGCTCCAATCACCAGATTCTGATCATCATTTTGTACCTACTACTACACGTAGCAACCTATCCAACGAGTCCAAATTTGATGGTTCTACGTTTATTGGTGCAGAGATCCCGTGACCACCTTCTTGCTTCATCATCAGACCCTAATCACTATTTTTCTAGCAACTACTCGTCGATACCTACCTAACTAGCCAAAACTCGGTGGGTCTATGTTCATTGGTGCCTCGACTCTGAACAGAGCTGATAGTCTCCAAACGACTGGACAGATTCTCCTGAAACATAACTAAGAACGATCCCGCTTAAACTAACTTTCAAATAAAAAAAAATGCATTCAAATCCGTCCATTGGTTGGAGCGCTACGATGCCACCTCAGAGTAATTGGAGCTAGTATCGCGTCGTTTCGCGATGTTACGCCTTTATTTGTCTACCTTCGCAGCTTGGGATAACAAATGTTATATGTATATCTGTTAAACTCTCGGCGTTTAACTTATCAGCGTTGCGAAGTACACAACTGATATCACCAGCCCAATTCTCTCGTTGGTCCAATCACGATCCACAACAACATATTTGACGTGTGTAACTAAGCAAACTTTTGACAAAACATTCTTTGGACGCAGAACAAAATACCAATGTGTCAATAAATTAAAACCTGTCCTACAGTTGTCGACATCTGGCGCATTGGTATCGAATATCCTTGTCCAGTGGGCAGTTGAATTTTGTCGCTCTAATTCTTCTCGTCTTTCGCCTGGCACTGGCCAGTCGCCGTTCGTTCTCGGCGACATGACATCCACAGAGGGATACGAGCTGATCAAAAAGGGAGTCGATATTGAAGTACCAGGTTTAGACGTGTATTATGACAAGGTCGTGATAGAACTTAGAGGTTCGTAGTGCAGTGTTGCTATGGTGTTTTGTGCTGTGTTTTAATAATGCTGTATCAGTGTGAAAATTGATTTTGTGATCGCAGTGTCATGGCTCTAATTGATAAAGACCGTGAATTCTTTGTGGTACCTATTCGATTCTGCAATGACGTCGCTGAAATAATGTAAAAATATTGTGGGACTATGTTTTGATTGATTTCGATTGTTTTTCCTGAATTGATTTTTTGAGGATTCCAAAAGTGTTCTTTTTTTAACTTTGTATCTAGTTGTGATGCAATTAAAAAGGTGATGTTGTTGCACTTTTTATGGTGTGTGACTGCAATACTACTTGATGTTAAGCGTCGGGCATTTAAACCTTCTGAAGAGCAAATCTATCATATTTAATTAAATATACCTTTTGGCCGAGTCCAGTATATATTTAATCGTTTAATCCTATGTCCTAGTCCAGTGCAACACCCTGAACATCTAGGACTATACTTTCCGCTCTAAAGCATGCGAATAGCAATCTGATCTCCTTCTCGAATTACGCGTATTATTTTCCGAACATAACACCTCGGTGGATTATTGTCTTGTCTTAAGTTATTACGATGGCGATGGTGGCGTCGGAAGGTGGCGGACCTTCTTCACAGCCGAAGAAGGCATCCTCAAAGCCATCACTCTGGTCACCGTGGCGCGGTCGCCCTCACTGGCGGTTATTGTGTTAACATTCCCTACATTATTTTTATAGTTTTCCTTATTATTCTTATGAGTATTTACTATGTGCATTATTTATACGGAATTTCAGGTCCGTTAAGATAACTTTTGTATTCGCAATATCTATTTCTTTAATCTCCTTTTATATAATATTAGCGTGCCACAAGGGTCGGTCTTAGGATACTTTTTATAGCGCAATTTATTTTTGTGTTCTTAAAATATGACTTGTTTGTTTTGACAGACGAACGAGAAAGCGTACAGAAGAAAACGTTCCAGAAATGGGTGAACTCTCATTTGGTCCGTGTCGGGTGCCGTATCGGCGACCTGTATGTGGATATGAGGGATGGCAAGCAGCTCATCAAGCTCCTAGAGGTTCTATCCGGGGAGAGACTGGTGCGTATTGTTTACAAATTTCTAGGAATGTATTGGCATTATTTTATTAAAATGAGAATAACAACATAGACATGCTAAAGTTTAGTAAAAAAAACATCTCTCTGGTTTTTAAAACTGCTTAAATGTGGCCAGTGTATTCTAAAATATTTATAAATATAAAAAAAAATAAGTTTCTTATAAGTAGAAGAAAATATGAATACCTATAACTTTGGATGAATGTTTTGTTTTACGTTAAAAAAGGACAGTCTAAATATTTAAGGCTACCCCGTTTAATTAACTTTTATATACATTTTAATTTAACAACTTTTGTATCGATAACACAGGCAACTAACGTGTTCGTTATGCATGTAATATAATCAGCAATTATAAAAACTAATTTTGCATAAAAATTTACCCACTAGATTGATTTTGCGAATTTATTAGCGCTAATTATTTTAATGACTAATATGTTGTTTGAATTATTTTAATGAATTAACTATGCCACCATACAGCTACGTTAAAAAGTAAAGTAAGTAAACGTACGGAGAACAAAATAAACATAGTAAGAGGTTACAAAAACCAACTCTTTCTCTTGTGACAGTGCAGAAAATTTCAGAATTAGGATGACTTTTAAGGCTTTAAAAATGTATTAGGTACCTACCCAATAAAAACTACAACAAATGTTGTTTAGCAATTTATTAGTATTTTTTAATGAATCCTGTAAAGATTAAGGAGTTTCAGATCAGGTCATAAACATTTTTTTAATAGCCTGTTACTGTCTCCCACCTGCTAAGCTAAGGCCTCTCCTCCTCTTTCTCCTTACTCTTCCACACATTCCGACCTGCTGCCATCTCTGTCCAAGTAATGTCTGAGAAAATGTCTAAATCATTAAATTGTCAAATAATTATTTAAAGAATGATTGCCAGCCAATTTTAGGAACTGCACCCATTGTGTAGTTGTTGCATTTCTTTCTATCTAATCGGGAATTTCTAAGAAAGTGATACGTAACACTACATATATTTAACAATAAGTAGGTAAAGAATACCGAAAGACAGACTCCCATTACACGCCTATTACGTGATTATATATGTTTTATTGCTTTTTATTACTCAGCGGACTGCATGCTGCACAAATCGGAAGCCATTAACACTTGTCAATAGGTATTCCACTGAAAACATACAAATAGAAAAAAAAAACAATAAAACAAAACATTCAAACTCATTTAGTTCGGCCGATTGTTAATATCTTGCACTCTAGCGTCCAGCCAGCTCGGAGCGCCATAAAAAGTGAACAATAGACATACTTCAACCCGTAGAACCGGACCTCAGCCCGAATGTCGTAACAAATCCAAAAAGGCGCCATACACTGTAGACTGAACGATTCATTTATTTTTTTGTCAAGTCTACGAGAAAAGCGAGAGATTGCAGTTGATTAAATTGTGTATTTATTAGGCTGTTATCAGTTACCTCGTGATCTTGATGGTTGGTGACTGAGTAGAACTTTTCATTGTTACGTACCAATTCTCGCAAGACCAATATCAGAAAAAAACCTTAACTAAAGCTAAAGACTTGATCAAAGATATGGTTGTTACTGTTGATTTTGCTTTTTGATGACACTTTTTGACTCGCGTACCATTATGTAACATCCACAGTATGAGATATTTTGGCTGGAAACTGAACGGCACTGCTTCCAAATTACTTCTGGAGGGAAATGAGCTCAGAGTCACGTCTATGACTGCGTCGTATCGTATGCCTTCTAATCATAGTCATGTGGTTTTTTTTTTATGAGCTAGCTCCGCCACATGAATTGGCGCCTATTAGTTCTATTCTCTTTCATACCAGTTCTCGCTTCTATGCCTCTCGTACTTTCATTCTTCATACTATGTCTTTCGCATGTTCATCTCGTTTCAGTCTTTTGGGTGGGACTCCCATTTCTAACTATATAGTCATGTGCTTAGAATAATAGTAGATTATATTATTCTGTATAGTAGTATTATTCCGTGTTGTAGCCACCGTGGCGCAGTGGGAAACAGCTTGCTTTGTAAACCGGAGGTCGCGGGTTCGAATCTTGCGGGGGGCAACAAATTTGTGTAGTTGTTCCTTACTGGCTAGGGCAATGCAGGCCGATCACCTGATTGTCTGTAAATTAAAACGATCCATGCGTCGGATGGGCATGTAAAAAGTCGGTACTGCGCCTAACCTCTCCCCGGTCGTGTCAGTCTCCCGTCCCATCGGATTATGAGAAGTATAAAGGAAGAGAGAGTGCACTTGTGTCTACGCAAACAATTGTGCACTACAATATCATGGTTGATCTTGTGAAAGATTGGCCGCTGTGGTCGTATCGGCCAGGAGGGGACATAGTAGTATTATTGTAGATTATGTTGCTGTGATTAGGTGTCCAATGGTCTATATACTCTTATTCTCGTTATTTACTATTTCTTCTGTCCATAGCCTCGACCAACAAAAGGCAAAATGAGGATCCACTGCTTGGAGAATGTGGACAAAGCTCTGCAGTTCCTACGCGAGCAACGAGTGCACCTGGAGAACATGGGCTCGCACGACATCGTCGACGGCAACCCAAGGCTCAGTCTTGGTCTCATTTGGACAATCATCCTCCGCTTCCAGGTACAGACTACTAAAATTAAAAATAAAATCTATTATTGACGTCATCCGCATTTATTCGTCTTGCTTTCGGCAAGTACCTATCTGATTGATGATAAAAAAGTCGTACGACTGGCCTAAAGTCTAATCCTTAAAGCCGAATAACAGGAGGTACGTGCTGACGTGTTTTTACAGAAGGACTTGAGAAAAAATAATTCGAAAAGGATTGTGTAAGAATAGACAATATAGGCCATCGGTTGACTTTTTAAATCAGCTGTAGGAGGTTTTAATGTTTTACAAACAGTGTGATCGAACCTAAACAGTTGTATTTATATTTATTTATTAAATAAAATGACTCATGGTTTATCACAAAACCGTGAACACCTTTTGACTGTGAGATCAGGTATACTACCAAAAGTACAATTATTCACACATACTAAATTCAGATTTTTCTGGTTTATTTTAAAATTTGTAACGTTAGATTTGCGACGAATTTCCACTGGCAGACTGTTTAGTAAATAAGGTAGACGTTTATTAACTGTTAGGTCGATGTAATTGGTAATGTCTTCTTGATAATTTATTATAACAAACATGAATAGTTTGTTTGAGCAATATGAAAATCATAATCTATAGAAGGAAGGAAACAAATACATAGTTTATTTAAAGCCCTATGAATAAGCCATTAAAACTTGATATTTTACCTTGTCCTTAACACATATTCATTTAATAATTATGTGAATTGTGTGAGATATAACAATAACATTCTGGGGCAATGCAAACTGGGCTATCTCTCGAAGTTGACAGGGCCTTTACTATGGAACATTAATGGTTAATGAGGCCTTTGGATAAGATTCCGTGAAGATAGATATCACCGCAGCGTGAGATATTCAAGCGCAGCACTGTGTAATCTGTAGCTCGTGAAGTAACTAGATTCCAAAAACCTTAAAAACGTGTATGCTTTATACCACACGATTGAAGTAAAACTTCCGAACTGACTTCCGTTCGCCTCACCCGATCACACTTTTCGTAACGCTCTCGGCACGCATTCACCAGCTTACCCCCCAAGTCAAGCGTCCGTAAAGAAGTATTATTACAATAAAATTAATTCTTTATGTGACGAGCGGTGGTGCAATGCAATTATCCGGGGACATGCGGATCGCTTACCTTCAGACTGCCGGCCTACTCCGCTTGTCACTATCGCCTAGTTCCTATATTCAACTATTCGTCATTTGTCACAGCAACCATTCCTGTTCAAGTTACTAATAACGTTACGTCACTTTACGTTCCATAAGATTGTTACGTTAACTATCTAGGCCGGGGCCTTTATTTATGAAACTACTCATTTAAGAAACGGACAGTACATTTTCTACCAGGTGTAGATGAAACAGTTCCTGTAAACAGTTCCTACCCTACAATACTTAAACCTTAAAATCTTGTGGAAAGTGACGCCTCGTTACTAGTAATTTAAAAAATTACGAATGATTGTTCTATAAATGACGGTTCGTTGAGTATACTCTTAAGAACCCGGCATAAATGTTAATATTCCTTATTAAAGTTACCAGTTTTATTTATACTTTTATTACATAAGGAAACGAAAAGAAGAAGTGTATACTTTGTGTAGCTGTTCCGTACCGGTTAGGAAAATACAGGTCGGCAGATCCTGGGCCTAACCTCTCCGATCGTGTCTGTGCCCCGTCCCATCGGAGTGTGAGATTAAAGGAAAAAAGATTGTACCTGAGTTTACGCAAGCACTTGTGCACTATAATATCTCTGGCGTAGATGGCTAGACTTGCCGCTGTGTGCTTGTCGTATCCACCAGAAGGACATTATTATAATAAGTTGTATAAAAGAAGTATACGAAAGATTCGCCTTAGCCTCTGTGTCAGTAATCCCGTCTCTTTTCCACATAGATTCAAGACATTACGATCGAAGAAACAGACAACAAAGAGACAAAGTCCGCAAAGGACGCACTGCTGCTATGGTGTCAAATGAAGACGGCCGGCTACAACAACGTGAACGTTCGCAACTTCACGACATCCTGGCGCGATGGGTTGGCCTTCAACGCGATCATACACAAGCACAGACCCGACCTGATACAGTTCGAGAAACTGCACAGAAGCAATCCGATACACAACTTGAACAATGCCTTCAACGTCGCAGAGGACAAGCTTGGGCTCACCAAGCTGTTGGACGCTGAAGGTGGGTGCTGGAAGCCATATTTACAATAACTTCATTTTCTTTACTAGGTTACCTTGCCCAAGGGGCCGTCTAGGGAAGTACCAACGCAGTGTCACATATTTTTCTGCCAAGCAGCAACGTTTGTACATATGCTGATATCTGATCGAAGCCGGAGTCTTCCGGACACTTGCACTTGTCTTTTTTTATTTATTTTATAATTTTGTACACACAATACTATTACAGGAAACACGGAAATATAGGAAAGAATGGTACAAAGGCACAGCTTATTTCTAAAGAAATTTCTTCCAGCAGGCCTGTGAGTGGGGATGTTTAAGTTTTCGTAGTCTTATGCCCATTTTCACCAACAATCTCCTAAAAGTTTCTTACGTAAGAGCTCCTTAGGATAAGTGACCCCTAAATTGGATTCTTACCTAAATTCATTTTTACCATGCTAGGTGTCACGAAGTGACGATTCTTTTGTATTTTCATCTGGGGCCAATAAAATTAAGGGACGACTTTCTTGTTTTTTTGTTTCTTCATGTTGATTTTTATAGTTTGTAGTTAGTTTTGTGCTAAACAGCGGTAATTATTGGCATCATAGATTTTTATTTACCCATAATATTTGAACTTATCATTTTGAAAAAATAAAGTTCATTTTATTTAAGTATTTAAAAAATATGATGATCAATATTTTTCTAATCTAAACTATCTCATATAGTATATATAGTATACATAGTTCCCCGTTTTCAAATTATACTTGTAATTGTACTGCATCCAAAAAATAAAACATAATGGCTGCCACCTAGCGTTAGGGATCAGTTATGGGTGAACAATCGGGCAGCTAAAAATAAGTGGACTCGTAACGCCTTAGGTGACGCCTAAGCGTTGGTGAAACCGATTTTTTGGTATGGGGCTCTTTAAAAGTGACTTTGCGGGTGCCCTTAGTTAGGGGATCGCTGGTGCAAACGGTCATTAAGGTTTTTCTCTCATTGTATCTGAGATCGTAAGTGGCATCTTAAGGCGATGTATTTTTAAAATAAGTACGTGTTATCAACATTATTAATAGTATGGCTTATATAAGCTTAGTTTGAATTAATTTCCAAATTTGCGACATGGACCCCTTTTCGCTTGTCCCTGAGCGTGTCTCGAAAGGTCATGAAATCTCTTTGACCAAATTTATGAATGGCCCCTATTAACGGGAAATCTATTTAGCAGTTTATTATAACTTCGTATTTGGTTGAGATTGTATTTAATTTCGAATTTATACTTATGTAATGTGAATTCGCAGACATTGCCGTCGACCACCCCGACGAGAAGTCCATCATCACGTACGTGGTGACGTACTACCACTACTTCAGCAAGATGAAGCAGGAGACGGTGCAGGGCAAGAGGATCGGCAAGGTGGTCGGCATCGCCATGGAGAACGACAAGATGATGCAGGAATACGAGACGCTTACCAGGTGGGGCCACTGTTATAGACTAGATAGCCCTGATCTTTATCAATAAGCAACACCTTCAAAATAAAGAAATATAATTTTATTGTCCACACGGCTACAAATCTAGTTCGATGTTCGCAACCCAATTTAACGATAGTTATGCTACATACAACATAGAAAATTGTTGGAAAGGGACAGGATATGCGGTGGCCTGCGCCCGCCGGCCGCACTCGCCGAGTGGGATGAAAAAACAACAACATATCGCACCCTCTCACACCATTTGTAAAGTTCAACTTCTAATAGTTTAAAAGTCCAAAAAGTCTAGTTTGAGGTGTCGCCGTGTGTACTGATATAGTGTATAACAATATAGGCAGTACAGAAAAATATTAACAAAATTTAACAAAAAAGCTAAACAGAAAAAAATAAATAAACACATCCATATCAGTCACAAAAGGACCTCGGAGATCTTGTATGTGTAAACTAGTCTACAATAAGGGGAGGCTTGCCTGTAATATTTTTCTTTTAAACTACTGGACCCGTTTTCTTACGCTTTTGTTTGAGTAACAGGTATTAAAGCTGAATTTAACAATATTCTTAATCTGCATGATTATCAAAATATCTTTATACTAATAAATCAAATATGGTTTCAGTGATCTCCTGCAATGGATCGAACGTACGATCGAAGCGCTCGGCGACAGAACATTCGCGAACTCACTGGAGGGTGTACGCCAACAGCTGATACAGTTCGCGAACTATCGTACCGTCGAGAAACCTCCCAAGTACGTATATTGGTTACTTTACAAAAAATATTAAGGAAAATCACACATATCATTATCATCATCCAAGGATGTTATTATTATCTGCCCAGGGGAGTTCGGGCGTGAAGAGAACCTTATCATCTCATCACGTTGGGATTTATGATAATGACGTGTAGTTTGACAGTTTCATATAGACAGTAGCGACACTTCTATCGGCAAAAATAATTTGGTTGGTTGGTTTGGCTTGTAAATAAATAGACAACACAAGGGCGTGTTTTCTGTGTACCATTTTTCGGACCGTGACACCAGTTAATCTAGTTTAAATATTATATTTTGAAGTGAAAACATCTTTAGCATCGTTGTGATTTGAAAGTCGATGAAACGAAAAAGTGACAGTAACAAGAGACAGACACATAAATTTGTAGCAGTTTAAGGGCTTAGCTAGCAGTGGAAGTTTGGGTATAAGAAATAAAATGATATAATAGAAATAAAAGCAAATGGTATATTGTAAAAACAGCAAAGGCAGACGAGACCGTTACTAGGGTAACGTAACTATTTTAAATTGGTTCTCTATATGGTATATGCCAGGTACATATTTAATATAACGAGTATCTATTATACTCAACAAAATTCATAAGATTTAACGTGGGAGAAAATGAGATAGGAAGCATTATAATGTGCGCGCATGCGTAGTAAGTACAAAGCTTGAGAAATGTCGTCACAACAACCATGGTGTTTTGTATACGTGTACATATTATACGTTTGTAGAGATTTTCATAATGAAATTCTTCATAAATTTTACAATAAAAAAATATTTAAGGTTTCATTTCTCATCATCATCATCATCATCAGCCGGAAGACGTCCACTGCTGAACATAGGCCTCCCCCTTAGAACGCCACAATGAACGACAATTGGCTATTTGCATCCACCGGTTACCTGCGACGCGCACAATGTCGTCTGTCCACCTAGTGGGAGGCCTGCCAACGCTGCGTCTTCCGGTTCGTGGTCGCCACTCGAGAACCTTTCTTCCCCAACGGTTATCGGTTCTTCGAGCGATGTGGCCTGCCCATTGCCACTTCAACTTGCAGATTCTGAGAGCTATGTCGGTGACCTTAGTTCTTCGGCGAATCTCCACATTTCGGATTCTGTCGCGCAAAGAAACTCCGAGCATAGCTCTCTCCATGGCTCGTTGTGTGACTCTGAACTTTTCTAAAAGGCCAGCCGTTAGAGACCACGTCTCAGTACCATATGTCATCACTGGCAACACACACTGGTTAAAAACCTTCGTCTTCAGGCACTGCGGTATTTTGGACGAGAAGATATCGCGTAGTTTCCCGAACGCTGCCCATCCGAGTTGGATTCTTCGGGCGACCTCTTTGTCAAAGTTGGACCGACCTAACTGGACAGTTTGTCCTAGGTATACGTAGTGGTCAACAACTTCGAGTGTATCGTTCCCAACAACTACCGGTACGGGTGCAACATGGACATTAGACATGATCTTCGTCTTGTCCATGTTCATTTTAAGACCCACCTGTTGGGAAACGCTACTGAGGTCGCTGAGCATCGTATTGAGGTCCTCCAGCGACTCTGCCATAATGACTATATCGTCGGCAAAACGAAGGTGAGTGATGTATTCGCCATTGATGTTGATGCCGAATCCGTACCAGTCCAAGAGCTTGAAAACGTCCTCCAATGCGTTTGAGAACAGTTTCGGAGAAATAACGTCTCCCTGTCTCACACCTCGCTGCAATGGGATTGGTTTCGTGCTCTCTTCCTGTAGTCGGATCGACATGGTGGCGTTGCTGTACAAACACTTCAACACTTCGATGTACCTATAGTCAATGTGGCACCGCTGGAGGGACTGCAATACCGCCCAGGTCTCGATTGAATCGAAGGCTTTTTCGTAGTCCACAAACGCTAGACATAATGGCCGATTATACTCCTCGGTCTTCTGTATAATCTGGCGGAGCGTATGTATGTGGTCTACGGTGCTAAAGCCTTTTCGGAACCCGGCTTGTTCGGGAGGCTGGAAGTCATCAAACCTGCGTTCGAGACGGTTCGTAATGACTCTCGAAAACAGCTTGTATACATGGCTCAGGAGTGAGATGGGTCTATAATTCTTCAACAAGGTGTTATCACCTTTTTTGAAGAAGAGAACCACCACACTCCTGTGCCATGCTTCTGGCGTAGTACCCTCGAGTAAGACGGAATTAAATAACTTCTGGAGGACTAAAAGTACCGGTTTTCCACCCGCTCTCAGAAGTTCTGTTGTGATTCCGTCTTCACCCGGCGCCTTGTTGTTCTTAAGCTGTTTGAGAGCCATTCTAATCTCGTACAAGCTGATGTCTGGGATGTCCTCAGTGTAGTGTCGGGTTAGTTGGGCTCTGGTGTCCTGAGCTGTTCGGGCAATGGGTTTTCGTGTCGAGGTGTACAACTGTCCGTAGAACCTCTCGAGCTCTCTCAATATCTCCGACTTTGATGAGATGACACTGCCGTCGTCGATCTTCAGCTTGGTCACTTGGCTTTGCCCAATAGACGAATTCTTTGCAAACACTTTAGAGCCTTGGTTCCGCTCAATTGCGTCCTTAATACATGCTGTATTATAGGAACGCAAGTCGTGTCGCATGGATTTCGAGATTCGTCTATTGAGTTCAGCATATTCCGACATATCAGCTGAAGATTGCAGTCTCATCTTAGTTCGGGTTTCCATTAACTTAGTGGTTTGATTGGAGAGCTTCTGAGGCTTATTACGGCGTGGGGTCTTAAAGAACTTGGACCCCACTGCATGGACAGTTTGCACCAACCCATTGTTTAACTCGTCCGCAGTTTCGCATTCGGCTAGGCACTGGAAGCGATTGTGTAGTTCGAGTTGAAAGTCTTCGGGGTTTTGGATTTGGGCGGTTCCCGGGCGGAGCGTGGACTTCATCAGACGGGACCTCTCAAGCTTGACATTGATATTCAATGTGCCTCTAACAATGCGGTGATCGCTACCGGTTTTCACCCTGCCGATCACGGAGACATCATCGAATATATGGTTTCATTTCTACCACGTACGAATTGCGCACATGATTTTTTTTATTATGAATGTATAATGTTGTCGCCAGGTTCATGGAGAAGGGCAACCTGGAGGTGTTGCTATTCACGCTGCAGTCGCGCATGCGCGCCGCCAACCAGCGGCCCTACACGCCGCGCGAGGGCCGCATGATCCACGACATCAACCGCGCCTGGGAGCGCCTCGAGAAGGCCGAGCACGAGAGGGAGCTCGCGCTCAGGGAGGAACTCATACGGCAGGAGAAACTAGAGCAACTCGCCACCAGGTCGGTGACACTCTCCTTAGATTTACTACGATTAGGTTACCCTAGTACAGCGTTCGGCATGAGTCCTGTGCTATGACCTCGAAGTGCGCAAAAGTGATTTTTTGGGTCTGTTTGGCGGTAATATGTGAGGGACGGGAGCGGGGCGTGATATTTCGATTACCTAATTGGATCTTCCCGAGTCGCGTCATCGCGACCACTCGTGATTGACTCCCCGTGTTGTACTCGCGCACCTGAGGCAGCAACTACTCTTTCGTGCAATTTTATTAACCTCATTTAATTAATGTCGTCGTTTTTTAGTGTCATATAAGATTTAATTATAAATAAACCAACATGAGTACCTCAAATAATTATTTTAGTTGCATAAAAATTTAATTTATACTTATAAAATATGTTAAAAACCCAAATAGTAACCCAGTGGTAACGAAATAGGCGTTATTTCTGACTATAATATGAGAAAAACCGCGGGCACAAATACAATAAACATTACAGAATTATTAATGCATTCTGAAATCATAAATGGAAAAAGGTAATTTTATTATAAAATGGTTATAGGTAAATGAGTGAGCCATTTTATTTTACCCATAGTATACAATGCGCAGACGAACCCCCACTCTTTTATCAAGAGCTCACCACTCGCGCCGAGCACTTTACCGTAGTCGCTCATGCTCCACCTTCGCGAGGTAATCAGTAGATGAGCTCGAGAGTCTCTTCAGAGTTGCTGGACGTCCATTGAGTACGACGACAACTCCAAGAAGGACGGTGGCGGGGTTGCGACCCCCGTCCGTCCTCGTGAGCACCGTGACTGATTCTCGGGGGGCTACAATGCGCCCCCATTGGCTCAAAGACAAGGCATTGAGGGGCTCCTGGTGCAAGATCCCACCGGAGAGCCCTGGGGTCTCTCTCATGTGCCGATGCGACAGCCGCGGGGGTTTTAGTGAGTAAGAATCCGACATACCCCGATCGAGCCCTACAGCTCCCTGGAACCTTTTGAAGGTATCCTCTGAAAAAAGAGTTACCAGGCGAGCACGAGCGGCAAATCTCAAAAGGGAACCCTATGTTCAGCAGTAGGTGTCTTCCGGATAATGATGATAGTGACTAGGTGGCAGTCCCTTATGCTAGGGACCGTGAGTCCACCGCAGTGTCAGATACTCTACCGCCAAACAACAGTGTGTAAATATTGTATGTGTGCTGTGTTTTGGTGTGGTTACTGTACAGTTGTATAATAAAATTACCTCACCTCTGTAGACTTACGTCTAATGTCTCGGGTGACCTCCGGCATTTAGTAGATTTTATTAGATGATATTAGACCTTTACGCAAGAGACCGCCCCAGGTAGTTACCGCCGCAGTATCAGATATTATGCCGCCAAGCAGCAGTGTGTAAACATTGCTGTGTTCCGGTGTGAAGGACTTAATAACTAGTGTCTCGGTGACGAGCGGCAATGTAATGCAGCTGCCTATAGGCAAGCGTGTCGTTAACCATTAGGCGGGCGTCTTGCTTGTCTCGTCCCTAGGTAAAATAAACTATTTTTCAAAAAAATAAAAACCGACTTCAAAGTAAATAAAAAATTATCTAAAAAGCATAAAATAACGAAAATATATTGAAGTCGGTGCTAGCACATCAGACTGGCACAAGCTGACACCGACTTCAATATATTTTCGTTATTTTATGCTTTTTAGATAATTTTTTATTTACTTTGAAGTCGGTTTTTATTTTTTTGAAAAATAGTTTATTTAACACTTTTTAGTGACTTTTATTTGAGCAAAATAGGTATCAACACTATCACGCAACTCGAACGTCTACGTTACAGTAACTTACTGAAAACATAAAAAGTTTATAGCTCTTAAACTACTGAACCGATTTTGATGAAACTTGTACTCTACCCTAAGTTGAAAAATACTCTAACAATTGCAAAAAGAATTTTCGAAATCGGACCTGTAGTTTCTGAGAAATCCGTGGACAAACCTACATACATACATACACTCATAAAATTTGGTAAATTTGTTTAAAAGCCCACATAGACTAACATATATTAATATTACGCATTTTTATTAATATTACATACATACGCGTCGAGTACAGAACCTTCTTTTTGAAGCCGGTTAATAAAAAGGCTAACTTTAACTACTCTGAAACCAGTTTCGCCGAATCTCCACGAATCTTAATGACCTTTATATCGTGAAATTTGTTGTCAGGTTCAACCGCAAAGCGCAAATGCGCGAGACATGGCTGTCGGAGAACCAGCGGCTCGTCAGCCAGGACAACTTCGGCTTCGACCTGGCCGCCGTGGAGGCCGCCGCTAAGAAGCACGAAGCTATTGAGACCGACATCTGCGCATACGAGGAGAGAGTCCAGGCGGTCGCCGCCGTCTGCTCCGAGTTGCAGGCCGAAAGGTACTATACTATATTTTTCTATGCAACCAGTGTATTCAAATATATTAATTCAAATAGGCTTAACGTGAATGATCAATTTTTTAAAAGCTACCACTGGATCACAACGCGGCCTCAACTGAGAAGATCCGGCAGGAAACTCAGCGGGCTTGTCATTTTTATTTATGTTTTTAACAGTGTTTGTCTTGTTACAATAGAGTAGCATCAGTGATATGTGGATCCTGCCGTTCAAAAGATAAAACAAAAGAGAGAAATAAGAAATTACGATAAAATTACAACAAACTAGGCGGTCAAAGGGATAGTAGTCGGACCAGTCAAGCAGCACCCGCGCACGAGTTGACTCGAGCAGCAGCCATCACTCCCCGCAACCATATTAGAGGGAAGGGGGTGACTAACCCGTATATTTCTCTATTCAAGTTAGGTGGATGCAGCTGGAAGATAGTCATTCATCGTCGTGCTGTTCTAAGAGGGATGACCTTGGTTTAGCAGTAGATGATTTCCGGCTGATGATGATTCAATTTATATTTTTCTTCTATGTGATAGATAATATTATTTACGTCTAAACGGGTTTTTTAAGCTTACTATTCAATTTGTCTTTAGTATTTTAAAATGAACTCTGAATTATTATTAATAACTCCCTGAATACAATTTTATGTGAATGAGTTAAAACATTAGAGTAGCATGAATGGGCGAATTTCAATGGCTGTGAGTTCCTGTGAGGTTGTCAGTGTTTTCTGGAGTTGCTACGAGGGCTTGACCCATAGTGTCATCGTATTAACCAGTGGTGAACAGCTTGAAGAACGTCGAGTCATTGCCGGGCTGTGTATGGCTTTACATCCAGCGTGACTACAATTTGGTACAAAACGTCCGTACATGGTGTACACACGGCGACACCTCGACCTAGACTGTTTGGAATTTGAACTATTAGAAGTTGAGCTACGCTACGAATCGTGCGAGAACCCTACATATAGCGATATTTTGTTGTTATTTCGTTCTACTCGGAACGGCCGGCGGCGCAGGCCGCATGCCCGGTCCCTTTTCAACGATTCTCTATGTTGTATGTAGCGTAGTTATAGTTATATAAGGCGTCGAGCTTCATGCGTAGCCGTGTGCTCTTTATTGACCAAATTAACAAGAAACCTGTCGTCTGCAGGTACCATGACGTGGAGCGTGTGTACGCTCGACGAGACAACGTGTTGCGTCTGTGGGCCTACTTGTTGGAGCTACTGCGCGCGCGTCGCGCCCGCCTCGAGCTCTCGCTGCAACTGCAGCAGAACTTCCAGGTACACTTATACAAAAAACTACTTACTTACGTACTTATTTCAAAAAATATAAATCTCGATTCTCTCAACATACATTTTTCGTCCGCATCCGATATGGATAACTCGGATAAACTTAATACTTTAAATCACCTTTCTGCATTACTTTCACCCGGCCATCCCCTTTTTGTGTTTGATCGATTTACTGAAAGTGATGTTAAGAGAGCCATTCTATCAATAACTTCAAACGCCATCGGTTGTGATACTTTAAGTCGAAACATGTTGGTGCCCATCCTTGATTTCATTCTTCCTGTCCTTTGTACCATTCTTAACAATTCTATATTAAGTAGTGTGTTCCCTGCAGTCTGGAGAGATGCTCAAATAATACCTTTACCTAAAATACCAAACCCTAAGTCCTGTTCAGAATATCGTCCTATTTCCATCCTTCCCTTTTTATCTAAAGTGTTAGAGCGTCTTGTCCACAGGCAGCTTAGTCTCTATCTCTCTAAATATAACCTCTTAAATCCTTTTCAATCTGGCTTCCGCCCTGGGCACAGCACGGTTACTGCGCTAGTTAAAATTTCAGATGATATACGGTTTGGTATGGAGAACGGTCAGTTAACTGTGCTAACATTGCTAGATTTTAGCAATGCTTTTAATACCGTAAATTTTGATATACTACTTGCTTTACTTCGCTCAATTAACATATCTCCATCAGTAATAGATTGGTTTCGCAGTTATCTGCATGGTCGTCGGCAGCGTGTTCGTCTGGAAGAGTCTTTCTCTACCTGGTGTAACACTTCTGCTGGCGTTCCACAAGGCGGCGTTTTATCTCCCTTATTATTTGCAATTTTCATAAACACCATATCTCAGCATCTTACTTCTTCCTACCACATATATGCAGACGATCTTCAAATTTATTCCCAGGCCTCACTTACTAATTTGGATATAGCTATAGAAGCTGTAAATCTTGATCTGTGTCGTATTGCTAATTGGAGCAAATCTTAAGGACTAAAAGTTAACCCAGTTAAAACACAAGTCATTATTATAGGTAGCTCTCGGATGATCTCTAAGGTGAATTACCAGACACTTCCGCAAATTAATTTTGGCGGTATTGCTATTCCTTATAGTGATTCCGTCAAGAATCTTGGTGTTATAATGGACCGGTGTTTTAATTGGGGCCCACAGTTGGATGCCATTAGTCGCAGAATGTTTGCTTCGGCAGCCTCTTTAAAAAGGCTTCGTAATTTTCTACCCACTGCCACTAAAGTTGCGCTTGCACAATCACTTCTTCTCCCTATACTAGATTATGCTGACGTTTGTTATCTGGACGTGACAGAGGATCAATTGAATAAGCTAGAGCGATTGCAAAATTTGTCCATTAGGTTTATATTTGGCTTGCGTAAATTTGACCATATTTCCCAATTCCGTGCAAAACTCAAATGGTTACCCATTCGTCTCCGACGAAATCTTCACATTTTATCTCTTCTCTATAATATATTGTTTAACCCGTCCACCCCCTCTTATCTTAGGGAACGTTTCGATTATTTGTCGAATTCTAGCACCTACAGTCTTAGGTCCTCGGAAAACCTTTGTCTTACGATGCCCTTACATAGCAGTTCCTTCTATGACAAATCCTTCACGGTGCAGGCGGTTCGCCTGTGGAATTCCTTGCCCGTTTCTATAAGGCGTGCTTCGTCACTGCCAATTTTCAAAGATCTAGTGAAGAAGTTTTATTTGGCGGAATAAGTTAATCGGTATTTGTGTAATTTTCTTGTTATATTAGTACGTACTGATTTATGTATGTTTATAATAGTATTATTTGATGTATGTTTATATATTATACTCATATGAATATATATTATTATAGTTTACAACATATGTGTTTTTATGTGTCTTTGTGTTAATGTTACCTATTCATGTCGAGTGCGCGCACCCTCTGCTCTTTGTAACTTCTTTATTTTCCTCTCTATCCAAAGGTCCTGGAAGAGATCGCTTTTAACGATAAGGCCGCCCATTGTTGCATTTTTTATTAATTTGTGTCTTATTCTTTTTGTATCTGTTTGTTTGTGCGCAATAAAGAATTGTCTATCTATCTATCTATCTATACACATACTAGCTGACCCGTGCAGCTCCGCCCGCGCTTTTGTTACATTTTGCTCCCCTTTTCTCCCTCCTCCCTAGATTTATCTCTCTCCATCTCTCTCTCTCTTATAAAAAAATCTAATTATATGCTCTTTCTCTCCTCTCTCTTTCCCCCTCCCACTTCGGTTTCCGTCACACCCCCCCTCTTCCTCTCCCTGTTGTCCCCTCTTCTACGAACTTGCTCCTTCTCACTCCCCCCTTACTCCACCTAACTCCCCCGATCCCTCACCCCATCACCTCCTCCTCGAATCCCCTCCAATATAATCCTCGTCAATCATGGTATCAGCGGCATGAAATATACTTTACGGCCTATTCTCAGACCTACCATACAAATCGGTTCACCCATCTATTTAATGACCTTACCTAACGTTGCTTCTATTATATTCTATTCTTAACCTTAACCAACCGGGATCAAAAGTCCCCAAAATCCTATGTCCGTTTCCTGGTTCTAAGTTACCTCCCCACCAATTTTCAGCCGAATCGGTTAGGCCGGTTAGGCTTGAGTTATAAATAGTGTAACTAACAATCTCACCGATAGATGGCGCTGTTCATAATGTAAATCACGCTAACATCGTAAATTACTGTCTAATGATATTCGATAATGAAAGCTCCAAGTTTTTCGCATCTTTTATTGTTGCGACTGTAATACAATACCTATACACTACCTGGACTTGGGGTGGGGAGTTACATTTCATGAGACACAACAACGCATCCCCCCACCACCCCTGAGCCCTGACGTTGAAGCGTTTTTTGGGAGCGCTGTTCATTGTGTCTAGTGTGAATTGTAGTTGTACATTTTATTGCGTTAGATTAGATCATTTCGAGTCATTTTAGGTCTTTTACCTAAGTAAAAATTTTGCAATTTCGTATTCTCAATTTCTACCTACCTATACAAATGTAGCCTTGGTGGTGCAGCGGACCTAACCGCTGGCTTTTAAATGAAATGAAATGGTATTTTTCCCTTGCCTATTTCTTTCCTAATCTAGTCTGGACTCGCTCGGGATTTACAGATTTTAACTTTTCAAAGATATAATGTCATATTGCTATCAGCAAAGTACTTAGAACAATACAGAAATCTAATGAAAATGTCCTGGGTGTACCGGACCGGCTTACCCCTTACAAAAATTTACCCTTCGCCACTGCCATATCTTATGCAAACGAAATGTCTGCTCAGTCCCTATTGTATATAGCGTAATAATATATATCTTAATGATTAACTGATCAGTCTATAATTACCCTATTCACATACAAAGGAAATTACGTAGTAATATGTGCAAGTAATGTTTCACTGCTTAGCCTATGAAACATAGCGTGATGTTTTATATACCAATTTATACCCCTCCTATTACACAACACATCAGTGAAAGTCCTATCAAAATCCATCCACGGGTTTGCAAATGATACCTGGACAAACAGAACGACAGACAGACAATAATTCCAAAAAAAATTGTTTTGGCCTCTATGTCGATAGTATAGTATCCCCACATAGAAATTTTGTAAAAATATTCAATGTACAGAAAAAGTGCTCTTTGAGTTTTATTATAGTATAGATATAGATATATGTCACGTACAGCCGGCACGCGCAACTTGGCAAGGTTTTGGTGTAGTGGGGAAATAGTATATTTCATTACGAGTGCGGAAAGCCTGTCATTGCAAAGAGTTCCGACAAATGTCTACCCGAGCCGAGGCGCAGCCGAAGGCGAGGGTTGACAGTCGGAACAAGTTGCAATGACGGTTCCGCACGTGTACTGAACAACTATTAAACAAGGACAGTCGGAACAAGTTGCAATGACGGTTCCGCACGTGTACTGAACAACTATTAAACAAGGCTCAAACCCTTAATAGTCTTTCATCTCTTCCAACTCCTGACTGTTCTCAATTTGTATTTAACCAATTCACTGATTGTGATGTCAAGAAGAGCATACTTTCAATTAGTTCCAATGCCATTGGAAGTGACAGTGTTACACGCAATATGATTATCCCCATTTTAGATCAGGTCCTTAAAATTATAACATATATTCTTAATTTCTCTATCACTAATAGTACTTTCCCATCTTTATGGAAAGAAGCCCTTATCACTCCTCTTCCTAAAAAATCTCACCCTTCGTCTTTCTCTGAACTTCGTCCCATTTCTATACTTCCCTTTCTGTCTAAGGTTCTTGAGCGTCTTGTCTACTATCAGCTCAGCTCCTACCTTTCCATAAACAATTTTTTTAACCCCTTCCAGTCCGGGTTTCGTACGGCACATAGCACAGTCACTGCCCTTGTTAAAATTACTGACGATATTAGATTAGGTATGGATGAAGGTAATCTCACTATCCTCTGTTTACTAGATTTCAGTAATGCCTTTAATACTGTAGACTTTGATATTTTGCTCGGGATACTTCGCTCTCTTAACATATCTCCAACAGTGATTGGTTGGTTTCATAGTTACCTGTCTGGGCGTCGGCAGCGTGTTCGCGTGGAGGACAGTTTGTCTTCTTGGTGTAACACTTCTGCTGGTGTTCCGCAGGGTGGCGTGCTTTCCCCGTTACTTTTTGCTGTATTTATTAATACCATAACTAAAAATCTGTTTTCAACCTACCACCTTTATGCTGATGATCTACAAATTTATTCCCATGCTTCTTTAGACCGTTTGCCAGATGCCATTGGTAAAATTAATTTAGATTTGGCCCAGATCTCTACTTGGAGTAAGTGTTTTGGTCTCCAGGTTAATCCTAATAAGACTCAAGTCATGGTTGTTGGCAGTTCTAGATTAGTTTCCAGAATCGATTGGACTCTACTTCCTCAAGTTAAATTCGAAGGTGTAAATCTTCCTTTTGCAGATAAGGTTAAGGATCTCGGGATATTTATTGATCAGAAATTATCCTGGAAGCCCCAATTACAGGAAGTCAGCCGTAAGCTGTTTGCTTCAGCGGGGTCCTTACGAAGACTTCGTAACTTTTTGCCTGTCTCTACTAAAATTGCACTTGCTCAATCTCTTCTTCTGCCTATCCTAGACTATGCTGATGCCTGTTACCTTGACCTTACAGAAGATCAACTTAATAAGCTTGAAAGACTGCAAAACTTCTGTATCAGATTCATATTCGGATTACGGAAATTTGATCACGTTTCGGAATTTCGTGCTAAGCTTAAATGGCTTCCAATTCGGCTTCGCCGTAATCTACACATTCTGTCTCTATTATACAACATTTTATTTAATCCCTTTACCCCTTCCTATCTTAAAGATAGTTTCATATACCTACATGAATCGCATTCTCGTTCCTTAAGATCGTCAGAGAATTTAATCCTTAAAATTCCATCGCATTCCACAGCATATTACGGTAACTCTTTTTCAGTTCGTGCTGTCAAACTGTGGAATAGTCTACCTTTGACAATTAGACGTGCCGAGTCCTTAGTTACATTTAAAAGGCTCCTGAAGGAATATTTCTTGGTCTCCTAGCCATGACTTTTTTTACTTTTTTTTTATTAATTATTTCTTTTTTTTCATCCACGATATCACCTCTATACTATCATAATATATTTTATAGTATTATTACTTATTTCCTCACCATAGATAAACTATGTTATATTGTGTTTTATGTATATTATCGAATAGGTATATATAATATTTATCTTATATATTATTATCTAAATTACATGTAGATTTATAACTTTTCCTCATTTTATTTTATTTTGTTTTCTGTACACCATTGGCTACCTTCTTTTGTTAACTGATCGTTCCTTTCCATCCTAAGGTTGTCTGGAAGAAATCGCAACTTGCGATAAGACCGCCCAATGTATACCATTGTATATTTTCTTTGTACTTCTTTGTTTTCTGTACTTCTTGGTGTGCAATAAAGAGTTCTCTATCTATCTATCTATCTATCTATTTTTAATACAGTTGCGAAAAAACGAAGCAACTTAATAAAATAATAAAAATACACAACAAACTCAACTAACTTATCATTTATTTGTTATAAAAGTTATAATTCACATGTACATTGAAATTGGTACAGTTTTTAATAGTAACTGGGGAAGTTTTAGGTTGCATATTTACTGTTTGAGACAAACTATTATTAATTTCGTATTATCGTTATCAACGACGGTAGATGGACGAATGTTCTCTTCAGTATTGGCATGTGAAGGAGACGGACTGGACTTTAAATTAATGGATCGTGTGATTTTTTTCCCAGTTTCTAGTTTGTTGTTTAATGAATCAGCAATATAGCCTTCTGCAACTTTGTCTGATTTCCAACCTCCTAGTCGCGCATTAATCACGTGATGTTTTTTAGCAACTTTTTAACCCCTCCCCCCCTCCTGGTGATATGTGGTGAGGTTTTGAAACTACCCCCCCCCCCCCTATCCAAAATCACGTGTATTTTTTGTAAAAAATTTCATTATAATTTATATTGAAATTTTCGGAATATTATCTTTAAATACAGGTACTTAACTGATTAAATGTTGAAGGGGAAGTCGTTTCCGGCAATGGTGAGTCAAGGCTACGTGCCGCTGTTTGGTTTAGAAATCGTGCATTCAACGAAAAATAAATACACGTGATGTCTCATTATACCCCTCCCCCCTCCTGGTGATATATCGTGATTTTTTCGGGACCCCTCTCCCCCCCTTTCGAGACTCACGTGATTAATGGACGACCCCTTAAGGACGTCAAATTGGCTCCCGAATCTGCCAATAATGTAGCAGAGGTCCTCCTGAAGCTGTGCCCAGTATAACACTCAGCATCCGGCAGACCAAGAAACGTAGCTATTTCTTTTGGCATATTACCAAATTTGTTTATCCCGATTGCTTGAGTTGTACACTTTCCTTTTTGATAATTTTGGAAAAAACGGTCGGTTTTTGCTTTTTGGGACCGCTGAATCATATATTTTTACACTATTCTAAGAAAATCTTCTTCAACAACAAAGCTTCTCGGTATCTTATTTTTTGTATTCGCACGGGAAAAAAAAAATTAGCTGCAGCTACTAAATTTTAGGTGCTATTGCAAATTTTCTTACGAACTATAGGGACAGCGAAGTTTGTAGCAGTCGTTGCAAAGTGTTTTTAGCTACCAGAATTTAGCCAAGGTAGCGAATTATTTTAGTTAAAATTACTACATGTCATAGCTAAGATTAGCGATAGCGGCGAATATTATTTGCTATATTTAGCTGTGGCTGCTAACAATATTAGCAATATTTAGCTGTGGCTGCGAATTGTTTTTGTGACTCCACCAAAGGATTTTAGTTGCGATACCAAATAAATTTATGAGTGTCAGCTAATATAATTCGTAGTATTGTAGGTTTGTTTTAGCAGTATTAGCTAAGTTAATTTGATACTGTATCGTATCACCTTAGCTACAATTGCCAATATGTTAGCTGTGGCTACGAATTGTGTTTGTAACTCCACCCAAGGATTTTAGTTGCGACACCAAATACATTTATGAGTGTCAGCTAATATAATTAGTAGTATGATAGGTTTGTTTTAGCAGCATTAGCTAACTTAATTTGTTACTGTATCGTATCACCTTAGCTGCAATTGCCAGTATGTTAGCTGTGGCTACGAATTGTGTTTGTAACCCCACCGAAAGATTTTAGTTGCGACACCAAATACATTTAACAGTGTCAGCTAAAATAATTAGTAGTATGATAGGTTTGTTTTAGCAGCATTAGCTAACTTAATTTGTTACTGTATCGTATAACCTTAGCTGCAATTGACAATGTGTTAGCTGTGGCTACGAATTGTGTTTGTGACTCCACCAAAGGATATTAGTTGCGATACCAAATAAATTTATGAGTGTCAGCTAATATAATTCGTAGTATTGTAGGTTTGTTTTAGCAGTATTAGCTAAGTTAATTTGATACTGTATCGTATCACCTTAGCTACAATTGCCAATATGTTAGCTGTGGCTACGAATTGTGTTTGTAACTCCACCCAAGGATTTTAGTTGCGACACCAAATACATTTATGAGTGTCAGCTAATATAATTAGTAGTATGATAGGTTTGTTTTAGCAGCATTAGCTAACTTAATTTGTTACTGTATCGTATCACCTTAGCTGCAATTGCCAGTATGTTAGCTGTGGCTACGAATTGTGTTTGTAACCCCACCGAAAGATTTTAGTTGCGCCACCAAATACATTTAACAGTGTCAGCTAAAATAATTAGTAGTATGATAGGTTTGTTTTAGCAGCATTAGCTAACTTAATTTGTTACTGTATCGTATAACCTTAGCTGCAATTGACAATGTGTTAGCTGTGGCTACGAATTGTGTTTGTGACTCCACCAAAGGATATTAGTTGCGATACCAAATAAATTTATGAGTGTCAGCTAATATAATTCGTAGTATTGTAGGTTTGTTTTAGCAGTATTAGCTAAGTTAATTTGATACTGTATCGTATCACCTTAGCTGCAATTGCCAATATGTTAGCTGTGGCTACGAATTGTGTTTGTGACTCCACCCAAGGATTTTAGTTGCGACACCAAATACATTTATGAGTGTCAGCTAATATAATTAGTAGTATGATACGTTTGTTTTAGCAGCATTAGCTAACTTAATTTGTTATTGTATCGTATCATCTTAGCTGTAATTGCCAATGTGTTAGCTGTGGCTACGAATTGTGTTTGTGACTCCACCAAAGGATATTAGTTGCGATACCAAATAAATTTATGAGTGTCAGCTAATATAATTCGTAGTATTGTAGGTTTGTTTTAGCAGTATTAGCTAAGTTAATTTGATACTGTATCGTATCACCTTAGCTGCAATTGCCAATATGTTAGCTGTGGCTACGAATTGTGTTTGTGACTCCACCCAAGGATTTTAGTTGCGACACCAAATACATTTATGAGTGTCAGCTAATATAATTAGTAGTATGATAGGTTTGTTTTAGCAGCATTAGCTAACTTAATTTGTTATTGTATCGTATCATCTTAGCTGTAATTGCCAATGTGTTAGCTGTGGCTACGAATTGTGTTTGTGACTCCACCAAAGGATTTTAGTTGCGACACCAAATAAATTTATGTGTGTCAGCTAATATAATTCGTAGTATGATAGGTTTGTTTTAGCAGTATTAGCTAAGTTAATTTGATACTGTATCGTATCACCTTAGCTGCAATTGACAATGTTTTAGCTGTGGCTACGAATTGTGTTTGTGACTACACATAATGATTTTATTTTAGTTGCGATATCAAATTAATTTATGAGAGGTAGCTAATATAATTCGTAGTAGCATGTAAAGTAATTTTAACAGTACAAGCAAAGTTAATCTGATACTGTATAGTATTAATGCAGCTACAATTTCTACGATGACATGAATATAATATGATAAAAAAATATATCACAAAATATGAATTAACACTATCTCATGTTGCTAGAAGTATGTTTGATACGATAGATTGTCCTTATTAAACTTGATGGCAACAAAACAAATCTTCAGAAGACGAATAATGAGATCATTTACATATTTAATTAAAGCAATTCAACATCTTTAACTATTAAAAAGAATGTGTAAATGGTTACCGGTTACATAGCTTTAAATATGTTACGGTTATGTTATTCGTTTTCTAATAAATTGTTATGTTGTTGCCATCAAGTGCGTAAATACATTTTTTTGTATTGAAATACTTATAGCAACTCAGGATTATTAGATATTATGTGATACTTTATTTATCATATTCTATTCATGTCGTCATATCAATTGTAGCTACGATGATACGATACAGTATCATATTAACTTTGCCTCGACTGCTAAAATTATTTTCCATGCTACTACGGATTATATTAGCTACCTCTCATAAATTTATTAGATATTGCAACTATAATCATTATGTGTAGTCACAAACACAATTCGTAGCCACAGCTAAAACATTGTCAATTGCAGCTAAGGTGATACGATACAGTATCAAATTAACTTAGCTAATACTGCTAAAATACTGTCAGTTCTAGCTAAGGTGAAATGATACAGAATCAAATTAACTTAGCTTTAACAGCTAAAATGACCTTCCATGTTACTGTACATTAGCTTTTTCAAATAAATGTAACACATAACTGAAACGAAATCCTTAGGTGAGCAAACAAACACAACTAACATTTACACTTAAAACACTGTCAAGTGCAGCTACAGTGATACGATAGAGTAATAAATTACCTTAGTTACTAGGTACTGCTTAAACTACCTAACATGCTACGAATTATGATAAATTAATCACCATTCTCAATTGTTACATGAAGTCAATACAAAACAAAATTAAAGAAAGTATCTATTTATTGAAATCACAAAGTTACTCCTAAAACAAACATTAGTTTGGATAATTGAAAAGAAAAGTTATATACATAATATTTTTTACTAACAATTTTATGTAACACTGGTATAAGACAGTAATTCCAACATATCAACTTTTATAAGTACAAGTGTTAACTAACTTGATCATAAAATCACTATCTGATAAAGTGACAATAAGGGCAAAGTCAATTTCAATTTTTTTCAATACTATACTATACTATATATAATCGGAACAACAAAGAAATACTATACTATAATCGGAACATTAAGCTTATACAGGGTTACGGGAAAAGTCGTGCTAGATCCGTTAAGGGCGTGGAGTACCCATCATTTCTGACTTATTTCACTATGAAACACCCCACCCTAAACTTAACCCTTTTCGAGATTTTCTACTTTAAATTTTTTTATTGAAAATTGCCGATGTTTAGGCTATTAAATTTTATTTTGTTTATTTTGTGTGTATTATTATTATTATTATTGCATTTTGACATGTGTAATAAGATGCTTTAGGACGTCAATCATTAAAATAGTGCACAAGTTAATTGAATAGGCCGTAGTAGACAAGTGAAAGTAAAGAAATTACAAAAATAATTAGCAGGTTTATTTTTCTCTAAGGAATATCTAAAAAAAATATTATGGCAGTTGTTCGGCAGATGTGTTTTAAAATATCTTCGTTCCATCAGCTTTCTAACGAGGTATAACTATCTAGGGTTCGTATTAAATTTCGTGGAAAAAAAACTTAGTTTCATAGGTGACAGTGGTGAAGAAAGTTAATACTTAGCCCTAAAAAGTAAAGTAAAACAAAAATAGGTAAGCATGAAATGTCATTTACTAAATCAGGTTTTCACACAACTTTTTCTTACTCTACACTCTCTACAGTTCATGTTCAACATGGCCACCTCTATTTCTAACACATTGTCGCATCCTTCTACGGAGACCAGTCTTCACTACTCCAGTGGTCAACGTTGTCCTTATTTGATTTGCTGCATCAACAATCCTTTCTCTTAATTCTTCCACAGACGAAACTGGATTTGGCTCGCTGTATACAAGACTTTTCATGCGCCCCCATACATGAAAATCCATGGGGGTTAGGTCCGGACTTCTTGCTGGCCATGGCAACGGCCCACCTCGTCCTATCCATTTGTTTGGATAATTTGTGTCCAGCCAGTCTCTGACACTTCTCCTGAAATGGGCAGGGCAGCCATCATGTTGGAACCACATGTCCCTTATTAAGTTGAGTGGCAGATCATCCAGCAAGTCATTCAAGTCTCCTCTCAGAAAGTTTTCGTAGTTTTCCCCATTTAGATTGTCCGGGAGAAAGTAAGGTCCGATCAAATAATTGGAGATAATACCCATCCACACGCTAAATCTTCGTTGGGACCCCGTCACTCTTTTCTTATTGGGATTCCTTAGTTCTTTTGGGGCCCAGTAGTGAGCGTTGTGATAATTAGTTATGCCATCTTTATCAAATTTGGATTCATCTGTCAACAAGATATTTCTTAGAAAATCTGGGTCTTCTACGTCAGCATTTAGCATGAATCTGCAAAAGTCCAACCTTCTCGCGGAGTCTCCTTCTTCAATAACGTGTACCGGCGTGTAATGGTACGGGTATATGCCAGCAGTATGCACTGTAAACTACACACTCCATTGCGAAAGTCCCACATCCGGCACTCGACGACCGGGATAGCGAGTTATGTATTCGTTGCGAGCTTGCACAGACACACAATCGCAGTATCCATAACAAATAAGCATATCAGCATATTCCTCAGGTGTGTAGGACGTCATCTTCAACACTTCCGTATCACAAGTACAAATCAGAGTCCGGTTAATAAGCACAGTAGTCACAAATCAGAAGAAATAGTCCAGAATCACAGCCAAGTCGAGAAAAAGAGCAAAACGATATCACATCTACTATGTACGAAGCACAAAAACAGACTGCCAACCAAAACAATATCCTGTGTTGTATTACCAGCCCTTATCAGTCTCTACACATTTTTTCTTTCATTCACACCTGCATAAATCGTCACTTGTCTCGCTCGCACGGTGTGTCCCAACTTGAAAGACAATAGATGCGGGACCGTTAGAACTGCTACCTGAAGCGTCCCAACTACTTTTTTTCCACGAAATGTAATACGAACCCTAGATAGTTATACTTCGTTAGAAAGCTGATGAAACGAAGATATTTTAAAACACATCTGTCGAACAACTGCCATAACATTTTTTTTAGATATCCCTTAGAGAAAAATAAACCTGCTAATTATTTTTGTAATTTCTTTACTTTCACTTGTCTACTACGGCCTATTCAATTAACTTGTGCACTATTTTAATGATTGACGTCCTAAAGCATCTTATTACACATGTCAAAATGCAATAATAATAGTAATAATACACACAAGATAAACAAAATAAAATTTAATAGCCTAAACATCGGCAATTTTCAATAAAAAAATTTAAAGTCGAAAATCTCGAAAAGGGTTAAGTTTAGGGTGGGGTGTTTCATAGTGAAATAAGTCAGAAATGATGGGTACTCCACGCCCTTTACGGATCTAGCACGACTTTTCCCGTAACCCTGTATATTAATTTAAAATATGCAATACTTAACCCCCTATTAGGGTAAATGCACATGATCTGCATTTAAACTGCTAGCTAGTTATACAATTGCAGTTTTGGTGCAGTTGAAATAACTACATCGAAACTGTTGACCGACTATCCCACTGTCCGTATAGTGAGATAAGTCAACTAAACCACATACCCCGACTAAACCACAATTCTGCAGCTAACTTGCAGCATCTACAAATTGAGACTAACAATAATTTATAGCCTATACATTATACTTAATATAAATAACGATTACACATAAGGGTACAAAAACACTTAAACACTACTACAGGGAGCATTGGAAAATGTTGGCAATATTTTAACCTTTGCTTCTACATAACATTAAAATGATAATAGGTACAACATTTAATGAATCACTACAGATAAATTCTCGTATTTCAGAATGATAGTCATCATATTTTATACGCAAGTCAAGTCCTCACAAAAATCCCTGACATTTATTTTAATTAAACTTTTTTATTCCTAAAATGATTGTACTATGGATGTAATTCACATGCAGAAGCATAGTCTTAAGTATTGCCGATGATTTCAAATCCATCTTGTATACAACATCGATACACTAGGCATACATGTAATATGTATTTACTAGAACCTTTACAGAATATGGTTATAATATAAATACTGAGTAAAATCATATAATATGGGATTCATAAATCAGTACCACTTACAAAATACATACACAATATTTGCTGGAGTCGTCTCCATGCAGTTGCATTTCAGCATCAGTAGAGAAATTTTTAAAATCGATTTCCAGCTGTGGACAAATAAAAAAAAAATGAATGATATAGATTGGGTAAGTATTATTTGATATAATTACAAAATTTCTAATATTTACAAGATATAATAATAATAATAATAATATCTTGGGACAATCCACACACGGTCATCTGATCCCAAACTAGGCAGAACCTGTACTATGGAAACCAGACAACTGATACTAATACTTATATACATTTTTTTTTGTAAATACATACTTAAATAGATAAATAACACCCAGACACTTGGTGGGAATCGAACCCACGACCCATCGGTTAGCGGACAGGGTGTCTAACCACTAGACCAACGGGCCCGGCATAATAACTGAATCTATAATTTTATTTCATATCAGTTGATATAATAAACGATTGATATAATTTTAAAATAACTATTTTTATTAAGCATAACATACATTGATTACAAAACCATTTGATATCATTTACAAGATATAAAACCTATTTAGCCTAATATAATAAAAATAATAATAATATCATGTTTTTTTGTAATTTCGCGAGGCCTGCTTTGCGGGGCTCCTAATTCTGGGTGGTCATAAGACAATAACCACGAAGGTTAAGGCGGGAGCTCCGCTTCTAGCCTAACATATCCGAGTCGGATTGCTCTGAATCGAGGTGTTAACTATGTTGGTACCTATAAATATACATTTTAAACTATAGACCTAATGATTTTCGATTAGATAAACATTATATCCAATAACATTATACGAAATAAGTTTTAGAATATATAAATGTTATATGTAAAGAAATTATAGCAACAGTTGGTATATCTCACGTTTATTAGATCTTGTGAACGTTATTGAAATGAAAATAGACCAAATAAATTTATATGAAATGGGACGCACCCATATAGATTGAGCTTCGTAGAAGTTAGTTAAAACGTTCGTAATAAATTGTTACTTACCAATCTATCGTCCATGTATTTGTGGATTTCCATTAATCCTTTAGACATTGATAATCTTTTTGATGTCGTGCATTCCCAGTTCTCAAGGACAACATTTACCGTTTCTGTATTTTGAAGCCAGCTTCATAATAAATAATAGGCTTATTGTTTCTATGGGCCATAGTTGCCTGCAATAAACGTTTTATTATTATTTTTCATTTTTGGTTACTCGGGCTTTTACACCCGGACTTTTAAAAAGCTTGCATGGGGACGAATCCAACACATAGGCCTGTTAGGACAAATTAATGAAATGGAACATACCTGCCAGAATCAACTGCTGGAAATAAGATATAAACAGCAGTTGACTCTGGCAGGTGTAGGGACTATTGAAGTATATGGAAAGATTTCTTGATTTCCTTAAGTGGGCATTTGGTGGACTGAACACTGGGCTATTGTAAAAGGCCGGGGTCATTTGCCATAATTAGTAGATACACTAATTATATTTTGTCAAGCGGTGACTTGCCACCAACTAGATGGGCTCTTCATATGGCCGTCAGAAGACGACGGAGTGCAACACCGGTGTGGGTGGCTCAGGTGTCGAGAGGTGTGCTGCCCTTTCTCCGAAGTTACTCGCGGCATTATACCCTTTAATACTTTCACCCCTGGAGCATGTAGCTTTAACAGCTCCTCTCTGGACTAGCCAATTAAGGCTAGCCAGAGCTGAGAGTCCTGCGTGCCCCCTTCGGTTTCCGGCCGACAAGTCACGCCAAGGTGGGGGCCCTGACCGACTCTCTAGAGCACTCGGGTCCGTGGTGACCTTACGCACCAACAGCTCGCCACAAGCTTATGTAAAATGGAAGATACCTTTTTTATGACGTGGGGGAAATCTTCGAAAGATCCCCGGGAGCTGTGGGGCTCGATCGGGGTATGTGGGATTCTTACCCACTAAAACCCGCGCGCCGGATCTGCACCAGGGACCCTCAGTGCCTTGCCTTTGAGCCCGCCGACGGGGGGTGCATTATAGCCCCCCGGGAACCAGTCACGGTGCTCACGGGGACGGGGGTCGCAACCCCGCCGCTGTCCTCCTCGGAGTCGCCGCCGTACTCAATGAACGTTCTAAGGGTTCCACACCCCGGACGTCCAGCGACTCCGAAGAGCTTATGTAAAATGGAAGTTTTAGTATAAGTGGCCGAAAAATTCTTTGTGAAATATTAGCACATTTTCATATAATAAGGCATATGTAAGACCGCTATTCTGTTCAATTAATTACAGGCAATTATAATTTATTATATTGTACTAACCTTTGAATGTATCAATGACTGGTTGGTCATAAACCCAGATTTCCAATAATTTTGTAACGTCCTCCCTTGCACAATAACTTCACCGTCTATCCTATCACCTCAGCTTATCACAGATCATGACTATGATCACGCGTCTGTCAGCATTCGAAAAACTAACTTAACTACCAAGCAATGTTGCCAGTGCTGTCAAAAAAATACAGATGAAACTTTTCTATTAAAAATGTAATTTCTATCAAATAATATATTTAACATTTTAACATTAAAATGTAAAAAATAAAGGTTAGTAATGTACATGCGGAAATCGACATCAAGCCAGGACCGGGTGATAGGCTAAGTCATAACTGTTAACAAAAATATATGAAAAAAATCTTTATTAAGAACTAGCTGTACCCGCGGCTTCACACGCAGCCAGTAGGTAGGTAATTTTCGCGTTATACTCATAAAATAAAACTCGATATAACACGATCCATCTCCATTGAACTTGATCACCTTCTGCCCGATTCGATCCGGCCCTTTTATTTTTCGCGGGGAAACCTTCAAAAGGTCCTCGGGATCTGTGGAGGTCAACCAGGGTATGTGGGATTCTTACCCACTAAAGCCCACGAGGTTGTTGCATTGGCACATGAGTGGGGACACCAAAGTTCTCCGGTGGGATCTGCACCAGTGTGATCAGTGCCTTGCATTTTTTTAGCGTTCACGGTGTCAAGGTGCTCACATGGATGGGGGTCACAACACCGCTGCCGTCCTCCTAAGAGTCGCCACCGTACTGGATGGACATCCTAAGTAAGGGCCACACCCTGAATGTCCAGCGACTCTGAAGGAACTCAATCCGACTCCATCCAACCCAGTCTGACCACCCGATTCGACTCGATCGATTTACATAAATTATATCAAAATCATCCTATATATTTTGCGCGTTACCCTTATATTTTGATGCCCCGTCCTGCAGGAACCCTTCAATTTTTCGGGATAAAGAGTCTCTTAGTTAAGCGGTCAGCGGAGCACCACTTACTTTGCAAACCGGAGGTCACGGGTTCCATTCCCGCAGGGAGCAACAACTTTGTGTAGGTAATTGTTTCTTACTGGTTAGGACAATGACGGATCTTTTTGTCTAGAAAGTAAGATGATCCATACGTCGGATAGGTACTGAGGGGCTTGGATGACATTATTATTATTATGATGACAGCTACGATGGCGATTATGTGTAGGTCCTATGCCACATACAAAATAGTACTATTTTGACATTACCTAAATTCATTTTTCCATTTTACTACTAAGTACCCGTATATCCGTAAATCTATTGTTCAAGTAACCCTGATCTTGTTTGTAAGCTGTCTACACGATAAGTGTCAAGCTGCATATCGTGATCTACTTGCTTTTTGTTCTCGCGGGGGACACATGCAATAGGTCCCGGGACCTATGGGGTCAACCGGGGTATGTGGGATTCTTACCCACGGCTGTCGCACGGCACATGAGACGGGAGGCGTGGACGCTCCGGTGGGATCTGCACCAGAAAACTGAGGGTTTTCTGGTCTTGCCTTTAAGCCCGCCGCTGGAGACACTTTATACATCCACCAAGCAAGCTGTCGTACTTGTTAGACATCTAGGGCCACACACCTCAAACTTTCTGAAGGAGCTTTATTCTTATATATTGAAGAATGTTATTGTAAGTGGTCAATAACATCTTATATTTTTTTATTAAGTACTTCTACTATCTTATGTATTTCAAGATCAATGATTCAATGATTTCGATATCTATCACATCGACGTATTTTACAGAGGTTTAGTTTGAGATTTCATGGAACCATTATATTTTTTAACACTATGACTCAAAGTTGATAACTTTGTTGAGATTTCAAAAATAAAAAAGTAAATTCAAAAACTATAACCCAACTAGCGAAAAATCACCCTATGAAAAGTATAAAACCATATTTATTATAATTTTCAATATTTATCGCCTATTAAATAAACAACTAACACGTTATATTATAGCGTTTCATCGAGTCGTAAAGCGAGCTGCAAAGTCTTTTAAGATTAAGAGATTAAGTGAATCGTCACTCTGGCAACACCTGCAAGAACCGTTATTTCATTTGTCCGCGCAAAACGCGAATAAATTTGCTACCATACCAAATTATTGTATGCTACTGCAGCGAATACTATATTTGCAACAGTCGTTAAAATATTCGGGCTCGTTTTAAAACGTTTCTTTTGTACCTATTAACTCGCTTTCTTGTCTTACGAAGAACATACCTACTTACTAATATTGGACCATAGGAACATTAGGAATGGTGACCATTGGAACTACTGAAATACCCAAAATAACCCCGTCGTGTTTAGGCTAGATGTATTTGTCTTGACAAGTACTAAGCCTGTATCTGCTGTCTGTGTGTTCGCCATAATATGAGCAGCTAGCTTAAACGCCTTTTAAACGCGCTTTTATTAGTTTCACCTGTAATAAGTACGTAGGTATATATGATGGTAATAGAATATTGCCACTCCATTTTCACCCACTTCTACACGTTCAAATCGTTTGGAATTTTGCACATGTGTCAAAGACCCGTGACAATATATTAATATAGTATTATCGAGCTGATCTCATGATAAAGCTCGAATTTGGATAAGGGGGAACCCTTAAATGGCTACTAGTAAACTCATCAAGTTTGGACTCATTTGTTTTGTTTTAAAGAATTCTATTTACTTTGACCACTAATGAGGATCTGATGATGGAACTGGAAGGTGGGTAAAGGAACCCTTGAGTGGGTACTAGTAATCACATCGTGTTTAGGCTCGCTTGATTCGGCTTTAAGAGTTCCATTGACTTTTCCCAATATGAGGATCTGATGATGGAGCTGGAAGGTAACCCTTGAATGCGCGAAAGTTTGGAGAGCCTAAAGCAATATCTCAATGGACTAAAGCCTGATGGATAATAATCCATCGGACGTACCTACTGTAAGCAGTTGCGCATTATTGAGGAAAGTCTGTCTAATAACCACAGATCTTGGATTCGTATATCAACTCTCAAAATTGACAACGATACATTCGAAACGATATACTTACGATATTATTCCGAATGTATCATACCTACTCTAACAAATATTCGAACTCCTCATCGTTTATCGTACCTATCTATAGAATTTTTGGTCCTCGGTACGATTCATTTGGTCCTTTTTTATTTTCTTCATTATTTACAATGAACTAAAGACCACGCGTACAAGTCGTGGGCACTGCTGATGTTATCCCGGTTTTACTCACTGTGGGACCTTAGATCATATAAAAGAAATAGATATGACGCGCGGAACTAACAAATGACGCCGGGCACGAGGAATATGAAAACACAAAGTGCTATGATTCGGCCCGCAGTGATCGCGAGCCACGATCGCGAGCGCACGTCTGGTCACAGCAAAAAAAAAACATCGATACTATGCCGTACTGTGTAGTAAAATTTTGTAAAATCACATCAGACAAATTAAGAAAGAATACTGGATTATCATTTCATAGGTAAATGTCTAAAAGTAATAGATTTCTAATTAGTTTCGTGATTTTTTTGATCCCGCAAATTCGGAACACAAAACTTCACCAAAGTCTTACGGTGTTGTCATACTGCACAAAAAAAATTCCCAAAATATATCACATCTTTTGTGGGTAACTTATTTGATGTTAGGAAATAAATATTAATAGATTACTTTTAAAGTTTTTAACCGACTTTAAAAAAAGGGGGTTCTGTATTCAACGAGTATGTATGTTATATTAGTAAAATTTCGTAATATTAACGTAATGTTAGTCTATGTGGGCATCTAAATAAATGTACTGTAAATGGTTGTATGCATGTAGGTTTGCCAACGTATTTCTCAGAACCTGCAATTCCTATTTCGATAATTCAAGGTACGAGTGGACAAAGGTGTTAATAGTTTTAAACAAGTTGAGTGAGCGATGAAAAAAATAATTCAAGCTAGAAATTAAAGCTTAAAGTTTTATAATACAATTAATTTAATTTGTTTTGTATAGGTATATTTATAATTTCTACATTATGTTATAAATATAATATATACATATAATATATACATATATAATAAAATACATATGTATATATTTGGTTGCCACCTGCCCTTCAAAATTCAAATCAAATCAATCAATCAAAGTGTTTATTGCTTTCATGTATACAATAAAGGTTAAATGTTAGTAATAGTAACGACATGAAACCCTGATAGGGCACAGCAAATTTATAATTGAGTTTATAATAATAATAATACCAGCCCTTGTTTATTTCCCACTGTTGGGCACGGGCCTCCCCTCAAGATGAGGGGGCTTAGGCCATAGTCCACCACGCTGGCCAAGTGCGGGTTGGCGGACTTCACACGTCATTCGAAAGCTAATTAGGCTTTCTCAGACATGCAGGTTTCCTCACGGTGTTTTCCTTCACCGAAAGCTAGCACAAAGACGAATTGAGTTTATCTAATATTAATTATATATTATTATATATTAATTAAATTATAGGTACATTATTGCATTTGTAATTACATTACAATATTAAATATTTATATTGAAATTATATTGAATTATTTTAATAAGGAAAGTAGGATTCTGTCCTGTTCCCTAAGGCTGTCTGGAAGAGATCTTTATACCCCGTAAAATATAGCTTGATTCCTGTGACAGCACGCACATATTTTATGCCTAATAATTTAGATTTCGAATTCATAAAGATTGAGCTATCAAAGTCGTTAATTTTACCGACTGATCTGGGTAAATTATGGACATGTCATCGTCTATGTAGTTTTACAGCTATATATATATACAGTCGAATTGAGAACCTCTTCCCTTTTTTTGAAGTCGGTTAAAAATTCAAATTCGTCTTTAGTAGTCGTTTGCGGGTTATCATGCCACAGCCACAAACGCGAAAAACTTAAAAAACGCCTCTGCCTCATTTTGCTACTGCTGGTGTTAGTTAACACACAATACTTCGGAGTGAATTCAATATATTTTCGTTAATTACTTTTTTAGATAATTTTCATAAGTCGTTTTTATGTTCTAAAAATAGTTTATTTATAAATTATAATAATAATCATTAGTATCAATAAGTAAAAATTTGAAAGTCCATAAGATAAAGAAAAATACCCGGGAGATTATTTCAGGTACTGGTAACTCTACGCACACACAGGTAATTGTATCCGTACACAGAAATCGCAGCTTACGCACACACTGGCGCGGCCAAACCGGCGTCACTTATTTGTTCTGTGCGCGTGGTCTAAGTATTCTATAGTCTAAGTGTGGGACATATCAATGTTTAAAACCCATCTCAGAGACCGAGTGAATACAGTCAAATCCATTTGTTCACTATTTTGGCGGATTCCATAAACCAATCTGGTATATCTGGTAATACTTTTAAAGGCCCGTTATCTGAGTTAAACACTAATCTTGTTAGCTGTACTGGCAAATTATTCTATGGTATTGTTACAAATATAATATTTGCAAAAGTCACAAAAAAATTCGGGCTCGTTTTATAATTCAAACTAAAACGCAAGTATTTAATAGGTAGTAAATGCCTATTACTACATAAGATTGAGTAACCGTAAACAGTGTTTTATTATTATCTTAGGTATTATATCCATAATAATCGGCAACAAGTAGATATGTATAGTGTATACCTAAATATATAAAACCATCCACGAAATGTATGATCATCAGCAGCCTAAAGTAGTCCACTGCTGAACAAAGGCCCTTAGAAGGGAGGGGTTGCCATAATTCCCTCGCTTGGCAGGCGTCTTGGGGACCGCAGTATAGATGGTAGGTAATCCAATAGAAAGACGCTGCTGCCCGTCTTCTTATTTTCCCTTAGTCACCTCTTACAGAGTCCCAACGGGAGAAGATGGGAGGATGTTGTTCTTAGCCGGACACCCCACGGATTAGATGCATGTATGAAGTACATACGTGTAAAATTGAGATATTTATTTTAGTCAACAGAAGTCAAGAAAATTTGACAAAAAGCATGCCTTGAACACAAGAGTCCCATGTTCAAACAACGCCTTGCACCTCGGAGATTTTCTTATTTCATGTCATCTTAATTTCAATATTGATTATCACTTGTGTTATGGTGCAGTGTACGATGTAAGTACACATCGTGTGGAAACCTGCACATCATTCAAAAATAGACGTGTGTAGTTTGCCAACCCGCACACGGCCAGCTGGTGGGCTATGTCCAGAACCCCCTCCATATAGAGGGGTGTGTCGATATAATGGCTCACCCCTTACACTATGCCTTGATCGCTTGGGTTCGTAATGGAAACCGTCAGTGAAACCGTTAGTTTTGAAAATTTTTATATACATTTAACTTTACGAGACTGCATAAAGAACACTGGCCGTTGTGCGTTGTTGTAACTTGCTGTAAAAAAATAGTTGTAAAATTTAGAACAATTAGATAAAGTTCCAAAATGATCTTATAAAACTCACGCAACTCTAGTTTGCTACCCCTGACAAGGTATTATTATGGTTCACTGTTAAGTTAATTTGAAAGTATTAATAAGATATTTCGTTATATAAAGACATATAATTAGCGACCAGAGCTCGAAATATTAGTTGTGGTGTTTAAAATAATGTGGAAGGCTTACTAAGATTTAGAAAACAAATTTAGTACTTGTTGCAAAATCATTTGCAGTGATTGCAAAGACCATTTAGCTATATGAAGACATTATAATTAGCAACCAGAGCTCAAAATATTACTTGTGGTGTTTAAAATAATTTGGAAGGGTTACTAAGATTTTGAACAATATTAACAAATGAAACTTAACAGATTCATCTGCAAAAACATTTAGTACTTGTTGCAAAATTATTTGCAGGGATTGCAAAGAACATTTAGCTGTAGGAAGACATTAAAATTAGCCACCACAGCTAAAAATATTAGTCATGTTGTCTAAAATAATTTGGAAGGGTTACTAAGATTTTGAACAATATTAACAAATGAAACTTAACAGATTTATCAGCAAACAAATTTAGTACTTGTTGCCAAATCATTTGCAGTGATTGCAAAGACCATTTAGCTATAGGAAGACATTATAATTAGCAACCACAGCTAAAAATATTAGTTGTGTTGTTTAAAATAATTTGGAAGGGTTACTAAGATTTTGAACAATATTAACAAATGAAACTTAACAGATTTATCAGCAAACAAATTTAGTACTTGTTGCAAAATCATTTGCAGTGATTGCAAAGACCATTTAGCTATAGGAAGGCATTATAATTAGCAACCACAGCTAAAAATATTAGTTGTGTTGTTTAAAATTATTTGGAATAGTTACTAAGATTTTGAACAATATTAGCAAATGAAATTTAACAGATTCATCTGCAAAAAAATTTTGTACTTGTTGCAAAATTATTTGCAGGGATTGCAAATACCATTTAGCTATATGAAGACATTATAATTAGCAACCACAGCTAAAAATATTAGTTGTGTTGTTTAAAATAATTTGGAAGGGTTACTAAGATTTTGAACAATATTAACAAATGAAACTTAACAGATTTATCAGCAAACAAATTTAGTACTTGTTGCAAAATCATTTGCAGTGATTGCAAAGACCATTTAGCTATAGGAAGGCATTATAATTAGCAACCACAGCTAAAAATATTAGTTGTGTTGTTTAAAATAATTTGGAAGGGTTACTAAGATTTTGAACAATATTAACAAATGAAACTTAACAGATTTATCAGCAAACAAATTTAGTACTTGTTGCCAAATCATTTGCAGTGATTGCAAAGACCATTTAGCTATAGGAAGACATTATAATTAGCAACCACAGCTAAAAATATTAGTTGTGTTGTTTAAAATAATTTGGAAGGGTTACTAAGATTTTGAACAATATTAACAAATGAAACTTAACAGATTTATCAGCAAACAAATTTAGTACTTGTTGCCAAATCATTTGCAGTGATTGCAAAGACCATTTAGCTATAGGAAGACATTATAATTAGCAACCACAGCTAAAAATATTAGTTGTGTTGTTTAAAATAATTTGGAATAGTTACTAAGATTTTGAACAATATTAGCAAATGAAATTTAACAGATTCATCTGCAAAAAAATTTTGTACTTGTTGCAAAATTATTTGCAGTGATTGCAAATACCATTTAGCTATATGAAGACATTATAATTAGCAACCACAGCTCAAAATAATAGTTGTGGTGTTTAAAATAATTTGGAATAGTTACTAAGAGTTTGAACAGTATTAGCAAATTAAACTTCACAGATTCATCTGCAAACAAATTTAGTACTGGTTGCAAAATCATTTGCAGTGATTGCAAAGACTATTAGCAGGACCGATACAGACATGTCTTTGCTGCTTAAGGCATCTATTTTTTTGCAATAGTGACGAAGTATTTATCCATAAATGGTAATAATGATTTGTAGCCACAGCTAAGGGCAACCCCTAATGTTGTTTTGATGATATAGCGAAAAAAGTTTGCGATAGTTGTTAAACAATTTGTAACACCTGTTAATTTTTTGTAGTTCTTATAGCTAAATGTCGTTATCAATAATAGCTAAGTGGTCTTAGTTGTAATACACAATGCTTTGCTGAAGTACCTAAGATATTATACAGAGCAGCAAATGAATTGGCAGCAAAACCAATTTAGCGACCACAGCTAAACCATTTTTTTCCGTGCGGAATTTTGATTAGTAGCATTTTCCCATGGGTTGCAATATCTTATAAAGTAATATTGGCTAATTCCTCTCTGCGGCAAGCTCCAACAACACCAAAAATCAGCGCAACCTACAAAAGGGATTTGATTAATATTTTTTTAAATAATATATAAAGTGTATTTTGCGATTTCGTAAACTGAATACTAAAGAAAAATATAAGTACTTATTAATAAATTAGGTAAGTACCTTTGTGGCTAAATAACGATCATCGGGAGCTTCGTTCAAAAACCTTTCCACTTCATTAGATGTTAATATTTGCGACTTTTTAGTTGTAAAACCTTCTGATTGTCGTTTTAAGAAAGCATTTAGTTTTGGGTATGCACTTATATCCACGTTGTTCTTTATTTTCAGCATACTTTTTATCATCGAAAACCTCGACCATAACGTAGAAGGTTTTAATTTTGCTGAGAGTTCGGAGAAGTATGTCAACATAACATTTTCTGAAAAACTATTAGCTTTTTTCTCTTCTCTCCACGCAATAAATTCGTCGTATGTAGATATGTAGCGACTTTTTGACTTTTCCGGTAAAATGTTCTCCGAAGCATTTTGTGCAATTATACTGAGTTCGGGTGGTGTTAATTCAAAAAACATATCGTCGAAATTACTCATTTTGTGCAACAAGCAACTAAACTCACAACAAACAAAGTACAAGGAATTTTTTTGGAAAATGGCGCCAACCGTAAAATAATATAAGCAGTTTTTTGTTTTCTTTATCCATTCTGGGTAGGCAAAGGGAAATATGCCCATACAGCCAAATCTGATATTGAAACAAATTAGTAGCTGAATCGTAAAAACTTCTATGAATTCTTTTTAGTAAAAACTTCGTGGTTGTTTTTTTTTTCTCTTTTTAATAGACATTATTTTGACAGT